>OY725332.1:18035381-20646866 GCA_963242795.1 Inga leiocalycina
GTGAAATCTGATCGGAAAGGGCTACCTACGGTGAGATCCGATTGGAAAGGGCTACCTACGAAAAACTCTGACCGGAGGGGCTGACCAGTCATTGGACTGAGTGAAGCACCGAGTGCAGTAGCGTAGAGTGGAGCCACCATGACGATGAACCCTAGAGTGGAGCCACTGTGACGATAAACCCTAGAGTGCAGCCACCGTGATAACGAACCGTGGAGAGCGATAGCCGTGACGTTGAATCGTAGAATAGAGCTCTGGGAACGTTGGGAGTATGGGATCTCAACGATGTGTTGATTATGGCTTTGAATGATTCGAGTTGAATCAAGCCAAGATTTGGTATAGATTATGAATGTGGTCAGGTGATGTAGGGGATTCCTATGGGACTCCTGTTAAGTCAACTTGACATTGTGAATGCACAGATGAGGAGTGTGACCTCAGAGTGTGCAGCGGAAGCGTGGGAATGTAATAGGCTTGAGAATCATGTTGAGCAGAAGCTTGAGGTTGATGTGAGAATGATATGATAACTATGGCTTCGGGAGGTAAAGCTTCGGGGTCAAGTTATGTTATGAAAAAGGGGTCTTGAAGGATCCCAGGATGTGAAAAGAATTTGAGATGTTGAAAGTGAAGTGGTTGAGATGCCTGATTCCAGCTTGTTACAATTGTGCATTGTGAGTCCTGGGTCGACGTAGTGTACCCAGCCTTTCCGCACCCGATTGGTGGGAGAGGGCACCAACCGTTGTGGCCCGGTGGGGTGAGACGGCGGTGGGGTGTGACAGCTATTTGTGAGTCTCTTACCTACGGCCGCATGGGGTGATTCCTATGGCGGAGGACCGTGCCTTCGGGGCGGTAGTTTACGGGGGACAGGCTATTTGTGAGGCTGACGAGCCGTTTGTGAAGCCGGTTAGCTATGTGCTATAAGGCTATATGTATGCACTGCCATGCCAATAGTCCCTGAGTAGCTAACAACGGTTCGGGTTAAGACTGTGTGTCTTCTCGGCGGAGAAAGGGGATGAGGGTGGAGTGTGATGTGGAAGCCGAAAGGCTATGTGTGAGCATCGCTACGCCAATAGTCCCTGAGTCGCTAGCAACGGTTCGGATTAGACTGTGTGTCTTTCCGGCGGTAAAAGGGGATGAGGGTAGGGTGTGATTGTGGACCTACTATTGTGAGCCTGAATGGCTATATGTGTGCACTGCCATGCCAATAGTCCCTGAGTCGCTAACAACAGTTCGGGTAAAGACTGTGTGTCTTCTCGGCGGTAAAAGGGGATGAGGGTGGAGTGTGATTGTGAATCTGTGACAGTTGTGAATAAGCTGGGATTGAGGTGTGTTGTAGCAGAGCAGAGCTAGTTCAGCTGATGGCTAATTCGACTACATGTTCGAGGATTCTTGTCGTGAGGGCAATTACCCCGGCATGGCCAGCCTGGCTAGCCACCACGTTGGTTGCACCGGTGTGGACCCAAGGCCGAAAGGCGGTGCGTAAAATTAGAGTCTGCGATGCGGGTTGTGGTGAATGTGACCTGTGTGAATTGTGTTAAGGTGCAATGCAGCGTGTGCAGGTCGGCGTGAGCCGTTTAGGGTTTGACGTTGGTCATCTCTAGCTCGGCCGTTGAACTGCCGTTGTAGTTGATTCGTGTGGTGAAGGAGCATGAAGTTGATTTTGGGAGATTGAGACTCTCAACCGGTCGCCTGGATAGAAGAGACTGAGATTCTAGGTGGACCATTACAGTCAGGTACTTTGGATAGAGGAGATTGAGACTCTGGAGTGACCTGATGATGTGATATGTGTTGTGATGAGAATGCCGGAAGGGCAATGTGTATTTGTATAAGTGGCGAAAGCTACGTACAATTGTGTATACAGCCGTGGGTGCTGTCGTCTTGTGACAATCGTCACGCATCAAAGTGAAATTGTCAAGGACGTTGTGATTGAGACCCAAAAGCCTCGGACGGGTGAGGGTAATGCTGTGAAAGTGGATACACAAGCACTTGAGTGGAAGCGGAATGTTTGTGTATACGGCTGAGGCTGTTGTTTGAAATGAGTTGGTGATGTTGCTGAGTTATTCCAGGATGGAATCACTAGATTGAGTTGAGTAGGTTAGTGGCCTATGCCACCTAACTATTGAAATCTTATGATATGGCTCATGAATTAGAGTCACCGGATATTGAGATGCGCTAGCCACTCATGAATGAGGAGGACTTGCGACGATTGTGATTATGTGGTGATAGAGTGTGTGGCAATCGTATGTGGAGGCGATTACCCTTGCTTGGAAATAGTGTGATAATTGTGTTCGGGTAGCAATCGTGATATGGGCCGATTGCAGTTTATGGCAACTAGGGTTGCATTTATGGTTTAGGATTCTTACAAGAATCAAGTTGAGACGCTCCATTGTTTGAGTGGTCTAGAGGAGACATCCCAACATGGAATAAATTGTGAAACGGAAGCTGTCGTGAAGAAGCGTCCGGAGTTTATGTCCTTAGTGGTGGAACAAATTTCGAGGACGAAATTTATTGAACGGGGGGAGAAATGTAACATCCCGATTTTCGACTAAGGACTAATGATAATTATTGAGAATAATTATGTGTTTTATGGCAATAATAATTAATATGTCATAATTAGTGGAAATTGAAAGAGTGAAATTGTTGGGAATTAGTTAGTGATTAATAGAGAAATTAATTACTAACTAAGAGAAAATGAGATGTGTGATTAAATAATCAATGGCTAAGATTGATTGTGAAGATGGGCAAGAGGCATAATCATGTGGGTGTGCATGTATGTGAGCCATGTGAGTTGAAGGGAGATGGTGACAAGTGGCAAAGTGTGGGCCCTTGGATGTGGGACAACACCATCATCTTCATCTCCTCTCTTCTCTCTCTCGGTTTCTCTCTCTCCTCTTCTTTCCTCCATTTTCGCTGAAGATGCTTGGGAGTGAGAAAGGAAAAGTGGAATTTTGAGGTAAGCAAATGGCCTCGTTAGCTCAAACTCTCTTCTCTAATGTTAATCCTTGAGTTGAGAGCTTGATTTTGGTGGTTGTAGCTTCTTCATGGGTGGTGATTTGAGGATCACGAAAATATGAAGCTTGGAGAATCAAAGAGTGTCTTTGAGAAAGTGGATAAGGTATGTGAAACCAATCCTTCTATCTATGTTTCATGCCAAATGATTATGTTATGAATTTCTGGAATTATTGCCCTAATTGTGAAAATATGGGTAATGGGTAGTTTGGCATGTTATGGTATTGGAAATGGTATATTGGTATGAGTTTTGAATAGATAGAATGGATTGGGGATTGAAATGTGTAAGGTTGGTGATTTGGAAAATGGGTGATTATGATGCCCTAGGCCAAAGCTTGTTAATGGAATGGGAATTGGGTAATTCTGTTGATTCCATTGAATTCAGTGGGTGATTTTGTGTGGGAGTAGCTTTGGTAGAGGTTTTGGATCCCTTTGGATCAATTGGGCATGAGTTAGGGAATGTGGCATGTTTTGCTGCGTTTTTCTGGAATCTGATAGATTCACTCGAGCAGACAGGGGTGTGCTCGAGTGAGGGATGAATATTGCTCGAGTGAGGAAGAACCTGCTCGAGTGATATGAGAGTTTTCCCTTTGTGCTGCGAGTGCACCTGGGTTTTCTATGGGTTCTGCTCGAGCACATCGCTTTGTGCTCGAGTGAGCGAAGAACATGCTCGAGTGAGCATGGTCTTCTCGAGTGAAGGAGTACGCCCAGAGTAGAGGATTGCTCTCGGGTGGATGCTCGCGGGCAAGGTGCAAGAAGTGTGCCTTCTCACTCGCGGGTCGAGGGCATCTGCTCGAGTGAGCCGTGTGTGCTCGCGGGTGAGAGGTGTGTGCTCGCGGGTGTGCTTGCGGGTGAGAGTGGTGTGCTTGAGTGATCCTGCTTCTCGAGAGCTGTGGTGCTCTCGGGTTGTCACTCGCGGCGCTGTGCTCGCGGGTGCTTGAGCGAGACTATTGGTCTTGTGCTCGAGTGAGGATCTGTGCTCGAGTGAGCCAGTTCCTGAAGGTGAGAGTTGTGCTCTCGGGCAAGTGCTCGCGGTCTCACTTTCTCTTGTGCTCGCGGGTATGGGCAGCGTGCTCGAGTGAGCCCCTTGTGCTTCGAGTGAGCTTGTGCTTCTGGAGTGGGAGGTGCTCTCGGGCATGTGCTTTCTGTCTCACTTTCTTTTGTGCTCGGGTGTTGTCCGTACGCGTGCTCGAGTGAGAGCATCTGTGCTCGAGTGATGTCCGTACTTGTGCTCGAGTGAGAGCTTCTGTGCTCGAGTGAGGCAGTGAAAAATACCAAGTTTGAGTGTTTAAAAGGGGATCTTTGGGGATAGTCTTCCAACCCTTTAGAGCTATGGATTAAGGTGTTTGAGGGCACTTAAAGGGCAATAATGATAACCAACCTGAATGTCTAAAAGTTAAGGAATTGGAAAAGGGATTAATCCTATGTCCTTGATCTTGGTTATAGGATTTGATGATTTCCTGAGCGTGAGCAGCCGGATCTGGAGCTTACGTGGAAAGAGTGTAGGGAACTTACCTCTCCTGCATGTAGTGATAATTGTATTTGTGTATTGATGCATGTTATTGCCTTGCGTGTTTATGTGAAACGTATGAGTATGATTGAAGCTCTGTTTCTATTTGTACTATGGCCATGAGTATGTTGTGTGAACATTGAGCATGCGAATATATCATATTGCGAACATGAGATATTGTGATGCAAGCATGTCATGCATTAAATACTTATCTTGCATGCATAGTGGTATTTGTTTTCCTACTGAGATTCCCCAGAATCTCACCCTCCCCTATCAACATTTTAGACAGGGAAGGAAGATTGAGGATGAAGCAAGCATCCAAGGACGAAGAGGACTCGTTTTGGGTGAGAGCTTAGTGTTGGTTATCATTGTGTATTGGGAATATGTATCTGTATACGGATCAGTATTTGGAGTATGTATACAAAAGAGATTTGTGTAATCCCTGTTATTTGAGTTGTATGGGCTATTATGCCCTATGATTATTGAGCGAAGATATGATCCCGGAATTGTCGGGAATTTGTATTGCGTACTCTGATAATTGTATAAATGTAATTTATCTTCGCATAGTAATTATATTCGGAGTGTAAATACGAGACCGGGTTTAAAATGATTTTGAAATGTAATTGTGAAAACCCCGTCTGGTTGATGGGTATATAATTGTTGTTTCGACTTATTGGTCTCTATTTCACGTTAATTGCGTAATCCGGATATTAATTACGGCAGGGGGTTACACCTAGCTTGTTCGGGAAGTGGTTGAACATGTGACCCCCATTGTCGATGGGTTGGTCAGTGCCCTCATTCCACGGCACTATAACTCGCAGGGTCCAGTCCATGCTGTTCAAACCGGCCACATCTAGCCTCCTCGTTGACATAGTTTACCATACGTTAGGTAAATTGTAATTCAAATTTAACATTTCAAACTTAAATAAATAATTTATTAAATAAAAAAATTATTTACCTTGGACCTGCACCTCAAACCCAGTGGACCACGAAGACGACCCTCGTGGGTTGTTCTGCTCCCGAGCCTCCTCCTCATCGAGGAACTGCTCCATCTCCCTGAGCCCAATCGAGATCTCGAAATCCTCCTTGTCGTAGTCCTCGACGTTGATATCTGCCCCCAAACTTAGGCACCTCTGGTGTGGTCGTCTCCTGTGGGATCGTCTGCGGTGCTTATGGTAGGGGCAACTCCTGTAGGGAGATAGGCTGAAATGCCAAGGTCGCCCTCCCTCCGTGCTACCCCCTCCCTCTGTCCCCTGCTCTGCTGTTGCCACCCCGCAAAATCGGTCTGAGGACCTCAGGGGCCTTCCCCTTATCCTCTCTTGAAGCCATATCAATTGTAAAAATTCAAAAAAAAATATTTTAGTCACATTATTATGCAAAAATATAATAAAAATACAAATACAAATAAAGTACGTCTTATCTCCGAACCTCAAGTGCAGATACTGTGAAATACTGCAGCCAAAACTCCTTCACAGACGTCTGAACGCTCAAATCTAAAAGAAACCACTCAGAGAAACTTCAGGAAACAAAATGAGCAAACAGAAAAAAGGAGGGAGGCGGTGGCCTTAAATAGGCCAGCAATTTGTAGCAGTTATCCTAATAACCACTACGTAAACTGCTACAAATCACTAAGGGTGACCTAAATTTGTAACGGTTTTATAATAATCGCTACAAAGTACAAAAACCTTTGAAATTCTTTAGCGGTTATGGTCCAAAACCGCTACAAACAAGGAGACTCCTGAAATTTTGTAGCGGTTATATCCTTATAACAGCTACAAATACGAGACATTTGGGATTTTGTAGCGGTTTTGTTGCTATAACCGCTACAAATAACCGCTACACTGTTGGCGGGTCTTGATCGTGCCAAGTGGCGGGAATATTGTAGCGGTTCTTGTTTATTAACCGCTACAATTTTTAGCGGGAATTTTGCGCCAAATTTGTAATGGTTTTTTCTACCTAACCGCACTCTACAAAAAAAACTGCTAATCTGTAGTGCCACTTGGCGCGTAGCTTGCTGCTACAAATTTGTAGCGGTTTAGGTTAAAACCGCTACAAATTTTAATATTTGTAGCGGTTTGGTATAACCCCTACAATGTCACCGCTACAGAATATCATTTTTTTTTTTAGTGAAAGGATTTTGGAGCAATTCACTACTTTCTCGGGTTTGAAGCTACACGAGACATTACAGGCTTCTATATAAGTTAATCCAAGTATATTCATGACATTATTAGCAAGTGTGGCTTCAACAATCTTAGCCATTGAAATTCTCCTATGGCTACTAGCAAAACCTTAACAAAATATGACAGTGAAGAATTTGAAGACCCCAAGCTTTATCAAACTATTGTTGGATCCCTACAATATTTATCTAACACCAGACTTGATATTAGTTTTTCAGTAAGTAAACTGAGTCAATTTCTTTCTTCACCCACAAAGTTACATTTGCAAGGGGTTAAAAGACTCCTTAGATATGTAAGTGGAACAACAAATCTTGCTCTACATGTTAAGGAATCAAATCAGCTTGATCTTGGTGCCTTCTTAGATGCCGATTGGGTAGCTTGTCCAGATGACAGTAGATATGTAGGTGGTTATCTTGTATTCTATAGCAATTCATTAATTTCTTGGTCATCAAAAAGTAAACTGTTGTGGCTAAATCAAGTGCTGAGTCAAGTATAGAGCTTTGTCCTTCACAGCAGGGGACATCCTTTGGATACGATAATTGTTCTCTGAGCTTAAATTTTCACAACAGAAGCCTACTATTATTGGTTTGACAACATCAGTGCAGCATCTTTAGCCTCAAATCCTTTTTGTCATGCACGAAATAAACATATTGACATTGATACCCATTTTATTAGAGATCCTGTTGCAACTAAACAGTTATCACTTCAATATGTGCCTACTGAAGATCAAGTAGCTGACTGTATCACAAAACGATTAGGTCATACCGGGTTTCATTTTCTAAGAAGCATACTTAAGCTGGCCATGTCACCCTCTCGTTTGAAGGGGGATGATAGAGATAAGCCCAAACACACCTCCCAGCAGAAGCCCAAGGTCAAGATATTAGAGTCCAATATTAGCAACAAATAAGAATATGTTGTAGAATACTCTTTGATTATTTCTTTCTGATTTATTGTATTTTATTTGTTCTTATCTCTTTTGTACCATTACCTATGTGTTGTCACTCTCTGAATAGGGAGGATATTTACCTATGAGGTGTCACTCTCTGAATGGAGAGGACTGTATATAATTTCTCTATATAAGGCAACAACACAATAAAGGCGAGGCACAATTATGATTGGCAAAATTATTCTTCTTGTCATTTTTTATTTAGCCTTAAGTACTACAAGGACATCATCTTTATCAACAAGGGATCACCAGCAGATTGTCCTAAAGAGCTCAAACAATTGAGCTCCAACAACTCTGACTGCATGGGACATCATAGTGAAAAAACGCTGGCCATCTTTGTCACCTGAGGTATGAAACGGAGTTACCAACTAACACTTAGGGGGTGTTTGGTAGCGGGGATTTGGAGGGGAAGGGAAAATTTTTATGAGTTAGATTTAAAAAAATTAAAAAAATGGGATTACAAAATTTTAATAAAGAGAAAATGTAAAATGAAAGAGTAAGAAAAAAATAATTAAAAACCTTTAACCCCACTTCTCTTTTTGTTTTTTTTAATCCGACTCAAAACAACTTTCCCTCCCCTTCCCTCGTACCAAACAAGCACCTTCAATGAAATGCAAATGATGACCTTGTTTCTATTTGGTCTCAAGGAAGCCCCTCTTAAACTATTAGTGGGGCATATGTCTTAGGGCACAAAACATCCATTTGTTTTTTATCCGGGATCTTCAAGGGGAACTTGATCAAAGGCAAAAATAAGCCCATCAGTCCAAATGACACTTTGAGAATGATTATCCTTGACATCACAAGTTTTAATGTTTGCATATATGACTTAATTATAATAATTTTATCATTATTATTGTAGTTAATAGGACGTGGTTCAAGATATATAATCAATAAAAAAATCATATTAAACATAATGTAAATTTTTTTTAATAGAGGCTTGTGGACTACGCCATGATACAAAAAAATCAAGTCATACTATTAATTACTAAGGCTCAAATAATCTCCACAGATGAAGGATTTTGGTATCCAAACCCAAGACGTTAGATGGGCAAGTCAGTCTTCGCAACTTCTCTGGACATATGTTTGAAAATTATGATCCAACTCGGCATTAAGATACCTCTAATTTTCTTGAGAGAACTGTAAAGCAAATGAGTTTATTCCAAACATATCAGGCTTTGGTGCAATATTCTAGAAGTATGTGAAAAGGTGAATTAGGGGAATTGCAAAACCAAATAGGCAAGTCCCTTGGCAAATTTCGTTCCTTCATCAGTGTTAACAAACTTAGTGTGGACAGTGAAGACAACCCCAGGTAGCTTTTTAGATTCAAGATATGATTTTTTTTCCTCATTGGTAGGGGCCGCTTCCAAATTTTTATCCAAAACCTCAGTATTGACAGAGTTATATCATGCTTTTCCAATGGCTTTTTATGCATATTTAACAGAAAACTTGCCATCAATAGAGGGTATCCAGCTTAAGGTGTTATCTTCTCCATAAGGGTCAAGAGGTTGATCTAGAGAGATAAGATTAATAATACTACCTCCGGTCCTAAACTAGTGCATACTATGCTGTAAACTATACCTTACATTTAGGATTAGAGGAGTATGATAGGAATGTAGTGAACCATTTTACTTATGTTCTACTTGCCAATAACCGTTTTGAAACCTTCAACCCTATAAATGGAAGAAAACATCAACAATTGAAGTATCCATAGCAAGAAAAGGGCGGAGAGGTGTGTTAGGAAGAAGCATAGCGGATGTTAAACCTTCCTGTTCCTTGCAAGAGTCTTGAGGAAACAAAGTAAACAAATATATGACATAAATTAAATGGCACAAGAGACAGCAAAATTATTAATGTGGAACACCCCACAACTCAAGGGTAAAAACCACAGATCATCCAGACAAATGAAAATATGATCTACTATGATCAAAACAGGGTATAAGAGAGTCTCAAACTAATGCACAAACATGTACAATCACCCAGCTAAATAATAAAAGCTGCAAGCTTACAATAGAGAATAAAGTTGTCCAAAATATAAAAAAAAGTCCCTAACCATGAACACATTTTCTCTCACACCAGGCCTCTAAACGATAATCCCATAGTTGAAAACAATGAACCATATGTTATACATCTGATGACCAAATTTCAACTCGATCCAATGGGTAGCGAATACGCAGACGTCGATTTACTAATATTGACCTGTACAGCTGAGTTTATGTCACATGGCTACAAAATTAGACTTCTCTGACCCCTCCAACCTTGGCTTATCCAGCCTCGATAGGGCCTCTTTGCCTAAAAACCTAATATTTTCTCTCTCTCTCTCTCTCTATACTTAAATAAGTGATTTAAAAACACAAATCACTTGAGTGATAAAAGGGATCACTCAAGTGAAGAAGTTAGCCATCTGTGATCAAAGACCAAATTAGTCGAGTAAAATGGAATTCGCTCGAGTGATGTCAATTCTTGAGTGTCACTCACATAAGAACTTGGAGTACTGTGATCTTTTTTGAAGATCACTCGAATGATTGTTCAAATCACTTGAGTAATCCATGATCACTTGCAAGAATCTTGCAAGTGACCTGGAAGTACTGATAAAGCCTAAAAGGAGATCACTTGAGTGATCTACTTGAGCACTCGAGTGATATCATTTCTTTACAAGGCACCCCATAGTAATCTAGCAAAGGATTAAAAGTGTTGTAAGATCACTTGAGTGATGTTTTGGGCACTCGAGTGATATTCAATTATTAAATTATCACTACAAAGTTCCTTGAGAAATTATCAATACTAGATCACCAAGAGCACTTGATTGACAGAGATGAACACTCGAGTGATTGGAAATCACTTGAAGTGGTTATTTGTAATACCCCGAATTTTGAGATCAAGGCTAGAGAATAAGCCTGAAATAAGTGGATTGTTAAGCCCTGGTTTAGCAAGATCCCAAATTGTGATTAAGGGTTAATGACTCCAAAAGTGGAGTTCATTATTGCTAGATAAACCCTTTTAGAGAGTATCGTGTGATTGGTACTCGAATGTGATTTGTATGTGTTGATTAATATGGATTAATATCTAAATTGACTTAAAATAGAGGGGAGGGTGCATTGTGAAAGAAAAGGAATTATATGGAATGATAAGAGGAGTTTGGTGGTGATTCAAGAGGAATTGCCACAATCAGGGACAAAACGGTAAAGTTACTGACTAATTGATCGGTTATCGAAGAGGAAGCTTATTGGTAACTCAAAGATCAATGGTTATAATTTATTGTGATAAGATTATGAGGGGTGGAATTGCATGTGTGTGTGTTTATGTGAGCTCATGGGAGATGTGATAAGAGTGTGACAAGTGGCAACTTTTGGACCCTTAGATCTTGGTCAAAGTGTCAAAATGCATTTTTTTCTCTCCTCTCTTCTCTTTAGGTCAGCCAAGGGAGTATTTTCATGCAAAAATCAGATCCCATCCTCTCTCTTCTAGCAGCCATGGACATCCAAGCAAGGAGGGAGGAAAGAGAAATCAAAAGGTGAGATTTTGGTTGGCTTATTATTCTATAATGCTCAAATATCCTTCTATAATGTTGTTCATAGTTATGAGAGGTTCATTGCTATGGTTTTAGATTTTTGAAAAAAGGTGTTTAAGAGCTTGAAGAATTTGGAATGAAGAGGAATCAAAGAATTGGTTTGGAAAAGAGGAAGATGTGAGTATTTGATGACTTTTTACCTAACTATTGTGATTGTCGGTTGAGTTTTGTGATTTGTGAAATTGTGCGCTGATTTTGTGTAATTGTAGAATGAATGAATTGGGTTGTGTTTTATGTTGAAAATGGTGTCATGTTGTGGTATTTAGTCATTGGAATTTGTTTGGATTGGATTGGTCACATTGGTTGCAAAACTGAAAATGTTGTCCATTAGAAGTTTGTTCTAGGCAGTTTGCTCATGTGGGCGTTTTGACTAGGCAAATGATGTCTAAAAGTTATGAAACTTTCTAGTCTTAAATTTCACATCCCAAGCTTCAAAATGGACATATAATGCTATCATTTTGTTTTGTGAGCTGGGAGTTATAGTGTTCCAAAGTTTGGGATTGCAATTGAACTCTGTTTTCAAGCAGTGTTGAGTTTTGGGTAATTCTAGAATTTTGTAGTGATTTTTGGTAATGGTCCATATTTTTCCTATAAATAGAACTTAAATAACTTTCATTCAGCTTTGGAATCACCTCATTTTGAGTTTTCTGGAATTAGTTATGATTTTTTGCAGTTCAGCCAAGAAACAGGGCTTTCTTAGCCGCGGCCAGAAGGATTCTGGGCCGCGGCCCAAATATTTTTAACTTATTTTTGGCCGCGACCAACCCCCAAAAATGACATTTTGGACTTCCAAAGATGGTCTTTAGTCAAGTGTTTTTCCAAGCCTTTAGGCATATGTTTAGGCTTTGATTAGCCACCAAAAGGTCATGAATGGTAATCAACTTTAAGTGTTATGAAGTTTGGGATTTGGAATACAGAATGACCCTATGTCCTTGATTTGGTTTATAAGGTTCAATATCCCTTGAACGTGGTTTGATATTTGTTGTGTTCGTGAGTAAGCTGAGCTAGAGTATACGTGGAAAGAATAGGGAACTTACCTCTCTTGCATATATTTGATATTTGTGTTTGTGTATTTGTAACCCTACTGCCGTAATTAATATTTGGATTACGCAATTTAAGTGAAATAGAGACCAATAACAATCAAATAACATTTACTAACCCATCTACCAAACAGAGTTTTCATAAATACATTTCAAAATCTTTATAACATGGTCTCACGTTCACATTCCGAATACAATTACTACATGAAGACGAATCACATTTAAATATATCAGAGTACACAATGTAATTCTCAGCCAATCCCGGGTTCCATACATTAATCAAAGCCTTACAGACCACATTCGCCCATATACAATTACCCAAATAGGGGATTACTCGATCTATCTCATATACATAATCAAATCCTTATCAACATATACACAACTAAATCCAAGTACAAATATCCCAACTACGATAACCAACAACCAGAATGATAACCTGAAGGAGTCCTCGTCACCCTTGGCTGCTTGCTCCATCCTTGATCTACTACCCTGTCTGAAAGGTTAGTAGGTGAGGGTAAGATTCAAGAGAATCTCAGTAGGAAACAATACCAATATGCATGTACGATAAATGTTTAATGCATGACATGCTTGTATCATATAATTCATACTAACACAATGGTAACTTTATAAGCTCAAAGCTTCAAACAACATACTGATGGCCATAGTATAAATTGAAACATAGCTTCAAAATTACACATAATCATGCAAAGCGAAGACATGCACCAACACACTAACACAAATATCAAATACATGCAGGAGAGATATGTTCCCTACACTGGTCCTTCCACATAAGCTCCAGCTTCGGCTGCTCACGATCAGGGCGATTATCAAACCCTATAACCAAAACAAAGACATAGGGTTAATACCTTTTCTAATTCCTTAACTTTCAAACACTTAAGTTGGTTATCATTAACAACCTTTAGGTGGCTACCTAAAGCCTAAACACATGCCTAAAGGGTTGGGAGAAACTATATCAAAGATCTTTTTCAAAACCTCACAAACCCATTTTTGGTTTCATCACTCGAGTGATGGATGGCGCACTTAAGTGATAGGCGACTGTACCCGAGTGAGGACGACTCACTCGAGCGAGTGTTTGACCAAAAATATAACCAGAGACAGAAAATACCCACAGCACTTGAGAATCCATATAGCACTCGAGTGATAGCCTTACACTCACCCGAGTTCCATCGAGTGAAGCTTAAGAAGTGACCACCCGAGAGCCACAGAAAACCCAGAGCCATAAGTGCACTCGAGCACTAGCTCTGCCACTTGAGTGATGCCATAACACTTGTGAGTACTAGCTTACACTCTTGACAAATCAACTGCGAGTGACAACCTGAGAAGCGGCTCTTAGTGCGAAAGCACATGATCACTCCAGTGAGGCCACCTTCACTCAAATGATAACCCATATCACTCGCAGGTGAGGAAGTGCACTCTTGCTTCTTTTATGAACAAGTGCAACCAAAACCGAAGGGGAAAGGGAAAATACAGCACTGCACTCAAGTAAGACCCCTGTTCACTCGAGTGAGGTTCTATCAGAACCCAGAATGCAGCAGATACTAGAATTCTCCCAAACTTAACCAATATGTCTCCAATGGTCCTAAAATTCTTACACAAGGTTATTCCCACATAATTTCACACAAGGAACCCATTGAAAACCTAAAAACAACCAAAATCACATCACAAAGACATTTTCCCCTTTTTGGTCACACTCGTCACACATATTACCCAATTCAACCACTTTTACTCCCAATGCTCTAAATCAATTCCAATGACACCAAAACACACTATGGTATCATTTTAACCACAATACACCACCATTCCACAATTATACCAAATCAGGGCAAATACCACAATTCACAAAACTTAACCAAATATCATAAAACTTAGATCAAAATGGTACAAATACTTACTTCTTTCTCTTTCCCAAGCTAGATCCTTGATTCCTCATCTTTCCAAATCTCCTCAAGCCCTCAAACACCTTCTTTCACAAATCTAAAACCATAGCAATAAAGCTTTCATCACTATGAACAACTTTATAAAAAATTATTTGAGCTAAAGAGGACAAGAAGCTAACCAAAAACCCACCTTTTATTTTCTCTTTCTTCCTTCAAGCATGGCAAAAATGGAGGATGAAGAGAGAGAAAAGATGATGATGAAGGTTCAGATTTTTAGGGAAAAGAGGCCATTTGGCCGACCTAGAAAGGAAGAGAGGAGAGAGGGAAAGCTTTTTGAAACATTGACCAATCCTATGGTCCATATTATGCCAAGTATCATGATCTTGCTTCATCTTCATGAGCTCAGATACACACATGCACATGAGATTCCACCCTTTGATCTCTACCCAAATCAATCACAACCATTGATCTTCAAGTTACCAATGAGTTTCCTCTACGGCAATCAATCAATTGGCCAATAACTCTACTGTTTTACCCCTGATTATGGCAATTCCTACTGAATCACCGCAAAACACATTATTCTCATTCTATATCACCACATTATACACCCTCTCTCTATTCTAAGTCAATTTAGATGTTAATCCATAATTGAATTCAAATACAAGGTTTTGGCGCTGCTCATAACACAAACGACTATAATCCACATCATATTCTCCAAAAGGGTTTATTTATTACTAATCACATCCACTTTTGGAGTCAAAATCCCTTAATCAAGATTTAGGATATTACAGTATTGATGCATGCTATTGCTTTACTTGATTATGTGAAACATATATGAATAATTGAAGCTATGTTTCTATTTATGCTATGACCATATGTATGATGTTCGAAGCATTGAGCTTGCAAGTATGTCAGTATGTGATCATGAGTTATGTAATGCAAGCATGTCATGTATTAAACACGTATCTTGCATGCATATTGGTAATGTTTACCTACTGAGATTCTCTCAAATCTCACCCTCCCCTACCAACATTTTAGACAAGGCAGGTAGATCGAGGATGAAGCAAGTAACCAAGGACAGTGAGGACTCCCTCAGGTTGTCATTTTGGTAGTTGGTTATCGATTCATTAGTTGGAATTATGTATATATGGTTAGGTAGGTCAGAATGTGTATTCAAATGAGTATATTTGGTTATGTAATTGGAATGAGTTATTGGATATTTGTATATATATTTGAGTTGGATTGTGTAATCCCTATTTGAGAGTAATTGTAATAGGCTAATGTGCCCTTTGAAACCCAATAGCGAAGGTATAAACCTGGGATTATCGGGATGATTATGTTGTGCACTCTGATATTTGTAATGAATGTGATTTATCTTCTTATAGTAATTGTATTCGAAATCTGAATATGAGACCAGGTTAATTAGATTTTAAAACATATTTGTGAAAACCCTATCGTGAAGATGGGATCTAAAAATAGTTTTGTTTATTATTGGTCTCTATTTCATTTTAATCGTGTATTTCAAATATAATTACGGTAGGGGTTACATTGTCAATCCCACTCAAGTGTGTTTTTCAGAAACTTTTAAACATCATCTTGATAATCCTAATACACATACTTCTCACCTTGATTTACTTCCAAAATTCTTATACTACTTCTAAATGTTACTAATATCATTTATGTGTAACTTTTAGGTGATTAATCAATCAATTGACCTCAAAAACTCTAAAAGTAAAATTATGACAGAAGCATTAAATGTGTAGAAGAGAGAACTAATAGGAACACTCTCTTTCATCAATAGCTAAAATTATTCTCTAAATGGAAAATTTTGAATGCTCACAATGGTCATTAAAGACATTTTACCCATAAATACAGAAGCATTCAAGACGTAGCAACCAACCAACGACAAAATCAATTATGTTAATTAAGTGCTCTATTATTCTGTCTGTTATTTTTTGAGATTCTTATTATTCTTCAGTGTTCATTTATCAGCTCCTTGAGAGAGATTTTAATACCTTTATTCATTATTCGTGTAAAGAGAATTTGAAGGTAGTGGGACCTTGAGTAGGTGTCAGCTTACAAAGTGTAAAGGGGAGTGAATGTTCTATTAAGGAACTTACTTGCACTATGAGCACCCATCAAATCTTGGAAGTATAGTGGAAATCTCAGAGGTGGTCTGAGGACTGGACGTAGGTCAAGAGGTTAAGATCGAACCAGTATAAATTTGGGTGTACACTTCAGTGATAGTTTTCAAACTCTTAACTTTTAATTAAGTGTTTTTAGCTGCAATAATTAATTGTTTTTATCACTAATTCACCCCCCTCCTGGATGAAACCATTGACACTAACACAAACAACAAAAGTTATAAGCTTATAATAGAGAATAAAGCAGCCTACAGTAATAGAAAAAATGTCCCTGACCATGAATACGTTTTCTCTCACACCAGGCCTCCAAAACGATGATCCCACCATTGAAAATGACGAACCATTTGTTCTAAACATTTTGACCAAATTTTAGCTCGATCCACTAGGCAACAAATGCATGAATGCCAATTTACCAATACTAACCTGTGAAGCTGCGTTTATCTCACATGGCTGTAAAATTAGACATCTCCGGCCTCTTTAGCCTCGGCCTATCCAACCTCAGAGGGGCCACTTTGCTCAAAAACCTAATATACCCTCTCTCCACTTAAATAAGTGGACACAACTTCAAATTAGGAAATTCTGAAAGAATATTCTATCTCATAAAGAACAATAAGAAAACTTTCCCTTTTTTTTCATTCTCTCACTCTTTTCCTTCTTTCCTATTTTTTTCTTTCCTCTACTTTTTTTTCTTTTTATAAAATAGGAAATCTATAAAATTTGGGCATTTCAAACATGGGATTTTTTCTATATAGGAAGAGAGCCCAAAACCCAACCCATCTCCTTCCTAATAAGGGGCCCAATTAAATATACTTGATTTTTCTTGAGCTAAAATTTAATTTTACCTTGGAAGTTGTCACAAAAAAGCAATGTTTCCTCAGAAGTTTTTTTAGAAGCAATGTTACCCCGGAAGTTTTCAAATGGTAACAATATTATCCTGGCCATTATCCATATTAAGTTTAACCGTTAGTTGATCAAATATGTTGAGTTGGAAGTCCATGTGTTATCCATGTCATTTTTGTTTTTGGTTTAGGCAAAATCCCTATAAAATGCATTGGAAATAGGGAAATCCCAATTCAGTACATTCAAATTCAAAAATCCGGATCAGTCCACTGTCAGTACGGATGAACAGTGTCGGTGCCCTCAAAAGACGATTTTGCCCTTCAGCCCTCATTCTCGCCACTTCGGAAATAACAACACCTGGTTCTTAATTAACAACTCCGGATTTTTGATTAATAACTCTCCTTTCTTGTTTCACAACTTCCGAATTTAAGTTTCAAGGCCAATAACAACACCTCTTTTTTTATTAACAACACGCGCTCTTCATTAACAACTCCTCATTCTTGATTAACAACTCCATATTCTTAATTAACAACTCCAGTTTCATCTTTTTATTTTCACAATAACAACACCGATTTTGTTATTAACAATACCATATTCTACATTAACAACTCTCATTTCTTGTTTCACAACTTCATAACAAGACCGGTGTTGTTATTGTGAAAGAAAAAAAGATGAAATTGGAGTTGTTAATCAAGAATCCGGAGTTGTTAATTAAGAACCAGATGTTGTTATTTCCGAAGTGGCGAGAATGAGGGCTGAAGGGCAAAATCGTCTTTTGAGGGCGCGGGCACTGTTCATCCGTACTGACAGTAGACTGATCCGGATTTTTGAATTTGAATGTACTGAATTGGGATTTCCCTATTTCCAATGCATTTTATAGGGATTTTCCCTTTGGTTTAAGTGCAAATTAAATTTGCCCCTGGAAATTTTCACTCAGGAGTAATGTTACCTCAGAAGTTTCTAAATTGTAGCAATTTGATTTGTACTATTATGTCCAAGTTAAATTTACCTGCTAGTTGGCCAAATATGCTTATCTAGCATATCCATGTGTCATCTACTTCATTTTTTACAAGTTATATTTATAAATAAGGAAAATTAAAGAAGTGAAACCAACTTGAGTGATGAAAAGAAAATCGAAAAGGCATTTGTTTGTCATATTGTTGCTAGGTATGACGACGAAGGGTTTCCAATGGCCTTGTTTTTAGTAATCTTGGTCAATGTGTCTTGCATGCAACATTTGTATCTTTTTCTATATTACTCTCTGACGAATGTGAGCTCTTCTTGCATCTACGACTTCTTCTTCTTCAATAGATAGAGGGCTTAATCACCCACTCAAGGCAAAGAGAAATCTCTAAAATAAAAAATCTAAGAGCTTGTTTGATTCTATTCTTTGTTTTTTTTCTTAGAAAGAGTTCTATAAAACAATTTTTGGAAACAAGTTTTAAAAATAAAAAATATATGTTTTAATAGTTTTAAAAAAATCTATTTTTGAAATGACGTGGCAGTGGTCGTCACTAGTAGTGTAGTGCCGATAATAGATAAATGACAACCTAAAAAAAAAGGAAAACAAAAACAAAAAAACAACTCAAAACTGTTTTTTTTAGTTTGTAAAAAACAAATTTTTGTTTTTTTTAAAAAACAATTTTTTGAAAACAGTTTACCAAACAGGTTTTATTGTTTTTGAAAACAAAAAAGCAGTTTTTAAAAACAAAATCAAACAACCCTGAATATACTCAGGTTGGGACATTACAATTAGATATGCACTACGCTTCGTTATTCAGTATGCAGATCTTCTTGCAAAGAGGCACTTAACCTGAATGAAGACATGATCCTCTTACATGATCCCCCTGGTATGCTATGCTGCATGCGGATTTGATGTAGTTGTTTTGTTGTTTTTTTTTTTTGTTCCTCAATGGTATAACTTTCAAGACTTGGCATATTGCCATGCATTTTAATTCAAAACGAAATTTTCAACTTTATAAATCAACACTGAAACGAAGCCTTTGAATAAAAAAATTTTATCGTTTGGCCCAAAACTTGCGAACGAGGTCAGTAGTAACAAAAAATGATACAACCTTTTTTTTCTATACGAAAAATGTTACTCCTTTTCCTTTGAAAACACGTGACATATACTAGATTAGTCTAGTTTACATGAACTGAGAGCCATTATTAGTTCCAAGTATTTACAACTTTTGTATACATTGGTTGACTGTGACAAAAAATAGATATTATTGGTGAGAATAACCTAAATCATATTATCGGTACCCTATATATATACGTACAAAATTAGTAAGTACTTGTGTTTTTTGTATATAAAAATTTATTAGGTTTTTATCATCAATAAATTTTTCAATAGGGAATTTTCCTTAATTTTTCCCTTTGAAATTTGTTTTGTGCAATTTATAAACTGTCCCATTCTATTCTATTCCTTTGAACCATCTATCAATAAGGCTTTGTTTGGTTGGAGGTTTTATTAGGTTAGGTTAGGTTAGGTTGGGGTGGGGTTGGAGATAAAAAAGTGGTGTTTGGTTGGAAGGAAGTTAGGTTAGGTGTTGGATGTTTTTTTATCTTCTAGTGGTCACCTAACCTATGTTGTGAACCCTCCAAAATTGGAGTTTTTCCTAGGTGAACGAATATTTATCTTCAATTGTGACTAAATTGCCCATGGCAATTTTTTAAAATTCCAGCACTACCCTACCCTGTAAAAAGTTGTCACTTTGTTTCATTCCCTCTTCTACCCAAAATCCCATTTTCTTTCATCTTGTTTGTGCACTCTGCAGTCGACTCCTTCACCACGCTGCTCCTCCAACTTCATCTCGGGTCCTGTAGATCCAATTGCTGCCGCCGCCTCCTCCTCGAGTAATAAATACATTGTAAAAGAAGAAGGAAAATATGTATAAGAGCATTTTTGTCCACTTATAATTAACTCACCTAACATAACCTCCTGAATCAAACAAGATATCAAACCTAACATAAGCTCTGTTTTAACCAAACAATATTATAACATTCTCTAATCTAACTTAAATAAACCTCACTTAACCTAATATCCGTTGAACCAAACACCCTTGTAAGCTGGCCTCAGCCACTTCATTTTGGAACAACAAATTTAAATTTAATGAAATAAAAGTACACAAACCACTCGGTACAATAGAATGGATGCGCGCAAAAAATTTAGTGAGAGCCTGAGAGGCAACAAACAATAAAGGTATACCGTGCACCCAAAACAAATGCTTTATTTCATGAACTAAACTTACAATTTTATAAATTAATGAGTCACAAAAGCTAACGGTTGGAAACGATTTATGCCATTTTTCACTATCAAGAAGCTATATCTCCTCTGTGGGTTGCATGGGAGTGTTGGTGAAGGTGATGACATTACCCATTTGATTTGTATAAAAACAAAATTTAGTAAAAATCTCTGTTCATTTTGAAAGTTATGAATGTATTCTTTGAAAATCCAGTTAGTTGCTTATGAAGTTAATTACTATCATTCTTGAAAATCAAGAGAAAATTTAATTTTAAAGTGATCAATGTCTCAATTAATATCTAATTGTAACACCCCAATTTTTATCACTAATATTCCCTTTATGTACTGAGATATTTAATGGGATAAAATGGTAAATGGTGATGTACATAAAAGGATAAATGCTCCAATTGGTAGTCACGCACAACATGAGTAGGTTTAAAACACAAAGTGTAAAAAATTATATTTGCTACCAATGAGTTTTCCTTGTGTAGCAGTCTTGCTGTGTGACATTTTTAAATAGGCAAATAATGTCCAAAAATTGTGAACTTTTATAGGATGGAAATAGACATCCTAAACTTTAATTTAGTAGGTCATATGAATTATCTGTAGCTGTACACAAAGAGTTACGAATTTTTGAATTTTACCCAGTGAAAATAGCCAATTTCTAGAACAACATCCATAGATTGAAATTCTAGAAATGTTAAGCTTCCAGTTGGCTAAAGGCTAGATTTTTCTTGAAACTAAACTCAATAAAGGTTTCATAGCCTTTATAATCACTCCAATTCAATTTCTACAAATAAAGTAATGATTTTTTAAAGTTTGGACAAAATATCTGTTAAAATTGCCAACTATTGTGAATTTGGAAAACAATGTAATAGAAATTGTGTAAATTGCGGAATAAAGTAAAAGCCCATATTTTTCCTTGTTGGTGGATATTTTCTTGGGTATTAATCATGCCAAGTGGCATCATCTAAAGGCAAGAGATTAAATTATAATTGATAAAGTTTTACACATGTTCAATTAGTTTTAAAATACAATATAATCGTGCATGTAGCCAAGGCTAATGGAATGAAGCCCAAATTGATTTGGGAAGGGTCCATTTAGGCGTCTTTTATGGGACAAGGAGGGGAGGAAAAATTGGTTCACATGTAATGTGTAACACCCTGCCTTTAATCACGTAATTATAATTCGATATTTGGTAATTAAATTAGATTAGAGACCGTCGAATAGTTTAAAACTCATTTAAAATTCCCTTTAATAGTAGGGACGATATGAAATTTTCAAAAACTTCATTCCTCTCTCGGTCTCAGGTTCAATTATCGAATATAATTACCTGTGCAGTTTAACTACATTTACGTATGACAGAGTGTATAACCAAAATCCCGGCAAACCCCAGGTTCAACTATAGATATATAGTTTCAAATTCTGCTAGAGGGATTACAGGTTTAAGTACTTAAACTATTTACAACCCAACAATATACAGTAATCCCTATCCAACCAATCTAACCAACATTTCCAAAATAAATGTCCCTACGTAACTCTACCCGCTCCGGGTCACGCGCTTCTCCTTGGAGCCACTCGCCCTGTCTGAAAGGTTAGTTCAAAGGAAAGAATGAGATTCAAAAGAATCCCAGTAGTAACTAAGCATTTATACCACATATAAGCACACAGCATGTAAGCAAATCATCATACAGCAGCAGCAACCAATATCAAACACCACCCTCATCCCCTTTCTCCGCCGGGAAGGCACACTGCCCCAACCCGAACCGTTGTTAGCTACTCAGGGACTATTGGCGTGGCATATCACACTCCACCCTCATCCCCTTTCTCCGCCGGGAAGGCACACTGCCCTAACCTGAACCGTTGTTAGCTACTCAGGGACTATTGGCGTGGCCGTGCATACATATAGCCTTATAGCTCATACAGCTAACCGGCTTTCACAAATGGCCCGTCGGCCTCACAATCAGCCTACCGGCCTCATGTCACATAATCACACCTCATCCTCATCCCCTTTCTCCGCCGGGAAGGCACACTGCCCTAACCCGAACCGTTGTTAGCTACTCAGGGACTATTGGACTGACGGTGCTAACACATATCCACATAGGTCGCAATATCCGAATTTTTCACAAATCACTGATCATACACACATACAATGCATCATAAATGGTACGAAAGAAAAGTCACTACCTCGCTCTTTCCTGAAGTTAACTGGCTCAGTGGGCTCCCGAGGACGGCAGATGTCAAATCCTATAATCAAATTAGGGACAATAGGTCAATCTCTTTTCCAAGTTCTTAATTCTATAATACTTTATGTTGGTTATTATTTGGACTCTTTAGATGGCCATTATATGCCTAAACATATGCCTAAAGGGTTGGAATAACTATCCCCAAAGATCCCTCTTTGGAAAGCTAAACTCTAATTTTTGGCCCTCTCACTCGAGCACAGAAGACCGTGCTCGAGCACAACCCTCGCTCTCACTCGAGCACACATGCGAGTGAGACAGGAAGTGCTTGCCCGAGAGCAACTCCCGCGACCAACCTACACTCTCACTCGAGCACAAGAGGCTGTGCTCGAGCAGAGACCCCGGGCACACTCGAGCACCACAGAAGTGAGGCCCTGCGAGTGTCTACCCGAGAGCATCTCTCAACCTCTTCCTCCACCTTCACTCGAGCACAAACACCTGTGCTCGAGCACTGACCCCCAGTGCTCGCGAGCACAACCAGCGAGTGTTTACCCGAGAGCAACCCAACTCCCAGGCAACAGATTCACTCGAGCACAAGCCCCAGTGCTCGAGTGATCCCCCAATGCTCGCGAGTGCCAGGTGCACTCTTGGCAATCACTCTCGAGTGATACCCTGAGACACTCACCCGCAGCACCAAAAAGGCACCCTAACTCGAGCACAACATGCTCACTCGAGCACGTTCATCCTGTGCTCGAGTGAGTTCTTCCCTCACTCGAGAAATGACACCAGATACCCAAAACGCAGAAACTGATTTGGTTTCCAAAATCCAGCAATTGCACTCCAATGGTTCTAAAACTTGTGTTAGAGCTCATTTTCACTTATTTCAACACATAGAACCCATTGGCAACCAACAATAACCCAAATTCAACCCATTCAACACATTCTCTCTCTAAATCATCAAACCACTCAAAACCTCATTCTAACACTTTCCCTTATTCAACTCCAAATCAATTCCTAATCACTCTCAAATGTCAAAACTGACCAAATGAACAGTGACACTCTCACCAAAGTCTACCCTTCATTTAACATCATAATTAGGTCAAATTTCCAGAATTTCCATTGATTATGAAAACATCCTAATATATATACCACAATTCATCAAAAACCTACCTCTTTCACTTGCTGAATTTAGAACTTGGATTCCTCAACTTTCAATTTTCCTCAAGTTGCCACACACCACAAATCCAAAGTCTGAAAACATGGAAATAAAACTCTTGACCATTGGAACAATATCAATGAAGGGTGGTTAAACATATAAGGTCACTTACCTTCACAAATTTCAAACCCTTCCTTTCTCTTTCTTGCTTGGTTCGCCGGAAATGGAGGAAATGGAGAGAGAAAGATGAGTTGATGATCACTACTTCCCTTCCTCCCATGCACTTGGCCAACTAAGAGGGAGAGAGAAAGAGTTTGAAAATGTTGACTCATCCAATGGCTCTCATTTGGCCACTTGTCACCATCTCTTTCTTCCTAACATGATTTCATGTAAATCCATTCACACTTGATTCCACCCCTTTGATCTTTCAATCTCAACCATTGATCTTAATTACTAAGGGTTTTTCACATCCGTGGCTAACCAGACGGTTGGTAAATTTACCGTTTTACCCTTGATTAGTACAATACTCATTAAATTATGAATAATTGCCTTCATTTCACATTGCACAACATCCACTTCAAATATGCTTAATTAACATTAATTACATCATTTGAAGTTATTATCCCTTAATTAAAATCCAGGATGTTACATAATGAGAGATTAGGACACAAGTTAGCAAGAGATAAGGCTTAGTACATAAGCCACATCATAAATCAAATTTTGTAACAAAACTAATTATGGAAAAGGTGAGATATTTTATAAAACACTTCCTTTATCTTTTTGCTCCCTCATTTCCATCCCAACATCAAAGATAGATATATATATATATAGAGAGAGAGAGAAGAGCTTGGGAGTTTTAAAGAGAATGAGGAGAAAATCTAAAGGTAAGTTTGTGATTTTAAGTGTTTAGCTCCTCTAACTTGTGAAATAGCTCTTCTAACCTCTTGATCTTCATGGAAATCATGATGTAGCAAGAAAAATCTTAAGGTTTAGGAGAGAGAGGGAGGAAGGTTTTAGAGAGAGAAAGTGAAAAATACAAGGTAACCTCAAGAACATCAAATCTTTTGGTATATTGTTGTTGTTTTTGTTGTTCTTGGCTTGGTTGATGATTTATTGTTGATTTTGTAAATTTGGGAAGTGATAAACCTAAAGGATTATGTTGCCCAAATTTTCTCAAATCTTGTTTAGTATGTGTTTAAATGGTTTAACAAGGGATTAGGAGTATAAAGGTGTAAGCTTTTGGTGTTGAAAAATCAAAAATCACATTTTTCCCTTTCTTGAGCAAAGTTTCAGCCAAGAGGAGTTAGAGGGGTTAGGGCTGGAATTTCATGAATCTAATAATTCCATGGTGTTCTAGAGGAAAAATTGTCTAGGGTTGATGTTGGTCACTTTGTGAGATAAGCCGTAGAAAGTGAAATTATGAAAATACCCCTAAAACCCTAAATAGGGGCTGTCAAGGGCAAAACTACTATTTGGAATTGATTTTGCAAAAAGAAAGGTCAAAAATGGATTATACAAGCAAAACTATGTAAAAATAGCCTGGGTTAAAATTTCTAAAGAAGTACAGTCGGACAGGGTACAAAGGGGTCTAGACCGAGTCCATAGGGGCATTTTGGTAATTTTATAGAATTGAACTAGTATAACCAATGAAAACACTTTGGAAGAGTCTAAAGTAGTACATGAATGGGTATTAACCTAATTCATGTACATTTGAAAATTTAGGACCGGATTGATAGCCCGAGCCGTCGAAACAAAATTCAAGGGACAGTTTTTGAACAAAAGGGGTTTAAGTTAATAACTCTATCTCTCATATATTATGTAAATGTTGATATATTGTATGTTGCTATATTTTGTGATATGAACACATGCCTGGGGCACATTAGCTGGCTGTGGTCTTGGACTCAACTGATGTACACGAATAAGTAGAGATTCCAAATAGTCATTTCCGAGTATTGTGCGCACACACATTACAGTATGGATTTTCATTTTACACTATATAGTGCATTGCATATATAATTATTGCATTTTATATGATTAGTTGTATGTTACTACTGAGATTCGTTTGAAGCTCACTCTTTTTCAAAATTAAAATATTCCAGTAGAAACTAGTGGCTCGAAGAGCAAAATGGTAAATACCTGCTACTGAAATGTACGGGATAAGAGAATGGACCTATTGGTTATAATTAGTTTATTTTTACATTTTTAGAACAAAAGTGTATATATGATGCATAAACTTCCCTTCTTATATTTTCGAATATCTATGATGCATCTAAAAAATAATGAACTTATTTTTTTAAGCCAATTTATTTTTATTTTTTAAAGTTCATGATAATAGTTTGGAATTTTTTTTAATATATCTAATTAATATACATATTTTGTAATGAATTCATAAATTCATGAATTTTATAATATTACTCACATGTATGATATGAATATACTAAAATATAAACAATGAAGATCATGTTACGATGATTACCATATCCAATTATATTTACTATCTTTTCAAATTTCAAATAGTGAACATGAATTTGAACATTAAACTTATATAAATGACAAAAATCTTGTAGATTAAGGGGGAAAAAAGTCTAGTGCTGATTTGACCAATGGCCATTACACAAATATAGAGGTAAATTCCAAGAAACTTAAACACCCTAAAATGTACCCCAATGAAAAGATTCGTAGAGCCCAACATGAACAAATCATGGAAGGTCACTTGTAAGCATGATATTCATGAGAAGTCCACCACGAAACTAGCAACAATACACTTATGCCTGATGTTACATTTAAATGAAGCTATATCAGGATGCTCATAGTTGAGCAAATGCATAATACCATTGTAGAAGCTTTTAAAAATAATCAACCCTAATAAATCATAGAAATTAACATATCAATTTATCAAAAGTTGAAACCACAAGACATCATTGTGTGTGTGTGTGTGTATTTATAATTAGACTAATCATGTATCCTCTTCATATTCACTCACTGTTGTAACATCTCGGATTTCAGTCACCAAAATTCCTTATATTTAAAGGAATAAAATGGTGAATTAAAGAGCACATGAAATGACCAAACCAAGAAATTAGTGATTACACATAACATGATTATGCTTTGAATATAAATTGAAAACATTGGAATTTGCTATCAGTGAGTTTTCCTGTATAGTAGTCTTGTTGTATAACCTTTTTAAATAGGCAAATGATGTCTAATGCCTATAATATTTTTCAATATGAAAGTAGACTATATCAAGCTTTAATTTGATAGGTGATATAGATTATTTGGAGCTGTACATAAAGAGTTATGAATTTTTGAAATTGGCCCAGTTAAACTGGCTAGCCTCTATGACAGTGTCTAAAAATTGAAATTCTGGAAATTTTTAGCTTTCAGTTGGCTAAAGGCTACATTTTTTTTAAAACTAGACTCAATAACGGTTAAGTTGCCTTTGGAAGCACCTCAATTGAATCTCTACAAATAAATATATAAATTTTCATAGTTGGGAGAAAATGCAAACAGTTTTATACAAAAATCACAAAATGTATAGGCAAAATGTTAATTTGCTAATAAAGTAAGAGGCTGATTATTTTTCCTTCTCTAAAGCACCAATTCGTCAAAGAAAGAGGAATAAGAGGGGAAAATAATTTATTAGGGATTTATAATTATTCTTGGGCAAAGGTCAAAGAAAACAAAAAGATCGCAAAACAGGGTCAACAATTGCAACTCATCTTAATATTTGTAGAAGAGGATAAAAGTGATAATTGAATACATATTATTACTCCCTCTTGAGACACATTTTAGGCCAAGAGAACGGCCACAGAAAAGATGATGATGGTCAAGGGAAATTGGCACATGTTTATTCATAATAAAATAACATAAAAGAAAAGGGTGGATGAAGATATTTTTAAAAAGGCTTCTTATCTCCTTTTGGTCATGTTCATGCAAGCACACTAGCTAAGAGAGGGAGAGAGACAGCAGCTGAACAAAACATGAAGAACAAGGGAGCATGAGAGAGCACAAATACTCAAGAAGCAAGATCAAGGTTGGTTCAAGGTGATTTACTACTTGTTGTTGACTTCTTCTTCATGATAACTCTCTCTAATCTCTATCCCTTCTTGAAATATTCATGAAGCAAGCACAAATCAAGAGAGAGAGAGAGCATGGAAATGTCCCATGGTTTTCTTATGTAGAGAGAGAAATCAAGAGGTAATCACACTAAACCTTGTCCTCTTGTTTATTCTTGATAGTTGTTGATGTTGTGGTTGGTTGTTGGCTTGATTTTGATGATTTTGTAATTTTGGGAACACAACCCTAAGGGGGGTGCTGCCCAAATTATGGTTAATCATGTTAAAGAGGTGATTAAGTAATTAAACAAGTAATTAGAGGTGTAAAGAAGGTGTTTTGTTGATTGGAATCAAGAAACTCCAATTTTCCCAAATTATGTTGATTTTTGTCCAAATCTGTTTTTCATTGTATTTGGACTGGATTTTGGTGTTTTTGATGATTCCACTGAATTTAGAATGAAAAATTGTGTAGGGTTCATGTTGGGTGCGCAGTGAGAAAAGCCCTAGAATGTAAAGTGTCAAAATACCCTTGAAAACCCTCACATAGGGGCTGTTAGGGGTAATTTTGAAATTTGGCAGTGAATTTGCTAAAACCAAGGTCAAAATGAATTCCTTGGGCAAAATTATGTAGGAATAACTAGAGTCATAATATTTGATAAAGTACAGTTGGACTGCGTCCCCAAGGGCATTTTGGTAATTTTACCGTTTTAAGCCTAGATAACCAACAAAGTGAGTTTGTAATAATTTGAGTGACTAATAACTCATTTATCCTAATTTGGAATTTTAGGATATATCGAAAGCCCGAGCCAGAAACAGAGTATTGGACCGATAAATAGGTAAGGGAAGGGCAATCCAGGTAGTGAATTTACCTCTCTTGCATGTATTTGATATTTGTGCTTGTGTATTGATTCATGTGACTGCTTTGCTTGATTATGTGAAACATATATGAATTATTGAAGCTATGTTTCTATTTGTGCTATGACCATGAGTATATTGTTTGAAACATTGAGTATACAGATATGCCATTATGTTAGTATAAGTTTATATAATCCAAGCATGTCACGCATTAAGCACTTATCTTGAATGCATATTGGTATTGTTTGCTACTGAGATTCCCCTGAATCTCACCCTTTCCATAAACAATAAAAAATTTTCAGTAGCAGACAGCGGGTCTGAGGGCAGAATCGTAATTACAGGCAACGAAAGGTTTCAGACTAGGACAAAAGGAGATGTTGGTTATCTGAAGACCTTTTATTATTTTTAAGGTCTGTAATTTATTGTGCAATACCCTATATGGGAATTTTCTATAAAAAGAAGCGTATTGTATCAATAATATCAATATATTTATCTATTCTTGTTGTGACCACCAAACCACATATTAATATTCCGTTGCAAGTCAAAACTAAGTGAGGGTATTACAACCGTAGTACAACAATTCGATCTTCTTCTTCAAGGAGTTTAGTATAATCAAAATTTGCCTAGTATATACAAAGAAAAGAGTTTCTACATGAAAATGCCAATCCCGCTAGAAGATACTGTTGTGTTAGAAAATAAGACTAGGAGAGAAAGAGAGTATCGGGTCGGGTTGACATAATCAAAAGTGGAGCTCACGCAATGGATTATACTACAAGAGTCTATCTTGTACAGCAATGCACCAGAACTAAAGACATATGAAACATGAGAAGAGAGAGGGCAAGAAAATTCAATTGCTCTAGGTGAGTTCTGATGCTTGGTGGAAACTTCTATTTATAGAGTTCTGGAGAGCCCCTGCTTCTTGCCCACCAAGCCACATTTGAACCCCACAATAACTCCTTATTGATTTCCTCAATCAAGAAGCTTCTCTTGTCAATCAAGAGGCTCCTCTTCCAAATCAACATAAATGCTGATTTGGTTGACTAATCACACATAAATGTGATTCCATCAGCAATAATTGCTGATTTATTCTCTTCTTCATTTGATTAGGGTGTTTCCTAAACAAATAATTCAGCTCATCAAGGGCGGTTTCGAACCCAAAGTCCAACATGTTGATTTCAAGCATCAAACCTTTGTCCCTATGCTCTTCTTTACACCCCCTAATAATGAGGGTATATGCCTCCATTAAATCATTTAATGTAACACCCTTATCTTATTTTCACATTTTTTTAGAGTACTTGCGTGCAGTTTAGTGGGCAGACAGAAATAGCATAAAAATACTGATAATAAGTACTTGACTACAATAAATCCCCTCAGGGATTGTATATAACAATTACAAATAATGTAGCTGCATAGAGCTACTAGGGTGTCTAAACCCGTTATAATGAAATGCAGACATCTTCCTGTCTTTATTTCAATACTATATTCCTCTCATGCAATTCTCTTCTTTGATCTCAATATACCTTATGTGATCACCTGTTTAAATGGTTGGTTGGGGGAGGATGAGATTCGAGAGAATCTCAGTAGTAAACAGTTACCATAATGCATGTAAAATATATGCCAAGTGCATGACATGTTAGCCTTAACTAGATGCATGTCCTATAATGACATTTCTGCATATTCAATGCTTCACATACTATACTCACAACCATAGTATAAATAGAAACAGAGCTTCATCATTCAAATTTGCTCTACACCATCAAGTAAAGCAATCACATACATCACTATACAAGCATAAATATCAAACATATGCAAGTAGGGTAAGTTCACTACCTCTTATCTTTAAGTCCTCCTCTTGTACCTTTTCTTTTCCAACTATTGAAGATGCTTTTTCTTGACTTCTCATAACCCTAAATAAATACCCATATCATTAGAGCCATGACAATAAATGTCCAATGAGACTACATGGGCCTTTTGGACATGCATCTTATTGTTGGTGTAACACCCCAAAATTTATATTCAACAAATATATTGTAATTATTTTCAAAATTCAATAAAATGGTCATGAATTTAGAATAAATGAATTTTATAAATGTTCATTTTCATGAGAAATTGGGCAAAAATAATTTATGGAATTAATTTGGGTAAATCAAAGAGCCCAATATTAAGGTCCAAAATTGGAGAAGAGAAAATATTTGGTCTAAAAATAAATGAAAATTGGCCAAATAAAAAGAAGGAAAATAATTAAATAGAAAATGTAATGGCAATTTCGTAATTTTGCCAATTTAGCAGAAAATTAATTACTTTCTGATTAATTGAAGCTAATTTCAATTAATTAAGGAAAATAAAGTGGAAAAATATATTTAGAGTATTTTGGTCAAATAAATATGAATTTATGGAAAATTTGAGCAAAAGTGCAATTTTGACCAAAATTATGATTTTACATGTATACGTAACTTGAACAAGTTGTGAAGCCAATTGAAACCAAAGGAAAGGACCCTTAGGTGTCTCCTACATATAGTAGGAAGAAGGAAATAGTAGTTGGGCTTAATGGTATAGTTACATGTACATAGGGGTTTATGAACATAAAGTTTAATTTTTGGAATTTTTGGGAAATGAAACCAATGGTTAAAATATTATAAAATCTATGATAAAAAGCTTCATCTTCATCCTTTAGCCCCCAAAACTGACTCCAATAGCCCTGAATAGAGAGAGAGAGAGAGTACAGATTTTTAGAGAGAGATGGAGGAAGAAATCTCATAAGGAAAGCCGATTCCTCCTACAATTTAGCTCCTAATGCGTATAACTCTGCTCCTAAGCTACTCTTCTATGTTATTAAAGGTTTGGGAAGCTCAAATTTCCTTGTGTGAAGAGCTAGGGTTTAGGCCACATTAAGGAGAGCCAGAGGGAAGTGAAATGTAACTTCCAAACCTTCGAATATTGTTTGTTATAGCTATTGTAAGTGGTTTAATTGGTGGAATTTGCTGGATTGTCTTTGATTGTGAAATTGGAAAATGGGTTGTAGGGGCTGTTATGCTACCAAAATTTGTACTAAATGGTAGTTATAATGTAATGGAATAGTTAATATAGTGATTAGGAGTAAAAAGGAACACGTCTGCCGAGCTAGAATCGAAAAACCCCAATTTTTTCCGGGGAATACCCAAGTTTTGGCTAGGTCTATATCTAGGGGTTAGAGTTGTATTTTCAATGTTCTAATGATTTCATTGTATTTAGGAGGGAAAATTAGGTTGGATTACAGTTAGTCACTTTTTCGAAAAAACCCGAAAAATTATAATTATGAAAATGCCCCTAAAACCCTGAAAGCTGGGCTGCCAAGGCCATATGTGTCTTTTGGTGGTGAATTTGATAATTCTGTGTTTAGAAATGAATTCCTTCAATGAAAATATATTAGAATAGCCCTAGTCAAAATTTTGAGAAAAGTACAATCAGACCGGTATGGCGGGCCAAGTAGGGAATCTAAGGCCATTTTGGTAAATTTTCACCATAGGCTAACATAACCACTATAAACACTATGAAAGTGTCTAAAATGGTACATGAATGGATTTTAACCTAATTCTTGTACATTAAACATTTTAGGACCAAGTTGGGAGCCTGGTGTTGGCACGTTTTATGAGGCAAACGTTCCGAGGTACAAGAGACTTGAGGTAGAGACATTATCCTTCATACATCATGTCATAGTTCATATGATTATGTGGTTTCCATTTTTTTGCTTTTTATTAATCAACATGGTTTGCCTAAAAGAGGCAGTTAGTGCTGGAAGTGTACTTACACCTGGGGGTTAGGTAAGAATCCAACTGGTGTATGATTAGTGGGGTAGAAGCCCTACTCATGTATACATGATGATAAGGTTTTATATTGTTCATTAATTGCTGCATACATGGTGCATATCATATATATTTTTCGCATGTTATATTAATGATAGTATATCTTTACTAGGATTCTTTAGAATCTCACCCCTTTTTCAAAACAAAAAATCTCAGCTGGTGTCAGTAGCTCAAAAGGGATAGATGTAGGTGTAGGAAAATGACAGGCATGTTTCCCTAGACAGAGATCGTGGTTATATATATAGTCTATAGTGGAAATGTTTTTGGGTATTCTATACATATTTGTAAATATTATCAAATTCTGCACGGTTGATTCCGGTCTGTAAACAAATACTTTTATCAGTATATTTGTACTTTTTCTGTATTCCTGTGAAACTTTGTCTCTATTACTATATGAATATCAACATGGAAACAGGTGTTGACATTTGGGTCCAAATTACTTTAATTACCACAATTTCGTAGGTTTGACCCAATCTGCTAGTTTTACTAACCAAACTTTGAAAGTTCATTATTAATTCTACAAAAAATCTAAATGGGTTGGTTCTAGATTCTATAGAAAGCTATTTAAGTCCTCTTTCAATGAAAAATATTACAGAGTCCCAATTATAACCACACAGTTCCAGAAAATTTGTCAAATCCAGTCTGCCACAGATTTCATTCCATATTCAGGGTCAAAATTTGAAAAATCATAGCTTTCTATCCACTAGTCCAAATGACTTATAATAACTATCAAATTAAAGCCCATGATGTCTACTTTAATCTTATAAAATTTCAACACATTTAGAGCAAGTTTGACTGATAAAAACACATTGTAAGTTCTCTACCTCCAGAAAACGAATTCAAGCAGATTTGAACACAGACTTCCAAAATCATTATAAATTATCATAAAACCTCTTTTAATCTCATAATCATCATCTTAATCATGATTAATCAAAATTTGGGCAGCACCTCCCCTTATGGTTTGGCATTCCCAAATCACAAACCAAACCAAAACAAAACCAATAATCAACCACAACAACATCAAACACGTTGAATCAGCCAAGCTAACAAGGTTTTATGGCTTACCTCGTGTTCCTCCTCTTCTCTCTCTAAACCATGTTCTTTCTCTCTCATTTCCCTCTTGATCTTGCTTGCTTCCTATGTATTTCAAGATGGAGAAGAGATGTACAAGAGATTGAAGACAAGAACCAGTGAATTCTACAACCAACTCACCTTGATCTTGCTCCTTGCACCTTGCTCTTTATTACTCTTGGCTGGCCGAAATAATAAAGAAGCAAAAGCGATATGGCTTCTTGAAATATTACCATTTACTTTTAGAATTAATATTGTTTAATTCAAATAAGCATGCACATGTTTTACTTGGCCATAATCTTTTCCCTCTCGAATTAATGTGAGCCAAGTAAATTTATTTTCTCTTGCTCTCCTTTGTTGACCAAAATATATCCCTAGTTGGGATAAAATAATTCCTTCTTGCTTTATTGGTCAAATAATCATTTTGACCATACGTTTTTCCCATTTTTGCATCTTGCTGGAAATCTAGCAGAATTTTCATCCAACTTTAAAAATCCTTATCTAATTGTACAAATGTCCAATTGGTTTGGTTCCAAAGGTTATGTGACCCTTATTAAGTTTATTTTTAAGGAAAAATATAGCCTTTAGCCAACCAGAAGCTCATAATTCCCAGAACTTCCATTTTTGGACGTTGTCACAAAAACTTTCCAGTTTCACTGGACTAACTTCAAAAATATATAACTCTATGTATAGCTCTAAATGAGCTATATGACCTATCAAATTAAAGTTTGATAAGTCTACTTTCATTCTGGTAAATATCATAAGCATTGGACATCATTTTCCTATTTAAAAATGTCAAACAACAAGACTGCTACACAAGGAAACTCACTGACATCAAATTTAAATGTTTACAATTTGTGTTATAAACATACTTATGTTGTGTGTGACCACCAATTGTCTTGTTTGGCCATTTCAAGTATGCCAATATTCACTATTTTATTCCCTTTAATATAAGAATTTTTTTGTAACTGAAATTTGAGATGTTACATTTAGCAACTGAGTTCTTCTAACTCTTGATGTCCCACACATGCTTCAACCATGAATTTTGATGTTATATATAATAGAGTTGCAAATAGAAGAAAACCAGAATCAACTCCATGAATATTTTTGAGGACAGAAAAAAAAAAGGAATCACTATTAGTGCGTCACCTTTAAAGAATGGCCACAAAATATTCATATATTGGAAAAGAAAAAAAGACAACTGTGACACTTCTTTAAAGAAAGGTCACAAAATATGTGTCACCTTTCGATATTTTTGTAGTAGTGATTTCAAAATCACATCATTATCATTAGGATATAATTTTGGGAAAAAAATGGAATCACAATTTATGGGGATGTAATACCATTGAAGGAGACATAATTTTCGCATAGCCTATATTCCCTTTCATGGAAATTATGAAATAAAGGAAATTAGGGAATTTAAAAATTATCAAATCATTTCCAACTATCACTGATAGCACAATCAAATATGAACGGACATGAGGAATAATGATTAAAATAAACTATGTATTTAACGATTGATGGATCCGAAACAACCCATTTCTCAAGAAACTAGGTATTATAATTTTTTTAGAATAAAGTTGATGATTGATATCAATTGGAATTTATTTTATTACCTTATCTTCAAAATAGGGTAACCCTATTTTTCTTTTTCTTTTTCTTGGGATTAATTAATGTTGCTTCCATTTGATGTATTTTAGAGTCTACATGTACAATTAATTGTTAAGCCCGAATTTATTAACATTAATATTAGTATTAATATAATTATTGCAGTAATTACCTAATAAACTCGTATTGTCTATTGTCCAGTGTATAAACAAAACTCGTTCATTTTTAGTTTGCAGTTTTATCTCCAATGTATCAAAAGGAAATAAAAATAATGTACCAAAGAAAAAAAGAAATAAAATTGGCCAAAATAGGAAATAAAAAACAAAACTCGTATGATCCAAAGGATAATAACAGTATAAAATCAATTACATAATTGGATTCTTTTTGGTTGATTGAGTAATTGCATAAATCATTTTCAATAATCATTATTATCTATCAATAATCATCAATCAATCAAGATTAATTTCAATCAATAACATCAATTAACAAATGTCATCATCAATATATGTAATTGTGTGTGTGTGTGTGTATCTCGAAGTAAAGTGATTGATCCACTTAAATGCTTAATGCGCTATTTTTTTTTTATAATCACTTAATGCTATATTTAAATTTTAACAATTATTAAGAATGAAGTTGATTGATATTAATTGGAATTTACTTTCTTACCCAATTTTCTCCTACTTGTGGATTTAAAAAGGAAATCAATTTGATGGGTATTAATTACATGAATGAATGTTAATATGATTACGTAGGTATTAGTTACATAATGTGATTACCCAATCCGTTTTGAAGTTAAACGAGTTATTAAGCAGGTATTACAAGATTTCATATACTACTATAAAGTTTATTGATGATTGATGATGGATAGGTAAGGTCAGGAAACCTCTTTTGCACAAATTAAAGGACTATATGGACATCTCATAAAAAAAGAACCATATGAACAATATATTGTTCATCATTAAGCTTTAAAATTGTAAAGATGAAACGATTTCTTGTCCTAACTCCTAACACTTATTGCAATCTGTTATATTGTCATATTTAGTTATTAAAATTAAATTAAAATGGCAAATTGAATTCCCCAAATACAATGAGTCGTTTTGAAAATGTTACATTTATAGGGCATTGAATATAACCTTGACAGAAGGAATTATTATTAGGCAGCACTTGGTCAAAAATAAAGTATCATTATGATTATTATGTTTTAAGAAGCAAATGAAAATAATGTGCTAATAATAGATTGTCAATGCAACACATGATGTTAAAGCGTGATATACTATTTTCACGGTCTCTTTTTAAGAGTATTGAAAATGCACTATCTATACATCAGTAAGGATAATGATAGTACGTAGTTTACTCTAACTTTTTTGCATCTTATTGGCTTTACTTTGGCATAATCTTTTATCTAATTAAAAATCAGTTACATTTTAAGACTTAGAGTTTAAAATTTTACATTAAAAACTCTCAAAAATTATTTGAGAAAAAACTATAGTTACTAGTAAAGTTTATTATTTTTCATGAGTAGTAATAAAGTTATCACTAAATTTAAAAATCCATTTAAAATACTCTTTAATTTAGAGGAAAATTTCTAGTAACACAAAAGTGAGGCTTGTATAATTTCATATTAACTTTGATCATTAAAATAATTATGAATTTTATTATTAAAAAAATAATTATGAATTTAATAACAAATATTAGTCTTAGTTGGAAAGGATTATGGTCGCTTAAGTACAAAGTCTCGAGTTCAAATCCATGAAAATGCATAAAATATTCTTGGGAGAGCCATTTTAAATTGTGTCCAATAATATTCAAATCTGACCCCATAATTAGATAGTTATATCAAACAAATTTTTAAGATTTTTTAAAAGATATTTTTTGAGATTTGATTCATAATTCTCCTGTCAATTTTGGTTATGGCCTATGTGTTTATTGTCTTCCAAATGGACCCTACATTGCATGCCTCATGAACATGAACACATGATGCTAGGGTCATCAATTATGAAGCTTAATGTTCCCACTATGTGGACAACACCACTTCCTTAAGTTTAGCTCTATATCGATATGCTAGGATTTCCCAACGAAAAACATAAAATAAAATAAATAAAAGAAGGTTATTTAAGAAATTATGTCAACTTGACTAAATAAAAGAATAAAGTGTTAATCCAAAGATTTGATTTGTACTTTATATACTTTTTAAATTATTGCTTAATTTGATAATTTCTCCAACACTTGGGATTAATGTTGTTTTGGGTTTTTATTGAATGTAGTTTTGCCTTGACCTTGATGATTCTCAAAAATAAGTACACGAGTGTAACATCTGGCAATTAACACAAACAAAAACCCTTATCTGTCCTGCACGTTAGATTGATATTAACTATTATACCAACCTTGTCTCATCATTAATAAAGAGTTACAAAAATTACAGGAAGATAAAGTAAACAAGGCTAGAGTTAAAATAAATCTGGCAAGAAAAATAAGAAGAAAATTTTTTTCCCAATAAAGTATTATAGTGGATTCTTTATTCAAACCAATGTGATTTTCAAACTCTAATCAAACCACCAAGCACTCAAATTAATTGATTGTGGGTCATTTCAACTTGACCAATAATTCTAGTGGCGTATGAATACCAATGGAGAAATCTAAAAAAACTTAACCAGTAGTTCCTAGTGGTACATGGGTACCAAGTGATAAGGATTGGACTGCAAATATGTCAATCTTTAAAGTTTGCAAAGGTCAAGTTATACACTGACACAACGGAAGCTATTCAATTGTTATTCCAGCCAAATGGACAATTTCATCTGCTCAACATAGAGCTAGAGAAAGTTAGACATTTAATTTACTTAGATTGGAACTTAGAGATTTATCACTAACACAAGGAGGCACTAAAATGTGCTGATTTTTTTTAACAAAAATGGCATTAAATTCGAACAATGAGTTGACAATATTACAAAATTCTCCAATTTTTTGTTCAATCTAAATATTAGCTAATCTCAGCTAAGATTTGATTTTATCACTAGTTAATTGTTTGATGTAAAGGCCTGAAATGGCCTCCAAGAGAATTTACTATTGTCCATGTAATTCAAAAAAAAATCTAAAAGAACTCTAATTAGCAAGCTTAAAAGCCATAGTTAATGTAAAACTTTAGTTGTTTAAGTCTTTCTATTATATTGTACACTTATTATTCAGTCATACTTTATTAAAATTTCTCTATGTACTAGTTCATACTTTCACTATTTTTTATTTGAAGTCTTTTGATTCAATTAATTTTAAGTTTGTGTTACCATGACTATATATCCAAGTTTGTAATAAATTATCATTTCAAAATTTCTATAAAATCACATTTTTTCAAGGTGGAACTCAAAATTTTAAGAAGATTGGTAGAAGCATTTATATTCGAAAGCTATTGTATAAAATTCGTTATTGTGTTCACTCTGTTCTATTTTAACTTCATCATAGACATAAGCTATGATTCCTAATTTTCTTGAGCTAATCAAAATGACAAATGACTTTACATGTCCAAATCTCAACCACTTCATTTATAACTTGTACTCTCCCTCTCTCTCCCTCTCTCTCTCTCTCTCTCATACTGATAGTCACAAGCATAGGACAAATCCAAGGGTAAAAATTCTTTGGAAACCCCTAAAAAAGAGAGATCCTTTAGTAGGCTTTCGGTGATAATTTCAAGTGTTCATTCCTCTCTTTGCTCTGCTTTCCCCTTGCTTTACTCTTCCACGAGAGATTTTTGCCATATATAAAAATCCAGCCCCAGATCCTCATCATCATCATCATCTTTTTTTTTTCTTTTTTTTGCCAATAACCATCATCATCATCGTGCTCCTCCATAATTGTTCCTCTCTCTCTCTCTCTCTGTTTTTGGATGATGCTACACCAAAGTCCAAGCTCCTCCTTGCTTGGACAAAAAGCACAACCCTAAAGCTAAAGCTGCTATTTCTGACTTTCTTCTTCCCCATTCTTCAACGTCTCAACTCTCTCTCTCTCTCTCTTTTTCACTTCCTTTGACTCTGTTACTCCTACCCCATTTTGGTTCCTATTTCAACCAACACTTTCATCTTCTAAATTTTGAAACTTTTTCGCGGTTATAGCAGTCCCTGGATTCAATATTCTCTGTTTTTTTGCTCCCCTAGAGACACAGGATTTTTGGTTCCATGGCTATAGATTTGTGCTCTGAGATTTCCAGCCCCGGAATCAGCCCACGAATCTCCTTCTCGCATGATCTGAAGAACGTTAAGGACGATGACGGTGATGACCCACTTGAAGATCACCGTCGCCGGCGATCGGACTTGTGCCTGTTGGACTCCAGCTCTGACTTTGTCTTCTGCATTTCCAAGAATGTGTTGTCTCAAGAACTTTCTTCCGCTGATGAGCTTTTCTCCAATGGCAAGATCGTGCCGACGGAAATTAAGAAATCGAAATCTCCAAATGCTCCTTCTTCTTACAGTGAGATTCATCCATTTTCAGAGCCTGGTGCTTGTCCTCGCTCTGAAACTTCGTGCACTGGAATTACAGAGAAGAAGAAGAGACTAGTAGAATTCTTAAACGAAGAAGAAAAGCCTCCAACAAGATCTTTCTGGCAATTCAAGCGAAGCAGTAGTTTGAATTATGAAGCCACTCGCGGGAAGAGCTTGATTCGATCATTACATTTTCTATCGCGAAGCAAATCGACTGGTTCATCTATGAATCCAAAACAATCTGAGATTCCTAAGGAAACACAGAAACAGAGGTTGCAGAAACAGTCCTCTGTTTCAAGCAAAAGGCCATCGTTATCGTCATCTTCATCTTCATCTTCATCATCTTTTTCAAGCTCAAGTACATTTTATTTCTATAGTTCGTCTCGGAATCCTCAATCTTTGAATAAGAAATGTGGATCTTCTTCTGGTAATGGGGTTCGAATCAGTCCTGTGTTGAATCTACCACAAGCGTATATTCCTAAAGCATATGTGGGTTTCTTTGGATTTGGTTCGCTTTTCTGTAATGGGAAGATCAAAAGGAAGAGCAAGTAGAAGTTTTTGTAGATTTTTTCATTCCTATCTTCTTTCCCAGTTCCACTCCTCCTCCTCCTCCTCTACTGTTCATGTGAGGTGTGAGGCTTCTGTAAATTCAATGGGATTATTAACAAAAATAAAATTAGTTAAATAATGCTAGGCTGAGTAATTTTGAGATTGATCATCTTTTTAATATGTTAAAGCAAAATTAGGCTCTTCAGTATATGGGGAGAATTATTATCAGGTTTGGAGAAGAGATTTAATTATAAAAAAGTTTCAAATGACAAATGAGCCATATAAACATATTATCATTTCATTACAATTTATCATTTTAATTTGTCAGTGCATGCTCATTAAATTACTTTCTTGGTGACCTTACAGTATAGTAACTCCCCCGTATATATTTACATATTTTCTTTATATATGGAATTTGGAGGAATAAGTAAGAGTCAATGAATGGGTTAATAATGAATTTTATTATAGACTTTATCATATATTGTGAGATATTGAAATATTGGTGAGAATCATTTTAGTACTAATTTTTAGTAACAACATAAATAAAATATGTAAAATAAGCTCTTATGGGAATATATAAAAATTCATGATTTACATTATTTATCAATATCAATAGATACTGATGGTAAAAAAAAATCAATATTGATAGATACTTAAATAATTTCACTTGACATTTATCTAAAAACCAATTAATCAAGTTAATTATAGATAAATGAGAAAATATATCGTAATTGTGTGTGTGTGTGTATTCTCAAATATGCTTACGTGTTTTGACCCCAAAAAAATATGCTTATGTGTTTAATTTAATGATTTTGTGGAAATTTTACAATATGTATTATTTTTTAACAAACACATTTTTCATATATCTCATCACAAACATATAAATTATCAAGACATATTTATTTTGATTAACTAATTTATCATTTTTATTTAACTGAAAAAAGTCAATCACTACTATTTTTCTGCATATATATTGTATTTTTCTTTTTATATGTCATGTAATAATTTGATTTCATGATCCTAACATTTTTAGTTCTACTTAAAATTTTAAAGCGATTTTTAACTTAATATTATGTATAAATAATACTTAATCATTGAGTATTTAGATCTCAATATTATTTAATCATTTAAATATATATTATGCGAAATTTGAAATGAAATAAATTAATTTCTTATATGCTTGATTTGTTCATACTCAATTGGAATATTTGGAAAACTAAGGAAAAAATTTAAAATTTGTATGTAGTGTCATTGTGATAATGGAATGGACCATGAGAAATGAAAGCTACATGTTAATGGTCTGAAATGGACAAAAACAAATAAAGCACATCACTATGTTTAAGGCTTAGGAGACATAAAAGAACAGGTCATCCTTCTTTTATGGGCTCTCCCATGCCTTTTCTCTTCTTTTTATCTTTTGATTTTTGTTTCGGTTAATAATTACATGTGACTGTTCTGTGTTCTTTTCAACAATATATTGATTGAATGATACTTGTTCTAAGGTTCTAATTTCTTGAGCAAGCCCATAAAATTATAAATTAATTTTTCATGGGCCCCCACACAAAAAAAATCGCTCTTTTTGTTCTATTCTGTGACATTTGGACAAAACAATTCGGTCAAAAAATAATAGGCAAGAAAAGGAAACCAATGATTAAGAGATTAGCAAGCATGTAATTAATACTTTCACAAATAGATACCAATAGATGTTTTTTCTCCTTGTACTTGTTTATAAAGCCAGTCACCCATAAGCATGACCCATCACATTACTCAGTATTTAATTTATCCATATGCATGGCTTATTACTTTTATCATTTTAATGGTATAAACTTTTTTAACTTTTTTTCTTAATGCAATTTTCCATAAATATTTAAAGTTTCTTGTATTTTAGAGTTAGTGAGAATATATTATATCCGAAGTCATTGCCTTTATTAAAATCTAGAAGTAACCCTTAGAGTCTGTTTGGCTTGGCAGGAGGGAAATGGAGGAGAGGAAAATTTTTATGAGTTAGATTTTTAAAAAATTGGAAGAGTGGGATCATAAAGTTTTAAAAAAGATAAGATGTAAAATAAAAGAATAAAAAAAATTAACTAAAAACTTTTAACCAATTTCTCCAATTTTTTTAAATCAAAGTCATAAAAATTTTCTCTTCCCTCCCCTCCCTTCCAAATCTCTTGTACCAAACAGCCCCTTAACGTGGGTCATTATATGACAGAAGGGGTGAAGGGCTGAAGGGGTGAAGGAGATGGTGTGAGAGATCAAGCTCTATTTGTAATATTTTGAATTTTGGGATTGGAGGCTAGAAAATAAACCAGAATTAAGTGGACTACTAAACCCTGGTTTAGCAGGTATCACAAATATATTCCTTAATATTTTTTATATCTTTGGGGTAATAAAGAAAATAAAAGGGTGAATTTTGAAGAAAGTGATTATGCTTCTAGTCAAAATTTCCTACAAGGCAATGAGCTTATCATGAGATTTTGGAAGACTAAATGATGAGAAAAAATTATGAAATTTTACAAGATGAAAGTAGACATCCTAAACTTTAATTTGATAGGTGATCTGAATCAATTAGATCTATATAAAAAAAGTTATGAATTTTTGAAATTCACGCATCAAAATTGATTATTTCTGGAACAGCTTCCAAATATTAAAAATATGGGAATTATGTCCTTTCAATTGGCAATATTCTATATTTTTTCTTGAAATTAGACTCAATAAGGGTTCTACAGCCTTTGGAATCTCTTTGAAATGATATCTACAGATTTAGTTATGTTTTTTCAAAGTTAGGGCAGGAAATCTGCTAAGAAGACCAACTATTCCTAAAATTGAAAAATAAAATGTGTTAGCAATTGTGTAAATTGTGGAATAAAGAAATAATAAGGGAAAATAATTATTTACCTCATAAACATACCAAGTGGCATCATCTTAAACCAAGAGAATTAAATAATAATTGTTGAAGTTTGAGCACATGTGTTATTATCATAAAATAATAATTATTGGAGCATGTAGTAAGGCTAATGGATTAAAGCCCAAATTTGGTTTGTGAGGGCTTATGCATGGCGCCATTTTAGGCTAACCAAATGAAGGAGAATTGGTTCAATTGCAATTGGAGGCTTATGACACAAGTTGGAAGAGGATAAACTTAAGTACATGTAGGTGTCATAAATTGGATTTTTGGAATAAAATTAATTAAGGGAAAAGATGAGATATTATTAAGCTTGGGCTCATCTCTTTCCTCTTAATATTTTCATCCTAAGCCTCACACACACACACACAGAGACAGTGTGAAGAGCTAGAGAGAAGGTGGAGTTTAAGGAGCCAAGAATTCAAGGTAAGGCTTGTTGTTCTTGTATTCAAGCTTTCTTTCTTGTATAATATCTTCTCTAATCTCTTCTTCTCCATGAATCACCATGTTTAGCAAGCTAATGTTCAAGGATTGAGGGGGACTGTGTTTCGACCAAGAGGAAGAGAAATCAAGAGGTAACTTCAAAAGTCTCAAATCCTTGATAGCATGTTGTGGTTGTTAATGTTTAATTTGTGGTTTAATTTGGCGTTTGTTGGTTGAATTTGTAAATTTGGAAAGTGATAACCCTAAGGGGTTATGTTGCCCAAATTTCCTCGAATTATGGTTAGTATGTGTTTAAATGGTCTAATAAAGGATTAGGAGTATAAAGGAACAAGGGTTTGAAGTTGAAAGTCAAAGTTTGCATTTTCCCCTTTTCTTTCAAGGGTTTCGGCCAGGGCTATTAGAGGCCCTTAGAGTTGGATTTTCAATAAATTCATGGTCCAATTGAGTTTAGGATGGAAAATTAGGTGGGGTTATAGTTAGTCACTTTTTCGAAAAAGCTCGAAAAAACATAATTATGAAAACACCCCTGAAACCCTTAAAGTGAGGCTGTCAAGGGCAATTTCATCTTTTGGTAGTAAATTTACTAATTCCAAGTCCAGAAACGAATTCCTTGGGTGCAAATATGTCAAAATAGCCCAGGTCAAAATTTCAGAAAAAGTACAATCAGACTGGGTACAGCGGGGCCGGGCCGGGCCGGGTAGGGGTCACAAGGGCATTTTGGTCATTTTTCAATATAGACTCATATAACCCCCCAAAAACACTATGGAAGTGTCTAAAGGGTACATTTGGAATTTTTGGACAGAGTAGAGAGTCGAGCTGTGAAACGTATTACGAGGCACATTATTTGAGGATCAAGGAAGGTGATTAAGGTAGGGAACTTACCTCTCCTACATGTATTTGATATTTGTGTTGCTGTATTGATGCATGTTTTTGCTTTGCTTGATTATGTGAAACATATATAAATGATTGTAAGTCTATTTCTATTTATGCTATGACCATGAGTATGTTGTTTGAAATATTGAGCACGCAGATACGTCATTGTGTTAGCATAAGTTTATGTAATGCATGAATGTCATACAGTAAGCAATTATCCCGCATACATATTGGTACTATTTTTCTACTGAGATTCTCCCAAATCTCGCCCCTTCCCTACCAACAATTTAGATAGATGAAGATAGGAGATATGCAGAGATCAGAGAAGAGAACTACATAAGAAGATTGCAGTGGTGGAATGAAAAGGGAAGGATGTCTGAGTTTCATTGTAATGGATTTAGACACCCAAGTAGCCTTGTGCAGCTACATTAGTGGTAATTATCATGTTCGAACCCCTATGAGGAATTTCTATAATCATGCACACATGATCAGTATATTTCTGTTATTTTTGTGTTGCCCACCGAACCACGCATTAATATTCCGCTGCAAGTCAAAATAAAATAAGGGTGTGACATTCACTTAAATAAATTTCATCCCTGAAATTTGCAACACTTAAATAGGCATAAATTTCGGGTAATGCTTTCTCATATTCAGTTTTTTGTGATTATACCAATACTTCAAATCCTGATGGTCGCAGTACAACACTACAGTCACACCATAACGGTACGTCTCCAGATTTTCAGTGCAACACAATTGGTGCTAACTTAAGATCATATGTGGGATAATAATTAAAATTTCAGTGAAGCTTCCATTCTTCAGTTGATAGGCTAATACTCCCAGTCTATGCCTACTGGCATTGGTAAGGACAATAAAGGTCCACAGTGGATCTGGAATTATCAGTGTTGATGTTAACGTTAATTGCAGTCTTAGTGAAGCTTCTCCCATAGATAATGTTGAGTTTTTTAGGTTAACCTTGTCAACAGAAAAACTATTCTGGGGAAATTTGATATAAATTTTCGGTAATATTCAATAAGACCTAGAAAACTACACATTTCAGAAATAGTCTTTGGCCTTTTCCAATTCAGTACTGCTTCCACCCTGCAAGGATCTACCATGACTCCTTGTTGTGAGACTACATAGCCCAAAAACTTAACCTCTAAAAGCCAAATCCCACATTTGCTTAGATTCTAGTGTGTTCAATATAGTTCAGTTGGAAACATTCAGAGCTTACCACTGTTGCAACCCCTACTCGTTCTGTACCTTAGTTGGATTCCACTTGGCCTTCGTAGTAACTCATAATTGTTCATAAAGAATGTGATAATGTATATGTCTTGCACCATATAATGCAATATTATACTAAGCGAGTGATTGGGAAGATCCCAAACCTAGATTTGTTCAACCCGAGACAAAACTCTTCTCACACACTTACCTCATAAATCGTAAAAGCTATTCTCAAAAGTTAATCCAAACACACACTAACACATAACTCAATTCAGTCAGAAATGTGTTCAGAGTCAACCACTATTGCAACCCCTACACATTCCATACCTAAGTCCTCGACTGGGCATATCAGTGTACCCAAAGGCACTGCTTGTAGCCACTATACATCATTGTACCCGGAGGCACTGCCCAAAGGCATTATCCATTAGTGTAGCCGGAGTCACTATGTATCATACATATTACAAAAGATGGCATATACAAAACATATAAACATTCATATAGTGTATGAAGGAAAAAGTTACCACATCGGGCTTTCCTGGATAATATTGGATTTCTAATCTTCCCCTGATCTGTGTTCTGTTGCATCTCTCGCAGCTCATTACTATTATCCTTGATCATTACATACTACTTATTATCGATATGAATCAGAGTATCATTCGCAGTTCAGTGTACTCGTAGGTACTCATTCAGTTTAATGTTCCCGTAGGTACTCCATTAAGTTCACTACAATGTATCTGGCATGTAGGATTTATAGCCTAGGGTCTCTAACCCAAAACATCCTCAAAAATGTTACTGAAGGTTCAACCCTATCCACATATAGTACTGTATATTGTATCTACATTCCTTTGACACCACAGGATTACTAAGAATAATTGCTTAGCACAGAGATACCTCAAACAAGTACTATACCTCAGATTTCTGTAACCCCATCAAATTGATCTTTCTGGTCGATATTCACCGTAACAGAAATGTCCCGATTTCAAAATCAATACTTATATCATCATTATCTCCATGAATTTAAGCATCCTTTAAATCATCTATCTTAAATTATCATTAGTCATGGAGAAACCTTAAGACAATTACTATTCTTTAAGTCTCCATGACTCTATCAACTCAACTTCCCAGGGGTCACTCACCCTAAGATTTCCCTGGGTTGAGCACGCTTAACTTTTGTGTACCCAAGCTAAAGCGCAAATACCGGCAGTATCTAATGCCAACCATCGATATCCTGAGACTGCCTTTACCTCGAAAGTCTTACTGACGGTTTATGGCTAACAAAATACTGTATGGATTGCCCACTAGCCTTGCTCGTACCCTCTTCCTCAGGTTTCACAACATCCTTGGTCCATCCTCAGTTGGTATTACACCACTTGCTGCCCTTCGAATATTGATAATCTCTTGGGGCTAGCTCGCAGATTAGGATGATACACTCCTTTGGTACCCCCGTCCGTGCATTTTCCTATCACTGTGTAACCAGAACCATATCAGTTACTATCCTGTTATTAAAACTGCCACTCTGCCAGAACTACTTTGGGTTCCTCCAGAACTGTTTTTGGCTCTGATACTAAAATGTCACACCCTTATCTTATTTTGACTTGCAGCAGAATATTAATGCGTGGTTCGGTAGGCAACATAGGAATAACATAAATATATTGATAATATGTGCATGATTATAGAAATGCCCCATATGGGTTTGAACATGATAATTACTACTAATGTAGCCGCACAGGGCTACTTGGGTGTCTAAACCCATTATAATGAAACTTAGACATCCTTCCCTCTTCATTCCACCATTGCAATCCACTCGTATAGTTCTCTTCTCTGATCTCTGCATATCTCCTATCTTTACCTGCCTAAATTGTTGGTAGGGAGGGGTGATATTTGGGAGAATCTCAATAGGAAAATAATGCCAATATGTATACAGGACAATTGCTTACTGCATGACATACTTGCATTACATAAACTCATGCTAACACAATGACATATCTACGTGCTTAATGTTTCAAACAACATACTTATAGCCATAACATAAATAGAAACAAAGCTACAATCATTTATATATGTTTCACATAATCAAGAAAAGCAAAAACATGCATCAATACACCAACACAAATATCAAATGCATGCAGGAGAGGTAAGTTCCCTACATTAATCGCCTTCCTTGATCCTCGAATAACGTGCCTCATAATGTGTGTCACAGCTCGGCTCTCCACTCAATCCTACAATTCTAAATGTACCTTTTAGACACTTTCATAGTATTTTTGGGGGTTATATGAATCTATATTGAAAAATGACCAAAATTCCATCGGGACCGCGGCCGGCCTGGCCCTGCCTCGTCGTACCTGGTCCGACTGTAATTTTCTCGATATTTTAACCTAAGCTATTCTAACATATTTTCACCCCAAAGAATCCGTTTCAAGACTCGAAATTAGCAAATGCACTATCAAAAGACAAAATTGCCCTTGGTAGCCCCACTTTAAGGGTTTCAGAGGCGTTTTCATAATTATGCTTTTTCGAACTTTTTTAAAAAAGTGACTAACTGTAACCCCACCTAATTTTCCCTCCTAAACTCAATGGAACCATCAAATTATTGAAAATCCAAACTAAGGCCATCTAACAATCCTGGCAAAAACCCTTGAAAGAAAAAGGGAAAATGCAAACTTTGACTTTCAACTTCAAACCCTTATTCCTTTCTACTCCCAATCCTTTATTAGACCATTTAAACACATACTAACCATGATTTGAGGAAATTTAGGCAGCATAACCCCTTAGGGTTAGCACTTTCCAAATTTACAAATTCAACCAACAAACACCAAATCAAACCACAAACATCAACAACCACAACATACTATCAAGGATTTGAGACTTTTGAAATTACCTCTTGATTTCTTGATTTCTCTTCCTCTTGGCTGAAACACACTCCCCCTCAATCCTTAAAGATAGCTTGCTAAACATGGTGATTCATGGAGAAGAAGAGATTAGAGAAGCTATTATGCAAGAAAGGAAGATTGAACACAAGAACAACAAGCCTTACCTTGAATTTTTGGCTTCTTAAGCTCCACCTTCTCTCTAGCTCTTCAAACTCTCTCTCTCTCTCTCTCTCTCTCTCTTTCTCTCTCTGAGGCTTTGGATGAAAATATGAAGAGGAAAGAATGGAGCCAAAGCTTAATAATATCTCATCTTTTCCCTTAATTAATTTTATTTCAAAAATCCAATTTATGACACTTACATGTACTTAAGTTTATCCTCTTCCAACTTGTGTCATAAGCCTCCAATTGCAATTGCACCAATTCTCCTCCATTTGGTTAGCCCAAAATGGCGCCATGCATAAGCCCTCACAAACCAAATTTGGACTTTAATCCATTAGCCTTACTACATGCTCCAATAATTATTATTTTATGATAATAACACGTGCTCTAACTTCAACAATTATTATGTAATTCCCTTAGCTTAAGATGATGCCACTTGGCATGTTTATGAGCCAAATAATTATTTTTCCTTCTTATTTCCTTATTCCACAATGTACACAATTGCCAACACATTTTATTTTTCAATTTCAGAATAGTTGGCCTTCTTGTAAATTTTCTGCCCTAACTTTGAAAAATCATAACTAAATTTGTAGGTATTGTTTTAGAGAGATTTTAAAGCCTATAGAACCCTTATGAGTCTAGTTTCAAGGAAAAATATAGAATCTTGCCAATTGAAAGCACATAATTCCCATATTTTTAATCTCTGGAAGCTATTTCAGAAACTAATCAATTTTACTCAGTAAAATTCAAAAATTCAAAACTTTTTGTATATAGTTCTAATTGATTCATATGACTTATCAAATTAAAGTTTAAGATGTCTACTTTCACCCTGTAAAATTTCATAATTTTCGCTCATCATTTAGTCTTCCAGAACCTCATGATAAGCTCACTTTCTCACAAGAAATTTCACTCGAAGCATAATCACCTTTTTCAAAATTCACCCTTTTGTTTTCTTTAATACCCCAAAGATATAACAAATATTAGGGAATAGATTTGGGACACCTGCTAAACCACGGTTTAGCAATCCACTTAATTCAGGCTTATTTTCTAGCCTCAGATCCCAAAATTTGGGATATTACACTATTAATAATATACAATGTAAAACAATGTTTCCAAATTAAATATAAACAAGTATTGCTACTAGTACGTTGTACGAGAAAGTTTATATGTAGCATTTTGAACTTTCAAAGCTTCTGGAAGCACTGAAGGACAGTTTTTGAATGTAAAGCATTGTTTTATGAGGTATGTAATATTTATTATATAATTTAGTCTTTATGGTTGGATAATTTTTTTTATTGTATGCACAATAAGTAGTATTTATTTGTAAACATTATAAATCATGTAATTATTTTATAATCATCTATTTTAAATGGCTCATATATTTTTATATTGAAAGTCCCAAATGTACTGCTTGTGAATTAGTGTTTGGTTTTTTTGACCAAAATCAAGGAGTTATCATAATTCAAAATTATATCCATAAATTAAAGAGATATTATAATTCAAAATTATAGTTTTATTTGCAAAAAAAAAACATAATAAATACTAGGGGATTTAGTTTGGATCCATTAATCAATAAATATAGTTTATTGATGATTATTTTATATTTTAAGTAATCATTCTTAAAAATGATTTGACTATTTCTTAAATTTCATTTATTATTGATGCAAATTATTGATTTGATTATTTGATTTAGAAATAGTGACATCATCGTCCCACATTATATATGATTATTTTCTAATTTTCTTTTGTATATTTCTTCATAATTGATTGATTAAGTAATCATATTTGAAAATGATTTGATTCTTTCTTAAATTTCCTTTATTATTGACGCAAAATATGGATATTGATTTGATTTAGAAATAGTGACATCACCATCCGATCGACATTATAATTTATAGATGATTATTTCCTAATATTTTCTTATTTCCTTTATTTATATTGTTTCATATTGGATTGATTAAGCAATTATATTAGTTCATACCCCCCTATATTGATAATCTACTTAATTATATAGAAAATCCATAAACCCCCCTCTTTACTTTTTTTCCCATAAAGTGCTAATTTTATCATTTTGATTGTGGTTAGCTTTCATATTTAGATTACATTTTTTTGGGCTGATTCTGGTGATTCTTCCCTTTTGTATAAATCATTGGATTTCTTATTTGTTAAGCCAAGAATAGTGCCCCACGTCATTGTATTTGACCCAAATCAATTTTCATTAAATATTCACATAATTGCATTTTTATAAACATATTGTATACACTAGAATTATTAATCAATATAGCTTTGAAAATAATAATAATAATTATTCATCAATATGATATAATTAAAGGTGGCTCAGCGTATATATTCTGACCAAAGGATATTCATAAATGAAATATATATATATATATATATATATATAATCAAATTTAAATAGGAAGGTCCAAAAGGCAGATATCACGCTATATGAGTATCATGCCGAACAAAAATAAAAGTAAAGTAAACTCGAAACTTAGATTGCTAAAATAACGCATTCAAAAACTCAAAACAACACATGGGCACTCATTTTTCTATTTTTATGTTCTTGATTATTGCTTTGTTGGCTTTAAAGGTATGGTGGACAAATCACACAATCCCACATCCCTATTATTAGCCAATGGAAGTGTTGTCTATTAGTAAATGGAGTGTCGTCTCTCTTTTTTCTCTTTGAGGCATGAGTTTCTACTTCGGAAGATTGGGAAAAAAGACCTAAGGAAGAATAAATGGAATGGCAAACAGATAAATATATAATCAAGTACTCAATCACAATATGCGCTACTATTGTAACACCCAAAATTTTATATTTACCAAAAATATATTGTAATTAATTGAGAAACTCAATAAAATGGTGAATATTCATGGAATTTGGATCTTATGAATTTTAAAATATTCATATTCATGATGAAATGGACAAATTAATTCAAGAAAGGAATTGAATTACAAAGGTGATAGCAAAATCATAATTTTGCCAATTTAGCCCAGGATTAATTATTTTCCATTTAATTGGAGTTAATTTCAATTAATCAAGGAAAATAAAGAAAAATGTATAATTGGATTATTCTTGATAGAATAAATCAAGAATTGTGAAATTAGAAGGACTTGGGCATAAATCAATTAAGGGAATTATGGAAATGTTGAAACCATTTTTCTTCCCTTCTCTTCCCAAAATTTTGCCAAGCATGAGGTGTATGGAGGGAAAATTGATTAATGAAATCTAATATGCTAAGTACCATTATCATATGAAGAGGAGATTAAATGATGATTTAATTCCAAGAGCACATGTCAAAATGCTACATGAAGATAGTAATGATGACAATGGTAAAGTGTACATTATATGAAGGCATGGACATAGTGATCATGATGAGTGATGGTAAGGGAGTAGCTTGAGTGAAGGAAGGGGTGAAGTTGAGTGCAAGTTTGGTTAGTTGGAGGAGCAATTGGTTTGGTTAAATCAAGAGGAAGGGGGACGCTTTTTTTTTTTAAAAGCTAACCAAGGGAGAAGGCTAGTTCAATGTGAAGGGAAGTCAAAGGGAGCAATTATGAAGGAAGTATGGGAGTAAGCATGGGTGGAGGTATGGTTGGAGACAAGTGTCACCATGACACCCCTTGATGAAATCAATGGTGTAGGATGAAGGGAGCAATTTTATGAAGCCATTTCCTTTCCTCTTCCTTTGTATATCCAGCCAACTCAAAGAAAAAGAGAGAGAGAGAGAGAGAGAGAGTTTGAAGCACTTTGAAGAGTTAGAGAGAAGGAGGAAGAAGAAGCTAAGGTAAGACATTACTCTTAAGCTTTTTCTTGTAAACATGCATGAAAAATCTTTCTCTAAACTCTTGTTTCTCATAAATCCATGGTGGTGAAGGCACACTTTGAGATCAAGAAGAGAGGGAGGAGGAGCCTAAAGTGAGAGGAATCAAGAAGCCTAAGAGGTAACTACACCAAACTCAAATCTATACTTGTATGAAGTTGATTTCGAAGTTTGTTGTTAGTTTGGTGATTTTTGGTTGAGTTGTAAAATTGGAAAAGCCATAACCCTAAAGGGTTATGCTGCTCAAATTTCTTTGAATCATGGTTAAGATGTGTTTAAATAAGTTAATAAAGGATTATAAGTAGAAAAGTACAAGTTTTGGAAGCTAAAACACAACTTTATTTTTCTATTTTTTCTTGAAACTTTCGGCAAGCACTGTTTTAAGGGGTAGGAGCTGGATTTTCATGAAATAAATTGTTCCATTGGATTCAATGGGCAAAAATAGGTGGGGTTACAATTGGTCAGTTTTTCGGAAAGGTCGAAAAAGCATAATTACGAAAACGCCCTAAAACCCTAAATCGAGGGCTGTCAAGGGAATTTTCATAATTTGACATTGAATTTGGTAATTTCAATCCCAAAAATGGATTTCTTGGGTGAAAATATGTCAGAATAGCCCTAGTCAAAATTTTGAAAAAACATGCCATCAGGCCAAGTACAGTGAGGTCGGGCCGAGGTCCCGGGGGCATTTTGGTAAATTTTCACCATAAACTAATATAACCACAAGAAACATTATGAAAGAGTCTAAAATTATACTTGGATAGATTATGACCTATTTCTTGTACATTTAATATTTTAGGGCCGAGTCGGAAGCCGGAACAACACGTTTCTTGAGGCATATCTAAAAAGGGGTTTATAAAGCTTTGAGGTAGGAACATTATCCTTCATACATTATGTCATAGTTATATTCTTGATTGAATGCTAATGTTTGTAAATGCGCTTTATTAATCAACATGGTTTGCCTAGAGAGGGGCATTTAGTGCCGGGGTGCACTTACACGAGAATTGGCGGAAGACCAACCGGTGTAGATCGTGGGGTTGGGACGTACTCATGTATACATGATGATGATGTGTTTATATTGTTCATTAATTAATGCATACCTTAGTGCATAAGATATTTACTTTTCACATTTTCTCTGAACGATAGCATGTTTATACTAGGATTCTTCAGAATCTCACCCTTTTTTTTAAATAAACATCTCAGCGGGTGCCAATGGGTCAAAAGGCAAAGGCATAGATGCCGGAAAGTGATTGGCACGTGTCTCGAGGCAAGGACATGATCGTGGTTATAATTAGTTTATGTTTAGATATTTTGGGGAATCCTGTAAATATTAAATTTTTAGCTGTATTTTTTTATTTCATTGACAAACGACGTTGGGATTGTAAACGAATATTTTTATCAGTATAATTGTACTTTTCTGTATGCCCATAGAATTCCGTCTTTATTACTCTTCGATTATCAAAATGGAAATGGGTGTTGACAACTATCAACTAAAACCTTTTCGTAGTGTTAATTTTGAGTATGTAAACTGCTGCTGCAAAAAAAAACTCCCTCCTCAAAAAATTGCAAAATGCTAGACTACTAGATTTGTATTTGATGTTGCTCCGCTTGACTCTAAGCCTAACAATAATTTTGCTTCCAATACAACACTCTAATTGTTGTGGGAAAGTTCCAAGCTCTCCTTTCTGCAGTTAAAGATGAATCTTAAGAAAGTCAAGTATGGATGAATATAGAAAAAAGAAATATAAATCAAAAAATTAATATACTACAAGGAACAAATGATCAAACAAAAGGAGGAAAAGAATCGATTGAGGTAAGTGCAACTACTAACTTTTCATCAGAAGATGACATCTTTTTAATCATCGTCCATTTCCTGACAACCTGAGCAATGATAGTCCAGGTATCCTTACGGTTAGTTCATAAGGCTAAACCTTCCATGATATTGAGGATGAAGAATTGAGATCACTAACAATAAAGAACGTAGAACACAAAATGGAAAACATTGGCAACAGTAATATATATAAGCATTACTATAATTATGGGGCCAGTATATTTCTTGAAAATTAAGCTTCTTGTAAATTTAGTTTGAATTATGATTATGATAACTCCTTGATTTTCAGGCTAAATTATTATTATGATAACTTATTAAATCATGGCGGCCAACTAATAATTTATGGATATAAAATATAAAATATTGATACTAAATTATAAAAGAGAGCGATAAATAATTATGATAGCGAAAAGAGGGTAATCAATATGGATATCAATATTTATTGTGGTTAAAGTAAATGGAAGATACTAATGGCGTTAATTTAAACACAAATATTTTCTTAAAAAAAGGTCATTCACGGAACGATTTTTAACGACATTATTACGAGTATTATACAACATATGGATTCGCATTTATCTTGTGTAGTCATGGAGTGAAAATTGAAGGCCAAATTTACCAAACAAGTTAAAGATTCCCCTCACCCAAAAATTCATTTTTTTAATAAATTTTTTGTCCACTTTCTATTGTTATAAAAGTTATCAAGTTATATTTTTTTCACAATATATTCTTTTTAAGAAAACTATGGTTTTGGAATAAGCTATGGAGAATGTTTGGGTGGTTGTTATTAGCATAATCACCTTTTTCATGTGCAAACTACTAAAAATGACATGTGATAATTACATATAAAAGACAAATTTTAGTTTTATATTTTTGTAATTTGTTTAAAATAATACATGAATAATATATACACATATGTAAGAAAAATTTATTATTTATATAATTAATTAATAAACAATTTATAAGTGCTTTTTTAAAAAATTAGCGACATCTTCTCTAAACTAACTTATATCAATTAGAGCAAGTTTAATTAAGAAAGAGATTGATTTTGATATTAGAGGGCAATATTGGAAAGTAGTGACAATTTTTTTTATATCATTTTAATGATATAAATTGTTTTAAACCATTTCTTATTGCTTATTAGGTAGTTAAAAATTTCTTACATAAGTTGGCATCCAAGCTGACGATCAACTCCTACAAGGCAGCCAAAGGTCATCTTATATGATATAGACAACATCTCTGTCATTGTACTTGCCATAAGGACCAACCGTCAGTCTTTGTTTTTTTGGAGAATTACATTCAGGTCCTAAGGAAGAGGAGAAATGAAGAAATGGTCCCTATAAATTATAAAATAAAAAAATGGTCCTATGGAGTTGTCAATATAGGCTCATGGAGTTGTTAATGTGACCATTTTTTCATTTTGCAATCTACAGAGACCATTTCTTCATTTTTTTTCTTCCATAGGACCTAAGTGTAATTCTCCCTTGTTTTTCTTTCTTTCTTTCTTTTATCCTTTTTCCCTTGTCAGGTTATTTCTCTCTTCCCATTACAAGTCATGCATCGCTGTTTTTTTTTTTTGTGATTTATTATGTTATGTTAACTTAAAATGTGGTCTATGCATGGAAATATTGTAGTGTTTGTAACACCCCAAATTTTATTCACCAAGAGTATATTATGATTATTATATATATTCAATAAAATGGTGAATATTTAATGTCAAAGGAATTAAATATTGAAAATTGAAAGGTGAATAGTATTTTCAGTGAAATTGCTTACGAGGCAGTGAGATTGTCATGTGGTTTTGGAAGACCAAATGATGAGAAAAAATTATGAAATTTTATAAGGTGAAAGTAGACATCCTAAGATTTAATTTGATAGGTCATATGAATCAATTGAAGCTATGTACAAAAAGATATGAATTTTTGAAGTTAGCCCAAAAAATTTAGAAAGTTTCTGGAGCAACGGTCAAAGATTGAAAATATGGGAATGATATGATCCCAACTAGTAAAATTCTATATTTTTCCTTGAAACTAGACTCAATAAGGGTTCCATAGCCTTTGGAATCACTCCAAAACGATGTCTACAAAATTAGTTATGATTTTTCAAAGTCAGGGCAGAAAATCTTCCAAAGTTGGCAATATTCCAAAAATTGAAAATAAAATGTGTTAGAAATTGATTAATGGAATTAAAATGCCAAGTGTCATATCATATAAGGAGGGGATTAAATTATAATGAATTTTTATGAGCACATGTCAAATTGCATTAAAATATTGCTACATGGACAAATAATGATGAAATGGTATGCTACCTTGAGTGCAAGTTTGATTTAGTTGGAAGGACACTTGATTTGGTTAAAGCATGAGAAGGGGGAGCACTTTTTTTTTTTTGTGAGAAAAGCAAGGGAAGAATTAATGGGGTAAGTAAGGCATAAAGTGAAGAAGTATGGGTGGAAGCATGGAGGGAAGTATGGTGGTTGGCAAGTGTCACCATATCAACCCTTGATGAGATCAATGGTGTAGATTTAAGGGAGGAAATTTATGAAGTCATTCCCTTCCTCTTCCTTTGTCCATTTTTGTTTTGAGCCAAGAGAAGAGAGAGAGAGAGAGAGAGAGAGAGAAGCTTAAGGCAACTCAAGCTTTAGAGGGAAGGAGGAAGAGAAAGATCAAGGTAGGTTTGTGATTTCTTAAGATTTCCTTCTAAACTAACATAAGCTTCTTCTCTAATCTCTATTTTCCCTATGAAATCCATGGTTTAGCAAACTCATATTGAGCCCAAGGAGAGAGGGAGGAGGACGTTTAGAGAGTGAGAGGAAAGGAACTCCAGAGGTAACTTCTCAAATCCTAAAACTATGCTAGTATGTGATTGTTGTTGATGATTGTGGTTGGAGTTGGTTATTTTGTTGAGTTTGTAAATTTGGAAAAGCTATAACCCTAAGGGGTTATGCTGCCCAAAATCCTTTAAATCATGATTAAGAAGTGTTTAAATGAGTTAATCAAGGATTAGAAGTGCAAGAGTACAAGTTTTGGAAGATAAAACACAAAACTATTTTTTTCCATTTTCTTCAATATTTTGGCCAGCACTGTTCCAAGGGGTATGAGTTGGATTTTCATGAAATAAATGGTTCTATTGGACTCAGTGGGTAAAAATAGGTGGGGTTACAGTTGGGCATATTTTCGATAGAGGCCGACAAAGCATAATTACGAATATGCCACTAAAATCCCTAGATAGGGGCTATCAAGGGTATTTTCATAATTTTATAGTGAATTTGGTGATTTCGAGCCCGAAAATGGATTCCTTAGGCAAAAATAAATCATAATAGCCTTAGTTAAAATTTTGGGAAAACGTGTCATCGGGCCGGGTACGGCACGGCGGGGCTGGGCGGGGGTCCCGAGGGCATTTTGGTAAAATTTCACCATAGACTAATATAACCATAAGAAACACTATAGAAGAGTCTAAAATGATACTTGGATAGGTTATGACCTATTTCTGGTACATTTAATATTTTAGGATCGAGTCGGACACAGGAAACAACACGTTTTTTGAGGCACACTTAAAAAGGGGTTTAACAAACTTTGAGGTAGGGACTACCATCTTTCATACATTATATGTATTTGTTACTGTATTTTGTGATATGATTGCTTGCTAGAGGCACAGTACCTAGTTGTTGTTTGCTACCCAACAACGGTATATCAGAAAATCATAGCTGTTGTCGATGACTTAGTTGAGGTATATTATCGGAAATCTTAGCTGTAGTTGGTGACTTGGCTAAGGTAAATCTATATGAATTGAATCGAACTTTCATTTTTGCTTAATATAGTGCATTGCATATTTAATTTTCACATTTTATATGTCGATCGTATGTCTCTACGGGGATTCTTTGGAATCTCACCATTTTTCAAAAACAAATATCTCAGCTGGTGCCAGTGGATCGAAAGGCAAAGGCGTAGAGGCCGAGAAGTAATTGGCTCGTGTCTCGAGGCGAAGACAAGATCGTGATTATAATTCATTTATGCTTAGATATTTTAGAGAATTCTGTAAATATTAAGTTTCCACTGTATTTTCTGTTTTTCGTTGACGAATGACGTTGGGATTGTAAACGAATATTTTTATCAGTATAATTGTACTTTTCTGTATGCCTATGGAATTTCATCTTTATTACTCTTCGAATATCAAAATAGAAACGGGTGTTGACAGTGTTTTTGGATATAAAATACTGGTTAAAGTACACATTTAATCCTTTATGTTTACATCAAGTATCATTTTAGTTCCTTAAATTTATAAAGTTAATTTTTAGTCATCTAATGTTACCATTGTTAACTCTCACTATCAAAAAATGCTGACATTGTGAATTTAATGCTGACTGAGTAATAAAATGCAGACAAATCATACTTAAATTTTATTGTTTAATATGACGATTTTTGTATTTCAAAATTAAAATAAAGCAAATAACTAAAAATGGATTTTTATATATAGTAATGAAGTTCGCATCAAGAGGTTCTAAAACATCAAGTCACACAATTAAGATCCATCCATGCATGCACGTATGAAAGTAAAACCCATATATATGAATAGACACAATGGGATGTATATAAAATAAGAGAATTGTTATGCCTTTATCTCATTTTAATATTTTTTAAAGTATTTCTAGAAAACGATATGCGGTTTGGTGGGCAACACATGAATAGCATAAATATACTGATAATAAGTGCATGATTACAGAAATTCCCCATAGGGGTTCGTATATGATAATTACCATCAGTGTAGCCACATAGGGCTACTTGGGTGTCTAAACCCATCCCAATGAAACGAAGACATTTTCCCGTCTACATTCCCCTCATATGGTTCTCTTCTTTATTCTCAGCATACCTTCTGTCTTTACCTGTCTAAATTGTTGGTAAGGGAGGGTGAGATTCGAGAGAATTTCAGTATCAAAAAGATACCATAATACATGCATGATAAAAGCTATGTGTATGACATGCTAGATTTATCTAGATGCATGCCCCCATCATGACATTTCTGCATGCTCAATGTTTCGTGTAACAAAACTATGGCCACAACAAAATAGAACTAGAGCTTCATTTATTCAAATATGCTCTACACAATCAAGTAAAGCAATCACATACATCACTACACAAGTAAGGATATCAAATACATGCAAGTAAGGTAAGTCCCCTACCTCTAGTCTTTTCTCCTCGATTTGTGTGCCAGCAACTCGGGCTCTTAACTTGGTCCTATAATTCCAAATGTACCATTTAGACACTTCCATCGTGTTTCTAGAGGTTATATAAGTCTATATTAAAAAATTACTAAAATGCCCCCAGGGACCCACCCTGGTCCCGCCGTACCCGGTTCGACTGTACTTTTCCCGAAATTTTGACATGGGCTATTTTGACATATTTTCACCTAAGGAATTCATTTCTGAATTCAGAATTATCAAATTCACTGCCAAAAGACAAAAAAGTCCTTGGCAGCCCTGCTTTAAGGGTTTCAGGGGCATTTTTGTAATTATGCTCTTTCGGGCTTTTCCAGGCTTTTCCGAAAAAGTGATCAACTGTAACCCTAATTAATTTTCCCTCCTGAACTCAATGGAATCATTAGATCATTGAAAATCCAACTCTAAGCCCATTTTCTAGTACTAGCCAAAATATGAGAAACTCTAGGAAAAATTGGGGTTTTTCGATTTCGACTCCGCAAAGGTGTACCTTTTTACTCCTGACCACTTTATTAACTATTTAATTAGGTTACAACTACTATTTAGACCCAATTTCAGCAGCATAACCCTTAGGCAATGTAAATTCCAAAATTTCAAATCAAAGACAATCTGGCAAAATTTCATCGATTAAAATGTCCACAACAGCCATAATAGTCAATATACAAAGGTTTGGAAGTTATCTTTCACTTCCTTCTGGCTCTTCTTGACTTGATCGAAACCCTAAGCCCTTCCATAACCAAATTTGTGCCTCACAACCTTTAAAATACATGGAAGAATAACTTAGGAGCAATATTATACACATTAGGTATGAATTCACCAAAGAAATCGACCTGCCTTGCAAGTTTTCTTCTCTTTCTCTCTCTAAATGCTCTCAAATCACCCTACCTATCGCACAGTATCTCTTTATGAGACACAAGAACAAGGCAGTACAAAACAAACTCAGACTAATGATCCTCAATCGTCTCAATATATTGACTTGAGTGGGAGCTCAGAAAGGTCTTTATAAAGGCCTAGACAAGAAAAGCAAAAGAGACAAGAAGTTCCCACAAGAAGGAGTGACAGGGGAAATGTACCTAGGAGATGCTTCTCCATAGAAGGAGAGGCACTTATTGTTTCTCTAGATGAAGACTATAAGCCTCGTTCTGTGCAAGTAGCCTTATCAGGTCCTGCTAAGGATGAATGGAAGAATGAAATGGAGGAAGAAATTGATTCAATGAAGAAGAATCAGGTTTAGGAACTAGTTGATCTTCCAAAAGGGCGAAAAGCCATTAGGAACAAATGGGTTCTCAAAATTAAAAGAAAAGTTGATGGATCAATTGACAAATACAAGGCTCGATTGGTAAAGGGGTACACGCAACAAGAAGGTATAGATAACGAGGATACCTTCTCACGTGTTGTACATTTCAATTCTATAAGACTTATTTTGACAATAGTAAATAGTTTAGATCTAGAACTGCATCAGATGGATGTAAAAACCACATTTCTAAATGGTGATCTAGACGAAGAAATCTATATAGAACAACCATTAGGTTTCATTAAGAAAGGAATGGAGAGTAGAGTTTGTAAGCTCAAAAGGTCTATTTATGGACTGAAACAGTCATCCAGACAGTGGTATTTGAGATTTCATAGAGCAATAACCTCTTATGACTTTCAAATGATTGAAGAGGACCACTGCGTCTATATTAAGCAGTTTGAGGGTAATTTTGTAATATTATCCTTATATGTAGATGGTATACTATTGGCTGGAAATAGTCTAAAGTCAGTCTTAGCTATTAAAGAATGGTTATCATCAAATTTTGAGATGAAAGACATGGGAGAAGTAGAATATATACTTGGAGTTAAGATCTAAAGGGATTGCTCTAAAAGAATTCTCTCTCTTTCACAGGAGAATTACATCAAGAAAATTCTTGAGTGATTCAATATGAGAGACTGCAATCCCTTAGATACCCCAGTAGCTTCTGGTGTAACCTTGAGTCTTGATTTGTGTCCCAAAACTGAGTCAGCATAGAAGAAAATGGAAAGGGTTCCTTATACTAGTGTCGTTGGAAGTTTGATGTACGCAATGATGTGTACAAGGCCAGATATTTGTTACGCAGTTGGACTGGTTAGCAGATTCCAGTCAAATCTCGGTGAGCAATATTAGAAAGCAGTGAAAAGGATTTTGGGATACTTGAATGGCACGTCAGATTATGCACTATGCTATCAAGGAAGTGGTATGCGCTTGGTTAGATACTCTGACGCTGATTTGGGTGGAGATGAAGTTGAGAGAAGATCAACTTCAGGATACACCTTCTTGCTGAATAATGGCGCCATATGTTAGAGCAGCAAGAAGCAGACGTGTATTGCCCTACATCCTATGGAAGCTGAATTCGTGGCATGCACCTCAGCAGTGCAAGAGGCTATATGACTCAAGAGATTTATTGAACATCTTGGATTTAGAAATGAAAGAACAAATCTAGTGTTAGTGTATTGTGACAATACCACAGCCATAGCCTATATGAAAGATCCCAAATATCATAACAAGACCAAACACATAGATATAAAGTATAATTTTATGAGAGATTATGTAGCACAGAAAGTTGTTATTGTACAACATATTTCGACCAAGAGTATGGTCGCAGACCCCTAAACCAAACCCATAGCCAAGGAAATGTATGACAAACATGTGAAGCCTATTGTGATGCACAAAATGTAAACTTGCAGACACTATGTAGTATGTTTATGATTGATGAAAATGTTTCTTCATAAAATTTTATGTGTCTATATGAAGGTATACAATGTCTAGTATGTCGTACAGGCAGGTAAGGTTAGCTCTCTCACACGAGCAACCGCCTTTGATACTCAGGAAGAGTATGCAAAAATGAGACAGTTGTGTTCACTAGTAAAGCAGTAGGAATGCTGATATGGTAGAGAAGAAACACAAATTATATCACCTCAATAAGAGTGTAGTATGTCAAGATGAGATCCAATAAGACATAATATAAACATGGATCGAATCATGGATACCCACTTCCATGATGCCTATTGCTAGATAACAAATTCTTCAACATTGACGCCATGGTAGATAAATGAAGTAGAAGAATTTGGGTTTAGATATTGGGAGCATCTAAACTCATGTCTGTACGGTGTTAATAATAAGATTCAAAATGACGTACACTCTTATAGTGCAAGAGTAACACCATAGCAAGTGATTCATACCACATGTGCGAAAGAACTACAAATAGGAAGCAAGCGAATGGATCCCTGCTTCATTACTGTGTGAGTCCCAAGAAGGTTAAACACTTCAGTGATGTCCTTAATGTAATATCCCAATTTGTGATTAAGGCCTAATGGCATTGAGATTTATTTTAATTTGTGTAATTAAATATTTTGAGAGAAATATGATGTGAATTTGATGTAAATGTGTGTGGTATTTGAGATCAAGGGTTGAGATTCATTATTGATGGGTCGGAATCCTATGCATTGTGTCTATGTGAGCTCATAGTGGAAGGGAGGAGATGGTGACATGTGGCATTGTGGAGATTGTTGGATGAGCCACTAGAGGACAAAATTTCTCTTTTTCCCTCATTCTCTCTCTCCTATTCGGCCAAGAGGAATGGGCAAGGAAAGAAAAGCTTCTTCATCATCATTTCATCTCATCATCTCTCTCACTCATTTCTCTCTCTCTTTCTTCCTCTATTTTTTCGCTAAAGCAAGCTTGGATAGGGAAGAAAAAGCCTTGATTTTGAGTAAGTAATGCTCCTCCTTTGCTCAAAACCTCTTCTCTAAAGTTGTGTATCTCATTGAGAGCTACATTGTGGTGGTTGTAGAATCTTGAAAGGTGTTGATTTGTGAGTTGGAGAAATATGAAAGTGTGAGAATCAAGATTCTGAATTTGGCAAAGTGAAGAGGTAGGCATTTTGAGCATTTTGATATATTATTTGTGATTTTTGGATAAGTTTATGAAAATCTGGAAAATTGCCCTAGCTTATGTCCATTTTTGAATATATGAGTTTCATTGTGTTTGATGTTGGAAATGGTTCATTATGATGATATTTGAGTATTGGAGATAGTTTTGAAGTTTGGAATTGTGTTGATTGGAATTTGGACATTGTGTGAATCATAGAGACCATAGTGTTTGATTGTGGTTAGATTGGTTTTGGGATGTTTTAGAGGTTGCCATTGTGTTCCTTATGGAAAATTGTATGGGAATAAGCTTGGTTATTGATTTTAGAGTCATTGAACACTTTGGTAGAAAGTTGGAAATATGTCTTGTGTGAACTCTGTTCTGGGCAATCAGCTTATACTAAAGTTTTGAATGACCAAATGGTGTCGGAAAATTATGAAACTTTCCAATCTTAAATTTCACATCCCAAGCTTCAAAATGAACATATATTTTGTGTCATTTCATTTAGTATTCTAGGAGATATGATTGTCCAAAGTTTGGGATTGAAACAGAACTCTGTTTTGGAGTAGTGTGTAGTTTTTGGTGATTCTGTATTTGTGTAGTGATTTCCAGTGATGGACTATATTTTTCCTTGAAAGAGGACTTATATACCTTTCATTTGGCTTTGGAATCACTCCGTTTCAATTTTTCTACAATTAGTTATGATTTTTCAAAGTTCTGCCAAGAATCAGGAAATTGCTTGGCCGCGGCCCATGAGTGGCTGGTCGCGACCAACGGCCTTCTGACCATATTTTGGCCACAGGCAAGGAAGGGCTGGCCGCGGCCAACCCCTGTGTTCCAGCACTTTGTGTTTTTGAAAAGTAACATTCAACCTATTGTTTCCCAACCTTTTAGGGCTTTCATTTGGCTTTGGAATCACTCCGTTTCAATTTTTCTACAATTAGTTATGATTTTTCAAAGTTCTGCCAAGAATCAGGAAATTGCTTGGCCGCGGCCCATGAGTGGCTGGTCGCGACCAACGGCCTTCTGACCATATTTTGGCCGCAGGCAAGGAAGGGCTGGCCGCGGCCAACCCCTGTGTTCCAGCACTTTGTGTTTTTGAAAAGTAACATTCAACCTATTGTTTCCCAACCTTTTAGGGCTTTTATTAGAGGCATTTGTGGCCTCTTAAGAGTCCTAAATGATAACTAACTTAGTGTATTATGGAAATAAGTAATTGGAAGAGAGATTGATCAATTGTCCCTAATTTGGTATAGGATTTGATATCTGCCGAACACGTGAGACCACTGTGCCAAAGATTGTCAGGAAAGATTCAGGTAGCGACTCCTCTCTTATACTTTGTGTAAATGTATTGTATGTTTGTCTGTCATTCATTGTGTGGATGCTGCTGCTACTACTTTATGATACCTTGTGCATTGAGATACCTTGTGGAGTTAGTGATACATTGTGCTTTGAGATTCTTTGTGGTGCTTTGTGCTTTGTGTTGCTGCTACATAGTATTCACCGTGAAAGCGGGCGTTGTGCATAGTGATTACAGCGAAAGCTGGCATAGTGCATTGTGATTACAGCCGTGAGTGCTGTCGTATGTGGCGCGAGCCAGAGATCATTGTGAAGCTGCTGAACTTGATGAACATACATGCTTTATGTTTATATATTGTATGAGTGACTTGTTGCTACTGGGATTCTTTAGAATCTCACTCTTTCCATATGACTAACCTTTTCAGACAGGGCAAGTGGCTCGAAGGAGAAGCGACCAACCCGGAGTGGTTAAGATCTCTTAGGGACATTCAGAATTTTGGGATTGTTGGTTATCTATTGTAGATTTGGGATTACTGTATATAAATTGTTCATAGTGAATTTTTGATTTGTAATCCCCATTTGGAAAACAGTAAACCCATTCAATATATAGAGTAACCCGGGGTTTGCCGGGATTTTAGTTTCCGCACTCTGATATTTCTTATGTGATTTGATTTCTCAAGTAGTTATATCCGCACGTGAATGTGAGACCCGGAATTATTACGTTTTGAATTGATTTTGAAATACCTCATCCCGAGTTGAGGGATTATAAATTGTTGATTTCATTTTATTGGTCTCTATTTCACTTAAATTTTGAAATCCGGATGTGATTACCGTGAGGGGGTTACACTTTGACTTTGACATTATCATGGAGGTATACTTCAGCGTCTACTACCTTAACATTCATCCTATGATCATGATTTATACGATCCAAGGTTTTATGTTAGGAAAGCGGTTGACGCATATCAAAATGATATATGAGCAAAAGGAAGATTACCTAAAATATACACACCTATGCTGGTGTCTGAGACATGTCCCGTATGATATTAATATTGGTAATTTCATGAGTGTGGATACTAAGCATATGAAAAGGCAATCTAAGTTTTATCTTGACTTGAGAGGGATTAAATCTGCCATGTGGAAGTGTATATTGGTATATTTAGGACATATGAGGCATTATATTAAATTCAAACTACACATAGAAAGGTTGTTTTATGCTAGTCCTGTGAAAGGGATTGCTAGTACAAACACCTGGGAGACGTCATGCCCATGCAGTCACGGCAAAGCACCTAGTATGAAAGAAGAGAGAGAGAGAGAGAGAATCCTTATGGCATCCAATCCACCAAGTATGAGTGGGAGATGTTGGGAATTGGGCGTAGTCCACCCTGGTGGATTAGGCCCAAACCCATTAAACTTTAAGTTTTTGGGCCCTAATAAAATACCCAAATGAATGTGGGGTATTTATAGGTAATTTTCCAAAGGGTTTGAAATTGAAACCTGGTGGGAACAGTTTCCCAGCATGTTTTGTAGGGAACAGTTGTTTGGGTGCGTATGTGTGTAAATAACAAAACCGCACATAAAAAAATGTGACACAGAAAGATTTCTCCACAGAACCTCTTCTCCTCTCTTCCCTTCCTGTGTATTTGCTGTGTGATATAGCCGGTGTCCCAAGAGTGATTCGGTTTGCGTGGTATCGTAATAGTTCCAAACAACGCTTAAGGTACGCCTGAAATCTGACAACATTTTTTTTCTTTATTAACACATGGAATAGATTTTAAAATAGCATTTCTCATAAATCATTATGTTTTAAGTATATACCTTATATTACAACTAACTCTCTATATATGATGTTACAGTTTGAATATATATATATATATAATCATTTGTTCTTCTTGTCATAGCCAAGGAAAAGCCCAGTTAAAAGGAAATTGTGCATCTTGGAGCTATAAGGTTTGCCACTATATTTGTTACCTTGCATAGAATATATTTATACTTACCAGTTATCATTTGAATCTACTCACTAGTTTTACAAATAGTTTGTTCACTCTTTTTAATGTCTTTATAATTTCTACTAATTTTACCCGCTTGGTCATGGTATGTTTTCTACTCAAAATAAGAGGTTTTAGTCTTCACCATGATGGTTTTTTCAATGTATACCCTTCACATAAATCTAGTGCCAAGACTGGTTTTATACCCACGGCAAAAATTCCAATTGTCTGTTTTCTGTCATTAAATAGGTTTAATTTTTAGATTTTTTTAGGCTAATTAAATATAGTGGAAGCAATAAAAACGTTATGGCACTTTAATTTTGTTGTTTACCTAATTGATAAATAATATGATATTTATCTTGATTTTGGATCTTGCTCGTCTGGCTTTTTTCTTCTTCAATTACAAATGTTCGATGGAGAAAAATATTTAGGGTCTATTTGGATTAGCATTAGAGAAGTACATTAATATAAGTCGAGATAAAACTTCTCTCACATACTTACCTCGTATGCTGTAAATCACTTTAGAAAAACAATTTCTACAGCTAACCCAAACAGGCACTTAGGATGCAAGTGTGTTGCATACATGGGGAATCTGAATGTGTTGCTTGTTTACTGTATTTCCTTTTAGCTTTATTTGAATCTGATGGGGGAGTTTGCGGACAAGATTGCGTTTCAAACTCTAGCTTCTTCTATTGCATACATGGGCTCGCAGATCCTGAGTTCTTTATTGGAGAATCTGAATCTGTAGCATTCTGATTTCCCTTTATCATAATTGTTTTATAGATGAACAAGCATTGTAAGGATGATTTTGAGTGTGAAATTAGAGAGTTGATAAGAGTGACAAATGAAGGACTTAACTACTAGGAAGGCCGTAAGCATATATGTATTGTACAACTTATATGTTTCTTGTGCAAACTTCTGGATTACGAGTCCTTCACAAATTCACAATGATAATATATTCTACCCATATTTTAAGGTCAGAATATCAAATCACATAGTAATGTCTTAATTTGCTTAATTACTCTCTTTATAACCAATTTTATATTGTCATTTGTAGGATTCTATTAGATCAATAGATGGAACTCATGTTCGAGCAAAAGTGCCTAAAAATGAAGTTGCTCCATTTCGAGGACAAAAGGATTATCCTAACGAAAATGTTTTTGCTACATGTTCTTTTGATATGAAGTTCACTTATATCTTGGCTGGTGTAACCCCCTCACCGTAATTACATCCGGATTACGAAATTTAAGTGAAATAGAGACCAATAGGATGAAATCACAATTTATAATCCCACATCCAAGAGATGGGGTATTTCAAAATCTTTTCAAAACATATATATATTCGTGGTCTCACATTCACGTGCGGGTATAATTATCAGAGAAATCAGAGTACATAATAAATATCAAAGTGCGGAAACCAAAATCCCGGCAAACCCCGGGTTACTTACATATATAACTTGGGTTCAAAGTTTCCCAACAAGGGGATTACATCACCAAAACATTCATTTACATTAGATGTACAACTTGCAATCCCAAATCCAAAACTATGATAACCAACTACCACTTAGATCTCGGAATAAGCCTAACTACTCCTGGTTGTCCGCTTCCCTTTCGAACCACTCGCCCTGTCTGAAAAGATTAATCATTTGGGAGGGTGAGATTCTAAAGAATCCCCGTAGTAACAACTATTTCATACTACATGCAATCATATAATATGCAAACACATCATCTCATATCAGCAGCAACACAAACTCACTCCACCCTCATCCCCTTTTACCGCCGGGAGGGCATACGACCTTTACCCGAACCGTTGTTAGCGACTCAGGGACTGTTGGCGTGGCAGTGCATACAAATAGCCACACGGCTCACATATAGCCTTTCGGCTTTCACAATGGCCCGTCGGCCTTCACAAATATCACACCTTAACCTCATCCCCTTTTACCGCCGGGAAGGCATACGGCCTTCACCCGAACCGTTGTTAGCGACTCAGGGACTATTGGTTTAGCGGTGCTACCACAATATCACATAACGCATATATGACACCCTAACCTCATCCCCTTTTACCGCCGGGAAGGCATACGGCCTTCACCCGAACCGTTGTTAGCGACTTAGGGACTATTGGTTTAGCGGTGTTTCCACACAAAGTTCTCACAAAACTTGCAGCATACAAAATCCATTTAATCACAATGATATAGCACACATATCATACATCACATAAGGTATAAAGATAGAGTCACTACCTGTATCTTTCCTGACTGGCTCCGGCACCGTGGCCTCACGGGGGCGACAAATGTCAAATCCTATATCAATTAGGGACAACCAATCAATCTCTTTTCCCATGTGTATATTTCAATAATACTCTAAGTTGGTTATCATTTAGGACTCTTTAGGTGACTAAAATAGGCCTAAACATATGCCTAAAGGGTTGGAAGAAACTACCCAAAAGACTCCTTACTCGAAGGCAAAACTCTGATTTTAGACAGTCTCACTCGAGCACAGATGCTCTCACTCGAGCACGTGTACGGACATCACTCGAGCACACGAGAAAGTGAGACTGCGAGTGAACACCCGAGAGCACAAAGAAACTCTCAGGGACCGACTCACTCGAGCATGCTGACCTCACTCGAGCACAAGGCTAGATGCCTCACTCGAGCACCCGCGAGAGAAATCCAGAAGGTGAGAACCCGAGAGCACCCAAAGCTCTCCAAGCACGGGATCACTCGAGCACAGCCATATGTGCTCGAGCACACACCTCACACCGGCGAGTGAGAAGGCTCACTCGAGCACCTTACTCGCGAGTGAGAACCCGAAAGCACAACTCCCACCTGAAGCACACTCTCACTCGAGCATGACCCCCCAGTGCTCGGGTGAAACGGCTATGCCCGCGAGTGACAAAGCTCACTCTTGGCATCAGCCCACGAGTGAAAACCCGAAAGCACACCCTTCACTCTGGACTCACACCCTCACTCGAGCAGACCAAGCTCACTCGAGCAGGTTCCTCGCTCACTCGAGCACAAAGCGATGTGCTCGAGCAGCACTCGCAGAAAACCCAGGTGACTCGAAGCACAAAGGGAAAAACTTGCGCGTCACTCGAGCACGTTCTTCCTCTGCTCGAGTGATGTGTATCAAAGACCAGAAACGCAGCCAAAAACCAGAAACACCAGATGGTCAAATTCTCCCCCAAAGGTTCCCAAACTCTTCCCAATGCTCATACACTCTAAGCACTAACAAGGAAACACAATGGCAACTCCAAAAACACTCCAAAACCCAATTTGACCACAATCAAACACTAAGGTCTCAATGACACATCATATCCAAATTCCCTTAACACCTTTTTAACATTCCAAATTACATCAAATGATCATATATCTCCAACTAAATCATTTCCAATCATCAATCATAACAAACTTGACATTTCCCAAAAATAGGCATATTTAGGGCAAAATTCCAGATTTTACCATACTTAGCAAAATATCACACACTATACTTCAAAATGCTCTAAATGCCTACCTCTTCACTTTGCTCAATCCAGAATCCTGATCCCTCAACTTTCAATTTCGCCCAAATCACAAATCACCACTTCTCAAGATTCTACAATCATCACAACGTAGCTCTCATTGATATGAACAATATTAGAGAAGAGGATTGGAGCAAAGGAGAATCATTTCCTTACCAAAGATCAAGCTTTTTCTTCTTCCTCTTCTTGCCTCAAGGTCGCCGGAATCAATGGAAGAGAGAGAGATGAGAAGGTAGAATGATGATGAAGAAGCACATCACCCATCCTTGCCCATGCCTCCAACCGAATAGGAGAGAGAGAAGAGAGGAAAAAGTGACTTTTGTCTTCTAGTGCCCTATCCAATGGCCACCATCAAGCCACTTGTCAACATCTACACAATTCTCTCCATGAGCTCACCAAGTCACCTCACATAGGATTCCGACCCATATGAAATACATCTCAACCCTTGATCTTGAATACCACTTGTATTTATTCTCAAAATTATCATTACATTAATCCCAAATATATTCAATCAAGATAATTACAATAATTATCGGAGCCATTAGCCCTAATCACAAATCGGGATGTTACAATTCTCCCCCCGTCAATTAAATTTCATCCTCGAAATTTGCTACATCACTTGAGCCATAAACTCCGGATATCGCCTTCGCATATCTTCCTCCGTTTCCCAAGTTGCTTCCCGCTGGGTCATACCCTTCCAGATCACTTTCACATAAGGAATACTCCGGTGTCTGAGCCGACGTTCCTCTCGTTCAATTATTTGCTCTGGCTCTACCGCATACGTGAAGTTATCTCGCAACTCCACATTCTCATACTCAACGACATGAGATGGATCCGGTTGGTACTTCTTCAATTGAGAAACATGAAATACATCATGGAGTCTGCTCAAGCTCAGAGGTAGGGCTACACGATAAGCAACAGGCCCAATCCTATCAAGGATCTCAAAAGGACCTATATACCTCGGGCTTAACTTCTTTCGTTTGATTGCTCGCCCAATACCGGTGATAGGAGATACTCTCAAGAACACATGGTCACCGATTCCGAATTCTAGAGGTCTTCTCATCTTGTCTGCATAACTCTTCTGCCGACTCTGAGCTGCAAGAAGCCTCTTTCGAATGATTCGAATCTGGGCTGAGGTTTGATCCACAAGATCTGGCCCATAGAGTTTCCTCTCGGACAACTCATTCCAACACAACGGTGATTGGCATTTTCTTCCATACAATGCTTCATACGGCGCCATCTGAATGCTCGCATGATAGCTATTGTTATAGGCAAACTCCGCAAGTGGAAGAAAACGATCCCAACTCCCTTTGAAGTCAAGAACACACGCCCGCAACATATCCTCTAAGGTCTGAATAGTCCTCTCTGACTGACCGTCTGTCTGAGGATGATAGGCTGTACTGAATCTCAGCTGAGTACCCAGTGCCTCATGCAATGCCTTCCAGAATCTCGAAGTAAAACGAGGATCTCGATCAGAGATGATATTCCTCGGTATGCCATGGAGTTTCACAATCTCACGAACGTAAATCTCTGCTAGCTTGTCTGGAGAGTAACTAGTATTGATCGATAAGAAGTGCGCTGACTTCGTTAACCGATCCACAATGACCCAAATCGCATCATAATTTCTGATCTTGGGCAATCCCACAACAAAATCCATGGTCACACTTTCCCATTTCCATTCCGGAATTTCAGGACTCTGCAACAAACCAGGCGGTCTTTGGTGTTCAATCTTCACTTTCTGACATATAAGACACCTCGCCACATATTTCGTCACATCACTCTTCATACCCGGCCACCAGTACACAGATTTCAAGTTATGGTACATCTTGGTCGTACCAGGATGAAGAGTATACTGGCTCTTATGCGCCTCATCTAAGATCTTTTGTCTCAATTCCGCCTTAAGTGGAACACAAATTCTATTCTGATAACGAATCAATCCACTAGGCGACACGTCATAGCCCTGAGCTTCTCCACGCTCTATTTTGGCTAGATTGCGCTGTATCCAGTCATCTTGCCTCTGAGCCTCTTTAATCTCAGCACTCAAGTCACTTTCCCTTTGGGAAACATTTTAGTTGGCACAGATGATCTGGTTCGACAGATTCATATCACGAAAATCAGCAATCAACTTCCCCTCGTGTATCATCATAGCTGCCACAACCACAGTCTTTCGACTAAGAGAATCAGCGACTACATTTGCCTTACCCGGATGATATTTTATTTCCAGGTTGTAGTCCTTAAGCAATTCCATCCAACGCCATTGTCTCATATTCAATTCTTTCTGATCGTACAGATATTTGAGACTCTTGTGGTCGCAGTACAGTTCCACAATCACACCATACAAATAATGCCTCCAAATCTTCAAGGCAAACACAATAGCCGCAAGCTCCAGATCATGAGTGGGATAGTTCAATTCATGAGGTCTGAGCTGTCGAGAGGCGTATGCCACCACACGTCCCTGCTGCATAAGGACACACCCTAATCCCTGCCCACTGGCATCCGAATACACAACGTATGTCGAACTGGGATCGGGCAAAATCAACACAGGTGCCGTCGTCAACCTCTGTTTCATCTCCACAAAACAATCTTCACATTTCTCATCCCACACAAACGGTTGATCCTTTCTCGTGAGCTTGGTCATCGGCAACGCAATACGGGAGAAATTCTGAATGAATCTCCGATAATAACCAGCAAGACCCAGAAAACTGCGTACCTCCGCCACAGATTCTGGCCTCTTCCAATTCAGTACTGCTTCCACTTTACTAGGATCCACATAGACCCCTCCTTGCGAGATAACGTGGCCTAGGAATCTCACTTCCGATAGCCAAAATTCGCATTTACTCAATTTGGCATAGAGTTGCTTCTCACGCAATACATTCAACACAATTCTCAAATGATGCTCATGCTCTTCTCTACTCTTAGAGTATATCAAAATATCATCGATAAATACCACAACGAACTGATCTAGGTATTGCCAAAAAATAAGGTTCATGTAGTCCATGAAAACCGCAGGCGCGTTGGTCAACCCAAATGGCATCACCAAAAATTCATAATGACCATACCTAGTCCGGAAAGCAGTCTTCGGAACATCTTCCGCTTTCACACGCAGCTGATGATACCCCGATCTTAGATCAATCTTCGAAAATACACGCGAACCCGATAGTTGATCTAACAAATCATCGATTCTAGGGAGAGGATACTTATTCTTGACGGTAACCTTATTCAACTCTCTATAGTCGATACACAAATGAAGACTCCCGTCCTTCTTTTTCACAAATAAAACTGGAGCACCCCAAGGCGAATCTTCAATCTGCTTCTTCAACACAAATAAACCCTTTCTCAAGCAAATCTTCAATCTGCTTCTTCAACTCAGCCATTTCATTTGGCGCCATACGATATGGGGCTTTGGATATTGAACCTGCTCCAGGCACAATATCAATCAGAAACTGAACTTCCCTTTCCGGAGGCAATCCACTTAAGTCATCTGGAAAAACCTTAGGGAATTCATTCACTATGGGTATACTACTCAAAGTTTCACTGGTTTCTCCTTGCACAGAAAAGAAAACCATATACCCCTAACAACCTTTTTGCAAATATCTCTCAGCTTTAGCTGTCGAAAGGAAATTCAAACTGACATTTCCATCCTCAACGTTCTGAGGGGCAGGATACACTATCCTCTTATTCCCACAATCTAATAACACATTGTTAGCCCTCAACCAATCAAATCCCAAGATGATTTCCAATTGGCAGAGAGGTAAACAAATCAGGTCTATCACAGACTCATAACCCTCTATGGTTACAACACAGCTTAGACAAGCTTCCGTAGTCACAACCTTACTACCCATTGGCGTTGACACTATCAAATCGAATGGCAACTCATGCACATTCATTCCCAGACGCTTCACACATTCATACGCAATAAAGGAGTGACTTGCACCCGAATCAAATAATGCTTGTAACACAAATCCATTAAGAAGAACTATACCTTGTATCAGCTCTGGGGATTTCCGGGCTTCCTCATGAGTCATAGCAAATACTCTGCCCTGAGTCCTCGGTCTCTGCTCCGCTTGCAGTCGTGGGCAATCTCTGGAAAAATGTCCGGGTTGCTTACAATTAAAACAGGTCATCTCGCCCCGACAATTCTTGCCATAATGTGACTGATTACAGCGAGGACATTTCCTCTCAGTCACCCCTCTTTGGGGTTCACGATCTCTGGGCTGGTAGGGCTTCTTACCACTGCCCCTATACGAATATGACCCCAAACCCTTCCGCTTCTGAGGAGCACCGCCCTTATTGGACTCACTATAACCACCAGTAGACTTAGCCGGGTACAACTCTCTCAGATTACTCTCTATGATCCGACATTCTTCAACGGCCTTGTTGAACTTAGAAAATTGATGAGTGGCGATCCTCTTTCTCATATCACGTCTCAAACCCTGAATAATTAAGTCTGAGCTCAACTCTTCGTCATCCCTCTTCTGAAGATAAGAGGAGTATCGGGATAGGTGGGTGAACCGGGACAAATACTCGTCAAATGACTCTGTGTCCCCTTGCTTGATTTGTAGGAACTCGGTCTCCTTCTCAAGCCTCACCGACTTGGGAAAGTACTTCTCATCGAAGTGCTGTTGGAACACTTCCCAGGTCAATGCCATATTCTTGCTCTTCAGCGACAAAGCGATGTTCCGCCACCAGCGATCTGCGTCACCCTCAAGTTTGTACACCGCCAACTTGGCTTTCACTTCCGAGGGACATTCTAAGACTTTGAATATCTTCTCAAGGCGATTCAACCAGTCTTCAGCCGCCTGAGGATCAAACTTCCCTCTGAATGCTGGAGGTAGGTGTTTACAAAACCTAGAGACCCAAAACTGGAGATCTCTTTCCTCACTGACCCAAAACTCTAGGAGCCTCTATTGACAACTTCTTGGGATTTGTAATTCTCCCAAAGAATATTCAACAAGATCACCGCAAAACACAAGAAATATTTAATCATCGACAGGCCTTATTGCAGAATGTGATTGAAAGAACATTTGATGTTCTTAAAAAAAGATTTCCAATAAAAGCAAGTGGCATTGAAGCCCAATATTCTTGGTAGACTATGGCTGACATTGTGATAGTGTAACGACCCACCCACCGCCACACAACCTTGATCCCTGCCATGGCAAGATTTGTCCCCTCCTCTGCCACACAGGCTTGGGGATTTTCCTCCCTTTCGCCACACAGGCTAAGGGAGTCACCTCCCCAAGAGCTTGAGCTCTAGACCTGAGGAAAGTCTAAAGCCTAAGAGCACCTTTGGTAGCCAAGTACGCCATGGTTACAAAGGATCACATAAGGTTTGTACTTGACCTTCAAGTCAAGCCTTCGATCTTTGGGGAGGTGACCCTTGGGAAAATTAGGAGTACCCAAGAAGAAAATCCCTAAGCACCTGGGGTGGTGCGGAGGTGGGGACAAATCCTGCCAAGTGCTATGTATAGTCTTGGCTAGCCGCGGGTGCTGTGTGTAGTCCCCGGCTGTTACAAATAACTCGTTGCATATTACATAACTTTTTGATGGGTGTAGATCCCAATGAGAGTCTAATTCCTCAAGTTGATTGTGAAATGTTACTTGGGGACATTGATGGCACAAATGATCATTGGTCATAAGAAGAAGATAATAGTCGAGGATCAATTTTAAGAGATAGTATACCAGCTTATATGTGGAATGACTATGTGCATACCGATTGAATCTTATTTAATATCTTTAATCAATTTGTATTACGATGAGATAAATAGCATTATAAAAAGCATGGTAGTTTCCAATAATTGTAATTGATATTTTTTGAAGACACTACTTCAAAAAACAAAGCTGTGGTGCTAGAGAAGTGCCATGTATCAAGATGCCACTAAAAAAAGATGTGGTGTTTGAAAGTGCCACAACATTTTAATTTTTTTTTTAAAAGAGACCCTCCTGTGGCGCTTTCTGGAGAAAGGGCCACAGGAGGGGGTCTCCCATGGCGCTTATGTCAGCAAGCGCCACAGGAGACCATACCCTTCTGTGGTGCTTACGTCAGCAAGCGCCACAGGAAGGCAGCCCTTCCTGTGGCACTTCCTTAAGAAAGCACCACAGGAAGGTCTGTCCTCTTTTTTTTATATTTCTTATTGTGGCCCTTGTTTAAGGAGGCGCTATAGGAACTTTTTTTTTTGCCATATTTTTTGTTCATATCTACCATAATTGCAATAGTGCACTGTATGGTTTAAACATTTTCTATATATATATCCACAGCAAAATGAAGAAAAGCAAACAACAAGAATGAGATATAACTTTAAAATGATACAAACAGATGATTAATTAACTAAAATAGTACTAAAAATAGTTATACAATATATTGTGAATGAAATACAATAAATTCAACTTAAATACATGATACAACAATTGTCAAGAAACAACACAACAAAGACCAGCTAGTGAATTAAATAATATAGCTACCCAAAGATTTGCCTAAACATATATTCACACCATTCCTTGATCACTTTATTAAGTTGATGGTCAATTAAAGTGTCACAACGTTGATCTTCATAACACTACACATATATACAATCAGGCATAAATTAAAATGAATTAAAATCAGTAAAACTTAATTATCAGGAACTAATTAAATTTAATTAAAACACAATATGAAGTGCAACTAAATGACTTACTTTCTGAGGAATAAATGGCTTATCATGCGTAATTACATCCTTCATAAATTTCATGATGTAATACCCACAATCATTGTATTGGGTTGGAAAGGGCACTGCAAAAATATAATAAAATATTTAACTTTGTTTATGAATAAAAATTGTTTACTAACAAAGTTTGAGTAAATTCATATATCAGTACCTGTATCTTCTTCCAAGGATAGCTAAGGTGAGGGTCAGCAACTTTAGAATAGCTTAAGGAGACAGAGGCCTGATACACAGTTAATACGCTAACAAAACAAATAGAAACTAATTACTTTTAGTTATTCAATCACATATGCAAATATTTACACATACGCACGTACGCTTACCTATTGAACAATGGCAACATATCATAACGGTTTTGTGGAAGACCATTAATTAGAGGATCTACATAGTAAATGTGAGGGCCTAAAGGTTCTGCTGGATTGATAATTATCAATATCCAATGTAGCCTAAAATATTTTAAGAAATTTATTTCAACAATCATGTTATGATAAAAGTTAAACAATAAAAACAAAAATTGTACCATTAATAACTTATCCCGCATTGTATGGCACTAAAAATAGCGCAGTTGGTGTCACTTTCTTTCTAAAATAATCTTTCAGATCATTAGATTGTGCATGTATATCTACTTTGCCCCTATGCTAGCCAACGAGATAAGGGTTGACAAATTGAATTGGACCCTGTTTGTATCCATTAAGATGTTATGGTACAAATGCCTGGTATAAAACAAACAGTGTCATAAAAAACAAAAAAATGGAACAAGAAATATTAATAACAGTGATAAATGATGATGGTAAAGTACCTTATCCAGATTTTGATAGTCGAAGCACTAACCCATTCACGATTACATATGTTGTGCAAGACATCGACATTAACATGATCAACTAGACCGCTAACACTGTAGATATGTCTATCAAAATGTATTTCCAGTCCTTCTTCACGGATCAATTTTGGTGTAATCGATACTAATTGATCATGATATGAGGTCAGTCTTCTTTTGCTCTGTTAGCTAGCCGATGCTTTCGACTTGGGTTGTGTTGTCGAACACTTTGAAATCTTACCATAAGGTTGGATTTGTTTATCTCTAGACTGTCCATCTTACGAAAATCAGAAAATTAAATCATAGTTTTAGATGGAAGTACGAAGGAAAAGTGCAGGGAATTGTAAATGAACGGCCTTTTCATATAGCTCGATAAGACCTATTAGCCAAGCAACATAGCCACCTACAACATCTTTCACCAATATTTGCCCATCCTGAGATGGGATCTGTAAGAGCGCGTCTTCATTCGTGCAGATGTCAACCCTCAATCGGAGTGTGTTGTCGGGTAACGGTAAATTATGCAATATGTCCTTATCAGTGTTATAGGCAGCACCCATTGCATCCACATACTTGGAAGGTTGATCGACATATAACTTGCATTGAAATTCGCCCTATAGAAAATAAAGTTAATATGTTAAATTTCACTAAATTATAATGTAACATAAATTTAAGTAGAAAAGAAATTAATTACCAAAGGAAAAGGGACTTTAGGCATGGAAGTACAACTATATCTGACACTTACACTATCAAAGAGGGGAACATTTTGTGTTGGTCTACACTATACCAAATGTTCTATTTGCGCTCTTAACAGCGCATTTTGTTCTTGCATCAAATGTATTTATTCTAAGAATTGTTCTTCTTGTTGTTCCTTATAGTGCATTTGTTCGTGAAGTTCTTGCATTTGATGCTTGAAACTAGTCATCTCCTCATGCAACTAGGAAATGTCTCTTTTATTGGGGCACTTCTGACGTCTGAAGTATGCTGATTGGGTGACTGTAAAACCAGTACCCTAAACACGATCATCATACTCGGGTACTCCTAGCGCTCTGCTCAACAAATCATCTCGACCAATATAGCTCGCCAACGTAAGATCCTCCTGTGTCATTTATCGCTATTACAAAAAGAATTACAACAATAATAGTTATTAGAAATCAAATTCATTTAAGTAAAGCTAATTATTTATTGTACGCATAATCCAATACTTACACAATATTCGGCTACTCTTCTTGCTTCTTCACTACGAATTTCACCTTTCTTATTTACACAACAGGCTACCCACAGATCATATCGTGGCACCTGTATAATATCTGAACTTGATTCTTCTATCTGCACATCAAAGTTAGTTGAAGTTAAATGATATTCATACCATTTATCTACATATGAAATAATAATTAGTTCTTACCATTTTTTTTCTAACTGTGCGTATGAACCAAGTCCTTGTATGTACCGGTATGGCATGTTGGTCGTGTTGGCGTGATTTTTCTTGCTCAATTCCTATTTAGATCAAAATGATTCATATTAATATATAAATGTTAATTACAAATATGTACATTACAAGTAATAGGGAAAGTCAAACATATTATATTACCAGGAATTCCTGAGTTGTATGTGTTCTGATAAACTCATCCCACATTTCTTGAGTGTTGATTCCTTTGTACAATGTCGGTGATGTAGTAATGATAATCTCATTATCATCCCTCAAGAAGAATTTTACAATAAAAAAAACATAATTTGTAACATTGAAATTAAGTGAAACAAAACAAACCAAACAATAAAGTAATGTGTTACCTGTACTTCATCCCAGATTTCATCCTCATAATGTTGCTTCTCTCGTCTCTAGTCTTGAATTGTAATAGGGACTCTGTCTCGAACTGTAGTCCCAATCAAGTTATTTAATGAGGTACTGTTCTCACCAATTGAGTTTCCCTTTTCATTCTACTCCAGTTGTAACTTGATTTCCTTACTTCTAAATTTGATCAACCTCGCCATAATAGTCCTACCACATCTTATGTTCTCCATAAATCTTTATCTACCAATGTTTGTGGGAACATCATCAGTTTTATTGTGTGGTGAGTCCATACTCCTGGAAGTAAAATAAACCAAAACAAAACATCAGTGCACGATCTCAACCATATCAACGAAAGTAAATTATTTTGAAATATATAAAAATATACATACAAGTAAACAAGTCAAGGCACTCATTATTTTTTCCTTTTTCTCATTTGATTTGAAATTGTATTCTTTAGAATTTGTGTTGGATTGAGAATTGTGTTTCTCTTGACCCAAGTTTCCTCTTTATGATCATGTCTCATGTATACGGGTCCATCTCTATCTCCATCTTCATCTTCATCTTCATCTTCATATGCATCTATACCAATGTCTACTGTGTAACATCCCAAATTTTATATTCACCTGTAATTGAGAAATTCAATAAAAAGGGTGAATATTCATGAAATTGGATCTTATAAATTTTGAAATATTCATATTCATGAGAAAATGAGTAAATTAATTTAAGAAAGGAATTATATTACAAAGGTGATAGCAAAATCATAATTTTGCCAATTTAGCCCAAGATTAATTATTTTCTAATTAATTGAAGTTAATTTCAATTAATTAAGGAAAATAAAGAAAAATGTATAATTGAATTATTCTTGATGGAATAAATCAAGAATTGTGAAATTGGGAGGATTATACAATATGAATTATGGAATTGTTGAAATCATTTTTTTCTTCCCTTTCTCTTGAAATTTCGGCCAACACATAAAAAAATGAGGGGAATAATTTAATTTCATGAGCACATGTCCAAAATGCTACATCAAGAGAGTAATTATGACAATAGTAAGGTGGGTATAATATGAAGGTATGGACATGATGATCATAATGGATGATGGTAAGGGAGCAAGTAAGGCAAATTATGAAGCGGGTATGGGGCAAGTATGGCATAAAGTGAAGAGATATGGTGGAAACATGGAGGGAAGCATGGTGGTTGAAAAGTGTCACTATGTCAACCCTTGATGAGATCAATGGCTAACAGGCAAGAAGACTCAAATTAATAAAACTCATTCTCTTCCCTTTTCATGCAACATTTCGGCCAACATAGAGAAAGAGAGGGAGAGGGAGAGCTTGGAGAAACTTTGAAGAGTTAGAGAGAAGGTGGAAGAGAAAGATCAAGGTAGGTTTGTGATTTCTTAAGATTTCCTTCTAAACTAGCATTAGCTTCTTCCCTAATCTCTATTTCTCTATGAAATCCATGGTTTAGCAAGCTTATCTTGAGCCCAAGGAGAGAGGGAGGAGGACGTTTAGGGAGTAAGGAAAGGAACTCAAGAGGTAATTTTACAAATCCTAAAACTATGCTCGTTTGTGATTGTTGTTAATGATTGTGGTTGGTTTGTGAGTTTGAAAAGCCATAACCCTAAGAGGTTATGCTGAACAAATTTTTTTGAATCATGGTTAAGATGTGTTTAAATAAGTTAATAAGGGATTAGAAGTGGAAAAGTACAAGTTTTAGAAGCTAAAACACAAAACTACATTTTTCCATTTTTCTTCAATATTTTGGCCAGCACTGTTCTGAGGGGTAGGAGCTGGATTTTCATGAAATGGATGGTTCCACTGGATTCATTGGGCAAAAATACGTAGAGTTACAGTTGGCCACTTTTTCGATGAGTCCGAAAAAGCATAATTACGAAAACGCCCCTAAAATCCCTAAACTGGGGCTGTCAAGGGTATTTTCGTAATTTGACGGTTAATTTGGAAATTTCGAGCCCGGAAATGGATTCCTTCGGTGAAAATAAGTCAAGATAACCTTAGTCAAAATTTTAGGAAAACGTGCCATTGGGCCAAGGTCCCGGGGGCATTTTGGTAAATTTCCACTATAGAATAATATAACCAAGAGAAACACTATGGTAGAGTCTAAAATGATACTTTGATAGGTTATGACCTATTTCTTGTACATTAAATGTTTTAGGACTAAGTCGAAAGCCGGAACGACACATTTTACGAGACACATCTAAAGAGGAATTTATAAAGCTTTGAGGTAGGAACATTATCCTTCATACATCATGCCTTAGTTATATGATTATATGGTTGCTATTGTTGTAAATGTACTTTATTAATCAACATATTTTTCCCAGAGAGGGGCTAAGAGTGCCAGAGGCACTTACATTAGAATTGGTGAGAACCCAACCAGTGCAGAATAGTGGGGTTGGGCCCTACTCATGTATACATGCATATGATATGTTTATATTGTTCCTTAATTGGTGTATACATGGTGCATATCATATTTAATTTTTACATTTTCTATGAACGCTAGCATTTTTCTACTGTGATTCTTCGGAATCTCACCCTATTTTTAAATAAATATCTCAGTGGGTGCCAATGGATCAAAACGCAAAGACGTAGATGCTTAGAAGTAGTTGGCTCGTGTCTCGAGTTGAGGTCAAGATCGTGATTATAATTAGTTTATGTCTAAATATTTTGGAGAATTCTGTATATATTAAGTTTCCGCTGTATTTTCTGTATTTCGTTGACGAACGACGTGGGATTGTAACCGAATATTTTTGTCAGTATAATTGTACTTTTCTTATGCCCATGGAATTTCATCGTTATTACTTTTCAAATATCGAAATAGAAATGGGTGTTGACATACAGACCACAAATTCTCAAATAAAGTGTCATCATCTTTGATGTTCAAATATTCATTACTTTAAAAATCAACTTGTTCTTGATGATTCTTATTGGATGGGAGTACAATAGACCAATTCTTCTTAGCAGGATATGGAATGAAAAACACTTGTTCTGCTTGTGCTGCTAAAATAAAAGGATCATCTTCATACCAAACCTTAGAAAGGTCCACTTGAACAAAGCCTAGGTCATTTATCGTAATCTACTGTTGTTGTTAACCCACTTATATCTAAAGATAGGGACCCTGAACATAGATTAATCTAACCCCCATATGCATTCAATGACACCAAAGTATGACATTGATGTATAGATATGATGTATACATAGCACTAGATCTATGCCAAGAATCAGCAACAAGTGTTACCCCACTATTCTGCATCGTGCTCTGTGTATCATGGTCTTGTGTATAGAATGTGTAACCGTTGATTGCATAACCATTGTAAGATAATACATTTAAACTTGGTCCCTTCGACAACCACTTCAATTTTTCAGAAATTGAATCAGGATTCCGCTCCATCTCATCATTAATGCGATTTTTCAATCAGCCTAAAAATTGTTTATTGTGTTCTTTTATTAACAAATATTCATTCCTATCACTATGTACCAATCGAAGAGCATCCTTGTGTTCTTCAACATACAGTTCGACCTCATCATTGTTATGTAGCGCATACAAGTGGGCTTGCTTCCGTTCAGTTATTGATATCGTTATTACATCCCTCCCACTTGTTCCTTTCCCTAATCTTCGCCCATCATGACGGGACTTAGGGATCCTTACATAGTCAACATTTGATAGAAAATCAGCACAAAAGTCACTTGCTTCTTCAACCATGTACCTTTCAGCAATACAGCCCTCTGGGCGATATCTATTTTTCACATACCCTTTTAATATTTTCATGAATCGCTCATTCGGGTACATCCATCTCAAGTACACTGGACCGCATAATTGAATCTCTTTGACCAAGTGTACGGTTAGATGTACTATAATGTCAAATAAAGAAGGTGAAAAATACATTTCAAGTTCACATAGAGTACACACAATTAGCCTTTACAAATCTTGTAACTTAGTTGAATCTACCACTTTATTGCAGATCAACTTGAAAAATACGCAAAGTTTAGTGATGGTGTTTCTTAAATTTTGGGTAAAATGGATCGTATACCAACCGGTAGGAAATTCTGCATGAGCACATGACAATCATGAGACTTGAGGTTCTTTAACTTCTACTCTTTCACTGATACAAGGTTCTTTATATTTGAAGAGTAGCCCTCGGGAACTTTAATTCCTTGTAGAAACTCACAAAACAATTTCTTCTCTTTCCTAGTGTATGCCTCTAGCAGTAGATAAGTATAATGCCCTTGCTCAATCGGTTCCAACTCTTCTCTAATTCCCAAGTTCACCAAATCTAACCTCGAATTGACACTATCCTTACTTTTTTCCTTGGATATTGAGCAACGTGCCAATTAGACTATCACAGATATTTTTTATATGTGCATCACGTCAAGAAAATGTCTCAAATAGAAAGACTTCTAATATGGAAGTTAAAAGAAAATGGACTTTTTCTTCCAACCACCTGTCTCGATTTATTTTACAAAAGGCTTGCCAAAATTGTTATCTAAGTCTTTTACCTTTGAATACACCTGGGCACCGGTTAACATCTCAGTGGGCTACCTTCTTCTGAGTCACCATTGAAAGGCTTTTTGAACTTTCTCCAAAGATGTTACGATGGTAAGAATCTTCGATATCCCATGTAAACATTTTTCTTCCAATAATGAAGTCATACTGAATGAGTGTCATCTTCACATATAGGACATGCACCATATCCTTTGATGCTGTATCCCGACAAATTACCATAAGCAGGAAAATCATTAATTGTGCCAAACAACATGGTTTTCAAAGAGAAACTTTCATCCCTATAACCATCATACACATTGACGCCTTCTTCCCAAAGTAAGTTCAAGTCATCAATTAAAGGAGCCAAGTATACATCTATATCATTCCCAGGTTGCCTTGGCCTAGAAATTAACATGGAAAACATCATAAACTTATGTTTCATGATTAAGAGTAGAGGTAGGTTATAAATCATTAATATCACCGGCCACGTGCTATGTGTACTACTCTGAATACTGTACGGATTAATTCCATCAATTGACAGTGCAAGGTGAAGGTTCCTTACTTCATTTGTAAAGTCAGGGTACTCAAGATCAATTTTTTTCTATTGAGGAGCATCTACAGGGTGCCTAAGCTTCGTGTCTTTAATCCTTTCATCTGCATGCCATGTTAATTGTTTGGCAATCTCTGCATTACTGTACATTCACTTGAATCTCAGAATAATGGGAACATACTATAAGACCTTTAAAAGACTTTTTCCTTTCTTCTTCCTATATCGAGATGTGTTGCATTTAGGGCACTTCTCCAACATTGCAAATTGATTTCGAAATAATACGCAATTGTTAGGACATACATGTATCTTCTCATATCCATACCAATTGTAGAACAAAGAATTCGCTTTGCCTCGTATGTCTTGGTAGGAAGTACATTTTCTTCTGGAAGCATATCTTGCAATAGTTCAAACAATGCGGTAAAACCCGAATCACTCAATCCATAGCGAGCTTTAAAGTTGTACAACTTCAACACTGGTAGCAATCTTGTGTATTTAATACTACCAACATATATTGGTTTATCTGCATCACCTTTCAACTTCTCAAATTCGTTAGGGTAGTTATGAAGCACCCCTTCAACCACATTTAACATTTCTTCAAAACCATCATCTTTATCACACATGCTTTCATCAAATTCATTAGAAGCACCACTCGTGGTATGCCTCCGATTACTACATGCATCGTTCGTCTCACCATGCCTTGTCCATCATATATATGTTTGATCAATTCCATAACACACTAAATGATCTAGCAAATCAAGTGGACTAATTCGCTTTCTAAAACAACAAGATAAGTAAGGACACAAGATTTTGTCAGGATCTTTTGTATGCTAGATTGCAAATGTAATAAACTCTTTCACCCCATCTATATATTCCTTTGAATACCGATTAAATGACATCCATTTACGATCCATCTATACCTTCAATCTATTTTTTAAAAAGTACGTGGTTGGTTGTATGAATATTTTACTAATTACTTTTATATTTTCTTACCAATTTTAAAATAAAATTGAAGCTTTCTAAGTCTTAAATTAAACCCTATGTTTTAATTGACAAATAATACAGCTCATAAGGAAAGAAATCATATTTCCCAACACATAGGAAAGCAAGCTTTGGCAATATGGAACACAAAAATTAATTTGTTGTATGTGTTGTTTCATGATACTATGAATTATAGGAAAGTAAACTACATATTTTAATATGTTCTGTTTTTTATATATACCAACAAGCAAGACTATATATGTTTTGAAATCTCACATATACACATATATTTATTTTCCAATTAAATTATAAAATGATATAATTTTGATGTCCTTATATTAATATATTATCATTATATTTTATTAAAAAAAGTACTTGTATTTTGTATTTTCCAAGTGTTAATTCTTTTCACGTAAAAACTATAATTTTTCTAAATTTAGTAAAAAGTTAGGGGGTTATTTACAACTGACCCAAAGTTCAGGGATTTTATATAATTTCACCAAAAAAATTAAACTTCAAATACATATTCATTTAAGATATCTAACAGTAATAAAATCATTATTATTGAAATGCTAAAACTTATTTAAAATAATTTTCCTTTCACTTGTGTCATTTCCTTCTAAAATATATTACATACATACATATATATATATATATATATATATATATATATATATATATAACATTTTTTTTTTCACACTTAAAATTCAATTTTAAAAGTACTTTTTTTAAAGTATATCAAATTCAATTAATTTTTATTATTTTACTATAAATTATGATGATCAACACTTTATAAAGAGCTAAAATAATATTCTTGTCATGCAATTATTCATATCATATTTGATATTATTTGATTAGATTCGCATATTGCTGGGTGCTTTTAAACATGATTTTCTTTTTTATTTGATCAAAGATTTCCCCTCGAGATTTAAAAAGTAAAGGGTTCTCAGTTCTCCTAATAAGTATTTTTTAGGACTTGAATTTATGTTCTTTTTTTTTTTACGGAGGTAAGGCCCCTTACCATTTTTAAAAAAAAGTTTATTGGTTCAACATGATTTTTTTTTTTTATTCAAGAGGCTTTATTAATTTCTCCACCTGATGAATATTTAAGATACTTCAACCCTTAAGCCTTAACCTTACTTAAAAAGGACCAAATACCCTCCACTTGATATAACCATTAGGAACAAGTAATATTAAAATAATATCCACTTGCAGTTTTATAAACCTTTATCTAGAATTTTGTGTTTTTGGTTTAAGACAAGCTTTTACTTCCGGGAAACTTTCAAATAAAACTTTTAATATTGGTAAAATCTAAATGAAATAACAGCTAGTTGCAGTTTTTTTAAAATTCCTTATTGCGACATTGTGTTTAGCTTATTCATTGAATAATTTTCATCCACCTAACAGCCCCCACTTGCCATTTAGTGAAAAGTAATAAAATAAAGCAACATACGCAGCCCCCACTTGTCATTATGTTTAGCTCATACTTTAGGCCTTTAGGGTGGGAAGTGGAGAGATTGCTTAGACTTGGGCTATGGTGGAATTGAAGCCAATAAAGAGAAAGAAGGAGAAGATAGTTTCAGACACTTTTAAATTAAATTTTTAATTCTGTTAATGTTCATTCAACAATTTTATAATTTAGGGATTCACGGATCTAACAACAAAAAGTTTAAGGATCCAATAAAAAGGGGGGAAATAGAAAAGTTTAGGACCTAATTCAAAATTGAGGAAAACTATCCAAATTAATTTTCAAAAAGAAAAAAGTGCCTATTTATCAGAGAACAAATTAAAAGATTCCCCTCTTACTTTTAAGAAAAAACAGAACTTAGAACGCACCTCAAAACTTATGTGCTTATGAAGATGTTGATAGACTCCCCAACAATAATGTTCTTACATTAATACTTTCCAATATCATAGTACAAGAACTTATGTGAACACAGTACATTAGCAACAAAGTAAATTAAAAGATTAATAAAAAATGCAAGCTTGTCAGCCAAAAAAACAAAACAATGCAAGCTATCATATAAAAGAACCTGAAAAACATAAAAATTAAAAATGCACAAACACTTACAAATCGATTAATTGACCAGCGCAAGGAGGGGGAGACCACGTTGGTGACGCTAGCTTGAGTGAGGAGGATGAGGAAATGTGAGCTGTAGAGTGGAGTGAGGCTCAAAAGAGGAAGAGAGATAGAGAGTAGGAAGAAAAAGGAACAACTGGGGACAGGAGTGGGGACAGATGACGGGGAATAAAAAAGGAAAAAGGGACCAAGAGAATTTGATGAAGAAGACGTGTTGTGTGTGTTTGTTGTGCAGAGAAATGGTGATCTTTTACAAGGGGGGCGTCGGCGTGATGAAGAGGGAATAAAAAGGAAAGAGGGAGGGAAATTGAAAGGATATTGACTATTGAGTAAAGGTAATTAGAGAGGAAAATCTGATTGGCAGGAGGTGGATTCTCTATCCACTTTCAGTCAATTGTGGCACTTGCCTCTTGATGGCTAGTGTGGCACCTGCCAAGGTAAGCGCCACACGTGGCATGAGCCCAGCTGTGGCGCTTGGCTGACCAAGTGCCACAACTGGTGTGTGGCTGACGCTGCACTTGCTTCTGCAAGCGCCACGTCAACCAAAATGCACCAGCTGTGGCGCTTGGCTGCTGGTGCCCAAAATTTTTAAAAAATGAAATAGAAAAAGTTAAAAAAAAAAAGAAACTGTGACACTTCTTTAAAGAAGGGCTATAAAATGGGCACAGCTTTTCAATCTTTTTGTAGTGGTGAGATGAAAGTCTTTTCTACTCCTCTTTGTTTGCCTATGCAATTGATATGTTTATGTATATCTATAATTTTCTTCTTATTAGACACTTATATTTATGTTAATTAATATTTTAATCTGTATTCATTCAATTAATATTACTCGTAATTTTTTTATATCATTTTCCTTATTTTTTTGTATATTAATAAAATGTTTTATATAACTAGTATTAATTAATATAAATTATAAATGAAATAAAAAAGTTTGAGTTTTTAAAAAGAAATTTTGATTTTGATTTTGATTTTAATAAATTATGATATTATTCACATTGGCATATGTTTATTTTTATTTCAACTTTGTTTTTATTGTTTTAATTTGTGAGGACATATATTTGGCTTAGTATTTTGATTTTTAAATGAAATATAACAAATAATTTCATTTTAATTTGACTTTAATCCTTAATTTGATGGTGTTTTTTTTTATTTGAATTTTTTTTCATTGTATTACTTAAAAAATGAGTTAAAAATTAATTAAGGGCATTATTGTTATTCTAATTATCATGTATTTTCTCTCCTCCCTCTTTTCTCTCCTCTATCTAAACACAAGGAGGAGGATGTTGTTCCCCCCACTTCTCTCCCCCTTGATTTTCTCTCCATCCAAACACAATATAAAGGTAACTTTTAGCCCAATATATTCAATATTCACTGAAAAAGTTGGATGCTCTATTTGGCTGTTTGAACTTGAGAGGCCATAGGGATTTAAGGTGGTTACATAAAAACCAGGTGACTTTTTTTAAAAAGATTAAAAATGATATTATATTACAAAAGAGAACTAAAAAATAGCATAACGTAAAAAAAAAAAAAAACGAAAACATAACTTATTTTAATGAATGCATATTAAAGTATTTTCAACCTTTATCATCAGTTTATTTCGTAAGTACAAAAATATTTTTTTGTAGGTTTTAACATACTATCAATTACAAGTCAGGACTTAAGACTAAGCTTTTTTTTTTTTCAGATAAAAATATTGTTTAATAACGTTTTATTAATCTTCTAGTAAGAATTTTAATTGCCCGTTTGGATTAGTGGTGGTAAAAGTGACTTTTTTGCAATCTAACTTTTGCAAAAGTCATATTGTAAATGTAATTTGTGTTTGAATTGGCAGTGAAATAAGTGACTTTTTTTCTAACCTTAAACCTGTTTGAATTGTTATTTGAAAAGCCAGTTTAGATGGAAAATGATTGAAAAGGGCATGAGTCTTATTGAATACTACACACACATATATTATTTGTATATATTGTAATAATTGAAGTGAAAAATTAAAATTAAAATTAAAATTTGATAAAATAAAAAAATTTCAATTATTATTGAAAAAAAAGGAAAATACACTAAAGTACTTAATTAAAAATGGACAAAATTGTATTTAAATAAGAATGCATACATTATGTGGATCATTATTGGATCACATATCCCTAACAAATTAGAATATGCCATCAATTCAAATTTTTATCATTACATTCCCGGGTTAAAATATGACAAATGCAAACAATTCTTTAAAAAGGTCTAATCATAAAATGTTGAACTATAAATAATCTATTTATTAGTGTTAAAAATTCCTTATTCAAAGTCTCTACCCATTTATGAATGTTTAATTTAATGATTATAAATTCAATACATGCTATAGACAATTATTGTAATGTAATGCACCCATTTAGTCAAATAGTAGAAATAATCCGCACAATGGACTATGGCAACTAGGATCAGCCATAGGTTTGGATCCTCTTAGAATCTTATCTCTTTTTTTTTTTCTCAGAATCTCATTTCTACTATCAGATTTAAAAAAATAGATGAGCTATATTTAATATTTTATAAAACTATTATTTTAAACATAAATAAATAAACTTAAACCTTTAAAATATGATCTACACAATTCATAACTGCAATACACACAAAATTAATAAAAAAAAATTAATTTATAACATATTATAGTCATAGTTTTAGAAAATATTAAATCAGAACCATTCATTTTTTCATCTAATGTTGGAAATGTGATTCTGAGGAAAAAAGAAAAAAAGGATTATGAGGATATCTACTCCCAATTATCCACACCCACAAATTTTTCTGTCACTCTTCTACTTCTTACCCTCCTACTTATATCTTGCAATGGGTAAGGGATGAAATTTAATTCTAATGTGCAGCAGTGAAGCAAGTTATTGAGTGTCCTGGATCAAGCATGCACATTATTTTGTTACCTTAAAAGACATGCATTGTTTTCAAGTAATGATGTACTATTAGGCTGTATTCAGAAAAGCTCTTCCCTACTGGTTATGCATTGTGCCTTGATGTTGAAATCAAGTACAGGAGTGATCAAGGCCTTGTACTTTTAGTTTTACTGTGAGTTTCTTGTGCAGCAAACATGTTCTGTCTTTTCCCTCTAGGATGGATCTTTTGACACTTGTAAATTATCAGGTTTGCACAGCAAATCCCTCCCCCAAAGACTGTTGTACTTCTTATTAACCTAAATTTGTGCTCATATATGAACTTATAAGAGTAAATTTTGGGTAAAAAATGAAGATTATTTAAAAGCTCGTGAGAGTGATGAACGAACTCCACAAATGTATGGTTAACTTGCTGCTGCTCTTGCAATTTTAATATTAGGTTGCTGCTACTTTTTAATCACATGGGCAGTTTCATGATCGGAATACATGAATATGACATTTCGTAGCAGAGAGGTATAGCCGTATAGGTACATTGACGAGCTTGCTTGTCAAGTGGGGCATGTTTTGGTCAAGGACGTCCAAGGAAAAAAAAATAATTTGAGTCCTTAAACCAGTGTCATGAAGTTTCGAAACAGAGCCAATAACTCTGTTTTGGAGATGTCACGAGAGATTGAGAACGGGATCATAAATGCATGAATTTTTTTTTCCCTGGTTTCTTTTCTTGGTTTTTAACGAAAAGCTGAGATACAATCAAGAAGAGCCATATGACCCATATGACCCAAGGTGAAAATCCAAACTCCAGTACTCAATAAACACCATTATTGACTGAAGGAAAAAGAGGGGGGGAAAATCTGAAAGCTTTGTTTCAGATGACGACAATCACACCACTGGTCTGCCATTTTAGGAAGCAGAGTGAAACACCGAAGCTACGTGAAATTTTTCAAAACAAAGACCCATATGACCCAAGGTGAAAAATCAGCTACGGTGATGATGAAGAGAGAAATATCTTACGCTTCCCACGGTAGCTGGATTTTCCCAATAAGCTACTCCCTCCGGTTCTAAATATAAGACATAATTTATAGTACAATTTACATTACGAACTATACTCTATATTTAGGACCGAAGGTAGTACTTTTTATAGAAAAGCCCAGTAAACCAAATGTGAACCCAAACACTATAAAAATAGCTCCTCCTCTCCCATTGGGCCTTCCTTTTCCTCTCCCATTGGGCTTTTTTTTTTTTGAATCTGAACGCTTTCCCAAACAAAGCCTAAAATTCTCACATGAGCATCCCAATTAGTATGTTGACACCCTTTTCAACTTTTTATTATAGTTAAGACCCTCCATCAGGATATATTAATTAAAAGGTATCTAATAGTATTATACTTATGTGGTCTTATTTATAGGTACTTCCAATAATTTTCATACAGACCAAGAAAAACTTTAAACCTCATTAACATTGCTATAAAATTCAACAACTTTTTAAATCTACACATATTTAATATACATAATACTCCTCTGGTCCTATATATAATGCACTTTCAACCAAGGTTATTAAACTTGGACCCGTCACTGAACCGGCCGGGATACTGGATCAAGGGTCAATGGTCAGTGAGTCAGACTAGAGTCAAACCGGAACTAACTCAGGATCAAACCGGTGAGAAAGTGAAAATTTCAATCTTATTAATATAAAATTATAAATAAATTTTAAAAAAATTGATTTAAAAAAAAAGGTGAACCAGTTTGCTTCTCAAACCGGACCGGTTCACTGGTTTTCCGGTTTAATAACCATGCTTTCAACATGTTTCACACAGACCACGAAAAATCTTAAACTTTATTAAATCTTCCATAGAGTACAACAAGTTCCAACGTTGCCCCTATTATATACATTATACTTCATGAGAATAAAGTCAATACAATCATAAATAAAGGGTAAAATTATACATTCATAACAAATTTGTTCTCTTTGCCCTATTAATAGGATCAAAATTTTTCTTCTCTCTCTGCCATATATATATCAGAGGAGTACAACATAAAAACAAAATCAACACAATAATAAATAAAGAGTTAGATTGTACATTCATTTTAAAATTTTACAATCATAAATAAAGGATAAAATTATACATTTATAACAAATTTGTTCTCTTTGCCCTATTAATAGGATCAAAATTTTTCTTCTCTCTTTGCCATATATATATGGTCAGAGGAGTACAACATAAAAACAAAATCAACACAATAATAAGTAAAGAGTTAGATTGTATATTCATTTTAAAATTTTATTGAGGTACCTTATAAATAGAATTAAAAAAAAAAAAACTTCTCTTTCTACTTTTTAAATATGACAACAGTAGTGTGCGCGCCTCCTATTTAACCATGAGCAATTGATACCATCACCCCTTTTGGTAATTTAGTCAAGGGCATGTCAGCAGTTACAAATGAGCATGAAGAACATTGGCGATGCCCGAATTCCTATTGTGATTCTTTATTATAGTTTTTTAGGGAAAATTGCATTTAGATCCCAGGTAAAAGAAAATACGGTAAAATAGTTCCTTAAAATCTTAAAATTGTATTTTAAGCCCGTAGGGCTTTTTTACAATAAATTTCAATTCCACTGATAAGTCCGAGGCGTCCACTGACAAATTCATGGGTGCTTACACTGACAAGTCTATGGATCATCTGACAAGTCCATAACCATATGACAATTGAAATTTATTGTAAAAAAGTCTCACAGGACTTGATGCAATTTTGATATTTTAAGGGACAATTTTATAATATTTTCTTTTATCTAGGACCTAAATACAATTTTCCCTTTTTTTATTCATATAACTTTAGCGCAAAGCCTTTCCTTTTAAAACCAAGTGATTTTTTCATACACATATAAACTTTTTTTTCTGAATAGAAATTGATATTCATAGTTTCAAAAGAAGCAGAAACAAAACAATACCGTCATTAACTTCAATTCCCTCATCAATCTCGTCCTCTAGCTTGATAAAGAAGTGAAGTTGATCAAGGATACAAAAATTCTCCTCCATACTCCTTAGTATGAGAAAACTTCGGTTAAATAATCAGCAAAACCTAAATTTTCTCTATCTATATGGTTAACAATATCCTGCCAATCCCCATAAAAAACTAATTTAGTATATTAATAACTTCACTAAAAGGGACGAGATTCATCACATCCCCTTAGAATTAGATTAATAGCCTCAATGCAATCCAAGAAGATGGCTATATTCTTGTAACCCTTCTCCCAGCACAATTGTAAGCCTTGTAAAATTCCCAGAATTTCCGTAATAGCTGGGGGAACATTTCATAATTTGCAACTGAAACCACAAACTCATCTTTCTCTGCAATCTCTGATGACTCCACCATAGCCACTGCTACCGTTAGTCAATACAAACCCATCCATCTCAACTATGATGGCATCACCCTGATCTCTCCTATAATTTGTCTTCAACTTAGATCCACCAGAGAAGAAATCACATTTTCCTGCCAGATATACATCTCCACATGCACGAAAGAAACTATCATTAGCATTTACAAAACTAACTACTTCCATTGAACCAAAGAGTTTGCTACAACATTCTACCCAAATGTCCCAACAAATATATCTTAAGAGTGTTGACCATGGAATCTTCTTAGTGTAGCTCTATCCTGCCTTATGTGTGAGGTTCTATCTAAGCCAGTCTGCGCCTTGAAGAGAGAAAAAAGTGTGCCAATGTGACATAGATACCTTAGATCTCCAATGTTTATCAGCATTTTGGCAATCTCTAATTAAATGCATAAAGTCTTCATCGCTGCTACATATCCAAACGGGCATCTTGTTGAGTCATCTATGCCTTTTTGCAATCTAAGTTTGCCTGTATGAATTCTACCATTGGTGAAAAGCCACATGAAAGATTTGATTTTTTTTTCTGGGCCTAACCACATCCATATCATCCTCAAGATGTTGTCCACCTACTATTGGGTACCTGCACAAAGAAAGTTATACGCAGATTTAACCAAAAAACAACAGTTAGTTTAAGGTTTTCAGTAGAAAATATCCTCTGCCCTCTCATCATGGGGAATGTGCACACACAATATGTTCAATCACATGTTGGGGAGACCACAATCCAAGCTTTTTGATGTCTCAATTACCCCAACTATTCGAATAATCAGCCACTTCTTCATTATCATTCACCACATGCTCTATCTTCGGAATGAGATTAATAAGGGGCGTGTTGATATCGGAACAATTCTCATACCAGAAAGAAGTTGATCAGCCATCTCCCATTTTCTTACCCAGGCCTGCTCTGAATTTGCTTCAAACATCACAAATGCTTCTCCAAGCTAAAGAGGAGTTTTGCTTCTTCTTCTCCTCAGGTAAAGGAAGGTCATCACAATTATATCTCAGAACATTCACAGATAACGCATCCCGATCCTCAATTAACTTCCAACAGAATTTCAACATAAAAGTTTCATTTTGCGTTCTTAAATTCTTAATTCCCAAACCCTGTCCTTCTTATCTCTAGTAATCTGGTTCCAAGTGGCAAGGTGCAACTTCCTTTGGCTATGTCTTTTATCCCGCAAAAAAATTCTGCTATTTTTTTCCAACTCAGTAAGGAAAAGTTTGGTTAGCAACATGGTTTGCATATTGATATGACATGAGTGCAGATAATACCGACTTTATCAGGGTAGCTCTACCAGCCAAATTTAAGCATTTTCTCTTACAGCCAATAATCTTTATCTTGGTCTTTTCTATGATGGGAGCAAAAAGAGAATAAGATGCCCTATGATGAATAAGAGGAATTCCCAAATATTTGCCAAGATCACCTGTAAAACCAACCCCCATTACTCTGCTCAGATCAACAGCACAAGAACAATGAACATTCTTTGAGAAACAAATCTTCGTTTTGTTCTTGTTCATTTCTATCCTGAAGCTATGCAAAATTTAGTCATGTAGTGCATCATTGTTTCAATTTGACACATTGAAGCTTCCCCTAACAGCACCAAATTGTCAGCAAAGAAGATGAGATAGGTTTTATGTTGCACAAAAATGACTCATTTCCACACGTTAACATAAACTATAACAAGTTAAATGCACCAAAGGCTCAATAACTAACAAGAAACATATGTTTATAGACTTGCATTATGACAGGTAAACATAGACATAGAGTATCAAGATTCTTTGAAGGGTAGTCCTTGTTATATTTCTAGTTTACTGCACAAAATTTAGGAGGCTAACTTATTATCATTTTCTGTACAATTTTCTGTTATCTAGAAAAACCTCTCTCTTTCAAAAATGAGAAGCCAGTAAATGTATGCAAAGGCAAAAGCTTACAATTTCTTTTTTTGGTTTTTTTTTGCTAAGTATAGGTGTCCTTCTATTGTTTGCAATCTTATTCGAGGTACTATTTGAACACTAAATGTGGTCTCTGAGCGGAGATTCGAACCTTCGTTCGTTAGATTGTAAGGGACTAGCCCCTTCCGCTAGATTCAACCCCAATCTTTTGCTTTGTTGACTTCTTCATTCCCTCTTAATGGCTTTTTTCCTTCCCTGTAATACTGTGTTTGGTATCACACCCTTATCTTATTTTCACCTATTTAAGAGTATTTGCGGAAAACGATAAGCAGTTCGGTGGGAAACACAGGAATAGCATAAATATACTGATATTATGTGCACGATTACGAAAATTCCCTATAGGGTTTGTATTTGATAATTATAATTAATATAGTCTTGTAGTGCTACGTGGGTATCTAAACCTATCCTAGGGAAAACGAAGACATCTTTCAGTCTTTGTTCTACCACGGCATTCCCCTCATACGGTTCTCTTCGTTGCTCTTAGCATAGCTTCTGTCTTCACCTGTCTAAATTGTTGGTAGGGGAATATGAGATTCGAGAGAATCTTAGTAGGAAAATAATACCAATATGTATGCAAGATAAGTGCTTAATGCATAACATACTTGCATTACATAACTCATGGTCACATAATGACATATCTGTGTGTTCAATGTTTCAAACAACATACGAATGACCATAGCATAAACAGAAACACAATTTCAATTATTGATATATGTTTCACATAATCAAGTAAAGCAATAACATACATCAATACACCAACAGAAATATCCAATACATGCAGGAGAGGTAAGTTCCCTACCATAATCGCCCTTCCCTAATCCTTGAATAATGTGCATCAATTTGCGTGCCAATCCCTCGACTCTCTACTCGGTCCTAAAACGTCAAATGTACAGTTTAGATACTTCCATAGAGTTTCTGGGGGTTGTATGAGTCTATATTGAAAAATGACCAAAATGCCCCCAAGAACCTGACCTGGCCCTGCAGTACCCGGTCCGACCGTACTTTTCCCAAAATTTTGACTAGGGCTATTTTGATGTATTTTTGCCCAAGGAATCCATTTGTGGGCTCAAACTTGCCAAATTCAATGTCAAATTACGAAAATACCATTGACAGCCCCAATTTAGGGTTTTAGGGGTATTTTCGTAATTACGCTTTTCCGGCCTTTTTCGAAAAAGTGACCAACTGTAACCCCACCTATTTTTGCCTACTGAATCCAATGAAACCATCTATTTCATGAAAATCTATCTCCTTCCTCCAGATTTGGTCTTGGCCAAAACATTGGTCAAGAAAAATGCAAAATTGCTATTTTGTGTTTTAGCTTTTAAAGCTTGTACTTTTCCACTTCTAATCTCTTATTAAGTTATTTAAACACATTCTAACCATGATTCAAAGAAATTTGGACAGCATAACCCCTTAGGGTTAGGACTTTCCAAATTTACAAACTTGATAAAAATCACCAAAACCAACCACAAACCTCAACAACACCTTGTTAGAATAGATCTAAGGTTTGTGAGGTTACCTCTTGAGATATTGAATTCTTTCTCTCTAAGCGTCTCCTCTCTCTCTCCTTGAGCTCAAAATCTGTCTTCAAAATCATAGATTCCATGAAGAAGAAAGGTTTAGAGAAGGTTTCTAAGCAAAATCACAAGAAAATTCTTGAGAAATCACAGTTACCTTAAACTTCTTCTTCCTTCTCTCTAGAACTTGAGAGCTCTCTCTCTCTCTTCTCTTCTTGTGTTGGACGAAAATAAGAAAGGGAAGAGGAAGGGAAATATGTTTTTAATTAAGTGTCTCTTCCTTCCTCTTAGCCCTTGATCTTCAAGATGAAATCTTATTGTGACACTTGTCACAACCCATACCTCCACCCATACTTCCACCCATACTTCCTTCATATTATGTCATAACTACTCCATTTGGCCTCCCTTAGCATTGAATTAGTTTTCCTCCCTTTGTTAGCCTCACAAAACCATCCCCCTCTCATGCGCTAACTATTATTGTTTCCTGGACGGGTAAACAAGATATAATCAAATTACAATTGCACTGAAGGATCAAGAGAAAACAACTTTTACATGTCCATATGGTACCTTTGCCTTCAAAAAGATACCATTTGGTCTATGTAATGCACCAGCAACATTTCAAAGGAGTATGATGGTGATCTTCTCAGACATAGTGGAAAGGTTCATTGAGGTATTCATGGATGATTTTTCAGTTTTTGGAGAATCATTTGATCATTGTCTTTCACATTTGGCAAAAGTCTTGCAACATTGTGTGGAGACAAACTTGGTTCTAAATTGAGAGAAATGCCATTTTATGGTGAAAGAAGAAATCGTGCTAGGTCACAAGGTATCTGATCGAGGCATTGAAGTGGACCGAGCTAAGATTGAAACAATTCAAAAGCTACCACCTCCTTCCTCAATCAAGGGCATTCGGAGTTTTTTGGGACATGCTGACTTCTATAGAAAATTCATCAAGGACTTCTCAAAAATCACAAAGCCACTTTGCATGCTGTTAGAGAAAAACACTCCCTTTGTGTTTAATAAGGAGTGATTATTAGCCTTCCAAACTCTAAAAAGTGCCTTAACTTCTGCACCAGTTATAATAGCTCCAGATTGGAATCTTCCATTCGAGATGATGTGCGATGCAAGTGATTATGCAGTTGGAGCTGTTTTGGGCCAAAGAAAAGATAAGGTCTTTCATGCCATCTATTATGCCAGCAGGACACCCTCAGATGCACAGCTGAATTATGCAACAACAGAAAAGGAGCTAGTGTTTGCATTCGACAAATTCAGAGCATACTTGATCGGGTCAAAGGTCATTGTCTGAACGGACACTCAGCAATCAAATACTTGATTGAGAAGAAAGATGCAAAGCTCAGACTGATCAGATGGGTACTTCTACTACAAGAATTTGACTTGGAGATCAAAGAGAAGGAAGGGACTGAGAATCTCATTGCAGATCATCTTTCTCGGTTAGAACCACCTGAACGAAAGAGAGAATCGCCAATCCAGGAGAATTTCCCAGATAAGCAACTTTTTATCATGCAGTCACAACCTACTCCTTAGTATGCTGATATTGTGAATTATTTGGCAAGCGGGGTAATGCCTTATGAGCTTTCTAAAATGCAAAAGAAGAAGTTTCTGGCTGATGTAAGGCATTACTTTTAGGAGGATCCGTTCTTATACAAACAAAGCTCAGATCGAATTATCAGGCGATGTGTTCCTAAAGAAGAAATGGACAGCATCTTAAATCATTGCCATTCATTCCCATATGGTGGTCATTTTGGAGCAAATAGAACAACTACTAAAGTCCTTCAATCAGGATTTTACTAGCCTACACTCTTCAAGGACACTCACAAACTTGTGGCAACCTATGACAGATGTCAAAGAACGGGAAATATCTCAAAGAGACATGTAGCCCCTTTAACCAACATCTTAGAAGTTGAACTTTTTGATGTATGGGGGATCGATTTTATGGGGCCTTTTCCATCTTCATTTAGCAACCAGTTCATTTTAGTAGCTGTTGACTATGTCTCCAAGTGGGTTGATGCAGTTACCTTTCCTACAAATGATTCTCGTGTGGTTGTGAAGTTCTTGAGGAAGAATATTTTTATAAGATTTGACGTGCCTAGAGCAATTATCAGTGATGGAGGAAGGCATTTTTGCAATCAGCAACTTCAGTTGGTATTGGCTAAATATGGAGTAACTTATAAGGTTGCAACTCCATATCATCCACAAACTAGTGGGCAGGTGGAAATCTCAAACAGAGAACTGAAGTGGATCTTAGAAAAGACGGTGAATTCCAATCAGAAGGACTGGGCTCAAAAGTTAGATGTTGCACTCTGGGCTTATAGAACTGCCTTCAAGACACCAATTGGTACATCCTCATATCAATTGGTCTATGGAAAAGCATGCCATCTTCCAGTAGAAATGGAGCATAAAGCATATTGGGCAATAAAAGCATTAAATTTTGACTTAAAGGCAGCTGGTGAGAAAAGGCTTCTCCAACTCAATGAGCTTGAAGAATTCAGACAACAAGCTTATGAAAATGCTAAGTTATACAAGGAGAAGACAAAAATGTGGCATGATAGAAGAATTTTGAGAAGAGAGTTTACACCGGGACAAAAAGTTCTTTTATACAACTCAAGGTTAAAGCTCTTTCTAGGAAAGCTGAGATCGAGGTGGTCAGATCCTTTCACTGTAATTCAAGTATGGCCATATGGAACTGTGGAGATTCAAGATGGTGATTGAAAATTCAAAGTGAATGGGTAAAGACTCAAAGAATACAATAAAGGTGCACTCAACACTTTGAAATCTGTCATCACATTTGAGGAACCAACAGATGTGCTCAGGAAGCTTTATAGCTGTCGACTTGAAAGGATGAAAGTATTCAAGCGTTTGGGACTTCCTGAGGACATACGCTGGATCATTGAGGCTAAGGTACGTTTAGCAGATGAGTTTAATAAATCAATTGTTAAACCTTTGCCAGGAATGGGAAGAAGTTCTTACTCCAAAAAGAGAAGAGCTAAAAGAATGAATGTCTGCTATAAATGTGCAAGGTGGACATGTGATCAGCGCTGTAGAAGCAAAGGTATGGTTTCTATAAATCGAGAAGATAAAATTAAATTTATAAAGGATGGATTGAGTAAGGAGTCCCTGGATGATATCATTCAAACTCTTAAGACGCATCTGAGTGGTGATGTTCATCGTATTCTTCTTGATTTAGTGAACGTATTCAACCAAGAAAAATGGCGCTACTGTCTTGGGAATCTGACGAAAAAAGACCCTGTTTGCCAGTTTATAAGAAAACTGGATGGGAAGCCAATCCTCGATTCATAGAAATCGTTTAAGCCGTTACTGGACGTAAAACCAGAGGAAGATGTGAGCCAAAATCACAACTATGTATATAATCATGCTTTTGTCTAATCGTCTTATCTTTTCTGTAGCTTTTGTCAATTCTTTCTTATCTTTTCGACAGCTTTTGTCTAGTCTACTTTATCTTTTGACTTTCTTTCCTCTTTTTGTTTAATTTCTTCACACAATGGCCCACTAGTCATCTATGTCAGAAATTTTTTCAAACTTCTTTGAAAAATGTGTGATTTGTGTGATTTTGTTGTCATTGTTTTAGTGTTATATATGCATGTACTCTTCTAGTTGTAAGTATATACACTTCCACTTGTAAATATGCAGTCTTCCACTAGTAAGCATACATGGTCCGAGAGAAAGAAAGAGAAAAAGGGTATTTCACAAAAATGTAGATTTACATCTATTTGCATTTTTGGTGAAACTGATTTGGGCAAGAAAGGAGAGTTTATAACAGCAGCAAATGAACTGGGACTTGCATTAGCTGCTAGAAGAATCAACTTTGTGTACGGGGGAGGCATCCAGGGCCTAAAGGGAAGTGTGGCCATTTCAGCATCCATGAATGGAAGCAAGGGTTTAAGTGTAAAGGTGAAGGAGTTGGAAGATCACACTTTTTCCTTGGGACAAGAGTTACAGGTTTTGAGCTTGCCTGAACAAATGGAACTAATGTTCTACCATGCTCAAACTTTCATTGCTTTACCCAGTGGTTTGGAGACGTTGGATGGCATTTCTAGCATTGCATATTGGGCTAAGTTAAACTATCACAAAAAGGCATTAGGATTGTTAAATGTTAATGGTTTTTATGATAATCTGTTGTCTTTTCTTGATCATGCTGTGAAAACAGGATTCATACCCTAAGCGACACACCATTCCATAATTTCTGCACCAACTGCTGATCAGCTGCTCGATCAACTGCAAACCTATGAACTTAAACCAGATCTACTCGTCAAGCAAATAGGTGGGCAATCTTCAGATAGCAGTCAGAAGCAGAACCCAGATACCACCCTTCGGTTGTAACTTTCCTTAATCTCTTGGTTTTACTCTTAGTATTTTGATTTTACTTTATTATGTGTTTATGTTTTAAAAAAAAAACCTTCTCTGAGCTCTAGAAGACATTGGGGACAATGTCTGATTTAGGTTGGGGGAGGAGAATTTTTTTTCTTTTGTTAGTTAGTAAAACCATTAGATGCATGGGGTGTGGAAAAAATGGCAGAGTAAGGAGTTATTCTTAACTCCTGAGACGCATTCCATTAATTGCATTCTATTGGTTGCAATTTTTTTTATCTTTTTCAAAAAAAAAGAGTAAAAGTAAAAAGAAACATCTTGTTCAAGTGCTTTGTAATGATTTTAAGAAGTATATAAGTTTTAAGGATGGATCAATTGAATTTAGAGATTTTATAGCATGAATGAACAACTGATTGTTGAAATTGGTGATGAATTTTGAAATTGAATGAACTGAGTTTAAAAACCCCTAGCCGTGAGCTTCTGAGCCTATAATGATTATTTCTCTTCTATGTGATATTCACCTATTAAGTTGTCACTCTAGTACTTGCTTTAAATCTGGTTGAAATTACATCTCACATGCACCTTCAAAAATGATAAAGGCATTCATTTTCTTTAGCTAGAGCCAAATAGCCAACCTTGCAATTATATCGTTGATAAGCCCCTTTGAGCCTAATTGACTATTTCTTTGTTCTCAACCCATTAACATGTGCTTTAATGATATATCAAGTGCTTTTACCTTATTCGGAAGATTAGTAGAGCATTTAAAATTCTTGTGAAATGGGCTACTGACAAAGTGTGGGGGTGTATATATCATCAACTTTACAGTTGCAATTCAAAAAAGAAAAAAAAAGAAAAAAAAAAGTGTCAAGTATTTGAATTATGGGTTGTTATGATGAGATAAATTTATAAGTAGCCTATTTTTCAATTGTTCTATTAAATTTCTTAAATATAGCCTTTCATATAATGTTTTACATTCCTTTTACCTTAACCCCATTACAACCCTTAATAAGTCCTTTTGATTTGAATTACGCATATGAATTAGGTAGTGGAGATTGAGATTTTTAGCAAGCCTATGGTAGTGCAATTTTTTTGGTTGAATTTGAGCGAAACACTTACCCTTAAAACACTTGAGAGGTTGAGAGAATGACTTACACTCACAAACTCGGTTTATTCATTTTCAAACAAAGTTACCAATTTATATTTTCGTTGATTCATGAATACTATGATCTCTTTACTTTTCAATTGTGTTCTTGCTTATAACTTGACACTTCTGATTTTGTTGGAAGCACTTATTAGTCATTCCTTGTCTGAGGACGTCCAAGAGCTAAGTGTGGGGGAATTTGATAAGTGAAATATTTGCATATTTATTTTCCCTTATATGATGATTTTATGGACGATATTTGAGCTTAATATAATATATTTGGGTGTAAAATAAATAGTATTTAAAAAATAAAGAAAAATATAAAAAAAAGGGTCAGTACTGTAGCGTCGATTACTATTTATGACGGAATCACTATAGCAGGATGTTACTGTAGCGGATGGAATCACTGTAGGAACACGAAAAAAATGCGTAAATCTACTAACATGATACTATTCACTACTGTAGCATCGTGGAAAAAATTGGCAAAAACACTGTAGCATTGTGGAAAAAAGTGACACGACTCTGCCTATAAATACCAAGCATCAGGCGCAGATTCAGAGGAGGTGTGGAGATATTTTCTTTGATAAGGAGATACTTCTCTGATAGGGAGAGATATTTTCTCCGACAGTTCTAAATAAATTGTGTTATTTTTTATTTTTTATTTTTTGTATTGTATTACTTTTTGCATGCCTCCTACATGGAAGGCTTAGTATTATATTATTTTCTGTATGCCTCCTACATGGAAGGCTTAGTATTGTATTACTTTTTGCATGCTGCCTACATAAAAGGTTTTACCTCCTAAATGGACGGCTAGATTTCTCCAGTTTTTCATGTATCTTTTTGGTTGTATATTTATGTTTGAGAATTTAATATTCAAGTTTATGCAGTATTTATGAAGATTTCATTCTAGCTTCATATAATGTCAATTTATTTTGATTTTGTTTTTAATTTTATCATGAGCTAAATTTTCATTATCCTAGGGTGATGACGTAGCTTACTAATGACGGATTGAATCTTAACTTATTAAATCTAGTTTTAATTTCTCCTTTATGATTGAGTTTTAATTATTGTTCTTAATGCTTTCATTTGATTGGCCACCTTTTGAATGATTACAATATGCATGTTGAGACCGGAAGGAGATGCATGTGTGTAGATCCTATAATTAAAACCATGACTTGCATATGAAATAGGAATATATTCATATGAGTTGTGTAGTCTTATTGAGTTTCATAAATCTTAATGCATAATTAATTGCTTAAATTCATATAGGAATATATTGGATTATCAATTAATTATAGAATTGCTTGACCTTGGAAGAGGCTAGTAATTAAATTAGGGAAACTCGACTATCAATCATGTGGAATAAATTGGGCTAGAATAGATGAGTGATTCAATCCGAAATTTGTTAAGTGAAATCTAATCCCTAGGACTTTTTCTCATATTTATTTTCATATCATCTGCACTCATATTTAATTATTTTTCTTTTATTTGTACTCTCAATCACCAATTTATCGATCGACTAAATAGAATTAAAATTATCCATTTTGGTACTTAGTGATCAATCCTCGTGGAAACGATACTCTACTCACTTTTATATTACTTGATTGCGATAGTGTACACTTGCACTATTTAATTGATCATTCACACTCGTAACAATACCCTTTTTTAACTACTACTAAATCACTTTTTTTTGTAGTGAATTGAGGTTAAAGAAGCCTAAAACAATGTCATGCATATATACCCTAAAAGATGATGCTATCAAAACTGAAAAAATAAATTGCTACGGGTAGATGATTGTTGTCTAGCGAAGCAAAGCAAGTGTGCCCTCCTACAATAAAACATCATATCAAGTATCGTCTGCCTCAAGAGAAGATATTTACAACAAAATGTGAAGAAATTGTAACTAGTGAAGTTTATGTTATGTAAATTGTATATCTCGTAGTACTAATGTTGTATAAATGAGTGGATGCACCTCCACATGCACTACAAAAAAATAAGGAATTTCTAACGGAATTTAATTCCGTCGACGGAATTTGATTCCATTGGAAATTGAGGGGGCATTTCCGACGGAATTGAATTCCGTCGCAATTTCGACGGAATTCAATTCCGTCGGAAATTCCGTGGAAAAATTTAATTTTTTTAATTTTTTAATATTTTAAAATTTAATTTAATTTTAAAAAATTATTTTTATAAAATTTATTATTTTTAATTAATATTTTTAATTTTATTTTTATTATTATTTTCTAATTTCTAAAACATTTTTAATTTTCAATCATAGGTTTTGGTCCTTGTAGGGGCAAAATAGTCATATAAAAAATAAAATTTATTAGTTATTAATTAATATTAGTAAATAAAATATTAGTTAATAATTACTTATTAGTTATTAATTAATGTTAATAAAAATTTAATTTTAGAAATTAAAAAAAATATACTCATAAGATTATATATATAATTGTGTGTAATAATAGAACACCAAAGCAATCGAGCTCATACGGTAAGGCATCGTGCGAGTACGGACGAGGTCGTGGGTTCGAACCAAAGGAGAGGCAAGTTGAGTTGCATTTCTAGGAAATATGAGGTTGCGACACGTTGCGAAAGGAGGTTGCGATATGTGGCAGAGGGAGGTTGCAACACGTGGCAGATCTGGGGGTCGATGACAAGGTGGACGCCACTGGAGCTTCAACGCGTAGTTGCCAGCGATGAGGGGGCGATTGCCGGAGTTGCCAAGTGGATTTTTAAAATTTAAAAAAAAATTTGTGACGAAATTTTCGACAGAAATGAATTCCGTCGGAAGTTGCGAGGGAATTTACGACGGAATCAATTCCGTCTCAAATTGCGACGGAAATAAATTTTGTCAGAAATTTCCAACGTAATCTAAATTCCGTCAGAAAATGTTTTGTGACGCTATTATTGCCGACGGAATCAATTCCGTCGGAAACTCTAATTCCGTGTTTTTTTGTAGTGATGACCCCATATTACCTGTTTTACTTTAATGCACCCATTAAAATAAAGAATGTTTTTGTTTATTTTGTTTTGTTACCCTCTTTTTTTTATAAGAGTGATGAATATTTACAATATTTTCTTCTTTAGTCTCTGTTATTTTGGCTTCTGCCTTCAAATTCATTCTCTTTGTTCCTTTTTTTTAAAGCAATTGGTTGAATGAAAAGAAAAATGCATGGGCGTGATGTGCGTAGTGTTAGTTAAGATTTGATATAATTGTGTGTTAATTATCTCCATATTATTTATTAATTATTTATACTTCAGCTTTAATTGAGTAGCCTGTTGCTTAAACAATAAGTATTGTTGGAAGGGCTAACCAGAAGCCTTTTGAAAGTGACTCCTTCCTTTATCCTTCAGTAGTATAACTCACCTTATGTGTGTTGTGGGGGGGGGGGGGTGGGGGGTTGTTTAACTTGTCAAAATTGACAAGTTATGAGCTTGGGTTGACCGAGTCATATTACTACCTCCTTATGGGTGCGTTGACAAGTGTTAACTCCAAGGCAGGATGTAGAGGGATTATAAGAGACCATCAAGGCTACTAGATTTTTGGGTTCACTCCAGAATTTGGGCAATGTAGTGTATTTGAAGTTGAAGGTTTGAGACTAGCTTGGGCTTTTGGTTTCAAGAAGATGATATTAGACTAGCTTGGGCCCTCACTCCAGCACACAGACTCCTGCTCGAGTGAGAAGAATATTCTCAAGTAATATACCGTTTATACAAGCACTCGCATCAGATTTAGAGAGGGATAGAATTTTCACTCGCAAGTACTGATGTGTAACTCGAGCATATGAGGTTGTGCTCGAGCACACTTGCGCTTCCCTGAACTTCATGACTCTCGGCCAAGCACTCGCAATACCTTGCTCGAGTACAGAATGCTCATGCTCGAGCATTGATGTCTCTGCTCGAGTGCATCAAGGAAGAATGATAATACTTGCTCTCTGCCAAGCACTCGCGGACCTTCACTCGCATGTGCTCGAGTGAGAATGGCTTCTCTGCTCAAGTGCAAATTCTAGTGCTCGAGTGAATCAGTGAGTATAACAGTGGCATGCCTCTCGGGTGAACACTTTCTAGATTTCACTCGCACCTGCTCGAGCACAGAAGGGATCTATGCTCGAGTGCAAAGCTCATGCTCGAGCACTCCAGTTCAATTTTACAGCAGATACCAGAAAACATTGCTATATGCATTTGGCAACTTTGTAAACTTTTCTTAAACTTATAAAAACATGATTTGTACATATTTGACTTTTTGTTATCATTAAAACTTGGGATCCAACATTCTCCCCCTTTTTGATGATGACAAAACCTTTGTGATGGAAGTTAAGAAAGATTGATTAAGATAGAAAATTTTTGAAATACTTCAATGTTTCCAAATGCATATCATGTTTTAATTTCAAGTTCAAGTTTTCCTGCAATACTTCCTTTGGACACTTAACAACCAAGATAAGCATAGTATGAGGCAAATAACTTAATAACTTGAAATATGAAAATAGTCATTAATATTAAACTTGATTTCAAATTTTGACAAAGTCAATAACATAATAACTAATAATCTAAAATAACATCAAATCCTACCCCATATAGAAAATCTACCCAAACTCCCAATACATCCCATAGCTCAAAAATCATCACACATCCTTCTCCCCCGTTTTGTCAGTATCAGAAGGGGGCTGAGGAAAAGTGGTACCAGGAGGTGGAACAAATGAAACCATGGCAGAGAGAGGGTCAATAGGTGGAGATGATGGTTGTGGTACAGAGGATGAGGGAGGTAGTGAAGGCGACCGATCAAAAGTGACATCAACATTAGAATCTGGATCGGTGAAGAGTACATGAGTCTATGGTACAGAAGTATGAGTAGTCTCTGGAGGCACCTCTGAAGATGAAGAGGGGAAATGTGAGTACAAAAAGGTCTCCATATTTGGTATCCTCTGAGACATCTCATCCTAAGTCTTGAACATCAAATCAAAATTGATATTGGCTTTGTCTACCAATTTGATGACCTGTGCCTCCATCTTTTCCACAAGCTTCTCATACTCAGTCACTAACTCCTTCTTCAGACTTGATACAGCTTGATTGATTGCCTCAGTCACATGGTTGGAAAGAGAGGCATTAATGAAGGAAGGAGGAGGAATAGGACCTTGAGCAGATGATTGTTCCTCATCACCTCTGGATAGAGTGGTTTCCCTCTTCGATGTGGCTTTGGTTCGACTCACAGGAAGATTAATACCCATATGAGTTAGTTGAGTCTTACCAAACCTTGAAATGAGGACCCTTTCAGTTCCTTCCAAATACCATATCTTGTTTTTCATCAGGATGAAGGATACAAGCTGAGGGCATGGTATGGTTGCGGATTTTGATGAAGAAAAACGAAATATTCTCATCTCATTGAAGATAATCTCTCCCACATTCCTTTGTTGCCCAGCAATTAAAGAGGCCAACATATAGTAATCCTTTTGAGCAAAATGAGTAAAATTTTTGGACTTATTAACTATGCTCCCGGAATATATATAATGAAGGACTCTATGAGAATCAGGCATATCAATGGGTTTAAAATTGAGAGGGCCTATGGGGTCTTTTGGTCTCAAAATATGGAAGGCTTCATTGGCAGAAAAAGAGGGTGGATCAGGAGGTGGTGCAACATACCCAAGCAAGTCATTTATGATCTTAGCAGATATCATAATAAACTTTCCTCTAACAGTTGTAGATACTGCTTCCTCAATCAATTCACCAGATCTAGACTTAATATTATGAGACCTCATGTTGCAATAAAATGTTTTCACAACAGTGGGAGAATATGGTATATGGATATTTAGCCAGGGAGCATAGTATTGAAGATAGGGATATAAATCCAAATGACAATTCTTCTTCAGATAATCTAAATCCACATACACAACTGGACAGGAATGCCAATGAATAAATTCATCATCAAATACCTTCTGAGACAGTGCCTTTAGTTCCTCAACAACAAATCCCTCAGGAGGACTGGTGATGTGATCATCCACTGGTGCTTGTGAGGCAGAAGGTGCTCCTGAAGCAGAGGCACTTGATTGCCTAACTTGGTGTGAACTTGAAACACCGGCTTGAGAAGCGATCTTTCCAACTATCTTGTCAAGTTTGGACTTCTCCAATGCTTCCCGGAGTTGTTTGTTGAATGAATCACCAGAGGAAGAAGATGATTGTTTGGGTTGCTCTGTTTCCTTTTTCTTCCCTTTTCCTTGAACCTCCTTGGATTGAAACCGGGTAATTATTGGTTCCTTGAACACTACACCCTTTGGCTTCTTTTGAGGAGGTTGATCTTTCTTTGCAATTTGAGGCTTTGGGTGAGGTTTCTTAGCCGGAGTCCTCTTTTTGGTCTTGGGTTTAGGAGGAGGTGACGGAGAGGAAGAGATTTTGGGAGAGGGAGGTGTTGGTTCTGGGGTACCAGATGCACTGGCAGCAGAATGAGTAGGAGAAGGAGAGTGAGATCTTTGAGAGAGAGAGGGCATTTTGGTTCTTGCCATTGTAGAGAAAGTGAAAGAGAAGCAAGAACTCACAGATTTTTGAAAATGAAGAAAGAAGCAAACTGAGATTAGGGCACGAATGAAAAATGCAGAGGGTAAGAATCACCTTTTATAGAAGATTGAAGAGTTGTAACGGTGATTTGAATCAAATGGACGTGATTGATTGAAGAGAAACGGTTGAAAGTGAAGAGTTGCGCCCTTCGAGTGACGAGACACCTCGAGTGAGAGCAGAAAGTGTGACGTTCTGAGCTTCTGTGTAACTGATATAAGTGACAGTGCTCGAGCATAAACCCTAGTGCTCGAGTGATGTTCATACTGTGCTCGAGTGATATTCTGGAAAATTTAAGAAAACATGTAAAAGCGTACCTGGATTATGGATTTATTGCCATATTTTGTATCTTTGTACTCAAATCCTCCAAGATCATTTGAGTAACCATGATTTGGATTGCTTTTGGAAAGAAATTCTTCCTCTTCACTCGAGCAGGCACTCCTCACCTCAAGTATGTTCATATCATGCTCGAGTGAGAGTTCCTCACTCGCGAGTGAGTTCATCTCTCACTGTTGCTTTTGAGATAGACTCTTGGTATTCTTGTTTCCTCTGTTAACCTCTGTTTTACATATCAAGAAGTAGAGTATTTTCAACAGTGTTGTGCTCGAGCAGAGCTACTTGTGCTCAAGTGAAACAGCTTATCACTCGAACAGCACTCTCAGTGCTCGAGTGACAGACCTGCAAAATGGTTTTTAACACTCCGATGCCAAAGTCAGTATGGTTATCATCAAAAGGAACATTTAATTAAAATATTTAACAAGAAAACTTACAACTCATTGGGATTAACCATTCCCAATTCTCTTCGAATATATAAGAATGGATCTTTTGCAATTGGCTTTGTGAAAATATCCACAAGTTGAAGATGAGTTGGTATGAATTCTACTTTGACATCCTTCTTTTGAACATGATCTCGAATGAAGTGATGTCGAATGTCTATGTGTTTGGTCCTTGAATATTGTACAGGATTCTTGGCCAAGCTTATTGTGCTAGTGTTATCACAATAAATTGGAATTTCTTTTAAATAAATTCCCAAATCTTGAAGTTGTTGTTTCAACCATAACACTTGAGAACAGCAACTTGCCACAGCTATATATTCAGCTTCAGTCAAGGATAATGAAACTGTGTTCTGCTTCTTGCTGAACCATGATACTAGAGAGCCTCCCAGAAATTGGCATTGACCACTGGTACTTTTTCTGTCAGTTTTATATCCTCCGTGATCTGAATCTGAATATGCCAATAAATACTCGTTCCCTCTTTTCGGATACCAAAGACCAAGCTCTGAAGTATCTCCTAGATATTTGAATATTCTTTTTACTGTCTCTGTATGTGATACCTTGGGAGCGGATTGATACCTTGCACACATTCCCACACTGAACTGAATAACTGGCCTGCTAGCTGTGAGATAGAGTAATGAGCCAATCATTCCTCTATACTTAGTGATGTTGAAGCTAGGTCCCTTTACATCAGCATCCAACAATGTTATAGAACTCATTGGAGTATCAGCTCCATTAGCATTATCTAATCCATATTTCTTTAACAACTCTTTCAAATACTTTGTCTGAGATATAAATATACCATTCTTCTTTTGTTTGATTTGAAGTCCAAGAAAGAAATTCAATTCTCCCATCATGGACATTTTAAATTCTCCCTGCATAATCTTAGAGAATTCTTGACACATAGATTCGTTAGTAGCACCAAAAATAATATCATCAACATAAATTTGAACAATTAGAATATCATTTTTGTTATGTTTGATGAATAGAGTTGTATCAACTTTACCTCTGACAAAACTTTGATCAAGAAGAAATTTGCTTAGTCTTTCATACCAAGCTCTAGGTGCTTGTTTCAAACCATATAGTGCTTTCTTAAGTTTGAAGACATGATCAGGTTTTGTTTCATCTTCAAAACCAGGAGGTTGTTCTACATATACTTCCTCCATAATATAACCATTTAGAAAAGCACTTTTCACATCCAGTTGATAAAGTTTAAAACCTTTAATGCAAGCAAAGGCTAGGAGTACTCGTATTGCTTCCAATCTTGCCACTGGAGCATATGTTTCCTCATAATCAATACCTTCTTCTTGATTATAGCCTTTGGCAACCAATCTTCACTACTACAAAAAGGGGCTTTAACCTCCCAAATTTGGCACTTTTAACGTCCCAAAACAGGGGGACGTATATGCTGGGGGCGTAGTAAGTTGAAACAATAGACGTCCCAAATGATAGGGACGCCTAAAGTCTGACTTTAGGCGTCCCAAATTGTAATTTGGGACGCCTAAAGTCCCACCCTGTGGGGACTTTAGGCCTCCCAAATTACAATTTGGGACGCCTAAAGTCCAACCCTGGGGGACTTTAGGCCTCCCAAATTTTAATTTGGGACGCCTAAAGTCCCACGCTGGGGGACTTTAGGCCTCCCAAATCTTAATTTGGGACGTCTAAAAGTTTGGTTTTTTTTTATACCATAATTTACATTCTGTATTACCCAACGAATTGAAACTGCAGAAACAGAATAAAAGATGGATTCATAAACCACACTGTCCGTTACAAACTGGTAAGGACATCCAGCACTACAATCTTTACTATATATAGATACAATAACCTTTCATGCAACCTACTACTATATATATCAACAAAAAACAACCAGAAAGTGTCAAAACGCTGTCATCACACAAGTACAGACTGATATAAAATAACAAGTTTACTGCTCTATATGTTGAAGAAGATGTCCAGCCAAAAGATCTCTGATCAAATCAAGGTCTTCACGTAGGTAGGCATCTTGATTATCAAAAATCTGAAAATTAGAAAGTAATAAGCTTTGATGAAATGAATCTCAAGCAAATGAATTAATTAGCATTTCGATTAGAACACCAAAAATATTATATATCATTTGAGAATGAAGAAGCGATTACCTTTTCAAAATCGCTAGTAATTCCACTTTGAGTTATGTTATACATATAAAGTATAACATAATATCCGCATTCAGTGTTGCCAGGTTGCCGAGGGCACTTTTAATCAAAGGGATGCAATTGGTTGTTAAAATCAATAAAGGTATGTCTAAAAGGACCGTCAATGAAACAATTATGTAGGATCGAATGTACTTACTATGGGATAAAACCACTTTGGCTTTTTAACAACTGCACCCTCGCGTGACCCACCTAGGATTCTATATGTTTGACAAGCACTATCATGAAAAGCAAAATGAACAGAAATTAGAACCATTCATTTATTTTTGTTGTCAATGAAATACAAACAGGATAACTTACGTGTCGAAGACGGATTTTGTATCTCCATGTATGCCCTCCTACCATCATCTCTTAGTTGTGGATGTAACCGTTCTCTTATTCCCATATCGACAAGGTCTAATCTCGCATTAATCCCATCCTTAGTCTTCCCTGGTATGTGCAAAAGCGTACTGATAAGGCTATCACAAACATTCTTCTCCACATGCATCACATCAATACTGTGTCTCACGTCTAGCAAACGCCAATATGGAAGATCAAAGAAAATGGATCTCTTCTTCCATATGTTCTTCTCAGCTGCAACCCTCTGATTCTTACCAAAAGTGACATGGATACGTTCCACTCGACTGTAGACTTCCTCTCCGGTTAGTGACTTTGGAGCCATTCCATGCTCCGGTAAGCCGTTAAACCGCTTTCTTAGCCTACGATACGGGTGGAACCGATGAAGAAACCTCCTGTGGCCAAGGTAGACAGTTTTTCTTCCATGCTTTAGTTGTTGGAAGTGTGTGTCTGCTTCACATATTGGGCATGCTTTGTGACCCTTCACATTGTACCCTGACAAGTTTCCGTACGCAGGGAAGTCGTTTATTGTTGTGAAAATCATTGCACGTAGCTTGAAAGACTCCTTCTTATAAGCATCAAACACATCTACGCCTTCCTCCCACAACTTCTTCAAGTCCTCAATCAAAGGCGCCAAATAGACATCAATATCGTTCCCTGGCTGTTTTGATCCAGAAATCATCATAGATAGCATCATATACTTACGTTTCATACATAGCCAGGGAGACAAGTTGTATATTACAAGGAGAACCGGCCACACACTATGTGTGCTAGTAAGAGTTCTATACGGATTGATGCCGTCTGTACAAAGCCCAAGCCGTAGGTTTCTCGGCTCGCTGCCAAATTGAGGGAAGATTTCATCTATTTTTTTCCATTGTGGAGAGTCAGCTGGGTGTCGAAGATATTTCCCATCAGATATTCTCTCATCAGAGTGCCATCTCAACTTCTTCGCTTTTGTTGCACTCGCAAACAAATGTTTAAAACGTGGTATTATTGGAAGATACCACATAACCTTTAAAGGTTGCCTTTTACTTGTCACATCACCACAACCACCATCTTTTTTCACTTTGTATCGTGCAGTTTTACACTTAGGACACTCACTAAGACCTCCGTACTCATTTCTGTACAGTACGCAGTCATTAGGGCAAGCATGTATCTTCTTATACTCCATACCCATTGTAGACAGGATTTTCTTGGCCTCATACATACGATTTGGAAGTACATTATCCTCCGGAAACATATCACACAATAGTTCAAGCAGCAATGTGAAACTACTATCGGTCCACCCACAAGTTGCCTTTAAGTTAACCAAATGTAATGTTCCTGTCAGCTGCGTGTACTTACTACCACTGTACAATGGTGTCTCTGCATCACTCCGCAGGCTATCATACTCCTGCGACTGCGCAAAGGATTCTGCCTCAACATCGTTAATCATTCTCTCCATTCTATCTTCATCTATGACATCCACAGCTCCCTTCTTGTGTGACGGACAATCAGTTACTTCCTCACCATGCCATATCCACCTTGTGTATCGCAGATTTATTCCATCACAAAGTAGGTGATCCTTTATGACATCAACATCCCGTCTACTCTCATTCAAACAATTGACACAAGGACAAAAATACTTCCCATTTCTTGCAGGAGCATTCTTTTTAGCGAATTCAATAAATTCGTTTACCCCTTTCTCATATTCTTCACTAGTTCTCAAAGCATTCATCCAACTATGATCCATTTTGTTACCACCTAAGGCATTACCAATAACATTCACCCGTTTAGTACAATTCTCAAGGACATATGATGGGATTGACTAATTAAGTTATCAACCCAATTTAGGATTTTAAAATATGGGCTTAATAACTTTATTGCCCTCTCCTAGCCTCATCTCTCCTATTAAAAGGGTTTCAGTGCTATGTAACTTATTTTTTTAATAAGTATATGTATATAAAATTAATGTATAATAAAATAAATACAATAAGATTAAATTAAAGAATTTTTTTGAGGTTTGGAAGAATTAAAAACAAAACGAGTTTCATATTAACAAAACAATTTTAAGTTGAGTTCTTCCAAAAATAAAATTGTTTTATTGAAAATATTTAGATAAAAATCATTTAATGAATATTGGGGTTATCGTTTTCTTTTTAAGTTTTGGCTTGAATTATTCTTCATAATTCAAGAATTTGGAATTAACAAAACAATTGTGTGTAATTAATACAAGAATTTCTTTAATTTAAATAAATCATATTTTATTTTATTATATATACTAATTAATGGTGCAGGAACAAGACCAATGAAATGGGGTGGTGCCACTACGTGTGAATGGATAAATCTCCATTGCCTTATAAAAGCTAGATTTCCCTAAAGAAATGGGGTGGTGCCACTACTTCTAATCGTTCTTATAAGTCACTTTTAACATGATCACAATAGTGAAAGAAATCTTTAAATCTCATTAACTCTACCTTTAAATTTAAAACCTTTCTAACTACATCCCTATTTAATATAACATTTTATCTTATAAGAACAAAGTTTACTCAATAATTAACGAGAGGCAAATTGAAACAGGGAGTAACTTTTAAACTTTACTCATATTTAACACAATGGAACGGGTGAGAACTATAAGAATACTTGTTTCTATTATACACAAGTAAATTTATATTTAAACAAGAAAATAAACCATTCCCAAATAAATGCAATTTAAACAATATAACCACACCAAACACATCAGGCTAATCTCAACTATCTCAATATAAGCAATATATAATAAGCACAATCTCAACCATTTAATTTATTTTCCAAAAACAAAATAAACCATATTTTGTTACAAAAAAAAATGAAGAAAATAAACCAACCTGATCAGGGCGCCCCCTAGCTACTATGTTTGAGAGGTAGAGAAGACGTTGGAGCTCCACCCACGCACAACAATGGAGGAGAGAGCAAAACCCACTGTGGAGGAGGTGAGGTTGAAGCAGACACGGTTGCAGCCGTTGAAGAAACAAAGAGGAAGAAGAAGAAGGGAGGAGTCTGAGTTCAACAAGCTAGGCCGACGGTGGAGGAGAGAGCTTGAACAAGGGAGGAGGGAGGAGTTGAAGAAAAAAAAAACACAGCAGGGCCGACGGTGTGGGTGGGGAGAGGAAGAAGAAGAGTAAAGTTTTTGAGAGGATGTGAGGTGAGGGTGTGATAGGTAGATGAGAAGACCGCATGTCAGACAAGTTTCTGACATGCAAAGGCGTCCCAAATTCATTTGGGATGCCTAAAGTCCCACTTTAGGCGTCCCAAATGCCATTTGGGACGCCTAAACCCAGCTCCTGGCGCTAAAAAAAATTTATGAAATTTATATTTCGCGCCAGGAAGCACTTTAGGCGTCCCAAATTCAAATTTGGGACGCCTAAAGGTTCCCCTACACATAAATAATTACGAAAATGCCATTGCCTCCCTTTTTAACCACCCAATTTTCAATTTGGGACGTCTTTGGGGGTGGTTATATCTCAATTCTGTAGTAGTGCTTGCTTTGTTTTTCACAATGATTGCTGATTCATCAAGTTTGTTTTTGAAAACCCATTTGGTTCCTATAACCGTATGGTCTTTAGGTCGTGGAACCAAATCCCAAACTTGATTTCTTTGAAACTGATTTAGTTCTTCTTGCATAGCAATCACCCAATCATTGTAAGATAAAGCTTCTTCAATATTAGAAGGTTCAATTTCAGAAATAAATGCAGAGAATGTTACCTCATTGAGGATTCTATTTCTGGTTTTGACACCTTCATGAATATCTCCTATAACTTGATCAATTGGATGATCCTTCATATGTCTCCATGCTTTTAGTTGAGCATGATCATCGACATCTTCTAAATTTTGAAAATCTTTTGTTTCAAAATCATCTTGTTTTGAAATATATTTATTTTTCTTGATTGAATCCATTTCTTCTTCATCAATAAGTTTTGTCTGAGATTCAATTTCATCAAACACAACATGAATAGATTCTTCAACAGTACATGTTCTTTTATTGAAAAGTCTATAAGCCTTACTTCTATTAGAATATACTAGAAATATACCTTCATCAGACTTTGAATCAAATTTACCTAAGTTTTCTTTACCATTATTGTGAATGAAACACTTACACCCGAAGATATGTAGATGAGCAAGATTTGGCTTTCTTCCTTTATAAAGTTCATATGGTGTCTTTCCAAGTGATTTGCGAATATATGCTCGGTTTGAGATGTAACAAGCAGTACCCATTGCATCTGCCCAGAACACTTGTGACATTTCTTTTTCATTAAGTAATGCTCTGGCCATTTCTGTAAGAACTCTGTTCTTTCTTTCCACTACTCCATTTTGTTGAGGTGTTCTAGGAGCAGAGAAGTTATGATCTATTCCTTCATTGTTGCAGTAGTTTTCAAATAGTTGATTATCAAATTCTCCTCCATGGTCCGTCCTAATAGAAACAATAGAAATACCTTTCTCATTTTGAACCTTTTTGGCAAACATAATAAATTCAGCAAAAGTTTCATCTTTTGAAGCAATAAATATAGTCCATGCAAATATTGTAAAATCATCAACAATTACTAACGTATATAAATTTCCTCCAAAGCTTTTTACTCTTGCAGGTCCTACCAAATCCATATGAAGTAATTGTAAAGGTTTTGAAGTAGAAATCTCATACTTTGTTTTAAAAGAGGATTTAGTTTGTTTTTCTTTCTGACATGCGTCACAAATCATATTATCTTTGAATTTGAGTTTGGGAAGACCAACAACTAAATCTTTTCTAATCAATTTATCAAGTTGATTCATATTGACATGAGCCAGACGCTTATGCCATAACCAACTTTCTTCTGATCGACTAAGAAAACAATTTTCAAGAGAATTTGAATTTAAATCAATAGTATAACAATTACCGTCCCTTTGAGCTCGGATCTTTGCTTTGATAGATTCTTTGTTTAGTGGCAGATCTTTCTTGTTCACTATCAAGCATTCTTTTGAGTCAAAAATCACCCAGCTATCTTTGTTAGTGCTTTGACTTACACTCAGGAGATTATGGCATAATCCCTCAACATAATATACTCCGCTGATTTGAACACCATCGGATTTTCCCACTTCACCATTTCCAGCAATACGTCCAGATTGATTACCTCCAAATGTTACCTTTCCTCCTTCTCTAGTTTCTAGCATGGTGAACTTATTTTTGTCACCAGTCATGTGTCTCAAACATCCACTATCAATATACCATTTGTTCGCTCGAGATGCTTTGAGACATACCTGAATAAAATGATCAAGTTTTAGGTACCCACACTTTCTTGGGTCCTTTGTGGTTAGTATATGATGTATGTGTCCCTTTCGGAACCCATTTATATGTTCCAACAATTTGTCCCTTTTTGAAATAACATGATGAAGTATAATGTCCTTTCCTGTTACAATAATTACATGATGCGAAAGGATTTGATGTATGCACAGAATTCCTGAAATATTTAAGATATGCTCTACTATTCCTCTTATATCCTTTATTCTTATCATGAACAGAATTATATCCAATTCCAGATTTATCAAATGAAACTTTCTGAGAATTTAAAATAACCTTAAGAGTTTCACTTCCTTTAGTAAACTTTTCAACAATTTTTGTTAAATCATCTATTTTCTTATCTTTCTCTTTACACATTTCATATGATGATATGACTGTACTTTCTAATTCTTTTACTTTCTTCTTATAGTTAACCAATCCTTTAGCTACTTTGATGTACTCTGTATGCAATGCATTATATTCAGATAACAATTCATCATAGGACGGTTCAGAATCACTTACCTCAGAGTCTGATTCTTCTTCCTTGGCTACCAAGCATAGATTTGCTACTTCGTCGTTGTCACTTTCTTCGTCTGACGAACTATCACCCCATATAGATGATATATATGCTTTCTTTTTCAGCTTCTTTTTGTCTTTGTTTCTGAAACATTCAGATTTGATGTGTCCAGGTTTCCCACATTCATAGCATACTATATGTTGTTCTTTGTTTTCTTTCTTGCTTGCTCCACCTTGATAGTTTTTGAAATTCTTTTGACCTCTTCTGTAGAACCTCTTGAATTTTCTCACGATCATTCCCATTTCATCATCATTAGGGACATCTTCATTTTCAGAAGATTCTTCTTCTTCTTTGAGAGCTTTAAGTGCAACTCCCTTTTTCTTTTAATCATCGAATTCTTCAAGTTCCTTTTTGAATTTTCTCATGATCATTCCCATTTCATCATCATTAGGGACATCTTCATTTTCAGAAGATTCTTCTTCTTCTTTGAGAGCTTTAAGTGCAACTCCCTTTTTCTTTTTATCATCGAATTCTTCAAGTTCCTTTTTGAATCTCAAATTACCTTCATACTCGGAAAGACTTCCAAAGAGAGCAGCTACGGATCTCATAGATTCTCCTTTAGCTTCTTCGATAGCTATCACCTTTGCTTCCCATTCTTTCGTAAGAATATTAAGAATCTTTCTTACCTGAGAATTTTGATCAAACGACTTTCCAAGAGCAGATAATTGATTAACAAGATGAGTATACCTGAGTTCAAATTCTGATATACCTTCTCCAGGTTTCATATGAAATAAATCATATTCTGTAATTAGAGTATTGATTCTATTTTCATTGATCCCAGATGTACCTTCGTGAGCAATTTCAACAGCATCCCACATATCTTTGGTAGTTGGTAGAGTACATATACGAAAGTATTCTTTTTGAATAAGAGCACTTTGTATCATTAAAATAGCTTTACTATTTAATGTTACTAACCTTTTATCATTCTTGTCAAACTCCTCTGGACTCTTCTTAACAGCTCTTTCTTCGATTTTCTTCATTGGAACATAGTCACCATCTTGTATTACATTCCATAAGCCGTACACATTAGCCATCACGAACACTCTAAATTTAGCTTTCTAGAACGAAAAATGTTCTCCAACAAAACCAGGAGGTCTAGTGATTGAAGCTCCATCGGGAAGGATATTTTCACCCATTGTTGCCATTTATCGGATCCTTCTCAAGCTGTTAGGCTCTTCGGAGAAGACCTTTCTCTGAGACCAAATGAAAGAGGCAAGCTTCACCCAAGGGGGGTGAATTGGGTGATGTTATAAATTTTTCGCTTGATGTGGAGATATGAAAAATATAGTAGATAGAGTAGAGTTGAGAAGATTTGAACATAGAGAGTTATCTGGTTCGGCCTAACAACCAGGCCTACATCCAGTCCTCAGAGATCAAGACCTACTGAGATTTTCACTATACCTCCAAGATTCAATGGGCTCTCAGAACGCCACACAACAACAATTGTCCTTGAAAGGACTACGAGCAGAAATATTCTCTCACTAAGAAATTTCTCTCCCCCTTACGACAAGTCTTACGTGCAGAAAACCAACCTATGACCCTTCTCACTTGCTTATGTATACAAGACTTATGAGCAGCAACGTTCTCTCCTGCTTACACCATTGTAAGTCTTACGAGTAGCAACGTTCTCTTCTGCTTGTATCTTATAAGACTTATGAGTGAAAGGCTTAACAAGGAATTCTCTCAACTGCTTCTCTCGTAAGGAAATCTACCCACTCAAGGTCCCAATACCTTGAGATCAAATAAGCATAGAATTTGAATTGTATGAAGACTCCCTTACAGAGCAAATGAATAAACACTGAAGATCAATGTGTATACAGAGAAAATGATGAATAGTAGAGACTCGTGTATAAACTTGTGAATTCTTGTGCTTCGTTGTTCTTGACTATCTCTGAATCTCTGTATATATAGTTGCTTTAGTTTTTGCCCGTTTGGGTAATCATCGTTTGAGGAGCGGAGCTTTGCAACTGTGGAAAGACACGCGCATGTTTGAATAATCTGAATGCGGTAGGTACGTGCGTGCTTGTAATGATGTTGTCTGCCGTTATTTGACTTTCTCTGTATCAACTAATTTCAAACGTTCATCTTCCTGTATCACACTTATAATACATTCAAAATGATGTTAAGCAATGATAATAAGTAATGATGATATGAATAAATAACAATAAACCATATTCGGATTGAACGTTGTGAGACTTGGTATTTTTGGTGATCTGACAGAGCATCACTCGAGCATGAAAGGGCTCCCTCGAGTGATCTTCCTATTTTCCTCTTTGTGCTTCAGTTATCGGGTTGTGCTTGCATAGGATTTCAGAGAGACAAAATTCTCACTCGCGAGTGATGTGGGCTCTCACTCGAGCACAACTCCTCCTGCTCGAGTGATCTTGCATTTTCCACTGGGAGTGTCTTCTCGGGTCATCACTCGCATATCATTTTAGCAAGAGTGAGATTTTGTACTCGCGGGTGATGTGGTCCCTCACTCGAGCACACATACTCCTGCTCGAGTGAGACGCATATTCTCAAGGAATATGCTCTCAATACCAACACTCGCATCAGAATTTCAGAGGGATAAATTTATCACTCGCAGGTGATGTGGGCCCTCACTCGAGCACACAGACTCCTGCTCGAGTGAGAAGAATATTCTCAAGTAATATACCGTTTATACAAGCACTCGCATCAGATTTGGAGAGGGATAGAATTTTCACTCGCAAGTGCTGATGTGTCACTCGAGCATATGAGGTTGTGCTCGAGCACACTTGCGCTTCCCTGAACTTCATGACTCTCGGCCAAGCACTCGCAATACCTTGCTCGAGTACAGAATGCTCATGCTCGAGCATTGATGTCTCTGCTCGAGTGCATCAAGGAAGAATGATAATACTTGCTCTCGACCAAGCACTCGCGGACCTTCACTCGCATGTGCTCGAGTGAGAATGGCTTCTCTGCTCGAGTGCAAATTCTAGTGCTCGAGTGAATCAGTGAGTATAACAGTGGCATGCCTCTCGGGTGAACACTTTCTGGCTTTCACTCGCACCTGCTCGAGCACAGAAGGGATCTATGCTCGAGTGCAAAGCTCATGCTCGAGCACTCCAGTTCAATTTTACAGCAGATACTAGAAAACATTGCTATATGCATTTGGCAACTTTGTAAACTTTTCTTAAACTTATAAAAACATGATTTGTACATATTTGACTTTTTGTTATCATGAAAACTTGGGATCTAACATCTAGTATCTTAAAATATTTTTTAAATAGCATTTAGTATCATAAAATAATTTTTAGTACTTTTAATCCCTTAAAATAGCTTTTTAGTTGTACCAAATGTGTTATCAGACTGATTGCAACTTTACCCTTAATGTACTTTTTCAGCTCCAAAAATTACTTTAAAATATTTTTTTGTGCTTTTAACCTTTTAAAATATTTTTTTCAGTTGTACCCAATTTTAGGAGACTGAATACAATTTTACCTTTAATGTAATTTTTTTAGTAGTAAAGAGTACCTAAAACTTAGAATACTGATTTATTGATTTGATCTGATTAGTTCTATTATATTTTACTTTATCAAAAACTTTAAGTTTGTATAATTTCTAATTTTATTCACATTTTTATTGTAATTTTTTTATGTATTTTACCATTGCCAAATTTTCAGAGTTATTTTTTCACTTTTCATAATTTTAAAAACAAAAATTCTTAAATATCACAAAAAGTCATTTATGCAAAAGTCAAACCAAACACATTTTCACTTTCATAAAAACACTTTCTAATCGCCAATCCAAACATTAATTATTTTACCCAATCTTACTTTTTCCCAATCTTAAGATTCCATAAGTGTGTGTTTGGATTAGATTTTGAGAATATCTTTTACGATTTATGAGGTAAGTATGTAAGAGAAATTTTGTCTCAACTTACGAAAAATAACTTCTGAAACCACAGTTTAGGTATTTCCCAAATTTAAAAAAAAAATCACTTTTCCTACCACTATTCTAACCCGTTGGCTAGTTGTGAGCTTCAGTGTGAAAGGGACATATCGTGCTCACGTGTCCATGAGTTATATGGTTGAATTAAAACTTTACACATAAGTATACTAAAAATTGTTCCTGGCTGTGGGTGCTAGCTAGTTGTGAGGTTGGATAGATTTAGTGCTAGATATTATTTCTGGTTTTTAATTTAAGAGTTAATTGATTATTTTGAGTAGATTAAAAAATTAGTTAATAATCCTGTTCGCTTTCAAAATCCATTCATGTTGCCATATGGGTCTTGTAAGATTCCGAAACTTGAATTGGAAGAAGACAAACTTGTGTAACACCCCAAAATTTATATTCACAAAAAATATTATAAATATTTGGAAAATTCAATAAAATGGTTAATATTCATAAATTTGGAATTTATGAATTTTATAAATGTTCATTTTCATGAGAAAATGGGTAAAATATTTATGTAATTAATTTGGGTAATTTAAAAAGCCCAATATTAAGGTCCTAAAATGAAGGAATATTAGAGAAAATATTTGATCCAAAAATAGATGAAAAATGGCCAAAGAAAAATAAGAAAAGAAATTGGAATAAAAAGGTAATGGCAAAATTGTAATTTTGCCAATTTAGTACAAAATTAATTATTTTCCGATTAATTGAATTTAATTTCTATTAATTAAGGAAAATAAAATAAAAATATATATTTAGAATATTTTGGTCAATTTAACATGAATTTATGAAAAATTTGAACAAAAAGTGCAATTTTGACCAAAATTGAGACTTTACGTGCATACGTAACTTAGAAAAGTTGTGAAGCCAATTGAGATAATAGGAAGGGACCCCTAGGTGCCTCCTACATGTTGCAAGATGAAGAAAATATTGGTTGGATTTAATGAGCTTAGTTATATGTACATAAGGTTTATGTGCATAAAATTGATTTTGGAAGTTTTGGAAGTTCCATAAATCATTAAAAAAATCATATAATAAAATAAAAACACATTTCCATCATCTTCCTCCAGCTCATTTCGTGCCCTAACAGATCTGAAACAAGAGAGAGAAAGTTGAGAGAGTTTAGAGAGAGAAAGGGAAAAAATCTCGCAAGGTAAGCCGATTTCTCCGATGATTTAGCTTCTAACGCGTATAACTCTAACCCTAAGCTACTCCTCTTTGTCCTTTAAGGTTGGGAGGCTCAAAAATCTGTGGTTGAAGGGTTAGGGTTTCAGCCATATTGGGGAAAAGCCTGAGGGAAGCGAAAGGTAACTTTCAAACTATCGTATATTAACTATTCTGGCCGTTGTGGGCAATTTAATTGGTGAAATTTCGCCGGATTGCCATTGGTTTTAAATTTTGGAAATGTGTGTGCCTAAGGGTTATGCTGCCCAATTTTAGTTCAAATGGTAGTTATAACTCAATTAGATGGTTAATAAAGTGGTTAGGAGTATAAAGGAACGCGTTTACGGAACTGAAATCATAAAACCCCAGTTTTTCCCGGAGAATACCATAATTTTGGCCAGGGATGTTAGAGGGCCTTAGAGTTGGATTTTCAATGATTTGATGGTTCCATCGGGTTCAAGAGGAAAAATTAGGTGGGGTTAAAGTTGGACACTTTTTCGCAAAAAGCCGAAAAAGCATAATTACGAAAACGTCCATGAAACCCTTAAAGTGGGGCTGCCAAGGGTAATTTTGTAGTTTGACAATGAATTTGGTAATTTTGAGTTTGGAAATGGATTCCTTGTATGAAAATATGTCAGAATAGCCTATGTTAAAATTTTGGGAAAAATACAGCCGGACTGGGTAAAACGGGGCGGGGCTGGGCCGGGGTCCCGGGGGCACTTTGGTAAATTTTCACCATAGGCTAATATAACCACAATAAACACTATGGAAGTGTCTAAAATGATACATTGAGGGGTTATAACCTAAAATGATACATTGACACGCTTTTCAAGGCACACCAAACTGGGTAAAAGTGACTTGAGGTAGGGACATTATCCTTCATACTTCATGCCTTAGTCTATATAAATGTGTGGTTGCCGTGGTTTGTGCTTCTATTAATTAACATGGTATGCCTAGAGAAGGCAGTTAGTGCCAGAAGTGCACTTACACATGAGGGATTGGATTAGTCATTAGAATCCAATTGATGTATGAGTAGTGGGGCTGGAGCCCTACTCATGTATACATGACGATGTGTTATATTTTTCATTAATTGGTGCATTCATGGTGCATATCATATTTACTTATCGCATGTTATATGAACAATAATATGTTTCTACTGAGATCTTTCAAAATCTCACCCCTTTTTCTAAATCAAAATATCTCAGCGGGTGCCAGCAGTTCAAAAGGCAAGGATACAGTTATGGAAAACTGACAGGCACATTTCTCGAGACACAGCCGGTGGTTATATTTAGCCTGTACTTGGAATATTTTGGGGATATTCTGTACATATTTGTAATTATTAGTAAATTTCACTCTGTTAATGTCTGTCTATAAATAAATACTTATTATCAATATAATTGTACTTTTCTGTTTGCCTGTGAAACTTGTTCATTATTTCTCTAAGCATGTCAAAATGGAAACATGTATTGATAAAGTGGAAGAGAGAGGGAGAGAGAGAGAGGCTGAGGGAGGAAGTGTTGCGAGTGGGGTGAAGAAGATGGTGCTTGATCAGGTGCCACGTCAGCATGTTCAACTTCACATACTTGTTATAAACGGAAGGACTGTTGTACAAAAATTAGCAAATGATATGGATCGAATGAAAAAAGAAAACAACTATAGGGACATGATCCAAGTTGGAAAAAGATCTCCCCATTTCTCTTACCATCCACTTCTTTATTCATATTGTTAGATCAATTCTAACAGTTGAGATTTAATATTCTATAAAAAGTGAAAAAAGAATATATAGAATAGATTAATTTTCCCTTCTAAAAATATATAAAATAATCTTCCCAGAATAATAACAGATATACTATTATTGGCAGTTTTTCCTCAATTATGCATTAACTAATAATAATTCCATGCACATGGGTGATACCACACACAATTTATAAATTGTAATGCATTAAATGATGATATTGGAGCGCCTGAATTTGGTGAACTTGCTTAGTGCTTAATTAGAACGAATAAATTCTATTAAGATTTAAGAATATATATATATTATAAATTGTATTAAATAATGGTGATGGCTCGGTAAACTGTTATGGATTATAAATCACATTTTTTCTTATTCAAGAGAAGTTAATTAGCCAATGAGTACAGTTCGTAAGAAATGAATCTATAATATAAAGGACTTCGTTTAAAGTACCAGTCCCCTACTCCATTTTCGATTGCCTGCAGATTTTTAGTTAGATAAAGTTATGTTTTCAAGAGAACATAAAGGGAAACACAAATAATGTGTTAGATATAATTAGTTTTGATGATGTCAAATATAGATGCCAAATATTAAGAGTTAAAAGTTTGCATGATATACTTATCTCCTACATTGACTAACTACTATTTGATGTTAAATATCTTGTAGATTAGTCAAGCAAAGAAAGATGAAGATTGAATATAGTCAAGAAAATAAAGAAACTATCTTGATGGGCCATGGAAAATGATCATCAATAAGAAAATCAAAGAGCAAGAGATTGAAGAAAGAAGAAATTGCAAAATATAAAGAGAATATCAAGATTCAAGTTCTTAGAAATGATACTGGAGGTTTCTATGATCAAATGGTGGTTGGAATGTGTTAATACGAAGATAAGATAACTTATATGGAAGTTGTGACGCCTCCAGAGATGATGAACTCAAATTATACATCCAAACTTGAGTTATTTGCTAAGAGAACTTGAGTGTTGAAGCACTTTGTTGTGCTCTATTTTTGTTCAGCTTGATAGATGTTTGATATTTTGAATATATTTCTCAAACCACACGTCTGATTGAGCTGAAACTAGTTCCAAATGAAACTAAACTTCCAATGTGTCATATAGGCACCAAGATCAAGCTCAAAAGAGTTGAGATGAAAGAGATATGAGCTTTTGAAGATGGCACACAAATCACCATCATATTCCAGAATAGGTATGTTATTTTTGACATAACTCTCAAAATGCACGTTGGATTGAGATGAAACTAGTAAAATATGAAACAAGACTTAAAGAGCTTTCTATGGATAGGTAATTTGTCAAATTTGAGGTTTTATGCTAAAGGTTATGACTACTGAAAGTTGATGCTTGAAATTCAAGCTTTATACAAAAGCTGCTCAGAAACTAGAACTTACTGAAGAACTTGAGTTTTGGAGCAAAACTCGAGTTGTGCTCTTAAAAGAACTTGAGTTGGCAAGATAACTCTTGCAAGTTTTATCTAGAGGTCAAGTGAGAAATAGAAAATATGTGAAGCACTTGAGTTCTAGTACAGCACTCGGGTTCCGTAACAAGTGCACTCGAGTCTTGCAAGTGAACTCCTGCAAGTGTTTTCAAGAAGTGAAACCTAAAGCTGAAGCACTCTGATACACTCGAGTTTTATAGGAGAACTCAAGTTCTGGTCCAAAGAGAACTCGAGTTAAGGAAGTGAAGTCTTGCAAGTGTTGTCCAGAAGCCAATCCAAGCTGAAACTACTTGAGGAACTTGAGTTTTGTTAGAAGAACTTGAGTTGGTACTATAGCACTTTCTGGTAACTTTCAAGTGTAGAAAAAAGTGAAGTATGGAACTTGGGGAAAACAATGAAAGAACTCGAGTTTTGTCAAGAGAACTCGAGTTGGTACATAACACTTCAACTTGCACTTCTAGTGCACTTGAAAGTGATGTTGCACTTCCAATTGCACTTGAAAGTGATGTTGCACTTCCAGTGATACTTCGTAAGTTCAGAGAAACAGATGCTGGAACTTTAGAAGTGATCACGCACTTCCAGTGCACTTGAAAGCTATCATGCACTTCCAGTTTCAGGAAAGTAGAGCAACGCTTCGTAACTTTTGGAAATCATTGGAATGATTGTGTAACTCATTTTTGTTACTTCTAATCTCTCTAACTTCTAATCTCTCTAACACTTCATTGTATTAATGTTTAATGTATTTCTTCAGGAATACAATGAAGAGATGTTACGAAGAGACAAAAGTGACTTTACAAAGCGTAAGGACCGTATAATGTCACGGCTAGTTTTTCAAACACCAGAACGGATAGGTTGAAATACTTACAACGATCATATCCTACTCAACTATAAATACAGGGGATTCAAGCATAATGCAACAACAAAAAATATATTCTACAATCATGAATCATCCACTTCAACCTAAATACTCTCTGTTTATCTACCTTCGATATCATTTACCTTATAGAGAGAGATTATTTATATTGTACTTCAGTGATTATCATATCCACTATGTGAGAGGGTTTTTAAACACTTTCATTTGTATTTCTAAATTGATCTCAAGAAAGAGGGATCTTGAGAGGATTGATTTCTTCACGGGGGAAGCTATAGAGAAAATTCATGGTAAGACTTTCTGCTCGTAAGACTTACAAGGTGCAAACAGGAGAAAATGTTGCTAGTAGTAAGATTTATAGGGGTGTGAGCAGGAGAGAATGTTGCTACTCGTTAAGACTTGTACAGGAGAATGAGATAGAAAGGTCTTTGGAATTGTTCTACTCATAAGACTTGCCGTAAACCGGAGTATAAAAAAGGCTCACAAGAACTCGGCTAAACTTGTGGGATTTTAGAGGCTTTTCTTGTGCCCGGATTAAATAGGAGGATAGTGGATCGAAAATCTCAGAAGGAGCATGGGGACTGAACGTAGGTCATCATGGATTGGACCGAATCAGGATAAGTCACAGTTTGTATATTCTCTTCCCTACGCTCTTATAATTCCAGTATATATTATTCAAATAACTGACTATTAATTTATGATTCATTACTTTCATATTTATTGTTTTCATTAAGATGTGAAAAGTATTTCAACCAATTCTAACATAATGAACCCCAAATGCAGACAAAAAATGTAGATGTATTTGTAGTCTCTTGCTGTGTTGTGTTGCCAAAACGTTTAACGTTAAGTCATATATCACAAGATTGTAAGGGTAAAGTGGGTGATATAAGGTGGAGAGATAATATAAATCATTTAATGTTATCCAAGTTAGATTAAAATAAGGAATTTTTTTTTTAAATATGTATCCATCTAAATGACACTACAAAAAAAAAACAAAAAATTAGTGACGGAATTTTTTCATGACTAAATTAGTGACGGAATAACATTCCGTCTCTAATCCTGTCATAAAAAAATTAGTGACCAAAATTATTAACGGAAAAATTTGTTCACTAATTTCTATACCTAATTCGTCACTAATTTCTGTCAAAACTATTTTGTGATGGAATTAGCAACTAAAATTTTCCATCACTAATTTTCATCTCTAATCCATCCCTAATTTCTGTCACTAATTGTTTACTTTTTCAATAATTATATTCTTTCATAATTATAAATTTTTTAAATAATTTAAATTTTAAATTATTATAAAATTATAATATAAATATTAAAATAAATAAATAAAAATTATTAATTCATATTTATTATTGAAATTGAAACTATAATATAATATATTTGAATTTTTAATAGTATATTATATTCAAATAAAAATTTAGGCAGAATATTTACATAAAATAAAATAAGAAAACTAAATTGAAATATTAATAATATATATATATATATATATATATATATATATATATATATATATATATATTAAATTTTGTATTTCTATTTTTGTTTGCAAAGTGATATTTTTATATATATGATTTTACATTTAAATTACACAGGTTCTTCTTAGCTTTAACTGGCAAAGGTACTGACACGCTCATGAGATACACACACACACACACACACACCTCTGTGTGTGTGTGTGTGTGTGTGTGTGTGTGTGTGTGTGATTTTCTATTTAAATTACATAGGTTTTTCTTAGTTTAACTGGCAAAGGCACTGGCATGCTCATGAGAGGCCATGCTTGGTCACAAAATGCAACCAATTTCTGACTTGGACATGTGGCAGGTGATAGTGGGTGACACGTCGTGGAAAGAGGCGAGGTGACAATGGCTGACGAAGACACATGGTTGGCGATGGGTACATGTGGCGACCGTCGGTGAGGGACATGTGGAGGCTCGTGTTGAAGACATGTGGCAATTTAAATTATACAACAAACATATTTTACAATAGATTAAGGATGTAAATTCTGTCACTATTTAGTGACGGAAAATTCTGTTGCTAATTAGGGACAGAATTTTTCATCACTAATTAGCGACAGAAAATTTTCATCGCTAATCCGTCACAAATTAGCAAAGGAATTTGAAATTCCGTCACTGATCAATTAGTAACGGTATTTTTATCGACGAAAATTTGGTTCTGTTTCTAATCCGTCGTTAATTTCTATCACTAAACTGATTAATGACGGAATTTCTGTCGCTAAATTCCGTCAATAATTTGATGTTTTTTTTGTAGTATGATGGGAGAAAATTAAAGAGGTGAGAGCATATTAATTAAAGAGGTGAAAGCATATTGTGGATTGAAGAGAAAATCAAAGAGGTATCAGTTTATCTCGACATTGCTGGGGTACGCCAATGGAGGGTTACTAGTGACCTTGTTCTCAGTAATCTTACATAGTGTGTCGTGCATCCGGTAATTAAATATTTTAAAGCAATTTTGAAAATTTCTGAGGCAATATCGAACCAAAAAAATTTTGGAGCAACATTGCTCTTGACTGAAAACTTCTAAGGTAAATTTACACTTGAACAAAATTGACGTGAATGACACGCGAATCTGTCAGCTTAGTATCTTTGGTCAATTAATAATCAAACTTAACCAAGATAATAGTCAGGACGATATTGTTCTAAAAAAAACTTTCAAGACAACATTGCTTTTTTTTTTTACAACTTCCAATATGAAATTAGACCTTAACCCTATTAATGCCTTGTTTTCCTCTTGTTATTTTGCGGTTAAACGGTGGGAGTGACTGGAAGCATCACACTCACAACTCAGTTGGTCAGAGAGGCGTATATAGTATTATGGTGTGATATTTGATAATTGATTTTTCATTACTAAAATTTTACATTTTTATTTAGTTTTAAATTTAATTTAAAAAGTTAAATTAATTTTTCTAAATTAGTATTAGGAGATAAAATCCCTATCATATGTTTTTATATTGGGAAAATTAAAGGAAAGGACCAAGACTGAATGATATTTATTAAGAAGAATCTTAAAACTTGCAATTACAAAGAATGACCAAAAATCAAAATATAAATGTACAAATACTAAATTGGCCCTAATTAAACTCGTATTCCCTAGGATGAAATCACTGTACTATTTAACATTTACTGAAAAAGCGGCAGTTTTGGAAATATTTTTTTTTTTATTTTTCAATAAAATCGTGAATATAATCACGAATGAGGAAGAAAAATCGATATGACACTCAGAGAAAAGCTAGATTGACTACCATTTTCAAGACACGATGTTACTGGCTTTTGGAGATGCTAGCTGTTTTGCCATGGCCATGACTTTGGGCGACCTCAATGACCTTGGCTTTGTGAAAGTAAGTGATGGTGACGATCTCAAATGGATCATTCATTTAATGGAAGTTTTACGGGAGACAGAGAATAGGACCTATTCTTATAAATAAGACCTCCTCTTAAGTTAAAATTGAAACAAAAAACATAATCAGTTTGCTCTTACATAAAAAGGACTGCCTATAAACGTACTTAATGGCCTTGTAAACAATTTCTTTTTTAGTTACGTATAACTTCTATAATATTTTCATCTTTTATTCAAGTTAATTTTCTACCACTATTTCAGATTTACATCATATCCATAAGCAAAATAATAGCTATTATATATTTTTAAGACTTATATTCCTTAAAAAAACTAATTCGCTTGCAAAAGTAAGGTCCTTCTAAAAAGCTTCGCAAAAAGTTTAAAAATTTGCATCTCGCCCTTATCATTGATCTGCTAGTCCTCTCTTCCTAGGCATTTAGTTAATAATAAATGGGCCAATCTTACTTGTCCGATTTCATTTTATAATAATACAGCTTTTATATTTTGTGCAATTCTATTTTTGAGCATGGAATAATTATTTAAATTTTTTCAATAAAATGGAGTACCTTTTTTTCACAATTGCTGAGGCACAAGTTTGTAGAAGTCCACTGTTCATAATCTTCAGATGTTTTAAAATGGGGAACCGCGTTCTAATTATATCCGAACAATTTAGATTTGAGTTTTTTAAGGGTATACAAGGATACAATACGAGAAGGAAAAATTTGAACGCAAAGAAGATGAGAGCAAAGCAGAGGATACTATCACGCGATGGATCATTTTTCATTAGATGAATGCTTTACAAGAGTGCGATCTAAGAACTCGTCAAGAGAAGCTCTTGAAAAAATTTAGGAACAATTCTTCTTATGTTTGAATCAGCCCGTGGTTCAAAACAACACGAACAATTAATTTATGAAAGGAAAGGAAAGGGACATGAGAACTTTTAATTGATTCCATCAAAGCCAAACATTTTGTTCTCTACTACTCTGTTCTTTAATTTGCCTTGCCTTCTACCTGCACTTCAACTCTATTCCGCGTAAAACTGCCAGCAACATACTAAAAACGTCTCTAAATGATATTTTCACAAAAGAAATACACTTAATATAATATCTCATCTGTAGTACAATCTACACTATAAACATATCTTAAAATATTGAATTATTTTTATTTATTGATTGCTCACTGATTTATGCATTATGAATGTTTTAAATTGCAATATACAAGGACAAATCACAAATGTAACTCTGTGACTTGTTTTTTCTCACGTGTTTTTGCTTTTGCGTTTGCTTTTTATCACGACGTTGCCCAAACCTCGCCTGAGCCTCATGGTTTGCTCGAACCTTGCCCACACTTGCCCAAGGTTAATAAAATGTGGGGGAAATAATATAATAATAAGTATTGTCTAACAATTAGGTAGGTGTGATGTAGTGTGTGTGTGTGTGTAAACATAAAAACCATGTAGCTATATTTTGAAACCCCGAAACCCTACCCTGAACTATAAATAGAGGCCCAAGGCTCACATCCTTGAAACTACCATGGAGCGAAAAAGGAAAATCAAAACCTCTCTTGACATTTCACATATTTTGAAATTTGAAAAAGCATAGATGATCCTAATCCTCTGAAGATGATCAAAGATCTCGGGAAGGTAGGCATATTCAAGAACCAAAAGCACAAACAAAAAAGGCTATCTTCATGTGCTATTTCCAAAGTGAAAGGGTTGGTGTAGAAGAGGGGAGAGGCCTCGAAGTCCCAAGAGGAGGAGAAGATGGAAGAGGCCTCGAAGTCCCAAGAGGAGGAGAAGATGGGAGAGGCCTTGAAGTCCTAGTAGGAGGAGAAGATGAATGAGGAAGCTAAAGGAAAGTAGTGATGCTATAGCTGCACTAAGATTATTATATATATGTCTTTAGGCTCTATATCTATATCTATACATGTGTCTGTGTGTGAGATGATAACAAGTTTATGTTTATATATATGGGTTAAGGGGCAAAAATGCCCCAGAAGTTTTCATCCAGAGGTATTGGGTGTCTGGAAATTCCAGTGCCCCTGGAAGTTTTTGAGGGGGCATTTTTGCCCTGGAAGTTGTAAAAAGAGGCCACTTTTGCCTCATTACAACGGAATGGCAATGAACGTTGGGCACAGTGGAATTTTGTGATAGGTAAGTTATCCACATTGGTTAACTCGTATAGGTTGGAATTGTGTTGAATTTGAAAACCTTGGCAATTTGGGTCAAAAGGCTTTGTTGACACTACTACAAAAAACACAAGCTACGGCGTTTAATTTAAAGAATACTATGGCATTTGGGAAGCGCTGTAGCTTCTAGTGCCATTAAAACAAGCTATGCACTTCTTGAATATATGGAAGCGCCGTAGCTTGATTATTATTTTTTTTAAACAAAAATATCACTTCCTATACGGACCTTCTCCAAGGAAGTGGGCACTTCCTTGGAGAAGCGCCATAGGAACTCTTTTGTTTTAAACAAATAATTTTTCATTATTATTTTATTTTCCTGATGAAAACCTCTATTTATAATCCAAAATCCACAGCAATTTACAATACAATCCATAACAAAATGAAAAAACATAGCACGTATTTTTTGCAATATTGCGTCTTCATGTATAATGCATAAAAGAACTCCAGCATTTAAGTTGTTTAAACTTGAGGCATACACGTTACTTCTACAGAGGATTAAACTAAGTATTATTATATTTGTAAGGTCAAAAATTTAAAAACTTATAATGTATAAGAAGTTCAAGAAAATAGAGTATTGATACTACAAATAAATACCTAAAAAAATTATGAGCACACATATAATATTCATGACAGATTTTAACTAAAAGAAAACGAGAACCAAATGTTGAAAAAAGAAAAACATTTACGGGCTAAGGAGCTTCTGAAGGAGGCCGAGACAAGAAAAAAGACACATGGGAGAGAAAGCTTTCTATAGCAACGGAGTTTTGGGAAATGGAAGATCTAGAGAGAAAGCAGGAAGATGAAAATGAAAACGAAAACAACAGGTTATGAAAATTAAATTATAAGGTGGGAGAAACTACGACGCTTTTTGTCAAAACGTTGAAGCTTCTCAATTTTAAAAAAAATGATAGCCAATTTAAAAAGAAAAAAAGACAGAAGCTACGGCGCTTGAAAATCAAATGCCGTCCAAAATCCTTAAAATATCAAGGCTTGAATATTCAAGGCACCACGTGGTGCCTTGAAAATTCAACGCACCAAGGTTCCTTGAATTATCAAGGCACCTTTGGTGCCATGAACTATGAAGGCGTGATGTCTTACACCTTGATTAAATGGCACCTTCGCCGGCGCTTTGAAATAAAGCGCCGGTTAAGGCCTACCTTAGCCGGCACTTTGTTCTAAAGTGCTGGCTAAGGCTCTTTTATTAAAACAAAAAAATTAAAATCCTATTTTTAGTAGGCGTTTTGTTTTAAAGTGTCGTATAAGGCCATATCTTGCACAACACTTTATTATGGAGCATCATCTAAGGGCTTTTATTAAAAAAAATTAAAATCCTTTTTAATATGGATGATTTATTTTTAAGTTTTGACTTATAAACCGATTTGTAAATTTAATTTTTGTTTCTTAGTGTAGATAAACTTTCTCAATAAAACATCTTAATATAGTAATGGAACTTTGACAAGTACGGAATTTCTATTATTCCATAGTTGCACACTTTTTTTTATAATAGTAGTAAAGAGATTTTTTTTAAAAAAAATAACACCTTGTATGGTGTTTTCTCAAGCAAATGCCATACAATATATTAAGCAACTATGACACTTTCCTGCTCAAGCGCTGTAGCTGTCTCCTCCGGCGTTTGGTTGAAGAAGTGCCATAAGATTGGTGCTACTAAATCCATATTTTGTAGTAGTGTGATAATCTATTAGAGGGTTAGAGTATTCAGTGGATAAGAGAGAAGATCGATGAGTAGACAACATTGACGGCGAGCAGAGAAAGGAGGATGTTTGCGTTTCTTAGGAGGCGCAATTGAGAGAGTGAAAACAATGGACATGCTTGGATTTGCCATAGAGGAATGTATACATGTGACACCACTTGCAGTGTTAAACGCGATTGATTGGCTACAATGAACCCGATGGTGGGTACTTCTAGTTATGTCTTATGTAAATCGATTTATGCCTTATGACAGCAAGATCTTTTGTATTGTGAACTGTGAGGCAAATCAATTTATAAGCCCTAATTTTTGCTTTTCCCTCTACATTTTTCTTCCAATACAATCACATGCCCAAATTTTTCTACTGACAAATAAAATAAAATAACACTCACTTTTTCCCCATTATCTCCCACAAGGAAGACACATTTTTATTGACAGTGGCCATTTTGATTGATACTGTGTCACTTGACAGCTCCAGTTTAACGTCCGTCTTAATGGGGAAAAAGTGGCCTCTTTTTACAACTCCCTCTTGAAAAATTTCAAACAACCAGTGCGCCTGGGTGAAAACTTCCAAGGCATTTTTGCCTTAAGCCTATATATATATATATATATATATATATATATATATATATTCTAGCATCCATGCATATTACAATATTTGTATTGAATATCGTGGTTGATAAAGAAGGGAGTATAGGTTGTTTGTTTTTTGGGAGCTTTTTTGTATTGCTAGTTATCGTCTTAATTGAATTTTAGTTTTCATTCAAAAAAAATTATCTTTATATTATGTGTATCTGTTTGGATAAAAAAAACGAATATGTGTGTGTTTTTATATATAAATTAAGGGTGTGGAATTTTAATAGATTTGGTTCCCTATGGCGATGTTATTCTTTTAGGTTTTTCGAGCACTAAAGATAATATGTAGTTCAATACCTTAATATGCTTCCACAAATTCTTAGGTTCTAACAATTCATCACATATTTTGTAATTGTAATTAAATTTGTATTGGATATGTGCCCACAATAACATGCATGAAAGAACAATTAGAATTAGCACTCGTTATCTAGTTCGGAAACGGATTTAGTTTTTGTCTGATAAATTAAATGACTCAAAAAAGCACATCCATCATCCATTTGTCTAGCAATCTAATCATCATCACATTAATTGATCCACTTGTTTCTTATGTCTGTGAGTCTTATATTCACATTAAAGAGAAGGTAAAATTTTAAATGTCATTTACATAAAATAGTTATAAACAATACCTTTTGAAGAGCATGGATATTTTTATGGTGCTTTTAATTACATGGACTTAGTATGTACTCACCGCAACCTTACCCGAGGTTGTCCAGACGTCACCCAAGCCCTGCCCCGACCTTGCACAAGGTTTGCCCGGACCTTGCTCACACTTACCCAAGGTTGCCAACCCCCAGACAATTAACCTTGTGTGCACCTTGTCTAGACCTAGCCGTATTATGTTGGAACCTTTAGCCTCTCTCTATTAGGTAAATTGTTTCAAGAAAATAAATTCTAGGGGAAATAATAATAATAATAATAATAATAAGTATTGTGCGTAACAATTGTTTTAGCGATCAGATTGCTTATAAGCTGCTTTTCACATAAATCGAGACAACTCCTCACACATATTTACCTCATATACCATAAATCATGATTGAAAAGCTGCTCTTAAGCATTCCAATCGCTAATCCAAACGAGCACTAAGTAGATGTGATATAAATTATGTATATGTGTGTGTGTGTAAACATAAAAGCCATGTAATTATATTGTGTAACCCCAACTTCCACCTTGGAGTATAAATAGAGGCCCAAGGCTTACATCCTTGAAACCAACAGGGGCAATAAAAGAAAATCAAAACCTCTCTTGACATTTCACCCATTTTGAAATTTTAAAAAGCATGGATGATCCTAATCCTTTGAAGCTGATCAAAGACAAGAGTATTCTTCTCCAATAATGTGAATCATAATAGGAGGACTCAATGTAGCATGAGGTTGGGTTTTGCTTGTACTTCCGACCTTAGGAAATATTTGGGTACACTGCTGCATCATGATATAGTCAAGTGTGATACTTATCAATATGTGGTTGATAGGGTGAAAGCTAGATTGAGTAATTGGAAGGCTCATGCTATTTAATTTCATTAGCAGGATGACATACTCTCATATCTTCCAAGGTACAATCCATTCCCCTATATCCAATGCAAGCCTACCCTCTCCCCCTTTCTATTTATGATGAAATTGATCAAATTTCCACACTACTACAACAAAAGCCATAAATGACACTTATTTTTATGAATACTATGGTGCTTAGGAAGCGTCACAACTTCCAACCCCACTAAAAGAAGCTTTGGTGCTTTTTGATGCTATGGAAGCGCCACAACTTATTTTTAGTTTTTTAAAATAGCCTCCTGTGGCACTTCCTTAAGGAAGGGCCACAGGAAGTATGGGCAAGGGAAGCGCCATAGGTTGTACACACTTCCTGTGGTGCTTCCTCAAGAAAGCACTATAGGATGTGATACTTCTTGTGACACTTCCCCAAAGAAACGCTATAGGAATTTTTTTAAAAAAAATAATTTTGCATAATTTTTTCCTTTTCCTAATGAACCTTGTATTTATATTTTAAATCCACTGCAATTTACAGTACAAATCTATAGCAAAATTAACAAAACCAAACTAGAATGAAATAACTCCAAACAAATAACTAATTCATAAAATCATACTAAATATATTTACAACAATTGTAATGTACAACTAATTATAAGTGAATAAAAAACACAAGAATAGGCAAGAAACAACTTAGGTACCTAAATATTAGCTAATTGATTTACCATATATTCACACCATTCCTCAATGATTTCATCCACTTGTTGGTCAGTCAACTTGGCAAAATGTTGATCTTCATAATACAACATAAACAATCATGCATACAACGAATTAAAATCACTAAAAATCAATTAGCTTAGACACTTTTCAATTAAATTTAAAACACAATATGAATTGCAAGTAAAAGGAGTTATGTTTGCAGGAACAAACAGAAACAAAATTTTGCCGATGAATAACTATATCTTTCATGAATTTTATAATTTAATACCATATTCATTATTGTCTGGTTGGAATAGGCACCACAACAATACAATGAAATTGTTAAGCAAAGACACAAGATTTTGTTAGGATCATTTGTTGCTTGTCAACACCCATTTCCATTTCGATATATACAGAGTAATAGAGACCAAGTCCCACAGGCATACAGAAAAGTATAAATATACTGATAATAAGTATTTGTTTATAGATCGGAATCAACCGTGCAGGATTTGATAATATTTACAAATATGTACAGAATATCCAAAAATATTCCCAATACAAACTATGTATAACCATGATCTTCATCTTGGGAAACGTGCGCATCAGCTTCTCGTATCTCCATCCTTGCCTTTCGACCTGCTAGCAACCACTGAGATAGTTTTATTTAGAAAAAAGGGTGAGATTCCAAGGAATCCTAGTAGAAACATACTATTGTTCACATAAAATATGATAAGTATATTGATATGCATCATGTATGCACCAATTAATGAACAATATAAAACATCATCATCATGTATACATAAGTAGGGCTCTTGCCCTACTATTCATACACTGGTTGGATTCTTACCCAACCCCCAAGTGTAAGTGCACTTCCGGCACTAACTTCCCTTTCGAGGCAAACTATGTTGATTCACTACTATGGAAGGGACTTTTAACGTCTTTTTTTATTACCTTTAGAAGATTGTTTTCAGGGGGACGTGTATGTGAGGGTCATTGAAAGTTCAATAAAAGACGACTGTTGCAAAACGATTATGGTATCAAAGATACAACAATTGTGTTTTAAAAACAGTCATTGTAAGTATGATACAACAACTGTTTTTAATAAAACAGCCATTGTATCTTTTTTTTTAAATTATACTCATTTTAACCCTCAATGCCATTGGAAAACCACCAACCCAGACAATGATATTTTGAATCTTTAAAGTTCTATCATGACATATCACGCATATAGATCATCCTAACATCATTTTAAAGTTAAAACTTCAAATTTCAATCTAAATCATTACAATCATATGGCCAAAGAGATGACATGCTTCCATAAAATCTCTATGCTTCATCATCAATTCCCAAAGTGTTGTCAATAAAATCATAACGCCTTAACAAATTCAAAGTACTCATAAGTAAGAAACCATGAAAGTAACAGGAGGAAAAGTACTCAAATATGCAGCAGACATAATATTACACTGCACAAAACCATTGCATATGTGTCTACACATCATCACCCCTTTATGTGTTGTAGAAGATGTCCTGACAAAATGTCTCAGATCAAATTAATGTCTTCGATTATGTAGGCATCCTGATTACCAAAAATCTATGTGCAAAATGGAGAATATGGTAACATAAATCAATCAATTGAATGAAATAACTAACAATTCAATTACAAGAAAAAAAAATAATTCAGTTGAGAATCAAGAAATGATCACCTGTTTAAAATTTGTAGTAAGGCCATTAAAGATGATGTTATACATATATAGTAAAACATAGAAGCCGCACTCATTTTTCCTTGATTGGTGAAGGCACTATACATATATCAAAAGCAAACAGTAAAAAATAATAAAGGCATATGTAAAACAATTGTCAATCTAATAACTTGACTTTAAACAACAAACTTTTGGCTGGAACCACTTTATCGGACTACTTTTACCTTCGTGCTTCCCACCCATTATATAATACGTCTTCAGTGCACTGTAATTAAAATGAACAACACAAGACATTAAAACAATTGAGTAAAATAAAAAATCAATGATTTACAAACATATGAACTTACGTGTTAAAAATGGTTTTTATGTCTCCATCTGGCTTGCGACCCAATGAGTCAAACCAAAAGACGATGTTAATGAGGGGACAAGGAACACAAAGACTCCAATGATAACTATAATTACATATGTAGATTAAAATAACGTTAGATAACATGATACTTTTTAGCAAAGTGAATATGCGTAAATCAATGTTTTTTAACTCAGACCGGACCGGTCCGGCCGCCACCCACCCCCTTCACCGGCTCGGCCATCATGCTTAGACCGTTTTAGGGATAAAGCCGTTTTGAGCAGCCTTGAACCGGTGGTTGAGCCGGCACTCGGATTCGAGCCAAAACCCGGAGCGGCTTAAAGAGAACCGGACGAGTCTAAAGCTCTGAAAAAAAAAACTTTCCAACTACTGCTCTCATGGTCATGGGAAGAATGACAATGAAGGATCAGAAAAGGAGGGGGAGATTTAAGTGAAACTGAAGGAGGAAAATAAGAAAAAATAATAAATAAGGCCTACTAACCACACTTTCTTTTGCTTCTTTTTTCCATAGTTGCAAGTTGCTCAACTTTCATCCATGATGTTTTTGATTTGAGATGAGCTTTAAAAAATGAAGTCCAGAGTTCCATGCCGTGTGAAGAAAAAAAGGTTGAGAAAAGAGATGTACTCCAAGCCAAAAGCCAATTCTAAAGTGTCTGACTACATTGGGAAGGAGGAAGCAATTTAATTCATCTCCTAGTACTGTGAAGCCTAAGAGCCTAAATAGTAAAGACTGACTGATATTACGTTTTTTGACTTTTGATTTTTATTTTAAAATATTTTTATTAACATTAAACATCAATTTTAAAATTGTTGAAGGACAAAAGTTTTCTGAGCACTGTCGTATTTGCCAGCTGCTACCATCATAATATTCACATAGGCCATTATTTTATTTTTTACTTTTGGTTGAAGAAGGTTATCTTTTAATGTTTTCGTTTCTTATTGTACCATTATTTTTTACAATTGATGAGGTTTTTAAATGGTGTTTGTGACTTTACTAACTTTATATGAAATTAGATTAATGACTAATAATTGTAATATATATATATATATATATATATATATATATATATATTAGATTAATGACTAATAATTGTAATATATATATATATATATATTATTTTTAAATTTAATTATTACATCACCAGTCCGGCTAAACGGCTCAACTGTTCCAACCGGTTGAACCTTGACCCGCTGGCCTTTCCGACTCGACATCCGATCCGGCTTTTAAAACATTGGCGTAAATAAAGAAAATTAAGTTACTTGCCTTTCAACAATTGGTGCTAGATAGCAAGGCAGCTAAGTCTGTCCTATTGTATAGCCCATATAACTCGTTCGATCTTCTAACCTACTAGTATTACGCCTTGACATATTGCCAGGACATAAGAAGCCATATAAAGTGTTGAGCTCTCTTTTGACACATATCTTGTGGAAGCAGCTACCACATAAATGAAATGAGAAATGACTCAGTAAATGTAGAAACCTCAAAGTCCTAAATATCAGTGCATTAATTAAAGTTTAAAATTAAAAATAAACTCACATGATTACAAATGTGATACATGCTATGTCTATCTCCTCCAAATATAGGAACTCTCTAATATCTTTGTTATCAATTCCAAAATTATACGAGATTGCACGACCTACAATCCCTCAAGGCATTTGCAAGTTAACTTTGTTAATTGTTTTATGAATATTTTGTAGTTGTGCCAATAAGGGAAATTTGGTCGCTTTTTCTTGATCCTAGTAACACTACTACAAAAAGGGGTTTTAACGTCCCAAATTTGGCCCTTTTAACGTCCAAAAATGAGGGGACGTATATGTTGAGGGCGTAGTATGTTATAAGAAAAGACGTCCCAAAAAAATGGGACGTCTAAAGTGAGACTTTAGATGTCTTAAATGACAATTTGGGATGTCTAAAGTCCCCCTCTGTGGGACTTTAGACGTCCTAAATGTCATTTGGGAAGTCTAAAGTCCACCAGAGGGGGACTTTAGGCGTCCCAAATATCAATTTGGGATGTCTGAAGTCCCCCGTGGTTGACTTTAGACGTCCCAATTCTTAATTTGGGATGTTAAAAGGTTAGATTTTTTTTATACCATCATTTACATTCTGTATTACCCAGCAAATTCAAACTGCAAAAACAGAATAGAAGATGGATTCATAAACCACAATATCCGTTACAAAATGGTAAGGACATCCTGCACTACAATCTTTACTATATATACATACAATAACAACTCATACAACATACTACTATATATATCAACAATAACAACTAGAAAGTGTCAAAACGATGTCATCACACAACTACAAACTGATATAAATAAAAATTTTACTGCTCTATATGTTGAAGAAGATGTCCAGCCAAAAGATCTCTGATCAAATCAAGGCCTTCACGTAGGTAGGCATCTTCATTATCAAAAATCTGAAAATTAGAAAATAAGCTTTGAAGAAATGAATCAAGCAAATGAACTAATTAGCATTTCGATTAGAACACCAAAAATATTATCATTTGAGAATGAAGAAGCGATTACCTTTTCAAAATCGCTAGTAATTCCACTTTAAGTGATGTTATACATATAAAGTATTACATAATATCTGCATTCAGTGTTGCCAGGTTGCCGAGGGCACTTTAAATCAAAGGCATGCAATTGGTTGTTAAAATTAATAAAGGTATGTCTAAAAGGACCGTCAATAAAACAATTAGAATCGAAACTACTTACTATCGGATAAAACCACTTTGGCTTTTTAACAATTGTACCCTTGCGTGACCCGCCTAGGACTCTATATGTTTGACAAGTACTATCATGAAAATCAAAATAAACAGAAATTAGAACTATTCATTTTTTTAAGAGTCAATGAAATACAAACAAAATAACTTACGTGTCGAAGACGAATTTTGTATCTTTGTCTGGCTTTTAACTAAAGGGATCAAACCAATAGACTATGTTGTGGCGAGGACATATAACACACAAACTCCAGTGGTAACTATAGCAACATGTACACATTAAACTGAAGTTAGATGACAAGACAATTATTTATTAAACTTCTTAAATTGACAAAATGAAAATACGAACCGTTGAACAATGGGTGCTAGATAACAACGAAGTTTGGTCTCTCCCATTGCGTAGCCGACATAGTGAGTCCTATACGCCACAATATTGGTATCCCCTGTCGTATTCACAGGATATAAGAATCCATACCAATCACGTCTTTCCATGTTTATGCAGAGAACGTGGAAGGTGCTATAATACAATTAAAATAAGGAATGAATTATTGAATGTATGAAATCAAAAAACCACTAAATGAATTCTATGGTAAAATTGAAAAAAGAACTTACCGGACTGCAAATTTCACCCAGCCTGCATCTATCTCCTCCAACCTAATAAACTACTTGAGATCCGTATTGTCAATTGTGTAGGGATACTCCAATGTAAGGCCCACAATCCCTTGATGCATCTTCAGGTCAATCTGTTTAATGCCCTTATAGATCTATTGCAGTCGTGCTAAGTAGGGTCATTTCCTCGCATCTTCGTCATCCTTTTAGAACATCAAAAAACAAATTGTTATTAGGATGCCAACAGATTTTCAGTAATAGTAAGGTAATTCCTACTATTGGAGGTGTTGCGTCTGAACCAATAAGATTGTGAGACCAAAGAATGAAAGATCCTATCGCCTGACCTAATGTGCTAACCTTTGGATCAGGAACAGGGATGGATGTACCTTCTTCCCCTTTTCTAACACTCGTCACATTTACCCTACGAAAATCCTACAGAATTTACTGATAATGGTGGGTGGTAGCACGTGTGTGAACGAGAGCATCGGCAACAACACACAACAGTGGATCATCCAAATAGAGGATGGAAAGGTCTCCCGACACTGGAGTGGGAGAAGGGTCGCCAAGTGGTTCCTCCAGAGGGTTGTAACTTCCTTTGGTGCTATTAAAGGCCGGAGATTCCTGAGTTCTATGCTCGTCCCTTGCCCTTTGCGCTTCGAACATCTTTGTCATTTCAAGTTGAAGCTATGGCAACAGCTCTTGTCGGAGCTTGTCGTGAAGGTTGGCCTTGAGCTCTCGTTCGAGGTCCTTTTGAATCTTGGCCACAAGGTCCTTACTAGGTCTAGCTTGTGACGAATAATGTGAGTCTCGTCCAAAATACCTTGCAGCACTAACTCCCCGTGTCTCTCCTCGAACACGACCAAGGTCATCTGCCTTCCCAATAGCCGTTGCAAGATGTCCATCCGTCTACTTGGATTGAATGAACTTTGGCTACTTTGATCTTCTAGTTCATCCTGTAGCATACAATTTATCGTAAATGTATCAAAATCACTCGCAATATGCAAAAAATTAGGTACTTATGGTATAACTACTTACAATCATCGCGGCAACCTCAACAACAGCCGGATTTATGTACTTCCCAGCCTTAATCCTCCCCGCTTTCCATTTTTTGTGACATGGAGGAGGTACCGGTAGCTGGATAACAACGCTAGGATCAGATTGCACTGCTTCCTTCATTTTCTCTAACTTTTCTTGCATCATTTGCCGCTCAAGCTTCCGATATCCACCATGAGACATGTAATGTTGATATTTTTTTTTCTGATTGCCTCTATGTATTTGCTGCACTTAATTTCTATGAATGAAAAAAAAAATAAATCAACGATATCAAGTATATGAAAATTAAAAGCTCTATATCATGATGACAAAAATCTTACCAAAAACTCAGGATCTACCTGTGATACCGCAAACAACCTTTAGTCCTCTGGAGACAAGTACGAATAATATGTACATCGATCCTGACCCTTAAGGGCCCCTCGAATGTACTGTGCTGTTAGCTTGTTCTTGAAACATTTCTATTGTACATGAACCTCATCCATCCAGTGCTTATACATCTCCCTGGTGTCTGGGACATCGTATGTTTGCTGCAAGGTAAAACATAAGATTATTATATTTGAAACAATAAGAATAAAGTTACAATTACTATAGATGCATCAAAACTTATATACCAAAAGTTGCTGCCAAATCATGTCTTTCGTTTTTGGGGGAACCAATCTCCAATTATCGTAGGTAAAACTTTGCTTCGACCCAAAAACCCTATGTAGCTAATAAAGTGGTCTTCCTCAGGACCAACTGGATTCAGATTGTTATCAAAGTCTATATGCAGCCTCTCTTGTTGATGTTCATGACGTGCAACCAATGCTCCTATCTTTGTACAGCCTCTAACCCTCCTTCTTGCAACGGGTTCATCTCTAGGCCTTTCGTCATTGCTAGGGCTTTCGTCATCTCTACACCTTTCGTCATCACTAGAGTTGTCCATATTCCTATTAACACAAAAAGCATCGTCAGAAACGTAAATAAATTGCAATAAAAATGAAATAAACTAAGTGGGAAGTAAAACAGAAAAAACATACAGTTCTCATTTATAAATTAAGGTCTTACTCTATATTGTTTCCCATAGTCCTTCACCATGGTCATTTCTTACAGCATATTCGTCATCATCTACCAATCCTACTTCATTTGTTCGAGGTGGAGTTGTTGTGAAAGGTGGTGTGTCATCAAGGTTGAAGGTCAGATCACTATACTTTTATTTTGGCTTGCTAAAATGAAGGGCTCATTTCTATAGCCAACTCTTCGAGATTGACTGAGATAAATCCAAATTGTTTATCTATTACCACAGCATTATTGCTAACCCACTTACATTTGAATAAAGCAACTTTGAACTTGTTGTATGTCATCTCCCATATTTCTTCTATAACTCTATAATAGGCCATTGACACTAATATGGGGTTTTTGTCTCTCGAACTGGAAAAGTGCATAACTTCAGCTTCTACTATGACCCCACTATTTTGTATGGTACTTCTGTCATCTTGCTCTTTCGTATAGAAAGAATAGCCATTTATATCATAACTGGTCCAAGAAATGACCTGAAACGAAGGCCCCCAAGCTAGCCACTCGATTGTCTCAGACTCACCGGTTTCGTGCAAAACTTTTTCCTCTAACCACTGCATGAATGTCTTGTTTTGCTCAATAGCAATATGCATGTCATTCTTCCTTGGATTCTTGTTCTTCAAAGTCTTTCTGTGTTCATCTATGTAAGGTTGAACTTCTTCTATATTATTCAAGATATACAAGTGGGCTTGCAACACCTTTTCAGGAGGAACATTCTTCACTTTTAGTCCTCATGTTCCCTTACTTCTCCCCTCTTCATGTTGAGATTGTTCCTTCTTCCCTAACATATAATCTTTTCAAAACTTCATAGCCTCCTCAACTACATATCTTTTTACTATTGAGGCTTCTAGTCTATAAGGATTTTTAGAATACCCTTTTAAGATCTTCATGTATCGCTCGAAAGGGTACATCTACCTCAGGTAAACTGGGCCGCAGAGCCTTACCTCCCTTACCAAATGAACTACCAAATGCACCATTATATCAAAAAATGAAGGAGGAAAATGCATCTCTAGTTGTGACAAAATAATGTAACCCTCATTTTCTAGTTCATCCAACTTTTCAGTGTCAATGACTTTGTTACAGATAGCATTGAAGAAAACGCACAATATTGTTACAGTGGTTCGTACTTCATCTTTCATTATGCCTCTAATAGCTACCGGTAATAGTTGTTGCATCAACGCATGATAATCATGGGACTTTATTCCCACTAACTTCAAATTGTCCATTGAGACACATCTTTTCACATTCAAGGAATACCCTTGCGGCACCTTAATTTCATGCAAACACCCACACAAACTTCTTTTCTCTGCTTTTGATAGTGTATGCGCTACTGGCTCCATGTATGCCCTCCTACCATCATCTCTTAGTTGTGGATGTAACCATTCTCTTATTCCCATATCAACAAGGTCTAATCTCACACTAATCCCATCCTTAATCTTCCCTGGTATGTGTAAAAGCGTACTGATAAGGCTATCACAAACATTCTTCTCCACATGCATCACATCAATACTGTGTCTTATGTCAAGTGAACGCCAATATGGAAGATCAAAGAAAATAGATCTCTTCTTCCATATGTTCTTCTCACCCACAATCCTCTGATTCTTACCAAAAGTGACATTGATACGTTCCACTTGATTGTAAACTTCCTCTCCGGTTAATGACTTTGGAGCCATTCCATGCTCCAGTAAGCCGTTAAAATGCTTTCTTAGCCTACGATACGGGTGGAACCGATAAAGAAACCTCCTGTCGCCAAGGTAGATAGTTTTTCTTCCATGCTTTAGTTGATGGAAGTGTGTGTCTGCTTCACATATTGGGCATGCTTTATGACCCTTCACATTGTACCCTAACAAGTTTCTGTACGCAGGGAAGTCATTTATCGTTATGAAAATCATTGCACGTAGCTTGAAAGACTCCTTCTTATAAGCATCAAACACATCTACGCCTTCCTCCCACAACTTCTTCAAGTCCTCAATCAAAGGCGCCAAATAGACATCAATATCGTTCCCTAGCTATTTTGGTCCAGAAATCATCATAGATAGCATCATATACTTACGTTTCATACATAGCCAGGGAGGCAAGTTGTATATTACAAGGAGAACCGGCCACGCACTATGTGTGCTAGTAAGACTTCCATACGGATTGATGCCGTCTATACAAAGCCCAAGCCAAAGGTTTCTCAGCTCGCTGCCAAATTGAGGGAACATTTCATCTATTTTTTGCCATTATGGAGAGTCAGCTGGGTGTCGAAGATATTTCCCATCAGATATTCTCTCATCAGAGTGCCATCTCAACTTCTTCACTTTTGTTGCATTCGCAAACAAACGTTTAAAACATGGTATTATTGGAAGATACCATATAACCTTTAAAGGTTGCCTTTTACTTGTCACATTGCCACAACCACCATCTTTTTTACTTTGTATCGTGTAGTTTTACACTTAGGACACTCACTAAGACCTCCATACTCATTTCTATACAGTACGCAGTCATTAGGGCAAGCATGTATCTTTTTATACGCCATACCCATCAAAGACAGGATTTTCTTGGCCTCATACATACGATTTGAAAGTACATTATCCTCTGGAAACATATCACACAATAGTTCAAGCAGTAATGTGAAACTACTATCGGTCCACCCACAAGTTACCTTTAAGTTAACCAAATGTAATGTTCCTGTCAGCCGCGTGTACTCCCACGGTACAATGGTGTCTCTGCATCACTCTGCAGGCTGTCATACTCCTGCGACTGCGCAAAGGATTCTACCTCAACATCGTGAATCATTTTCTCCATTCTATCTTCATCTATGACATCCACATCTTCCTTCTTGTGCGACGGACAATCCGTTACTTCCTCACCATGCCATATCCACCTTGTGTATCATAGATTTATTCCATCACAAAGTAGGTGATCCTTTATGACATCAACATCCCGTCGACTCTCATACAAACAATTGACACAAGGACAAAAATACTTCCCATTTTTTATAGGAGCATTCTTTTTAGCAAATTCAATAAATTCTTCCACCCCTTTCTCATATTCTTCACTAGTTCTCAAAGCATTCATCCAAGTATGATCCATTTTGTTACCACCTAAGCCATTCCCAATAACATTCACACGTTTAGTACAATTGTCAACGACATATGATGGGATTGCCTTTCTTCACTTTTTTCAACAAAAGTTTTGACAGCATTTCCCTTTAAAAGTAAGACATCCCAAAATTTCAAGCAACCATATCTCTCCACTACACGAATAATAATCATACTACTTACTATATTATTATATTAAGGAAACTACATTAATAATCCTACTAATCTGTTGAATTGTTGTTAATTTCATCAAAATCATTCAAAAGCTCCATTTATTTATAATAATATATATACATTGCCTTTAAATTACATGGAATGGCTGTGTATGAAAAAAATAATTAAAACCATGAATAGTAGCTTATTTTAAGTTCTATGCAAAACATGAGTCCATATAATAATTTTCTATATAAAACAGAATAATTTTTTTCCAAAGATGACAAACGAAGACATGAAGATAGAACATATACATATATGTAGTTGCAGTTTTGTTATAAAATCCTCAAAAAAGGGGTGATTTGATTAAAATTAAAATAACCCCTACTCATTCTATTTAGGTCATGTTAAGTCATGAGACAATAATCATTAATATATCATACTATTATAAAGTTTATAAAAAGCCACACTATTGATTCATCTAAAAATGTTCCATTTACAGCACACAAAGAAAAATACAATGTTAACTTTTGTGAATGAGAAAGACTTGAAAATTTAAATTAGTAGAAGCATCATTAAAAAAAAATAAAAAGTATTGCAGTGATAGAGTTCCCCAGTACAATTTAAGCAATATATAAGTACACCAAACACACAAATCTCAACCATCTCAATATAAGCAATATATAAGCACAATTAACGTGATATTTCCTATTGCCTAGGCTTTTCACATTGCAAGTTTTACTTTAATTTATTCAAGTAAATTTATATTTCAAAAAGAAAATAAACCATTCTGTTACAAAAAAGAAGAAGAAAATAAACTAACCTGATGAAGGGGGTGCCAACGGCTATGTATGCTGGAGAGGTAGTGAGAAGACGTTGGAAATCAGAGGTTTATGCACGGTGGGGAGGTATGCCAGAGGGTGGAGAAAGTAAAGAACCACGGTGTGTGAAGGAGGTGTGGACGGCAATGGAGGAAGGAGGTGGAAGAGAGCAAAAACCTACACTATAGAGGAAGGGGTGGCCTGGTGCATGCGTGGACTTCAATGGATTTCAGGTGGAAGAAGTAAAGTTGCAGAAGGGAGGAGTTGAAGAAGGAGTAGCCGACAGCCTTTTAGAAGGGAGGAGGGAAAAGTAAAGTAGTTTGGTCAAAAAAGGAGGGAAGGGGAGTGAAGAATGGAGAAGACGCATGTCAGGCACTTATCTGACATGCCCAAGGACGCCTTTAGGCGTCCCAAATGGATTTGGGTCGCCTAAAGTTTTGGTTTAGGCGTCCCAAATCCATTTGGGACACATGAAGTCTGACTTTAGGCATCCCAAATGGCATTTGGGATGCCTAAAGTCTGGGTTTAGATGTCCCAAAATAATTTTGGGACGTCTAAACCCAGCTCCTGGCGCTAAAAAAATTTGCAAAATTTATATTTCGAGCCAGGAAGAACTTTAGGCGTCCCAAATTCAAATTTAGGACGTCTAAAGGTTTCCCTACATACATATAATTATGAAATTGCCACCGCCTGCCTTTTTAACCATCCAATTTTAAATTTGGGACGTCCTTTGGGGTGGTTATATCCTAATTATGTAGTAGTGTAACACACAAAATAAAGATTATAAGTAGGGTGTCAGGGATCAAATAACAGTAAGGTATTTCCTACCATTAGAGGGGCTGTCGCAGTCTAAACAATACACAGTCATTAGGGAAAGCATGTATCTTTTTATACTCCATACCCATCGCAAACAAGATTTTTTTGGCCTCATACATATGATTTGGAAGTATATTATCTTTTGGAAACATATCACACAACAATTCAAGTAACAATGTGAAACTACTATCAATCCACCCATATGTTGCCTTTAAGTTAACCAAGTGCAAAATACCTGACAAGCGTGTATACTTAGTACACCCAGGGTACAAAGGAGTCTCTGCATCACTCCGCACATTATCATATGCAGGCGATTGTGCAAAACATTCTACTTCAACATCACGAATCATTTTCTCCATTCTATCGTCATCTCTAACATCTAATACTTCCTTCTCATGGGAAGCACAAGCAGTTACTTCCTCACCATGCTATATTCACCTTGTGCACCGAAGATTTATTCCATCACAAACTAAGTGATCTCTTATATCTTCAATATCCCGTCGACTCTCATTTAAACACTTCACATATGGACAAAAATACTTCCCATTTTTACTAGGCGCATTCATTTTACCAAATTCAATAAACTTTTCCACCCTCTTTCTCATATTCTTCACTAGTTCTCAAAGTATTCATCTAACTATGATCCATTTTACTATGCCTGGCCTATTCCATTTTCAACAATACTCAATTTTAGACCAATTGTCATTATAATATAAATATGGGTCAAGACAGGGCATGGCTTACTCATTTTTTTAAAAATTTCAGCAGCATTTCCCTTTAAATGTAAGACATCCAAAACTTCGAACAATAACCCAAAAACAAGAACAGAAATCTAACATACCAGAGAGGATTTCAACAGCGGTTATATACAAAAACAATGATTGAAATTGAACAAAAATAAGTTTCTTTCTCTACCCCATATGTAGGACCATAGGAGTAAATTTATTAAGATCCTTAGAAACTACAATTTAATAGACAATCACAGCCATTCTGAATATATAAGAAGCTATCATGGGGTAGCAAAGATGTAAGATTTAGACAGAAAGACAAATGGCTAACCAAGAACATGCAAGGCAACAATGGTGTCATTAGGATTGGCTAGGACTCTAATTGCCCATAAGAAAAGTTCTTTGCTATCATATGGGTTTAAGGACAGACCAATTAGTATTTTACTTGGTGAAGAAGAAAGTACTATTTTATTGATATCTACGTGTAGAGAGAAGAAATAGAGAGTTACTTAACTTTCTGGTTCTTGTCACATACATATAGAGACAAATACAAATACTGAGGTGCAAATGGTCTTCTTTGTAGACAAGTTACAAATGAACTTATATCTAAATGCTAAACAAGTGTTCCAAAGAAAAAGAGTATTATCAATGGTGAAAGAAGGCTTTGTAATCTTCTAAACCACTTTTGGGCAGAGAGAGAGAGAACAAAACTAGATGGTTTTGGATGGACCAATGCTTGGTGTACCGACCACATTGGTTGAAGATTGATGGATCAATGAGACAATGACCAACAATATAGGAGAGAAACCAACAAAAAAACATGCTTCAAAGGTCAGAGAAAAATCACAGTCCAGATATATAGGTTTCATGCCAAAAGGAAAAAAATTATGCAACAAAATGTGAGCTAATTCCAACATGAAATTAAGATAGGAGTACTAATGAATGAAAGACTCTTGAAGATTTTGAAACACTCATTAGCTTCAGTGGTTGTACACGTACGTTGAGAGAAAAGTTTACCAATCAAAGCTAGTGACATCCTCACATCTAATCATTTTTTGTGTTTATACAAGGTAAAGAACGACCAATTTCTGAAAATGACTTTATTTATTTTAAAAGCATATATATAAAATTTTAAAGCTGGATCGTTAGAATTGTGTTTCGACAATGTAAATTATGTCACCACTGTATTAAATACTAAAAATTGGTTCCTCTGCTACATTTTGGAATTCTTTTTCCTAACCACAAACAAATAACTTTATTTTAAATAGAAAAATTAATGCTTAAAAAAATAATAATAAATTAATATCCCAAGCCAGATTTGACATATACTCTGCTTTAGCTTGGCCCAATTTTTTCAGTTTGGTGCTTTTCTAGTTTGACGTGCCTTGGCCCAAGTCCTGACTAGTACTGGGCAAAGTTGAGATTCTTTCAGTTTAAGGAAATGAAAAAAAAAAAGGTATATCATTAGACCTGTTATGATTTAGATAGTAACTATACATCATCACGCATTGATGATTTCATTGCCATCATAAAAAGAAAAAGCTCACCCAAGATGTCAAATGAAAGGAAAGAGAAGGATGAGATCAAGAAAAATATGAACAAGGCTATACAAAACCAAGGTCTATGAGCTGTAAATCATAATTCATTCTATATTTTCTTATTTGCTAAATATGTTGATGTATTTGTTGTCACGGAAGATCAAATTAATCATTCTTCATCAAGTTTAGAAAGTAGAACCTAGCCAATATTCTATGTCTAAACATTCTTCTTTCACTATTGTAAATGGTTAATAATTATATTAGGACTGTCTGCAAACAACCATTCTCACCTTGTCAAGAAAATGCTCATATGATTAAATTTCTTCAAGCATCAAGTTGGAAGCTATTCTCCCAGAATGTGTTCTTGCTAATAAATATATGTCAATAAACCAGGACAAGATAGCTTCTAACCCTTAGCTTCTAAAATGACATAATACAAATATGCAAGGAGAACGAAGACAAAAATAATAGCTTTAATTGAAGACAAACATAATAGCTTTAATTTCATAAATTGAACTTCAACAATCATAGAGAAACTAGGAAAACGAAGACAGAATAGCTACCCAAAGATTGTAAACAAAGGGATTTGTCATTTACCTAGAAAATGTAGGGAGAATGATGACAAGCTACAGGCCGACGAATCACTAGAGCAGAGAGGGGGAAGGAGAATGATGCAGTAGATAGACTGTTGTAAATTGCGAAGAACAAGTGAGGGACGAAGAGTGGGCGAGGAGAAGGAGGCGCGAAGAGCAAAAGGAAAGGAAAAGCGAGGAATAGAGGCTAGGTAGGAAAAGAAGGTGCAAAAGAGCAAAAGGTAAAGTGCATAATGGAGGCGCCCTGAACTCTTTTGTGTTGAGATTCAACAACCGTTCTATGAGAATGGTCGTTGAATTCATCTTACAATGACTGTTCTCTAGAACGGTCGTTGAAAGCTTCTTACAATGACCGTTTTACTAAAAACAGTTATTGAAACATTTGCCAGAATTACAATTTTTCCACCGCTTGCCTTTCTACTTTTGTTTTCTTGAAAACGGACGTTAATTATTGACGTTAAATGTACTCTCTCTAGTAGTGATTAATAAAAGCACAAACAATGGCAATCACAATCATATGAACTATGACATGATGTATGAAGGATAATAATGTCCCTACCTCAAGTCTCTTTCCCCTCGTTTTAAGTGCCTCGTAAAACGTGCCAAGCTCAGGCTCCCGACTCGGTCCTAAAATATCAAATGTATAAGAATTAGGTTAAAATACCATTTTAGACACTTTCATAGTGCTTACAGTGGTCATATTAGCCTATTGTGAAAATTTACCCAAATGCCCCCTGGGACTCGACCCATCCCTGTCGTACCCGATCCGACCATGCTTTTCCCGAAATTTTGACTGTGACTATTCTAACAAATTTTGCTCCCAAGGAATTCATTTTTGGACTCAGAATTACCAAATTCACTACTAAAAGACATATATGCCATTGGTAGCCCTGTTTTCAGGGTTTCAGGGCATTTTTGTAATTATGCTTTTTCGGGCTTTTTCGGAAAAGTGATCAATTGTAACCCCACCTGATTTTTCCTCTTGAACTCAATGGAATCATCAAAACATCAAAAATCCAACTTTAACCCCTTCATCTAGCTCTTGCCGAAACTTATAGGACCCCGAGGAAAATTGGGGTTTCTCGATTCTGACTCCGCAGACGTGACCCTTTCTACTCCTAATCAATTTATTAACTATTTAATTACGTTATAAATACCATTTAATCCCAAGTTTGGTAGCATAACATTTTCAACAACACATTTCTCAAATTCAAAATCAAAGACAATCTGACAAAATTTCACCGATTAAACTACTCACAGCAGCCAGAACAATCAATATTCGAAGATTTGGAAGTTACCTTTCGATTCCTCTGGCTCTTCCCCTTTAGGTCGAAACCCTAGCTATTTACAACAAGGAAATTTGAGCTTCCAACACCTTAAATTATATAGAAGATGAGCTTAGGAGAAGAGTTATACATGTTAGGAACGAATTTATTGAAGAAATCGACCTACCTTGTGAGTTTTCTTCCTCTTTCTCTCTCTAAACTCGATCAACTCTCTCTCTCTCTCTCTCTCTCTGCTATAAAGGGTGACGGAAATGGCTGAAGAAGATGAGGAAATATGCTTAAAGACATTATGCTTACGTCATATTTAGCAATTTCCAAAAATACCAAATTCCAACTTTTATGTACATATAATTTAATATCCTAAAGCCCAATTGATATAAAACTACTTCTCCCCTCCCTTGCTACATGAGATGGCATCCCAATGGTCCTTCTCTTTGGTCCAATTTGGCCTCACAACTTGTTCAAGTTACGTGTAAATCTTAAGTCATAATTTCGGTCAAATTTGCACTTTTGCTCCAATTTTCCATAAATTCATATTTATTTGACCAAAATACTCCAATTATATATTTTCTCCTTTATTTTTATTAATTAATTGAAATTCAATTCAATTAATTGGAAAATAATTAATTTGGTGCTTGTTTGGCAAAATTACAAGTTTGCCATTACATTTCTTTTCATTTTCGGATTTTTTGACAGATTTTCTGGTCAAACTTTGAAAAATCATAACTAAATTTGTAGATATCTTATCGGAGTGATTCCAAAGGCTATGAAACTCCTATTGAGTCTAGTTTCAAGGGAAAATATAGCCTTTTTCCATAAAAGCACAAAATTCCCAAAATTAATTTCTTTGGATGCTGTTCCAGAGAATAGACAGTTTTCCTGGACTATTTTCAAAAATTCATAACTTTCTACATACATCTCCAAAAATTACCCATGACTTATCAAATTAAAGCTTATGATGTCTGTTTTCATCCGGTAAAATTTCATAAATTTTGTTCATCACTTAGTCATCTAAAACCACATGACAAACTTACTGCCTTACCGGGAATTCTCACTAGCAACAAAATCACATCCTCCAAAATTCACCCTTCCCTTTTATTGGATATTTCTACATATTTACAATGTATATTTGTGAATAAAAGTTAGGGTGTTACATTGCTCGCTTGTAAATCTAATAAACTTTTTTACCCCATCTATATATTCTCTTAAACACCAATCAGATGACATACAATTTTGATCCATTTATACCTTAAACATATTTTTAAAAGTGGTTAGTTTCTTGCCTCTTACAGTTAATAATTACTTTTATCTTCTGTTATTTTTTTTAAAAAAAAAATTCAGCAGCATAACATCCTAAAATTTGAAGTTTTCCAGGTATTAAACCATCTCCTTAAGTCACAAATAATCAACCAATTAATCCCGTAGAATCATAATAATTTTTAATAACTCACAAAAAAAATCATATTTGCCAACACTACATATCATAATTAAATTAATTGTTACATTACAAGCCAACAAAAATATAAGTGTTCTAATTATTTCACTTATGCAACCATCAATAACAATTACTACAACAGCTAAAAATTATAACTGCTACACATATACAACTTATATATAGTAACATGTAATATTATCTCAATAAATTTTCAACATATACAATTGAGAATATTTTTTTTCAGATTTTGTAATAAATTAAATATAAAAGACATTGGACAAATTAAACTAGTAACAACAAATAAAATTAAATTTATAAGCTCAAAAATTCAAAAACTCACAATGTATAGGAAGTTAACAAAAGAGAGTTGTAACTTCAAGCAAATACTTGAAAAAAAATTATAAGCACACATAAAACTACATGCTAAGATTCATGTTAGATTTTAAATAAAAACAATTGTAGTGCCGATCGACGGAAGCTTCTATATTAAAAAAGGGACTTACAAGGGAGCTTCTGTAGGAGGAGACAAGAAGAAAACAAATGTGGGAGACCAAGCTTTGTAGTGCTGATAGAAGTGGGGACCACATGTTGAAGAAATATCACTACAAAAAAACACCCAATTTCAGACGGAATTTGCGACGGAATTTTTTCCGTCACAAATTTTTCCGACAGAATTTTCCGTGGCAAATTTAGCAACACAATTTCTGACGGAATTTTTTCCATGGCAATTTCCAACAAAAATTTCCGTCGCAAAGTTTTCCAATGGAAATTTTCGTTGGAATTTGTCTTCGAAAATTTTCCGACGGAATTTTTTCCGTGCCAAATTCCGACGGAAATTTCTGTCGCAAATTTTTCCGACAGAAAGTTCCGTCGCAAAGTTTTCCGACGGAATTTCTGACGGAAATTTCCGTCTCAATTTGTCACGGAAAATTCCATCGGAAAAATTAAAAATTATTAATTTTTTTAGAAATAATATTTATAAAATTTAAATATTATTTATTAAATAATTATATTTAAATTTAATTATTAAAATTATATTATTATTTATTAATATATATGTTATTAATATTATATTTATAATTTTTATTAAAAATAATATTTATAATATTAAATTATTATTTATTAAATAATTTTAATTAAAAATTTATTTAATTTAAATATATAAATGTTTTTTTATTTTTTATTAAATTTTCATTATTTTTAATAATATTATATCTAATTAATAATTAATTATATGTATGCATGTATGTTTATATATATATATATATATATATATATGATAATATTATATATGTAATAATATAAAACAGGTTCATTCCGGTGCAACTGGCAAAGACTCGGGCGTGAAGGGTTCTGCACCCTAAGGTCGTGGGTTCGAACGGGAGGAAAGGCATTGTGAGGAATTATGAGGAGACAACACGTGGCAGCCCCAGGAGGCGACACGTGGCAGCCAGAAGAGAGGGACACGTGGCGCTCTGAGAAGCAAACACGTGGAATTTGTAAATTAAAAATAAATAAATAAATTTTTTATTTTTTAAAAAATATTTTCTATTTTTTTTAAAATTGCGACGGAAACGAATTCCGTCGGAAATTTGCTACGGGATTGGATTCCGTCGGAATTTCTGACGGGAAATTCCATCGAAATTTGTGATGGAACAGATTCCATTGAAAATTTCCAACAGAATTGGTTTCTGTTGGAATTTGCGACAAAAAATTCTGTTGGAATTTGCGATGGAACATATTCCATCGGAAATTCGATCGCAAATTTCCGACGGAATTTTGAATTTTTTTGTAACACTATTATTGCCAACGGAATCCATTCCGTCAGAAACGCATTCCGTCGTAAATTCCATCGGAAACACTAATTCTGTCTCAAATTCACTTGGAAATCAGGTGTTTTTTTGTAGTGTATGGAGGAGGAAACAAGAAACCAAAAAAAGTAGGGGACCAAGGAGGCTTCTGCACTTGCCACCATAAAAATAGAGAGGAAGGAGTAGGGACAATGCTGCAGGTTGTAGGTGAAAATAGAGAGGAAGGAGTGGGGAGAATGGATAAGTAAAGGTGGTGGACTAATAGAGTGGGGACTAAAGGGATAAGATAAAATTTGGGATAAAATTCTATTGGGAAATGGGAAGCTCAGAAAGATGATGTCGCAGACCTAGATATGGGGGGGAAAGTGCAAGCGCCACACAAGGCATTGGGCAGCTATGGCGCTTGCCTAGGCAAGCACTGTAGCTTACTCTTTATTTTTTTAAAAAAATAAAAGAAGCAAGCGCCACACAAGGCCTTAGCTAACCCTTTATTTTTTAAAAAAATATAAAGGCCTTGTCAAGCGCCATACAAACCCATACACTAGTTGTGGCACTTGTGATAGCAAGCACCACAGCTTCTAATTTTTTTTAAAAAAAATTATCTGTGGCACTTCTTTAAAGAAAGCCACAAGAAGGACGCCACTAAATCCCTTTTTTGTAGTAGTGTCATGGTTTTCTTTGGGGATCTACTTGTGACAAGAAAAAAGTTCACCTAGTTGCTTGGGATAACGTTTGTTGAGAAAAGAGGCAAGGCAGGCTCATCACTCGCGGCTCCAAAATAATGCCTTCTTGATCAAATCGAGGTGGGGTATGACAAAGAACCCATGATCTCTATGGGCACGAGTTGTTTGGAATAAATATCACTGTGGAGATTATCTGATGCCTCGTATTAATACTAGACATCCAGGTTCACATTTTTCGGTGGGTATTCGTGACAATTGGGTAAAGGTATTGGAAGGAGTAGAGAGAGTAACGCAGCCTACTAGGCCCTTTATGTGGTTGACTCTTCACAATAAGCTCCTAACCAGTGATGAATTGATGAGGAGGGGCATGTCTGTTTCTGCTGCATGTGTTTGGTGTAGTCATGCTCCAGAGAGTAGCCTGCATGTGCTTAGGGATTGTTCGGAAGTAAGAATGATGTGGGAAAGTATTTTAAAACTTGGTGGTAAACATCACTTCTTTAAATGTAATCTTTGGGAATGGTGTACTATGAATCTCTCAGAATATGGGTCTTGGCAAGGAGTCATGGAAGGAAATGTTTGCGTTGATTTGGTGGCTCTTATGGAAATGTCGTAATGAACGTGTCTTTGAACAAGCTGTTTCCACTGCTGTTAGTATTGTTGGCAGAGCCAAGGCCATTCTTTCAGGCTATATGTCAACCACGGTTAAGTTACAACATACTCGGATTTGACGCAAAAAAGTTGCTGTAGAACCTATCTCTGATCCAATGGAGGAGGGAACTATTTATGTCTTGCAGGTCGATGGAACTTATTTTTGCCCGTTTGGATTAGCGGTGGTAAAAATAGTTTTTTTGTAATCTGACTTCTATAAAAGTTAGATAGGATAAAAGTCATATCATAAATGTGATTTGTATTTAGATTGGCCGTGATATAATTGGTTTATTTTTCCTAACTTTAAACGTGTTTTAATTATTATTTGAAAAGCCAGTTTAGATGAAAAATAACGGAAAAGGGCATTAATCTTATTGAATACTATATATATATGTATATTATTTATATATATTGTAATAAATAAAGTGAAACGGATCTCTTTGAGACCAAAATAGAGGAAAAAGACCAGAAAATCCATTATACAATGTCCCAAAAAATCCTATATTCTGAGTACATAGAAAAAAATTGCATCATTCTGTGAAGGCAAAGAAATTCTCCAGAAAAGCATATCACTTCATAGAAAATTTAAACCGTATAAACCAAAAAAAAAAGGTGCCTGACAAGAAATAACTAGATCTTAAAAAGAAAGTATTATCAACTATTGAACAAAAAGGTACCCAGCAAGCATATCTCTCTGACTGACTACCTCGCCGTGCGGGGAAGGGAAAGAAAAAAAGCAATTTCGTTGGGCTTATTGAAGAAGTCATGTTTTGACAAAAACTGCAGTTGGGCCAAATGCTTTCTCAAACACCCAAAATTTGCCCACTATACTTTTAAGAAAGTGGCTGCACGTTTGGACCTTTAGGCCCTTTTTCCAAACAGGTTCTTCATTTACCAGCACTTTAGCAGCTTGTAGGGGGATCCTCAAGGACCAGGAGGGCAGGCTCATTGAGTCTTTCATGTTTAATATCGGAGTAGGAGACCCTCTTGCATGGAGTTGTGGCCGATAAGGATATAAATAAGAATGATATAACTACACTCTGTTGATAATAAGCACTGTACAAAAAACCGGACCGGACTGGCCGGTTCGACCGGTTGAACCGGGAACCGGCCAGTGGTCCGGTCTGGTTTGATGGTTAAACCGGGGGAACCGGTCAGAAACCAGTCGAACCGGTTAAAACCGATGGTTGAACCGGTTTCAATTTTTTTATTTTTTTTATTTTTTTGTTTTTGCTTTTTTTAGGGGAAAATTGGAAGTTGAAGACCAAAATGAAGAGAAAAATAGGTAAAGAAAGAACAAATCTAAAAAAAAATGAAAAAAATTATTTAAAAAGATATAATAATTATAAAAAAGGAGATATCATTGCATAAGTATAGGCATTATAACTTATACTAATAGATTTTAAGTATTTTTTTCTTAAAAATCTTCATTTTTATTTATAGAAGTTTAAAAATATATTAATATATATTGCCACTAATAAATTATAATATTTTAATATGACCGGTTCACTACCGGTTTAACTATCGGTTAGACCCCGATTGACCCATTAACCATTGAACCTGTGTTGTGACCGGTTCATTACCGATCCAATTTTTCGTTCCTTGATAATAAGTATTGTCGTTTCCTGGAGCCAGTTGGCGTAAATTAAGCAAAGGGACAAGGGATTGTTTGGTGGAGTTAGTATCTGAAGGTCTCCAATGAGACTAGCTTAATTGATCAGTCAAAGAAATGACAAATATCTACGTGTCACAATGTTGGATTAAGTGTAAGACCGTCCCTGTCATTTGAATCATATGAATACAACAACAACCAAAACCACGGTTACATAATTCACACCTGGTCATTGTTATATATTAATAACTAAATGTTTGAATAAATTGTTGAACAAAAATTTTTCTCAATAATTTTATTGAGTGTACCATTCGGTACTATTTTCAGTCCTAAATATAAGATAAAGTTGACTTTTTTTTTGAAAGATTAAGAAAGCTAAATAAGTTACTTAATCATAATATATGTATTGTATCTTTATATTATATATCATTTTATTAGTCAAACTAATTAGTTTGGAGAAAAAAATAAAAATATAAATACTCTAAAGTAATTTAATTAGCTTTCTTAATTTCTTCAAAAAAGTCAACTTTATCTTATAATCAGGATCGGAGGGAGTATTATTTTTTATCCCCATTTTTAGGACTTTATACTACTCAGATATATTCTCCTCATTAACACCTCCAACGATCTTCTTTGTGCTTGTCTACCAATTTCTCTTTCAGTAGACATCACACCAAATTATTTTCATATATATTCATCATTATAAATCTTATATTTTTAACCCGTATGATCACACTTCTATTTCAACATATTCATCTCAGTTACCCCAATTTTATGCTATAGTTGTCACTTTAAATTACAATATTTAAATTATAGGAACGAAAAACAAAACATTTACCCTAAGAGAGTTGCTTATTATTTAAATTCAATAACACTCAAGTATGAACTGTTAGTTGCAACTATCTGTCAGAGAGAAATGTAAGACTTGGATGGATTTGCTTCGTATGTTTGAAATAAAAGCAATACGTGTGACTCGGTGTGGGGTTGTGATGAAAGATATTATATTCAGTGTTTTGCACATTGCACGCACATGCATCTTTAACCAAGTTCTATTATTTCACTATATGGTCCCAAAAGTGGTTGGTTACCTCCAAACCTATATATCTATTATCAGCCACATCCTTGCTTTAATTTCAACAAAGTAATTTAATTTCTGCATTCCCATTAAAAGATTTCAAAGTCCCCAAGTCGTAATTCAATAACCAACGCCCACGCACAACATCAAAATTTCTTCATTGAAGCAGCTGTCACAAGCTCATGTTATGTCCCACAGTTGCATCAGTTCATGCACTTCCCCCAAATGGGCAGTACATTAAGGTTCACTTTTGGGTTATGTTTTCAAAATCAATTTGATTTTTAATTAGTATCAATAACAATAATTTACACTTTATATTGATTGGTTGTGACTTAATATCGTACGTCATCAAATTGATTTTTGGGGATGCTTTAGTCATCATTTTAAGGGTTTTTCCCCCTTCCTGGACACATTGATTAATTTTTTCATATTTTTCTCTATGTACTTTAGACAACATTTTCTTCTTTTCGAACTTTAATAATATCCCTTTCTGTAAAATGAGAGTTTATTGTGTTGTATCTTTTTATTTAATTTTTAATTATTGTTTGTTCTTATTCAGAAAAATATTACTAGTAAAGAGAGAGATAGAGGTATGATGAATTTCATTTTATATATGTGTGAGTTCACGAAATCGTTTTATCTTTCTTTTCCTACTGATATGGTCCCAACTTTGGAGAGAGACTTCTCCTAGCATTTACATGGATTAATTCAACCTTCCGAGATGTATGATGATTTTACACACAATTGATCAATTCAACCCAATTTTTAAACAAGTTGGTTTATATGGTACGCGCTCTTTTGATTAGAAGTTAGATAACTAATTTATAAATATTAAGGTAATTAGTTTAGTTACATGTGTTAAGTTTGAAAAATACCCCTTTAACAGTTGCATTGAAAACTAACTCCGATGGAAATCCTCTTAGTAACTGCAATTTATTAGTATAATTTGAAGAATAAATTATAAAATTGGGATACAAAGTGGATTGAAGTATATTACATTTAAGATCAAAATAAATCCCTTTACTAACTTATATATCTAGGAATGGACGAGTATATTACTATTTTGAACAGGGTGCTTGATGAGATTATTTACTAACAATTGCTTCAATTTATTATTAAAGTACTATTCTTAAAAGATGGTCCTCTTCTTTTAAACCAAGAAATATAATTGAGTGAGATTTGGACGTCTCATTTTTTTTTCAAACTTAATATTGTTAATTTTTTTACTAAGATAAATGAAGTATGTGAAGTTGAATAAGATGAATTATACTTAAGTAAAGTTCTTGCTTTTGCATTAATTTATGAAGAGAATTATTAATGTCCACATTTTTTTTGAATTGATTAGTAAACTTTAAATGGTCCACATATGCATATAAAATGTAATTGTATTATCAATAACATTTTTTTTGTTTGCATGTCACAATATTCAAGAAATAGAGTCTATATAGGACACATCTGGGCCCTAAATAATTTTGAAGATTTCAAGTTGCTGTACTTGAGGATAAGTCGTTAATTAAACAAAGCATTTTCAGCTTTCCCAGATGAAAGCTATATATGGGATATAGCCTCCCTATTATCAACTCGCACATGCCTATATTTTACATATAACATATATCTCATTTCACTCCATAATTGGATGTGACTCCACCTTTGCTTCTTGTCCCTTTTGTTACGTTTTTTGAGTCCATTCGAACATACACTGCACTTTCTCTTTTCTTTTTTTTATAATTAATTAACATTTAAAAAAAGAAAGAAAGTGAATTTGATGTGTCATGTATATGAAATTTGATACCTAAATGAGTTGTGTTGTTTGTAATTTATAAATAACACAACTTAATTGTCAGTATTTTTATATTACTTTTACTCCTTTGATTTCTGTATATAAATTACTTTTAATTAATTTACACAAATTAAAAAAAAAATTATCGAAGTTTGTTAAAATCACAAAAAAAAAAAAAAAGACTTGTCAAAATTTGTTGAATTTTGTTTATTTGAATTAGTTGGAGCTCTTAACATTTCAGGAGTTATCATGACTTTTCAAAATTATCCTGATTAAAGTCCAACCCCAACTTAACTATATATCTCTTAATCATTACTCTCTCAATCATAACTTTTGGATTATATCATAATGAGGCGCATGTGTTGAAAACTAGTTAATATTGATTCTATAAAATAACTCACATTTAAGTACTTCAAATCTTTTCGAATGCGACCTAGCTATAAGAATAGAAGGAGTACACATAGACATATAGTAGGATGTGCTTCCAGCGGTATTATTTTTGTTTTAACAAAAAGACACATGTGCCTACCAAAAAAATATACTTATATGATCTTTTATTTAATTTAGAGAGATTATGAAAGCTAAATAAATTTCTTAATTATAAGGTATGTCATGTGATTTTTCTATTTGTATAACATTAGATATTATATATTAGTTAACAAAATTAAGTAAATTAATTTAGAAAAAAATGATAAAAATAAAAGATAAAATGGTAAAAGGTTTAACATTCAACAAAAAAATTCACTCTGAAACTAAGTCCTACATTTAGGACTGAAGGAGTATATAGCTCGATGGTATAGCCTTATATAATACTCCTTATGTTCCCTAATATAAGACATATTTATTTAATTTGATTAAATTAAGAAAATTAGTTACGTTAATTAATATAACATATTTTTCTAAAACGCCCTAGTCATCATCTTTAATTTCCTTCTTCCCTCTTCTTGATTATTGTTAAAGAAGCATCAATAGGGGTAAATTAAGAACAAATTGATAAATATGAAAAATATGTCTTATATTTAAGGCTAAAATCAACTCTATAAATATATCATATATTAAGGACCAGAGGATATACGTCGGAGTACTTGTAAACGAGAAGAGTGCGGCGGCTTCTTATAAAATAAGTATGTATAAATTGTCTGTTTAATCTCACCAAATAATCTGATTGATCAATTATTTTAGGGGACAGAAAGAAAATAGAAGCAGAGCAGGATGTAGACAATGCACTCATATGATAAAAAGTACATTAATTAGTCAAATCACAGTCATTTCAGAACTAGATAAACTATTTAAAAAGCTTTTTTGAATATTTGCACTATTTAAAAAGCTGATTAAGAATTAGTCACACAAGAAAGACAAACTGTCCCTCACAACCTTAACCCTAATTAAAACGGTAACAATAAAAAAAAAACAGAGGTACACTTTAGACATTAAAAATGTCATTATTATTTAAAAAGAAGCTGATGAGATATGCATGCGAATGGCTATTCTGTTACAGAGCTTCCATGTTCCATAAAGTGTCTGTCATGTTTCCTAACGTCCATTCACTTTCTTCTGTTGGCTGATGAAAATAATAATCAAACGGCAACATGTCGTAAGTTTCCATGATCGTTGTCGGCGTTGTCATCGTCGCTGGTTCCTGCAGATTCTGATCCATTCCATAATACCCAGAAGCAGTACTAGTCATATTGTTCATCACCAACAAATTTTCCTGATGAATTGGGTTGCTGTAACAACCATTATTGTTCTCTAACATACAGCCAGAGCTTTCTGGGAGCACTTGTGAAGAAGGTTCCAGAATCTGCGAGAATTGCCATGAATCAGAGGCAAAATTGCTGGGAAAATTTGCCGGAGGCTGCTGAAAAGATGGTGATGACGACGAAGAACAGGACAGAGAATTAGGTATAACAGAGTTGTTGTGGTTGTTGTAGTAATTGGTTGACGACAACATTGGAGAAGATGATGAAGAAGAAGAACCATGATTAAGGTTTGTGTCTGATGTGAGACAAGAGTACGAGGTGGTAGTAGTGGAAGGAGAATTGACCAGTTTCTGTTGTTGTTCAACCTTTTGAACTAATCTTGGAGTCCAGAAACAGCGAATTGCATCTATGAATTTCTTGCTTCCAGATTCAATATTAAGTTGGCGAGCTTGTTTCTGCACTTTGGTTCTCCAATAGTTCTTGATCTCATTATCAGTTCTTCCTGGCAGATGCTGAGCAATTTTGGACCACCTTAATAAAAAAGGATCAAATCCAAGTTAGTTTCGTTGCAATAGTAAGAACATAAGAACCAAACCATACCAAAACATGAACAGAACACAATATTGAGAGCGAGAGGCTGGTTTGTTGCAAACTACCTGTTACCCCACCTAGACTGGAGTTCTAGGATCATGAGCTGTTCTTGTGGGGTAAGGCTTCCACGCTTGATGTCTGGTTTCAAGTAATTAAGCCATCTGAGTCTGCAACTCTTGCCATTCCTCTTCAATCCTGAAGAATTATTGTTAAACCAGAAAACACATAATTAGTTATATTGTTCAGTAAAGCTATAATGTATTAAGCAAGGATCTTGTTCATACGTACCTGCACTTTTGGCTAACATGTTCCAACGACCTTCGCCGTGGCGAGCGATATAGTGAATGAGGAGGCTGTCTTCTTCAAAAGTCCAAGGGCCTCTTCTAATCTCAGTACTATTCTCTTCTTCTTTACAACACATCCTCTTGTTATTATTATCTCTCTTTGTTATAGCAGACATAGCTCAGTTTCTTGGAATTAATGCTGCTATATATGCTAATAATTAATAAAGCTGTAGTGAAAATGAAGGCATATATAGACTAGAACAAAGGATCAAGCTGTCTTCACCAAAAACGAACTTAAGAACTAATAATAATCTTCTCTCTCATTGATGAGATCTGAGACTTGGTTGTCCATATGGCTATTTATATTCATCAAGGTGGGCAATTTTAATAAATAACAATCTGAGTAATTGTTCCCCGTTTAATCGACACGTGGATATATGAATGTGTTAAAAGCAGGAACAAGCTCTTTTTACTCTATTTTGGATTTGAAGAAGTGTGAACTGATGGGGCTAGCTAGTGCTATGCTATATTGCCTATAATGGAATTTTTTGAGATAGGGTTTGGTACTATAGTGAAGATATTTCCTTGTCTGGGATAAGTCACTCAAAAAATGAACAGTAATCTAGATATGATGATATAATAAAACATGGGTTGAGTATACCCCTCGTTTGTAGGTTCAGCTAGCGAAGGGGTCAGACACTCTCATTAATAGGAGAGGGTTTGATCCTAGGAAAGTTCACTTAGTTGTGGTTCAGTCAAAGCGCTGGGGGAGGCATATCAATTTAGAGCTCTATCCTTGGATCGTGAGTGCCTAACCTCTTTGCTACAACTTTTTTACCCAAAAAAAAATATGGGTCCAGTATATTTTTCAAAAGACGAAGAAGAAGGGATTATTCATGCATATTATATTAGGACATGAAAATATTCTATAGAGAACAGAGACATGTTCATAGTTGATAGGAGCATTATAAGCCACTAGAGAAGCATCAATGAAGCAAAATATATGGGAGGATGTCTACTTAGGGCCTGTTTGGTATGCGGAAGATTTGAAGAGGGAAAGGAACTTTGAGAAGGGAAAGGAAGATTGTAAAGGGTGATGGAAGATGAGTTGAGGGAAGATGGGTTGTTTGGTAGGAAGAAAATTGAGGGTGGAACTTGAAGGAAAAAAAGATAAATGCCTATTTTACCCTCAACATATGTTAATAATTATATATTAATTAAATTTATATTTCAATTCATAAATTAAATAATCAGTAGCACAATAATTTAAAAATTAAATAAAATGAATAAAATATAAATTATAATTTAAATAAATAGATAAATTATTTATTTATTAATGAAATTCGAATATGTATGGCGGGAATTTTGAAAAGTTCGAATTTATTGATGAAGTTTGAACTTGCAAGACAGGAATTTTGACAAGTTCGAATTTGATAAGCAAATTCTGTTGAAAAGTTCAAATTTCGTGCCTTTTAATTTAAATATTTTAGGGGTATTTTTGTCTTTTGGATCTTCCTCCACTGAAGAAACTTAGGATCCCACCAATTTAGGTGGGATCTCATCTTCCCATAAATAAGGGAACATTGATGGGCCCGAGGTGGGCTCGGGAACTTGAGTTCCCGAGAAGATTGAGCCAAAATTGCGTACCAAATGAGGGAACTTGTGCATGTTTCCTTCCCTTCCCACATCTTCCGTGTACCAAACAGGCCCTTATTTGCTCACAAGTCACAACTTCATGACAAGAAAAAAACAAAGAGTAGGCTATGCTGATAATAATAAGGGTACATGCCACAATTCAAATGAATTTTTCTTTAGACATTTTTTCTATGAGATATTCCTTCTCAATTGTTGTAACTCCCTTCCGTAATTATATCCGAAATTCGTGATTAAAGTGAAATAGAGACCAATAATAAACAAAGCACAATTTCAATCCTATATACCAGACGGGGTTTTCACAAATAGCTTTCGAAATCTCATACAACTGGTCTCAAATTCACATTTTGAATATAATTACTACACGAAGATAAATCACATTCATTATAATCAGAGTGCACAACAATAATCCCAGCAATCCCGGGTTCATACCTTTACAAAGAAGTCATAGGGCACATTCACCCTTTACAAGTTTGTTAGATCTCATGTTTTGATGATAACAAAAGAATGGTTTGAAAAGGAAATGATTAATAAACAAGTTTGAACAAAGTAATGATAGGAACAAGCATTACTTGAAGTAAGCATTTGACTAATGAAGAAAGACCAAGAGAAAATGCTGAAGAACTTGATCAGAAGCAAGTTTACTAAGGCATTACTCGAGGAGCTACTTGAGTAATAAGACAAAACTTGAAGTAACCAGAGACAACTTCCAGTAACCTACCAACGTTACTCGAGTAGGTACTCGAGTAATAGTGCAAAAATTTTCAAGGTGCTCTCGGCCTGCCAATGTTACTCGAGGAGCTACTCGAGTAACCAGGTAAAAACTTGGAGTTGCTCTCGGCCTGCCAATGTTACTCGAGGCGCTACTCGAGTAACCATGTGAAAAAACTTCCAGTTGCCTTCACTTTTCCAATGATACTCGAGTAGCTACTCGAGTAACTCTATTTCTAAAAATGTGGAGCTCTCGGCACTTAGTACTACTGCTAATGTTACTCGAGGAGCTACTCGAGTAACGCACTAAGGTAAGTTAAAGCTTGAAGGTGGTACCCGATTAACTTGATTTCTTTTTATCTCATTTTCCTCAAGTCCTTACTCTAGTATGCAAGTATCTAATGTTGTATTTTAAGTGGATTCCTCGAGTAAGTACCCGAGTATGCAGAAATATTTTCAAGGTAAACCTCAAGTCATTACCAGGGTAAGTCATGCACAAGAAGTACAATTACTCAAGGTGGTACCTGAGTAACCTATGCACAAATTAGTGCATTACTCGAGTCCATACCCGAGTAACAAGGTAAGTGCTCTCGGCCTTGAAATCCTGCCAACATTACTGGAGTAGAGCATCGAGTAACCACAAGTTTATTTGAAGGTTTACTGGAGTTGGTACCCGAGTAACTCATAAAGTTATGAGTGCATTACTCGAGTAGGTACCCGAGTAAACAGACATTTCCAAAGGTTTGAAAATTGGTTATTCCATGCACTACCCGAGTATTCTTGTACTTGCTCATTGACTTGAAGTTAATTTAAGATTTCCCGATGATACTCGAGTAAGTACTCGAGTAACCTTCATGTGATACTCGAGTAGCTACTCGAGTAAGCAGACCCAGAAAGTTTGAAATCATTTCAACGGTCATTGTTCTGTTTCCTATTTGATTTACTTTTCATTATATTAGTGTACTTAACATTTCAACAGGTAAACAATGAAGAGATCTTAGCAAATAAGGAAAGTCAAAAGCAATGCTCAAATGTCACCGACCATCACCGACCGTCACCTACCATAACGTATGTTTTTCAAAAACTGGAGAAGTCAATAATGGCTGCGCACGCTCCAACGGACATGAAGAAATATGTTCCAGCAATCATTACCAACGTATCTATATATATGTGGACATCTGAACAGAGAGGAACACAAGAACACACTTACGAACGTATCATCAAGTTCATTACTCTGTTTTCCATTATACTTGTGATTCTATGCTTCAGTGATTCTTATTTACTCTGTAAGAGAGATATTTCATTCAAACTCAATATTTGTTATTGAGGTAACTTAAGGTTGTGGAACCTTGAGTTGGGATTGAATTACAACTTGTAAGGGGGAGCGAGTGTCCAGGTGTAGGAACTTGCTTGTACTGAGGTGCCAAGAACCCACTGAATCTTGGAAGTTATAGTGAAACTCTCAGAGAAGCTCTGAGGACTGGACGTAGGTCAAAGTGGTTGTGGCCGAACCAGTATAACTCCCGGTGTACACTTCGGTGATATTTCTCCTTACTCTTTCATGTTTTAATTTCAACGTCAAATTTTATATTTACAACGAAATTTTTAAGATCACCCAATTCACCCCCCCTCTTGGGTGAAACGCTTGCTCTAACAAAGTTCTCATACGGGGATTACACAAATCCATCTCAATTACATATCCGAATACTATCCATATATACACATCCAAATCTAAATATGAATATCTAATACACAATACTCCCAACTATGATAACCAACTACCAAAATTACAACCCGAAGGAGTCCTCATCGCCCTTGGATGCTTGCCCCATCCTCGATCCACCTACCCTATCTGCATGATTAGTAGGGAAGGGTGAGATTCGAGAGAATCTGAGTAGGGAAATATTTCCAATATGCATGCAAGATAGATGTTTAATGCATGACATGCTTGCATAACTCATGCTCGCATAACTCATGCTCACTTACAATGACAAATTTGTAAGCTCAATGCTTCGAACAACATACATATGGCCATAGTATACATTAAAACATAGCTTTAAATCATTCATACATGTTTCACATAATCAAGCAAAGCAAAGACATGCATCAATACACCAGAACAAATATCCAATACATGCAGAAGAGGTAAGTTCCCTACCCTGGTCCTTTCCACATATGCTTCAGCACCAGCAACTCCCGATCAGGGCAAACATCAAACCCTATAACCAAAACACGGACATAGGGTTAATCCCTTTTCTAATTCCTTAACTTTCAAACACTTAAGTTGGTTGTCATTTACAACCTTTAGGTGGCTACTCAAAGCCTAAACATATGCCTACAGGGTTGGGAAACACTTGATCAAATATTTCTTTTGAAACCTCAAAACCCCATTTTTATTGCATCACTCAAGTGATGGATGACTTGCACTCGAGCATGAAAGCTCACTCGTGCGAGTGCTTGACCAAAAGCACAGACGGAGACAGAAAATGATCACAACACTCAAGCACCAAGATAACCCTCAAGTGATATCCTCATACTCACTCAAGTCCCACTAAGTGAGGCACAAGAAGTGCTCACCCTAGAGCACAGAAAGCTCAGAGCCAGAATTGCACTCGAGCACTAGCTTTGGCACTCAAGTGAGGGCATAAAACTCGTGAGTGCTAGCTCACACTCTTGACAAACCGACTGCGAGTGCCATCCTGAGAAGCAAGCTCATAGTGAAAAACACATGCTTACTCGAGTGAGACCTGTAGTACCCCAAATTTTGAGACTTAAGCTTAGAGAATAAGCCTGAGGTTAGGGAACAGCTAAGCCCTGGTTTAGCAGGATCCCAAATTTGGATTAAGAAATATGAAAATGAGTTTGATGGTGATTCCAAGGGAATAACCATAATCAGGGGCAAAACGGTAAAGTTACCAACCAATTGATTGGTTACCGAGGAGGAAACTCATTAGTAACTTTAAAATCAATGGCTAGGATTGAATTGTGTAATAGATCAAGGGGCGGAATCCCGTGTGTATGTGTGTATGTGAGCTCATGGGAGGTTGGTCAAGTTTGTGACACTTGGCAAATTATGGACCCTTGGATTTGGGTCAAGATTTCAACTCTTCCATCTCTCCTCTCTCCCTCAAGTCGGCTGTGGGTGTGTGTTGGAGCCAAAAATCTAATCTCCTTCATCCCTTTCTTTCTCTTTCTTCTTCCTCCATTTTCGTTGAAGCTTGGGAGAAAAGAGAAAAAGAAAAGGTGAGATTTAGCTTGGTTAATGTCCTTTAATGCTCAAATACATTTCTTTAAAGTTGTTCATAGTGAAGAGAGCTTCATTGCTATGGTTTTAGATTTGGGAAAGAAGGTGTTTTGAGAGCTTGTGGAATTTAGAAAGCTGAAGAATCAAGGATTTGACTTGGAAAAGAGGAAGAGTTGAATGTTTGCTCCCTTTTGATATATTATTTGTGATTTATGGTTGAGTTTTGTGATTTGTGGAATTTTCCCTAATTTTGGTATAATTGCAAAATGGATTATTTGAATGTGGTATTGAGGTAAAAATGGTGTCCTAGTGTGTTTTGATACCATTGGGATTGTTTATGATCATTGGAAAGGAATTGGTGTGATTTGGGTAATATGTGGGAAGATTGTGACCAAAAGGGGAAAATGTTATTATGATGTGATTTTGGTTGTTTTGAGGCTTCTAATGGGTTCCTTGTGTGAAATTGTGTGGGAATAGCTTTGAGTTAGGATTTTAGGACCATTGGAAACATATTGGTTAAGTTTGGGAAGTGCTGTCAATTTTCTGCATTTTCTGGGTTCTGATAGCATCACTCAAGTGAGCATGGGTCTCACTCGAGCGCAGCGTGATGTTTTCCCTTTCCCCTTCGGTTTTGGTTGCACTTGTTCATGGAAGAGGTAAGAGTGCACTTCCTCACCTATGAGTGATGTAGGTTATCACTCGAGTAATCATGTGCTTCTACACTAAGAGCCGATTCTCGAGTTGTCACTTGCAATTGGTTTGTCAAGAGTGTAAGCCAGCACTCGCAGGTTGTGTGGCCTCACTCGAGTGCTAGAGCTAGTACTCGAGTGCACTACTGGCTCTGGGTTTTCTGTGGCTCTCGGGTGGTCACTTCTTGAGCCTCACTCGGTGGAACTCGGGTGAGTGTGAGGCCATCACTAGAATGCTATGTTGGGCACTCGAGTACTGTGGGTATTTTCTATCTCTGGTTATGCTTTCAAGCAAGCACTCGCACGAGTGAGCCATCCTCACTCGGGTGCGAGTCATCCATCACTCGAGTCCACCATCCATCACTCGAGTGATAAGGCTAAAAATGGGTTTGTGAAGTTTCAAAAGAGAACTTTGGTCAAGTTTCTCCCAACCCTTTAGGCATGTGTTTAAGCTTTGAGTAGCTACGTAAAGGTCGTAAATGATAACCAACTTAAGTGTTTGAAAGTTAAGGAATTGGAAAATGGATTAACCATATGTCCTTGATTTTGGTTATAAGGTTTGATGTTAGCCCTAATCGTGAGCAGCCGGAGCTAGAGCTTACGTGGAAGGACCAGTGTAGGGAACATATATCTTCTGCATGTATTTGATATTTGTGTTAGTATGTTGGTGCATGTTTTTGCTTTACATGATTATGTGTAATTTGAAGCTATGTTTCAATTTATGCTATAGCCATCAGTATATTGTTTGAAGCATTGAGCTTACAGATTTGTCATTGTGTGAGCATGAGTTATGTGATGCAAGCATGTCATACATTAAACATTTATCGTACATGCATATTGGTATTGTTACCTACTGAGATTCTCTAGAATCTTACCCTCCCCTACTAACCTTTCAGACAGGGTAATGGATCGAGGGTGGAGCAAGCAACCAAGGGCAATGAGGACTCCTTCGGGTTGGCATTCTGGTAGTTGGTTATCATAGTTAGGATGCATATTTGGATTTGGTTGTGTATATGTGGATGAGGATTTGATTATATGTATGAGATAGATTTGTGTAATCTCCGTATGAGAGCTTGTATAGGCGATTGTGCCTTGTAAGGCTTTGATTAACATATGGAAACCGGGATTGCCGGGATTATTACATCGCATACTCTGATATATTTAAATGTGATTTATCTTCGTGTAGTAATTGTATTCAGAATGTGAATGTGAGACCAGGTTGTAAATAATTTTGAAAGGTATTTGTGAAAACCCTATCTGATATATGGGTTTGTAAATGTTATTTGATAATTATTGTTCTCTATTTCGCTTTAATCACATATTTTAGATATAATTACGGAAGGGGGTTACAAGACCAACTGCACTCGAGTGATAACCCACACCACTCATAGGTGAGGAACTGTATTCTCGCTTTTCCACATGCAAGTGCAACCAAAACTGAAGGGGAAAGGAAAATATAATCCTATACTCGAGTGAGGCCTTCGCGCACTCGAGTGAGGCTCTATCAGAAGCCAAAACGCAACAGATGACAGAATTTTTCCTAACTCAACCAATATATTTCCAATGGTCCTAAAATTCTTATCCAAGACTATTCCCACACAATTTTATACAAGGAACCCATTGGAAACCTCAAAATATCCAAAATCACATCACAATGACATTACTTGATAGTGTAGATATGTTACTTGATAAACGAAAATTGTTAAATCATAATGAAATGTCATAAATTCCTTAACAAAACTTCTGCAAAACATGATAGTTTAGATTTGTTACTTAGTAAATGAAAGTTGTTAAAACTTAATGAAATATCATGAATTCCTTAACAAAACTTGTGAAAAACCTGATAGTGTAAATTTATTACTTGGTAAATGAAAGTTATTAAAACATAATGAAATGTCATGAATTCCTTAATAAATCTTGTTACTTTGATAATAATTATTCCTATAGGAGCTTCAGGCTGACAAGGGTATGTCATGCCAATCAACTGCGGCCAGCGAGGGTAGGGGTTACTGTGTTAATATATATATACATACACACACACCCCCCTTTGAGGGCATTTGTGATAAAATTCTTTTAATTTTAAAAAGGATAAATCAGATCTAACACTTTTTTGGTATTATAAATATTTGAAATACTATTTTGTCCTTTACTATTTTTAAGGTTCTTTTTTGTGTCATTTTCCCTTGAAATTTTAATTAATATGATAGTCTAACATTTTAAATTTAATATTAAATATATTCTTCATATTTCATCCTTTATTAAATATTGCACTTTTAATAAGGCTTTTAATTTGATCAAGGGTGTAACCCTTTCTAGGCTTATTAGAACTTGAGTTCTCTTTACGGAGATAAAACCACTCACCACCACACCAACAACTTATTTTAATAAATATGATTTAGATTTTTCCACCTTATATATGTGACAAAAAAATAACGTATGAGCTAGATTTACATCCTTATTAATTGGATTGGGTCATTCTTCGTTCATCATACTAATTTTAGCATTAAGAGAACTAAACATAGTCATTTCCCTCGGGTTAATTAACTGGGATTTTAAAGCTAATTAACACCTTCTATGGTCTAATTAAGAATTTTGGTTTGACTAAATGTTCCCCATATAAATTTAAATCTCAACAGGTTCCGTTTTGTTAATCTCTCATTTTTAATTTATAGCAATTTATATTAATATTAAGTACTCATGGATTAAATAGTTAGTTAATAAGGACATATAGCACAGTGGAGAGAAAATGAATGGATGAGATATTCTTGTACGTGGTCCATGAAAAATAGTATAAAAACTTGATGCACTACATGTGAAATTTGGGGCGAAAATTGGGTCAAATGGATATTTTTGAATAAAAAAAAATTTAGATATTTTCCATATAAATTATTAATACTTCTATATCTTATTTCGTTTTTAAACTTATTCAATATATACATTTTTTCACTGTTTATCTAAGGAAAAAATTCTTATATTGAAGCATTTATAGGGCCTACAGCACTTGGTTAGAGCCATGGGATTATAGAGAGAATAGACTGTATATTATATTGTGAACTATCGAAATACTATATTATTCATTATGCTTTGACCATAATAATAACCAAAGCATGTTGATAAAAAATAATAATAGTCAAAACATGGTAAATTAGATAAAAATGTATTTGAAATGAAGAAATAACATAAACCATCGATCAATTGAAGATTTTGAAGAAGACGAAATTAAAAGTGAAAATGGAAGGAATGTTAATTGGATAGTTGCTAGGGTAGAATTCTTTTTTTTTTTTTCCTTTCCCCAAAAGGAAGGGTATTTGATTGAGTAAGGGCCAGATTGTTTAAGATTAAAAAAAGATTTTAGTTAATCTAAACATGAGACATTTGTTGGAAGTAAGATGGAGTTGTCGGGATATTTTTCTTTTGGGAGAATATGAACTAAACACATGAGGCATGTGCTGTGAAAGGCTTATTTGATAAGCTATTTGAAATAACATATAAAAACTTAAAAATAGATATTTTTTTTTTAGAAAATTACTAAAAAAAATTGGCATTGGATATTTATTACCCAAATGTAGCTAAAATTTGTTTAAGGGCCCATGTTTTTAAACAAATGCAACTCATCTTTGGCATGCATGTTTAACTCTTCTTGCACAATTTTTTTTTTTTTTTGGTCTCTGAATTAAGATGTATACAACTTATCTTCAGCAAATGTAATTATTTTTTAGTTGTACCATATATGCAATCTATCTTCAACTATATACAAAAGTGTCTCATTTAACCTTTAGAATAGGATATTTGTGTATATATATATATATATATATATATATATATATATATATATATATATATATATATATATAGCTAAAAATATATTGCACAGAATTGAAAGAGAGTTTGCACCTATTCAAAAACCTAACAAATTTCAAGTATTTTTAGACAATAAATATTTTTTCTTTGGATTTTTGTTGCTCGCTCTCCCTCAACTTTTGCATATGGGAGAGAATGTAACCCCCTACCTTAATAGTCGAAATTATAGTTCGAAAAAGCGTCATGATGATGAATTAGAGACCAACGAATAATTCAGAGCTTATTAAAAATCTCATCTTCAAGACAGAGTTTTTAAAAAATTTTCCAAAACTTGTTCGATACGGTCTCACTTTCACATTTCGAATATATTTGGTATGTGTAGTTCGGTTTCATTCATACATATCAGAGTGTAACAAAAATTCCTGATAACACCCGGGTTTCATTCATTCAGTTAAGGGTTTACAGGGAATACTCACCCCTATTAACTTCCATATCAGGGATTACATGAACTATCCATATTCACAACACTTACAAAATGTACAATAATCCAAAATATGATAACCAACTACCAAAAACTAAAACTCTAAGCTAGGAACTCTAGCCGCCATTCGTCACATGCTTCTCCTTCGAACTACTTGCCCTGGTTGTAGGTTAGTCAATGGAAAGAATGAGATTCAAAAAAATTACAGTAGCAACAATTCCCTTATAACATGTACAACCACAAAGCATGTAAGAAAATCACAAAGCAGCAATGCATAAACGGCATTTCTACAATAGCTTATACTGTATTAACAATGGCATGTTTCACAACAGCATATTTCACAACAACATGTTTCACAACGGCATGTTTCACTAAGGCATGTTTGACAACAGCATGTTTCACATCGACATTTCCACGACAACTTTCACTGTATTTACAACGGCATATTTCACAACGACATTCCCATTCATCACGATTCAATGATAAGACATGCATACAATGCATTATATATAGTATAAGAGAAAATGTCAGTACCTTGTTTTTTCTGCTCGTGCTCTGGCACTGGTCTATCATGTGCAAGGCAAATATCAAATCCTATAATCATAATAAAAGGCAAAGAGTTATTCTCTAATCCAATACTCAACTCCACAACACTTACAGCTGGTTATCATTTGAGACATTTAGGTGGCTACTAGAAGCCCAAACAGATGCCTAAAAGGTTGGGAACAACTTGACTAAAAACCATCTTCTGAGAGTTGAAAATGCAGTTTTCAAGGGATTGGTCACGACCAAGCCATCTACTGGCCACGACCCATGGATAGTCAGAAAGATTTGGGCTACGGCCAAGATCTACTCACCGTGGCTAAAATCATGTCAGAAACTTTTAGGCCGTGGCCAACATCCTTGGGCCGTGGCCAAGAATAGGTCAGAGAGTTTTGGGCCATGGTCAGAGCCCTGTTGGCCGCGGCCAAGAACTAGTCAGAAGGTTTTGGGCTACGGCTAAGACTCCCTGGCCACAGCCAACCACTGGCCTGTTTCCTGGCTATTTTCCAAATGACCATAACTTCTTGTACAAACATCAAAATGACACAAACTTTTATATCATTGAAAAGTTTGCAATGTGAACTACAAGACTGGAAAATTTCATGATATTTTGACGCCATTTGCTATTTCAAAACCCTATACAGAGTTGACCCTCTACACAGAATTTTAACTTAACAATTTTCCATAATTTATAGTTTTCAACCTAAGTGTACAATGGTTCCACAACTCACGTTCCACAACTCACCAAACCTATTCCCACACAGTTTTTCACAAGGAATCCAATGGTAACATCAAAAAACCCAAATTCTCATTCTGTCTACATGTTCTATTTTGAGACACATTTCAACACAAAACCTCACACCTAACTTCACATTCAAGCCTCCAAACCAATTTCATTGTCCACATACACAACAAAACACCATTTCCATCACAAAACACTATGCAATTCATACAACCCTATATCACATGAAAATCAGGAAAAACTTCCAAAAATTCAAAGTCTTAACAATGACCACAATATTCATATCAAAAGGTTGCTCTTACTCACCTTTATCACTTTCTCTAACTTGTTCCTTGCTTCACCAACCTCTAGTTTTCTTGATTCTTCAAATCACCGCCTCTTGAAAATCTAAAACCATACAATTGAAGCTCTCAACAAGAAGAACAAGATTAAAGAAGAGGATTTGAACTATAGAAGTCATCTTAAAGGCTAAAAGGTAAGAGGTTAACTTGACTTCACTTTCTCTATCCTCCTCCAACAATGGCTGAACATGAGAGAGCAAGAGAGAGAAGAAGATGATGAAATAATCAAATCTTCATCCTTCCCTAGCCTTGATGGCCGACCAAGAGAGGAGAGGGGGAAGATGAAAGAATTTAAAAATGCTATTTGACTTTTTGACTCCACCAACTTGTGCCAAGTATCAATATCTTGTGGTTTCTCATAAAGCATATAACCATATGATTACACTTACTAATTCTATTAGTCATTTAGTCACACTTCTTATTTCTAACTCTTAATTAATTTCTTTATCAATTGCAGACTAATTGGCTAGTAAATTTTTTATTCTTCCAGTTTTGCCCCTGATTATAGAAATTCCTTTTTGGTTCACCACTTAACACGTTTTATTCCTCCAATTCACCATGCCATACGCCTTCCCCTCTGTTTTAATTCAATTTAGGTTTTAATACCACAATTGAGCTTAAATATAGGGTTTGGGCACTAATTACTACTTATTGAGCTCATAATTCGCATTGCATTTCTCTAAAAGTGTTTAGTTACTTAATTATATTTAATTTTGGAATCATTAGCCCTTAATCATGTTTTAGAGCATTACAGAGAAAGAGAGCCAATAAATATTTTAATAGGGGATTTTTTAGCAATTTTTCCTTTTCTTCAACAACAAACCCTTCATGATTAGCTTAATTTGTCGTAACAACTCAACTATAAACTTAACTTATAAAATTATTTTTCCTTTAATTTGAAACAAATAGACCCTAAATATTGGATATGTGAATAATTTTTCAGTAGTCATCATTGCATATATAGAGCCCTGAAACTGATTCCTATCCCTAATAGTCATGAAAGTAATAATTACATAATTCTCAGTATATAGTCACTAATTAATTACCTTGAAGAAGTCATAGGTGCTAATATATATATAGATATATATATAGATATATTGTGAATAATTTGGTACCAATAATTAATATGGAAATATAATGTGATTAAGTACATCCACAAGCGTTCATGCTAGTGAAATGAGCTTTAGTCTTTTAAATTATAAGGTCTTGAATGTGAGTCCGTCTGATTAAAAAAAAAACATTTTTGTGATAGTCACATCCAATTGAGCATGAAAATACTCAAATCTCACTAATAGTCATATGGCCATCATATAAAAAAAGAACGTGATAACTGAAAGTAAATGTGGGGCGTGGTCCATACGCCTATATATATTGGGAGGTAAAACTGGCGAAAGATATATATATACACACGAATTTACTACTATCATAGAACTTAAAAAACAATCCATCACCACCAGTACAAGGCAGAAAAAACCAGCCAACAAACTACTTCACACGCACACACACACTATCCACTATATTCAGAGGAAACAATGAGACTCAAACATAATGATGGGAGAATATATATATCAGTAAGTTTTGTTCACAGGTTCTGTTATAATTTGTGTGTCTTCAATGCTACCTCTGATCTTTTAATGAAAAAACTGAACCACAGAGAGAGTACATCTAAGTTTCAAACAAGTGTTGGTCTGGTTTTTCTAAGATATTGGTCGTAAGTCTCAAGTCCTGATTTGATTTTGAGGTCTTAGATTCAATTAATTGTGGCTCTCAGTCCTCTTTATAATCATTGCATAATTCTTTCAATATATTAATAAAATTGAGTGAGAGAGAGATAATAAATAAAATGTTCGTACATCTAGACCTGACCGGTAGGTTTGGCTCAGAAACCGGAGAACCGGCACAAAACCGGCCGGGTGAGGCCCCAACCTGGGGTAACTTCTGACTCGGCGCTAACCCAGATGATTCGGGACTAACTCGGGCGAGTCAGCCGAGTTTATCGGTTTTAAATCACCGGATCGCAGATCCAGATCAGAAATCAAAGAGAAAAAGGAAAAGAGCATATCCAAATTAGAGGTTGAAGAAGAAGAGGGAGCAGATATAAATCGGAGGCTGAAACAAAAACGATAGAGGTTGAAGAAGAGAACGAGTAGATCCAGTCGCCCGAGTTGACTTTTCAAGAATTCACCATGTTTCTCCTACGAGTGCCCTCGTCAAGAACGCGAAGAAGAAGATAGCAGAGGACTGGAACCATAGAAGCACGCCGCAAAGAAAGAAGAAGAAGAGAATCACGCTGGTGACGCTGCAAAGAAAGAAGATGGAGAGACGCGTATTCCTCACACACTAACAAAGCCTAAATATTTATCAGGCTATTATTAAAAAAATACAATGTCAAAACTACCCTTTTATTCCCAATTCCTACTTATACAGATTTATTTAAAAAGGTAAAATAAGAAGTACTTCCTCCTGTCGAAATTATAATATAAAATTAATTTTTTTTTAGAGAAATTAAGGAAATCAATTAAATTACTTTAAAATATTAATATTTTCAGTATTCTTAGATTATATATTAATTTATTAGTCAAATTAATTAGTTTAAAGAAAAAAAATATAAATATAAATTCTCTAAAGTAATTTAATTGCCTTCCTTAATTTCTCCAAAAAAGTCAACTTTATCTTATAATTAGGACCGGAGGGAGTAATTCATTTATGCCCAACTATTTTCCTTTTTCTTTGTTAATATCTAATTAAACTTTAAAAATATGATTTGAAAAAATAATATTCAATAACCACATGTATAAAAATATTAAATAAATAATTTAATCATATATATTCATGATTTAACCAATTAATTTTTATAAAATATAAAATGACTAGAATTTAATTGACCGATTTAATTTTGAGCTGATTTTGGTCTGACCCACTAACCCTTGAATCAATATTACGACTGATTTGGTGTTCAATCCGGTTTTCAAAACCTTTATAATGCAGTGTTGAGTGATATAAAAGTGAAAACGACGTTTTAAAATTTAGAAATAAAAATGATTAATAATTAAATCACAAGTGAAAAAAAGAAGAGCGTGAAGATTAAGACAGAAACCAGCAGATTACGGTGTTCGGAGGGGAGAGAGAGACGTGTTTGACTGAACAAATAAAACAATGGAAAAGGAGATAGAGAGAGAGAGAGAGGTTATGAAAAGAAGACAAAATAGTGAAATACACAGAACTTCATTTCAAACATTTTTTCAAAATGATAACCATATTTGAAAGCCATCATATGCAACTACACGCTTTTGGTTATCTCTATTAATATAAATATTATTGTTATATCCACGTAAATTTTCATAGTGAATAACATGGTTCTGTGTTTTTTTGATATAAGTTGAACCTCTCTAGTTGATATGACTTTTACACAGTTCTTCAGCTAATGACAGCATAATGCCGGGCCTAAGTTACTAGGATATTGGGCTGTAGGGCCAAATTCGCTATGGGCTTTCATCTTATGGATCATAGACCCAATATCCCTATGACTTCTTACCCAAATCAAATTGTTATCTTTCAACTACATGAGGTCAGACCCAATAAAAGTTGGTCCAGCTAGTAACAAGGTTGACTCAACCATAAAATTTTGAATTCAAATGCGGTTGATATAAAGATCTTGTTAATGGGCGATTTATAAGTACCTCCATAAACACCTTTTGAGCCGGCGGCATGCACTTGCCTTGTTATGCCTTTAGGACCCAAAAGATTCAAGAAGAATCAATATTAGATCTCAAGAAGTCCCATAACAAATGGCTAGCATGTAATGATAAGTTCCAACATAGAAAATGACAAGAAATTCATATGCTCACTTATTATTGGGATTTTGTTATGATTACATTCATTTATTGAAATCTCATAGTGATTCTCCAAAGATTTGTTATCATTTAAATAATACAGATGGTTTGAAACTCTCGTTCTAAATAAACGATTTATGTGAGCTGGGTCTCAAAAGCTCACTAAAGCGACAACATATCTCCACACTAACTAATAAGATCCTCATTTTAGATCCTCATATCAGTAACATAATTTAAACCCACAATTGTATCAGTTATGAGTAAGATCTTCACCAAGTATAATTTGAACTTTTAAAAAAAATATATTGAGAAAATGATTCGTGATTTATGTGTTTAGCATATGAAACCATATACTAACTGGTAATATTGAATATCATAAAGCTGTAAAAAGTTCTTATTTTTTAAAGCTTTGACGAGAAGATAAATTAAAAGGAAATATTCAATAACAAACCCCAATAAAATGCATTGCATATAAATAATTGTCCTAACTTATCAACAAATTCCTTTACACAAAACTTCATGTGTTGATACATAAGAAGACATTTTATTGGGGAATTCTACAGCCTACAAAACAAGGGTCTATCAAATTCAGAAATTGAGGGGGGGTGGATGGAAATATAGAGGAATATTACACTTGGTATCTTAACGTTTTGAACCAAAAAATGATGATATGGGCAAAAATGGTGAATTGTATGGATGCCCAAGAGTTTTACCAAAAAAAAAGAAAAGATGAATGCACAAGGGTCAAGTATAGCTAGTAATTCGTGTCCAACCCGTAGGCCCGCGGGTTAGGACAGGGTTAGGGTTGGGTGTAACATCCCAAATTTTATTCACCAAGAATATATTGTAATTATTATATATATTCAATGAAATGGTGAATATTTAAGGCCAAAAGAATTAAATATTGAAAATTGAAGGTGGAACAGTGCTTTCAGTGAAATCGCCTGCAAGACAGTGAGATTGTCATATAGTTTTGGAAGACCAAATGATGACAAAAAATTATGAAATTTTATAGGGTTAAATTAGACATCCTAAGATTTAATTTGATAGGTCATATGACTCAATTGAAGCTATAGACAAAAAGATATGAATTTTTGAAGTTGATCCAGAAAATCTGGAAAGTTTCTGGAGCAGAGATCAAAGATGTAAAATCTGGGAATAATATGATAATTTACAGTAAAATTCCATATTTTTCCTTGAAACTAGACTCAGTGAGGGTTCCATAGGCTTTGGAATCGCCTCGAATCGATGTCTACAAAATTAGTTATGATTTTTCAAAGTTAAGGCAGAAAATCTGCCAGAATTGGCATTATTCCGAAAATTTGAGAAATAAAGTAATATTCCTTTTTCTCTTAATTATTTTAGAAATTTAGGGATGAAGGAGGAGAAGACAAGTGTCAAAATCCAATGAGGCCAAGTGTCAACACCACATGAAAGATGATGGAGATAATTGTTGTGTCATAAGTCCTTACTTATGTCATAAGGTTAGGTGGCCAACTTTTGCACCAATTGACTTGAGTAAATGGAAGAAACACTTGATTTAGTTGGAGCATAAGAGGGAGCACGTTTTTGACTAACCAAGGGAGAAAGAAATGATAATTGAGGTTGAGTGTACACAAAAATGGAATGATGGTGTACATGAAAGGTGTTGCAATCTCAACCATAGATGAAATCAAGGGCTAGGAAGGAAGATGACAAGGTTAATAAAATATCTTCTCTTCCCCTTCACACACACATTTCGTTCAAGGCACAAGGAAAAGAGGAAGAGAGAAAGCTTGAGAGATAGAGAGAAGAGGAGAGCTCAAGGAGGAAGAAGTCTAAGGTAGGTATTGTTGTTCTTGTGTTCAAAGCTTCCTCTCTTGCATAATAGCTTCTCTAATCTCTTTTTCTCTATGGATCACCATGTTAGCAAGCTAATCTCAAGGTTGAGGGGAGAGAGAGGACGTTCTAGAGAGAGAAACACCAAGGATCAAGAGGTAATCTCCAAAATCTCAACTTCTTTGTGTATTGAAGTTGTTGTTGGTGATTGTTGTTTGATTTATGTGATTTTTGGTTAAGTTGTAACATTGGAAAAGCCATAATCCTAAGGGGTTATGCTGTCCAAAATCCTTTAAATCATGATTATGAAGTTTTTAAATGAATTAATCAAGGATTAGAAGTGGAAAAGTACAAGTTTTGGAAGCTAAAACACAAAGCTCCATTTTTCTATTTTCCCTTCAATATTTCGGTCAGACCAGAACTGGTACAAGGAGTTGGATTTTCATGAAATAAATGGTTCCATTGGACTCAGTGGGCAAAAATAGGTGGGGTTACAGTTGGACAATTTTTCGGTAGAGGCCGAAAAAGCATAATTACGAAAACGCCACTGAAATCACTAAATAGGGGCTGTACGGGTATTTTCGTAATTTGACTGTGAATTTGGCAATTTCGAGCCCGGAAATGGATTCCTTGGGCGAAAATAAGTCAGAATAGCCTTAGTCAAAATTTTGGGAAAACGTGCCATCGGGCCGGGTACGGCGGGGCCGGCCGGGTTCCCGGGGGCATTTTTGTAAATTTTCACCATAGACTAATATAACCACAATGAACACTATGGAATAGTCTAAAATGATACTTGGATAGGTTATGATCTATTTCTGGTACATTTAATATTTTAGGACCGAGTCGGACGCCGGAACAGCACGCTTTTCGAGACACTACTAAATAGGGATTTTCACAGCTTTGAGGTAGGGACATTATCCTTCATACACTATGCCATAAGTTATGTGATTGTGTGGATGCCATTGTTTTGTAAATGCATTTTATTAATAACATGATTTGCCTAGAGAGAGGCTGTTAGTGCCAGAGGTGCACTTACACTGGGAGTTGGCAGAAGTCCAACCGGTGTAGATTATGGGGCTGGGCCCTACTCATGTATACATGATAATGATGATGTGTTTATATTGTTCATTAATTTGTGCATACCTTGGCGCATGACATATTTACTTTTCGCATTTTCTATGAACGATATTATGTCTCTACGGAGGTTCTTCGGAATCTCACCCTATTTTTAAACAAATACCTCAGCGGGTACCAGTGGGCAAAAGGGCAAAGACATTGTCGTTGGGAAGTGAGTGGCACGTGTCTCGAGGCGAGGATATGAACGTGGTTATGCTTTAGTCTATGCCTTAATATTTTGGATAATTTGTAAATATTAGAACTTCCGCTGTATTTTCTGTTTCCGTCGACGAGCAATATCGGAATTGTAAACGAACGACGTTGGGTTTGTGAACGAATATTTTTATCAGTATAATTGTACTTTTCTGTATGCCCATTGAATTTCGTCTTTATTACTCTTTGATTATCGAAATGGAAACGGGGGTTGACATTGGGAAAATCTCAACACACAAAAATGCAGGCTAAACAGGCCCTCACCACATGGCCTACAGGTTGGTGCGGATTAGCCTGTCGGTTGGCCCACAAATTTTTTTTTACTTATAAGTCTTTTACTTCTATCTTGGTATCTCCCAATCTAAAAGAGGAAAAAATCTTAGCTTCTTCCCTTCTTTTTCAAACAAAATTATTATATCTTGGTTGCTTGAGGATGAGTTTATGTTTTGTTATTAAACTTTGACAAATTTGATAACTTTATCTCTTGAATTGTAGATTATGTTTTTAAATTTTTATAAGAGGAATGATTGACGGTAGGAAAGTAAATTTAATGACTCATATATATGTGTCTCGTATTTTCGGCCTTCTTTAAAAAATAGGAATTGTTTGTTTCAAAAAAAAAAAAAGCGGCTCCGCAAGTTGGCCTGCAACCCGCACACTATGGGTTAGGGTTGGCATTTTGCCATTCTGCAGTAGTGCGGGCCGTACAGGCCTGCACTGCGTGACCCCTAGGTTGGTGCGGGCCAGCCCGCAACCCACGGGTTGGCCCGCATTCCTAGCTCTAGGTAGAGCTGGGAATCAGGCCCAACCCTTAATAGGCCAGGGCCTAACAGGGCAGGCCCTAAAGAGCTCGGGGTCAGGAAAATTACAGTTTTTCAAAGCTCGCCCCGAGAGCATCAAGGCCAGGGCCAGCCCGCTGGGCCGGGAAGTCTTTTTCACAATATTTAACTATTTTTCCTACGCATTTTCCCCAGAGAGATATAATTAATAAATAACAATGATTAAAGTTCTAATTTAATACATAAATGTTGTCAACATTGAGGTTTAAATAACACGTCTCTTGCAATAAACAAACACAGTTACTAATGTATAATCAAAGGTAAAATCATGTCTATAAATAACTCACACAAATGCCAAGTATAAGAAGGCAAGAAGCTCAACACTCTAAACTCTAAACAACATTAGTATGACGACTATCATTTTCACCTTCTTCGCCACTATCATCAATTTCAAGGACATTTGATTATGTTTCACTTTGACCAGTAAGTTCAAGTAGTCAAATAATCACAACCTTCATCAAAAATCATACTCTATTAGACAAAATAGTATATAATATGATTCTATTCTAAATAGGCATAACAATATACTCAAAAATCACAATATGATTCAATTAGACAAAACAATATACTCAAAAATCATACTCTATATAATATGAGGATAGAGTGACATATAGATTTAATAAGGCAATTCAAAAATGTAACATGGTTCCTGTCCAAGCAGAAAAAATAAAAAATAAACGGGTTTAAAGGGCCGGCCCGAGGCCCTCCAGGGCCGGCCCTTTTAGGCCTGACTTCCTTTTGAGGCTACAATTTACAAGCCCGGCCCTTGAAGAGCCAGGGCCGGCCCAACAGGCTCAACCTGTTTTCCCAGCTCTAGCTCTAGGGTCAAGTGGTATCAAATAATGGACAGTATAACTAAATAAATTAGAATAAACCAACGGTTCATTTAGTTAAATTTTGTTAAAGTTAATTTTAAAAAACCATAAATGATTGGTTCCCTCCAATCCAAGGTACTTTCTTCGGTCCTAAATATAAGACAAAGTTAACTTTTTTGGAGAAATTAAGGAAGCTAATTAAATTACTTTAGAGTATTTATATTTTTTTTCTCCAAACAAATTAGTTTGACTAATAAACTGACATATAATATAAGAATATATAACATATGATATGATTAAAATACTTATTTAGCTTCTTTAATCTGTTCAAAAAAAAGTAAACTATGTCTTATATTTAAGACCGAATAGAGTATAAGATAATGTTAACTGCGCTTGTGGTACTGATCATTTTTTACGTTACGAGTAAAATTGTAGTTTATATAATTTTTAAGGACAAGTTTGTAAATATATAACTATATATAGGAGGGAAGTGAAACTTTTCTAGATTCTATTCCGTAAGAAACGCGTTTGGTTAAAACTTTTAGGGAAAACACCAAAACCCTAATAAAAAAATAATATTAAAAAGGTTTCATAACTTGTTAACGATAAGTGAAAGATCAACCATTAACAAGTTGCCGGACTTTTTTGATATTATTTTTTTAATTGGGACTTTGGTGCCATTTTTCCAAACTTTTAATTAACTAAACAAGAAGAAATTCATTACTTTCCAATAAGTTTAATTACCGCCCCCCTTTTTATCTATCTATTAAGCAACCCTTAAACAAATTAGAATCATGAGTAAAAATTCTAAATAGAATTTCACGTAAAATAGTTGCATGTGTTGCTTCTCAGATATAAAATTTGGAGTCCCCGTAAAAATTGATTTAATTACTTAAATACCAAAATTCCATTTTGGGCAAGCGCGTTACTTCACAAGGATATATATTATTTTTAAATTAATGTCAGTTCCATTAATTAGATTGTTTTAACATGTTTCATTTTAAACTGGTTTAATTTAAGCCATACATATATACATGATCACAAAAGAAGAACAAATTTGTTAAGTTAAGAAACCCATTAAGTTTCGGAAATTTGGATAAGGATTGGTGACAATTTTGCTTCACTCAACCTCCGAAATTATAGTCAATTTTTTAAATTGGAGAAATGATATACCATATCCATGTACTTCATATATGTCCCTAGCTATGATTATATCGACGTTAAAAAAATATTATTTGTTTAATACCCAATAGAATATTGAGACATGATGTGGATGATAGCATCACAACCTTATAAGATCCTACGGCATGGTATTATGTGTCATGAATGGTTTAATTATGGGTTCAATTTATTATTTTAATTAACTTTTCAAACATGCTTAATTTTTTGGATGGGGAATCATAGAAGTAGATAAAGTAGAATTCCAGTAGAGCAGGCTTTTTTGCGCCTTTGTATTGTTGGAATATATATTTTAAAATAAAAATATGTGTTTATTGAAAAATTATGTCCTTATAAATTAAGGAGTTTATGTGAAGGATTGTATAAGAAGTTATAATACTAAAAGTTACCAAGGTCATGTCCTTTTAATTTCTAAAGACGCCTATGAAAAAGTGTGGTAACTACTATTTAACGAAATATTGTGTTGATTTTAAGAAAACATTGCATACTCTAAAAGTGTAACTCTTCATGAAAGAATTATTTTTGATATTTATGGGTTATTTAAGTTATATTGGTTCACGAAAGTTTATGAATTTAACATATGGTTATAACTTTTAATTAAAAATGTGTGCTTCAAAAAGCACTACTTCAAAACATCACTTCATGGTTTATAAATATCCTGCACGATCACTTCATTTGGGACATATAGAACACAAGATTAGAAATCACACAACAACAAACACTACAAAAAAACATTGAATTTGTGACGGAATTTGCCGCAGAATCAGCGTTTCCGATGGAATTTCCGAAAAAATTTTTGATGAGCCGCATTTCTGACGGAATCCGTTCTGTCGCTATAAGTGTGTGACAAAAAAATTTGCGACGAAATTTCTGTCGCAAATTCTGACAGAAAGGAATTCTGTCGAAAATTTAGACAGAATTCCTTTTCGTCGCAATTTTTTTTTTAAATTTCCAAATACCACGTGTTTGGCTACCACATGTCTCCTCCTCATGCTACCACGTGTCCGCATCTCATAGTGCCTAAAAATGCCTGTCCTCCCATTTGAAGCCACTACCTCAAGTTGCCGACACCTTCACGCGCGAGTCTTTGCCTGTTGTGCCAAAATGAACCTGTGTCATATTATTATATATTATTATATATATAATATTATCATATATATATATATATATACACACATATAATTAATTATTAATTAAATATAATATTATTAAAAATAATGAAAAATTTAATAAAAACGTAAAAAAATATTTATACATTTAATTAAACAATTTTTTATTTAAAATTACTTAATAAATAATAATTTAATATTATAAATATTATTTTTAATATAATAAAATTATAAATATAATATTAATAACATATATATTATTTTTAAATAAAATAAAATAATAACTAATAATAATAATATAATTTTAATAATTAAGGTTAAATAAAATTATTTAATAATTATATTTTAATTTTATAAATATTATTTTTTAAAAAAATTAAAAAAGTTTAATTTTTTCCAACGGAATTAGTCGGAAAATTTCTGACAGAAAGTTCTGTTGGAAAAATTTCTAACGAAATTTCCGTAAAAATTTGCCACGGAAATTCCTAGTAAATTTCGTCAGAAATCGAGTGTTTTTTTGTAGTGAAAATATCAAACTCATTGTCTTTGTCTTTGAGTGCACACAAAGATAAAGTTAAATTATCACTTTATAAAAGTCATTACTGTCTTAGCTTGAGTGTTGAAAATGTAATCCATACTCAAGGGTCTTCTTGTATCTTGCAGAAAATTCAACTGTAAATCCAAATTTCACAATATAAGATAGGTATAGGTGTGGGAGAATTAAGCCTAAAGAAAAATGCTACTTACACATTAAAAATATTGTGCACTACTTTCTTCTTCATCACTTTTTCTTATATACTCCTCAGAGATTGATTCAGCTCCTCCAACATGTATTATTTGTTTCCTTTCAAAATTCAATAATGCAAGTTTTGGATCATTAATATAGATTAGAACGCAAAGAGTTATGAATGTTTGACGATTCTATAACTAAGGCTCCTTTACCTTCACAAATCTAGTCTATCTATCTATCTACTTTCTTACTAGAAAAAGCGTAGTCACGATAATGGACAAAGGATAACTCCGTTAGAGCTTGATCTTTTGCTTTAGACAGTGTTTATGGAGTAAAGTAGATGAAAACTTCTTGGGAGATGCCGTCGAAATCAATGATGATCCGTTAAATGACAACAATTTGTAACCCCCAGAAAAATTTTCCTCTCCCAAAATCTACCAATTAAGAATCCTAACGTCAACCTTTGGATCCATCGTGTAACCACCTATTACTTAGTTTCACCCCTAGAACTTCCCCAACTCAGATTTTTAAACCTTTCGCAAACCCCAAGTTACACCTGCCACCTCCCTATTGTATGCAATCCTTTATAAGAGGACTCATTGCAAATGTGTTCACAACAAAGCCCCTCCCTACTTTTTTCTTTATTTGCATTTCTTTCAAAATTGTAAATCGAAAATTTACATCCCCTCGCGATCCCTCCAAAACAATACAATATGATCACTATTGATCATGCAAATTTCAGTAAAATTGACAATTGAAAGGACACATGGGTTATTATCGCATAAGTTCTTGCAAAGTTTGTTTCCTGTAACTATAAGAACATCCCGCCAAATGCTCCCTCGAAGTTTGGCATGATTTTGTGGATGAGCAGGTACACATGTAATACTTTGCCAACATTCCATTCATTAGTGCTTTTCCTATTATTACTAATGGTGACTTGTGAGATACTTGAAAGGCACCAATATTGAGGGTTTTGTAATGCAACAGAGATTGTTGGAGCATTACATGAAAGAGGTCGGGGAAGGAGAAGTCTACCATGTTGAGAATTTTGAGATGCTGGACAACAAAGACAAATATTAAGTGACCACACACTCTTGGAAGTTGAGATTCCATATAGCTACATATTTCCAAATAGTAGATTCTCCACAATATAGAAAAAAAAAGGTGGGTTGTTGAATTATGAATTTCTGATTCTTTACACAATAAAAAATAGCTAGCTTCACTCAAGAAAATTCAACCCCTTAGTTTGATGTAAACTCTTAAATGTAAACAATAACTCAATACTTAGCAAAGTGAACTCGTCAAAGTAACTTAAGAGTTTTCAAGGTAAGACTCGATTTTTGACAATACAACCAAGGAAATTCAATGTGTCTTCTCCCTCATTATATTCTCCTGCTATTTAAACTCTATTCGCAATTCTAAAAACCACAGCAAAGTAAGACCACCCAAAATACAGCATCGCACACTTCTGACAATTGCTTCTTAATTTGCATTTTCTTACCCAAGTGATCTATTATCTCTTTGAAAACATGAACACTGCAGAATCCCCTGGCCGGTGCAACGCATGGGGAATAATTCCTCGTTATATCTCTAAGCACTAAATTTTGGGGTAACGCACACAGCATTTTCCAAAGTTTTTTTAGGCATCAAGTAGTGAGTTCAAGACCTTTATAAATGATATAATGGATGTGAGTTATAACAAATAAAGGATAAGCAGTATAGTAAAAGAGTGAGGAACATAAATTCATTCTTCCATTTTGTGGGTTCAAACAAAATGATGGAATTATTCATATTTTTTAAATATTTTATTTTAGTATTGATTATATAATTCAAAAGGACAAAAAAAAAAGAGCCAGAATCTGTGATGGTTGAGGAAATATTTTCAAATTATAATTAAAATTAATTTTTTAGTGGTTTATAATTAAAATAGTTTTTTTTTTACAAAAAAATTAAATCAAATAAAATTGACTTACTTGACATTATTTTTTTCTTTCCTTTTTGGGTAAAGGTGTATCCAGCATTCCAATCTATTTTGAAGGTGCAATCAGCACCCTAAAGTATTTAAGGATGCAATCAGCACTCTAAAGTATTTTTGGAGGTGCCCTGATGTATTTCTGGAGGTGCAATCAGCACCTTAATATATTAAAAAATGGAGTAATTACACTTCTTCGCTAACAGAATATTAACTCTATTTACTGATACACTTTTTCTTTTCCTCTTTCATCAATCTTAAGCATGTTCTTTTAGCATTTAAGGGTATAATTTTATCCTTAATGTATTAAAAATTGAGCAATTGCACCCCTCTACTAACATAATATTAATTCAAGATTTAGGGTTTATCTTTTCCATCATCGTTCCCCTATCATTGTGATGAAAGTATTTGGCCTTGGTCTTGGTGAATCTCGAAACTCAAAATAAAAGAAGAAGCCAAGTCAAAATCGAAGGGGACTTTTATTCATAGTAAATTATCAGTTTCAATCACAGATGCAGGAATATATTAAATTGTATTAAATTTCCTAAGTGAAAGGGTGTAATTGCTCCGTTTTTAATACATTAGGGTATTGATTGCACCTCCAAAAAATGTTTAGGGTGCAAATACTTTATGGTGCTGATTGCACCTCCAAAAATAGTTTAGGGTGTTGATTGCACCCTTAAATACTTTATGATGCTGATTAGACCTCCAAAAATAGATCGAGGTGCTGGATGCACCTTTACCCTTCCTTTTTTTCTAAAATTATAATATTGATATTGAATCCCACAATGTTTGAATTCAACTCGGTCATATAAGCGCGCGTGTGTGTGTGTGTGTATATATATATATATATATAAGACACATTCAAATTTATATAAGAAGCGTATTAAGTATCCATGAGGACATTATGTGTATATGAAACAATTTATATGTAATCTTTGATAAGGATACACTTAAAAATTTCAAAACCACTTGAACATTGTCATAATATAGTTCAATGAAAAAAATAACTCCAATTTTAAGGGAAAATATTATTAATTGAAAATATAAAAATTTATCATCAACAACTTATAAATATATATTAAAAAAATATTAAAAGGTTTTGTAGTATTTTCATACAATTATATTTAGAAAGTAGGGTTTAAAAGAAACGCAAGAACATATAAAAAGAAAAATACAATGAGGGAAATGAATAAGAACAAACATACATATGTAAGTTTGAGGGTTCAATTTTTTTTTTTAAAAATCAAGTAACATGAAAATTTTCATGTGAATTGACTGAATTCAATGAATTCGCCCTGTTTAGTAGGTTTTTTTTTTATAAAAAAAAAACCTACAGGGAGACAACATATCAAATCATACTATGATAAGGCGTATTTAATATATGAAATCATTAAAAACAAATTATTTCAATAAATTTAATTATTGAAGGAATGCATTTTGAGGTGGTTATGAAAGTATATATTATGGTCAATGGACCCTCCACATTACAAGAACTTGAAATGAGTACAATGCATCTTGGCCAATCATACAACTCTCCCATGAACTCTTGGTTCAGGCACGGAGGACCCCCCCATCTTTCTAACCAAATTATGTAAAACATCATTCATTATATCAGATTATGTTTGTCTTATACTTTCACATCTAAACATGATGATTAATTAGCAAGGTCAATCCTACCAATCTACATATGTCATTATGTCCTATGAATATTATGATTTCGATGTGTGTATAATCTTGTGTTCCTATTTATAAGTCACATTACTAAATTTTTCATATAAATTTACAATGTTGCCCTTCATTTACTAGTATGTAAAACTTTGTTTTTGTGGAGTGTAGTGTATTTAAGTAGGAGTAAAGTTGGAAAAATTGTTGAATTTTAAGGCAGAGTTCATATGTTTATGATTTTTCTTAATTCCGGTGAAATTGCAAGTGGCTTATGAATAGACTAAAAGAGTATTTTATAATTAAGATCAGGTATGTGCTTTACAACTCATAAAGTACTTTTAGATCACACAACCAACAACAATATTATTTGAACTCATATCTTCATGTGAGCCAACTTTTTACCGATTGGACCAACTTGTTTCCCTCAATATAATTATATACACAAACACATTTGTCTATAACACAAAGCTCTAGAGTAACATATATTATTGATATAAGTAAAGTTCACTGCTATTATTTAGTAAAATTCAAATATATGAATATCAACTAAGCATTATATATGAAGGTTCCAACGCGTTTAGCTGCATTCCATGTATATCTAACTGGTTAGCCAACATGATTGATATATATTAAGTCTATATAAAGGAATGCATAAAGAATGAAAATTGGTAAGTAATGCTTTATGAACAGAGTGATATTCTCTCTTCTCTCTAGCTTGACTAGTCAAGGATTCGTCATCATGGATCAAGAGCTTAAGCTTTCACTGATTCAGTCATTAGAAAGCATAGAGGAGAATTCTTCTTCTTCTCTACATTATGCAGATTTTCCAGAAATGAGACCAAAAGTTAACAAAAATATCTTCTTTTTTCTTTTTAAAAAATTGTTCTTGCATATTTTTGAAGTTCATGGCTTAATAACAATTAAGGGCTTCTTTTATTATGTTGTTTGCAATTAACAGAAAGTAGTTGGATTCAAAAGGAAGAGGACTCACTAGTGGAAAAATCACTTTCAAGACCAGTTAAAAACAACAATTTAGACTAGTTCTGGATGAGGTCTTGATGCAGCCGGTCTAAAAAGTCCGCTATTTTTTAGATCGGTTAAGGAACCGGTCTTTAAAAAAAAATTTAGATCGGTTATCGAAGAAACCAGTCTAAAAAGTTATGCTTTTTAGACGATAACTTTTTAGACCGGTTTTAGAAAAGACCAGTTTAAAAAGGTTGAATTTTTAGACGGGTTGTTTTAAAAACCGGTCTAAAAAGTATTTCTTGTAGACTGGTTTTTTAGACAACCGGTCTAAAATGTACTTTTTAGACTGGTTGTGGAAAGAACCGGTCTAAAAGTTGCATTTTTTTAAATTGTTCCGTTTAAAACATTTACCCAGCAAGTCATTTCCCCTGTTAAAACATTTCACTCAACAAGCAGTTATTTCAACGACATCCAAATAAATTCTTCTCTTACACATTATAACAAACATCTTATACAGATCAGCATTTTCATCAAGCATTTCAATTGGATGGTATAATACTTTATCATTCTTCATATACCCCACATTCCACAGAAGTAACAACAATAAATCATTGAAATTAAAATCAACACATGATCACACACAATATGAAAATTAAGGTATGCTGCAAAACATTAGCTAAGATTAGAATATAATCAAAACACTTTAATTGATGATAGAGGAATCTATCGAGAAAGAACACAATAGACAGTAATCCATCGTTGATGATCACTAGCTGGCTTCGAAGCATCTACACTAAGACACCTCATATCCTTCATTTTCCTATGATGACAACAAAAAAATAGTTTTATATGTACCAATAACAATATACATAATTCAAATATAGTTCATAATAATTATTTTATCTAACTAACCTTCAAAGTAGTTTTATAAAGGGATATCCTCCCATATCCCTTCATGATGATCATTTCTTGTGCCGTGTTCATTGTTTGCTTCATCTTCTTCGTTCAATTCTGGTAGACCCCTAGAAAAAGGAGTCTCAAGAAGATCATTCATTAAATGGCTTTCCTAATTAATGTCAACGACCCTTTTTTCCTTGGAGAGCTATAGACCACATTTTATTTGCCTGATGGGTAATATAGAACACTTGTTTCGCTTGACATGCCATAATAAAAGGTTCATCTCCAAAACTTCTATTAATCAGATCAACCAATGTAAATCCCAACTGATCAAGCAACACACTATTGTTGACATCAACCCACTTGCATTTAGAAATGGAAATTTTAATTTTAACATAATCAACCACCCAAATCTCTTCAATAACCCCATAATAAGGTATTGCTGCCAATCTAGGGTTCTTATCTTTCAAACCAGAGAAGTGTATAGATTCAGCCACTAACATAACCCCACTGTTCTAGATGGTGCTCCTATCATCAAGGGACTTTGTGTAAAACGTATAACCATTGATCACAAATGAGGTCCAAGTTATGACATCAACCTCAGGACCACGTGCTAACCATTTAATTGTATCAGAAACACATTCTTCTCCATCAACCTTTTGTTTGAACCAATGTGCAAAAATTTTGTTATGCTCCCTAATTAACCTTTGTTCGGTCATTCGACTATTTTCTTTCCGGGCAATTTTTTTATGAGCATTAATGTAATTTGAACTTCATCAACATTATTCAAGATGTATAAGTGGACTTGTTGCAATTCATCAGGATCAACACTCTTTACTGTAGCCCCGCGTCTACCCCCTTCTTCATTATGACGTTTAGGAAGCCTAATACGTCTTACATTTATGGGAAATCTTGACAAAATTCCATGGCTTCTTCAGAAACATATTTCTGAATAATAGATGCTTCATGCCGATTTGCATTCTTCACATACCCTTTTAGGATTTTCATAGTTCTTTCAATTGGGTACATCCATCATAAATAGATAGGGCCACACAACTTTATCTCCCTCATTAGATGAACAATTATATGTATCATGATGTCAAAAAAAAAGGAAGAAAAAACTTCTCAAGCTGGCACAAGATCATATATCCTTTATTTTTCAGTTCATCCAATCTTTTTGTCTCAATGACTTTACTACAAATAGCATTGAAGAAGAAACAAAGTCTAGTCAAAATATGTTGAAGATCATATTCGGCAACGCCTCAAATAGCTACTAGGAGTAGTTGTTGCATTAAGACATGACAATCATGAGACTTTAGCCCTACTAACTTCAAGTCTTTCATCGACACAAGCTTCCTAAAATTTGAAGAATAACCTAAAGGAACTTTGTTTCCATGTAAACACTCACAAAAGCTTCTTTTCTCATCCTTAGACAAATTATAAGCAGCTGGAGGACAAAATGTTCTCTTACCATATGGCTTTGGATGCAAGTCTTCTCGTATCCCCATTTCTTGCAAATCTAATATTGCCTTCAAGCCATCCTTAGAACTAACTTATATCTTAAGCAGTATCCCAACAATACTATCACATACGTTTTACTCCACATGCATAAAATCAATACAGTGTCTCACATCAAAATTGGCCCAATATGGAATATTGAAGAAGACAAACCTCTTTTTACATTTATTTTTTATTACTATTCTTTGTAGTCTTACCAAAGATAACATTCATATTTTTCACCTTTTCATAAAATTGCTCCCCAGTCAATGCCTTCAGAGCATCTTCAAACTCTTGTCTACCAAAAAAAGCTTTCTTTAATCTACGATACGGGTGGCCTCATCTAAGAAATCTCCTATGACCAAGATAAATTGTCTTTCTTCCATGTTGAAGTTAATGGTAGCATGTTCCTTCTTCAAAAAATGAACATGATTTATGGCCTTTAACACTATATCCTGACAAGTTTTCATAAGCAGGGAAGTCATTTATAGTACAAAAGATCTTGGCTCGCATTTTAAAAACCTCCTTCTTGTTCACGTCAAAAACATCAACACCTTCATTCCACAACTCTTTCAAGTCTTCGACCAGAGGTTCTAGGTAAACATCTATGTCATTTCTGGGTTGTTTTGGTCCCGAAATTAATGTAGACAACATGATGTACTTTTGTTTCATGCATAACAGAGGAGATAAGTTATAAATTACCAATAGAGCAGGTCATGAACTATGTATTCTGCTCAGGCTACGAAAAGGATTCATGCCATCTGTACTAAGCCCAAGACTAAGGTTCCTAGGTTCTTCACCAAAGGTAGGAAATAATTTATCAATTTTCATCCATTAAGAAGAATTAGCCAGATGTCAAAGCTTTCCATCGGATAGCCTCTCATCCACAAGCCATCTCAAATTTTTTGCATCGTTTTCATTAGCAAACAAGCGCTTGAACCTTGGTATGATTGGAAGATACCACAACACTTTTACAGCGGCGTTATTTGATTTATACCTTGAGGTTTCACATATCAGATACCGTTGTTCCTCTTCATGCTCTTTTCTATACAATATACAATCATTAAGGCATGTATGGATCTTTTTATACTTCATCCGTAGTGGACACAGTATTTTCTTAGCATCATAGTATCGAGAATGCAACACATTATCATCTGGAAGCATGTCCTTAAAAGCCTCAAGCGTTTTTGAAAAACTCTTATTGCTCTATCCATGCCGTGCTTTCAAGCTTACCAATTTCAATACTACTTTCAATAATTGATATTTTTTACACCCCGGATACAGCGGTATCTCAGCATCATTGCACATATTACTATATACATGTGATTGCTCAAAAGCCTCTTCTCCTACATCATGAATAATATCCTCTATCCGATCATCCATAGCCGTGTCATTATCATCAAAAGCCATTCCCCCTGTTGAGATGAACTTGGCATTTCTAATTCTTCACCATGCCATACCCATACTTTATAACTCTTACAAAATCCTTCATAAATTAAATGTGTATATATATCTCCTCTAGTTAGTCGCTTCTCATTCAAACATACTACACAAGGGCAATAAAACTTCCCACTACCATCATCGACATTTCTTCTAGCAAAGTCTAAAAAATCCCTCACCCCATTAGCTTATTCAACACTAGTTCGTTTAGCTTTTATCCAACTATTCTCAACACTTGTAGCATCCTATATCCAATAATAAAAGGATAGACAAAAAAATAACAACCATTGAGTTTTAGAGATTTCAACAAACTAATAACACTAACAATCAAACAATCACACTAAATTAAAATAGAATTTAAAATGGTATTACTCCAAGCCAAATATCATAAGGATGTACAAGTCAGAGCATCTAACCTAGTCGTGCAGATTTGTTTTTTCAGATTATGTTATCACAAAATAGTTGGATTTCCAACAAACTATAACAGCAACTTGTGGGAATTAAGTACTCAAAACAACAACAAGAGCCATTTTTATAGGACATTATTAATTAATTAACAACAACATAACTAAATAACAGAACACTAACTTGATTAAAGATTAAGGAGTGAGCTTCTACCCAAAGTCATGGTGGGGTTGATTGAGGTTAAAATGAAGTCCTCAAAGTCACGGCACTGACAAAGGGAAGTCACGGTAGAGGAGAATAGACAACAAAGATCAAGGGGGTGAAGCCTATCATGTTTAAAATTATGATGCGCTTTACAATAACAACAAATATCACTACAAAAAAATTGACTTTCAGTAACCACTTTCAGCAACCACTTTAAAAGTCGTCACTGAAAGTACCACTGTTGCAAACATTTTTGTAGCGGTTATACATAACTGCTACTCAAGTAACTAAACTGCTACTACAGTTGTAGTAGCTTCTTACAACCGCTACAATATTCAATAGTGTTAACTCATCGTATTTCATTATTTGTAGCGGTTGTATATTGAAGCCTGTGTTGGGAAATGCAAAATGAAAAATTTACTCCATTGTTGTAGTGGTTTGATAACCGCTACTAATATCATATGAAATTTTAAATTTGGCGCCAGAAATTTAATTCATTTTTGTTTTTAAATTTGTAGCGGTTGTATTTCTTAAAACAGCTACAATTTTTTTGTGATTTTTTTTAAAAATTGTACAATAATTATCTATCTCAATTTTTATAATATGGTATTGAATAATTTATTATTTCAGTAGTTTAACTTATAGTAGTTATTATCTAAAAAGAATGATTTAGATTAAATTGGTATAGTATAAACTATATATTGATAATATTATTGAGAATATGTAGGTAATTAATAAGGAATTATTATATTGTCTGCTACAATGCAATTATCATTATGTAAGGAAAAAAGGGAATGGTGAGAAAATGTCCTTCAATATCTGAAAAAAAAGAAAAATAGTGAGAATAAATATTATGCGAGGGAAAAAATATTGAAATAAAAGAATAAAAAAACTTTTTATCATATTTGATCACATTGTTCAGCTTCTCAGCTCTTAGAAAAATATTTGTAAATGAGAGAAAATGAAAGAGATGAAGGGTTGAAAGAAATATTTGTAGCGGTTAATGTGACAAGTGTTGTAACGGTTTGTGTGACATCTTTGTAGCAGTTTTTTAACTGTGTAGCAGTTTTTGAGCAGCTACAAATAATTTCCTGAATTTGTTTTTATAAAATTATAGATCAAGGATTACAAAAAAAAATATAATTTGTTTAATCATTCATCCTCGCCATCCCTACAGAAAATTGTATGAAGAAATTGTTAGTGTGGTATTATTTTGTAAAAAAAAATTAAATTTAAATGATGTGAACTTAGAAAAATGCACCAAAGTAGAGGAAATTATCATCACCTTCAAAGAAAAAGTTTTCAAAATTGGTGGGCTGAAATAACTCACTCTTGTAGGCGATGTTATTTCCATCACCCATGTCGTAAAGGTCTCGAGGCTTTAAATGAACAACCATGTACCAATCCATATGCCTCTCGTCCTCGACATAATAAACCCAGTGTGCTTCTGAGGCAAGAATATACGGCTCATCATCTTCAGAATGACTAGTGTGAATTGGCGTGAGAAATTTACTGATGTGATGCCTAAGTCGTCAGCTGTGAGTCCCCGGGAAGTAATGGTATTTTCCCCCAAACACTTGAATAGCATCAAGTTGAAACGGCCTTGGTAATTAAATTCGACGACATCAAGAAGCTTTTCGTAGTAAGGGATGACTTCAAAATGCATATTGGCATCACTACTGCTCGCATAACTCCTTGTCCCAAATGTGCCATAAACACTCGAATTTTAAGTTTGCAATCCTTGATCTCGTGAAACCGTGCAAAACTTGAAACCATTGACATTGTATGTTGTAAACCTTTTTGGATGGTCAAGAGGGCTAATTGCGAGAGCTATGAAATCTGGTGAGTGCAGGTTGTGGTCATTTAGTATTTTGTGCGCAAACCATCTTGAGAATTCTCTATGGACCTCTTTGTCAACTTCGGAGGATGTTTGAGTACGGATCCTGAGTTGACGCTTCTGAATTCCTTATAATTAATCATGGCAAGGCGATCATGAAATGTAAGTAAAAAATGTTACGAAAGATATAGAATAACATATGAGTATACAATTCTTACTAAAGGAAGGGTACAATTTGAGTACAATTAATCAAGACATGTCTATGTTCTTGTAACTTCTCAATTGTCGTTAATTTGAAGTTCTTAGTTCCTCGAACTGGTTTACCAACACAAGAGATGAATTCTCCTGATGTTGGCGCAGGTTCAGGACAATTGTCTACATGAGGCGGGCGGTTGAAAGTCATCTCAATGTCATTAAAGTACCTTAACAGAAATACAACACTTCATCCCCTATATAACCTTCTGCTATAGAACCTTCTAGCCACGCCTTATTCCTTATGTAAAATTTCAATTTCCTAAGAAATCTTCGAAGTAAAGAAAAGGAAAATGATACTAAATGTTGAAAAGGGTGACTAGCGAACATAGGAACTAACAATGATGCACATATGTTAAATGAGTACCTCTCAATAGGATACATCCATCGATATTGAAATGGGCCAACGAGCTTTATTTCATAAACAAGGTGGACTGTAAGGTGAACCATCACAGTGAAAAAGGACGGAGAAAAGTTCATCTCCAAATGACAAAGCAAAATAATGATTTTGGACTGCAGCTGATTGAGCTCCTCAATGATCAAAAACCTTGAAACACAACTTCCAAAATAAAGAACAAAGTTCCACTAAAACGATGGACACTTTGGGAGGTAGTGCATTCTTTATAGCCAGCAGAGTAACTATTGCATAAGATCATGTGAGTCATGACTCTTCAGGCCAATAACCTTTCGAGCCTGCATGTCAATACATCGAGAAATGTTGTTTAAACAGTTATCAAGAACTTTTATTTTCTTCAACGTCGTGAAGAAGACTTCCTTGTTCGGTTTTTTGAGGGTGTACTTTGCCGATTGAAATTTGTCATGCTCATCTAGCCACGCGTCTTCACAAACTCCTATGCACATAAATCTTTCCTCACTTGAAGATGATCTTTTGACTTGTCGGGTTCGTTAAGCAGCGTATATAGCACATTATCGCAAACATTTTTTTTCAATGTGTATGACATCAAGACTGTAACAAAGTAAATTAGATTTCCAATATGAAAGAGTGAAGAAAATGCTTATCTGCTTCTATTACGGAGGCGCAGAAGTCCTGCCTATCTTTCGCCCTGCTTTTGCTGAATCATCATTTTTTCCGAACTCAAATTCAACATCTTAAAGCTACTGTAAGATATCTGCATCGATAAAGTCTGAGGTGGTCCTTTTTATTTTGGTTTCCCATTGAAGTGATTCCGTTGTAATCTAAACTTGTGCCTTCCATCAAGAAACCTCTGATGCCTCATGAAGCACCACTTTCAGCTGTGGGGAAAGCACACTATGTCAAAGTCAAAATTGCAAGCTGAACACACCGACTCAGTATACACATTCCAATAGGATAATGTTCCAAGGCCAGGAAAGTCACTAATCATCCACATCAAGGCTGCACACAAGTTGAACAATCTCTTCCCGTACGTGTCGTATGTCTCGATGCCGACATTCCACAGGTCAAGCAATTCCGCAATAAGCAGTTGGAGATACACATTGATGTCATTTGCTGATGCCTTTTTGTCTATAATGATCATAGACAAAATCAAGGAACTTTGTTTCATACACATCTAGAGGGCAAGTTGTAGGGAACTAAGACTACATGCCAAATACTATAATTGGTGCTAAGATTTCCAAATGGATTGAAAATATTAGTCACCAAAGCAAGTCAAACATTTTTGGGGTCAGCCGCAAAAGTTGGAAAGTCATTGTCAAAATTTTTCCAAGTGTCTACATCCCGAGGATGTCTTAATTTTCCATCTTCATTCTTATCAATGTCATGCCACTTCATGTGCTCCGCCGTTTTGGATGACATAAACAATCTTTGTTGGCACGGCTTCAAAGGGAAGTACCTGAGAATCTTTGTAGGTTTCTTCTTATGGTTTTCCCCTTTTGAATTGTCTTGTACCTCGATGTGTGACATCGCTTATAAGTTTTCCTACTGGCTTTGTCTCCCCAATACAACATACAATAGTTAGGGCATGTTTCAATTTTTTGATAGTTCAAGCCCAATCTGTTAATAATCTTCTTGGCTTTATAGAACATTGTGGGAATCTCCGTGTCAGGGAATGCATCTTGTAATAATTCCAGCAACATCGACATTCCCTTATCTATGATTCCACACAAGCACTTGATATGGTACAACTTGATCAAGAAAGATAATTTAGAGCATTTTCAACAACCTTGATATAAAGGATGATCTACTTCATCCATTAAGCTAAAAAAATCCCAAGCTGCTTCATTCCTCATGAACATCGGCTCTGAACCCTGCACTTCTTTGTTAAAGTTATCGTCTTGAAAATCAAAAGCATCACGCACAGTATCATTAATTGGATCATCATGATCTAGTTAAACTCCTGTTTGTGAACTTCTAGGAAGAGCATCATCATATCTCATACCGGCCTTCTCACCGTGAAATCCCCAGAATGTATAGTCTTTCGGGAAAGTCTTCACAAGTAAATATTCCTCAATAACTTGTCATGCATGCCACTTCTTGAACTTGCATCTCCTACACAGACAGACGATCTTGCCATTATAGCTGGCGTAAGAGAATGTGAAATCCAACGAATTGTTTAATTCATACAAATATTCTGGAGAATTGCGTGGCAACTTGATCCATGCCTTATCCATAGAAAGTGAGAAATTTGAGTAAAGAAGATGAGTGAATAGAGAATTACGAGTTCTTGGACACTTATATTCAACTTTTCCAACGTTAAATATTTTGTAGTGGTTATAAAACCGCTGCCACAACTGCTATTGAATAATCTTTGTAGCGATTATAATAATATAATCACTACAAATTTTAATTACCATTAGCTGCGAAGAAATATTCATTTTCACTTTGTAGCAGTTTTTAAATATAACTGCTACCCATTTGATGACTGTTGGCGGGATATGAAATTCAAATTTCAAAATGTTGACAATTTGTAGCAGTTACGACTATTAACCGCTATAAAGTGTGTTAAAAAATTATTTTCAAATTGCAGCAGCTTTTTATATATAACTGCTACAACTTTCCACAACAGTTGGCGGGATATATAATTCAAATTTCAAAAGTTTGCTATTTGTAGTAGTTATGACTATAAACCGCTACACTGTTTGTTAAAAAAATTTATTTGTATCTTGTAGCGGTTGTTTATATATAACCGTTATAATGTTCCACAACACTTAGCAGGATATATAATTCAAATTTCAAAAGTTTGATATCTGCAGTGGTTATGGACCTAAACCGCTACAAAATAATCTTTTCAAAGTTTGTAGCGGTTTTTACAATTAAACTGCTACAAATGTCTTCTAGTTTTTTTTTTTAATTTTTATGGTTACTTTTAAAAATATAGATATAACTGTCGTAAACGAAAAAAGAATTTAACAAAGCTTTGAAAACATAAATATCCAAGCTTTTTTTACAGATGTTTGAAAAAAAGATATAACTATTCTAAAGCTAACTACTTAAAAAACATAAACTAACAACCCGGAGGATGATGATCAGGTCCTCCTTCTGGAGGGGAAGGATCACGGTGCTAATCATCAAGTTATCCCTTAGGGGGGCTCCCTCAGGGCTACTATATCAGGGTGCTGAACAAAGTTAATAGCACCATCATCATCAGCAGGAGGAGCCAGCTAGACAAAGAACTTGTGGATGCTCCTTGTCAGGGAACATATGACTCCACGACTTCTCCAACATGTAGTTCATGATATCCCGCCATTACGTATACTGAGCATAGTAGTAATCGGCCCACTGCTGCATCTGATGGGCCACCGCAGCTTGTGTCTTGGCAACCTTTGAACCGAGATCCTCAATAAACTCATCCGTTGGACGTATGACCCTGAACATCCATGCTCAAGAGCTGCCAGCCTCAGAGGTGCCGTCCCTATCGTAGACCATACTGGGTCTGCACTTATCCCCATCCTCCTCATGCCTCCAAGGTGATCAACTAGACCCAGACCCGCTTTCAGTGGCGCAGTGGGGTCCACAGACCCTTATGACTCCTGGGTCTAGGTATCTCTTAGCTCAGCCTGTGACCACTGCATCCGCTCCTGCCATTTTATGAAACAATTATTATTATTATTATTCAAAATAAAGTTAATTTATAAATAATATAACAATAAATTAACTTACAATGGCCTCTTCAGCTTACTGAGGTGTTGGAGTCCCATCACGATGTCTGTGGATGATAGTGAATAACTCCCCATAGTCCGTCTGATGATTCTCCTACTGTGCCTTGCTCTCCTAAAGCAATAAAAAAATTAAATTAGTATTATAAACAACAAAATACTAAATTTATAATACGAAATAACCAACGAAAAGTAATTGACATTGTGAAAAGTTACCAGCTCGTTGTAAGTGACAGCAAAGGTCTTCGATCCTACCGTGTGGTAGATCATCTGCTGCCCTTAGGACCTCGTATTTCTCTGAGAAAGCGCCTACAAAAAAATAATATTAAAAGTATTAAAACAATATAAAAAAATTTTACTTATTAAAAACATACAATTTATGGAATTTAAATTTAAATTATAATTATAAATAAATTACCTGCCCCTCTACGCTCCTTCTGAACTAGACAAAACTTGCTCAATCGTTCGGTGAGACGCCATCCTAGACGTTCTCGATCAACTGCTGCAGAGGAATTGTGTAACCCCCTTCCGTAATTATATCCGAAATACGCGATTAAAGTGAAATAGAGACCAATAACGATCAAATAACGTTTACAAACCCATCTACCAGACGGGGTTTTCATAAATATCTTTCGAAATCATTTATATCCTGGTTTCACATTCACATTCCGAATACAATTACTATACGAAGATAAATCAAATTTAAATATATCAGAGTACGCAATGTAATAATCCCGGTAATCCCGGGTTCCTTACATTAATTCAAGCCTTACAGGGCATATTCACCCTTTACAATTTTCCAAATAAGGGATTACACAAATTCTCATATCAAATACATACCCGAATATACATTCCAACCTATACAATTATATATCCAAATATACTTAATCCCAAACATGCATTGATAACCAACTATCACAAGATTACAACCTGAACGAGTCTCGTCGCCCTTGATTGCTTACTCCATCCTCGATCCACTACACTGTCTGAAAGGTTAGTAGGGGAAGGTGAGATTCGAGAGAATCTCAGTAGGTAAACAATATCACTATGCATGTACGATAGATGTTTAATGCATGACATGCTTGCATCACTCAACTTATGATAACACAATGACAATTTGCAAGCTCAATGCTTCAAACAACATACTAATGGCCATAGCATAAATTAAAACATAGCTTCAAATTACACATAATCATGCAAAGCTAAGACATGCACCAACACACTAACACATATATCAAATACAAGCAGAAGAGATATGTTCCCTACCCTTGTTCTTTCCACGTAAGCTCTAGCACCGCTTACTCACGACTAGGTGAATATCGAACCACGTTCAGGGCTAACATCAATCCTATAACCAAAGTAAGGACATAGGTTTATTCTCTATTCCAAATCTTTACTTTTATATCACTTAAAGTTGGTTGTCATTTGAGTCCCTTAAGTGTCTAATAATAAGCTCAACAAAAGCTTGAAAGATTGGGACGTATTAGGTTGGAAATCACCTTTCAAAATCTCAAAATGCTGAAAATGGGGGTTGGCTACAACCAAGAATCCTCTGGCTGCAGCCAGAACAGGCACAGAAGGTTTTTGGCTGCAGCCAAGAATTTCTGGCTGCGGCCAAAACGTGCACATAAACTTTTGCGCTGCAGCCAAGGCAACTTAGGAAATTCATAACTAATTCCAAAAAAATAGAAATGAGGTGATTCCAAAGCCAAATGAAAAATTTTTAAGTCCTCTTCATAGGAAAAATATGAATGAAGGCTGCACATAACCACAGAAATACAGAATTACACAAATATCCATACTGCTCCAGAATCAAACCCAGTTTCAACCTCAAACTTTGGGCAAACATAAATCCCAGTTAAAAAAATTAAATGACACAATTTATATTTCCATTTTGAAGCTTGGGATGTGAAATTCAAGACTGGAAAGTTTCGGAATTTTCTGACATCATTTGCCCATTCAAAACGGCAACACAAGCAGACTGTCCAGACAGAATTCTCACTGGACAGAATTTCCAGTTTTGCAACCATTGTATCCAATCCAATTCAAATCAATTCCAATGATTAAATACCACAACATGACACCATTTTCAGCACAAAATAACATCCAATTCATCCAATTACATACCACACAAAAATACCATAAAATCAGGGCAAAATTCTCAATTCACAATACTCAACCAATAACCACAATAGTTAGGTCAATAGTCATCAAATACTCACCTCTTCCTCTTTCCCAAATCAATTCCTTGATTCTTCATATTTCCAATTTTCCTCAAGCTATCAAACACCACCAATCAAGAATCTAAAACCATAGAGATGAAGCTCTCATCATTGTGAACAACATTAAAGAAAGGTGTTTAAGCATTAGAGGCCATTTAGAGCACCATACCTTGAATTTCTTCTTTCTCTTTCCACTTTGAGCTAAGCCAAAATAGAGAACAAGAGAGAGAGAGAGAGATGAAGATGAAGAGATGAAGTGAATGCAGATTTTGGAGAGCCCAAAAACGTCCAAATAGAGAGGAGAGGAGAAAGGGAATGTGTTGACAATTTGACCAAGATCCAAGAGTCCAAAACTTGCCAAGTGTCAACATCTTATTCCATCTTCCATGAGCTCACATACACACACATACACTTGATTCCACCCTTTGATCTTTACACAAATCAATCCTAACCATTGATCTTGAAGTTACCAATGAGTTTCCTCTTCGGTAATCGATCAATTGGTCGGTAACTTTACCGTTTTGCCCCTATTTCTGGCAATTCCCTTGGAATCACCATCAAACACTTCATATCGTTTCATTTATCACCAAAACATGCCTTCCCTCTATTCTAAGTCAATTTGGATGTTAATCCACAATTGAACTCAAATACAGGGTTTCGGCATTGCTCACAACGCATACGAATCACGGTTCACATCATATTCTCCAAAAGGGTTCATTTATCATTAATGACATCCACTTTTGGAGTCATTAACCCTTAATCACAATTTGGGATTTTGCTAAATCGGGGCTTAGCCGTCCACTTATCCCAGGCTTATTCTCTAGCCTCAAGTCTCAAAATTCAGGGTATTACAAATCGTCCCATCCTTATTCATACTGTGGAAGAGATGATTCCTCTTATTCTTCCAGTTGTCGCCCATCTTCATCAGAGTGTACTTTTTCTAGTTGTCCAGGACGACAAACCAAACCTAAGCTATAACACAATTGAATAAAAATAATTAAATATGACTAATTACAAAATTATACAATTAATAGATATTAATTAAATACAATTAATTACAAAATACATAATATAATAAAATACTATTAATTACCTGCACCGCCTCATCCCATACCCAATCCTTCGATCCCTTGGGAACATTCCTCTACGTCCTGAAGTGAAGGAAGAACCGCATCAAATTTGAGCCTAGCTCATTCAAAAAGGGTTGAATAGGTGACCCCTATTCTCGATAGGCTGATATATGGCTTCATTCCATGGAACTACAACTTGTAGTATCCGGGCCAGGCTGTTTAGACCGGCCATATCCAGCCTCCTCGTGGACACGTTCCCTTGCTTATGTACACAATTTACCACATATGTTAAATAAATTTAAATTCACAACTAACCGATCGAATTTAAATATTTAATTTATTAAACAAAAAATATATTTACCTTGGACCTATACCTCAAACCCAGTCGACCGAGAAGATGACTGTCCTGGGTTATTCTGGTCTCGCCCATCCTCCTCATCCAGGAACCATTCTATGTCTCTAAGCAAAATCAAGATCTCGAACTCCTCGTTCTGCTTGTAGTCGCTGACATTGAGCTCACCTCCCTCTCCCAAAATAGCCTCAGGAACTTGTGGTGTGGTCACCTCTTGTGGGCCTTCTACTGTAGCTGTGGTGGGGCGGACTCCTATGGGTGCTATGGGACCATCTACTGTGTTGCGGTTGCCTCCCACCGTATTGCCCCCTCCCCTACTACTGCTACCCTACAGAATCAGTCTAGTAATCTCGGGCTCCTTCCCCTTGTCCCTCCCTAAAGCCATATCAACCACAAAAATAAAATAAAAAGTAGTCACATTTATATATTAAAATATAATAATAAGCGGAAAGAAAATATGTAACTTTCATACCTCAAGTGAAAAAATGTGAAATGTTGTAGCAAAACTCTCATAGAAACTTCAGAACGCTTAGATCTAAAGGAAAACTCTCAAAGAAACCTTCAAGAAACAAAATGGCCAAATGACACAACTAAAGGGTTGGCTGGTATTTATAGCGTTGAAATTTGTAGCTGTTATTGATTAAATCGTTACATACTACCTCAGGCAACAAAACACATTGTAGCGATTATAGGTAACCACTATAAACATAAGGACTCTTGGAGTTCTGTAGCTGTTATTAACCAGCAATCGCTACAAATATCATTAACATTTTGTAGTGGTTATGTAAAACCGCTACAAGAAGGAGACTATTTGCATTCTGTAACGGCTTGTCTCCACATGACCACTATAATATGACAGCCACAATTGTTGCACCTGCTCACGCCAGTTGGTGCCAAGATGGTGCCACATTTGTGGTAGGTTATTGACACCAAATTTGTAGCGGTTTTTTTAACCGCTATAAATAACGCTTGCATACCAGTGCGCCACTTGGCGTGAAGCTTACAACTACAAATTTGTAGTGGCTTAGGTTAAAATCACTACAAATCATGATATTTGTAGCGGGTATTTATAACCGCTATAAATTCACCGCTACAAAATGCCCTTTTTTTCTAGTGAGGGATAGAAAGGATGGAAGGAAATGGAGAAGGTTACAGAGGCTTTGCTTATACAAATGATTCAGATAACTCCTCTGAGAATGATGGAGAAGGAATCATGGGTAGGAAAGTTGTGACCATCTCAAATCAACAATTAAAGCAAGCACACCATTGTGCAACCATATGTATCAAATTCAGAGGGAAAATCCCTACAAAGGAGAAAGATGGTATGCTCAACAATACAATAAATATTTTATTATATGGTTTAAAGATCAAGTCTTTGACAAGTATGGAGATTATTCTAAATCAGTTTCTAGCAAATTGAAGTTCTTAGCATATGGTCCAAGCAATCAAGTAACATCTTATGCAAGTTACATCATCAATAGGTTCACCTTCTACACCAAAGAGATTGAAGCAAAATGCAAAATAGTGGCGTAACTCTTATAGCTAACACTATGCATGTATCATGTTCCAAAGATAGAAATCCTATCTATGCGAAGATGTCATACTTTAAGGTGATTGAGCACATTTGGGAGTTAGATTATATTGGCTTCTGGATTCCCATATTCAGTTGCAAGTAGGTTGACAGTGATCATAGCTTGAAAATTAATGACTTAGACTTGATACAATTAAATTTGAACAAGGAACAGTATAAAGATGAGCCTTCATTTTGGCTTCCAGGATAAACAAGTGTTCTACATCTGTTATCCTTTTAAACATGTGATTTTTTTGGTCTATTGTTTTATTGATAAGTAAAGTGATTGATGAGGAGATGAATGATAGAGTTGAGGATGTTTTATTCAAATGGAGGTCACTTGAACCATTAAATTTGAATGAAAATGCTTTGTATGTTAGGCATGATAGCAATAAAGACATTTGGGTTTCGAAGAGGGAAAATTTATTACAAAAAGCTAAAAAAAGCAACTTACAAAAAGCTAAGACTAGAAAAAGAAAAAAGAGACACTTAATTTCTGTGTTTTGACTATGTATTGTTGCTTTTCTGCTGTTGGGTGGGTTAATTTATGTGTTTTAACGGATGGTATATTATATTGTTGTTTTTTAATGTGTTGCTTATGAAAGCATATGTAAATCGATAGTAGTACCCCCTAATTATTAAAATATGTTGTAGATAATTAATAGTTATTAGCTAGAAACCGTAATATATGTTTCGAAAATACCTAACATGTTTCTTATAATAACCGTTATATATGTAACAATGGAACAATACATTACTGGCGTTGTATTTGAAACGTTAAAAAGTTAAACTTTCACTACTATTTAAACGTCTATCTTCTTCTCCATTTCATTCATTAGCATACTTGTCTTAGGTCGAATGTAAACCCTCTAACCTCCAAACCCCAATACTCTAGTCATCTTTTTCGATCGTCGACTGTCATTTTCAGTCGAACCACACCATCCGCAATCCTTCTCTGTACTTCTCAGTGACAACTATGGGAGTTGTCGCGTAAGCCTTAACACGCGTTTCTATTTATTACTACAATTGTCTTAGGGTTTATTGTAACCAACCAACCTTGAAACCCCACTTCTCAGGTTGAATTTTTCGGCATTTGTCAGTCATTTTTAGCAAAGCCACACAATCTAAAGTGTTTGCCGTACTTGTTAGCAATAGTTGTGCAAGTTGCTTTGCTTGCCCTAACTCGCGTTTTCGTTCTTCAGCCTTAGCCAGGTCGCATTCCTTGGCATGGTCTATTCTAATCATTTAGAGATATGATTTTCCGTCTTCTTTCTACATTCTCCATTATTATTCACTTCGTGTTTTATAGGTAAGTTTTTACCTTATGCTTATGGCTTTTCTGGAAAAATCAGTTGTTCTAATTGAAGGTTCCTTTCCTGTTATAGGAAGTTATTAAAGATTTACAAAGATTTTACTATATTGAGTGCGTGGCAAATAGCCCCAAGTGGCATACAGTTGCAATAGGCCACATGTATAACTTACAAGGGGAGAATATGATTCACAACTTGCCTCTCCTCCAGAATCATGTTAGGGTAAAGAGCTAAAGGCCACCATCACTACTACAGAATTATTATATAACCACCCCAATGGACGTCCCAATTTTAAAATTGGGTGGTTAAAAAGGAAGGCGGTGGCATTTTTGTAATTATGTGTACGTAGAGAAACCTTTAGACGTCCCAAATTTAAATTTGGGACGTCTAAAGTAGAGTTTAGAAAATTTGGGATGCCTAAAGATTTCCACTTGTGCCAAAAAGTAAATTAAAAAAATTTAACTTAATTTAGATGTCCTAAATGGGATTTGGGACGCCTAAAGTCTTACTTTAGGCGTCCCAAATCCCATTTAGGACGCCTAAAGTCTTACTTTAGGAGTCTTAAATTTTTTTGAGACTCCTAAAGTTATGTCAGAAATTCTGACATGCGTGAGACTTTTCTTCCCTTTTCTTCATTCCCATGTCAGAAACCCATTCCTCCTTTTCCATCTTTCCCATCCCCCATGACTTCTCTTCCCTTTTTTCTGCATTTCCTTTTTTCTTTCATTCCTGTGACTTTGTCTTCTCTATCTACACCACGGGTATGCTTTTTCATTATTTTCTTTTCTTCATTACACTTCGTCTTCCTCTCTTCCTTTTCTTCATTCCCTTTTCCTCCACCTCCTTCCACTCTCATAGCACCTTCTTTGCTCTCACCCTCCAGCGTATGCCTCCTCCACCTTTTTTGCCCCCTCCACCCTCCAGCATAGACCTCCCACTTTCATCGTTGCTTTCAGCCTCCGGTGTACATCTCCTCTCCACTGTGCATACACAACTCCTCCAACATCTTCTCTCAACCTTGGAAGCACATAGACACCGTTGGCTGCTCTCTCCCCTCCTTTCATCAGGTTTTTTTTAAAATATAAATTTACATGAAGAATTAAGTTAAACTTGCAATATGAAATTATTATAATGCTTTCAATTTATTTACATGATTATAGTTATTGGAGTGTTTTTCCCTTGATTATTTTTTTTTGCCAGAATCATAAACTAGTTGTTAGTAGTTATGCAATACTAATAATGTTTTTGTTTTATACGTTTGGAGCTTGGAAATAAAGGGAAATACATATGTATATTTATTTTGATGAAATGAACAACAATTAGTTTTTATTTGTGTGGTGACAAACATTTTGACACTTTCTGGTTGTTGTTTTACATATATAATATTAGGTTGTATGAGTTGTTGTTATTATATATATATATATATATAGTAAAAAGATTGCAGTGCTAAATGTCTTTACCATTTTGTAAGGGACATTTTGTGGTTTATAAATCCATCTTCAATTCTGTTTCTGCAATTTTAATTTGCTGGGTAATGAAAAATATAAATAATAATTTAAAAAAATAAAAATTTTTAATGTCCCAAATTAAGAATTGGGATGTCTAAAGTCCCCCACGGGGGGACTTTAGACGTCCCAAATTGAGATTTGGGATGTCTAAAGTCCCCCGTGGAGGACTTTAGACGTCCCAAATCTCAATTTGGGACGTCTAAAGTCCTCCACGGGGGGACTTTAGACGTCCCAAATTAAGAATTGGGACGTCTAAAGTCAAGTCCTGACTTTAGACGTCCCAATTCTCAATTTGGGACGTCTAAAGTCTCACTTTAGACTTCCCATTTTTTTGGGACGTCTTTTCTTAAAACATACTACGCCCCCTACATAGATGTCTCCCAGTTTTTGGACGTTAAAAGTGCCAAAATAGGGATGTTAAAACCCTTTTTTGTAGTAGTGCATCGATCCTAACTATGCCCTTATAGTGCCCACCCTAGATGCAAATATAGTTGAAGGAGCTGTACTTGGCTATGTTGTGTGGTCTGACTACCTTATTATCATACCATCTAATTCAAAAAAGGCATATTATTATCTTATAATAGATGCATTAAATAGTGTTCCTTCTTTTGCTTTGCTTGTTGGACTTTACTATATAATAGAATAGAAGCTCACACATCGAGTATAGCCATGTAATTTAGGATTGATCAAGACATTCCTAGCTTTATGGCTAAGCTCAATAGAACTCCCTACCGTAAAAGGGCTCAAGGGATATGTAGCCTCGAGCAAGACATTATAGAAAAAGAGAGATAAGATGTTACTATATATAGAATGCCATGGCAAGGCACTGGCCATAGCATATGGCATTCTATAGTCACATCACTTCCCTCTTTTTCTATAAAGTATTGTTCAAGGCCTACATACCCCTTGACCCTTTTACATAGGGAGTTCTATTAAGTATAGCCATAAAGTCAAGAATGTCTTGATACATCCCAAATTATATGGCTATACTCGACTTGTTGTTCTATTATATATAGACATATACACACACAAATTTGTGTACAATTTCGTTTTGTATGCATGTAGGAGGATATCAAAAGGAGAATCCCCATTTCTTAACAAAATTGCCTAAAAAATTAATGGTGTTTAGATAAAAACCATTATATATGTATACACTATATATGATGGTTGTTTCATTAAACCCATTAGCATTTATAACAAATAAATAACGATTGCAATATAATGACCGTTATGTATATTATACTTTATATAACAGTTATTGTGAAAACACTGTTATGTATGTTACAGACTTTATAATGATTGTTTACTTGAGACCATTATTTATTATGCTAACATTATGGTATAGATAATGGTTGTTTACATATAATCTTTAATTATTATCACAACAAAGCGTATATTGTAACCCCCTCACCGTAATTACATCCGGATTACGAAATTTAAGTGAAATAGAGACCAATAAGATGAAATAACAATTTATAGTCCCACATCCAAGAGATGGGGTATTTTGAAAATCAATTCCAAAACATACTTATTGCTGGTCTCACATTCACGGGCGGATATAATTACTTGAGAAATCAGAGTACATAATAAATATCAAAGTGCGGAAACCAAAATCCCGGCAAACCCCGGGCTACTTACATAGATAACTTGGGTTTAAGATTTCCCAACAATGGGGATTACATATCCAAAATATTTATTTACATTAAATGTACACTTGACAATCCTAAATCCAAAACTATGATAACCAACTACCACTTAAATCTCGGAGTAAGTCTAACTACTCCTGGTTGTCCGCTTCCCTTTCGAGCCACTCGCCCTGTCTGAAAAGGTTAGTCATATGGAAGGGGTGAGATTCTAAAGAATCCCAGTAGTAACAACAATTTCATACCACATGCAATCACAGAGTATGCACACAATTCATCTCATACAGCAACACACGTCACTCCACCCTCATCCCCTTTTACCGCCGGGAAGGCATACGACCTTCACCCGAACCGTTGTTAGCGACTCAGGGACTATTGGCGTGGCAGTGCATACAAATAGCCACACGGCTCACATATAGCCTTTCGGCTTTCACAAATGGCCCGTCGGCCTCCACAAATAGCCTTTCGGCTCACAATTAGCCTTTCGGCCCACATATACACATATATCACACTCTAACCTCATCCCCTTTTACCGCCAGGAAGGCATACGGCCCTTACCCGAACCGTTGTTAGCGACTCAGGGACTATTGGTATAGTGGTGCTTCCACAATTTTCATAAACTTGCAGCATACGATATCCATTTCAAAACAATGACATAGCACACATACAATGTATCACATAAGGTATAAAGAAAGAGTCACTACCTGTATCTCTCCTGACTGGCTCCGTTACCATGGTCTCACGCGGATGACAGATATCAAATCCTATATCAAATTAGGGACAATTGATCAATCTCTTTTCCAATTACTTAATCCCATAATACACTAAGTTGGTTATCATTTAGGATTCTTAAGAGGCCATATATGTCTCTAATGAAAGCCCTAAAAGGTTGGGAAACAAAAGGTTGAAGGTCACTTTTCGAAAACACAAAGTGCTGGAACACAGGGGTGGGCCGTGGCCCACCATTCCTTGGGCTGCGGCCCAAATATAGTCAGAAGGCATTGGGCTGCGGCCCACCACTCATGGGCCGCGGCCCAAATCAGGTCAGAAAGGCTTGGGCCGCTGCCCAGAAATTTCCTGACTTTGGGCTGACTTCAAAAAACCATAACTAATTCTAGAAAAATCGAAACGAGGTGATTCCAAAGCCAAATGAAAGGTATATGAGTCGTCTTTCAAGGAAAAATATAGCCCATCATTGGAAATCACTACACAAATACAGAATCACCAAAAACTAAACACTACTCCAAAACAGAGTTCTGTTTCAATCCCAAACTTTGAACAACCATATCTCACAGAATTCTAAACGAAATGACACAAAATATATGTCCATTTTGAATCTTGGGATGTGAACTTTAAGACTGGAAAGTTTCACAATTTTTCAATACCATTTGGTCACTCAAAACGCTCATCCAAACTGACAGCGAAAAACATAGCTTAAACAAAACAGATTTTCCAACATTTCCCAAGTGATCCAAATGAATCCAAAATCAACAACCAAGGTTATTCCCACACAAAATCACTCAAGGACTCCAATGGGAATGTCAAAATCACCAAAATCCTATTCCATTATCATGCTTTGGTTGTGAGTGACATTAAACACCAAACTCTCAAAATCTCCAAACTTAACAATTTCAAACCCAATCAATTTCTATCTATCCAAAATGCATCAAATGTTCATATATCTCCAAACTAAATCATTTCCAATCATCAATCATAATGAAACTCCTAAAATCCACATTTGGTGCAAATTAGGGCAAAATTCCAGATTTGACTAAACTTAGCCAAAAATCACAAACAATACATTAAAATGCTCTAAATGTCTACCTCTTCTCTTTGCCCAATCTAGAATCTTGATTATTCAACTTTCAATTTTGAATCAATGCCCAAATTAACACCATTCAAGACTCTACAACCACCACAATGTAGCTCTCAATGAGACACACAATATTAGAGAAGAGGATTAAGGCATTAGAGAATCACAACTCACCAAAATCAAAGCTTTTCTTTTCCTCTTTCTTGCTTGTCCAGCGCCAGAAATGGAGGAAGGAGAGGAGAGAGAAAAAATGGTGAAGATGATGAAAATTCTCTTCCTTACACACACACTCAACCGCACAAGAGGGAGAGAAGAGAAAAAGTAATGTTTTGTCTTCTAGTGCCACATCCAATGGCTACCCTCTTGCCACTTGTCATCATCCTATCCACTTCCACTTTAAGCTCATATAACTGCAAAGCATAGGATACCGACCCATGGTCAAGGAATCACAACCATTGATCTTACATATCACATGTATGTACACTAAATTCATATTACATAAATTTCCAAAAGTATTTAATTACACTAATTACAACAATTATCAGAGCCATTAGCCCTAATCACAAATCGGGATATTACATATATCATGGCCTCACCAAGCCTTAATATATAACGGGTGTTATATTAAAATCATTATAATAGGTATAGAATAAATAACAGCTCACAACCATAATTTATCTAGGTGGAGCATATTTAATGCCCGAATATATGATGGTTCAAAGAGTATGACAGATAATAATCGTCATAAAAAGCATTTTTTGTAACTCTTCAAGAGAATGGGTTTTTATGATCCAATAAAGAATCAAACCTATTTAAATATTCCTATTTTTCTATATTTCTTGAAAAAGGCATTCAATCTATAGGAACTATTCAGGATATTCACTCAACCACCGATTCTGGTGGGCCGATTCAGTTAGATCAAAATTCGGTTGGCTTAGTCAATCGAGTGGACGATCTGTGAATGCATGTCCCCTCCTTTTGGAATCTTATTATATGGAACCATTCATTGATTTATGATCTCTATGCCCCTGATAATGCACAAAAAATCATTAGCATTCCTCTATCATTCCTAAATACACAGGATAGAATATTATGACAAAGCAATAGTTTTGGTTTGTACAATGTCAAGGATGGTTTTCAATTTCTTTCAAATCAGGAATCTAGGCCTCAACTTATTGATAATGCATTCTGGAAGATGCTTTGGAAGTTGCCTTTTATGCCAAAATTTCTTTTGCTGATCTGGAAATTACTTCAAGGAGCCCTCCTTGTTATAGATATTCTTCAAAAATATCATATGAATGTTAATGGTTACTGTCAATTTGGTTGTGACATGGAAAAAACTCGGCTCATATCTTCTTCCAGTGTCCTTTAGCAAAAGCTATCTGGTTTAGTTTATTAGGTATAAGAATTCATATGCTGGATTCTTCTGCTTTGCTGTCTTGGTTCAAAGAAGCCCTTAATCATCTTCATCAATCTAATGAGTTAGGTCTCTTACGTGTGATAATTTTGACAATTCATGTTCTATAGTTAAATAGAAATGCAGTGCTACATCATGGGAAAAGACCAACTCTGGAAATGATCATTTAGGAAATCAAGGGTCTTCAGCCTATGCCAAAACTAGTCAAATAGGTTTCAGTGAACAATATGATCATCATAAAACAACACTCTTTTTAGTTAACCATGTGAATACTATTGTTTCGAGTTAATGGAACATCTACTACTACAAGATATAAATTTTACTTCCCAAAAAACGTCCATTTTCAAAAAAGGAAGTAAAAAATAAAGGTAGTAGTATTTTTGTAATTCTGTACGTTAATTTTGTTGTACCTTTAGGAAATAATGGACATCATAAATACATTTGGCGCCCGTTTCAAAAATTAAAGTACAGAATTACAAAAAGAGATGCCAAAGAGTTTTTAAAACCCTCATACATCAGACTTCGATTGACTAGCGCTCTTCCTCTCTTCTCTCACGCGGCGTCGTTCTCTCATCTCAGCGTTGCGTCGTCCTCCTCGCTCCAACCACCGCTTCCTTGCGTCATCCTCCTTGCTTTCTCGCTCCAGTCGCGTGTACCAATTGCCGGTATTATTGTATTTCCCTTGCTTCTAGGATTGTTTGGGTTGAAGTCCTCAGCATATTATTGGAATAGCTGCATTTGCTTTTACAACTGTAGTCTGTAGTGTATTATTGTGAATTTACAGAGTCATGAACTTTTATTTTAAAATTACAGAGTGTGATGCAGGTATCTCTGTGGAGTTTCTCTGGCACATTCTTAGATCCCACTCTCGGCCATTTGGATTAAATAGGTAAAGAGAAGAAATGTTAATTGCTGTTGGGTTTATCATATCATCTCAATCAACACCTCAGTTTCATATTTCTTGTCTCAGACTAACATTGTTTTGGATTAAAAGCTTTGTAGTACAAGTGCCGTTCTGCTTGATTTATATTCTCTCGTTAATCTTTTGCTACTAGTTTTCATGTTGTAATTTCTAATCAGTCTGTTAATTTTCCTTATTCAGACTTACTGGCCTAGCCAAGAGCTAGTTTCTTTACATTGCAATGCAATTTTATTTATTTAATAGTGATCTTTTTTGTCTATAAAAAAGGTGTCTCCAATTGGTTGACAACTCTTAGCATTGGCTGAGAAAGAAAGAAGCAGACGACCTCTGCAAGTGTAAAGTACTCCCTTGGGTCTTTAATGAGTTGCTATATATTGAGGATTCTATAACCTGGCCAAAATTATACCAATTATACCACAGGTATATATATTTAATTAAACTCATTTTTCATGGATTTATAATAGTCAATGTTATAATTGTTTGTGCTCTGACAGCTTCCTTGAGTTAAAACCAGTTGGAATACTGGAAGCAAAACTAATGCAAAATAAACTTGGCAAATAAAAATCTGATCGGAAAATCCGATTCTTTTGCTGTTTTATTCAAATAAGTATATTTGAAATTCTAGATGGTCATAATCTTATGTTGGGTTATTGAAAATTGTTGCTAGATTCTTTTATGATTTAATGATGAAAAGATGTCTATTTGAGATTTGAAAGATTAAGTTTACTTATTTGGTGCAAGCTTTGATATATCTATGAAATGTTTGATGAATTGGGTTGTTGTTGAAATTTTAGGATATCTTACTTTTAAAGCGATGCTTTTATTCATTTTAATTATTTACTTTTGATTTATAGTGCCCTCGACAACTAGGGAGAACTGACTATAGATACTATGTTATCCTTTATATGTATAATATTATTCAGAGTTGAGTTACTATAGATTTTGAATAGATAATCATTTCTTCATTTTCAACTGATAATATTTTAGTGCTGTAATTAAATTGTTAATTAATTCATTCACTTGCTTGATTTATCTTAGTTTATTTTCCAATTTGCTGATTTTTGGTAATGAAGACGCCTACTTAGACGAAAACATTAATCTGATCTAAAACTTTTTGGTTGGATATCTTCTTCAACACATAGATGAGTAAAGTTTATTTTGATAAATAGTTTATTTTAGATAGTAGTCATTTAGACAAATTTTGAACACTTTGTGGTGATTAGTGTACATAATAGTAGTAGTTAAACATATAAAGCAATTTTTTTAAAAAAAAAACTTTCAGCATCCGTTGTTGAAAAACAGATGCCATAAGATACTTACGAAGTCCCTTTTTCCTAAAGGGACGCTATAAGTATGCAATTTATGTCATCCCTTTTTTAATGGACGTTGTTCCCAAATTTTGTTATGTCGCTCACATAAGCGTCCCCTTGGAAAGAGACGTAGAAATGGTCTAAAAACGGATGTTAAAAGTGTTTTTTATAGTAATAATCATTATGCACCATTTTAAGAAGATGAAGGGTCACTTCTGTGAATATTATATCTGCCATCAAGGTTCAATTCTCTTTTGATTCAATTCTTATGGAAGAATACAAGGAATCCAGGTTCTACTTTCCATACTAGATGTTTGAGAATGGCTCTACTTTGGATAACTGACTCTCAGCTTCATGAAACATTTGGACGTCATCATTTGATTATAATATGTGTTAACAAAGGCATTCTTGGTGTTTGCTCGATATCAATCTTCGACAAAGAGCATCACATGGCATAAAATATTAACTCTTATAAAGGATTTTCATATGCAGCCTATTGATGTTATTCTAAAGTATGTTTGCTTAACTTTCATTCATTAATTTATTCGTGGCATTTACTTTGGTATTTTGTAAACTTTTTCGTTTAAGTAATATCATTTTATCTTTTTTTTATAAAAAAAAAACTGTTCAGGATATTTCAAGAAGGACGGGTAGTAGTGGAACCTCCTTAAATCTCTATTCCGATCAAGCATAGCTACTCTCAAATTCACACGGTCAACATAGAACACTCCTGCCGTACAAAAATAATGAGAGAATGAGGTTTTCAATCCAACTTTTCCAGTTAATAATATTATTATTGAATAAATATTGGGAAAATAATAGTGGATGCAGTAAAGTTACCTTCGATGGCAGGCCTATCATGATCAGTGGACCAGTCAACATTATTCTCCCACCGATTCCCACTTGCTTCCTAAACATTAATGTTTTCAAAACCAGACGAGAAAGACCCAAAATCAAGATAAATCTTTTATATTCTTTATCAATCAATTAAGTAAAAAGACAAAGCTAGCAGTATCTAATTAGCCCTGAAACATCTAAAAATTAAACCTATTTAATGACAGAGAAAACAAAATATTGGAATTTATTATATGAAGGGTTTTACATTGATGAAAACAAACCTACCATGGTTAAGAATAATTAAATAACCTCTGATTTAAGAGGAAATTAAAAATACCGTCATGAACAAAGCAGTAAGCAGCTATTTACGCTATCAACAAAAAGCCTCCAGAACCCTGATCGACAACGCAAACTAACATTTCTAAAGACATGAAAAAGAGTGAGCAATATCAAAAGATTTCATTAAAGAGAGAAATGACAAGACAAGATATATAATAACGATAGACAAGATCATATATAACCAAGACTCAAAAAATGACTTGATCAAAGCTTTTAAATAGTTACTGATTTAAAAGACATGAACTTGGACTAATAGCACTTAATAATAAAAAAGTATGAGCATGTAAATAGAAATGTGAAAGCAGAAGAACAAGATGGTGCGTACGTATTTCTCTTGAAGCTGAAGAAAAATAGCTTGCCGGAGAAACTCAGTGCTCACTTTTTCTCTGAGAGGCAGAGAGAGAGAGAGGAGAGGTGAGGGAAGAATTAACAAATTAGTTTTATATATATAGAGGCAGAAACAACTAGTTTTTCGTGTTATGCGGTGTTTGTGTTTGGGTTTGGTTGAGTCAATTCTTGGACACTAAAGAGAAGAGAAGAATTGGGTCTGATTGTTGCTACTGTTTTTCCATTTGGGTCTAGTTGGTGATGCTTTTCTGTAGCTTCTCTTTGCGAAAGTTCTTGTTTTTTATATTTTCGTTGAGAACGACAATTGGGAATGGAGAAGAGAAAGGGTTATGGGCTTGGATAAGCAGTGCACAGAATCACTGCTCATAAATGCTTATAAGAAACTTGCAGTGGCTAGAATTAAATGCCTCTCTTGTTCATCCTTCTTTATTCTTAATAACGACCCTGTTCGCTTTCAAAATCCATTCATGTTGCCATGTGGGTCTTGTAAGATTCCGAGAACTTGGCTTAGGAGAAGACAAAGTGGAAGGGGAGAGAGGGACAGAGATAGAGAGAGAGAGTGTGTGTGTGTGTGTGTCTGTTGCGAGTGGGGTGAAGAAGATGATGCTTAGTCAGGTGCCACGTCATCCCGTTCAACTTCACATAGGTGTTATAAACGGAAGGACTGATATACAAGAATTAGCAAATAATAAGGATCGAATATAAAAGGAAAATATTGGCAAAAAAAAAAAGAATATAAAAGGAAAATAACTATAGGTAGCTGATTTAATTTGGGAAAGTGACATTTCTATTTCCTTTATTGTCTAATTTCCTCCACTTCTTTATTCATAGTGTTAGATCAATTCTGAGTTTATAACGATTGAAACTTAATATTTTATAAAAAGTAAAAATTAATATATAGAATAGATTATTTTTCCCTTCTAAAAATATATAAAAGAATCTTCAGAGAATAATAACAGCTTCAGAGAATAATAACAGATATACTATTATTTACACTTTTTCCTCAATTATGCATTGACTAATAATAATTCCATGCATATATGGGTGATGAAATAGAGGTGTCTCTGTTGATTTTCTTTTCAATTTATTCTTTATTAAATGTATTTTCCATTAGATTAACTTTTAATGATTGAAATTTATCATAGTATATTTTTATTACAATGATATTATTTATTTATTATTAAATCTCAACCATTAAAAGTTAATCTAATTGTAGATACCTTCAATGAAGAGGAAAATTAATGGAGACACCCCTCTCCTCATGGTTGATACCACACACAATTTATAAATTGTACTGCATTAAATAATGATATTGAAGCATGTATCAAAGAAAAATAATGATATTGGAGCGACTGAATTTGGACAACTTGCTTAGTGCTTAATTAGAACTAATAAATTCTATTAAGATTTAAAAATATAGATTATAAATTGTGTTAAATAATGGTGATGGCTCGGTAAATTGTTATGGATTATAAATCACATTTTTTCTTATTCAAGAGGAAGTTAATTAGCCAATGAGTACAGTTCATAAGAAATGAATCTATAATATAAAGGACTTCGTTTAAATTACTACCCCGAAACACAAAAAATTGAATCTATAAAGGACTATTGTAAAGGACTTAGGTAACCTTGCACGGTGTCTCTCTTGCGTCCGATAATTGAATCTTTTAAGGCAATTTCAAAAACTTTGAGGCAATATTGAACAAAAAAATTTTTTTTGGGTAATATTTTTTTTTCCCCAACTTTTGGGTAATATTACTCCTAAGAGAAATTTTTAAGGTAATTAATTTACACTTGAACAACATTGACATGAATGACTCATAAATCAGTTAGCTCAGTATATTCGGTCAATTAATAGTTAAACCTAACTTAAAAAACAGCCGATGCGACATCGCTCCTAAAAAAAAACTTTCAAGACAATATTACCCTTTTTTTTTACAACTTCCAAGTGGAAATTGGACCTTAACCCTATTAACGCCTTGTCTTCCTGTTGTTATTTTGCGGTTAATTGGTGGGGGTGACTGGAAGCATCTCACACACACAAACAACTCAGCTGGTCAGAGAGGAGTATATAGTATTATGGCGTGATATTTGATAATTGATTTTTCAATACTAAAACTTTACATTTTTATTTATTTTTTAATTTAATTTAAAACGTTATAATTGATTTTCCTAAATAAGTATTAGGAGATAAAATCCCTATCATATGTTTTTACATTGGGAAAATTAGAGGGAAGGACCAAGACTGAATGATATTATTAAGAAGGATCTTAAAAATTGCAATTACTAAGAATAACCAAAAACCAAAATAAGGGGCAATTATAATGAAGTCCCACACAAGAGAAAAAATAAAAAAATGGTCCATGAAGTTGTCAGTGTAAGCTCCTTGACTTGTTAATGGACACTCATCGACTTGTCATTAACAACTTCAGGGACCATTTTTTCATTTTTTTCTCTTGTGGGGACTTCATTGTAATTGTCCCAAACCAAAATATAAATGTACAAATACTAAATTGGCCCTAATTAAACTCATATTCCCTCGGATGAAATCACTATATACTATTTAACAGTTACTGAAAAGGCGACAGTTTTGGAAATAATTTTTTTATTTTTCAATAAAATCGTGAATATAATCACGAATGAGGAAGGAAAATCGATATGACATTCAGACAAAAGCTAGATTGACTACCATATTTTTGACATAATGTATATCTTACAAATAAAATTAAAAAAGAAAAACATAATCAGTTTGCACTTACATAAAAAGGACTGCCTATAAACGTACTTAATGGCTTTGTAAACAATTTCTTTTTTAGTTACGTATAACTTCTTCTATAATATTTTCATCTTTATTCAAGTTAATTTTCCACCACTATTTCAGATTTGAATCATATCTAAAAGCAAAATAGTAGCTATTATATTTTTTTAAGACTTATATTCCTTAAAAAAACTAAATTCGCTAGCAAGTAAGGTCCTTCTAAAAAGCTTGGCAAAACGTTTAAAAATTTGCATCTCGCCCTTATCATTGATCTGCTAGTCCTCTCTTCCTAGGCGTTTATAATAATACCGCTTTTATATTTTGTGCGATTTTATTTGTTTGCATGGAATAATTATTTAAATGTTTTTAATAAAATTTAGTACCTTTTATTTCACAATAGCTGATGGCAAAAGTTTGTAGAAGTAAACTGTTCCTAATCTTCAAATGTTTCAACGTGGGGAACCAGTTTCCTTGCCAAATACTTTATTTAGCAGGGAGATCTAATCAGATCTCAATGGTTCAAATTTAAGTTTTTAAGAGCATATAAGGATACAATACGAGAAGGAAAAATTTGAACGCCAAGAAGATAAGAGCAAAGAAAAGGATACTATCATGCGATGGATCATTTTTCATTAGATGAATGCTTTACCGGAATGTGATCTAAGAACTCGTCAAGAGAAACTCTTGAAAAATTGTAGGAACCTATTCTTCTTTTTTGAATCAGCCCGTGGTTCAAAACAACACGAACAATTACTTTATGAAAGCAAAGGAAAGTGACAAAATAAATTTTAATTAATTCCATCAAAGCCAGACATTTTGTTCTCTACTGCTCTGTTCTTTGCCTTGCCTTCTACCTGCACTTCAACTCTATTCCGTAAAACTGCCAGCAACATACTAAAAATGTCTCTAAATGATATTTTCACAAAATAAATACACTTAATATAATATCTCATTTGTAGTACAATTTACACTATAAATATATCTTTAAATATTGATTTATTTTTATTTATTAATTGCTCACTGATTTATGCACCATGAATGTTTTAAATTACATCATACAAGGGCAAATCACAAATGTATCTCTTTGAGTCATTTTTTCTCACGTGTTTTTGCTGTTGTGTTTGCTTCATAGATCATAGTATTTTATCATTTTTGGTGCTTCTTTAACTCATCTCTTGTCTAGAAAGGGCAAGGATAGATTCATTGTGTTTTTTATTACATGGACTTAATCCATGCTCACCGCAGTCTAGCACGATGTTGCCTAGACCTTGGCTGAGCCCTGCCTTGACCTTGCATAGGGTTTGCTCGAACCTTGCCCATACTTGCCCAAGGTTGTCACTACCCCGCACTACCTCTTGCCTGCACCTTGCCTATACCTAGGCCGCACTGTGTTCAAACCTCTGGCCCTTTCTCTGTTAGGTATATTGTTTGAAGAAAATAAAATGTAGGGGACATAATATAATAATAAGTATTGTGTAACAATTAGGTAGGTGTGATGTAATATATATATATATATATATATATAAACATAAAAACCAAGTAATGATATTGTGTAACCCCAACCCCCACCTTGAAGTATAAATAGAGCCCCTAGCACTATTACAAAAGAGGGATTCAATGGTGTTCTTCTTATGGCACTTCATTAAAGAAGTGCCCTAGATAATTTTTTTTAAAAACAAAAATTATTTAGAAACTATAGTGCTTCCTATTATAAATGTCATAACTAGTGTTAGGCTTATATGACATTTGCCTAAACAAGCGTCCAAGCTAGTCTTATTTTTTTAAAAAAAATAAGAAACTCATATGGCACTTACTTGATCCAACGCCATATAAGATGTCACTGTGGACTTGAATTTCAAGGCCAGTATAGACTTGAATATTCAAGGCCACTGCGTGGCCTTAAATATTGTATTGGCCTTGAATATTGTATTCAAGGCCACCTTAGAAGGCGCTTAGAAGCCAAGCTCCTTCTAAGGCAATGTATAGCCATGGCCTTAGAAGGAGCTTGGAAGCCAAGCACCTTTTAAGCCCATGGTCTTTAAAGGCATTTGGCAAACAAGCGGCTTCTAAGGTTATTTCTTTCTTTTTTTTTAAGTTGTTTTTTTATTGAAGGGAAGCAAAGGTCCTTCTTTAAAAACAAAAAAAAAGTGTTTTTTTTAATGAAGGGAAATTATTGAATATTTGCCTTAGAAGGCGTTTGGAATTGTCTTCTAAGGCCATGGTCTTTAAAGGCATTTGGCAAATAAGTGCCTTCTAAGGTCCTTTTAAAAAAAAAAATTTAATGAAGGTAAGCTATATGGCGCTTGCCTAGGTAAACGCCAAAGCTTCCTTGAAGCCTTGTATGACACTTGTTTGAGTAAGCGCCATACAAGCTTACTTTTTTAAAAATATTTGCCCAACCCGCCATATATATTCTTTTTTGTATGCTCTCAGCTCCCCATTTCCTAGAATCTTATCACAAATCTCCACTTCATTGGTTCCCACTCCTTATCCCTTCATCCCTACTCACCACCTTTCCTTACCATTCTTCCCACTCCCCTCTTCCTATATAACACAATTCGCACTCCTTCTCTCTGTTTGGAAGTTGCAGCGCCATTGTCCCCACTACTCCCTGCTCTCTTGGTCTCCACTTCTGTTACAGTACTAAGCTTGGTCTTCTCGACCTCCTATAGAAGTTCCCTAGCTTGTAAGTCTTTTTTTTTTAATACAGAAGTTTAAGTTAGTACGTTTTGTTCTTGTTTTTTTTCAAGTTAAAATCTATCATGAATTTTATATGTGTGTTTATTCACTTAAAATTAGTTGTACATTACAATTGTTGTAATTAAATACATTTAGTAGTGATTTTATAAATTAGTTATTTGTTTCGAGTTATTTCATTCTGGTTTGGTTTGATTCATTTTGCTGTGGATTTTGACTATAAATGTAGAGGGTTTCATTAGGAAAAGGAAATAATTATACAAAATTATTTTTTAAAAAAAAAAAAGACTTCCTAAGGAAGCGCCATTGAAAGCTATTTAAAAAAAAAGAAAAAAAACAAGCTATGGCACTTCTATAGATTCAAGAAGCACCAGCTTTTTTTTATGATACTGGAAGCTATGGCGCTTCCCAATGGCCATAGTATTCTTAAAAATAAATATCACATATTGTGTTTTTGATAATAGTGAAGGCTCACATCCTTGAAACCACCATAGAGCGACAAAGGAAAATCAAAACCTCTCTTGACATTTCACCCACTTTGAAATTTGAAAAAGCATAGATGATCCTAATCCCTCTGAAGATGATCAAAGATCTCGAAAAGGTAGGCATATTCAAGAACCAACGGCGCAAACAAAAAAAGCTGTCTGCAGGTGCTATCTCCAAAGTGAAAGGGTTGGCAAAGATGAGGGGAGAAGCCTCGAAGTCCCAAGAGGAGGAGGAGATGGAAGAGGCCTTGAAGTCTCAAGAGGAGGAGAAGATGAATGAGGAAGCTAAAGGAAAGTAGTGACACTATAGCCGCACTAAGATTATTATATGTCCTTAGGCTCTATATCTATATCTATATATGTGTCTGTGCGTGAGATGATAACAAGTTTATGTTTATGTTTATATATATATATATATATATACTTACATATTTTCTAGCATCCACCCGTAATACAATATTTGTATTGAATATCTTTGCATTATGTGTATCTGTTGGGATAAAAAAAAGAATGTGTGTGTGTTTTTATATATAAAGTAAGAGTGTGAAATTTTAATAGATTTGGTTCCCCATACCAATGCTATTCTTTTAGGTTTTTCGAGCACTAAAGATAATATATAGTTCAATACCTTAATATGCTTTCACAAATTCTTAGGTTCTAATAATTGATCACATATTTTGTAATTGTAATTAAATTTGTATTGTACTTCCGCTCACAATAACATGCATGCAAGAACAATTAGAATTAGCATACTGATTATCTTGTTCAGAAACGGATTTATTTTTTGTCTGATAAATGATATGATTCAAAAACGCACATCTATCATCCATTTGTCTAGCAATCTAATCATCATCACATTAATTGATCCACTTGTTTCTTATGTGTGTGAGTCTTAGATTCATTTTAAAGAGAAGCTAAAAATTTAAATGTCATTTACATAAAATAGTTATAAACAATACCTTTTCAAGGGCATGGATATTTTTATGGTGTTTAATTACATGAACTTATCTGTGCTCATCACCGCAACCTTGCCTGAGGTTGTCCGGACCTCACCCAAGCCTTGCCCCAACCTTGCACAAGGTTTGCCCAGACCTTGCTCTCACTCACCTGAAGTTGCCACCGCCCTACACAACCTTGTCTGCACTGTGTTGGAACCTTTGGCCTCTCTCTATTAGGTAAATTGTTTGAAGAAAATAAATTATGGGGAAACAACAACAACAGTAATAATAAGTATTGTGTAACAATTAAGTAGGTGTGATATAAAATATATATATATATATATAAGCCATGTAATTATATTGTGTAACCCCAACCCCCTCCTTGGAGTATAAATAGAGGCCCAAGGCTTACACCGTGAAACCATCAGGCGGCAATAAAAGAAAATCAAAACCTCTCTTGGCATTTCACCCTTTTTGAAATTTGAAAAAGCATGGATGATCCTAATTCTCTGAAGCCGATCAAAGACAGAAGTATTCTTCTCCAATAATGTGAATCATAATAGGCGGATTCAACTCAGCACGAGTTTGGGTTTTGCTTGTACTCAGATCTTGGGAAATATTTGGGTATATTGTCGCATCATGATAGAGTCAAGGGTGATACTTATCAGTATGTGGTTGACAAGGTGAAATCTAGATTGGGTAATTGGAAGTCTCATGCTATTTCGATAGTAGGACGACATACTCCCATATCTTCCGTGGTACAATCCATTCCCTTATATCCAATGCAAACCTGCCCTCTCGTCCTTTCTGTTTGTGATGAAACTGATAAAAGTACCCGTGGTTTTCTTTGGGGATCTACTTGTGACAAGAAAATGGTTCACCCTAGTTGCTTGAGATAACGTTTGTCGAGAAAAGAGGCAAGGCGGGCTTGGGATTCGTCATTCGCGGCTCCAAAATAAAGCCTTCATGATCAAATCGGGGTGGGGTCTGATAAAGAACCCAGAATCTCTATGGGCATGAGTTTTTCAGAATAAATATCACTGTGGAGATGATCTGAAGCCACGTGTTCATATTAGACGCCCAGGTTCACATTTTTGGGTGGGCATTCGTGACAATTGAGATAAGTTATGGGAAGGAACAGAGCAAGTAATGTGGCCTACTGGAGCAGAAATGGTTAGATGGAAGCTTGAGAAACGTGATAATTTTTTTCTCAAGTCCGCTTACAATATGCTGCATGGTATATACTGCACATAGGTTGAAACTCAAATATGGAGTAGAGTGTGGAAATTGGCTGTCTCGCAACGGTGTAGAACTTTTATGTGGTTGACTCTTCACAATAATCTCCTAACGAGTGATGAATTGATGAAGAGGAGCAAATCTGTTTCTGCTGCATGTGTTTGGTGTACTCATACTCCGGAGAGGAGCCTGCATGTGCTTAGGGACTGTTCAGAAGTGGGAATGATGTGGGAAAGTATTTTAAAGCCTGGTGGTAAACATCACTTCTTTAATTGTAATCTTTGGGAATGGTGAACTATGAATCTCTCAAAGAATATGGGTCTTGGCAAGGAGTCATGGAAGGAAATGTTTGTGTTGATTTGCTGGCTCTTATGGAAACGCCGTAATGAACGTGTATTTGAACAAGCTGTTTCCACTGCTGTTAGTATTGTTGGTAAAGCCAAGGCCATGCTTTCAAGCTATATGTCAGCCACGGTTAAGTTACAACATACTCGGATTCGAGGAAGATAATCATGAAAAGTGATTGTTCCCAAGCAATTGAGCTGATTCAGCAAGGAACTGATGAGTTGCATGCACATGACAGTATTATTGTTGAAGTTAATAGTATGCTGCGGAGAGAATGGTCAGTGGAGATTGACTAGTGTAGCGGAGGGGTGACGCAGGAGGCTGATGATCTTGCGAAAAGTGCTCTAGCACTCTCACTTCTTTTGCACCTATCCCGGGCAGGTTTTCTAATTCCTGTCTTGTAGATTAGTGGCTCTTTCCTTTTCCATTGTATCAAAAAGAGTAGAGATATAAGCTTTTGAATTTTTAACGCACAATTACAGAAAAATTAGCAAATTACTCAGCAAAAAAGAAAAAATCCTGCAATTAATTAGTACCCCCTCCTGTCCTTAATATAAGACATATTTGGGGAGTTAATTTTAATCTTAAATATAATACATATTTTTATATTTGTTAATCTTTTCTTAATTTATCCCTATTAATTAGAGTTGAAAAAATGGGTTGAGTCTGACAAACCGGCCCATTTAGGCCCTAAATTTATAAGGGTTATGTTTGATATTTTTGCCTTAAAAGTGAAAATTGGTCTAAAAGGGCTGGCCCGTATAGGCTCTTTTTTTATTTGTTAAAATTATTTATATGATGTTAATATTATTGATTTTTTATGCTTTGTTAATGATGTTGCAAATATTTAATTATTATTATCATTTTAAAATTAAATTTTAGAAGAACATTTTGTATTAAGAACTCTAAAAATTTAAAATTTACAAAATATATTTTTTGACTTATATTCTAGAGATTATTTTGTTCATATTAATAAAATATTCTTTATTTTTTTTAATTTCTTACATTTTTCAATACGTACTTATAAGAAGTGTTTTTTATTTTGTTAAGTTTTCTCATTGATTACAAACAAATACTTGATTTACAATAATCTTTCACTTGGTTACGCTTTATGCATACCATTTACACATTAATTTTGATAATATTTATATGTTAAATTAAAACTTTCATTATTATACTTTACTAATTTTATTTCTTTTAAAAAATGTTGAAAAAATAGTAAAAGGTGGTTAAAAAAGCTTCCACCCCCTGGGCCTCATATATTCAAGGGCCGAGACTCAAAAAAAATGATTGTTTTTCTTTAGCTAGGCCTAAACGGGATGGCCCATTTAGGTCCTAATCCGTGAAGAGCGAGCACTTTTTATCGGCTGATACTTCTTCAACAATAATTAAAGAGGAAAGGAAATAAAGAAATTAAGGAAGATGACTAAGATATTTTAAAAACAATATATCAAATTAACTAATTCAACTAATTTTTCTAATCTAATCAAATTATATAAATATATCTTATATTAAAGACTGAAATGATTAAGATTTAAACCTATACGGTATATGATGAGCAATAGTGGGCAATATTATATTGCTTTACACAAAAGCTCTTCATCTTGGGTTCAGTCTGGTGGACCGGACCACTCAAGTTCTCACCTCTCCATTATCGGTTCTATTCGAGGAGGCAGAGGTGGCAAGAGTCGCAGGGGATATGCAAGTCTCATGGTTTCAAATCATTGGGTTTTCGCGAATCCTTAATGGAAACATGACTTTCAGGAGCGGGTGTAAAATGGGCAGTGTTACGCCTGCTTCGAATCCTCAAAGGCTGCTCGTTGTTTCTACATTCTTTGTTTAGTTCTTTTTTCTGTTTTCTATGTGTTGGTTGCAGGATTTTGTACGTTTTGTTTTCTGATTGGTTCCTGGGCGAAAGTGTGGCAAATTGAAGTTCAACACAAGCATTTAGGCCTCTCGTTGCTTCATTTGTAATACTCATGTGAAGATTTTTTTTTTCTTTTTCAGTTTGCGTATCATTTTACTTGATTCAATAAATTTTCTTTTCTATTTTTCTAAAAATGAGGGAGGACTGTATACATCTCGGCCTTGTTCTAAACCAGATTAGCAGGGTGAAAAGGCAAAAAGACGCAAGCAGCACATCTTGTACATATCAATTGTAACAAAATTAGTAACAAGATTTTGCTCAAAAAAATTAATTAAAAACAAGATGAATTTCATAAATATTGAAGATTTTAAGATTAATTAGGACATTTTGCTAAAACAAGATTGATTAGGACATGATATGCGTCTGCATGTGTGTGATTTATATAAGTCGGAGGATAATATTATCTTTCAATTCTAAAAATTAATCAACTCATTAATTAAAACATTCTTAAATTTAATCAGGGAGGGGGAGAAAAGTAAATTTCACGGAGGGTTTTGACTAATCCCTATTTGTTGGAAATATTTGCCGATTTTGTGTTGTGCACACATGAGAATTCCTAATATGGTTCGGGGGAAAAAATAATCGGGCCAAAAAGAGAGTTCCTTTAGGATCATACTTACATTAAGTTTTTTACTTTCATTGCATCAAGTTCTTTAATCATACATGATCATATGTCCTATTTTTTTCATATGAGTTTAGTTTTAAATGATAATAATTAAAACATGGGACACAGTCATATTTGATTGAAGAAGTTGGTGAAATAGATATAAAAAATTTGATCCAAGTATTTTCCTTCCTAATGCAGACCATCCAGCTTAGATCTTGAAGGTCTAAATTTAGTTTTTTTTTTATTTTAAGTTTTTGAAAAAAATTATTTAAAAATCATTTTTTGAGTAAAAATTCGGTACCTCAGTGCTGGTATTACAATATGCTTTATATTCCCATCTCCAAACCCTAACTGGATCTCACCTATTTGAGCCCGTTCTAATAAGCTTTCGGCCCATATCTTTCCATTGGGCCCATGTATTATATGCTTTACAATATGCTTTATATTCCCATCTCCAAACCCTAACTGGACCTCACCTATTTGAGCCCGTTCTAATAAGCTTTCGGCCCATATCTTTCCATTGGGCCCATGCATTTCTGGATCTTTACACACACCTGATCAGCCCTTATCATTGGTTTGTTCGGTAAAGCCTAGGCATTTGCCATTGCTTAATTGCCCCGTGAATGGGTTTTTATGGGGTTTTAAATGATATATAATATATTTCATTTGTTATTTATAATGTGCACGCTTAGGGGTGAGAATGGTACCCAGGAGCCCAACATGCTCACCTAAGCCCATTCAAAAATTGTTCTGTCCAGCCCAAAAAAAGTGGCCAAAAGAAAATTTGGACATCTTTGGGCCGAGCAAACTATTGGACAGGGTTGGGCATCGGGCAGAGGATAGCGCCCTATCCATTTGACCTTGCTCGAAAAATTATATACAATTTGTTTAAAATATATAATATTTTAAATAAAATATATAGTATTCTATACGTATTATTTTATTTAATATATATATATATATATTATTTCATTTTTATAAAACATTTTATATTATTATTTAATATTCATTCACCACAATTTACATATAACTCATTATATTTTGAATGGACGTGGTTTTTTTAATTTGGATGGATGATACAAAACATTAAAAAGTTGAGATCAAAGAGAAAAATTTTAGTTTCTTTGGAGCATTTATCACAGTTGCACCTATTCATATCAATCAATATGCATACACTAACTCATTATTTCATAATTTGTCATATAATTATCACTACAACAAAAAATAAAGCCGTGGCCCTTATATTTAAACTAGCTATGGATTTTAATAAGTGTCACATATCAAAACGCCACTAAAAGAAGCCAAACGTCATAGCATATATATATATATTTATTTATTTAAAAAAAACACACAATTTCTATGGTGCTTCCTTGAGGAAGGCCACAGGAAATTAATAATTATTTTTTTAAAAAATAATACTTTAGGTGGCACTTCTTTGAAAAAGTGTCATAGGAAGTATATCACTTTTTTAAGGAAGCGCCACCTAAATAATTATTTTCGTATTTTTCTTTTAGAACCCCATAATTATAGTTAATAACACACTCCTATAGCACTTCTTTAAGGAAGCATCACCTAAAATATTATTTTTAAAAAAAAAATTATTTTTGTATTTTTCTTTAGAACCCTATAATTATAGCTGATAACACACTTTAAAAACATTTTCATATCCACAACAAAATGAAAAAAATAAACCACAATCAAATAACTCCAAAATGATATAAATTAACAAATAACTAATTAACAAAATCACTACTAAGTAAAATAAAAGTGTTAAAAATAAATAATTATTTTACTTATACAAATCATCAATGTTAATAATCACTACAACAACTAAAAATTATAACTACTACATAAATACAACCTATATATAATAACATTCATTTTTATCTCATTTATTTTTCAGCATATAAAAATGAGAATAATTTTTTCAAGAATAAAATGAGAAAAGAAATTTTAGAAGCATTCTTGGTCAAGAAAAATTAGAACAATTAAAAGCAGGAAACTTGAAAGTAAATATGACTGTTGTTTACCAAAGCTACAATTGATAATACAATACGAACACCATTCCCTCCATCATAAAAAACCAAAGATTTCTTCTCCCATAGAAACATATGAAACATAATAGTAAGAAACTAATATTCAAAATAAACTGGTAAGCTATATCTGTGATGTAATGTAGCTAAAATAGCAATTAAACCAAATAAACTTACTACTTCATGGCTAATGCTAAATTGGACAACGCAAATCTAAAATCCGAAGCTTAGTATAAAAATAATAGAAGAAGAAACAAGTGAAAAGAGTGTGTGTGTGTGTGTGTGTGTGAAGGAAGGAAGTGTCATTATCTTCATAAAATTCAAGAAAGGGAAAGTGATTGAAGATCTACTATTTATAGATGCAAAAATCTGGTAGACCACAATTTTTCCCAAAGAAAATCCTCACAAAGGTGATGAGTGACAAAGGAATAAGGAGGAAGTGCCGATCAAAGTAGGGACGGTGATGAATGATAAAAAGAGAAGAAGGAGAAAATGTGGGGAATAAGAGGATAAGGAGTAATGGCACTTGTTAGACAAGGAGCGAAGTCTAAGAAGATAAAGGTGATAGAAACAGATTGCAACGTAGAGAATGATTTGAAAAAAAAATTAAAAAAATAATTACTTCGCGTGACGCTTCCTAAGCTAAATGTCACATAATATGTAGCAGCTATGGCACTTCCTTGAACAAGCGTCACAGCTGCTACTTCAGTTTTTTTTAAAAGAAAACCTTAGGTGGCACTTCTTTAACGAAGTGCCACCTAATGTCACCAAGCAGCTGTGACGCTTCCTTGAGGAAAAGCCACCTAAGGTGCTTTTTTTTAAAAAAACATTAAAAATCTAGAAAGAAGCTATGTCACTTCTTTAGTTGCACCACTATTTCCTATTTTTGTACTGGTGTATTAAGACACATGTTAGTTTTTTTTTTAATTTCAAGACTCAAGTTATAGATTTATTTTGAGATATTTCAAGGTGTGAAATTATAGAATGTATTTGAAGTTTTTAATAATATTTATTAGGTATAATTGGAGTTTTTATACATTTGGTATTGGTTTGAGAGTTATCACTTGGATAGGGAAGCCCGTCCTGTCTAGCCTATCCTTGTCCAACCTGAAATGCTTAAGATTTCTATCGGGCAGGGTTAGGCATCTTGCAGCCCATTCATCCTTTGGGCTGGTATCGGGCCAGGGTCTCTCCTTGCCCATGCCCACCCTATGCCTAGTCAGATTTATCTGTGTGATTTGGTATAATTGTTATTATATATATATATATATATATATATATGTATATATATATATTTATTTATAGCAGTTAACTAGCCTTTTAGAGACAAGGTGTGGGGTTTGAACATTTGAGTTTTAATTCGCATTGATACCCAAGCACAACCACCTCGAGTGATGATCCTAACTAGTGGCAAGATAAACCGGACAAAAGCGTGCGAGGAAGTCGTAAGCTCGATGGTTTTTTAAGTAAAACTGGCTATTGGGCGTGATATATGTTTATGTGGATTATGGTACTTAATTTTTTTACTAGGCACATGTTGTCTTTTTTAGAGGCAATCTTATTCAAGGCATTATCGGGCATTAAATTTGAGTACCTCTCTTAGTGAAAATTCGAATATTGATTTATCTTGTTATAAAGAACTAGCCTCTTTCATTAAACTTAATCCTTACTGGTTGGCTATGGTAATTATAAATAAAAGTGATCTACCATTTTGCTGAAACAATGGACATCCTACTATTGAGCATGTTTTCCAATATAGGAGGAACAACAACGTTTAACATAAGTATTTGTAGCATGCTTTTGTCCTATTTGTGGGAGGAATTATATTATAGAGATCAACCCGAGGGAAATTATAACATCTTAGCACCTTGCTTTTCATATTATTCGATTTGGAACTCATCATCCCTGCGCGATTTTAAAATACGTCGAGAGGGAAGGTATCTGGACCTTTACAAGCTATCTTTTATTCTCCCCCCGGTCGATATTGGACGTCACACTACCAGATTATAAATTTTTTTACTCTTTGGGTCACTCAATATTCACCCCTCTGATGTTTTTTTTTTTGATCCTATCACCTGGTATCCGAACAACCAATTAATCTAAATCAAGGCGTTATGACTATTTCTGAATTCTATTTTTAGATATCTGAATAACCTATTAATCCGGATCGAGTCTTTGTGATTATGATGCCTCTCCTTAGAGTTTTTTTTAACAAGGTAGAATTCGAACTTAATTTGTCCACTTTATAGTTTAGTTAGTCCACCACTAGACCAAGTACTTTTGAGTTCACACCACTAGGTTATGATGCTAATTAATCTTTAGCAAAATCTTGTAGTGAGCCTCAACTTCCCAAATTGAAGAGGGCAACCCTATGGAAAAATTCTAGAAAAATTAGCCTTTCAAGAGTTATTATAAGATGTGTTTTTTTTTTTTGTTCAATATGATAAGATGTTAGTAAATTTTAAATTAATCATAAATAATATTACTTCCGGTCCTTAATATAAGACCCAATTGATTTTTTAGAAAGATTAAGGAAGCTAAATAAATTATTTTAAAATACTTCTATTTGTCATTGGAATACCAAACTAACTTACCTGACTTATAAATTAATATATAATATAATAATACACAATATGTGCTATAATTAATTATTTATTTAGCTTTCTTAATATCTTAAAAAAAAAGTCAACTGGATCTTAGTTTAAAGACATGAGATAATATTTTTTAATTGGGTAACGTCTTATTAGCATTGATCCTTCTTTTAGGAGATTGATTATGTGATGGAAAACCCTCCACCTTTCAGGTGATGTGTTATTGAGTTTTATTGAAGAAGAAAAAAGTAAAGATGACGAGCAACAACATCGGAAACAGAACGGTGGTGTGCGTCATTGGTGCTTTCAGCTACAATGCTTCGTGGTTCGTGAGCTTCTTCTCTTTTGTGGTTACACTGTCAATGCCATTTTTCGTGATCCAAATGAGTTCTCTCCTTTATATGCTTCCATTGATCATATCCAAATTTTGATTAGAATTGTGGTTCAGTTTTGGCGCTGTAATTTAAATTTTTAGGCGTAAATTTGTATTTGGCTTTTTTCATCTGGGAGGGAAGATGAGTTACTATTAATTTTGGTGGAAACGATCTTTCTATATTTAAAGAAGTCCGAGTCCTCTCCCTTACTTTCCCATCCATTTCTTTTCCTTTACACAAACTTCACTGTTTTGGGTGTAAAAAAGAGGAGATTGTGGCTCTTTTTTTTTTTTTCAAAATGAATATTCAACACTTTTAAAGTATTTTTTTAGTGACATCAAATATCTTAAAATGATTCTTTGTGCATCTAGCCTCTTAAAATATTTTTCTAATTGTAATGAACAGCCTAAATTTAATATGTAGAGTGTTGATAGAAAAATATTTTAGAAGATTTGATGCAAAAAAAGTATTTTAGAATTTGGGTGTTATTGAAAAAATTATTTAAGGAATTGAGTGAACTAAAAATTAATTTATGATATCAGGTGTTATTAAAAAATTACTTTAGAATGCAGTTTGCTAAATAGTAGTTACAACTGGAAAAAATATTTAAGAGTGATTAATGTAACAAAAATTATTTTAGAATACTGTATACCACTAAAAAAATAATTTAAGGTGTTAAATATTATTTGTTGAAATAAAATTGGTCCATTTTCTCCCTTTTATTTTTTACACCCAAAACGGTGAGTTTTGGGTCAACCAGAGGAAAGGGATGGGCAAGTAAGAGACAGGAGCCGGATTCATATTTAAAGAAACTTTGGAGCATAGAGGAACCGGAGCTCCGGAAACATTTGGCAGCCGAACGGATTTTCACGGATGAACTTGCTATTTCCCTTCCCACCTCTTTCGTGTACCAACCACTGCCAGGCTCTAACTTGAAGAGGAAAAGATGGAAGATGGAGAAATTCCTTGTTGAAGAAGGCCCGTGAACTTCATTTGAATTTAAGTTTGTGTGGCGTCCTTCAATAATCCCAGTTGTAAACGTGTAAGAAAAATAAAAATAAAAATTTGCCTTTGCTCCTGTTCGGCGCTCGCCTCCCTTAGATTCGCCGTCGCCGCCTCGCCGGCCTTCTCTCTCAGGTAGGTTTCCTCTTTCCCCATTTGGTCTCTTGAAGCTTCCTTCCTCCCTTTTCCTCTACTCTTCATTCTCTCCCTTCCTCATGGTTCTATTGACAAAAGTTTGGATTTTGAACTGCGTTTGAGGCGAGTAGAACCAAAGTCGGTGCCTTTACTTGTGGGAGTTCGATTTTATAAACTTTGTTTGATTGCAGAGAAAATGTGATAAATAAAAGCGATGGGATTATTATGCTTTTTAATGACAAAGCAAGAGATTTTTAGTTTGAAATGGATTTGAGTCATTAGCATAGGGCTTTGATCCAGTTCGTCTATTCTGGCTTGTGGAGGAAAGCAAGACAACTCCAGCTCCTGGCAAAAAAAAAAAAAAAAGAGAGAGATAGAGAACCCCAGCTAAGTTCTTTCACGATTTTCCCAAAAAAAAAAAAATGGAAAAATAGAAGGTGATGTGATGTGTTGGAGGGCAAAGGAACAACTTCACCTATCTTCTCTGTTTGGTGGCATGTTTTGCTCATAGCCTCATACCCTAATTACTCCTTTAGTCCTATGTAATTTTTAAGGACATACTAGTTCTGATTGTTGATCTTTTGCTTTATTTACCGGCTTATGATGCACAGCTCAACACAATGGTTGCAGAGCAGGTATATTAAGTATGCAAGGAAGATCTTAGACATTCATGATAAAGAAGCTGAAAATTCGTCCTCGCTAATTTCTTCCATCTGATTTCGTTCTCCATTCCGAACTCATTTTCCTGGCATTATGCTAGGAACCTTGTATTTTAACTTTTTCTAAGTTTCATTTGATCTTTTTTTCTGAAAAAAATTGCATCAGACTGCTACATCAGCATCATATTTAAACAAAATATGCATAACCTCGTACATTCTGCACTTTTTGACTGAAAAAATTGATGTTTTTATCCCATGTCTTCTGTTGCTTTGCTGAAAATCACGCTTTACTGCAGGTTGAGCAAGCACAGGCTGGATTGGTCTCTATAGAAACGTATGTAAACAATGAGATGCACTGTCAAATGTTATGATTTATAATGTGCTTCTTTGGTCTTGCAATGCTGATTTGTTTTGCTTTGGCCATAATGTGCCTTTCTGTGTGAGTCAGGTTTTGTGTGTGAGTCAGGTTTTGTCAGGAATGCCAAACCTTAATTGAAAACCATGGCTAGATAAGTGTGTTTGGATATATTGTAAAAAGCGCTTTCTCCTGATAAACCATGGTTTGGAAAAAAAATATATCCAAACACGTGAAGATTCAGCATAATCCCATTTTTTTTTGCAAACTATTTGAGAGGTGAAACCATGGTTTCTGGAGAATCTATTCTTGTTTGCTTTTATCAGAAAATTGTGACCGTGGGGGAGTAATTATTGTGTCCTGCCCCCGTCCTTTTCTCTCTCCCTCTTCCCTTTCCCTTTCCCGTCTTCCCTTCTTTCACTCTCGATCTCCTTTCCTTTGTCTCGCTTGACGGCCGTTTCCGTTTCCCTTTGCGGTTGCCATTCCCGTCTACGGCCGTGCCAACAAATCCCCTCTTCCCCTTCTCGTTTCCATTCTCTTCCTCTTTCCCTTTTCTCTTTCCCTTTCCGGTCTTCCCTTTTCTTTCATACCCGATCTCCCTTTCCACTGTTGCCTGACGGCTTTTTCCCTTTCCCTTTCCCTTTCAGGTCGCCATTCCCGTCTTCGGCCGTGTCAACAGATCCAATCTTCCCCTCCTCATTCCCATTTTGTTCCAGATCCAAAAAATTCGACTTCATTTCGGCCGATTGATTCGCGCGCCTTCGATCTTTCGTTTGTCCTTTTTCGCACGGTGAAAGAAAGCAGGGAATGGCCCGATGGTTAAAGGTTTTCGGTGGCTACTCCTCTTGCCAGCGACTTCGTGAGGTTCGGCGACCCAAATCCTGCCGGCGACTTCGGTGGCTACTCCTCTGTCTGTGGTGGTTGTGAGGTTCGGTGCGTCGACTTCGAACGGGTATGCATTTGTGGTGTGTAGTTTGTGTTGGTAGCTCCATGAGTTGAGTTTGTGTGTCATTGTGTGTATTTCTCTGCGTTTGTGGTGGTATAGTGTGCTATGGTTTTGGTGCTCTGGTTATGGTATAACTAGCTGTGATCTTGTGGTGGTATAGTGTGATGTGGTTTTGTGCTGTGGTTTTGTGATCTTGAGACTTTGTGGAAGATCACATCAGATTTCATTAGGATTCTGCAAGGTTTCTTGAGATATTCAGCTGACACATTTGTTGAGATTTTGTTATATTTCAATGCTTATTTATTACATTTTTTTCCTATAGGCCTGAAACATTTCTTGAGATATTTCAGCTGAAGCATTTGAAATGCCCATTCAAACACTTTTGAGCCCATTTGAATCTTTTTCTTCCCCAAAACATCTTTTACTAGCAATTTTGTTCTATTTACACGTTATTACACCTTATTTAAGATTATATATTCTTGCATCTCTCTCTCTCTCTCTCTCTCTCACACAGCAGGAGACCAAATCATTGGTTGTTCTTCAAATTTAATTGCCTTTAGTTAATTCTCTTGTTAAAATTGATTCTTCCATCCAAGAGCTGCTTCTTTTCCTTCAATGGTAAGGTGGAATGTAGAATTAATTAAAAACCAGTAAGATTGGTTCAAAAATTTGAACCACAAATCAGATTATCGTTTTATCTGACTGATATTTCTTTGTATTTATCCTTTCTATTCTTGACTTCTCTCTTCTCTTCTCTGTAGCTTGAATTTTACTTTCTCTGCATAAAAATGCTGGGAAAATAGGAAGAAGGGTGATAATTACTAGTTACAAGGGTACTAAACAAAGTAGATATTGGAAGGCTTCACTGCACAGACAGACAGATCGTACGAGAAGGGTTAGTTTAAAAACAAATATGATGCCCTTCGAAAGAAGTGGCAATTGTGGGATAGGTTGTTAAATGAGACTGGCTTTGGATGGGATAATGAGAAGAAGACTATTGTTGCCGACGATGATTGGTGGGAGAAAAAAATAGCGGTTAGTAATTCACTTATGCTAGCGAACATTTTTATTTTCCCTGACATCATGCTTTTATGAACTTGTGTAATAACTTTGGTGATTAACGTACAGGAAGTTCTGGGTTACGAGAAATTCAGAAATAAAGGCCTCCAACTTCAAGAAGAATTAACCCAATTGTTTTCAAGTGTGACGGCCATGGGAACATATCAGTAGGCACCGTCATCCATGTCTCTCCCACACCCTACTGAGACCACCTCTGAATGTGATATGCAAGAAGGGTCAGGATACAGTGATGAAGTGTTAGGCTCAATGACTAGGTTGAGTGAGCCCTTAAATTCAGTCAATTTCAATAATACCAGTGGAGGTAGTAGAGGGAACAATGACAAAGGAAAGGGAACCAGTGGTGGAGAGAAAACAAATAGTGGTGGTAGAACGACTATCTTACTAGGGGTGAGGAAGAGGGGTGCTGCAATGAAAAAGAAAGAGCCTGCATCTGCGAAAATAGCTGACGCTCTATGTAGGATAGCTGATGCCATTGACATTGATGTAAAAGCTGCAGAAAGGATGGCAGCAGAGGCACGTGTAGAAAGGATGGCCGCAGAAGCGCGGGCTTATGAGTTTTCGATATTGGGAGTCATGAGTCATCTTAATCAAATTCCTGAAATTGTCTATGATAATGACTTCTATACCCGATGTGCACACCTTATGAAGGATCCAGCTGCAAGGGAAATGTTTGTAGCAATGAAGGATATGAAGGACAAACTTATCATGTTTCTTAACCTTGAATGTTATAGACATTTCTGAAATGTATTACGAATGTGTTTCCTATGTAGTTCATGACTATTATATTTACCTTTGTAGTATGAATTATGTTTTCATATGACATTACTCACTTGATGCTTACTATCATGTTATTTCTTTATAAATGTTATGTTTGTGCATGTTATGACTGTATATTTGTCGTTATTGTTTTATATATGTTAATGTATGTGTTTACAGGAAAAAGGTGAGTATGGACATTGAAAATTATTGCAAAGAATAGGCAACACCGAGCACAAAGAGTCCGAAAAGTGGCCGCATTTGTTGGTGCATATGTTCGACTATTTTTATGTAAAGAATCGTGACACATCAGTGAGTTTACAGGTGTTGTATGGGTGTATGATTCTTATGTGGTAATTTTGCCTGTTGTTATGGTATGTTTAGAATGTAACTGCACGTCTTTTATGAATTTTGCTTTGAACTGTGACGACATGGTTTGAGGGAAACTCAAAATATGGTTATACATGAAATGGGGGCAATTTTTTTGAACATTGTTGGACATGCAGCATTGAGTAGACTGCAACAAGAAAGATTTATGCGCTCCAGAGGGACAATTCATATGGCACTGCATGCTGTCTTAAAGGATTGTTGTAATCTTACAATGTTCAACATCAAACCACAAGATTTTACATTTGAGAGCATTAACCTAGATACGCTACAACAAAAAATATTGGCTTTTTTGAAAAAAATGCTATTGGGGTAATTGATGGGACACATATTTCATGTAAGGTCAAAGTAAGGGAAAAAGCTAAATATATTAGAAGAAAAGGATTTGTATTGTAAAATGTGATGGCGGTTTGTGATTGGGACATGTGTTTTATTTTTGTACTGGCTGGATGGGAAGGTATGGCACATGATTCTCGCATATTTCATCATGCCCTGGCAACTCTGTCAATGAATTTTACATATCCGCCTAAAGGTATTCTTATACTTTGTACAATTTAATTATTGTTAACTATACAGACATATATTGACATTAAGTTTATTCTTTCATGCAGATAATATTATTTGGTGGATGCTGGCTACCTAACCACAACTTGATATCTTGATCCATATAGATATGAGCGTTACCATCTCCTTGAGTTTTAGAGGTCATTTAAGCTTGAAAATGACAATGAGACCTTCAATTACTTGCATTTAAGTCTTAGGTGCACAATAGAAAAAATATTTGGGGTTTGGAAGGATAAGTTTAAAATCTTACAGAAAATGCGTAGCTATAACTTTCCTACAAAGGTTAGAATTGTTTGTGCGATGATGACTATACATAATTTCATTAGAAGAACATCTATTTCTGATCCTGACTTCTGGCACTATGAACGAGAGGATACTTTGTGTGATGTTGATGGTGATGATGCTATAGACTCTTCAACAATACCTTCATCACTTACATCTTCATCTAACATGGCTTTTTTTCGTGATTTGATAAGAGATCAAATCATTTATTACATACAAGAGCAATAGTCATATATTGCTCGCAACATGTTTGTTGGAATGGAAGGAAATAAAAGTGCCTTGCTACAATGATTGCAGGAACATACTTACAATATCCCATATTTTTAGAAAGCCCCGAATCACTGAACTCTATTTTGTCACTTTTGAAAACTTGGTTATGTGTAATTATAATGATATGACTGACTTTATGAATATTATGATAGTACTTATGTTATATGACACAACTATATTTTATGCCAGTTATAAATGTTATTATGTTCTACTATATGATATGATTTACTTAAATTTATAATTGTGTTTAATTTCATATAATTTGGGTAATTACATAGGTTACGTCATCCATGGCAAGTTCGAGTGATGGGGATATTTCGGAGGGAACAAAGGAAGTAGGATTGTCTTGTGCAGATAAAAAGTTCCTATAGATTTCCTTTTTAGACAAAGAGATGACAAAGTATGAATAGTTTGGTGTCTTGATGGCTCAATATATCAATGCCTTATGTTTGCAAAGAGCTACGTAAAAAGAGCAAGCAAACAGGTGCAACGTGAGTGTAAGATGTACTAGAAGGCTATGATACAGTTTGTTCTGAAAATTTTCAAATGAAAAAACATATCTTTTTTCACTTATTCTCTAACTTGATAGAATATGGATTAGAGAAGACCAAGTATATGGGAGTTGATGAAATGGCTGCCATGTTTTTATATACAGTTGGATATGCACAAGGAAATATAATCCTACAGGAATGATTTCAACATTCAGGAGAAATTGTCAGTAGAATCTTTCACATGGTTTTAGATGCTTGTGTCAATCTATCAACAAAAAATATCAAACCGATTGATCTAGAGTTCCATCATTGTCACCCAAAAATCTGCAATGATCCGCAAGATTATCCATATTTCAATGATGCAATAGAAGTAATTGATGGAACTCACATCAGGTGTGTGGTTAGTCAGTCTAAGTAAGAGAAATATATCAGAGGAAGGGATATCCAACATAGAATATCATGGTCGTATGTGATTGGGCTTTATTCTTTACTTTTGTGTTGGTAGGGTGGGAGGGAATTGCATATGATGCTCATGTGTTCCACACTGCTATATTTAAACCATTTATGAATTTCCCCCATCCATCTCAAAATATATCATCAACACTTGCAGTTACATTGTTTTTTTCACATTTGCTATAATTTTACAGTGTCAAAAAACTTTCATTTTTTATCAGGAAAATATTATTTGGTCGATGTTGACTCTTGTTTCATATAGACGAGAGCATTATCACCTTCCAAACTTTAGGCGACAACCGAGATTTTGAAATCACAACGAGATCTTCAATTATTATCATTTTAAGTTTGAGGTGTACTATAGAAAGGACGTTTGAAGTCTGGAAGAATAGATATCCAATCTTGCAAGATATGAAGTCATATGGCTTTGAAACACAAGTTCACACAGTTGGTGCAACAATAGCTATACATTATCTTATTCGGAGAAATTCCCAAATTGATGTGGATTTTTTAAAAGCTGAACGAGAAAATATAAGTGAAGGTAATATTAATCCACTTGATGTAGCATTCTCATCAAATATTTGTAGATTATTTTCAACACAAATGAATCATATTCGTGATAGAATCAGAGACTAACTTGTTAGAGATAGGTGATTCAATAATGATCTATTTGATATATGCATTGTAATTTATATACAATTTTATCCATTTTTAATTAAGTTCGTTAGTGTTTTTTACTTTTTTTCCAATAATAATTTAAATTTTTTTTATTTTATCCAATTTTAATTTTAATTTTTTACTTCAAATATTACAATATATACAAATAATATGTGTATGTGTGTATTATTTAATAAGATTCATGACATTTTCAGTAATTTTCCATCTAAGCTGACTTTTCTAATAATAATTCAAACAAGCAATGTTTTAAAAATCGGATCGGTCATTGAGTCAGAGAGGCTAATAGGTCACGGTTCACATGGTCGGATCGGTCAGACCAGTAGTTGGATTGATAGCATAATAATTGAGTAAAATAATATTTTATGTATATATAATAATATAAATATTAAAAAAATAAATAAGGAACTTTTATCTAACTTAAAAATAAACGAATACAAAATTAGTTCATATGTAACATTCCAAAATACCAAGTCCCAACATATTGAAACCATTGAAAATAATACAATAACAAGTCAATAATTTCAAGAACATATAATAACAAGTCAACATAACATACTATCAAGAGCAAGCATAATATCATGACTTGTCAAATATGGGTAAATTTTGATTAATCTAAGCATGAGTTTCTTGAAAAATATCAACATCTTGCGGAAATGATTCCAAATTAAGCCCTCTAACTCTAAAACATCCAGCCTCAGCTTGAACCTCATTGCTTATTTCTTCATTAACATCTTCAACATTATTGATGAAAATTTTTGGCATTGTTGCGTCATCATAAAGTATATCTTCTTTTATCTCATTATAATGAAGGCAAGAAAAATCATCTTCATCTTCCATGATCCAATACTCAATTTCACTAATACTTACATAATCAATAGAATCGAAAGATTTTTTCTTATTAAAAACCCTAAAGCACATGACAACACTAAAGGTTAAGTGAAGAAATCATATAATAAAACTCATAATACAAGACAAATTCAAGCAAAACTTAGGAATAATTAGGATAACATACTTATTCTTCAAACAAAAATTGTAATGAACAAATACAAGATCATTTAATCTTTGATGCTCCAATCTATTCCTTTTCTTACAGTGTATTCTTTCAAATACACTCCAGTTCCTTTCACAGCCTGAAGAAGATGAAGTTTGACTTAATATTCTCATTGCCAATTTTTTAACATTTGGAGCACTATCTCCAAACATCTTCCACCATTCATCTAGAACATTAAACACCAAAAGCAATGATAAATATAAGAAAGTGAAGGGCAAAAAGAAAATATTAAAGTGAAATGTAAAATTATAAAACTTTACCAGGTTGTAATGTTTTTTGACAAGCAAGAGCCATTGGATGAGCAAAGCTATCTACTTGATCTTGGTACTGTATGCTTTCTTCCACAAACTTGGTTTTGTTGGAAGATATTGTCTTTATCCAAAACGTCAAAAAATCCTGCTAAAACCTCTGGTTTTTTTAGAGAAGTTCTCCCTATCGTAGAAGAAAATAGGATTTAAAAAATAAGCTGCTGCATGAAGCTTTTGATGAAGTTGGGTATCCCACCTTCTCTTGATAATCCTTGTATAAGGCTTGTATGAGGATTTTTTGTTTGTAAAAATTTTCTTTATGGCTTTCCTTGCCCTATACATGCCATCATATACATATCCAAGAGAAGGCATCTCTCATTAGCATCAACAATTCTCAACAACCGAATAAGTGAAGAAACAATTTGTACCGAAAGTCTACAATCATCCCAAAATTTGTTGTCCAACACAATTATTGTCATATCCTTTGCCTTTTGATATTTTGAATATCTAGATTCTATAAACATCTTACTTGTAATCAAAGCTTGCAAATCATGTTTATGCTAAAAAATGCTTTTCAATGCAAGAAAAGTAGTCACAAAGCGTGTTGGCCCTGGACGAATAATTTCACTCCTACCTTCCCTTTTTCTTAACCAAGCCAGCAAATATGCATGATTGCAAATAAACTTTGTAATCATAGATGCATGTGCTGCTAAGCTAGTCACATCGTCCATTTTTCCAATATCTCCTAAAATTAAATTTAAACAATGTGCAGCACAAGGAGACCAAAAGTATAAGGATATTTATCAATTAATAACCTCCCAGTAGCTTTATAATTAGTAGGGGTGTTCATGAAGCTTGAGGGCCCGGTGTGCCTGCCTGAGCTAAAAAAAAAATCGCCCTACCAGACCCAAAAAGAAGTAGCCTGAAAAAAATTTGGCACAATCAAGCTAGGGATTTTTACGGGTAGGGTCGGGTATTGGGCAGGGTTTGTCGCCCTGCCCATTTGGCCCTACCCGATAGATATATAGATGATATGTAAATATTTATTTCATGTAATAGTTTATATAATTATATTATATTATATGTTTTAACTTTTATTAGGTAGTTCCTTTTGCTCGTCCAGTACACGGCAAGCAGAGGCATTTCGTTTCTTTGTTTCTCTTATTTGCCCTAGCCACTCCTTTAGCTCCTCGACCACCAACACTTTCCTAAAGCTCGACATTTCCAGCTCCAGGTTCTAGCTGCTGCTACTCAACCTGGCCATTCATCATCATCTCTCAATCTCTCCATGGCGCCTCATCTGTGTTCACCTTGTGCTATTCTCTGACTGAAGATTAGCGAGAAGCTCGTTTAATCTGAAGGTAAGTATTTTCTTTCTTAAACCCTTCCCTTTTGCATTCTTGGAGTAATTTCTCTAGATCAATAGATCCTTTCTTTATCAGCTTGGTTAATCTAATTTTCCTTTTTTTCCCTAGAACATTGTTCTGATTATCTTTTTTTTTTAGCTTGGTTCAAAGCCAGATCTGTGACTATGATAATCTGATGCTTTTTAGTGTTCCATACACTTGCATTGTGATAATCTGAAGCTTTTGTAGTATATATATATTTCTCAGAACATCATATCTGGCTATCTGTAGTTCTGCACGATTTGTGTGTTCGTGTATATATTTTTTGTAATTAATTGATCTATATAATTAGTTGTAAAAGTTTATATATTTTGTAAAAATATTTCGATGTTAGTTTATTCATGACCGGACTTTTATAGATGCTTTGCTATCTTAATGAAAAGTAACATTTTAAAAATTTGGGTGCCTATTCCATCAAAAGTTAATAGTCAACCAGTTGAGGCTTTATATATATATATATATATCCTGATGAATTTGAATGGTAGATGGGGGTTGAAATATTCACATACATTTAAAGATGCTTTATTATTGTTATTTTTTTCAGTTGAGACCTTGTTCAGCTGTACAAGTCTTGTTGTGTTATATGGATTTAGAAGCTGTAGAACTTGGTGATGATTTTATTTTTTTTCCTGATCTTGGTTCTGTTTTTCTGTCAATGTTTATAAATTATTAGCTTCCTTGAACCTATAATTTAAGTTATCATTGTGTAAAAGTTTTTCTGAGCTTGGTTCTGTTTTTCTGTCATTGTCTAGAAATTATTAGCTTCCTTGAACCTATAATCTAATTTATCATTTTGTATAAGTTTTCCTGAGCTTGATTATGTTTTTCTGTCTTTGTCTAGAAATTATTAGCTTCCTTGAACCTATAATTTAAGTTATCATTCTGTATAAGTTTATGTTATTTATCATTTTTGTTATTCTTATATTATTTACATGTTCATTATATGGATTTCTTCTGGTTGCCAATCTTTGTTGTTGAGCCCAAAATATTGTATTTGGCTTCCAATTCTGATTTTTCCCAAAATTACAGGTTCAATGGATGATCGGGATTCTATTACATCACCATCCCCTATTGAAATATCTCATGTTGCTTCAACTTCTATCCAAACACCAACCCCTATAGGACCGAGTCAAACACCAACTTCCAATCCTAATGGACTAAGTGAAGCTCCTTCCTATAGCCCTACTCTTCCTCCTCTTGCTCCACGTCTTGCTCAAAGAGTCCAGCCCTCCCCCTCCCCCTCTTCCTCCTCTAAATCCCCCACAAACATTGATTGAACCTGTCACCCAAATCATAAATGTTGAAAGTAAGGGTACCAAGAGAAAAGAAAGAGAACCCAATGACACATAAGAGGTGTGGGAATATTTTGTCAGAATGCTAATTGAAGAAACAAATGGGGAGTACTTAGTAGCTTACAAGTATTGCCATAAGACTTATAAAGCTGATCCAAATCACCATGGAACAAATCTATGTGAAGGCATATCCCAAAGTGTAAAGAGAATCTGTATAAGGCCATTGTAGATAAAAAACAAGCCATGTTAAATATGTTTTCTGGTGGGACGAGTAGGCAAGGAAGATCTTTGGTCCCGCATAAATATGATGAGAAGCAATGTAGAAGAGTTTTGGCTGAATTCATTATATGTGACAAGAAACCGTTAATAATTGTTGAAAAGCCTTCACTTAGGAAGTTGTAAAATCAGTTTGAACCTCACTTTCCAATCCCTTCAAAGTAACAATTGCAAGGGATGTGTGGCAATGTTATCTTGGAGAAGTTAAAGTATTGAAGACATTCTTGAATAAAAGTTCTAAACGTGTTTCTCTTACCACGGATTGCTAGACATCGAACCAAAATTTCAACTACCTATGCTTAACAACTCATTTTGTTGATGAAGAATGTAAACTACATAAGAGGATTTTGAATTTTGTTGTGGTAGAAAATCATAGAGGTGATACTATAGGGAGGACAATTGAGAAATGCTTGTTGGATTGGGAAATTGAGAAGGTGTTCACAATAACCGTGGATAACGCCTCTTCTAATGATACAGCTTTGGATATCTTAAAAGGCGCTTAAGGAGTCAGAATAGCTTACTGTGTGGAGGTGATTATCTACAACTAAGGTGTTGTGCCCATGTTCTTAATTTGGTCGTGAACAAAGGAATTAAAGAGATGAAAGATAACTTTGAAGCCATTTAAAGTGTTGTTAGATTTGTTCGTTCTTCTCCTTCACGCTTTCTTAAATTCAAAAATTGGGCTAAAGCTGAGAAAATAGACACTAAAAGCCTTGTTTGTCTTGATGTGAGCACTAGGTGGAATTCAACATACTTAATGTTGGAAGCTGCCATAAAGTTTCAGAAGGTATTTGAGCGGATGAGTGATGAGATTCTGACTATATTTCACATTTTAGCTCAACCAATTCAAGCTTTAAGCATGAGCGTGATGCTTTTGGTGGTGTTAGGCGTGAATGTGATGCCTTTTCTGGTCCTATTATAAATGATTGGGATAATGCAAAGGTCTTCATCAAATTCTTGAAGGTCTTTTATGAAATTACATTGAAATTTTTGAGTTCCCTTTCTGTAACATCAAATGAATGTTTCCACCAGATTGCTTGTGTTCAGAAAATGTTGAAAAAGAATGTTATGAATAATGCTAACAAGTTCTTGGGAGAGATAAGCACTAGCATGCAGGTAAAGTATGACAAGTATTGGGGTCAAGCAGATAATATGAATCCATTGCTATTTGTGGCTGTAGTTTTAGATCCTTGGTATAAGCTAGCTTATGTGTATCATATATTTGATGTCCTTTACACTGGCCCTGACATATGCTTGATTATGAAGGAAAGGGTTAAAGATTGTTTGTATATGTTTTTTAATGAGTACTCTATAGGGGTTTCTATTGAATTAGGAATTGTCTCAGCAAGTACAACTGGTGAAGGTTCATTTCCTTCTTTTAATGATGATGATGGTGATGAAGAGGATCCTGGTCATAAGTGGTTAGAATGTATGAAACCAAAAACCTCAACAGATCCTTCAACTGAGTTGGATAGATATATTGCAACTCACTTAAGAGATAAAGTCCCTTCAACAATTGAGTTTAACATACTGTTATGGTGGAAAGCTAATAATGAAAAATACAAAATTCTCTCCCACATGGCACGAGATGTATTAGCTATGTCGGTTTCCACAGTGGCTTCTGAGTCTGGCTTTAGTACAGGAGGATATGTGGTTGATCATTATAGGAGCTCTTTGTCTCCTAAAATGACAGAAGCATTGATTTGTAGCCAAAATTGTCTGCAATCTGGGCAATATCTCTTTGAATTTGTTGAAAAGCTTCGTGAGTTTGATAATTTTGATTAGACAGTAAATGCCATATAGCCTGCAAGTAAGCTTTTGTTTTGAAGTTCATAAATTCATATATACACACATCTGAACACAAAGATATTACTTCATAATTTGTAATGTAATTGTTCTTTTGTTTTTTCTCCTAGATGCTGCACTTGGAGAAGGGAGGATGTAATGGGTATGGTTAGCCGATGGTGATTGAAGGATAATTTTACAAGAATGAGTTGCCAAGTAAGTAATTTGCAACCTTTAAAAATTTACTTGTAAATGTAAATTTCCTTGTATATAATTACACACTTTCTTCTTTGCTTACTTGTAGGTAATTCCAGCTGCTTCATCCTTTTTTTAGTTTTGGGGGATTGATGGAACCACTTGCACAACTACAAGGCTTTAATTACAATTTTTTATGCCTTTTTTTAATGGATTGTCGATGTTATTTAATTATTATAGTATGGGTATTTGACTATTTGTTAAGACATGTGGTAGTCATTACTCTTTTTGACTTCAAGACTTAAATTATAGACTTATTTTGGAATGTTCCATATGTAGAATTATGGCTATGCCTCCTTTTAATGTAGAATAGGTGCTGTTAGCTTTGAAATTGGTAGAAATTTAGCTTTTGCTTTGATTGTAATGGAAATTCGTTTTCTTCCAAGGTTGATTCAAAGTTGGGCTGATAAGTGTTAGACAGGGCGAAGCCCGCCATGCCCAGCTTGCCCTTACCCAGCCCAAAAATGTTTGGGCTTCTACCGGGCAGGGCTGGGCTTTTGTAGCCTGATGATCCTTCAGGCAAGGCATCGGGCAAGGGGTTCACCCTGCCCAACTGTAATATCCCAATTTTTGATTATGGGTTAATCATGATTATTATGGATAATTATGAATTTAATTGGAATTATTATGTGTTTTATGGAAATATTAAATTAATATGTCATAATTACTAAAAAATTGGAATAATGGAAATATTGGCCATAAGTGGTAATTAATGGAGAAATTAATTACTAACTAAGAGAAAATGGGATGTGTGATTAAAATGGCTAATGGAGAGATTAAAGTAGCTAATTGGTGACTTAATTGGTGTAAGCCAATAGCAAGTTGACATGTGGCAAAAGTGTGAATGGTGAGTGATGAGAAGAAAAGTCAAATGGAGAGTATTTTAATAATTTTTCTCTCTCTTCCTCTCCTCTCTTTTTTGCTGAAGTCATGGAGGGAGTATCATTATTTTATTCTTCACTCCTCCTCCCTCTCATCTCTCACGTCCTCTCTCTCCATCTCACCATCTCTCTCTCATTCTTGCTCTCTCTCTCTCTCTCGTCAGCCATGGAAGGAGAAAGGGAAGGGAAGAAAGCTTGAAAAAGGTAAGGAAAATGATCCCTATTGCTCAAACTCCCTTCATTAAAGTTGATCCTTGAGTTAAGAGAAACATTTCTATGGTTGTAGTTTGTCCATTGGTTGTGGTTTGTGGCCACACGAAATTTTGGGAAGTGGTGAATCAAGAACTCCCTTTGAGAAAGTTGATAAGGTGAGTGAGACCTATCTATCTATCTATGTTTTATGTCAAATGGATTAACTTGGATTTTCTGGAATTTTGGGCTCATTTTCAAAAATGAGGGCCATTGAGAGTTTGGTATGTGTTTGGTATGGAATTTGTATGTTTGGAATGCAATTTGGATAGATGGAATTGTTTAGGTTGGAAATTGTTAAGTTTGGAGAATTTGAGATTTTAGTGTTTAATGTTAACCAAAATCAAAGCATGATAATGGAATAGGATTTTGGTGATTTTGACATTCCCATTGGATTCCTTGAGTGATTTTGTGTGGGAATGAGCTTAGTTATTGATTTTGGGTTCATTTGAATTACTTGGGAAAAGTTGGAAAGTTGTCTGGTTTGAGCTCTGTTTTGTGCAGTCCGTTTGCATGAGCGTTTTGAATGACCAAATAGTATTGGAAAATTTTGAAACTTTCCAGTCTTAAATTTCAAATCCCAAGCTTCAAAATGGACATATATTTTGTGTCATTTCATTTAGTATTCTGTGAGATATGGTTGTCTAAAGTTTGGGATTGAAACAGAACTCTGTTTTGGAGTAGTGTTTAGTTTTTGGTGATTCTATATTTGTGTAGTGATTTCTAGTGATGGGCTATATTTTTCCTTGAAAGAGGACTTATATACCTTTCATTTGGCTTTGGAATCACCTCGTTTCGATTTTCCTACAATTAGTTATGGTTTTTTGAAGTTCAGCCAAGAGTCAGGAAATTTCTTGGCCGCGGCCCAAGACTTTCTGGCCTAATTCTGGCCGTGGCCCATGGGTGGCTGGCCGCGGCCCACGGCCTTCTGACCATGTTTTGGCCGCGGCCCAAGGAAGGGCTGGCCGCGGCCAACCTCTGTGTTCCGGCACTTTAAGTTTTCGAAAGGAGATCTCTAACCTATTGTTTCCCAATCTTTTAGGGCTTTTATTAGAGGCATTTGTGGCCTCTTAAGGGTCAATTATGATAACCAAAATTAAGTGTTTCAAGTTAATTAAGTCTTGAAATAGAATGTAACTCTTCGTCCCTAATCATGATTCTAGGATACGACATTTGCCCTAGGCGGGAGAGACCGGCGCCAGAGTACGCCCGGAAGGATCAAGGTAGTGACTCTTCTCTCATATTATGTATGATGTTTTGGCATGCATAACTTATCGTTGAATTTGTGAAATGTGTGCCATGGTCAATTACGGCGTGAGCAGGTCAGTGTGAGCCATGTAGGGATTGATAGTGGTCATCTCAAGGTCGGCCGTTGAACTGCCGTCGTAATCGACATAGATATTGTGAATCCGACCCATGGGGCGGCGTTTGTGAATCCAGCCGTGGGCTGTGTGTATCTTTCCTGTATGGCTTGTGTATGAAATGCATTATATGAATCCCAGCTGTGGTGAAATGTATTGTGTGAATTGCTGTGATGCAATGCAACGTGAGCAATTTAGCGTGAGCAATCGTAAGGGATGACATGTGTCATACTAACCATTGTAGTTGTAACTGCCGTTGTAGTTGCTTGTTGTGGTTAATGATTTGCTTATATGCATTATTATTGTACATTATATGATTGATTTGTTACTACGGGGATTCCTTAGAATCTCACTCTCCTAAAAACCATGTTTTAGACAGGGCAGAAGGATCAAAGAGAAAGCGGGCGACGAAGAGCGGATAGAGCTTTGATTTAGATGTATATTTTGGGTTATTGGTTATCATGTATATCTTTTGGATATTTTTGGGAAACAATTGTGTATATTGGGATTGGTAGTGTAGATTTGTGTAATCCCCAAGTTAAGGGTAATGAATTGTGGGCTTTGTGCCTTTGTAAAACCCTTATTAATGAATGGAACCCGAGTGTGTCGGGAATTTGCCTTATACTCTGATATCTGTGAATGAAATCAACTTGTACAGGCCATTTAGTATTGAAATGTGAATATGAGACCGTCATGAACAGATTTTGTAAAAGTTTTGTAAGCCATGATTTTGGGGAAGTTTGATTTTTCTTAAGTCCCAAAATCATTTATGGTCTCTAATTCTATATCAATTATGTGTTTATGAACTAAATATTGGCCTTAATCGTGAAGGCGGTTACACCAACCCTACCCATGTACACCTCTAATAATTAGCCACATTATCAGTTACTAAGTGAACAACATTATTTGCACTAACAAAGTCTACCATTTCTGTGAACAAGTTACAAAGATTTTGAGCATCCTTGATTATGTCTGATGCTTCGACCGATTTAATGAAAATGATTCCCCTAGGAGAATAGGCAAGAAAGTTAATTAGTTAGCTATTAGCTTGATCTTGCCAACCATCAACCATGATTGTACAACCAATCTCTTCCTAAAATTTTCTAAAACTATCAACCAACAACTAGACTTCCTTTTTGGTGTCTTGTAATAATTGGTTCTAGCAGCATGGTAAGTTGGCCCTTTATAACTAGGGCCAATGGCTGCAATTGCATCTAACATAGGTTGAAAGTAAGTTGAATTCAAAGCATTTAAGGGAATACAACAATCATATAACCATTTAGCAACAACTAAATCTGCTATATGTACGACTTCTTTACCTGCAAATGCACTTTGTATCCTTGATTGTGCACTTGGAGTTGTCCTTGGCACAAATTAATTGTTTATGTTCCTAGCTGCCTTCATTTTACCAAGATGAGATGTATTTGGAGCTTGAACTTTCAATTGGCTCTCCTTTGGGTTTTGGATAGGAGAAGGAGATACTTGTTGTGGGTCTAGAGCATCACTTTCTTATGGTGGGACAATAGGGCTATAAGGGTTATCCTCTTCAAAATTATCTTGTTTCTTACTTTTCTTATCTTCAATCTCTTTCAAATTTTGTTCTAGTCAATAGCAAACATCTCCAACCACATTTTTACATGTCATCCATATCAACTCATCCTTCCTTCTTACCCTTAGCACATCTGGCTGTAGAATCTTACCTTTTTCAATATCAGATATTTTCCTACCAACACAACTAAGATCCCATCTACCATCATTAGTAAGATTAGCAACCTTTAACTTCTTGTCATTTTCATGTAGCTCTTCCTAAGCCAATTTTCCATTTTTAACCCAGGAGTCCACCTATCACTCTAAACCTTAATTTCTCTACCATCTCCTAATCTCCAAAACAATTCTTTCCTCAAAAGGTCTCTCCTTCCATGATGCTAGTCCAACACCATGTAGGTTTACTACCTTTCTTTGCATGAATGCAATCTTTGGGAAATAGATTCCCTTTAAAATCCTACACCACAACTCATTAGGATTTTGCAATTATGTCCAAGCTATCTTTCCTAATAGAGCTTTATTAAAGGCTTGAAAGCTACAAAAACTCATACGTGTTTACTTCTTAGCTTGATTCATCACACCCCCAATCCCTTCAATGGATTTTCCTACCCTCCTAATCATTATGGCCCTACCAAAAATCAAAGATTATGCTATTAATTTCTTTACAACACTTCAATGGAAATAAGAAGCTAGACATAGGATACACTAGGGTTGAGTTTGCAACTGCTTTGATCAATATTTCCTTCCCAACAAATATCAGCATCTTCTGTCTTTAACCCTGTAGCTTCTTCTTTATTTTCTGATTTACAAAGCTTAGTTCTGCATTCCTTGATCTTCCCTATAATAAAGGCAACCCAAGTATTTACCAGGTTTACTTCGAGCTATAACACCTAATACTTCCTCCACTTCCCTCCTGACTTCAGGTGTTATAATTATGGAGAAGAAGATACATGACTTGTCTAAGTTCATTTCTTATTCTGAGGCAGTACTAAACATATTTAATATCAGCTTCAGTGTCATGCAATTCTCCTTTTTAGATCTAAAAAAGAATAGCACATCATCAGTGAAAAAACAAGGGACAGTACCAAACCTCCTTTTGACAACCTAATTCCCTTAGTTCACCATTACTCACATGATACTACACTATAAGAGATATGACATCTACCACAATAACAAAAAGATAAGGGGACAAAGGATCTCCTTGTCTCACCCTCTCTTAGGATTAATCTTCACAACTTTCATTAAAAAGCACCAATCCACATGATCATAGGCCTTACTTAAATCAATATTCAAACCTAACTCACTTCTCACACCCTCTTTTCTTCATTTTAAGTACTGAAAAGCTTTATGAGCTATGATAACATTATCTTGAATCAACCTTCCTGCAACAACGGCTTATTGTTGCTCAGAGATATACTTGCTCATTAAGTTCCTCACTCTTGTAGTCATAATCTTTGCAATGATTTTGTGAGATACATAACAAATATTAATTGGCTGGAATTGAGTAACTATTTCAGGCTTATCAGCTTTTGGCACCAATACAAAGTGAGTTAGATTAACCTTCTTAAGACCTTATTGACCCTCAAAGAATTCCTTAACCATATTGCAGATTTCTCCTTTAACTTCACTCTATGCTCTTTGGTAAAATAGTGCGGTAAATCCATCTGGACCTGGGGCTTTAGTGGATCCCAATCAAAGATAGATTTCTCAATTTCTTCCTTTGAAACTAATTCATTTAATATGCAATTTTCTTCCTCAATTACCACACTTCTCTTATATTTCAGCACTTCCTCTACTTGCTCAGTTTTTTTAGTACATAATGTGTCATTATAATACTTGTCAAACATTTTATTAAGATCTTCAGTTTCTTCTAACCATATTCCTTCATCACTTCTCATTCTTAGCACTTTATTTCTCAATCTTTTCTAAATTACAGTATTGTGAAAGAATTTTGTGTTCAAATCACTATACTTTATCCAATTCAGCCTAGATTACTGCCACCAAAATACTTCTTCCTGACTCCATGCTTCTTCAATTCTCTTAAGTAAATCTTCTGCCTCAAGAGCCTTTTCTTTCAACCACACTCCCTTATAGCATTCTTCTAACTATCTTCTCAGCATATCAATCAATTTCCTATTGTTTGGAAACTCCCTCTTACTCTACTCAATTAACATCTTCTTGCACTTATTCAGTCTCCACACAAAGTTATCAATCTTACTTACCATCACTCCTTCATCAACTTCCTATCCCCGCATCACAATATCCTAAAATTGTTCATGCTCCACCCATGCTGTATTGAACTTGGACATTTTAGGGAATTTTCCTCTTTAAAACAACAGTAAACTATTAACAAATGATGGTATGAACCTATTGGCTCATTTTGGAAAACCTGCGCTTTGTCAAACTTCTCCCCGAAAGTAATATTTCCATATCCCCTATCAATCCTTTCTCTTATATTTGCTTCCCCAATCAATCCTTTCTCTAAGTAAATTTTTCTCCCTTAAAAGCCATATTAATAATCCCATAATCATCAAGCATCGATTGAAAGCTTCTTATTCTTCTTACATTGACAGGTCATCCCCCTCCTTTTCATCCTGAGACCCTACTTGTAACCCCCTCCGTAATTATTATCAGAAATACGTGATTAAAATCAAATAGAGACCAATAATAATCAAAACTCATTTACATTCCTATCCTTAAGATAGGGTTTTCACAAATTTCTTTCACAAACACTTTAACCTGGTCTCACAATCATATTTCGAATACAATTACCTCATGAAAATAAATCACTTTCATATAAATATCAGAGTTCACAATAATAATCCCAGCAACCCCAAATTCATACCTTCACTAAAGATTCATAGGGCACATACGCCCTTTACAATTTCTCAAATGGGGATTACACAATACTCATTCCAAATACACATTCTAACCTATCATTTGAACATATACATCCAAACATATACAGTTATCCCAACATATGACGATAACCAACTACCAAATCCAAATGCCCATAAGGAATTCTCGTCGCCCCTAGCTGCTTGCTCCTTCCTGGAGCCACCTGTCCTGTCTAAAATGTTGGTAGGGGAGGGTGAGATTCGAGAGAATCCCAACAGGAAACAGATACCAATATGCATGCAAGATAAGTGTTTAATGCATGACATGCTTGCATCACAATAACTCGTGCTCACATAATGATATATCCGCATGCTTAATGTTTCAACAACATACTCATGGCCATAGCATAAATGGAAACAAAGCTTCAATCATTTATATATGTTTCACATAATCAAGCAAAGCAATAACATGCATCAATACACAAAAACAAATATCAATACATGCAGGAGAGGTAAGTTCCCTACCCTTATTCTTCCATGTGTGCTCCAGCGCAGCTTACTCACGATTAGACGAACATCAAACCATGATCAGGGTGAATATCAAACCTTATAAACCAAAACAAGGACATAGGGTTATTCTCTTTTCCAAATTCTCACTTTCATAACACTTATAGTTGGTTACCATTCATGACCTTTAGGTGGCTAATCAAAGCCTAAACACATGCCTAAAGGCTTGGGAAAACACCTGACCAAAGACCATCTTTGGAAGTCCAAAATGTCATTTTTTGGGGTTGGTCGCGGCCCAAGAATCCACTGGCCGCGGCAAAAAATAGGTCCAAAGCATTTGGGCCGCGGCCAAGAAAAATCTTGTTTATTGGCTGAACTTCCAAAAATCATAACTAATTCTAAAAAAATAGAAATGAGGTGAATCCAAAGCCAAATGAAAGCTATTTAAGTCCTATTTATAGGAAAAATATGGAACATTACTAGAAATCACCAAAAAATTCCAGAATTACCCAAAACTCAACACTGCTCCAAAACAGAGTCCAATTTTAGTCTCAAACTTTGGCAAAGCATAACTCTCAGTTCACAAAACGAAATGACACAAATTATGTGTCCATTTTGAAGATTGGGTGAAATTTAAGACTGGAAAGTTTCAGAATTTTTTAACACCATTTGGTCTTTAAAAACGTTCATGCAAATTGACTGCCCAGAACAGAGTTTACACTTGACATATTTCCAATTTTCTACCTAAGTGTCCAATGACTCCAAAATCAATATCAAAACCTATTCCCATACAATTTCTCACAAGGAACACAATGGCGACCTCAAAATAACCAAATTCACATTAATTTCCAAGATATAACCCAAGACAACAACACAATGCCAATTTCCAAAATCCCCAAACTTCACATATTAACCTCAAATCAATTATATCTATCCAATACACATAACAACACACCATTTCAATGACCACCACATGTCATACTCTCTAAGACCCTTATTTTCAAAAATAGGGCAGAAATTTCCAGCAAAATTCAAACTCAACCAAATGCCACAAAACTTATGTATAAATGTTTGTCTTACTCACCTCTACAACTTTTCCAAAGGAGTTCCTTGGTTCTCCAAACTCCAAAAATCCTTGAGAGCTCAAAACACCACCAATGGAAAATCTAAAACCATGAAGATGAAGCTCTCAACACAAGGAACAACTTTATAGAAGGGAGTTTTTCCATTAGAAGCCATTTAGAGGGTCAAAAACTCACCTTTTACCAAGAACACTTCCCCTCTCTTGAAGCTTCAATGGAGGACGAAAAATGAGAGAGAAAATGGAGAGAGAAGAGAGGTTGAAGATGGAATGATGGCACTCCCTCCCCTTGTCATGCTTGCTGCCAAAAATAGGGAGGAGAGAGGGACCAAACATTGACTAAAATCACAGTCCTCAATCGCCATGAACTTCCTCTATTCCACTAGGTTTAGTAGACTACCATTTACTGTCCAAGGTCGACCTCTCAGAATTCGATTGTACTCTTCTTTGTTAGAGAATTTGAAGAAGTGCGCATTATTTTACAAATATTATTTAATAAAAATATTTATGATAAATAATTTTTTTTAAAATGTCAAAACTTTTAAAAACTGAATAATAGGCTTCAAAATTATATAATTAAAATTGGTTTGAAGATGATTATTAAATATGATTCGACCAACAAATAGAATAAAAATTAAACATTTAATTATTAATTATAAATTTGCAAATTAAATTGAAAGGTAAGTAAAAATTTGAAAAAAGTGAAACTTTTTATGAGCTCTGCCATGGGTTGATGATACATTCAACATTATAAAGGATTCAATTCTTTTTCAAGAAAAAACTACATGATTCAATTTAAAATAAAATTTACTAAATATAGTCATCAAAATTAAAATTGAGGTTTAATAATTTTAAAAATTTGATAATAGAACTCACAAAATATAAATATTTAAATATAAATTTAAACTGTGTGGCGAATATTAATATCATTAATTAATATATTAATGCCTAATTCTTTAATTTTTAATATAAAAAAGAAAGAAGGGGAAAAAGATGGGGCAAAGGTATATTTATTTTGTTTGGCAGATGGCTAAATGGTTTTAAAAGGAAAAACAGTTTTTCATATTTACGGAAAAAAGCTTTCTTGTTCCTATTTATTTTCTTATTTTCATATGTACAAAACATGCACGTGGTATTCTATAGTTTTCTTCCCGTGGTATTTAAAAGGTAGTCACGAGTCTCTTGCTTTCAAGCTGATTATGAAAATTAGGGTGAAAAAGGTCAAAGAATGGGGTTATTGTAAGGTATGATGAGAAAATCTTGGGTGCACTGGGTACACCACCTCATTTATGGTCTAACAAACGAAATCCTGACAATTCAAGTACTTTTATCCCATGTGTATGTTTTAATCTCACATACATGTTACTCCCTCCACTTGGGATGTTCTTGGAACAGGACAGGATTGGGTAATCAGTCCCAATTCCAATCCTGAAAAATTCCCATCCCGATCTAGATCAGGATCTCCTGAAAATTCTCAAAGCATGCAATGCTCCAGAATCTAGATAGACCTAAAATTTATCCAACATCAATTCAAAAATTGTAATAACTATTCACTTGATCTGCAACATAAATATAGTGATTTTAGTTTGAAATCTTGTTTATTCACTCAAAAGTCACCTAATGACATATCATATCCGATACATTATTTAATCAAAAGTCCAAGAGTCCAATACATTACATAATCAAAAAGAGCCTAGCCACATGCCTAAAACTTGATAGACAAAACAATGTGCTTCATTTCCTCAGGATTAGTCCAATCTATTTACATATTCAAATAAACTAATCATTATTGTTATTAATTTATGAAATCAAAACAACACCGTTTGATTAGTTGGTTGGTGTTGGCTATTATTTTGACATGTGTAAAGATGTTGATTTAGCTACAAAATGCATAAAGAAAAGAACAATAAATTACAATTTTTTAATAAATAATAAATGAAATAAACTAAATAAACAAAAAGAATAGATATTACCTTGTTCTACAACGAGAATGTGATTGAAGTTATCAATTTGAAGTCTTTTTAGTTGGTCATGGGCACGCTTATGCTTGAAAATTTGGGACTTCTTGATCCTAAAATTTTTTTCCCAATCTCGAACTATCCCATCTCAATTGCTCAGGATTGGGATGATAAGATCGGGACAGAAAAACTTTGAACACCCCTACTCTTCACTCACTATTATTTTAATCGTATAATTAGAAATCCATGTAGCTTTAATCTCTCATACTTTCTCTTATGTGTCACTCTTGTGAAACTCTCTCCTCCTTTGTCCCTACCAACACGCCCCCTCTCCTTTTTTTCAAAGAAAATCACTGACAGGTCCTAAAGACCTAAAAAAATCACAAAAAAATCTCAATCCAAATTCCTAAATCAAAAAGTCCCTAGGGACTTTTTTGTGATTAATTGAGAATATGAAATGACTAAATTGCCCGTAATGTATTAAAAGGATGAAATTGCGGCCTCCTCGAGCTTGCAACCCCACACTTGTAACTTCCTTAACATTCTTGTGGATGCCAAGAGGATTAATCTTATCAAGGACATATCAAAGGAGTATGAATTCGTCTACAATGAATTAACAAACACAGAGCTTGGAGTTGTGAGCTTGATGGTGAAATTGGAGTTGAAGCAATTGTCGTAAATAGCAAAGCAGGTGCAAAAGCTGACAAGGGCAAAAAATGTGAGAATTAAGACTATGATCGATCTGAGTTTGGTGGTCAGATTCACCATAAGGTATGGAAATTCTGGATCTAAATTGATTGACATGCACATAAAGAAACAACTTGAGGATATTGCAGCTCAGCTTGATATGGGTGACATTACACTCACTATATAAGCCTATTTACTATACATGTTTTTGGTTCAATTCTTGGTGGCGTTCACCTTCTTTCTTTCCCCTTCTTTATTCTTGTAGTAAAAAGCATGTGTTTGTGGAAATAATGTCTAGGTTTCAGTTGTAGTTATAGTTGTTAATATGGCTGTTGCAATTATTAATACAAAGTGTATGTTGCAGATTGTCATGAAAGATGACTAGCTTTATCATTGTGGGAGATGCCATGAGGCTGGACACACAATGAAGACTTATAAAAATCCAAATCCAAGCTGAAAACAATTTGTTCATGCATGTATATACTTTTGATAGTTTCTTTTTTATGATTATGTCTATATATACCCAGGATTAGTGAGTTCTTGTGACCCCTTTTGGTTTTTTAATGGGTCCAGAAGTTGGTGTAATTACAGTATAGACAAGGCTATATTTCATATTTTGAAATGATATGATATTAAGTTAAATGAGTAGGTGGAAATAGCCACTTACTCATACAACTTAATATTTGGATGTTATATGATATTTGGATATGATATGATATTCAGTTGTGAAAATAAGCATATGAAGTTGTTAAAGTAGGCAGAACTAGTTATTAATCCTAATATGCAGTTGTGATAGGTGGGACATGTGAAATTTTGATATGTTAAAATCAGCTTGTCAAAATAAGTCATGCAATTGTGAATATATGCATTAGGACTTGTGAAAATAGGCATACGCTCTTGCCAAAATTGGCACATGTAATTTTGAAAGTTAAAACTTGTGAAACTTGTAATCTCATGTAGGTATGAAAAAGAAGTTATCAAAATGACGCATCAAGTTGTGAAAATAAGCAAAACCATTTGTTAAAATTGTCATATGCAGTTGTGAAAGTTGAGACTTATGAGACTTGTAATCTCAGTAGGGTATGAAAAAGCAGTTGTCAAAATGACTCATCAAGTTATGAAAATATGCAAAATCAGTTGTTAAAATTGTCATATGCAATTGTGCAAGTTGGAACTTGTGAAACTTGTAATTTCAATCAGGTATGAAAAAGAAGTTGTTAAAATGACTAATAAAGTTGTGAAAATAGGTACAACTAGTTGTTAAAATTGTTATATATAGTTGTGAAAGTTGGGACTTGTGAAATTTGTAATCTCAGTTAGGTGTGAAAAAGATGTTGTCAAAATGACTAATGAAGTTGTGAAAATAGGCAAAACCAGTTGTTAAAATTATCATATATAATTGTGAAAGTTAGGACTTGTGAAACTTGTAATCTCATGCGAGTGTGAGAAAGAAGTTGTTAAAATGACTCATCAAGTTGTGAAAATAGAAAAAATCAGTTGTTAAAATTGTCATATGTAGTTGTAAAAGTTGGGATTTGTGAAACTTGTAATCTCATGCAAGTATGAAAAAGAAATTGTCAAAATAAATCATCGAGATGTGAAAATAGGCCAAACCAATTATTGAAATTGTCATATGCAGTTGTGAAAGTTGGGACTTGTGAAACTTATAATCTTAGTAAGGTAAAAAAAAGGTTGTCAAAATGACTCATCAAGTTGTGAAAATAGGCAAAACCAGTTGTTAAAACTGTCACATGCAGTTCTCAAAGTTGGGACTTGTGAAACTTATAATCTCAGTCAGGTATGAAAATGAAGTGTCAAAATGACTCATCAAGTTGTGAAAAAGGGCAAAATCAGTTGTTAAAAAAGGAATATGCAGTTGTCAAAGTTGGGACTTGTGAAGCTTGTAATCTTAATCAGGTATGAAAATGAAGTTGTCAAAATGACTAATGCACTTGTCAAAATAGGCACAAGCAGTTGTTAAAATTTTGATAAGCAGTTGTGAAATTTGGGAATTTTGAAATTTCTAAAGTTCTCTAGATATGAAAATGCAGTTATCAAAATAACTCATACACTTGTTAAAATTGATTTGGGCAACATAGTCATTTCACATTCATGATAAATCACAAATTTGAGAATTTGGATGGGGATTTTTTTGTTGTTTTTTTTTGTCCTTGGGACCCGTCAATGATTTTCCCCTTTTAATTGCGTCTCTCTATCATATTTGTATCGCTTTATGTATACCATTGCTCAAATAAACTTTATGTTGATTTTACCTTCATTATATTTTATTTGCATTTTCTTTTAATAAAAAAGCACACTTACAAGTTAACTAATATTGTTAGTTCTAATTTTTCCATTTTCTTTTTCTTTTGCGAAAACGGCGGAATGGCATAAAAGTAATGAAACTCGCGATTGCTACTTGATAGGCTCCTTTTATTTTCTTTAAAAAATAGCTTTCTCTTAATTCTTTATCATATATCTATATTTAATTCTCATTTTTTATTCTTGATATATGCTCTTGATTTTATTTATAACATATATATTTAAAATTATATTTGAATTATATATATATATAACTATATATAAGAGAAAAAAATTTAAATAAATTTTCTTATATCAATTATCTTAAGTTCTCCAATTATACATGATTATGTGTCTCATTTATTTCATGTAAATTAATAACTAAATGATAATGTTTCAAAAGTAAGATATGTGTTCATGTGTGATTAGAGTACTTAATATAATGAACATGTACACATGTCTTTTAATTCTAGTTTTTAGTGAATAATTCTTTTTTCAAATAAAATAAAATGAAGGAAAATTCAACAAAAAATTTATGTGAGAAATGGTATACATGAAGCAATACAAATATGAGGGAGAGACGAGAGGAGCGGGGTGTAGGTGGGGGCATGGAAGATGAAGGATGACATTGATAATAGGGAGAATTGCTCATAAAGACCTCATTGGAAACTTATGTGCTAAATGGGACCTGAAGGAAGATCTTTTGCACATAAGGGAAAATTGTTCGAACACAAGGGAAGGTCACATAGGGAAGATATATTGCACACATGGGAAGATTGTTTGAACACAAAGGAAGATCTTTTACACACGGGGCAGATTGTTTGAACCCAAAGGTCATTATTCCATCTTTCTCCACATGCATTTTGTTTTCGCAGCATTTCTCGCAGTTCGTCCCTAAGACCATGTATCATTGTTTATTGTTCAGCTAGTTTGCCCAAGATTTACTACATTAGGTTAGGTCTAGCTTCTTGACCTTTCCCGGCACCTCCACCTCTTGGTCTCACCATCTTTATATTTAACTATATTAAAAAGGAAGAAGTAAATTTCACATAAGCATAAGGGCATACTTATCATTTCACAAAATGTTGAATACAAAGATACTTCAGAATTAACACGACACAAACATATACAACCACTAGATCCTAATCAGGGGCCTCTGCCTAGACTTGTTACTGAGGATGAAAGTTTGCAGACATGGGTGTCACAGTTTTGTCAGTAGTAACCCCCTATCTTTCAATGAAAATTTGATCCCCAGTTAGCGAAGGATTGGCTATCCCGGCTAAAGAAAATCTTCAGAATTCTAGAATGCCCGAATAACATCAAAGCTCAGTTGGCTATTTACAAATTAGAAGGAGATGTAGACAGGTGGTAAAAGAATATTGAGATGATCCTGCAGGAAAAAAATATTCTTGTGACATGGTACTTATTTCAAGAAAAAAATTCAATGAGAAATATTTTCCCTGATCAATCAGAATCGAGAAGGAAGCAGAGTTCCTTTCGTTTTGACAATAAGAAAAAGAAAGTTTTGATGAGTATTTGGATAGATTTATCTGGTTGTCTCGATACTCTTATTATCTGAGGTCCCGTGAAGATAAGAGCTATAGTTCAGATATAATAAATCACTGATTGAGATCGGAATTGAAAGAGAAGCTGGTCTCCAAAAAATTTACAAAATTTAACAAAGCAGTAGAAGAATATTGAATCACAAAAAATAATTTGCTGAATCTGTATTCTGATAGAAATGCTAATAGTAAGGGTGCATCTAGCAGCAAAAAGTCTTCCCATAAACACAAGAATTATAGGGGTTCATCTGGGGAAAGTAATAAAAAGCCGTACCAGTTTGTTAGCCGTAGTAACTAGAGACCCCTTAGGAATATAACATGTTGGCACTGTGGCAAGCCATATCATCCTGGAAAGCCATATCGTTCCCCAGTAAAGCAAATAGTCTGCTATAAGTGCTTGAAATTGGGACATTTTGCTAAAGATTGTCTACAATAGTAATGGACAGAGTAGCCTAGATAAATAGCTTAGGGCAAAGTCTTCGATATGACTCATGATAAAGCAAAAAAATCTCCCAAATTAATCCAAGATGCGATTTTACTTAATGGTAATTCGGTACAAGTATTGTATGATTCAGCTGCTAGTCATTCATTTATTGCATATAACTATGTGAGACGGATATGCCTGAGCATGTATCGATTACTGTATGTTTTGGTATTTCTACACATATGGGTATTAGATCTGTCGTAGCTGGTGTTTTCCTGAACTGCATAGTAAACACCGAAGGACACGAGTCAGCAGTGAATCTGATTTGTTTACCGTTGTATAGACTAGAAGTAATTCTCAGTATTGACTGGCTGACAGCAAATATGGGCATGTTTGTTTGGGCATTAGGATTGCTTATAAGTTACTTTTTACGTAAATCGAGACACAACTCCTCTCACATACTTACTTCATATACCATAAATCACTATTAAAAAGCAACTTATATGCAATCGAATCGCTAAAACAAACATGCCAAATGTTTTGCTAGATTGCAAAATCAAAAGGATTATTTATCCTAATCTAACACCAAATGTCGGGACAAAAGTCAATCTTAATTTTCTCTCAGTAGCTGAAGCAGAGAAATGTTTGTATAAAGGTTGTCAGGGGTATATAATATTCTTCTCAATGTAGTCAGAAGCTGAAATAGCACTTGAAAATATCCTTACAGTAAATGAGTTCCCTGAAGTGTTTGCCGAAGATATCAGAAGACTATCCCCCAGAAAGAGAAATGGAGTTTGCAATTGAAACTAAGTCTGGAGTAGGACCAATATCCAAAACCCCATACAAAATGGCTCCAAATGAAATGGCAGAATTGAAAAAGCAAATTGAGGAGCTATTAGAGACAGGGTTTATCTGACTTAGTGTCTTGCCATGGGGAGCTGTAGTGCTTTTTGTCGAAAAGAAAGATGAAAGCCTACGACTTTATAATGATTACAAGGAGTTAAACAAGGTGACCGTTAAGAACAAATACCCATTTCCCATAATTGACGAGTTGCTCAATCAATTATCTAGTTCATGCGGGTTCTCAAAAATTGATTTGAGATTAGGGTATCATCATCTTAGAGTAAAAGCAGAGGATGTACCAAAGATTGCTTTCATAACCAAATATGGTCATTATGAATTTCTAGTGATGCCATTTGGGCTGACCAATGCACTTGCAGTGTTTTTTGACTACATGAATTGAATTTTTCATCCATATTTGAACCAATTCGTAGTAGTTTCATTGATGACATTCTGGTATATTCATGAAGCATAGAAGAACATGAAGAACATTTAAGAATAGTACTGGGCACATTGAAAGATAAGCAGCTCTATGCCAAGCTAAATAAGTGTGAGTTTTAGCTTTCAGAAGTTAAATTTCTAGGCCATGTAGTCTTATAAGAAGGGATCTCGGTAGATCCGAGCAATGTGGAAGTAGTACTGAACTGGAAGAAGCCAGAGATTATTGCTGAAGTACGTAGTTTTCTGGGTCTTACTGGTTATTACAGAAGATTCATTAAGAATTTCTCCAGAACTTCTTTGCTTTTGACAAAGCTGACACAAAAAACTCAACCTTTTATATGGGACAATAGTTGTAAGAGGAGCTTCTTAGAGCTAAAAGAGATATTGACAACAACACCAGTATTAACAATCCCTGACCTGCATTTGACCTATGTTGTCTATAGTTACGCAAGCAGACATGGATTGGGAAGTGTTTTGATGCAGTAAGGCAAGTTGTAGCATATGCCTCTCATCAGCTGAAGCCTCATGAACTAAATTATCCCACACATGATCTTGAGTTTGCAGCAATTGTGTTTGCACTAAAAATCTAAAGACACTATCTCTATAGGGTAACCGTAGAGTTGCTCTACAACCACAATAGCTTGAAATACTTGTACGATAAAAAAGAGTTGAACATAGGGCAGTGTAGATGGATCAAGTTGCTTAAAGATTACAACCTGGAAATTAAATACCATACAGGAAAGACTAATGTAGTAGTAGACGCATTGAGCCATAATATAGTGTAGGTGGTAACCCTAATGATTCAGGAGCAGAAATTGATTGAAGATTTTAAGGATCTCAATATGTCTAATCAGATTATGATTAGCGGCAGCAATGTTAGTCAGGCAAAAAATGATTTGAGAATAGCAATTAAGAAAGCTCAAATGCAAGACAAAAGTGCATAATCCCTTAGGAACATGATTAAACAGGGAAAAATTCATAAATATGACCTGTCATTGAGTGGACTAGTCAGATATAGGAAGCAGATATATATTCCATCGCAAACATAACCTAGGTGACAAATCTTGGTTGAAGCATACAAGTGTAACACCTCATTCGAAATGATATATATACTTAACGTTCAATCTGTTAAATATGTCACTTATGAACTTAGGGACTCTATCCGAACAAAATTTGAGCAACACTTACTTGATACTTTCAACTATTAGTTCAAAGTTTTAGTTTCAAACAAATATTTATCAACCGAAATATTTTAGAACAAAAAATAATCCTAGTGTTATGGCAATTAAATATAAAGTGGCATAAAGATGCAGAAGGAGCTTAATACAGCCATCAAGGTTCGCTCCACAGGTGCCTTCCCTTGCATCTTACTAGAATATTCACTTAAAAAATGTTAATATAATAGGATGAGATTCAATGTCTTAGTAACTACCAAAAGTTTCTACCGTATACAAGTAAATCACATATGATGAAAAGAAGGAACTAATTATGTATATATTTGTATGTACCATAATCTTCATACAAGACAATTACAAATTTAATCATCATTATATCAATTTGTATTTTTATCACAACATATAATATACAATTATGCAATATGCAAGATGCAACCACCCTTATATCACCGTCTAACCTTATTCCGTTAATTGGAGCCATAGGCTAACACATAGTCCAACAGAAACTCATCCATTTGACTAGATTGTCCCAAGCTCACCAGTGCTTAAGATACACCAGGCCAAAGGTGTAGAGCTTAAGTCTGGACTATGGCTTCCCTTTTTAAAAGAACACAACCAAGGAGGTGTCATATGTCCCACATCTCCAATGCAATCTAGGCCAAAGGAAAACATGGAAGAAGGGGCCTTGACAAGTACCATCCACTGTGCACCGAGTGATGGCATACCACGTGGTAAAAGATCTCAACATACAAATTCCTCCTTACTCCAACCCATCACAAATGCAACCGCCATGACAGTAATAAATATAATATCATTAAAAGACAATATACAATAAATCATGCTTCCATTCTTGTCAAATATCACCACATATTCAAACATGCTAAAAAGGAAATAATAATCCAATAATACATTAATCATCATTAAATTATTAATCATTCGAGTGAAATGAGTTATAGAGAAATTTACTTGTGACAGTACATACACATATAATTCAGTCCATTTTTCTTTCAAAAAAATAATCATTCACAATCATACACAATTCACAAGTATATGGAAGAATATTTAGAGTTACCTGGTATTCCCTAACTCACAAGCAATCATACGAAGTGACTCAAAATCTCTCAATGAGAGTCTATAAAACATAAACATAATTATCTATTAACATTTTTACCCAAAACTATTCTATAGTTTCTGTAGAACTATTCTAAAACTTTAGTAAAACATTAAGGCTACCCCCTGGAAGACTAATATTATATACACACATATTAACCAATAATATAAGTTATCTTATTTATTTATCGAGGACAAAATATTTAAATATGTTAAAAATTGTCTTATATATATAGGTAATGTTCGTAAAGAATAAATAATAATAAAATAAAGAAATAAGTATCATGTTGGAACAGTGGGAGTATTTTAATAGATAAGGTAATGCTAAGTGGTTCATACTTTCCTATGTGCACAAGATGGAGAAAAGGGAATATATGCGCAAATTTTTCAAAATGGCAAGGAAGATAAACATAAAATATAGGTGCTAAGGCGTATGGGCTTAGTAATAGGATAATGAAGGGAATATATAGGTATGGGTTCATTAGATTAGAATATATATATTTATATATATATATATATATGACTTGTTTTTGAGGAAGAGATAATGGTCAAAAAGAGGAAATAAATGAATATATACACACATACACGCACGAATTGACAGGAGAGAAGTAGTTTGAGTCTTTTTTTTCTTGCTGAGCACAGTGCATATGCACACACTCTCATGGTCTTACACAGTGAAAAGAAGAGTGTGATAAAAAAAATACATCCATACCCACTATACCAAAAAAGGGTGGTTGGGAAGTGAAAACACACACACACACAAAAACAATCAAAGAGAAGGGAGTGGTTATGCAGATTTAACGAGATATGTGCACACATGCCCATAGCATCATGATGAAGAAAAAAGGGATGGTTTAATAAGATAAAATATTGAAGAAGGATGAAAGAAGCAAGATATTTGATTGACAAGACATTTCTTATTTACTGTAATGAATGGCTAAGAAGACGAATAAGTAAGATGGAGGAGAAAGAAAAATGCACCTGTTGTCTCTGGCGGAGAGTGATACGGCGCTGGGAGTATGGGAGAGGTGAGAAGAGAAGGGAATTTTATAGTAGTAGGGTAAGGTTGGGCTCTCCTATTAAAATAATATTTTTTTAAAAAAAAATAATGAAATGATAATAGTAATAATCAAGTTACTAGCATCATTTTTTTTGTTTTATATTATTTATTCTAATAATAAAATAAGTTTACACACGTACCCATATATTTAAAATAATTATTTAAAAAGATATTTCATTTGTGTTTTTTTAATATATTTTTTATAGAATAAATATTTAGAACTTGATATTTCTTTTAAATTATTAATTCATGATATACTTTTTTGACTGAATAAAACTTAAGCTACAATCATTTCTAAGTTCTAACAAAAATAAGGATGTTACAACAAGAGTAAATACACTCTGCACCCAAGAGCAATTAAAATGTATCATGACTTAAAGTCCATGTATTGGTGGCCGTGGATGAAAAGAGATGTGACAAAATTTGTAGCTCGTTGTCTCACTTGCCAGAAGGTGAAAGTCGAGCATCAACGACAGTCAGGGCTTCTACAAAACCCTAAAATTTCTAAATGAAAATAGGAAAGCATTACTATGATTTCATGATCAGATTACCCAAGTTAGTAATTATGATGCAATATGGGTAATCGTCAATCGATTCATAAAGACTACTCATTTCTTACCAATCAGTATCAACTACTCTCTTGATAAGCTAATAGAGATATATATCAAGGAGATAGTGCGATTACATGGTACACCAAAGAATATAAATTTTGATTGAGATCCTCGATTTACTTCCAGATTTTAGAGATTATTACATGAGGCTTTGGGTACCAAACTTAGATTCAGTACAACTTATCATCCTCAGATAGATGGATAAACAGAAAGAACAATATAGACACTAGAAGATATGTTAAGGGCATGTGTATTAGATTTCAAAGGAGGCTGGGATCGATTCCTTGCACTTACAGAATTTGCATACAACAATATCTATCATTTGAGCATTCAAATGGCTCCATATGAAGCGTTGTATGAAAGAAAATGTTATTTGCCCTTGTACTGCATAGAACTATTTGAGAGGAAGTTATATAGGCCATATATAGTAGATTAGACAACAGAACAAATTAAATTGATAAAGCAGAGATTGCTAACTACTCAAAGCAGATAGAAGAGTTATACCGATAAGAGATGGAAGCCTCTAGAATTTGAAATTGGAGATCATGTATTTTTAAAAGTCTCACCTATTACTAGTATTGGTAGGGCATTAAAGGTAAAGAAGTTAAGCCCTAGGTATATTGGTCCATTCGAAATATTATCAAGAATTGGACTAGTAGCATACCAAATAGCTTTACCCCTAAATTTGAGCAGATTACATGATGTCTTCCACGTCTCACAGTTAAAGAAGTATTAACCTGACCCTGAGGACATTATTGAATATGAAGATATAGATGTGAGAGATGATCTTACATATTAGTTCGAACCTGACCAAATTATTGATCTGCAGGCGAAACAACTCAAGCACAGGATTATCCCATATGTAAAAGTAGTTTGGAAGGGATTATCTCCTTAGGAAGCTACCTGGGAAATGGAGGAACACTACTACAGAATTATGATATAATCACCTTAAGGGACGTCCCAATTTTAAAATTGGGTGGTTAAAAAGAAAGACGGTGGCAATTTTGTATTTATTTATACGTAGGGAAACCTTTATATGTCCCAAATTTGAATTTGGGACGCCTAAAGTGCTTCATAGCGTGCAATTTAAAGTTTTCAAACTTTTTTAAGCGTCAGAAATTGGGTTTAGATGTCCCAAATCCATTTGGGACGCCTAAAGTGAGAGTTTAGGCGTCCTAAATGGATTTGGGACACCTAAACTCACCTTTAAGGCATTTGGGATGCCTAAAGGCATCCCTAGATGCATGTCAGACACTTGTCTAACAAGCGTCCTCTCACACACACACACACCTTTACTTTTTGACCATCCCCTCCTTCTTCATTCATTTGCCTTCATCATTGTTCTGGGTATTCCTCCTCCCTTCTTGTCTTCTTCAACTCTTCCTCCTCTCTTCTTTGTCTCCTTCAAAACTCGTCCTCCTCCCTTCTATGTTCTTTAACTTTACTCTTCCTCCTCGTCCCTTCTTTGTTGCACGTCCTCTGCGCTATGTGCTCTCTAATTCACTTCCTCACTCGAAACCCCTTCTTCTTGTTGTGGATTCAATAGTTGCGGATTCTTAAGAAATCAAAACGAGATTAAACAAGAAGAAGATTCAAGCAAGGCATACACTATTGTGACGCCCTCCACCTCCTTCCTTCCATTGTGACACACGCAGGCTCCCCCCCTCAAGTTAGTTTTTTTTTTCTAAAATATAAATTTACTTGAATTAAATTTAAACTTGCAATGTGAAATTATTTTATATGATTTTAGTTATTGGAGTGATTTTACCTTGTGATTGATTTTTTTTTTGTGTTTTTTAGCCAGAACCATATAATCATTGTTAGCTAGTAGTTACACAACAATATATTGTTTGATATGTTTTGGAGCTTGAAAATGTTTGTTTTATATGTTTGAAGCTTGAAAATTGAGAGGGAAAAAATGTATGTATATTATTATAAATAAATGGAACTATTGATTGATTTTGATTAAATGAACAACAATTAAACATAGTAATTTTTGTTTATTTAATATGGTTGATTTTATTTTTTTAAATTAGATTAGTGTGATTATTATTAGTACAGTGGAGAAAATTTTATTTTAAGATAAAGAGATTAATAAGATAAAGACATTGATCATTAATAAACTTATAATTGATTATTAAGAAACACAATATACTTAATAAATAGATTGAAATATATTCTATTAATCCTTTTCTTCAAATTATTATAAGTTCTTTATGCCCTAGAATAGAAAAAAATTGAATATTTATTTGAAATTCTATATTCTTTTCTATATTCATAGGAGAAATTATATTATCAATAGCTAACAATACATAGTTAATAACTAAGATCGGGTTGCTTGAAATTTTGGGATGTCTTACTTTTAAGGGGAAATGCTGTCAAAATTTTTGTTGAAAAAAGTAAAAAAAGGCAATCCCATCCTATATCGTTGACAATTGTACTAAATGTGTGACTGTTATTGGGAATGCCTTAGGTGGTAACAAAATGGATCAGAGTTGGATGAATGCTTTGAGAACTAGTGAAGAATATGATTAATGGGTGGAAGAATTTATTGAATTTGCTAGAAAGAATGCTCTAGCAAAAAATGGGAAGTATTTTTATCCTTGTGTGAATTGTTTAAATGAGAGTCGATGGGATGTTGATGTCATAAAGGATCACCTACTTTGTGATGGAATAAATCTGCAATACATAAGGTGGATATGGCATGGTGAGGAAGTAACGGATTGTCTGTCGCACAAGAAAGAAGATGTGGATGTCATAAATGAAGATAGAATAGAGAAAATGGTTCACGATGTTAAGGTAGAATCCTTTACACAGTTACAGGAGTATGACAGTCTGCGGAGTGATACAGAGACACCATTGTACCCTGAGAGTAAGTACACGCGACTGACGGGAACATTGCATTTGGTTAACTTAAAGGCATCTTGTGGGTGGACCAAAAGTAGTTTCACATTGCTGCTTGAATTATTGTGTGATATGTTTCCAGAGGATAATGTACTTCCAAATCATATTTATGAGGCCAAGAAAATCCTATCTACGATAGGTATGGAGTATAAAAAGATACATGCTTGCCTTAATGACTGGGTACTGTACAGAAATGAGTATGGAGGTCTTAGTGAGTGCCTTAAGTGTAAAACTGCACGATACAAAGTGAAAAAAGATGGTGGTTGTGGTGATGTGACAAGTAAAAGACAATCTTTAAAGGTTATATGGTATCTTCCAATAATACCATATTTTAAACGTTTGTTTGCGACTGCAATAAAAGCGAAGAAGTTGATATGGCACTCTAATGAGAGAATATCTGATAGGAAATATCTTCGGCACCCAGCTGACTCTCCACAATGGCAAAAAATAGATGAAATGTTCCCTCAAATTGGCAGCGAGTCGAGAAACCTTCGGCTTGGGCTTTGTACAGATGGCATCAATCTGTATGGAACTCTTACTAGCACACATAGTGCGTGGCCGGTTCTCCTTGTAATATACAACTTGCCTCCCTGGCTATGTATGAAACATAAGTATATGATGCTATCTGTGATGATTTCTGGACCAAAACAGCTAGGGAATGATATTGATGTCTATTTGGCGCCTTTGATTAAGGACTTGAAGAAGTTGTGGGAGGAAGGCGTAGATGTGTTTGATGCTTATAAGGAGTCTTTCAAGCTACGTGCAATGATTTTTACAACAATAAATGACTTCCCTGCGTACGAAAACTTGTCAGGGTACAACGTGAAGGGTCATAAAGCATGCCTAATATGTGGAGCAGACACACACTTCCATCAACTAAAGCATGGAAGACAAACTGTCTACCTTGGCCACAGGAGGTTTCTTCATCGGTTCCACCAGTATCGTAGGCTAAGAAAGCATTTTAACAGCTTACCGGAGCATGGAATGGCTCCAAAGGCATTAACCGGAGAGGAAGTTTACAGTTGAGTGGAATGTATCAATGTCACTTTTGGTAAGAATCAAAGTACTGCGGGTAAGAAGAACATATGGAAGAAGAGATCCATTTTCTTTGATCTTCCATATTGGCGTTGGCTTGACGTGAGACATAGTATTGATGTGATGCATGTGGAGAAGAACGTTTGTGATAGCTTTGTCAGTACGCTTTTACACATACCAGGGAAGACTAAGGATGAGATTAGTGTGAGAGTAGACCTTGTTGATATGGGAATAAGAGAATGGTTACATCAACAACTAAGAGATGATGGTAGGAGGGCATACATAGAGATAGCAGCTCATGCACTATCAAAAGTAGAGAAAAGAAGTTTATGTGGGTGTTTGCATGAAATTAAGGTGCTGCAAGGGTATTCCTCAAATGTGAGAAGATGTGTCTTAATGGATGATTTGAAGTTAATTGGAATGAAGTCCCATGATTATCATGTTGATGCAACAACTATTACCGGTAGCTATTAGAGGCATAATGAAAGATGAAGTACGAACCAGTGTCACAAGATTGTGCATTTTCTTTAATGCTATCTGTAACAAAGTCATTGACACTGAAAAGTTGGATGAACTGGAAAATGAGGGTTACATTATTTTGTCACAACTAGAGATGCATTTTCCTCCTTCACTTTTTGATATAATGGTGCATTTGATAGTTTATTTGGTAAGGGAGGTAAGGCTCTGCAGTTCAATTTACTTAAGGTGGATGTACCCTTTTGAGCGATACATGAAGATCTTAAAAGGAAATTCTAAAAATCCTTATCGACCAGAAGCCTCAATAGTAGAAAGATATGTAGTTGAGAAGGCTATGGAGTTTTGCAAAGATTATATGTAAGAGAAAAAGGAATAATCTCGGCATGAAGAGGGGATAAGCAAGGGAACACGAGGACTGAAAGTGAAGAATATTCCTCGTGAAGAGGTGTTGCAAGCATACTTGTATATCCTGAATAATATGGAAGAAGTTCAACCTTACATAGATAAACAGAGAAAGACTTTAAAGAACAAGAATTCAAGCAAGAAAGACATGCAAATTGCTATTGAGTAAAACAAGACATTCATAGAGTGGTTTAAGGAAAAGGTTTCGCACAAGACTGGTGTGTCTGAGATCATCGAGTAGCTAGCTTAGGGGCCTTCATTTCAGGTCATTACTTGAACCGGTTATGATATAAATGGCTATTCTTTCTATACAAAAAAGCAAGATGACAGAAGTACTATGTAAAATAGTGGGGTGATGGTAGAGGCTGAAGCCATGCACTTTTCCAGTTCAAGAGACAAAAACCCCATATTAGCGTCCATGGTCTATTATGGAGTTATAGAAGAAATATAGGAGATTACATACAACAAGTTCAAAGTTGCTTTATTCAAATGTAAGTGGGTTAGCAATAATGCTGTGGTAATAGATAAACAATTTGAATTTGTCTCAGTCGATCTTCGAAGAGTTGGCTATAGAGATGAGCTCTTCATTCTAGTAAGCCAGGCAAAACAAGTGTTTTATATCACAGATCCTACGAGCAAAAAAATGTCTATTGTGCTTAAAAGTAAAAAATAGAAGTATGGGGATCCGACCTTTAACCTTGACGACACACCACCTTTCACAACAACTCCACCTAGAACAAATGAAGTAGAATTGGTAGATGATGAAGAATATGCTATAAGAAATGACCATGGTAAAGGAATATGGGAAACAATATAGAGTAAGACTTTAACTTATAAAAGAAAACTGTGTGTTTTTTTTTGTTTTACTCCTGCTTAATTTATTTTATTTTTATTGCAATTTATTTATATATCTGACAATGCTTTTTGTGTTAATAGGAATATGGATAACTCTAGTGACTCATCACAAAGTGTTGGGAATGACGAAAGGCTTAGAGATGACGAAAACCCTAGAGATGACAAAAGGCCTAGAGATGAACCCATTACAAGAAGGGTTAGAGGCTGTACAAAGATGGGAGCATTGGTTGCACGTCATAAACATCAACAAGAGAGTCTGCATATAGACTTCGATGCCAATTTGAATCCGTTTGGTCCTGAGGAAGACCATTTCATTAGCTACTTAGGGTATTTGAGTCGAAGCAAAGTGCGCATTACCTATGATAAATGGAGATTGGTTCCCCGAAAAATGAAAGACACGATTTGGCAAACACTTCTGGTATATAAGTTTTGATACATCTATGATAATTGTAGCTTTATTCGTATTGCTTCAAATGTAACTATCTTATGTTTTACCTTGCAGCAAATATACGATGTCCCAGACACTGAGGAGATATACAAGCACTGGATGGGGGAGGTTCATCTATGTTGGAAAGGTTTCAAGAACAAGTTAACAGCGAGGTACATAATAGGCAAACTTAGGGGTCATGATCCATGTTAGTACTATTCGTATTTGTCTCCAGAGGACTGGAGGTTGTTTGTGGCATCACGGGAATATCCTCATTTTTTGGTAAGATTTCTGTCATAATTATATAGAGCTTTTGATTTTGATATATTTGATATCATTGATTTTTTTTCATTTATAGGAATTAAGTGCAACAAATGCACAAAGGCAAGCAGAAAATAAATATCAACATTACATGTCTCGCGGTGGTTATTGGAAGCTTGAGCGGCAAATGATGCAAGAAGAGTCAGAAAATAAAGGAAGCAGCGGAATTAGATTCTAGCGTTTTTATCCAGGCCCTGGCACCTCCTCCACATCACAAAAAATGGAAAACAAGGAGGATTAAGTGTGGGAAGTACATAAATCCGGTTGTTGCTGACATTGCTGCGAGGATTGTAAGTAGTTATACCATAAGTACATAATTTTTTTCATATCAAGAGTAGTTTCGATACACGATAAACTGTATGCTACAGGATGAACTAGAAGATCATAGTAGCCAAGGTTCGTTCAATCCAAGTAGATGGATGGACATCTTGTCAACGGCTATTGGGAAGGTAGATGACCCCGGTCGTGTTTGAGGAGAGACACGGGGAGTTAGTGCCACAAGGTATTTTGGATGAGAGTCACATTATTCGTCACAAGCTGGACCTAGTATGGACCCTGTGGCCAAGCTTTGAGAGCAATTCGAATGAGAGCTCGAGGCTAAACTTCGCGACAAGCTCCGAAAAGAGCTGTTGCCACAAGATGAATGTGCCCAAGACATCGCTAACGACCTTGAATTCATCAGAAGGGATAGGGACAGGTGCATCCGCAATAATCACCTCGTCAACTGACACCCGGACTTTATCACCTTCCATTTGTCGGTGGTGGACAGTTGATCCCAGGTTATGCACACTACCCCGTGCAACTAACCGTCTCAGAGGATCCTCAACAAAAAGATCACAAAGCCCAGTAATTTGCGGGTTAGGACCCTCTGATGACTGCCCGATGTTGCAACAACTACCTTTAGTGCTCTGCTTATTAGGATCAATCGATTGTGGCTGGGGAGCACTGGTATCTTGTCTTGAGCTCATAAACACTATCATTTCCTCTTTCATCTTGCTCAATCGGGTCTCTATTAGTGCATCAAAAGATGCTTCAGCCTCGGCCTTTGCTTCTGCTCTTGCAATGGCCAACATAGTCTCCAATCACATCCCTATATATAAGCTAGGTATATGCAATTAACAATCACCAAATGACAATAGTAAAACAAAACCTGATTCATTCATACCATAACTAGAACAACATCAGACCAGCGTTATCATAATAAATTACAATAATGTACAATGAACTTTGGATTAAAAAACTCACTATTTTTGTAATAGCTCATGGATGAATTCAGCACAACATGTGCGAATGAAATCAATATCTTCTTCAGGAAAGGGATCAGCAAGATCAAACATCTGTAACACCAAAACCAGACGAAACATTGACTTAGTAACTTAAAAACAATAAAGTAATTAAAACAAAAGTTCAGAAATATAAATTTACCTCTTGAGTAAAATCAGTCGTGCCTAGAGTGATAATATTGTAAATGTGTCTCAAAACATAAAAACCACATAAGTTGGACCCCTTTGGTTGCCGACGGCTCTGAGAAAAAACATGATATCATTAAAACAAATATAAAGGCATGTCTTATTACATTCTTTAAACAAATCCATATGTACTAACCTTTGGCATGATCCATGTAGGGTCCTTTAAGTCACGAACATGCTTACCACAAGCACTGTGTAGGAATGTCCGCATAGCCCTATGATCATCACAATAACAAAGGTTATTGGTTTTACACAAATTCCATAAACTTTGCATACAAAAGGTAAGAATGCAAGAAAACTAACGAATTAATGGTCTTTTTCAAATCATTCCCTGGTTTGAAGTGGAGGGAACATAAGAGGATGACAGTGTAACTACTCTTGCATAGAAGAAGCAACTGCCAATGATCACTGAAAAAAATAGAAGAATATTAATAAGCAAACATAAAACATTATATAAATTATAAAATATCAATTTGTTTCTTACCTATGCACATATGGAGCCAAGAAACACTCGGTTCCAGTTTCACTAAGCCTCTGTGACAAGTATGTATGTCTAGTAGCAGCAGTGGTCCCTTTCTCTTGGATGTGATGGGGGCATAAGAATCCAAATTTTTCGCTTTTGCCAGAGGAGACCAACCTATGATGCATGGACCTACAATAACGCAAGCACATAAATAAAAGGTAAACGGTGAAACTTTTAAAATATTTACTTTGAATTGCAGAAGCTACTTACATTAAGAACAGTTGGACAATCGCAACCGTAAGATTTTGTCCAGGAGCTACCAGGGATAGCAAATCATCCCTCTCAAGATAGCATGTCACTCCTAACTGTCCAACAAATGAATTCGTAGGCCACTCTCTTGTTTTGAATGATGTATCAAAAGCCATCAGAATCACTTGCTGCATGATATTCAGTGGAGGCTGTGAAACTTCTTGCTGATCAGTGAAGGGAGCTGGACTTGGTGGGGCTTTGATCGGACTTGGAGGGGCTTTGATCGGACTATCCTCGCCTCGACCAGAAACAAGGTTCGTTGGCCACAAGATGAATGTGCCCAAGACATCGCTAACGACCTTGAATTCATCAGAAAGGATAGGGACAGGTGCATCTGCAATAATCACCTCGTCAACTGACACCCGGACTTGATCACCTTCCATTTGTCGGTGGTGGACAGTTGATCCCAGGTTATGCACACTACCCCGTGCAACTAACCGTCTCAGAGGATCCTCGACAAAAAGATCACAAAGCCCAGTAATTTGTGGGTTAGGACCCTCTGATGACTGCCCGATGTTGCAACAACTACCTTTAGTGCTCTGCTTATTAGGATCAATCGATTGTGGCTGGGGAGCACTGGTATCTTGTCTTAAGCTCATAAACACTATCATTTCCTCTTTCATCTTGCTCAATCGGGTCTCTATTAGTGCATCAAAAGATGCTTCAGCCTCGGCCTTTGCTTCTGCTCTTGCAATGGCCAACATAGTCTCCAATTCCTCCCTAGTCACGATGTTTGAGGAATGGTGTATGGGGGCTCCAAAGTAATCCCGTATCCCTACCCCTCCTCCAACTCCCCTGACACGGCCTGGATGCTCGTGTTTGCCAGAAGCAACTGTGAGGATGTCATTCCTGCCCCCCGACTTAAAAGAGCCCTCAGCTTGTTGTTTTCTAAGTTCATCCTGTAACATAATACAAAATAACAAACATAAGTAATAATGTACGTTTCTTATGTAATTAACTACAATAACGATATATACTTATAATTCTTTCACCAACTATACGAGATTGTTCACTCGTATAAGTCCCACTCCTCTTTTGGTGGGCAAATTGCCATTTTTCTTCTCGACGAATCGGAGATGGAGGAGAAAGAAGAACAGAAGGATCGGATTGAGATGCTTCTTCCAATCTCTTCCGTTTGGCTGCCAACAAGTCTCTTTCAGCCTTTGCATAACCCCCACGAGACATTGTATGAGGCAATCATTCTTTCTACCACTCTCTTGTGCTTTTTGCCTTTTTGCCTGTGAATAAGAAATGATATAAAAGGAAAGTGTTATAATCAATTAAGATAATTGCTAAGTAAATAAAATAAAAAATAAGTCAACTAACCAAAGATTCAGGAGTAGTCCAAAGCCTAACAAATTCTTCCCAAGTCGCTTGATCAAGAAATGTATACGTGCTGCACGGATTAGGACGAGGCTGACCATCTTGCACCTCAATATGAATGTAATTGTTGGTCAGACTTGTCTTAAACTTGCTCCAGCGCTCATAACAATACGTCATCGTCTTGTTGTACAAGATCTCACTCTGAGGAACGTCGTAGGTGAGCTGAAATGCATGCATTGAAGGAGTAAGTGACAAATGAAGTGACATTTGATAATAATTAATTACATACAGAAGAGAATTGTATACCTGAATAGTGTCCCAAATATGCTGCTTCACCTTTGGATCGACATTTCTCCACTCCTCTATCAAGATGCTCGACTTGTTACGTGCAAGGAGGCCGACGAAACTCCTATATCGTTGTGCATTAGGCCCGATTGGTTTCCAATGTCTATCAAACTCAATCGGTATCTTTTGGCCTGCACTCCGACTGAGGGAAACATCTGTCAACCGTGTGGCACGTCTACCCCTCCGTACAGACTGGCTACTGCGCTCACTACGACCCTAGTTCGGAGCATTGCTAGGCTCGCCCTGGTTAACACTATCTGGCTGACTCTGCTGAGCACTAGGTGACTGACCCAGAGGTGGAGGAGGTGGCTGATCCTCTGCACTAGGACGCTGGGGATCCGTCATTTTCCTGTAACGACAACAAAGAAAGATAAATCCTAAGCTATGACATGTGAAGACTATATCGATAAAATAACTAAACATATTCTTCTGATAATAATCATAATCATAATTACTTTAGTTAGTTAAGGTCAAAGTAGTATCATAAAGAGATATCCTCCTATATTCCCTCGTGATGATCATTTCTTGTGCCGTGCGCATTATCTGCTTCATCTTCTTCGTTCAGTTCTGGTAGACCCCTGGAAAAAGAAGGAGTCTCAAGAAGATCATAATTTGAGTGACTTTTCTCGTCAATATCAATGACCCTTTTTCCTTGGAGAGCTACAGACCACATTTTATTTGCCTGATCAGTGATATAGAACACTTGTTGCGCCTGATCTGCCATAATGAAAGGTTCATCTCCAAAACTTCTACTATTCAGATCTACTAATGTAAATCCTAACCTATCGATCTTCACACCATTATTGACATCAACCCACTTGCATTTGAAAATGGGAAATCTAATTTTAACATAGTCAACCACCCAAATCTCTTCAATCACCCCATAATAAGGTATGGCAGCCAACGTAGGGTTCTTATCTTTCGAACTAGAGAAGTGCATAGATTCAGCCACTAATGCAACCCCACTGTTCTGGACGGTGCTCTTATCATCTAGGGACTTCGTGTAAAAGGTATAACCATTGATCACAAATGAAGTCCAACTTATGACATCAACTTCAGGACCACGTGCTAACCAATTTATTGTATCAGAAACACATTCTTCTCCGTCAACCTTTTGTTTGAACCAATGTGCGAAAGTTCTGTTATGCTCCCTGATTAACCTTTGTTCGCTCATTCGACTATTTTTTTTCCGTACAATTTCTTTATGGGCATTCATGTAATATTGAACTTCATCAACATTGTTCAAGATGTACAGGTGGACTTGTTGCAATTCATCAACATCTATGCTCTTTACTGTTGCCCCGCGTCTACCCCCTTCTTGATCATGACGCTTAGGAAGGCCAATATGTCGTACATTTGACAAATACTGTTGACAAAATTCCATAGCTTCTTCAGAAACATATTTTTGAACAGTAGATGCTTCAGGCCGATTGGGGTTCTTCACATACCCTTTTAGTATTTTCATGCTTCTTTCGATCGGGTACATCTACCGGAAATAGATAGGGCCACACAACTTTATCTCCCTCACTAGATGAACAACCAAGTGTACCATGATATCAAAAAAGGACGGAAGAAAAAGCTTCTCAAGCTGGCATAAGATAATGTATCCTTCATTTTCCAATTCCTCTAATCTTTCCGTGTCAATGACTTTACAACAAATGGCATTGAAGAAGAAACAAAGTCTAGTCAATATGTGTTGAAGATCATATTCGGCAATGCCTCGAATAGCTACTGGGAGTAGTTGTTGCATTAAGACATGACAATCATGAGACTTTAGCCCTATTAACTTCAAGTCTTTCATCGATACAAGCTTTTTAAAATTTGAACAATACCCTGAGGGAACTTTAGCGCCATGTAAACACTCACAAAAGCTTCTTTTCTCAACCTTAGACAAAGTATGAGCAGCTGGAGGACAAAATGTTCTATTACCGTATGGCCTTGGATGTAAATCTTCTCGTATTCCCATTTCTTGCAAGTCTAATCTTGCCTTCACGCCATCCTTAGAACTTCCCTGTATGTTGAGCAGTGTCCCAACAATACTATCACATACGTTCTTCTCCACATGCATGAAATCAATACAGTGTCTGACGTCAAGATTGCACCAATATGGAAGATCGAACAAGACGGACCTTTTTTTCCATATATTTTTCTCATTTCTACTCTTTGATGACTTACCAAACATAGTATTGATATTTTTCACCTTTTCATAAATTTTCTCCCCAGTCAATGCCTCTGGAGCATCTTCAAACTCTTGGCCACCGAAAAAAGCTTTTTTTAATCTACGATAAGGGTGGCTTCGTCTTAGAAATCGCCTATGCCCAAGGTAAACCGTCTTTCTTCCATGTTGAAGTTGATGGTAGCATGTGCCTTCTTCACATATCGGACAAGCTTTGTGGCCTTTAACGCTATATCCTGACAAGTTCCCATATGCAGGGAAGTCATTTATAGTACAAAAGATCATTGCTCGCATATTAAAAGTCTCCTTCTTGTTCGCATCAAAAACATCGACACCTTGTTCCCACAACTCTTTCAAGTCTTCGATCAAGGGTTCTAGGTAAACATCTATGTCATTTCCGGGTTGCTTTGGTCCCGAAATCAACATAGACAACATAATGTACTTTTGTTTCATACATAACAAAGGAGATAAGTTGTAAATTACCAACAGAACAGGCCATGAACTATGTATACTGCTTAGGCTACCATAAGGATTCATACCATCTGTGCTAAGCCCAAGCCTGAGATTCCTAGGTTCTTCACCGAAGGTAGGAAATAATTGATCGATTTTTTTCCATTGAGAAGAATCAGCTGGATGTCGCAGCTTTCCATCAGAAATCCGCTCATCTACATGCCATCTCAAATTTTTGGCATCAATTTCATTAGCAAACAGGCGCTTGAACCTTGGAATGATTGGAAGATACCACAACACTTTTGCAGGGCCCTTATTTGATTTATACCTTGGAGTTTCATATATCGGACATTGCTCCTTCTCTTGATGATCTTTTCTATACAATATGCAATCATTAGGGCAAGCATGGATCTTTTTATACTTCATCCCTAGTGGACACAGTATTTTCTTAGCATTATAGTATCGACAAGGCAACACATTATCATCAGGAAGCATATCTTTAAAGGCCTCAAGCGTTTCTGAAAAACTCTTGTCGCTCCATCCATGCCGTGCTTTCAAACTTACCAATTTCAATACAGCATCCAGCAATTGGTATTTTTTACACCCCGGGTACAACGGCTTCTCAGCATCACTGCACATATTACCATATGCATGTGATTGTTCAAAAGCCTCTTCTCCTACATCACGAATAATGTCCTCTATCCGATCATCCATATCCGTGTCATTATCATCACAAGTCACTTCCCCCTGTTGAGATGCACTTGCCATTTCTAATTGTTCACCATGCCATACCCATACTACATACGTCTTACAAAACCCTTCACAAATTAAATGTGTATATATATCTGCAGCACTTAATCGCTTCTCATTCAAACATTTTACACAAGGGCAATAAAACATCCCACTATCATCATCGGCATTTCTTTTTGCAAAGTCTAAAAAACCCCTCACCCCAATATCATATTCAATACTTGTCCGTTTAGCTTGTATCCAACTACGATCCATATATTCGAACACCTTTTTTTTGTTTTCTACTTTTTCCCCTGGAAAAGGTAGGAGTATGATGAGAATGGGTCATCTTTTTTCTTTAAGCATAAACAAGAGTGTTGACTTTTTTACTTATTTGAAAAGAAGTGCATGTCACTAAGTTAATGGGGGACCATTTGCATGGCTTCCTACAATTCCAACCTTATAAAGAAAAATTCACTAAACGCATATATATCCTAATTACCCCGTCGTGTTTGGAAAGGTATAAACAAAATAAAAAGGTATAAACAATAGAGTAATATATTTATGTATCGTGAGGCTTGCTGTGATTTTAAGGTGGTGTTTATTTCGAGTTGTTGTGATGTCTTTGGGAGATCGATGCATGGAAGCAATAGATACACGCAGAGTCATCCCCATTTAACAATATATGTTAAGAATGTGTAATGTGTTTGATTTAGTGTCACAATGAAACAGCATTTGATTTTGATGATCATCTCATGGGAAGGCACAACCCATTAATTAATTATTAGCTTTTTAGTGACTTGTTGGCTCTGGTTTATGGCTTGTTTAATGAGTTGGTAGAGCTCATATTGTATATGATACTTCTTCAAAATCTATTCGCACAAATATGGTGTCTAAAAGTTGTGGCAGAGATTTGATATTTTTTTATTTTGGATAAAGCTCACTGTAGAGAGAAACCTTGACGCAGGGTAAGGTTATTGTTATATGATGTGGAGGTTATGAACTTAAATTCTGAAACAAACCTGATGTAAAACACTCACATCCACACTGATTCTCACTCAAATAGATTTGGCTTAAATAGGAAATTCAGAAATAGAGGCGAGGGAGAGAGAAAACAGAGCTGGAAGAGAGAGGGAAAGAGAATAGAAAGGAGGGGAAAATTTCAGAACTGAAGGGAGAGAGATTCCATAATACTTCAATATTTCATTCATCAAGTTGTGATTTTACGTGAGCTATCAAGAGCTATTTATAGATCCAGGATTCTTCCTCATGAAGGAAGCAAAATAAAAAAAAAGTAATCAGCAAGTTGTCTAGTGGCTGTCTACTTGCAAAAAGACACTTTGCTGTATACTTGAAAAAGATATATATTATAATAAACTAATACTTTTTTTTTGGTAAATTTTCCAATATTTCCTATCACAGCCTCTTCACACGTGGGAGTAAGGCTACATACATCTATCCCTCTCCAAATTCCACCTGATAGGAACTTTGTGTGCTTTGCCGCGGTTAAGTTGGACAGAGCTCATTGTCTAGAGTGCATGGAGTTTTATGCTAGGTAATTCACTGAAGCGGTAGGGGGATATAAAATACCGTCATATTCCTCTTTTAGTCGTGACCCACAAGAAGAAAGCAAGGACCTGTTTGAGCTTGAGAAATTTTATAAACTGGTATGATTTTTAAGAGGAAGGTAGATGTTGTTAAATTAATTTATGCTTTCATCTATTTCTAGAAAGCTCAAATGATGCAGTCATTCTTGCATGGTATAGTTTATTGTGTGCTTCTTTCTGTTTACTGGGGACATTACTTTTTGTTCATCTGAATCAAATCGAGGCTATCCTCAACCTGAACAGTTTAGGGTTGTTTTGTCGGTTTTTATTTGAACTTAAAGGATCAAAGATGTTCCACATTAACTTCTTTATACCAACTATTCCACTGACTCTTGTCATGAAATAGTGATTAATTGTAGATTATTCTACTCAGTTTGCTCAAGTGTGAGGGATCTTGAGATTTCACTTCAACGATTAGTGAATACATGAGCTGCTTCGGATATTCCTCTGAAAAACACCTAATTATATGCTATTTTTACTATCTTCTTGGTAGTCCAGTTTCTAGCTTGACATAATTCAAAACCTACTAAACTTGCACTCACATTTTGTCAAGTTTGCACCTTTTTTAATTCGTTTGTCTTAATCAAAAGATTAGGACAAACCCAAAGAAAATTACAGGCCAAAAATAGGAAAAACATATAGCTAGCCTTAAAGCTTATGGCCCTATCCGGAGGTTCTGTTTTCTGCAAATTGCAGTGAAAAGCATAGTGTGTCTTATTCAATGCCAAGATGAAGAAACATAAACAATGGAGACTAGTGCACCGAAACATAAACAATTAGAGTTCATAAGTAATGTCTTCAATTTCTCCTTTCAAACATTTTATCAAACACCTAATGTGCATTCACATTCAATAATATAGAACAGAGTAGGAACATAACGGTGTTTTCTCAGAACAGAGGAGGAACATACCTCAAAAAAGAGATTGAAGACGAAGATTTCCCAGAAATGCAGTGACGACAGCACCCACGAGCAGCTGAAGCAATGTATGAGGTATGTTCGACGACAGCACCCACGATAGTACAGCGGCCGAAGAGCGACGACGGACTCGATTCAGAATGGGATTATGTAACGGACGGGGACTCGCTCTGAGGAAAGAAAAGATTGGGAACAAACTTGCTTGGGTGATTCAGAATGGAAGGGACCGATTTCAGATTGGAAAAGGCGCGGGAGTGTGAGCTGAGGCACGGCTAGGAAGTAAGTTGGGAATTTTTTTTAAGACCGGTTAAGAGGATAACCGGTCTTAAAAGTGGACTTTTAAGACCGGTTATCCTCTTAACCGGTCTTAAAAAAAGAATTTTTTTGACCGGTTATCCTCTTAACCGGCCTAAAAAATATATATTTTAGACCGGTTCTCTTAGAACCGGTCTAAAAAATAAAATCCCTAATTTTTTTAGACCGGTTAGAAAGGAACCGGTCTAAATAATATTTTTTAGACCGGTTATTATAATAACCGGTCTCCCAACTTGTTTATAATAACGAAAATGCCACCGCGCATTTCTTTTAGACCTGCATCCTCTACAACCGGTCTAAATAGGCGGGTCTAAAACACCTTTTTTGTACTAGTGGTTGCATGGAATTTGGCTAAGTTGAGGCATAAATGTTCAATTCTTTTGTCTTCTTAAAGCCCTCATTTTGTAGCCTAAAATGGAGAATGGGAGAGCACAATTCGTGGCCCAATTTAATATGAAATTTTCTGCCAAAAATAAAAAGTGAAGTAGGAAGACAATATTTAATTCAAAAATTGAAGCAATGTAAGGGGAAAATGGTCATTTGGCTTATCATTCAAGAACCCTCTTATTAAGTGGAAGCTTATGGAACCAAGTCGAAACTTATGGAACCAAGTGGAAAAAGAATAAATAAAAGTAAAAAAACACATGTGCAAGAATTCCATTAAATTATTATTATTATTTTAAGGAGGTGAAAGGAGATATTTCAAGAACCTCTTAGACACTCCCAAGGGGCCAAGATTTCAGCCAAATAGAGAGAGAAGAGAGAGAGAGAGAGTGTACAACATCTTGAAGAAGACAAAGAGCAAAAGAAGAGACAAGGTTCAAGAAGCACACCTAGGTAAGTTTGCAAGCAAAATTCACTTGTTCTTGTCTCTAAACCCTTAGAAACCTCTTCTAATCCTCATATCCTTCTTGAAATCACATGAAGCAAGAAGAAAATCAAGGATAACAAGAAGGAGAGGGGACAATTTCCAAAGGAAAGAAGAGAGAATCAAGAGGTAATTCAAGAAACCTTGTTTTCTTTGTTGATTCATAGTTGTTGATGAGTTGGTCGATTGTTTGGCTTGGTTGTCATGATTTTGTGATTTAATTGGGAGGCATAAATCCTAAGGGGAGGTTCTGTTCAAACTTTGATTAATCATATAGGAAGTGTAATTAAAAGGATTCAAGAAATGAATTAGGATGAAAAGAATGTATTTTGTTGAATGAAATCATGAAACCTCAATTTTCCCAAGTTTTCTTGAATTTCAGCCAGGGGCGTTTTTCTATGTTTGGGCTGGAATTTGATGGATTTGATGTTTCCATTATGCTTAGAATGAAAAATTGAGTAAGGAACATATGAAAAATGAAGTATGAAGGCTTTAGGGTGTGAAATGACAATTTTACCCCTAAAACCGTAGCATATGTGGCTGCAAGGGCATTTAGGAAATGGAGTGTGATTTTGTCAAAATTGAAGTAAAAAATGCATTCTACACACAAAATTGTGTAGAAATAGCCTGGATCATAATTTTTAGTAAAGTACGGTTATACCAAGTATAAAGGGAATTAGACTGGATTCCTAAGGGCATGTTGGTAGTTCTGCATTTCTTATAGAAATAACCAACTATATGAAATTAGAAATGAGGCATGAATGAGTAATAACTCATTTATTATAAATCTAAAATTTTAGGATTTGACATTTGCCTGGGCCGGATAAAGAATTAGTGGACCGAATAGCTAGACATTGGAAAGGATTTCATGTAGTAATTCTATCTTTCATACATATATGATTGTTTATATGCTTTGTATTGTCATGTTATGTGATATGAATTGTTGGTTACAAAACCTTATTGTGGTGTGGGAAAAGCACAAGTACCACCCAGTGGGAAAAGCACAAGTAACAACTAGCTCGTATGGGATCCAATTGAGGTAATGAGACAAGTACGGACAAATAGTTATATGCTCCGAAACATTGTATACAACATGGTCAGTAGGGTCAAACAGTCATTTGATCTTGAACATTGTGAATATATGATTAGATAGTTATATGTGCAGTATATTCATTCTCTTACATTATATGGTACATTGCATGTTTATTTATTACATTTTATATGATTGATTGTATATGTTACTATTGATATTCGTATGAATTTCACTCCTTTCCAAATATTTAAAAATTTATTCAGCAAGAGACAGCGGCTCCAAGGGCAAGGAAGCGGATACTAGCAACTAAAGATCTCGTACTGGTTTTGACAGTAGTGTTGGTTATCTGTAGTTTTTATGTTATTTTGGGTTATGTAAATATTACGTACAAATCTTATGGGAACTCCGATAATATAATCAAATATTTTATATCGGTACATTTATACTATTTCTGTTTACCCATTAAACTGTACGGTAATGCTATGATATTTTTAGATAATTTTCCCTTGATAATGTTACGAGAGAGGATGAGGAAGTTTCAGAAGAGTGGCGGATGAGAGAGTATGAGCTACTCGGATTTCTAATTATATAACTAAAATTAAAATGATAGTGAATGGAGGGAGTGATATGTAAGCATAAAAGTAATTGAATTGTCATGATTACATTTATCATGCCATAAATGAGGGGGTGCACCCAAAAATTTCTCAAGTATGATATATGTATATATTAAAAAAATTCACCTTGCCTAAAAGGGTGTAAGGAATGGAATTGCTTGATTATAGCTGTATTTGATATCACTTAATTTTAGAGAATAAGTTCTTATTACACAAGCCGAGATAAAACTCCTCTCACATACTTATCTTGTATATCGTGAATCACGATTTATAAGCACTTATTGTCTAAAAATAAGTCATTCCAAATATGAGCACTATATATGTTTTACTTGTTCACTTTTTATATCAAATTTGACTAAGTAAAACATCATACTACCTCCGGTTTTAAATATAGGACATAATTTATAGTGCAAATTGCATTATAAACTATGTCCTATATTTAGAACCGGAGAGAGTAGTATTTAATTAAGTAATTCTATTCCTTGTATGCATTTTTTTGATGGTAGGTTTTTCTTCATATATATAATGCTTTCCCCTAATCACTCCGACCATTTGGCAAAAGGTACACGATGGATAGGAATCTGTGAGCTTCTTGAGTGTTTTTCACCCTAGTTTTCTTAATGAAGGTAAAAGACTCGTGATTCACTATGAAGTGTTATTGGACCGTTGAAAAAGAAAAAAAGAAAAGAAAAGAAAAGGAAGCAATGTTGGATGTAAACCACAATCACTTATATTCATATAAAATAATGTGTGTATAAAACAAATGGAGAATTTCAATTAAATCCATTTGAAATATTAAAATTTAGATTTATGCCTACACTTTTAACAAATTCCTAATCATGCTAAGATAATTAATTAGAGATTTATGAGCCTTACAAAATTTGGAACTAGCTTTCCTCCTTTTCTTCTTAAGAAAAGGAGAATTCTTTGCAGAATCTGGACTGTTGGATCAAGATCTCAACGGTCTAAATTTGATATATTATTATTATTATTTTATTTTTATAATATATTCAATTTGATTCCGCAAAGGACCTTCATTTTCTTTAAAAAAAAGGAAGAAAGCTGGTTCCTACAAATTTACCCTGACATCCTTCAATGTTTATTAACCCCTCTCCTCTCTCATTAACTAAATGATTCAATTTAATCTCAATAATTGGGTGTATAATAATTTTAAATAAAATAAGAGTATGAAATGATTAAATAAAAATATGGCTGACCTTTATGGATTCATTGTTTTTTTTTTAATTAAAAAATATGGACAAATATTGGTTACTAATTTAATTTAATTAATTAAAATTATTTTTTGACTTTAAAATTTAAATTAATTTGAATTAATTCAAATAAATCTTGATTATTTCATTAAATAATGGTAAAAAATAGAAGATGTGGTAGGAAGTTGAGAGCTCTCGGACTTTTACTCTATTAGATGATAGGAGGTGCTGGATAATTGGAGAGATAGTGAAAAGGATAGTGTAACACCCCAAATTTTATTCACCAAGATTATATTATGATTATTTTATATATTCAATAAAATAATGAATATTTAAAGCCAAATGAATTAAATATTGAAAAATGAAAGGTGAATAGTGCTTTTAGTGAAAATTGCCTGTGAGGCAGTGAGTTTGTCATGTGGTTTTGAAAGAATAAATGATGTGCAAAAATTATAAAATTTTACAAGGTGAAAGTAGACATCCTAAACTTTACTTTGATAGGTCATATGAATCAATTGAAGCTATGTACAAAGAGTTATAAATTTTTGAAGTTAGTCTAGAAAATCTGGAAAGTCTCTAGAGCAATGGTCAAAGAAATGAAATTTGGTATTGATATGCTTCCAGATGGCTAAATACCATATTTTTCCTTCAAACTATACTCAATAAGAGTTCCATAGCCTTTGAAATCACTCTGAAATGATGTCTACAAAATTAATTATAATTTTTCAAAATTAGGGCAGAAAATCTGTCAGAATTGGCATTATTCCAAAAATTGAAAATAAAATGTGTTATAAATTGATTAATAGAATTAAAGATACCAAGTGTCATGATCATATGAGGAGGGGATTAAATTATAATTGATTTGTATGACCACATATCAAATTGCATTAAAATAATGCTACATGGACATAGTAATTATGGTTAATGATGAAACGGTACACTACCTTGAGTGTAAGGTTGGGTGCAAGGTTGAGTGCAAACTTCAGTGTATGGTTGAGTGCATGATTTAAGAAAACTCATTTCACTACTTGAGTACATGGTTAGTTTAGTTAGAAGAGGCAATTTGGTTAGTAGAGCATGTGAGAGGGGACGGTTTTGAGCCAACCAAATGGAAAGAAAACTTAGTTCCATGCTAAGGGAAGCTAAATGGAGTCATCATGACATAAACTTGGAGGAGGAGATTGTGACAAGTGTCACAATAATAACCCTTGATGAAATCAAATGGTGCATGTAGGATGAAGGGAGAAATTTTATGAAGGCTCTTCCTTCCTCTTTCCTTCATACATTTCGGCCAGCACAAGAGGAAAGAAGAGAGAGAGTTTGAAGAGTGTTGAAGTTCTAGAGAGAAGGAGAGAAAGCTTAAGGTATGTAGTGATCTCTTATACCTTTTTCTTGTAATCTTGCTTAGAAAACCCTCTCTAAACATTTTTCTTCATGGAATCCATGATCTTGAAGACACATCGTGAGTTCAAGGAGAGAGAGAAGAGGACGCCTAGAGAGAGAAAATCCAAGATCTCAAGAGGTAATTTCATAAATCTTAGATCCATACAAGTATGAAGTTGGGGTTGGTGAATATTATTGGATTTGGTGATTTTTGTCAAGTTTGTAAATTTGGAAAAGTCCTAATTCTAAGGAGTTATGTTGCCCAAATTTCTTTAAATCATAGTAAAGATGTGTTTAAATGAGTTAATAAAGGATTAGAAGTGGAAAAGTACAAGTTTTGTAAGCTAAAACACAAAAAGAGCATTTTTCCATTTTTTTGCTCAAGTTTCGGCCAGAACCAGAACAAGGAGAAGGAGTTGGATTTCCATGAAATAGATGTTTCCATTGGATTCATTGGGAAAAAATAGGTGGGGTTACAGTTGATCACTTTTTCAAAAAAGGCCGAAAAAACATAATTACAAAAATGCCACTTAAACTCTAAATTGGGGCTGTCAAGGGTATTTTCGTAATTTTACACTGAATTTGGTGATTCTGAGCTTGAAAATGGATTCCTTGGCAAAAATAAGTCAGAATAGCCTGAGTCAAAATTTTGAGAAAACTTTCCATCAGGGCGGGTATGGCAGGGCCGGGCATGGGTCCCGAGGGTATTTTGGTAAAATTTCACTATAGACTAATATAACCACAAGAAACACTATGAAATAATCTAAAAAGATACTTGGATATGTTATGACCTATCTCTTATAAATTTAATATTTTAGGACCGAATTGGAAGCCGGAAGTGACACGTTTTATGAGGCATACTAAAAAGGGATTTAAAGAACTTTGAAGTAGGAACATTATCCTTCATACATCATGCCATAGTTATATGCATATGTGGATGTCATTGTTTGTAAATGCGATTTATTAATCAACATGAATTTCTTAGAGAGGGGCAGTTAGTGCCAGATGTGCACTTACACTAGGAGTTGGTGACAGTCCAACCAGGTGTAGATAGTGGGGCTGGGCCCTAATCATGTATACATGATGATGATGTGTTATGATGATGTGTTTATATTGTTCATTAATTGGTATATTCCTTAGCGCATATTATATTTACTTTCTGCATTTTCTATGAATGATACATGTTTATATTGGGATTCTTTGAAATCTCACCCTTTTTTAAAAAAAATAAACATCTTAGCGGGTGTCAGTGGGACGAAAGGCAAAGGTACAGATATAGAAAAGTGATTGGTGCGTGTCACGAGGCAAGGTCAAAGCCGATGATTATAATTAGTCTATTCTTAAGATATTTTGGGAATCATGTACATATTAGAATTTCCACTGTATTTCTGTATTTTGTCGATGAGCAACTTTGGATTATAAGCGAATATTGTTATTAGTATAATTGAACTTTTCTGTATGCCCATGAAAGTCCATCTTTATTATTCTTCGATTATCGAAATCAAAACGGGTGTTGACAGATAGAGAGAAAGAGGGATTCTTGGTTGAGGAGAGAGTAAATGTGTTAATAAACATTGAAAGGCATTGTGGTAAATTTAAAAGGACCATAATCAGGGATTCTTGGTTGAGGAGAGAGTAAAGGTGTTAATAAACATTGAAAGGCATTGTGGTAAATTTAAAAGGACCATAATCCCTAATTAATTATCTAGCCTGATTATGAATTTGTTTAAAGTGTAGGTCTAAATTTAAGTTTTAGTATTTCAAATGGATTTAGTTGAGCTTCTCCCTAAAATAAATGTTTCCAATTTTCAATTTAATAAATATTTGTCACATAACTATTACATAAGCCGAATGCGTGAGTTTTGTGGCAATTATATTGAACTTCAAAATTTTAAAATCTCCTAAACTTCAAATAATTGCAAATAACTCGATGATATCTTCCAATAGTTTATTATTTCACTAATAAAGTATGATCGAATATCGGCCTTTTTACCATTAAACCACTTAAAACTTGGGAAAATTCCAATTAAATCCAGTCGAAATACCAAAACTTGAATTCAGGCCTTTACTTTAAACAAATCCTTAATTATGTCAAGAAGTCAAATTAAGGATTTTTTAATGTTGTTAAATGACCATAATGCCCTTATGTAATTAAATAAGTAAATTGGAGGAGGTATGGACATGATTAATTTTCAGATTTAATTATTTGAGTTGGATTTGAGATTTTCTCTTTTTTTTTTTAATTTTTTTGTTTTATATTTATGTTTTTTAGTATCCTTATCTGATTGCTAATTACTTATGAGTGTGAAATTTAAGCATTCTTGAATATTAGTCCTAATGACGTGGAGATGTTTTCAGTTGGATGGGCAACCTCATCTCTGCAACAACAAAACCTCTAAAAAGCATTAAAATCAGCTAAGGATTATTTAATTAAATGCAAACACAAAATTTCATAATTAATTTTGAGTAATTTATATCAAGCTACAAGAATCAATTGACAGATGACGCAGTGCTTGTTTACCAAAGTCCATCGCAATTCCCTCATTCCACTGCATCTCAACTTTTAGTTTTTCATTGGATGACCCAGACAAATTTTAATAAACTGGAAATAGGGAGATAGAATCCAATTTCAATAATCCAGAGATTGGATTTACCTTGAGCTAAAACTGGATTTGAATGTGTCTCTATGTGATTATGGTTTCTGTAAATCCTAGATTTCGATGGAAAAAAGGCACGTAAGCTGTTACGAGTTTGGATGATCAATTATATAGTGCAAGTGTACACTGTCGTAATCAAGTAATATAGAAGTGAGTAGAGTATCGTTCCCACGAGGATTGATCACTAAGTACCAAAATGGGTAATTTTAATTCTATTTAGTCGATCGATAAATCGGTGATTGAGAGTACAAATAAAAGAAAAATAATTAAATATGAGTGCAGATGATATGAAAACAAATATGAGAAAAAGTCCTAGGGATTAGATTTCACTTAACAAATTTCGGATTGAATCACTTATTTATGCTAGCCCAATTTATTCCACATGATTGATAGTCGAGTTTTCCAAATTTAATTACTAGCCTCTTCCAAGGTCAAGTAATTCTATAATTAATTGCTAATCCAATATATTCCTATATGAATTTAAGCAATTAATTATGCATTAAGATTTATGAAACTCAATAAGACTACACAACTCATATGAATATATTCCTATTTCATATGCAAGTCATGGTTTGAATTATAGAATCTACACACATGCATCTCCTTCCGGTCTCAACATGCATATTGTAATCATTCAAAAGGTGGCCAATCAAATGAAAGCATTAAGAACAATAATTAAAACTCAATCATGAAGGAGAAATTAAAACTAGATTTAATAAGTTAAGATTCAATCCGTCATTAGTAAGCTACATCATCACCCTAGGAAAATGAAAGTTTAACACATGATAAAATTAAAAACAAAACCAAAATAAATTATATAAAGCTAGAATGAAAGCCTTAAAAATACTGCATAAAATTGAATATTAAATTCTCAAACATAAATATACAACCAACAAGATGCATGAAAAATGGACAAATCTAGCCGTCCCTTTAGGAGGTAAAACCTTCCATGTAGGCGGCATAAAAAATGTAATACAATACTAAGCCTTCCATATAGGAGGCATGCAAAAAGTAATACAATACTAAGCCTTCCATGTAGGAGGCATAAAAAAAATAATACAATACATAAAATTAAAAATAAAAAATAACACAATTTATTTAGACCTGTCAGAGAAAATATCTCTCCCTGTCAGAGAAGGATCTCTGACTATCAGAGAAAATTCTCCACACTTTCTTCTCTCCTCCACGAATCTCCTCCACGAATCTGCACCTGAATTTATAGGCAGCGTCCGTCACTTTTTTCCACAGTGCTACAGTGAATTTCCAATTTTTTTACGCAATGCTACAGTGATTTTTCCAATTTTTCACGCAATGCTACAGTAATGAACAGTAACCTGTCGGTGGATTTACGCGTTTTTTCCGTATTGCTACAGTGCTACAGTGATTCCTTCCGCTACAGTCACCTCCGTCCGCTACAGTACGTCCTGCTACAGTGATTCTGTCATGAATAGTGCCCGACGCTACAGTACTTATCTTTTTTATATTTTTCTTTATTTTTTTAAATACTATTTATTTTACACCCAAATATATTATATTAAACTCAAATAGCGTCCATAAAATCATCATATAAGGGAAAATAAATATGCAAATATTTTACTTATCAAATTCCCCCACACTTAGCTCTTGGACGTCCTCGGACAAGGAATGACTAATAAGTGCTTCCAACAAAATTAGAAGTGTCAAGTCATAAGTAAGAACACAATTGAAAAGTAAAGAGATCATAGTATTCATGAATCAACGAAAATACAAATTGGTAACTTTGTTTGAAAATGAATAAACCGAGTTTGTAAGTGTAACTCATTCTCTCAATCTCTCAAGTGTTTAAGGGTAAGTGTTTCGCTCAAATTCAACCAAAAAAATTGCACTACCATAGGCTTGCTAAAAATCTCAATCTCCACTACTTAGTTCACATGCATAATTCAAATCAAAAGGACTTATTAAGGGTTGTAATGGGGTTAAGGTAAAAGGAATGTAAAACATAATATGAAAGGCTATATTTAAGAAATTTAATAGAACAATTGAAAAATGGGCTACTTATAAATTTATCTCAACATAACAACCCACAATTCAAATACTTGACATATTTTTTTTTTTCTTTTTCTTTTTTTTTTCTTTTTTTTTTGAATTTTTTTTTCTTTTCTTTTTTTTTTCTTTTTGAATTGCAACTATAAAATTGATGATATATATACCCCCACACTTTGTCAATAGCCCATTTCACAAAAATTTCTAATGCTCTACCAATCTTCCGAATAAGGTAAAAGCACTTGATATATCATTAAAGTACATGTTAATGGGTTGAGAACAAAGAAACAGTCAATTAGGCTCAAAGGGGCTTATCAACGGTATAATTGCAAGGTTGGCTATTTGGCTCTGACTAAAGAAAACGAATGCCTTTATCATTTTTGAATGTGCATGTGAGATGTAATTTCAACCAGATTTAAAGCAAGTTCTAGAGTGACAACTTAATAGGTGAATATCACACACAAGAGAAATAATCATTATAGGCTCAGAAGCTCACGGCTAGGAATTTTTAAACTCAGTTCATTCAATCTCAAAATTTATCACCAATTGCAACAATCAATTGTTCATTCATGCTATAAAATCTCTAAATTCAATTGATCCATACTTAAAACTTGTGTACTTCTTAATATCATTACAAAGCACTTGAACAAGAGTTTTTTTTTTTTTTACTCTTTTTTTTTTTTTTTTGAAAAAGATAAAGAAAAATTTCAACCAATAAAATGCAATTAATGAAATGCGTCTCAGGAGTTAAGAATAACTCCTTACTCTGCCATTTTTTTCACACCCCATGCATCTAATGGTTTTACTAAATAACAAAAGAAAAACAAAATTTTTTTTTTTTCCTCCTCCCCAACCTAAATCAGACATTGTCCCCAATGTCTTCTAGAGCTCAAAGAAGGTTTTTTTTTTTTTTGAACATAAACACATAATAAATTAAAATCAAAATACTAAGAGTAAAACCAAGAGATTAAGGAAAGTTACAACCGAAGGGTGGTTTCTGGGTTCTGCTCCTGACTGCTATCTGAAGATTGCCCACCTATTTGCTTGACGAGTATATCTGGTTTAGGTTCATAGGTTTGCAATTGATCGAGCAGCTGATCAGCAGTTGGTGCAGAAATTATGGAATGGCGAGTCGCTTGGGGTATGAATCCTGTTTCCACAGCATGATCAAGAAAAGACAATAGATTATCATAAAAACCATTAACATTTAACAATCCTAATGGCTTTTTGTGATAGTTTAACTTAGCCCAATATGCAACGCTAGAAATGCCATCCAACGTCCCCAAACCACCGGGTAGAGCAATGAAAGCTTGAGCATGGTAGAACATTAGTCCCATTTGTTCAGGCAAGCTTGAAGCCTGTAACTCTTGTCCTAAGGAAAAAGTGTGATCTTCCAACTCCTTCACCCTTACACTTAAACCCTTGCTTCCATTCATGGATGCAGAAATGGCTACACTTCCCTTTAGGCCCTGGATGCCTCCCCCGTACACAAAGTTGATCCCTCTGGCAGCTAATCCAATTCCCAGTTCATTTGCTGCTGTTATAAACTCTCCTTTCTTGCCTATATCAGTTTCACCAAAAATGCAAATAGATGTAAATCTACATTTTTGTGTGATAACCTTTTTCTCTTTGTTTCTCTCGGACCATGTACGCTTACAAGAGAAAGAATTCATATTTACAAATGGAAGTGTGTATATTTACAAATGAAAGAGTACATATATATAATACTAAAACAACGACAACAAAATCACACAAATCACACATTTTTCAAAGAAGTTTGAAAAAAATTTCTGACAGAAATGACCGGTGGGCCACTGCGTGAAGAAATTAAACAAAAAGAGGAAAGAAAGTCAAAAGATAAAGTAGAGTAGACAAAAACTGTCGAAAAGATAAGAAAGATTTAACAAAAGCTGCAGAAAAGATAAGACAATTAGACAAAAGCATGATTATGTACAGTAGTTGTGATTTTGGCTCACATCTTCCTCTGGTTTTACGTCCAGTAACGGCTTAAACAATTTCTATGAATCGAGGATTGGCTTCCCATCCAGTTTTCTTATAAACTGGCAAACAGGGTCTTTTTTCGTCAGATTCCCAAGACAATAGCGCTCTTTTTCTCTGTTGAATATGTCCGCTAAATCAAGAAGAATACGATGAACATCACCACTCGGATGCGTCTCAAGAGTTTGAATGATATCATCCAGGGACTCCTTACTCAGTCCATCCTTTATAAATTTAATTTTATCTTCTCGATTTACAGAAACCATACCTTTACTCCTACAGCGCTGATCACAATTCCACCTTGCACATTTATGGCAGACCTTCATTCTTTTAGCTCTTCTCTTTTTGGAGTAAGAACTTCTTCCCATTCCTGGCAAAGGTTTAACAAATGAATTATGAATCTCACCTGCTAAACGTACCTTAGCTTCAATGATCCAACGTATATCCACAGGAAGGCCCAAACGATTGAATACTTTCATCCTTTCAAGTCGACAGCTATAGATCTTCCTGAGCACATCTTTGGGAAGAGTGTGGAACCTGTTCTTAAGCTTTACAAGAGATTCCTCCATAGTAAATGAAATTGATGAAAACTAAAATGCTCAATGTAGTGTAGTGTGTTTTGGTGAGTAAGAAAGAAAAAATGAGACGATAAGAAAGAAATGAGTGAGTAGAAAAGAAATTGAATGAGTGGGAAAGAAAATTGAGAGAGTAATAAAGAAAACTAAGAGAGTAGGAAAGAAGTTTTGAAAGAGTAGGAAAGAAGTTTTGGGTTGCTTCCCAAATAGCTGCCCTTCTTTAACGTCTTTAGCTAGACAAAAATCAAACCAAAATTTTTTTTAAAAATTTTTTAAATTTTTTTCTTTTTTTCTTTTTTTTCAAAGTAGAATACATCATTAGGAGTTACCAGAAGTCCTGCAAAATCACAATAAACATCGAACCAAACCTTGGGTTGCCTCCCAAGTAGCGCTAAATTTATAGTCTTCAGCCAGACTTCTCAAACATAAACTACTAATCAAAAGTATCAAACACCAGGATCACCTTGTCTTCATTTCTTTTCAAGCAATAATATTTCAGAAACCAACAATGATTATTCAAAGTAATTAATTGTACTTCTTCAATCATAGACAATTTTAGAGTACAATTATTTACTGAATTCAAAGAAAGCACAACATGTATGTATTTGCAAACAGATTTAGGAGTTTCCAAAATTTTAGAGCATCCCATAAAATCCACTTGACTCTCATCAGTAAGAGTCAACACTTTAACAGGAGAGACATGAACAACATTTTTTGGAATATCCACATTAGTTTCAATATCAAAATCACAAAGATTAGGCTCCACAGGCAGAACCTCAATTGGACATCCATTATTTTCTCCAAAAGTGATTTCAAGTTCCTTATCACATGCCACAAGAGGCAAAGTTTCATTCAATTCCACATCCTCAACTTCCTCACAATAATTATCATCAACACAAGGAGTGGGAATCATGCTCAAAGAATTATCTTGCCTCATAGTCTCAAGTGATGCAATAATTTGACTCGCATATATTCCAATATTTTGGACACTTGACTTGACTCTTCTGTCATTTTCCTTTTGCTCTCTACAAAATCTCTCTGTTGATTGCTCAAACTCCTCAATTAATTTTTCTAAATCAGATTTTTCCTTATACTCAAGAGTTTGTTCTTCAATATATGGATAAGAGTAGAAAGGAGGATTAGGACAATACCTGACATATGGATCCAAAGATTTTTGTTGCTCTAAAATTCCACCAGGATAAAATGAATGATCAAAACAAGTTTGATGCATATTGAAATCATCTCCCATATAATGATTGGTAGTGCTATATGGATAATGCTCATAGGGATGACACTCTCCATAATAAGCACCAGAAAAACAATTATAAGGAGAAGAATTTTTAATCCAACCAGCATTTATATTTTCTTGTCTCATTCCATTCACATGCATTCCAGAAAAAGAACTAAGATATGACAAGTTATCACCAAATGAATGCTGTGAATAATTCATTCTTTTTATTTTTTATTTTTTTGAATTTTTTTTTTCAAATTTTACATGCAGACTAAATTAGTATTAAAATTACTTGGTATTGATATTAATGACAACAATCCCCGGCAACGGCGCCAAAAACTTGTTACGAGTTTGGATGATCAATTATATAGTGCAAGTGTACACTGTCGTAATCAAGTAATATAGAAGTGAGTAGAGTATCGTTCCCACGAGGATTGATCACTAAGTACCAAAATGGGTAATTTTAATTCTATTTAGTCGATCGATAAATCGGTGATTGAGAGTACAAATAAAAGAAAAATAATTAAATATGAGTGCAGATGATATGAAAACAAATATGAGAAAAAGTCCTAGGGATTAGATTTCACTTAACAAATTTCGGATTGAATCACTTATTTATGCTAGCCCAATTTATTCCACATGATTGATAGTCGAGTTTTCCAAATTTAATTACTAGCCTCTTCCAAGGTCAAGTAATTCTATAATTAATTGCTAATCCAATATATTCCTATATGAATTTAAGCAATTAATTATGCATTAAGATTTATGAAACTCAATAAGACTACACAACTCATATGAATATATTCCTATTTCATATGCAAGTCATGGTTTGAATTATAGAATCTACACACATGCATCTCCTTCCGGTCTCAACATGCATATTGTAATCATTCAAAAGGTGGCCAATCAAATGAAAGCATTAAGAACAATAATTAAAACTCAATCATGAAGGAGAAATTAAAACTAGATTTAATAAGTTAAGATTCAATCCGTCATTAGTAAGCTACATCATCACCCTAGGAAAATGAAACCAAAAACTTGTTACGAGTTTGGATGATCAATTATATAGTGCAAGTGTACACTGTCGTAATCAAGTAATATAGAAGTGAGTAGAGTATCGTTCCCACGAGGATTGATCACTAAGTACCAAAATGAGTAATTTTAATTCTATTTAGTTGATCAATAAATTGGTGATTGAGAGTACAAATAAAAGAAAAATAATTAAATATGAGTGCAGATGATATGAAAACAAATATGAGAAAAAGTCCTAGGGATTAGATTTCACTTAACAAATTTCGGATTGAATCACTTATTTATTCTAGCCCAATTTATTCCACATGATTGATAGTCGAGTTTTCCTAATTTAATTACTAGCCTCTTCCAAGGTCAAGTAATTCTATAATTAATTGCTAATCCAATATATTCCTATATGAATTTAAGCAATTAATTATGCATTAAGATTTATGAAACTCAATAAGACTACACAACTCATATGAATATATTCCTATTTCATATGCAAGTCATGGTTTTAATTATAGAATCTACACACATGCATCTCCTTCCGGTCTCAACATGCATATTGTAATCATTCAAGAGGTGGCCAATCAAATGAAAGCATTAAGAACAATAATTAAAACTCAATCATGAAGGAGAAATTAAAGCTAGATTTAATAAGTTAAGATTCAATCCGTCATTAGTAAGCTACGTCATCACCCTAGGAAAATGAAAATTTAGCTCATGATAAAATTAGAAATAAAATTAAAATAAATTGACATTATATAAAACTAGAATGAAATCTTCAGAAATACTGCATAAACTTGAATATTAAATTCTCAAACATAAATATACAACAAAAAATATACATAAAAAAAAACTGGAGAAATCTAGCCGTCCATTTAGGAGGTAAAACCTTCCATGTAGGCAGCATGCAAAAAGTAATACAATACTAAGCCTTCCATGTAGGAGGCATGCAGAAAATAATATAATACTAAGCCTTCCATGTAGGAGGCATAAAAAAAATAATACAATACATAAAATAAAAAATAACACAATTTATTTAGAACTGTAAGAGAAAATATCTCTCCCTGTCAGAGAAGGATCTTTGACTATAAGAGAAAATTCTTCACGCCTTGTTCTCTCCTCCACTTCCAGTTTGCAAAGAAACACACACATATATATAGGGAAGCGAGCGTCTGTTGCTTCTTCAATTTTTTCCACAGGTGCTACAGTGATTTCGCCTTCTTTTCACGCATTGCTACAGTAATGAACAGTAACCTGTCGGTTGGTTTACGCGTTTTTTCCGTGTTGCTACAGTGCTACAGTGATTCCGTCCGCTACAGTCACCTCCGTCAGCTACAGTAACACCTGCTACAGTGAATCCGTGATGAATAGTAACCGACGCTACAGTACTAACATTTTTTTTTATATTTTCTTTATTTTTTAAATACTATTTATTTTACACCCAAAATATATTATAGTAAGTTCAAATATCGTCCATAAAATCATCATATAAGGGAAAATAAATATGCAAATATTTTACTTATCAAATTCCCCCACACTTAGCTCTTGGACGTCCTCGGACAAGGAATGACTAATAAGTGCTTCCAACAAAATTAGAAGTGTCAAGTCATAAGTAAGAACACAATTGTAAAGTAAAGAGATCATAGTATTCATGAATCAACGAAAATCTAAATTGGTAACTTTGTTTGAAAATGAATAAACCGAGTTTGTAAGTGTAACTCATTCTCTCAATCTCTCAAGTGTTTAAGGGTAAGTGTTTCGCTCAAATTCAACCAAAGAAAAATTGCACTACCATAGGCTTGCTAAAAATCTCAATCTCCACTACCTAATTCACATGCATAATTCAAATCAAAAGGACTTATTAAGGGTTGTAATGGGGTTAAGGTAAAAGGAATGTAAAACATAATATGAAAGGCTATATTTAAGAAATTTAATAGAACAATTGAAAAATGGGCTACTTAGAAATTTATCTCATCATATCAACCCACAATTCAAATACTTGACATATTTTTTTTTCTTTTTTTTTTTCTTCTTTTTTTTTTTTTTTTTGAATTGCAACTATAAAATTGATGATATATACACCCCCACACTTTGTTAATAGCCCATTTCACAAAAATTTCTAATGCTCTACCAATCTTCCGAATAAGGTAAAAGCACTTGATATATCATTAAAGTACATGTTAATGGGTTGAGAACAAAGAAACAGTCAATTAGGCTCAAAGGGGCTTATCAACGGTATAATTGCAAGGTTGGCTATTTGGCTCTGGCTAAAGGAAATGAATGCCTTAATCATTTTTGAATGTGCATGTGAGATGTAATTTCAACCAGATTTAAAGCAAGTTCTAGAGTGACAACTTAATAGGTGAATATCACACACAAGAGAAATAATCATTATAGGCTCAGAAGCTCACAGCTAGAAATTTTTAAACTCAGTTCATTCAAACTCAAAATTTATCACCAATTGCAACAATCAGTTGTTCATTCATGCTATAAAATCTCTAAATTCAATTGATCCATACTTAAAACTTGTGTACTTCTTAATATCATTACAAAGCACTTGAACAAGATTGTTTTTTTTACTCTTTTTTTTTTTTACTTCTTTTTTTTTTTTTTTGAAAAAGATAAAAAAAAAATTGCAACCAATAAAATGCAATTAATGAAATGCGTCTCAGGAGTTAAGAATAACTCCGTACTCTGCCATTTTTTTCACACCCCATGCATCTAATGGTTTTACTAAATAACAAAAGAAAAACAAAATTTTTTTTTTTTTCTCCTCCCCAACCTAAATCAGACATTGTCCCCAATGTCTTCTAGAGCTCAAAGAAGGTTTTTTTTTTTTTGAACATAAACACATAATAAATTAAAATCAAAATACTAAGAGTAAAACCAAGAGATTAAGGAAAGTTACAACCGAAGGGTGGTTTCTGGGTTCTGCTCCTGACTGCTATCTGAAGATTGCCCACCTATTTGCTTGACGAGTAGATCTGGTTTAGGTTCATAGGTTTGCAGTTGATCAAGCAGCTGATCAGCAGTTGGTGCAGAAATTATGGAATGGCGAGTCGCTTGGGGTATGAATCCTGTTTCCACAGCATGATCAAGAAAAGACAACAGATTATCATAAAAACCATTAACATTTAACAATCCTTATGGTTTTCTGTGATAGTTTAACTTAGCCCAATATGCAACACTAGAAATGCCATCCAATGTCTCCAAACCACCGGGTAGAGCAATAAAAGCTTGAGCATGGTGGAACATTACTCCCATCTGTTCAGGCAAGCTTGAGACCTGTAACTCTTGTCCTAAGGAAAAAGTATGATCTTGCAACTCCTTCACCCTTACACTTAAACCCTTGCTTCCATTCATGGATGCAGAAACGGCCATACTTCCCTTTAGGCCCTTGATGCCTCCCCCGTACACAAAGTTGATTTTTCTAGCAGCTAATGCAACTCCAAGTTCATTTGCTGCTGTTATAAACTCTCCTTTCTTGCCCAAATCAGTTTCACCAAAAATGCAAATAGATGTAAATCTACATTTTTGTGAAATATCCTTTTTCTCTTTGTTTCTCTCGGACCATGTACGCTTACAAGAGAAAGAATTCATTTTTACAAATGGAAGTGTGCATATTTACAAATGAAAGAGTACATATATATAATACTAAAACAACGATAACAAAATCACACAAATCATACATTTTTCAAAGAAGTTTGAAAAAATTCCGACACAAATGACCGGTGGGCCACTGGGTGAAGAAATTAAACAAAAAGATGAAAGAAAGTCAAAAGATACAGTAGAGTAGAAAAAAAAAACTGTCGAAAAGATAAGAAAGATTTGACAAAAGCATGATTATGTACAGTAGTTGTGATTTTGGCTCACATCTTCCTCTGGTTTTACGTCCAGAAACGGCTTAAACGATTTCTATGAATCGAGGATTGGCTTCCCATCCAGTTTTTGGCGCCGTTGCCGGGGATTGTTGTCATTAATATCAATACCAAGTAATTTTAATACTAATTTGGTCTTTATATTACATTTGTTTTTCTTCTTGGTGTCTTGTGTTTCTTTTCAAGTTTTTGCTTAGTGTATGACCAGATCGAAGGAGACTGAACTATTGCCTTTTGATTCGGAGATCGAAAGAACTTGCCGAAGAAATCGAAGAATTCGGAAGCAGTCTACTTCAATCCTAAACAATCCGATGGAAAATCCGGGGGGAGAAACAACAGATACCAAAACACTCCGTGACTATGCAACACCAACAGTCATGGACACAAACTCTGGAATCAGGAGACCACCAGTAGCAGCTAACAACTTTGAAATCAAGCCAGCAATTATCCAGATGATGCAAGCAAATCAATTCGGTGGTTTACCAACAGAAGATCCTAATGCACATATAGCCAACTTCCTAGAAATCTGTGACACATTCAAGCATAATGGTGTTACTGATGATGCCATTAGACTTAGACTTTTCCCTTTCTCACTTAGGGATAAGGCTAAGAGTTGGTTACAATCGCTACCAGTGGGAAGTATAACAACATGGGAGATCATGGCGCAGAAATTTTTGGAGAAATACTTTCCTTCAGCAAAAACTGCTAAACTGAGGAATGAAATTGCCTCATTCACCCAGCATGAACAAGAAAGCCTCTATGAAGCATGGGAAAGATACAAGGAGTTGCTAAGGAGATGTCCTCATCATGGGTTACCAAATTGGTGGCAACTGCAAACTTTCTATAGTGGGATGACGCACATCTCCAGAATTCTTGTAGATGCCGCAGCTGGAGGATCTTTAATGGGAAAGAACATAGATGATGCTTACAATCTACTTGAGGAGATGGCAGCCAATGCATATCAATGGCCTTCTGAACGTAGCAATTCAAAGAAAGTACTTGGAGTGCACGAGCTGGATGTTCTTACAACTTTATCTTCTCAAGTTGCATCTATATCCAAGCAAGTAGGATCATTGACAACCCAAGCAAATGTAATCAGCACTCCTACGGAAGCTTGTGATCAATGTGGAGGACCTCATGTGAGTACGCAATGTCAAGAAGGACACTCATTCATGCCGGAGCAAGCTCAGTTCATTGGAAACCAAAGAAATAACCCATTCTCAAACACGTACAATCCAGGTTGGCGAAATCATCCAAACTTTAGTTGGAGGAATAATCAAAATGCATTCAAGCCGCAAGGGAACTACCAGCAGCAAGCTTTTCAACAACCAAATCCACCACAACAGAAAGTGAATTTGGAGGATGCACTGGCTCAACTAACCATGAATACATCTCAATTCATGGCTAGGACTGATGCAGCAATCAAAAGCCAAGATGCCTCAATAAAGAATTTGGAGATTCAGATGGGCCAATTTGCAAATATGCTGAATTCCAGACAACCAGGAACTCTACCAAGTGACACCGAAAGAAATCCAAGAGAGCATGTGAAGGCCATTGCATTAAGAAGTGGGAAAGAATTGAAAGATCCTTTAATTAAAAAGAAGGATGATGGAGAAAAGAAAGGAAGTGGAGGAGAGAACAAGGCGTGAAGAATTTTCTCTTATAGTCAAAGATCCTTCTCTGACAGGGAGAGATAATTATGAGTGCAGATGATATGAAAACAAATATGAGAAAAAGTCCTAGGGATTAGATTTCACTTAACAAATTTCGGATTGAATCACTTATTTATGCTAGCCCAATTTATTCCACATGATTGATAGTCGAGTTTTCCAAATTTAATTACTAGCCTCTTCCAAGGTCAAGTAATTCTATAATTAATTGCTAATCCAATATATTCCTATATGAATTTAAGCAATTAATTATGCATTAAGATTTATGAAACTCAATAAGACTACACAACTCATATGAATATATTCCTATTTCATATGCAAGTCATGGTTTGAATTATAGAATCTACACACATGCATCTCCTTCCGGTCTCAACATGCATATTGTAATCATTCAAAAGGTGGCCAATCAAATGAAAGCATTAAGAACAATAATTAAAACTCAATCATGAAGGAGAAATTAAAACTAGATTTAATAAGTTAAGATTCAATCCGTCATTAGTAAGCTACATCATCACCCTAGGAAAATGAAAGTTTAACACATGATAAAATTAAAAACAAAACCAAAATAAATTATATAAAGCTAGAATGAAAGCCTTAAAAATACTGCATAAAATTGAATATTAAATTCTCAAACATAAATATACAACCAACAAGATGCATGAAAAATGGACAAATCTAGCCGTCCCTTTAGGAGGTAAAACCTTCCATGTAGGCGGCATAAAAAATGTAATACAATACTAAGCCTTCCATGTAGGAGGCATGCAAAAAGTAATACAATACTAAGCCTTCCATGTAGGAGGCATAAAAAAAATAATACAATACATAAAATTAAAAATAAAAAATAACACAATTTATTTAGACCTGTCAGAGAAAATATCTCTCCCTGTCAGAGAAGGATCTCTGACTATCAGAGAAAATTCTCCACACTTTCTTCTCTCCTCCACGAATCTCCTCCACGAATCTGCACCTGTCGGTGGATTTACGCGTTTTTTCCGTATTGCTACAGTGCTACAGTGAAATTGTGTTATTTTTTATTTTTCATTTTATGTATTGTATTATTTTTTTTATGCCTCCTACATGGAAGGCTTAGTATTATATTATTTTCTGCATGCCTCCTACATGGAAGGCTTAGTATTGTATTACTTTTTGCATGCTGCCTACATGGAAGGTTTTACCTCCTAAATGGACGGCTAGATTTTTCCAGTTTTTTTTTATGTATATTTTTTGTTGTATATTTATGTTTGAGAATTTAATATTCAAGTTTATGCAGTATTTCTGAAGATTTCATTCTAGTTTTATATAATGTCAATTTATTTTAATTTTATTTCTAATTTTATCATGTGCTAAATTTTCATTTTCCTAGGGTGATGACGTAGCTTACTAATGACGGATTGAATCTTAACTTATTAAATCTAGTTTTAATTTCTCCTTCATGATTGAGTTTTAATTATTGTTCTTAATGCTTTCATTTGATTGGCCACCTTTTGAATTATTACAATATGCATGTTGAGACCGGAAGGAGATGCATGTGTGTAGATTCTATAATTAAAATCATGACTTGCATATGAAATAGGAATATATTCATATGAGTTGTGTAGTCTTATTGAGTTTCATAAATCTGCATCTTTGATTACTTGATTAGGAAAACTCGACTATCAATCATGTGGAATAAATTGGGCTAGAATAAATAAGTGATTCAATCCGAAATTTGTTAAGTGAAATCTAATCCCTAGGAAAATGAAAATTTAGCTCATGATAAAATTAGAAATAAAATTAAAATAAATTGACATTATATAAAACTAGAATGAAATCTTCAGAAATACTGCATAAACTTGAATATTAAATTCTCAAACATAAATATACAACAAAAAATATACATAAAAAAAAACTGGAGAAATCTAGCCGTCCATTTAGGAGGTAAAACCTTCCATGTAGGCAGCATGCAAAAAGTAATACAATACTAAGCCTTCCATGTAGGAGGCATGCAGAAAATAATATAATACTAAGCCTTCCATGTAGGAGGCATAAAAAAAATAATACAATACATAAAATAAAAAATAACACAATTTATTTAGAACTGTAAGAGAAAATATCTCTCCCTGTCAGAGAAGGATCTTTGACTATAAGAGAAAATTCTTCACGCCTTGTTCTCTCCTCCACTTCCAGTTTGCAAAGAAACACACACATATATATAGGCAAGCGAGCGTCTGTTGCTTCTTCAATTTTTTCCACAGGTGCTACAGTGATTTCGCCTTCTTTTCACGCATTGCTACAGTAATGAACAGTAACCTGTCGGTTGGTTTACGCGTTTTTTCCGTGTTGCTACAGTGCTACAGTGATTCCGTCCGCTACAGTCACCTCCGTCAGCTACAGTAACACCTGCTACAGTGAATCCGTGATGAATAGTAACCGACGCTACAGTACTAACATTTTTTTTTATATTTTCTTTATTTTTTAAATACTATTTATTTTACACCCAAAATATATTATAGTAAGTTCAAATATCGTCCATAAAATCATCATATAAGGGAAAATAAATATGCAAATATTTTACTTATCAAATTAAAAAACTTGTTACGAGTTTGGATGATCAATTATATAGTGCAAGTGTACACTGTCGTAATCAAGTAATATAGAAGTGAGTAGAGTATCGTTCCCACGAGGATTGATCACTAAGTACCAAAATGGGTAATTTTAATTCTATTTAGTCGATCGATAAATCGGTGATTGAGAGTACAAATAAAAGAAAAATAATTAAATATGAGTGCAGATGATATGAAAACAAATATGAGAAAAAGTCCTAGGGATTAGATTTCACTTAACAAATTCCGGATTGAATCACTTATCTATTCTAGCCCAATTTATTCCACATGATTGATAGTCGAGTTTCCTTAATTTAATTACTAGCCTCTTCCAAGGTCAAGCAATTCTATAATTAATTGTTAATCCAATATATTCCTATATGAATTTAAGCAATTAATTATGCATTAAGATTTATGAAACTCAATAAGACTACACAACTCATATGAATATATTCCTATTTCATATGCAAGTCATGATTTTAATTATAGAATCTACACACATGCATCTCCTTCCGGTCTCAACATGCATATTGTAATAATTCAAAAGGTGGCCAATCAAATGAAAGCATTAAGAACAATAATTAAATCTCAATCATGAAGGAGAAATTAAAACTAGATTTAATAAGTTAAGATTCAATCCGTCATTAGTAAGCTACGTCATCACCCTAGGAAAATGAAAATTTAGCACATGATGAAATTAAAAAAACAAAATAAAAATAAATTGACATTATATAAAACTAGAATGAAATCCTCATAAATACTGCATAAACTTGAACATTAAATTCTCAAACATAAATATACAACCAAAAATATACATAAAAAAAAACTGGAGAAATTTAGCCGTCCATTTAGGAGGTAAAACCTTCCATGTAGGCAGCATGCAAAAAGTAATACAATACTAAGCCTTCCATGTAGGAGGCATGCAAAAAGTAATACAATACTAAGCCTTCCATGTAGGAGGCATAAAAAAAATAATACAATACATAAAATTAAAAATAAAAAATAACACAATTTATTTAGACCTGTCAGAGAAAATATCTCTCCCTGTCAGAGAAGGATCTCTGACTGTCAGAGAAAATTCTCCACACTTTCTTCTCTCCTCCTTTTCCAAATTCTCCACGCCTGACCATTGTATTTATAGGCAACATAGGGTCACTTTTTCTACGATGCTACAGTGATTTCGCCTTCTTTTTACGTATTGCTACAGTAGTGAACAGTAACCTGTCGGTTGGTTTACGCGTTTTTTCCGTGTTGCTACAGTGCTACAGTGATTCCATCCGCTACAGTCACCTCCGTCCGCTACAGTAACACCCTGCTACAGTGAATCCGTGATGAATAGTAACCGACGCTACAGTACTTATTTTTTTATATTTTTCTTTATTTTTTAAATACTATTTATTTTACACCCAAATATATTATATTAAGCTCAAATATCGTCCATAAAATCATCATATAAGGGAAAATAAATATGCAAATATTTCACTTATCAAATTCCCCCACACTTAGCTCTTGGACGTCCTCGGACAAGGAATGACTAATAAGTGCTTCCAACAAAATCAGAAGTGTCAAGTCATAAGTAAGAACGCAATTGAAAAGTAAAGAGATCATAGTATTCATGAATCAATGAAAATATAAATTGGTAACTTTGTTTGAAAATGAATAAACCGAGTTTGTAAGTGTAACTCATTCTCTCAATCTCTCAAGTGTTTAAGGGTAAGTGTTTCGCTCAAATTCAACCAAAAAAATTGCACTACCATAGGCTTGCTAAAAATCTCAATCTCCACTACTTAATTCACACGCATAATTCAAATCAAAAGGACTTATTACGGGTTGTAATGGGGTTAAGGTAAAAGGAATGTAAAACATAATATGAAAGGCTATATTTAAGAAATTTAATAGAACAATTGAAAAATAGGCTACTTATAAATTTATCTCATCATAACAACCAACAATTCAAATACTTGACATTTTTTTTTCTCTTTTTTTTTTTCGATTTTCTTTTTTTCTTTTTTTTTTTTTGAATTTTTTTTTTTTGAATTGCAACTATAAAATTGATGATATATATACCCCCACACTTTGTCAATAGCCCATTTCACAAGAATTTCTAATGCTCTACCAATCTTCTGAATAAGGTAAAAGCACTTGATATATCATTAAAGTACATGTTAATGGGTTGAGAACAAAGAAACAGTAAATTAGGCTCAAAGGGGCTTATCAACGGTATAATTGCAAGGTTGGCTATTTGGCTCTGGCTAAAGGAAATGAATGCCTTTATCATTTTTGAATGTGCATGTGAGATGTAATTTCAACCAGATTTAAAGCAAGTTCTAGAGTGACAACTTAATAGGTGAATATCACACACAAGAGAAATAATCATTATAGGCTCAGAAGCTCACGGCTAGGAATTTTTAAACTCAGTTCATTCAATCTCAAAATTTATCACCAATTGCAACAATCAATTGTTCATTCATGCTATAAAATCTCTAAATTCAATTTATCCATACTTAAAACTTGTGTACTTCTTAATATCATTACAAAGCACTTGAACAAGATTTTTTTTTTTTTTACTCTTTTTTTTTTTTTTTGAAAAAGATAAAAAAAATATTGCAACCAATAAAATGCAATTAATGAAATGCGTCTCAGGAGTTAAGAATAACTCCTTACTCTGCCATTTTTTCCACACCCCATGCATCTAATGGTTTTACTAAATAACAAAAGAAAAACAGAAGAAAATATTTTTTTTTCTCCTCCCCCAACCTAAATCAGACATTGTCCCCAATGTCTTCTAGAGCTCAGAGAAGGTTTTTTTTTTTTTTTGAACATAAACACATAATAAAGTAAAATCAAAATACTAAGAGTAAAACCAAGAGATTAAGGAAAGTTACAACCGAAGGATGGTATCTGGGTTCTGCTTCTGACTGCTATCTGAAGATTGCCCACCTATTTGCTTGACGAGTATATCTGGTTTAGGTTCATAGGTTTGCAATTGATCGAGCAGCTGATCAGCAGTTGGTGCAGAAATTATGGAATGGCGAGTCGCTTGGGGTATGAATCCTGTTTCCACAGCATGATCAAGAAAAGACAACAGATTATCATAAAAACCATTAACATTTAACAATCCTAATGGCTTTTTGTGATAGTTTAACTTAGCCCAATATGCAACGCTAGAAATGCCATCCAACGTCCCCAAACCACCGGGTAGAGCAATGAAAGCTTGAGCATGGTAGAACATTAGTCCCATTTGTTCAGGCAAGCTTGAAGCCTGTAACTCTTGTCCTAAGGAAAAAGTGTGATCTTCCAACTCCTTCACCCTTACACTTAAACCCTTGCTTCCATTCATGGATGCAGAAATGGCTACACTTCCCTTTAGGCCCTGGATGCCTCCCCCGTACACAAAGTTGATCCCTCTGGCAGCTAATCCAATTCCCAGTTCATTTGCTGCTGTTATAAACTCTCCTTTCTTGCCCAAATCAGTTTCACCAAAAATGCAAATAGATGTAAATCTACATTTTTGTGTGATAACCTTTTTCTCTTTGTTTTTCTCGGACCATGTACGCTTACAAGAGAAAGAATTCATATTTACAAATGGAAGTGTGTATATTTACAAATGAAAGAGTACATATATATAATACTAAAACAACGACAACAAAATCACACAAATCAAACATTTTTCAAAGAAGTTTGAAAAAAATTTCCGACACAGATGACAGGTGGGCTATTGCGTGAAGAAATTAAACAAAAAGAGGAAAGAAAGTCAAAAGATAAAGTAGAGTAGACAAAAACTGTCGAAAAGATAAGAAAGATTTGACAAAAGCATGATTATGTACAGTAGTTGTGATTTTGGCTCACATCTTCCTCTGGTTTTACGTCCAGAAACGGCTTAAACGATTTCTATGAATCGAGGATTGGCTTCCCATCCAGTTTTCTTATAAACTGGCAAACAGGGTCTTTTTCCGTCAGATTCCCAAGACAGTAGCGCCATTTTTCTTGGTTGAATACATTCACTAAATCAAGAAGAATACGATGAACATCACCACTCGGATGCGTCTCAAGAGTTTGAATGATATCATCCAGGGACTCCTTACTCAGTCCATCCTTTATAAATTTAATTTTATCTTCTCGATTTATAGAAACCATACCTTTGCTTCTACAGCGCTGATCACATGTCCACCTTGCACATTTATAGCAGACATTCATTCTTTTAGCTCTTCTCTTTTTGGAGTAAGAACTTCTTCCCATTCCTGATAAAGGTTTAACAACTGATTTATTAAACTCATCTGCTAAACGTACCTTAGCCTCAATGATCCAGCGTATGTCCTCAGGAAGGCCCAAACGCTTGAATACTTTCATCCTTTCAAGTCGACAGCTATAGAGCTTCTTGAGCACATCTTTGGGAAGAGTGGGGAACCTGTTCTTAAGGTTTACAAGAGATTCCTCCATGGTAACTTAAAAAGAAGCCGATGAAAACTAAAATAACAATGCAGTGCGATGTGTTTCTGTGAGTAGGAAAGAAATGAGAGAGTAGGAAAGAAATGAGAGAGTAGGAAAGAAATTTTGGGGTTGCCTCCCAAATAGCCGCCCTTCTTTAACGTCTTTAGCTAGACAAAAACCAAACCAATTTCTTTTTCTTTTTTTTTATATAATTTATATATATATGTATATATGTAAATATATATATATATATATATATTTTAAATTACTAGATTGAGGACTTACCTGTTGGCTCCTCAAATGTGATGACAGATTTCAAAGTGTTGAGTGCACCTTCATTGTATTCTTTGAGTCTTTGCCCATTCACTTTGAATTTTCGATCACCATCTTGAATCTCCACAGTTCCATATGGCCATACTTGAATTACAGTAAAAGGACCTGACCACCTCGATCTCAGCTTTCCTGGAAAGAGCTTTAACCTTGAGTTGTATAAAAGCACTTTTTGTCCCGGTGTAAACTCTCTTCTCAAAATTCTTCTATCATGCCACATTTTTGTCTTCTCCTTGTATAACTTAGCATTTTCATAAGCTTGTTGTCTGAATTCTTCAAGCTCATTGAGTTGGAGAAGCCTTTTCTCCCCAGCTGCCTTTAAGTCAAAATTTAATGCTTTTATTGCCCAATATGCTTTGTGCTCCATTTCTACTGGAAGATGGCATGCTTTTCCGTAGACCAATTGATATGGGGATGTACCAATTGGTGTCTTGAAGGCAGTTCTATAAGCCCAGAGTGCATCATCTAACTTTTGAGCCCAGTCCTTCCGATTGGAATTCACCGTCTTTTCTAAGATCCACTTCAATTCTCTGTTCGAGATTTCCACCTGCCCACTAGTTTGTGGATGATATGGAGTTGCAACCTTATGAGTTACTCCATATTTAGCCAATACCGACTGAAGTTGCTGATTGCAAAAATGCCTTCCTCCATCACTGATAATAGCTCTAGGCACTCCAAATCTTGTAAAAATATTTTTCCTCAAGAACTTCACAACCACACGAGAATCATTTGTAGGAAAGGCAGCTGCTTCAACCCACTTGGAGACATAGTCAACAGCTACTAAAATGAACTGGTTGCTAAATGAAGATGGAAAAGGCCCCATAAAATCGATCCCCCATACATCAAAAAGTTCAACTTCTAAGATGTTGGTTAAAGGGGCTTCATGTCTCCTTGAGATATTTCCCGTTCTTTGACATCTGTCACAGGTTGCCACAAGTCTATGAGCGTCCTTGAAGAGTGTAGGCCAGTAAAATCCTGATTGAAGGACTTTAGTAGCTGTTCTGTTTGCTCCAAAATGACCACCATATAGGGATGAATGGCAGTGATTTAAGATATTGTCCATCTCTTCTTCAGGAACACATCGCCTGATAATTCGATCTGGGCTTTGTTTGTATAAGAACGGATCCTCCCAAAAGTAATGCCTTATATCAGCCAGAAACTTCTTCTTTTGCATTTTAGAAAGTTCATAAGGCATTACCCCGCTTGCCAAATAATTCACAATATCAGCATACCAAGGAGTAGGTTGTGACTGCATGATAAAAAGTTGCTCATCTGGAAAATTCTCCTGGATTGGTGATTCTCTCTTTTGTTCAGGTGGTTCTAACCGAGAAAGATGATCTGCAATGAGATTCTCAGTCCCTTTTTTGTCTCTGATCTCCAAGTCAAATTCTTGTAATAGAAGCACCCATCTGATCAGTCTAGGCTTTGCATCTTTCTTCTCAATCAAGTATTTGATTGCTGAGTGGTCCGTCCAGACAATGACCTTTGACCCGATCAAGTATGCTCTGAATTTGTCGAATGCAAACACTACTGCTAATAGCTCCTTTTCTGTTGTTGCATAATTCAGCTGTGCATCTGAGAGTGTCCTGCTGGCATAATAGATGGCATGAAAGACCTTATCTTTTCTTTGGCCCAAAACAGCTCCAACTGCATAATCACTTGCATCGCACATCATCTCGAATGGAAGATTCCAATCTGGAGCTATGATAACTGGTGCGGAAGTCAAGGCACTTTTTAGAGTTTGGAAGGCTGATAAGCACTCCTTATTAAACACAAAGGGAGTGTTTTTCTCCAACAGCATGCAAAGTGGCTTTGTGATTTTTGAGAAGTCCTTAATGAATCTTCTATAGAATCCAGCATGTCCCAAAAAACTCCGAATGCCCTTGATTGAGGAAGAAGGTGGTAGCTTTTGAATTGTTTCAATCTTAGCTCGGTCCACTTCAATGCCTCGATCCGATACCTTGTGACCCAGCACGATTCCTTCTTTCACCATAAAATGGCATTTCTCCCAATTTAGAACCAAGTTTGTCTCCACACAACGTTGCAAGACTTTTGCCAAATTTGAAAGACAATGATCAAATGATTCTCCAAAAACTGAAAAATCATCCATGAATACCTCAATGAACCTTTCCACCATGTCTGAGAAGATCGCCATCATACTCCTTTGAAATGTTGCTGGTGCATTACATAGACCAAATGGCATCTTTCTGAAGGCAAAGGTACCATATGGACATGTAAAAGTTGTTTTCTCTTGATCCTCCGGTGCAATTGTAATTTGATTATATCCTGTGTACCCGTCCAGGAAACAATAATAGGCTTTCCCTGCTAGTCTGTCAAGCATCTGGTCTATAAATGGCAGAGGGAAGTGATCTTTTCTGGTGGCCTTATTGAGCTTTCTATAGTCGATGCACACTCTCCATCCAGTCACCGTTCGTTGTGGAATCAGTTCATTTTTCTCGTTGGGAACTACTGTCATTCCACCTTTCTTTGGCACAACTTGAACTGGGCTTACCCATTGACTATCAGAGATTGGGTAGATTATGCCAGCATCTAGCCACTTTATTACCTCCTTTCTCACCACCTCCTTCATGTTTGGATTGAGTCTTCTCTGGTGCTCGACTGATGGCTTGTAGTTATCCTCCATCAAGATCTTATGCATACAAATTGAAGGACTAATCCCTCTTATATCAGCTATTGACCATCCAAATGCTGCTTTATACTCCCTTAGAACTCTTAATAACTTTTCTTCTTCTTCAAGAGTAAGAGCTGCCGAGACGATTACAGGTAATGTTGAATTTCCTCCCAGATACACATACTTCAAGTGGGATGGCAGTATTTTCAACTCCAGTACAGGTGGTTTCTCTGTTGATGGTACCGGCTTACTTGGCCTTTCCCCAAGATCTTCAAATGGTTTCTTGATAAAAATTGGGGAATTTGCTTCCAGGTACTTAATCTGCTCCAAGACTTCAGGATTAGTAGATTTTGATACATCTACCATTCCTATTGCTAATGGTTGATCCATGCAGATTTCGTTCACCACGTCTTTTGTGCAACTGGATAATGTGTCGACTCTGTAGCAAGTGTCACCTTCATCTGGAAAGGATAAAGCCTTGAAAATGTTGAAGGATACTTGATTATCTTGAACTCGCAAGGTTAACTTCCCCTGTTGCACATCTATTAATGTCCTCCCAGTTGCTAGAAATGGCCTCCCAAGAATGATAGGAATTTCTTGGTCTTCTTCCATGTCGAGTATTATGAAATCAGCTGGGAATATGAGTTTGTCCACCTTCACCAGAACATCTTCTAAGACACCCCTCGGATGCTTTATTGATCGGTCCGCCAAAAGTAATGAAACTGTGGTTGGCTTCACCTCTCCAAGACCAAGTTTGTTGTAGACAGATAGAGGCATGAGGTTTACACTTGCTCCAAGATCACAAAGTGCTTTTTCAAAGTGACATTGACCTATGGTGCAAGGTATGCAGAAGCTTCCTGGATCTTTCAGCTTTGGAGGTAATTTCTTTTGGAGAATAGCACTGCACTCCTCAGTAAGTGCAACTGTTTCAAATTCCTCAAGCTTACGCTTATTTGAAAGAATGTCCTTCATGAATTTTGCATAACTGGGCATTTGGGCAAGAGCGTCCGCGAAAGGAATGTTGATGTGCAACTTTTTGAAAACCTCCAGAAACTTTGAAAATTGCTTGTCTAGCTTTGCCTTCACAAGTCTCTGAGGGTATGGAACTGGTGGTACATATGGAGGAGGATTGTCTGGAAAGCTGATTCTTCCTGGTATCACATCATCCTCCTTCTGTTCTCCTCCACCTTCTATCTTTTCTCCATCATCCTTCTTTTTAATTAAAGGATCTTTCAATTCTTTCCCACTTCTTAGTGCAACGGCCTTCACATGCTCTCTTGGGTTTCTTTCGGTGTCACTTGGTAGAGTTCCTGGTTGTCTGGAATTCAGCATATTTGCAATTTGGCCCATCTGGATTTCCAAGTTCTTTATTGAGGCATCTTGGCTTTTGATTGCTGCATCAGTCCTAGCCATGAATTGAGCTGTATTCATGGTTAGTTGAGCCAGTGCATCCTCCAAATTCACTTTCTGTTGTGGTGGATTTGGTTGTTGAAGTAGACTGCTTCCGAATTCTTCGATTTCTTCGGCAAGTTCTTTCGATCTCTGAATCAAAAGGCAATAGTTCAGTCTCCTTCGATCTGGTCATACACTAAGCAAAAGCCTGAAAAGAAACACAAGACACCAAGAAGAAAAACAAATGTAATATAAAGACCAAATTAGTATTAAAATTACTTGGTATTGATATTAATGACAACAATCCCCGGCAACGGCGCCAAAAACTTGTTACGAGTTTGGATGATCAATTATATAGTGCAAGTGTACACTGTCGTAATCAAGTAATATAGAAGTGAGTAGAGTATCGTTCCCACGAGGATTGATCACTAAGTACCAAAATGGGTAATTTTAATTCTATTTAGTCGATCGATAAATCGGTGATTGAGAGTACAAATAAAAGAAAAATAATTAAATATGAGTGCAGATGATATGAAAACAAATATGAGAAAAAGTCCTAGGGATTAGATTTCACTTAACAAATTCCGGATTGAATCACTTATCTATTCTAGCCCAATTTATTCCACATGATTGATAGTCGAGTTTCCTTAATTTAATTACTAGCCTCTTCCAAGGTCAAGCAATTCTATAATTAATTGTTAATCCAATATATTCCTATATGAATTTAAGCAATTAATTATGCATTAAGATTTATGAAACTCAATAAGACTACACAACTCATATGAATATATTCCTATTTCATATGCAAGTCATGATTTTAATTATAGAATCTACACACATGCATCTCCTTCCGGTCTCAACATGCATATTGTAATAATTCAAAAGGTGGCCAATCAAATGAAAGCATTAAGAACAATAATTAAATCTCAATCATGAAGGAGAAATTAAAACTAGATTTAATAAGTTAAGATTCAATCCGTCATTAGTAAGCTACGTCATCACCCTAGGAAAATGAAAATTTAGCACATGATGAAATTAAAAAACAAAATAAAAATAAATTGACATTATATAAAACTAGAATGAAATCCTCATAAATACTGCATAAACTTGAACATTAAATTCTCAAACATAAATATACAACCAAAAATATACATAAAAAAAAACTGGAGAAATTTAGCCGTCCATTTAGGAGGTAAAACCTTCCATGTAGGCAGCATGCAAAAAGTAATACAATACTAAGCCTTCCATGTAGGAGGCATGCAAAAAGTAATACAATACTAAGCCTTCCATGTAGGAGGCATAAAAAAAATAATACAATACATAAAATTAAAAATAAAAAATAACACAATTTATTTAGACCTGTCAGAGAAAATATCTCTCCCTGTCAGAGAAGGATCTCTGACTGTCAGAGAAAATTCTCCACACTTTCTTCTCTCCTCCTTATCCAAATTCTCCACGCCTGACCATTGTATTTATAGGCAACATAGGGTCACTTTTTCTACGATGCTACAGTGATTTCGCCTTCTTTTTACGTATTGCTACAGTAGTGAACAGTAACCTGTCGGTTGGTTTACGCGTTTTTTCCGTGTTGCTACAGTGCTACAGTGATTCCATCCGCTACAGTCACCTCCGTCCGCTACAGTAACACCCTGCTACAGTGAATCCGTGATGAATAGTAACCGACGCTACAGTACTTATTTTTTTATATTTTTCTTTATTTTTTAAATACTATTTATTTTACACCCAAATATATTATATTAAGCTCAAATATCGTCCATAAAATCATCATATAAGGGAAAATAAATATGCAAATCCGTCACTGTATCAATTGCAAACCTATGAACCTAAACCAGATATACTCGTCAAGCAAATAGGTGGGCAATCTTCAGATAGCAGTCAGAAGCAGAACCCAGATACCATCCTTCGGTTGTAACTTTCCTTAATCTCTTGGTTTTACTCTTAGTATTTTGATTTTACTTTATTATGTGTTTATGTTTCAAAAAAAAAAAAAACCTTCTCTGAGCTCTAGAAGACATTGGGGACAATGTCTGATTTAGGTTGGGGGAGGAGAAAAAAAATATTTTCTTCTGTTTTTCTTTTGTTATTTAGTAAAACCATTAGATTCGAGGTGTGGAGAATTTTCTCTGACAGTCGGAGACCCTTCTCTGACAGGGAGAGATATTTTCTCTGACAGCTCTAAATAAATTGTGTTATTTTTTATTTTTAATTTTATGTATTGTATTATTTTTTTTTATGCCTCCTATATGGAAGGCTTAGTATTATATTACTTTTTGCATGCCTCCTACATGGAAGGTTTTACCTCCTAAATGGACGGCTAGATTTCTCTAGTTTTTTTTATGTATATTTTTTGTTGTATATTTATGTTTGAGAATTTAATATTCAAGTTTATGCAGTATTTATGAAGATTTCATTCTAGTTTTATATAATGTCAATTTATTTTTATTTTGTTTTTAATTTTATCATGAGCTAAATTTTCATTTTCCTAGGGTGATGACATAGCTTACTAATGACGGATTGAATCTTAACTTATTAAATCTAGTTTTAATTTCTCCTTCATGATTGAGTTTTAATTATTGTTCTTAATGCTTTCATTTGATTGGCCACCTTTTGAATGATTACAATATGCATGTTGAGACCGGAAGGAGATGCATGTGTGTAGATCCTATAATTAAAATCATGACTTGCATATGAAATAGGAATATATTCATATGAGTTGTGTAGTCTTATTGAGTTCCATAAATCTTAATGCATAATTAATTGCTTAAATTCATATAGGAATATATTGGATTAGCAATTAATTATAGAATTGCTTGACCTTGGAAGAGGCTAGTAATTAAATTAGGGAAACTCGACTATCAATCATGTGGAATAAATTGGGCTAGAATAGATAAGTGATTCAATCCGAAATTTGTTAAGTGAAATCTAATCCCTAGGATTTTTTCTCATATTTGTTTTCATATCATCTGCACTCATATTTAATTATTTTTCTTTTATTTGTACTCTCAATCACCAATTTATTGATCGACTAAATAGAATTAAAATTACTCATTTTGGTACTTAGTGATCAATCCTCGTGGGAACGATACTCTACTCACTTCTATATTACTTGATTACGACAGTGTACACTTGCACTATTTAATTGATCATCCAAACTCGTAACAAGTTTTTGGCGCCGTTGCCGGGGATTGTTGTCATTAATATCAATACCAAGTAATTTTAATACTAATTTGGTCTTTATATTACATTTGTTTTTCTTCTTGGTGTCTTGTGTTTCTTTTCAGGCTTTTGCTTAGTGTATGACCAGATCGAAGGAGACTGAACTATTGCCTTTTGATTCAGAGATCGAAAGAACTTGCCGAAGAAATCGAAGAATTCGGAAGCAGTCTACTTCAATCCTAAACAATCCGATGGAAAATCCAGGGGGAGAAACAACAGATACCAAAACACTCCGTGACTATGCAACACCAACAGTCATGGACACAAACTCTGGAATCAAGAGACCACCAGTAGCAGCTAACAACTTTGAAATCAAGCCAGCAATTATCCAGATGATGCAAGCAAATCAATTCGGTGGTTTACCAACAGAAGATCCTAATGCACATATAGCCAACTTCCTAGAAATCTGTGACACATTCAAGCATAATGGTGTTACTGATGATGCCATTAGACTTAGACTTTTCCCTTTCTCACTTAGGGATAAGGCTAAGAGTTGGTTACAATCGCTACCAGTGGGAAGTATAACAACATGGGAGATCATGGCGCAGAAATTTTTGGAGAAATACTTTCCTTCAGCAAAAACTGCTAAACTGAGGAATGAAATTGCCTCATTCACCCAGCATGAACAAGAAAGCCTCTATGAAGCATGGGAAAGATACAAGGAGTTGCTAAGGAGATGTCCTCATCATGGGTTACCAAATTGGTGGCAACTGCAAACTTTCTATAGTGGGATGACGCACATCTCCAGAATTCTTGTAGATGCCGCAGCTGGAGGATCTTTAATGGGAAAGAACATAGATGATGCTTACAATCTACTTGAGGAGATGGCAGCCAATGCATATCAATGGCCTTCTGAACGTAGCAATTCAAAGAAAGTACTTGGAGTGCACGAGCTGGATGTCCTTACAACTTTATCTTCTCAAGTTGCATCTATATCCAAGCAAGTAGGATCATTGACAACCCAAGCAAATGTAATCAGCACTCCTACGGAAGCTTGTGATCAATGTGGAGGACCTCATGTGAGTACGCAATGTCAAGAAGGACACTCATTCATGCCGGAGCAAGCTCAGTTCATTGGAAACCAAAGAAATGACCCATTCTCAAACACGTACAATCCAGGTTGGCGAAATCATCCAAACTTTAGTTGGAGGAATAATCAAAATGCATTCAAGCCGCAAGGGAACTACCAGCAGCAAGCTTTTCAACAACCAAATCCACCACAACAGAAAGTGAATTTGGATGATGCACTGGCTCAACTAACCATGAATACATCTCAATTCATGGCTAGGACTGATGCAGCAATCAAAAGCCAAGATGCCTCAATAAAGAATTTGGAGATCCAGATGGGCCAATTTGCTAATATGCTGAATTCCAGACAACCAGGAACTCTACCAAGTGACACCGAAAGAAATCCAAGAGAGCATGTGAAGGCCATTGCATTAAGAAGTGGGAAAGAATTGAAAGATCCTTTAATTAAAAAGAAGGATGATGGAGAAAAGAAAGAAGGTGGAGGAGAACAGAAGGAGGAAGTACAAGAACAGAAGGAGGATGATGTGATACCAGGAAGAATAAGCTTTCCAGACAATCCTCCTCCATATGTACCACCAGTTCCATACCCTCAGAGACTTGCGAAGGCAAAGCTAGACAAGCAATTTGCAAAGTTTCTGGAGGTTTTCAAAAAGTTGCACATCAACATTCCTTTCGCGGACGCTCTTGCCCAAATGCCCAGTTATGCAAAATTCATGAAGGACATTCTTTCAAATAAGCGTAAGCTTGAGGAATTTGAAACAGTTGCACTTACTGAGGAGTGCAGTGCTATTCTCCAAAAGAAATTACCTCCAAAGCTGAAAGATCCAGGAAGCTTCTGCATACCTTGCACCATAGGTCAATGTCACTTTGAAAAAGCACTTTGTGATCTTGGAGCAAGTGTAAACCTCATGCCTCTATCTGTCTACAACAAACTTGGTCTTGGAGAGGTGAAGCCAACCACAGTTTCATTACTTTTGGCAGACCGATCAATAAAGCATCCGAGGGGTGTCTTAGAAGATGTTCTGGTGAAGGTGGACAAACTCATATTCCCAGCTGATTTCATAATACTCGACATGGAAGAAGACCAAGAAATTCCTATCATTCTTGGGAGGCCATTTCTAGCAACTGGGAGAACGTTAATAGATGTGCAACAGGGGAAGTTAACCTTGCGAGTTCAAGATAATCAAGTATCCTTCAACATTTTCAAGGCTTTATCCTTTCCAGATGAAGGTGACACTTGCTGCAGAGTCGACACATTATCCAGTTGCACAAAAGACGTGGTGAACGAAATCTGCATGGATCAACCATTAGCAATAGGAATGGTAGATGTATCAAAATCTACTAATCTTGAAGTCTTGGAGCAGATTAAGTACCTGGAAGCAAATTCCCCAATTTTTATCAAGAAACCATTTGAAGATCTTGGGGAAAGGTCAAGTAAGCCGGTACCATCAACAGAGAAACCACCAGTACTGGAGTTGAAAATACTGCCATCCCACTTGAAGTATGTGTATCTGGGAGGAAATTCAACATTACCTGTAATCGTCTCAGCAGATCTTACTCCTGAAGAAGAAGAAAAGTTATTAAGAGTTCTAAGGGAGTATAAAGCAGCATTTGGATGGTCAATAGCTGATATCAGAGGGATTAGTCCTTCAATTTGTATGCATAAGATCTTGATGGAGGATAACTACAAGCCATCAGTTGAGCACCAGAGAAGACTCAATCCAAACATGAAGGAGGTGGTGAGAAAGGAGGTAATAAAGTGGCTTGATGCTGGCATAATCTACCCAATCTCTGATAGTCAATGGGTAAGCCCAGTTCAAGTTGTGCCAAAGAAAGGTGGAATGACAGTAGTGCCCAACGAGAAAAATGAACTCATTCCACAACGAACGGTGACTGGATGGAGAGTGTGCATCGACTACAGAAAGCTCAATAAAGCCACCAGAAAAGATCACTTCCCTCTGCCATTTATAGACCAGATGCTTGACAGACTAGCAGGGAAAGCCTATTATTGTTTCCTGGACGGGTACACAGGATATAATCAAATTACAATTGCACCGGAGGATCAAGAGAAAACAACTTTTACATGTCCATATGGTACCTTTGCCTTCAGAAAGATGCCATTTGGTCTATGTAATGCACCAGCAACATTTCAAAGGAGTATGATGGCAATCTTCTCAGACATGGTGGAAAGGTTCATTGAGGTATTCATGGATGATTTTTCAGTTTTTGGAGAATCATTTGATCATTGTCTTTCAAATTTGGCAAAAGTCTTGCAACGTTGTGTGAAGACAAACTTGGTTCTAAATTGGGAGAAATGCCATTTTATGGTGAAAGAAGGAATCGTGCTGGGTCACAAGGTATCTGATCGAGGCATTGAAGTGGACCGAGCTAAGATTGAAACAATTCAAAAGCTACCACCTCCTTCCTCAATCAAAGGCATTCGGAGTTTTTTGGGACATGCTGGATTCTATAGAAGATTCATCAAGGACTTCTCAAAAATCACAAAGCCACTTTGCATGCTGTTAGAGAAAAACACTCCCTATGTGTTTAATAAGGAGTGTTTATCAGCCTTCCAAACTCTAAAAGGTGCCTTGACTTCCGCACCAGTTATCATAGCTCCAGATTGGAATCTTCCATTCGAGATGATGTGCGATGCAAGTGATTATGCAGTTGGAGCTGTTTTGGGCCAAAGAAAAGACAAGGTCTTTCATGCCATCTATTATGCCAGCAGGACACTCTCAGATGCACAGCTGAATTATGCAACAACAGAAAAGGAGCTATTAGCAGTAGTGTTTGCATTCGACAAATTCAGAGCATACTTGATCGGGTCAAAGGTCATTGTCTGGACGGACCACTCAGCAATCAAATACTTAATTGAGAAGAAAGATGCAAAGCCCAGACTGATTAGATGGGTGCTTCTACTACAAGAATTTGACTTGGAGATCAAAGACAAAAAAGGGACTGAGAATCTCATTGCAGATCATCTTTCTCGGTTAGAACCACTTGAACAAAAGAGAGAATCACCAATCCAGGAGAATTTTCCAGATGAGCAACTTTTTATCATGCAGTCACAACCTACTCCTTGGTATGCTGATATTGTGAATTATTTGGCAAGCGGGGTAATGCCTTATGAACTTTCTAAAATGCAAAAGAAGAAGTTTTTGGCTGATATAAGGCATTACTTTTGGGAGGATCCGTTCTTATACAAACAAAGCCCAGATCGAATTATCAGGCGATGTGTTCCTGAAGAAGAGATGGACAGCATCTTAAATCACTGCCATTCATCCCTATATGGTGGTCATTTTGGAGCAAACAGAACAGCTACTAAAGTCCTTCAATCAGGATTTTACTGGCCTACACTCTTCAAGGACGCTCACAGACTTGTGGCAACCTGTGACAGATGTCAAAGAACGGGAAATATCTCAAGGAGACATGAAGCCCCTTTAACCAACATCTTAGAAGTTGAACTTTTTGATGTATGGGGGATCGATTTTATGGGGCCTTTTCCATCTTCATTTAGCAACCAGTTCATTTTAGTAGCTGTTGACTATGTCTCCAAGTGGGTTGAAGCAGCTGCCTTTCCTACAAATGATTCTCGTGTGGTTGTGAAGTTCTTGAGGAAGAATATTTTTACAAGATTTGGAGTGCCTAGAGCTATTATCAGTGATGGAGGAAGGCATTTTTGCAATCAGCAGCTTCAGTCGGTATTGGCTAAATATGGAGTAACTCATAAGGTTGCAACTCCATATCATCCACAAACTAGTGGGCAGGTGGAAATCTCGAACAGAGAACTGAAGTGGATCTTAGAAAAGACGGTGAATTCCAATCGGAAGGACTGGGCTCAAAAGTTAGATGATGCACTTTGGGCTTATAGAACTGCCTTCAAGACACCAATTGGTACATCCCCATATCAATTGGTCTACGGAAAAGCATGCCATCTTCCAGTAGAAATGGAGCACAAAGCATATTGGGCAATAAAAGCATTAAATTTTGACTTAAAGGCAGCTGGGGAGAAAAGGCTTCTCCAACTCAATGAGCTTGAAGAATTCAGACAACAAGCTTATGAAAATGCTAAGTTATACAAGGAGAAGACAAAAATGTGGCATGATAGAAGAATTTTGAGAAGAGAGTTTACACCGGGACAAAAAGTGCTTTTATACAACTCAAGGTTAAAGCTCTTTCCAGGAAAGCTGAGATCGAGGTGGTCAGGTCCTTTTACTGTAATTCAAGTATGGCCATATGGAACTGTGGAGATTCAAGATGGTGATCGAAAATTCAAAGTGAATGGGCAAAGACTCAAAGAATACAATGAAGGTGCACTCAACACTTTGAAATCTGTCATCACATTTGAGGAACCAACAGGTAAGTCCTCAATCTAGTAATTTAAAATATATATATATATATATATATGCATATATACATATATATATATAAATTATATAAAAGAAAAAAAAAAGAAATTGGTTTGGTTTTTGTCTAGCTAAAGACGTTAAAGAAGGGCGGCTATTTGGGAGGCAACCCCAAAATTTCTTTCCTACTCTCTCATTTCTTTCCTACTCTCTCATTTCTTTCCTACTCACCGAAACACACCGCACTGCATTGATATTTTAGTTTTCATCGGCTTCTTTTTAAGTTATCATGGAGGAATCTCTTGTAAAGCTTAAGAACAGGTTCCCCACTCTTCCCAAAGATGTGCTCAGGAAGCTCTATAGCTGTCGACTTGAAAGGATGAAAGTATTCAAGCGTTTGGGCCTTCCTGAGGACATACGCTGGATCATTGAGGCTAAGGTACGTTTAGCATATGAGTTTAATAAATCAGTTGTTAAACCTTTACCAGGAATGGGAAGAAGTTCTTACTCCAAAAAGAGAAGAGCTAAAAGAATGAATGTCTGCTATAAATGTGCAAGGTGGACATGTGATCAGCGCTGTAGAAGCAAAGGTATGATTTCTATAAATCGAGAAGATAAAATTAAATTTATAAAGGATGGACTGAGTAAGGAGTCCCTGGATGATATCATTCAAACTCTTGAGACGCATCCGAGTGGTGATGTTCATCGTATTCTTCTTGATTTAGTGAATGTATTCAACCAAGAAAAATGGCGCTACTGTCTTGGGAATCTGACAGAAAAAGACCCTGTTTGCCAGTTTATAAGAAAACTGGATGGGAAGCCAATCCTCGATTCATAGAAATCGTTTAAGCCGTTTCTGGACGTAAAACCAGAGGAAGATGTGAGCCAAAATCACAACTACTGTACATAATCATGCTTTTGTCAAATCTTTCTTATCTTTTCGACAGTTTTTTTTTTCTACTCTACTGTATCTTTTGACTTTCTTTCATCTTTTTGTTTAATTTCTTCACCCAGTGGCCCACCGGTCATTTGTGTCGGAATTTTTTCAAACTTCTTTGAAAAATGTATGATTTGTGTGATTTTGTTATCGTTGTTTTAGTATTATATATATGTACTCTTTCATTTGTAAATATGCACACTTCCATTTGTAAAAATGAATTCTTTCTCTTGTAAGCGTACATGGTCCGAGAGAAACAAAGAGAAAAAGGATATTTCACAAAAATGTAGATTTACATCTATTTGCATTTTTGGTGAAACTGATTTGGGCAAGAAAGGAGAGTTTATAACAGCAGCAAATGAACTTGGAGTTGCATTAGCTGCTAGAAAAATCAACTTTGTGTACGGGGGAGGCATCAAGGGCCTAAAGGGAAGTATGGCCGTTTCTGCATCCATGAATGGAAGCAAGGGTTTAAGTGTAAGGGTGAAGGAGTTGCAAGATCATACTTTTTCCTTAGGACAAGAGTTACAGGTCTCAAGCTTGCCTGAACAGATGGGAGTAATGTTCCACCATGCTCAAGCTTTTATTGCTCTACCCGGTGGTTTGGAGACATTGGATGGCATTTCTAGTGTTGCATATTGGGCTAAGTTAAACTATCACAGAAAACCATAAGGATTGTTAAATGTTAATGGTTTTTATGATAATCTGTTGTCTTTTCTTGATCATGCTGTGGAAACAGGATTCATACCCCAAGCGACTCGCCATTCCATAATTTCTGCACCAACTGCTGATCAGCTGCTTGATCAACTGCAAACCTATGAACCTAAACCAGATCTACTCGTCAAGCAAATAGGTGGGCAATCTTCAGATAGCAGTCAGGAGCAGAACCCAGAAACCACCCTTCGGTTGTAACTTTCCTTAATCTCTTGGTTTTACTCTTAGTATTTTGATTTTAATTTATTATGTGTTTATGTTCAAAAAAAAAAAAACCTTCTTTGAGCTCTAGAAGACATTGGGGACAATGTCTGATTTAGGTTGGGGAGGAGAAAAAAAAAAAAATTTTGTTTTTCTTTTGTTATTTAGTAAAACCATTAGATGCATGGGGTGTGAAAAAAATGGCAGAGTACGGAGTTATTCTTAACTCCTGAGACGCATTTCATTAATTGCATTTTATTGGTTGCAATTTTTTTTTTATCTTTTTCAAAAAAAAAAAAAAGAAGTAAAAAAAAAAAAGAGTAAAAAAAACAATCTTGTTCAAGTGCTTTGTAATGATATTAAGAAGTACACAAGTTTTAAGTATGGATCAATTGAATTTAGAGATTTTATAGCATGAATGAACAACTGATTGTTGCAATTGGTGATAAATTTTGAGTTTGAATGAACTGAGTTTAAAAATTTCTAGCTGTGAGCTTCTGAGCCTATAATGATTATTTCTCTTGTGTGTGATATTCACCTATTAAGTTGTCACTCTAGAACTTGCTTTAAATCTGGTTGAAATTACATCTCACATGCACATTCAAAAATGATTAAGGCATTCATTTCCTTTAGCCAGAGCCAAATAGCCAACCTTGCAATTATACCGTTGATAAGCCCCTTTGAGCCTAATTGACTGTTTCTTTGTTCTCAACCCATTAACATGTACTTTAATGATATATCAAGTGCTTTTACCTTATTCGGAAGATTGGTAGAGCATTAGAAATTTTTGTGAAATGGGCTATTAACAAAGTGTGGGGGTGTATATATCATCAATTTTATAGTTGCAATTCAAAAAAAAAAAAAAAAAGAAGAAAAAAAAAAAGAAAAAAAAATATGTCAAGTATTTGAATTGTGGGTTGATATGATGAGATAAATTTCTAAGTAGCCCATTTTTCAATTGTTCTATTAAATTTCTTAAATATAGCCTTTCATATTATGTTTTACATTCCTTTTACCTTAACCCCATTACAACCCTTAATAAGTCCTTTTGATTTGAATTATGCATGTGAATTAGGTAGTGGAGATTGAGATTTTTAGCAAGCCTATGGTAGTGCAATTTTTTTTTGGTTGAATTTGAGCGAAACACTTACCCTTAAACACTTGAGAGATTGAGAGAATGAGTTACACTTACAAACTCGGTTTATTCATTTTCAAACAAAGTTACCAATTTAGATTTTCGTTGATTCATGAATACTATGATCTCTTTACTTTACAATTGTGTTCTTACTTATGACTTGACACTTCTAATTTTGTTGGAAGCACTTATTAGTCATTCCTTGTCCGAGGACGTCCAAGAGCTAAGTGTGGGGGAATTTGATAAGTAAAATATTTGCATATTTATTTTCCCTTATATGATGATTTTATGGACGATATTTGAACTTACTATAATATATTTTGGGTGTAAAATAAATAGTATTTAAAAAATAAAGAAAATATAAAAAAAAATGCTAGTACTGTAGCGTCGGTTACTATTCATCACGGATTCACTGTAGCAGGTGTTACTGTAGCTGACGGAGGTGACTGTAGCGGACGGAATCACTGTAGCACTGTAGCAACACGGAAAAAACGCGTAAACCAACCGACAGGTTACTGTTCATTACTGTAGCAATGCGTGAAAAGAAGGCGAAATCACTGTAGCACCTGTGGAAAAAATTGAAGAAGCAACAGACGCTCGCTTGCCTATATATATGTGTGTGTTTCTTTGCAAACTGGAAGTGGAGGAGAGAACAAGGCGTGAAGAATTTTCTCTTATAGTCAAAGATCCTTCTCTGACAGGGAGAGATATTTTCTCTTACAGTTCTAAATAAATTGTGTTATTTTTTATTTTATGTATTGTATTATTTTTTTTATGCCTCCTACATGGAAGGCTTAGTATTATATTATTTTCTGCATGCCTCCTACATGGAAGGCTTAGTATTGTATTACTTTTTGCATGCTGCCTACATGGAAGGTTTTACCTCCTAAATGGACGGCTAAATTTCTCCAGTTTTTTTTTATGTATATTTTTGGTTGTATATTTATGTTTGAGAATTTAATGTTCAAGTTTATGCAGTATTTATGAGGATTTCATTCTAGTTTTATATAATGTCAATTTATTTTTATTTTGTTTTTTAATTTCATCATGTGCTAAATTTTCATTTTCCTAGGGTGATGACGTAGCTTACTAATGACGGATTGAATCTTAACTTATTAAATCTAGTTTTAATTTCTCCTTCATGATTGAGATTTAATTATTGTTCTTAATGCTTTCATTTGATTGGCCACCTTTTGAATTATTACAATATGCATGTTGAGACCGGAAGGAGATGCATGTGTGTAGATTCTATAATTAAAATCATGACTTGCATATGAAATAGGAATATATTCATATGAGTTGTGTAGTCTTATTGAGTTTCATAAATCTTAATGCATAATTAATTGCTTAAATTCATATAGGAATATATTGGATTAACAATTAATTATAGAATTGCTTGACCTTGGAAGAGGCTAGTAATTAAATTAAGGAAACTCGACTATCAATCATGTGGAATAAATTGGGCTAGAATAGATAAGTGATTCAATCCGAAATTTGTTAAGTGAAATCTAATCCCTAGGACTTTTTCTCATATTTGTTTTCATATCATCTGCACTCATATTTAATTATTTTTCTTTTATTTGTACTCTCAATCACCAATTTATTGATCAACTAAATAGAATTAAAATTACTCATTTTGGTACTTAGTGATCAATCCTCGTGGGAACGATACTCTACTCACTTCTATATTACTTGATTACGACAGTGTACACTTGCACTATATAATTGATCATCCAAACTCGTAACAAGTTTTTAAATTCATTTTCCATTCATCCATGAATGGAAGCAAGGGTTTAAGTGTAAGGGTGAAGGAGTTGCAAGATCATACTTTTTCCTTAGGACAAGAGTTACAGGTCTCAAGCTTGCCTGAACAGATGGGACTAATGTTCTACCATGCTCAAGCTTTCATTGCTCTACCCGGTGGTTTGGGGACGTTGGATGGCATTTCTAGCGTTGCATATTGGGCTAAGTTAACACATGATAAAATTAAAAACAAAACCAAAATAAATTATATAAAGCTAGAATGAAAGCCTTAAAAATACTGCATAAAATTGAATATTAAATTCTCAAACATAAATATACAACCAACAAGATGCATGAAAAATGGACAAATCTAGCCGTCCCTTTAGGAGGTAAAACCTTCCATGTAGGCGGCATAAAAAATGTAATACAATACTAAGCCTTCCATATAGGAGGCATGCAAAAAGTAATACAATACTAAGCCTTCCATGTAGGAGGCATAAAAAAAATAATACAATACATAAAATTAAAAATAAAAAATAACACAATTTATTTAGACCTGTCAGAGAAAATATCTCTCCCTGTCAGAGAAGAATCTCTGACTATCAGAGAAAATTCTCCACACTTTCTTCTCTCCTCCACGAATCTCCTCCACGAATCTGCACCTGAATTTATAGGCAGCGTCCGTCACTTTTTTCCACAGTGCTACAGTGAATTTCCAATTTTTTTACGCAATGCTACAGTGATTTTTCCAATTTTTCACGCAATGCTACAGTAATGAACAGTAACCTGTCGGTGGATTTACGCGTTTTTTCCGTATTGCTACAGTGCTACAGTGATTCCTTCCGCTACAGTCACCTCCGTCCGCTACAGTACGTCCTGCTACAGTGATTCTGTCATGAATAGTGCCCGACGCTACAGTACTTATCTTTTTTATATTTTTCTTTATTTTTTTAAATACTATTTATTTTACACCCAAATATATTATATTAAACTCAAATAGCGTCCATAAAATCATCATATAAGGGAAAATAAATATGCAAATATTTTACTTATCATAAGCAACACTGAGGACTACATCACATTCAATTTTTTATTTTTAGTTACATAAGGGTATTATGGTCATTTAACAACATTAAGAGATCATAATTAGGCCTCTCGAACTAATTAGAGATTTTTTGAAAATGGAGGCCTGAATTCGGATTTTGGTATTTCAAATGGAGTTAATTAGAATTTTCCCTTTAAACTTTGAACCACATGGGAATAACACATTAACCTTTTTGTTCATGTCATAATAAACCCTCTGCCACCTAGTATTATATTTTATTAGTTAAATAACAAATAAATTAACCATAAGAAAATTATTTATATAAATTTTAAAATTTTAGAGGATTTATTATCAAAATTTAAATGTCAGTGTAGTCATGTAGACATAGACACAGTTTCTAAGAGATTTTTATATAAATATAATATGAGATAGTGTTATTTCTATTGTTTAAAATTAATATTAATGGTTGGAAAACTAACACTGACCATTAATTTTTTCAACTATAAAAGGCAATATTGCCCTTTTCTTAGCACTTTTGGAGTAATATTAGTCTCAAAAAAATTTTCAAATACCCACACTTCCTACGTAAAATATTTTGAGGCAAAATTAGATTTTAACCCTTTGTAAAATTCAAACCATTAGTTTTGTTTAATATTAACCAAGTTTTTTGACCCAATCTGCATTTCATAACATGGTCAATTATACTAGTGGAAGTTGGCACAATTGGTAGGTAAACTGCGCCCCAACAATCCGTTCCTAGGTTCGATCTATAGAGTCGCTAGGAAACTGAAGTTGGAGCGATTTTTTCTGTGAGCTTTCTTCCCAACACATGTGTGAAGCACATGCGTTTAGGCCTACTTAATGGGGGTGACTAGGACTAGTTGGTTGTTGAGACTCAACTGCCAGTAAAATTGAAGTTAGCCTTATGTTAACGCCATTATCTTGAAAACGGTTTGAGTCCTGAAAACCGAAAGGTCTGCTCAACCAAAAAAAAAAAACTAACATGATCAATTATATAGAAAGGCAAAGGGACAAATTTAACAATAAACTCTTTCACAAGGTGGGCCGACCTGATGCCCTCAACCTCCTCGCATTTGTTCTTTCCCAAGTTCAACTCGTTTATTTTGTTCCTGCTCCAAAAACCCTCCTCATATGGCTCCTTCATGAAGTGCTCCCAAGAGATTGACCCAAAATCCCTCAGGTTGGCTCTCTTGACCAGAGACAATCGAGGGTATGACTTGGTTAAATGGCTCACCTCGATTGCTTCCCCTTTGATTCGAAGATACTGGCCTCGCCCGATTCCATTGAGGGATTTTCGTCGCTCCAGGTTTGCTTTTTATGTTATATTTATTGGGTTTTCATTCTCTTCGGAAATATTGAGAAATGAAAAATTTGCCGAGGGATAAAGTTTTTGTTTTTATGAGCAAAAGGAGGGAAAATATTGTCTTTATCCTATCAATTTGTTTTCAACTGAATATATTGCTGATCATCTGCTATTATTTTCAGGATGCCATCAAGAAGTTTTTGGCCGTACATGACAAGTCTCAAGAGGTGAGCACAATCATCTATGAACTACATGTAAATAGGAAGACCTTGCGGAAGTGTCGGACTTGATAGGCAGTAAGTAGGGAATATTTGCAGGAGGTGGTCGGGAGTGAAGGAGGGGCAGGGGTGACACTGATGTTGGGTGAAGCAAGAGGAGGAAGAGGTGAGGTGGAACAAGGGGGCCCACGTAAAGCTAAAAGTGACGGTTGTTTGTCATCATTTACGGCGGTGCTAATTTTGTCCTGAGTTAAGTTGATAGACAGTTTTTCACCTAAAACAATTTTATGATGCCAGACGCGACTTGTGAAAGAGTTTGTTATTAAATTTACACATTGACCTTATATATAATAATATTTGGGAATACTAAGGGTTTATTTTTTTTCTATTATCTATTTTTTATTCTAAAAAACAGTTAAAAACAAGTTTTGAAAATAAAAGAATTAAAAAATATGTTCGACTAGTTGTTTTAAAAAATATGTTTATGAAGTGATGTAATGGCGTTCGTCACTTGCAGTGACATGACGGTGGTTATCACTGGTGGTGGTAGTGTCGATAGTGGATAGGTAACGGTGTCAAAAAAAAAACACAAAAAAAAAACTAAAAACTGTTTTTGGATTTTATTTTAAGAAACAACTTTTTGTTTTTTTATTTTTGAAACTAACTTGTTGAAAACAATTTTCCAAACAAGTTATTTTTTTGTATTGTTTTTAAAAGCAATATCAAATAAGCCCTCCTATACCTTTTTTTTTTTGCCAGTTGAAATACTAAACTACTACTCCTCCGGTCCTTCATATAAAACATATTTAGAGAGTTGATATTGGTCATAAATATAAGATATAATTGTCATATTTGTCAATGATTTCTTAATTTACTCCCATTGAGGCTCTTTTAACAATAATTAAGGAGAAGAGGGAATGGGGACATTAAGGAAGATAACTAGGGTTTTTACAAAATATATGTCATATTAACTAACTTTCTTAATATAATCAAATGGTATGATGCCCTCTAAGCATTTTTTTTTAATTTTGGTGAAATTGCATAGAAAGACCCCATTTTCATAACTCAACCAATGCCTTCTAGTTTCCTTTTGGATTTTAGATACAATTACAGATATTGACCCCACCCTTTCCTTTCTACTTGTTCCATTTTTCATTTTTTTATTGCTATTTTTATACTAATAATCAAATTTAACAGATTCTGGATATATCATATAATTTCTATAAAAATTTAATATTTATTTAAATAAAAAATATTATATTCATTTAACTTATTTCATATATTCTCCTAAATTTAATTATTTTGTTAAAAATATTATATCATAAGATTGTGTATTCAACCCTCCATGAGTGGGATACTGTGATGGGTGCATGAGTGAGTGAGTTCTCAAAAATCATCCATATCTTATGAGAATATTTAGTGCACTTCCAAATATTCTAATAATAATATATAATTAAATAAAAACCATTAATATGATTTTGTTATATACTTTGGTAGAAAAAATATAATCTAGATTCACCTAACATGAGCTTCATTTTAATTATTAAAACATTTTCACCTTAAGATGATCTCTATCAAGAAACAGGTCCTGGCAAAGGATGGTTTCAAGGAAAACTCATGAAACATTTTATACACAACATATCTTTACTCTTGACTTCCTTTTCTTTAAAGCATTTTACTATGGTAGATTCACTACAACAAAAAAAACTTTCAACGGCGACTTTTAAAGTCACCGCTGAAAGTTAGACTTTCGGCGGCGACACTTTGAAAGTTTAACTTTTAGTGGCGATATTGTGTTGTCACCGCTGAAAGTGTGTTTTAGTGGTGATTTAAGTGTCACCGCTGAAAATCTTGTTTGAATCACTGCTACAAAAAAGCAAAGCTGTGGCGTTAGAGAAGTGCCACATATCTGGATGCTACTTAAAAAAGCTGTGGTGCTTGGAAGCACCACAGGTTTTTAAATTTTCTTTTTAAATAACCTCCTGTGGCGCCTGGTTGGCCAGGCGCCACAGGAGGCAACACCTCCTGGGGCGCCACCTCACGCAGGCGCGCAGGAGGCGTTTTTTTTTGTTTTTTTGGATTCTTCGTATTGGTTTTTTTTAGCATATTTTTTGGGTTCTTCATATTGGTTTTTTTAGCATATTTTTTCCTCATATATATCTCCCATGCATATATAATTACAGTCTGCATGGTTTAATAAAAACAATGATAGATAACTTTAAAATGATACCAACAAATGATTAATTAGCTAAAGTAGTACTAAAAATTGTTATACAATATATTGTAAACCTAGCTGAATGAAATACAACAAATTCAACTTCAACATACATGCATGACACAACAATTGGCAATTAGAAACAATACAACAAAAACCAGCTAGTGAATTTAATAGTATATATAGCTACCTAGAGATTTGCCTAAACACATATTCACACCATTCCTCGATCACTTCATTAACCTGATGGTCAGTCAAAGCATCACAACGTTGATCTTCATAATACTACAGATATATACAATCAGACACAAGTTACAACGAATTAAAATCAGTAAAACATAATTGTTATGCACTAATTTAATTTCATTAAAACACAATATGAAGTGCAACTAAATGACTTACTTTTTGAGGAATAAATGGCTGATCATGCATAATAACATCCTTCATAAATTTTATGATATAGTACCCACAATCATTGTCATTGGGTTGGAAAGGGCACTGCAAATATATAATGCAATATTTAACTCTGTTCATGAATAAAAATTGTTTACTAACGAAGTCTAAGTAAAGTCATATATCAATACCTGTATCTTCTTCCAAGGATAGCTAAGGTGGGGGTCAGCAGCTTTATAATAGTTTAATGAGACAGACGCCCGATATGCAGTCAATGCGCTAACAAAACAAATAGAAACTAATTACTTTTGGTTATTCAATCACGTACGCAAATATTTATACATAGTCACGTATACTTACCTATTGATCAATAGTAACATATCAAAACGATGTTGTGGAAGACCATTTTTTAGAGGATCCACATAGTAAATGCGAGGGCCTGAAGGTTTCGTTGGATTGATAACGATCAATATCCAATGGGTTTTAATTGGGTTAATGACTCAATTAACAAATTATTCAATTTATTATCCTGACTTCAATTTTTCCTATTTTAATTGGGTTTATATGGGATTTTCTCTATTATAGTTTAATAAGATAATACAAAAAATTATTTTCTTACCTCTACAAAATAGCACTAACACAAATATATATGACATATACAAATATATATGACACAAAAATAAATTAATCAATTGCATTAATAAATTTTGTTGACCACAAACTATTCTTGGAAGCTAATCTAAAATTGTTCTGAATTAATAAAAATATATAAGAACTAAGATGTTTCAAATTAATAAACCATAATAACTAAATTATTCTAAGCTTTTTTTTCTTGGCTAGCTAGGCATAGGTATCCTTCCATTAGAAGTAATTATGTTAACTATATAAACTGAGTTTTTTTGGGCCTGTTCATGTACCCTTTTATAATTAAGTTAACCATTTCATCTTTTACACAGATCGATCCTGACACCAAAAAAAAAACCTAGAAATATGAAGACATTATTATATTTAATCAAGCCGAAGGTAAGAAAGTTAATTTGAATGTGTAACCAGACGATGATTTGGGGACGGCTAGAATGCTAATTTAACCTACACCGTACCGGTATTGACTATTGCTAACTTTATCCAATGCAAGTTTGGTAGGAACCTCCAAATGTAAAGACCAAATAATACAATAATATCTTTTACGTTATTTTTTTTAACAAAGAAATAAGAAAAAATAAACCTAGAGCGACAATGAAGCTAAGAATGATCAATAGAATTATTAGTAGGATCCCACTTAGCTTGAACCTAATTTTGTGTGTGTTCTAATAATCAAACATTTATCCACCAACTTTCCTCCATTATCTTAAGCACGAGTTAAAACTCTCTTCGGATATCACTCCGCTGCCATCATATTTTTCATTTTTATTTATTTTACACGTTCTTTTGCGCATTAATTTGACCCCCTGTTATTAATTTCACTCACCAACCTAATTGATTAACAACTATGGGTATTATCTCTACAAAATAGAACTAACACAAATATATATGACATATAAATATACATGCGTGTCATAAAAAGTAAAAAAAAAGCATCGCATGCCATAAAAAAAAGCATAACAACCTGAAAAAGAAGAAGAAGAAGAAGAAGCAAGTTGAACTTATAGGTTGTTCAGTGCAGTGGAGTGGGGGACCACGTAATTGCCGTCGAAGACGCAATCTTGAGTGAGGGGAGGAAGAAATTTGAGCTACCAAATGGAGTGGGGACCAAAAGTGAAAGACAATACAAAGAAAAGGGAATAATAGGGACAGGAGTGGGGATGGCAGTTGGAACAAAACAAAGACGTGTGCGCGTGTGGGTGTATTTTTAAGATATGAAGATGAAAATGGAGGGACGAGGTGCTTGCAGATGAAAGGGAAAGTGAGAGGAGGGAATAATTAAATGTAGGAAAAGAGATGGAGGGGGGAGGCGGGAAAGTGAAAAGATAAGGATGGGGAGCGGGATGAATTCTGATTGGTGGGGAAGGGATTTGAAATCAAAAATTTTTTTTTATTTAAAAAATGGGTCAAGTGTGGCACCTGACCAGGCAGGTGCCACATCTGACCAAAAATATATATTTTTTAATTTAAAAATTGGTCAAGTGTGGCGCCTGGCCGCCAGGCGCCACACCTGACCAAAAAATATTTTTAAAAAAAAAATGGGTCAAGTGTGGCGCCTGGCCAGGCAAGCGCCACACCTGACGCCAGGCGCCACAGCTGGTCCCACCTGGTGATGTGTGGTGCCTGTCTTGGCAAGCGCCACACTTAGCCTCTCCAGCTATGGCACCTAGCCTCCCAGGCGCTACAGCTGGTAAAAAAAACATAAAATATATAAAAAAAATAAGCAGCTGTGACACTTCATTAAGGAAGAGCCACAATATGTGCGCCACCTTTCAACCTTTTTGTAGTAGTGAATTTTTTCAAAATTTTATTCTCTTTTAAACCACTTTCAGCGGCAACTATCAAAAGTCACCGCTGAAACTCACTTTTAGCGGCGATATTGTGTTGTTGCCGCTGAAAGTCTTATTTGAAATTTTCCAAAATTTTATTTTTTTTAAAACACTTTCAGCAGCGACTATCAAAAGTCACCGCTGAAACTCACACTTTCAGTGGCGACAACTAAAGTAGCTGTTGAAAGTCAATTTCAAAATTTTTTTATTAATATTTTTCAAAAACAATATTTGTAAAATTAAAATAATATTTATAAACTTAAAATATTAATTATTAAATAGCTCTATTTAAGCTTAATTATTAAAATTATATTGTTATTTATTAATATTATATTTAATATTTTCTACTAAAATAATATTTATGATATTATTATTTTATTTTATTTAAAAATAATATATATGTTATTAATATTATATTTATAATTTTATATTAAAAATAATATTTATAATATTAAATTATTATTTATTAATTAATTTTAATTAAAATATTTTTTAATTGAATATATAAATATTTTTTTCGTTTTTATTTAATTTTAAATTATTTTTAATAATATTATATTTAATTAATAATTAATTATATGTATATAATTATTTAATTATATGTATGTATGTTTATATATATAATAATATGTAATAATATTACATATGTTCATTTCGGCACAACTAGCAAAGACTCACGCGCGAAGGCATCGACTCCCTGAGGTCGCGGGTTCGAACTGGAGGAGAGTCACTTAGAGGAATTATGAGGAGGAGACACGTGACAGCACAAGGAGGCGGCACATGGCACACGAGGAAACGACACATGGTAGCACGGGGAGGAGACATGTGAAATTATGAATTAATTTTTTTTAAAAAAATTGAATTTTTTTTAAAATTAATTTTTTGAATTTTTTTTAAATTGACACTTTCAACGGCGACAACCTTGAATTGTCACCGTTAAAACTTTCAGCGACGGTCACAACAGCGGTGACTTTTTGTCGCCACTGAAAGACTTTCAGCGGCGACTAAGTCTTTTGTTTTTGTAGTGATTATTACATTCATCACAATGTTTTTAACTCACTATAATCATGTCCTATTATGATTGTAGATTCATGATGTATAATCTTTTATTTAATAGATTTGATCATTTAAAATAAAAGTTATTAAAAGATTTTTATTTTTATTAATTTGTAGTATTGAGATTGAGAACTATTTAAAAAGATATAAAAAAAAGAGACGAGGAAAGGGCATTTCGAAAACCCTAATGGTGAGAAGAGTATAGGAGCATTTGATAGCCTTTCTTGATAATGTGAAAAATGATATGATTGAAGCGTAGTACTCGAAGTCAGAAAAGTGAACTTCATAAGCTTTCATGGAACCCCAGAGAAGTAGGGGTGGAGACCGGCTCAGTGGTATGAGCCCTAGGCACCATTTTTAATTTTATTGTAGAAAATAATAGATCGGCTAAAATGAGCAGTGTTTTGAGTGAGGAGCCATAGTTAAGCCGTATAATTTGAGATTTGGCTCCACCAAACAATACTTATATATATTGATACCGCTTTATTTTTTTTTTTGTGCAATTTTATTTTTGAGCATAGAATAATTATTTAAATTGTTTTAATAAAATGTAGTACCTTTTATTTTACAATAGTTGACGGCACAAGTTTGTTGAAGTAGATGGTTCATACTCTTGAGATATTTTAAAATGGAGGAACTAGTCTCCTTACTAAACACTTTGTTTAATAAGGAGATTTAATCAAATCTAGATCATCTAGATATAATCTAGACGGTTTATATTTAGTTTTTTAAAAGGTATATAAGGATACAATACGCAAGGAAAAATTTGAACGCAAAGAACATAAGAGCAAAGCAAACGATTCTGTCACGCGATGGATCATTTTTTTATTAGATGAACGCTTTACAAGATTGCGATCTAAGAGCTTGTCAAGACAAGCTCTTGAAAAAATTAAGGCACAAGTGCTTCTTGTTTGAATCAGCCAGTGGTTCAAAACAACACGAACTATTAATTGATGAAAGAAAAGGAAAGGGACACAAGAAATTTTAATTTCATCAAAGCCAAACATTCTGTTCTTCACTGCTTTGTTCTTTGCCTTGCCTTAGCTTCTACCTGCCTTTCAACTTTGTTCCGTAAAACTGCCAGCAACATGCTGAAAACGTCTGTAAATGATATGTTCACAAAAGAAGTACATTTAATATAATATCACATTTGTAGTGCAATTTGTACTATAAACATATTATAAAATATTGATTTATTTTTATTTATCGATTGCTCATTGATTTATGCACTAGCAATGTTTTAAATTGCGTTGCATCTCTGTGAATCATTTTTTCTCGCGTGTTCTTGCTGCTGTATTTGCTTCAAAGATCATAGTATTCTGTCATTTTTGGTGCTTCTTTAACTCTCTTTTGTCAAGAAAGGGTATCGATAGATTCATTGTGTTTTGTCAAGAAAGGTAGGAGTGATGTAATATATATATATATATATATATATAAACATTAAAACCATGTAATTATTATATTGTTCAATCCTAACCCCCACCTTGGAGTATAAATAGAGGCCCAAGGCTCACATTCTTGAAACCACCACAGAGCAACAAAGGAAAATCAAAACCTGAGATTTCACGTACCCACTTTGAAATTTGAAAAAGCATAGATGATCCTAATCCTCTAATATCAAAGTTCTGGACAATGTAGGATGGTTCAAGTAAAAGCGCAAACAAAAGAAGCAGTCAAGTGCTATCTCCTAAGTGAAAAATTTGACAAAGAAGAGGGGAGAAGCCTCGAAGTCCCAAGACGAGGAGAAGATGGAAGAGGCCTCGAAGTCTGAGAAGGAGGCGAAGAAGATGAACAAGGAAGCTAAAGGAAAATAGGGACGCTATAGCTACACTAAGATTATTATATATGGCTTTAGGCTCTATATCTATATATGTGTCTATGTGTGACAAGGGCAAGGATAGATTTAGTGTGTTTTTTATTACATGGACCTAGTATGTGCTCACCACAACCTTGCCCAAGGTTGCCCGGACTTCGCCCGAGCCTTGCACAAGGTTTGTCCGAACCTTACCCACACTTGCCCAAGGTTGCCACCATCCTGCACAACCTTGCATGCACCTTGTCCAAACCTAGCTGCGCTGTTTTCGAACCTCTAGCCCTTTCTTTGTTAAGTATATAAATTCTAGGGGAAATAATAATAATAATAATTGTTGTGTGACAATTAAGTAGGTGTGATGTAATATACACACATACAAAAATCATGTAATTATATTGTGTGACCCCAACCCCCACCTTGGATTATAAATAGAGGCCCAAGGCTCACATCCTTGAAACCGCCACGGAGCAACAAAAGAAAATAAAACCTCTCTTAACATTTCACCCGCTTTGAAATTTGAAAAAGCATATCCTCTGAAGCTAATTAAAGATCTGGAGAAGACATGCAGATTCAAGAACTAAAAGCGCAAACAAAAGAAGCTGTTAGGTGCTATCTCCAAAGTGTAAGATTTCACAAAGAAGAGGAGAGAAGCCTCGAAGTCCTAAGAGGAGGTGAAGATGGAAGAGTCCTTGAAGTCCCAGGAGGAGGAAGAGATAGACGAGGAAACTAAAGGAAAATAGGGATGTTATAATTATATAGCTGCACTAAGATTATTATATATGCCTTTAGGCTCTATATCTATATATATGTTTCTGTGTGAGGTGATAACAAGTTTATGTTTTTATGTATTCTAGTGCATCCATGCATATTACAATGTTTGTATTGAAAATCCATGTCCATGTGTGTCTGTTGGGAAAAAAGAGAGAGTATATATGTGTTTATAAATAATTTTTTTAGCCAATGTTTATATATAAATTAAGACTGGATTTTTAATAGGTTTGGTTCCCAATAGCGATGCTATTCTTTTGGGTTTTTCAGCACTAAAGATAATATAAAGTTCAACACCTTAATCTGCTTCCACAAATTCTTAGGTTCTAATAATTGGTCACATATTTTTGTAATTAAATTTGTATTGCATATGCGCTCACAATAACATGCATGCAAGTACAATTAGAATAAGCTCTGGTTATCTTGTTCAGTAACGGATTTATTTTTTGTCTGGTAAATGATTTGATTAAAAACGCACATCTATCCTCTATTTTTCGAGCAATCTAATCATCATCACATTAATTGATCGGCTTGTATCTTATGTGTGTCTTAGGTTCGGTTTAAAGAGAGAGTAAAAATTTGAATGTCATTTATGTAAAATGATTATAAACAAGACCTTTTCAAGGGCATGGATAGATTTATTGAGTTTTTAATTACATGGACTTAGTCCATGCTTACCGTGACCTTGCCCGAGGTTGCCTGAACCTCACCTGAGCCCAGCCCTAAGCTTGTACAAGGTTTGCTCGGAACTTGCCCACACTTACCCAAGGTTGCCACCACCCTGCACAACCTTGCTTGTCCAGACCTAGCCACACTGTGTTCAAACTTCGAACCTCTGTCCCTTTTTTTGTTAGGTATATTGTTTGAAGAAAATAAATTCTAGGGGAAATAATAATAGTAGTAAGTATTGTGTAATAATTAAGTAGGTGTGATGTAATATATATACACGCACACATAAAAACCATGTAATTATATTGTGTAACCCAAGGCTAACATCCTTGAAAGGACCACGCCGGAGCAACAAAAGAAAATCAAAACCTCTCTTGACATTTCACCCACTTTGAAATTTGAAAAATCATGGGTGACCCTATTCCTCTTAAGCAAATCAAAGATCTGGAGAAGACAGGTAGATTCATGAAACAAAAGAAGCTATCAGGTGCTATCTCCAAAGTGAAAGATTTGGCAAAGAAGAGGGGGTGGAGAAGCCTCGAAGTCCCCAGAGAAGATGGAAGAGGCCTCGAAGTCCTAGGAGGAGAAGGTGGATGAGGAAGTTAAAGGAAAGTAGAGACGTTATAGCTGCAATAAGCTTATTATATATGCCTTTAGGCTCTATATCTATTTCTATATATATACCTATATATGTGTTTGTTTGTGAGGTGGTAACAAGTTTATGTTTATATATATTCTAGCATCCATGCATATTATAATATTTGTATTGAATATCTATATATATATATGTGTGTGTGTGTGTGTGTGTGTGTGTGTTGGGAAAAAAAAAAGAATATATATGTCTGTGTTTCTAAATAAATTAAGAGTTTAGAATTTTAATAGGTTTGGTTCCCAATGGCAATGCTATTCTTTTGGGTTTTCCGAACACTATAGATAATATATTGTGTTTTAAGGGCGTGGATAGATTTATTGTGTTTTTTATTACATGGATTTAGTCCGTGCTCACTGTGACTTGGCTCGAGGTTGCCCCGACCTTGCACAAGATTTGCCGGACCATGCCCACACTTTTCCAAGGTTGCCACCACCCTGCACAACCTTGGCCGCACCTTGTCCAAACCTAGGCCGGATTGTGTTTGAACCTCCAGCCTTTTCTTTGATTTGAATGGTGGATTGGAGGGAATTGGAAGAGGGACAAATCAAAGTTACTTGGGCTGACTCTCACTGTGAACTGCAGCTAGCCAAAGATGTGAGAAAATGAAGAAAGGAAACTATGATAATACACACTACATTTATCCGCATCTCTCAAAGGCTCTTCCATTGTGAATCCCATATCCACAAGCACGAATGCTATCGCATCTTTCTCTAACATTAAGGAAATGTTTTCCTCCATGCATCAAGGAATCATTAATTTAGTTACATGGATGCTTAAAAAACCCTAATATTTTTATAATAAAGTAGGGTTAATAATCAACTGACTCAGCGAGCTATCTCTCTATCATGGGACAAATATCAAATCCTATAGCATGGGATTAAAAAAAAATGCACCACCACCTCATCATCAACCACTACTGCATCCTTTTCACTAGCCCTGCATATTCTGTTGCTTTCCCATTTCTCTTTGTTTTGCACTACAAAAAAAAAGGTATTTTGTAGCGGTGGACTAGTAGCGGTTATATTAAACCGCTACAAATTATGACATTTGTAGCGGTTCTTACCTAAACCGCTACAAATTTGTAGCGGCAAGAATATTTGTAGCGGTTTCCTACAAAAAACCGCTACAAATTTGGCGCGAAATTCCCGCCAAAACTTGTAGCGGTTATTTTGTAGCGGTTAATGCACAATAACCGCTACAAAATACCAAAGGTCATAATTTTGTAGCGGTTCTTGCCCAAAACCGCTACAGAATTTCAAGAGACTCCAAATTTGTAGCGGTTCTGGGCAATAACCGCTACAAAATTTCAAACGTTGTGAAGATTTGTAGCGGTTATTGTAGAACCGCTACAAATTTAATTATTTGTAGCGGTTAGAGTAGCGGTTATTTTTAATAACCGCTACTAATTACTGGCCTATTTAAACCCCCCACCTCCTTCATTTCTCCGTTTGCTCATTTTGTTTCCTGAGGTTTCTCTGAGTGATTTCTTCGAGATTTGAGCGTTCAGACGGCTCTATAGGAGTTTTTGGTCAGTATTCCGCAGTATTTACACTTGAGGTACGTATATAACACGTATTTTATTTATATTTGTAATTTTATTATATTTTTGCATGATAATGTGACTAATTTTTTGTTAATTTGTACAGTTGATATGGCTTCAGGACAGGATAAGGGGAAGGGGAAGGCCCCTGAGGTCCCCAGACCGAATTTACGGGGTGGCAGCAGCCGGGCAGGGGGCAGAGGGAGGGGGCAGCGCGCAGGCAGGGCTACCGAGGCATCTCAGCCCATCCCTCCACAGGAACCGCAAACGATCCCACAGGCGACGACCGCAGCTGAGGTGCCTGAGGTGGAGGTGCCAGAGATTAGCGTTGAGGACTTCCTCAACGAGGAGGAGTTCGAGATCCCGATTAGTGGGTTCAGGGAGATGGAGCAGTTCCTCGATGAGGAAGAGGCTCGGGAGCAGAACAACCCACGAGGGTCGTCTTCGCGGTCCACTGGGTTTGAGGTGCAGGTCGAAGGTAAATTATTTAATTTTTTAATTTTTTAACTTTTTAACTTTGAATTATAATTTATCTAACGTGCGGTCAACTGTGCAGATGAGCAGGGGAACGTGTCGACGAGGAGGCTGGATGTGGCCGGTCTGAACAGCATGGACCGGTCCCTGCGAGTTGTAGTGCCGTGGAACGAGGGCACTGACCAGCCGATCCACAATGGGGGTCACCTGCTTAACCGCTTCCTGAGCGATCTGGGATCGAATTGGATGCGGTTCCCCGTTCACTTCCCGACATGGAGGCACATTCCGAGGGGGCCGAAGGATCAGGCTTGGGAGGAGGTGATTCAGGTAATTAAAACTATTCAATTAATATTTTTTTAATTAATTCTATTTAATTATCTTTTTTAAATTATGATTTTTAGTATTATTGATATTTAAATGTATTTTTTTCAGCTGCGGTTTGCCGTCCGGGCCAACCGGAAGAGGTACGCCCTCGTGAAGATAGGCGACGCCTGGAGGAACAGGAGGAACCGTCTCTTCCACAGTGTGGATGGGGACGGGACGATGCCTCTGGAGCAGCTGCAGGAGAGCGTACCGGACGGCGTGCCGCCGAACGACTGGGCGCGTTTCGTCCAGTTCAGGAGGAGCCCTGAGGCGCAGGTAATGTATTTATTAGATTTTTGATATATAATTTTGTAATTGTTAAATATTAAATTATAATATCAATTTATTTTGTATTTAATTTTAAATTATAATACATTTAATTTTTTTTTCCAGGAGCTTGCTCGGAGGAACGCCGCGAACCGGGCGCAGCAGACGATCCACCACACAGCAGGATCGAAGACCTTTGCTGTGACCTACAGCGAGCTGGTAACTTTTCAAGTACTTCACTTTTAGCTGATTAATTCATAACACTAATTATTGTTTTGTAATTGTTTCAGGAGACGAGGGCACAGCAGGAGAACCGTCAGACGGACTATGCGGAGCTGTACGCCATCACACACAGACACCGTGACGGGACTGCGACCTCTCAGCAGGCAGAGGCGGCGATTGTAAGTTAATTTAATATTATATTTTTTATAATACCAAGTTAATAATGAAAAATTGTAATTATTAATTGTTTCATAAAATGGCAGGAGCGGATGCAGCAGTCGCAGGCTGAGCTGCGACAGACCCAGCCTGAGGAGTCACAGGGGTCAGTGGACCCGACGGCTCCTCTGAAGGCGGGCCTTAGTCAGCCTGAGCACCCCAGACGAGTGCGGGGGATGGGGATAGGCGCCAGACCCAGCATGATCTACGGCAGGAGCGCCGCGTCTGAGGCTGGCAGCTCTAGAGGGGTCAGACGTCGGAGGGACGAGTCGATTGACCAGCTGCGGTCAGATTTGCAGCAGCAGATGGCGCAGCAGATGCAGCAGATGCAGGTACAGCAGCAGCAGCAGCTGCAGATCCACGCAGACGCTATATACGCGCAGCAGACGCAGTGGCGTGAGATCGCGAACACTATGCTCGAGGGAGCATGGGGTCGGCTATTCCCGGACGAGCAGCATCCAGCGGTCCCCCCTGTCCCTCACTACGTCGTCCCGGGCACGACTCCTCCTCCTACAGCTCCTCCTCCTGCTGATGAGGATGGTGCGGTTCAGTCTACGCAGCGGCCCGATCCAGCGGCATCTGAGGGAGCCCCACCTGAGGGAGCACCAGAGGATCAGCCCCCAGCTTCTTAGTTTAGGACATTTTCTTTTCTTTTAAACATTTGTAAATATTTATGAGATTTTATTTAAGAATTTTCTTATTGTGTTTTATATAATTATATTTATATTATTATATCGCATTGAAATAATTTATAAATGATTTAAATCTAAATTTAAAAAAAAAAATTATATATATATATTTGTAGCGGTTTTTGGTTAAAACCGCTACAAATGTATATATTTGTAGCAGTTATTAGTACATAACCGCTACAAATATATAATAATTTTATAAATTAAATATATATATATAATTTATTTTTTTTAATATATGTTAAAAAAAATAAATTATATATACATTTATAAATAATTTATAAATGTATATTTGTAGCGGTTTTGAACTCATAACCGCTACAAATTTACTTGTATATTTGTAGCGGTTTCGCTTCAGAAACCGCTACAAATATATATATGTTTGTAGCGGTTATACACTAATAACCGCTACAAACACTCAAATCATTTGAATTTTGAAATTTGCCGCCTTTGTGCACATTTGTAGCGGTTACCTTATGTATAACCGCTACAAATTAGAAAATTATTTTTATATTTAATGTCCAACGGCTTTAATATTAGTAGCGGTTTAATATATATAACCGCTACAAAATTATAAACGTTGGAATTTCTGTAGCGGTTGGTGTAGCGGTTGAATAACCGCTACAAAATGATAAACATTGGATTTTCAGAATATAAGGTTCTAGGCATTCGTAATTATCTTCTCACTCATCTTCTTCTCTATACTTTCTTCTCTCTCACTTGTAGCTATGGATAAATCATGGATAAGGTTGCCGCGCAATTCTCCTGAATATTTGTACGGATTAAACAGTTTCTTAGATTTCGCATTCACTCACGCCAGCTGTAACGGCAAGATCGTCTGTCCGTGTCGGAAATGCAAGTTCAAGAAGTGGCATCCACGAAATGTTGTGAAGGAACATTTGCTTGTGAAGCCTTTCCCTGAGGACTATACGTTCTGGGCAGTTCATGGTGAGAAAGCCGGCGTTAGATATGACGAGGCTCTTCCTCGAAGTTCTCAAGTAGGCGTTCAAGTAGATGAAGATGATCCTGTGAATGATGCTGTGCGTGATGCGTTTGGATTTCAAGGCGACAACTTCAACGAAGAAGTGCACGGCTCTGAGCCGGCTTTTATGGGGAATGAAGCAGCTCGGGATTTTTTCAGCTTGATGGATGAGGCAGATCGTCCTTTATATCAAGGTTGTCGCAAATATTCTAAATTATCTTTCTTGATCAAATTGTATCATATCAAGTGCTTGTGTGGGATCACGGATAAGGGAATGTCGATGTTGCTCGACTTATTACAAGATGCATTCCCCGACGCCGAGATTCCCACAACCTTCTACGAGGCCAAGAAGATCATCAACAGGTTGGGGTTGAATTATCAAAAGATTGATGCGTGCCCAAATGATTGTATGCTGTATTGGGGAGTCGATTCCAGCAGGGAGACGTGCAAGAGATGTCACACATCGAGGTACAAGACAATTCGGAAGGGGAAAAAGCAGAAGAAGAAACCTGCAAAGATTCTCAGGTACTTCCCTTTGAAACCTCGTCTACAAAGATTATTTATGTCGTCTAAAACTGCTAAGCACATGAGGTGGCATGCCGTTGATAAAAACGAAGACGGTAAATTAAGACATCCGCGGGATGCAGCTGCTTGGAAAACGTTTGACAACGACTTTTCAGATTTTGCGACTGACCCCAGAAATGTTCGGCTTGCGTTGGCGACCGACGGTTTCAATCCTTTCGGGAATCTTAGCACAAGTTACAGCATTTGGCCGGTAGTCTTAGTTCCCTACAACTTACCCCCTGGATGTGTATGAAACAAAGCTCTTTCATTATGTCTATGATCATTCCAGGCAAAAAGGCACCGGGCAATGACATCGATGTGTATCTCCAACCGCTTATTGCGGAATTGCTTGACCTGTGGAATGTCGGCTTGGAGACGTACGACGCTCATAGCAAGACTTTGTTCAACATGCGTGCAGCCTTGATGTGGACGATTAGTGACTTTCTTGGCCTTGGCACATTATCTGGTTGGAACGTGCACACTGGGTCGGCGTGCCCGGCTTGCAATTTTGACTATGACGCACTGCGCCTTCCCTACAGCCGAAAGTGGTGCTTTATGGGGCATCGGAGGTTTCTCGATGGAACGCATAAGTTCAGATTGCAACGGAATCGCTTCAATGGGAAACCAGAGAAAAGAGGACCACCACAGGATTTGTCCGGTACAGATATCTTACAGCAGCTTGAGCATGTTGACGTCGAGTTTGGAAAAAGCGACGGTTCAGCACAAACTCGCCAAAAGACGCGCAGGACTTCGGCGCCTCAGCAGTGGAAGAAGATAAGTATCTTCTTCACGCTTCCGTATTGGAGATCTAATTTACTTCGCCACAGTCTTGATGTAATGCACATTGAAAAGAATGTTTGCGACAATGTGCTGTATACGCTGCTTAACGAACCCGGCAAGACAAAAGATCACCTTCAAGCTAGGAAAGATTTACGCGACATGGGAGTTCGTGAAGACGCTTGGCCAGATGAGAATGACAGATTTACACCGGCAAAGTTTACCCTCACAAAACCGAACAAGGATGTGTTCCTCGCGACGTTGAAGAAATTAAAAGTTCCTGATGGGTATTCAAGCAACATTTCTCGATGTGTCGACTTGCAGGCTCGAAAGGTTGCTGGCTTGAAGAGTCACGACTCACATGTTCTTATGCAGCAGTTACTCCCTCTGGCTATAAAGAATACACTTCCTCCTGATGTTTCCATCGTTTTGGTGGAACTTTGTTCTTTCTTTCGGAAGTTGTGTTCTAAGGTTTTGATCGTTGAGGAGCTCGATCAGCTGCAGTCGAAAATCATTCTTACGCTTTGTCACTTGGAGATGATCTTTCCTCCGTCCTTTTTTACTGTGATGGTTCACCTCACAGTCCACCTCGTTCATGAAACAAAGCTCGCTGGACCAGTACAATATCGTTGGATGTATCCGATTGAGAGGTACTCATTTTAAATATGTGCTTTCATTTATTGTCCGTATTTAATGTTTGCTCGTCGTCCTTTTCATCATTTTATATCAATTTTCTCTTATGTACTTCGTAGGTTCCTTGGGAAATTAAAATCTTACGTGAGGAATAAGGCGTGGCCAGAAGGTTCTATAGCTGAAGGCTATATAGGGGATGAGGTGCTATATTTTTGCTCAAGGTACTTTGATGATCTTGAGACGGCTTTCAACCGCCCGCCTCGTGTCGACGATTGTCCTGAACCTGCGCCGACATCAGGAGAATTTATCCCTCGTGTTGGTAAACCAGTTGGAGCAACTGAGAACTTCAAACTAACGGCAACTGAGAAGTTCCAAGCACATAGACATGTCTTGATTAATTGTACTCAAGTTGAGCCTTTCATACGGTAAGAATTGTACACTCACATGTATGTTATTCGATCTATATCTTTCGTAACATTTCTCACTTTCATTTCACTAACGCCTTTCCATTATTAATTGCAGGGAATTCAGAAGTCATGTCAAGCGTCAGCTCAGGATCCGTACACAGACATCCTCGGAAGTTGATAGGAGGGTCTACAGAGAATTCCCGGCCTGGTTTGCGCGCAGAATACTAAATGACCACAACCCACACTCACCGGATTTCAGATCCCTCGCAATCGGCCCTCTTGATCATGCAAAACGGTTTACAGCATACAATGTCAATGGTTTTAAGTTTTGCACGGTTTCACGGGATCAGGGATTGCAAACACAGAATTCGGGTGTTTATGGTACATTTGGGACAAGGAGTTATGCGAGCAGCAGTGACGCCAACATGCAGTTCGGAGGCGTCCCTTATTATGGCAAGCTTCTTGATGTGGTCGAGCTTAATTATCAAGGCCGTTTCACCGTGACGCTGTTCAAGTGTTTGTGGGCAAATACCACTACTTCTCGGGGACTGACAACTAACGACCTAGGGATCACATCAGTCAATTTCTCACGCCCGATTCATACTGGTATTTCTCAAGATGATGAGCCGTATATTCTAGCTTCAGAGGCACATCAGGTTTATTATGTCGAGGACGAGCGGCATAGGGATTGGCACATGGTCGTTCATTTAAAGCCAAGAGACCTTTACGATATGGGTGAAGGCGATAACATCGCCTACGAGAGTGAGCCATTTCAGCCAGCTGATTTTGAAAACTACTTCCCTGAAGGCGATGACAATTTACCTCTACTGCGGTGAGTTTTTTTAAGTCCACGTCATTCCAATTAAATTTTTTAAATTTAATAATACATCAATAATAATAATTTTCTACAAAATTTCTGTAGGGATGGCGACGATGAGTGATCAAATTCAATTGTAAAAAATTCGTCTTTACAAAAAATGCAAAAAATTTGTGTTAAAATAAAATGTAAAAAAAAAATTAAAATAATATTTGTAGAATTCAAGTGTAAAAAATTTTTCTTTACAAAAAATGCAAAAAATTTGTGTTAAAATAAAATGTAAAAAAAATTTTTTTAAAAAAAATTAATATAATATTTGTAGCGGTTATTAAACCGCTACAAAAAAAATAAAAACTGCTACTAAATAATAACCGCTACATTAACCGCTACAAATAATTAAACCGCTACAAAAATATAAATAACCGCTACTAATTAGTAACCGCTACATTAACCGCTACAAATAATACGTGAATCCCTATAAATACCCTTATCACAACTCATTTCAAACACTCCCCAATTTCTTTTCACCTTACCCTTCTTTCATTTCCTCTCATTTACAACTTCTTTCGTATGAGTAGAGGAGCTGAATAATACGATCAAATATGGTAACAACATTTTCAATTTCTTTTAGAATACTTCTTTCCTTTCTATAAAATTTATTCTAAACATCTTTTTTTCTAGATATATCTTAACTCTATCTCATTTTCATTTATTTTTCATATACAATTACATTATATTATAAAACATAATAATTCCTTATTACCTAACTATCGTTAATAATATTATTAACATAAATTTTATACTAATCATATTCAATTACATTTTTTCTTTTTAATTTATTGATAAGTTAAACTATTAAATAATAAACTAATTGAAATAGATAAAATAATAACAAATTAAACTAATTAATATAATATTGAAAAAAAAGAAAAATATCAACGGGTGTTTTTAAAAAAAATTTTAAATATTTGTAGCGGTTATTAAACCGCTACTAAATAACGCGCCTTTTTGGCGGTAAATTTGAATTTCATGAAATTAGTAGCGGTTCTAAGAACCGCTACTAATTTCATGAAATTCAAATTTGGTAGCGGTTTCTTAACCGCTACAAATAAAAAAAGTCATTTTTAACAAATTTTCATTTTTATATATTTGTAGCGGTTTTTTAACCGCTACAAAAAAAAATTCTGTTTAAAGACTGTAAATAAAATTTTTCATATTTGTAGCGGTTATATAACCGCTACAAATATCTCTTGATTTTGTAGCGGTTACTATTAACCGCTACAAAGTTTGTAGCGGTTATTTTTGATTGAGTAGCGGTTTTATATAACCGCTACAAAACCGCTTGCAACGTACGATTTAGTAGCGGTTTTTCTAACCGCTACTAACCTAGTTTGTAGCGGTTAGAACCGCTACGAATACCTATTTTTAACCGCTACTAAATCACGTTTTTTTTGTAGTGTTGTTTCACTTTCCTTGGCTGTATTATGAAATAAATATGGTTCCTACAAAAGCAAAGATATTGATAATACATTTCTTCTTAAATGACAGAGTTATATTAAAGAAGGTAAAAACATAATCATTTGGATGAGTTCTTCCTTCAAGTCTTCTACTCTTGGTCTAGCATAATCTCCACAAATGACAAGAGCGAATAAATATAAATTAAGGATTTAAATATGTGCTTAGATAAAGTGATAACAGTGAGAAAATAGATTTTAAATAAAATTGATTTATACTTATGATTCAAAGAATAGAATTTGTTATAATTAATTTATAAGATTAGTTTTGGATATAATTGAAAAGCAGAATTAAAAAGCCAAAACTTTGCGGTTTTAAGAAAAATATCTAAACACTTCTTATGCATGTTAAAATCAATTATGAACAAAAAAATCATGATTATATCATAAAGTTATTATTATCTAATCTTCAACTATATGTTGTGTTTGGATAAATTTTTAGGAAACCGTGGTTTGGCCTTCAAAACTAATAATTACATGTATCCAAACACACCCTAAATCATTTTATTTCACTACTCTTAAATTATAGCAAATTGTGTTGTTAGTAAGGAATGAATAATATAAGTAAGCGAGTCTTTATTGACGAAGAAACGAAAGTAAACTGTCTTCATTGTTACTTCCTCTCAGTTCGTATATATTATTATAGCACTACTATAAAAAACACAAGTTATGGTATTTAATTTAAAGAATACTATGGTGTTTGGAAAGTGTCATAGCTTCCAGCATCATTAAAACAAGCTACGGTGCCTCTTAAATATATGGAAGCGTTATAACTTGATTATTATTTTTTTTAAAAAAAATATAACTTCCTACGGGAAGCGCCGTAGGAAGCCTTTTATTTTTTAAAAAAATAATTTTATGACTTCCTACGGCGCTTCTTGGCGCTTCCCTGGAGAAGCGCTGTAGGAAGCCTTTTATTTAAAAAAAAAATTTATGACTTCCTACAGCGCTTCCTTGAAGAAGCACAGTAGGAAGTCTTTTATTTAAAAAATAATAATTTTTCATAATTATTTTATTTTTATAATGAAAACCTCCATTTGCAATCCAAAATCCACAACAAAATGAAATAATATAGCATGTATCTTTTGTAATATTGGGTCTTCATGTATCAAGAATAAAAGAACTCTAGCATTTAAGTTGCTTAAATTTGAGCCATACACATTACTTTTATGGTGGATTAAACTAAGTATTATTATATTTTTAAGCTCAAAAATTAAAAAAAATTACAATGTATAAAAAGTTCAAGAAGATAGAGTTGATACTTCAAATAAATACCTGAAAAAAAAATTATGAGCCCACATATAAAATTTATGACAAATTTAACTAAAAGAAAAGGTAAATCAAATGTTGAAAAAAGAAAAACACTTAGGGGTTAGGGAGCTTCTAAAGGAGGCCGAGATAAGAAAAAAAAACATGGGAGATGAAACTTTCTATAGCAATCGAGTTCTAGATGGGGGAGCTAGAGAGAAAGCGGGAAGATAAAAATGAAAATAAAAACGGCAAGATATGGCAATTAAATTACAAGGTAGGAGAAATTACAACACTTTTTTGTCAAAATGTCGAAGCTTCTAAATTTGATAAAAAAACCTATGGTCAATTTTAAACAAACAAAAGCTACAAGGCTTTTTCTCAAAGTGCAAAAGCTTCTCAATTTAAAAAAAAAATAAAAACCAATTTTTTTTTGTTAAAAAATGTCTTAGACGGCGCTTGCTTACTAAGTGCCGTCTAAAACTGAGCTTTGGACGGCGCCTTAAAATATCAAGGCACCTGTGGTGCCTTGAAAATTTAAGGCTATGCCTTGGACGACGCTTCACTATGCAAGTATGCAGTGCCGTCCAAGGCCACACCCTTGGCCAACGCTTCATAGTGAAGCGTCGGCTAAGATCACGTCTTGGACATCATTTTATGGTGAAGTGTCGTCTAAGGATTTTTATTAAAACAAATTTAAAATCTTTTTTAATAGGAATGATTTATCTTTAGGTTTTGACTTTTAAACTGATTCTTAAATTTAATTTTTGTTTTTTTAGTATAGACAAACTTTTTCAAGAAAGCATTTTATCATAATAATGGAGCTTTGACACTTACAGAATTTCTATTATTTCATAGTTACCACATGGTTTTTTTAATAGTATTAAAGGGATTAATTTTTTTAAAAAAAATAACTGATTGTACGGCGCTTTCTCATGCAAGTGTCATACAATGTATTAAGTAACTATAGCACAATTTCTTACTTAAGCGTCTAGTTGGCACATGTTTTCTTTCTTTCTTTTTTTTTAAAAAAAAAGAAGTCTCCTCCACCACTTGTTTGAAGAAATGTCATAAGACTGACGTCGCTAAATTCATATTTTATAGTAGTGTGGGGCAAAGTTAACCGCATGCTTCTTAAGGAATTATAGTTAACATTTGACATCATTTACACTTGTAGAAAAATGTGTGATTTTCCAATTTTTCCTCTCACTAAAATTAATCATCAAAATAAAATGTTGCCTAAAAACTAAAAGCTGTCTAACTTGTTGCAATTAAGGAGCGACAAGATTCGATAAAAACCTTAACTATCAAATCTTTGCCTAATTATCAAATAAGACGTTAAAATTTTGTTCTATAATTAAGACCCGGGAGTATATTGGAATTGGGGTGAACAAAGGCCTGAACATAAAAGGCTTAAGTTAGGCCCATTAATTAGGATTAGAAAACTTTTGTCACAAAAACTTCTAAAGTGGATGATGTTAATGAATGGATTTGTTATTTTAGGAATTGAATTCTCTCTACTTCTCATCTCATCGATTAGAGTGAAAGTTGATAGGTCTAAATTTACTATTTATAAAATTATTTTTTTAAAATAAATTCACCTTGATATGGAAGATTCACATCATGTTGTGCGTGACTGTCACAAACTTAAATCTATGTGTCCCTCCCTCATTAAACCAAACTTTGTTGATAGGACAACCGGACAAGGTTATGGATTTCATTTTTCCTCTTAGATGATCTCATTCTTTTACTTACTGTGGCCTATAATAGTCCTTTCTTGTTTTCTCATTTTATTATCAAAAAGAAAACAATAAAGAATCTTAGTGCTTGTTTTGGAAACAACTAAACTATGATTTCAGAAGTCATTTTCCGCAAGTCGAGATAAAACTCTTATAATATATTTACCTCGTAAATCGTAAAAACACTTCTAAAAAACTAAAACAAACAGTCACTTAAATCTCGTAAGTCATAAATTTTAAATTTAAAGTGTACATACACTTGAATTTTTGAGCGTCATGTAGTTGTTGTGATTAGGGTAGAAATATAGGCTTGAAGTTTTAAAGCACACTTACAGAAAAATTACAAATTCCTCAGAAAAAAAGACTCATTAATTAGTAAGATTTAAGCCTGTACTATGAGCGTCATCGCTAAAATAAAAAAAAAAAAAAAAAGATTTATTAGGACATGATACACGTTGAAAGAATGGGGAATATACGTTGAAGATAATATTATGCGAAAATTCCAGATGAAAAATTTTAAAAAAAGTAAAAGACAAGAGGGATGCTCCTAATTTCAATATTCCTAAAAGATATGAGTTCCCAAAATGGGATATTGAAAATTCATGTTAAAAGATTCAAATGCCCTCACATATATGTACTCCCTCTGTTTTTTTCTTTAATTATTTTTTATCATCACAGGAAAATTCTTCATTACTTTTTGTTTGGACAAAAAATTCTTCATTACTTTCAAAGACAACACAATGTCATGATTATATGGCTAAGACAAGATAGAAAGACAAAATGAAAACAGTATACTATTATTAGCTCTAGTCTTTAATATACTCCGTTCCTTAATTTAAACTATATCTCATATTAATAAGAACGGGAGGTAGGGGGTGCCTATGTACTTATATTCATTCATTCAATACATATAATAAATCATGAAAACTATTGGAATCATTATCCACCATCACACACACATAGATATATAAATTAAAAAGCTGTTGGTTGAGGTGGTAAGCGGATCACCCCCTAAAAAAGATAACACAAGTTCGGGAAGCGCATTTGTTAGGAGAAGTGAAAATCTTTTGCGCTCTAAGTCTTAAAAAAGGAAGCCCTTACTCAATTTAAGAAATATATATATATATATATATATATATATATATATATATATATATATATAAACTAATGAAAACTAGAACACACCAACCTAATAAATACTATAAATTAAAAATAATACCATTCATTACCACTCTGATCCTATTTATAAATCATTTTTAACTAATTCTCACATACCAAGGAAAGTTAGTTACCTGGTTAACCATGGGCTAAATTTCCAATTTCGCCTTTATCTATGAATGGTTCCAAAAGTCAACATAAATAGATTCTTTTTGCTTTTGTTTATTACAATTAATAGAAGGTAAAAAAAGTACAAAATGCATTTACTAAAACTGGACTTATAAATATGACTAAATTTTTTAGTCAAAAAGGATTTATAAATAGAATCAGAGCGATACTACTATAAGAGGCGGCGGCGGCAACTTCACCAAGTTTCCTTCTTCTTCTCAGCTTTATCTGCTGTCTCCTCCAACTCAGTTGTTTTTCTGATTATGTGAATATTGAAGTTGGAAATCAATTTCTTTCCTACTTGAGGAATGCAAATGAAATCCATCAGCTCACTTATTTAGGCATCGATCAGTGCCTACAAAATAATGTTCTGATAATTAATTAGATATCGCAATCATAAAATAATCAGCCATATAATTATAATGGGTTCACTTTGCATATGGGGAAAAATAGTTCTTTCCTCAATAATGACTAATCTTGAGTTTGTCAACTACAAATGGAAAGCGACAATCAAACTGGGTGAAACAAGACGGTCTCAAGATCTGGGCGGAACCAAATGATCAAAAGATATGGGCAAAACTAGATGGTCAAAAGAAATGGACAAAGATTTGGGATGAAACCATACACTCTCTAGGGAATGGAAGATCTAGACGGAATCAAACAATCAAAAGATCTGGGCGGAACTAAATGGTCAAGAGATTTAGACAATGATTTGGTATAGAACCGTACTCTCCCTAAGGAATAGACCTGGGATGGAACCAGATAGTCTGCAAAGGAAAGAACACATGCATAGTGGGGCCTCCTATGCACTAGACGAAGGAAGGTGACCGAAGTCAAGAATTCTTTCATAGGCCAAGACGACCGAGAGAGTACGTGACAAAGAAATTTTGGGTTAAGGATAAGCCAATCTTGCTAATAAGAAGAAGGTTCATGAGTGTTCTATTTGTAGGGCTAAGTTTGCTTCAAGTTATGCCTTGTTTTGTAGTATGTAAGAGTTTTTAATGAAACTGGAAGTAGAAGTGAGTTTTAAAATTTGTTTGGTAGGATTGAGATAGAATGATGGAAGGGAGATATAATATTTAATTAAAATATGTACTCATAATATGAAAATACCAAAATACCCTTAAAGGAAAAAAGCCTCTTTCACTTTCATCCTAAGTTAACCACTATGCACTACGTTCATAATGACAATAGCTGTCACTAGAAACGCAACTCACCGAACACCTCTCACGAGGAACACTACTTGAATGAGATCGCAGCTTAAACCAGAAAAAACAAGTAGAAGGAGCGATCTTGTCTATAAATGAAATTGGAGCAATCAAAATTGCACAAAAAAAAACAATTAATAAGAAGCTAGAACAATGAAGAAATCTTCCCTAAATAGAAATCAAAATCAAAAACAAAATCAATGTTTATAATTGAAACTAGAAAGCCAAATTAAACCATCTCAAATTACATGGTTGAGTTGCACTATCAAACAAACATAGATCTCACGCTTGCTACCGCTAGGTGTAGAGATCGAAGAAACTTGCATATCTAATGAGGGAGAAGAAGGAGATCGAAGAATCAAGCAAATCAAAGGAGATCAAAGACGTTGTCCCTCTCAACGGCAATGACAAGCTCGGAACGGGTAGAAAGGCTATAAGCTCTGGCTTTTTAACTTGGTGTCATAACTTGAGGGGGTTGACAGTTGTCTACAATCACATCTCTACCGTTGTCTGCAGTTACAGTCACCATTCCGATCATCCATATCTCCACCGTCATCATCCCATGTCACTATTTGCGGCCATTGAATGTCTCTTGTATAGAGGGCTATTTGGTCTTTCAATGTCCAGTTCCATGGAGCTTCCGACACTTCCATGGGTCAGGGTGAGGAACCCCCTTCCATCATTTTTTATGGGAGTGGCTTCCTTAGGGAGCTAGAATCCATCACATCCATCACACCAAACATACTTAAAATGACTTCCATTGCCAATTCCACTTCTACCCTCTCTAGTTCAACTGTATCAAACAGGACATTAGGCTTTAAGCTGCCACATGAGAAGGCACAAAGAAGGAATGACAGCGAGACTAGGTCCTCCTCCTCCTCAACACTTAAAGAAGTATAACAACTAAATAGTAGATTTGTCACTACGAGCGAGAAGGAATATAATGGATGTTTTCCATTCTTCTCGTTCCTCTTTCTCTTCTTCTTTCTTCTTCATTATTAGCTCTAATACCATTTCAAAATTTGAAGAATTGAAATAGAAAGGAAATGAGAACCTCTAGAATATTATTGAAACATTAATGCTTAATACTTAGTACAAGCAACTGAGTAAGATCCTTTATATAAGTAAATCTAGACTAATCCTATAATCTAATCAAAATAAATCTTAATCAAATATAAACTCCAATAATAATATTTCTAAGATATATCAAATATCAACAAATGATATATGATATCTCAGTATGAGAATATATTGTTAGATATTATTAGTTTTGATGATGTCAAATATAGATGTGAAATGATAAGAGCAAAAAGTTTATGTATTTATAGTTTGACTAATTATTGCGTTTAATGTGTAATATCATGTAGAAGATATCAAGTTGCATAATGGAGGAAGAATGAGAAGATATTGAAGATAGAAGTTATTAAATATGAGGAGAAATCAAGAAAAGAAAAGAGTTAATGAGTTTGATTATTGGGAATGATAAAAAGAATAAAAAGAAGAACTCGCAAGATCTCAAGCTCTTAGAAGTGATATTGGAGGTTTTTACGGTGAAGTGGAAGTTAGAATGATTCAATCAGAAATTAAAAGTGGCTAGGTCTTTCAAAATATTGGTGTTTATTCAAATAACAGGATTTTATTCGAATAATGAGCTTATTGTTCGAATAGAAACAGATTATTCAAATAGAAGCAGTGTTCTTCAGCGACCTTTGTTTCATTCAGCATGGACAAGGTTTAGTAATTTGGTAATATCTCCCAAACCACAACTCGGATTGAGGTGAAACTAGTGGCATATAAAACTAGACTCCTAATATGTCATTTTGACACCAAAATCAAGTTAAAAGGAGATGAGATTAAGGAGAAATGAATTTTGGAAGATGATATGAAAATCAAGTCATATTTCAGAATATGGTTCAATATTTTGAACATAACTTTCAAACCACAACTCCGATTGAGATGAAACTAGTGCCATATGAAACTAGACTTAACCATGGATAGGTTATGGATCATATTTAGAGTTATATTAAAAGAGATATGATTTCTGGAAGTTGGTGCTCAAAATCAAGCTCTGTTCCAGACCAATCGATAGACATTGGATCATAACTTTTAGAATACAAAGTATTTGTGATTAATTCTAGTTGTTGTACAGAGTAGACTTAGAGGGCTTTCTAAGAATAGGTCATTTACCAAATTTAGAGTTATATGCAAAGAATTATGGCAGTTAGAATCAGAAGTCTATTCAGATAAAAGTTGTAGTATTAGATTGTGAAGGTTTAATATCAATTTTATTATTCGAATAGAAATGGGAGTATCAACACCCATTTCTATTTTGATATTTACAGAGTAATAGAGACCATGTTCCATCGGCATATAGAAAAGTACAATTACATTGATAATAGTATTTGTTTACATACAGACATCAACAGTGCAAAATACTAAAATATGACAATCATGTCCAGAATATCCCAAAAATAAACCCATTACAGACTATATAACCACAATCCCCACCTTGCGAAATGTATACATCAATTTCCCTTTTCTATGCCTTTCCTTTTGATCAGCTAGCACTCGATGAGACATTTTGATTTAGAAAAAGAGATGAGATTCTAAGGAATCCCAGTACATACGATCAACATATAAAATGCGAGAATTTAATATGAAATGCACCGTATCAAGTAAAATGAAAATTCATATCATCCATGTGTGTACAAAAAGTTCAGGGCCAAACACCAAGTTACAACCCCTACGTGTACCTTAAACGAGTCCTTGACTACAACTAGGTAAGACTAGTGTACCTCAGCTAGGTCTTAGACCACAGCTAGGTAATGTGCCTCCAGTACATGTTCAAGTCACAAAATACAGTAACACACATCATACAAATAAAATAAAATGCACTGTATCAAGTAAAATGAAAATTCATATCATCCATGTGTGTACAAAAAGTTTAGGGCCAAACACCAAGTTACAACCCTTACGTGTACCTTAAACGAGTTTTTGACTACAACTATGTAAGACTAGTGTACCTCAGCTAGGTCTTAGACCACAGCTAGGTAATGTGCCTCCAATACATGTTCAAGTCACAAAATACAGTAACACACATCATACAAATAGTCACATAGTATATGAGAGATAGTAGTCCCTATCTAAACTTTTTCCTAGCCTCAAATGGTCCCCTTGGTCAAATGTGCCACTACTGGCGTCCAACTCAGTCCTAAAACATCAAATGTACAAGAAATAGGTTGAAATCTATCCATGTATCATTTTAGACACTTCTATAGTGTTTATTGTGGTTATATTAGCCTATAGTGCAAAAGTACTAAAATGCCCCCGTGATCTCGGCCTGGGCTCGCCATACCCGGTCCGGCTGTACTTTTCCTAAAATTTTGACATGGGCTATTCTAACATATTTTCACCCAAGGAATCCATTTTCAGACTTGGAGTTACCAAATTCATTGTCAAATTATAAAAAAACCCTTGACAGCCCCTATTTTAGGGTTTCAGTGGCGTTTTTGTAATTATGATTTTTTGAGCTTTTCCGAAAAAGTGACCAACTGTAACCCCACCTAATTTTATCTCCTGAACTCAATAGAACCATCAAATCATTGAAAATTTAACTCTAAGGCTCTCTAACAGCCTTAGCCAAAATTGACAAGAACTTCAGGAAAAATCGAGGTTTTGCGATTTCAACTCTGTAAACGCGTTCCTTTATACTCTTAACTACTTTATTGACTATTCCATTATGTTACAACTACCATTGAGCACCAATTTGGGCAGCATAATAGCCCCACACACCCATTTTCCATTTTTTACAAACACAAACAATCCGGCGAAATTTCACTGATTAAATTGTCCACAACAACTAGAATAGTCAATATACAAGAGTTTGGAAATTATCTCAAGCTCCCACTAGGTTTTCCTCGATGTGGCTGAAAACCCTAGCCCTTCAACAACAGATTTTTGATCCTCCAAACCTTAAACCACATGAAATAGTAGCTTAGGAACGGAGTTATAGCGTTAGAAGCTAAATTGTCGGAGGATTCAGCTTACCTTATGAGATTTATTCTTCTTTCTCTCTCTAAAAATTGCTACACTTCCTCCCTCTTTGTGGCAGCTATGGCGTAAAAAATGGGCTGAAGAAGGATGTGAATGATTCTTTATAATATCATATCATGCTTTAATTGATTATTTAATTAATATTCCAAAGATTCCAAAACTAATTTTTATGACATAACTTTCTACATTCATGTAACCATGCCATTATGTCCAACCAATATTTCCTTTTACATGCCACATGTAGGAGACCCCTAGGGGTCCCTCCCTATGGTTTCAATTGGTTTTACAACTTTTTCCAGTTGATGTAAAGTCTCAATTTGGTCAAAATTGCACTTTTTGCTCAAATTTTTCATAAATTCATATTAAATTGATCAAAATATTATAAATATATTTTTCCCACTTATTTTCCTTAATTAATTGAAATTAACTTCAATTAATTAGAAAATAATTAATTTTGTGCTAAATTGGCAAAATTATGATTTTGCCATTACCTTTTTAATCTAATTTCTTTTCTTCTTTTTTATTTGGCCAATTTTCATCAATTTTGGACTAAATATTTTCTCTATTATTTCTCCATTTTTGGACCTTAATATTAGGCTTTTGAAATTATCCAAACTAATTCCATAATTAGTTCTGCCCAATTTCTCAAGAAAATGAACATTTATAAAATTCATAAATTCCAAATTCATGAATATTCACCATTTTATGACATTTGTCAAATAATTATAATATATTTGGTGAATATAAAATTTTGGGTGTTACAGTTTTGCCCCCACTTAAATAAATTTCATCCTTAAAATTTGCTACACCTATTCAACAAAAAATTGTAGGTAATGTTTTTTTCCACTTTCCTCTGTTTCTTTTGTAGACTCTTTGGGCGATAACCCTTTCCAGAAAATCTTGACGAATGGAATGCTCTTGTTTCTGAGCTGCTTTTCCTACCGATCAATGATTCGGCCAAGTTTGACTTCATAAGCCAAATCATCACACATTTCCACGTCTTCATACTTTATTACATGTTCTGGATTAGGTTGATACTTTTTGAGTTGGGAAACATGAAAAATATCATGCAGTCTGCTCAGATTTGATGGCAAAGCAATGCGGTACACTATTGGCCCAATCTTCACCAAGATCTCAAATGGACCAACGTACCTTGGATGCAAGTTTTGGACCTTCAATGCTCTGCCAACACCCGTAACTGGTGATACTTTCATGAATATGTGGTTGTTGACTTCAAATTTCAGAGGTTTTCGCCTCTTGTCCACATAACTCTTCTGTCGGCTCTAAGTAGTTAATAAACTCTGCTTAATCAATTTTATCTATTTTGTTGTCTGATCAACAATATCTGGGCCTAACAATTGCCTCTTAGACAACTCTATTTGCATAAGGGCGATTGACACTTCTCCCATAGAGTACCTCATATGGAGCCATCTGGATGCTCGAATGACAACTGTTGTTGTAGGTAAATTCTGCCAACGGAAGGAATCTGTCCCAGCTACCTTTGAAATCAAGTATACAAGCTCTTAAGATATCCTCTAGGGTTTGAATCGTTTATTCTATTTGTCCATTTGTTTGAGGATGATATTTTGTGCTGAATTGAAGCTTGGTACCTAAAGCCTCATGAACCGCCTTCCAAAACTTGGAAGTAAACCCACATCTCGATCAAAGATGATATTCTTTGAAGTACCATGTAACCTCACAATCTCCTTAATGTAAATTTCTGCCAGTCTATCAGGAGAATAGTGGACACTGATAGGCAGGAAGTGGGCTATCTTTGTGAATCAATCAAGTATCACCCATATAGCGGTCGTGGTTTCTAACCTTGGGTAATCCTGTTATGAAATCCATAGTAACGCATTCCCACTTCCACTTAGGAATCTCGGGGTTTTACAGAAGCCCCGATGGTAGCTGATGTTTGACTTTCACTTTCTGACATGTTAAACAACTAGTGATGAATTTAGTCACCTCTCTTTTCATCCCTAGCCACTAGTATTGGGCCTTCAAGTCATGATACATCTTGGTAGCCCCTGGATGCAAAGTATACTTACTCTTATATGCCTCCTCCAGGATTTACCGTCTTAGCTCTGATTGCGATAGAACATAAATTTGCTTCTTGTACCTGACTAGTTTGCTAGGTGATAAGTCATATTCTTAAGTTTCACCTCGAGCAATAATATCCCTAATAGATAAAGCTTATCTATCTGACAACTATGATTCTTCGATCGCTACCTCCAGATCATTGTATACTTCACTGACAGCACTACTCACCAAAATTTTATTTGGCGGATTACAATCTCGAAAATCCTTTATTAGAGTTTGCTCACGAATCATCATGGTTGCCACCTGTACTAACTTCTAGCTGAATGCATTAGCAACAACATTAGCCTTTCCGGGATGATATTTGATTTTCATATTGTAATATTTCAGCAACTCCATCTACCTGCGTTGTCTCATGTTGAGCTCTTTCTAATCATACAAGTACTTTAAGCTCTTGTGGTCGTAGAACAACTCTATGGTCTCACCATAGAGATAATGTCTCCAAATTTTCAGAGCAAATACAATTGCCACCAACTCAAGATCATGAGTGGGATAGTTCAATTCATGAGATTTCAGCTGACGAGATACGTATGCTACCAATCGGCCATTCTGCATCAACACACATCCCAATCCATGCCTACTAGCATCTGTATAAACAACATGCGTAAACTGTGGATCTGGGATCGTCAGCACCGGTGCTGTAGTTAACATTTGCTTCAACTCTATGAAGCTCTTCTCACAATTCTCATCCCATACAAAATGTTGAGCTTTCCGCGTGAATTTTGTCAATGGCAAGGCAATTCTGGAAAAATTCTGAATAAATCTAGACCCAGAAAACTACGTACTTTAAATACAGTCTCTGGTCTCTTCCAGCTTAGTATTGTTTCCACCTTGCTAGGATTAACAGAAACCCCTTTATGTGAGACAACGTGGCCTGGAAACTTTACCTTTGAAAGCCAAAATTCACACTTTACTCAACTTGGCATAAAGTCGCTTATCCCACAATATGTTCAATACGGTTCTTTAATGCTGCTTTTGCTCGATCTTACTCTTCGAATACACCAGTATAACATCGATAAAGACTACTATGAACTGGTTCAGGTACGAACGAAAGATTCAATTCAAAGCCCAGTAACGAATGGCACCCTTAAAGCCCAGTAACGGCTGGCATCATTTTCAAAGCCCTGTACCGACAGGCACCCTCAAAGCCCAGTAACGGCTGGCACCCTTTCAAAGCCGTATACCGGCAGGTACACGGCTTTCAAAGCCCTGTACCGGCAGGTACACGGCTTTCAAAGCCCTGTACCGGCAGGCACCCTCAAAGCTCAGTAACGGCTGGCACCCTTTCAAAGCCCTATACCGGCAGGTACCCTCAAAGCCCAGTAACGGCTGGCATCGTTTTCAAAGCCCTATACCGGCAGGCACCCTCAAAGCCCAGTAACGGTTGGCACCCTTTCAAAGCCTTGTACCGGCAGGAACCCTCAAAGCCCAGTAATGGCTGGCACCCTTTCAAAGCCTTGTACCGGCAGGCACCTTCAAAGCCCAGTAACGGATGTCACCTTTCTCAAAGCCCTATACCGGCAGGCACCCTCAAAGCCCAGTAACGGCTGGCACAATTCTTTTAAAGCCTAGTAACGGCTGGCATAATTCTTTTAAAGCCCTGTACCGGCAGGCACTATTCTTTCAAAGCCCTGTACCAATAGGCACCCACAAAGCCCAGTAACGGCTGGCACAATTCTTTTAAAGCCCTGTACTGGCAGGCACTATTCTTTCAAAGCCCAGTAACGGCTGGCACAATTCTTTTAAAGCCCTGTACCGGCAGGCACTATTCTTTCAAAGCCCTGTACCAACAGGCACCCTCAAAGCCCAGTAACGGCTGGCACAATTCTTTTAAAGCCCTGTACCAGCAAGCACTATTCTTTCAAAGTCCTGTACCAATAGGCACCCTCAAAACCCAGTAACGGCTGGCACAATTCTTTTAAAGCCCTGTACCGGCAGGCACTATTCTTTCAAAGCCCTATATCAGCAGGCACTCTCAAAGCCCAGTACCGGCTGGCACAGTTCATTTACGCCCCACCAAAGTCCTATGCTACTAGGCGCTTCACTTCCATTCTAGGTAATCATCTATCTCCACTTGCGTTCTTCTCCCCTATGAACCAAGTAAAGAGAGGCATGGACACTATATTTTGTCCAAACCCTCTTTGGTTCCAAGGGGGTACCTTATTCTCTGGCTGAACAAAATACGTGTTTTTTATCTTTACTTGCTTCATAGATGAGAATCTCACTTTTCTTAGCTACGAAACAAGTAAAGAGGGTCAACTGTGAACACCCTATTTTATCCGGGCCCCACTAAAAAAATAAAAAAATAATTGATAATGATTAATGTCCAAATTGGCAATCATCATTGAAAGAAAAATAAAAAAAATGAAAATAAGAAAAATAAGAAAATCCTCCTATTGATGATGATCGGTGTCTAAATAGGCAATCATCATTGAAAGGGAAAAAATAAAAAAAAACGAAAATTAAAATAAATCCCCTCATTAATATGATTGGCATTATCATTCATTAAGGGAAAATAATAAATAAAAAGAACGAAAAATAAAAAATAAAAAAATCTCATTTATGTTATAGGTTTAAATTAGGAAGTTATTTGTGGGGAGAATAATGAAAAAATCTCCACTAATGGTAATTAGGTCAGGTTAGGAAGTTTTATCAATAGAAAATACAAAAAAATAAAAAACGAAAATTAAAAAAAATTTCCATTGATAGTGATTGGGTCAAGTTAGGTAGTTCTTAACATAAAATACAAAAAAAATCAAAAAACAAAAATTAAGAAAAAAAAGAGCATTTATGAAGAAAACCCTACCTTGAGACTATAAATAGGAGTGTAAGGGTTGAAGCAAAGGGGACAAAAATTTTGGAAGAATTTTGAGAGAGTAAGGAGATAAGGTCTGTGGTTAAATTTTCATCCTTTTATTTGATTTCACTTTTACATCTCATTTTTTTTTCTCTCATCTAATATCCCTTGGTTCATGCTTACCTCATCATTCATGCACTATGACTTTATCCAATATGCATTACATTGCTTTACTTTGTATTATGATGCTGCTGGACGTGTTTTAGCTCATTGTGGTCTTGTGGATTTACATTTTATTGTCCAACTGAATTATCTCATACATACGCAAAAGCGGGTTCAAAGAATAAAAGGTACGCATAAATCTCTGGAGCTGGCTTTGGTCCTTTTCTCCCAAAGAAAAGGATCGTCCTTTTCTTAGTGTGGGCCGTCGGATTGATATATCAACGGTCCAGATTTAATATATTATAAAAATATTAGTATTATATTATAAAAATATTATTATTATATAAATAATATAATAATAATATTTTTATAATATATTAAATCTGTACCGTTGAGATCTCAATCCAACGGCCCACACAAAAAAAGGATGGTCCTTTTCTTTGGAAGAAAAGGACTGAAGCCAAACGCTAAATCTCCTCACTTTTGACTTCTTTTTTGTTTAACTTGTGCTACTTTTCTTCTTTTTTTTTCTTAATCCCTTTCTTAGGTCCTCTTTCAAAAAAAAAAAGAAAAAAAATATTTTGGCACATTTTGATAAATGAAAATAAAATGGAAAAACTCTCTTTTACAATAAAATAAAAAAAAACGTTTTTTGAAAAAAAAAGTAAAAAACACAAACCCAACAAAAAAAAGATATTTTTCTCAAATGAATTAAATAAACATTTTTCTAAAAATCACCAAACAAGTGATACTCTTTTCTACCCTCCGAACTACGTGGGCTTTGATTCCTATAAAAGGTACATAGGCCCTAGGTTTTCATCCTAGGTCAAGTCCAATTTTGTAAATAAATATATTTTTTCTTATTTTCTTATTGTAAATAAATACTTTTTTTTAAAATAAGTATATTTTTCCTTATTGTAAATAAGTGTTCTTTTTTTTTCCTTCTATTTCTTTCATTTCATTTAGTTTCATAAAAATTCTTTTTTTATTTGGGTAATTATAATAATGTTAAAGGCTATTTTTATTTTTAAATAATTAACTTAGGGTAACTATTCTTATGAATGGGTGTTGTGGGGTGCCTAACACCTTCCCCACACACAATCGACTCTCGAACCCTAAATGGTTTTTGTAAACCAGTTTCCATTTTTAAAAAGGTTTCCAAAATTATCCGTTTTCTAAAATTTTGGTGGCAGCTCCATGTTTTCAAAATTCCGGGCGCTACAGTATGTCTTCACCATAACCCCTCATGTATTCATTCAGGCAATCCTCCAGGTGATCTTACCTTTGTTGTACCCCCTGAAGTTCACCTCTTATCTTATTCATTGTATTTTGTTGTTGTGCTAGCATATGTAGTATTTGCTGCTGAAATGGATCTGATCCAGGAATCGGTATTGCCTCATGATTACCATGTCCTTCCTTATCATTATTATGTCGACCCCTTCCTTGGCCTCTACCTCATGGCCTCCCTCGCATCATCTTTATATTACAAACTACATGAAAATAGAGAAAAATTACATTTCATATAAGAGCAAGGGCATTTTCATCATTTCATAAAAGTCAGAGTACACAGACATGTCATACATAGCATACAACAACTATTTATAGTAGTTATAGAAAAACAGAAACATCATATAACCTATAAACTACTGTACATGACATATTAATCATTTTTACATTACACTTTTTAAAATTCATACAACTTCCTAGGGGTCACCTATCCTAGGATTGCCCTGTGTTGAGCACGATTAACTTTGTCTATACCCTCCTACAATACTGACTCCAGCTAAATCTTTTTTTCTCCATCGGTTCTACCTGACTGCCCTTGTCTCGTAATACGTGCCGGTTAGCTCTGGTCAACAGAACATACTGTATAGGTCCTATATCACTCGATGTACATAAACTTCCGCACTAGGTCAATGATGTGCCTCCAAAATATCCAGAAGTTCGCTCTCGGGCCCGTTCGACAATAAGGTTCTTTTGCCGGTTGCAATATACTGTATCTGGAAAGAAATGCATCGTAGTAAAAATCCAAAACTCGTTCGGAAACTGGGCATCCAACGGCACCTGTATCTGATATAGGGACTCTATACCCCTCAAAAATGTCAGATATCAACCTTTGGGTGTATCATGCTCTTGTAGTGCTCTCTGGTATCTGCCCTTGATGTAATATCCCAGCTCTAAGTCCAGCTATAGATCATATGGCACCTACACTGGCTCTGCCTGAGACTCATGGTCGCTCAGGTTATCCTCTGGGATCTCCTTCGGATCATCATCGAGATCCCACTCTTCACCGATCTCCTTAGATCTTCATCGAAGTCCTCCTCAGAGTACTCTCTGGTCTCTCCTACTTGAGACTGCCCTAGGGATGATAGCCTCGGGTTTGGACCGTACACTGGCATCTTCGGCACACTCTTCCATGACGTCCGTAACATACGTATACCATCCAGCCCATAATACTCTATATATGGTTGCTCGTTCAATATCCTCTACTTCGACGGACTCTGGTTGACAGATGCCTCTGACCCCTTGAATGGTACAATAGAGCTGGTCATGGGTTCACTCAAATTGCTCATGGTTATGTCATCAAGCAAACAAAACTATATCAGTATACCATTCTAAGAATGCCAGAATCGCTTATTAGCTCCGCCAGAACAGCTTTGGGCTCTGATACAAAAAATGTCAACACCTATTTCCATTTTGATATTTACAGAGTAATAGAGACCATGTTTCACCAACATACAAAAAAGTACAATTACACTGATAAAAGTATTTGTTTACAGACAGGCTTCAACAGTGTAAAATATAAAAATATGTATAATCATGTCTAGATATCCTAAAAATAAACCCATTACAGGCTATATGACCACAGTCATTGCCTTGGGAAATGTGTACATCAATTTCCCTTATCTACGTCATTTCCTTTGATCCGCTAGCACTAACTGAGAAATTTTGATTTGGAAAAAGATATGAGATTTCAAGGAATCCTAGTAGAAACATACGATTAATATATAAAATGCGAGAATTTAATATCCAATGCACCGTATCAAGTAACATGAAAATTCATATCATCCGTGTGTGCACACAATGTTCAAGGTCAAACACCAAGTTACAACGAACCCCTATGTATACCTCAGCCGAGTCCTTGACTACAGCTAGATAAGACTAATGTACTTAGCTAGGTAATGTGCCTCCAGATGTGTTCAAGTCACAAAATACAGTAATATGCATCATACAAATAGTCACATAGTATATGAGAGATATTAGTCCCTACTTAAATTTTTTCCTAGTCTCAAACGGTCCCCTTCATCAAACATGCCAACTACTGCCGTCCAACTCGGTCCTAAAACATCAAATGTGCAAGAAATAGGTTAAAACCTATCCATGTATCATTTTAGACACTTCCATAGTGTTTATAGTAGTTATATTAGCTATGATAAAAATTTACCAAAATGCCCCCGGGACCCCGGCTCGACCCGGCCGTACCCAGTCCGGCTATACTTTTCCTAAAATTTTGACATGGGCTATTCTGACAAATTTTCGCCCAAGGAATCCATTTCTAGACCTAAAATTACCAAATTCATTATAAAATTACAAAAATACCTTTGAAAGCCCCTATTTTAGGGTTTCAAGGGCGTTTTCATAATTATGCTTTTTTGAGGTTTTTTGAAAAAGTGACCAACTCTAACGCCACATAATTTTCCTCTTGGACTCAATGGAACCAATTAAATCATTAAAAATTTAACTCTAAGGCCCTCTAATACCCCTAGCTGAAATTCACAACAACTCAGGGAAAAATTGTGGTTTTGTGATTTCGGCTCCGTAAACGCGTTCCTTTATACTCAAAACCACTTTATTGACTATTCCATTAGGTTACAACTACCATTTAGTACCAATTTAGGAAGTATAACAGCCCTACACACCTATTTTCCATTTTTACAAACACAGACAATCCAGGAAATTTCACCGATTACATTGTCCACAGTAGCCAGAATAGTCAATATACAAGAGTTTGGAAGTTACCTCAAGCTCCTACTAGCTTTTCCTCAATGTGGCTGAGAACCGTAGCCCTTCAACAACAGATTTTTGAGCGTCCAAACCTTAAACCACATGAAAGGGTAGCTTAGGAATGGAGTTATACGCGTTATAAGCTAAATCGTTGGAGGAATCGGTTTACCTTGTGAGATTTCTTCTTCTTTCTCTCTCTAAAAATTGCTGCACTTCCTCTCTCTTTGTGGAAGCTATGGCATTAAAAATGGGATGAATAAGGAGGTGGATGATGCTTTATAATATCATATCATGCTTTAATTGATTATTTAATCAATATTCTAAAAATTCCAAAACTAATTTTTATGACATAACTTCCTACATTCATGTAACCATACCATTATGTCCAACCAATATTTCCTCTTTCATGCCACATGTAGGAGACACCTAGGGTTCCCTCCCTATAGTCTCAATTGGCTTCACAACTTGTTCCAGTTACGTATATAAGTAAAGTCTCAATTTTGGTCAAAATTGCACTTTTTGCTTAAAATTTTTCATAAATTTATATTAAATTGACCAAAATATTTCAAATATATGTTTCCATATTTTTTTCCTTAATTAATTGAAATTAACTTCAATTAATTGGAAAATACCCTTGACAGCCTATATTTTAGAGTTTCAAGGGCGTTTTCGTAATTATGCTCTTTTGAGGTTTTTCGAAAAAGTGACCAATTGTAACCCCACCTAATTTTTCCTCCTAAACTCAATAGAATCATCAAATCATTGAAAATCCAACTCTAAGCCCCTCTAACAACCCAAGCCAAAATTGACAAGAACTTCAAGAAAAATCGGGGTTTTGCGATTTCAGCTCCGTAAACGCGTTCCTTTCTACTCCTAACCATTTTATTGACTATTCCATTAGGTTACAAATACCATTTAGTACCAATTTAGGCAGCATAACGGCCCCACATACCCATTTTCTATTTTTAACAAACACAGACAATCTGATGAAATTTCACTGATTAAATTGTCCACAGCAACTAGAATAGTCAATATACAAGAGTTTGGAAGTTACCTCAAGCTCCCATTAGCTTTTCCTCAATGTGGCTGAAAACCCTAGCCCTTTAACAACAGATTTTTGAGCCTCCAAACCTTAAACCACATGAAATAGTAGCTTAGGAACGGAGTTATACGCGTTAGAAGTTAAATCGTCGGAGGACTAAGCTTACCTTGTGATATTTCTTCTTCTTTCTCTCTCTAAAAATTGCTACACTTCCTCCTTCTTTGTGGCAGCTATGGCATCAAAAATGGTCTGAAGAAGGAGGTGGATGATGCTTTATAATATCATATCATGCTTTAATTGATTATTTAATCAATATTCCAAAGATTCCAAAACTAATTTTTATGACATAACTTCCTACATTCATGTAACCATACCATTATGTCCAACCAATATTTCCTTTTTGATGCCACATGTAGGAGACCCCTAGGTATAACACCTCAATCAAACAGCCAAATACTTAACCATAGTAATTCAAATATCGTCAATAAGGATGTTCAACATCCAAACCATTAAAATACAAATCAATTTAAATAAAGCCCAAATCATAGTGTTAAATCAAATCCTCAAAATATTTCCTCAAAACAAATTAAAATGCGGAAGTCTTAAGGTCATGGTAATATAAATGACATAACATGAGCTCTAGGAGCACAAAAGAGCCTCCAAGGCTCACTCCATAGGTGCCATCCCTTGATCCCTACTAGAACAGTCATCTGAAAATGTTAATATATATAGGGATGAGATTCCACGTCTCAGTAACTACTGAAAGTTTCTACCGTACACAAGCAAAACTCATATGATAAAAAGGAACTGATTACATATATATCCATATATACCATAATTCTCATACAAGACAAAAACAAGTTTAATCACCATTATATCAATCTGTATTTTCATCACAACATGTAATATACAATTATGTCATATGCAATATGTAAGATGCAACCTTCCTTATATCACTGTCCATCCTTATTCCGCTGACTGGAGCCATAGGCTAACACATAGTCCAATAGAAACCCATCCATTTGACTGGATTGTCCCTAGCTCACCAGTTCTTAAGATACACTCGGCCAAAGGTGTAGAGCTTAAATCTGGACTATGGCTCCCCTCCTTAAAGGAATACAACTAAGGAGGTGTCACATGTCCCACAGCTCCAATGAAATCCCGACCAAAGGAAAACATGGAAGAAAGGGCCCTAACAAGTACCATCCACTGTGCACCGAGTGATGGCATACCATGTGATAAAAGATCTCAACATACAAATTCCTCCTCACTCCAACCCATCACAGATGCAACCGCCATGACAGTAATAAATATAACATCATTAAAAGGCAAAGTACAATAATTCATACTTCCATTCATATCAAATATCATAACATATTCAAACATGCTAAAAAAAGAAATAATAATCCAATAATACATTAATTATCATTAAATTATTAATTATATGAACACAATGAGTTATATAGAAATTTACTTGTAACACTACTTATTTGAGAATTTATAATACAAACACATATACATATAATTCAGTCCATTTTTCTTTAAAAAAAATATAGTCATTCACAATCATACGCAATTCACAAGTATATGGAAGAATATTCAGAGTTACCTGCTACTTTTCCACTTATATACAATTACCAAAAGTTACTCTAAAGCTCTCAGAGAGAGTCTACAAAGTCACAAACACAAATATTGATCAATATATTGTGCACATTACCCCAGAGTTACTCTAAGGATATTCGAAACCTAATCTAAGGCTATTCTAGAGCCTTAAAGCTACCTTCTTAGATTAAGTCTATAAACTAGTCTAAATTCACGTTATGTAATGATAGACACACACACACACACACACATATGTATGAATGTACTTTAACAAAAATGTATGGCTATAGAATAATAAGAATGCATGTACGGAGTGATGCATATGAAAATATAGGTGTGTTCAAGAAGAGAACTATCCAAAGGAAATAGTGTAAAAACAAATTGGCAGGAATAACACAAGCCCTTTAATATATAACTAAGAGTAAACTAACTTGAAGTTTAGGACCCACTGTGGTGCAAATATAAAATAAATAAATAAATAAACAGAATCTACAGCTTCACAGGTTGATTTTATGTGGCGGTAAAAAAAAAAGAGGAAGAAAAATGGGTTGGGAGATAGAATAACAACTGTGAAATTGGGTTCAACAATACACATGTATTATAATATTGAAATTTTGATGTAGAAAATGAAGAAAGACATGAAGGCCAAAAGAGAGATAAAATAAATGTGAAATGGGTTCAACAAATATGAGAGAAATTTATACACACACACACACACACATTTAGGAAGTACAAAATGAGTTCACAATAAATAAATAAATAAATATATATATATATATATATATAACACACATAAACACCCAAAAGGCCAAAAAGGATAAAGGGCGTTTAAGAAATTGGGTTAGTGTATATTAGGTGGCAAATGGTGCAAGGAATAAATCTTAATATATGTGAGTGTGTGCTATTGTACATGAGAGAAAGAAAAGTTCCGAACAGTGGGTAAATAAAGAAATCGATGAACAAAATGAAAATATATCTAAAAAGTCACAAAAATGGTTGAAGACCCTCCTATGAACATGTGGTGGAGGAAAGATGAAAAGACAAGACATGATGCAGTACTAAACAATACAGGAATAAGGAAAAGGGTGAGGAAGGGGAAAATCATGACAAGACAATGTGCAGTAGAAATAAAATGAGGGAAGTCTGGTAAGAGGGAAAACACCCAGAAGAGAAGAAGAATACTAACCCAAGAAAGTAGGGGAGCGTGGCACTGAGGGAGATAGGTGGGTGAGAAGAAAATGATCTTATATAAGAGTAGTTTTAGGGTTTAACTCATTAAAATAATATTTTATTTTTATTTATGTTTTAAAACATAACAGTACCAGCAAATGTTTTTTTTTTTGACATTTTTGTTTTTATATTATTTATTCCAACAACCATATATGTTTGCACATACATACTTATATATCTAGAATATTTATTTTAAGGATGTGTTTCATTTGTATCATTATTTCTTTATATAAAATAAATATTTATAACTTGGTATTTCTTTCAAACTATTAATATATTGCTTGCTCTTTGAATATATGAATCCTAAGCCACAACTAATTCTGAGTACTAAAAAAAATAAGGATGTTACACTAGGAGTCCCTCCCTATGGTCTCAATTGGCTTCACAACTTATTCCAGTTACGTATATACGTAAAGTCTCAATTTTGGTCAAAATTGCACTTTTGGCTCAAAATTTTCCATAAATTCATATTAAATTGACCAAAATATTCTAAATATATTTTTCCATATTATTTTATTTAATTAATTAAAATTAACTTCAATTAATTGGAAAATAATTAATTTTGTGCTAAATTGAAAAAATTATGATTTTGCCATTACTCTTTTAATCTAATTTATTTTCTTCTTTTTATTTGGCCAATTTCCATCAATTTTTAAACCAAATGTTTTCTCTATTATTTCTCCATTTTTGGACCTTAATATTAGGCTTTTTAAATTATCCAAATTAATTCATAATTATTTCTACCCAATTTCTCATGAAAATGAACATTTATAAAATTTATAAATTCTAAATTCATTAATATTCACCATTTTATTGAAGTTCTCAAATAATTATAATATATTTAATGAATATAAAATTTGGGGTGTTGTAGGGAGTATCCAAATAAACTCTTCTTCACTTGTAAGAGGTTTGTTTGAATAACATAAGTGTATTCGAATAAAAACACCTATCTTGTGTTAGTAGCTATTCGAATAGGCTAGGGAATTCAGGCAAAAAAAAAAAGGCTAGGGAATTGGTTATTCGAATACATTTCAACTTTAAGGGATTATTCGAATAAGTAATGAAGTATTCGAATAAAGATTATTCATTATCAAAGAAGCCTATTTGAATACAAATTTTTCTATTTGAATAAAAATCAATATTTTATAAAGAAGCCATTCAAATACAAAGGATATTATTCGAATAGCCAAGTTTCCAGAAAACAAAGCATCACCTCGAAACTTCTGAAAATCATAGGAATGATTGTGTAACCCATTATTTTTGCTTCTAATCACTCTAACACTTCATCATATTAGTGATTAAGCATTTTTAGGTGATCAAACAAGGATAATTAACACATGACTTGGATGAATTTCACAGAGCGTAAGGAGCGTATAACGTAACAGCTAGTTTTTCAAACACCATAACGATCAAGATGAACAACGGGACTCAACGGATAGTTGAAATACTCCTAATGGTCGTATCCTACTCAACTATAAATACAGGAGATTTAAGCAGAGTGCAACAACGATGATAACTCAACAATGCCAACATGCTTATATCATGAGTTATCCACTCCGACCCAACCACTCTCTGTTTTTATCTATTTTCTATATCATGTATATTTGAGAGAGAGTTATTTGCATTGTACTTCAATGAACATTTTATCCACTCTGTGAGAGAGTTTGTAAACACTTTCAACTGTATTTCTGAATTGATCTCAAGGTAGAGGGACCTTGATAGGGTTGATTTCCTTAAGTGGGAAGCTATAAAGAGAATTGCCGGTAAGACTTTCTGCGCATAAGACTTACGAGGTGCAAGCAGTAGAGAACATTGCTGCTCGTAATACTCATAGGGGTATAAGTAGGAGAGAAAATTGCTGCTCATAAGACTTGCACTGGTAAGCAGAAGAGGAAGGTCTTCGGGATTGCTCTGCTCATATGACTTGTCGTAAGGGGGAGTATCTTAGTGAAAGATTTGTAAAAGGCTTCACAAGTGCCCAGGTAAAACGTGTGGGTTTGTAAAGACTTTTCTTGTGCCCGGATTAAATAAGAAGATAGTGGATTTAAAAATTTCAGGAAGAGCCTGAGGATTGGACATAGGTCATCGCAGATTGGACCGAATCAGAATAAATCACAATTTGCATATTCTCTTCCCTAAACTCTTATATTTCTAGCATATATTATTTAATCTAACTGTTGATTTATAATTTATTGTTTTCATACTACTTTCACTACGATACGGAAAGATTTTTAAAGTTCTTAAGTTTTTTATCTTACACCCAATTCACCTCCCCTCTTGGGTGTCAGCTAGTTCTAACATATATCAAATATTAATATACGATATAATAATATTTTAATAAGAAAAAAAATGACAAATATAAAAACTAGTATACAATAACTCCATCTACAATGCAAACATTGATCTAAGATACTAGTATATCAGTAGAAACTGTAAAGACTTGAAAAAGAGTGAACGAATTGTTCGTAAAATTAGTGAGATTCAATGATTCCTTGAAGAGAGAATGATCAGACAAGATAAAATAACAACAAGACCCTTCCAAATTCAAGATATATAACTAGGAGGACTCTATCAAATGACTTGAGATGGGACTAGTACTTGATAAATTCTTTTGAAATAAAAAGATATGAATATAATGAATGTTGTAAGTAAATGAGCATGAAAATAGAAATGTGAAGCAAGGCAGAAGATGATGGGCGTACGTATTTCTTGAAGCTGAAGATAAATGGCTTGCCGGAAATTAAAACTGAGTGCTTACTTTTTGCCTGAGGGATATTGTGGAGGGGTTTCTTTTTCCGTGGGGGTGGTATTTATGGGGAAGATTTTTTTTCTTTCTAAGCACAGAGACCCTCCTATTAAAGGCAATTTTATTCTAAGCATTGTCGAGCATTAAAAGTAGGTACCTTTCTGAGCAGAAATTCGAACACTTATTCGTTATGTTGTAAAAGACTAGCCACTTCTACTAGACCCAACCCCCGATAGTTATGGGGAGGATTCCTTAACCACTCCCAGAATAATAATTTTAAACCATGGTTTGGGTCTTTGGGAGTAGTAAAAACCATGGTTTTGAATTCATCAAAACCATTTTCAGGTTTTGTTAGTCATATTCCTTCGTCTGCACGTCTTTCCATTTTTCCTCTTGCCATTCTCAACATGTTACTTTGCCCATTAATTAAGTTTGAAAATGTTGGTGCAAAAACGAAATATATTTAATTATTCTATTTAACTGATTGATCCATTTACTAACTACTCTATATATTTTTAATTATTCTGAAATGAAATGAAGCACAAATTTGCTATAAGTGGGTGGTAGCTACTACCTAGCTTTGCAAAAATGGAATATATTATGTTGCTCTCAACTAAACAATGAATTCCTTCATCTTTCACACCTTTCCTCTTCAAGTTAATGACTATGAAAAGTTCCAAATAAATAATTATAATTCTGTACAGCAAACACAAGAAAAATGAAAATAAATAGTAGCAAAACTAAACTTACATTACAATAAAATGTTTGGATCAACTGGTAGTGGGTTGTTCCAACTTAACTATTAGTCTCGTGTTTAAGCCCTAGGTATATAGCCGCAATAATTACTAGGATGTAACGATGTTCCTCCAATTGTGGGCCTATATCCCTGCAAGCAGGACTAATCAGCTGATACTAGCGTTAGATATCAGTAGATTAATTAAAAAAAAAACTCGTGTGATTAGGCTCCAATGGAAAATAATTTCCTTCCCAGCCGGTCGCTTGACAGTCCTAAAGTATACGTAATACAGTGGTAATCACAAAGTCTAGAAATCTAAAATAGAAATTGGCGAAAAAAGAGAAACCTAAAATAGAAATAAATCATAATAATTTTCGGAATTAAAGATAATTTTTTTAGGATATATATTGTGCATAATTATGCAGTAAAGGATTTGGTTTATAAATTATGGGCGTTATCCCAAAAAAATTTCCTATTTGGCAAAAAAAAAAACTCAATATTTTTGTGGAGCCTGAATTAAGGGACTGTTTAGTACAAGAGATTCAAGGAGAGAAAAACTTTATGAGTTAGATTTTAAAAAATTAGAGAAGTGAAATTAAAATTTTTTAATTATTTTTTCTTACTATCTTACATATTTTTTTATTAAAATTTTATAACTTCATTTTTAAAATTTTTTAAATATAAATAAATTTAACTTGCACTAACGGGGTCCAGAGAAATGTATGAAGGATAAAAAATTATAAAATATTTTAATGAAATTTTACAATATTGATATATTTATATTAAAGTTTAACAGTTAAAATTTAAATGTGTGTTTGTTTTTTTAATATTATAATAATATTGTTATAATGTCTTGAAACTCAATTATCAGAAATTGATGCAATAGTGGAAATAGTAAATGGAGAAAAAAAGTAAATAGAGACATTTATTGCCCAATAACTATTAGGTAGTATTATGTTTAATTTATAGTATTAACATTCTAGCTTTCCCTTGGCATTGGCTGAAAATTCTCATGCAATTGCCATGCTGCTTCATATCTAAGAGGCATGTTTCCATTAACATATACTTTAGGATGCAAATTCACAATTATTGGGGTGATGATGTCAACACTCTAGATCCCACTCTTATGTCACCATCCACATACTTCCATTGACATAATTAAAGAATTTGGATAAGCATCTATCAAATCTTCAATATATTCTATCCAACCCCTCCCATTTTCGACCCTTCCAAGTAAAATTGGGCCCTTTGGCCTCAACATCTATCAGCAACCAGATCCTCTCAGAAGCTGCTGTCTCAGCATCCTTCAGCGTCCAAATCTGGACTGTTGATTTCTTTTAATCACTACAAAAAAACATTAAATTTGTGACGGAATTTGAGACGGACTTTGTGACAGAATTAGAGTTTCTGATGGAATTTGAGACGGAATTTGCGACGGAATTGATTCCGTAGGTAATAATAGCATCACAAAAAATTTTCCGACGGAATTCAGATTCCGTCGGAAATTTTCGACGGAATTTATTTCCGTCGCAATTTCCGACGGAATTTGTGACGGAAATTTGAGACGGAATTTATTCCGTCGCAAATTCCCTCTCAATTTCTGACGGAATCTTCCGTCTCAAATTCCTTCACAACTTCCGACGGAATTCAATTCCGTTGGAAATTCCCTCGCAATTTCTGACGAAATATTCCGTCGGAAATTCCCTCTCAACTTTCGACAGAATTCATTTGGCAACTTCGGCAACCGCCCCCTCATCGCCGGCGACAGCGCGTGGCATCTCCGGCGGCATCCACCTTGTCGTCGACCGCCAGATCCGCCACGTGTCGCAACCTCTATCTGCCACGTGTCGCAACCTCCCTCCGCCATGTGTCACAACCTCATATTTCCTGGAAATGCAACTCAATTTGCCCATCCTTTGGTTCGAACCCACGACCTCGTTCGTACGCGTGCAATGCCTTACCAGATGAGCTCGACTGCTTTGGTGTTCTATTATTACACACAATTATATATATAATCTTATGTGTATATTTTTTTAAATTTCTAAAATTAAATTTTTATTAACATTAATTAACAACTAATAAGTAATTATTACCTAATATTTTATTTACTAATATTAACTAATAACTAATAAATTTTATTTTTTATATGACTATTTTGCCCCTATAAGGACCAAAACCTATGATTGAAAATTAAAAATATTTTAGAAATTAGAAAATAATAATAAAAATTAAATTAAAAATAATAAATTTTATAAAAATAATTTTTAAAAATTAAATTAAATAAAATTTAAAATATTAAATAATTTAAAAATAATTTTTAACTTTTCCACAGAATTTTAATTAATATTTTTAAATTTTTAAAAATATTAATTAAAAATAATAAATTTTTCGGTAATTGAGAGGGAATTTCTGACGGAATTCAATTCCGTCGGAAATTGCGACGGAATTCAATTCCGTCGGAAATTGCTAAATTCCGTCGCAAATTCCAACGGAATTAAATTCCGTCGGAAATTCCCTCTCAATTTACTACAGAATCAAATTCCGTCACACAATTCCGTCTGAAATTCCCGACGGAATTTTCCGTCGGAAATTCCGTGGCAAAGGTCAGAATTTCCTACGGAATAGTTTCCGTGGCAAATTTTGCGACGGAAAATATTCCGTCGGAAAATTTTCCGACGGTTTTCAGACAGAATTTGCGACGGAATTAAATTCCGTCTCAAATTCCATGTTTTTTTGTAGTGAATCGTGACCGCCCATTTATTTACCTTTAAAACACAATTTGACCATTGATTTCTTTTAACCACAACTGTTCATTTTTTATTTGTAAAAGGCACCAGACCTTTAACCCGAAGACCACCTTCTGCACATCTGCACTGATGTTGGCAAGAAATACTGTCAAAAGCAAGGTATGAGAAATATTTAGACCTCTTGTATTTGTTTCTCTCTTGTTGAAATTGTTCCATTGTCTTCAAAAAGTATTTGTGCGGGTCCCTCCAAATGTTCTGATTCTCGTTTTGTGCTATTACTAAACCATTTATGTATTTGTGCGTTGAATATAGAAAATGGTCAAAAAGTTTTTCATCACTAATGTCACAAAAATCTTTATTTTAGGGGTTTTAATGTGCAAATTTCTCTTCATTTAAAGTGGAGTATCCCAAAAAAAAAAAAAGTGGAGGTGTTTTGTTATGAAATTCATAGAAGAGAGTATATAGTTCTTGCTTAATATTGGAAGAGATTTATATATTATCTTTATATAAGAGAAAGACTAATAGTTATCTTTCCCGTTGGAAATGATGTCACCAAGAGCTATGTGCGGAGGCTATAGAAAGATTAATAATTTAATCTTGGTGTAAGGTCACATCTTGGGCTTCTTCTCACATACCCTTCAAACATTTAACCAAGGTATTGTTACTTTAAATTTTAAGTTCTACCTCGATTTTTTTTTGTAATCTCTATTTTAATTATTTTAATTATTGTAATTTCTATTTTATACAAGAACTCAGTGTGGCGCATATAGATTTATTTTGCAGGTTTCAATATATGGAAGTTGACTTGGTTCCTATATTAGGAAAAGAATTTGATAATCTAGATGAAACATGGAGGTTTTGGAATGAATATGCTTGTAAAGTAGGCTTTAGTGCAAGAAAAAATGGGTTGACAAAGAGCAAGAAAAATAAAAAGACAATTATTGCCTATAGATATGCGTACACAAAAGAGGGCAAACGAAGGCCAGATAAAAGGTGCACATTGACCACCAACAATTGTCTTGAGACCAGGACCGAATGTAAAGTTGGAATGATAGTTAGTTTGGTGGAAGGAATATTTAAGATCACCAGCTTCATTGAGAAGCATAACCACCCATTACATCTTCAAGAAACTGTGCATATGATGAGGTTTCAACGGAAAATACAAGATGCGCAAGCAGATGAGATTGATTTGGCTAGGGATGCTGGACTTCAACAAAAAGAGACTTTTGACCTTATGAGTAAGCAAGCAGGTGGACGAGCTAATCTTGGTTTCACTCGAGTTGATATGAAAAATTATTTGAAGGTTAAAAGAAGAAGTTTGAGGGATAGGGAAGTTGGGTGGTTACTTAATTATGTTGAAGAACAGATTACCGAGAACCCTTCATTTTATCATTTATATCAACTTGATATGGAAAATCAAATTACAAATATTTTTTGGGCCGATGCTCGTATGCTTGTAGATTATGCTTATTTTGGAGATGTAATTTCATTGGATACCACATACTGCACAAATAATAATCATACGCCTCTTGCCATATTTTCAGGACTTAATCATTACAGAGGCATTACGCATTGTCATATTTGGTGCAGCTTTGTTATACGATGAAAGTACAGAATCATTTAAGTGGTTGTTGGAAACTTTTTTAAAAGCAAACAAGCAAAAGAGACCTGTAACAGTTTTTACTAACCAAGATCAAGCAATGGCAAGAGCATTACTTGAAGTTATTCCTGAAGTAAAGCATGCACTATGCATATGGCATATTGGGCAAAACGGAATAAAATATCTGGAAAACAAAATGAATGGTGGTTCACATTTTTTGCATGACTTCAATAAGTGTATGTTTGCCATTGATGACAAGTCACAATTTGAAGAAACATGGGGTTCTCTAATATTATCATTCAATTTGGAGGACAACTCATGGATGCATATATGAAATCAAAGAGAAATTGGCATGTTGTCATATGAAGTACTCTACTACTCTTGGTATCCGTAGCACACAAATAAGTGAAAGTGTTAATGCAAATATCAAAAAAATTACAGACTCAAGTGTTAGTATTTGTGAATTCTTCCAAAGTTTTGAGCGAGTTGTTGGAGATAAGAGGTACAATGAGATGAAATGTGAGTATGAAGCAAGGGAGAAAAAACCAAGATTGATAGTCCAAAGTTCACCTATCCTATGCCAAGTTGCTAAGATTTACACCGCCTCGGTGTTAGAATTGTTCCAAGAGCAATTTGATCTTTTTTTTGCCACATGTATATCATCTCGAGATGAGACTGGTCTATTATTCACGTATACAGGTACCATGGTTAATGAAGACAAAAAGTGGACATTGACATTTGAGCCGAAGGATGATTATGTATGGTGCAGCTGTAGGCATTTTGAATCTATTGGGATATTGTGTTGCCATGCTTTAAAAATACATGAGGTAAATGAAGTGAGGAAACTTCCGGAAAAATATATTTTGAAAAGATTGACCAAAGATGCTAGAGATGGTCTAATACATGATATTAGTGGAAATGAAATACAAGTGGATTCTAAGCTTCAGAGCACACAATCATATCGACAATTATGTCATATGATGATAACATTAGTAGCTGAAATGTCTGATTGCTCAGAGACTTCTGCTTTGGTCCACAACTCTATAAAAACACTTTAGAGAGAAGTAAGAGAATTTCGTTTAAGGCTAAGGAATTCAAATGATGATGAGAACAAGGAAGAAGATAGAAGTAAGAGCAAAGGTGGCAACCAAGAAAACAAGAAGACGGAGTTAGAAGATAAACTACCCAAGAGCATTAAAAAAAGAGATGGAACAAAGAAAAAGAAAAGATTTAAGACTTGGCAGGAAAAATTGGGAAAGAAAAGTAGGACACTAACCAAGGAAAGAAGCGAGGAATTAGATGCTCCAATTTCATGTTCTGCACCTACAACATTGCAAGTACTACCTCAAGTGCAGTCATTTACTAGTATGTTAACGGTGGGTTTCTTGGTCCAAAATTAGATTTATTTTGTGATTTGTTTTGTTAGTGTATATCAACGAGAGGAATTTTTGAATAATAGTTTTTCATGTTAATAATATGTATACTTTGTCCTTTGTGATTTATAGGCTCCCTTACATTGTCCAACATCATCATTGGAGGCATTAGAAGAAGAGGAAATTATGCTACTAGGTACCAAAAAAACAGAGAAAGGAATTTGCACAAGTTAAGGGGAAAATGTCATTTTCATTAAAATCAATGTGTATAATACATCAAGATGCTAAATACAAGTTCGATTTTCTAATACATTCTCTACTATATCAAATATATTACATTATAGTTTTTTTATGACCCTATACTAATATCTATATTGCTCTTCCTTCTTCCTTGTTTTTATTAGGTGAAGGTCCATCTTCCATAACAGCTTCAACAATGTCCATTCAGTTCCCACTAGATGAGACTCTATTTTCTATAGCTTCAACAATGTCTAATCAAGTCTGAGCAGGGGAAAGTCCTTCCCTTATTGCTTCAACAATGTTCAATCAACATAAAGGACTTGGTAGCCACCACCTGCAATGACAATTCAAATTTCAGCAATCACAAACTAGGGGTGTTCAAAGTGTCCCGGTCCCGGTTGTCCCGACCCGATCCTGGACATTTTATCCTGGAAATTTTCTGTCCTGGTTAGGACCGGGACTGGGATCACACCTTGTGATCCCGGGAATTCCCGGTCCCAGTCCTGGTTATACCGAGAATTTCCTGAGACTGGGACCGGGAATGAATTCCCAGTCCCGGCTACCACTCGGGACGGGAACCGGGAATGGGTGATCCCGGTCTCGTCCCGGGATTTGAACACCCCTATCACAAACTGATTCAATCCTTCAAGTTTCTTTTTGTAATACAGTCACAACAAGAAGTTCCATTATGTATGACATGGTTGTGCTGCTATAATAAATTGTACTTTGTTTCATATGAAGGCAATCAGTCTAATTTTTGCAATCTTGAAAACTGCAGTTTTAAAATTTATTCTATTTCTCTTCAGTTGTCAAGCAGTAAATTTTTGCATCCTTATTTAATTCATCAATGTTGTAAATGTAAAACACAAAGATAACAGCTAGTGGCTTCATGCTCAAAAGCACCCCCTCGAGCACTAAGCAAACTATCAACCTAGAACACATATTCAAGTCAGAAGCAATTTAAAGAGCCTTTGGAGGATAGCTTGATGCCCTCAAAACACAATGACAAATTTTAAGATACTAAACATGGTCAAAACTGCTAGATTTAACTGTGCCATTTTTCTTAACTTTTCACACCGATTAATAAATTAAAATGCACAACCAGAGTCACTGTAGAGAAGATACATCATTACACTTCTACTTCTATTTCAAGAAATCATTTAAAACAACTTTCTTTTTTATTCAAAACCATTTGACTTGGTTCATCAAAAGGTAAGTATCCAGCCATCAGAACAAAGAGAATGACACCGCACGACCAAATATCAGCTACTGAACCATCATAGCCTTAGTATTAGCATGAAGCACCAGATGCAGACTGTGCATTGGATAATACTCAAAACAGTTGGAAGACTTGTGTGGTATCCCATCACATAAATTGAAGGGCAAAACTTGAATGAATTTCCATAAAGTAAATAACACCCTTTCACCATTAAAGTTAAGTTGAGTCCAAAATTTTTAACAAACATCAAGGGCAAAACTAGAATGAATTTCCATAGCATCAGCAAAACATAACAGGGATGGTAATAACACTTAAAACTTCAGAAAAAAAATCTTTTAATCATAAAGACAAGCAAGAAGCTTATGCCAATCATATAGAAGCTGATAAATACTCACTTGCTGTGAGTATGTACTCAGTCCAAAATCTGAAACTTTAAGAATACCATTTGAGTCCAAAAGAAGATTCTCAGATTGCAAAGTAGAACAAGGGTGAGTCTGAGTCTTTACTGTATTAGAATTTAGAAATGTATAGAATAAAAGTAATCAATACTGAATACCCTTGTAAACCCATGATAATATGAAATATCTAGAGGGACTAAGGAAATTTTTAGACCTTCAAGTCTCTGTGAAAGACACCTCTGCTATGGCAGTAATCAACAATATTAATAAGTTGTTGGAAATATTGCCTTGCTTCATTCTCCTTAAGATTCGCATCATTAGTCTAGAAATCAAAGAGGCAATAAAGCTAATCCTTAGATACATAGTACAGACAAATGCCAGATCATAAACACAAGACATCAATATGCTCAAAGAAATATGCGCATATTTTAACGTACTGTCCCTTGAAAGGAATAGGCAAAATAATGAAGGAAAAACAGTATCAAAGAGAGAAATATATGGGGAAGCAACTTACTATTTTGTCAAATAGTTCTCCCCTACTAACAAACTCCAGGACAATGTAAATCTTTGTTTTACTTGCCATAACCTATACTTAAACAGAACACATATAATGAGTTAGAAACGTTAAACAAAATGCATCTAAAGAGTAGAAAAATGAAATTTCCATTCAACATTTTAACCCAAGAATCAAGAATGTAGTTTTCAATATTTGTGATCATACATTCTACCATGAAATTATTCTAAAATGAAGGACTATTGAAACATACCCCAGTGAATAAGCCTCTCAGAGAAAACGGATTAAGAGACTTTGTAATTGCTCTTCCTTCAAATTATACATTTAGATATATATATATATATATATATATAAAGTTTGAATAAATACACATTGCACACGCACGCACACAAACACGAAAATGTGCTTAATTTGGCTTTAATACGTCATCCACACGTCATCATTAAGACGAAGGAGGTGAAGGAGAAGGAGAAGGAGAAGGAGACGAGTCGGAAGACAAGGATGATGGAGTTGAAACGACCCAGTTAGCGTTCCGCAATAGTGGAGTGGAGAGCAGTTGTCACCGCCACCGTTACAGAGGGCTTGAGGGGATCTCATGGTGGCTGACGATGACGATGGTGAGAATTGAAGAGACGAGGAGGAGTGTGCTGGTGGTGCGTGAGTTTGGAGGATGAAGGACATTAGAGTCTCACGAGAAAGGGAAGGGGGCAGAAGGTTTGGTGATTTTAAAAATAAAAATTGAACGACTGTGATTAAAAGAAATCAAAGGTCAGATTGTGTTCTAAAGGTAAAGAAATGGACGGCCACGATTAAAAGAAATCAATGGTCCAGATTTGGATACTGAGGGACGCCGAGACAATAGCTTCTGAGAGGATCCGGTCGCCAATTAACTACTTTGTATCTGCTCACTAAATGTTTGGCATCTTACTTTATTAACCCTCCCTTCTCCTTTCTATTCTAAGGGCTTGTTTGGTATGAGTGGAGGGGAGGGAAAGCAAGCGAAGAGAAATTTTTTTTAAGTTGGATTTAAAAAAATGAGAGAAGTGGGATATTTAGTTTTTAATTAAGTTTTTTAACTTTTTTATCTTACATATTCTCTATATTAAAATTTAGTAACCCTACTTCTCTAATTTTCTTAAAACCAACTTATAAAAATTTTCCCTCCCCTCCCCTCTCTTCCAAATCCCTTATACCAAACAACCCCTTAGGGCCTGTTTTGTTGGAGGGGAGGGGATGAAAGGAAATGAAAAATGAGCCCCTCCCTTTATTTGATTTGAAAAATTAGAGAGGAGGAACCTAAAAAATGGGTTCTAAATCCCTCACACCCCTTCATTTTTGTCCCTTCTAAATTAAGGGGTTTTGGAAGAGTTGAAAAATGAGTCCCTTCTTTTCCATCCCCTCCCTTTGAACCAAATAGGCACTTAAGGCGTCTTTATCTTTATCTTTGTGAAGTCATTTGCAAGTAACCACAGCTCTACTCTATTTTCTGCTATATTACTCAACTTCATCCACAATAGATGTCTCCTCTACTCAATAGGATTCCTATACAAAGCTGTGGATCACATTTCATCTTCCCCTAACTTCATCTTATAATGGATAAATTACTCATCCTTCACTACCTTCTTCAATTCTTATTCCTCTAACTCCCATATATAACCCAAACACCACCCCCCGAAAATCCCTCTATCTTCATCCTTTCGGAAACCCTAACCTCTAATTATCCTATCTGCAATACACATTACGATTTACTTGTCGTTCCAATATTATCACCACATCCAATAAGTATTTCATTTTAAAAAATTTTTAATGCAGTAGAAAATTTCTATGAGCCACACCTCTACTATTCCAAACTAGAATCTTCATAAAACAAACCATTAGTTAGGAATAAACAAAATCACAAATATCAAGAATAAGGGCTAGAGTAACCACCTTCACCACATTAATCTCAGAACACTGTATAGGATCTTCATCATCACTCCCTTCACCATGATCCATGTCTTCCTTCCTTCGCTATCTACCACTATAATCTCCTGCTAGATCCATATTATCTTTTCCAAACATTCGCACCTTCTGGCTGACTTTCCATAATTTTCATATTTGATTTTGGTACCACTTCACAATGATTTTAAATTTGAGTATTTCAAATATCTTTACTATAAGATTTATATTTACTTTTCTTACTTGAGACTTGTAACAACTATTTCCAAAGCCTACCTCGAATTTTAACTTCAGCCATTTTTAATGTTTTTAGGAGGGTATTAAAATGTCATTTCCCCTGATAAAAAAGACAACAGACACTTTCGTGGGATTTTCTCGACCTGCTAACACAAACGCGTTCGTCTGAGGCTACAGTGAGATTTTCGGTTTCGCTCTGTCTTGCGGGTTGAAATTCACCAGACAGAGCTCAGGGAGTTGAAGGGAGGCAAAAACAAAAGGGTGTCTGTGGTGGACATGGCGGAGGAGAAGGAGTTCAAAGTCTACAATTCAATGTCTCAGCAGAAGGAGATATTCAAACCTCTCGTTCCCGGTAAGGTTTCTATGTACGTTTGTGGAATCACCTCCTACGACTACAGCCATCTAGGTCACGCTCGTGCCGCTGTCAATTTTGATATCCTCTATAGGTATGCACTAGCTGGGTTTCCGAGTCTTTGTACTCGTGTAATTTAATTTAGTAAAGTGGTGTTCAAAAGAAGATATCCTTGTATTTGACTGGGATTAAGTGAACGTTATCAATTGTGGCTGATTTCTGATATTAGCACTTCAGATGCTTTAATGCTAAATAGAAGAATTCAGGGCTATGGATGAAGGATAATCCTGTTTGGATGGGGCTGATCTGGAACCCATTGATTTTCGTGATTTGTTATTCTACGCTATTGGATGCCAGTTGATTGATAAAATTAGTATGCATTTATACTTTTCACTGTTTTTACTTCTTTGGCAAATTTTATAATGGACTTGGATGCCCATTATATGAATTCGCTTTCCCATACATGCAAGTCTATTGGTATTACCTATTTTGAAGACTTAAAGACAAATACGGAGGTAACAATTAATTGCGAAAGTAATTGCCATTTTTGTTTTTTTGTTTTTGCTGCTCAAACTAGAGATACAGCATTTCTGTGTATTGTGTCTTTTGAGTTATGCTATGCAATCCAATTTACAATTTCTGATTTAAAATTTGGGTTTCCAGTCATCTTGTATATGGAATGCTTAATGTGCCAATTCGATAATATGTGTAACATTGGTTTCCTGCTTTCCTTGGATATCCACACGTGTTCCTTCCCCAGTTGACTGCTGTTTATGAAAATGGCTATGTTGATTGGATTTACAATGCTGACTGGCTTTTACTTCTGTCTTTGATGGGATGTAGTCACTTCTTAAGAGTTACTTAATTTCAGATTTTAAGTTACACAGCATCCGAAAAATGGCAAACATTTATATCTGTTATTTTTTCATTTTTTGTTTTCCCCTTGAATTCTGTATTTGTGGTACATGTAAAAACTGGGAGTTAATACATGTTATGTGATGATGTGCTTAACTTAAAAATTTGCAGATTCCTTAAACACTTGGGCTATGAAGTGACATATGTGCGAAATTTCACTGATGTTGATGACAAGGTGAGAAATCATATGTATAACTTGGTGATATATTTCTTACTCTAGTATGTTTCGGCTTTTGTTTAAGACCTTCTCTCTGCTTCTCTTCTTCTTTCTTTACCTTTTTTAATTTAATCATTTTCTTACCCTAGTATGTTTCTGTTTTAGTTAATTGTCCTTATTAAATTTATTTTCCGTTAGAGTTGGGCTGGTATGGATATAAAATTATGAATGAAAGCACAGGATTGTTAGAAAATATGATTTGGTACCAATTTAATTGATATTCTCATGTTAATAGAGCAGGGGCATGTTAATTTAGGGCTTAGGGTTTTAGATCATGTGAGGCAGTGGTGTCACTAAATTCAAATTTAAGCTTTGGTCTCAGGATGCTGATAAGAATTTCACCTTTTTTCCTAGTGCTGCTGAATATTTAAAACTTGACTTTTTGTCCTCAACATACCATGCTAAATTATTGTTTGTTTTTATATCCTGATTATCTTAATAAATATTTATAGTGTTTAGGAGCAAGCATGCGCCACTTTCTTTGCCTTTCCATTGCTGTGAATTTTTTTTTTAAAAACTGTTTTGCTAATGAAAAAGTCCTTTTACTGGGTTCAAATAAGTATTTAGACATTTAGGCCTGAATTCCTGATGATTACTCTTTGGTATTTCAAATGAAGTTTCCAAATTGTTTTTGTTCTTGGTTTCTCTCCATTTTCTGCTACTGTGTTAGTGTTCCTGTTTAGATAGAACTCTTACTGTCAGAACTCGGAAGTTTCATTCATGTGTTTTGTCCTGTAAAAGATAGGCCTTAAACCCTATAATTTCTTGAGTTTCTTAACTTGTTCTTCAATGCTTATTTTAGCCAACTATTATTAGAATTGCTGCAGATAATTAAGCGGGCAAATGAAATTGGTGAAGATCCCTTGAAATTAAGCAACCGCTTTTGTGAAGAGTATATTGTTGATATGAATGCTCTTCAATGCCTGATTCCAACGCATCAACCTCGAGTTTCTGATCATATGGAGCAGATAAAGGACATGATAAGCCAGGTTTGATGTTGCTACTATCATAAGCTCATCTTAGATTGGCTGAGCAGCACAATTGAATTTTTCTTTTTGTTGACCCTCTTTTTGCGTTGATGAAACTGCAATTTATTTAAAATTGCTGTTTAATAGTATTTATCGATGTTGTGTGTGTACTGAGATGTATTTATAGTGTTGGACCTTTTCTTTTTGGTCCCATATTCAAATTAACATGTTTCTACTATATACTTCCCGCACTTGATATGCTATGATAATAATTTAATCTTAAAGTTTTTATTTGAAAGGAACCAAATTGGCCAAGCATTTGTAATTATTCCCAAATCTTTAGCTTTGAAAGGCTCTAGTGTCTAGGAATATCACCTTTTCTTAACATATAAATATTGAAACAAAGGAAGTAGGTACTTGATTAATGATCCATAACTGCTCCATAGTCTGCATTGCCAGAAAAAAGCTGAAAAATAATAGATACTATGTTTTAATATGAAGATGAATAACTCTCCATGATTTTATTACCAAGTGTAAGTGGTATATGAAGTAGATGCATCATGTTTAGAATGGTTAAATATCCATACCCATATTAAGCACATGGCATGCCTTTTTCCTATTTCCAATGAACTTTAAGCTCTGGATTTGGGAGATTTGAAAGTAAGCCTTGCTATCTCAACATTTAGAACAAACGAACTAGAGCACGGACAGCTGTGTGCACAACTCTAACGTCATATTCTATATTTGTCTATTTTTAATCAAGTTATATGAACTTTGAGCCCGTGTTAAGAAAGTTGGATTATCATATGAACATCAAATACGGTAACAAATTCAAGCTGTACCCTTACTGGGCATGGTACACCCTCACCTCCAGCAAACTTCTAGAGTTGCTTGCACAGCTGTAATGTCCTATATTGCTGTGATTTAAGTTTTATAAAGTTATATGAACTTTGATGTTAAATTATCAAAGTTGAATATGTAATTTGTTTCACTATATATGTAATGTTTGTAATCTATTCTTTTTGTTGTAAAAATTGTTATATATTACCAAATATTCATGATAAATAATGCGGCATTTCTTGCAATACCCATACTGGTGCTATATCGATTTATATTTTAGAGTTTGAGAATGACGTTATGGGAATAAGCATGAGAAAAGTGCAATGACAAATATTAATTTTATTGTGGTTTCTTTTCTTCTAGCTTCAAGAAATTAATATATAATTGAGGAGGTTTATTTGTTCTGCAGATTATCAAGAATGGCTTTGCATATGAAGTTGATGGAGATGTTTTCTTTGCTGTTGAAAACTTTCCAAACTATGGCTGTTTGTCAGGACAAAAGTTAGAACATAATAGGGCTGGGGAACGAGTGGCTGTTGACACAAGAAAGCGTCATCCTGCTGACTTTGCACTATGGAAGGTCTGAAGATCTTTACTGTTTACTATGTATACATTCCAGTTAATATCTTAGAGATATTTATGTTCTAATAAGTAATAATCGCAGTCTTCTAAGCCTGGTGAGCCAAGTTGGGACAGCCCTTGGGGTCCTGGAAGACCCGGGTGGCATATCGAATGCAGCGCAATGAGTTCTCATTATTTAACTTCCAGATTTGATATTCATGGTGGTGGAATCGATTTGATTTTTCCACATCATGAGAATGAGATTTCCCAGAGCTGTGCTGCATGCCAAGAGAGTAAAATCAGTTATTGGATGCATAATGGTCATGTCACGAATAACAATGAGAAAATGTCAAAATCCTTGGGCAACTTCTTCACTATTCGCCAGGTAAATAACTGTTAATTATTGTCTTGTTAATATTTTTATGAGCGTCTACATGTTAGAATATTCTTAAAGATGCCTTGAAATTGTTTTTCCTCTGTTTCTGCAGATCACTGAGCGGTATCATCCAGTTGCTTTGAGGCATTTCTTGATTAGCGCACATTACAAATCCCCTCTAAATTACACAATCTCACAACTGGAAGGTTCATCAGACGCTATTTACTATATATATCAAGTAAGCAGCACTAGATAATCTGTATCAAATTGTCTCGTCAATGCTGAATTTACTAGTTCCTTGGCAGAGGTTGAGACAGTTCTTTTCACATATTTTAATTTGGGTGTAAATTGTTTGTTTCTGGTTGTTAGTTTTTTCCCATACATGTCATGTTCGTGAATGAGTTTGATATTTTGGCCAAAAAAATGATTTTGATGTTTTTTGCCCTAGGGTTGTATGACTGATGCATAAATTATTTCTTTGAATTAAAATCTCTAGTGTCTCTCGTGGATACTTATATCTTTCATAGAAAGAAAATATTTACTTATGATCTATGATATCATTATTTACCTCTACTCTCACTTTGTCTAGGTCAGATTATTCTGATGGCCTACATGGGAGTGATGGTTCTTGCTTGTACGTAACATGTGATTATTGCTTGTGTAGAATCAGTAAAAGAGTAATAACTAGTATCCTGATGTCACAAAATAGATTTGTGCTAGTTAGGGTTTGGCGGCAGTCTTATGTAAGATGGTTCTTGTTACGTAGTCATTAATTGATCTTCTGCAAGAATATATTTTCATTTCCAATACAAGTTTGATCTTAGATATGATTTTCATTTATAGATGTTTAAACACACACACACAAGACTAGACAAAAGATGAAGCCATGAATTTGATGTGATAAGTGATAACTCTTGGAAAAGTTTTCTGAACTATTTTCCCTTTTCTCACGGTATGGATCTTGTTTTCATCTTCATGGTTGGTTAGACCCTTCAAGATTGTGAAGCAGCTTTATCATTGTTTCAAGGAGGCGAAGAACAGAATAAAAAGGGACCTAAAGTTAGCGAAGCTGCCATGAATTGCATTAGAAAAATGCGAGAAGAGTTTGATGAAAAAATGTCAGATGACTTGCAAACACCAGTTGTACTAACTGGCGCTTTCCAAGAGGCCTTGAAATTTGTGAACAGTTCTTTGAAGATGCTAAAGGTATGTTTTCAAAGTCAGTTTCTTGTTTGCCCGGATTTCAAGTTTCCTGTCCTTTAACCTGTGTCATGTGTTTGTAATTTATGAAATATGTCTCTGTGACATCCAGAAAAAGATCCAGAAGAAGCAGCTCTTAGAATTGCTGGAATCTCTAGCTGCAGTAGAGAAAGAAGTTAAAGAAATCTTAAACATATTGGGATTATTGTCTTCTTCTGCTGAGGTGATACATTTATTCTGCAAATCTATGCCTGTCTACTATTTATAGGCATTATCTAAAGATTTAGTGGCGCCATATGATCTATGCAGTCAACCCCACCCAGTGGCATAAGATTTTGTTGTTGTTGTTGTTGTTGTTGTTGCACTATGTACAAGCAATAATGCGAGAGTTGAGCATTCATTAGGATGGAATTTGAGAAAGACTTGAAATTTGTTCAACAGGTTCTGCAGCTGTTGAAAGATAAGGCATTGAAGAGAGCAGGAATGGTGGAAGATGATGTACTGAGTTTGATAGAGGAGAGAACTCAGGCAAGGATTAACAAGGACTTCCCCAAGAGTGATAAGATTAGAGCCGAGTTAACCGTAAAGGGCATCGCCCTCATGGATGTGGGCAACGAAACTGTTTGGAGACCATGCATCCCCAGCGAACAGTAGCGTGCGGCTCAAGTTCAGCTACCAAAACAGGGAAGAACAACGTCCAGTGGCTATCCATTGGGTGAGAAAGTTATGTGCCTTAGGTATTTATTTACTTAGTATTAGTACAAGACTTGAAAACTCGGAATAGGAATTCTTTATCCATACTGATGATTATTGCAAACTGTAACATACAAGGCTTTGACCCTGTAAACAACTTGAGAGACCAATCAGCTTAACACTTGAGACCTTTTAATTATCATCCCTGTTTTTTGAGGCCTTTAGGTTCCGGTTCCTGATAATTCTGTGGCCATGATAGCACAGGGATCTGTGTTCCTTACATTTTGATATGTACTTTTGAATGAAAATCTCTAGCAATGTTTTTTATCTCCTAATTTTAAGGGGCAAACACTAATAGTATGGAGTTACAAACGGGATTGATCCTGGAACTTTTCACTTATAAGGAAGTTTACATGTCTCGAGGCCAATGGAGGTGTCTCTTCAGCATCTTTCGGGATAGACGCCTTTTTCTCTAGACAATATTAATGCAACTTTGATTTTTTGTTATGCTGTAGCAGAGACATGGAATGAAGATTGATCATAGAATTTTCTCGGGTTTTGGGGCAAAACTGACTACAATCAAGGTCACTAATAATTGACTAAAAATGAAGCACGCACCTAGAAAATCTGAATTTGAGGCTGTTCGTTGCTCTAATACGAATAATTTCTTTTGTTTTTTATGTTGGGCGGGTGCTATGCTTAAATAATTTCTAGTTTGCCTCCGTGGTTGTCAAAAAAATTCTGTTTTTGTAATTCCAAGCAAAATTAATTTAATTTCACATAAGACTTTAGATCCCTTATGAATGGGGATGGAAATAGGTTAAACCCCTAACAGGGGTCTACAGCATAGCCTATATAAGCCTAGCCTTTAGATCAAGTTCAGGCCTATTGTTAAGCCTATTTAGATAAACAGGTCAAATCTATTTTCATAAGGTCTAGTTTACATGCCTGACCTATTTAAATTTTTTAAATTTATACTATTATGCAAGTATATATAATATCATTTAAATAATTTTATAAATTATTTATAAATTTACCAATTTAACCTTAATTCTAAGTTTCACATCTCATTGTCATTACATTTTCACATCAATCATTCACCTTACCTCTCTTCTCTTCAATCGCTAGAGATGGCGACGTTAACTCACTCACTCTCCTTTTCCTGATTTGGTCGTCCAGTAAAACATAATAATTGCTATAAGTTTATTTTAATGCCGAATGAAATATTATAATCTTAGTAAGAGAAGTTTGTGCAATTAAATTCTAGTTTTACATATTACTTGTTATACTTGGTTGATTTTAAAAAATATATTTCATTAGTCAACAGACGATTGGTTTTTTTTATTCCTATTTACTCAAACAATTGTTGTCATTAGATATTCTTTTCTTTTACTTAGTAAGCCATAATATTATGACAAGAGTGGATTTGAAGCTTTTAAGACATAATGTAGGATTGTAAATAAACATGAAATGTTATATATGAATTTGGATATATAGGCTTTAAAAACTATTTAAAGGTATACATTTTAAGTAGGTCCTTAAACAGGCTTCAGGCCTTTTGAAGGCCCAGACTCAAGGATAAAGAAAAACCTTCATACAAGTCCAGACTTAGGCTCAGTCTTTGAATATCTATTGCAAGCATAGGCCTATTTAAATAAAACCTAATCTATTTCCATCGCGGTACAAACTTTTTTCTTAATCTTGGGTCTTGACCCACATACACCCTCCCAAAAAAAACCTGTCGTGGACCTTTTTTCTTGACTAAATCCAATTTTGGACTCTGTAGTTCTAAGTTTTTGTACCTTTTTGCTGATCCCAAGTCCCAAGCCCAAACTACTAATATTTTTTTTTAATTTCATTATACAAAAATTGTTATAAATGACTTTATTGCATTATTAAATTACCTTAAGAAAATATTAACAATATATATCATAAATGAAATATGTAAAAGAACAAAAAAACTATATACGAACATGTTCATTTAAAAAATCCCAAAATTTGAAACAAAGAAGGAAATGTTGTCTTAAACATGCTTGAGGGTGGTGTAATGAAATGACTATGTCCAAATTTTAGTAAATGACCCTTTTCTTTCAGTTTTTAAACACAAAGGATCTACTTGTAGTGATGGTCAAGTAACATTATTGTGCTGCTGTATACAGCAGCACAATAATGTAAAATACGGTCTCTATTTCAAAATATAGGTCTTCTAAGAAGAACATTTTTATTTCATAAGTATTTTTAAAATTCAAAGTAGCATTTATGAATAAATGTTTTACCCTTATTTACTCCAACAATTTTAATTTATTTAACACAACGGATCTTCTAGTAAGGGAAAATTTGATAATATAGTTCATACTTTTATGTATTTATCACATTTCTTCATCTGTTTGTTATAATTTAACCTTGAAAAACCAATATTTTGAAACGATAGAATACCAAGATACTCATTTGGTCCTATCTATAAGGTAGAAAGAATATTTTTTGTCCTTAAATTATTATATGAATGTACAATTTTATCTTTCATTTATTATTTTTGGACTTCTCAATTCTTACTTCCTACTTATTTTGAAAAGTGATTAAATTAATGAATTTTAATGTTCTTGTTTCCCATTTAACATTTTAGAAGTGCCATATAAATAGTACTAGCTAGAAGAGTACTTTAAATCACTGAAGGTTTTTTTTTTTTTTTTTGCCAAATAGTCTTACTTATTATCAAATGCTATTTTTGTCCTCAACAAGCAGTGAGAGAGAGAGAGAGAGATTAAATATCAAGGACAAACTTCTAAAAAATCATTCAAACATATTTTAATGAAATGACATAAAATTATAGGCAGATAATGAGTGTGACTAGATGAAGCAGTTGAAGAGACTTTAAGGATAGATTCCATTCACTACAAATTAACAGCAATGAGCCTCATCGTACTTTTGGGCAAATAGATAGTTTGAGAGACCCACTGACGCATCCCCACACACACAGAGATTCCCCTAAGATTTTAGACTTTAGAGTCCTTCACAACTCACCAACACCATTCATTTTTATGCTCTTTGATAAAGCTGAAGTGCCTGTAAACCCCATGTGCTTCTTCGTTTGAAGCACTTATAATAGTCTGTCCTGTTTCTGAAAGAAAGGTAGGGACCCTCACATCTATCTCTTAATTAAATAGGACCAAGCATGTATCATGTTCCCATACAAGGATACCACTAGTTAGTTCTCATAATTAATTAAGCAATACTACGTACAGAAGGATACAAGAATTCTCATGTTCTGTGTTTGAAACTTTACAATATGCCTCCCTGAACTTTTATAATTATACAGATAATAACAATTATGCTTTTAGTTTTGTTTATGATATTTATATGCAACTAGCTTAAAATTTAAGGGGTTCATCATCTGCATATAATTCAAAGTTATAGGATTATATATATGTGTACAAAAATAAAGATGAACTTGTGCTTATATATGCAATGACTTAGCTTGAGTTAAGTCCTTATGCATGCAAAAAAAAAAAAAAAAGGACTCTTTGGAAGAGCTCTCCTAGTTAGTGCCACGTTAAAGCACTAAAAAAAATTCATGAATTCATCTTCAGTCCAAGTATTGAACAACTGCATGAAAAAATGATAGAAGAACTTCACAAACTTCAAAAGCTCGTACATCAGAAATTACTGAGTTTATTAGTTTCACAAGTTCTATGTGCCCTAGGAAATACCAGTACTAAGATACACCTGGGGAGAAGCTAATTAAACGATACGATTGAACCCTCTGAATTCATCCCTCCTTTTCATTGGAATTTCCCTCCAACTTTCATCCAACCAAAGGGGGGTTTTTTTAAAAAAAAAATTAAAGGGGCATTTACTAACGATTTGGGGTTATAAGTGGAATCAAACACCTCCTCCCAACTTATAGGAGAGTGTACATGCCACTATGCCACAAGGTCATTGGTATACCATAGGGTATCTAAAATGGAATGGAGAGGAAACAGGTCTCCTGCCACTATCGGTTCTCTTTTCATTGAAATTTCCCTCAACTTTCATCCAACCAAACGGAGTCTTAGTGTTTTTTTTTTTTTTAAATTATTTAGAGGGGCAAGCATTAATAGCTTGACGTTATAAGTGAGATAATCGAACACAATACCTTACCTCACATTTACAGAGGAGCTTAATTACATGTCACAAGATCATTGGGAGGCCTTAGGATATGTGATGAGGCACCAAAGGCATATATAGGTGTAGCCTTTTCACTGGGTGATTGAAAAAAGGGGGCAAAAGTTGGCATGATTGTGATGTTTAGTGGATGTGTATAGCTTATTTATGGATCCATTAGGTTCTCGTACTAAATTAGATAGCAAAATAATGCATGTCACTGATATGAAAGCAGTCAAAAAGTGTTTATATAAGGGATGACAATTGTTTGGGACCCAGCTTTGTTCTCACAGAAAAATAAAAGCCGTTCAAGTTTAAGTACAAGAAGAACCTAAAGTGACCTAAGAGAATATTATCAAGCAAACTTCTATCCCTATATCTTCTATATATGATAAAATTAACCACCGCAAACGTTGTCTTCGACTTGACGGTAAGCTTTTGGAATCTTAATCTCTCTGCAGAAAGGCCTCAAACAGTTTTGCTGCAATTCTTCTGAACCATGGGATATGTCGTCAGAAATTCAAAAAGAAATCTCTCTATAACTTTGTTGTTTGATAATCTTTCAAATAAAAAAATAGAACACAGAACAAAATTTTGCTTGTTCACACACACACACACACACACACACATATCTATTTATAAGTAATTTTAATCATCTGTAGTCTACATATCACTTTGCTTCCAAATTTAATAATTTTTTTCTCAAACTATCCCTATTAATTACATATAATAAAGGCGGGTTTTCATCCATGGGGATATTGATTATAAGAGTATTTTAGAAAAATCATCATACATTTTGTTAGAAATAATGAACTTAACTATTTTCTTTAATATATACAAATTAGTTATCATGTTGTTATATTTATGACTAAAGGGAACACAAAACATGTCTTCCACATTTGGTCCTAAAGCTTTTCTCTTTAAGAATAAGTAATCACCCTCGCTCCTCACCTTTGAAAGAGGAAGTGGGAATAAAGAAACATGACTTTGGATAGAAATATTTTGCTTTAGGAACCGACATTGAAAATGAATCATTTGAAGATAAGGAAGCTAATGCTTATTATTCTCTCACATTGAACAAAATATCATATCACGTTAACTGCATAAACAAGCCTCATGACTGCAATATTAGATATGGAATCTAGAAGAAGATCATATTAACAGGAAACGTTTCTTTTTAAAAATAGGGACACATTTATTTTTTTTAATTATAAGAATATTTCTTAAAAATTGCCTCATTTATTTAAACATTTAAATTAAAGTAACAATGAACTTATAAAGAAACAAACCCTACGCAAAATTATAATAAACATTCAGACCCAAAATATCATAAATGGAAATTGGTAACTAAAGAAAGGTACAACAGCACAAGCTAGTTTTGAATCAAACCTTGAGGTTTTACTCTATCTTTGGATAGAGACAAAAATGATGGGAAAATTGGGTGAAGAGAATACTATAAAGAAAAACTTTAAAAAATGATGAAAAAAAAATTTACTATTTTTAGGAGCTTTCTCTCGTAGTATTCTTTAATTTTTCTCATAAATTTCTTTCAATCCAAACATAGGTATATATAAGAAACCCAGTTAATAAACTGTGTGTGTGTGTGTAAAGTAATTTTAATTTCCCCCCTTTTCTTTTGCGGTGGTGCCTGAGAATTAAGTTACAGAGCTAGAAGAACATATATATTATGATGTTTAGCGTTGTTGAGTACATGATCTTACTTGGTAAATAAAAATAAGAAGAAAGAGAAAGATATAGGATTCAGGTTCGGAACGATCTACCAGGGGCACTCACACAGAATCGATTACTAGAGCCTGTTCTATTTATGTACAATAGATGCACCTCGTGAGAGAGAGCGGAGAGAGAGTCGCTCGTTGTGTTTCAGTGTGTATAGAAAATTTCTCATATATTATTCACCTGTCAAATAATGAACAAGTGATTGTGATAATTGGGGTTTGCAAAAATTTGATAGTTTGGTCCAATCCAACCCGAGTTGATCCAATCTAATCCTAAGTATAATAAAATCAGACCAGATTCGATCAAACCGACTGATCAGGTTGGACTGGGTTTTAGACCACTAGGTGATCATACCACTTGCATTGGTCTGACATGGTTTAGGTCAATTTTGTTTTTAATATTTTGTCATTTATATGTTACTTTTTTAGTTTTTATTTAAAGTTTTTTTGGATTTTTTAAGGATTTACAATTAATTTTTATTGTTTTAGAATGATTTTTATATGATTGTAGGTATTTTTATTATCTTAATTGTGTTTATTAAGTTTAAATCTTTTTTTAATTATTTTAGATGTCTCAAATTCAAAAAGAGACGTATAAAGTAAAAATAAATTAAGTTACTTTAAACGTCCTAAATTCGAAATGGGACTTAATTTAGACGTCCCATTTCAAATTTGAAATGTATAAAGTAAAAAAAAAAATTGAGTTTAGGTGTCGTAAATTCAAATTGGGACACCTAAAGCTACTTAGTTTATGTCCAAAATTAAAAAAATACCACCGCCTATGTTTTTTACTTCTTTTTTTTTAAAAAACGGATGTCCTTTGAGGTAATAGAATCTATATCCTGTAGTAGTTAATATATGTTTTGTTGTTGTTGAACGTTGTTGGAGATTCTTATGGATTCATGTTGTTTTAATTTTATGTGATGAGTTTTATATTATTATAGGTATGTTTTTATGATCTTACTTGGGTTTAATAAATTCAAAATTTTGCCTTTCAAAGATGAATGAACAAGAAAAAAAATCAAATTTAGGTCATAGATTGCTTGGACTAGCTAGGCAGGCAGTCGACCAAATCTGGTCTAGTCCAACCTGGCCTCATGTTGGTGTTGGACCTGATTGGACTACGGGCTACCTTATAAAATTTGAGGTCCTCTCCAGACTAGACCTTGGGTTGCTATCAAACCTGGTTTAATCTAGTCCACGCACATCCCTATTGATCAATATTAGAAGGGTTATGGTGTAATTTTGTCCTGAAAGTAACCACTCAGGAGCTTGGATATCCAAAAGTTTTTTTAGAGCAATTTCACCTTAAAAGTTTTAAAAATAGGAGCAAACTCTCTCATTAAAAAGTTGACATTAACCATTCAAAAATGGAAATTGACCGTTAACATTTTTAATATCAAGAAGTAAAATTACTATATCTTGTTTACTTTCAAAGTAAAATTGCTCATTTAAAAACTTCCTAAAATCCAATGCTTCTCAGTTTGATTACTTTTAGGGTAAAATTGCACTTTAATCCATATTAGAATTATCTCATATCATATCCACCTTTGACACATGCATGTATGCTTAGGAAACACAGCGTTTGAACTTTTTATCATGGGAAAGAAAGTAGGAGGCAAGCAGATCACCTAAAGTTTAGACACACACATAAACATGACCACCAATTAGCAGTAGTAGTGTGACAGCTCTGAAACATTCAATTCAAAAATACATCAAGTTTCTCTAAACTAAAGTCCATACTTCATTGATTCAAACTGTGTTAAAGCAAGCCAAAATTCAAAGTGGGTAATTATTCCAAATCTAAAGTTTCACGGTAGAAAGATTAAAGTAAAAGTCATTCGTGACCCACCCACCACTATATATATATATATCATTAATTCTAGATATTTGTATAGCTGGTTCTTAATTGGATGTTTACTTTTATGAGTGTTAATTAGTTAGTACATGGTTGTTGTTCTTCTGTCACCTTCTTTCGAGGTCTGGTCGACTAAACGGTGGCCACAGCGTGAAGAAAATTTTCAACGTTAACTTTGAATTTTCTGCGCATAAAAAGATTTTATTTCGATTGTATGTCATGAGTTTCAAAAACACCTTTCTTATGGGATAGAGCCAAGTGGGGAAATTTCCTCCCCATTTGGGCCGTGCATAGAATTATGATGGTGACTCCTCCTATAGGCTCAGGGGAGGATGTTTATTGCTGGCGGAACACATCGGATGGAAATTAAATTTCAGTGTGAAGTCGGCATATGACATGATCTATCAGCAGCATGCGCACAGGCATCAACCTCATTGGCGGAGCTTATGGCACGGGGATATACCGGAAAGAGTTAAGCTCTTTTTGTGGCAAGTTTTCCATGAGAGACTCCCTACTAACAAACTAAGAGCGGGACATAATCTGAGTGCCCTAAACACTTGTCCCTTTGAGTGTGAGCGTGAGGAGAGTATTATACACATATTGAGGGATTGTAAGCAAGCTAAGAGCATATGGTTTCTTTTAACTAATCATATATATTATACTATACTTTTTCTCTGGTGATCTGCAGAAATGGCTTACATGGAACCTATAGCATTGCCCGGGAACTAGGAGGGTGGCTAAATGGCCATGGCATAGAATGTTCAGCGCCGTGTGTTGGCTCCTATAGAAGAACAGATGCAGCCAAGCATTTGAAGGCCAAGCAGACGATGCAAAAGGGATAGTTCACAAATACTTGTACCATCTCTCGGAAGGCGTGGTGAACGGCAGATTTAGGCATCAAATCTTTCAAATACCGGAGAGGGGGTCGGGCCGCTGGGAACCACCAGAACTAGGCTTTGTACGTGTTGATGTAGATGGATCGAGAGCTAGTTGTGGCCATGCAGCTTGTGGTGGAGTTATCAGAGATCATCAAGGAAATTGGATTCGTGGATTTCAAAAGAAGTTAGGATATAACTTCCCAACTGTTGCGGAAATCCATGCAATAAACAGAGGGCTTCTTCTATGTATCCATATGGGTTTTACCAGGATCAGGCTCTTCACAGATTCATTACAGGCTATCTAGCTTTTATCGGTAGAGTATGGATTTGGACACCCATTATATGATGTCGTTTTGGATACCATAGAACTTATTTATAGAGACTAGGATATAGAAATATCCCACACATACAGGGAAAATCTCAGATGTGCTGATTTTTTAGCAGGAAAGGCTCACACGAGCGATCAGGATTACACAGAGATAGAGGTCACCCCTAGGGAATGTTTCAAACTTTTTGCCCTAGAGTGTGGTGAGTCACGACAGGAGATATATGTGTTACCTAATCATAGGTTTTTGTAAACTACAAGCATTGCTTGCCTGTGTATTAAAAAAAAACACCTTTCTTATTCTTCAAATAAAGAACTTGTCAAGTTCATCGTCAGATTTGGCAGATGGATTGGAGCTCAATCAGAGTACTCTTACTGATGTAGGCTGATTTTTTGAGAAATCTCTCCTTATTTGTATAAAAATTAAAAAAAAAAACTTATCATGATGAAGCATGTCTTGTAATTTTGTGTATGTGGCTATAAAAGTTAAATGATTTCGGTTGATCGGGTACGTACCAGGTAAGAAAGCAAATGAAGGCATTTCATGTGCAAGTAGAAGATACTTTTATCATGAAAGCTTTTATATAATAATGGATCTTATCGTCTTATTATTAGAAAGATTAATAATCTCTAGATATGGTAACTGTAGCTATAGACACCACAAGGTAATCAGTAACAGCTAGTTGTGTATGAATCAATTATCTGAAATAATTCATGGGGTTGCTTTTGATCTCTTGTGAGTTAATTACTTCTGGAGAAGCTTAATTATTAGGGTTTTTGTTTAGGATATATATATATATATATATAGGTCAATGCTATAATAGCTGAGCTCACTCCACCTCTTCCATTATGTTGCATTATGATTTTAGCGTGGGGCGGCCAGCCAATCAAGTTCCATACATTATGTTGAGTGGAAAAATTAAAGTGAAATATAAAGCTTTAGCCTTTGATTAATTAGTTCGTTTATTTTGTTAATATATTTATTTTTCATACGGTACATTATTTTTGAGTATTATTATCAAACATGATTAAACATAGTTTCATTTTCTTAATGTGGTTGTTTCCCAACTCATGAGGTTTAAGCTCTTAACCTTATTTAAGAAAAATTTAAAGTCCCTTAGATCAACTCAACCACCATTAATAGATTAGATTTCAGCTCATTCTTTTTTTGTTATATGACTGAACACTTTATTTATGAAGTGAATGCAATAAAACTCAATCTCACTGGAAGAAATTCTTTGATAGAATAATGTGTTTAATTGTACCAAGGTTGCTTGATCTAGTGGAAGATTAACTAAACTACAAAGTAGGCGAACTGAATTCGAGTCTCATTTTTGTTCAAAAAGATTGTTGGGAAAGGCATCCGGGTCACAAAGTCTTGATCCATATTAGTCAGTTTGTTTGGATATTTGATAATAGGATTCAAAAAAGCATTCGGCATCGAGTGGCCCAAAGGGTTAACAAATAATAATAATGTGTTTTTTATTGTTATGATAGTTAAAATAACTCACCTTCACCTATTAGCTAATAAATAAGCAAGCCCTATAGCCTCCAAGTTTTCAAGATTTATTTTTCTACTACCTCCGATTTTAAATATAAGATCTAGTTGACTCTTTTTTAAAGATACTAAAAATGAAAAATAAATTACTTTAAAGTATTTATATTTATGAATTTTCTCCAAACTATTTTACTTAGCTTATAAATTGATATATAATCTAATGATATACAACATATAATATGATTAAATAACTTACTTAGCTTTCTTAAACTCTTAAAAAAACATCAACTAGGTCTTATATTTAAGACCGGAGGAAATATTATTTATGTGTCATACATTTTTGGCTCCCAATATTTGTGTAGTCCTTTATTCATCCGGTTCCTATTATATGACACTTTCTAGATCTGGAAAAGAGCAATCCTTACTATATAAATCATTAAGTGGGTATTAATTTTTTTCTAATATCGCCCCTGTTTAAAGTTTGATGCAATTTTTTCTTTTTCACTTCTTAAGATGTAAGTCATTGTTTTGAACATAGGTAAATTTGAAGGAAAAAATATTTTCAAACAAATTCAATTAATGACTTAACCATTCAAGGATAGTTTTATGTTGTCACATAATAATAAAGATAAAAAAGAGAATATACTCCTCTAATCCTATTTATAGGCACTTCTAACATTTTTTACACAAACCAAAAAAATTCTTAAACTTCATTAACTCTGCCATAAAATTCAACAACTTTCTAATTTTACCCTTATTTGTATACATTATGCCTCATGAAAAAAGGTTAACACATAATAAGAAATTAAGGGTAAAATTATACATTCATATAAACAGTTTCTTTCTCTGTTTTATAAATAGGACTAAAAATTTACTTCTCTCTCTGCCTTATATATAGGACCATAGGAGGAATAACTTTCTAATCTCGATGATCCTCATAATAAAATTCCAGTTCTGCCTGTGTGTGTGAACATATACTAATATAGTGTGGCGAAAGCACTTACGACCTTGCATGTGTGTTGGTGTGAACTTATGATTCCATTATTGTTATTATTTTTTTCTTTATGAACTTCACTTTTTCAAAATAAAAAAAAAGGGAAAAAGTATAATTGGAAAATGGCACCGCTTGCTCCCTCTTCCCCACATTCTGGTAATTTTTTTTTTTTTGTCATCAGATAAATAAATTGAAGGAACAAAAAGTTGTAAATTACAACAACCGTATAAGTAAATGATGATTCATGACAATGACACTAAGCTTTGTCTTTTGTATATATGTATATATAACCACATCGAATCTATACGGAGCGAAATATTCAAACTATACGTTGAGTGTTCCAAGCAATATTTTCCACAATGTGAGATGCTTTTTCTCTGATTTCACCTCAGCTAAGTACATTTTTCTCAAAGACTTTCAACCTCTCTCTCTCTTTTTTTTTTTTAATGAAAGACAAAATGATATTAATTATTAAAAAAAATTCAACCTCTTGATCTTTCCATGCCGTAATTAACACTACATACATAATCCTTCTATAGGCTTTCTTTCAAACATTGTTATTGACAACTTCTCTCTCTCTCTCTCTCTCTCTCTCTCTCTCTCTCTCTCTCTCTCTATACACACACACACACACACACACACATATAATCAATCGGACTGAGTCATATTCTATCTCCTCCCAATCTGGAATTTTTGTCGGGATCAATCCAATTAAATAACATCAAATTAGTGGAAGATTTCAATACACACATGTAGTTGTTTGCCTACTAATAAAAGGTACATTATATTATATATGCAATTTTTCCAATTGAAAAACAAAACAACTAATGGGCTAGTAATTGAGAAAATTGCCGAAAAATCACCAATTGCAAAATTTATTATCCGAACGAACCTAAGAACTCGGATTCTTAAGTGGGTGCAGCTTCTTTTGAAGTATTTTCAATATATTTTCAACTATATGCAACATTCTGAAGCTAGGTATGAATTCTTTTTATTTACACATAGTTGATATGTTATACATAGCTGAAAAATAATTGCACTCGCTATAAATATGTTGTCTTTGGATTCTTAAACAAATTTTAAGTATCTTTTGACAATAAATTTTGCAATAGGAGATTCTTCAGTGATTTTCCCCCACTAATTTGTTTGATTAAGATGGAAATGACCACATAACTTGTATGATAACAAGATTTAAAAAACTTAGGGTCTGTTTGGTTTGAGGGGTGAGAAAGGAAATGGAGGGGAGGGGAGGAATTTTGCAACCCTCCCCTTATTTGGCAACATAAAAATTTAAGGAGGGAAGGGAACATTCTTTTAAATTTCCCCTCCTCTTCCCTTATAACCCTCCACTCCAAAATGAGGGGATTTGAAGGGGAGGGGTAATAATTTGACATAGTGTAATTGTTTTACCTAGGAAAGTTTTTAATATTCTTATGACACCCTCCTGACTTTCTTCCTTATCCCCATCTTCATTTTAATATTTTAGCATAGTATGACTATTATGCCCATGAAAATTATAATTATTTAATTTAATAATTATAAAATTATAATTTTATATAGGGTTAATATAACTTTTGGTCCCTGAAGTTTGATTCAATTTTGGTTTTGGTCTCTCAAGTTTGAAATTGATGGTTTTGGTCCCTGAAATTTCACCCAATTTTGGTTTTGGTCCCTCAGGTTTGAAATCGGTGGTTTTGGTCCCTGAAGTTTCACCCGATTTTGGTTTTGGTCCCTTAAGTTTGAAAATGACTTGGTTTTTTCCGGGTCGGGTCGGGTTGAGTTTAAAAAACGGGTCGTTAAGTCCTTTTCAAACGTGAGGGACTAAAACCAAAATCGGGTGAAACTTCAGGGACCAAAACCACCGATTTCAAACCTGAGGGACCAAAACCAAAATTGGGTGAAACTTTAGGGACCTAAACCACCGATCTCAAACTTGAGGGACTAAAACCAAAATTGAATCAAACTTCAAGGACCAAAAGTTATATTAACCCTTTTATATAATTATTAAACATTCTACAAAATTCCAAAAATGACTTAAATAAAATAAGGATAAAGTTATCTGTATGAAAATATTTTACCTCCCCTCCCCTCATCAACCAAACAAGGTAACATTAAAATCCCTCCCCTCCTCTCCCCTCCCCTCCATTGAACCAAACATAACCTTAGATATAGGTACATCTGCGTCTTACATATTTGTTGTTAAGTGAAGAAATATAATATAAGAGAAAAGAAAGTAAGTGTTATAGTGCTCCAAAAATTAAACATTATTGATTGGTAACCAGCTGGCCACCCTTTGATCACGTTACCAGATAACATGAAACCGCCAATCAAGCACCATTTATACACATGAAAGGATATAAAAGAATCCCAACTTTTTCTTCTAATTAAGTGTCCTTCTCGTATGATATATACTTCTTCTTTGTGAAGCCTTAAATAGATATATATATATATATATATATATATATTGATTGATTCAAAAGTTGAAAAGAGGAATTGTTCTTTGGTTTAATTTTCTTCGTTTAGTGCCAGCGTGAACGTGATGGGTAAGCTAACAAAAGTTGCATAATGGTCCCAACAAACCTGGAGCTAGCCTAGCTTTGTTCACTCTTTTGAACATAATATTTAAGTGTTGTCACAAAAGAAAAAGATTTGTTCAAAATGTTTCCCATATTACTTACACATATGGGTTTAAAAACTTAAACTAACAAGAAAGGTAGTTCATTAATTAGAGGGAATTAGTTTAGGTTTTATATTTTGTGTACAGAATAGGGAAACAAACCAATCCATGTCGATCGATCGAGTCTTTTGTTCAATGAAGTAAGGATTTCTGTTAGAATTTCGTATTGGTCAGTTTCTTTTTCCCACCAGCCACAAGGCATCAGATCAGAGTACTGTTTTTTTTTTCCTCTCAAGAAAATAAAAACACTAGAGATGGAAAGGAAAGGAAAGGAAAAACTTTTCCTATTTCGTGAGCACACAGTTTTCAAATCTAAAACCAGAACCATCCTTTTCTTGCATCCAAGAATCAAACCAAAGACATTATATAATTTTCTAGCAAGAAAGATATTACAAAAGAAGAAAGGAAAACCAAAAGCATCTCCCAACTACTAATCAAAGTCTCAATTATATATATATATATACATACACTCATCCAATAGGCGCTAGTTGAGGGATTTGCATCGGTTCTAAATATACGTAAGACTTCAAACAAATTTATCTCCCAAATTTATAATTTGTTTTTCAAATTAAATTATCCCTATTATTAGTTGCATTTAATAGGGGTATCATAAGAAGATCGAGTAGCTTTTAATGCAAATTATTAAAAGGAATTTTTAAATAACTACTCCCTACGGTTCTAATTATAAGATAAAGTTAACTTTTTTGGAGAAATTAAGGAAGTCAATTAAATTACTTTAGAGTATTTTTATTTTTATTTTTTTCTCCAAACTAATTAATTTGACTAATAAACTAATATATAATCTAAGGATACTAAAAATATAAACATTCTAAAGTAATTTAATTGGCTTCCTTAGTTTCTCCAAAAACGTCAACTTTGTCTTATAATTAGGACCGGAGGGAGTAACTTAATTGATTTATTTAATCTCTTCAAATTAGTTATCAAGCTTCTACATTTAATACTGGTGGAGTGTGTGAATGCATTACATATACATATACATATATATATATATATATATATATATATATATATATATATATATATATATATATCTATATCTATATCTATATCTATATCTATATCTATATATTCCCTGAAGTTGCCTTGTGGAGATCAAAGACCAGATTCCATTAACCAAATCTCGTGGTTAAGCCGTGGAATTGAAGATGATATCCTCCATGTAAACCTTTATATATAAATATATATATATATAAATATATATGTATATATATATATATATTTCATTTTTGGTTAAACAATTCAAGTGGCCAAATCTTGCTTTTGGGTTGGACGTATATGAATCAGAGATCTCAATAATAGGAGGCAAAAGCACCGACCTTGCGTTATCTTAATTCACCTAAAATATTGTTCTATTCCGCCTCTGAACTTCACTTTAAGTTACCATAGGACAATCAACAAGAGTTTTCGGAATATACTACAACCGTGACAAGAAAACCCCTAAAATATGTTTTATTTTATTTATTTAATTATTCTTTATGTATATTTTGGCGTGTCTTCAGCCTATAGATTCGTGACTGGTTAACGTGTCTTCATGCTCTGAATTAGATTTTGTTCTTGGTGTGTGCAACCACGTAAGCTTATTGCCTTGCCTCAAAATTCTCTGCAATTTAATAGATATAAGAGCGTTTAAGAGCATCATTTCAATTAATTAAAGAAGATTTCCCATTGATGTAAACTGTGTATCTCTTAACATCTTCATTAGAAGCTAGGCGTTGTTGTCCCTATTATTTTCTTACTGATCCCCCCCCCCCAAAAAGCGTTCAAGAAGAAAACGAATGAAACTAAGGTACCATTTATAAAAGGCAGATTGTCTATCAATAAGGTCCCCATATCGGCAGTGGGAGTTGAACTCACAACCTTGTAGACTATGAGCCAACTCCTTATCAACTGAACCAACATTTGTTGGCAGTTTTTTTATCCCTTTTACCCCTCAATAAAAGTTATTGTATATTATTTAATGTATAAAGTAAGTATATTTAATAGAGATAATTAATGTTGGAAACTTAATTAATAAAATTTTAGACAGAGTTAGTGAGTTTAATTCAATATTTTTTTATTCCATTGAAACGTGTTGAAATTGAATTACAATAGAGACCCGCAGGATCCGAGGAGATATCATTATGAAGTATGTTTTGGGTTCTTAATTATATGAGATTTTACTTTCCATAAAAAAAAAATTATACGAGTTTAATTACTACTTCTTTATTTATTTTTATTTTCTCTCAATTTTAAAAATATTGATAAAAATTGAAAATGATACTACAATTTAAGAAGAAGAAGAAGAGAGAAACGGTCCTTTACTATACAATACATAAACGTTGGCAAGGTTTGGTCCCACATGTCGTCCCTAACTAATGATAGCATTCATATCAGGAGATTGTCTTGCCCCAATTTTGATTTCTTTTCCTTAGCTTGCACGTATATTTATATAAATCAAAATCGTAACATTCCTATACATATACTAATTAAAGTATTATATATTAGCGGTTTCACTTGACCAAGTCACAACATACATATATATATATATATAGATAAACACTGCATTTTCTTCTTCTTACTTACTTACAACTAAGAGCACACACTCTAGAAGATCACAAACTTGCAACTTACGTACCTTTCAAGAAAAGGATTTTCAAACAACACACATGTTAAGATGAGATCTTCTTTGATAGTACGATATAATCTGAATTCAAGAGGAGAAAATAAATAGAGATCGAGACCAGATTATCTCATTTGGGTATGCATATAAAAGACCATTCCCATAAAACTGAATTTTCCATCAATTTCAAAAATGCAGATTGCTTAGTATTAGATTTATGAGATATAGGTATATATTAGGCTTATTTTTTGGGACCAAAATACTCTCATAATGTTCAAGCAAACGAAATCAATCCTTTTGCCGCACTCTCCTATAGATGCCTAACACAGAGTGGTCAGCAACTGGCCATTTTCGTCCTCCTTTGTTTTCACAAACGTTTGAATTTTTCTTTAAAAAAATTGTTTATAATTTTACGATAATGGGTATTTTGGTCTTTAGGGTTTTTAAAACTTCTATTATGCATTAAAACACACGCACGCACGCATGTAAAAGAAAAGTATCTCAAGATTTCGTTAATTTTGTCTACACACCAACATACTTTATGAAGACTGATTATTCTTCTATTGCCCTTTCCATTCTGTTTTTTTATTCTCACTTGTGTAAGAAAATTTATGGCATATCAAACAAAAACAAAATGCATCAAAATTGACATAAAGAAATATATCTTAAAATAACTAAAAAATTATGATTGTATTAAAAGGAGTAATAAGCATAATATTATAATATTTGTTTTGTTAGTGCATGACCGTTATTTTTACTTCAGATGTTATTCTTGGATTTCACCTCTCCAAAAGTACACATTCATAGACTTTCGTGACCTTTAATCATATCATGTGAATACAAAATTTTTGTAGCATCACATGCCAACTTACTACAGGAAATTGTCATAAAGTTTCTCCAATATTAACTGTACTTTCTCAACATGTTCACTCATTATTGTTGTTACTCATAATTAAAGAGAAAAAGATGGCCAATGGCATAAGAAAAAGAAGACCAACTAATGATATACAGGCCTTTATTCAGAAGAAGAAGGAAGAAAAAACTTTGCTTTGCTTAAGTTTTAAACCAGCCAAAAAAGCACCATATTAGTAAAGTAGTGGTAAAATCAAATCATATCAAATGCCCTACAAGCCATTGATTTGTTACTATAAATTTTTGGAGAATAAATTCTAAAAAATTATAAAATTGATTTTAGATAATAAATTTTAAATTGAGTAGAATAGATTTACTAAAAAAAATGACTTTGATAATTAATTAAAAGTGTTTGGATGGTTGTTATCAGAATCAATTTTTACCTAAGCAAATTACTTAAAAGGATATAAATATAATATATATATATATATATGTAATACCAATTTATTAGTTATATAATTAATTAATAATTAACGTGTATATATACTTATAAAACCATGTTTTTCCACCCAAAGTAGAAAAAATTGGCTTCATGAAAAACCATGGTTTTTGCCGTGAAACCATATTGATAAATAATTATTGGATTTTATGAGGCGTTTGGGAGGTTTTCCCCCCTCAAAACCATGGTTTTAAGATGCATCCAAACACACATAGGTCTGCGCGCGCAAGCATGGACAAGCTTGGACAACATCCGTGAAAGTGTGTGCAAGATGGTATGTTTGGACAACGTCTGAGCAACCCTTGTGCAAAGCCGGGGGCAACCTTGTGCGTAAGGTTCGGGCAAAAGTTAACTTTTTTTTTTTTTTATTAAAGCTTTGATTCATTAATCAACAAAGATTAATATAAGAACCGTCTTAGGAATAGACGCAACTTAGGATCTCTCATCAACCACTGCCTACCAACCTACCAGAAGAGTAGGTGGTTGATCGGCAAAAGTTAACTTTATTCTTAAAAATATATAAGCTAGTAATTAATAGAATTATTGTTGTCAGTTTATATATTTGTTAATTATAGTAAGAATTAATTTAATTACTTATTATATTGGTCCTATAGTCATATATAAGCCAAGCTTGCTAGGTTTTGACACTTACATATTGGTTGTCAAAAGCTTCAAAAACATGAATTACAAGTCAGAGATTTGAGTCGCTCTCCACACTCTAATTTGAGTCATTGTCCAAATTAATATAGCACCAAATGGTGCATGCATGTTCGTACACTACGAGTTACTTAATAAAGATTTCTAATTAATATAAACAAATTTTGAAAAGCTAACAACCATTTTGATCGATTGCATCGCTTCTTTCCTTCTTTATTTTTTTAAATACTTTTTTCATCATATATATTTTGTGGTTCTTGAAGATTTGAGAATAATTAATGATGTTTGAAGTTAGAGAGATGGACATGACCCATGCGTACAATACTGAATGGGGTAATGGGTGCAATGTGTACTATGAGCTAATTGAAATATCAGGAGCTTTTTGAAGGGTAAAAAAAATAAACAAATAAATATAAAAAATGTACAAGATTTGAAGTGAGCCGTAGCTCATCAAGCTGAAGCTGAGGTAGGAGCAACCAGCCACAAGTGATGTCTCAAATCTGAACCTATAAAGATGCATACAATTCAATTCGGAGCCGAGCCAGGCTGAGCCGTCACGGCGCAGCCGGTGCTAGGCTAAGATGTAAGTCCAGGCCCAATGAATCATCGAAATTGGACCCAACTTCCACCTTGGAGAACCGGCTCAAGGAAGGCCCGTCAACCCGGACGTTGACCCGAGACAGTGCTTGCGGCGACCCTTGGGACGACAATGTGGATGACGAATCCCCTGCACCGCCACCATAGGGAACCATCCCTGCACACGCAGATCTACCACCTGTAATACCACTATAATTCACAGCGTTACTCGGCGGTGGCGGCGGAGGAGACGACGGGAACATACAGCCGTGCGACACCGACACGTGGAAAGGAGACGGCGCGGAACGTGGTGGCATGTAAACCCACGACGCTGGAGCTGCCGGGACCACGACAGAACCGTTCGGAGCAAGGAGGTGCGGTGGTGGGGCGAAAGCGGAGATTATTGGGTTCCGAACGAACGAAACGGCTGCGTTTCGCGTTGCTTGCAACTGCGCTCGTTTTAGCTGTTGACGCTCCTTCTTGTGCGCGTTCTGGTGACCACCAAGCGCTTGTGAATTCGCAAACTCCCGGCAACAATACTGACACTCGTATTTTCGGTCACCAGAGGAGGGAAGGAACGCTCCACCGCCACCCCCACCAACTCCTCCTCCGCCGCCGGAATCCGGTGATCCAGATGGGGTGGCAGGCTTGCCTGTGGAATCTGATACATCTTCAAGCACTACTTCATCTTCTATATCTTCTTGAACATTGAAGCCGAAGAGCTTTAATCGCGCGGTGGAATTAGTGGGGTTCGTTCTTTTTGCTTGGTAGTGATCAATCGGATCCTCCATAGCTGAGATTTGAATCAGAGTTTGAAACTTTGAATATAAAACCGATCGTAGTAACAGTGGGAGACAGATCAAAGAGGGACTTGGAGAGAGAGAGAGAGAGAGAGATTATAATTATAAGTGTGCGAACATATATACTACAAGGAAGTTCTGCATGCGATGGGGGTCTATTTATACTTGGGATTCAGGAGTCAGTTCTGACAAAAAACGATACACAAACAAGTACACAGTGAGGAGAGAGAGAATAGGAGAGAGAGAGGGGTAGTTTGCGGACATCCCAAGGAGAGGAGAAAGTGTGTGAAATATGGGAACACGACCCAAGAATGCTCAGGGGACCCAAGGGATCGCGTTTGTCTCTTGCCAGTTTCCTTGTGGAAATTACCAAATTGACCTTATATCTCAATTATTTAACTGGATCATTTTCTGTAAACTCAGAATAATACAATAGTTACATCAACTTGGGACAAGACTGGATTATTAAGTATGTGGTGCATGTGATATTGTAGTATGGTACTGGTTTAACCCATAAAAAAAATGGTTGTTGCCACGTTGGATCATGACCATATATTTATACACATACGAAGCATTATATATATAGGGGTTGCAATATATATATATATATATATGTTGAGGGGAAACGGTTAACTTGATGGTTTGGAAGCATCATCACAGCCATTACTAAATAAGCAAACATGCAAAAATTAATATAGTACAAATAATAATAATTATGGATCCATCACTTCGTTTATCTATATTATTACCCAAACCTTGTTGAAGGCAAGTTGATTTTCCCACCAACCGGAGGAAGGAGAGAGAGAAGGTGTGTGTGTGTTAAAGGAAAGCATATATATATATATATATATTAGGTTTGAAAAGTTGGAGGTATATGTGTGGGATATTATGTGGCACTTTGCTTCCACTCTTTTGATCGATGCATTTTTGAAAACTTTGCGTAAGATGGCCCAATCAGAGAAGAAGCTTATCAGATGAGTGTTAGAAGCAACTAATCAGCATTATTTGCTATAAAAAGAACAAAAAATTAAACAACAAGAAGAAGAAGGATCTGCTCATCTCATCACAGTTACATTATTAATTGACCCACTTCATTAATGACACGTACGTTTTGCCACCATTTTCCTCTAACATTGGTTGAGGGGGGAAACGACAACCATAGCTAGTTTCCCATCATTTATTAATTTAAGCTTGAAATGAAAGCTTCAATTTTTTGCCCCCTGTTTTCCCTTTTCATTTAATTTCTTAATTTCTTTACAGGGGTAGTTTTGTAATCTCACACACTCTTATTCAGAACTCCTGAACTCTCAGAATTTTGGTGAGGGGAACGAAACCCAATAAGCCACCGTGAGGCGAGCAGCCCATGTCTCTGTTTCCTCCTCAACCTGCTGCTACCTCCAACTCACTCCTCCACTGCCACACATCACACAATTGTAGCAAATTCTTAGGTTTCTTATCACAAATTTTACTTTTATTCACATGCCCTTTTCGTGTTTGGAATATATAGAAAGTTATATTACCCGTTCTTAATATAAGGTTTCAAAGTAGATTTCACTACAAACAAACGATATCTTATACTAAAATTAAATGTAGTATTATTAGATTTTGACTAATTCAGATGGATTTATTATGTTCTTGATAAAGAAAATTCTTTTTAATGCCTTGTCAAGCAGTAACCCTTAGTTTGGATAAAAAGAAAATTACAGAGGAAATAATACTAGCATGGAGGAGGGAAAACCTTTTCCCTCGTTTTCCCTATATCCAAATATAACTTAAGAGTGAGTATTTCTCCTAACAAGAATTTGAACTTTCAGAGACACCACAACAAAACGTAAATAAGAAACTAGCTCATTCTATTAAACTCATATAACCACCTCTCACAATTAAATTCTTTAGCTCAAGATTTTAAACCCAAAACTAGTTATGAAGCTAACACAGACAAATATTAGTAGATGGTGATACGGTTGTTTCATATATTACATACTATCAATTATGGATGTAAGAGAAGCCGACACTCTCACCCACCACCAGCACAAGACTGTTCACTTTCTCTCTTTAGAAAAAGTCAAAGCAGCCCTACATGCAGACACAGGGGGGAAGAGAGAGAGAGCTTATTACATAATATGGCTTCCGGTATCTTAAACTAAGAGAAGATGATGATACTCATCTGATCTAACACCGTCAATCCCCACTACCAATCACTGCTTTGTGGCCCACGTGTCAACATCATATTCACCCTCCCATATCTCATTTTAGATATGTGTTCCACATTATTCCAAGTTCTCTCTCTCTCTCCCCCCTTGTCCTCCAAATATTGTCTCAAATGAATCATGATCTCTTAGCTTTTTTGTCCGCAAAGTCAACACAAGAAGCTCAGCTTCTATATGCTTCATACATCATACTTTCGTTGAAGTTTCAAGTTCCTAACAAAAATAACCTCATAAAATGTTTTGCTTTTTCCTTTTTTTTTTTTTTTTGCTTTGTGCCCTTGAAATATCTTACCATATGAAAACAAAATGGGTTACCTAGTCGCCGAAAAAAAAAACATCACAGTTGGCTAGTTTGAAATGGCACATTATATTTCGATATAGATGGTGACTTGGAGAGATATTGAATCTAACGTTCAGGTGAGCTTACAGAACTTAGGGTTTGGGTCCCTACCATTACGTGTTTGATTATGAATAATTGTTTAGGATGTTTGCGTGATTGACGTTGAAATCTATATATATATATATATATATATATATATATATATATATATATATATATAATATAAATATAAATATGTTTTCTTTCTTTTGGGAGAGATCTGTGCGAATCTTACTAACTACGAGAGTTGTGAGAGCTTTTTGGAGGGTTTGTAGTATCCCACTTTAAAAAGCATAATAATTAATAATTAATCATAATGGCTATAGAAATATTTAATTAATGTATCATACTAAGTCTTCGTCGCAACTCTTAATGTGACCCACCTTTTGTCTCCACTATTGCCGTTTAGCAATTAGTCAATTTTTCGCATGTAAAAAGAAATTTATAAATTAAACAAAAAAAAATCTTTGTGGATACCCATGATTCAACTTTGGAGTGAAAGCTCACAATTCTTTTGTGACCGCTAGATACGATCATTAATAATCATTATAGCATATATAATCCACAATAGTTGCCAATATAAGTTATTTGGTAATGTATGGTTGTGGTAAGTATTCTATATAACATGGGTAAATGAAAGGTCAAACTAGTTAATCATCATGAAAGCCAACAGTTTAATTAGCTGCTTGTTTTGTTTTTGTGGCCTTTATCTTGATCTTAATAAATAATAATCTTCTATTGACATCAGAGATTTGACAGAAGAATTGTCTCATAATATAAATTCAAATATGAGATCGTGTCATTTAGATAGAATAGTTGAATTTTTTTTTTTTTTTTGGTTTTTTCCATAGTTGAAAAGTAATTTTGAATGAAGTGATTGATCCAACAAAAATTAATAGCTTAGTATTCAAAGGGATTTTATAGCTCTTAAATTATTCCCAATTGAGCTAACAATACTTAATCCATCAATGTTAAATATTAAATATCTATCAAAAGCAAAAGGATCTAGTTCGAAGGAATTGCATCTTACTTTAGGGTCAATTTTTTATAAAACATTTTTAAGAAAATAAAACTATAAATATACAAAGTCTCTACTCTATACTAAACTAAATGTATTTCAAATTGTTCCAAATAATCATCCTTGAATAAAATCCAAGAACATACGCATAATAATATCATTAATTTATTATTATAGAGCAACTTGTGATCGACGATATATATGAATCACCACGTACATTTAGAATCTTCATATATTATAAATAAAACTCTAACCATTGGCCAAAAAATCATTTCTAACCCCTTATATTTTCTTGCTCAAAGAGTTTTCTATTTCTTGTCATCTTGTGTTTAAACATATATATGAATGTTGGAAGGTAAAGGTCTATCCATATATCATCCTTTAGGGTGGGTAGGGCCAAATAGATTAATTAGTCCATTAATATAACTTTTGTGGGGTTACCGGAGGCACCAAATAATAATACATGTGTCACAATCTTTAATTTAATTAATTAATTTAGAATAAACAACATTAATTGTTTGATATACAGCGAAACCTAACATAACCTTTATACTTTAAGTGGAGAGGGGGACATATTAGGTTTTTAGATAGAGAGGCCCCGCCGAGGTCGAAGAAATCTAATTTTGCAACCATATGAGAGAAAAGAAAAGAGAAAGCGAAAAATGCAGCTTCACAGGTCAATATTGATAAATCAGTGTTTACACACTCGTTGACCGTTGGATTGAGCTAAAATTTGGTTAGCAGGTTCAGAACATATGATTTGTATTTTTCAATGGTGGGATCATTTTTAGGGGCATGGTGTGAGAGAAAATGTGTTCATAGTCAGGGACATTTTCTTCTAGTTTGTTTAGTTGCTTTGTCCTCTAGTGTAAGCTTGTAGCTTTTGTTATTTGACTGGGTGGTTGTATATGTTTGTGCATGTAGTTGAGACTCTCTTATACCCTATTTTTAATCCTGGTCGATCATGTTTTCTTTGGTCTGTTTACCCTTGAATTAAGGGGTTTTTCACGTTAATAATTCTATTGTCACTACAGAAAAAATGCAATTTAGTAGTGGTTAAAAAGGTGTATTTGTAGCGGTTGTAACCGCTACAAATGACACTAGTAGCGGTTGACAAAACAGCTACAAAATCAACTATTGTAAATGTATTTGTAGCACTTATACAAACTCAATACTCAAGTAAAACAACCGCTACTATATGTGTAGCGGTTTATTAGAACCGCTACAATATTCTCACATTGATAACCCATTATCTTTCAAAATTGTACCGCTACATATGTTGGCGCCACAATTTTGCATGGCAGGAAACGAAAAATGAAAATTTGGCTCTATTTTTGTAGCGGTTACAAAATGCTACAAAATTGAAATAGTAATTTTTAAAAAATTGGCATTGAAACTTTGTAGCAATTTATCATAAAAAATTTCAGAATTAGCGTAAAAAATTTAATCCAATTTTGTTTTCAAATTTGTAGCAGTTGTGGTTCTTAAAACTACTACAAAATTTTGTGAAAGTTAAAAAAAAATATACAATCATCTGTCTCCATTTATTTAATATTGAATTGATTAGTTTATTATTTAAGTAGTTTAGGTGATGGTAGTTATTATTTAAAAAGAATTATTAAATGAAATTGGATAAGTATAAACTTTATATAGATAATATTATCGAGGATATGTAGGTAATAAGAAATTATTATGTTGCATATTATGTGGTAATCATTATGGAAGGAATACTAAAAATGGTGACGAATTTTCCTTCAATTTTTGCAAAAAAATATAATGAGAATAAGTATTATGCAAGGGAAAAACATGTTGAAATGAAAGAATTGAAAAATTTTTTACCATATTTGATCATCTTGTTCAACTCCTCAGCCTTTAAAAAAATTCTAAATGAGAGAAAACGAAAGAGAGGAAGGGTTGAAAGAAATGGAGAAGTGTTTGAAATGAGATATGGTGGGAGTATTTATAGAGATTTACGTAGCATGTGTAACAGTTAATGTGGAAGGTTTTGTAATGGTTTACGTTTGTAGCGGTTATTGTGACGTTCTTTGTAGTGATTTTGTTTGAGTTTATAACTAATACAAATATTGTTCTAAATTTTTTTCAAAAAAAAAACTATATATTAAGGTTTACAAGAACAAAAACATAATTTGTTTAATCATTCTTCGTCGTCATCCCTACAAAAATTGTGTGAAGAAAATGTTAGTGTGATATTATTTTGTGCAAAAATTAAATTTAAATAATGTGAACTTGAAAAAACGAACCGAATTATAGTTAAATTTTCATTGCCTTCAGGGACGAAGTTTTCGAAATTGGCAGGCTAGAAGGTCTCGAGGCTTTAACTAAACCACCATGTTCCAATCCTTGCGCCTCTCGTCCTCAGCATAATAAACCTGATGTGCCATTGACGCAAGAATATACGGCTCATCATCTTCAGATTAACTAGTGTGAATTGGCTGGGAGAAATTTATTGATATGATGCCTAAGCCATTAGTTGTAAATCCCCCGGGAAGTAGTGGTATTTTCCCACAAACACTTAAATAGTGTCACGGTGAAACGGCCTTGGTAATTTAGTTCGACGACATCAAGAACCTTTCCATAGTAAGAGACACATCCGAACTACATGTTGGCGTCACTGCTGCTCACATAACTTCTTGTCCCAAAGGCATTATAAACACCCGAATTTTGAGTTTGCAATACTTGATCTCATGAAACTGTATAACACTTGAAACTATTGACATTGTATGCTGTAAACCTCTTGCATGGTCAAGAAGGTCGATTGCGAGAGCTCTATCTGGTGAGTGTGGGTTATGGTCATTTAGTATTTTGCTTACAAACCAGCTTAGGAATTCTCTGTGGACCTTTTTGTCAACTTAGGAGGATGTTTGTGTTCGGATTCTAAGTTGACGTTTCACATGACTCCTGAATTCCCTGCAATTAATCACAGGAATGCGATCATGAAATATAAGGATAGATATAGAATAATATATGGGTATACAATTCTTACTGAAGGAAGGGTTCAACTTGAGTGCAATTAATCAAGACATGTCTATGTGCTTGCAACTTCTCAATTGCCATTAGTTTGAAGTTCTCAGTTCCTCCAACTAGTTTACCAACACAAGGGATTAACAACTCTCCTGATGTTGGTGCAGGTTCAGGATAATCGTCTACACGAGGTGGTTAGTTGAATGCCATCTCAATGTCATCAAAGTACCTTGAACAAAAATATAGGACATCATCCCCTATATAACCTTCAGCTATAGAACCTTCTGGCTATGTCTTATTTCTTATATAAGATTTAAATTTCCCAAGAAACCTACAAAGTAAAAAAGGAAGAATGATACTAAATGATGAAGAGGGCGAGTAGCAAACATAGGAACGAATAATGACTCACATATGTAAAATGAGTACCTCTCAATAGGATACATCCATCGATATTGAATTGGGTCAGCGATCTTTGTTTCATGAACAAGGTGGACTGTAAGGTGAACCATCACAGTGAAAAAGGACGGAGGAAAGATCATCTCTAAATGACAAAAAGTAAGAATGATTTTGGATTGTAGATGATTGAGCTTCTCAACGATCAAAACCTTATAATACAACTTCTGAAAGAAAGAACAAACCTTCACCAAAACGATGGATACATAGAGAGGAGTGCATTCTTTATAGCCAGTGGAAGTAACTATTGCATAAGAACACGTGAGTCATGGCTTTTCAAGCCAGCAACCTTTTGAACTTGCATGTCAATACATCGTGAAATGTTTTTTGAATATCCATCAAGAACTTTTATTTTCTTTGACATCACAAGGAAGACTTCCTTGTTCCGTTTTGTAGGGGTAAACTTTGCCAGTTGAAATTTGTCATTCTCATCTGGCTATGTGTCTTCACGAACTCTCATGGCACGTAAATCTTTTCTCACTTGAAGATGATCTTTTGATTTGCCGAGTTCGTTAAGCAACGTATATAACACATTGTCACATATATTGTTTTCAATGTGCATGACTTCAAGACTATGACAAAGTAAATTAGATTTTCAATATGGAAGAGTGAAGAAAATGCTTGTCTTCCTCTTTGCTGAGGCTTAGAAGCAGAAGTCCTGCCCATCTTTCACCCTGCTTTTGCTACATTATCACTTTTTCTGAACTCAAATTCAACATCCTCAAACTGCTGTAAGATATCTGCACCGGATAAATTCTGAGGTGGTCCTCTTTTTTCTGGTTTCCCATTGAAATAATTCCATTGCAATCTAAACTTATGCTTTCCATCGAGAAAACTCTGATGCACCATGAAGCACCACTTTTGGCTGTGGGGATGGCACATTGTATCAGAGTCAAAATTAAAGCTAGACACGTTGACTCAGTATGCATATTCTACCTAGATAATGTTCCTAGGCCAAAAAAGTCACTAATCATCCACATCAAGACTGCATGCAAGTTGAACAAGGTCTTCTCATACACGTCATATGTCTCAAAGTTGATATTCCACAAGTCAAGCAATTCCGCAATAAGCGGTTAGAGATATAAATTGATGTTATTACCCAGTACCTTTTTGGGTGGAATGATCATAAAAAAATGAAGGAGCTTTGTTTCATACACATCCAGGGTCTAATTTTTAGGAAACTAGGACTACTGGCCAAATATTGTAACTTGTGCTAAGATTCCCAAATGGATTGAAACCGTCGGTCGCCAAAGCAAGCCAAATATTTCTGGGTTTAGTCGTGAAACGAACATTTTATAGGCATCTGCATTCCGGGGATATCTTAATTTACCATCTTTATTCTTATCAACCTTATGCCACCTCATTTGCTTCGTTGTTTTGGACGACATAAACAATCTTTGTAACCGCGGTTTCAAAGGAAAGTACATAAGAATCTTTACAAGTTTGTTCTTCTGCTTTTTACCCTTCTAAATTGTCTTGTACCTTGATGTGTGACATCACTTACAAGTTTCCCTATTAACATCATCTCCCCAAAATAGCATGCAATCATTGTGGCATGCATTGATTTTTTGGTAGTTCAAGCCTAATTTGTTAATAATCTTCTTGGCCTCATGGAACGTTGCGAGAATCTCCGCGTTGGGGAACGCATCTTGTAATAGTTCCAACAATATCGACATTCCCTCATCTGTGATTCCACATAAGCACTTGATATGATACAACTTGATTAAGAAAGATAATTTAGAGTATTTTCGACAACCTTGATATAAAGGATGATATGCTTCATCCATTAAGCTGAAAAACTCCTGAGCTGCTTCATTCCTCAAGAACATCGACTCTAAACCCTACACTTTTTCATTGAAGTTATCGTCTTGAAAACCAAACGCATCATGCACAGCATCATTAATAGAATCATCTTCATTTACTTGAACTCCTACTTGTGAATTTTGAGGAAAAGTGTCATTATATCTCATACCAAGTTTCTCACTATGAACTCCCCATAACATATAGCCTTCCGGGAACGAATTCACAAGCAAATGTTCCTTAACAACTTGTCATGCATGCCACTTCTTGAACTTGCATTTCTGACATAGAAAACAATCTTACCATTACAGCTAGCGTGAGAGTATATAAAATGCAAGAAATTGTTTAATTTGTACCAATATTCTGGAGAATTGCTTGGAAACCTGATCCATGACTTATTTATAGCTAGTGAAAAATTTAACAAAGCATATGAGTGAATACAGAATAACGGGTGCCTGAAAGCTTATATTCAAATTCTCCAACGTTTAACAATTTGTAGCAGTTCCAAAATCACTACCATTGTAACACCCCAAATTTTTATTCACTAAAATGCATGTAATTAGTGGAAATATTCAATGAAATAGAATGGTGAATTTTGGCCAAAGAAAAGAGAATTTGGAAAAATGTTGGAACAATTTTTATTTCCCTTTTTCCTTATAAATTTCGCCTAGCATAACAAAAATGGGAGGGAACAATGATTATTGGGATTATGTTATCCAAGTGTTATTAATCCAAGTCAAGAGGAATAAACAATGATTATTGGATATGAGCATGTGTAAATACCTTAAGATAATATTTATGGGAACAAGAAAGCTTAAAGCAAATGGAATGAAAACCCATGTGGTTTCTTAAGGACCTAGTGGACGTTTGGGCTAGAGGGAAAAGAAAAGAGAATTAGTTCAAATGCAAATGAACTTTATGACACACATTGGATGAAGATAAGCCTAAGTACAAGTGTGAAGTCATTAATCCCATTTTCATCCATTTATTAAATAAGATGAAATTAGGTGAGATAATTTATAAAGCAAAGCTTCATCTTTCTCTTGCCATTTTAATTTCGTCCAAAACTCAATAGAGGAGATAGAGAGAAAAGCTTAAGAAACCTCAAGCTCTAGAGAGAAGGAAGAAGAGAAAGATTAAGGTAAGTGGAGATTTCTTAAGGTTTTTCCTTCTAATCTTGCATAAGTTCTTCTCTAATCTCTTCCTTTCCATAAAATCCATGGTGTAGCAAGCAAAATTTCAAGGTTGAAGAGAGAGTGAATAGTAACTTCTAGAGAGAGAAAGCAAGAAAAGCCCAAGGTAACTCCATAAACTTTAATCTTTGGTTGTTGTTGTTAGAATGATTGGTGGTTTTAGGGTTGATTTGCTATGATTTGTAAATTTGGGAAAATGCTAACCCTAAGTGTTATGTTACCAAATTTAGTCTAATCATGTTTAGAAAGTGGTTATATGGTTAACCAAGTGATTTGGAGTGAAAAGAAGTAAGCCTTGAAGTTGAAACACAAAAACACATTTTTTCCTTAAGAACTCTAATTTCGTCCAGGGGTTGAATCAAGGGGTTGAATTTTTGAAAATCTAATGATTCCATTTGGATTTATAAGGGAAAGTTGTGTGGGAATATAGATGTTCATGATTTTTAAAATTTGGTATGCAACTATGGAAACTATTGAAAGTGCAAATGCATGCTATTTGGTTATTTCCTGTGAGGCAGTGTTGTTTTGTCATGCATTTTATTGACCAAATCAAGTCAAAATGGAATGAAACTTTCCAAGATTAAAGTGTACATATAGAGCTTTAATTTGATAGGTGGTTCATATTTTTCTGACTTGTATGCTAGGAGATATGAATTTTCAAAGTTTTGCCTTATTTCGAGACTTAATTCTTATGAATTTTCAAAGTTTTGCCTTATTTCGAGACTTAATTCTGGAACAGTAAGGGAATTGGTGCAATTCTGAAATTTTTTAGTTGTAGATGGTTGTAGTTCATATTTTTCCTATTTAGAGGACTTAAAGATATTTCCATAGAACTTGGAATCACCCCATTTTGATTTTTGTATAATTAGTTATTATTTTTGAAAGTTGAGCCAAGAACACAGGATTTCTTGGCCGCGGCCCAAAACTTTCAGAGCTCCCTTGGCAGCAGCCAGCGGACTTTTGGCCGGGCCAAGACCCTTGTTTCAGCATTGTCACCCTTTCTGATTGGTTTAACTTTTCCAATCCCACAAGCACTTGTTTAGGCTTCCAATGGCCATCTAAACAACCCAAAATAGAGTAAATGCAATGAGTTTAAAGTAGTACTTGAATGGGTAGTAACCTAATTCTTATACATTTGATATTTTAAGGCTGAGATAGAAGCCTGAACGTGACATGCATTTTGAGGCACACCAAATGGGGTGAAAAAGACTTGAGGTAGGAACATTATCTTTCATACATCATGCCATAGTTCATATGATTGTGTGGCCGCCATTGCTTGTAAATGTGTTATATTAATCAACATGATTTGCCTAGAAAGGGTAGTTAGTGCTGGAGGTAAACTTACACTGGGAGTTGGGTAAGAATCCAACTGGTGTATGATTAGTGGGGTTGGGCCCTACTAATGTATACATGATAATGATGTGTTATATTGTTCATTAATTGGTGTACACATGACACATATCATATTTATTTTTCACATTTTATATGAATGGTAGCATGTTTCTACCGGGATTCCTTGAAATCTCACCCCTTTTTCTAAACAAAACATCTCAACGGGTGCCAGTGAATCAAAAGGCAAGGATGTAGATAAATGGAAGTGCCAAGTATGTGTCTCAAGGCGTAGACAAAGTTGGTAGTTATAGTTAGTTTATGTTTGAAATACTTTTGAATATTTGGTAATAGTTGTAAATATTGTCGCATTTTGTATGGACGACTCTAGATTGTAAAAGAATACTTTTATCAGTATTTATGTACTTTTATATATGCTTGTGGAACTTGGTTTCTATTACTCTGCGTATATCGAAATGGAAATGGGTGCTGACAACCATAACCACTACTAAGTATAAGTTTGTAGCGATTATAGTTAAATAAACTGCTACAAACAATCACGACCGTTGACAGGGTATGAAATTCAAATTTCAAATGTTTGACACTTTGTAGCGGTTACGTCAATACAACCGCTACAAATGTTCATGACCGTTAGTGGGAATTAACACATACAAACTTAAATTTTTCAATTTGTCGTGGTTCTCGTTAAGAAACCACTACCAATATGCAAGTCACTTTGTAGCAGTTTTGTTGGTGAACCGCTACAAATGTTCATGGGAGGGATTTAAAACATTCAAATTTCAAATTGAAAGTTTGTAGTGGTTGTAGTTGTGAAAACCACTATAAAGTTTCATGACCATTGGTTATATTTGAATTTTTTTCTAGTTTGTAACGGTTCTTGTTGATACAACTGCTACAAAGATTCATTAAAATTTGTAGCGGTTATAACGTAGAACCGATACAAAGTAATGTGTATTTCCTATCGGTAGCTGTTTAATAGGCTTAACCGCTACAAATCTTCATACTTTGGATAGTATGTAGCAGTTGTTATAAGAAAACCACTACAAATAGGTTTTTAATTTATTTTTTTTCAATTTCTTTTTGAGTTATAAACGAAAGAAGAATTTAACATTAATAAAATATAAATATCCAAATTTTTGTGCAAATGTTAGAAAGAAAAATATAATTGTCTAAAGCTAAATAAAAACATAAACTAACTATCCGGAGGGGCAGAATCACAATGCTAATTATCAGGTCCTCCCTCAGCAGGGGGATCACGGTGCTGATCATTAGGTCCTCCCTCAGGGGGGCGGGTGCATGGCGTTGAGCAAAGTAAACCATACCATCATCATCAACAGTAGAGAGGCAGCTGGATGACGAACCTAGGGACAGGGGGACCAGTGGATGCTCTTCATCAGGGAACAAGTGACTCCACGACCATGACAGCATGTAGTTTATGATATCCCGCCACTATGTATGCTGAGCGTAGTAGAAACTGGCCTGCTGCTACATCTTCTGCATATGATGGGCCATCACATCATGTGTCCTAGCAATCTTTGAACTGAGCTCGTCAACAGAGTCATCTCAATGACGTCTGACCCCAGACATCCGTGCTCGAGAGCTACCAGCCTCAGAGGTGTCACTCCTGCCGTAGACCATACCAGGTCTGGCGCCTATCCCTATACCCAGCACACACCCAGGGTGCTCAACTAGACCTAGACCCGCTTTCAGTGGCGCGGTGAGGTCCATAAACCCTTATGACTCCTGGGTCTGAGTCTCTCGTAGCTTATCCTGCGACTGCTACATCCGCTCTTGCCATTTTATGAAACAATAAAGTATTATTATTATTCACAATAAAGTAGTTTTGAAAAAAAAAATATAACAATAAATTAACTTACAATAGCCTCTTCTGCCTTTGAGAGGTCGGAGTCCCGTCACGGTGTCTATAGGTGATAGTGAATAACTCCCCGTAGTTTGTCTAGCGGTTTTCTTGCTGAGCCTTCCTCTCCTAAAACAATTAAAACAATAAATTAGTATTACAAATAATTATAATTATTAAAAACATAAAAATTATGAAAATTATATTAAAATTAAAATTATAAATAAATTACCAACTCGCTGTAAGTGACAGCAAATGTCTTCGATCCTGCCGTGTGGTGGATCCTCTGTTGCCCTCGACACCTGGTATTCTTTTGAGAAAGAGCTTGCATAAAATAAGCAATATTAAAAGTATTAAAAAAATATTAAACAATTATAATTATTAAAAACATAAACATTATGAAAAATATATTAAAATTATAATTATAAATAAATTACCTGCCCCTCTGCGCTCCTCCTATACTAGACAAAACTCGCCCAGTCGTTCAGTAGGACACCGTCTGGGACGTTCTCGATCAACTACTATAGAGGTATCATCTCATCCTTATTCATACTATGAAAGAGACGATTCCTCCTGTTCCTCCAGCCATCTCCCATCTTCATCAGTGTGTACCTCTTCCGGTTGTGCCAAACGGCAAACCTAAGCTGTAACACAATTGAATAAAAAATAATTAAATACATTTGCTTACAAATGATACAATTAATAAATAGTAATTAAATACAATTAATTATAAAATAATAATATAATTAAATACTATTAATTACCTTTATGGCCTCATCCCATACCAGATCTTTCGGGCCCTTAGGAACGTTCTTCTATGTCCTGAAGTGGATAGGGAACCGCATCCAATTCGAGCCTGTAGCTCGTTTAGAAAGCGGTTGAAGAGGTGACCGTCGTTCTTAATCGGCTGGTCCGTGGCCTTATTCCACAGAACTACCACGCATAGGCTCCGGTCCATGCTATTGAGACCAGCCACATCCAGCCTCCTCCCCTCCTCATTTGCAAATTTTCCTCATACGTTAATTAAAATTTAAAAATCATTTAACCTACGGAATTCCAATATTAAATTTATTAAAACAATAATTAAATTTACCCTGAATCTGCACCTCAAACCCCATCGACTGGGCAGATGACCACTATAGGTTGTTCTAGTCCCTTGCTTCCTTCTTATCCAGGAACCACTGCATCTCAATAATAGGAATCGGGATGCCAAATTCCTCGTTCTCTTCCATATCGCTGAACTGATCTCCCCCTCGGGTTGAACATGCAGCTCTAGAGTGCTCATATGATGTGGGCCCGTTTGCTGGGGGCCCGTGTCTTGGAGGGGCGGCTGCGATAGGGCCACCTCCTGTGGTTGCTACGGTGTGATCGCCCCCTATGACGACATGGGGACGTGCCTACCCTCGTGCTGCCCTCTGCTGCCTCTCCCACTACCCACTCTTCTGCTGCTCCCCCGCAAAATAGGCCTTGGGGGAAGTTAAGCCCCCTTCCCCTTCCCCTTGTCTCGCTTAGAAGTCATAATATATATAACTGCAAAAAAATAGCACAATTTATATCAAAATTATAAAATAATAGTCAAAAACAAAATAAAGCACTTAACTTTACTAACCTCAAGTAGTAACCTCTGTCAAAAACTTCAGCAGAACCTTAGATCTCAAGGAAAATCTCAAAGGGCGCGTGAGAATTCAAAATGGCAAAATGAGGAATTGGAGGGGTCAAGGGGCTTTTATAGCACCCAGATTTGTAGCAGTTTCAATGGGAACCACTACCTTAATTAACTGCTACAAATCCACTAACCCTACCTTGGATAACGTGAATATTTGTTAACTGCTACAAATCTGCAAACCCTCTGCATTCTATAGCAGTTATAAGCTATAATCGCTACAAATCTGCATCACACTTTATAGCAGTTAACCTTAACTGCTACTAAAATGCGGGTCTTTGCATTTAGTAGTGATTACTTTGATAATAACCGCCACAACAGTCACGCCAGCTTCATGCGCTTGGCGCCACATTTATAATGATAAATATATACCAACCACAACAAATGAACCACGGCAAATTTGGTGCCAACTTGCCGCCAATTTTTGTAGCGGTTGCACATTGTAAACCACTACAAAATCCATACCCAAACCCGCGCACCACTTGGCATGAGGTAAACTGTTGCAGATTTGTAATGATTTTAGTCAAAACCGCTACAATATTGACATTTATAGCGGTTTTTTTTAACCGCTACATATCCACCACTGCAAATTGTCTTTTTTTTTTTTTGTAGTGTCTTTGTGCCGTTTAATTTCTGTCATATATTTGTTTATATGTACCTTATAAACTCTTGCAAGTGATAGGAAGGTTTAAACAGTTGCTACATCCTTCCAAACACTTCTCACTCCTCAGAGTTTTGAAAACCATGGCTATGCCATTCCTCTATAGGTAGAAAATTAAATTAAAAGAAAAGGGGAAAGGTGTACTCTTATTTTCCTATTTAAAGGGAAGAGAGAGAAGCAAATTTTTGTTCATATTTGTAGAGCATTTCATTAAATTTTTTCTATGAATGTACATTTTTGCCCTTCATTTATTATTATGTTAACTTTGTTCTCATAGGGTATACCTTATATTCGATAGAGACAAAGTTGAAAAGTTGTTAAATTTTTGTGGCAAAGTTGATGAAGTTTAAGGTTTTCCTTAATCTGTATGAAATATACTAGAAGTGTCTTTTAAATAGATATGACTAGAGGAGCATAAAATTAATTCGTACAGTTCTTAATAAGTTAATTGTTCTAACTAATTATCTTTATAAACGGGATCTATCTAACAATCTGTTTAAGTCTTAAGGGTTGATATACAAAAGAGGAGACATATATAAAGTTGTTGGAATCAGTGGCAATCAAAGCAAAACTTGTACCTTATTTTGGCTTCATTTTCTGATAGAGTTATTTGTCTTCCATTAAAGATTTAATTTTTCAAAAGCTCCACTTGCATTCTTACTCGCTGCACTCTCATGTGATTAATTAGGTTATTATTTGACAAATAATAATGAGGAATTAATTTTCAAAGTCATATGTATCCACATGGAGTTACGGCATTGGCAGTCCAAACAACTATGCCATATTCATGCATCCTCACCTAAAACTGAGTATAATTTAATTAATTCATCTTAAATTAAATTTCCAATCTAGATTAGCTAAAGTCCATTTAGGGTTTTGAGCCACCCTCAATATATACTTATACAGTTATACTATCAATTAATTCCCACGTACGTTTCAAAGTAAAGCAATGAAAATTTGAGATATATATAAAAATATATTCTTCATAAATTTTAAATTATATGAATTAATTCGAGTTGTGAGGCCTGCCCTAATTTTGTGAGTCCTCAACAACTCTACTCACTTAAAATTTATTATTTTAAAAATAACTACTTATTTTAGCTTTTTTATGCCAATTTAGGAAGCTAAGAGATGTTATGATCATGTAAGTAAATTTTGAGTGCTAGGCAGTTAATGTTCAATTTCCCCTCCTTTCTCCCCCATTACTTATCTCAATCTTTATGTTGAAAATTGAGCGATGAAACTTAAAACATTTTTTATTGCAATTTTAAATTATCATTACTAATATTTAACATTTTTTTAATGTGATAACTAAGTTACACAAACTAAGAGTGATTACAGGATAAAATTAAGGAATTCAATAAAGAGATAAAAATATACATACACGTATTAAATTAAAATTGAGAAAAAAAATATAAGTTCTTGCAAAATAGTTTTCTCAAATTTCTTTTTCCATGCTAACCCCACATGTAGGAAGAAATTAGAAGTGGGTTAAGTGTGTAGGATGGTTTGAAAATGGTTAGACAAATGATGAAATTATGGGCTTTTCCCTCCACTGATGTTGGGTATCCCACATGGCACTCAACATCTGATTGGTTCCTCCACTGTTTAAACCAACATTAGTAGGTCCCACTCACATTTGGTCCATATGTGCTTCTTTTGTGGCACCCCACATGAACAAATTTTTGAATTTTAAACTCCGGTAGTGGTGATGCGAGTTTCGCATTACTTAAATTAATAATTTGGTGGGTCCCTTCTATTATGCTTAATTATGAAATCTAAACAAGGTTATATTGTTAGCATTTTGAAAATATCTTTACTCATTATAAACTTTATACTCCCTCTTTTTTTTTTTTATTAATGTATGAGTTATAATCAGAGGGTTTATTTTAATACTAAATATAATACTTCAATTCATTTTATCACTTAAATTTATATATATTTTTTCAAACAGTCTTTATGATTATACATGATAAGGGATTTTCATCTAAAGATGTAACTAATGTAAATAATTAAAGATGATATTTTAGAAAAATCAACTCACAATTTTACAAATAACTAGGTAAGCTTTGTTAATATATACATATGTTAATAAAACACAAAGCATATACATTTTGCTACATGAAATATGAAGTGAAATCCTTATTCATAAATTGTAAATTAATTCTACAAGTTGTTATCGTTATAGGTTATGTATATTATATTAATATTTGTATTCCAGATTTTTATAAGAGATAAAAATGATCCAATCACACTTTACAAGTGCGGTTGATTCATAAACAACTGTCACCTTGACAAATTAATAAGCTTTTTAAATGAAACTCTTGTTGTAATGGTTTCCACCATCAATTTGTGAAAAAGATAAATAAATAGATTTAATTTAAAAAAGAAAGAAAGAAAGAAACACTACTTTTGAAGAGCATTAATCCTACTTTTCATGTGTTGTTGTTGATTGAAGTGATGCCAATATTATCAATTAAGATCTCCCGAATCGTGATTAGGGCCCACCAAGTTGTTCTTATCAAGGAAAATTAACCAATGAGACAATAAATTAAAACGTATAATTATGTATTATTAAGAGACATGATCCTACATCATACTAGAAGCCCCATTAACTTTCTAATCATCTTTTGTTTGTTTTTGCAACCATTACTTTGGAACCATCCATAAAGGATACATATATTAAAAGATGAAATAATAACCCCCTTAATTAATTAATTCCCATATATATATATATATATATGACTTAGTTTTCAAGCTGCATATCCCTTTTATAGATATGTTCAAATCAACTTTTTTGAATCATTGTGGGTAAGACTCAATTAGCCCCTCCATGTACTCCAAGTGACACTAGCTACCTACCTACTCTTCATTTTATATTAATTAAGTTCATAATTTCTCTCTCTAATATGATTAATAAATTAATTAGTGATAGGTGAGGTGGAGTCAGCTTTAAGTCATGTGAAGGGACTCTCAATTTCTCTCTCATCCCCCTCTCAAAATAATTCTTAACATGATATACTATATATATATATATATATATATATATATATATATATATATATATATATATATATATAGTTAATCACATCATAATCTTAAAAAAAAAAACTTGAAGTATCCAATTTTATCAAACATGCAAAAATAATATTCAATTTTATAATTAATTTTTGATTTTATTTAATACAATTTCTAACTAAAATTATTAACTTTCTTTTAGAAAATGATTGATTTGGTTTGTAATGTTTCAGATAATGTAATCATGGTGGAGCTAAGCCTAGATTGTAATTGAGAATGGAGAGAGATATACGACAGAGAAATTGAAGATTAAATAAGGGCCTGTTTGGTATGCTGGAATTGGAGAAGGTGGAAATTGAATTGGATCTTAATTCCATGAAGGGGTTTGTTAGGTATGATGGAATTGGCTCTCAATTCCAATTCCACATGGAAGCCAAATTAGCCAATTCCACCCAAATGAATTCCATCCTAGAAGCTAAGATTTGTAATTCCACCTCCATATTTTCCTCAATTAACCTCCTCACTCCATCGACAGGGTATATTAGTAATTTCATATTTTAAATATAAATATTAAATAAAAATAATATCTGAATTCCATGTACATACCAAACACACTTTTAAACTCAATTTCCATATTCATATCCATTTCCATTTCCATATTCATATCTATTTCCATATCCATCAAAATCAATTCCAGTATACCAAACGGGCCATAAGTGATTATAAAACGGGATAGTGGTGTTGAGATTAATTGAAGAGTATAAAATACATATTTAAAAGTGTTCCCGTTAAATGAGTTTAATTAATTAGTTTAGAGAGAGAAATTAAGGAAGGTTTGGTCAAGTAATAATAAGACAAAAAAATAAGTGCTTTATTTTTTTTCCCTGTCTCTATTTACTTGTCTAAATTTAAATTTTCAGTTTGCCTCTAAATATATGTCTTGTTTCAAATTTTCAAATTATAGTTATTATTTTATTTAAATAATACCTCTGTTAGATTAAGGGTATATTAAACAGAAGTAATTAAAATTTAAAATAGTGTGAAATTTAATATAGAATAAAACTGATAAAACAGAAAAAGTTATATAGGGCATAGGTTTTGTTTATTTTCTTGATGTGTCTTTATTTTATCAATAGAGACGAAAAAAATAATAAAGTAAGAGACAATTAGGCGGCTACGCAAATATACAAAATAAATGACACCCACATTACATAAAACCCAAAGAATTAATTCCATGTCTAGGGGACATCTTCACATGACATGACAAAAGTCACACCATGTAAAAACAAAACAATCTGATTAGGATTTAATCATTATATTTAATTACTATTATCACTTCTCTTTAATTCCACATGCATGGGCACTAACATATTTATACTTTGTAGCAATATACTCCGTCTGCTATTTTTTATAGAGCTTAAAATTTAAACTCCCTTAATTCTTTTTATAAGAGCATGATAAAAGTTATATAAACATTTAATGAGTCTTTTTTATTTTCCCCCTCATTAATTATATATATTGCATTAATTAAAATGTTGGTGATGTTTATATATTTACTCTATTTCTCTCTCTTACTTGCTCTTTTATAAATAAGGATATATTTGAAAAAAAAAGTTATTGAAGACATGTTTATTATTTTTAACTAATTTTAACCGCTTTCTGAAACCATGTAATCCAGTTATGGGACTTTTATAAATAGAACTAGAGGGAGTACTTATCACTTATGTGTGTCTAACTATTTAGTATTTAGTACCACCATATCAAATTCAAATATTATGAAGTTTAAATAGTAGTAAGTTCAATAGCTAATGTAATTTCTTACATATATAAAGTTTGAACTCACGATAAAGAGTAATTCAACGGGATCTATTGATAAATGACAGATCTGATGAGTTAGCTGACGATAGAGTATGATAATCTTATGTGACTGAATAATCTAAATTAATTAATTAATGGAATTTTGTTGATGCTGTTGTTGGGAGGTTAAAAGGTATAAAATCCACTCAACCTAACCAATATTGATTAAGTTTGTAGCTATAAATTATTCCATTACAAAAAAAAAAACCCTGAATTTCTGACAAAATTTGTCACGGAATTTAGAGTTTTTTATGGAATTTGCCACGGATTTGTGACAGAAGCAGATTTCGAACGGAATGGATTCCCTCGCTAATAGGAGCGTGACAATAATTTTGTCACAAATTTCCAACTGAATTTGTGCTCGTTTGGAATAGTTTATTTTTTAGTAATAAGTGCTTATAAATCGTGATTCACGGTATACAAGATAAATATGTGAGAGGAGTTTTATCTCGGCTTGCGTAATAAGTACTTATATTCAAAAAATAAGTGTTCTCAAACATACACTTAGATTCCGTCGGAAAGTTGCGACGGAATCCAATTCCATCACAAATTTATTTTAAATTGTTAAAATGTCATGTGGCATGTCCGTACATCACCACTTGGCAGCTTCGGTGGCCACCACCTCACCGCCGGCTCCAAGCTCCACCACGTGTTGCCTCCTCACCGCCACCTCACCACTGGTGCCTCACTCCGCCATGTGTCACCTTCATATTTCATGAAAAATCGTTCTCCTCTTGGCCCTCGCCACTTCACCACCAGTGCCAAACTCCACCACGTGTTGCCTTCTCATCATAGGCGGTCGCCTCACTCCGCCTGTCGCCTCCATATTTCCTGAAAATTGGTTCTCCTCTTGGCCCCAAGAGGATTCGAACCCACGCCCAGGCTGCACGTGCATAACGGCTTACTACAGTGTGTTCAGCTTCTTGTTCAAAACCTAGGTTTTGAATCAAAACCTTGGTTTTGTGCAAGAACACTTAAAAGTTTTCTAAACTTAGGTTTTGGGAAAAACTTTTTTTTTGTTTTTTCTCTTGTGTGGGTCCTACCCTCTCTCTCTCACTCTCATTGGTCTTTTCTCATTATGTGAGTCTCACACCATGAAAAAAAGCTATTCTAAACATAATATCCAAACATTCTCATTTTATCAAAATCACTTTTTTTTTCATAATCTATTCTGCTCAGAATCTATTCTCCAGAAGCTATTTTTTACTTTTTCTCCAAAAGCTAATCTAAACACACCCCTAGTTGCGCTGGAATGCTTTAGGATTATATTATTGCAAACATATATATAATCTTATTATATATAATCAATTATTTATAAATATATTTTTTTTATACAAAAATATATATTATTATCAAAAACTAAATATAATTTTAATAACACCATAAAATAATTTTTATATATTCTTATAATTTATAATATAAATTAATTTAGAATGAAAAAAATTTACATCTTAAATAAATTTCATGACTATATTTTTGTCTAATTTCTAAAATAAAAATTTGTTTTTTATTAACATTAATTAATTACTAATAATTTTGTAAATAAATTTTTATATGGCCATTTTACCCTTACAGGGACCAAAAACTATTGTTGGAAATTTGAGGGGCCAGAACCAAAATGAGGAAAAACTTGAGGGATGAAAGATGACATTAACCCTAATTTTTAAATATTTATATAGCTAATAATATCATAATTTTAATTTTTATAAAGATATTTTTTTAAAATTAAATTTATTTTAAAAAAATAATTTTTTAACGTTTCTGACGAAATTAGCCACAGAATAATTCCACAGAAAAATTATTTGCCATGGAATTTCCAATGATTTTCCATGAAAAAAATTCCATGGCAAATTTTGTCAGAAATTTAATATTTTTTTTGTAGTGTTCACACATTAATTATACATACATACATACATATATCTCACTGAAACTTATTTGGGTTATACTTTTTAATCAATATTCCTTCCCAACTATACTTCTAAACTTGGGCCTTTGCTATTTGATTTCATCGTTAATAGCATAGTTTTGAAAATAGGACTAGACCGCTCGGTTTGAGTCGGAAACCGGCCAACCGGTGGTCCGACCTGTCTGGTCCGGTTGTTGGCCCTAGTTCGATCAGGCTTTGCAATTCAACCGGTTTTTGAATTTATTTTTTTAAATATTTTATTTAGAATTTCAAATAAATAACCCTGAAATCTTCACTTCCTCATAGGTCTAGCCTCGGTTAGCCCCTGTTTGACTTTGATCTAACTCGCTGACTTTTGACCCAGTACTTCAGCCGATTTAGTGACCGGTCTGATTTTAGAATCTTGATTAATAGTTAATATTTAAGCTTCAACTTCCTTATTTAGCTACATTCTTGATCTAGGTTTCTGACTAGAAAGCTAGGTGGAGATGGACCACTAAAATTTTATTTTTGTCCTCTCCACCATAGTGATTATTTTTCAAGTTAATGGGTAAAGATTTTTTTTAAAAAAAGAAACTTGGAATTATGCAGATAATTTCTTATAATTTTAAAATTTTGAAGATGAATTTTTAAAATGGTGTTGATTAAGGTTATAATACCTTTTAAGACTTAAAATATAAAGGGTTTGCACTTCACTCAATAAGCGTGTTTTCCGTGATTTAAATTTGTATCCTCTTCTTTACGTAGGTGAGGCTGCCACTACCTCAAACAATGGTTTGTTGTTGATAACCGCTATTATTAATTAGTCGTTTGTTATGTTTCACTAACAAATTAAAGCATGACAAATCAAGGGAGAGATACGTGAAAATGACCTAAAATTTGAGAATTTATTTATATATATAATCTTAATTGATTTTTTTTTCATTAAAAAAATTTAGAAGCTATTAGCTTAAACTTAAAAATGCAAGAAAAATCAAATTTTAAAACATAAAATCTCTAAAGCTTAATTTTCAAGAAATTCTCCGTACATTAATTTAGATTAAATCTCTATCAATTGTTGGTTCATTTGGAATATAAATTCCGTCAATTGTAGGAATCAAATTTTGAAACATAAAATCCACCCCGTTTTTATTGTTAATGAGTCAGTAACTTTAAGAATATAATCTCATTCAATTATATGTCTTACTATAAAAGACGTGACATGTGATTATGTTAATAGTTTTGTTAACAAAAGCTAAAGGTAATAAAACATATGAAAGAATTAAATTGAACAAAAGAGACACCAATATATGAAAACGAAAAATTGTTCGAAACCAATTTTAGAATCAGTCCCTTCATATATGTCCAAACCAAGATTTTTAGTCAGGTGATTAGAACCAAAAATTTAACAAATCTATTAAACGTTTTTTATTAAGTCAAGAGCCAGTTACCCACATTGATACAATATTTTTTTTCCCTGTCAATATGGGTCATACCACCGAGACTTTTTCTGATTTTCTTCCCACTCTGATATGGACAAATTTCGATTGGGATATGTGTGTGTGTGTGTGTGTGTGTGTGTGTGTGTGTGTGTAAAAGAAAATATAATAATAATCCATGTTATATCTTAATATTTAATTGGAATATATTCTTCTGTTATTTTCAATAGCAGCTAGCGTGCTTAGGGACAGTGGATACAGTGAACATACACAAAGCCAAGTGTGATAGAATTGATAATCTGATATTAAAAAAAAAAAAAATAGTCTTCATCATATAAAATAAGAGAGAAACTTAAATTTAAATAGAAGCAAAACTACTATATTTCGATAAGAGATCGCGTAAATTAAGGTTCATTTGTCGCCAACTAAGGCTGTCTCATATAAAAACAAGGTTTGCGTTAAGATTCTCATTCCATTTCAGAACGAGGAATCTCCCATAATAATCCACGTTTAGGTTCATATTGAGACCCAAAAAAGGAATTAATATATAATTAATCTTCATGTGGGACTTGGGACTAGAATAGGGTTTTTAACATTTTCTTATATATAACGTAGCAAATTAACAGAATTAAATATAGTATATTATTTAAAAATTACCTTAAACTAGGGTTTCTGACAGAATTTGTCTGTTGGCTAACTCCAAGCAGACCTTAAAGACCTAACTCATTAAACTATAGGAATATGTAGGACAAATTCATCAGATATCATGTTAAGATAAGGTTGTTTTGGATTACAAGAAATTAAATATTGGTAGTTAAAGAGAGTTAATGTGTGAGCTTTAAGTCATCCACGAGCTTAGATATTTTGAGAGTTTCTAGATCTGATGAGATAAACAATATTCTGCAGAATTTTGAATTTTCTTTCAAGGTTAGAAGGACTTTGGTATTATTAAACGTTTTATAGTACTCATTTGTCAAGAAAGCCATGTGTTGTCTGTCATTGTTTCAAAAGTTCAAAGTTGAAACTTGAAACTGATCCATTAGGAAAATTTTAGTCTAAAGTAGTATTTAATTTGTGACAGTAAGTGTTGGGTGTTTTGCAGGTTAGGAATTTGGACCACAACATAGTCAATCCTAAGTCATAAGGGTAAGTAATAATAAGAGTGTGGAATGAACTTGGATTAGGTAGGAATTTAAACGTTAGTCCCAAGTAACTGGTTGAACAGACCTAGTCTACAAGTATTAACAAGTTGAATGTTTCATATGCTTATAATGGTGCAACGTAGACTTGGTCTATATCAAGTTGGATACACGGTAATATTAGAAAAGATGAGATTCATAATGAATATATATGAAGAAGAGTTGGAATGATATCTATTGAAGAAAGAATGACAAAAAATTGTTTTAGGTGGTTCGGTCCCTTAGATGCACCAGTGAAAATGATAGATCAAGTAGTTTGAAGTACTCTAAAAAATATAGAGAAAAATTAAAGAAAATATTCAATGAAGTTATTAAGTAGAAGTGCATGACCTATTGGTTAATAATTTATCTAAAGCTTTGGTTATTGATAGAGCACAAAGACATTGTGCAATCTATGTAACCGATCTCACCGGTGGTACAAGACTTTAATGTTGTTGTATTATTTGATATCTAATCTTCTCAAGTTAGGTTCAAACAAGGTCAACCTAACTAGGAGAAACTTTTATATAGTTCTACATCGGGTTCTTAATATAAGGCCCATTTTAACGAAGAAATTGAACTATAAAGTAGGTCTTACTCCTTCCAATATTTTATATAAGATATATTTGAGGAGTTAATCTTAGTTCTAAATATGAGATATATTTATTATATTTTACAATTTTTTCATAATTTACTTATATTGATACTCCCTTAACAATAATCAAGGAGGAGAGGGAATAACGGAATTAAGGAAGATGACTATGGTGTTTTAGAAAATACATATCATATTAACTAACTTCCTTAATATAATCAAACTAGATAAACAAATATTATATTAACAAACAATAGAGGAAGTATATCAAGAAGTGGAGGGAGTATAATATTTTCTATAGAAAATACTTACATCAAGTTCCTTATATATATTTTGTCAAATTCTTCAATCACGTGTGACCTTGTGTTGGTCTATTTTTGAATTATTATCAATTAACTATATATAAATCCAGGTGCAAAAAATATGACACATGATCATGTATTATTGGAGAATTTAATGTAAGTATGGTGCAATTTCTATCTATAAATATAAAATTGGAAGTCTTGACTTAGTTTAAATGAAATGAAGCTTCTTTTCACGGAATCTAACCAATGTGGGAGATTGTGCCAACATGTTGATTAATGCGTTTGAGTGAGGTGTACTTAAACGACTTCTTTGCTATAATGCTAGCTATTGATATTGACAAAGGAAGCATCCTTCTTGAAGGCTCAAGCCCCTTGTGCCGTAGGCTTAAGTAGAATCATTTTATTCTTTTCAAGTGATCTAACAATGTTTGAAACAAATGTCATAAGTAACATCAATATGAAAATCAATGAATTACTTCCTCCATTCATTGTTACAAGAAGAAGCTCACGTATGTTTTATAATATAATATATTTTGTCTACAACATTAATCTTTTTCTTTCACCTAATATTTCTAACTAACTGTAAAACTTCCTAGTTAATTAACCATATTCCTCCAACTAATTACTTTTATTGAGTTTAATTTTGATATTTTTAAGAAATAAAATAATTTGAATTAACTTTCCCATTTTACATAAAATAGTTAATTGGAGCTTACGAAAAAGACCGGAGGAATCATTTAATAATAGGGAACTTTAGTGATGGGTAGGTTTCATAGTGCTTATATTTTCTGGTTCCTTCCAGGAAACTCTCATTTTCTTGTTGTGAAAAAAACAAAAAGGGATTACTCAATGCTCATTTTCCAGTTGTGGGCCAACGTCAAACGTCAAATTGTTTTTTTAAGTCCTTTGAAGGGAAAAAAAAATTTGATTTCTAAGTGCTGGGTTTGAGTTGGTGAAAAACAGGCCATGAGGAAAAGTTAGTACAAAAGGTTTGAATTTTTTTAAATGACTATTATCATCAATTGGCCACTTAGATGAGTTTTTTTTTTTACAAAAAAAAAGACATTAGGGTTGCCTTTTTACATATAAAGTACATTTTTGGATAAGTGATCACATTTTTTTTTTCATATTTGATTTGTTAGAGTTACTAAAATGAAACACAACTACATAAATTAAAAATAAAAACTAATCACTTAAGTATCTAGTTAACTCCAACTTAAGTACAAAATTACAGTAAATTTCGTTTAGAAAAATATAAGCCCAAGAATGCAGGCTCAAGTTTATAAAGTTGGGCCATATGTTAGCAACCCCATCCCCACAGAGATACATATCAATACAACCCAATAACCCACCTAACGCCTAATCATCAACCAAAAGGTGACCAATTTTTAAACTCAAGTAATAGATCAATCTCCTGAAAGAAGGATCACTGCTAAGACGTTAGCCAACAAAAATTTCATTAATGATTAATTTTACAAATTAACATCTTATCGTTTTTTTTTTAAATGGGAGAATTATATTCAGGTCTCGCACAAGAAAAAAAAATGAAAAAATAATCCCTTAAAAATTGTCAATGATACCCCTAGATTTGTCAATTGAAACCCCTAGACTTGTCAATTGGACCATTTCTTTATTTTTTTTTCTTGTGCGGGACCTGTATGTAATTCTCCATTTTAAAATATAGAAAGCTAAATTAAAACTTGAAAACTAACAGAAGCCGAAAAACCAAACACCAAACAAACTAGAGAACCCACCGAGTTGGTCTGGCCGTATAAGGCTCCCGTAAATCCCTCTGGGTCTTGAGTTTAAGTCCTAAAGAAAACACTTCTGTTGAGAGGAGAAGCAACAAACCCCCAAAACTGGATCTCCAACAAGGTATTGTGCACACTTGTAGCTTCTTGTGGTGCATATCTGATTTCAAAATCCGAATCAGAATAAATCATGTTTCTAACTTCATTGCTTTCAGACCTCAACAGATGGTTTATACCTCTTGGCCGAGAAGCACTAGATTGCGGGTTCGATTCACGCCAGCGTTAGCTTGTATAGTAAAAAACAGACAGTTTATACAACCATCCTTCATCGGCAATTGGACAACTTCCAACAAATCAGGACAACAGAGAACTTGGTAAAACACTTAAACCCTACTGCCTACTAGGCTACAATAACTAATAGGGGGAAAAAATCACCAGGACAATTCTATTTTTTTTTTTTTCCGGTTGTTTTGGAGGGTCAGTAAACATCCAAAAAATATCACGTTCTCCTTGGATTAGCTGACAGCTTTGAATCTAATTACAAGAGTTCCAGGCCAAAAAAGTATAATCATAAACAGTAACTTTGGCTAAAGTGACTACTGGGTACAAGGAGGAATGAATATATCATTACAATGAGAAAATTATATATGTTCAGAATGCTACCTGAGAATTATAAAATGTGAGTCTACAATGCATCACAGAACCAATGAACAGATTAAAAGAAAAACCAGTCTACAACCTTATAGTGGAACCAAGAAAATGAGAAAACAGGTTCAATATGAACAGCAAGTGAAGCATCTTGCAGGCTGCAAACTGCAATGATTACCAGGACTTGCACTCTGGCTCCGATTAACCAAAAGATCCACACCAAGCACCTTTCAGAGTCGATCTCTCTTTTCAGACCCCTTAAGATTGAGGTTGAACCATTTCTTTTTGCCTGATTTGTCCTTGCCATCTGAGCTTCCATCTTCCACAGGGCTCTCTGCCTTGGAATTGGAATCCTCGCCGGCAATTTTGCTACTACTTCCGTTACTTAAATTACTGCTGTTCATGCTGACAGAAACGGACCTCGCAACGGTGAAGGAACTATGAATAGTCTCTCTCTCTTTCAGAAGTTCATCGACCTGAATAGTAAGTCAAAACTTGAAATGGTCCGAGTCCATTGAATCTCAATATGAGAAAAGCATACACAAAAGGTTTTGACTAGAATCATAACATGATTGATAGAATTGACTGGAGAGTTGAACTGCTGCAGATGCCTTGAGATAGGCAAGTAGGCCTAACACATTGCATCCACAACAACAACAAAGCATTACCCCACTATGTGGGGTCGGCAACATAGTGAAACTGTGTTATGTACCATTTTTTTGGGAAAAAAAAAACAATTACCTACTCTAACAAATATCCTGTTTCATTGTCAACCGAACACAAATCTTGATGCAAACTTCCATACAGGTGAAATCAGCTTATGGATGTATACGTGGGCTCCAAAAACACTAAAGGGGGACTTATGCGTAATATTTAAAAATGGCTGAACATGTTAGTAATTTAATAGGTATTTTATAACTTCTCATCAGACTTGTGCATTACAGTATTTTTAATCTAAAATCCCTAGACAACACAATAGAGACAGACAAAATTCTGCTTATTTCTTCTTTGTAGCGTGAGTTACAGTCAAAACCCTAAGAAACTTTGAGCATGAGGCGAAAAAATGCTTCAAATCTTTAAGATACCTCTCCATTTTATGTGAGAAGTGATTTGACCAAGGTTTTTGGATCCTACCAAAGTCCATAATCTTTTAGTCACAAGAAAAAAGGAAAAAAAATGTCACTCTGTCGTCATCTCGATGTTTGCTGGACTATTGGATTTATTTCTTTCTTCTTTCCCCAGTAAAGAAAATTATAGTTTCTCCTATTCAACAGAAAATCAGATATTTATGCTTGCTACTTAACATAGTGCATTTCGTTTCATTGCACCAAGTAAATGGGATAGCAAAAATTAGAATCAACATGCTTAGTCACAATTCAATTGAACAATTATAATATTTCCATTTTGTTTTCAGCTTAAGCAGTGTAAATTTATGGCAAGATGAATGCTAATGCATGCACATATAGATAGAGCATAGCATAGCGACTGTAGCATGGGCAAAAGAAAAATACTGCTTGTTTTTCTTGAGCATATCTTTCAGTCACCTCTTGATAGCGTGCCAATGCCTGCAAAAAAGTTTGAGAGAAATGATAAATTGTGCCTTAATACATAGTTTGGAACACCAATGACTTAAGCTAGAAAAAACCTTTCTGTATTCTGATTCAAATTGGCGCAAATCATTCCTTTTTTTAAGAATTTGAGCTTCAATGTCCCTAAGTTTCTCAGAGGTACCCTCATAAGATTTTGCACAAAGAGTCTCAATTGTATAGCTAGCAGTCTTAAAGAAGTTATCTCCTGAATAACATCAACTTCAATCAGTGATGGCGCAAATGGTTTTATATGAATGAAAAAGGCCCGAGTAAGCAAAAAAAAAAAAAAAAAGGAAATGATACAGAAATTATGCAGACCATAAACAGCAAATATATGAGTGTCAGGCTTTAATTCTGAGACTTCACAAGGTTGAAGACCTTCCAACCTTTTGAAGAAAGCAGCTTCAGGATCCTTTGCCATTGCTAACTGAAAAGAGAACTGAGTAACCACACCATTTTCCAAAGCCACTCATAATAAATACTCCCTTTAGTACTTCATATAAGATATATTTGGGGAGTTGATCTTGATCCTAAATATAAAACATAGTTTTCATATTTGTCAATATTCTCCTAATTTGCCCCAATGGATGCTCCCTCAACACTAATCAAGGAGGAAAGGGAATCAAAGAATTAAGAAAGATGACTATGGTGTTTTACAAAATACATGTCATATTAACTAACTTACCTAACTTCCTTAATCTAATCAAATTAGATAAATATATATTATATTAAGAACTAAAGAGAGTAGCTAAGACGGAGGAAAAGGTATACTTATATGCATACCGCATTCACAGTTGAGTCCATTCTGTACACTTGAAAATGTAAGAAATACATGCCAGCGGATGTCACTTTACCAGTCTTTTCGCTATCTTCCTGTACAGATGCAAAAATTTAAAAAATCAATATCTATATTAAATTCAATATCAAATACTTAAGAACAATCAATTTAATTTCTTACTTCACTTATAATAGTATTTTAATTACATGAATAAGATTAGAATGGTGATAATGAAATAAATTGAACAGCAAACCATCATAACAGAATTTAAATATTTAACCACTGTTTAATCTATAGTTCATCAAGTTGTTGCATGCTTCATTTGCTTTTCTGCAAATTATTATAAATAAGGAGCAGTTGGGCTTAAACGCAGTTCAAAATATAGGCCCTTAAATTCCATGATGAATTTCTATCTTGGAGTTGAAATGGTGGATCAAGAGCTACTTTACTAATCCAACAATAAATAGCGCATAAAATTTGACTTCCACCAATATTTTCAAAAGATAAAAGAAGTTTTATGAGAAAAGGAAGAAATAATTCAAAAGTACTGCACATAAATTAGGACTTTTGAAAAAATAGTGATAGCAATAAGTCAGAGCAAAAAACAAGGGACCAAACCCATTATATAAATATATATATTACTCGAAAACCCATTATATTATTCAATGACTCACTTATCATGTCTTATAGAACGGACTCATTAGCCTACATTAATACTATTACCACAAAACAGTATGATCTAATTCAAAAGTTTCACCCAACGGAACACGTCTATCATATTTTGATACACCTTTGTAATATGAATGTTGTGGAATTGGGAATTAGGGTAGAAGAGAAGAGGATTTAAGAAGAAGAGAGGGAATAAGAGAGAAGAACCGAGAGTGAGAGAGAGAATTTAGAGAAACATTGTTATTCCATCATCATAAATCTGAGAGTTACAATAAGGGGTATGCTTATTTATAATATCAAAGCACCTTTCCCCAACAACTAACTAAATCACTTAAGCACTTATTTAACTGATTACCATCTAACTATGGCACCTTGCACTTAAGTCCCTAACTAACTCTAACAGTAACTAACTTTTAACCCTAACCCATTATTAGGGTTAAAAGTTAGTTACTGTTAGAGTTAGTTAGGGACTTAAGTGCAAGGTGCCATAGTTAGATGGTAATCAGTTAAATAAGTGCTTAAGTGATTTAGTTAGTTGTTGGGGAAAGGTGCTTTGATATTATAAATAAGCATACCCCTTATTGTAACTCTCAGATTTATGATGATGGAATAACAATGTTTCTCTAAATTCTCTCTCTCACTCTCGGTTCTTCTCTCTTATTCCCTCTCTTCTACTTAAATCCTCTAAATCCTCTTCTCTTCTACCCTAATTCCCAATTCCACAACATTCATATTACAAAGGTTTATCATATTTTCACAGTAGCAGGACCACAATAACTGACAGCATTAACATATATGGTGTCCTAACCACCCAACAGCTATGTCATCCCCATTGTCCATTGGGCCAACTCTATACAATCCCCCTTTTGCCGGATTATTGACAATGTAGTTATAAAAGGCTAATTTTTTGAGAATTTTAGAATTTAGACCAAGCTTCTGACCACACTAACATTTCCATCCTTTAATTTGGGAAGTTGGGGCCCACTAAAAGCCTTTGCCAAATTCTTAATGCCTTGAGCAGTGACTTATGATAACAAGTTAGATCCTCTAGACCCCAATAAATAATTTCCTCCAAAAATCTTCTACCAGCACTTGCTATAGAATCATTCCCACGGAAAACTATGATAACCACATAGATATAGCAGGAAAAACTAAAGCTTGCTGATTAACATCAACAAGCTTAAGTCATAGGTCATAAATGCTTCTATAACACAGAAAAATCATAGGAACAGTAATTTTTAGTAACATTTATATTTAAATTAATAAATGTTTTCAAACGCTATACAAAGAAGTTATGCTTTCATCTTTGCCTGAAAAATTATACAACAAAATAATTGGCCAAATGAGAAGTAAAAATTAAAAATAACAAAGCATTTGAATGTATAAACTACCTGTAACGCTAAACCATACCCACCATTTGCATCATGTTCAAAGTAGAGCAGCTGCAAAATCAGGTTTCCATGTTACAGTCCAATACGGTGTTACACAATTCAAAATTGAATGACATATATATATATATATATATAGAGAGAGAGAGAGAGAGATCATTCTTGTAGAGATATTATTCATACTTTGAATTTGCTTTGTGCTGTTGAAGTAACTCTTACAACAATCCCTGCCTCAGCTTGCTGCTCATTTATCGTCACACCATAAAAATGAGCAGATTGCTTCTCTACCTGAAGCAAATTGTGACATAAGTATAAAAAATTCACTGCCAGGAAGACTAGTGTTTGCACTTTCAACATAAAGAAAGTAAGAACCTTTCCACTAACTGACGTCCCAATAGGAAGAGGTCTGACTGTAACTGTGCCGTTCAGGGCTTCTTCAAGAACATTTGCTGAGATAGTAGTCTTGATAGGGACACCCAGCTTGCTTTAATAAAAAAGACAAGAAACAAATCAAAGCTAAACAAATGTGAAAATCCACTGTTGATTAACTAAATACCCACCTGAATAAAGCTGCAAACATTGTGTTAACAGTTCCAAGATTTGACAAATCAATTTCCATGTCCAAGTTACCGGCATCAAGTGCCTGAGGTGAAAAATTATGAACAACATAAGGAGATGCATAGAGGAGAGGAGAGATAATGGAACTAGAGTGGAAAAAAATTCCAGCAATAAGCAAATATGAATTAATGGCAAAGATCATCATCTACTAAGAATGCAAAACATAAATAAACAATAGAAAATAAGCGCAAACTGTCTAATGAATCATGCAGCATAGGTTTTACATGCTCATGCACATAAATCCAAATTAGATTATGTGATACCTTTTCAAGTTGTAAGTTCTTAAAAGTCATATAAACTCAGAGGTCCAATACCCCATCACAGTAAAACACCCAAACAGCATGCCCTCTAAAGGAAATGTAGCCAACTAGTTAAAGAATTCGTCCTTTTTCTTTTGACAGGGAAAAGAAGGGTAGAGGAAATGGTAAATGAAGTCAACTCAATTGAGCTTCTATCATCATTTGTCTAAATTTCCTCTTATGTTCCCTCTTTAACTTCTTTTCCTCCAACAACACTGAACTCGCACTTGGTACCTTAGAAAGCTCAATTAGGGAACCAAAGAGACTTTTCTTGTCTCTATATACAACATAGCAGCAAAAATTGGGCAACAAAAACAATTATGAGGCCAAGATTTGAATTCAGATGCAAATGTCAAGAAGAAAAGGACCTCAAATCCTGCACTATCATACTGCCTTCTCATCTCAGGATCAGATAAGATGTTGAAAGAATATGCAACCTCTTTAAATAATTCTGATGCTTCAGGATTGTTAGCATTCTTGTCAGGGTGATACCTGTCAGATGAACGGAGTAAGTATCACATTGCATATGAAATATATTAAACATCCCACACATCATCAACATTTTAGTCATTCTTATCCAGAAAACAACCACTGAGTGAAATGACCCCCCCCCCCCAAAAAAAAAAAAGCGCAAAGCATAACCATATATGGCTAAATGTAGTTGATTTGTTCAGCAAGCCTCCCTCTGTTCCCTTTAAGAAGGGAACTAAAGGGAGACTAAACAAGACCCTCAACTTAAGTAATTAGTCTTCCAAGGCTATCATGCATTTTACCTTTCAAATCCACCATGCAAAATTAAAACCTGACAGACAAGCAGAAAATATCAATAACCATAGGCTACATAGCTGCCGTGAGGGAAACTTTTAAGAAATCTGCAAGCTGCCACCTTTAGATCTAGGGACGTTACCCTTAAAATAACAATAGCGATCCCCTTTCTAGTGTATTCAAACAAGAGTGTAAAGTATTGTTTATGATGATAGAACATCAACAACCATGCAAGTTGCTTACGTATTCTGCCTTGAAATCAATGAAAGCTTCAACCCTGATATTAAATAAAGAAGTTCATCCCAGCTAAAGGTTACGTTAATATATTACATCAAAAATTCATATAGCAAGCCTCTTCTCTATGAAGATCTTCTGGTGTGTTCATACGGAGAAACAACAAATTCAGGGCAGAGGAAATTAAGTAGCTAGAAAAGAAAGCAAGAATTATGCGTTTAACTAACTCCAAAGAACATGCACTCTTTTTTTATACAAAAAAGAGCATGTACTCCTAAGACCTGATAGTGCGTATTTAAAAGATTAAAAACATCCGTGTCTAAAGAAAGCAAGAGGTAAAAAGAAAACAATAGCTTTCACAACAAACAGAACCTCATGTGTATATAATAAATAGAAAACATAAAAGCAACACTGCCAAACTTGATAAGTACTCGGGAACGAACAAAACGTACTTGAGAGCGAGCTTTCTGTAAGCCGTTTTTATGTCCTGGTCATTTGCGTCCCTTGGCACGGACAATACCTCATAAGGATCTCGTCGAATTGATGGGGTAGAAGGTCCATCGATCTTGGAACCCGTCTCCATTCCGGCCGTGGCCCGCTCTTTTTCCTACAGAGCGGCTAATAAAACAGGTTTCCCTTTTGCGTCCCAAAATTTATTGTCTTATATTACTTTCTTCAATCGACGAAATCAGCCGCCAGAGATTTCAAACCAAAACCGTCAAACACAGAACCAATAACAGAATAATACTCCAACAGTAGACGACACTCGATTCAAAGCGTCATTGGATCGCTAACACCTAACTCGAAATGTAAAAAAGACGAAAATTGATGAGCTGATGAGGATTGAGATCTTTGTGTCTTGCCCAAGAAGTGAGATCAAATTTATGACGGAAAAGAAAAAAGCGAGATTTGGGTTTTGAATTTACCAGACTCAGAAAGAGAAGAGCCCGTCCGCTGTGAACGAGGCGGAAGAAGGGGATATGCAACTGGACGACTACGACGCGACCGTCCAAGAAAGCTTTGGTTTTTCTTAAGAAAATAAAAAGGAAACAATATAATTTTGATCCTCTGATTTTAATTAAAATTTCATTTTCATCCTTTAGTTTTATTAAATATATTTTGGACATTGTTAGCCAAAAAAAAAACATTTTTTTTGGACTTTATGATTTTTTTTATTAATTATCATTAGGGAAAAACCCTGAAAAAGAACTCCAAAATAGTGGAAAGATAGAAAGATTATATGAATTTGCATATTCCCATAGAGGTGTTAGTGCCTAAACTGGAATTTACAAAATTTATAGGAAAGGACCAAAATGACCCTAGGAATTTTAAAAAAAAATAGAAGAGAGGGAGGTGTTATATCAGGGCGAACCAGTTAATTGGTGGCATTTCCTCTGAGTGGCCGGTTATCGAGGTGGGAAAGAGTGGTGGGGAGCGGTGTGGTTGGTTGCTGTGAGAGAGGAGAGGGGGTCTGAAGTAGCTTTCGTCCATTTGATGAGGAAGGAAGGCGTCAATGGGGCTTAGGATTTTGCCTTATCTTTCCACTGGCGTAGATAATCAGTGGACTGTTTCGACAGAAAAAAAATGACAAACAAGAAGAACTTATATGGGGTAACACTTGTCATTTCGTTTGAGTTGCCCATGATTGTGTTCGGAAAGAGGCATTGTGAAGGTGTGGTTGGTTGTAGTGAGAGACGAGAGTGGGTCGAGAGGTCCTTTGGTCCATTTTAGGAAGAAGGAAAGCATCGGCAGGACTTTGGATTTAGCCGTATTTTGGGTTAGCACAGAGAGTCGTTGGTCAGTTTCAACAAAATCACTCTTCCCTTGTGAAATTGTTGTTGGGAGTGAAAGGTGTTAGAACCGGCTGACACCTAAGAGGGGGTGAATTGGGTGTAAGATAAAAATCTTAAGAACTTTGAAAATCTTTTTGCATTTTAGATGAAGCAATAAATATGAAAGTAATGAATCATAAATTAACAGTTTATATATATGCTGGAAATATAAGAGTTTAAGGAAGAAAGTGTGCAAACTGTGATTTATCCTGGTTCGGTCCAAACTGCGATGGCCTACGTCCAGTCCCCAGGCTCCTCCTGAGATTTTCAAGTCCACTATCTTCTTGTTTAATTCAGGCACAGGAAAAGCCTTTACAAAGTTCTCACCAAGACACTCCCCCTTACAACAGTCTTATGAGCATAGCAATCCCGAAGACCTTTCCCTCCTGCTTACCTATGCAAGTCTAACGAGCAGCAATGTTCTCTTCTGCTTATACCACTGTAAGTCTTACGAGCAGCAACGTTCTCTACTGCTTGCACCTTGTAAGTCTTACGAGTAGAAAGTTTTACCGGCGATTCTCTCTATACTTGCCCGTAAGGAAATCAACCCACTCAAGGTCCCTCTACCTTGAGATCAATTCAGAAATACAATTGAAAGGGTTTACAAACTCTCTCACAGAGTGGATATGATGAACACTGAAGTACAATACAAAAACTCTCTCTCAAATATACATGATATAGAAAATAGATAAGAACAGAGAGAAGTTGGATTGGAGTAGATGATTCATGATCTTGTAGTGTTCTCGTTGGTGTTGCTCTTTGTTGAATGTTCCCATATTTATAGATGAGTTGAGATAGCCGTTGGAAGCATTTCAACCTATCCGTTAGAGTGGCTTAGCTTCGTTTGACTGTTCTTTGTTTTTGAAAACTAGCCGTTGTGCACGTTGACGCTCCGCTTCCGTAAAGTCAGTTTTTCTCTCTTCACATCATCTCTTCATTGCATTCCTGGAGAAATACATTAAACACTAATACAATGAGGTGTAAGAATGATTGGAAGCAAGAAGAGTGAGTTTCATGATTAATCCCATGATTTTCGAAAGCTTCAGAATGTTGCTGGTATTTCTGGGAAGCATTCCTCGAGTGCTCACTCGAGTAAACATCAAGTTTCTTCACAGGCTACTCGAGTGGCCTTCCATTTTCTGCATAGCTTATTCGGGTAGTAACTTGAAGTTCGACTTGAAGTTCGGGTAGTAACTTGAAGTTCGACTTGAAGTTCGGGTAGTAACTTGAAGTTTGACTTGAAGTTCTCTTCTAAATAACTCTGCATACTCGGGTGGTAACTTGGAGTTCGACTCTGGTTACTTCAAGTTTCTGTCTCTTTACTCGAGTACTGACTCGAGTAACATTGTCAGGCTGAGAGCAACTGGAAGTTTTCTATTTGATTACTCGAGTACCTACTAGAGTAACGTTGGCAGGCCGAGAGCAACTGGAAGTTTTCTATCAGATTACTCGAGTACTCACTCGAGTAAAGTCTTTTGTTATCAACTAGTTACTCGAGTGGTGCCTTCAAGTGAATTCTTGATTTTGACTCGAAACATGGCAAATTATATATCATCGGAAATCCCTCATTATCTACATTCCAATGCAACAAGAATCATCTCCAAATACATTGTGTACTGAAAGTTATGATCCAAAGAGTATCTACTATTCTTAGACCATTTCTGAACTCACGATCTATCACGAGCACCAACTTCTAGAAATCATAGCTCTTAGGATATAGCTTCAAATGTGACAAATTATATATCCATGGAAATCTCTTTGAGTCTTCTTTCATATGGCACCGGTTTCGTTGCAATCCGATGTGTGTTTTGGGAGTTATGTCTAAAATACCAAAGCTGTCCAAAAATATGACGCTGATTCATGTGTCGACTTTTGAAGCTTATATCTCTCTCATATGAACTCCTTTGAATGTGATATTGGTGTCAAAATTTCGTGTTGGAAGTCTAGTTTCATATGCCACTGGTTTCAGTTCGATCCGACATGTAGTTTCATATCATCAAAATACCGAACCTCTATTCTGCCGCGTGAAAACAGAGTGCCCATTACTTCAAGTGCCGCCTCGAGTGATTTATCAAGTAACCCGGCAGATTACTCGAGTAGCTACTCGAGTAATCACCTCCAAAATGAGGTAGGGCCCTATTACTCGAGTGATTACTCGAGTAATCATCCCCAGAGGCACCATAACCTCCGTATACATCATTTTTGCTTCGTATTGACCCATTCCAACTTCCGTTTGACCATAGAAACCTCCAATATCACTTCTAATAGCTTGGATCTTGATACTCTCATGTAATTTTGTAAGTTCTTCCTTCTTCAATCTCTTTCTTCTTGTTTCTTCAATCTCTTTCTTCTTGTTTTGCCACTTGATGATCATTCTTCATACCCAACTAGATATCTTCTTGAAATGATGATCGTTCTTCATAAACCAACTAGATATCTTCTTGAATATCTTCAATCTTCTTCAATCTTTGCTTGATATTCCTATTAGTTCTTGCAATGCCTTCTTTCTTCAATCCCTTGTCTCTTGATTTTCTTCTTGATGATCATTCTCCACATATGAGGCATTATAACATCAACCCACAATCGGGTTTATCACTAATCTACAAAATATGCAACATTAAATATAGTAGTCAGTCAATGTAGAAGATAATTATATCATACAAACTTTTTGCTCATATTTAACATCTATATTTGACATCATCAAAACTATTCATATCTAACAAAAGGTTGGTAAGTCGATGGGTTTAAAAATGTTTTTCATGTGTAGTTGTGAAATTCTAAACTTAACATGTCAAAACCGAATTTCAACTTAGGAATAGTAGACTGTGAAACCCAGTTGGTATGTGGGAATATGTAATTTGCAAGTTGTTAAAACGTATATACAAGTTGTGAATTCTTTATAAAAACTTGGGAAACTGTGTTGTCATGTGGGAAATTTTGAGCAATCCCAAGTTGTGAAATTGTTATACATGATTGTGAAATGCTAAACGTAACCTAAGAAAACCTAATTTGAACTTGGGAATGCTTTATCTGACCTTGTGAAAGCCTGTTGGTATAGGGAAGGTATAATTTGCAAGTTGTGAAAACATATGTACAAGTTTTGAATCCTTTATGAGAACTTGGGAAACTGTGTTCTCATGTGGGAAATTTTGAGTAATCCCAAGTTCTGAATTTGTCATACGTGGTTGAGAAATGCTAAACCTAACTTGAGAAAACCTAATTTGAACTTGGGAATGCTTTATCTGACCTTGTGAAAGCCTACTGGTATGTGAGAATGTGTAATTTGCAAGTTGTGAAAACATATGTACAAGTTGTGAATCCTTTATGAGAACTTGGGAAACTGTGTTCTCATACAGGAAATTTTGAGTAATCCTAAGTTGTGAAATTGTGATGTGTAGTTGTGAAATGCTAAACCTAACCTTTGAAAACTGAAATAGATATTAGGAATGGTTTATTTGAACTTGTCACCCTCTTGGTATGTGGGAATGTTTGATTTCCAAGTTGTGAAAACATATTCCCAAGTTGTGAAACTCTGTGTATAGGTTAATTTAGGTAAGTAAGTACTGAAATTGTTATTAGAAGTTATGAATCCTCTGATCATAACTTGGGAGACATTGTGTAAATGAGGGGAATTAGGATTGGCAAGTATTGAGAGTGTGATATGAACCAATTAAATTGTGATTAAAAATTGTTGATGATTGTGAAATGATTCTTGTGTAGGTGAAAGATGGCATTAGAAAAAGGGGACATATCAACATCAGAAGCAACAAGGCACAAACATGTAAAGAATAGACTAGTAAAGAGCAAAACTGTGAAGACAAAAGCAGGAAATAGCATACTTGTAAAGAGTAAACCAGTACAGAGTAGGTTTATGTTGTTTAGAAATGAGTTTGTGGCAAACTTGGGGGAGTACAAGAAGAAGATTACAGAAGAAAGTAAGGCTGCAGGAAAGGCATGTCATAAGCTACCAGAGAAGAAGAAGAAGGAGTACACTGAAAAAGCTAAGCAATCAAGGCATGAAAAGAAGAAGAGAAAAATCAAAGTGTCCTTTCATACTCACTGCTCACTGTGAGGATTTAGATCATTGGTGGAATTTGTTAATGATAATGAACATTTAAAGGAGAGGGTTAAGAGAATAGAATTTGGAAATTTGTTCAAGTTGGAATTGGACATACTCCCCCTTGACCTGCTTATGTCTATACTTAAAACATATGACCCACCAACACATCAATTCAAGATAAGGGGGAAGACACAAGAAATTGAAGCAAACGATGTGCAATTGCTTGGTACACCTAGTGAAGGGGACAAGGTGAAGGTCAATGTGGAGGATTCTAATCCATTGTATGAGAGGTTGAAGAGGGAGTACGATAAAAGAAAAACACCGACATATTAAAGTACATAAAATCTAGGACAAGTGGGGAACCCTTTAAGCTTCTCTTTGTCATGTTTAGTTTAGGAGTTTTTTTTCCCGCAGTCAAGTGGAGTCATAAGTGATCAGATGTTGAGAGTCATGTGTTGCATAATGGATGGATTTGAAAAATATGACTGGGCAACGTACATGATCAAAGAGTTGTGGAAGGAAATAAGTGATTACATAAAAGTCTATAGGAAGAACAATAAATGCAAAGGGACCTGCAATGTCGCTGGCTACCTCTACTTATTGTTGGTATGAAACTTGTTCCATTTTCATTAATTTATCATTCACGTTGAGCTAGTAATATGGTTTGAGACCATGGGCCGAACCTATATGGTCCTAACCTGTGACGGGTTGGGTTTTGAAAATTTGGGACCATTTGGGAGTGGTTTTTTTAGGCCCGAATGTAACCCCCTGCCGTAATTAATATCCGGATTACGCGATTAAGGTGAAATAGAGACCAATAAGATAAAACATCATTTATAAACCCATCAACCAGACGGGGTTTTCACAATTACATTTCAAAATCATTTTAAACCCGGTCTCATATTTACACTCCGAATATAATTACTATGCGAAGATAAATTACATTTATACAATTATCAGAGTACGCAATATAAATTCCCGACAATTCCGGGGTCATATCTTCGCTCAATTCTCATAAGGCATAATAGCCCATACAACTCATTCAATAGGGATTACACAAATCTCTTTCGAATACATACTCCAAATACTGGTCCAAACATACACATACATAATCCCAACTACGTATTGATAACCAACTACTAAGCTCTCACCCAGAACGAGTCTTCTTCGTCCTTGGATGCTTGCTTCATCCTCAATCTTCCTTCCCTGTCTAAAATGTTGATAGGGGAGGGTGAGATTCTGGGGAATCTCAGTAGGAAACAGATACCAATATGCATGCAAGATAAGTATTTAATGCATGACATGCTTGCATCACAATAACACATGTTCACATAATGATATATCCGCATGCTCAATGTTCACACAACATACTCATGGCCATAGTATAAATAGAACAGAGCTACAATCATTCTCATATGTCTCACATAATCACGCAAAGCAATAACATGCATCAATACACAAATACAATTATCAATACATGCAGGAGAGGTAAGTTCCCTACTCTCTTTCCACGTAAGCTCCAGCTCCGGCTGCTCACGATCAGGGAAATCATCAAGTCCTATAACCAAAACCAAGGATATAGGATTAATCCCTTTTCCAATTCCTTTACTTTTAGATACTCAAGTTGGTTATCATTATTGCCCTTTAAGTGCCCTCAAACACCTTAATCCATAGCTCTAAAGGGTTGGAAGACTATCCCCAAGGATCCCCTTTTGAACACTCAAACTTGATATTTTTCACTGTCTCACTCGAGCACAGAAGCTCTCACTCGAGCACAAGTACGGACATCACTCGAGCACAAATGCTCTCACTCGAGCATTGGTACGGACAACACCCGAGCACAAGAGAAAGTGAGACCGAAAGCACATGCCCGAGAGCACAAACCCACTCCAGAAGCACAAGCTCACTCGAAGCACAAGAGGCTCACTCGAGCACGCTGCCCATACCCGCGAGCACAAGAGAAAGTGAGACCGCGAGTGAACACCCGAGAGCACAACTCTCACTTTCAGGAACTGGCTCACTCGAGCACAGATCCTCACTCGAGCACAGGGCCAAAAGCCTCACTCGAGCACCCGCGAGAGAAATCCAGGAAGTGAGAACCCGAGAGCACCCAACGCTCTCCAAGCACTGGATCCCTTCGAGCACACCACTCACACCCGCGAGCACACACCTCTCACCCGCGAGCACACTCGGCTCACTCGAGCAGACCATGCTCTCTCTCGAGCATGTTCTTCCCTCACTCGAGCACAAAGCGATGTGCTCGAGCATTGCACACAAAACCCAGGTGCACTCGAAGCAAAACAAGGGAAAACTCACATATCACTCGAGCAGGTTCTTCCTCACTCGAGCAACATTCATCCCTCACTCGAGCACACCCCTGTCTGCTCGAGTGAATCTATCAGATTCCAGGAAAACGCAGCAAACATACCACATTCCCCTAACTCTTGCCCAATTGATCCCAATGGACCCAAAACCTCTACCAAAGCTACTCCCACACAAAATCACTCACTGAATCCAATGGAATCAACAGAATTACCAAAATTCCATTCCATTAACAAGCTTTGGTCTAGGGCAATATAATCATCAATTCTCTAAATCAACAACCTCACACATTTCAATCCCAAACCCATTCTATCTATTCAAAACTCATACCAATATATCATTTCCAATGCCATATCATGCCAAACTACCCATTACCCATATTTTCGAAATTAGGGCAATAATTCCAGAAATTCATAACATAATCATTTGGCATGAAACATAGATGGAAGGATTGGTTTCACATACCTTATCCACTTTCTCAAAGACACTCTTTGATTCTCCAAGCTTCATATTTTCGTGATCCTCAAATCACCACCAATGGAGAAGCTACAACCACCACAATGAAGCTCTCAACTCAAGGATTAACATTAGAGAAGAGAGTTTGAGCTAAAGAGGCCATTTGCTTACCTCAAAATTCCATTTTCCCTTTCTCTTTCCCAAGCACCTTCAGCGAAAATGGAGGAAGGAAGAGAAGAGAGAGAAAACGAGAAAGAGAGAAGAGAGGAGATGGAGATGATGGTATGTCACATGCCTCATCCAAGGGCTCACATCTTGCCACTTGTCACCATCTCACTTCAACTCCCATGGGCTCACATGCACACACATACACATGATTATGCCCCTTGATCCACTACACAATCAATCCTAGCCATTGATCTTTTAATCACACACCTCATTTTCTCTTAGCTAGTAATTAATTTCTCTATTAATCACTAACTAATTCCCAACAATTTCACTCTTTCAATTTCCAATAATTATGGCTTATTAGTTATTATTGCCATAACCCACATAATTATTCTCAATAATTATCATTAGCCCTTAATCAGAAATTGGGATGTTACATTTCTCCCTCCGTTCAATAAATTTCGTCCTCGAAATTTGTTCTACCACTAAGGACATAAACTCCGGACGCTTCTTCACGATAGCTTCCGTTTCACAATTCATTTCACATTGGATGGTCCCTTCTAGACCACCTACACAATGGAGTATCTCAACTTGATTCATGTAAGAATCTTAAACCATAAATGCAACTCTAGTTGCCATAAACTGCAATCGGCCCATATCACGATTGCAATACAACCCCAATCATCACACCATTTCCAAACAAGTACAATCGCTTCCACATACGATTGTCACACACTCTATCACCACATGGCCACAATCGTCACAAGCCTGCCTCAGTTCATGAGTGGCTAGCGCATCTCAATATCCGATGACTCTAATTCATGGGCCATATCATAAAATTTTGGCAGTTAGGTGGCATAGGCCACCAACCTGCTTAACTCAATCTAGTTACTCCTTCCGGGAGTAAACACCACCAACTCATTTCAAACAACAGCCTCAGCCGTATACACAAACATTCCGCTTCCGCACAAGTGCTTGTGTATCCACTTTCACAGCATTACCCTCACCCGTACACCCACCAATGATTCCACTAGTGGTAACCGAGACTTTCGGGTATTCGCAACAATCACATTACTGTATCAAATTCCACGGTATTACCCTCACCCATTCGGGACTTTTGGGTCTCAATCACAATGTTCTCAACAAATTCACATTGATGCGTGACGATTGTCACAAGACGACAGCACCCACGGCTGTATACACAATTGTACGTAGCTTTCGCCACTTATACAAATACACATTGCCCTTCCGGCATTCTCATCACAACCCATATCACAGATTCAGGTCACTCCAGAGTTTCAATCTCTTCTATCCAAAGTACCTGACTGTAATGGTCCACCTAGAATCTCAGTCTCTTCTATCCAGGCGACCGGTTGAGAGTCTCAATCTCCCAACATCACCTTCATGCTCCTTCACCACACGAATCAACTACAACGGCAGTTCAACGGCCGAGCTAGAGATGACCAGTGTCAAACCCTAAACGGCTCACGCTGACCTGCACACGCTGCAATTCACATAGCTTTCACCGCAATCCATATCGCAACCTCTAATTTTACGCACTGCCTTTCGGCCTAAGGTTAACACCAGTGCAACCAACGTGGTGGCTAGCCAGGTTGGCCATGCCAGGGTAATTGCCCTCAGAATAGAGAACCCCCGATCATGTAGTCGAATTAGCCATCAGCCGAATTAGCTCTGCTTTACTACACAACTATACCTCAGTCCCAGCTTATCCACAATGTTCACAGGTTCACAATCACACTCCACTCTCATCCCCTTTCTCCGCCGAGAAGACACACAGTCTTTACTCGAACCGTTGTTAGCTACTCAGGGACTATTGACGTGGCAGTGCTCACACATAGCCCTACAGCTCATACAGCTATCTGGCTTTCACAATCGGCCCGTCGGCCTTCTCAAATAGCCTTTCGGCTTTTCACATAATCACACCCACCCCGCCGGCAGCCTCAATCGGCAACCCTACCAGACGGCTCCGTCGGCAGCCTCAACCGGCAACCCTACCAGACGGCTCATAACTCCTTCGCAAAGGAGAACGGGTGGACTCACAATGCACAATTGCAACAAGCTGGAACCAGGCATCTCAATAGTTCACCTTCAACATCTCAAATTCTTTTCACATACTAAGATCCTTCAAGACCTCTCTTTACAACACAACTTGACCCCGAAGTTTTTACCTCCCGAAGCCATAGTTATCATATCATTCTTACAGCAACCTCGAGCTTCTGCTCAACACGATTCTCGAACATGTTACATTCCCACGCTTCCGCTGCACACTCTGAGGTCTATCTCCTCATCTGTGCTATAACAATGTCAAGTTGATTTAACAGGAGTCCCATAGGAATCTCCTACTACAACTGACAACTTTCACAATCTGTACCAAATCTTGGCTTGATTCAACTCGAATCATTCAAAGCCACAACCAGTACTTCGTTGAGATCCCATACTCCCAACGTTCCCAGAGCTCTATTCTACGACTCAACGTCACGGTAACTGCTCTCCACGGTTCATTATCACGGCAGCTGCACACTAGGGTTTGTCGTCATGGAGGCTTTCACAAATATAGTCACACCCCGGTTTTACCCCCTCAAGGGATGCCCCGTGCCGGTGCCCACCCCGCTCACGTACATGGGGCTGCCAGGTGGCTGAGCTGGCTGGTCTCACCCCTCATGGGCTAACCCACCACCCAGGACTCACACATATCCCCCGTATTACCACCGCCCCGAAGGCACGGTCCTCCCACTGTGTGCCATACACACCCCCAGTGGGCCGCAGGTGATAAATTCACAAACAGCCGCTCCGGTCAGACGTCACCGTAGGTAGCCCTCTCCGATCAAAAGTCCCCGTAGATAGCGTTCTCCGATCCGAATCCTCCGTAGATAACTTTCTCCCTATGCTGGATTAACAACCAACACTCTCAGAATAACTGATACACATTTCAATTCACTTCCTGTACCATAACCTGGTACCACAGACCATTGAGGTCAAATCCAATTCCTAAGAATCAACCCAGCTATTGAGTCTAATCCTTAGATCACATCTCATCTTTCAAACTTTCAACCTCAGTTGAACTGGGAAGTTACTTCCCTCATTTCCACAGAGCCTCATCCACTCCAGCATGAACTCAAATATTTCTGCCAGCCTAAGGCACACCGGTCCCCTAGGTCTTAAGGCCTTTACACACACAAGATCAGTATAACATTACTACATGTAACATCATACCACCTTGGGTTACATACCCAACATCCAGGTTAGTCCTGATACCTAGAACATCAATATCAAACACCTCGGAAACCATCTTCCTCGGTTTCAAATCAGATGATGGGTTTGATTACAACCACCTCTGGGTTACACCTCAAATTCTAGGACGAATCACTATGTCTTTCAATTACACAATGATCCTCCACTCTAGAATAACCAACAATGTATACACATATTCCACAAATCTCTTATGTCCACAATGACAAATCACACATGTGTATACATAATCACTATCACATAACATCATCTACCACCAAGGTAGAGATCTAAGAGAGCTATCCTAGCAAATTCCCATACTTGCCAGGAACTGTAGCTCTGATACCAAAATGTAACCCCCTGCCGTAATTAATATCCGGATTACGCGATTAAGGTGAAATAGAGACCAATAAGATAAAACATCATTTATAAACCCATCAACCAGACGGGGTTTTCACAATTACATTTCAAAATCATTTTAAACCCGGTCTCATATTTACACTCCGAATATAATTACTATGCGAAGATAAATTACATTTATACAATTATCAGAGTACGCAATATAAATTCCCGACAATTCCGGGGTCATATCTTCGCTCAATTCTCATAAGGCATAATAGCCCATACAACTCATTCAATAGGGATTACACAAATCTCTTTCGAATACATACTCCAAATACTGGTCCAAACATACACATACATAATCCCAACTACGTATTGATAACCAACTACTAAGCTCTCACCCAGAACGAGTCTTCTTCGTCCTTGGATGCTTGCTTCATCCTCAATCTTCCTTCCCTGTCTAAAATGTTGATAGGGGAGGGTGAGATTCTGGGGAATCTCAGTAGGAAACAGATACCAATATGCATGCAAGATAAGTATTTAATGCATGACATGCTTGCATCACAATAACACATGTTCACATAATGATATATCCGCATGCTCAATGTTCACACAACATACTCATGGCCATAGTATAAATAGAACAGAGCTACAATCATTCTCATATGTCTCACATAATCACGCAAAGCAATAACATGCATCAATACACAAATACAATTATCAATACATGCAGGAGAGGTAAGTTCCCTACTCTCTTTCCACGTAAGCTCCAGCTCCGGCTGCTCACGATCAGGGAAATCATCAAGTCCTATAACCAAAACCAAGGATATAGGATTAATCCCTTTTCCAATTCCTTTACTTTTAGATACTCAAGTTGGTTATCATTATTGCCCTTTAAGTGCCCTCAAACACCTTAATCCATAGCTCTAAAGGGTTGGAAGACTATCCCCAAGGATCCCCTTTTGAACACTCAAACTTGATATTTTTCACTGTCTCACTCGAGCACAGAAGCTCTCACTCGAGCACAAGTACGGACATCACTCGAGCACAAATGCTCTCACTCGAGCATTGGTACGGACAACACCCGAGCACAAGAGAAAGTGAGACCGAAAGCACATGCCCGAGAGCACAAACCCACTCCAGAAGCACAAGCTCACTCGAAGCACAAGAGGCTCACTCGAGCACGCTGCCCATACCCGCGAGCACAAGAGAAAGTGAGACCGCGAGTGAACACCCGAGAGCACAACTCTCACTTTCAGGAACTGGCTCACTCGAGCACAGATCCTCACTCGAGCACAGGGCCAAAAGCCTCACTCGAGCACCCGCGAGAGAAATCCAGGAAGTGAGAACCCGAGAGCACCCAACGCTCTCCAAGCACTGGATCCCTTCGAGCACACCACTCACACCCGCGAGCACACACCTCTCACCCGCGAGCACACTCGGCTCACTCGAGCAGACCATGCTCTCTCTCGAGCATGTTCTTCCCTCACTCGAGCACAAAGCGATGTGCTCGAGCATTGCACACAAAACCCAGGTGCACTCGAAGCAAAACAAGGGAAAACTCACATATCACTCGAGCAGGTTCTTCCTCACTCGAGCAACATTCATCCCTCACTCGAGCACACCCCTGTCTGCTCGAGTGAATCTATCAGATTCCAGGAAAACGCAGCAAACATACCACATTCCCCTAACTCTTGCCCAATTGATCCCAATGGACCCAAAACCTCTACCAAAGCTACTCCCACACAAAATCACTCACTGAATCCAATGGAATCAACAGAATTACCAAAATTCCATTCCATTAACAAGCTTTGGTCTAGGGCAATATAATCATCAATTCTCTAAATCAACAACCTCACACATTTCAATCCCAAACCCATTCTATCTATTCAAAACTCATACCAATATATCATTTCCAATGCCATATCATGCCAAACTACCCATTACCCATATTTTCGAAATTAGGGCAATAATTCCAGAAATTCATAACATAATCATTTGGCATGAAACATAGATGGAAGGATTGGTTTCACATACCTTATCCACTTTCTCAAAGACACTCTTTGATTCTCCAAGCTTCATATTTTCGTGATCCTCAAATCACCACCAATGGAGAAGCTACAACCACCACAATGAAGCTCTCAACTCAAGGATTAACATTAGAGAAGAGAGTTTGAGCTAAAGAGGCCATTTGCTTACCTCAAAATTCCATTTTCCCTTTCTCTTTCCCAAGCACCTTCAGCGAAAATGGAGGAAGGAAGAGAAGAGAGAGAAAACGAGAAAGAGAGAAGAGAGGAGATGGAGATGATGGTATGTCACATGCCTCATCCAAGGGCTCACATCTTGCCACTTGTCACCATCTCACTTCAACTCCCATGGGCTCACATGCACACACATACACATGATTATGCCCCTTGATCCACTACACAATCAATCCTAGCCATTGATCTTTTAATCACACACCTCATTTTCTCTTAGCTAGTAATTAATTTCTCTATTAATCACTAACTAATTCCCAACAATTTCACTCTTTCAATTTCCAATAATTATGGCTTATTAGTTATTATTGCCATAACCCACATAATTATTCTCAATAATTATCATTAGCCCTTAATCAGAAATTGGGATGTTACACCGAACCCATATGATCCCAACCTGTGACGAGTTAGACCACCGGGCTGGCGGGTCGGCCCATATTTTTTTTATATATAAACCAAGATGCAAGAGGTAAAAGACTAAGAACCAAGGCCCAGTCCAATCCACTATCTAGTGTCCACTCCTCAGTCCTCACCTGACTTCACTGCCTCAATAAGTCGATTTCAGTCTCTCATGCTCTCAATCTCAATAATCTAATCCCTAGTTCCCTACCATTCAAGCATCCCCCCGTTGCCTGTCCCTGTCTCCCCAACCATACGGCTTCACATCATGATTCAAATTGAAACATTTTAATATTAATGATTTATTGATTATTGTTAAGTTATATTGATGGCTTATGGATTTATATTTATTTTGTTATGTGTGGACTTGTAATGAATGTTTAATTTGTAATGAATTTTTAATTTTGTTATGGTTTAGGTATGTAGAAAAAACAATCTTAGTATATTGTTAAAAAATTGAAAAAAAAATGGGTTGGCTCGCCTAACTTGCCAGCCCAGTGGTTATAGGTTTAGCTAACCCATATTGATGTGGTCCTTTTAGATCCAAACCCATATGGTCCTAACCTGTGGCAGGTTAGCTCGAACCCACCGGGTCAGACCATATTACCACCTCTACATTCACGTTGACACTAATGACCGTTATCTATTTTGTGGTGTAGTTATTTTTTACGAAAAATTCCCTTTGAAACAAATTTTTCAGCACGAGTCCACCAGCCCTATTTGAATTATGGACTAAAGAGAAGATCAATGAAATGGTGAGCAAAAAGAGGATGAGCAATATGGGCATTTTGTATCAAAGGAGGGGTAGTGAAGTAAGGGCGGCCAATGAGGAGAGACAACAATTGCCTTATTTAAACCTGGTATATGTGTTGTTTAGTAAATTATCTTTTCCTTCATTCAACAATTTGAATGACAAATTAAATTTTGTTATTGGTACAGGAGTTGAGGGATCTACATGAGTGATTGATGGAAGTTATTGATGAAAACCGTAATTGACTTATGAATGTTATGGTGGATGAGTTAATGAATGTGCAGAATGCATGAGAGCGGAAGGGAAAATCACAACCAAACATCCCTGTTGTCATAGTTGATGATGGGGATGGTACTGATTTGGATGATGAAGATGGAGAGGGTGATGATAATATTGAAAATGATGGTGGTAGTGGTGGTTATGATGGAGACAAGGCTCATGTCACTAGTGGTGATGGTGAGCAACATAAGGCTTTTGATGATGATGATAATGCAGAGGGACGTAAGGTTAGGGATGAAGGCAATAGTAGGAAAGGACCTAATGAAGGGGATGGTCAATCCTTATCTTCATTAAATACATCCCCCATTTCAGTATCTGAGCATGATGAAGGGGAAGGTGAAAGAAGGGTTACCACAGTGGAACAACCAGTTGACAGGCATGAACATCTCCAGAGATTAAAGAGGCGGCCAAAAACGGCGATTACATCTCCATTTGTAGAGTTGCAGGTGGCTTGAAAGAGGAAAAAGCTAACAGATGATAATGAGACTTTTTTTAATCTTGTTTCCCAAATGACCATAGGAGCAAAGGGTCAAGTGTAACTATTATTGTGCTATTATTCAATGTCATCTTACTACATAACAACAATAGATGAAGTCATAACCACATTGATGTTTGAGTTATTTGAAAAAACTTGATAGGCTATTGATTGACATCTTGGATGAAGAAATAAGTCTGGAGCAGTTGTATACGCTTGGGAGAATTCAAAGAATAAGTAATACGGTATGTATGAGTATTGGTATATATGGTAGGTTATATATTAAAGCATCGTGAAGTACAATAAGTGACATTCGTGGGTGATGCTTGGTAATACATAATGTATGAGTACTAGTACATATGTTTGATCTTCCAGGTGATGTTAGTGGCCTATAAGACTTTAATGTATAGGATGAAAGAGGTGGTGAACAACTGAAGGGTCATATTTTTTACACATGGTTCATGATAAGTTAAACTTTTGACCCATTCATTTACATGTTTTCATTTGAGAATATCGTGTCCATATCACCCACTACTAACTTTTTTCTTATAGATGAAGTTGCTGGGTAACCCAATAGGTTGGAAAGTTTCGAGTGTGAAGTAACAATTTTTGCCCAAAATTGTTGGTTACAATATCGAGGAATGTGATTTGATAATGGGACCGGTACTTGTGAGTGGCCACTGGTTTTGTGTTGCTTTAGAGACAAATAATATGAACTTCTATGTTAGACTCCATGAAGCCTAAAATGCCCATTAAGAAGACAAGTAGGAAGGGTGTTACAAGTGTAAATGATCTATCAAAAAGTGCAAGTGTACACTATTGTAAACAAGTAATAGAGAAGTGAGTAGAGTATTGTTCCCATGAGGATTGATCACTAAGTACCAAAATTAGTAATATTAATTCTATTAGGTCGATCGATTAGTTGGTGATTAAGATTACAAAATTAAAAATGATTAACTATGAATGCAAATGATATAAAACAACTATGAGAAAAAGACAAAAGTCATAGGGATTAGATTTCACTTAGCAAATTTCGGATTGAATCACCTATCTATTCTAGTCCAATTTATTCCACATGATTGGTAGTTGAGTTTCCCTCATTTAATTACTAGCCTCCTCCAAGGTCAAGCAATTCTATAATTAATTGTTAATCCAATATATTCCTATATGAATTCAAGCAATTAATCATGCATTAAGATTTATGGAACTCAATAAGACTACAAAACTCATATGAATATATTCCTATTTCATATGCAAATTATGGTTTTAATTATAGGATCTACATACATGCATCTCCTTCCAGTCTCAACATGCATATTGAAATCATTCAAAAGATGGCCAATCAATCAAAAGCATTAAGAATAATAATCAAAACTCAATTATGAAGGAAAAATTAAAATTAGATTTAATAAGTTAAGATTCAATCCGTCATTAACAAGCTACATCATCACCAAAAGAAAATGGAAATTTAGCTCATGATGAAATTAAAAAAAACAAAATAAATTGAAAACTTCATAAACATTGCATAAAACTTGATTACTAAATTCTAAAACATAAAAATACAACCACTAGATGCATGAAAATGGAGAAATCCAGCCATCCCTTTATGAGGTAAAACTTTCCATGTAAGTAGCAACCTATACCATCCATAAGGAGGATTATCTAAGCCTTCCATGTGGGAGGCATATAAGAAGCAAATACAATGTATGAAATTAACTCAAAAATGGTGTATGTGAAGAGGAGAGGAAAGTAATGGATATGAAATAGTGTGTGTTAAATGTGAAGGAGAGGATGGCCATATATAGAGAAGAATGAAGTACGTGAAATGGTAGATGAAGTAGTAGGTGAAGTGGTAGATGAAGTAGTAGGTGAAAATGAAGATAAAGTGGTAGATGAAATGGTAGATGGAATGTGGTAGATGGAATGGTAGATGATTCCCGCTCTCAACTTCCAAACAAAATTCAAAACCCTTGGAGATATAATTGGGTATTGACCTTAACATAAAAGTTGTAGAGCTCTTTCTTAGCTTTTTATTCATATAAAGAACGTCTCAATCCGACATCTAGAGCTCCAAATATTGCCTGAAAAGTGAAAAAGGATCTGATTTAGTATTTTTCAAGAAATTCTATTTTATGCTGTGAACACCCTATTTTGTCAGGGCTCTACTCAAAAATTAAAAAAATAATTGATGATAATTGGTGTCCAAATTGGCAATCATCATTGAAAGAAAAAAAATATAAAAAACGAAAATAAGAAAAAATAAGAAAATCCTTCGGTGTCTAAATTAACAATCATCATTAAAAGGGAAAAAATAAAAAAAATAAAAATAAAAATAAATCCCCTTATTGATGATGATTGGCATTGTCATTCATTAAGTAAAAATAATAAATAAAAAACTAAAAAATAGAAATAGAAAAAAATATGATTTATGTTGATAGGTTTAAATTAGGAAACTACTTATGGGGAGACTAATAAAAAAAACTAAAAAAAAAATTAAAATAAATCCCCTCATTGATGATGATTGTCATTGTCATTCATTAAGGGAAAATAATAAATAAAAAAATAAAAATGGAAAAAAAATCTCATTTATGTTGATAGGTTTAAATTAGGAAACTACTTGTGGGGAAAATAATAAAAAACATAATTAAAAAAAAAAATCTCCACTGATGGTGATTAGGTCAAGCTAGGAAGTTTTATTAATAGAAAATATAAAAAATAAATAAAATTAAAAAAAAAATTAAAAAAAAATCCATTGATGATGATTGGGTCAAGTTAGGTAGTTCTTGACATAAAATACAAAAAAAAATGAAAATTCATAAAAGAAGGAATATTTATGAAGAAAATCCTACCTTGAGACTATAAATAGGGAAGTAAGGGTTGAAGCAAGACACACAAGAATTTTGGGAGAGTAAGGAGATAAGGCAAGAGGTATGTGTTGTCTTGTTTTCTTATGATACTTGGTGTCATGCTTAATAAATATAGATTATGTGATTGTACTTGCTTCTTATTTATTATGTGGTTTTATCACCCTATCTCTTGTTGTAGTGGGGTTCAAAGGATAAAAGGTATGCATAAATCTTTTAACCTTTGGCTTTCTGTTTGTTTAACTTGTGCTTCTTTTTCTTTTTTTTTCTTTATCCCTTTCTTAGGTCCTCTTTCAAAAAAAAAAGCAAAAAAAAAAATATTTTGACACATTTTGATAAATGAAAATATAATGGAAAAACTCTCTTTTATGAGAAAATAAAGAAAATACTTTTTGAAAAAAATAAAAAACACAAACCAAACAAAAAAAATATTTTTCTCAAATAAATTAAATAAACATTTTTTCTAAAAAGCACCAATAAAGTGACACGCTTTTCTACCCCCGAACTAAGTGGGTTTTGATCTCTCTAAAGGGTACGTAGTGTAATATCCCAAAATGTATTCAAGAGCTAAATGTATAGAATAGATGGTGGGATTAATGATAAAATTACTTTTGGAATTTTTGTTATGACTTTAGTTCTAATTAACTTGAGATAACTATTTAGTGTTTTTGCCTAAAGTAAAAAAAAATGACTAAAGGACTAATTTGAACATGAGAAGAAGGGGAAAATGGCTTATGGAAGAGAAATATGAGGAGAATATTTATTTTTCCATAATATGAGACACATGGAAGCATTTTTGGCTAAACACAAAAAGGGGAAGTCAACAAGTCTAATTAGCATATGCTAATTCAACATTAAACTATATTATCCAAGGAGATATTATAAAGATCATTTTTCCTCTTCAAAGAAACATAATCTCGTGCAGGACATGAGACAAAGCAAGAGGGAATGATGCTTGACTCAAAATGAAAGCAAGAGGAGACAATTTGACCAAGTTATAAAAGGATCTTGGTCAACAATTGCAACAAAAGGCAATTAAATATGATAAATTGAAGAGATGCTAAGAGATATTTTATAAGGCTTTAACCTCTTTCAAGCATCCATATTCGGTCAGATTTTAAGAGAGGAAAGAAAGAGAATTTACTTCATACACTTCTTCACTTTTGTCCTTGAAAAGTCAAAGATTGCAACTAGAAAATTTGTGTAACCAATGGCTATGCAAGTTCATGCAATTGGTCAATCCTTCTTCCTCCTTTTGAAGAACATGTTGGTCAATAATACTTCTCCATTTAGGCAGCCCATATCATGTCCAAAAGCAAGAAGAGAAGAGGCAAGAGAAAACTTAATCAAATGAACAAAGTCAAGATGGCATAAGCTTGTGTAAAGAGAATTATTTTCCACCACAAATTTTCTTTCTCTTTGGGCCACATTTTCGGTTAGATATTAAGAGGATAAGTGAAGAGAAAAACTGATCATAATTCACTCTCTCACCTCTTCTCAAGGTCGGCCAAGTTCAGCAAGATAAGAGAAAGTAAAGAACAAAGAGGTAAGATCTTCTACATGGATTTTCACCTCCTTAACCTCATCTATGGCTCAAGTGACCTTCATGAAACTTGTTCCTCTCTTCCTTAGCTTTATTTCTATGGTTTTTTTTGAAGAAGAGGAGTTTTCAGCCACCTTGGAAGAACAAAAGTTGAGGGATCAAGAAAAGAACACAAGAAGAAGCAAGAGGTGAGTAAGAGCATTATGTTGATGTATATGATGTTTTAATTGGCTGAGTTGTGGTGGGCTATTGTGACAGCCCTAATTTCAGTTTTTAGGGTATATTAGGGATCATGAACTTTCATCCTATGTATTTGCTTATATGTTGGTTTGGAGGCAAATGAGCTAAGCTTAGTGATTAGATAGTGAAGTGGTTGTTTGTTGTGAAATACCCTAAAATTCTGCCAAAACAGGACATGGGGAATGAGTGGGAATTTGTTCATTTTTATGTTACCATTGTGTTCTACATGAAAAATTATGTGGGAATAGGTTTGGTTGTTGATTTTGAAGCCATTGGACACATTGGTTGAAAATTGGAAAAACTATCAAGTGTAACTCTGTGCAGGGCAGTCAGTTTGTAGGGACATTTTAAGTGGGCAATCGGTGTCTAAAAATTCTGAAACTTTCCAATCTTAAAGATCACATTCCAAGATTAAAAATGGATAGATAATTTGTATCATTTCGTGTTTTGAGCTGGGAGTTCTTGTTGCCCAAAGTTTGATGTCGAAACTGGACTTAATTCTGGAGCAGTGTGGAATTTTGTGTAATTCTGGAATTTTGTGGTTATTTCTGGTAATGATTCATATTTTTCCTATGAAGAGGACTTTAATAGCTTTCAATAGGATTTGAGATCACCTCATTTTGATTTTTCTAGAATTAGTTATGATTTTTCAAAGATGTTGAAAAATTCTGGCAGATTGGTCACCTATGCGAAAATTGAAGATTTTATGGCATAATGTAATATTGTGGAACTTTGAGGTTATAAATTGGCCTTTTAGGTTAATTGACTATTTTAGCTCCTTAGTTGACTTGATTGAATGACCATAGTGATAATCAACCCAAGTATTATGAGTTATTAAAGAATTGGAATAGGTAATAATTCGTCGTCCTTAATTTTGGTTTATAGGATTCGATATTTGCCCTGCTCGTGATCCACCTGCGCCAAAGCACAATCAGAAAGAACAAGGTAGTGACGTTTTATTTTATACCATATGTGATGCATTGTATGTGTGTTACATCATTGATTTGTGATGAATTCGTATGCTACGACATTTGTGTATACGTGTAAGCACCGCCATGCAATAGTCCCTGAGTCGCTAATAATGGTTCGGGTAAGGACTGTGAGCCTTCCTGGTGGTAAAAGGGGATGGGGATGGGGTGTGATATGTGTGATTATATGAAAAGCTGAAAGGCTATTTGTGAAGGCCGATGGGCTAATTGTGAAAGCCGGATGGCTATATGAGCTATAAGACTATGTGTATGCACTGCCACGCCAACAGTCCCTAAGTCGCTAACAACAGTTCGGGTTAGGATGGTGTGCCTTCCCGGTGGTAAAAGGGGATGAGGGTAGAGTGTGATTCATGCTGCTACTGTTGTATGATGATTTGCTTATATGCTATGTATTTAGGTGTGGTATGAATGATTTGTTATTACTGGGATTCTTTTAAATCTCACTCTTTCCTATGACTAACCTTTCAGACAGGGCAAGTGGCTCTAGGGAAAAGTGAATAACCAAGAGCGGATAGGACTGCTTAGAGATATTTGACTTGGAACTGTTGGTCATCTATTTTGAGAATAGGATTACTGTATATATTTGGGGTTGTAAATACTGCTTTGGTTATGTAATCCCCATTTTTGGGAAAAATGATACACCCAATATATATATGTAACTCGGGGACTTGCCGAGATTTTAGTTGTGTGCTCTGATATTTATAAATGCGATTAACCTGTGCAGGTAATTATATTTGAAGCTGAATGTGAGATCAAGTTACTAGTATTTTGAACTGTTTTGTAAATACCCTATCTAGAAGATAGGAAATTGTAATTGTTTTTTAGTAATTATTGGTTTCTATTTCACTTTAATTTCATAATTCGGATATAATTACGGTAAGGGGGTTACACGTAGGCCCTAGGTTTTCATCCTAGGTCAAGTCCAACTTTATAAGTGAATTTATTTTTCCTTTTTGTAAATAAATGTTTATTTTTTTTCTTTAGTTTTCATTTCATTTATTTTTGTAAATATGCTCTCTTTTTTTATTTGGGTAATTATAATAAAATTAAAGGCCATAATATTTTTAAATGATTAACTTCAAGTAACCATTCTTGGTACAATTCTTTTAAAGCCCAGTAACGGCTAGTACAATTCTTTTAAAGCCCAATAACGCTTGGTACAATTCTTTTAAAGCCCTGTAACGGCTAGTACCCTTTTCAAAGTCCTATACTGACAGGCACCCTCAAAGCCCAGTAACGGCTAGCACAATTTTTTTAAAGCCTAATAATGCTTGACACAATTCTTTTAAAGCCTTGTAACTTCAGGCACTATTCTTTCAAAGCTCTGTACCGACAGGCATCCTCAAAGCCCAGTAACGGCTGACACAAATCTTTTAAAGCCTAATAACGCTTGACACAATTCTTTTAAGCCTTGTACTTGCAGGCACCTCCAAAGCCCAGTAACGGCTGACATAATTCTTTTGAAGCCTTGTAATGACATGCACTATTCATTTAAAGCCTTGTATCAACATACATCCTTTAAGCCCAGTAATGGCTGGCATAATTCTTTTAAAGCCCTGTAATGGTAGTTATTATTCTTTCAAAACCCTGTATCAGCAGGTACTCTCGAAACCCAGTACCGGCTAGCACAATTCTTCTACGGCCTACCAAAGTTCTATGCAACTAGGCCTTTTACTTCCACCCCATGTAATCATCTATCTTCACCTGTGTTCTTCTCTCCTATGAACCAAGTAAAGAGGGGCATGGGCACTGTATTTTGTCCAAACTCTTTTTGGTTCCAAGGGGGCACCTTGTTCTTTGGTTGGACAAAATATGTGTTCTTATCTTTACTTGCTTCATAGACGATAATCTCACTTTTCTTAGATATGAAACAAGTAAAGAGGGGCAACTGTGAACACCCTATTTTGTCCGGGCCCCACTCAAAAATTTTAAAAAATTGATGATGATTGGTGTCCAAATTGGCAATCATCATTGGAAGAAAAAAATAATTAGAAAAATGAAAATAAGAAAAAATAAGAAAATCCCATATTGATGATAATTAGTGTCCAAATTGGCAATCAACATTAAAAGAAAAGAAATAAAAAACAAAAGTTAAAATAAATCCCCTAATTGATGATGATTAGTGTCCAAATTGGTATTGTCCTTCATTAAGGGAAAATAATAAATAAAAAAATGAAAAAAAATAAAAAAATCTCATTTACGTTGATAGGTTTAAATTAGGAAACTACTTGTGGAGAGGATAATAATAAAAAAAATTAAAAATGAAAAAAATCTCTACTAATGGTGATTAGGTCAAGCTAGGAAGTTTTATTAATAGAAAATACAAAAAAAAAAATCTCTATTGATGGTGATTGGGTCAAGTTAGGTAAGTTTTATTAATAGAAAATAAAAAAAAATAAAAAAAAATCTCCATTGATGGTGATTGGGTCAAGTTAGGCAGTTCTTAACATAAAATACAAAAAAGTCAAAAATGGAAATTCAAAAAAAGAAGAAGGAGAATTTATGAAGAAAACGCTACCATGAGACTATAAATAGGGGGTGTAAGAGTTGAAGCAAGACACACAAAAATTTTGGGGAGAGCAAGGAGGTAGGAGCAACGTGCTCACATGTTTGTGAATTATATGACTTTTGATGTATGCTAGAGTTGCTAAATATAATGAATCAGGTGGCTTACAAGGGTAAGGATGAATGCTTGCTAGGATCAAATATATGCATAAGTCTCCTCATCTTAGCTTCCTATTTTTTTAACTTATGTTGTTTCTTCTTCTTTTCTCTTTATACCTTTCCTAGGTTCTCTTTCAAAAAGAAAAAAAATATTTTAACACATTTTTATAAATGAAAATAAAATGGAAAAACTCTATTTCATGAAAAAAATAAAGAAATTGCTTTCATAAATAAAAAACATAAACAAAATAAAAAATAATTAAATTAAAGGAACTTTTTCTTTAAAAAATACAAATAAAGTGACACGCATGTCTACCCCGAACTACATGGGCTTTGATCCTTCTAAAGAGTAAGTAAGCCCTAGGTTTTCATCCTAGGTCAAGTCCAACTTTGTAAATAAATATATTTTTCTTATTTTCTTTTTGTAAATAAATGTTCATTTTTTTTCTTTAATTTTTATTTAATTTATTTTTGTAAATATTCTTTTTTATTTGTGTAATTATCATAAGATTAAAGGCCATATATATTTTTAAATAATTAACTTAGGGTAATCATTATTATGAATGGGTGTTGTAGGGTGCCTAACACCTTCCCCATATACAACCAACTCCCGAACCCTAAATGATTTTTGTAGACTAGTTCCATTTTTTTAAAAAAAAGGTTTCCAAAATTATCTCTTTTCAAAATTTTGGTGACGGCTCCATGTTTTCCAAATTTCGGGCACTATATATGCTAAAATCATTATTTATTTGTTAATTAAACCCAGATTCATTAAATTGGGCTCAAATATCATTCACAAAATCATCATATAAGGGAAAATAAATATGCAAATATTTTATTTCTCAAATTCCCCCACACTTAGCTCTTAGATGTCCTCTGACAAGGAGCGACCAATAAGTGATTCCAACAAAATCAGAAGTGTCAAGTCATAAGTAAGACACAATTGAAGAATAAAGAGATCATAGTATTCATGAATCAACGAAAACATAAACTGGTAATTTTATTTGAAAATTAATGAATTGAGTTCATAATTGTAACTTATTCTCTCAATCTCTCAAGTGTTTAAGGGTAAGTGTTTCACTCAAATTCAACCGAAAAAATTGCACTACCATAGGCTTGTTAAAAATCTCAATCTATATTATCTAATTCATATGCATGATTCAAATCAAAAGGACTTATTGAGGGTTATAATGAGGTTAAGGTAAAAGGAATGTAAAACATGATATGAAGGGCTAAAGAAATAGAAAAATTGAAAAATGGGTTACTTATGAATAAATTTATTTCGTCACAACAACCCACAATACTTAATTAATTTTTTTTCTTTGTTTTTTTGCTACTCCTCCCCAACTTAAATTAGACATTCTCCCCAATGTTTTCTAGGGTGTTGAGGTTTTTTTTTTGTGTGCATAATTCTGCGATTCTAAAGTTGATGATATTGATACCCCAACACTTATCAAAAGCCCATTTCACAAAAATTTCAAATACTCCACTAATCTTTCGAATTAGATAAAAACACTTGATATATCATTAAAACACATGTTAATAGGTTGAGAACAAAGAAACAGTCAATTAGGCTCAAAGGGGCTTATCAATGATATAATTACAAGGTTGGCTGTTTGGCTCTGGCTAAGAAAAATGAATGCCTTTATCATTTTTAAATGTACATGTGAAATATAATCTCAACCAGATTTAAAGCAAGTTCTAGAGTGACAACTTAATAGGTGAATACACACACAAGAGAAATAATCATTATAGGATCAAAAGCTCATGGTTAGGGGTTCCAAATCTGACATCTATAACTTCAGATATTGCCTGAAAACTGAAAACGAATTTAATTTAGTATTTTTCAAGAAATTCTATTTTATGCCAAAATCATTATTTATTTATTAATTACACTCAGATTCATTAAATTGGGCTCAAATATCATCCATAAAATCATCATATAAGAGAAAATAAATATACAAATATTTTACTTATCAAAGGGTGCCGTGAAAGATGATTACATTTTCGTCATCAACTTAATTGTAAGTTGACCTCACTGCAACTGGATATTGTTGTCATAGTTTTAAATTGAAACACCATGTAATGAACATGTTGTTATTGTTGTGTCGCTAGAGGGATGTTTTATTGACATTATGGATATAGTGAAGCCTGATATGATTGGAAAGAAGATAAAGAGTGAAATTGTTTGACCTCATGTTCTTCAATAAGATAATCTATGAGTTTTGGCATGTTTTTCTCTAACAGTTTTTTTTGTTTTTTTGTCCTTTAAACTAATGGAAACTTTGAATGTTGGTGTGATGATAGCAAGGACTGTGGTATGCACGTGATGATATAGTTGAGCCAGTAGGACCCGATTCTAACTTGGAATATGGAAATGTATACATCTAAAATTTTGACCCCCATATTTTTACTTCACATGTCACTATAAATTGGTGTTTGACTTATTTGTAGGAGATTAAACAATTAAGGAGTGACATAACGTGATGGTTAGTCAATCATCTGCTGAGCTCATGTCTAGACATTTCTTTGGAGCTCATCCCCCGTACACAAACCACTACAAAAAGATGTGGTTAATATGTTTGATTGCTTACTATGTACACAATTGTTATGTTTATGTGTGTTGTAATGTTGGAGGCGACAATTTTTGCCCCTTGTTAGATGTATGAATCCATTTGATTCACAATAGTGGTCTTATGTTATCTTGTTAAATGCGTTTCCAAACTTATGACAATTAATTAGTTTCCCCAATTCAGATAATAGTTTAACAAATTTAATTAATGTTTTCACAAGTTTAGATAAGACTCTTCGCAAGGTGTGTAACATTTTCCTTACCTTACACAAGAAAATACCCCGAAAGTGGCATGACTTTCCCAATTTCAAATAACCTATTGTCATATTGCTATAAGGCTTTTGCAAATAAGCGTTTCTGCATGTTCCCTGGTATGTTTTTGAATATGGACAACAGAATTCCCTAACACTTTGAAGGTTTTCCTAATTTTAGATAAGCATATATCAATTTTTTATAATGCTTTCGCAAGTTCAGATAAGCATTTCCATAGGTTCCCTAACATGTTTTTGAACTTGCACAACAAAATCTCTTAACAATCTAAAGGTTTGTCCTATTTTAGATAAGTGTATATCAATTTTTTTAAGCCTTTTGCATGTTCACAAGCTCCCTAACATGTTTCTGAACTTGCACAACAAAATCCCTTGTGCCATATTAGATAAGTGTATAACAATTTTTTAAGCCTTTCATATGTTCACAAGTTCCCTGACATGTTTATGAACTTGCACAACAAAATCGCCTGACAATCTGAAGGTTTTCCCCATTTCAAAAAAGTGATATCACTTTTTTATAAGGATTTCACAAGTTCAGATAAACATTTCCGCAGGTTCCCTTACTTTTTTCACCACTAACATAACAAATTCCCCTGACACTTACATGTATTTTCCAACTTATGATAAGAGTTTGCATTTGTTTATATGGCTTTAGCAAATTTAGACAAGAATTATCCACAAGTACAACAATATCCCTTGACTTGTTCATGCTTTTCCCAATTTCATATTACTGGTTGTCAATTTTTTTAAGTATTTTGCAAGTTTAGATAACCATTTCATAGTTTCCTGCACTTTTTATCGACTTGCACCATAAAATCCATGACACTTGCATGCTTTTTTGCAATTTCGGTTAATCCCTAGAATTTTCTCTGCCCCTTACGGAAAGTCTTATGAGCAGAACAATCCCGAAGACCTTTCTTGTAACCCCTACCTTATAAACAGTAATTATGATTAAAAAAATGTGTAATTAAGATGAATTAGAGACCAACAGATGATAAAATCTTGTTTTTAATCCTATCCTTGAGATAGGGATTTCACAAATTTCTTTCAAAATCGGTTTAATCTAGTCTTCTATTCACATTTCGAAGATAACTACCCTATACAGTTAAATCACATTCACACTTATCAAAGCGTAAAACAAAAATCCTAGCAACCCTTGGGTTTTTATACGTATCAACTAAGGGTTTACACTTTCCCTTATAGGGGACTACACAAAAACACAAAATCATGCCAACATTTACATTCCAAATATATATACAGTAATCCCATCCAAAATTGATAACCAACAACTCAAAATCAAATGGCCCTATAGAAGTTCTAACTGCCTTTGGTCGTCTCTTTTCCCTTGGAGCCACTTGCCCTATCTGAAGATTTGTCAATGGAAAGAATGAGATTCAAGAGAATCCCAGTAGTAACAAATCACTCATACCATACATAATCATAAAGCATGCAATGACATTATCAAGCAGCATCGCAGCACGAAACACAACATACAAGCTGTCACATATACACATAATCACATAGTTTCATCCCCCGTATCTCCACTGCCTTGAAGGAATGGTCCTCCTACTGAACCACCGATAGGCTGCAGGTGAATGATTAACATATAGCCTTTTGGCTTTCACATATAGCCTCACGACTTCCATATAGTCTCATCCCGTATATCTCTACCACCCTGAAGGCACGGTCCTCCCACCGGAACCATTGATAGGCCTTAGGTGATAGGCTCACAAATGATGATAAATCAAACATATAATGTATCACATATAATATAAGGGAAAGAGTCACTACCTTGTTCTTTCCTGATGTACACTGACACCGGTTGCTCGCAATCAGGGCAAATGTCAAACCCTATATACCAAAATCAAGGATGATAGATTAATCTCTATTCCAAGTTCTTGATTCCATAACACTTAAAGTTGGTTATTGATAAGTAAAATATTTGTATATTAATTTTCCCTTATATGATGATTTTATGGATGATATTTAAGCTCAATTTAATAAATTTGGGTGTAATAAATAAATAAATAATGATTTTGGCATAAAATAGAATTTCTTGAAAAATACTAAATTAGACCCTCTTTTAGTTTTCAGGCAATATCTAGAGCTCTAGATGTTAGATTGAGACATTCTTTATATAGATAAAAAGCTAAGAAAGAGCTTTACAACTTTTATGTTGAGACCAAAATCCAATTCTATCTCCAAGGGTGTCGAATTTTTCTTGGAAGTTGAGAGCAGGAATCATCTACCATTCCACCAACCATTTCATCTACCACTTCATCATCCTTTTCACCTACTACTTCATCTACCACTTCATCTTCCTTTTCACCTACTACTTTATCTACCATATTCTATCTACTACTTCACCTACTACATTACATCTACCACTTCATCTATGCTACTCCATTCTTCCCTATATATAGCCACCCTCTCTTTCACATTTTACACACCAAGTCATATCCATTACTCTCCTCTCTTCTTCACTTACAACCATTTCATATCCATTACTTTCCTCTCCTCTCCACATACACCATCTTAGAGTTAATTTTATGCATTGTATTACTTTTTGCATGCCTCAATCTTGGAAGGCTTAGGATTGTATTACTTTTTGCATGCCACCTATATGGAAGGTTTTACCTCCTAAAGGGACGGCTAGATTCTTCTACTTTTCATGCATCTTTTGGTTGTATATTTATGTTTGAGAATTTAATATTCAAGTTTTATGCAGTATTTATGAGAATTTCATTCTAGTTTTATGTAATGTTAAATTATTTTTATTTTATTTTTAATTTCATTATGATCTAAATTTCTATTATTCTAGGGTGATGACGTAGCTTACTAATGACGGATTGAGTCTTAACTTATTAAATCTAGTTTTAATTTCTCCTTCATGATTGAGTTTTAATTATTATTGTTAATGCTTTTAATTGATTGGCCACCTTTTGAATGATTTCAATATGCATGTTGAGACCGGAAGGAGATGCATGTGTGTAGATCCTATAATTAAAACTATGACCTGCATATGAAATAGGAATATATTCATATGAGTTGAGTAGTCTTACTGAGTTCCATAAATCTTAATGCATAATTAATTGCTTAAATTCATATAGGAATATATTGGATTAGCAATTAGTTATAGAATTGCTTGACCTTGGAAGAGGCTAGTAATTAAATTAGGGAAACTCGATTATCAATCATATGGAATAAATTGGGCTAGAATAGATAAGTAATTCAATCCGAAATTTGTTAAGTGAAATTTGACCCCTAGGGCTTTTTCTCAATAGTTGTTTCATATCATTTGCATTCATATTTACTTATCTTTTATTTTGTACTCTTAATCACCAACTAATTGATAGACTAAATAGAGTTAAAATTACTCATTTTGGTACTTAGTGATTAATCCTCGAGGGAAAGATACTTTACTCACTTCTATATTACTTGTTGACGACAGTATATACTTGCACTTTCTAATAGACCATTTATACTCATAACAGTTATCATTTGAACTATGTAGGTGGCTATAAGAAGCTTAGACACAAGCCTAATGGGTTAGGAAACTTGATCAAAGAAGCCTTTTTTTGAACTTGAGTAATGGATGACGCACTCGAGTGATGGGACGACTTGCACTCGAGTGAGGGCGAGTCACTCGTGTGAGTGCTTGACCGAGAGCAACAACTAAGACAAAAAATGATCATAGCACTCAAGTCCTGAACTTAGCACTCGAGTTGTAGCCTCATACTCACCCGAGTCCTACTAAGTGAGGCACATAAAGTGACTACCCAAGAGAAAGAAAAACCCTAGAATGAGAAGTGGCACTCGAGTGATGGCACTATACTTGTGGGTAGTAAGACACATTCTTGAAAAATGGCTGTGAGTGACAACCCGAGACACGGCCTCATAGTGCAAAACACATATATACTGGAGTAAGAAAGGATGCACTCTAGTGAAGACCCATATCACTCGCAAGTGAAACAATGCACTTCTACTTTCCTTGCTTGGGAGTGCAACTGAAACTTAAAGGAAGTGAGAATACATAATGTTGCACTCAAGTGAAACCCCATATCACTCGAGTGAGGCTTATTAGAAGCCAAAACACAACAGATGATAGAATTTTTCAAATCTTACCAATATGCTACCAATGGTCCCAAAATTCTTATCCAATACTACTACCACACAATTTTACACAAGGAACCTAATGAAAACCTCAAAACATCCATAATCACATTCTAACAACAAGTTTTTGTTTTGGGTACCACATTCACATACATGACCCAAATGCATCAATTTTTCTTCCGAGGTGCCAAATCAATTCCAATGACACAAAAACAAAATATGACATCAACTCCAACACAATACCCTATCCAAATCATCCATTCCAAAATTACACTAAAGTTAGGGAAAAACTCACCTATGTCAAAACTTAACCAATGCTCTCAAGATTTAAATCAAAATGCATCAAATACTCACCTCTACCTCTTCCTAAGGTTGGTTCCTTGATTCCTCAACTTTCAAATTTCTTCAAGTACTCAAACACCACATATCAAGAATCTAAAACCATAACAATAAAGCTCTCATCACCATAAACAAGATTAATGAAGGAGATTTCACTATTCAAGGTCAAATGGAATACTCACCTTGAGTTTTCTTCTTTCTCTTTCCTCTTGAGCTTGGTGAAAATGGAGTTGGGGAGAGAGAGATGAGATGATGACGAAGATGTAGATTTTTAACTCCCCAAAAGTCTACTTGGCTGACCTAAGGGAGAGAGGAGAGAGGGAAAGAGTTGAAAATTTGACTTTAATCCCATGGCTCTTATGTTGCCAAGTGTCAACATCTTATTCCTTCTTCCATGAGCACACAAGAGCACATATACACATGATTCCACCCTATGGATCACTTGATGCTAACCATTGATCCTCAAATTACCAATGAGTTTCCTCTTCGGTAACTGACCAATTGGTCAGTAACTTTCCTTTTTCTCATTTGGCCCTTGATTATGGCAATTCTTACTGAATCACCACCAAACACATTTTATCATTCTTTTCACTCAATCATACACCCTCCCTACCATTAAGATTCATTTTAAGCTTTGCCACATAATTAAGCTCAAATGCAGGGTTCTGGCATTAATTATAACACATTCAGATCGAATTTCACATCATATTCTCCAAAATTGTTAATTCAACAATAATTACATATACTTTTGAAGTCATTAGCCCTTAATCACTTTTTGGGATATTACATTTCCCTCTTGCTTACTTGTTTAAGTCTTATGAGCAACAACATTCTCTCCTGCTTACACCCTTGTAAGTCTTACGAGCAGCAACGTTCTCTACTACTTGCACCTTATAAGTCTGACGAGCAGAAAGTCTTACAAGGAATTCTCTCTATAACTTCCTCGTAAGGAAATCTACCCTCTTAAGGTCCCCGTTACCTTGAGATCAAATCAATATAATTGAAAATATTTACAAACTCTCTCATAGAGTAGATATAATAATCACTAAAGTACAATATAAATATAGAGAGAAATATGAAATCAGAGACTCTTGAAGATTTTTAGTATATGCTCTTATGCTATGTGTCCTTCTTACAGTTTGTCTTTGATGCTTTGTATTTATAGCCTATATAAGTTTTAACCATTATGGAATATCCCGTTATGAAGATGATCATTTTGTTGATAGGCGGGATGTATACGTTTGAATTTCCAGACAATTTTTCATGGTGGGTCAATTGCATATGATGGAAGGTGTCCAATATTTGGTGTGCAATGATTATGTTTGCCACAATTGACTTTCTTATTTAATTCTATAATAACAAGTGAAAACTTGAGATATATGTTAGATAACATTTAGGTATAATAACAAGTGAAGACATAATGAATAAATAACATTTAACCATATTTGGATTGTTCGCTGTAACTTTGTAATGCATTTTGTTTCTGTGACTGATGAACTCGAGTTCTTTCTTCACACTCAAGTTTCACATTCAAACTCAAGTTCTCTTTAATATTTGTGAGCACAAGAACACCTTCAACACTTTAAAGTGACTCTCAAGAGTGTTTGGAGAATTTTTGGACAATACTCGAGTTCTCAGGCATAACTCAAGTTCCTTCATTGAAATCTCCAAGTTCCAGACTTCACTCTCTCTAAACTTGCAAGTTGCCTAAAAGTTCTTAAAGTTCAACTCGAGTTCACCTCAGAAACTAGAGTTCTTAAGACTGTTGGTATTGCTTTATTGGGTCTCTGCCAAGAACTTGCAAGAGTTGATTTGCACTTGCGAGAGTTTTAAAGCATAACTCGAGTTCTATTCCAAAACTTGAGTTCTCAGGTTGGTCAATACCTCTTCACTTTGTTCTTGTCAAAAATTTATAAAAGTTAACTGGAAGTGCAGTACCAAACTCGAGTTCCCCATTGCTTTTCAGATTGACGAAGATTCTAGTTTGGCTTCATAATAGAAGTTGCAAAAGTTGACTAGAAATGTTGAGGCAAAACTCAAGTTCTCCCACAAAACTCGAGTGCATGTCATAGGTTTAGATTTTGGTTTTGCTTCTGGACAATACTTGCACTAGTTCACTTGCCAAACTCGAGAGCACTTGAGACCATAACTCTAGTGTTGCTCTAGAACTCAAGTTCTTTAGATAGTTTCATTTTCTGACTTACCTTTGGGACAGAACTTGTAAGAGTTATCTTGCCAACTCGAGTTCTCAACAAACCAGAACTCAAATTTTCATCCAAAACTCAAGTTCCTCATAAAATTTTAGTTTCAGTATAGCTTCTGTGTAAAACTTTCAAAGGAAAACTTACTAAACTCGAGTTCTTCAGCTTACATAACTTAAGTTCTCCCCTGAAACTCGAGTGCACTAGATATTTAGTAGCAATTTCTTATCAACTTGTGAAATGCATTTGGTGACCACTTTAAATCAATTAAGCTTTGTTAATTTCTTACAAATTAAATCAATTTTTTAACACCTTATTTTAATCAAAACATGGATTCTAACATTCTACCCCTTTTTGATGATGACAAAACCTTTGTGATGGATTTGAAAAACTTAAAAAACTTATTGAAAACACTTATTGGATTTCTAAATGTATAAACACTAAAGTTCAAAGTTGTTTGCTGCAATTTGGCGCTTTTCTTCAAGAACTTTGTCATACTTCCATTTGACAAGATCAAGTAATAATATATGATTCAAATTCATATGTTAACTTTAGAATTCACAATTGAACAATATAACTTCATTGATTAAGTTACATTTATCAAATTCAAAATGGTTAAAGCAACATAAGCATAAACCCAATACAACCATAAACCTAGAAATACAAACCCAGACATTAAACCTACATAAGCTTGGAAACAAGATACTCCCCCTTAAACTATGACTCCTAAAAGTCCAAAAACTCAAATCCGCCATCTCTCATCCTTCTCCCCCTTTTTGTCATCATCATAGGAGGTAGGTAGAGGGAATGTGATATCTAATGTAAAAAGTGGAGTGTATAACACCAAGGCAGTAGAGGGGTCAATAGGTTTAGGTATAAATGGTGGTGAAGATGGTTGAGGAGCAGAGCTCTCAAGCTGTGGAGTAGATTGTCTATCTAGAGTGACATCTACAATGGTTGAGGTGATAGGATCTATTTATGTGAACAATACCATGGTAGAGGCTAGTTGGTTGAAGGACTTATGTATGAGGAACAGAGGTAGGAGGAACAAGAAGGTGAGTATGCAAAAATGTCTCCAAGTCATTCGGTCTCCTTGTGAGATCTTCCTGTGTCTTAAATATCAAGACAAAGTTATGATTGGCCTTATCCACTAACTTGAGAACTTGTGCCTCCATTCTACTAATCAAATTCTCATTATTCAAACAGCTCTTTTTAAAGATTGATCATAGCCTGGTTGATCATATTTGATACGTATCCTTATATGGATGCACCAAAGAATGATGGAGGTGGAGATCTTCCTCTGGTATAGGATTGAACTTCATCAACCCGTGATGGTGTAAACTCACATTGTAGTACAGGTTTCACTTTAGCCAAAGGAAAAGACATCCCCATATGATTCAACTATGTCATACTAAACCTTGGGATCTTAACCTTCTCGTTACCATCCAAGTACCATATCTTATTGTGCTGGAGGATAAGAAATACAATATGGGGATATGGAATGCTGGTGGATCTAGTTGAAGCCAAGGCTTTTAATCTTGATTGTTCTAATGTCGCTCAGAGTTGGTTATCATCATCAATCTTGAGGAACCTCTGTTACCTTCTTCTTCCCTCTTTCTTGTACTTCTTTTGATTTTGATCGAGTTACCATTGGTTCCTTAATGGTTACTCTTTTAGGCTTCTTTGAGGGAGGCTGGACATCCTTTACTTTTAGTCTAGGGTGTTTTTTCTTTGTAGGAGCCACCTTTTTCTTAGTGACAGTTGGCTTAAGAGAAGGAGGAGAAGTAGGTGTTGAAGATGAAGTTGGACTTAGAGTTGTCATTGGAGTAGGAGTATAACTAGAGTGAGAGGAGCATGAATGAGTGGATAATGATGAAGAAGAAGAGTCCTGAGAGACTTTAGGCATTTTCATATGTGGCATGGTGATGAAGTAGTGAAGAAACAGAGCAATCAAGAATTTTTTCAAAAAAAATAGTGTATCTACATTTAGGGCTCAATAGTAATGATTTAAAGGCAAAAATATGACGTTTGAAAAAGATTGAATAGTTGTAACAAAAGATTTATGAGAATGGTAGTGTTGGTTCAGAGTGTAATGGCTATATTCAGGTAGGTGTGATGATTCGAGTGAAGCAACATTCGAACTGAGATGAGTGAGTGCAAGGTTTGAGCTTTCAGACTTATTGATATAGACTCTTGACACTCAAGTTCTGCTACAGAACTTGAGTTCATATGAACTCAAGTTTTCCTAAAGAACTCGAGTTCTGCAAAAAGAATAACAGAAAGTTGATATAGTGTGCTTGGTTTGAGTGTAACTTGTAGACACCCAAAATTTACTTCCATTTTCTTGTATCTTTGTACTCAAGTCCTCCAAGATCACTTGAGTAAATCATGCTTTTGTCTCAAGTTTTTTTACAGTGATCTTCCTGAACTCGAGTTTTTCACAGGAACTTTCAAGTGTGAACTTAAGTTTGCACCTGAAACTCGATTTTGTGACTAAACTTTTATTGAACTAGAGTGTGCATTCAGAGTTCTTGTACTCTTTGTTTATCCTTGTTTTACCAATAGAAAGCAGGGTTGACTTTTTGAGAAGAACTTGAGTTAGGACTAAGAACCTTAAGTAAGAACTCGAGTTTTCACTTAGAACTCAAGTTTTCATTGAAAGTTGAAAAAGACTCAAGTTTTTACTCAAATGTTCATGTACCCCTATTTTAATTATCAAAGTTTTCTTGTAAAACAAATTTCCATGTACTCCGATGCTTAAGTTAGTATAGTAATCATAAAAAAATGTATATAAACATATACTAAATATAATTAATATCAAGAAAATCTTACAACTTATTGGGATTAACCATTCCCAATTCTCTCCTTATGTATAAAAATTGATCCTTAGCTATCATTTTTGTGAATATATTAGTGAGTTGAAGATGTGTAGGAATGAATGCTACTTTGACATCCTTCTTTTAGATATGATCTCGAATGAAGTGATATTAAGTGTCTATGTGCTTGGTTCTTGAATGTTGTACAGGATTCTTAGCCAAGCTTATAGTACTTGTGTTGTTGCAATAAATAGGTATCTCCTTCAAGTTGATTCCCAAGTCTTGAAGTTATTGCTTTAGCTATAGTACTTGAGAACAACAACTTATTGTAGCTATGTATTTAGCTTCAGTAGAAGATAATGAAATTGTATTTCGCTTCTTGCTGAATCATTATATCAGAGAGCATCCAAGAAATTGACATTATCTACTGGTACTCTTTATGTCAGTTTTATATCCTCCATGATCTAAATCAAAATATGCCATCAAATATTCATTTCCTCCTTTCAAGTACTATAGGCCAAGTTATACAATATCTCTCATGTATTTGAAGATTCTTTTCACGCTTTCTGCATGTAAGACCTTAGAAGCAGATTGATACCTTGCACACATACCAATACTAAATTGAAAATCTAGCCTGCTTGCTGTTAAATAGAGTAATGAACCGATCATTCCTCTATATTTGGTAATGTTGAAGTTTGGGCCATTCACATCAGCATCTAGTAGTGTGGTTGTACTTATTAGAGTGTCAGATCCTTTAGCATTTTCCATATCACATTTCTTCAATAACTCCTTTAAGTATTGGGTTTGGGATATAAAGATCCCATTTCTCCGTTGCTTAATTAAAAGACTAAGAAAGAAGTTTAACTCACCCATCATAGATATTTCAAATTCTCCCTGTATAAGCTTGGAAAATTCTTGACACAGAGATTCGTTAGTAGCATTAAAGATTATATTATCAACATATATTTATACTACTAATAGATCATTCTTGTTATGTTTGATGAATAGCATAGTGTCTACTTTTCCTTTGATAAAGTTTTGATCAAGAAGAAACTTGCTCAGTCTTTTGTACCAAGCTCGTGGTGCTTATTTCAAACTGTATAAAACTTTCTTGTGCTTAAAAACATGACCAAGTTTTGTGTTATCTTCAAAACCTGGAGGTTGTTCAACATAAACTTTCTCCATAATATAACCATTTAGAAAAGCACTCTTGACGTCTATTTGATAAAGTTTAAAATCTTTAATACATGCAAAGGCTAAAAGTACTCATAGGGCTTCTAGTCTTGCCACTGAAGCATATGTTTCCTCATAATCAATACCTTCTTCATGATTATAGCTTTTACCAACTAATCTAGCCTTGTTTCTTACAATGATTGCAAATTCATCAAGTTTGTTTTCAAAAACCCATTTGGTTCCTATGACCGAGTGATCTTTAGGTCAAGGTATCTATAACACCCCATTTTTATTCACCAATATGCCTTGTAAATATTTATGGCATTTAATGAAATAAAATGGTGAATGTTGGTGAAATTAGAATGACAAAAATAACCCTAGTCGCAGTTACAAGAAAACTTGGCTAAAACAAGATATAAAACCAATCTTTGTCTTCCAAAAATCCCATTATTTAAGCACCAATTTGGGAAATAATAGAGCGCAATATTTTGCTCAATAAAAGGGGTGAAAGTTGGCCAAAATAAGGTGAAAAGGAAGAAGCCACAATTAAATAAAAAATGTAAAGGCAAAATGGTAATTTTTTAATTGAGCCAAGAGCTAATTATTTTCCCAATAATTTGGGGCCATTTTCTGCCAAATGAAGAAATAAGAGGAAAATAAATATTTAGGGTTGAATATCTCAAAAGTAGAGCAATTGTGGCCAATTAAAAATAAGTTGGAAAAGTCAAAAAGTAACTATGACATAATTATGAGAAAGCAAGAAGGCATTTATTATTTCCCTTTTTCCTTGCAATTTTGGACCAAATGGAGAAAATAGGAGGGGAAATATTTACTTGGTGGATGATGATGCGATGTGGAATTATCTTAGGCCAAGTAAAAGAGATGAAGTCATAAAAGCAAAATGCACATAGTAAATTAGCATTAAAATATATTAAGTTAAAGGAGGTGTATGGAGATATTTTTAAGAGCTTCTTATCTCTTTCTTTAGCTTCATTTTCGTCCAAGCTAAGAGAAATAGAGAGAGAAAGAGAGGTTTGAAGAACAAGAGCCAAGAGAGAAGCAAGAGGCAAAGATCAAGGCAAGTAGACTTGATTTCAAGTGTTTATGCCTCTAAATTCATGGAAAAGCTTCTCTAACCTCTATTCCTTTATAAATCCCATATGTAGCAAGCAAAAATCCAAGAGAAAGAGGAGAAGAGAGAGGGCGTCTAGATAGAGAAAGTTGAGAAATCAAGAGGTAATCTCAAGAACTTGATCCTCTTAGTTAATATGTTGTTCTTGTGGTGGTTATTGTTGTTATTGGCTTGATTTGTGATTGTTGTTCTTGACTTTGTAAATTTGGTATGATGAAATCCTAAGGGATTATGCTGCCCAAATTTCCACAAATCATGTTTAATAAGTGTTTAAGGAGTTAAATATGTGATTAGGAGTAAAAAGGAAGGTGTTTAAAAGATTAAATTAAGAAAACCAAACTTTCCCTTTTCTTGGTCATATCTTGGCCAGTACTGAAACTAAGGAAAGGAAATAAAATTTCATCAATTTGATGGTTCTATTGTGTTTAGAACAGAAAATTGTGTAGGGTATATGTTAAGCGTGAAGTGTGAAAAGCATTGGAATGTGAAATGACAAAATGAGCCATAAAACCCTAAATAGGGATTACCAAGGGAAAATCTGTCTTTTGGCAGTGGATTTGATAATTCTGAGGTAAAAAATGGATTCTACACTCAAAACTGTGTAAGATTAGCCCAGGTCATAATTGTTGGAAAAGTACAGTTAGACTGGGTACAAAGGACTTGGATTGGGTCCCTAGGGGCATTTTGGTCATTTTGTAGTTTTAAACTAAGATACCAACAAAATGAGTTTAAAAGAGCTTAGAGAAGTACATAGATGAGTACTAACTCAATTCTTGTAAAACTTGAAATTTTAGGACCGGACAATTACCCTGAGCCGGAATAAAATTCAAGAACAGTTGGTAACCTGAAAGGGACTTAAAGTAGTAACTCTTTCTTTCATACACTATGTGAATTTATATATGTTTTGTGTATGCCATATTCTATAATATGTATGATACACAGTGCCTACAGGTATACTATATATAGTACCGAAAAGGGTACACTGATACATTGTACCATGAGGGTACACCGATACATAGTACCATGAAGGTACACCGATATGCCCAGTTAGAGGATGAGGTACGGAACGAGTAGGGGTTGTAATAGTGGTTAGCCCTGAATGCATGTACACATTTCCAACCGAATTGAATTATATGATATTATAATATTGCATTATCTGGTACTTGGCATATTTATTTATCTCGTTTTTTATGAATAATTGTCTGTTACTACTGAGATTCATTTGAATCTAACCCTTTTTAAAATTTAAAATATTCTAACAGAAGCCAGCGACTATAAGAGCAAAATGGTAAATATCGGCAACTGAGTTGTCCGGGTCTAGAAGGCAGAGTTGTTGGTTATCATTAGTTTATTTTGGTAGTTTCAGACAAAATTTGTATATATTTTCAAACCCTACAGGGAACTCCTGTATTGTGAACTAGTACACTTTATCAGTACATTTGTGCTATTTCTGTATGCCTGTTGAACTGTGCCTTTATCACTCTGGTGGCAAATATTGAAATGTTGAGGGGTTTGACATTTTTGGTATTAGAGCTTAAAGCATTTCTGGCATTATCAAAATAATATACTAATATGGTCTTGTTTACAGGATGATAGGATTGATGAATGGAAGGTGACAACAGTGAGACAGGTCACCATCGTTGGTGAACCGGGGAAACCTGGAACCAGGTTAGAGGATTTTAGAGGGGCAGCCTTATATTGAGATGAGGATACCCAGGGGAACGGATCTGAGTTAGACCAATATACGAGCCAAAGTCGAGACCTGAGCCAATACACAGAGAGTTGTGGGAGATTCCGAGCAGCCACTCTCCAATGGGTCACAATTCGATTTCAGTGTTCCTACTCTCTCCATAGCTAGACCAGTGCATGTGGGATATGACTTACGACTGGACCAGAGGTTGTGGGAGTATGCTAGACACAGATACTTATGGGCTTTCCAAAAGAATAAACTTGCATATTTGGATTATATGGATGCACTCTACTGAGAGAAAGTTCCATGTAGATTGGACTACCCAGATGAGGTTTGGATTTATATGACGATATACTTCTTGCCTCACAAGGCATTTTGGTTCAGGAAGAAGAATAGGATTATTGAGCGGGGACCGAACGACCATTTTGTTGAGTTTATAGATCACATGACACTGTATGTGGTGAAGTTCATGTACGATAGCTAATAGAGGGCTTATATCGGATCTTTTAGTGATCAGAGGCAGCCAACATGACTTTTGAGATAAGGGCAGTCATAGGTTACCAGTGGACAGAAGTGGTACCTGTGTTTTGGCATGGGTATACAAGGGTTAAGCGTGCTCAACCTAGGGAAATCACGGGATGGGTGACCACCTGGGAAGCTAAATGTATAGTTATGTCGTAACGTGTAAAAGAGGACAAAGTAATATTATACAGTAGTTATATGTTGTATGGTATTAATATTTTCCTTAACTACTGTAAATGTCTACGGTATGATATATATGACATATTTGTGTACCTGACATGTTGAGAAATGATAAAAAATGCCCTTGTGTTTATATGAAATTTATGTCTTCTTTATTTTCATATAGTAAAACATAAAGAAGTTACGAACATGTGTTAGACCACGAGGGGGACATAATAATCAAGGACTAAACCCTCAACCTGACCTAATGCAAAAGATATTGGGAATGGTCACACAATAATAGGAAATAATGAATAGTATCAAAGAGGAGCTACGAGAAGTGCAACAAAGATAGGATCATTTATAAAACCTGGTGAGGGAAGACGGTGAGCCTAATCTGCCTAGGGAGCTCAACCAGTGATCCTTTACCTGATCCTGAAGCTGATATTCTTCAAACTTGGGTCGGAAGATTTAGTAAACAACAACCTCTAGTCTTCAGAGGAAAATTTGATCCATAGTGCGTTGAAGACTGGTTGTCACGGTTAGAGAAGATATTTAACATCTTCTTGTGCCCTAATGTAGCGAAAGTCCTCTTGCAATTTAAAAGCTTAAGGGTGATGCAGATAGATGGTGGAAGAACACCGAACTGATACTTTGGGGGGCGAATATTCTGGTGACATGAGAATTATTCAAAGAAAAGTTTAATAAGAAATATTTTCCCTGTCCAGTCAGGCTGAAAAAGGAAAAAGAATTCCTGAATATACAACAGGGTGATAACAAGAGCTTCGACGAGTACTTAGCTCGGTATATTCGATTGTCACGATACTCATCATACCTTAAGTATCAGGATGACAAGGAATAGAGCTTACATATGATGATGCAAGGGTTGAAACAAGACCTGAAGGAGAAGCTGGTTTTCAAACACCTGACAGAGTTCAACAAGGCAATAAAAGAATGCCTAATTATGGAGAATAATTTGTTGAGCCTATACTTAGATAGGAATACCAACACTAAGAATGCGTCTGGTAGTGGGAGTTCTTCACAGAAATGCAAAGAACCGAGGGGACCACCCAGGGGTAGAAATAAGAAGTTATATCAGGTTGGAGGCCATAGGAATCAAAGACCCCCACAAGGCAGGACATGATGGTATTGCAATAAGCCACACCATCCTAGCAAACATGTAATAGCGCTCTATTACCACAGGCTTCACTAGCAACTCAGGCTCTAACTCAGACAATATCTTGTTATATTTGTGATAAGTCAGGGCATTATGCTATTAATTACCCACAATAGCTGCAACATCCTGCTGAGCCCAGACTAAGAGTACAGGACAAAGTGTATATAATTACTTAGGAGGAAGCCAGGAAATCTCTTGAATTGATTCAAGGTATGGTTTACCTTAATTGCAATTCAGTACAAGTAATGTATGATTCAAGTGCTAGTCATTCATTTATTACAAATAATTGTGTGAGATGGCTGGGCTTGAGAGTACACAAATTTCCATATGACATAGTTATGTCTACACCTACGGGTATTAGAATTGCCATAACCAAAGTCTGCTTGAATTGCATAACAAATGACGAGAGGCATGAATTAGTAGTGGATTTGATTTGTTTACCATTGTGTTATGAGTGTAAGTGATCTATTAAGTAGTGCAAGTATACACTGTCGTAATCAAATAATACAGAAGTGAGTAGAGTATCGTTTCAACGAGGATTGATCACTAAGTACGAGAATGAGTAATTTTAATTCTATTTAGTCAATCAATAAATTGGTGATGAAAATTATAAAATAGAAAATGATTAAAAATGGATGCAAATAATATGAAAACAATTACAAGAAAAAGCTCTAGGGGTCATATTTCATTTAACAAATTTTGGATTGAATCACTTATCTATTCTAGCCCAATTTATTCCACATGATTGATAGTCAAGTTTCCCTCATTTAATTACTAGCCTCTTCCAAAGTCAAGCAATTCTATAATTAATTGCTAGTCCAATATATTCCTATATGAATTTAAGCAATTAAGTATGCATTAAGATTTATGAAACTCATTAGGACTACACAACTCATATGAATATATTCATATTTCATATGCAAATTATGGTTTTAATTATAGGGTCTACACACATGTATCTCCTTTTGGTTTCAACATACATATTGAAATCATTCAAAAGATGGCCAATCAAATGAAAGCATTAAGAATAATAATTACAACTCAATCATGAAAGAGAAATTAAAACTAGATTTAATAAGTCAATATTCAATCAGTCATTAGTAAGCTACGTCATCACCCTAGGAAAATAGAAATTTAGCTCATGATGAAATAAAAAACAATAAAAGTAAATTAACATTACATAAAACTAGAATGAAAATCTCATAAATACTGCATAAAACTTGAATATTAAATTCTAAAATATAAATATATAGTCAAAAGATGCATGAAAAATGAATAAATCTAACCATCCATTTAGGAGGTAAAACCTTCCATGTAGGTGGCAACCTATACCATCCATAAAGGAGAACTACCTAAGTCTTTCATGTAGGCGGCATGCAAAATATAATACAATCCCAAGCCTTCCACGATGGAGGCATGCAAAAAGTAATACAATGCATGAAATTAAATTTAGAAAAAAAAACACAATTTATTCATAATTGTCAAAGAAAAGATCTCTCCCTATTAGAGAATGAAGCCTCTATATTTCTTCCCTCTATTTATAGGGAAAAACACGTTGCTACAGTGAACCGAGTATTTTTTATTTTTATATATTTTTATTTTTTTAAAAAAACCATTTATTCCAAAAAGAATTATTTATTTATCAATTACATCCAAATTTATTATATTAAACTCACATATTGTCCACAAAATCATCATATGAGGGAAAATAAATATGCAAATATTTTACTTATCAAATTCCCCCACACTTAGCTCTTGGACGTCCGCGGACAAGAAGTAACTAATAAGTGCTTCCAATAAAATCAAAAGTGTCAAGTCATAAGCAAGAACACAATTGAAAGTTAAAGAGATCATAATACTCATAAATCAACAAAAATATAAACTGGTAACTTTAATTGAAAATGAATAAACCGAGTTCGTAAGTGTAACCATTCTCTTAATCTCTCAAGTATTTAAGGGTAAGTGTTTCGATCAAATTCAACCAAAAAATTGCACTACCATAGGCTTGCTAAAAATTTCAATCTCCACTACCTAATTCACATCATAATTCAAATCAAAAGGATTTATTAAGTGTTGTAATGAGGTTAAGGTAAAAGGAATATAAAACATGATATGAAAGGCTATATTCAAGAAATTTAATAGAACAATTGAAAAATGGGTTACTTATAAATTTATCTCATCACATCAACCGACAATTCAAATACTTAACATTTTTTCTTTTTTTTTTCATAATTTTTTTTGCATGAAACTCTGCAACTCTAAAGTTGATGTTATATACACTCCCACACTCGCCAAAAGTCCATTTCACAAAAATTTCAAATGCTCCGTTAATCCTTCGAATTAGATAAAAGCACTTGATATATTAAATCACATATTAATAGGTTTAGAATAAAGAAACTGTAACATCCCAAATTTTATATTCATCATATATATTGTAATTATTCAAGAAATTCAATAAAATGGTGAATATTCATGAGAAAATGAGCAAACTAATTCAAGAAACGGAAGTATATTTCAAAGGTAATGGCAAAATCGAAACTTTGCCAATTTCAAACAAGATTAATTATCTTTCAATTAATTGAAGTTAATTTCAATTAATTAAGGAAAATAAAGGAGAATATATGCATTGAATATTCTTGGTAGAATAAATCAAGAGTTGTGAAATTGGAAGGAATTATACATAAATGCCTTTAATTGAATTATGGAAATATTGAAACAATTCCTATTTCTCTTTTTTCTTGCAATTTTCGCATAACACAAGAAAAATAGAGGGAAAAATGATTAATGGGATTAAATATGCCAAGTGTTATTATCCTATGGAGAGGGGATTAGTTTATAATTGATTAAGAGGAGCACATGTCTAATTGAGTTAAAATAATGATACTTTTACAAAGTAATCATGGTTATGGTACAAGAATTGAGTGCAAGGTTGGATTAGTTGGAAGAAACTCATTTGGTTAGTGAGAGCATGAAGGGGGATGGTTTTAGGCTAACCAAAAGAGGAGAAAAATTGGTTTAAGGCTAATTGAAGCCTAATGACACCAATTGAAAGGAGATAAAGCTAATGCCAAGTGCTACCATGTGATGCAAGGATGGAGATTGTATTGACCCAAAAATATGATTAAGGGCTAATGACTTCAAAAGTGATGTAATTATTGTTAATAAACACTTTTGAAGAATATGATGTAAAGTATGATTCGAATATGTTCTGAATAGTACCTAAACCCTGTATTTAAGCTTAATTATATGACAAAGCTTAAAATAAACCTAAAAGTAGGGGAGGGCACATAAATGAAGAATGGTATGATATAAATGTGTTTGTTGGTGGTTCAGTAAGAATTGCCATGATCAGGGGCAAATGGGAAAATGAAAATTTACCGACTGATTGGTCAGTTACCAAAGAGGAAACTCATTGGTAACCTAAAGATCAATGGTTGAGATTCATTGAGCAAGAGAGTGGAATCATGTGTGTATAAGCTTATGTGTGATCATGGAAGGGAAAGCAAGATCTTGACAAGTGTCCCTATGTGAGCCATATATCAAGTCAAATTATTCAAACGTGCTTTTCTCTTCCCTCTCTCCTTCAAGGTCGGCTAGGAGCATGGAATAAGGGAAAAATCTACACTCTCATCATTCTCTTATCTTCTCTTACTTGCCTCCATTTTTGTGTGAGCTCAAGAGGAAAGAGAAAGAAAGAAGTGTAAGGTAGGTGCTCCATATGACTTGGTATGCTCAAATACTCTTCATTAATGTTGTTCATAGTGATGAGAGCTTCATTGCTATGGTTTTAGACTTTTGAAAGAAGGTGTTTAAGTACTTGGAGAAATTTGTAAGTTGAAAAATCAATAAGCCAACGTTAAGAAGAAGAAGAGATAAGTATTTGAAGCATTTTGATATATTCATTGTAATTATTGGTTAAGTTTTGGAGATTTGTGATTTTGCCCTGATTTTGGTATAATTTTGAAATGCATGAATTTGGTAGTGTATAGTGGTGAGATTAGTGTCATGTTATGTCATTGGTGCAATAGAAGTTATTTAGAACTTTGGAAAGGAAGTTGGTGTCATTGATTGTGGTATGGGAATGTGATGTCCAAAGCAAGAACTTGTTAGAATGAGAATTTGGTTATTTTGGTGTTTTCAATGTGTTCCTTATGAAAAATTGATAGGGATAGAGCTGTTTGTAGATTTTAGGAACCATTAGATACTTTGGTAGAAAGTTTGGAAAATTCTGTCAATTGCTGCATTGTGGCTTCTAATAAGACTCACTTGAGTGCATAGTGGTGTCACTCGAGTGCAGCATCATGTTTTCCCTTTCCTTTCAGTTTTCAGTCGCACTACCATGCTAGATTTCAAGGGTGTACGTTCTCACTTACGAGTGATATGCGTTATCACTTGAGTGAAGCTTGTCTTACTCAAGTGTAAGAGTGTTATATGCTATGGACTTATGTCTCGAGGAAACAATCACATGCCATTTTTCAAGAGTGTGTCTTAACGCCCATAAGTATTGCGACATCATTTGAGTGCCGGAGCTAGTGCTCGAGTGTATTTCTCATTTTAGGGTTTTTGTTGCTCTCAGGTAGTTACTTCTTGTGCCTCACCTGGTAGGACTCGGGTGAGCAAGAGGCTACCATTTGAGTGTTGTAGTAAGGACTCGAGTGCTGTGATCACTTTTTGTCTCTGTGGTTGCTCTTGGGTAAGCACTCGCATGAGTGAACTTCCATACTCTAATGCAAATCTTGTTATTACTCAAGTAAGGCCTTCTTCACTCGAGTGAATGAGTTAAAAATAAGTGTTTTCACATCTAAAAAAGGGAAATTCGGTGTAGTTCTTCCAACCCTTTAGGAATGTGTCTAGTCTTCTAGTAACCACCTAAAGAGTTCAAATGATAACCAACCTTAAGTGTTATGAAGATAAGAATTTGGAATAGAGAATAATCTATTGTCCTTGATTTTGATTGTAGGGTTTGATATTTTCCCTGCTCGTGAGCCATCTGTGCTAGAGCATACCAGGAAAGAACAAGGTAGTAACTTTTTCTCTTATACTATATGTGATACATGGTATTTTTGATTTATCATTGTTTGTGAGTGTATCACTTGTGGCCCATCAGTGTTGTCGGTGGGAGGACCTTGCCTTCGGGGCGGTAGAATCCGGGGGATGAGACTATGTGAAAGACAGAAGGCTATATGTGAAAGCCTTAAGGCTATTTGTTAAACCTTCACCCGCGGCCTATCGATGTTGACGGTGGGAGGATCGTGCCTTCAGGGCGGTAGAATACGGGGGATGAGATTATGTGATTATGTGCATATGTGGCAGGCTACGTGCTGTGTTTATGTTGTGATGTTACTTGATGATGTCATTGCATGCTCTGTGATTACATGTTGTATGAGTGATTTGTTACTACTGGGATTCTTTTGAATCTCATTCTTTCCTTTGACAAACCTTCAGATAGGGCAAGTGGTTCCAAGGATAAGCAGATGACCAAGGGCGGATAAGACTCCTTCGGGAGATTTATATTTTGGTTATTGGCTTTGGCATTGAGATTACTATATATATTTTGGGATGTAAATTTGGATATGATTTTGTGTAATTTCCTAAATGGGAATTTGCAAACCCTTAGTTTATATATGAAACCCGGGGGTTGCTTGGATTTTGTTGTACACTCTGATATATAAATGTGATTTGACTGCACATTTAATTATATTCGAATTGTGAAATTTGAGACCAGGTTTAGAAGAGGTTTTGAAAGAATTTTGTGAAAAACCCTACCATGAGGTTGGGATTGAAATGAATTTTGATTATTATTGGTCTCTATTACATGTTAATTTTGTATTGCAAATCATAATCATGAAGGGGGTTACGGAGATCAATTGGTTAAAAGAGATTAGGGACATTTTATAAAACACTTTTCCCTTCCTCTTCCCTTCATATTTTCACCTAAAGCTAAAGAAAGAAGAGAGAAAGAGAGGAGATTTGAAGAACTCTTGAGATCTAGAGAGAAGGAAGAAGAAGCTTAAGGTAAGGATGATCTCTTAAGCCTTTTTCATGTAATATTGCTTGGAAACCTTCTCTAAACTCTTCTTCTCTATGGAATCTATAGTTTTAGAAGACACATTTTGAGCTCAAGGAGAGAGAGAACTCAAGATCTCCAAAGGTAACCTCACAAACCTTAGATCTATTCTTGTATAATGTTGTTGTTGAGGTTTGTGGTTGGTTTGGTGATTTTTGGTTAAGTTGTAAATTTGGAAAGTCCTAATCCTAAGGAGTTATGCTGCCCAAATTTCTTTGAATCATGGTTAGTATGTGTTTAAATGACTAATAAGGGATTGAAGTGAAAAGGTACAAGCTTTGGAAGCTAAAACACAAAACTCCAAATTTTTCCCTTTTCTTGGCATAAGTTTAGGCCAAGAGTAGATCTGGGTGAAGGAGTTGGATTTTCAATGATTTTATGGTTTTATTGGATTTAGGAGGCAAAAATAGGTGAGGTTACAGTTGGTCACTTTTTTGGAAAAGCCCGAAAAGCATAATTATGAAAATTCCCCTTAAACCCTAAAAAGGGGTTGTCGAGGGCAATTTTGTAATTTGACACTAAATTTGATAATTTCAAGCCCAGAAATGGATTCCTTTGATGAACATACATGAGGATAGTCCTAGTTAAAATTTTGGAATAACTTGCCATCAGGCCGGGGTCCCAGGGCATTTTGGTAAATTTTGACCATAGACTAATATAACCACAAGAAACATTATAGAAGTGTCTAAAATGATACTTAGATAGGTTATGACATATTTCTTGTACATTTAATATTTTAGGACTGAGTTGGATGTTGGAAGCGACACGTTTTACGAGACACACTGAAAAGGGATTGAAAGAACTTTGAGGTAGGGACATTATCCTTTATACATCATGCCATAGTTATACAATTGTGTGGGTGCCATTGTTTGTAAATGTACTTTATTAATCAACATGTTTTGCTTAGAGAGGGGCAATTAGTGCCAGGGGCACTTACACTGGGAGTTGGTGAGAATCCAACCGGTGCAGATTAGTAGGGCTGGTCCCTACTCATGTATACATACAGATGATATATTTATATTTTCATTAATTGGTGCATACGTGGTGCATATCATATTTACTTTTGCATTTTCAATGAATGATAGCATGTTTCTACTGGGATTCCTTGGAATCTCACCCCTTTTTCTAAACAAACATCTCAGTGGGTGCCAGTGGATCAAAAGGCAAAGGCATAGATGCCAGGAAGTGATTGGCATGTGTCTTAAGGCAAGGTCAAAGTTGGTGGATAATTAGTTTATGCTTAAGATATTTTGGGGAATCTTATATATATGGAAGTTTTCGCTGTATTCTGTATTTTGTCTGTGAACGACTTTGGGATTGTAATCGAATATTGTTATCAGTATATATGTACCTTTTGGTATGCCCATAGAATCTAGTCTTTATTACTTTTGAATTTCGAAATGGAAATGGGTGTTGACTTTTTTGGTATCAGAGCTAATAATTGGTTCTGGCATTATCAAAATGGTATACTGATATGGTTTTGTTTGCATGGCGATAGGACTATTCATGGATATTTTGAGTGAGCCTATAATCGTGATTAGTGGTGCTAGCGAGTCGTCTGGGAGCAAGATGAAGGTGAACCAGCGTATTTCAGACAGACTGCAGATAATATACTATTTTGGGCACTGCGATATGTGAATGAGATACATAGCATGGAAGAGCATACTGAGGCTGCCTGTGTACTGTCCGAAGCCAAGGCCGACATCTCTAGGAGTGACAGAGGTTGGGGAGACCGGAGATGCGCTAGACAAGTAATTGGAGTGGGATTCTGACTACGAGCCGAAGGAGATGTCAGAGGATGAGTTGAGCGATAGTGAGTCTCAGGAGGAGCCGGTACCTATGCCGTACGATTTATTGCCAGACATGGAGTTGTCTTACCTTCTTAAGGCCAAGTACCATAGGGCACTGTTGAAGTATGATATCCTGGGAGGTCAGTACTTTGCATTCCTTGACGGCGTAGAGACATTGTATCGACTGTAGATACTGTTGGGGGTTATGGTGACTGATGAGTACTGGGTTTATTCCATGATGTACTTTTTCCTAGACTCAGCATACTGGGTTAGTACGGGATTTCATGTACACTGAGCTGTGATGTGGGGCCTATGCTAGCTATTTTGGTGACCGGAGCTGACTTGCACGTATTACTTGTTAAGGACAGTTAGGTGGAGCCAACAAACAGAGAAAGAATTAGCTAGAGTCGGTAGTTTTTAGAAGGGTGTAAAGGTAGTTAAGCATGCTCGACAGGGGTAGTATAGGATGTGTGACCCCTAGGAAGTTGGATAAAATACAATATGCCATATACAGTAGTATGTAGGAATGTGATGTTTCCGTTTCTCAGTAACTACTGTAAATAGTTGTGGTGTGCTATGTATGACATATCTATGTACCCTAATTTTTATGAAATGACATAAATGCCCTTGCTCTTGTATCAAAGTTTACTCTTCTCTAAATTTCATCTAGAGTGAATTATAGAAATGGTACAACTAGGAGAAGGTGGTAGAGGCCGTGGTAGAGGTGGAGGTTAAGGCCGAGGGCGTAGTAGACATGGTAACAATGAGGAAGAGCCAGGCTTAACCCTATCTAGCAGCGAATACTAGATATGTTAGAACAATAACAACAAACAATAAATGAAATAAGAGGTGACCTTCAAGGAGTACAACAAAGGCAGGATCACTTGGAGAATCGTATAGATGAGTTTATGTGGGGAAATTATGAAGAAATACATGAGGAACCTCCACTAGAGGATTTACCACCAGAGCCCAAGGTGGATATTTAGACTTGGCTGAGTAGATTCAGTAAATAATAGCCACCTATGTTTAAGGGGAAGTTTGATCCTCAAATAGTGGAGGACTGGTTAGCTCGTTTGGACAAGATATTCGATATGCTATAATGCCCAAATAAAGTGAAAGCCCGGCTAGCTATATACAAGCTGGAAGGTGATACTGATCGTTGGTGGAAGGGCATAGATCTTATCCTAAAGGGGATAATGTTCCTAGCATATTGGAATTATTCTAGGAAAAGTTCAACAAGAAATATTTTCCCCTGATTGTCAGAAGAGAAAAGGAGAAAGAATTCCTATGTATCAAACAGCAAGACCGAGAGAGCTTTGATGATTATTTAGCCCAGTATATCCGATTGTCGCGATACGCATCACATCACAAGTTGAATGACAAGGAGGAGTGGAATGTGGACATGATGATTGAAGGATTAAGACCCGAGTTCAAAGAGAGGCCGATCTCTTAACACTTTATGGAATTCAGCAAAGAGGCAGAAAAGTGCTAGCACATTGAAAAGCATATGGCGAATTGGGCAACACAGATTGGGAATAAAGGTACTTCTAGAAGTGGTAACTTATCACAGAAGAAGAAAGAATAGGGTGGACCTTCTAAGGGAACTACAAAGACCGAATCAAAAGGGAGGCCGTAGAGGCCAAGGATCCTCAGGAAGTCAAACATGTTGGTATTGTCATATACCATTCCATCCTGGCAAGGCTTGTAATGGTGCACCACTAAAAGCTAATCCCAATAAACCACTTTTCTGTTATGTTTGCAACAACCAGGGACATATGGCCAGGGATCGTCTAAAAAAATAGCAGCAGGAGGAGACTAGACCCAGAGTTTCAGGCAGGGTTTACATACTGATACAAGAAGAAGCTAGAAAGTCTCCAGAGCTAATTCAAGGTATGATTTATCAGAATGACAATTTAGTGCATGTTATGTATGATTCTGGTGCTAGCTATTCATTCATTGCATATGACTGCGTGAGATGGTTACGTTTACCTGTGCATAAATCCCTGTATGATTTGGTTACAGCTACACCTATAGGAGCACGAATTATGATGCCCAACATTTGTTTAAATTGCGTGGTAAATGCCGAGGGGCACGAATCAACCATAGTTTGATCTGGTTGCCACTGCATGGATTGGAAGTAATTTTGGGGATTGATTGGTTGACAGCGAACGGTGTGTTATTGGATTGTAAATAGAAAAGAGTCATATATATGAATCCATAACCCCAAGCTAACACAGAAATCACTCTTAACCTCCTTTCCGCGGCCAAGGTTGAGAGATATCTACAGAAAGGTTGTCAGGGGTATATGGTATTTTGCTCTATGCAATTAGAGGCTGGTGTAGCCTTGGAAAGTATCCCTATAGTAAGCGAGTTTCCTAATGTTTTTTCAAAGGATGTCAATGGATTACCTCCAGATACGAAAGTAGAGTTCTCGATTGATTGAAGGCCTGGAACAGGTCCAATTTCCAAAACCCCATATCGTATGGCTCCAAGTGAAATGGTGGAGCTACAGAAGCAGATCAAGGAACTACTTGAGAAAGGGGTCATACAACCCAGCATATCACCCCGGGGTGCTCCAGTACTCTTTATAAAGAAGAAAAATGGAAGCCTGCATCTCTATATTGACTACCGAGAGCTAAACAAGGTGACTATTAAGAACAAGTACCTACTCCCTAGAATTGACCATTTGCTCTATCAATTGTCTAGTTCCTGTGTATTCTCAAAGATCAATTTGCAATCAGGATACCATCAGTTGAGGGTAAAAGCATAAGATGTATCAAAGACTACTTTTAGAACCAGATATGGGCATTATGTGTTCCTAGTAATGCCATTTGGCCTGACCAATGCACCTGCTATGTTCATGGACTACATGAATCAAATTTTTCATCCGTACTTGGACCAGTTCGTTGTAGTCTTCATTAATGATATACCGGTGTACTCATGGAGTAAGGCTGAACACGAACAGCATATGAGAACTGTGTTAAATGTATTATAGGATATGAAACTCTATGCCAAGCTAAGCAAGTGTGAATTCTGGTTTTCAGAGGTAAATTTTTTGGGCCATGTTGTCTCACAGTAAGGGTTCTTTGTTGATCCTAGTAAGGTGGAAGCAGTACTGAATTAGAAGAGACCAGAGGCGGTATTTGAAGTATGCAGTTTTCTAGGTCTAGCTCATTATTATCGAATGTTTATACAGAATTTCTCCAGAATTGCATTACCATTAACAAAATTGACATAGAAAGCTCAACTTTTTGTGTGGGATGAGAATTATGAGAAGAGCTTCCTGGAGTTGAAGCAGAGGTTAACTACAGCACTAGTGTTAACGATCCCAAATTCGTAGTTTTTGTATGTTGTTTATACAGATGCCAGTGTGCATGGATTGGGATGCGTATTGATGTAGCATGGCCGAGTAGTGGCATATACATCTTGTCAGCTGGAACCTTATGAACTGAACTATCCTACCCATGATCTTGAGTTAGCAGTAATTGTGTTTGCTTTAAAGAACTAGAGACATTATCTCTATGGTGAGACTGTAAAGTTGTACTACGACCACAAGAGCTTGAAGTACTTATATGATTAGAAAGAGCTCAACATGAGATAGCGCAAATGGATAGAGTTGCTGACAGACTATAATCTAGAAATCAAGTATCATCCTAGAAAGGCTAATGTTGTCGTAGATGCATTAAGCCGAAAATCAGTACAGGTGGTAGCCATAATGATCTATGAGCAGAAACTGATCGAGGATTTCAGAGACCTAAATCTTTCTAGTCAGATTCTGTTAGGTAGTGGGGTTAGCCAAGTATACAACGATTTGAGGGAAGTGATTGAAGAAGCCCAATTGCATGATGATGAAGCACTATCTATCAGTGGTATGATTGATAGGGTGAAACTCAGGATTATGACTTGTCACCCAGTGTATTAGTTAGGTATAAGAAGTGGATTTACATTCCACCGCAACTAGAAATGAAATAGAAAATCTTGGAGGAAGCATATAAGAGTAAGTATACTCTATATCTGAGCAAACTACATGATGTTTTCCATTTTGCCTTGATAAAAAAGTGTCAAGCTAATCTAGAACACGTAATAGAGTATGAAGATGCAGAAATGCATGAATATTTGACTTACGGAGTCGTGCCTGACCGAATCATTTATCGGCAAGAAAAACAACTCAGAAACAAGAGCATTTGGATCGTCAAGATCATCTACAAAGGGTTATCGCCTAGAGAGGCTATGTGGGAAAAGAAGAACGTATAAAGAAACGTTACCCTGAATTTATGAATGTATAAGTGTAGAAAATTTTGGGGACAAAATTTAATCAAGTGGGGGAGAACTGTAACACCCCGAATTTTATATTCACCAAATATATTGTAATTATTTGAGAAATTTAATAAAATGGTGAATATTCATGTGAAAATGAGCAAATTAATTCAAGAAACGGAAGTATATTTCAAAGGTAATGGCAAAATCGAAACTTTGCTAATTTAGCACAAGATTAATTATCTTCCAATTAATTAAATTTAATTTCAATTAATTAAGGAAAATAAAGAAGAATATATGCATTGAATATTCTTGATGGAATAAATCAAGAGTTGTGAAATTGGAAGGAATTATGCATAAATGCCTTTAATTGAATTATGGAAATATTGAAACAATTCCTATTTCTCTTTTTTCTTGCAATTTTCGCCTAGCACAAGAAAAATAGAGGGAAAAATGATTAATGGGATTAAATATGGCAAGTGTCATTATCCTATGGAGAGGGGGTTAGTTTATAATTGATTAAGAGGAGCACATGTCTAATTGAGTTAAAATAATGATACTTTTACAAAGTAATCATGATTATGGTATAAGAATTGAGTGCAAGGTTGGATTAGTTGGAAGAAACACATTTGGTTAGTGAGAGCATGAAGGGGGACGGTTTTAGGCTAACCAAAAGAGAAGAAAAATTGGTTTAAGCCTAATGACACCAATTGGGAGGAGATAAAGCTAATGCCAGGTGTCACTATGTGATATAAGGATGGAGATCAAGTGGTTAAAAGAGATTAAGGATATTTTATAAAACACTTTTCCCTTCCTCTTCCCTTCATATTTTCCTCTAAAGCTAGAGAGAGAGAGAGAGAGAGAGAGAGCTTTGAAGAACTCTTGAGATCTAGAGAGAAAGAAGAAGAAGCTTAAGGTAAGGATGATCTCTTAAGCCTTTTTCTTGTAATATTGCTTGGAAACCTTCTCTAAACCCTTCTTCTCTATGGAATCTATGGTTTAGAAGACACATTTTGAGCTCAAGGAGAGAGAGAACTCAAGATCTCAAGAGGTAACCTCACAAACCTTAGATCTATTCTTGTATGATGTTGTTGTTGATGTTTATGGTTGGTTTGGTGATTTTTGGTTAAGTTGTAAATTTGGAAAGTCCTAATCCTAAGGGGTTATGCTGCCCAAATTTCCTTGAATCATAGTTAGTATGTGTTTAAATGACTAATAAGGGATTAGAAGTGAAAAGGTACAAGCTTTGGAAGCTAAAACACAAAACTCCAAATTTTTCCCTTTTCTTGGCATAAGTTTCAGCCAAGAGCAGATATGGTGGAAGGAGTTGGATTTTCAATGATTTTATGGTTTCATTGGATTCAAGAGGTAAAAATAGGTGGGATTATAGTTGTTTAATTTTTCAGAAAAGCTCAAAAAAGCATAATTAGGAAAATGCCTCTAAAACCCTAAAATGAGGCTGTCAAGGGCAATTTCATATTTGACACTGAATTTGTCCCGGGGGCATTTTGGTAAATTTTTATCATAGATTAATATTTCCATAAGAAACATTATAGAAGTGTCTAAAATGATATTTGGATAGGTTATGACCTATTTCTTATACATTTAATTTTTGAGGACCGAGTTGGAAGCCATAAGCGACATGTTTTACGAGGCACACTAAAAAGGGGTTGAAAGAACTTTGAGATAGGGACATTATCCTTCATACATCATGCCATAGTTATATGATTGTGTTGAAGCCATTGTTTGTAAATGAACTTTATTAATCAACATGTTTTTCCTAAAGAGGATCAATTAGTGCCAAGGGCACTTACACTGGTGAGTTGGTGAGAATCCAACCAGTGTAGATTAGTGGGGTTAGGCCCTACTTATGTATACATGTAGATTATGTATTTATATTGTTCATTAATTGGTGCATACATGATGTATATCATATTTACTTTTTGCATTTTTTATGAACGATAGCATGTTTTTATTGGGATTTCTTGGAATCTCATCCCTTTTTCTAAACAAACATCTCAATGGTTCTAGTGGATCAAAAGGTAAAGGCGTAGATGCCGGGAAGTGATTGGCACATGTCTCAAGGCAAGGTTAAAGTCAGGGGTTATAATTATTTTATGCTTAAGGTATTTTGGGGAATCCAGTATATATTGAAGTTTCTTATGTATTCTGTATTTTGTCTATGAACGACTTTGGGATTATAAACGAATAATGTTATCATTATATATGTACTTTTTCGGTATGCTCATGGATTCTAGTCTTTTTTACTCTTCAAATATCGAAATAGAAATGGGTGTTGACAGAAACAATCAATTAGGCTCAAAGAGGCTTAACAACTGTATAATTTCAAGATTAGCTATTTAGCTCTAGCTAAAGAAAATGAATGCCTTTATCATTTTTGAATGTGCATGTGAGATGTAATTTCAACCAAATTTAAATTAAGTTCTAGAGTGACAACTTAATAGGTGAATATCACACACAAAAGAAATAATCATTATAGGCTTAAAAGCTCACAATTAGGAGTTTTTCAAACTCAATTCATTCAATCTCAAAATTCATCACCAATTGCAACATCCTTAAAACTTATATACTTCTTAAAATCATTATAAAGCACTTGAACATGATTCTTTTTTTTACTCTCTTTTTTTTTACTTTTACTCTTTTTTTATTTTTTTAGAAAAGAATAAAAAAAACATGCAACCAGTAAAATGCAACTAATGAAATGTGTCTCAAGAGTTAAGAATAACTCCTTACTCTGCCATTTTTTCACACCCCATGCATCTAATGATTTTTACTAACTAACTAATTTTTTTACTCCTTCCCCAACCTAAATTAGACATTGTCCTCAATGTCTTCTAAAGCTTAGAGATTTTTTTTTTTCAAACACAATTAAAATAAATACACAATAAACTAAGATGCTAAAAGTAAAACCAAAAGATTAAGGAGAGTTACAATCGAAGAGTGGTATCTAGATTCTGCTTCTGATTGCTATCTGAAGATTGCCCACCTATTTGCTTGACTAATAGATTTAGGTAAGGTTCATAGGTTTGTAGTTGATCAATCAGCTGATCAGCAGTTGATGTAGAAATTATGGAATGTCGAGTCGCTTGGGGTATGAATCCTGTTTCCACAGCATGATCAAAAAATGATAACATATTATCATAAAAACCATTAACATTTAATAATCCTAATGGCTTTTTATGAAAGTTTAACTTAGCCCAATATGCAACCCTAGAAATACCATCCAACATCTCTAAACCACCGGGTAGAGCAATGAAAGCTTGAGCAATATAGAACATTTATCCCATTCATTTGGGCAAGCTTAAAACCTGTAACTCTTGTCCTAAGGAAAAGGTGTGAGCTTCTAACTCTTTTACCCTTACACTCAATCCTTGCTTCCATTCATGAATGCAAAAATGGCCACACTTCCCCTTAGGCCCTGAATACCTCCTCCGTATACTAAATTGATCTTTCTGGCAGCTAATGCAATTCCAAGTTCTTTTACTATAATAACAAACTCTCCATCCTTACCTGAATCAGTTTCACCAAAAATGCAGATAGATGTCAATCTACATTTTTTTGTGATACCCTTTTTCTTTTCTTTTCTCTCAGACCATTTGTGTTTACAAGTAGAAGAATGCATATTTACAAGTAGAAGAGTACATATTTATATTTCTAAAACAGCGACAACAAAATCATACAAATCATGCATTTTTCAAAGAAGTTTGAAAATTTTTTCGATATAGATGATCGGTGGGCCATTGTGTAAAGAAATTAAATAAAAAGAGGAAAAAAAGTTAAAAGTTACTAAAAAGATAAAACTAATTAGACAAAAGCTGCTGAAAAGATAAGACAGACTAGACAAAAGCATGATTATGTGCAGTAGTTGTGATTTTGGCTCACATCTTCCTCTGGTTTTATGTCCAATAATAGATTAAACGCTTTCTATGAATCGAGGATTTGCTTCTCATCTAGTTTCTTATAAACTGGTAAATAGGGTCTTTTAACTTTAGATTCGCAAGACAGTAATGCTATTTTTCTTTGTTGAATACATTCACTAAATCGAGAAAAATATGATGAACATCACCACTCGCATATGTCTCAAGAGTTTGAATGATATGATCCAATAACTCCTTACTCAGTCCATCCTTTATGAATTTAATTTTATCTTCTCGATTTATAGAAACTATACCTTTGTCCTTACAGCGCTGATCACATGTCCACCTTGCACATTTATAGCAGACATGCATTCTTTTAGCTCTTCTCTTTTTGGAGTAAGAACTTCTTTCATACCTAATAAAGGTTTAACAAATGATTTATGAATCTTACCTGCAAAATGTACCTTAGCTTTAATGATCCAGCATACATCCACAGGAAGGCCCAAATTCTTGAATATCTTCATCCTTTCAAGTCGGCTGTTATAGATCTTCCTGAGCATATCTTTGGGAAGAGTGGGGAACCTGTTCTTAAGCTTTACAAGAAATTCCTCTATGGTAACTTAAAATGAAACTGGTGAAAACTAAAATCTCAACACAGTGCAGTGTGTTTTGGTGAGTAGGAAAGAAAAATGAGAGAGTAGAAAAGAAGTTTTGGGTTGCCTCCCAAATAGCCACCCTTCTTTAACGTCTTTAGCTAGACAAAGACCAAACCAAATTTTTTTATATATTTTTATATTATATATATATATATATAATTTTTTTAATTAATTTTTTTTTCATTTTTTTAATTTGTAGCTACCAAAGTGGAATGCATCGTGAAGGGCTACCAAAAATCCTACAAAATCACAATAAAACATCAAACCAAACCTTGGGTTGCCTCTCAAGCAGCGCTAAATTTATAGTCTTCAGCCAGGCTTCCTAAAACAAACCACTAATCAAAAGTATCAAACACCATGATTACCTTATCTTTATTTCTTTTCAAACAATAATGTTTCTGACACAAGAAATGATCATTCAAAGTAATTAATTGTACTTCTTCAATCATAGAAAATTTTAGAGTACACTTATTTACTGAATTCAAATAAAACACAACATGTATGTATTTGTAACAGATTTAAGAGTTTCCAAAATTTAGAGCATCCAACAAAATCACTTGACTCTCATCAGTAAGAGTCAACACTTCAATAGGAGAGACATGAACAACAACTTTTGGAACATCCACATTAATTTCAACCTCAAAATTATAGGAATTAGGTTCCACAACTAGATCCTCTCCTAGATTACACCCACTATCTTCTCCAAAAATGATTTCAGGTTCCTTATCACATTCCACAAGAGCTAAGGTTTCATTCAATTCCATATCCTCAATTTCCTCACAATAATCATCATGCTTAAAGAATTATCTTGCCTCATACTCTCAAGTGACGCAACAATTTGACTCACATATATTCCAATATTTTGGACACTTGACTCAACACTAGTAGCAATTTCCTTTTGCTCTCTACTAAATCTCTCTGTTGATCCGCAAACTCCTCACATATTCTTTCTAAATCAAAATTTTCCTTATACTCAAGAGTGTGTTCTTCAATATATGGATAAGAGTAGAAAGGAGGATTAGGACAATACCTGACATATGGATCCAAAGACTCTTGTTGCTCTAAAATTCCACCAGGATAATAGGAATGATCAAAACAAGTTTGGTTCATATTGAAATCATCTCTCACATAATGCCTGGTATTGCTATATGGACAATGCTCATAAGAATGACATTCTCCATAATAAGCACAAGAAAAACAATTATAAGGACAAGAATTTTCAATCCAACCAGCATTTACCTTTTCTTGTCTCATTCCATTCAGATTCATTCCTAAAAAAGAACTAAGATAAGACAATATATCAAATGATTGCTGTGAATAATCCATTTTTTCAATTTTTTTTGAAATTTTTACATGAAGACTAAATTTGTATTAAAATTACTTAGTATTGATATTAAAGACAACAATCCACAGCAACGACTCCAAAAACTTGTTACGAGTGTAAGTGATCTATTAAATAGTGTAAGTGTACACTGTCATAATCAAGTAATACAGAAGTGAGTAGAGTATCGTTTCCATGAGGATTGATCAGTAAGTATCAAAATAAGTAATTTTAATTCTATTTAGTCAATCGATAAATTGGTGATGAAAAGTACAAAATAGAAAATGATTAAATATGGATGCAAATAATATAAAAACAACTACAAGAAAAAGCTCTAAGGGTCAGATTTCACTTAACAAATTCGGATTGAATCACTTATCTATTATAGCCTAATTTATTCCACATGATTGATAGTTTAGTTTCCCTCATTTAATTACTAGCCTCTTTCAAGGTCAAGCAATTTTATAATTAATTGCTAATCTAATATATTCCTATATGAGTTTAAGCAATTAATTATGCATTAAGATTTATGGAACTCATTAAGACTACACAACTCATATGAATATATTCTTATTTCATATGCAAATTATGGTTTTAATTATAGGGTCTACACACATGTATCTCCTTCTAGTCTCAACATACATATTGAAATCATTCAAAAGATGGCCAATCAAATAAAAGCATTAAGAATAATAATTAAAAATCAATCATAAATGAGAAATTAAAATTAGATTTAATAAGTCAAAGTTCAATTAGTCATTAGTAAGCTACGTCATCACCCTAGAAAAATAGAAATTAGCTCATGATGAAATTAAAAATAAAATAAAAATAAACTAACATTACAAAAAAAAATAGAATAAAAACCTCATAAATACTGCATAAAACTTGAATATTAAATTCTAAAACATAAATATACAACCAAAAGATACATGAAAAATAGAGAAATCTAGCCGTCCATTTAGGAGGTAAAACCTTCCATGTAGGTGGCAATCTATATCATCCATAAAGGAGGACTACTTCAGCCTTCGATGTAGGACGCATGCAAAATATAATACAATCCTAAGCCTTCTAAGATGGAGGCATGCAAAAAGTAATACAATACATAAAATTAAATTTAGAAAATAACACAATTTATTCAGAATTGTTAGCGAAAAGATCTCTCCTTATCAGAGAATGAAGCCTCTACATCTCTTCGCTTTCTTCCATTTATGCTTGGCCTTGATCTCTATTAATAGGGAAAAAACGTGTTGCTATAGTGCCAAAAACGTGTTACTACAGTAAACTGCGTATTTTATATATATATATATATATATATATATATATTTTAAAAGAAATATTTATTCCAAAAAGCATTATTTATTTATCAATTACACCCAAATTTATTATATTAAACTCAAATATTGTCCATAAAATCATCATATGAGGGAAAATAAATATACAAATATTTTACTTATCACATGCAAGGTTTGGAAATTATTCTGGGTATTAGCTGGTTGACAATAAATAATTTATTACTAGATTATGGAAACAAAAGGGTCATTTACCCTAATCCACAACCACAAGTCAATACAGAAATCAACCTTAACTTTCTTTCAATAGTTGAGGCTGAGAGATGGTTGCATAAAGATTGTCAGGGGTACATGGTATTCTTTTCCATGCAATCAGAAGCTGGAATAGCATTTGAAAATATCCTTATGGTAAATGAGCTAGAAAAAGGGTTCATTAGACCTAGTGTTTCACCATATGGAGCTCTAGTGCTATTTGTTAAAAAGAAAGACGAAAGCCTGTGACTCTGTATTGATTACAAGGAGTTGAAGAAAGTGAACATTAAGAACATATACCCACTTCCAAGAATAGATGATTTACTCGATCAGTTGTCTGTGTCCTGTGTGTTTTTAAAAATTGACTTGAGATCTGGTTATCACCAGCTCAAGGTTAAAGCAGAAGATGTGCCATAAACTACTTTCAGGATCAGATATGGCCATTACGAATTATTAGTAATGCCTTTTGGGCTGAACAATGCACCTGCCATGTGGACTACATGAATCAAATTTTCCATTCGTATTTGGACCAATTTATGGTAGTCTTTATTGATGATATACTGGTAGACTCGCAGAGTATATCAAAACATGAACAACATTTGAGAACTATATTACACACTGAAATCTAAGCAACTCTATGCTAAGCTAAGCAAATGTGAGTTTTGGCTTTCAGAAATTATATTTCTGGGCCATATAGTCTCACAGCAAGGAGTCTCAATAGATCCTTGCAAGGTGGAAGTAGTACTAAATTGGAAGAGGCCAGAGACTATTTCTGAAATATGCAGTTTTTTGGGTATTGCCAAATATTACAGAAGATTCATACAGAATTTCTCTAGAATAGCTTTACCTTTAACAAAGCTAGCCTAAAAAACTCAACATTATCTGTGGGACCATAATTATGAGAGAAGCTTCATTGAGCTGAAACGTAAATTAACGTCATCATCAATATTGATAATCCCAAATCCATTGTGAACCTTTGTTGTCTACACAGATGATAGTGGGCAAGGATTGAGAATTGTATTAATGCAACAGGGCCATATTCTTGGACTTCTCCACATATTTCACAAGAAAGACTTGAAGCTTGGGTAGCATTCATATTCTTGGAGGAATTTCTCTCCATTCTTAACTCAAGTTGATCAAATCTCTTGGCAATTGCTTTAAGTTGAGCGGAACTTTCTTTAGACACATTTGAACTACTTGAAGGACTTTATTCCTTATATGTTTTATAGCTAGAACGTGATTTTTCATATTGTTGCAATGAACTAGAAGCAATGTCCTCATACAACTATGATATATCACAAACTCTCATTGTAACACCCCTAATTTCAATTAAGGGCTAATGATAATTATTGAGGATAATTATTGAATTAAAGTGGAATAATTATGGGTTTTGGCGGTAATATTAATTAATATACCATGATTAGTGGAAATTGAAAGAATGAAATTGTTGGGCAATTAGTTTGTGATTAATAGAGAAATTAATTACTAGCTAAGAGAAAAATGAGAAGGGTGATTAAATGGCTAATGGAAGGATTAGAATGGCTAATTGGTTGCTTATTTTATGAGAACCAATGAGGTGGAGACATGTGGCAAAAAGAGATGAAGCAAGAAAGTGAGAAAAGTTAAATGGGAATATTAACATTATTTCTTCTCTCTCCCTCTTCCTCCTTTTCGGCTGCACAAGCATAGAGGGATAGGGGTAGCTTGCTTCATCATCATCACTCTCATCTCTCTCTTTTCTCTCTTGTTCAGCCATTGTTGAAGGAAAGGAAGGAAGAAAAGCTTGCATTTGAGGTATGCTAATGTTCTCCTTTACTCAAACTCTCTTCTATAAAGTTGTTTCTTGAGTTGAGAGCTTCAATTTAGTGGTTATAGATTGGCCATTGGTGTTAATTTGTGACATCAAGAAAATCTAGAGGTTAGAGAATCAAGAAGTGTCTTTGGAAAAGTTGAAGAGGTAGGTGAATCAAACCTTTCTATCTATGTTTTATACTATTTGATGAAGTTTGGAATTTTTGGAAATTATGGCCTTAAATTCGAAAATGATTATCATTGGGAGTATGGCATGTTATTGGCATGGAATTGGTATATTTAGAATGTATTTGGATAGATAGATTGATTTGGGATTGAAATGACATATTTAGTGATTTTAAGAAATTGGTGTTTAATGTTACCCAAAACCAAAGCATATAATGGAGTAGGAATTTGGTTGTTTTAGTGGTTTTATTGGATTCCTTGGATGTTGTTGTGTGGGAGTAGCTTTGGTTGACGTTTTGGGTCCATTGGAATCATTTGGGTAAATGTTGGGAAGTGCTGTCAGTTTTACTACATTTTTGGGTTCTCATAGCATCACTCGAGTGATCCGGGGTTTACTCGAGTACGGGATGATCATTACTCGAGTGAGGGTGAGCCCACTCGAGTGCGGTAGTGTATGTTCCATTTCTGCCTTCAGCTTTCATGTCACACTTCCGTGTGTAGAGGCAATAGTGTTGTCTCACTTGCAAGTGTTGTGGGTTCTCACTCAAGTGAGCCTCCTCTCACTCGAGTATGGGTGTATTTGACACCATGAACTCTCGTCTCGGGTTGTCACTCGCGTATAAGATTCAAGAGTGTACTTTAACACTTATGAGTGTTAAGCCATCACTCGAGTGCAGTGATCAGTGCTCGAGTGATTCTTTTTTCTAAGAGTCTCTTGTGCTCTTAGGCAAACGCTTTCTGCACTTCACTTTCTTGCACTTGAGTGTAGATGTACCATCACTCGAGTGAGGCCTTCTTTACTCGAGTGTCTATACCATCACACGATTGAGGCCATCTTCACTTGAGTGCAACAGTGAAAAATCATGTCTTGTGCTTTCAAAAAGGGGATCTTTGGGATAGTTCTTCCAACCTTTAGGGCTTTTGTTAGGGATATTTATGGGTACTCAAAGAGCAATAATGATAACCAAATTAAGTGTTAAGAAGTAATTGAGAATTGGAATAGAGAAATAACTCTCCGTCACTCATTATGAATTATAGGATACGACATTTGCCCTACTTGGGAGGGACCAGTGCCAGAGCATGCACGGAAAGAACGATCAGGTAGTGACTTTTCTCTCATATTGTGTATGATGTCTGGTATGCATGATTGATCATTGTGTGATTGTGAAATGTGAATGAAAATGTACCATGGTCTATTGCAGCGCGAGCACTTCAGCGAGAGCCGTCATAGGGGGTTGATGCTCATCACACCTACCCCAGCCGTTGAACTGCCATTGTAATAGACATGGATCTTTGAGAAATTGCTTTGTGAATGCGGCCAGTATAGTTGTGTATTATAAAATGCTTTATATGAATCCCAGCTGTGGTGAAATATATTGTTGTGAACTGCGTTGTGACGCAATACAGCGTGAGCAAAAGTAAGGGTGACACGAGTCATACCTGCCCTTACTGCTGTAACTACCATTATAGTTGTAATATGTGTGTGATGATTTGCTTTCATGCCTTATTGTTGTGCATACTATGAGTGACTTGACACTACGGAGATTTTTTAGAATCTCACTCTCCCAAAACAACTTTTAGACAGGGCTGAAGGATCAAAAGGATAGAGGGTGACAAAGAGCAGGTAAAGCTCCGGATTGGGAGTTGTTTTGATTATTTAGTTATCATGTATATCATATGAATATTGTGTTGGGAATTTCCTGTATATGTATTGGTGATATTTGAATAGTTTTGTGTAATCCCCTAGTAAAGGGAAAGAGATTATAGGCATTGTTGTCTTGTAAGACCCTTTACTAATTAAAGGAACCCGAGTGTGTAGGGAATTTATCCTATACTCTGATATTTGTAAATGGAATCAACTTGTACAAGCCAATTGTGTATTTGTAATATGAATATGAGGCCTTTGTGAACAGGTATTAGAAAAGTTTTTATAGACCTTGATTTTAGGAAGTTTGATTTTGTTTAAGTCCCAAATTATCTAAGGTCTCTAATTTCACTTAATTACTTGATTATAAACTTAATCTCGGCCTATGGTTGGAAGGGGGTTACACTTATCTTGCCAATTATACTATTTGAGGCATTGTTGAGCATATTTAAAGTGGGTATATCCAATCTGGCTGTAAAGGCTTCAAGCAGGACATAGGTCTTCTGTTCATAGTTAGGACAACTATGCCACAACTCCTTGAATCTCTCCCCTGTTTCATGAAAAAGTTTGTCTAGCTGTTATTGGAAACCCAAGAGTTCAGCTCTTTGAACTACCTGTCTACCACTTGGAATGAACCTTGCCTTGAATTTGGAGGCCATTTCATCCCAAGTAGTGATAGAGTTAGGAGGTAGAGCAGTAAGCCAAGCTCTTGCCTTCTTGTCAAGTAATAGAGGGAAGAGCCACAATCTAAGCCCATTTAAAGTTACTCCTTGAAACTTGAAGTTCTCACACACTTGTACAAAGCGTGTCAAATGGTCAGTAGGATCTTTATTCTGAGTTCTCGAAAAAAAGCCGATCATTTGGAGCATTTTAAACATGATTGATTTCAACTCAAAATTCTTAGCTTGAATAGCAGGAAACTGGATGCTAAATTGATAAGTGGAGTTTTCTTGCTCCATGTACTCATCTAAGGTACGCTCCAAGTCATTATCATTAGGATTGACCATATTGTAATATGGATGAGGATGAGGTGGTGGTCTTGGTTGCTCTGGTGCTGGCAAAGGTTCAGGTCCTTGGATAGGTTGCACAAGAAGTGGGGTCTCCGATTCAGTTTCAAAATCTTCCGAAATATATTCTCCAACAACTTCATCAAGAACTACTTCCAAATCAGTTTGCATACGGAGCACAAGTACCTACAATTTAAAAATCTCACGAGTATCAAACTTATCAACAAATAGGACTAAACTAAGAAAAATAAGAAAAAGAGCTATAGCTATAACTACACTTAAAAACAAAGCAAATAACAAAAATGAAACAAGAAGAGGAAAAGGATTCAAGCGTAATCAAGCACACAATTACACTAATTAACTCAAAAGACTAATTTAGTTAATAGTTCTTAGCAACAGCGCCAAATACTTGTTGCCATTTAGCTTCCCTAAGCGTACAGGTCGCAAGTAATAAATTAGTGAGAAACGAGTGTCAATCCATAAGGACTATAACAAAAGCGAGTTAACTAATGTAACCATGTTCTTAATTAGGTTGAATGGAATCATTTGAATTTGATCAATTTGTATAAAGATTTTTTATAAAAATAACAAAACAAAACAATGGAAATTGGGTCTAACTTTAAGAGGTATTAACATAGGATTACTTCTTCCCCATTGTATTTCATGAAACTATACAATTATCTACTTATGTTAATGAAATGAGTCTATACGCTAATCAAAGTTTCTAAAATCATCAATCAAGATCTCTCAAGTCAAGATTAATTTTTAATCCTCATTAAAAATATTCAATCTCTTGTTTGCAATTAATAAAAATCATCTTTTCAAAGCAAGCATTCACTTGACTATGCTAGATTGTTAGATATATCTCTATTATAACAATAAACCATCCATTTAATCCCTAAACTTCAAGTCTAGCATGATTTTTCTTAAGTTCTACAATCAAAATAGCTCTCTTAAGCATCTTCCAATTGAACAACTCTAATCATGTGGTGATCAAGCACAAGATAGTATTAAGCTCAAAGAAAAATCAACATATATACTCATTAACCAATAAAAGCAAGATAATCCAATAGGTTTAATCCATACAATGGGTAAAAGTAATCCTAATTAGGAGTTTTAGCTACTCATGATCAATACAACCCAACAACTAAGCTTAAGAATCATAACTATATCAACAAAATGGGAAGAAAAGAGAGAAAAACTATAAAAATTAAGGAAAACCCTTGACTTTCTTTACAAATCTCCTCCCAAGGCTCCAAAATCATGAAGAGCTCTATCCCAAGCAGCCTCTTTATGTTCTTAACCTTTCCCTTATGCAAAATCCCTACTTTTTGGTGCCTCTCTTAGGTTAAAATAGCATCAGCATCATCGCTTTTTCAAAACGCATATGTCAATTTCGCACTTTCGCCGTGGGATTCGCCATAGCAAATTGTCATATAGAACTAGACAAAAGAAGTGCTTTTTCAGGTGGTTTTGTTATGACTTTGGCTACAACAGATTCCATAGCAAATGCAAGCTTCTCCTTTATAGTGTCCATATCCCTCTTCCTCTTGCATCCTTTCCTTTCCTTTACAACTTCCCTTGATATTTGAGAGCTTTTATAATTTCTCATCTTCCACCTACAAGGAAGAAGAATTCATGAGCTCTTTAACTTTCATAAATAGTCAAAAATTTGTGCATTTAACTCATGATTCAACAAAATTTTGATTTAGCTTATGTCCTATCACATTTTCTTCTATAATCAATTTAAACCCAAAAATAAGTGAAAAGAGAAGAGAATGTGCTAGAATACTCCTGATTTCTATGAGTTAACAATTACATAGACCAAATGGCATCTTTTTGAAGGCACAAGTACCATAAGGACATGAAAAAGTTGTTTCTCTTAATCCTCCAGTGCAATTGTAATTTGATTATATCCTGTGTACCTGTCCAGGAAACAATAATAGGCTTTTCCAGCAAGTTTGTCAAGCATCTAGTCTATAAATGGTAGAAGGAAGTGATCTTTTCTGGTGGCTTTATTGAGCTCTCTATAGGCGATACACACTCTCCATTCAGTCACCGTTCGTTGTGGAATCAGTTCATTTTTCTCGTTGGGCACTACCATTATTTCACCTTTTTTTGGCACAACTTGAATTGGACTTACCTATTGACTATCAGAGATTAGGTAGATTATGCCAGCATCCAGCCACTTTATTATCTCCTTTCTCACTGCCTCCTTTATATTCGGATTAAGTCTTCTTTGGTGCTTAATTGATGGCTTGTAGTTGTCTTCCATCAAGATCTTATGCATATAAATTAAAGGACTGATCCCTCTCATATCATCTATTGACTATTTGAATGCTGTTTTATACTCCCTGAGGACTCTATAACTTTTCTTCTTCATTGGGAGTAAGAGCTATAATGACGATTACTAGTAATGTTGAATTTCCTCCCAGATAAGCATAATTCAAGTGGGATGGCAGTGCTTTCAACTCTAGTACTTGTGGTTTCTCTTTTGATGGTACCGGCTTACTTAACCTTTCCCCCAGATCTTCAAATGGTTTCTTGATAAAAATTAGGGAATTTGCTTCAAGGTTCCTAATCTACTCCAAGACTTCTGGATTAGTAGATTTTGATACATCTACCATTCCCATTGCTAATGGTTGATCCATGCGAATTTTGTTCATCATGTCTTTTATGCAGCTGGTCAATGTATCTACTCTATAGCAGATGTCACCTTTATCTGGAAAGGACAAAGCCTTGAAAATATTGAATGATACTTGATTATCTTGAACCTGTAAGTTTAACTTCCCCTGTTGCATATCTATTAATGCTCTTCCAGTTACTAGGAATGGCCTCCCAACAATGATAGGAATTTCTTGGTCTTCTTCCATGTTGAATATTATGAAATCAGTTGGGAATATGAGTTTGTCCACCTTCACCAAAACATCTTCTAAGACACCCCTCAGATATTTTATTGATCGATCAGCTAGAAGTAATGAAATTGTGGTCGACTTCACCTCTCCAAGACCGAGTTTGTTGTAGACAGATAGAGGCATAAGGCTTACACTTGCTCCAAGGTCACAAAGTGCTCTTTTAAAGTGACATTGACCTATAGTGCAAGGTATGCAGAAGCTTCCTAGATCTTGTACGGTATTCAGTAAGTGCAACTGTCTCAAATTCCTCAAGCTTACGCTTATTTGAGAGAATGTCCTTCATGAATTTTGCATAACTAGGCATTTGGACAAGAACGTCTGCAAAGGGAATATTGATATGTAACTTTATGAAAACCTCTAGAAACTTTGCAAATTGCTTGTCTAGCTTTGCCTTGACAAGTCTATAAGGGTATGGGACTAGTGGTATATATGGAGGAGGATTATTTGGAAAGCTGATTCTTCCTAGTATCACATCATTCTCCTTCTGTTCTTCTTCATTTTCTTTCTTTTCTCTGTCATCCTTCTTTTTAATTACATGATCTTTCAATTCTTTCTCGCTTCTTAATGCAACGACCTTCACATGCTCTCTTGGGTTTCTTTCGGTGTCACTTGGTAAAGTTCCTAGTTGCATGGAATTCAACATATTTATAATTTGGCCCATCTAGATCTCCAGGTTCTTTTTATAGGTTTCTTATCTTTTGAGTGTTGTGTCAGTCCTAGCCATGAATTGAGATGTATTCATGGTTAGTTGAGCCAGTGCATCTTCCATATTCACTTTCTGCTGTGATGAATTTGCTGGTTGAAGAGCTTATTACTGGTAATTCCCTTGCAGACTGAACACATGTTGATTATTCCTCGAACTAAAGTTTGGATGATTTCACCAACTTGGATTGTAAGTGTTTGAGAATGGGTCATTTCTTTGATTTATGACATAATGAGCTTGCTCCGGCATGAATGAGTGTCCTTCTTGACATTGCATGCTCACATGAGGTCCTGCACAACAAAATTCAAGACCATTGAAGGCAAAACTAGCTTTTTGGTTCAACATGAAAGTTGTAGAGCTTTTTCTTAGCTTTTTATTCATATAAATAACGTCCCAATCTGACAGCTAGAGCTCCAGATGTTACCTAAAAACCAAAACAAGGTCAAATTTAGTATTTTTCAATTTTATGCCAAAATCATTATTTATTTATCAATTACACCCAAATTCATTAAATTAAGCTGAAATATCATCTATAAAGTCATTATATAAGGGAAAATAAACATACAAATATTTTACTTATTACTGAGCATGTCATTAACATTTTCTTTAGTTTGAAAATCGTCTGTTTGAAAATCATTTTGATTTGAAATGGTTTTATTTTTAGTTTTCTTTATCAAATCCATTTCCTCTTTATTAAAAGATTTTGTCTGATAGTCTATTTCATCAAACACAACATGAATGGTTTCTTCTACAATGCATGTTCTTTTTATTAAAGACTCTATATGCTTTACTTCTATTTGAGTAACCTAGAAATAAACCTTTATCATACTCTGAATCAAATTTACCCAAATTTTCATTACCGTTGTTGTAGATGTAGCATTTACATTTGAAGATGTGTAGATGAGAAAAGTTTGCCTTTCTTCCTTTATAGAGCTCATACAATGTCTTTCCAAGGGTCTTGCAGATATATGCTCGATTCAAGATATAGCATGCAGTTCTCATTGCATCCACCCAGAACACCTGTGACACTTCTTTCTCATTAACTATTGCCCTTGCCATCTCCGTAAGGACTCTAATCTTTCTTTCCTCAACTCTATTTTGTTGAGGCGTTCTTGGAACTGAGAAATTGTGGTGTATTTCTTGATTATTGAAGAAGTCTTCAAAGAGTTGATTATCAAACTCTCCTCCATGATCAGTCCTGATAAAAACAATAGAAATACCTTTCTCATTTTGGACCTTCTTGGCAAACATAATAAATTTAGCAAAAGTTTCATCTTTAGATGCAAGAAATATAGTCCATGTAAATCTTGTAAAGTTATCGACAATTACTAGAGTATATAAATTTCCCCTAAAATTCTTCACTCTTGCTGGTTTTACTAAATACATATGAAGTAATTGCAAAGGTTTAGAGGTTGAAATCTCATTCTTTGTTTTAAAAGAGGATTTAGTTTGTTTTCCTTTTTGACAAGCATTACAAATCATGTCGTCTTTGAATCTAAGTTTAGGAAGACCAATAACTAAATCCTTCTTAATCAATTTATCAAGTTAATTCATATTGACACGAGCAAGACGCTTATGCCATAACCAACTTTCCTCAGATTTGTTAAGAAAACAGCTCTCAAAAGAATTTGAATTTAAATCAATAGGATAACAATTACTGTCCCTTTGAGCTTGGATTTTCACTTTGATAGATTCTTTGTTAAGTGGTAGATCCTTCTTGTTCACTATTAAGCATTCCTCTAAGTCAAATATTACCTAATTATCTTTGTTAGTACTTTGACTTATGCTTAGGAGGCTGTGGCATAATCTTTCAATATAATATATGTTGTTGATTTGGACACCACTAGTTTTTCTAACTACACCAATTCCGACAATACATCTAGATTGGTTACCTCAGTTACTTTTCCTCCTTCTTTTGCTTCCAATAAGGTGAACTTATCTTTGTCACCAGTCATGTGTCTCGAGCGTCCACTATCAATGTGCTATTTGTTTGACCATGATGCTTTGAGACATACCTAGAGTAATATCATTGAGTTTTAGGTACCTAAACTTTCTTGGGTCCTTCATGGTTAGTTTGAATTACTCTTGGTATATGCGCCCCTTTTGGAACTTATTTATATGTACCAATGGCCTTTCCTTTTCTAAAATGACATGATGAAGTATAATGACCTTTTCTATTATAATATTACTTGATGCAAATGGATTTGATGCATGCACTAAATTTTTAAAATATTTGAGATATGTCTTACTGCCTTTCTTCTTTTCTCCTCTGTTTTTATCTTAAACAGAATTATATCCAATTCTAGATTTATCATGAATGACTCTTTTTTATTTTAAAATTACTTTAAGAGTTTCTCTTCCTTTAGTAAACTTTTCTAAGGTTATTGTTAAGTCACTTATTTTCCTATCTTTTTCTGCACATGATGAACATGACATTACAATATTAGTTCTACTTTCTAATTCTTTTACTTTCTTCTTATAACTTACCATTTCTATAGCTACTTTAATGAATTCAATATGCAAAGCATTATATTCAGATAATAATTTATCATAAGTAAGTTCAGAACAACATACCTCAGAGTCTGTTTCTTCTTCTTTGGCTACCAAGCATATATTTACAACTTCATCATCATCGCTTTCTTCATCCAGCGAACCATCACCCCACAAAGATTATATACAAGCTTTCTTTTTCTACTTCATCTTGTCTTTGTTCTTGAAGCATTCAGACTTGATATGTCTTAGCTTCCCACATTCACAGCATATGACTTATTGCTCTTTGTTCTCTTTCTTGTTTGAGCTTCCTTGAATATTCTTGAAGTTCTGTTGGCCTCTTATATAGAACTTCTTGAACTTTCTTATGATCATTCCCACATCATCATTATCAAGTTCATCTCACTTTCTGATCATTGAACTTCCTTGATGACATTGAGAGCAACTCCTCTTTTCTTTTTGTCATCAAACTCTTCCAGCTCCTTTTTGAGTTTTAGCTTTCCCTCATACTTGAAAGACTACTAAAAAGTGCAGCTACGGATCTCATTAATTTACCTTTCGCTTCTTCAATAGCTATCACTTTTGCTTCCCATTCTTTTATAAGAATGTTGAGGATCTTTCTTACTAGGGAATTTTAATCAAAGGCTTTCCCAAGTGCTGCCAGCTGGTTGACAAGATGGGAATATCTGAGTTTGAATTTAGAGATCCTTTCTTTAGGTTTCATCTGAAAAGATCATACTCTGTAATTAGAGTATTGATTTTATTTTCTTTGATTCCAGATGTATCTTCGTGTGTGATTTCTAGTGCATCCCATATGTATTTGGCTGTTGGTAGCATGCAGATTCTGAAATACTCCTTCTGGCCGAAGGCGCTCTGCATCATTAAAATAACATTACTATTTAATGTTACTAATCTATTATTGTCATCGTATTCCTCTGGGCTCTTTTTCAAGACTTTTTCTTCTACTTTCTTTATTGGAATATAATCACCATCTTGTATTACATTCCATAAACCGTATTTGTTTGCTATTACGAACACTTTGAACTTAGCTTTCCATAATGAAAGTGTTCTTCGGCAAAGCCAGGGGTCTACTGATAGAAGCTCCATCTGGAAGAATATTTTCACCCATTGTTGCCATTTAATAGATCCTTCTTAAGTTGTTAACTCTTCTTAGAAAACCTTGCTCTGATACCAAATGAAAAAGGCAAGCTTCACCCAAGAGGGAGTGAATTGGGGGATGTAATAAAATTCTTGCATGTTATAGTGTTATAGAGATAAATGAAGAAAGAGTAAAGATGAGAGAATTTGTACACAGAGATTTATACTTGTTTAGCCTAACCCCATGCCTACATCCAGTCCCCAGAGATCAACACCTCCTAAGATTTTCACTAATCCTCCATGATTCAGTGGGCTCTTGGAAAGCTGCAGAACAATAACTGTCCTCACAAGGACTATGAGCAGAAATATTCTAATCCCTAGAATTTTCTCTGCCCCTTACTGCAAGTCATACGAGTAGAACAATCCCAAAGACCTTTCTCTCCTGCTTACCCATACAAGTCTTATGAGCAGCAATGTTTTCTCCTGCTTATACCCCTATAATTCTTACGAGCAGCAACATTCTCTACTGCTTGCACCCTTATAAGTCTTACGAGTAAAAAGTCTTACTAGGAATTCTCTCTACAACTTCCTAGTAAAGAAATATACCCTCTCAAGGTCTATTACCTTAATATCAAATCAAAAATACAATTGAAATTGTTTATAGACTCTCTCATAGAGTATACTTAATAATTATTGAAGTACAATATGAATACAGAGAGAAATACGAAATCAGATACTCTTAAAGATTTTCAGTATATTCTCTCGTGCTATGTGTTCTTCTTATAGTCTATCTCGATGCTCTATATTTATAGCCAGTTTGAGTTTAGCCATTATGGAATTCCTATTATGGAGCGGAGCATTTCATTGAGGAGTGGAATGTGTATGTTTGAGTTTTAAGACAATTTTCATAAGGGGTCAACCGCATGTGATGGTAAGTGTCCAATATTCTGTGTGCAATGATTATGTTCACCATAATTTACTTTCTTATTTGATTCTATCATCTGAACGTTCAATCTCCTATTTCACACTTGAAATATATGTTAGATAATGTTTAGATATAATAACAAGTGTAAACATAATGAATAAATAACATTTAACCATATCCGGATTATTTGCTGTGACTCTGTTATGCATTCTGCTTTTGTGACTAATAAACTAGAGTTCTTTCTTCACACTCGAGTTCACACTCAAGTTTCACATTCAAACTCAAGTTCTCTTTAAGATTTGTATGAGTACAGAGAACACCTTCAACACTTTCAAGTAACTCTCAAGAGTGTTTAGAGAATTTTTGAACAATTCTTGAGTTCTCAGGCATAACTTGAGTTCCTTCATTGAACTTTCCAAGTTCCAGACTTCACTTTCTCTGAACTTACAAGTTTCATGAAAGTTCTTACAGTTAACTTGAGTGCTCCTCATAAACTAAAGTAAGACTATTGGTATTGCTTCATTGTGTCTTTGCCAAGAACTTGCAAGAGTTGATTTGCACTTGTAAGAGTTTTAAAGTAGAACTCGAGTTTTATGCCAAAACTTGAGTTCTTAGGTTGGTCAACACCTCTTCACTTTATTCCTGTCAAAAAGTTGTAAGAGTTAATTAGAAGTGCAGCACCAAACTTGAGTTCCTTACTTAAACTCGAATTCTCCATTACTTGTCAGATTGATGAAGATTTTGTTTTGGCTTCAGAATGGAAGTTGAAAAAGTTGATTGGAAGTATTGAGGCAAAACTCGAGTGTATGTCATAGGTTTAGATTCTAGTTTTGCTTCTGGACAATACTTGCACTAGTTCACTTGCCAAACTCGAGTGCACTTGAGACTAGAACTCGAGTGTTGCTCTAGAGCTCGAGTTCTTTAGATAGTTTCATTTTTTGACTTACCTTCAGTATAGAACTTATAAGAGTTATCTTGCCAACTCTAGTTCTCAACAGACCAAAACTCAAGTTTTCATCCACAACTCAAGTTGCTTATAAAATTTTAGTTTCAATGCAACTTCTGTGTAAAACTTTTAAAGGAAAACTCGCTGAACTCGACTTCTTCAGCTTACAGAACTTGAGTTCTCCCTTGAAACTCGAGTGTATTAGAACTGGCTGATACCCATGAGGGGGATGAATTGAGTGTAAGATAAAAAACTTAAGAACTTTGAAAATCTTTTTGCATCTTAGTGGAAGTAATAAATATGAAAGTAATGAATCATAAATCACAGTTAATATATGCTAGAAAATATGAAAGCTTAAGGAAGAGAGTATGCAAACTGTGATTTATCCTGGTTTGATTCAATCAGCGATGATTTACGTCCACTCTACAAGCTCTTCCTAAGATTTTCAAATCCATTATCTTTATGTTTAATTAAGGTATAAGAAATGCCTCTACAATCCCATAAGTTTAGTCGGGTACTTGTGAAGCCTTTTACAATTCTCTCACCAAGATACTCCCCCTTACAGCAAGTCCTACAAGTAGAGCAATTCCAAAGACCTTTCTCTCTTGCTTACTCATGCAAGTCTTACTGTAACCCCCTGCCGTAATTATATCCGAAATACGCAATTAAAGTGAAATAGAGACCAATAATAAACAAATAACAAATTGCAAACCCATCTACCAGACGGGGTTTTCATAAATGCCTTTCAAAATCATTGATAACTTGGTCTCACAGTCACATTCCGAATACAATTACTACGCGGAATATCACATTCATGGGAAATCAGAGTACACAATATAATCCCGGCAATCCCGGGTTCCATACATTAACTCAAAGCCTTATAGGGCATATTCGCCCCTACAAGCCCTCATATGGGGATTACACAAATTCTCATATCAAATATATACTCGAATATACATTCCAACCTACACAATTATATATCCAAATATACTTAATCCCAATCATGCATTGATAACCACCTATCACAAGATTACAACCCGAACGAGTCCCATCGCCTTTGATTGATTACTCCATCCTCGATCCACCTACCCTGTCTAAATTGTTGGTAGGGGAGGGTGAGATTCGAGAGAATCTCAGTAGGATAACAATATCAAAATGCATGTATGATAGATGTTTAATGCATGACATGCTTGCATCACACAACTCATGATAACACAATGACAATTTGCAAGCTCAATGCTTCGAACAATATACCTATGGCCATAGCATAAATTGAAACATAGCTTCAAATTACACATAATTATGCAAAGCTAAGACATGCACCAACACACTAACACATATATCAAATACAAGCAGAAGAGATATGTTCCCTACCTTAACCCTTTTCCGCCTCGAAACGCGTGCCTCGATCTACGTGCAAACAGCTCGGGGCTCCATATTCGATCCTACAATGTCAAATGTACTATTTAGACACTTCCATAGTGTTTCTGGGGGTTATATGATTCTATCTTGAAAATTTACCAAAATGCCCCCGGGACCCCGGCCCGGCCCCGCCGTACCCGGTCCGGCTGTACTTTTCCCGAAATTTTGACATGGGCTATTCTGACATATTTTCGCCCAAGGAATCCATTTCCGGACTCGGAATTATCAAATTCAATGTCATATTACGAAATTGCCCTTGGCAGCCCTACTTTTAGGGTTTTAGGGGCGTTTCCGTAATTATGCTTTCTCGGCCTTTTCCGAAAAAGTGCCCAACTGTAACCCCACCTATTTTTGCCCACTGAATCCAATGGAATCATCAAATCATTGAAAATCCAACTCTAAGACCCATTTACAATGCTGGCCGAAATATATGGGTTTTAAGGGGAAAATTGGGGTTTTTCGGTTTCGGCTCCGTAAACACGTTCCTTTCTACTCCTAACCACTTTATTGACTATTCCATTAGGTTACAACCACCATTTAGTATCAATTTGGGCAGCATAACCCCTAGGGACACCCATTTTCCATTTTTACAACCAATGGCAATCCGGCGAAATTTCACCGATTAAATTGCCCACAGCAGCCAGAATAGTCAATATACAAGAGTTTGGAAGTTACCTCAAGCTCCCACTAGCTTTTCCCAAATTTGGCTGAACCCTAGCCTCTTTAAAACACCAAGTTTTGAGCTTCACAACCTTAAAGAATAAAGAGGAGTGGCTTAGAGTCGGAGTTATACGCGTTAGGAGCTAGATCGTCGGAGAAATCGGCTTACCTTGCGAGATTTCTTCCTCTTTTTCTCTCTTTTCTCCAAGCTCTCTCCACGTTTTTTTCTTGCTTCAGCTGCTGTGTGCGACAGAAATGAGCTGAGGAAGATGATAACATATGTAATTCCATGCTGACATCATCTTTTAATGAGATGATGTCATAATTCCCATTTTCGGATTTTCTGGCAGATTTTCTGCCCAAACTTTGAAAAATCATAACTAATTCTAGAAAAATTGAAATGAGGTGATCCCAAAGCCAAATGAAAGGTATTTAAGTCCTCTTCATTGGAAAAATATGATCCATTACTAGCAATAACCACAAAATTCCAGAATTACACAAATTTCATCACTGCCCCAAAACAGAGTCCATTTTCGACCTCAAACTTTGGACAGTCATATCTCCCAGTTCCCAAAACGAAATGGCACAAATTATATGTCCATTTTGAAGCTTGGGATGTGAACTTCAAGACTGGAAAGTTTCATAATTTTCTGACATCATTTGCCTAGTCAAAAAATCCACACGAGAAGACTGCCCAGACAGAATTCACACTGGACAGCATTTCCAATTTTTTGCAACCAATGTGTCCAATCCAATTTAAATCAATTCCAATGATTAAATACCACAACATGACACCATTTCCATCACAATATCCCATTCAATTCCTCCCTCTATTCTAAGTCAATTTGGATGTTAATCCACAATTGAACTCAAATACAGGGTTTTGGCGTTGCTCATAACACAAGCGACTACAATCCACTTTATATTCTCTAAAAGGGTTCATTAATCACTAACCACGTCCACTTTTGTAGTCATTAACTCCTAATCACAATTTGGGATCTTGCTAAACCGGGGCTTAGCAATCCACTAATCTCAGGCTTATTCTCTAGCCTCGAGTCTCAAAATTTAGGGTGTTACACTTACAAGCAGTAACGTTCTCTCCTGCTTACACCCCTGTAAGTCTTACAAGCAGGAACATTCTCTACTACTTGTACCTTATAAGTTTTATGAGTAGAAAGTTTTACCGAAAATTCTCTCTACATCTTCTCTGGTAGGAAAATCAACCTTCTCAAGGACCCTCTACCTAAGATCAATTCAAAAATACAAGGTTTTAGAAACTCTCTCACAAAGTGGATAAAAAGCTCACTAAAGTACAACACAAATAACTCTCTCTCAAATATACATGATATAGAAAATAGATAAGACCAGAGAGTGGTTGGATCAGAGTAGATGACTCATGATATAAACATGTTGCCGTTGTTGAGCTCTCTTTATTGTTCTGAACTCTAAATGCTTTTCTATTTATAGTTGAAGATTGATGACCATTAGAGCATTTTAACTTGTCTATTAGAGTCTCGTTGCTTCATTTGACCATTCTTCATATTTCAAAAACTAGTCGTTACATTCGGTGGATGCTTCACTTCCGTAAACTCAACTTTTGTCTCTTCACATCATCTCTTCATTGTATTCCTGAAGAAATACATTAAACACTAATACAATGAAGTGATAGAGTGATTAGAAGCAATAATAGTGAGTTTCATAATCATTCCCCTGATCTTTCAAAGTTACGATATGTTGTCTGTCGCATCACTCGAGTTATCACTCAAGTAATCCCCTTTAAAATATGGCAGAGAGTATCGGAGTCAATTTTTAACTTTATCACTCGAGTAATCCTTGGTCATCACTTGAGTGATCTCTTTATTTTGATTCTAAACATACCAAATGACATATCATCAGAAAGCTCTTGCCATGTATATTCCAATGCAATAAGAATCAACTCCAAACTCATTGTATTCTAAAAGTTATAATCAAAGTAGTTACTACTGCGCTAGATAGTCTTTGGATTCATAAGTGTCAAATTCTAGAAGGCATAAATCTTAGTATATAACTTGAAATATGACAGACTACCTATCCATGTCACTTTAAGTCTAGTTTCATATAGCACTAGTTTCATCTTAATCTGAGGTGTAGGTTGGAGTTATGTCCAAAATACCAAAGCTGTTTTGGAATAAGATGCTGATTTAAATGGAAGTTTCTAAAGATCATATCTCTCTCATCTGAACTCCTTTGAATGTGATTCTATTATGTATTTGACGTGTTGGGAGTCTAGTTTTATATGAAACTAGTTTCATATCAATCTGCCTTGTGGTTAGAGAGATATAACCAAAATACCAAAACTCTGTCATGCTACGCAAAAACAGAGCACAACAGAATGCTCATCACTTGAGTGATGCCCTCCAAAACTTGGCAGAGAACCAATACTCAAGTGAACACCTTGGGGGAAGTTCCATAACTTCCATATAAGTCATTTTAACTTTGTATTAACCCATTCTAACCTCCGGTATCACTTCTAAGAGCTTGAATCTTAATATTCTCATTTAGTCTTGCAAACTCTTCTTTCTTCTTCTTTTTTTAATCTCTTTCTTCTTGATTTTTCTCTTGATGATCGTTCTTCATAACCTAACTAGATATCTTCTTGAATTGATGATCTTTCTTTATAACCCAACTAGATATCTTCTTGAATATCTTCAATCCTCTTCTTTTTTTGCTTGACTAATCTACAAGATAAGCAATATTAAATATAGTGGTTAGTCAATGTAAAATATAAGTATATTATACAAACTTTTTGCTCTTCATATTTGACATCATCAAAACTAATAATATCTAACAGAGTGTACAAGATATTTAGCAGCAACTTCTTGTCAACTTGTGAAATGCATCTGGTGACCATTTTAAATCAATTAAAATTTTTTAATTTCTTAAAAATCAATTTGTTAACACTTTGTTATCATCAAAACATAGATTCTAACACTTCATGTGTGTCCAGCTTCATCGCACCGTGCACAATGATAAATCTTTTTATTTTGGAACTGTAATTCCTACCTTGTTACTTTTGGTCTTCTAAGTGGTCGGTTTGTAATTGGAGGTTGTAACTTTTTGAATTGATATAGTGATCTATTTGGGGTGTGATTTAGGGCTTTTTGAAGTGTGTAAATAGCTAGCTAGATATTACATGACTTTAGTTTCTGCAAAATCTTTTGTAATGGAGTCTAGGTGGATTAGATTTGTAGTTTTGGCCTTCTTCTATAAAGATATACTTCTTTCTTTAGTGTGTAAAGAGCTAGATTATGTGAATTTATTAGTATTGACTCTAGTGTTTGTTCATTGTTTATTCTGCTACGGAGTTTTAGATAATCTCTAGTGAGGTTTTAATGCTTTATTTTCACTTGTGGCCTCATTCTGTGCACAAAAAATGTCAAATATTTTTTATTAACCAAATCTATGATGAATCAAAAATTGAATGCTTGTGTAAGTGAGACATTTTCAATGCTTGTAGTTTTGAAGTTGTGTGTCTCATATTTCATGATCTTTAGCATATTGTTAATTGAAAATAATAAAGAATCTATATTATATGTTACATTTTGTGTTCTACTATTTGGGAATTGAATCTCTTGCTCATGTCACGTTCTTTGAGATATTGATTTTGGTATTTGTGAACTGATAGATATATAGCCATCCTTTTGAACCTCAAGTCCCTTTTATTTTTATTTGATATTTTTTTACAACATCAAAAGCATTTTGTCAGCCAAAAAGTATCCTCTTTCTAACCGTTTGGTGGTTTAACATTTGTCATAATCTGATTATGAAACTTTCATGATGCAGGGGATAAAGTAGCATGGCTTAAATGCCACCACAAAATGTGCACAAGGAAGCTGTAAAAGTTGTAGGGGAAAATGGTAATAAAACTGGACTGACAACAGCATAACATACTGCTACTCATGTTAAGAATGAGATCAATAATGAAGGACAAGATGCTGGATCATAACCTAGAAAAAAAAAGGAAGGACTCATCTAAAATATGGAACCATTTTACAAGGCTGCCACTAGCAGAAAATAAAGGAAAACATAGGGCAAAGTGCAACTATTGTGGAAGAACTTATGAAAATCATCCATCAAATGATAGCACTAAACAATTATGGAGACATTTGGACAAGTGTCCAAACAATCCTAATAAAGCAAGCAAGGGTCAAAGCTTGTTCGCGGCTACGGTAAATCAAGCATTGACTCATCACTTGTTCAGTCAAGAGTGAGGTAGGAAGGCTGTTGCTAAGTACATCATAAAAGATGAGGTGTCTTCCAACTTGTGGAGAAGGAGGGCTTGACAAACTTCTGCAAGAGTTTCAACCCAAATTTAAAATGCCAAGAAGATATATAGCAGCTAGAGATTGCTACAAGATATAGAAAGAAAAGAAGATATCTTGAGAAAATATTTCAAGACTTTTAAATTCCATGTGTACTTCACCACTAATTGTTGGACATATGTACAAAATAACTACTTCATGTGTTTGACTACACATTGGATTGATGAGGATTGGACTTTGCAGAAACGTATTCTAAATTTCTGTAAGATTAAAGATCATAGAGGGGAGTCAATTGTGAAACAAATTGAGGATTGCTTATTTTAGTAGGGCATTGAAAAAGTGTTTACGATCATAGTTGACAATGCTTCTACCAATGAGTCTGCAATTGCAATCCTAAAAGAGTGTTTCAGGAGTTGGGATGGTTTGGTATATGATGGAAAGTTTTTGTAAACGCGGTGTGTTATTCACACATTAAATTTAGTTGTTTCTAAAGGTCTCAAAGAAATAAACAAGTCCATTAAGCTCATCCGACATAGAGTAAAGTTTGTTAAATCTTCTCCATCAAGGAAGCATAAGTTCATTGTGCTGGCTAAAAGAAAGTGAGTATAATAAAAAAATCTTCTTACCTTGGATTGTCTCATAAGGTAATTTCTTTATAATTTGTTTGAATAAGCTTTATATGATTATGTAATGATGTTTGATTATTTTTCATTTCTATGATGTCATTAGGTGGAATTTGACATACCTTATGCTTGAGAGTACTATTAAGTTCGTCAAAGTCTTTACTTAGTGGAAGAGGAGGATGAAGAATACAAACAAAACTTCAAGAAGAAAGTTAAACTAGATTCCAGTCTAGATACTTATACCTTGATTGATATTCGAGAAGGTGTTGATGATTTATCCGATAATACAACTACAAGAAGGATCGCAAAAACCTATAGTTTTGCCTCCTAGTGCATATGATTGAAGCACTATGAAGGAGTTTCTTGGCTCCTTAAAGTTGTTCTACAACATGACATTGAAGTTTTCTGGATCAAACTATGTTACTAGTAATACTTGTTTCTAGCACATAGTTGTAATTCAAACAAGCCTTGAATCAAGTGCAGGTAGCTCCTACTCTCTCTTGAATAAGATGTCAAGAAGAATGCTATCCAATTTTAACAAATACTAGGAAGCAACTGAGAAAATGAATCCTTTATTGGTTGTAGCCGTGATACTAGACCCCAAACATAAATTGACATGTGTCAAAGTTGCTTTTGCTAACCTTTTTCATGAACCAACAAAGTATGAAGCTATGTTGAGGAAGACTATGGGTGTATTGTATCATTTATATCACCCTATTCAGCTAGTGTTTATCTTAGTGAAACTTTTGCTTCCCAAACAACAATGAAGCAAGGGGATAATAGTAGTGCTGGTAATAATGTGCTATTTCCAGAGTTAGAACTTGAAGGGGCCTTGTCATCTGCTGATACTACATACTAAAATTTTTTAGCCCAGGCAAATGCACAGAGTAATGTAGAGAAAATTTCAGAAGTGGATGAATTCCTTCAAGTTGAATTGGTTAGATATCGTGATTCCAAATTTGACCTCTTGTCATAGTGGAAAGGGAATGCTTGTAAGTATAAAGTGTTAAGCATGATGGCATGTAATTTGTTGGTTGTACTAGTCTTTATAGTATCTTCAGAAGCAGCTTTTAGTACTGAGGGCTGAATATTAGATGCTTTCAAGAGCTCTTTATCCTAAAAGATGGCTGAGGCACTCATATATGCACAAAATTGGCTATCAATAAAAGCACCCAACTTGAATGACTTTAATATTAATAATTTTGATGAGACTGCAGCAATTGTTATCAGTATATTAATTTGCATTTTCTATTTTTAGTTTTTAATGTTTCATTTCATCTTCTTAATAGTTAATACATATTAATCAACTAGATTTATATTCGTTCCTTTTATAGAGGAAGATACACCAACAGAAGGTGAATCTGAACAGTGAAGATTTACAGTTGAAGATAAATAGATAGTGAATTTTTTATGTTTGAAGTCATTCAAGTTTGAACTTCAATTACTAGTATTGTTTTGTTTTTCTATGCCTTGTGAATTGTGAAGTTTTGATGCTTGAAGTTTGAACTCAAAGCTTTTCGATTTGGATGCTTTGAAATTTGTTGATGGTTATGGATGATAGCTTATGTTTTTAGGCTTTTAGTTCTCAAGCATTTTTAAATAGATGATCATGGTCTCATAGATGATAGCTTATGAAAAAAATTTCTGCCTTTTAGCCTTTTAGTTATTGTCTATCTCTCTTTAGGGAGATTTTGAGGGGTTATGCTTTTATTGTGTTTTAAATTTCATTATGGAGTATTTTTCTTCCATAAGTAAGTCTTTAATGTGAAGGATTAGACTCCTTGTAATAACTGGTAAGGGGTGGCAGTATGCATAACCATATAGCACATGCATGCTTTGTTTTTCTTTTGTGCCCTATTTTTGCACAAGTTAAACGGGTTTAGCCACGGGAACGGGGTCCCCCGTACCTATGTAATGTAAACAGGCAGGCCACGGGTTCACCCCAGGGGCAGCCCCGCCTGCCCATTACTCACCCCTAGCTGCAAGAAGATATTTTCAGACATATTGTGCATGGTATAAAGCCTATAATCATTTAGGCTTGGCATGTCTATAATGCCTATAAGAAAGCTAAATCCATGTGAATCCTAAGTTGTCCCCTTCATCATCATAATTGAATTAAATCTTTGTTGTTTATCTTGCTTTTAATTAATCTCTTTGTTTAGGATTTAATTTCCCTCTCATAACCCCCCCAAATTACATTTTCATTCATTTAGGTTAGCTTTATTATCATATAGGTTTTAGAGGCATTTGCATTTTTCATTTAGGTAGTAGTATCTTGCATTTTAGCTTAGGTTCATTCCATTACATTTTTCATCACCAAAATTCAATCTAAAGAAAAACCCATAGATTACTCCTTGGAAGAATGACCTAAGTTGCCACTATTTTGCATTTGTAGCTGGTCCTAGTTTAATTGATTGCTTTAGTGACAAAAGACATCAATTATCATTAATGAAAATACAATGTTCTATGTGTCTTCTCTAATTTTGAGTAAAAAGTAACAAGACATAAAATGGGGGAATCCCATATAAAGTCAGTTGAATTAATAAAATCCCTAATTAAGCTATAGACCCAATTTAAGATTTTAAAATATAGGTAAAATGACTTTACTACCCACTACTCTTTATATTCTCTTAAGTTATTTCCTACTTCCATAAACACAACTAATTATCCCCACTCCTCTCTTATATTCTCTTAAGTTATTTCCCACTTCCATAAACACAACTACTCATCCACAACAAATTGTCCAGATCCCCCATAAGGGATAATGCGAGGTGGTATCCATATATGGTGTTAAGAGCCTTCTTAGCTAATAGATCAGTGACTTTGTTTGCAACTTGAGATATGAGAATAAACTTCAGCCACACAATCTTGGTTCTTCAAGCCTCTTGTCTTGTTCCTTGACTGGTTAACACAATTAGATCATATCCTAAAAATCAGAACATGTCTTAACTTTATAACACATCATGCTAATCATTCTACTAGTAATTTGACTACTCTCTACATCGTTTCCTTTTCTATTTTTGTTTAATCTTTTCCTCCTCTCCTTTCCCTTTCTTCTTTTACTCTCTTGTTCATTTTTAGAAATTTAAACTGTTGCCATTAATCATTTAGAGAAAAAAAATTAATCATTAAAAAACACCCTTCACTGATATACAGTGCACTGCCACATCTAAAACCCAAAGCCCATCGCCCTACAAAACCTAACGTCAAGAAGAATGAGAATCAAAACTAAAATGAAAGATTGAAAACCAAATCCCTCACATATTCAACTTGCTCAACCACACACGACGATAAATTGATAATATGTAATCTTCTTTTCTCCTATCTCTACTTTACAAATTGATAATGTTGCATTATAAGGTTCTATGGAGAATTATTATTTAATGACATTAACCCCTATCTACCATTTAAAAGAAAGTTGGCACAATAAGGATGTAATAAAAAGAAAGATTAAGAGGTAGTTTTGTCCTGGAAGTTATCACTGAGAGGAAATTTTGTCCCAAAAGTTTTTTGGGAGCAAGTTTGCCCTGGCTATTAACCTAGTTAATTTTGACTGTTAGTTGACGTAATATGCTCAGCTGGCAGTCCACATGTCATCTATTTCATTTTTGTTAAGATGCAATTTTGCTTTATAAGTTTTAAATCTAACTTTAAAAAATGAAGTAAAAGACATATCAACTTCCGGTGCAAATTTACACCTTAACAAAAAATGATGTGAATGACATGTGGATTACCAGCTCAGCATATTTGGTCAACTAACAGTTAAAATTAACTAAGATAACGGCTATGGCAAAATTTCTCCCTTTTTGACACTTTTGGGGCAAAATTATCCATCAATGACAACTTTCAAAGCAGAATTGCCCCTTAACCCTCACTACTATAAAGTTGGGCATTTATAATGCCTAATACATAATGGTTATAGCTAATAAGCATCATGTATGATGAGGAAGAGGTCACATAAAGATACATAACTCTTAAAAGTAACGGTTAATTATACGCACTATCATGTATTGCAAGGAGAAATTCATGAAAGCACAAAAATAATGGTTTTAATTAATAACCATTACTTATTTAGTGACAAAAGTGACGATTCTTTTAAAACAACCGTCATATAACACTTGCAAACTATTCATTTTCCAACTTTACATTCACGAAAACACAAATATAATAATTATGTTAATTAACCATAAATTATAAACGACAAAAACAACATTTCATAATAAAAAAACCATCATGTAAAGTACAAATATAAAAAGCACCAAAACCCCATTGGTCCGATATAAAGTGGCAGTTGTCCTAAAGTTAAATACTTTAGAGCGAAGTATTCATTTTGTTCTTAATACTTTTCTAAAAAAATCCTTTTCATAACCTCGTCTTTCGCTCCCTTATTATGGTCAGACATCAAAAAGCTCTTTCTATTCACCTTCCTCCTCATCCCCATGCTCGTATTCCTCGTCCTCCTCCTTGACATCCTCACCCTCCACCATCACTGCCACCTCCACAAGCTTCTCCTACTCCTCCTCCACCACCTTATCCTCTTCTGCCTCCTTCTTAAATGGAGGCTCTGCTACAAATGTTGGCTATCCTTGACCACCCCATAAGGTGTCTCAATAGACACATCCATAGTCTGAATAGGAAGTTGGACCACATCCTTCATCACAATCAGGTTGTATACGATCACTTCCAAACATACCCTTCATCTCCTTCTTCAAAAGTTAATGATGTGTCAAGCAAGGGGGAGGGGCAGAGGAGGTAGAGGGCAGCAATAGTTTTGATGACTAAAAACCACCACTACTTTTTCATGTTTTTAAATATTAAAAAAATTAATCTCTAGGGCAATGTAACCCAAAAATATTAAAAAAAATTGTCTCTTCATGATTATTAGTAAACAACTGTTACTAATTTAGGCATTTTCAAGACTTTATAACGTAACCCTTTTCATTCTAAAGGACATGTTCTTTTGGATAACCTACAAAACCCTTTCCATTTAAACGTCTGAAAAATGAACTCCATTTATCCATCCACTTCAATCTATTCCAACTTCTCATATCCAACTTTTGACTTTTGTTCTTCATCGATTACATGGGAAAGCAAGGTGTAATACCCTAAATTTTGGGACTATAAGCTAGCAAATAAGCCTGAATAAAGTAAAATACTAGGTTTAGTTTAGCAAGAATCCCAAACTGTAATTGGAATAAAGAATGAATTTTAGTGCGTATTAGTTGAGGGAAAGTACTCGATTCTTTTAAGATATGTCTAAATGACATAAAGCCTAACCTAAATCCAAAGGAAAAGGTAATTAGTGCCTAGAAAGAAGTAGAAAAGAGAATTGAAAGAATTAATGGCACAAGAATTAATATTGCCATAATCAGGGCAAAAGAGACAATGGCCACTTGATCTTGAGGTTAAAATTGGAAGACAAAATGAAGGGTCAAGATTTGCTCTTCAAAGTAAGAAGTAATTATGAGATCAAAAAGTAAATTAACCCTCCTCACATAGGGGTTAAATTTTGTCAAAACAAGGTCAAAGGAGGAAGAAGAGTTTGGTCAATTGGTCAACAAGTCAACAAAGTTTCTAACTTGGAAATCAATTAACTAATGGCAAGATAAAGTGAGGTAATTATGTCAACAATTCCTCTTTATTTAGGCAGTAATTTTTTCTTTTTAAGCCATTTAGGCCATGTAAGTAAGGGCAAGGGAGGGGAAAAAATATGACCATTTTTACTCTCTTTCTTACTGACACATTTGACCAACAAGAAAGGAAAGAGAAGGCAAGAAAACACAAGTTGAAGGTAAGTCTTCTAGCTCACTTTTCATCTTCATAACCACTCTTTTTTGCTCAAATTACCTTCATGAATCTTGTTCTCCTCTCTAAGGGATTTATTTCTATGGTTTTTGTTTTTGAAGAAGAGGTGTTTTGAGTCTTATAACAAGAGCCAAAGTTAGAGAATCAAGAAAACAACTTAAGAAAGAGCAAGAGATGAGCAAGAGCATCATTTTGACATATATGTTGTCTTGTTTGGTTGAGTTTTTGGAGCTTGTTCTTGCTGGCCTAATTTTGGCCAAAATAAGGTTTTAGGCTTTCATCATGCTTTGGTCATATACATGTGGTTATATGATGTTTGGGAAGCATATAAACCTAGTTTGGTGAATAAACTGTGAATTGGTAAATTGTTGCTTTAAACCCTAATTTTTGGTCAAAATAGGACATGAAAAACGAATGGAATTTTTGTATTTTTCAGGTCTCTAATGAATTCCTTGGGAAAAATTTTGTAGGAAAAGGTTGTTGGCATAATTTTAGAAAGAATGGATTTGAAATCCTAAAAATTGGAATTGAACATAGTGCTGCCAAAATGTGATTTCTGGGAGGCAATGTATTTGTGGCATGTTTTTGAATGACCAAATATGATCCAATGGCCATGATATTTTTCAAAATAAAAGTATACTTGTCAAGCTTTAATATGATAGCTCATTTGTGCAATTTGGATCAATACAATAGAAATTATGAATTATTGAACTTAGGCATTAAATCTGGAATGAATTCTATGTAGTGAGGTTTTAGTCATAGTTCTGGAATTTTATGGTTAGAATTGGCTCTAAGTAATATTTTTCCTAGAAAATATACATAAAGAACTTTTAACCACCCTAATTCGAGTTCTATAGAATTAATTATGATTTTTCAAAGTTTGATCAAAATGCTGGCAACTTTTAGCTACATGTGAATTGAAGAAAGAAGGGGCCAAATGTAATAAGTATGAACTCCAAGGGTGAAAGTAAGTATATGAGACTAATGTATCCTATTAAGAATTCATTTATCATGGCACTAATTATATGATTATATATTTAGGGCCATGAGAAGCCAAGAAAGAAGAAACATGGAAGAATTTCCAAGAAGCTTCAATGGTTAGAAGAAAAGGGGACAAGAAGAAGACACAAGTCCAAAACGTAGTGAACTTACTTAACTTGCATGTATTTGATGTGTATGCTATGTATTGATGTGTGGTATTGCTTTGATTGATTATGTAAAGCATGTATGAATGAATGAAGCTATGTTTTTGTTTACTGTGGCTATAGGTATATTGCACGAAACATTGAGCATGTAGAAATGTTATTATGTGAACATGAGCCTATGTAAGGCAAGCATATCATACACTAGCATTCATCTTGCATGCATTGTTAGTATTGTTTGCTACTAAGATTAGTCTGAATCTCACCCTCCCCCACCAAACATATAGGTACATGAATACGAAAGAGAAGAATGCTTGAAGATGAACCAGAAGGAAGAATGACAAAGAATTGAAGATTCAAGTATATTTATTTATATGGTGTGTTAAATATTTACACTTGATAAATATGTATGAATATGCATGTACAAATGCAAGCATTAGAATTGAATGGTAATTAAGATCACTGAAAATTACTGGAGAAGGATATGAATCCGATGATGCAACAGATCCTTCATCCACATAATTTTTGTTAGTTTATTCAAACTCTTGTTTCTTTTTTAAATTTTTTGTTTTACTATGAGGTTGAATAATCAACTTTAAAAATTAGTAAAAAATTCAAATAAGTAATGTTTATTATGTAAAACTCGTCACTTTTTAGAATATCAAGTCAAATACTTAACAGTTATTAAGAAATCACCGTCACCATTTACAAAACATAACAACTGTGATGTTAAAACCATAAACTTTCATTCAAAGGTTCATTAAGGTTGTAAATTAAGAATCATAAGAAAAAGGCAACCTTTTATAACTATTCTAATTTTATAACCTTAAGCAAGTTTTGTCAAGTCTTTTTAACATATACCCACTATCTTGCACCTCTTTATTTTCCCAAGTTATTACACTTAACACGCTGGTCTTTGGTCGAACATTACCCACCATCCTTGAAATCTTACAACTCTAGTTGACTTTTCTTGCTGTTGACAGTTGCATCCGACGAACCATATCCTCTACTGCTTTCTTTGAACTTCGATCTTACAACTACATAAATTGCTTCATTGACCGAACTTGCTTTTTCATTTCGGTGTTCTAGCTAGGTCACATTCCTTGTCTGTTCTTATTTTAAGGTATGATTTATCTTCACATTCATATTCTCCATTATGCATTCTCCATATTTTTAACTTCATCTTGCCTAGGTAGGTTTTGACCTTAGTCGTACATTGTGTTTTTCTGGAAAACCCATTATTCTGTTCCCTGTGGTTGACTGAATGAGTTTTTCTTTCAAGTTAAAATGGCCAGTTCTACTTCCCATGGTATTGTTACTGCCCCTAGTTCTGATAGTGCCTCTATTTCTGATAATATTCCTATGCTACTGAGAAATGAGTCCCCAGAAGAGGCATTAGAATGAGTGCGGGATATTGTAAAGAAGGGCTGCTGTGCCTTGACTTTTGTGAACCAAGCAAAGTCTTTAGGGAAAAGATTTCATATGACATGGAACAATGACGGTCAGCCATTTAAGCCGTCACACTTTAACAGCTACATCGACTTAACAACAAGGACCAACGTTCCTATCACATCGAGTAACTGGCATAGGGTATAAAGAGATTATGTAGGATTATTTGGGACAATATCAAGGTAAGGTATATATGCCTTCTAATTACTAGTTATATACTTGTAAAAAATGTTAACTTGAATTGTGTGCTTTGCAGTCTACATGTCATGTAGACGGAGATTACATCAGAGAGTTTGTTGTCAAGAATGTTGGAAATTCATTACACACATTCATCATACATTGATGAAGGTGTATTTAAAGAATCTTAAAGAGGCTAATGAGACAAAAGTTCCTATGGAAGTTTGGTTTACCATCAAATCAGATGATTGGAAAGAATTTGTCATCTCATGTCGTGACCCAGAATTTTAGGAAATTGTTATTCATAATTCATGAGACCTATATGTATCTATTTAATATTAACTTGAGTGCTGTATGTTTCATAGGAATTAAGCCGGCTGAAAAGGGAGAGGGTGAAGAACAATAAGTATTCCCTAAAGGAAGGCAAACAAGGTATGCTTGGATTGCTGAAAAGTTAGCTGCTGAGAGTGGGGATGCTAGTAAACCTCCCCATCATGAACTTTGATCAGTGGCAAGGCAAAATAAAGATGGCTCTTATAATAATCCTCAGGTGAAAGAGGTCATCGATAAAATGGTAGGTATTAATATTAGTCGCCGATTCATGAAAGTAATGTCTTCAATTAACTATTAATATTAACATTATTGTTAAATGCACAGTAGGTCATGTTCCAGGAAGTTACAACACAAGGAGGTTGCTTTTCTATAAATGGGCACGTATTGGTAAAGACATTAGAGGCTGACCATCGTTGTCTTCTTAGGGATGCCAACTTTGGTTTGATCAAGAAAAAATATTATGGTCACTAGCAATATCGAAGAAATAACCAGGACGAAAAGTATGGAAAGCTCTAAAACAGTGTGATGAATTGCAAGAACAAATATTGTTTCTCACATAAGAGTTGATGAAGGAGTATACTAGGAAGCATCAAGGGGGAAATGGCAGCCCAAGCACTGAGGCAGCTGCACATTCCCCATGTAATATCCCAAATTTAGGGTCTAGAAGCATTTATCTTGCATGCATCGTTGTCAATGTTTTCTACTGAGATTCCCTCAAATCTCACTCTCCCCTCACCAACCATATATGTATGTGAACATGAAAGAGGAGTGCATGAAGATATGCAAGAAGGAAGGGTGATCGTGAATTGAAGAATTATACGTGATAATTTGTCATGTATATATTATTACATGTTTTCATTAATTGTATAAACATGCCATGAATGATGTATGAATATATACAAGGATGAATGAGTGTGAGTTTGCACATTTGAGAAGTTGAGAATACAAAGGAAAATGTAAATTTTTAATTTAGAGGGTTAATATTGATTCACCTAAGCTATAATAATAATGCTAGCACTTCCAATAAATAATAACGGGACATATGTTATGTAACCCCCTTCACATCTTAAGGCTGAGATTTAGTTCATAAACACGTAATTAATGTAGAATTAGAGACCATGGATGATTAGGGACTTAAACAACATAAAATTTCCCAAAATCAAGGTTTACAAAAACCTGTTCACAAGGTCTCACATTCACATTACAATTACAATATGGCCTGTACATGTTGATTTCATTAACAAATATCAGAGTGTAAAGTAAATTCCTGACTCACTCGGGTTCCATTCAATAAATAAGGGTTTATACAAAGGCACAAAGCCCACATACTTTTCCCTTATCTTGGGGATTACACAAAACAATACAATCTATCCCAATACATATACAATTGATCCAAAAATATCCAAATGGTTTACATGATAACCAATAACCAAAGTATACTCCTAAACCAGAGCTCTAACTACTCTTCGTCACCCGCTTTCCCTTCGATCCTTCTGCCCTGTCTAAAATTTGGTTTTTGGGAGAGTGAGATTCTAAAAAATCCCCGTAGTGTCAAATCAATCATAGTATGTACAAAAATAAGGCATGAAATCAAATCATTATCCACATAAAGCAACTACAACGACAGTTACAACGGCAAAGGCAGGCATGACTCATGTCAGCCTTACGTTTGCTCACACTGCATTGCATCACAATAATCCACACAATATATTTCACCACAGCTGGGATTCATATAAAGCATTTCATAACGCAAGCCATACAGGCAAGATCAACACATAGCCCACAGCTGGATTCACAAACACCGCCCCATGGTCGGATACACAAAAATCCATGTCAATTACGATGGCAATTCAAAGGCTAACCTAGAGATGACCAGCGTCAATCCCTATATGGCTCACACTGAAGTGCTCTGCCGTAATAGACCATGGCACACAATTCACAAAGTTTGATGATAAGTTATGCATACCAAAACATCATACACAATATAAGAGAAGAGTCACTACCTGAGTCCTTCCGGGGGTTCCCTGGCACCGGTCTTTCCCTAGAAGGGCAAATGTCAAATCCTATATTCATAATAAGTGATAAAGAGTCAATTTTCTATTCCAATTCTCAATGACTTCTTAACACTTAATTGGTTAACATTATTGCTCTTTTAGACTCAAGAATACCTCTAACAATAGCCCTAAGGGGTTGGAAGAACTATCCCAAAGATCCCTTTTTGGAAGCACAAAAACTGATTTTTCATTGCTGCACCTCGAGTGAAAATGGTCTCACTCGAGTGTTGGTACGGACAGCACCTCAAGTGCTAGAAAGTGAGGACAAGAAGTGTTGGCCCGAGAGCACAAGAACTTTCAAAGAAGAGGATCACTCAAGTGAAGAAGACCTCACTCGAGTGAGAACTCAACACTCGCAAGTGTTAAAGCGCACTCTTGAATTTTGGATGCGAGTGACAACCCGAGATGATAGATCAGCTGAAAAATACACCAGCACTCAAGTGAGAACCCTCAACACTTGCAAGTGAGGCAACACTCTTACCTCTCGCCAGGAAGTGCAATATGAAAACCGAAGGCCAGAGGGGAAAATACACTAACGCACTCGAGTGAACTCACCCTCACTCGAGTGATTTTATCAGAAACCAGAAAATGCAGAAGGTAAGACAGCACTTCCAGAATTTTTACCAAGTGATCCAAATGAACCCAATTACCAAACCAAAGCTACTCCCACACAAAAACACCCAAGGAATTCAATGGAATCATTAAAATGACCCAAATCCTACTCCATTATCATGCTTTGGTTTGAATCAACACAAATCATCAATTTTCCAAAATCACTAAACTCAATCATTACAATTCCAAATCAATCTATCTATCTCAAACTTATACCAAAACACCATTTCCACAACTATATCATGCCAAACTACCCAATGACCCATATTTTCGAAAATAAGGCAATAATCCTAGAAATTATAAACTTATTCATTTGGCATGAAACTTAGATAGATAGATTAGTCTCACTTACCTCTTTCACTTTGCCAAAGAGACTTCTTGATTAACCAACCTTCAAAATTTAGTGTGGCACAAATCAATACCAAATAGGCACACTATACACATCAAAATGAAGCTCTTAACCTAAGGAGCAACATTAAAGAAAAGAATTTGAGCAATGGAGGTCATTTACCTACCTAAATCACAAGCTTTAACTCTCTCTTTCTTGGCCAACAATGGCACCGGAATTGGAAGAAGAAAGAGAGAGGAGTGTGAGAGATGAATGAGAAATGATGATGATGGTACTCCCTCCATGTCCAGCCGAAAAGAGGGAGAGAAGAGGAAATCATTAAAATATTACCCATTTGACTTTCTCAACTCCTCAACCTTCATACCAACTTTTGCCACATGTCACCTCTTTATTGGTTCTCACCAAATAAGTCACCAATTAATCACCTTAATCCTTCCATTAGCCATTTTTCTCACACTTCTCATTTTCACTTAGTTAGTAATTAATTTCTCCCTTAATTACTAACTCATGGCCAATAATTCCATTCTTCCAATTTTTTTCCACTAATTATGACATATTAATTAATATTGCCATAAAACACATAATAATTCTAATTAAATTCATAATTATCCATAATAATCATGATTATCCCTTAATCAAAAATTGGGATATTATATGTTACACCTCCTAATGATCTATCTGAGGGTTTGGTTGATGGTGAGTGTTTTACTGATAGCCCTGAACACCATACAGTTGTAATGTTCCACATGTTCAACCACCTAGAGAATAGCACTCTTCATAATGAGCCTATCCCTCTAGAGCATGTGAATGTACAAATCAACACCAACATCGACCGTAGCTACTTGCTTCTTGTGACTAGTAAAACACAGATACAGTGGGAGGGGCTACGGGTAGCTTTGTTGTGTGGCCTCACCATATACTTAAAGTATGGAGCCCCCTACTTAAAAGAAGTCAGTCGCTCAAAAGAAGATGCCCACCAATAAGTCCAAGCCCCCTAATCAGTCCTAACACCCCACTGATCAATCCAAGCACCCCAACCAATCCAAGCCCTCCACCGATCAGTTTAGACCCCCCACTTCCAAGATGCCTACTCAATCCAAGCCTCCCACTTCCAAGACCCCTAATCAGCCTTAGAAGAGGAAGCATCCCACCCCTAATGATTAATCTGAAAAGAAGTCTTTCTCACAGAATAAGCCTATTGCTCAATCTATCTGAAAGTCCCTCCAGAAGTTCGTTGGCAAGATCTTAGCTTTAGACCCATTTACATATATCAAATTTGAGAGGGAGTTCTTTGACCAAGAAGACCAAGAGGATGTTGTAAGCGAAGAGCTTGTTTCTAAGGTGCTAAATAACAAGATGGCAAGTACAAGCTCTATGAACTTTTTTATGAGGTATTTCTTCAATTTTGATTAAATAATTTGCTATTTAGAACTTTAATTACATTTTGATATGATAGTTTCGACATTTTAGGCACCTGTACCTTGCTTACATCCTCCCCCACGGCCTCTAGGATAAGACCAAGTTCATCCGCTCTAACCATGTTAGGCACCAAGGTGTCAACATGAAGGAAGATGCCAAGAAAAGTCATGCAAGGTTTCTGGGGGTTGAATTCATTAGGAGGGCATCAGACGAAAGGGACACTTACTTCTTTGCGCCTTACATTCAAGGGTGGGAACATCAATAACTCTGCTTAAATTAGTTTTTATTTATTTTGTAATTGTCTTGATAGTGTGGTATATTATTATACTTAGGGACCACTAGATGCTCATAGTGGTAAATCCAATTGACAAAAAGATTTGGTTTTGTGACTCTATGGGTAGGGATCTAGACAGGAGACCATACATGCAGGAGACATTCAACTAGTAAGTTATCCATTCATCATCTCTTATAATTCAGTTTAGCTTGCATGTTTCTATATATATAATTTTTTGTTGTATCTTTTTAGAGCGATATATAGGTACCACACGAAGAATGGTCTCAACTATAGCAATTGCAACCTTACCGACAACTACTTCAGATACACCTTCCAATGGTAGCGTATGAGGTATACATATTATTCACCACTAACTATAATAATATTAAATTGAGGTGCACATATAGTCTATATATATGACTGACTGACAAATTTTTCTTCTAATTTCTTTATAGTACCCAATGCAATTGAACATGAGCAGTGATTGTAGGTATTACATGATGCAATACATAAAGGACATAATCACACACGGTCATGAAAATATTGATTCAAATAAGGTATATTATATGCTTAATTCGTTCATATATACACTCAGTCAGCTATATATTACAATATCTAACCTCCATCTATTATTTCCTTTTCACATAGTATTTTAATGCTTCCTACATGATGTTTAGCATCTTACAAATGGAAGAAGTGGCTAAAGAGTTAGTGGCATCTGTGTAACATCAATTGGAGTGTAAATAATACCTAGTATCACTATAAATTTATAGATATTGATGATTTGTTTAATTTGTTTAAAGTTTTAGTTTTAATAGTGTATGCATGTACATGAATAACTGTAAATATATTATGATTTGTTATATTGTTTTGTATATGAATGAAAATGTAAACATATATTGTGATATGTTCTGTAAATGTATATGCAGGGGGATCTTGAAAGCAACCCCTCCCAATTTTTTTTTAAAATTAACTTCTATAAATCACGATTGTTACCTAATAATCATTATTTATGTCAACTATATATAATAGTTGTATGGAAAGAACCATTATATATATTACCTAACAACCATTGTTGTGACCTAACAACCGTTATTTATGTCAACTATATATAGCGATTGTTTGGAAAGAACTATTATTATCATAGCAATAGGCAAATTATGGCATCACCAAGTCTCAATACATAATGAGTGTTATATTATAACCGTTATAATAGGTCAAGAATAAATAACAGTTTATAACCATAATGTATCTGTACCAAGCTTTTATAGCACCCGTATATAAGACAGTTCCAAACCGTGATATATGATAGTTAATAAATGTCATATATTGCGATTTCTTTAGTAGTGCCTAAAAAGAAATATAATTTTAGTAGTCTCATTAAAAATGAGGTGAGAGTAATAAGGCCCACACTATTAATTTTCCCTTCTTTTTGAAAACTCGAGGGAAAGAAGGCAATTTCACCCAATTTCTAAATCTCATTTTAGGTTATGTAGCATGACTATTCATTTGTCAAGTTTATTGACCCAAATTATAATTTGTGTATTTCATATGTCTTTTATAGGATTTTCCCTAAGAAAAAAGTCATTTTCGATCGTTTTTCAAACATACCCATTGTTTATACTACCTTCTCTATCTTTAAATACATATTTATTCTTATTTATAAGTGACTTTCAACATGTTTCGCCGTAACTAAGAAAAACTATAAATTTCATTATTTTTACTATAAAATTTAACAAATTTTCAACTTTATCCCTATTTAATATACACTATAACCTATAAGAACAAGGTCTACATAATAAGAAATAAATCGTAAAATATTTGACTTTAAAATACAACCAAATAAAAAAATTTTCTCTCTATTTTTAGTAAATAGGATCAAAACTCGTATGGTACTTGTTAAAATCACTAACATCAAGGAAGTTGTTGGTGTTTAAATTCCTTTTTTTTTTTAAAAAAAAATCTACCTTAATTAAATGTTTTATGATGGGAAAATTAGGGAGAAGGACTAAGGAAAAATGAAATTTATTGTAAAGGATCTTTAAAAATGTAATTATTTAGAGGGACCAAATTTCAAAATATAAATTTAAAAATACTAAATTACCCTCGGTCAAACTTCCTATAGTCCTTCCTTCAATCTGTCTCACATTTTATTTTAAAACTAATATGAATTTTATTGTTTACCAAAATTATAACCACCAAAATAATGACAGTACATGATAGTTTTTCAAATTTTATTTTCCACTAACATTGCATAATCATATGATCAATATATTAACATTAAATGGATTTTTTTTTATTTTTGAAACTCACATGAATTTATTTTAAATTAAAACTAAATTATGCAAAATCCTTTTTCAATAAAAATTTTAATATAACCAATAAAATCTATAATAAATCATAATATAAAAAAATATGACTCATTTTTCATAATCTCATTATACCAACATAAAATTTGTTCTTAATTTGACATGTCATAAATTTTAAATTGTTATCAAGATTATATCAATTTTGTATTATTAGATTTAGATGCTTCAATTTTTGACACAATTCAGTAACATTTTAATCACTTTTGTCATTTGAGCCTACACAACTAGCTATGATCAAATTTCAAATGGGTTTAATATTTTTTTTTGGTGAACAAAATTTATTTTATATCAGATTATATAAATCAGAAATAAACTTAATGATATAAATGAATCGATATATACTTTAATAATTATATGACATATTGGTTATATGATTATGTTGATGTTTGTAGTACCCTTATCTTATTTCAACATTATTCAAGGTATTAGCGTGCAATTCAGTGGGCACATAGGAATAGTATAAATATACTGATAAAAAGTGCTCAATTACAGAAATTTCCCACAGGGATTGTATAAAACAATTACAAATAATGTAGTCACACATGGCTACTAGGGTATCTAAACCCGTTTAATGAAGCGCAGACATCCTCCCATCTTCGTTCCACCACTGCATTCCTCTCGTGCAATTCTCTTCTCTGCTTTCACATGTCTAAATGGTTGGTTGGGGAGGGTGAGATTCGGGGGAATCTTAGTAACAATTAGTGCTAACAAACTTACACAAGAAATGCTTTGTATATGACATGTTTGCTTACATAAAGTCATGCCAATATAATGACATATATGCATACTCAATATTTAACACATTACACTAATAACCATAGTATAAATAAAACAAAGCTTCACTCATTCACATATACTTTATACAATTCATCAAAGCAATTAACACATCAATACACAAGCACACATATCTGGTTATACAAGTTAGGAAAGTTCACTACCTCTTGTCTTTGAGTCCTCCTCTTATATTGCTTCTTCTTTGTTACATTATTAGAGCCATGACCAATGAACCTTTAGTGTGGCTACACTAGCCCTAAGTGATTAACTTAACCCTTGGAGTTCAAAAAAATTACATTTGGTCATTCCCTTCTTAAATTCGCATGGTAGCCAAAAGCTGCCAGCATTTTGACCAAACTTTGAAAATTCCTAACTAATTCTATAAAACTTCAATTTGTATGGTTCAAATTCCTACTTAAAGCTCTTTGAGTCTATTTTAAATATAAAATATTACTAAGAGCCAATTCTAGCCACAAAATTCCAAAATCATGACCAAAGCCACATTGGTCTAAGATTCTGTCCAGATTTATTACGTAACTTCAAAAACTTATAATTCATAGTATACTGATCCAAATGGCACAAATGACCTATCAAATTAAAGCTTAATAAGTCTACTTTCATACTTAAAATTTTCATAGCCATTGGACCAAATTTGGTTAGACAAAAACACGTCACAACTAATTTGCCTCAAATCTAGCAGTGTTCACCAACAACTTTTCAAGTTCTAATTTATACAATTTGTATCCAACTCAACTAAAATCACCACCATACCATATTCCCACTCCATTTTTTCCAAGGAATCCATTGGAAACCTCAAATTTGGCAAAATCCCAGTCCTTCTACATGCCCTGTTATGACCGAAATTAGGGTTTCCAAACAACAATTCACAAATTCACAATCTAACCACTAAACTAGGTTCATATGCTTCCGAAACCTCATATAACCACAAGTATATGAGAAAAGCATCAAGAAACCCTAAATACACTATTTGGTTGAAATTAGGGCAGCAAAGAAAAGACCCAAAACTTCCACCAAACAACACAATACATAAGTCAAAAGGAAGCTAGTGCTTACCTCTTGCTCTTTCTTAAACTCTTCCTTTAATTCTCCACCTTTGGCTCTTGCTAGAAGACTCAAAACACCTCCTCTTGAAATTCTAAAATCATAGAAATGAAGCTCTAATCAAGTGGAACAATGTTTATGAAGATCTTTTGAGCTACAGAAGTGATTTAAGAGGTGAAATGAGACAAGATCACCTACCTCTCTTCTTTACTCTTCAAACTTCACCTTTCTCTTTCCTTTTTCTTTTTCTCTTCTTCTCTTCTTTTCCTCTTTTCTTTTGGTGCTAGCCGACTTTGAGAGTGTGTAAATGAGGAGCATGGTATTTTAATATCAATCTTCATCTATTGGGAATACTTGGCCGAAAATGAGCTAAAGAGAAAATAGAGAAATCCATGTGTCACATTCTCATGATTTCTTACAAAAGTTGAAGGGTTAATTAACCATGTGAGGTATGGTTAAATTAAATTGATCATTTCTCTTTCCTCTTCTCTTTTGCGTGACCAAAATAATGACCTAAAGGAAGAGAAAATGATCCTTGAATATAATCATATTTCCACCTCCCCACATATTTCTTAAAGTGCTTCCAAAAGTCACCATTCATGTTCAATATTCATTTTCTCTTTCTTGCCTCATGTTGGACGAAAATGATGGGCTTTGGAAGGGTTAAAATGCTTCTTGAATTACGCTTATTTTATCTCTTCAATATTACTTTTAATTTACCTACAATACAATTGTTGACTTTTCAATACATCCTTTTACTTGGTCAATATTACTTCAACTCTTGGCATATTTAACTCAAACATTTATTTCCCCTTTGCCTCTCATGGTTGGATGTCCCACACTAGAAAAAAATGGGAAAAATATTGGCTTTTAATTTTTATTAGTCAAATGACTATTTTGCCCATACATTTTTGCATTTAATTTGGACCTTCCCTTTTCTTTGTATTTGGCCACAATTTACATGTTTTTTGAGCCCAAAAATTATACTCTTATATTCTCTATTGTTGGGCTTCAAGAATGGACTTTTATGAAGACACAAATCATATGTTATGTCTTATTGTGGCCCAAAAATTCATGTAGTCACCAATTGCACTGTTGGCCCTTTTCAAGTGCCTCATAATTCACCATTTTATTCCCTTTAACATAAGAAATTTTGGTGATTGAAATTTGGGATGTTACAATTTTAGCGGAAAATAAAATTTAAAAAAAAAAAGATCCTCTCATGGATAATTTTTGCGGTTTTAATTTTAGTGAAAATTACTATTCAAGTTAGTTTTAGAATAGAATGTGTGAGATTGAAGTAGAAACTATATGAAGTTTAACCAAGGGTAATTCTGTATTTTTAAATTAATATTTTGAAATTTGGTCCTTCTAAATAATTACATTTTTTAAGATCTTTTACAATAAATATTACTTTTCATTGGTCCTTCCTCCTAATTATCCCTTTTATGATTGTAAAGTTAATTATTAGGATTGAGATGAGTCACAATGGTAAAGTTATTTATTAGAGGTGTGCTTAGATTAACGGTGGCAAAAGTGACTTTTTTCAATATGATTTTTGCAAACGTAAGATAGGGTAAAAATTAGATTATGTAATGTAATTTATGTTTGGATTGGCTTTTGAAAAAATCAGTTTGATAATCTGAAACTTGATTGCATGATTACTATAAAAGTAAGTTTAGATGTAAACTGACTAAAAAGAATATCAATTTAATAAAAATAAAAATAGTTAATGCATCATTGTGTAAAATTTGAAAATACTAGATTACTTAAATTTTAGGGGAAATTGGAGAAAATTCCCCCTTTAAAAATTTAATTGGTGAAAATAACCTCAATCAGAATACTGTTATTTTATCAGGCTATTCACACCAATTAAATTTCTAATAGATAGTTTTTCCTGATTTCCCTTAAATTTATTATTATTATTTTGCTTGGATACTTTTATAAAAAAGGATAAAATTGGAAAATAATTATTATTAACCTTTTAGTGAACTTATATTTTAGAACAAATTTTTTTTCTACAAGTGGACTTATAAAATAGGGAAAATTAGAATGAAAGACCTAGAAGAAAAGTTATTTATTGATTCGGACCGTAAAAATTATAATTATTTAGGAGGATCAAACACAAAAGTATAAAATTGAAAATACTAAAATGCCCCTAATAAAATCTTTCGCATTCCCTCCTACATTCTCTCCCACATTCTATTTTTAAAACTAATACACAATTCTAAATTTTACTCAATTAAAAAAAAATTTTCTCAATTTTCATTTTTATAACTTACATAGATATCTATGGAAAAAATTACACATTCTTTAATTTTGTCAAAATTATAATTTTTCAAAAAGAAAAAAAAAATTAATCAAAAAATTTATATAATTTTAATAAAACTCAAGGTTTTTTATAATTTATTATATATGTTAAACCAAGAAATTTTAAACGATTTATTTTTTTAGAAGAAAATTTATGTGTGTTAAGAAAATTCATTTAATGTTAATAAAATTAAAAAATCTAAATAATTTATTATATCTAAATACTTAAATGATATATTGATTAAATAAATATGGAGCTTGGGGAAAACATTAAAAATATAAGTTTAATCATTGTTAATTAAATAATGTATTTATTACATAAATATGAAACTTGGTGGGGAAAAGAAAGATTTGATGATGTGATATGGGAATGATGAGTGATTTTAGTTATTTTTTAATTATGAATACAAGAGATAATAGATGAAGTTTAGTTAGGAGCAATTTAGTAATTTTAAATTTATATCATTATGTTTGGTCTTTCTAAGTAATTACAATTGTTATTGCCCTTTATAATAAATATGATTTTCTCTAAGTCCTTTATTTTAATTTTTCCGATAAAATAAGGACCATAATGTTATTTTAATATTAAAAAAGGTGGGACCTAATTGGCATTTAATTTCTTCTCTATGGTAAAAATGTTTTCTCTCAAATGCCAAAAGAAAAAATTTTGGCTTATGGCTTAAAGTTACTTTTAACCCAGAAGTTAAATTGGAAAAAAAGCTAATTGTTTTAAGTCAAAAGTCACTTTTTCATCTTCAATCATACGACTTGGCCTCCAAAACATAATCCAAACATAGCCTAGGACTACGGAAAAGTCATTAAATAAGTGTTTAGTGGAATCATTCATGTGCAAAATGAAGGAAAATGACAACCTGGTAGCTTAGGGAAGCATATATTAACGGAATCTTTTCTTTACTTTTCCTCTCTAAATCATATCAATCATCAATCATCAAATATCAAATGTCAAATGTATATCTCTAAACCTTGTCTGTCTACAGTAATTGGTCTTTAAACAACTACTTGGCATCTTAATTGCAAAACTAGTGGCCGCTTAGTGCAGCAAAGAAGCATTGGTCCATGTCAACTAATAGTATGGTGTCCAGTCATGACCAATGAATGGTTCAAACTGTTTCTCCATTCCATATTAATCAAAGAATGGTAGTCATATCGGAATATAGAGGACAAAAATAAACGTGTGGCTGGCCCAAGGATAATCTCCATTGGTTGATTGACTATGCTACATACTGCGCCATTAATTGCAGCGTTCATTTACCAAGTATCCATTTCTTTAGCCATACACCGTCGTTGGCCATGTTTGTACTGCAGATGAATTAAAAAACCCCAGTCGTACTCTTGATTGCCTATATAACGAGGTTGCTCTTAATGGACTAAACACGTTCTAAAAAGATATCAAAATACTTGATTTACTCACGATGCCTGCCTGGGATGTTACCTCCTTCACTCAAGTGGATGACTCACACAACTTCTGGGTCATTTATGCGAACGTCATTGTTGGCTTTTAGGATATTCCTCATGAAATGAGCCATCACAAGTTCACCTACAATGCTGTCTTAATTGATGAAAAGGCCCACCCAGCAACCACGATACCGTTATTAATGTATACATAACTATTTTTTGTTACCACATTTTTTCCATTATGAGTGACGCTTTCTCTTATCTTTTCAGGGAAATATTGTGTTAGCAGTTGCTCGTCATCAATATATGATTAGGAGGTTTTGTGGTGTTTTGGTTCTTGGATTTACGTTTGTTTTCAGACATTTCATAGTTGAACCCAGTCTTAACATCATCAACCCAGGCCTGAAGATTGTTATGGAGCCCTTCACTTAGTTGGAGTTGCTGGTCGATTTCATAAGGGCTCCTCCAATAATATTCCAGCCACTACTACTTACATTGGTTGCGACTACCTAAAATGAGCCTTACCTCATCAGTAAGTCGTTTCTCATTTTAACGTTCTATTGCCATTGTTTTTTGTCACATAACTGGATTCTAACACTGACTACTTACTCTCCGCTCCTTTTAGATGTTGTAGGGCTTGTCACGGCAGTGTATGGTGTTAGTGACATACAAGTAAATGGGGAGACACTATTCGAAAACAATTTTGAGATTAGGACGAGTGGTAAATCTTTAAAAAATTATTATTGCTTCATGTTTTTAAATAATGCTAGTCACTCCATAGTGTATGTTTTTACATACTAGTGTACTGTACTTTAAATCTTCCCACCCAGTGGAAATCCATTTCATTGTTGTTTCAGAGTCACTCCGGCATTCTGGGCTTGCATAAATTATTCAAATGTTGTTGTTAAGGATGACGTTGTGGTTGCACTCATCTGGGTCAAGACGGAATGAATTCGTGGTATACTTTTGTCTTTTGTCTGACTTAGAAGTGAGATTTTGGTTATTTAACAACCTAAAAACGTTTAAATTCGTTTTCACATGTGGGAAGATTATTTTCATGAGCTATTGTGATATTTCTGAGGCCCTTTTTAGCTACAAGAGTCGTGCTATGGATGAATTTTGGGCAAAGCTTGAACATCTTCGGACTGCCAAGGATGTCAGTCGGGAATCCTCTCCTAAGGCTTGACTGGACATGATCGAAAAGTTTCAAGATCTCATTGTTGCAACCTTTTGTTCTATATTAGTGAACCCTATATTATTTTACCTTCAATATTTTAGTATCTACTTTTTGCACACTTGATCAAGACTTACTACTATCTGGAATTATCATGTAATAGATCATATGTCAGAGAAGAAGTTATGTACTTTTCTGTGTATCAACTTTTTGGAAAAAGTCAGTTTAATTTTAATATTACGTATGATTAATGTTAGTTGTTTCCATCATGGATCCAATTGTATGAGGGAGCCCGTTTATGCTCATTTGATGCACCAAATAGTCATTTCTCTCCACGTGGATAAACTATTGATTTTGTTGAATAATATTTGTTGTGAAAAATACCAGATAAACATTCATAACAAACTGCTGTATAAAAAAAAAGTTTCCCAATACAATTCCATTATGGATTTGAAAATTTGTTTAGAATCTCAATGAGTATTAATGAAGCGTTAGGTACCTAGGTGGAATGTCATTAATTAATTTTGAATGGAGAAACATTTTCAACCATTCATTGGTCATGACTGGATACCATACTATCAGTTACTCGCATGTAATTAAAGGTATGGTCCTGGACATTTATTAATGACTTAACTTCCAGTTGAAATAGAATTAGATGCTATAACAATTAATGTGACATTTTCATATTTAAAATTGTGAGGTAACTTCACAATGTTGCCCTAAGCATTCATTCTCTGGAAACTCTCCTGTTTGTTTGCTTATCTCATAATGGTGTCGAAACAACTTATCAGCATAGATGAACAAATGCCAGGCACACCGAGTGGAATTATTAGGGTTAACATCGATCGGATAATTTCTAGGTATGTTAATCGATCCAGTGTTTACCACAAACATCCTGTCAAGGAACTTGAGTCCGTCTATGTCGTCGCCTTCGATAGCACGGTTAGTCGTTAACAATCTTTGATGAAACTCTTTATGCTTCTCAGCCTGTTATCATGAATTCTTCTCTTGACTTTGTAAATGACTATCGTTTTGGTAAAGAAGGAAGCGTGCGTAGTTGTTAGATTTAAGTCACAGGACGTTATGGACAAGCACTATTGGAAGTTGTCCGAAGGGGCTGGATACGAGATTGGAGGTTTCATTTGTAAGGGAAGGCGGTGAATTTGTCCACCCACGGCTGCACATTGATGTCACTCGAAGCTCGCTAGTGTTTATATCATTGCATGAGCATTTGCCCAAGCACTGTTTCATAATGTGGTTGATAGATGATATCAATTGGTGGGGCGTTCGGGTTAATGGTGACCTTATTGGTATAACCCTTTTTATTTTAAGTGATTATTGTCCCAATTTATGTTATATATTGTTCTTCCATTTATTGAACTTTACTTGTCTAAAATGTTACAGGCAGACTCCTGCACACCCATTATTACTCGTCTATGTCTAAATGGGATGGAATTTATTCCTCCAAGCTAATATTGTGCATTAAAGACAAGCGGTATCGCATTTTCTCTTGTAAAAAATAAACAGTTTTCTTAATATAGCTTCACAACTAATTGTGTTTCTCATTTTTTCCTTCTTTCAGCAAGAGGTTTAAGGCAACCTGTGTGTTGTATGGTATGGCCCTCGAACACACAATCCCACAACTGGAGATGTTGAAAGGAACTACTGGTGCTTTCGTTGCAATTCAGTATGGAGTTATCGCTGAAATATTGCCAAGAGGTTGGTTGATCAAACCCTACGTACTCTGCGGAGTGATTAGCCAATATAGTCAAACTCATCTAAGAGTTTTTCTTCACATGTGTTGTTTTGACAACTCATCTGGATGCCACCTGTGTATTCATAAATCCACCTTATGAAGAGTAGCTGATGCTAGGAAGGCAGTAATGGGCATTTAGAAGGTTAACATTGCTTCTTCTTTTTTTATGTTTCACTCCTTGTTGTGACTACCAGGATGGTCGATCCTAGTCAGGACCTACATTTTCTAAATTGGAATTATGATGCAAATGATGTTGTTAGAATACAATGACGGTTATGCTTCTATTGTTTATGAGAGTTGTCATATTTCATTTTTTATCATCTTAGTGTGCTTATGTGTTCAAAAATACAAGTATGACATGTTAATACAAATAAAAATGATTTATTAATTAATTATAAATAACTAGCTTAATCAATAAATATGACAAGTAAATACATTTCACGTAAAATCACTTCTGACATATAACATAAATACCATTTAATATGATTTCTTAATTGATGAAACATGACTCGATTAGCATCCTCAATATTGAAACCAATGTATTAAAAACCGAACCGGACCGGCCGGTTCAGACCGGAAACCGGTGAACCGGTCACCAGACCGGTCCAGTTAAGGTCAAAAAACCGGGGTCTAACTTACCCGGTCGACCCGGTCTGAACCGATCCAACCCGGGGTGAACCGGTTTGTCCCTTTTTTAAATTTTTTTTATTTTTTAAAATTTTTTATATCCCAAACGACATCATTTTGTCTTTTTTGAAAATTATTTCTTTGAAATTTTTTCATTTGCAAGGAGTTTTAAAAGTATTGTGGAATATTTATGCTGTTTTGCACTGGTTGGAGTAAAATCCTTATATATTTAATGATACTTTTATAGGTATTAGGTTCACAAGGTTATAATTGATTATTGGTTGAAAAAAAAACTCTTATGTAGTTTTTTAAATAGTATACATGAACATTTAAATTATATATATTTTTTAATTAACCCCAGTTTGACTCCCGGTCTGACTCCCGGGTTAACCCCGATCTGAATCACTAACCCTTGACTCAGTGTCTCGACTGGTTCAATGTCCGGTCCGGTTTTCAGTACCTTGATTGAAACACGCTACAAGCATCTCCATTTTGGATTATTTTGTTCCATTACATATCGAATATTACCCAAGAAGAATTTGAGAATGAAAACTGGCACAAATGGAAAGGTGAATGCATTCAAAAGGTAGACGTGTGCATAAAGAAAATGATGCTTCCATTGGTCATTTAGTATTGGTGTTCGTAGATAAGGTCCTGGCTGTGGTCATTATGAAGCTGTCGTTAGTTGGGTGTTAATATTGTCATAATTGGCGTTAGGGTATTATTGCTCATGTTCCCAACATGCATGCTGCCGCAAACCCGTCTGGGAAGTGTGTCCATTATGACTTTGTATTTCCTGTTGTTTTCATACGCAATTAATGCCAATAGATATGCGTGTAAATAAGCTTCGTTGCACCCGAATCTTCTTCTAATTGGGTTAATACGCCACATGCCACGTGTAATAGCATCGGGTAGGCATATTAGACATGCACATGCTTCTTTATCAGTATTTTTATTGAAGAAACAATTTGTTCAGAAGAATGCTTTATTGTCTACCGAGTAAATTAGATGGTCATTATTGTCAGCAGTATTAGTAACCCTTTTTACACCTGATACTTGATTACTGAAATTGAAACCTTAATTGTCTTCCCCGCCCAAAACTAAGCATATAACAGTGTTTATATTCACGTCAGATACCCTCACAACTCTGTATTTACATCTTTCTGAACACTGAAGACTTCTGAATAACAAGTATGATTATTATACGAGTTATACATAATTAGTTTACTAAGCTTACGATAATATATTGCATTACAGTTTGGTGATAGCATAACGTCCTTTAGTTTTTTCAACTTTTGTGTTCTAGATGATGAAGGAGGACCTCTTTAGAAATGTTGACGATAGCAAGGATACCTGGTTAGTGCATGCAAAGGTTCTGAGGAAGTGGGTCATTCGACAAAAGGCACCTTCTTATGGTGTTTGGAAGATTGAGATGGTTTTGGTCGATGATGAGGTGCATCTTAAATTCTTCACTCATTTATCCCTTTTACGGATTACTATTCGAACAGTTTAGTGGTTGAAAGATATTTTAAAACTTATTTAATCTTTGTGCCTTCGATAATAATCATGAGTTATATATATTCAGCTCACCAGAGTTGAAGTCAATGTCACTCATCGCAACATACTAGATTGTTATAGAGATGAGCCTAAGGAAGGTGTTGTCTACAACTTTCAAAACTTTGAGGTTGTCGAGAACTGTGATAAATACAGGTTTATAACTCACCCATGGAGGTTCATTTTCCATCCTCATACATACATTGATGATTCAGAAATTAGCATCCATGATCAAGCATATCACTTCATGGATATATTGCAAATACATAATGGCAATGTACAAGACGATGGCTTCATTGGTATGTGCAATTTACACTCTTCCTCGAAAAATCTTGATCAGTTCGATTGGTGGGACTGTAAAGTAATGTTCAATGAATACGTTGGCTTATTGAAATTTTTTTTTCATGGATGTGCACGGTTTCCTCCAAGCCTTCGGATGACTTCAAAATCAGAAGAGAGAGTGTGACGTTGTCAAAAGGCTAAACTTTACAATCTCTGACTAATAGTGAGCGTCACGACCGATTTAATTTATTATAATTGAACATGCAGATTGTGCTTGCAATGATTAATAAGAACATAGCTAATATTGAACGATCTGTAAACATTAGCATATGCTCCTACATTCATGCAGTGAAAACGCTATCAACGTATCTTTGTGGGGTAGTTGTGCTGAGGAAACGTACAATAAGAAACACGAAGACATGGAACCACCAATCATTGTGCTTCTGAGATTTGGAAGGGTTAATAGAAATACAGGTAAGGGAGCTTGAGACCCGCAGATTGTTTGATAAAATATTATTCATTACGATCTGAGCACACATTTATTTACGTATACAATGTTTAAATACAAACAAATGTGGTACAAAGTTTGGTCATCTAAGCAATGCTTTTACTACAACAGTCGTAACTTTCAACCCAAACATACCTAAGGCAATTATTTTGAAGGAAAGGTATGTGGAATTGGATGTTCCTTTTAATTTTAATATATATTACTATTAGGTTCGCATCATTTTAACGTTCTGTTTGATATCTTTTTATTGTTGATATTCAATTCCTGTAGACTCAGTCAAGAGTCACAAGGCAAACAGCTTTTCAGCCAAATTACCAATGTTGATTATCCTACATACACTAGCAAGTCCTTGCTTTCTTTTCGAATAAGGATAACAATAGCCGACATTGGTAAAATTGACCAAGTAGACGTCTCGCTGACTCCTTCGAAAGCATTATCAATTTATTTCATTTAATTAACATGATAATTACTTAATACCATTTGTCCACTTTTTTTTTTTTTTTGTGCATATCCACTTTAACTATTCGAAGTTTCAATCTTTGTTCTTCAGGAGTGTGACGTGGTTACAAGAGTCACTATACAAAAAGTTGAAACCCTATATGGTCGGGTGTATGATGCTTGTCCATGTGATAAGGAGCCTGAATATCAATCAAATAGTTCTCTTAGATGCACCAAATGTGACAAAGAAGTACTGATGACTGTACCTAAGTACGTTTACAATACTAATATATGAGAAATAGCAATTTAAAGAGAATGAAAATATAATCAAACATTGTCGGCATTTTTTTCTTTGCACAGATTAAAGATACATTATAAGGTCTTCAATGCAATTGGACAGTGTTCACTCATGTTTTTTGACTGCCATGCTACCGAACTTTTAGGAAAATTTGCCCCTAAGATCAGGGAGGATATGCAAAGGGTCGGGTTTTCTTTCCATTAAATCCAATATTATCTTTCACTTCGATGGGCATAAGGAGATCTAACTTAGCTACGCTGTGGTGTTGAAACAAGAGGGCAGGAGATCTTCCTTTCTGGAAGAGTTGGATGATATTGCTGGAAGAGTGATAGTTGTAAAGCTTAGGATCAAGAGTCACAACATCAAACACAGAACAAGTAGCATTGCTGTCACACAACTTGCTACAGAAAATCACTTGGTTAAGCAGTTTACATATATCGCTGGGGGTTAGTTTAAGAAGAAGTCTGACATATTTTTTATAAATGGTTGAAGTATTTTCTGCCAACTATATGAACAAACCTGTGTATTTGATATGTGACCCTAACACTTCAACAATTTGTCATTCACAGGATGCACAACAAATAGTGACTGAAGCATGAATTTGCCCAGTATATGTCTGATGATCGAATTCTTATTTCACTAACGAATGCATATGTTATTATGATTTCAGGAGTCATCTGCTTCGAGACACACTACAAACACTTTGAGCCATGCCGTTGCCCATGATGACGATGATCCAACCGAGCGACAGCTTATTACCCCACCTGAATCCAGTGTAAAGAGTAAGGTTATTACTGGTGTCATCGCACTTGACTGGGATGATGTTGGGCTTGCGGATTTGTCAACTCCAAGGTTCAGTTCCACCAAGCTCCTGCAAAACATTAAGAAGGAGAAGTGATGATATACTTTTAAGGAGATTGCTACATGTTTCCAATTGTGTTCCGGAATGGATATTACTTATTTTAAGTTCTCATTTTGCTTTAGTTAGTGTCATGCCCAACCATGAGGTCAATGTCATTTGTTTAAGTTTCCCGTTTAGGGTTCAATTTGTCGTTTCATCAAATCCATTATGTTACTATATATGCATAACTTATGGTTTCGGTACCATTGCTTTGATGATCACTTTAAGGAATTAGTTACATGTTTAATAGTGCTGTGGTGCATTACTAATCTTTTTGGCTATAATTAGTTCCACTATCCAATCACAATATTTGGACAAAGGCGTAGAGAAATTAACTTGGGCTCTTATACGTACGATGGACGGCCCAACATATCAAAGCAACGATAATCATTCAATCGCTTGTCTTATTAGTGCTGACCACTCCTTAGCATTATCGTCAAACTAGAAATAAGAAAAAAATGGTAAAAAACGTCTACATGAAATTATGAGATGTAATATTATAGAATGCACATGTATGTGGTGGCAGAATTAGAATTTTGACAAGTCTATGGTAAAGTCCAGCCTAGTATGGCTTGAGAGAAAGAACCCATATAAAGGTGAGATGAGCAAAATAGATATATCCCTGAGAGACTTTCTTATATTATATTTCTTTTTTCCTAACTGTGTTCATATCGTGATCTTTTAGCATTATTACTAGTGACTTTTGCTAATTTGAAGAATGTGATCAAGAGAACTCATCACTTTTATGCTAGAATATAACTGAGTTCTTTAATTGCAAATACCTATATTCTGAGATTCCTTATTTCCCTAAATTAAACTGATTTACATGAAGGTATTTTTGGTTGTGTTTATTACAAGAAAATAAAATATGATAATTCTATCATTTTTAGCATTGATTTTGTGCAATATCTTCTAATCCAAAATAATTATAATATTTACGTTTAAGTACGATAGCAATGATAACATCTCATAAATAGATATAAAATTATATAATTAAACGGAGACTTATCACCCGTCCATGCTAATTGTTTTCTAGAAGTTATACTTCGTTATGAGATATTCCTTTGGGTTTGTTACTTGTTATGTTCACTTAAATAAACACTGTAGCGAAATGAATCCATAGCTATGTTAATCATCATCGGTATGATTTTCCCATATTTATGTTAAGATTTTTAAGATTTTATATATAGTACTTTAAATGTACGACTACTTCCACCTAATGGTATCCAATAAATTGATTAAATTAATTTAGTTGGTCCTCGTGCAGATTGTGGGATGCATCAGTATTGGATACATTTATTTAAAGTTGGTCAGAAATGACTACGCCTTGGAACACAGCAGGTTCACATTATATCCTTGCATGACCTACGATGAGGTGTATCATTAATATTACATAGTCCCAAATGTATATGCACCGTGAAAAACTACCGGTCAAAATGTTTTAGGCAGACACCTTCGGCTGTGGTACGGGTTCAGAAAAGTGAATGATGATGTGCCATCCGTGCCATTAGGAATAAGGGTTTATATATTGCTAACTGCCATTAAAAAGAAAGACGTCAGTCCATTATATCATTGTTATTAAGTGTCAATATTCATGTTAATTTGTGAATGGCGTTAGCTATATAAGTAGTGTACTTGCTAAAAATGACTTTCAGAATTTTCAGAGTTGCAGCTAGGCAAGAGATCGTGAGGGAGATGAGAGACTGCACAACTGGACGTCACTGTTCTAGAGGAGGTAAGCTCAACATTCTCTTTTATGCTCTTTATTTTATTCAAATGTTCATGTTTCGCATGATGAGTTTCGTTATATGATTATATTTCGATTTCATGGTACTATTTAGGAAAAAGTCTGATAGGAGGAATGCTAGAGAAAGAAGATGTTCATACATCATTTTCAGGTGGCCCTCATTTACAAACCCCTATAAACGAATGTGTCAGATCCTCAAATGGAAATAGTATATGTCCACAGTCAGAGGTTATTGACCCAGGTTCTCAACAGCTACCTCGTCCGGTGTTGTTAGATGTGTCTAATATCTATCACTGTCCAGCATTAAATCATGACAGTCAATCCGTCTTATCCATTTCCAGCTCCTCAATGGGGTTAATCTCCAGTTCATCTAATTTACAAGCTGTTCCTCGAAGGAAGAAGACAAGGAAATCGAAATCAATAATACAGGAAGTAAGCACAGATCTAGATACCAGACTAAACCTGTAGAAGCACCGAAATAGAAAAGACAGATCCACAATTATAGGTGTCATTAGTCAGAAGTTATTCAGTGATTGCACGATATTGTAGACTATTTGCTATGTTCACCGTTAATCACTCTTTCCTTGTCTCTATTCTTTGTCCTATAAATATCATGTAAATCCTCTCATATTAATACAAGCAATTCAGTCTTTCAATTCTTTTCATGGTATCAGAGCTGTGGAGAAGAGAATAATCGAAATTGAATAAAATATACTAACCGTAGTGTTCGATTTCCCTATCAGAACCAGCATCAGCGATATCCGAGGTTCTCCATCCCTAACAGAACAAGAAACGGCACCCTCTGAGTTCTTCTTCATCAATCGGTAGGTTCATTGTCTACATTCCCTGACATTGTCTGTTTCCCAACATCCTCATCTACAGACGCACCCAGTCTCGGCCTCCCACTCGGTCGACTTCTCTCTGTCATCTCCATCATATCTGTCATTTCTGTAACCCCCTGCCGTAATTATATCCGAAATACGCGATTTAAAGTGAATTAGAGACTAATAAGAAACAAAACTACATTTTACAAACCCATCTACCAGACGGGGTTTTCATAAATACCTTTCGAAATCATTTAGAAACTTGGTCTCATAATCACTTTTCGAATACAATTACCACGCGAAATATCACATTCATAACAAATCAGAGTACACAAAAATAATCCCGGCAATGCCGGGTTCCATACATTAACTCAAAGCCTTATAGGGCATATTCACCCCTACAAGCCCTCATGTGGGGATTACACAAATCTTTCTCAAATACATATCCAATTACATACTCAAATATACATCCATATCATATATAATTATCCCAACATCTATGATAACCAACTATCAGAATGACAACCCGAAGGAAGTCCTCCTCGCCCTTAGCTGCATGCTCCATCTTCGATCCACTACCCTGTCTGAAAGGTTGGTAGGGGAGGGTGAGATTCGAAAGAATCTCAGTAGGAAACAAATACCAAAATGCATGTATGATAAGTGTATAATGCATGACATGCTTGCAATACATATCATATGCCCATACCATGACACAACTGCATGCTCAATGTTTCAACAACACACTCATGGCCACAGCATAAATAGAAACAGAGCTTCAAACATCATATATGTTCCACATAATCAAGCAAAGCAATAACATGCATCAACACATTAACACAATATCATATACAGGCAAGGAGGTAAGTTCCCTACCCTCTTTCCACGTATGCTCCAGCTCCGCTTACTTGCAATCAGAACGAATACCAAACCACGTCCAGAGCGAATATCAACCCTATAACCAAAGCAAGGACATAGGGTTATTCTCTATTCCAAAACCTTACTTTCATATCACTTAAAGTTGGTTACCATTCATGACCTTTAGGTGGCTAATCGAAGCCTAAACATATGCCTAAAGGCTTGGGAAACACTTGACCAAAGATCACCTTTTAAAAGTCCAAAATACTGATTTTTGGTGGTGGGCCGCGGCCCAAAATCCATGGGCTGCGGCCCAAAACTGTCCAGAGACGCTCAGAAACATTTGGGCTGCGGCCCAGAATCCACGGGCCGCGGCCCAGAAAACCCAGTTTCTTAGCTGAACTTCCAAAAATCATAACTAATTCCACAAAAATCGAAATGAGGTGATCCCAAAGCCAAATGAAAGCTATTCAAGTCCTCTACACAGGAAAAATATTGGCCAATACTGGGAATCACCACACAAGTCCAGATTTACACAAAATCCAACATGGCTCCAAAACAGAATCCAGTTTCGTCCTCAAACATTGGACAAACATAAATCCCAGTTCACAAAACGAAATGACACATATTATATGTTCATTTTGAAGCTTAAGATGTGAACTTCAAGACTGGAAAGTTTCAGAATTTTCTAACATCATTTGCCCATTCAAAACGGCAACACAAACAGACTGCCCAGACAGAATTCTCACTGGACAGAATTTCCAGTTTTGCAACCATTGTATCCAATCCAATTCAAACCAATTCCAATGATTAAATACCACAACATGACATCATTTCCAACATAAAACACAACCCAATTCATCCAATCCAAAATCACAAGAAAATCAGGGCAAAATTCGAAATTCACAAAGCTCAACCAAAACTCACAAAACTTAGATCAAAAGTCTTCAAATACTCACCTCTTCCCCTTTCTCAAACCAACTCTTTGATTCTCCATCTTTCCAAATTTCCTCAAGCCATCAACCACCTCCAATCAAGAATCTAAAACCATAGAGATGAAGCTCTCATCACTATGAACAACTTTATAGAAGGTGATTAGAGCATTAGAGGACAAGAAACAAGCTAAATCTCACCTTGATTCTTTCTCTTTCCTCCTCCACTTGGGCGCCATGGAGTCTTGAGAGAGAGAGGGAGTGAAGATGAAGATGATGAAGAGAGAATCAGGTTTTTAGGGCCAAAAACCGTCCAAAATAAAGAGAGGAAAGAGGGAAAATGAGTTGAAATCTTTGACCAAATCCAAGGGCTCAAATTGTGACACTTGTAACACCCTTATTCAATCTCTATGAGTTCACATGAACCCACACACATGGGATTCCACCCACTTAATCTCTACACAAATCAATCTCAACCATTGATCTTGAAGTTACCAATGAGTTTTCTCTTCGGTAACCGATCAACTGGTCGGTAACTTTACCGTTTTGCCCCTGATTACGGTAATTCACTTGGAATCACCATCAAAATCATTTTCTCATTCATTTTCTTTAACAATGCGCCCTCCCCTTTATTTTAAGTCAATTTAGAGGTTAATCCATAATTGAACTCAAATATAGGGTTTTGGCGCTGCTCACAACACATACGAATCACATCGGGTGCCAAATCACACCATAATCTCCAAAAGGGTCCATTTATCACTAATGACATCCACTTTTGGAGTCATTAACCCTTAATCACAATTTGGGATCTTGCTAAACTGAGGCTTAGCAATCCACTAATCTCAGGCTTATTCTTTAAGCTCAAGTCTCAAAATTCGGGGTATTACAATTTCTGTGCCTCAATCAACTTCTCGATCGGCTTCTTTTCTCTCACTGCAACCTCAACCGGTGCAGTGACAACACTCCAGCCTCCACGATGCCCGAGGTCTGTCTCAACGTCATCTGTCTCACAACTCACAGATCGTCTCTGCCTCCAAATTCCTCACCAAAATCGACTCAGTCTCCTCACCCGCTGACACACTCTCTGGCGCTCTCAGCATCCACTCAGTCGTCGACACACTCATCTCCTAGCTCCCTTATTGGCCCTTCTTTCTCTATTCCTCTCTAGATTCGAGCTCTCTCTCTTTCCATCGTGCTTATTTCCCCACTGATTTAGTTCTTTGAATAAAAAAAATTGATATGGGGACCAATATGTCATTCTTTCAAATTCGGAGGATCAATCTATCTTTTTCCATATTTAGAGGACCAACTTGTCATTTTTCAAAATTCGAAGGACTGTTCATTCATCACTATTCACCTATGTGATTAGTCAGTATTCATATGTCACTATTTATAGATTGATTAGTATATCTAAAATTTCTGGTACCTATTCCTCTATGCCACGATCCGACATCTCTACTATTCGATCCACAAAACAAAGAGGTTTTAAAGATCATCCATTCTGTGATCATTGTAAGAAACAAGGGCACACAAAGGACACTTGCCAGAATCTCTATGGTAAACCTGTTTACTAGAAACCGGAAAAGGGGAAACGAAGAGGCTACGTGGCTGACAAAGAATCATTCCAAAGTAACCAACTGCACAAAATCATGAAAATGCTAGCCATACTACAAACTATAACAAAACCTACTGCCATAGTAGTCAGGAGAGGTAATTTCTTTCAAGCATTGGTTGTGATAAAAGAACTATGTATAGGAAATTGTTGGATTGTTGACTCAGGTGCCTCGGATCATATGACTGACAATAAAGCTCTCTTCTCATCCTATCTCCTATCACCAACAAAGTGACCGTGCGAATTGTTGATGACTCTGAGTCTATTGTAACTGGAATTAGTTCCATCAAAATCTCAGCTACACTTACTTTTCACTCCGTATTACATGTTCCTAAGTTGAAGTGTAATTTATTATCTGTGAGAAAATTAGCTAATGATGAATGTTGTCAAGTTAACTTCTTTGCTACTCACTGTATTTTTCAGGATCTGCTAATGGGGACGACAATTGGGAGTGCAAAAGAGCTTGATGGTCTCTATTACCTTGATAAAAGTGATAGTCATCAAATTAAATGTTGTAATAAAGAGTCTCTCCTTAGTACTGGTGACTTGGAGTTATGGCACAAACATTTAGGTTATCCAAACTTAAATTACATGTCTCAAATGTTTCCATCCCTCGTTCATCATAATATCACTACTGATTTTCATTGTGATTCATGTGAAAAGGAAAAAGCATCATCATACTTCATTTTCAAAAATCACATACCAAGCATCAAAACCTTTTTCCATTATTCACAGTGACTTATGGGGACCATCTTGTACACCAAATTGATCAAAACCAAAATGGTTCATCACATTCATCGATGACCATACACGTGTCAGTTGGGTCTACTTGTTGAAGGATAAAACAGAGGTGTATCAAACATTTCTTAACTTCCACAATATGATCCAAACCCAATTCCAAACCCAAATCCAAATCCTGCATACCGATAACGGGACTGAATACTTCAATCAGGCCCTGTCTACCTTCCAAACTAAAAATGGTATTGTTCACAAAAGTACTTGTCCCAATACATCTCAGCAAAATGGTATTGCTGAATGAAAGAATTGTCATATTCTTGAGACTGCCAGAGCCATCATGTTTAGCAATAATGTTCCTAAATATCATTAGGATAATGTTGTCCTTACTATCACATTTCTCATTAACCGAATGCCAAGCCGACCACTATCTTACAAAATGCCAATTCAACTCCTCCACAAATACTATAACCTCCCATACCTAACAAACACTCTACCACTCTAGGTATTTGGATGCACATCATGTGTTCACCTCCATCACACAATAAACTTGACCCTAAAGCCCTTCTATGTATCTTCATTGGTTACTCTCATTCCCAAAAAGGATATAAGTGTTATGATCCGGTCTCCAAATGTTTATTTGTCACTTTTCTTGAAAATACTCCTTATTATGCCTTGTCTGCAATTCAGAGGGAGAAAGATGGTGAATTTTAGACAAAAGAAACAATAAAGGATGATCAAACAGTCACAATTTATACTCCTACCCACACAGAATCTACTCTTGATACTCCTACAGAATCTACTCCTGATACCTCTGATACTCCTTATAACAATCTGGATAACTCTGATAATGTGCCAATTCCAGGGGGAGACACAAATATGTAGGGTAATACTTACATGAGACTACACAAAAGAGGTAATGAGCCACGGGCTATTAGTACTCACCAGGAGTCAGTATAAGAGGCAAGTCCAGGAGAAATAAAAGGTTTTGATCTTGATCTTCCCATTGCAGTGCGAAAACAACCTAGACAACCCAGATCAAGCACTAGATATCCTATTGAGAAATTTGTCTCCTATAAGGCCTTTTCATCTAAATATAATGCATTTGGCTCTCATCTTGATAAAATCAGGGTACCAAACATGATTGATGAAGCTATGGCTATACCTGAGTGGAGACAAGCTGTCTTAGACGAGATGGAAGCTCTTAAGCATAATAAGACATGGGATATAGTAGATCTACCATGAGGGAAAAAGCCTGTTGGGTGGAAATAGGTATTCACTCCTAAGTATAAAGTAGATGGGACTCTTGAGAAATACAAAGCTAAACTCGTTGCAAAAGGCTTCACGCAAGTATATGGAAAAGATTGTACTGAAACATTTGCACTAGTAGCCAAGCTAAATACGATTAGAATCCTCTTATCTATTGCAATCAATCTAGATTGGGATCTGTACCAACTCGATGTAAAGAATGCCTTCCTCAATGGAGAACTCAAGGAAGATGTGTATATGAAAGTACCTCCAGGGTTCCCAAGGAAGAAAGCTAGTCAAGTCTACAAGCTCAAGAGGTCATTATATGGATTAAAACAATCTCCGCATGCTTGGTTTGATAGATTCACCAGAGTTTTGAAGAAACATAGGTATACTCAAGGGCAGAGCAACCATACTTTGTTTGTCAAACATCATAAGGGTAAGATGGTTGTTCTAGCTGTATATGTTGATAATATAATCCTTACAGGAGATGATGAGGTAGAAATCAATCAAACCAAGACAGCCCTAACACAAGAATTCCATATTAATGACCTTGGAGAAAAAAGTACTTTCTTGGAATGGAAGTTGACCGATCCAAGAAAGGAATTTATATCTCCCAAAAGAAGTATGTGCTAGACCTTCTAAAGGAAACATGGATGACAGGTTGTAGACCCAGTGACACACTTATACGGATTGATAAAATAGATGAAGATGAAGATCTTGGTAAGACTGTGGACTTAGGGAACTATCAACGGATGGTATGCAAACTAATATACCTATCTCATACCAGACCAGACATTGCATTTGCAGTAAGTGTGGTCAACCAGCATTCTCATGATCCTAAATAGAAGTATTGGAATGAAGTCTATAGGATCCTTTGTTACTTGAAGGGATCTCCAGGATGTGGCTTGCTATTTAAGAAAACTGACAAACAGATTGTAGAGTTATTTACAGATGCTGATTGGGCAGGTGATAAAGATGACAAGAAATCTACATCTGGATATTGTACATATGTGTGGGGTAATTTGGTCACATGGAGAATTAAAAGCAAAGTGTAGTTGCAAGAAACAGTGCTGAAGCTGAATACAGGGCAGTAGCACTGGGAATCTGTGAAGGCATATGGATAAAGCGTGTTCTTGAAGACTTGAGGAAGTATGTAAATCTACCAATCAAAGTCTATTACGATAACATGCTGCAATCAACATTGCTCATAATCCAATTCAATATGATAGAACTAAACATGTCGAGATAGACAGACATTTTATAAGAGAAAAAGTTGATGAGGGTGTCGTTGATATAAGTTTTATACCCTCTAAAGAACATACCACAAACATCCTCACTAAAGGACTGCCCAAGGACATATTTGAGTATCTGATCTGCAAGTTAGACTTGATTGATATCTACAGTCCAACTTGAGGGGGGGAGTGTAGAAGTATCGAAATAGAAAACACAGATCCACAATTATAGGTGTTATTGGTCAAAAGTTATTCGGTGATTGCACAATATTGTTGACTATTTGCTATGCTCACCGTTAATCACTCTTTCCCTGTCTCTATTCTTTATCCTATAAATACCATGTGAATCCTCCCATATTACTACAAGCAATTCAGTCTTTCAATTCTCTTCAAAACCAATTATTTCATGATGGTAAAAAACTTACTTAAGTTATAAATGTTTATTGTCTTAAATGCAGCATATTCAAACAATATATTAACCATTTCTATTTCTTCCATGTACAGACGTTAATTATTTAGATGAGATAGACGCTGATGATCCTAAGGTCGTTGAACAAGGAGAGAATAATAGGTTGCCGTGATTCACTTCCAGCTATATGGATGATAGTGATAATGTTGTGTACGAGTTTGATTTTTGTGGTGCGTTGATGTGGTAGAATGAAAGATTGAAAAGAGTTAAGAAAACGGAAAGGCCTCAATTTGGTTTATGTTATGGTCATGGAAAGATCATTGTTCCTTTATTGGAAAATCCATCGAACAAAGCTAGAAAAACTTTTTTTTTGATAAAGATACGCCACATTCAACAAACTTTCTCAAAAATATATGTGCGTGTAACAGAGGTCATAAATACTATGATGATGATGGTTTAAAATTGTGTGACAGGCCATAAATACTATCAAGGGTTTTCTACGTAAAGTTGGAAAATTTGATGCACACGTTGAAGGAAGATAAGATTTTCAGCTCTATCAATTTCAAATGTATATGTCAATTAGGTTCAATGTGATAGAAAGTGGTTTACTTTAATCTAGGTCGAGAGCATTTTCTGCTACTAAAAAATTCTAGACGATCATTAGATTTAGAACATCACTGTGTGGCATTTATTTGATTCGACCATATATATTTAAACTGTGACTGGGTTTACAAAATGCTTGTTTTTACAATCTTAAAATTTTATTTTAGAAGAATTAGTTGATTGATGGAAATATTTAGTTTTTTTTAACATATATTTATAACTCACTTGTATGAACTTACAAATTTTTTTTAAAAAAAAAATTCTCTGGTTTTACTAAGAAGCATTCAAAGACATTTTAAGTACTATTTGCTTTCGTTCACTCCCACGATAATTACACTCTTAATGCATAAGTAGACCAGGTTGAATTTCAGTTAAGGATATATTTTCAATGCGAATTTGTAATGATTTACATTTTATTTTACATTGGATTAGTATGTTTAATATATAATTATAATCTGCATGCCCACAGTACCACAAGTGTATTTTATTGAGGCATCTATGCTTTACAATTTTGTCAGTTATTCCTAACTCCCTTGTCGGACTAAGAAAATTTAAAAAAATGTCGTGCTTTTACTAAGAAGCATTTGAAGAACTTTTTAAAAATCTTGTTGTTATGATTTTTCTCATGTTAATTATACTCATAATGAAGAGGGGCACCTCATTGAATAAAAGTGAATAAAATATGTTTAAAAACTTAGATGAGTTCTAATGTTTTATTGCGTATTATTTTACTATTTTGAAGCTACAATTATAATATGCATTACCATTGTAGCAAAAGTACATTTCATTTCAGTATAATTTATTTGACCCATTTCGTTCTTAATTTTGGTAGGTTAACCATATTATTTAATCCTTGTTTTCTTTGTGTTAAGTCAAATTTTGTATTATCTAGAATGTTGACAAAAATAAATGCCCAACCACAGAGGTTTACACTATTAAATTCCAAAAAAGAGGAATTCCTCATGCACATATCATTTTGTGGTTGGCCGATGCTAACAAACCAAGGACTCCAACAGATGTTAACAAAATTATGTTAGCTGAAATACCAGACAAAGATGAAAATCCAGAGTTGTATGAGCTAGTGGGAGCTACATAGTACATGTGCCTTGCGGAAATTCAAATAGTAATACACCATACCTGAATGATGGAAAATGTTCAAAGTACTTCCCAAAAGGATTTCATGAATGTACCCTACTCAATGAGAATGGTTATCCTACATACCGTAGGATGAAGGATGGAAGTACAGTGTTTAGGAAAGCCGTGAAACTTGACAATAAATTTGTTGTCCCATACAATGCTAGATTGCTCAAACTATTTCATGGTCATCTAAATGTGGAAAAGACAAATCAGTCATGTGTTATCAAGTACCTATTTAAGTACATTAGTAAAGGAAATGATTACGTTATTGCAAGAATTTACAACAATAGTGACTTACCAGGATCCCAAGATGCTTTCGATAACTCACTACCTTAATTGTAGGTACATATTGTCATGAGAGGCATCATGGACGATATTTTCATTTGACATTCATCATAGACATCTATCAATTGAAAAGTGAGTTTCCACCTTCCTCAATAGCAACCAGTTTACTTCACGTGAAGAGACAGAATGTCATCACTGGTTAACAGCCAAAGAGTAAAAGAATCTATGTTCCTTGCTTAGATGGAGAAAACTCATTTGCAAGGACATTGACTTACTCTCAATTCCCCAACTACTTTACATTTGTGAAGGAGAAAAGATTATGGAAGCTACATGAGTGTGGATTCTGGGTAGGCAGATTGGGTCATTGTACACCATCTCAGGGTGAACTATACTACCTACAATTGCAATTAAAAAGGTTCAAGGACTAAAGAATTATGCAAAGATACAAATGGTTAACAACATTGTTTATCCAATATTCAGAGAAGCATGCTACGCTTTTGGGTTACTAGATGATGACAAAAAGTTTATAGATGCCATAAAAGAAGCATTTTTATGGGCATCAGGAAATTGTCTTCTCCCATTTTTCGTCAGCATGTTGTTAAGCCATTCACTTTCACAATTGTCATCGTATGGGAGCAGATGAACGAAGTTATTTGTGAAGATTTGTTGCATGTGAGCCACAACAACAAAATTTATTCAAGTTCACAGCAAATACAGTCTCATATTTCTTCTTCCATCTTACGTTGTACTTATTTTTTTAGAAAAATTGTTTTTCAACAATCATCCTACCTATACACTTGCATTTAAAAATTGAGTAATAATATAAATATATGTGTTAACAAACAATGTAAAATATTGATGCTTCTTAGAATACTAAGGGAAAAAATTACAAGCACTAAAATATTGAAAATATATGTTCAGGTGTAGAATTTTTAAGCAGTAACAAGGAAGATGCAAGGCTCCATCACATTGAACAGCTTCCACTGCATAATGGGAAAAGTTTAGATGATTAACCATCCATGCCAAAGCCAAGCAAAGAAAACAAGGTAGACACTTCCAACCATCTAATTCTTCAAGAGTTAAACCGTGTGGCAAAGAACATGAAAAAGTAGAGTATGAGGGTTGACAGAGACAATGATAGATGAACGAAGAATAGTTTTTGACTATATCATAAATGCAACAACATCAAAAGCAGGCGGCTTCTTCTTTATTCATGGTTTTGGAGGAATTGGTGAAACGTACATATGGAACACATTGACGACAGTTGTAAGATCATATGAGGGAATAATTCTTAATGTTTCCTCAAGTGGAATAGCAACAACCCCTCTATCATATGGAAGGACAGCGTGTAACACCCGCCTTACATACCCCTTTATTACATATACGGAAGCATTATTCTTTCTTTACTTGGGGGTTCAATACTTTTCCATGACTAATGAGCCTTTACTCTTACCATATATCACAGAGTTAATTCTATTTCTTAGTTCTCGTGATTACAGTTGAATTCAAATTCGCGTATTCATACACATACATCAAGTATAAATATTTTACATACAGTAAACATAAATACACTTGACTCTTCAACTCTTTATCTTCTTTCTTTCTTGTTCATCTTCAAGTGTTGTTCTCTGTCCTGCTTACGGACCTATATGGTTGGTGGGGGAGGGTGAGATTCTAGGAATCTTAATAACAAACATTACAAATAATGCATGTAAGATGAATGCTAGTGTATGATATGCTTGCCTTACATAGGCTTAGCTTCACATAATGATATTCTACATGCTTAATGTTTCGTGCAATATACTCATGGCCATAGGAAAAACATAAACAAAGCCTCATTCGTTCATACATACTTCACATAATCAAGCAAAGCAATACTTCAAATCAATATACAGCATAAATATCACATACATGCAAATAAATAAGTTTACCACCTTCTAGACAAAGTCCTTCTTCTTGTCCCCTTTTCTTCCAACCACTGATGCTTCTTGGAAATTCTTCCATTCTTTTCTTTCTTGACTTCTTATAGCCCTAGATATATACTCATATCATTATGGTCATTTTCCTAAGTCAAACAATGAGCTAAATTAGTCAAATTATCCTAAGGGGTTAATTTCTACCCTTAGAGTTCAAAGAAATTACAATGTGCTATAACTAGGGGTGGAAACAAGCTAGGTCAGGTCGGGCTTTTGCCTTAACAGGCCTAACCAGTTAAGGCACAGGATGGCCTGAGCCTGCCCTGTGGCCTGTTAGAGGCCATTTTTTGGGCCTAGGCCTGGCCTGAAACCTGTGTAAGGAGGCCTGAATTTTTAAAAATTTTTAAACAAACTGACAGGCCACAAGCTGTACTACAAAACAAGTCGACAGGCCATAGGTCTACTTTAAACAGGCCAAAAATAGGCCTACCTTAAATAGGCCAAAAACATGCCAAAATTTACATAAATTAATACTAATGATTCAAAATACATCATAAAATATGAAACCAAATACAATATAATTTTCATTATATGTTCACCAATTTAAACTGAATCAATGTAAAGCCATTATACAATAGTGTCAACAACTGTAGACTGTGGTCTCTTCTAATAATGACTCTACCCCTTTCTGCAAAAGTATCTACCATTAGAGAATATAAACATCATAGGCAAATATAAATCACTGGAAATTTCCATACCTTTAAGTCACATAAGGTTCAACTCTATGCAGCATGTTCATTCTGGTTTTGTTAACTTTAAGGAAGACACCTTTGAAGATATGTTCTAGAAGTTGAATGAATGAGGATGATTGCATTGACTAAGTATAGAAGAGTACACAGATTTATATACACTATCTCTAAAACTGTGGAAGAAAAAATCCCTGGATATGACATTACAATCTTGGTACCAACAGAATACAAGATTTCAAGATTGTACTATTGCCTACTATAGCATAATAAAGGATTCCCTCAGACTTCAGAGGCATGAATTTTGAAATCTAGATGTTTACACAACCAAAACATGCTAGTATCTAACTAAACCACAATAAAGGATTCCCTCACACAACCAAAACATGCCGTATTGATCAATCACATAGACAGATAGCCAACCACTTTACATTACAAGTATCTAACTAAGCTTACAACAAAATTTACGATGACATGAAAATATAAAATTGAATAACAGAAAAATCAATTTCTCATTCTAAGATTGTCACAGTACCTATCTCAAATGCAAGAGCTACAAGATCTTCCTGGTCATTGGATGCATAGCATTGATACTAAAAAATCATTAGTTTACATGTGTGAGAAGAAGAAGAATACATATGAATTGAGAACCACTATAAGTAAATGAAACACATACCTATGAATGCACATAATAAACAGAAGTTTAGCTTCTGGATCAACATAAAATCCACCTTTAAGCTCTACCTCACGTTTTAGTCTAATTAATTCCTTCTCCTAATGTAATACCCCGAATTTTGAGATTTTAGGCTAGAGAATAAGCCTAAAATATGTGGACTGCTAAGCCCAGTTTAGCAGGATCCCAAATTTTGATTAAGGGTTAAGGACTCTAAAAGTAGAGGTGATTAGTGATAAATAAACCCTTTTGAAGATTGTGATGTGAAAATGTGATTCGTATGTATTGAGCGCCGAAACCCTGTATTTAAGTTCAATTATGGATTAACATCTAAATTGACTTAAAATATAGGAAGGGAGCATTTTGAGATGGTATGGAAAGATATGATGTGTTTTGGTGCTGATTCAAGAGGAATTACCATAATCAGGGGCAAAACGATAAAGTTACCGACCAATTGGTCAGTTACCAAAGAGGAAACTCATAAGTAACTTTAAGATCAATGGTTGACATTGATTTGTGTAGAGATCAAGGGGTCGAATCAAGTGTATGTGTGTGTATGTGAGCTCATGGAAGATGGATTAAGTGTGTGACAAGTGGCAATTTGTGGACCCTTGGATTGGGTCAACATTTTCAAAGCTCATTCCTCTCTTTTCTCTCTTTTTTTGGTCGGCCAAAAGGCCCAAAAAACTGCTGCCTTCATCTTCATCTCCACTCCCTCTCTCTCTTCAAACTCCATGTTTATCCATGAGGAGGAGGAAAGAGAAATTGAAAGGTGAGATTTTGGTTGGTTTGTGGTCTTTTAATGCTCTAATGTCCTTCTATAATACTGTTTATAGTGATGAGAGCTTCACTGCTATGGTTTTAGATTTGTAAAAGAAGGTGTTTGAGAGCTTGTGAAAATTTAGAAAGATGAAGAATCAAAGAATTAGTTTGGGAAAGATGAAGAGGTGAGTAAGAGCTCTCTTTTGATCTATATATTGTGACTTTTAGTTGAGTTTTGGAAATTGTAGTTTTTGCCCTGATTTTGTTATATTTGTGAATTGGAAGAATTGGATGTTGTTTTATGTTGAAAATGGTTTTTTGTTGTGTGATATGGTCATTGTGTAACCCCCTGCCGTAATTATATCCGAAATACGCAATTAAAGTGAAATAGAGACCAATAAGAAACAAATATAAATTACAAACCCATCTACCAGACGGGGTTTTCACAATTACCTTTCAAAATCATTTATAAACTTGGTCTCATAATCACTTTTCGAATACAATTACTACGCGGAACATCACATTCATAATAAATCAGAGTACACAAAAATAATCCCGGCAATCCCAGTTTCCATATATTAACTCGAGCTTTATAGGGCACATTCGCCCATACAAGCCCTCATATGGGGATTACACAAATCTTTCTCATACATATACAAATATCCAACAACTCATTTCAAATACATAACCAAATATACTCATCCTAAACATGCATTGATAACCACCTATCACAAGATTACAACCCGAACGAGTCCCGTCGCCTTTGATTGCTTACTCCATCCTCGATCCACCTACCCTGTCTAAATTGTTGGTAGGGGAGGGTGAGATTCGAGAGAATCTCAGTAGGAAACAGATACCATAATGCATGCATGATAGATGCTATGTGTATGACATGTTAGCTTTATCTAGATGCATGCCCCATAATGACATTTTTGCATACTCAATGTTTCATGTAACAAAACTATGGCCACAGCAAAACAGAAACAGAGCTTCATTTATTCAAATATGCTCTACACAATCAAGTAAAGCAATCACATACATCACTACACAAGCAAAGATATCAAATACATGCAAGTAAGGTAAGTCCCCTACCTCCAGTCTTTTCTCCTCGATTTGCGTGCCAGCAACTCGGGGCTTCACATTCGATCCTACAATGTCAAATGTACCATTTAGACACTTCCATAGTGTTTCTGGGGGTTATATGAGGCTATATTGAAAATTTACTAAAATACCCCCGGGGACCCGGCCCGGCCCCGCCGTACCCGGTCCGGCTGTACTTTTCTTGAAACTTTGACATGGGCTATTCTTACATATTTTCGCCCAAGGAATCCATTTCCCGACTCGGAATTATCAAATTCAATGTCAAATTACGAAATTGCCCTTGGCAGCCCTACTTTTAGGGTTTTAGGGGCGTTTTCGTAATTATGCTTTCTCGGCCTTTTCCGAAAAAGTGCCCAACTGTAACCCCACCTATTTTCGCCCACTGAATCCAATGGAATCATCAAATCATTGAAAATCCAACTCTAAGACCCATTTACAATGCTGGCCGAAATATATGGGTTTTAAGGGGAAAATTGGGGTTTTTCGGTTTCGGCTCCGTAAACGCGTTCCTTTCTACTCCTAACCACTTTATTGACTATTCTATTAGGTTACAACTACCATTTAGTACCAATTTGGGCAGCATAACAGCCCCACATACCCATTTCCAAAAATTAAAACCAATGGCAATCCGGTGAAATTTCACCGATTAAATTGCCCACAGCAGCTAGAATAGTCAATACACAAGAGTTTGGAAGTTACCTCAAGCTCCCTCTGGCTTTTCCCTTATCTTGGCTGAAACCCTAGCTGTTTTAATACCAAAGAAAGAGCTTCCAAACCTTAAAGAACATAAAGGAGTAGCTTAGGATCGGAGTTATACGCGTTAGGCGCTAGATCATCGGAGAAATCGGCTTACCTTGCGAGTTCTCTTCTCCTTTTCTCCCAAAACCCTCTCAACCCTTTTTCTTTATTTCTGTTGCAGAATGGCGTCGGTTTGGAGGAAGGAAGATGAAGAAAAGGTGCTTTAATATTAGGATGATGTCATGTTTTATTATGCTGATGTCATAATTCCCAAAATTGGCATTTTCGGATTTTCTGGCAGATTTTCTGCCCAATCTTTGCAAAATCATAACTAATTCTAGAAAAATCAAAATGAGGTGATCCCAAATCCAAATGAAAGTTATTTAAGTCCTCTTCATTGGAAAAATATGATCCATTACTAGAAATCACCACAAAATTCCAGAATTACACAAATTTCATCACTGCCCCAAAACAGAGTCCATTTTCGACCTCAAACTTTGGACAGTCATATCTCCCAGTTCCCAAAACGAAATGGCACAAATTATATGTCCATTTTGAAGCTCGGGATGTGAACTTCAAGACTGGAAAGTTTCATAATTTTCTGACATCATTTGCCTAGTCAAAACATCCACACGAGAAGACTGCCCAGACAGAATTCACACTGGACAGCATTTCCAATTTTTTGCAACCGATGTGTCCAATCCAATTTAAATCAATTCCAATGATTAAATACCACAACATGACACCATTTCCATCACAATATCCCATTCAATTCCTCCCTCTATTCTAAGTCAATTTGGATGTTAATCCACAATTGAACTCAAATACAGGGTTTTGGCGTTGCTCATAACACAAGCGACTACAATCCACTTTATATTCTCTAAAAGGGTTCATTAATCACTAACCACGTCCACTTTTGTAGTCATTAAACGCTAATCACAATTTAGGATCTTGCTAAACCGGGGCTTAGCAATCCACTAATCTCAGGCTTATTCTCTAGCCTCGAGTCTCAAAATTCGGGGTGTTACACATTGGAATTAGTTTGGAATGGTTTGGAATATTTAATGGAAAGTTTGGAAATTTTGTCTTTTGAAACTCTATGATGGGCAGTCTGTTTGTGTTGCTGTTTTGAATGGGAAAATGATGTCATAAAAGTCTGAAACTTTCCAGTCTTAAATTTCACATTTCAAGCTTCAAAATGGATATATAATTTGTGTCATTTTGTTTTGCAATCTAGGAGATATGATTGTCCAAAGTTTGATGCCAAAACTGGACTCTGTTTTGGGGCAGTGGTGGATTTTGTGTAATTCTGGAATCTTGTAATGATTTATGGTAATGGTCCATATTTTTTCTATAAATAAGACTTAAATACCTTTCATTTGGCTTTGGAATCACCCCATTTCGATTTGTTTGGAATTAGTTATGATTTTTGGAAGTTCAGCCAAGAAACAGGATTTTCTTGGTCGCCGCCCAAATGTTTTTGACCTATTTTTGGCCACGGCCAACCCCCAAAAATTACATTTTGGGCTTCCGAAGATGGTCTTTGGTCAAGTGTTTTCCCAAGCCTTTAGGCATGTGTTTAGGCTTTGATTAGCCACCTAAAGGTCATAAATGGTAACCAACTTTAAGTGTTATAAAAGTAAGGTTTTGGAATAAAGAATAACCCTATGTCCTTGCATTGGTTATAGGGTTGGATATTCGCTCTGATCGCAAGTAGCTGGTGCTGGAGCATACGTGGGAAGAATAAGGGTAGGGAATATACCTCTCCTGCATGCTCTGATATTTGTGTTAGTGTGTTGATGCATGTTATTGTTTTGCTTAATTATGTGAACATATATGAATGATTGAAGGTATGTTTCAATTTATGTCATGACTATAGGTATATTTTTTAAAGCAATGAGCTTACAGATTTGTCATTATGTGAGCATGAGTTATATGATGCAAGCATGTCATGCATTAAACATTTATCTTGCATGCATATTGGTAATATTTTCCTACTGGGATTATCTCGAATCTCACCCTCCCCTACCAATATTTTAGACAAGGCAAGAGGTTCGAGGAAGGAGCAAGCAACCAAGGGTGGCTAAGGCTCCTGTAGAAGTATGGTTTTGGTAGTTGGTTATCATAGACGTTGGGATGACTGTATTTGGTTGTGGATGTATATTCGAATGTGTATTTGGATATGTGTTGAAAGGATATTGTGTAATCCCAGTAAGAGAACTTGTATATGGGCGTATGTTGTAATATCATAAATTGTAATTAAGGGCTAATGACCTCGCAAGTAATGTAATTAATGTTAGTTAAACATTTTTGAAGTATATGATGTAAATTGTGATGTAAATGTGTTTGATGAAGAATTAGTAAATGTTGTGATAATCAGGGGAAAAATGGTAAATTTACCGACCAATTGGTCAGCTACCGAAGAGGAAACTCCTTGAGGAATAAGGGATCAATGGCTAGGATTAAGAAATTAAGAGAATAGAATTGTGTGTGCATGTGTTTTTGGATTTGTGGAAAGAGGAAGGAGATGATGCCAAGTGTCAAAACATGGGCCATTAGATCAAGGTCCAAGAGTTAAACCATTTTTCCTCCCTCTTCTCTTCCAAAGTCAGTTTTGGGAGCATGGGGAATAGGAAATCAGATCATCATCTCATCTCTCTCCTCACATCCATTTCTAACGACCTCAAGGAAGAAAGAGAAAGAAGAAAAACTTGAGGTAGGTGCTCCAAATGACTTCATATGCTCAAGTACTCTTCATTAATATTGTTCAAGAGGTTGAGAGTTTTATTGCCATGATTTCAGAATTTTAAAAGGCGGTAATTGGGTGTAGAAACCAAATTTGAAAGTTGGAGAATCAAGGTTTTGGTTTCAGCAAGTTGAAAAGGTGAGTATTTGTAGCATTTTGACATATATGTTATGATTTTTGGTTAAGTTTTAATATTTCTAGAATTTTTCCCTGATTTTATGAGAATTGAGAATGGATGAATTAGTTATAGTAATGTGTAGAAATGGTGTTAGAATGTGTATAGAGACAATAGTTTTGGTTTGAATTTAAAAAGAAAAAACTTGGTCATTAGGTGATTTTGGTTGCAATGTAGTTGGGAATGTGGAGTTTGTCATTTTGATGTTAATTTGGGTGTTTTGAGGTTACCCATAAGTTCCTTATGGAATTTTGAGTGGGAATTAGCTTTGGTATAAGTTTTGGAACTGTTTGGATCAGTTTTGGTAAATCTTAAAAACTCTATCAGTTGCTGCGTTTCTTGGTTCTGATGAATGTCACTCTAGTGAGTGAGGGTTTCACTCGAGTGCAGCAACATAAATTCCCTTTTCCTTCTGCATTTTCCTTGGGTTTTCTGGTGGGAAGCGTGAGTGCACTTAACAATCCGCGAGTGATATAGGTCATCACTCGAGTGAGAATGGGTTCACTCAAGTGCAAGTGTATGTTTATGCTAAGGGTTGCTCTCAGTCAAGCACTCGCAGGCTAAATTCCAAGCGTGTGATCTGACACTCGCAAGTGTTATGTTCTCACTTGAGTGGTAGGGGTAGTACTCGAATGAGCTTTCTTTTCTAAGTTGGGTGTGCTATCAGGCAAACACTTTTAGTATTTCACTTTTGGGAACTCGAGTGAATTTGAGGACATCACTCGAGTGCAGGCCGTCGTGCCTAAGTGTTGTGAGTACTTTCAAGTCGTTGGTGGTGCTCTTTGTCAAACATTCGCTAGTGTGTGCCACCTTCACCTGAGTGCAAGTCTATCATCACTTGAGTAAGGCCATCTTCACTTGAGTGAGCCATTCAAAAATCAATGTTTTGCTTCCTAAAATGGCATCTTTAGGGTAGTTTCTCCCAACCCTTTAGGCATATGTTTAGGCATTAATAGCCACCTAAAGAGTTTACATGAATACCAATTTAAAGTACTATGGAATTAAGAACTTGGAAAAGAGATTGGTCGGTTGTCCATAATCTGGTTTATAGGATTTGATATTTGCCGCCCTCGCGAGACCTTGGTGCCGAACAACGTCCGGAAAGAACAAGGTAGTGACTCTTTCTCTTATACCATATGTGATACATTGTATGTGTGTTATATCATTTATTTGTGATGAATTCAAATGCTGCAATGTTTGTGAAATTGTGTTTGCACGGCCATACCAATAGTCCCTGAGTCGCTAACAACGGTTTAGGTAAGGGTCACGTACCTTCCCGACGGTAAAAGGGGATGAGGATAGGGTGTGATATTTGTGATTATGTGGGCCGAAAGGCTATATGTGAGCCGTAAGGCTATTTGTATGCATTGCCATACCCACAGTCCCTGAGTTGCTAACAACAATTTGGGTTAGGATGGTGTGCCTTCCTGGCGGTAAAAGGGGATAAGGGTGGAGTGTGATTTGTGTTGCTGCTACTAGGTGGTGATTTGCTTATATGCTATGCGATTACTTGTGGTATGAATAGTTTGTTACTACTGGGATTCTCTTGAATATCATTCTTTCTATTGACTAACATTTCAGATAGGACAAGTGGCTCCAAGGAAAAGCGAACGACTAGGAGCGGCTAGGATCCTGTAGGGACATTTGATTTGGGTTATGTTGATTATTCATTTTTGGATAAGGATTACTATAAGATATTTTTGTGTTGTAAATAGTTTTGGAATACATGGTGTTGTAATCCCCTAACTGGGATTTGAAACCCTATAGATCTATACGTAGATAAAACACGGGGGGTTGCCGGGAATTAAGTTGTACACTCTGATATATTTAAATGTGATATAATTGCACAGGTAATTATATTCGATATTTGAACTGGAGACCATGATAGAGAAGAAGTTTTGAAAATTCCTTGAAATCCCTACTACAAGGAGGGAATTTTAAATAAGTTTTAAATTATCCGGCGGTCTCTAATCCATTTTATTATGCATTATCGAATCATAATTACATTAATTAAGGCAGGGGGTTACATTTTGGTATCAACTGTAGTTCCTAGCAAGGGTAGAGTTGCTAGGATAGTTCCCTTAGTCTTGGTTATAGTGGTAGAAGATGAATGCTATTGGTTTGTTGTGTATATACATATGTGTTTTGTGTTATGAATATATATATATATATATATATATATATATATATATATATATATATATATATATATATATGAAACTTGTGGACTATGTGTGTACATTATTTGTAGAACTAACGTAGTGAATGATTTGTAGAATGAAAAAGACAAAGGGCCATCCCAAAGTTCAACAAGTAGACCCAGAGGTGGAGGTAGTCAATGACAATCCACCAAATCCAATGCAAGATTTAATGGGTCTAATAAAAGATCAGCGGGACATAATCACTGAGCGAAGAGAAGAGCTTAGAATTGAAAGAGGTAAAAATAGAGTCGAGCAGGGTTCGTCTATTGAGGAAGAGACCTAAGAATAGACTCGTCATGAGGAAACTGCTAAAGGGTCAGCAAGATCGCTAGAATCCCCACCTCATGCCATTCTGAATCAAGAATCACATGGGGTCCCGTTAGAGAGGAAAGGGATCTTCAGTTCTGGGTCTCAAGATTCTATAAGCATCTACCTCAAGTATTTAGAGGCAGATTTGATCCCCAGGTAGCTGAAAACTAGTTGAATCGACTGGAGAAGATATTTGAAGTTCTTGAGTGCCCTTCTCAGGTAAAGCTTGATTGGCGGTGTATAAGTTAGAAGGAGATGTATGACACTGCGGAGCAAAAACGTGCCACTGACCTGGGAGGTATTCCAACAGCAATTCAATGAGAAGTATTTTCCCAAGTTGGTGCTGTTGGAGAAGGAAATTGAATTCCTTAATATAAAGCAAGGGGACACAGAAACTTTTGATGAATATTTGTCCCGTTTCGTCCAGTTGTCTAGATACTCCTCTTATATGCGAAAAATGGATGACGAGGAGTGGAGTTCTGATATGCTCATTCATGGTTTGAGACGGGAGATGAAGAAGCGGCTAGCTACTCATCAATTTACTGTATTTAACAAGGCGGTGGAACAATACAGAATCACTGAGAATAACTTGAAAGATTTGTATCCGGCCAAAGTACAAGTAGCCGCAGTGAACCCAGTAAGGGTAACATTTCTCAGAAGCAGAAAGGCCAAGGATCTTCTTCGTTTAAGGGCAGTGGTAAGAAGCCCTAACAGCCTAGAGATTGTGAACCTCAGAGATTTGTGACTGAGTGAAAATGTCCTCGCTATAACCAACCACATTATGGCAAGAATTGTCGGGGTGAAATGATCTATTTTAATTGTAAGCAACTGAGACATCTTTCCAGAGATTTTCATCAACCGAAAGCTGAACAGAGACCAAGGACTCAGGGCAGGGTATTTGTAATGACTCACGAGGAAGCTCAGAAGTCCCCCGATCTCATTCAAGGTAATATTCTTCTTAATGGTAATGCATTGCAAGCATTGTTCAACTCGGGTACCAGTCATTCCTTTATTGCATATAATTACGTGAGACGCCTGGGTATGCTGTGCATAAATTGCCATTCGATTTGGTTGTGTCAACACCAATGGGTGTCAAAGCTGTAACTACTGAAGCTTGCCTAAATTGCATAGTAACTGTAGAGGGATATAAATCTATTATTGATTTGATATGTCTGTCACTTTACCAATTGGAAGTCATTTTGGGTTTTGATTGGTTAACGGTAAACAATGTACTACTTGATTGTGGGAACAAGAGGATTATGTACTCTGTATTTCATAATGTTGAGAATGTGAATGCTAGATTGAACTTCCTTTCAATAGCCGAAGCTGAGAAGTATTTGAAGAGGGGTTGTCAGGGGTATATGGTGTTCTTCTCTGTGCAAGGGGAGATCAGTGAAACTTTGAGTGGTATACCAGTGGTAAATGAATTCCCTGAGGTATTTCCGGATGACCTTCGTGGATTGCCTCCTGAGAAGGAAGTTCAGTTTCCAATAGAAATTATGCCTGGAGCTGGTTTGATATCTAAAGCCCCATATCATATGGCCCCAAATGAAATGGCGGACTTAAAGAAACTAATAGAAGACTTGCTTGAGAAAGGATTCATTAGACCCAGTGCGTCACCTTGGGGAGCTCCAGTGTTGTTTATGAAAAAAAAAGACGGGAATCTTCATTTGTGTATCGACTATAAAGAATTGAATAAGATTACTGTCAAGAATAAGTACCCTTTCCCAGAATCGATGATCTTTTGGATCAACTATCTTGTTCATGTGTGTTTTCGAAGATTGACTTAAGGTCGGGGTATCATTAGTTACGAGTGAAAGTAGAAGATGTTCTAAAGACTGCTTTCTGGACCAGGTATGGTGACTATGAGTTCTTGGTGATGCCATTTGGGCTAACTAATGCACATGCGGTATTCATGGACTACATGAACCGTGTCTTTTGACAATATCTAGATCAGTTTATTGTTGTATTTATTGATGACAACCTGATTTATTCTAAAAGTAGAGAAGAACATAAGCATCACTGGAGAATTGTGTTGCATATATTGCGCGAGAAGCAACTCTATGCCAAACTAAGTAAATGCGAGTTCTGGCTTTCAGAGGTAAAATTCTTTGGCCATGTTATCTTGCAGGAAGGGGTCTCTGTGGATCACAGTAAAGTGGAAGTAGTACTGGACTAGAAAAGGCCAGAAACTATTGCCGAGATATGTAGTTTTCTGGGTCTTGTTGGTTATTACCAGAGATTCATCCAGAATTTCTCCCCTATTACCTTGCCAATGACCAAGCTCACGAGAAAGGATCAACCATTTATGTGGGATGAGAAATGTGAAAATTTTTTTGTGGAGTTGAAAGAGAGGTTGACTACGACACCTGTGTTGATTATACATGATCCCAGCTTGACTTATGTTCTGTATAGTGATGCGAGTAAGCAGGGATTAGGGTGTGTCCTGATGCAGCAGGGACGTGCGGTGGCCTATGCCTCTCAACAGCTCAAACCTCATGAAATGAACTATCCCACTCATGAGTTGGAGCTTGCAGCCATTGTGTTTGCTCTAAAGATTTGGTGGCATTACTTGTATGGTGTGATGGTAGAACTGTACTGCGACCACAAGAGTCTCAAGTATTTGTATGATCAGAAAGAATTGAATATGAGACAGCGTCTTTGGATGGAGTTGTTGAAGGACTATAACCTGGAAATTAAATATCATCCGGGTAAGGAAAATATAGTTGCGGATGCTCTTAGTTGAAAGACAGTGCTTGTGGCAACAATGATGATACAGGAGGGGGAGATGATTACAGATTTCTGAGATTTGAATTTATCAAACCAAATCATCTGTGCCAACTACACTGTTTCCCAAGGGGAAAGTGACTTGAGGGCTGAGATTGAGGAAGCCCAGAGACAAGATGGTTGGATACAGCGGTATCTAGCTAGAATTGAATGGGGAGAAGCTCAGGGCTACGATCTATTGCCTAGTGGACTAGTTCATTATCAAAAGAGGATTTGTGTTCTACTCAAGGTAGAGTTGAGACAGAAGATTTTGGATAAAGCGCACAAGAGCCGATATACTCTTCATCCTGGTATGACCAAAATGTACCATAATCTGAAGTTTACGTATTGGTGGTCGGGTTTGAATAGTAATGTGACAAAGTATGTAGTGAGATGTCTTACCTGCCAGAAGGTAAAGATTGAGCACCAGAAACTGCCTGGTTTACTTAAAATTCCTGAGATTCCGGAATGGAAATGGGAAAGTGTGACCATGTATCTCATTGTGGGATTGCCCAGGATCAAAAATTATGATGCAATCTGGGTGGTGGTAGACCGGTTAACGAAGTCGGCACACTTTATACCAATCAATACTAGTTACTCTCCAGATAAGCTAGCAGAGATTTATATCCGGGAGATTGTGAAGCTCCATGGTATACCAAAGAATATCATTTCTGACCGAGATCCCCGATTCACTTCGAGATTTTGGAGGGCGATGCATGAAGCCCTGGGAACACAATTGAGATTCAGCACGGCCTATCATCCCCAGACGGATGGACAGTCAGAGAGGACAATTCAGACACTGGAAGATATGCTACGAGCTTATGTCCTCTACTCCAAAGGAAATTAGGATCTCTTTCTTCTACTTACTAAATTCCCTTACAACAACAGCTATCATGCGAGCATTTAGATGGCATCGTATAAAGCATTGTACGGAAGGAAGTACCAGTCACCCTTGTGTTGGAATGAAATGTCCAAGCGGAAGCTGAATGGGCTGGAGCTTGTTGACCAAACCTCAGCACAGATTCGTGTTATTCGTAAAAGGCTTCTTTCGGCGCAGAGTAGACAGAAAACCTATGTTGACAAGAGGAGAAGGCCTCTAGAATTTGAGGTTGGTAACCATGTCTTTTTAAGAATATCACCAGTTACGGGTGTCGGGAGAGCTATCGAGCAAAAAAAGCTGAGCCCAAGATATATAGGTCCTTTTGAAATCCTTGAGAAGATTGGGCCAGTTGCATACCGAATAGCCCTACCCCCGAAGTTGAGCAGACTCCATGACATGTTTCACGTTTCCCAATTGAAGAAGTACTAACCTGATCCATCTCATGTCGTTGAGTATAAGGAAATCAAATTGCAAGACAATTTCACATATGCGGTGGAGCCGGAGCAGATCATTAACCGAGAAAATCGACAACTCAAACACTGAAGCATTCCATATGTGAAAGTGATATGGAAGGGAATGACTCAAAGAGAGGCAACTTGGGAAGCAGAAGAAGATATGCGAAGACGTTATCCGAGGTTTATAGCTCAAGTGGTGTAACAAATTTCGAGGACAAAATTTATTTTTCGGGGGGAGAATTGTAACATCCTAAATTGTTATTAAGGGCTAATAACCTCACAAGTGATGTAATTAATGTTAGTTAAACATTTTTGAAGTATATGATGTAAATTGTGACGTAAATGTGTTTGATGAAGAATTAGTAAATGTTGTGATAATCAGGGGCAAAATGGTACATTTACCGACCAATTGGTCAATTACTGAAGAGGAGACTCCTTGGGGAATAAGGGATCAATGGCTAGGATTAAGAAATTAAGAGAATAGAATTGTGTGTGCATGTGCTTTTGAATTTGTGGAAGGAGGAAGGAGATGATGCCAAGTGTCAAAACATGGGACATTAGATCAAGGTCCAAGAGTCAAACCATTTTTCCTCCCTCTTCTCTTCCAAAGTCAGTTTTGGGAGCATGGGGAATAGGAAATCAAATCATCATCTCATCTCTCTCCTCACATCCATTTCCGGCGACCTCAAGGAAGAAAGAGAAAGAAGAAAAACTTGAGGTATGTGCTCTAAATGACTTCATATGCTCAAGTACTCTTCATTAATATTGTTCAAGAGGTTGAGAGCTTTATTGCCATGATTTCATAATTATGAAAGGCAGTAGTTGGGTGTAGAAACCAAATTTGAAAGTTGGAGAATCAAGGTTTTGGTTTCAACAAGTTGAAGAGATGAGCATTTGTAGCATTTTGACATATATATTATGATTTTTGGTTAAGTTTTAATATTTCTGGAATTTTGCCCTGATTTTATGAGAATTGAGAATGGATTAATTAGTTATAGTAATGTGTAGAAATGGTGTTAGAATGTGGTATAGAGACAATGGTTTTGGTTTGGATTTGAAAAGAAAAAATTTGGTCATTAGGTGATTTTGGTTGCAATGTAGTTGGTGTTAGGGTCGGTAGGCACAGCGGAAGAATTTTAAAAATTTTCACCGATCCTAATCGAGGATCTATCAACGGCGTTTAAACCAAGTTGGAAGGATTCATACCTTTTGATGATTCAGAATTCTCACGATCTCTAGGAGCCAACACGTCAGGTCCGCTCCCTCTACTAGTATCCACACGAATGCTCTCCAACCGAGACTACGTGCTAGTGCCTCTAATGTTAGGGTTCCACTTGCGGCTCTCAATTCTCATGTGCATATGAATATATCTGCTCTATCAAGTTTATAACCAATGAAGGTTATTTTCAAATTTCAAAATTAATCATCATTAAATTCAGTTTAAATTAAATATGTCCAACAGTTTTAATTTAACCTATTTATTTAATCTAAATAAAGAGCCATTAGATTTAATTTATCTTCATAAATTAAATCTGAGATACTATATCTCTATCATGTTAGTTATTAAATTTAATATATCTTAATAAATTAAATTTAAAACTAACACAATATAATAATATCATATAATATATATATATATATATATTATATATATATATATAAGATATATATTTCGAAAATATATATATCTATATAATATTATTAAATATAATAATATCATATAATATATATATACATATATATATAAGATATATATTTCGAAAATATATATATATATCTTTATAATATTATTAATGAATTTTATAGTATATATATATATATATAAATATAAAATTCGTCCACCCTAAATTAAATATTATCTCGTGTTGGGCCATTCTTATGTGCGACCCTGTAGGCCCATATGAAGTTGGCAGTGGGCCAATAACTATACTAACCCAAAAGTCGCAAGCGGCCTCTAGCAAGACATTACAACTATCCAATTCATATGAGGATCGTTATCACGATGCAACCTGTCATACAACCATGTCACGTCCCTTTTGTCACACGATATATCGATCAAGGATAAGGCATGGATAATGTCATCCTCTTGTTCCTGACCATTACTTTCTCGATTTCTGAGTAGCCTGATAACAGAGATAGAAACTCCTTTCATCATAGTATGGCCATACATTTCTCAGACTCACTCATCGAGGGGCCCAGTAATATCTCTCTACTAATGTGAGAGACAAATTCCATCTTGATCATTCATATTCCTCTGCATGAAAAACTACTAAGCCCGATCGTAGCCTTTATCATCACCCGGTCAAAAGTGATTTTTGACTAGTTCAAAGCTTAGCAACTCTCATGTAGGAATCCATGATGACCTCAGGTCTAAGGGCATTGTGATGTGGTTATACATGAGAAAAGCTTATGACTTGATCCATGTAGCTTTCTCATAGTGGGTCGGTCCAGCACCTTGTACTCTTACAAGTGCCTAAGACTTTGATTCGTATCTCCATATCTTATCAAAGTCATACTGGTCTTGTTTCATCTCTGCTCCCGCATAGATGACCGACCAGGGACATTTTAGGACTATCTTTATGAATTATCCAAGGATACAATTATCACAGTTAACATGCAAATAATATGATAACAGAATGGAGAAATTTCATTAAAATAATAATGTTCAAAGTACAATGATTGGCCCTTAGGGCACAATTTCCAACAGTTAGGAATGTGGAGTGTGTCATTTTGATGTTAATTTGGGTGTTTTGAGGTTACCCATAAGTTCCTTATGGAATTTTGAGTGGGAATCAGCTTTGGTATAAGTTTAGGAACTGTTTGGATCAGTTTTGGTAAATCTTAAAAACTCTATCAATTGCTGCGTTTCTGGGTTCTGATGAATGTCACTCTAGTGAGTGAGGGTTTCACTCGAGTACAGCAACATAAATTCCCTTTTCCTTCTACATTTTCCTTGGGTTTTCTGGTGGGAAGCGTGAGTGTACTTCCCAATCCGTGAGTGATATAGGTCATCACTCGAGTGAGAATGGGTTCACTCAAGTGCAAGTATATGTTTATGCTAAGGGTTGCTCTCAGTCAAGCACTCGCAGGCTAAATTCCAAGCGTGTGATCTGACACTCGCAAGTGTTATATTCTTACTTGAGTGGTAGGGGTAGTACTCGAATGAGCTTTCTTTTCTCTAAGTTGGGTGTGCTATCAGGCAAACACTTTTAGTATTTCACTTTTGGGAACTCGAGTGAATTTGAGGGCATCACTCGAGTGCAGGCCGTCATGCCCAAGTGTTGTAAGCACTTTCAAGTTGTTGGTGGTGCTCTTTGTCAAACATTCGCTAGTGTGTGCCACCTTCACCTGAGTGCAAGTCTATCATCACTTGAGTAAGGCCATCTTCACTTGAGTGAGCCATTCAAAAATCAGTGTTTTGCTTCCTAAAAAGGCATCTTTGGGGTAGTTTCTCCCAACCCTTTAGGCATATGTTTATGCATTAATAGCCACCTAAAGAGTTTACATGAATACCGACTTAAAGTACTATGGAATTAAGAACTTGGATAAGAGATTCATCAGTTGTCCCTAATCTGGTTTATAGAATTTGACATTTGCCACCCTCGTGAGCCCTCAGTGCCGAAGAATGTCCGAAAAGAACAAGGTAGTGACTCTTTCTCGTATACCATATGTGATGCATTCTATCTATGTTATATCATTGATTTGTGATGAATTCAAATGCTGCAATGTTTGTGAAATTTTGTTTCTATGGCCATGCCAATAGTCCCTGGGTTGCTAACAATGGTTCGAGTAAGGGTCGCGTATCTTCCCGGAGGTAAAAGGAGATGAGGATGGGGTGTGATATTTGTGATTATGTGGGCCGAAAGGCTATATGTGAGCCGTAAGGCTATTTGTATGCACTGCCATACCAACAGTCCCTGAGTTGCTAACAACGATTTGGGTTAGGACGGTGTGCTTTCCTGGCGGTAAAAGGGGATGAGGGTGGAGTGTGATTTGTGTTGCTACTGCTAAGTGGTGATTTGCTTATATGCTATACAATTACTTGTGGTATGAATAGTTTGTTACTACTGGGATTCTCTTGAATATCATTCTTTCCATTGAATAACATTTCAGATAGGACAAGTGGCTCCAAGGAAAAGCGAACGACTAGGAGCGGCTAGGATCCTGTAGGGACATTTGATTTGGGTTATGTTGATTATTCATTTTGGGATTACTGTATGATATTTTTTGGGTTGTATAGTTTTGGAATACATGGTGGTGTAATCCCCTAACTGGGATTTGAAACCCTATAGATCTATACATAGATGAAACACGGGGGGTTGCCGGGAATTAAGTTGTACACTCTAATATGTTTAAATGTGATATAATTGCACAAGTAATTATATTCGATATTTGAACTGGAGACCATGATAGAGAAGAAGTTTTGAAAATTCCTTGAAATCCCTACTACAAGGAGGGAATTTTAAATAAGTTTTAAATTATCTGGCGGTCTCTAATCCATTTTATTATGCATTATTGAATCATAATTACGTTAATTAAGGTAGGAGGTTACATATGTACCCTTTGTAAACCCTTTTGTAAAGATATAAACCCGGGATTGCCAGGAATTATGTTGTGCACTCTGATATTTATAATGAATGTGATTTATCCGCGTATAGTAATTGTATTGGAAATGTAAGTATGAGACCAAGTTGAAGTAATTTTGAAAAGAATTTGTGAAAACCCTATCAAGAAGATGGGATTCTAAATGAGTTTTGTTTATCCGACGGTCTCTAATTCATTTTAATCACGTATTTCGGATATAATTATGAAGGGGGTTACACCTAAACAACCAGATTTAAGATAAAAGTAAGAGTAAAAATCAGGCACCACCATAAATTAGGATCATCAACCAATAATAAAGGACTAATGATATTTACTTGTTCCTTATACTCCTTGGTGTACAGCTTAGCTCTCCAAATAAATAGGAAGAATTCTCATGAAGTTAAAATGGGCCAGCAGAGAAGTGCACAATCCCCTTACCAAAATTTCACTTTCAGACCAAATTTTTTCGTGCTCACAAAGATCATCATCACAAAACCAACCAAATTTTTTTGAATTAAATAAAGCATCTTATTGACAACAATCAGCTTCACATTAAGTACTTTATACAGAACTGGGTTGGATACTTGTGATAATGACAACTACTACTTGCAGGAATAAGATTCTGTGTGTATTCTTAAAATGCAAACAGATGAAGATAAAAATGGCCATTTCTAAAATTATTTATTGTACCCTACCAAGAAATCATACTATCTCTTGAATTCAAATACGCAGTACAAATTAGAGTCTAATTAAACGAAAATTCAAACACTAACAAGAACCGTGAACCTCAATATTCAATGAAATAAAGAAAGAAAAAATTAGTATAAAAATCACATTGCAGCCTCGTAGGCACTCATTCTCCCCATCGTACGGTGTATATCAAATTGAAACAGAGGATTGAAAATCAAGCTCGAGAAGTTCACTGACTTGAAATCATGGCTAACTAGATCGGGAGCGAGAAAGATCAGAGAGATAGAAGAATTTGTGTGCAAAGCTAGAAGCTTGGCTTGATGAAAGGGAAAATCGAAAGAGACGACGGAGTGATAAGCTGAGAATGAAATCACAGAAGCAAATCACACAATGAAACCAGATACTTACCTGACGCTAATAGCTGACAGAGAGACAACGGAGAGAGGAGGGTCGTGTGAAGGACAAGCGGTCGACGGTGGACTCGTTTCTGAAGAAGTCGACAGAGTCGAAATGTGACGCGAGTGAAAGCCTGAGATTTGAGAAGTCTGCACAAGAAAATATGAAGATCTAGGGTTAGGGCATATCAATAATAGCATATAGCTAATTACCTTTTTACCCTCCTTGCTAATTATTTTAAAAAAAATACTTTAACAGGCTCAGGCCAACCTGATAGGCCTACCAGGCCTATCAGTAAGCCTTGGCCTGCCCTTTTAACACAAACAGGATTTTTAAAATGGCCTTTTAGCCTAATAGGCTAGGCCTGACCAGGCCCAAAACAAGCCAGGCCACAGGCCCCTGACAGGCGACCTGGCCTATTTCCACCCCTAGCTATAACCTTTTGATTTACACACATTTATCAAAAGTTGGTAGAATTTTCAACAAACTTCGAAAATTTATATCTTTTTGTAAAAATGTTCAATTACAGTGATTCCAAAGGCTAAGTAACCCTTATTAAGTCTATTTTCAAGCAAAAATATTGCCCTTAGCCAATTGGACGCACAGTATTCCAGAATTACCATTTATTAGACACTGTCACAGAAACATGCCAGTTTTACTTGGTTAACTTCAAAAATTCATAATTCTTAATATACTAATCCGAATGATACAAACGACCAATCAAATTAAATATTGATAAGTACACTTTCATACTGGAAAGTTTTATAGCCATTGAATAATATTCTATTACTTAAAAGCACAGCACATTATGACTTCCAAGTTTTGAAATTCAAATCCCTTCTTTCTAAAATTGTGCCAACCATCAATTCCTACACAATTTTGCTCAAAGAATCCTTTGGAGACCTCAAAAATATCAAAATCATGCTCCTTCTTCATGCCCTATTCTAATAAAAAATTAGGTCACAAGGCAACAATTCACCAATTCACAATTTATTCACTATACTAGGTTCATATGCTTCCCAAACCTCATATAACCACATGTATATGAGCAAAGCATGATGAAACCCTAAAAACCCTAAGATAACTAAAATTAGGGCAGAAATCCAAAGTTTATAAGACTCATCCAGTCAACACAAGACATAGGTCAAAATGAAGTTAAAGCCCACCTCTTGCTCTTTCTTGAGCTCTTTTCTTGATTCTCCATCTTTGGTACTTTGTGGATAGCACAAAGCACCTATTATCAAGAAACTAAAATCATAGAAATGAAGCTCTTGATGGGAGGAATAACATTTATGAAGACGTTAAGAGCTAAAAAGGTGATTTAGAAGGTCAAAATTAAGCTATAAGCTCTTATCTTGAAGTTGTCTTCCTCTTTCTCTTTCCTCAAGCTTCTTGGATGAAATGTGCAAGTGAGGAAGAGAGTAGAAAGGTCTGATTTTTTCTCTTTCCTTGCCTTTAAATGTTTGCCTGAAATTGGCCTAAAGAAATAAGGAAAAAGAATTAATCATGTGCCACAATTTCTCCTTGCATAAGCCAGGTTTATTTACCATGGTAAATATGTTGACTTTCTTTTTCCTCTTTACTCCTTGCTTTGGACTAAAATAAGCTACCCAAATGGAGGAAAAATTGTTGACTAATTGCCTCAATTTGTCTTGCCATTCGTCAATAATTTTCAAGTTGAAACTTTAACTTTTTGACCTATTCTTCCTCCTTCTTTATTTGCCCTTCTTTGGACGTTTTATGTGACCAAAAAGGAGAGAAAATTTTTCTTTTCTTTCTAATAATTACTTCTTACTTTTGAAGAGTGAATATTGGCCCTTTATTTTACCTTTCAATTTTGACCTCAAGATCAAGTGGCAATTTTATGTTTTGCCCTTGATTATGCAATATTATTTGTTATGTCATTAGTTCTTTTCTTTCTTTACATTTCTCTTTGTTTCTTCTTTCTAGACACCATTTCTCTTTTCCTTTGGATTCAAGTCAGGTTTTATGTCATTTTGGCACATTCTAAAGGAATCAGGTACTTTCTTCCGACTAATTCGCACAAAAATTCATATTCTATTATGGGTGCGGTTTCTACAAGCCATTCTATTTTTTATGCCTTCCTGGGACTCTTGCTAAATTGGGGCTTAATAGTCCAATTAATTCAGGCTCATTCTCAAGCCTCTAGTCCCAAAATTCAGGATATTACACAGCACATTCATGGTTCTGCATCCCAATAGATTTGAATGAGGACTCCATGTGTGGCATCACTTACAACTCACTATCAGCTAACTTAATCAAAGCAACAAACCTCATAATTTGGGATAAGGCACTAATGGTCAAGTGGCATTGTATCGAGGCATTCGATTGCACTTTATGTGATTTGATGAAATCTAACACTATATGTAGTGGGAAAACTGTTGCAATGGGAGGTGACTTTAGACAAATATTACCAGTTATACCCAAGGGTAGCAGAGACGAGATAGTAGATGTGGTCATCAATACATCTCGTCTTTAGTGTGAGTGCAAGCTACTACATTTGACTAAAACATGAGGTTGCACTCATCAAGTGATCCGGATGAGCAAGAGAAAATTAAGACTTTCTCATTATGGTTATTACAAGTCGGGTATGGGAAGATTGGGCTTCCACATGATGGTATAGCATACATCTCAATACCACCAAAGTTGTTACTTCATGATGATTCAAACCCAATGAAGTCTATTGTTGAATCAACATGTCCAAACTTACTAAAACGTATTGTGGAAGAGAATTACCTGACCAATAGGGCGATACTGACTCCTACAACGAACAATGTTGACATGTTAAATGATTACATGTGCTCGTTGTTGTCGAGTGAAGCGATTAAGTACTTCAGTTTAAATTCTATTTGTCACACTGATAATGCAAAAGGGAGCTTGGAAGATTTGTACAATTATGAATTCCTCAATTCAATTAGGTGTTCATGGATACTCATCACAAGCTTATTCTTAAGGTTGGTGTGCCAATTATATTAATAAGGAATATTGACTAACCTGTCAGGTTGTGCAATGGAACTAGGTTACGAATAACATATCTTGGCAAAAAATTAAACTTCATAAAGCCAAAACATTGAATGGAATAAGTGTTGATGAAGAGATTCTTATTCATACTGCGGACATGAATTCTTTAGAAATCAAACTATCTTTTAACATGATGAGGAGGCAATTTCCAATCATCATTTCATTTGCAATGACAATCAACAAAACCCAAGGTCAATCAATATCCAATGTTGGACTATACCTTTCAAGTCATGTTTTCTCACATGGTCAATTGTATGTGGCATTTATCAAGAGTTAAGAGCTTCAATGGTTTGAAATTATTCATTTTGGATGAGCAAAAGAGATGTACCAATGTAACAAGTAATGTAGTATACAAAGAGGTTTTCCAAAATCTCATTTTTGATTGAACTGTAACATGATTTTGAGTGATTGCACAATGTTATAATCCTTTAAATTTGTTTGTTTTATTCACTTATAAGTTTCAAGAGATTTAGCTACAATGATTGAAATTCACTATATTATATGGTCATGCAGAAAACACATACCCGTGCATTGCACGTGGTCTTTTGTCTTGTTTAATAAGTATGCTAAAGTATTATTTCATCAACAATTCATGACAAATCTTTTTAAAAATAAGCATTGACATATATAAATAATATCAATTAGAAAGAGTTTTTTTAATAATGTTTTTTCTTATAAACATTCTTTATTTTTTTTTCATGTTTGTAATTTACTTATGTTTTGGTCATTTGTATTTTCTTAAAAAAAATTGATAATTTAGCCTATGTAATTTCAACTCAGTTACACCTCTCTGAAGCTTATTTTATTCAACTCATTTTAAAGTTTTAGTCATTCAATTTTTAATTAATTTGTTAGTTCTTAAAGTTTTTAAAATTTCATAAAATCATATAGCTTTTTACAAATGAAGTTATTTTGAATCCTTTAGAGATTACTGCATTAAAATATTAAACTAAATTATTAATACTTAACTAAGTTGCAACAAGTTAAATTTTAAAAGTTCCAATAAAATTTAAATCACCTAAAAGTTGAAATTTAGAAAAAGTTGTTAATTGCTAAAATTTTATGGTAACTTAAGTAGTAGTTAATGTAATGTAGTAAATATTAAACAAAAAGTTGTAAATTGCCTAAAATTCAAGTGCATATAAGTCATTTGACCATATTTTCAAATTATATTTCGATACATGTATTCTTACTCGGCATTTTTTTAATGATTGAAGTGCTGAATTGAGCTTTTGATATTTAAGGGTATTTTATTGGAATTTTAACAAGTTTAAAGTCAAAATTACATGTATTTGATTTTTGTTCCTTTTGAGAAAATCACACCAAGATTCCAACATAAGAAAGTAATATCTGAAACGTCACATGACTTTTTAATATTTTTCTTGTCAATGATACCTCTTTTATATGTTATTGACAAGTCATTGGGCATTTCAAATATTTTTTTTTTGTTAGAACCTTAGTGTGATTTCCCTTTTTTTTTAAAAAAAAATATTTAATCTTTATGAAATAACAAGGGATTTTGTTTATGGGAAAAATCCTAAAAAATTCTTTTAAAATATAGAAAAGGTAAATAAGGGATTCTAATGTCACAAATCTCAAGTCAGTTTGTAAGAGGAATATGGGAATAGCAAATGTTTTTTTAAAAGACCATTCTACCACTAAGTTATGTGTAACACCGCAAATTTTATTCACAAAAAATATATTGTAATTATTTGAATAATTCAATAAAATGGTGAATATTCATGAATTTGGATCTTGTGAATTTTGAAATATTCATATTCATAAGAAAATGGGTAAATAAATTCAAGAATTGAATTAAATTATAAAGGTGATAGAAAAATCATAATTTTGCCAATTTAGCCCAAGATTAATTATTTTCTAATTAATTGGATTTAATTTCAATTAATTAAGAAAAATGTATAAATTGAATATTCTTGGTGGAATAAATTAAGATTTGTGAAATAAAGTAAAAACCCATATTTTTATTTTATTGGTGGATATTTAGTGGAAGGGAAATATTTATTTGGAAAATAAATATGCCTAGTGGCATCATCTAAAGCCAAGAGATTAAATTATAATTGCTAAAGTTGGAGCACATGTTTAAATTGCAATAAAATATATTATGTTGACCAAATGAATGAGATAATTGTAGAAAACCCAATTGTTAATTGAAGGACCCAAAGTGGCGTGAAAATGGGCTTAAGGAGATGAAGGGGTTGATTCAATTTCAATGGGAGTGTATGACACAAGTCATAGAGGGATAAGATCAAAGTACAAGGTGAGGTCATAAAACTTAATTTTGGAAGTAAAGTAAATTGAGTAAAAATAGGAAGATATTTATGAAGCTAATGCTTCATCTTTCTCATTCTCATTGCATGACCAAACATAGAGAAAAAGAGAGAGAGAGAGAGGCTTCAAGAAGAAGCTTAGGAAAGCTAGAGAGAAGAAGGAGCAAAATCCAAAGGTAAGTCTTGTAGATCTTGTGATTAAGCTTCCCTTTTTGTCAAATAGCTCCTCTAACCTTTTGATCTTCATGGAAAACATGGTGTAGCAAGCAAAATCTCAAGGTTTAGGGGAGAAAGGGAGGACAATTTTTAGAGAGAGAAAGTGAAGCAAACCAACATAATCTCAAGAATATCAACTCTTGTGGTTTATGGTTGTTGCTATGGTTGTTCTTGGTTGGTTTGGTGTTGGTTGATTGATTTTGTAATTTGGAAAGTCATAATCCTAAGGGGTTATACTGCCCAAATCTCTTTGAATCAGGGTTAAGATGTGCTTAAGCAAGTTAATAAGGAATTAGAAGCGGAAAAGTACAAGTTTTGGAAGCTAGAACACAAAACTATATTTTTTCCATTTTTCTTGAATATTTTGGCCAGCACTATTTTAGGGGGTTAGAGCTGGATTTTCATGAAATAAATGGTTCCATTGGACTCAGTGGGAAAAAATAGGTGGGGTTACAGTTGGGCACTTTTTCGATAGAGGCCGAAAAAGCATAATTACGAAAACGCCATTAAAATCCCTAAATAGGGGCTGTCAAGGGTATTTTCGTAATTTGATAGTGAATTTGGTGATTTCTAGCCTTAAATGGATTCCTTGGGCAAAAATAAGTTAGAATAACCTTAGTCAAAATTTTGGGAAAACATGCCATCGGGCCGGGTTCCCGGGGGCATTTCTGTAAATTTTCACCATAGACTAATATAACCACAATAAACACTATGGAAGAGTCTAAAATGATACTTGGATAGGTTATAACCTATTTCTGGTACATTTAATATTTTAGGACCGAGTCGGACGTCAGAACAGCACGCTTTACAAGACACTATTAAATAAAGGATTATAAAGCTTTAAGGTTGAGACATTATCCTTCATACACTATGCCATAAGTTATGTGATTGTGTGGATGCCATTGTTTTGTAAATGCACTTTATTAATCAACATAATTTGCCTAAAAAGGCGCAGTTAGTGTCAGAGGTGCACTTACAGTGGGAGTTGGCAGGAGTCCAACCGGTGTAGATTGTGGGGCTGGGCCCTACTCATGTATACATGACAATGATGTGTTTATATTGTTCATTAATTTGTGCATACCTTGGCGCATGTCATATTTACTTTTCGCATTCTCTGTGAACGATATCATGTTTGTACGGGGATTCTTTGGAATCTCACCCTATTTTTCAATAAACACCTTAGTGGGTACCAGTGGGGCAAAGGGAAAAGATGTAGATGCTGGAAAGTAAACGGCACGTGTCTCAAGGCGAGGACAAAATCGTGGTCATAATTAGTCTATTTTGTGATATTTTGGTGAAATTTGTAAATATTAAGTTTCTGCTATATTTTTTGTTTTCCGTCAACGAATGATAACGAAATTGTAAACAAATATTTTTATCAATATAATTATACTTTTTTGTATGTCCATTGAATTTCGTCTTTATTACTCTTTGATTATCGAAATGGAAACGGGTGTTGACATTATGTGACAAATAAAGAACAACAGAAAATACACAAGTTGTTACTATAGATACTAAAAATTATCAACTGTGATTCTTAGGTAGTCATTCTATATACATAAGCCGTTAATAATGCATTACAAAGGTGACTTCAAAAATTCTTATAAGGTTGTTGACATTTGGGGCATCCAAGTAGTCAACATAGATATTCAAGTTATCAATTATAATTCTTAAATAGTCATTTCTTATATATAAATTGTTAATGATGCGTTATAGGGGTTATTTCCAAAATTCCTACAAAATTATTAACATTCAGGGCACTTAAATAGTCAATATAGATATTTAAGTTGTCAACTCTTAATCATTAGTATATAAGAAAATTTTGCAGCGACATTTTGCTAAAACCGAAGGTTAATCCTCAGCTAACGCCATTGCCAATGGCTCTTCTTTCCCTAACGGTCAGCTAATTATACTCCATCAGAACGTGCCGCAAATCGTTCCATTCGCGCCTAGTCAAGTAGTTGCAGTCAAAGCCTGATAACTCAACTACCCATTTTCTCTTTGTTTCTTCAAACTCCTCTTAGCATTGAACTCGATACCCCGAATCTTCCTAATTATCAGTTATTGCCTATGGCAATTCAGAAGCTTGCGTTGATCCTCAAAAACCTTCATAACGACGACGAGTTTCTGCTCGTTAAACAGTCACACCCGCCAAAATTTGATCACCACGAGTACGATTCTTACGTCGATTCTGAACTATGGGACTTGCCTTCTGCTCAATTGAACTCCCTGCAAGGGGAATCCGGGTCTCAGAGTGTAGTGGAAGTTGCAGACTCGCATTTGGAGGAGATTGATTTGAAAGAATTCGACTTTCGCTCGGCTCTTGATGAGGTCGAGCTCTTGCGCACGCAACTATTGCCGCTAACGCTTTGATGACAAATTTGTTTTTCTTTGTTTATATGCAGATCTTTGAACAAGTAGGCTTTGGGGCAATTGACAGGGGAGTGTGGAAATACTGTAAATATGTGAAGGAACCTGCGTTTGGACCTGACTTACCCGTTCAAACGGTCTTCATCACTGGAGTATTGGCAGCCGAGGCCAAAGACTTGGGAGGTTAGGCCTACTTACAAATTTGTTTTGATCATCATAGACTATCAGCTTCTGACTGTATCTTTTAAAGAAATTGCCTAATGGCCTTACAGCTTGACATTCATTTGTGCTTATGCCTGGTATGATCCGAGATAGAGATGCTGGTTCATCCTGTTTGTCTGCCCTGTTGATTTAGTTCTTCAGAGAAATTTCAGTGAGAAATGATTTCTTACAAAAACACAAGTTATTATACTTTTAAAAAGACTTAAAGAGAAAGGATAATGTTTGGCCTTTAGGTTGGCATTGTGAAACTTGTACCCGTTTGCATCTATTACCTGATTAGTTTGCCTTCATTAGTAAACAGTTTTCTAATCACTATCTCTCCTTATATTATTTTTTGGATGATGCCACTATAGTAGTCATATTTCTGATTGTATTCAAAAGTTTTCTGTAAGAAGATAACAATTTGGAGTTTTTATAATATAGAACAAAAGTAGAAGCCTTTTGGTTGGTAATGTCCAAATGGAAGATAGGAAAGCAGATCTGCCTTGCAGCAATTTAAGTCCACTGATAAGGCGTTATTATCATAGCATTTATAACTGATGTGGTTAACTTAAATGGACTATGACTTATTCAATCAGTATCATTGTTTTCACTTCATTTATTTTAACTTTAGTTTTGTGTTCTTTCACTTTTACTTGATATATTATTTTGTTGTAAACTTGTATTAAAGTTTATTCTTTGAAAAAAAAAAAAACCTGGTTTTTGATGACAGATTGACTTATTCTGGTAATCGTCATGCAGATATATGTAGATGGATGTCAGTACAGAGCTGTCTTAACTGGCTTTTGGAAGTAAAACCCTCTAGCAAACGTGTTGGACCATTGGTAGTTGTTGGTCTTCTAAACAACTCATTGGGTTCTGCAAAGTGGAAAGTTCCTCCAACCATAAGTTATCAGGTTTTCTTTCTTTGATTTTTGCAAATTAGGACAAGAATTTCAAATGGCCAGTGAGTCACTTCTTAGAAAGACTTCATCCTAAACAATTATGAGCTCAACCTCTCTCTGCGTTGCATTCAGAACACCACTGAAAGAGAAATAATCACTCATTTTTGTTGTTTCTTTGATGCTAATTGCTAACATTAAAGTAAAATCTTAATTGAGATTTAATAAATGGGCCTACTGGGTTTCAACCTCTTAGTGCTTGTTTGAAATAGCTTATTTTTTATTTATAAGTGCTTTTAAATTGTGATTTACGGTATATGAGATAAGTATGTGAAAGGAGTTTTGTCTCGACTTATGTGAAAAGCACTTATATTCCAAAAATAAGCTATGCCAAACACGCATTTATATTGGCTTCAAAATGTGCAAACGCACATCCTTATATGCTTTTATGATGTTAGTGGGATAACATGAGCTAGCTGTTGAAAATACCACATGTAGTGCTAACATTGGGCTAGTTGCACCATTAAGAGTACCACTGCAGTTTAATATCAATTTACAATGAACATGGACAGAGGAAGTTCTTCTACCCACGAGTTCATATTGTTTAATATTATGATGCAAAATGAAGATTTATTTATTTATTTATTTCATAGGAGTATCCTCCTGGTGTTACACTTATACCTATGAGAAGCAGGACCCAAAAGCCTTTTCACACAACAAACTTGGTGGTGTTTGCCCCAGAACATGTTCCAAGTGATTCTGGGGATAAAAGATTTATTGCATGTGGAGATGCTCTGATAGTTGATCCAGGATGTCTATCACAGTTCCATGAAGAGGTAAAGCGTCAAATTGGCTTTTATATATTAAAAAGAACTTGGGATACTATGCATTCATATTCATGCATGATATCTTGTTTTCAGGATTATGTCCAACTCCTATTCTCAAGTGATAAGATTAACTTTAGTTCTGTATGATTGGACTATGGTAAAAACATTATTTGCAGGACTGATTGTTGCCCACTGGTTCATGTGATTCTCCATCCTTGGACCTAATGCAATGTAAAACAAGATAAAGTCTTGTATATCTGTGTTTACCTGACAACTTTTTTAAAGCTTGGATACCAGAAAATAGGACTGTTTGACATTAAATTATATTTGGTGTTTCATTTCAGCCCAAATGGCTAAATTTTACTATGAAATATGAATCCATCTCTCTCCCTGCAAATGGTGGCTGGGATTTACATCGTTTGTTTTTGAACTTCCTTTCTTCCTGTGAAGATATTATATTAGTGTAAATATTATAATTTGTATCATTAGTATAGGATTGGATATTGTTCCAATTGATATTATCTCGTCATTATGAGCTTCTATGAAATTCTAACATATTAGTGGCTTAAATTATCAGCTGCTGAAAGTTGTAACCACTTTGCCGAGAAGATTGGTTGTCTTAGTCACGCACCACCACTATGATCATGTGGATGGTATGTTTTTTCTAAAAGTATGCTGAACTGTATTCTATTCTCATCGGCCATGAATAATCCTATAGTGGATATTATTACGTGTATACTCTTTCTGTTCTATTTTTTTATCATCTCTTATGACAGGTCTCTCAGTTATCCAAAACTGCAATCCTGATGCTACTTTGTTAGCGCATGAAAACACCATGCAGCACATAAGCAAAGGTTTCAATGTTAAACTTTTTGTTTCTGTTTTCTTTTCAGTAGATTTTAGCGGTGATATTTTGCATTTGTGTGTAATGTCCTTCAATGTTTGGGCTTCGGAAGTATTGATTTAATAGCAGTGCTACTAAATTTTTGTCCATGCATTTTTGGTGCATGTGATCATATGAACTTTCAGATTTCTTCTGTTAAATTTTTCTAGTATATCTCTCTTAAATTCATTTTCTTGGTCTTGTGATAGATTACCATGCCCTTTTCTGGTTTGTTCCAGGAGAAAGAAACATGTGTCATCGGGTGGTTTTATTAGGAGGTTTTTAGGATTAGTTGGTTATTCAGTTTTATCTTATTGTTAGTTATTATGTCTTAATCTTATCCTTCCCATTAGCAGTTATTTTCTATTATGTCAGAATTTATTTATATTTGTGTGATAGGACTTGTAAGCATCATGAATTAAGTATATTGAAAGTTTATCTTTTTCTCTCGAGATTTCAGATTCTGGCTCTGGAACTTCCTTTTTCCTCTTTTCTTGCCTAAATTCTCATTAGTATAGAACTTGGTTCTATCATTTTGGTATCAGAGCGTTGTTAATCTCTGGGCCATTAGTGAGTTATGGGCAATAACCGCAAGAAACAGCAAACTCCTGAATCAGTCATCCCTAACCAGGATGCAGAATCATCAAAATCTCATGAACATGAGTTACCTTCAGACCCTACCGATATGGCTCAACAATTATGATTTATTGTGAGCAAGCTTCAGAGCCTTGATGCAGATTTGAAAGTTGTGAAGAACCAGCAACAATCAACCATAGAGAAAGACAAAATGGGGAAGGAAGCAAAACGGAATCATGAGGATTTTGTAGAAGATGAGATAGACAACCCTTGGTGGAGCAAGAATCCCAACCGAAGGCCTCATACAAAGGTGGAATTTCCCAAGTTCGAAGGGGGAGATTCTAGAGGGTGGATTATGAAAGCAGAAAAATATTACCGTTATTATCAAACTCCAAAGGATCTCAAGGTGGAAGTTGCAGCAATGAATTTGGAAGGAGATGCCCTTGATGTCTTTACTTGGGTGTCTTCTAGCCGCACTATACGATTTTGGGAAGAACTCATCCAAGTTTTTCAACAAGAGGAGCATCCTAATTTTGACATTTCCCATCGAACAGACACATTAATTAACCAATTTGAGGAATTGCAAGAGTTGTTGCAAGAGTATTGTGATGTTTTTGCAGAACCTCAAAATCTTCCTCCCTTCCGGCACCATGATCATGCTATCCCTTTATTTCCAGATGCTGTCCCTCCAAACATACGTCCTTATCGGTATCCTCATTCTCAAAAAGATGAGATCGAGAAGCAAGTAGCTGATTTGTTGAATAAAGGATTCATCCAACCCGGTGTGAGTCCTTTTGCTAGTCCAGTATTGCCTGTGCCTAAGAAAGATTCATCTTGGAGGCTTTGTGTCAATTACCGTGAGTTAAATCGAATTACCATTCCAAATAAGTATCCCATTCCCAATATAGATGAATTGATCGATGAATTACATGGAGCCAAATATTTCTCGAAGATCGATTTATGATTTGGGTATCACCAGATTCGTGTTTTACCAAGAGATGTACACAAAACTGCTTTTCGAACTCACTCTGGGCACTATGAGTTTGTGGTCATGCCTTTTGGACTCACAAACGCACTGACAACATTTCAAGCTGCCATGAATGACTTGTTTCGTCCTTTTCTTAGAAAATTTCTCTTGGTTTTCTTTGATGATATCCTGGTATACAGCAAAAATTTTGAAGATCATATGGCTCATCTTCACACTGTTTTATATACTATGCAGCAACATCATTACTTTGCTAATCCTAAACAGTGTGATTTCTTTCACATTGAAGTATCTTTTTTGGGCCACATTATCTCTTAGAAAGGAGTAGCTGTGGATCCGGATAAAATTGTTGTTGTCACAGATTGACCATTGCCTCAAAATATTTCTGAATTGAGAGGATTCCTTGGCCTTACAGGTTATTATCACAGATTTGTCAAAGATTATGGCCAAATAGCAAAGCCACTAACTAATATGACCAAGAAAGATGCATTCATTTGGACAGATCTTTCTTAACAAGCTTTTCTGTTTTTGAAAGATGCTCTCATCAATGTCCCAATTTTGCAACTTCCTAATTTTTCCAAGTCCTTTGTGGTAGAATGTGATGCCTCTTCTTTGGGCATTGGAGCTATCTTACAACAAGAAGGTCATCCTATTGCATTTTACAGTAAAGGCCTATCATCTTCTAAGAGGCACAAATCTGTTTATGATCGGGAATTGTTCGCTTTGGTTTCTGCGTTGCAAAAGTGGAAACATTATCTTCTTGGGCATAAGTTTGAGGTTCTCATAGACCATAACAGTATCAAATGCCTTATGGATCAGCATATTACCACTCCAGAACAACAAAGATTATTGCTGAAACTACTGACTTTTGATTTTACCATTCACTACCAAGCGGGTTCTTCCAACCAGGGTGCTGATGCTTTATCCCGCTGCTCGCATTCTGCTGATTTCTGTCTTAGCCATCCCAAATGCCACTTTCCTTGAAGCACTTCTTCAATTATTGCAGCAGGACCCTTATACATCTTCTATCATACGTTCATTACAGTCTGGTCCTTCTTCCATCCCTCACTTTGCTCTTTCTGCAGACCATTTGTATTACAAGAACAAGTTGGTTGTTTCTGCTGATTCTGATTTGAGTAAGTTACTTATTGCAGAAGCTCACTCTTCACCCTTGGGAGGTCATGGTGGTTCTCTTAAAACTCTTAAGCGCTTGCAACGCCAATTTTATTGGCAGAATATGAAGGAGGAAGTGAAGATTCATGTTCTGAATTGTCTTGTTTGTCAACCCAACAAGTATCTTCCTCAAGCTCCAGGTGGTCTCCTCCAACCCTTGAATATTCCCCAGCAAATTTGGGAAGATATCTCCCTTGATTTTATCACGGGGTTACCTAAATCTAATGGTTGGGAAGTTATCTTAGTGGTGGCGGACAGGTTGAGCAAATATGCTCATTTTCTTGGTTTACCTCGTCATTTCACTTCTAAGACAGTTGCTACATTGTTTTGCAAGGAGATTGTCCGACTTTATGGTTTTCCTAGATCAATTGTTTCTGACCGTGATACCATTTTCTTGAGTTCTTTTTGGCAAGAGTTGTTTAAGCTCAGTGGTACCAAGCTTCAGATGAGTACTGCTTATCATCCCCAAACAGATGGTCAAACTGAATTAGTCAATTGTTTTTTGGAGACCCATTTGTGCTGTTTTTCTCATGATCACCCTAAGTCTTGGGATGGTTTCCTTCATTGGGCAGAACTTTCTTACAATATTGGTTACCACTCTTCTACAGGTTCCACTCCTTTCAAGGTTGTCTATGGACGTGATTCTCCTTCTATAATCCCGTGTCCTCAAGGGGCTACTAACCTGGCTGAACTACAAGATTATTTTGAAGAAAGGGATGCAGATTTAACTTCCATCCGTGACAATTTATCTCATGCACAAGATAAGATGAAGACTTATGCTGACTCTTCTAGACGGGAGGTGGTTTTTCAACCAGGTGACATGGTTTTTCTCAAACTTCAGCCTTATAAGCAGCATTCTTTGGCCAAACAGCGTTATGAGAAGTTGGCACCTCGTTATTATGGTCCCTACCCAGTGTTGCGCAAAATAGGTTCTGCAGCTTATGAACTACAGGTTCCCTCTAATTCTTGTATCCATCCTGTCTTCCATGTATCTTTGCTCAAATTGGCACATGATTATACATCATCCTATCTGGCACCTTTACCCATTGGTGATGACTTGGTCTCACAATTGGAACCTGATCAGATCTCATCTTCACGTTTTTCTGACAGCAATGCAGATCCTTTTTGCAATCCAGATTTAGAATTATTGGTGCAGTGGAAAAACCGACCTCCAGAAGAATGCAGCTGGGAGTCCTATGATTCTTCAGCAGCTCAATTTCCCTCTTTTCACCTTGAGGACAAGGCTCATTTTCAGGGGAGGAGTAATGATAGATTACCACGCCCTTTTGTGGTTTATTCCCAGAGAAAGAAACATGTGTCATAGGGTGGTTTTATTAGGAGGTTTTTAGGATTAGTTGATTATTCAGTTTTATCTTATTGTTAGTTATTCTATCTTAATCTTATCCTTCCCATTAGCAGTTATTTTCAGTTATGTCAGAATCTATTTATATTTGTGTGATAGGACTTTTAAGCATCATGAATTAAAGTATATTGAAAGTTTATCTTTTTCTCTAGAGATTTCAGATTCTGGCTCTAGAACTTCCTTTTTCCTCTTTTCTTGCCTAAATTCTCCTTAGTATAGAACTTGGTTCTATCATCTTGACAATTAAATTATACATTCAAGTTTGACTAGACTTATTGTTGTTACTGCGTGAGATTTGGTGTCTTCTTAACCATTAAAGTTAATAAGTAATGATCACTCGAAAAAGTTAATAAGTAATGATGTTTTTAGCAATCTATTTTTCCAAGTTGTGTATGATAGTTATTGTTTGATTAAGATAATTATAGTTTTTAAATTTTCTTCTTTTGATTTTTGAACTTTCTAATGTGACATAGTGAAGACAAACTTTTTTGTCCTGCTAATTTAGTATTGCATGATTACAGATGACTGGTCACTAGGCTATACCTCAGTTTCTGGAGATGAAGAAATTAACATAAGTGGTCAGACATTAAAAGTTATTTTTGCACCGGTATGATTGAAAGTAATTTTGTTCTGTTCTCTTTCCCATGCTCAGTCAATTATATCTAAGGATATAGCATGTCTGAGTGAAGCATCTTCCATTTTCCAGACCTTATGTTCTGTTAAACGTGATAATTTTGTTTGAGATGTATGACTAGGGCAGTAGTTCTCCAGCTTTTTAATCTAAGAGAAAATCACATGGACACTGTATCTTTCTAACAAAATTTTCTTCTGTGAAAAATATCATTCGCTATTAAAATTTCTTCTATCTTCTAATGAATGACATTTTCTCTGATTCAGGGACACACAGATGGTCATATTGCGCTACTTCATGTGAACACTAATACATTAATTGTTGGTGATCATTGTGTGGGGTGAGAGTCCATTGAATTCCAGGAAACATGACTAAGCAAAGACTGTGGTCCAACTATTTAAATGCACGTGAACATATAAGTTTCATTTTTGTGTTTGATTCAATTGTATGTATTTTACATATTTCAGTGACTATAAATCTGTACAGAAACATTTCCTACCAAAATGAAAAAAGAGAGAAAGGAAAACTGTCCAAAAACATTGACATTTTCTCATCTGAAACTTCTATTATTTGTGCTGCTGGTTGAACAAGACAGATTATAATTTCTGCGTTCTATACAATTATGGTATCAGGCTAAATGTCAAAAGAGGAAAAAAATAAAATTAGAGGAAAGTGAAAAATCTGTGGGAGAAGTCTATCATCTGTGTTCATGTTGTTAATTTTGAAGTTTAAACTGTCTAATTTTCATGCTTCTAGCGTGGTCACATTGATTACTTGGCGTTCTGTCTGTCTTTGTCACATATTAAACTATCTTTTACCTTACCCTTTTTAGTTCCAATTTATTAGTTGATTTACTTCATTTTATGTCTTTTAAGTTAGCCTCATAAACATTATAACTTGTTTTGTTTCAGCCAAGGAAGTGCTGCTTTGGACATAACTTCTGGTGGTAGTATGACGGTAAGTGTAAATCGAGCTAGTGATGTTAGACTGCCTCTATTCTTTTTATTTATTATACTGTATGGACTGCCAATAAGAACCAGTCTCTGCGTTGATACTTTCAACTCCACTAGAGTGTAAGGGTGCACTTCATTCAAAAATGGAGAAGGTATAATTTAGTGGTTAGAATTTTTATATTAAATATCTTTTTTCACAGAACTAAATTTCTTTTAGATACAATCCAGTCATTATTTTCCAACAGCTATGAGTATTATACGCTCAAAAAAGAGTATATGAACATTTTCACTTCTCTTCGTAAACATTTAGTTTAAATATTATTGTGACATCCCTTCCTATTAGTGATTATATTATAGTGAATATAATACTTGCTTATGGACCATAGGTCATCTTTCCAATATAGCAAGACTCATCACTTTGTTGGATGTTATAACCTCAATTTACCACAACTTTGAACTTTGTGCAGACTGCATTTCTCACCAAAATTACATTTATATGATGATGCATTTCTTTAGGTTCACATATTGTTATTTGCAGGAATACTTCAAAACCACTTACAAATTCCTCGAGCTCTCTCCACATTCTTTAATATCAATGCATGGGAGAATAAACCTATGGCCAAAGCACATGCTGTGTGGTTATCTCAAGTATGAATCATGAATCATCTTTGGCTGTGTTTTTGGGGGTTCAGGGAGTGAGGAGTGCTATTTTTTATTTCAGGAACCGTAGGAGCAGAGAAGCAAATATTTTGGCTGCAATTGAAGGTGGAGCAAGAACACTGTTTGATATTGTAGCAAATGTATATTCTGATGTTGACCGTAGGGCCTGGATTCCCGCGTCGTCAAATGTGAGACTCCATGTGGATCATCTAGCCCAGCAAGATATGTTACCAAAGGTAATTGTTTCTTTCTTATTGCTGCTAGCTAGGTGTTGTCATAGATTAAAAGCCTTAAATTAGAATGGCTTCGGAAGAGGGGACATTTTATGACCTTAGTAAGCTCTAACAATTTGAAACTTTATGCATACTATGGGATTTCATTACTGCCCAACAACTGCTTATGATAGTTTCGGAATCTGATGAGCACCATAATGCTCATCGCTGCAGTGAGATATCGTTGAAATACAATTTCACCGATTCGGATTTAAAATTTTTTACTAATGATTTTTTTTAAACAAATATTTTTTTGGAGAATTTACTATTAAAAGATTATCTTTATTTTAGATTTATACATGTTAAAATAATTTTACTTTTAAAAGACTAATAGTGAAAAATAATTTAAACCATCCAAATTAAATTTGGACAGTGCGTAGTGATGATGAGCTCTTAATGCGCATTAGTTTGATTAGCACCGAAACTCATTCCATTTTGTTTCTTATGTATGATATACGCCACCTGGTTTTGTGGTTGATGTGGGTGAGAAACTGGGTAGATGTCAGGATCAAATTTTGATGACAACATTAACTGTGCCAAAAACGAGACCCATGAAATTGCAATTCTACTCATTTCTTGAGAAACTCGTTCACCAAACATGTATTATATTCCAGGTTGAGTAACATGTACGCAATTTCTGTGAGACTGTGCAGGACTATTCTCTAGAAACGTTCAATTCCAGTTTGGTTGCATTTGTTGACATGGTTGGAAAGCTCTGATTGGCCCCACTGACCACCCATTAGCCTGTTTCATTGTGTAGATGTACCAGCAAAATTCACTATTTCAACTGAAATATCCCTTATATAGGGAAACTTTCATGCATTAATCATCAATATTTAAAAAAACCAAAAATCTATGGCAAGTCAAGCTCCATGCAATGGCATGGGAAAACGTGTCTAGTTGTAATAAAAATGTTGTATCATTATATTAGAAAAAGGAATGTGAAGCTTGGGTGAGTTATTGTGGGTCAAGGTGAAATTTTGCCATGGAAGATTTTGCATAAGAGCTGTGAGTATCCAAAAGTTTTTTTGGATAAATTTGGCCCTAAAAGTATTAGAAAAAGAGCACTACCGCCCCTGGTCATTAAAAATGTTAGTGGTTAAGGCAAATTTGATCCGTTTTACTCTTTGGTTGTAAAATTGATCCAAAAAATCTGTTTTGGATACCTACGGCTCCTACACGAAAACTTTTTAAGCAAAATTGAACCTTGATAATATTATTTTCTAGTTGAAACTGACAGAACAAACTGCATCTGCCTACATAGGATTTTTCAGTTCAGAAGTTCAAAACCACATGTGGGCTGCATTTTGTTTCTCGCTGGATATTAGCTTACATTACTGGTGGTTTCCATATAAAGAAACCTTCATTTCTGGTTACTGGGGCTGTGGCTGTGGCTGGTTTGGCTGTGTTCTACTCAGTCAAAAAGGATGCTACCCTGAGAGTGAATGATCAGAGACCCTCAAGGCTTGAAGTTGATGATATGTAAAGCAGATGCTTCTAACTAGATCATGTTTTTCCTCTAATAATTGTGAAATTCCGTACATCTCATAAAGCACCAGGCCACCAGACTTGCTCAAGAAGATGAGTCAATTTCATATGTTCGCCTTACAGTGCAGTTTCACTAATAATTGTGTAAATCTAAAGAGGGGAATCCAGGGTAAGTTTAGTAGACTATTACAGTGTTATTCAATTTGGTCACTAATATAAGGATATGCTTGGTACGAGGGATTTGGAGAAGAAAGGAGGGAAAAGTTTTGAGTTTGATTTTAAAAAAATTGAAGAAATAGGGGTATAAAATTTTAATAAAGAGAATAGGTAAGATAAAGAATAAAAAAAATTAATTAAAAGCTTTTTAATCCCACTTCTTTCATTGTTTAAAATTCAACTAAAAAATATTTTCTCTCCACCCAATTCTCGTCTCCTCCCCTTGTATCAAACAAGTCAAGCCCTAAGGGTGTGTTTGGTTTGAGGGGAGGAGAGGAAGGGAAGGGGGGGTACGTTATAATTTTTTATGGGTAAAACCCAAAATTTGCTCATTCATTCTTTTAAATTTTGGATTCTTGTCCAAAATTTATTTTCTTATTCCTTTTAAATTTTGGGTTCCTGTCTAAAATTTAAATATATTCAACCCAAAAAGGTAATTTACCCCCTCCTTCCCCTCTCCCCCCTCCCTCCCTTCCCCTCAAACCAAACACACCCTAAGAGTTAGTTGATGAGTTGGGTTTTATTTAAAATATAATAACTTAATTCATTTTATCTCCTATATTTATCATTTGTTTCCCAAACTAATTTTCCAACCTATAAGATAATTAAATATTTTTTCTTTTGAAAGAATCAATATTGGGAGTTTTAAGAAAATTATTTAATGTTAAAAAATACGGTTGCAAATATTTAAAGTTATTTTAAGGGAGAATTACATATTGGTCCCAAGTAAGAAGGGAAATGAAATAATGGTTCTTGAAATCTCAAAATGAAAAAATGATCTCATAACAATCTCATGTGGTTGTTAACAACTTCAGGAGTGCTCATTGACAACTTCTTGAGACCATTTTTCTTCTTGCTTGAGGCCTAGCTATAGTTCTCCCTTATTTTAATGAAAAAAATAATTTTAATGTTGAACATAATACACTGACTTTTTCTACGCATATCCCGTAATTACATGAACTTTCCTTTTATTTTTAAGTCATATAAACCTTCATTGAAATCAATTATATAAGCTCATATCTAACTTCTCAAAATACTAATTCTGACCACATAAGGTTTTGTCATTATTTCCTGTAAGTAAAATTGTTATTTCTTGGGAAAATTGTACTGAAGTCACAAGTTAAACAAAATACAATCAAAAGGTCCATTGAAATCTCTAGTTTGTAGCCAAGTCCTGTGGGACATTTAAGTAATCTAATCTAATTGTGAAAAGACCAATATGCTCTTAGTGAATTTGATTATATTACTCAAGCCTACCTTTTTCTCAAATTCACTAAGGGCATATTGGTCTTTTCACAATTGGATTATAGTACCCAAATATCACACGGGACTTGACTACAAATTGAAGATTTCAATAGTCCTTTCGGTCATATTTTGTCTAACTCAGGGCTTCATTGCTATTTTCTCTTATTTCTTAAAGTGCAGTACTCATTCATCTTAAGATCCCACTCCCTTGTCAATAATTCTTAGTTATCATTCCCAGCACTGGAGCTCTGAATGCTGTTAAGTGGAAGGAGGTTCTTTTTAATACATAAGGTGTTTTTTTTTTACCAGCTTCTTAATATGTAAGGTTAATATTATCAATTTGTCGATAAATTTAATTCCAAACAAATCCTTAAGGACTGTAGTATGAATAAGGCATTTCAAAAGATGAATCAAGAATTCACATTTTAGGGATTTTTTTTTAAGGAATTTGTGTGATGCTGCCGAGTATTTAAGAAAGGAAATAGTGGAATTCAAACTTATATCTTTGTAAATTATGGATGGAAAATTCTTAGTAGTTAAATAAGGTGCATCCTTTTTAACAAGAAAGGGAAAGATTTAAACGTTGTTGTTTGTTATTTAATTAAGGGTTAAGGTGCAAATTTACCAACGAAGTTTTGTCCGAGGAGCATCTAACACAAATATCTTTTAGAATGAGCAAAAATACCAATGAACAATTAAAAAGGGGCATCCACAACAAAAACCATTAATCCATACTAACGGCGTGAAATTATAAGAGAATAAAACCCCTAACGGCGTTAGTACGGATTTAACGGTTTTTGTGGTGGATGCCCATTTTTAATTGTTCATTGGTATTTTTACCCCTTCTACAAAATATTTGTGCCAGACGCTCCTCGAACAAAACTTTATTGATAAATTTACACCTTAACCCTTTAATTAATCATCCTTTAACCTTATCCATCTTCGCTTTCTATCTTGATATCCATCATTTCTTCATTGTTACATCCTATTGTTAATACAAGACACAGTCGATTTTTTTAAAAAAAAATTAAGGAAGCTAAATAAATTATTCTAAAGTGGTTATATTTATCTTTTTTATATTAAATTAATTTATCTGAACTATAAAATTAAATATAATAAATGATACACAATACATGCTATAATTAACTAACTTATTTAGCTTTTTTAAAAACTAAAATGAGTATTATATACTTTCTTGTGCTACCTTTTCCTACCGGTAAAAATTAAAAGAATGTTTAAAAACTAGCATAAATTGGCCTTTAATTCATTCATGTGTGTGGTTTAATTTAAACTATATACTCCGTATTTTATTCCATGATTTCCAAAAAAATTCAGTTTTCAAGGGAAAAAAATCATTTCATTATTCAATTTCAATCTGCACCGTGGGCATTTCTCAATTCAATTTTGACTTCTCCTTCTATTTGCAGCTACACACACGCTTTTCACTTAGTTTAAGAGGTTAATACAATTGTTAGCCATTTAAATTTACCCTCATTTTAGTTTTGATCATTTAAAGGGCAAATAGTCTATTTTTTATTAAATTATATGGATCAATATTTTAAATAGAATAAAACTTGAGGGACTAAACCAAAAGAAGGACAAACTTGAGAGACCAAATATTATATTAACCCATTAGTTTAATTTATTATTGCCTCTAGTCCTTACTATAGAGTTAGTCCACGATTAGATTGAATTCTAAATATAAAATATCAATTTACTTTTTCTCCTAAATTTATAATTTTTTTTAGGGAAAATTCCAAACAACTACGTTGCAAAATAGAAAAGGACAATTTAATATAGCGAAATTTGGAATTCCCATATCAGTGTTGTGTCAGAGCAGACGAGGGATATGGGATATGATATCTTGTCACAATGACTTTAATGCCCTTAGTGACAGGGAAAAGGGAAAAAATCAGAAGAAGGAAGGCCGAATAACTATCAAATGAGAAACCTAAGGGGCAACGGAGAGATGACGGGAACGATGGTGTAGTGATGGTGGTCGGCGGCGATCTGGGGTCTCTTGGAAGGAGGTTAACAAAGAAAGGACGAACATAGGAGGTCAGCGGCGTGGTACGGTTCTGCGACTTGCAATCTATCAAGGGGGGTTGGAGTGTTGTTCCTGCAAAGATGTTAATTAAGAAAATGGAGTCGTTAATGACAAATGTGGTGTTGTTAATAGTCCAGGAGGTGTTGTTTTCGAACATCCACGTTACGACTTTCCATGTAGTTCTAGTGAAGATGTTAATCAAGGACGTGGAGTCGTTAATAATGAATCTAATGTTGTTAATAGTCAGAAGGTCTTCTTGTGAAGATGTTAATGAAGGAAGAAGAGTCGTTAATGAAGAATGTGATGTTGTTAATAGTCGAGTGGGTGTTGTTTTCGGACATCCACATTACGACTTTCCATGTAATTCCTGCGAAGATGTTAATCAAAGATGTAGAGTTATTAATGAAGAATGTGGTATTGTTAATAGTCCAAGAGGTGTTATTTTCGGACATCCACGTTACGACTTTCCATGTAGTTTCAGTGAAGATGTTAATGAAGGAAACGGAGTCGTTAATGACGAATGTGGTATTGTTAATAGGCTAGACGGTGTTGTTTTCGGACATCCACATTATGACTTTCCATGTAGTTCTAGCAAAGATGTTAATCAAGGATGTGAAGTTGTTAATGACGAATGTGGTGTTGTTAATAGTCCAGAAGGTCTTCTTGTGAAGATGTTAATGAAGGAAGAAGAGTCGTTAATGAAAAATGTGGTGTTGTTAATGTTAGATCTCATGTTTTGATGATAACAAAGAATGGTATGAAAAGGAATTGAGTAATAAATAAGTTTGAACAAAGTAATGACAGGGAAAAGCATTACTTGAAGTTAGCATTGGAGTAATGAAGAAAGGCCAAGAGAAAAAACTGAGAAACTTGGTCAGAAGCAATTTCTCTAAGGCATTACTCGAGTAGGTACTCGAGTAATGAGACAAAACTTGAAGTAACCAGAGGCACCTTCCAGTAACCTGCCAACGTTACTCGAGTAAGTACTCGAGTAATAGTGTAAATGTTTTCAAGCTGCTCTCGGCCTGCCAATGTTACTTGAGTAGCCACTCGAGTAACCAGGTAAATACTTGGAGTTGCTCTCGGCCTGCTAATGTTACTCGAGTAGGTACTCGAGTAACCAGGTAAAAGTTTTCAAGTTCCTCTCGGCCTGTCAATGATACTTGAGTTACTCTGTTTCAGAAAATGTGTTGCTCTCGGCATTTTGTACCCTACCAATGTTACTCGAGTAGCTACTCGAGTAACTCACTGAGGTAAGCAAAAACCTGAAGGTAGTACTCGAATAACTTGATCTAATTTTATTTCATTTTCCTTGAGTCATTACTCTAGTATGCAAGTATTTAATGATTCATTTTAAGTAGATTACTCGAGTATGCAGTGTTATGATTGAAGAAAAACCTCAAGTCATTACCCGAGTAAGTGATGCACAAAAAGTAAGTAAACTCAAGTATGTACTCGAGTAACAAGGTAATCAAACTTAAAGTGCTCTCGGCCTTGAAATCCTGCCAACATTACTGGAGTAAAGCATCGAGTAACCCAAAGTTTATTTGAGGTTTACTCGAGTAGGTACTTGAGTAACCTATGAAGTTATGAGTGTATTACTCGAGTAAGTACCCGAGTAAACAACTATTCCCAAATGTTTGAAATTTAGTTTATTCCATGCACTACCCGAGTAATCTTATTCTTGTGTGTTAACTTGCAGTCCATCAAAGTTTTCCCGATGATACTCGAGTATGTACTCGAGTAAACTTAAATGAATACTCGAGTAACTACTCGAGTATGCAAGTCCAGAAACTTATAAATCATTCCAACGTTCATTGATTTGTTTCCTATATGATTAACCTTTTATTGTATTAGTATTCTGAGCATATCCACAGATAAACAATGGAGAGATCTTACCAAATATGGAAAGTCAAATGCAACATTCAAATGTCACCGACCGCCACCTACCACAAACGGATGTTTTTCAAATACTGGAAAAGTCAATAGTGGCTGCGCACGCTCCAACGGACATGAAGAAAAACGTTCCAACAATCATTACCAATGTATCTATAAATATAGGAACATCCAAATAGAGAAGAACAACAAGATCACACACGAACGTATCATCAAGTTCACTACTCTGTTTTACATTATATTTGTAATTCTATACTTCAGTGATTCTTATTCCCTCTGTGAGAGAGATATTTCATTCAAACTCAATATTTGTTATTGAGATAACTTAAGGTTGTGGAACCTTGAGTTGGGATTGGATTACAACTTGTAAGGGGGAGCGAGTGTCTAGGCGAAGGAACTTGCTTGTACTGTGGTGCCAAGAACCCACTGAATCTTGGAAGTTATAGTGAAACTCTCAGAGAAGCTCTGAGGATTGGATGTAGGTCAAAGTGGTTGTGGCCGAACCAGTATAACTCCCAGTGTATACTTCGGTGATATTTCTCCTTACTCTCTATTGCTTTGTATTCACCGTCAAGTTTTTATATTTGCAACGAAATTTTAGTATCACCCAATTCACCCCCCCTCTTGGGTGAAACGCTTGCTCTAACAATTAATAGTCCGGGGGTATTGTTTTCGAACATCCACATTACGACTTTCCATGTAGTTTCAGCAAAGATGTTAATCAAGGATGTGGAGTCATTAATGTCGAATGTGGTATTGTTAATAGTCTAGGGGCTGTTGTTTTCGGATATCCACATTATGACTTTTCATGTAGTTTCAGCGAAGATGTTAATCAAGGATGTGGAGTTGTCAATTATATCACATGTGTTGTTTTGAACCTAATTGCAATGGCAAACAAAGTTGCAACACGCAAAATATTAACAACACTACATTCATTATTAACGACTCCACATCCTTGATTAACATCTTCGCAGGAATTACATGGAAAGTCATAATGTGGAAGTCTGAAAACAATGCCTCTTGGACTATTAACAACACCATATTCGTTATTAACAACTCCACTTCCTTCATTAACATCTTCACTGAAAACTATATGGAAATTCGTAATGTGGATGTCTGAAAACAACACCTCCTGGACTATTACAACACTACATTCTTCATTAACGACTCCACATCCTTGATTAACATCTTCGCAGGAATTATATGGAAAGTTGTAATGTGGATGTCCAAAAACAACACCCCTTCAACTATTAACAACACCACATTCTTCATTAACGACTCTTCTTCCTTCATTAACATCTTCACAAGAAGACCTTCTGAACTATTAACAACACCAGATTCATCATTAACGACTCCACATCCTTGATTAACATCTTTGCTAGAACTACATGGAAAGTCGTAACGTGGATATCCAAAAACAACACCTCCTGGACTATTAACAATACTACATTCGTCATTAACGACTCCACTTCCTTCATTAACATCTTCACAGGAACAACACTCCAACGTCCCTCGACAGACTGCAGGTCGCAGAACCGTACCACTCCGCTGACCTCCTATGTTCGTCCTTTCTCTGTTAACCTCCTTCTAAGAGACCCCAAATTGCCGCCGACCACCATCACTACACCATCGTTCTCGTCATCTCTCTGTCGTCCCTTAGTTTTCTCATTTGACAGTTATTCGGCCTTCCCTCTTCTGATTTTTTCCCTTTTCCCTGTCACTAAGGGCATTAAAGTCATTGTGACAAGGAATCATATCCCAGATTCCTCGCCTGCTCTGACACAACACTAATATGGGAATTCTGAATTTTGCTGCACTGAATTGTCCTTTTCTATTTTGCAATATAGTTTTTTGGAATTTTCCCCTTTTTTTAAAGTATCAAATTAGTTGCACACATTAAAAAGTTTCTATTTAAAGGTAGTAATGGTGAAAGACAATGTTTTAGGACAATCAACATTTATTTATTATAAATATCTAATACAACTAACTTCCTCTTTTTTTTGCTAGGCACATATATTCTCTTATTGAAGGTAATCTTATTTAAGGCATTATCAGGTAATAAATGTCATAACTAACTTCTTTAATTTATTCAGATTAATCAATTAGTTTTTATATTAAAAATCAGAAAAAAAATCTTTTATATAAAAAAATGAATTGTATTTTCAATTGACCTTTAATTATGGGTGAGTTAGTGTTTTCCAAGGGATGCCTCATTTTCTCGAGTGACACAGTCTTTGGGTTTAATTGTTAGAAAATGAAAAATATTAATGCTTAAAGAAGAAGAAGACACAAGTCAGTCTTTAACCAATAAGCTTCCATGTGCTAGCTTCAACACCACAGTCCCAAAAGTTAAGGGCAAAGTAGTAGAGAGAGACACACTCTCTCTCTTGGTTCCTGTGCAAGGTTACAATCACGAGAGAACCTCCGCTGCCCACTGCAGCGGAGGATAAACGAAATATTTTCTGTCCATTTGAATCATGAGATGCAAGAAGGAAAGATAGAACGTGAAAGAGATCGTTCGCCGAATGTGAGAGAGAGAGAGAGAACGCTAGGCTTTGACGATCTTCATCGGAAAGATATGAGACAAGGCAAAGAAGAGGAAGGAAGGTTGCACTATTAGAGCACTCGATTCCTCTAAAGCTCACTGAAAAAGAGGAAACCCACCACAGCCGGATGCTGATCAATCCTCAAAAAAACTATAAGCTCAAACTGGGGATGCTAACACCGTGGAAATGGAGACTGAGGAACAAATCCTACTGACAGAAACTGAGCCCAGCAAGAGTCAACGCACAATCCTACCTACTACCCCTCCTTCTTTTCTAGACAACTCTTGAATAAGGATAACCCTGAGCTGGAAGAGGATGACATTCAACTTGAAGATGGTGACATCACTTTTGGTAAGGATGGTCTTTTCCCTTCCATAAACTTCTTTGCTAGGGTTCATCAAATACTTGAAGAGAGCATGAAATTTTCTATTGTCCTTAAGCATGGCTAATAGGATACCAAAAACTGAGAACCCATTTGACACACCTATGGAAGTTCACAAGTCTCTTTCATCTCTCTATCTGGAAAGTGGATACTTTATTGCTAGATTTTCTAATGAAGAGGACAATCAAGCTGTCTTAACAAATGGACCCTAGGTCATTATTGGGCATTATCTCACAGTCCACCCTTAAACGCCAAGTTTCTCTCCTTCTCACCACACCATCTCCCAAGTGGTGGCATGGGTACGGATTCCTGGTTTGCCAACCAAGTATTATAAGAAGAATATAATATGTGCCATAAGGAAGGTCTTAAGAAAAGCTATTAGAATTTATTACAACATAGGTGAACATGGTAAATTTGCGTTGTTATCCTGGACCTAGCCCAACCACTTATGTCCAAGATCATTATAGACAGACAAGCTCTTCTTATAGAGTACAAAGGTTTACCTACCATCTGCTACCACTATGGTAGGTATAGTCACCTTACTAATTCTTGCCCACTCAAGTTACTTATAGTTATACTGGAAGTTTCAGTAACCACCGTCCAGACACCATGTGTGGAGTTGCTGATAAGACAGGTTAACACCGAAGACATCACTTAGACAAACCCTTATAGAGCTTGGATGATGGTGACCCAAAGAGGAAGGAGGTTTGCTAGGGACCTGAAGAGAGTAGTTGAGACCAGTTTCCCAAAGCATGCTAATAGTGGATTGAGGTATGACTTACTTGCTTCACATGATGCAAACCTTGATACACTACCCGAATCAGACTACTCAATCCTGGCAACCCATAAAACAAATGTCAATTACAAGTCACCTACAACATCCTTTAGCCTACCTACTGATTGTCCTCTTACAGCTAAGACCTCGACCACCACAAAAGTACTCCCTAAAAAGCCCTATTCTTGGCCAAAACCCAAAAGAAGCCAACCTCTGACACACAAAATGAGATAATCTTCTCTTCACAAGCTTACAAGGAATTCACACAGAACCTTACCACCCTAGACCCTACAAGATGTATCGTTGTTATGCATCATAACCCTAAACAAGTCCTCAAACCTATTAGCAACCAAAAGACCAACATGCCTAAGCCCATCCCAAATCAGGCCACACCCATTGGAAACAACAAGGACAACCTAATACCCAAATCTTTGGACCGAGGGTCACCTAAACTGGGCATTAAAATCCATAATGTTCGAGTTAAAGTGCCCACAAGCCAAAATTTTGAGAAACTCCCACACAACTAGCAGATGAAGTTTTCAAATCCATTATATAATCACTTGACTGCCAATACCCAAATAACCTTGAGGACTTGTCTGATGACACCCAAGATGACAATGACGAAGGTCAATCTAGCTCCACCATGGAGCAATACAATCATCTTTGTCCATGATTGCTCTTATTTGGACTTGTCAAGGTGCGGCCAAGTGAAAATTTCTCTCTGTGCTTAGATCCTTCCTTACAGAATATCGACCGGATATCTTAATCCTAGTAGAACCCAAGATCTTAGGGATCTTTGCCGACCATGTCATACGACACATCGGTTTCTCCTCTTCATATAGAGTTGAGGCTAGTGGCTTTTCTGGGGATGTTTGGATTCTTTGGTCAAATAACATTACTGTTGATATTATTTGTAGTGATTAGTAATTCATTCATGTTAAAGTTAAATTGGTTGTCAAGGATAGATCATTCTATCTCACTACTATTTATGCCAGTCCCACAGCCTCATATTGCCCCATATTAAGGGAAGCACTCACAAACATAGCCATCACAATTCAAGAGCCATAGGTAATAGCAAGTGATTTTACCGTTATCCTCTGAGCCTCAGAAAGGAGGTCTAGCAATGGTCGCCCAAGCCATGGCTGTCCTCTATTCTAGGCATTCATGGAAAATATATCGCTAATAGACTTGGGCTTCTTAGGCCCAAAATTCACCTGGAGACGAGGCCTTTCCTTCACTCATTTGGATTGGGCCCTAATTAATAATTTGTGGGCTATAACCTTCGTAGGCTCTGTAGTGCTCCGTCTTCTTAAAATCTAATCAGATCATAGGGCCTTGAAGCTTAAAGTGGGTTGCAAACCAGCTCGTTCATGGCATAACTATAACGCCCTTACATTTATAGTCATCTAATGAGTATTACGTAGTGCATTCGAACCACTCATCGCTATTCATTTATAAAAACTCATTCAATTCTCACCCTCAAGAAAGGCATCAAACCCGTAGTTATTCAGTGGTTCACAACTTTATTACTACTTGTCAATTCTTATCGTGCTTATTTATCTAATTCCTTTACTCATTCTTAGTTCATTCATTTGCATATTTATACAGACAGTGTAGCCACACAGGGCTACCAGAGTGTCTAATATAATACACAACATACCAATCTTCACTTCTCTGTCATAGTTCCCTCTTGTGCAACTCCCTGCAGTACTCTTATGTATTTCATCATACCTGTATGGTTGGTTGGGGGGAGTAAGATTCGAGAGAATCTTAGTAGGAAACAGTTACTATAATGTATGCATGATAGATGCTATATGCATAACATGTTAGCTTTAACTAGATGCATGCCCCATAGTGACATTTCTGCATTGTCAATGTTTCATACAACAAAACTATGACCACAGTATAAACAGAAATAGAGCTTCATTATTCAAATATGCTCTACACAATCAAGTAAAGCAATCACATATATCACTACACAAGTAGAAATATCAACTACATGCAAATAAAATAAGTTCCCTATCTTTTTTCTTGAGTCCTCCTCTTGTACCTTGTTCTTTTCCAACCATTGAAGATGTTTCTTCTTGACTTCTTATGGCCCTAAATAAATACCCATATAATTAGAGCCATGAAATTGAATGTCCAATAGGACTACATGGGCCTTTGGAACATGCCTCTTATGTAACCCCCTACCTTGAAAATCGTAATTATGATTCGAAATACGTAATTAAAATGAAAGAGAAACCAATAATAATCAAACTCATTTACCTTCCCTCCCTTTACGGTAGGGTTTTCACAAATTCTTTCAAAATTTCTGCCTTACCCTGGTCTCAGATCTCACAATTTGAATATAATTACCCTGCATAGTTAAATTACATTAATATACCAGAGTGTACAAAAAAAAATCCCAGCAACCCTGGGTTTCATGTAAATACTAAATGTTTACAAATTCCCACTTAGGGGATTACACATGATCATTTCAATGTTTACATCCCAACTATATACAGTAATCCCAATACCAAAACTGATAACCAACAACCAAAATATAAATCTCCCGAAGGAGTCCTATCCACCCTTGGTCGTCTCTTTCCCCTTGGAGCCACTTGCCCTATCTAAAGATTAGTCAATAAAAAGAATGAGATTCAAAAGAATCTCAGTAGTAACAAATCACTCATACTATACATAATCACAAAGCATATAATGATATCATCAAGCAGCATCATAGCATAAAACACAGTACGCAGACTGCCACATATGCACATAATCACATAGTCTCATCCCCCGTATTCCACCTCCCCGAAGGCACGGTCCTCCCACCATCAACACATATGGACCGCGGGTGAAGGTTTCACAAATAGCCTTTCAGCTTTCATATAGTCTCATCCCCCGGATTCTACCACCTCAAAGGCACAGTCCTCCCACTGTCAACACCGATGGGCTGCAGGTGACAGACCCACAAACAATGATAAATTAAACATACCATGTATCATATATAATATAAGGGAAAAAGTCACTACCTTATTTTTTACGAGCGTGCTCCGGCACAAATGGCTCATGAGCAGGGCAAATATCAAACCCTATAACCAAAATCAAGGACGATAGATTATTCTCTATTCTAAATTTTTATCTTCAAAACACTTAAGGTTGGTTATCATTTAAACTCTTTAGGTGGCTGCTAGAAGCCTAAACACATGCCCAAAGGGTTGGAAAGAACTACATCAACACCCATTTTTTGAAAGTATAATACTAATTTTTGACTCATTCACTCGAGTGAAGAAGGCGTCACTCGAGTGATAACGAGACTTGCACTCGAACATGAAAGCTCACTCATATGAGTGCTTGCCCGAGAACAACCATAGAGACAAAAAGTGATCACATCAGTCGAGTCCTAATTACAACACTAGAGTGGTAGCCTCATGCTCACTTGAGTCCTACAGAGTAAAGCACAAGAAGTGACTACCCGAGAGCAACAAAACCCCTAAAATGAGAAATGCACTCGAGCACTGACTCTGGCACTTGAGTGATGTCACAACACTTGCGGGTGCTAAGACACACTCTTAAAAAATGGCCTACAAGTGACAACCTGAGACGCAGCCTCAAAGTGCAAAATACGCTTGCACTCGAGTGAAACAAGGTTCACTCGAGTAATGACCCATATCACTCGCAAGTGAGAATGTGCCCTCTTGTATTCTGGCATGGAAGTGCAACCGAAAACTGAAGGACAAGGGAAAACAAGATGCTGCACTCGAGTGACGCCCTGAGGCACTCACGTAAGGCTTATCAGAAGCCAAAATGCAGCAACTGACAGAATTTTCCAAATTTCACCAATATGCTTCCAAGGGTCCTAAAATGCCTATTCAATACTACTCCCACATAATTTTGCCTAAGGAACCCAATGGAAACACTAAAACAACTAAATTCTCATTCTAACAACAAGTTTTTCCCTTAAATACCACATTCCCATATATTACCCAATTACAACACTTTTCCTCCCAAGGTTCTAAGTCAGTTCCAATGGTATCAATGATACAGCATGATACTAATTTCACCATCACACACTACCAATTCATCCATTTCCAAATGACACCAAAATCAAGGCAAAATCCAAAATTTACAAAAACTTAATCAATGCTCACAATAAATATGTCAAAAGAGAGCTCTTTCTTACCTCTTCCTCTTTCCAAAGTTGATTCCTTGATTTCTCAACTTTCAAATTCCTTCAAGCCCTCAAACACCACCTTTCAAGAATCTTGAGTTTTATTCTTTCTCTTTCTTCATTGTGCTTGCACGACAATGGAGAATGGAGAGAGAAGATGAGAATGATGAAGATACATATTTTTGACCCTTCCCATGCATGACAACTGACTTGGAGGGAGAGAGGAGAGAGGAAAAGATGTTGAAACTTTAACCTTGATCCAATGGCTTCCATATTGCCACTTGTCATGATCTTGTTTCTCCTTTCATACACACACATGAGCTCATACACACATAATTCCACTCTCTTAATCACTTAATCCTAGCCATTGATCCTTAAATTACCAAGGAGTTTCCTTTTCGGTAACTGACCAATTGGTCAGTAACTTTTCGTTTTCCCATTTTGCCCCTGATTATGGCAATTCTTACTGAACCACCAACAAACACACTTATATCATACCATTACTCATTTATGCACCATCCCCTACCTTTAGAGTTCAATTTAAGCTTTAGATACAATTAAGCTTAAATGCAGAGTTTAGTCACTGATCAAAACACATTCGGATCGTAATTCACATCACATTCTTCAAAAGTGTTTATTAACAATAATTATATTCACTTTTGAAGTCATTAGCCCTTAATCCCATTTTTAGGTCATTACTCTTTTATTTGGGCCCAAATTTCTTTAATACTATAATTTTCTAGGTTTGACCCAATCTGCCAGTTTTGTTAACTAGAATTTGAAAATTCATACTTAATTCTACAAAATTCCAAATGGGTTGGTTCCAGTGGCTAATTAAAGATCTTTAAGTCCTCTTTCAAAGAAAAATATTACAGAGCCCCAATTACAGCCACACACTTCCCATAAATTCACCAAACCTCCTCTATTCCATATTACATTCCAGAAACGAGGCTCAAATTTGAAAAATCATTTCTCTTAGTATATAAGTCCAAAAATTATGCACTACAACACTGCCTCTAGAAATCAAATCAAACAACACTGCCTCCAGAAATCAAATCAAACAACACTGCCTCCAGAAATCAAATCAAACAACATATCCCCTTAACATCAATAATTTCTAGATGTGCATACAATTATCCAAAAATCATGAACACTAGTAGTCCTATACAATTTTCCATTATAAACACAATAAAATCATCAAAAACACGACAATCCAATCCAAACACAACCCAAAACAAGTCTAGACGAAATTCCATAAAATTGGGGGAAATTGAGTTTTATGATTTCAATCCATAAAACACCTTTTTTTGCACCTCAAATCACTTGTTTAACCACTCAAACACCTTTTACACATGATTAATGAAGATTTGGGCAGCACCTCCCCTTAGGGTTTGAGCCTCCCAAATCACAAATTCAACCAACAAAAGTCATAAATTCAACCACAATAACAACAACAACCTTGAATCTAACAAGATAACAAGGTTTTGTGGCTTTACCTTTGATTTCCTTCTTTCTCTCTCTAAAATACCATCTCTCTCTTCTTCTTGGCCTTGATTTTGTCTTGCTACATGTGTATTTCAAGATAGAATAGAGATTAGACATAGTTGCTCATGAATTAGGAAGCATATAGCATGAAATTTTACAACCAACTTACCTTGGTTGCTTCTTGCACTTCTTGAGCTCCTTCTTGCTCTTGTATTCTCCAACCTCTCTCTCTCTCTCTCCTATCTCTGCTATTCTAGTAGAAAATATGGCCTTGGAAGAGATAAAGGTTCACTTAAAATATTATGTCTCCACCTCCTCAAAATATTGTATTAAATTGCTATTTGTCACATGTCTTACTTTTTTAACTTTTCAAACACTCATCTTGATTACATATGAACCAAGTGTTTAATTCCATTTTCTCTCCCCTTTTTGGACATTAAAGGTGGCATGTTAGAGGAACCAAATATCTTCATCCATCTTTTTGTAACTAATGTATAATGGCTCTTTAACACTTGCCTACTATTTTTGACTTTTCAAACTTGTTTTACTTGTCTCAAATTGCTTTATCTTTTAGCATATTTATCACAAATATTCATTTCCCTTTTTGCTCCCTCATTAGGATGTCCAACACATAAGGAAAAGGGAAAAATACTGGCTTTTGATTTCATTAGCCAAATGACTATTTTGCCCATACATTTTTGTGATTTTCGCACATTAACAAAAGCTATAAAACTTTCATCAATCTTTGAAAATTCATATCTTTATTTATAGAGATCCAATTGGTGTGATTCCAAAAGCTATATGACCCTTATTAAGTCTATTTTCAAGGAAAAATATAGCCTTTAGCCATCTAGAAGTTCAAAATTCCCAGAATTATTGTTTTTGAATGCTACCACTGAAAATCGTCAATATCATTGGCTAACTTCAAAAATATATAACTCTTTGTGTACAGCTTCAAATGACCTATATGACCTATAAAATTAAATGTTGATAAGTCTACTTTCATACTAAAAAATATCATAGGCATTGAACATATTTGCCTACTAAAAAATGTCACACAACTAGACTGTCACGTAGGAAAAATGCACTGGCAGTAAATTTTTATTCCTGGGACTCTTGCTAAACCAAGTTTAGCAGTCCACTAGATTCAAGCTTATTCTCAAGCCTTTAATCCCAAAATTTGGGATATTATAATTCTCCCCTCATTCAATAAATTTCGTCCTCAAAATTTGAACATCGTATAGAAGCATCTATACCTTGGGGAAACACTTTTATTACTCAATCTATCTCTTTCATATGCAGGCTCACAAACTGTGCAACAAAACCATCATTATATTCTTAACACAAATCTTAGATAGAATTCAGTATTCGTATTCATCATAATGACATTCAACAATCAGTGTGCAACATAAACAACTGGCATATAAAATCATACAGCCGAGGGCCTCTGCCCCCATTCCTTGGGTCACTGCCCAACACAATTCTAAATACATCCGACAACCTAAGGACACATTGGTCCACTAGGCTTTAGGGCCTTTAGATACATAGGTCTGCTACAACTTAATAGGCATGTAGAATCTTACAGCCTAGGGACACTGCCCCATGCAATCTTGCACACCGGCTCATACTACCCAGTGAATCCCCCCTATACTACAAGCACTTCGGGACTTACTGCCTCAAGCCTCCGCTCGTCTCCATTCTTAAATACATAACATTCTACATGCCCAAAGACATACATGTCCCTCGAGTCTTATGGCCTTAAAACATTCGGTTTATCATTTTTGTTGAATACATATCAAGACTAATAACCTTAGGGTGCACAACCCACAAGGTATTCTGAATTCATTCCAGGCTCTACCTCTTGCTACTCAAACCTTTCATATATTTATGTAATATTCAAGAAGCATGCTAAACAAAACATCATATAACAAGCTTTCGGACATCACAGGACACACTGTCCTAGACAACCTAACTTAACAATTCAAATGCATCTGCCAGCCTGAGGACAACTGGCCACTAGGTCTTAGGGTATTGCATAACATAATAATTCTTAATATAACAATTTCATATATTCATAAAACGAATACACATGATGGTAAATACATACGTGCAAAACCATTACATAAGATACGAGGGCAAGAGTTACTTTCCTTTATACCGTTAAGCCTGTTCTTTCATATTTCTCTTCTTCTATCTTTCTTTCAACACATAGTACTAGAGCAACCCATAGCAATACGCTAGGTTAAATAAACCCTTCTCCTAAGAATCCGATGTAAGACTCATTACAATGCACCACCTTTGAGATTCGACGTCCCGATAGGTCTACTTTACAGTTCGACGCCACGGCAGCTCTACTCTACGGTACTTTACTCGACACTTTACTCAATCCACTCTGACTATTCAGCCCCTCCATTCTTAACCCTTCGTGGGTAGCCCTTCCCGATCAGAACCCCCCATAGGTATCTATCTCCAGTTGGTCGTCTCTGAATGTATGTACCATTGTAACGAGAAGCCCAAATTCTATAAGGTCTCTCTTCTCCAGCAATTATATACTATGTTCTCCTTAATTTCTCCATCTCGTCTAAGGTCATTCTACATAGACTTTCGATATCAGTCCAACTCCAGGCATAATTATTCTTCCCTTACCAGGGTAATCTACCAACATCATGCAGGGAATTCAAAAGTCACTAGCATAACTTCTATTATCTGTCTCAGTCATGATACTATAACTCGAGACTTTTCTCAATCTTTCTATTACTTTGTTCCATCAGGGAATAAGCTCTTTATCATTCTTCTATGGGAAGATTCTATAATCAAGATCTTTCCCTATGCTAGATCAGTAACTGGAAACTTTACGAAAACCTCATACATATTTTTCACATATTCTAGTACCTCAAAACATCCAAGTCAATTCAAATGCCTAATCCTAAAATTTTGGATATTACAATAACACTCCCTTTAGATTTCTTGCTTCTTGGCTTACACACACAGACTTCCGACCACTAGTTGAAGTAAATTGGATAAGTGAAAAGTCTTGACCTGAGAACATGGAATCATTTAGAGAAGTAGTATAGCAATGGAACAAGGACACTTTCAGTCACATAGGTCAGAGGAAAAGATCTCTATGAGCTCGTATAGTAGGGGTGCATAAAGCACTTGAAGATAATCTTTTCTCCATATTCCTCAAAACTTTGGATTGTGACCTTAGAGAAAAATATGAAACCACGTATCTTCAAGAAGAACTAATGTGGTCACAAAAATCCAGGTTAAATTGGATAAATATGGGTTATCAGAATACCTCATACTACTACACTAATGCTAACATTCGCAAGACTAGGAACCATATTATGGCTCTCAAGATGATTAGGGAGAATGGGTTTCGGATGAACAACGCCTTGAACAACTAGCAAGGAATTTCATCACCAAACTCTACTCTACTCCCCCCGATATGGTTCCAAGTCACTATCGTAGAGGTATGTTACCACCCATCTCTACTACTTCTTGGGTATCTTTAAATGCTAACATTTCCCTTGCTGAAGTCAAGCAAGCTCTTTTTGAGATGAAACCACTTAAAGCCCTCCAAGTGGATGGGTTGCATGCCCTTTTCTTCTAAAGTCAGTAGGACATTGTTGGGCCATCCCTGTATGATATGATCAATTCTGTCTTCAATGGATGCCCACTTGATCCATAATTAAATAGAACGCTCATTAGCCTTATACCCAAGTTGAAAGCCCGGCAACTATTAAGGATTTTTGGCCTATTAGTTTGTGCTCAATCCCTTATAAGTTGATGACTAAAGTTGTTGCAAACAGACTCAAGCACTTGATGGTTGACCTCATCCTTCCTTTCCAAGCCAGTTTCATGCAGGGCCAAAACATAACCGATAATATCCTAGTGGCCCAAGAGGTAATACATTCCATGAAGCAAAAACAAGGGAAAAACGGCTAGCTTGCAATTAAAGTATACCTTGAAAAGGCCTTCGACAAGCTAAATTGGCACTTCATCCAAGATACTCTTGAAGATGCGGGACTCCCCCCCAAGCTCATACATGTGATCATGCTTTGCATCACAACATCTAACAAGTAGATACTTTGGAATGGCAAGCCAAGCAAAACGTTCAAACCGTAAAGGGGCATTAGACAAGGAGACCCTTTTTCACCATGCATCTTTGTCTTGTGTATAGAGAGACTCTCAGACTATTTACCAAGAAGTGCAGAACAATAATAGGGATACAATCAAGATTGTCGTCAAGGTTCGCCTCTATCTAACTTATTCTTCGCTGATGACCATATTCTTTTCAATGGCAAAACCCATAAACAATTGTTACTAATCTAGAATGTGCTTGATGATTTTTGTGCTACCTCTAGCTAGGTAGTAAGCCTTAGCAAGACTCGTATACATCTCTCTTACAATGTGCAATGTCAAGAGGTAGACCATATTGGTAACTTTCTCCAAATTTAGAGAATAAATTGCCTATGAAAGTACTTGGGAGTTCCACTACTGCACTCTCGAGTAACCAAGGACACATATACCTACATAATTGAGAGAGTGCAACAAAAACTTGCTAATTGGAAGGCTAAGTCCCTCTCTCTAGCTGGAAGAATTACTCTTACCAAATCAGTCCTAAGCTTCATACCATTCTTTGCCATGCAAACAGTGCTCCTACCTACCTCTTGTTGTGAAGTAATAGAACAAATCATCCATCATTTTGCTTGGTGAAATAAAGGGTCTGTTAAACCAAGTCTCATCGGTTGGAATAATCTTTTCCATCCAACTCAACCAAAGGGGCGATTGTGGCCTTCTAAGGATGGAAGGACAAAACCATGCTTTCCTAGCGAAAGTTGCATTTAAACTTCTCAATCAACCAAACTTACTATGGGTAAGGGTCATGCATGTGAAATATAATTGTTCCCAAAAGACTAATTACCATTTCAAGACCAAGACCACCTCTCATGTCTGGCGTAGCTTTGCTAAGGTATGGACTCATACATAATTAAATTTGGCCTGGAAAATAGGGAATGGTAAAAGTATCTGCTTCTGGAGTGATTATTAGATAGAGGAAATAGGCCCTTTGAAGCATCTCATATATGCGGATGTAACAGAGCCGGAACTAAAGATAACTATCAGCGACTGTGTCAGTAAAGAAGGGGACTAGCGTTGGGACGCTTTTCAACATCTACTACCACCAAAACATTAATGCCCAGATTGTAAAAACGTCTACACCAGCTCCATGCATGGATAATGACACCTGCTATTAGAACTTAAATGCCAATGGAAACTTCACAGTCACCTTAGCATACCACTCATCACAGGAATCCGAATGGCGAGACCTTGAATGATTTTGGTCATGGATATGGAAGTGGCCTGGCATGCAACATGTTAGAAGGTTCTTGTGGCTAGCAATTCAGGAATGTCTCTTAACCCATGTAGAAAGATTAAGAAGAAGGAGACAGAATAAGGGACCTACGCAATATGTAATATGAGCTTGGAGGACTTAAACCATGTTCTTTGCTAATGTTCTTTCTCAATCCCCATACTGTGCCCCTCAACTGGAGGCTCTTTTTTGGTTACTTGGTTTGGAAATTATGGAATCGTAGGAACAACTATATTTTTTCTAATGATTTCATGACTACTAAATCTATCCTTGCTGTAGTTTGTAATATTGTTTCTTACACCATTAGAGTAGGGTCAATCATTCATTTGGTAGATTTAATATCCTAAATTTTGGGACTAGAGGCTAGAGAATAAGCCTGAATTCAGTAAATAGCTAAGCCTCGGTAAGCAAGTGTCCTAAGAGGGCATAATGATATTTCCTAATATTCCATATATCTTTATGGCATTTAAGGGAATAAAATGATAAAACAAGGCAATTGGTGGTCACACACAACATGAGTATATTTAGAATATAAATTGTAAACATTTGAATTTGTTGCCAGTGAGTTTCCCTATGTAGCAATCTTATTGTGTGACATTTTTAAATAGGAAAATGATGTCTAATGCCTATGATATTTTCCAACATGAAAGTAGACTTATCAAGCTTTAATTTGATAGATCATATAGGTCATTTGGAGCTATACACAAAGGTTATGTATTTTTGAAGTTAGCCCAATAAAATTGGTCAGCTTCTATGGCAGCATCCAAAAATGGAAATTCTAGGAATTATGAGCTTTCAGTTGGCTAAAGGCTATATTTTTCATTGAAAATAGACTTAATAAGGGTCACATAACCTTTGGAATCACACTAATTAGATCTCTATAAATAAATATATGAATTTTCAAAGTTTGATGAAAATTCTACCCAGTTTTTCGCAAGTGCAAAAATGGAAATAAATGTAAGGGTAAAATGGTCATTTGACCAATAAAGTAAGTAGCCATCTATTTGTCCTTTAATTGGGATAAATGTGGCTGAAGTAAAGAGACTAAATGGCTAATTGAATTAGTTAAAGTAACTATATAATTACATGCTTTTGGAGAAGTCACAAGATTGTGACACTTGGCACCATATGAACTAAGCCATGAAGTTGGAAAAGTTAAACAATTAATGTTTCAAACTCCCCTCTCTCCTCTCAATTCGATGAAGTGGCTAAGAAGGGCTGAAGTTGATCCATTTTCATCACTTCACTCTTTCTCTCTCTCTCTTCAAGCTCTCTCAAAGTCGGGTAGGCAAGGAAGAGGAAAGAGAAAGAAGATCAAAGTTAAGGTAAGCTCTTCTACTTGGATTTTGACCTTGTAGATTAATGCTAAAACCCTCTTCCCTAATCTTTTTCTTCTTGATGAGAGCTTCATTTTTGTGGTTTAAATTTTTCAAGAAGAGGTGTTTGGTGTGTTCTAAGAAGAGCTAAAGGTTGAAAGTCAAAGAACAAAGTAGAGGAGGTGCTAAAGGTGAGTAAAAGCAATCCTTTGATGTGTATATTGTGATAATTAGTTGAGAACTTTGGCTTATGTAATTTTTCCCTATTTTCAAGTATATTAGGGTTTTGAGGGTTCATGATGTTTGATGGTAATTAATGGTGTCTTGTGGTGTATCCTGAACGTATGGAACTAGTTTGGGACTTGAATGGAAAGTTTGGAAATTTTGAGATTTTGTGTTTAATTTCTGCCTAAAATAGAACATAGAAAAGGAGTGGGAATTTGGTTGTTTTGAGGTTTTTATTGTGTTCTACATGAAAAACTGTGCAGAGAGTAGCCCTGATTGTAAATTCTAGACCATTGGAAACATATTTTGCAAAACTGGAAGTATTGTTAATGAAGGTTCTATGCAGGGCAGTCAATTTGTATGACATTTTTAAATAAGTAAATGATGTCCAAAAATTGTGAAACTTTCAGTTAAATAGTACACATTTCAAGCTTTAAATTGATATAAAATGGGTGACATTTGGATGTGTGTGTTGGAAGTTATGTATTCCTAAAGTTTGAGGTTGAAACGGAAATTTGTTCTGGAACAGTGTGAGAATTCGTGGAATTCTATACTTCTGTGGTTACAAGTGGCAGTGGTTAATATTTTTTCTATATAGATTATTTTAAAAAATTTAAGTAGGACTTGGAATCACTTCATTTCGATTTTTATAGATTTAGTTATGATTTTGGAAGTTCAGCCAAGAAACAGGAATTTTCTTGGCCAATGCCAAAAGATTCTTGGACGCAGCCAAAAAGCTTCTAACCTATTTTTGGCCACAGCCAAAGAATTCCGTGGCCTCAGCCAACTCCTAATTTCAGCACTTTGAATTTTTGAAATGTGGTTTCTGGTCTAGCTTTCCCTAACCCTCTTAGGCTTTTGTTTGAGCTTTCCATAGCCACTTAAAGGACTCAAATGATAATCAACCCTAAGTATTTTGGAGTTATTAAAGGATGAAAATAAGTAATAACTTGTCATTCTTAATTTTATTTATAGAATTTGATATATGCCCTGAGTGTAAGAAATATGTACCAGAACGAGATCGAAAAGAACAAAGTAGTGACTCTTTCTCATATATCATATATAATGCTTTATATGTATGTTCACATCATCACCTGTTATGAATGTCACGAATTGTTACAAATGTTACGCATGTCAAGAATTGTTATGAATGTTATTATTGTCAAGAATGTCAAGAATGATGTTTGGAGTGAATGCTGCTATGTGATGATTGCCTACATGCTCTGTGAAATTGTATATCATATAAGTGAAATGTTAATACTGAGACTCATATGAATCTCACTCTTTCCAAATGAATAACCTACAGCCAGAGCAAGTAGCTCGAAGGACAAGTAGGTAAACAAGGGCGGCTAGTACATGCTGGTAGAAGATTAGAGTTATGTTAGTTGGTTATCAAACTTTTGAAGAATTTGTGTATATATTGTACTGGATGTAAATGTAAGTACACGGTAGTAAAGGTGGATGTACCAAGTATAGACCGGAATGTTTGCATGTAACCCCAGTAAGGGACTTAATTATGGGTGATCATACCCTATGGACCCTATCAGTTAGTGAATGTAACCCTAAAGTTCGTCAAGAAATTTTGTTAAGTACTATGATATTATTGAATGGAATAGAACCGAACAAGCCGAATAGTTTTGAAAAGCCGAAATGAGACCTCATCAAACATGTTTTGAAAATTTTTTGAAAACCACTTTGGCATAGGATCGAACCCTGTCTTGAAGTTGTGACCTTAAGTGAGCTGTAAAGTATTCTCTGGTCTCTAGTTTAACTTTATAACACGTTTTTAAACTGTTTTCAAGGCTTTTAAGTAAGGGGGTTACAATAGAACCTTCTACTTAGATGGTTGTTCTTGTAATCTTTGTACATAATTAGATAATACAACTCATTTCCATTCAAAATAATAATAATAAGCTTCCATGTGCTTAGTTGTCTTGAAAACAAACTCATTCTTGGTGTTCTATTTTGGATATTTTTTATTGCCAACATCTAATTCTTTTTCATTTTAATTTTCTTTAACTGAAATATTAATAATCAGAAAAAATTACATATAAGATTATTTTTTGAGCAAATAAGATTATGAAAATTACAAATAAATGTCCTATAAAAAAATTTAAGGGTTAAGATATATCTAGTACTCTAAAATATATTTTTATACGTATTCAGTGCCCTAAACTATTTTGTAAAGTATGTTTTCATGTGCATATATCACCCAAAGTACTTTTTGAGTTTTTGTACAATTTTTTATGTAGCAATTTAGTTGGTTTATTGTGATGGATACACCAAAAAAATTATTTTAGGGTGTTAGATGCGCTAAAAAAAAATTAAGGTGTTAGAAGCACCTGAAAAAAAATACTTTAGGGTGATAGACATGCATGAAAAAATATTTCAAAATATTGAATGTACTACAAAATACTTTAGAACATTGAATGCATATGAAAAAAATACTTCAATGGGCCGTTGAATGCACCTTAATCCAAAAATTAATATCATTCAAATTCCTCAAAAAAAGAAATGTCATTTTGATTAAACACCATGATTGACAACAGTAGCGTTAAGCAATAATATATATTAAAAAATATAATCAAAAGAGAGCAAACATGAAGGATTAAATATTATATTAACACATTAGTTTAATTTATTACTGCCTCTAGTTTTTAATATAAGAGCTAGTTCAAGATTGAATTTGGTCTTTATAACCCCCTTCAGGATCAAGGCCGAGATTAAGTTCATAAATATGTGATTATGTGGAATTAGAGACTGTAATATGATTTAGGACTTATTTAAAAGTAAATTCCCCAAAATCAGGGTTTTCAAAAACTTTTCTAAACCTTTTCACAATGGTCTCATATCCACAATTCAAACATCACAAATGGCCTGTACAATACAATTTCATTCATAAATATCAAAGTGCAATGCAAATTCCTGACACACTCGGGTTCTATTAATCAGTAAAGGGTTTACAAAGCACGAATGCCCATATTCAGTTTCCCAAAACAAGGAGATTACACAATTACTATTGTATAATCCAAAATATTATACAATTATCCAAATGATAACCAAAATCCAACATAAACTCCTAGCTTGGAGCTCTAACCACCGTTTGTCACCTGCTTCTCTTTAGATCCACTAGCCCTATCTAAAATTTGTTTTGGGAGAGTGAGATTCTAAGGAATCCCCGTAGTATCAAATCACTCATAGTATGCATAATCCCAAAGCATGAAAGCAAATCATCACACACACATAGCACTACAACGGCAGTTATAGTGGCAAAGGCAGGTATGACTTGCATCACCCTTACGTTTGCTCACGCTGAAGTGCTCATGCTGTATTGCACAACCACATTTTCATATCAAATATATCACCACAGCTGGGATCCATATAAAATATTTCACATACACACAGCCACACTGGCCGGATAATCAAATAGGAATTCATAATTCCATAACGCAGCCTCGACAATTACAATGGCAGATGCAATGGTAGGGGTAGCTGTGATAACCATCACCCCCTACAACTGCTCACGCTGTAATGTCCTATGGCCGATAACATATACACATGTTTATAATGGACTCATGCCAAAGATTTTCACAACAAAACAATGATAAGTCATGCATACCAAGCATCATACACAACATGAGAGAAAAGTCACTACTTTGGTCCTTCCGTGCGTGCTCTGGCACTGGTCTCTCCCGAATAGGGTAAATGTCGAATCCTATAATTCATAGTTAGGGATGAAGTGTTATTCTCTATACCAATACTCAAATGACTTCATATCACTTAAATTGGTTATCATTTATGTTTTTTAGGAAGCTACAAATGCCTCTAATAAAAGCTCTAAAGGGTTGGAAGAACTATCCCAAGGATCCCCTTTTAAAAGCTTAGGAACTGATTTTTCATTGTTTCACTCGAGTAATGAAGACCTCACTCGAGTGATGATGGACTTGCATTCGAGTACTGGAAGCAACACTCGAGTGATAGCCAAATGCCCACTCGAGTCCTACAAAGAGAAGTACCAGAAGTGATCACCCGAGAGCATAAAGGAATGACAGAAACCAAAATTGTTCACTACACTTGAGCAAGAATTCCAATCACTCAAGTGATAGCCTAATGTTCATTCGAGTCCCCCAAAGTGAGGTTCTGGAAGTGCTCACCAGAGAGCACAAGAAACTTTCAAAAGGGAACATCACTCGAGCAGGGACCTTGGCACTCGAGTGATGGTTTAACACCCGCGAGTGCTAAGGCTCACTCTTAAAACTTGACCGCGAGTGACAACTCGAGACACGAGCTCATAGTGTCAAATATACCTTCACTCGAGTGAGAACCCACAATACTAGCAAGTGAGACAAACACTCTTACCTCATGCATAGAAGTGATATCAAAAACACAGAAGGAAAAACAAGATTACAAGGTTGCACTTGAGTGACGCCCTGGAGCACTCGAGTAAGGCTTATCAGAAGCCAAAAACACAGCAGAGTTTGACAGCACTTTCCAAATATTGCCCAAGTGATTCCAATGATCCCAAATACCAAACCAAAGCTACTCCCACATAAAATTGCACAAGGAATCCAATGGAACCATCAAAACTATCAAATTCCTATTCCATTATCATGTTTTGGTTTTAGGCAACAATCAACCCAAAATCCCAAAATATGCCAAACTTAACATTTTAACCTCAAACCAATTATATCTATCCAGAACACATCACCAAGCTCCATTTCCATGACCAAAACATGGCAAACTCTCAATGACCATGATTTTTGAAAATAAGGCCAAAATCCCAGAAATTTCAAGATTCATCAAATGACATAAAATCTAGAGAGAAATGTTCATTTTGCTTACCTTAACAACTTTCTCAAAGGAATTCCTTGGTTCTCCAACTCCTAGATTTCCTTATGGCCACAAAACACCACCAATGGCAAATCAAAAACCATGAAAATGAAGCCCTCAACCCAAGGAACAACTTTATATAAGGGAGTTTTGGCATTAGAGGTCATTAGAAGGGTCAAATGGCCTACCTTTCTTAAGCTTTTCTTCTTCCTTCTTTAGCTCCCATGGTAGCTCGAAAAAAAGAGAGATGAGAAAGATGAAGAGTGTGGAGAAGGAAGAAATGATGGTCTCTCTTCCCTAGCCATACCTTGTAGCCAAAAATAAGGGGGGGGGGAGAGGGAAAATATGTTTTAAAAGTTATGATTTGACTTTTCAACTATTCTCTCCTCATCTCCTCTTGCCACATGTCCAGCACTCATTGGTTCTCATAAAACAAGTAACTAATTAGTTACTCTAACCATTCCATTAGCCATTTAGTCACACATTTCATTTCTCTTAGTTAGTAATTGATTTCTCCATTAATCACTAACTAATTACCCGACGATTTTCCGTTCTTTCCAAATTTTTCATTGATTCTGGCACATTTATTTAAATTGCCACATAGCTCATAATTAAATCATTTTTTCCTCTTTCATGCCCCATTTTCCCTTATTTTAGCCCAATAATTATTTCATCATATAATTATGTTAAAATACAGGGTGTTGTGCATTCCCAATAACAAAGTCGGATCTCATATCCACTTTAATTTAACAAATTATCTACAATAATCGTCATTAGCCCTTAATCGAAATTTGAGGCGTTACAGTCTTATATATATAACTTAATTTACTTTATCTCCTAAATTGATTTTTTTTTCTAAAGTATCCCTATTGGTTGTATACATTAAGCAGTTTATATTTAAAATAGTAATGATGAAAGATGGTATTTTAATAAAACCAACATTTATTTGTTACAAAATAGTTTATATAACTAACTTCCTTAATTTTTCCAAATTAGTCAACTAGCTCTTATATTAAAAATTAAAGGCAAGATTGTTTTTTCATAAAAAATGTGAGCTTTACTTGGGAAAATCGTACCAATGTCCTAGTTAAAAAATAATAATATGAGAAAAGTATCATAACTTATTAATTATACTCTTTTACTTATTATTAACAAGCTGCGAAACTTTTCTAATATCATGACTTGACCTAGTTTTCCCATTATATTTTCAATTGGCCTTTTATTATGGGCGAGTCACAGTCTTTGGGTGGGTTTAATTGTTTGAAAATGAAAAATATTGACGCTTAAAGAAGAACTGAAGAAGAAGACCCCAGTCGGTCTTCAAATATTTAGTTTCCATGGGCTGTTGGTTGTCTTGAAAACAAACTCATTCTTGACGTTCTATTTTTTATTTTTTTTTTTTTTTTGGTATAGTATTTTTGATTTTTTTTATTGGCCACATATAATTCTTTCTCATTTTAATTTTCGTCAATTGAAATATTAATAAACAAAAAAATTACACATAAGATTTTTTTTTTGAGCAAATAAGATTATGAAAATTATAAATATCCTATAAAAAAATTTAAGAATTAAGGTATATCTAGCACTCTAAAGTATTTTTTTATGTGCATTTAGTGATCTAAACCTAAAGTATTTTATTGTGCTTTTAACATCCTAAAGTATTTTTCATGTGCGTTCATCACTTTAAAGTTTTTTGTTTTTCAATTTTACATTTAACAAATAAAATAATTTAGGGTGAGGATACAACTAAAAAGATATTTCAAGGTATTGAATGCACCAAAAAATAATATAAGGTGCTTAAAAAATATGTTAGAGTGATAGGCATGCACAAAAAAATGTTTCAAAATGTTGGATGCACAATAAAATATTTTAGAGTACTGGATGCACCTATAAAAATATTTCAGGCTGTTGGATCATCTTAATTCAAAAATTAATATCATTTAAATTCCTCAAAAACAAAAATATCATTTTGATTGAACACCATAATTGACAGCAGTAACGATAAGCAACAAAAAAATATTAAAAAAATATTGTTCCCTATTTCGAATGGCCTCAAACTTGTTTGAAGATTTATAAAATGTTATTTATTATTTCAAGATTTTATGAAAACGAATTTATTTTTTATTCTACTATTTTAGTTATTTTTAAAAATTTTAAACAAACACACACTAAATTTTTTTCCAGAACCACTCTTTTTTTCTGTAAAAAATAAAACGAAATGACTCAAAAATTTCGTGTCATGAATATATTTTTTTCAAACCCAAGGTACCCACCACCGATAGCAGTAATTAATCACCTCACACAGTAGACCTCCTGAAGGATTTTAGTGTTAAGTGTTAACCATGAGACCCTCTTCATCACACCTCCAAAGATCAAACGCCTAACTAAAGATTTAAGGAATTGAACTAAGTATCAACTAGACATCATGGTTTACCATGAATTCTTTGGAGGACAAGTAAACCAACCTACGTGTGGATGAAGGAATAGGACTGGCTGCTCCCACAACACAAAACCAAGTGTCTTTGTCGAATAAATGTACAACACACAAACAAACATCACCTAAGTCCACATGTAACCTCCACCTCCTTTAATCCACATTAACCCTCCTTAATTAATTTAACTTAAATCCATGTAAATATATTTAGTAAATCATTATTTTCTTAAACAGAAATAAAAATATTATTTTATATTTTTTAACCAAAATTATATATAACCCCTTAAATTTTGGACTATGCATATATGACTCGTAACTTTTGAAACTTTACAATGAACCCCTAAATTCTTATATTTAGACATATCATTCTCTCATGTTTTGTATATCACTTATTCGTACAAAGCTTTAAGTTTAGAGGGTCTTCTATTAGTTCTATTTATTAATCAAATTTTTAAAGGGTTATATATATACGTAAATAAGTTTAAAGGAAAATATAATTGACACTTGTAGGTTACTACTCTGATCCTATTTATAAGTCCTTTTTGACAAAAAAATTTGGTCATATTTATAATTTCAATTTTAGTGTAGTAAATGAGATTATAATAATTTTGCCCTTATTTATTGTACCAATAAAGAAATAATTTAAAGATAAATAGAGAAGAAAGAGTTGAAAAGTACCCATTCATAAATAAGGGCATAGTTGAAAATTTACCCCATAATCATTGAATTAACTATCTTTACTTGATATATAAGATTTAGTTAAAAATGACTTATAAATAGAACCAGAGTAATAATTATCTATACAGACTTAAAAAGTTTGGGGAAGTTTATTTTTAAATTTTAAAAATGAACTGGTTAAGGGGTTATTTGACTTATTTCACTTATTTGGTTATATTTCAAGAAATTATCAGACTTTTGCGTAACTTTTAACTGTTGCTTTTATTTCTTTTTCCCCTCTTTATATACTAGACGCGTTATTATGATCTAATTACGTTTTCTCTAGGTTCTACGAAAACCAGCGAAACCATGCGTCGCGAGAAATTAATTTGAAAAAAATATTAAAAGTTGGACAATAAAAAATTAAAAATAGACACACAATGAGTCAGAAAGAGAGGAAGCCTCCTTCTCCTTCCTTTTTTGAAAGCCATCACAAATCAAACACATTCATTTGTCTTTCTCTGGACTTTTAAAATCTCTCTCTGTCTCTCTCCTCACTCCTTTCTTATTTCTCCATCAAACTTTCATAGCCTATCACATTATTTTACATCCTTTTTACTTTTCTCTGTTCTTAATATATTTTCATTACGGGAATAAAACTATTAATTATTTATTTCTCTTCCCTGCAAAAGGTCATTGCTTGATCATCCATTGGCTGCAACCGACTTGGACCAAAGTCTTATAAACAAAGAAACCCTCGTTCTAAACTCCCTGGGATTCTTGTTCTTCACATACCCAGAAAACAGAATTCAAGAATTTTCCTTTCCTTTCCTTTCCTTTCTTCCCTCTGTTTCATATATACCCAGAAAAAAAGCAATGAAGACCTCGTCAAATTCGAAATGCTCCTCGTACCCTGTTTCGAAAATTTTCACCCCTCAATCCCAAATCCTTCATTTTCTATCATACTTCCTTCTGTTGGGCTGTGGAATAACTCTGGGTGTCGTTCTGAGTTTCTACATCAAAGGTTGCAACTTGAGCCTGCAACTCTCTCGTCTCTCTGTCTCTGAAATTTCAGGTAAAACAACGACGACGACTTACGTGGGGTTTAAGAGCTATTTAAAGCCACCACCTGTGATGCACGACATGGACGATAAAGAGCTTCTATGGAGAGCATCAATGGCTCCGAAGATCAAGGAATATCCATTTAATCGAACTCCTAAAGTGGCCTTCATGTTCTTGACAAGAGGCCCTGTTTTTCTGGCTCCCTTGTGGCAAAAGTTCTTCAAAGGCCATGAAAAGTATTACTCAATTTATGTTCATTCGAATCCTTCTTACAATGGATCAGACCCTGAAAGTCCAGTCTTCCATGGTCGCAGGATTCCCAGTAAGGTTAGTTTCGTCCTTTGCCTGCTCTGTTTTCTAAATGTGATTGATGATTGATGAATATTAAGTTTATATATATAGTAGCAGTATTTCAGAAATTAATCGAGGGTTCAAATTTGAGTTGATATTGGACTAGTAAACAAGTGTTAGGTGTAAATTCATTCTTCTCCTCTATGTTAATTTTCCATTTTATTTGAAAATTTTTTAATTAACCTTAAAAACGCAAAAATCCTCATTTAAAAATTTATTATCCAATATATCGGAAATTTTTTTAAAGATTATATACGACTCTTTTTTAACTACATGCAATATATTTTCATCTGCATACACACATTCGATAGTATAAGACCTGAGGTTAGTAGCCATTAAGATACACAATTGGCTAATCTGCCCATGCTGGATAGTTTTGAACCATGCCCTTATTGGGCGAGCACACACTACAAAACATAAAAGATATTTGTATATAATTGAAGATATGTTGTACTCACTTAAATCGTTAAATTCTTTTAAGCATGGTTATTAAAAACGAACAAGTCGGTTTGACCACGAAACCAGTGAATTGGTCACTAACCGGTTTGGTCTGGTTGATTTATCCAGTTCAACGTGTATTTTGAGTAAGCAAACCGGTTAACTAACTAGTTCAATCTGGCCAGTTTAACAGGTTTAACGTTTATTTAGAATTTTTTTACTTCAAAAACTCATATATAATTCTACATATTTTTAAAAATTACAAATTACGATTCCATGGAAAGTTTGAGCCTTGAAATGTCTACTTTCTAATACAAAAAGAATCATTCAAAAATATTATTATTTAATTCTCAAAAATTATCATATTTTTTTTAAAAAAATATTATCATTCAAGTTCACTTTCTCACCGGTCTGGCCTCGAATTAGCTTTAATTTGACTCTGATTTAACCCACTAACCCTTGACTCATTATCCAGACAGTTCAGTGACCGTTTCGGATTTAATAACCTAACTTTTAGATAATAAATTTTCAATTTTGTAATAATGGAATTTTTAGCATTTTTCTCTTTTTAGAATCAAAATATAATTAAACCATCATAGAAATATGCTATTATTAATTTTTTTTTAAAAAATTATAACTTCATATTGTTGATCAAAGGATTTCTTATGCATGTTATTATTCACAACGAAATGATAGTTTTTTTTGGCAAGATTAAATTATAATTTTCTTAAGAAAATAATACTGATTATTTATGGCCAAAACGCAGAAAGTGGAATGGGGAGGCGTGAACATGATCGAAGCGGAGCGTCGTTTACTAGCAAACGCTCTGCTTGACATTTGGAACCAACGTTTCGTGCTGTTATCGGAATCCTGCATTCCCCTCTTCAACTTCTCCACCGTCTACTCCTACCTCATCAACTCCTCTGTCAGCCACGTCATGTCCTACGATGACCCCTCCCCGGTCGGACGCGGGCGCTACAGCTCCCACATGCTCCCCCTCATCACCGTCGACCAGTGGCGGAAGGGCTCCCAGTGGGTCGAAATGGACCGGGAGCTCGCCCTCGCCGTCGTCTCCGACAACACTTACTTTCCGGTGTTCCAGGAACACTGCAAACGGTCATGTTACACCGACGAGCACTACTTGCCGACGTTCGTGAGCATGGAGCACGCGGGGAAGAACTCGAACCGGACGTTGACTTGGGTCGACTGGTCAAAGGGTGGGCCCCACCCGAAGAGGTTGGCCCGGAACTACGTCACCGTCGAGTTCTTGAAGGCGCTAAGGAACACGACGTGTGAGTATAACGGTGTGGAAGATGGTAATGTGTGTTACCTGTTTGCTAGGAAGTTCTTGCCCGATACGCTAACTAGACTTCTCAGTTTTGCTCCGAAGGTTATGCAATTCTGATGATGAGGATAGAGAAGATAATATTATAATCGTTATATAAAACCTTCATTAGTATAATTTACATTATAAACAAGATCTTATATTTAAAATAGATGTAGTATTTACCTCAACGATAAGAAGCATGTGTATCCAAAGTTATACTATTAAAGCCATTCATTGTTTCATTTAAGTCATAATTCCTTTCAGTTTCAAAGGGTTTTTTTTTTTAAACTCTTAGGGTTGAATTGGTTTCTGTATTTAAACCCATAACTGATATGTCGTATGGGGTTTAATGCCTGAATTTAAAGAAAATTATCCCCGATTTAAGGCTTCCGTATGTGATAAGGAATAGAATAAAAAATCACTCAGATCCTTCCTCTCCAATTCTGTCTTCTCTTACCCATCTCTCTCATCCTAAATCTCTCTTGTAATTTTCTTATTTTCATAACTCATTCAAGATATTTATTTCTCTCTCTATGCAGTATCGAGTAACAAAGCAATGAGATCTTCTCCACTTTCAAATTCGAAACTGTCCTTATTTTAATTTTTCAACTGAAGGTTTTATAATAAAAAATCATTTTTTTTTTTTAAAAATAATGTTAAGACTTAAGAAATTATCTTTATTTTAATTCTATACACATTAAAATGTCTTAAAAGAGTAAGATATAAAAATGTAATTTCAAAATTTGAATAGTCCAATTTGTCCAACGTGTCGTAAATCACAAACCTGGTCATACGTAATGGCATAATATGACAAATTATACCCAAACAATACAAAATGAACTGGCAAGAAACCCACAATAGGAACATTTTAGTCACCAATAGCGTGCTATACGGGTGGAGAAGTTTTGGCAAAATTTATGGCAAAAGAATCATAATTGAAAAATTATTTTATTTTTTTTATAACAAAGTTTATGAGAGTTGTAGATCTCAAAGGCTAATTAAGGTCAGGATATATTTATGAGCTCAAAGAGTGTATACAGAGATAGTTGCAGATCACCCACTAATAAGATCCTTATATAGAACTTACAACTTTATGATTATGAGTTAAACTCTTTATCAACCAGACCAACCTTTATTAACAATTGAAAAATTATTTTTGAATGCTTCAATCCCCAATTTTAAACAAGTAGAGAGCATCTACCTCCAAATTGCTTTTTACTTCCTCCCATCTACAATATAATTTAAGCTACTTTTAGAAGAATACTTATAATTTACAATATAAGTCATTTATAAAATAATTAATGCTTATTTATCAATTTTACTTATGTAATTAATATTTAAATGTGAATTTGTTTCCTCTCTTGTTCGAAACTTAATTTAACATGAGAAAAATTGGAGAGAAAAAAATTTAAAATCTATTGAATAAGTTAACTACTATTTTTTGGGTTAATGAATTGGTTGAAGTGATTTATGTATTAAACAAAGCGTTTACTTTTTTATTTTTTATTTTTTTGCCCCAATGTTTGTTACTGGTCAAAAACGGCATCTCAAAGAAGTCAAGAACACCAATTCACAACATGCCAATTCATTTCTGATTGAACTAAATTCAATGAATATCAATCTGATCCACCAACCCAGTCAAAACATTTTAGAAAAAAAAAAATTAAATACCTTTCCCTTTAAATTAAAGCCTTCCTATCCCACCAAGCTACAAATCTAACCCCAGCCCCTTAAAATTAACGAACCATCGCTATCCCACAGTTACTCTCCCAAGTCACTAACCCGACAACGATGGCGACTCAGACATCGAGTCTGACGTGTCATGACTCGGCGAAATCTCCACCCCACGTATATCCTCAATCATCTTCACCACGTGGTTCATCCTGGGCCGTTGATCTGGCACTGCCGCACAACAAGTCATCGCGATCTGAAGCAGCCCCACCATTTCCTCTTCAATGTCCTTGTACCTCATCAACTCAATGTCGAACACCTCAGCCGTCCATTCCTCTCTCACCACTGACTGGACCCACCTGGGTAGGTCCACGGCCCCACCTCCCCCGGGCCCACCCGACTCCCCCACAGAGGGGCACTTCCCTGTGAGAACCTCCAGCAGAAGAACACCGAAGGAGTACACGTCAGATTTCTGCGTATTCTTCCGACCGTCCATTGCTTCTGGGGCACGATAGCCGTTCGATCTGGTGGCTGGTCCTGCAAAAACGGAGAGCCCAAAGTCTGCCACGTGTGGCTCCCCGTCCTGGTCGATAAGGATGTTGGTAGATTTGATGTTACCGTGGGTGAGCTTAAGGGCCTTGCATGAGCCGTGAATAAAGGCTAAGCCTCGGCCCACTCCGGCGGCTATCTTGAGCCGATTGGTCCAATCCAGTGGGCTTCTTCCGGGTCCTCGGTTCCCTGTCGGACACACCAAAACACCCATTAAGTTCTCAAGAATTACGCATTTGTCATTCTTCAGTTTCATTCTGGATATAAAAAATAAAAATTGGGGCCCACTTTAAAGCACTTTGTTGACGATAAAGAACAAAAAGCAAATGAGGAGGAAAAAGACAATTGCTTTGTAATTATTTTCTAAAATATTTAGTACAGTGATCCCAATCTTCTGCTATTATAACAGATGCTTAGTTTGCAATATCTAGGAATTCTATTTTCTATAATAAAGTGAAGTAATGGAAGAGGAAGAATCTCCGGATGTTGATATTGGCATCTGTCATTTGCATTTAATCTATATAAAAAAAATAAGTCATCCATGATCAACACAGGGTCCAACTACAGTGTTTGAAAAATGCCTTTGATGGGCCCCAAAGGTTCCAGCTAATTTGATACAGACACCTACATGGAGGTATTTTGGCATTTGGCTGGTGGGAAAATCCATCCAGAGGAAGCAGAGACTATTGGATTGACTCTTTCTACAGTAGTGTAGTATTTTTTTTTTTATGAACAGGGGTTGTCCAACCTATATAGCATGGGGTACAGTCTGTAAAGTAATAGTGCAAGGGATCAAAAAATTCCCAGATGGTTATAATCTCTGCAGATTCTGCTAATCTAACAGTTCCTTTGTCTGCAATTCCCAGAAATTATATTGCACCAGAAGGACATCCATCAAGTCTCAAAATGGTCCAACTTCATAGTTTAAAGCTGCTCCAATCTTAAACCAACCCCACATAGATTGTCCTACCATTTCCGGTAGATTTAGAGGGGCCAAAAGGTGTTGGTCCTCGTTTGAGGGGCTGACATTACCAACAAGTGTGGGTCCTAATAGTAGAAGTTTTTAGGAGAGCTATTTTAATTGGGCTTGACAATCCTATCATCTTTGGATTTAAAAGATAAGCATTAACAACATGAGTTTACAAAGATAATGAAAATAAAACGTTCCATTAAAGAAAAAAAGGCTTTTGTACAACTAGATTACAAGTTTATTGGCAACCAGCCATTTTAATACACCATTCTAACAACCCCGTATGGCCTGTCCTAAAATTTGATGTAGATTTAACGGGGCAAGCATTACCATCAATTGTTCATATCATTAGAAAGGGTTTTGACCACTCAAATCTTAGATCAACCCAACATAATTTTATAGGTCTTGAGTTCGAGTCCATATGAATACAAACAACGGCATTCTATTTATATGAGAACTTTCATACTACAAGACTACAAGTTCATTGACAAACAATCCTACCATTTTGATCTAGCATTCAAGCACTATATGGGTAATTAGGAACAACAATGGTGCCTCACTCGGTTGGGTATAGTTCTCTGATGCCTATTAGGCTGCTAGGAGAACTTGGGATAAAAGAAAGAAAATAGGACCCACACAGCGAAAAAACACTCTTCATCAGTTTGAGAATTGTAAATCACTGTTATATCATGTAAACCACATATCTAGCAGCTAAATTTAAGGATTTTCATTTAAAACGTACCATGAAGTAGCCAAAACAAGCTTCCACTGGTCATGTAATCACAAACCAGCAGTCTCTCATCTCGAGCATAATAGTAAGCTCTCAAGCTCACAATATTAGGATGCCTCAATCTTCCAAGAACTTCCATGTGTTGCTCGAACTCTTTCTTCCCATTAATCTGAGCATCCTTAAGCCTCTTAACGGCGACGACATTGCCGTCATCAAGAACAGCTTTATACGCCGTCCCAAATCCACCTTTCCCTAACATTTCAGCAGAAGCTCGAAGCAAATCCTCTAGCTCAAACTTCTTCATCCCTTCGAAGAACACCATTTGACCCCTCTCTAATCCGATTTGGGTTGATGATGATGGTGGGTATGGGCTTGATGAATACAAGATCTTCTCGCCTTCTAGAAGCTTCGACCTGTTTCCTTCTTTCAATTTTGCGGAGTAATTTTGCCAGAAGCAGCAGTATAAAAGAAGGGACACTATGGCAAGAATCAAAACGTCGCCGACTATAATGGCGATTAGAATTACTGGGCTCATCTTTGAAGCTCCGTTGTGATGGCGGTGGTGGGTGGTGGTGGGTGATGTTTTGGGGGCTGTGTTGTTGTTTGCCGGCGTTGAAGGATTGCTTCTCGGCGTCAATGGCGATGCAATATTGGGTCCCACAGAGCCGTCGGGTTTAAACGGTACGCCATGAGTGTCCTTACATTTCTCCAATGGAGCGCCGCATAGAGACGGGTTTTGGGCGAATGATGATTTGGGGAAACCCGAGACTAATTTGGGTATTTCGCCGGAGAGGTGGTTGCCGGAGACATTGAAGTCTTGTAGCTTGGAGAGGTTTAAATGGGGAATTTGACCAGAGAACTGGTTGTCATTGAGACGGAGGGAGAGAAGGTGAGTGAGGTTGTTGACCGCAGTCGGAATGTCGCCAGAGAAATTGTTGTGAGACAGATCAAGGCGATACAAACGGAGAAGCCACGTAACCGTCACCGGAAACTGACCGGAGAACTCATTGTGAGAAAGAAACAGAAGCTTCAGAGCTGTAAAATTAGACAGACTTGGAATGGGACCGGAAAAACGGTTTCGCTTCAGGCTCAGAACTCGAAGCTGAGACAGAGAAGTTAACGGCTCGATAGAGCCATGGAGATCGAGATTCTCAAGAACAAGTCGTGAAACTCGATTCTTGAGGCATGAAACAAAAACCCAGTTACAGGGGTGGGTGCTGGAGTTCCAAGATGCGAGCTTGTTGTGAGTATCAGAAGCGGCTTTGAACGCCATTAGAGCTTCTAAATCTTGGTTTATGGACGCTTCAGTGGGAAGAAGAAAATGAGAAACTAAGAAGAAGAAGAAGAAAACCAGTAGAGAGAGGCGAGAGGGTGCCGCCATTGTTGTAGTTACAGAAGCAGAGACAAAGGGAGGAGGAGGAGGATAAGGAGAGAGCGAAGCGAGGGAGTGAGAGAGAGAGTGAGAGAGTGACGTGGTTTTGTGGGCAATGATGCCAATGAAAGAGGAAATTAATAAGAGAACGAAGGGTCTTAAACGGCAACATTAGTCAAAGTTATGCTAATAATTTATTCTTATTTTGCTGTGGAGAGTGTGTTTTAATATTAATATTGAATTAAATTAAATATTAATACTTTTAAAGCTGGCAGTGGAAGGTGGGAAGGGAGAGGTCCAGAAATTCTGTCGAAAGAGATTTGCAGGCAACAACAGAAGGGGGAATGGAATGTTTTGTCTTCGGAGTAAACAGGGACATGTTTAATTAAATTTAATAAAAAAAGATGATTTTTATGAAAAAATCTCAAAGAAAACAGTTTCAAAATTTGAAAATCCCAAATTAATAATTTTTTTACTAAATTAGGTTATAAATGATTAATTAAGAGTACTCAATACTTAAACTATTTAAAGAAACAAAACTGATTTAGGATTTTGCTATTTCAAATGTGTTTTTCTGAAAATTTTTTATTTTTTATTGAGGTTTATTTTTATAAAATTACAGTTAAGAAAAATGTTGTAAATATTATTAATTGTTGTAAATATTATATAATATGGATGTTCATAAACTATCCAACTTTTAGCTTTTTATATGTCCTCCACTCCATAACCTCTCACTTATAGAATTCCATATATATTCAATGTTATAAACTTATAACTTTCCCAATAAATGGTTTGTGGAAGTTTCTTATGATTAATAGCATTATGCTTATCTTTATTTCCTTGTAACTATATGTATAGAATTCAATAGTTAGAGGCTATAAATAGATGCTATATACAATATATTGGTACCAATAATGAAGTGAATGAAAAATCCTCCTTATTTTCTCTCCAACTTTCTCTCATTTTCTTCATCTCCCTCGTCCATCATCTGTTCCTTATTTTCATAACACGTTATTAGTTCGCGAAAAGAATTTGTGATATAAATTCCTTGTAGATTGATGTGATCTTATATTGTATATAATAGTGTTCTACATATTGTTAGCATTCCCTTATATAGTTATATAGTTATCACTCACAGTTTCAATTCTCTCTTTGTTTGCCACGTGTTCTTCATTTTGGTCAAATTGATTGTTGTAATATTAAGAAATGTAATGTTCAGCAATTAATAGTATCCATGGAAATTATTTAATCACTTTATATGTCCTCAGTTAGAAATGGGGACGTCTAAAGTCTGACCTTTAGACGTCATTTATTTTATAGATGTTATTGTCATTTTTTACTACGTCGCTCACATAAACGTTCCCATGTTTTCATAACATTAATATAATTCTAGCTAATAATACAATGTTACATTTGAGAGTTTTTTTACTCAAAAAATTAATCATTCAGGTAAGCCTCATTGACATCATATTCCTTTTAGAAAAAAAAAAATATTGCATCATTTTGGTATGGTCAAGTTCTTACAACATAATCAGAGCCATTAATAGGAAACTCTTAAAGCTAAGGGACATGTTCAATTAAGTCCCACGGTATCTCACACTAATTAACCTTTTTACCTCCGCTATCTATTTGGTTTTATATACAAAAAGTACTCAACAAACAAAAGCTTTATTTTACTAAATATAGCGATCCTCTGTGTTCCCTAATCTTTAAATAGATTATTAATTATAAGATCTCACTTAAAAACTCATTGAGTTCTTTTTGGTCTTCCTCTACTTTTTTTTCAAATGACTCTATAATGCTTGATCAATCCTTTTCATTAGCATATTCAATAACATTCTTTGAACGTGTTCAAACAGCTTCGAATGATTTTCTACCATTTTATTTATAATAGATGCAACTCCAACTCTTCAGTAAATATGTTCATTGTGAACCTTATTCTTTGTACATCTATCTCAACATTCTCATTCTAACTACCCCTACTTTATACTTATGTTATTCCTTCAAAACCTAACATTTACAACTATAAAGGATTGCTAATCTTATAGCAATAGAATAAAACTTCTATTTTACCTTACTAGGTACTTTGTGATATAATATTGTTAGTCTTATAGTGGTGTGACAAAAAATACTTGAAGCTCTAAAAAAATGCTTTAAAATTAAAAAGAGAAAAATTGCTGAAAAATCTTTCATTACAAAATTTATAGCCTAATAGTACCTAAGAACCATGTACTAGAGCGCATGCAACTCATCTTCTATGGTTTATACTCCCTCATATCCTTAATATAGAAGTTGCTTGACTTTTTTTGAAAAAAATTAAAAAATCTAAATAAATTACATTAAAATATTTATATTTATAATTTTTCTTCAAACTTATTTCCCTAACTTATAAACTGATGAATAATTTACTAGATAATTAAATAATTTATTTAGTTTCTTTAATATATAAAAAAAAGTTAATTGTCTCTTATATTAAGGATTAGATGTAATATATAGTTAAAGATATGTTACATACAGCTGAATAAGGGTTGCACCCACTAAATATAAATTCCACTTAAGTCCTTGAACAAATTTTAGGTACCTTGAATGATAAATTTTGTAATACTTGATTTTTCAGCAATATTCTACATAACAACGCCTGCTTCAAAAAAAATTTAAAAAAAACAAACACAAGCACAAAAGTCAGAATATGAGTTTTGTTTTCTATAACTAGAGGAGGTGGGCCTCCATACAAGACATTTCAATACAATTGAATCCCCAAGTTCATTAAAAATCTGAACTGGTCCAGGAAAAACATAAAACTATGATATTATTAAGCCTACAACCTTAAACATTAGGAATCAAGCGAGATAGAATAAAAGCTGCCAGAGATAAGATCTTCTGAAACACTTTGAGAGTTTGATGTAATTGGAGGCAAAGAAAGAACAGGCAAAGGTGGTAATTCCAGCAACTCCAAGCCTCCTTCCATCATATCCACTACCTTCTTCATCGCCGGCCGATTCGAAGGCTCAATTTGTATGCACCATAAGCTCACTATCACTATCTTCTTGATTAATTCTCTATCCCTCTCATTCTTGATGCACTCTAATCTCAGCTCCTGGTTTGATTTCAGACGCTGGTGAATCCAATGTGGCATGAATATTTCACTTGAACCTTCAACTTCCATATTCATTTTCTTCCTTCCTCCTACTATTTCCAACATCATCATCCCATAACTGTAAACATCAGACTTATGGGACACCCCACCAAAGTTCCTAGAAAACACTTCAGGTGCTATGTACCCTGCAGTTCCCCTCGCGCCTAACAATGACACAATGCTATCTTTATTCTTCGGACATATTTTCGCGAGTCCAAAATCTGATATCTTAGGACAGAATTCGTCATCAAGCAATATGTTGTGAGGCTTTATGTCCAAATGCAGAATCCTAGTGTTGCATCCTCTGTGGAGGTACTCTAATCCACGAGCAACGCTAATTGCAATATTGTAGATAGCTTTGCTAGTCAGTTGGAGATTGATCTTTGACGGATCTTTCTGTTTTTGTATGTACTTGTCAATAGATCCATTGGATATGTACTCATATATCAGGGCTCTTTTTGAACCCTCCAAGCAAAAACCCAATAAGCCAACAATGTTGACATGAGAAGTAACACTAATGCTTGAAACTTCATTGATGAATTCTTCACCATCATTGTTCAGTTCAGTTAGAACTTTCACTGCCACAAGAGTTCCATCACTTAACCTCCCTTTGTATACACTGCCAAATGCTCCTTGACCCAACTTGTTTTTGAAGTTGTTTGTAGCTTTCTTTACTTCCAAATAACTATACCTTTTGGCTGCAAGGTGTCCATGTTCTTCAAGAAACTGCTCAATTATTAGGTGGGTCTGGTTTTGTTTCTGGTGAAAGTGTCTCCTCAAACAAAATCCCAAAACCAAAAGTATTCCCACTGCTCCAGTGGCTGAAACTGCTGTAGAGAGAAGGAAAACAAATCAGAATATGTCCTCTTAATCTGCAGATTTTTTATTTGAGTTGCTTTATGATTTATATATATTTGCTAAACGTTTTACCTGCTGCCACTACAAGTTTGACCTTTCTTGTTTTCTCTGCAAGAAGAAGAAATGATACCATCAGGAGAGGGAGCTACAACAATTTGACATATCTGAACAATTAAAACAATACATACTACCGGGAATGGCATTAGATCGAATATATATATTGATGCAAGTATAATAGGAAAGGTAAAAAAAATATATTTGATTCCACCAGACCCCAATACATACATTCACTAATCCTCTATTATGCTAGCCGTACTTAATAAAAGACATATTTATCTAATTTGATTAGATTAAGAAAGTTAGTTAATGTGATATGTATTTTCTAAAACACCCTAGTCATTTTTCTTAATTCCCTCCTTCCAGATCCTATTTGATTATTGTTGAGGGAGTATCAATAGGTGTAAATTAGAAAAAAATTGACAAATATAAAAACTATGTTTAGAACAAGATCAACAATCCTCTTAACTAACTATAACTATAATAACCACGTAAATATAGGCCGTACCTTTGGCACATTGAAATGTGCCCTTGGAGTCCAGTTGACATTGTCCTCCATGAACGTTGCGACAACTATCACACTGAGGGGATAGCTGTATATTGATGGTGATATTCTCAGACAGGAGAGAAAAAGGCTTATCCATAACCTGAGAAGTGTTCTTTCCGATTGGAAGCTGAACACGTTTACAAGATGAGTTCAAAAATCTCACATAATCTTCATCATCATCCTCTTGATAAGAAGGTGACTTTCTATAGAATATTTCTTCAGAGCAGTTATCAAAACGATAGTGATAGTATGATTCTATGGGAGGCTTCAGATTGAGGGCATGGTACACGCAGACGAACATGGTGAAATTATTTTCTATATAGTAAGAAACAATAGGAGAGCTTGTAAGAGAAGGGAGATCATAGGAGAAGACACTACAGCTTTTTGACAGCAGAAGGCCGTGGAGATAATCGTCTCTAATGGTAATGGTAAACTGGCCTAGTTCAAGAACATCAAACCTTTCTTCATTGTACTTAATGGATTTTGGGGAATTTGGTTCTTCATAATCACAACCATGAATGACCAATAAGCCACAATCTCGGTGATCTGAACTGGTGAAAGGAAACTGAATTTTGTTGCCCAGATTTCCACAGTTAAATGAAGGTGGGCACTTTGCTGCATCTCCAACCCAGAAGAATGAAACTAGGAGAAAGCAAAACACTTGAATTGGAACCATTCTGAAACTTACTACTCAATTTATTAGAACTAACTTAGGAGGGATCAATATGGGTAAGACTGTCGAAGTCATTGACAAATTAAACTCTACATTATGATTAAAGATTGTTGAGGTGAGAAGACAATGAGGAAGGAGAGAGAAATTAAGTGCAGAAGACTTGTTGAAAGTTATTTGTTGACTTGGACTATGTCAGCGAACATGAAATAAACAACATGCAAAGTTAGGTGCCGATGATTATGGCCCAATGCAGCCTTCAGCTGGAAAATAAAGGACGCGCATATAAGTCAAGGAAATATATATGATGAGAGAGTTCTGATTTGGTCTTTATTATAAAAATTGAGAAAGATTTTTGTTTGGCATGGTTGAAAATAGAAATAATACATAAATTTCTCCTAGTAGTATTTTTTCTCTGCCTAAATGCAAGAACTGGCATATAAGTTTATTCTAGTCCTAATAAATAAATGTAAAATTTCAATCTCTCATATTTGTAATTATTTTTTAAAATTCTTTCTATTGATTACATTTATTAACAATGATTTGAAAGCCGGATGGTCCGGCGATGGTCGGATACTTTTCCGGCCTGGTTTGCAGTTTTAAACCGTTCGAAGAGTTGAGCCGCTTTGAGCCGGCAGCTGGAATTTATCTGGGAACTGGCGCGGTTTGACAAAAGCCGGACGGGTTGGAGAAGAAAAAAAAGAAAAAGGTGATAGGGAAAGAGAAGGAAAAAATCATAGTAGAAAAAAGCTTGAAAGAATGGGATATAAAGGGGGGAAAACATTATGAAAAAAATACCATTATTTTTCAGGCCATTGTGAGATGAACGACTTAAGCTCCATGCTGGAGAAAATGCAACGAAAATGACGATGTGGGAGGGAGTTTCTTGATGAAAGAGAAAGGAGAGAGATAAAAAATGAAGAGATGGAAGGAGATTAAAAAAAAACTGAATATGATATGACATTTGCTTTTACATTTCACCTGCTTTGAAGAATTTGACATATGTTTCCACTTTTTGAATTTACACGTTTTCCCTTATTCATATTTCCTAGGCATTACGTGGCCAAAACAAGAAATTTCCTAGGCATTGAAAGCTGAAGCTATCACCAGCACAATCAATTATCAATATTACTATTTTATCGGCAAAACAATGATAGTTAATATTTAAAAAAAAACAGTATATTACTTTATATTTCAATAATGCATTGTGTTCCCGCGCGTTAAAAAAAAAAAAAGCAATGCCTTTGTTTTTATTCTCTATACTATATTCATATCACTAGTATTAATTAATAAAAAATATTACTCATATTATACTTTTAATTTCTTATAATTCTTATAATAATCTTTTACATGAATAATTGATATATAATAAAATATAATTCATAGTTTTATATTTAACTTAAATAACAATAATAATAGCAGTTTGTTTAATCAACTTTATTTTATCATATTCTCATTTAAATTATTTATCACATATTATTTAAGATATTTTAATTTAATATATTATAATATTTGATTATGGATATTGGGATGTAATATGACAATGTGAATTTTTAATATATTTACCTAATCAATTCATATAAGGTTTTGTGATGATTATTTTATATTATTAATGCTCCTTCCATATTGGTCTGCATGTGTTTGTTACATTTATATCATTATGTTTGTATGTAAAATTATTTTCCTTTAATATTATGTCACCGATTCGATCAAACGGTTCGACCGGTTGAACCGTGACCCGCCATCCTGTCCGGCTCGTCTTCCGGTCCGACTTTTAAAACATTGCCTATTAAAAGAGTCTTTTTTTTTTATTATTATTAAGGGAGTAATATCCAATGGAAATGATAAAAAAGGGTACTCTACCAAAAACAACATATTTTTTTAACTAAATTAACTTTTTCCATATAAATTAATTATTTAGCTTTTATATTTAGGGTTAGAGAGGTACAAACAATCTTATAAAGAAAAGAGGGGTACAAGAATGGAGACATAGAGTCTAAACACAAAAAATACCCTTAGACTTAAAAAGTGGTATTCAGCTTATAGTTGTTGTATATGCACAAAAAAAATTAAGGGCAACTTTGGCAATTTATATGCACAAGGTAAAGGAAAATACTCCCTCAGTCACTATTTATAAAGTCCTCTTTTCTAAATGATTTGTCTCCTTTAGATTTTTATTGACTTTGTTTGAATAATGAATACTTTTTTTTTACCCATATTACTATATACACTCTCTTTCATCATATTTTTTTAATTATTACTCTTTTTCCTTTAACTACTCATAAATAAGGGTACATTTGAAAAATATATATTTCCTACATATTTATTATTTTTAATTAATTTTAACTATTTTTTTGAATAACTTAATTTGGTTTTTTTATAAATGAAAAAATGATATGACTCAAAAAGAAAATGTTTACAAAGTAACAAAGTAAATACAACAAATAAATGACGAAAATAATGACAATAGACAAAATATGGAATAACATGAACAGGCTGTAAAATAAACTTTTTAAGAAGCGTTAGAATCTCCTGCCATGTGATTTTACTAATAGACGGTGGCTAATTTAGGTACATGAGGAAAGCTTCATTGACACAATTTGATTATAAGGCGCTGACGTCCTAGACTTCCCTATATGTTAGATTTAGTGATCCATAAGGCAGTTCTTAAGCATCTAGTGTGAAATGGAGCACTAGGATTTACTGAATTTCTCCAAACAAACCGAATCAATGGAGATCGTTGATACTCCCTCCGGTCCTAATTATAAGATAAAGTTGACTATTTTTGAAGAAATTAAGAAAGCCAATTAAATTATTTTAGAGTATTTATATTTATATTTTTTTCTCCAAATTAATTAATTGGACTAATAAACTAATATATAATTTAAGGATAGTAAAAATATAAACCCTCTAAAGTAATTTAATTGGCTTCCTTAATTTCTCTAAAAAAGTTAACTTTATCTTATAATTAGAACCGGAAAGAGTAATATATATAACATTCACAGTAGTGCCCACCCTGCCTTTTGAAGTGATGAAAGATAATGTTCCATTGATCTACCACAATACCTTTTCCAACAATGGCAACTTGTTTAGGTGTCTTCCTTGCCGCACTATACATATTAGATTGATTTGCCAACCTTACAACAACATATAATCCCCTAACCTCTTGAATTATCATCTCATGTTGTGGTCGTTTCCTATGATGAAGAGCTGTATTTCTATTCAACCTCAAAGTATAAATTGTTAAAATGACATAACACAAAAGATTGCACTCATGTGATTGATGCAGACGAATTATAGAGTGTCTTTAAACATTGAATCAAGACATCATAGTTCACTAGGGGAATTCTCATATGTAATAATCCAAGCCAAACAGCCCTTGAGACAGGGCAAGTGAAAAATATATGATGCATAGTTTCTTCTTCATCATAGCCAAATTGACATGTGTCATTAATTTGCATATGATATTTTTGCTGAATATCAGCTGCAGGAAGGGCATAATTCAGCAATTTCCATAACAAGAGAAGGAATTTGGGCAATATGGGTAATTTCCAAAGTATCTCCTAGAATGAATTATCAACAGATTGATGCCATAGATGTTAATGTATGAGGATTTGATACCCATCCTTAACCTTGTATGAACCAGAGTTGTTGCCCTGCCATTGCAAACTATATTGAATATCAAGAAAGGATAGAGGAATGCTAAGAATTTGTTGTGCAATGTGTTGTGGGTATAAATCAAAAACTTATGAATGATTCCATCTGAAAAGATTCCAAGGTGAAGAAACATGTATTAATAGATCTTCTACTCGGTTAATTAAACCAACCGAACTTTGATCCAACTGCTTGGGCCACCATAACCGATGGTTGAAAGATATGGATGAGCCATTACCCACTTTCCATTGTAACCTATCTATAATAAGATTAGCACACTCAGCTATTCCTTTCCATATCCAGAAAGAATTGCATGGAAGTTTTATGATTCCATCATTGTTGATCTCAATGTATTTAACCTTCATTGTTTGCCCTAGAAGAGATGATTGATCTACTGTTAGAATTCTCTAAAGTTGCTTTGCCAGTAGAGCCTGGTTTACTAACTTTAAAGGCCTTAATTCTAAACCACATTTATTCATAGGGTGGAAAAGTTGATCATTTCTAAGCAAATGGATCTTTCTCTTGTCACTACTTGTTCCTCAGAAAAAATTAATACAACAAGAATCTATTTTATCATAAATGTACTAAGGGACATTAATGCAAGAGAGTACATGTTTATTCACAGTAGCCAGGGTAGATTTAATCCAGGTTAATCTAGATGCTTGAGAAAGGAGCTTCACCTGCCATGCACTAGTCCTTTTCTCAATAGATGAAAGGACTTGCTGATAGATCATTTCTTTACTTCTACGAGAATCTATCCAAGTTCCTAAATACTTACCCAGTTTTGATTCAAAATGGAGCCCAGCAATATAGATATGGTATAGGAACCAATCTCAAATGTGTTTATTCAAAACTCAGATAATTTACAATGAAGTTTAGAACCTATTTATAATACTAATTCATGCATTAAAATACTGTAATAGTCAACAATGGCATCTTCACCAAACCCCCTCTGCATAATTGTCATGCCTTGCATCATTTCAGTCATATGCTTTAATGTCAACGTTGGTTGCTCTGCTCTGTTTCATTCTCCCTGTTCTGTTTCATTCTCCCAGGGTTGGACATGACTCGTCCTCGAGTCAAAAACAACATCATCATCAAGATACGGAGATAATTCCGCAACCTTATGCTTGAGTAAAAATGACTTGGACTTATTTTTTACTTTGATGTGTTTATCAGGTGGCAAAAGTTTGAGCTGAATCTTCACGTCATCCTTCTGGAAGGAATATGTGTTTGTATAACCATCATATAGAGCGCATCAATCATATTGCCAAGGTCTTCCCAGAAGAAGATGACAAGCGTCCATCGTAACAACATCACACCAAACTTCATCGTGATACCTTTTACCGATAGAAAAAGTAACAAGGCATCGTTTTGACACTTTTACTGCACTTCCTTTGTTAAACCATTGGAGCTTGTATGGGTATAGATGGTTGTGAGTTGGTAGTTGCAACTTTTTTACCATGTAGTTAGAGACTACATTTTCACAGCTTCCGTTGTCAATAATGACGTCACAAACTTTATCTTGAGCGATGCAACGAGTATGAAAAATGTTGTGACGTAGCCAAGGCTCTTCTTTAACTGTGGTTGTATGCAAGCTTCGTTTGATCACAAGTGTTTCACCTTGATCAAGAGGAATGACTTCTTCATCAAAAATTGGCTCTTCATCAAAGACAGGTTCTTTGTCAGGTATGAGCTCCTCTTCTTCTTCAAAAACTGCAGAAGTTTCCCCTTCAATAATAGTAACAACTCTGTGGGTAGGACATTCTGAAGCGATATGACCGAACCCTTGGCATTTGAAGCACTTAGCTGCTTTGGAGCTAAATTCCTTGGTAGCCTTTGTTGGAGGCTTGCTTGAAGAGTTAGACTGATATTCTTGTGTATGCTTATTTGAAGAGTTATGCTGATGCATTTGTGTAGGCTGATACATGTGTGCTTCATGTCCATCAAAAGTAATTTCGTTGGAGGAAAACGGTTGAAACGGAAACCTTTTGGGCAACTGTTTCTCAATACGGATGGCTAAACGAATGACGTCGTCCAGAGTCCAGTATTGTTGGAGCTATACCGGATGAGCAATGTTGATATTTAATCCTCCGATATAACGAGCTATTGTTTGCTCCTCCCTCTCTTGGATATCACACTTCATCATGAGTTTTTCAAATTCCCTCGTATATTCTTCCACAAACATAGCCTTTTGGCGGAGATTATGTAATTGAAGAAAATTATCTTGATAATAATTATCTGGAAGAAACTTACGTGAGAGCTCACGTCGCATCTTGTCCCACTTTCGGATCTTGCTTTTTCCTTCTCTTTCACGCCTTTTCTTGAGATTTTCCTACCATATGGAGGCATGTTTCTTTAATTTGATGGTGACAATTTTGACTTTCTACTCATTTGGAATCTCTTTGTACTCAAAGACTCGTTCAACTGTTTGTAGCCAGTCAATGAATTCGTCCGGTTGGAGTCTTCCCTCAAATTCAGGAATGTCTACCTTAATGTCATTAAGGCATAATGACTGTTGTTGAGGACGATGGCGGTAGTCAATGGACGACGAACTATTGTTATCTGAATCATCCTCTAGATATTCACTGCGAGATTCTAGCATGGCTTGCTGTTCTGCTATAGTGGCTTCTAATTCTTGAATCTGGCGTCTCATTTCCTCCATCTCAATCTCATGTCTATTTCTGCGGCTTGGATGCATTTTGTAGTTTGTCTGACAGGTTATGACTTTAAGTACGCAGTTATTAGGTACAAGGTAGAAGGGTAAGGGAAGGAATTGTGTCTATGGAAAAGTCAGGGGTAAAATAGGAAATTTGGGTAATAGGGGGCAACAATGTAATTTTGAGCAAAATCTACGGGTCAAAATGCAATTTCAGAAAGTTTGGGGGGGTCTGAAATGTAATTTTGGCAGAATATGGGGGTCAAAATGTAATTTTAGAAACTTCAAGGGTCTGAAATGTAATTTTGGCAGAATCTGGGGGTCAAAATGTACTTTCAGAAAGTTCAGGGGTCTGAAATGTAATTTTGGCAAATTCTAGGAGTCAAAATGTAATTTCAGAAAGTTCATGGACCTAAAATGTAATTTTGGCAATTTCTAGGGGTCAAAATGAAATTTCAGAAAGTTCAGGGGTATAAATATAAATATTGCAGAATTTAGGGCACAAAATGGTAATTTTAAAAAAATTCTAGCTGACGTGGCCAGAGTGACACGTGGCAGTCCTTGATTGGTCCACGTTGCGTTGACCGATGACGTGGATGATGATTGGACGGGGTGACGTGGCAATGCTGACGGTGATACTGGCGTGGCGATATTGACACGTGGCGCAATCTGATTGGACAGCGTGGCGCTGACTTGGTCATCTTCAACCTCTAGGCGCGTGGGCTCTGTTGACGGCGCGTGGGTCTCCGACGGCGGCACGTGGCAGCGTTGCACAGTGGTGGCCGACTCCTGTTCTGGGTTTTGAGACCTTCTGAACACGATGGTGTGGTCAGATTTTTGAGAAAAGGTCAACAGGATGGAATTCGCACATCCTGTTTTCCCAACGTTTTTTTCTCTCAATCCTATTCCTCATTCTCTCGTTTTCTCTCCCTCTGTATCCAGGCTCTGATACCAAAATGGTATAGGAACCAATCTCAAATGTGTTTATTCAAAACTCAGATGATTTACAATGAAGTTTAGAACCTATTTATAATACTAATTCATGCATTAAAATACTGTAATAGTCAACAATGGCATCTTCACCAAACTCCCTCTGCATAATCGTCATGCCTTGCATCATTTCATTCATATGCTTTAATGTCAATGTTGGCTGCTCTGCTCTGCTTCATTCTCCCTGTTCTGTTTCAAGATAGAGTTGTTTGCTGAGTAAAAGGCACATTAGGACTAAAAACTTAGAAGGATTTTGATTTGTTCCAATGTTGCCTTGACCAGTAAACTAATTTAACTAAGCACATATTTAGAGCAATACTCTAAAGAAGAACAAAGAGTCATTACCATAATGTACGTGAGACACAGGTTGTGCACTTTGACAGATTTTGATACCTGTCCACAGTCCGGAAGATTCTAACTTGGAGATCGTGCATGAAAGAATGTTAGGCACTAAGATGTATAGATAAGGAGATAAGGGATCTCCTTGTCTAGTACCTCTATTAGGCAAGATGACATTTTTCAATTTTCCATTAAACTGAACTTGGTATTGAACTATGGATAAGCATTGATTGATGATATTAATTCACTTAGCAGGAAAATTTATACTTCTCATAATAGCAATAATGAAATTCTATGACAAGTTATCAAAGCCTTTAGACAAGTCTACCTTGAGAGCTGTAACTTTTCTTCTTCCTTCCCTTGATGAGTGAATATGAGCCAAAAGGTCAGAAGCAAGTAAAATATTGTCAGAGATAATCTCCCTTTGAGAAAAGCACATTGATTTACATGGATAGTCCTTGAAAGAGATGCTTTCAGACGATTACTAAGACCTTGGAGATGATTTCGTAAACAACATTACATAGACTAATAGGTTTGAAGTCCCTAAAATCTTGAGGTCTGTCAGTTTTTGGTAGTAGGATGATAATTGTTTTATGAGTCAAGGTGCAATTTTAACAACAATGTTCTATCTCAGGGGTATCTGACACCATCAAGTTTTTTAGGGTGCTAAAATCCACATAAACTTTATAAACTGAAGTAATTTTACCAAACTGTTAACTTGAAGGAAACGAACATTATATGCGGGTCTCCACGTATTTTTTTTAAAAAGGGTGAAGGTACAATTTTAACAACAACGTTCTATCTCAGGGGCATTTGGCACCATCAAGTTTTTTAGGGTGCTAAAATACACATAAACTTTATAAACTGGGGCAATTTTACCAAACTATTAACTTGAAGGGAACGGACATTATATGTGGGTCCCACACGTATTTTTTTTTTTAAAAAAAAAGCAATTACTTCTTGCTCCTTCTCTCAAGTGGATAATTTCACAAAGAGCAGTAGATAATAATGTTTTCATCGTGCTCAATGCTCCATCTAAAAAATATGGTTTTAAAGCATTTTTCAACGAATATCATAATTTGCAAAACAAGCCCAGTAGCTTTTAACTTTATTTTTTACTGAAGTATACAAATTATTAAAGCTGTTGGGAAAAAAAAAGTTTACCTGTTTCAGCAATGGGAAAGATGAAACTGGGTGAGCGAACAGTTAAAGATTTCAAAAGAAGAGCTACATGTTACAAACAAGACTGGGTAAGAAATTGCAGAGGGGAGCAGGAGCAAGAAGCAGTAGATTCACTATGTGGGACCCACATATAACGTCTGTTTGCTTTCCGTTAACAAGTTGGTAAAATTGCCCCAGTTTATAAAGTTTATGTGTATTTTAGCACCCTTAAAAACTTAATGGTGCCAGATGCCCCTGAGATAAAACATTATTGTTAAAATTGCACCTTCACTCTTTAAAAAAATATGTGTGGGACCCACATATAACGTTTGTTTCCTTCAAATTAACAGTTTGGTAAAATTGCTTCAGTTTATAAAGTTTATGTGTATTTTAGCACCCTAAAAAACTTGATGGTGCCAGATGCCCCTAAAATATAACATTGTTGTTAAAATTGCACTTTCACCCTTGTTTTATTCATAGATTTAAGCTAATGTTCAGTCTGCCAAAATTGACTAACCATATTTATGATGTTTGGCCCTACTAATTCCCAATGTTTTTGGAAGAAATGTGCATGAAAATTATCAATACCTAGTGCACTATCCTTAGGGAGACTAAACACAGACTCTTTGATCTCACACTTGAAAGAGGCAACATCAAATGATTTATTTCTTCTAATGTTAGAGTCAGAATTGGGAGATGGTTGAAAGCATCCATAATTTCCTCCACTGAAGCCTGATGACATGCTTGGTAGATGCCTTGAAAATGTGATCTCTGACAACTCAGTCTCATCTGAAGTCCATTGTCCATCGGACTTGAGTAGGCTTTTGATTAAATTTGAGAATGATCTCTTTTTTACTGTAGCATGAAAATATGCAGTATTTCTCTCACCCTCAACATACAATTTTAATTTAGCTCTTTGTGCCCAAAACTAGCTTGACAATCATAAAGGAACTCAAGCTGATGTTTTGCCTCCTAAAATGCTAATATGCTCTCGACATTCAAATCACCATGAAGACAAATTTCCTTTGAAATATCATTAAGAAATTGTTCTTCTTTTGAAATTCTAAAGGGCATATTACCGATATGGGATTTGCTCCATTGAGTAAGGGTTTGCAGAGTTCTGGAAACCTTGGAATGAACTTTAAAAGCCGGTGAACCAGAATCTTGATGTATCCAACAGTCCCTGAGAATAGATTCATATTCTTGGAATGAAAACCAATAGATTTCAAATCTCCTTTTCCTATTTCTCTTGAAAAAAATGTTCAGTAGAGAGCAAGATTGGGTTGTGATCAAAAGCTACTAATGATAGAGTTTCTACTGATGAAGAGGGAAAAGCTTGCAGCCATTGATGACTATAGAAAGCCATGTCTATCCTTTCAAGAATAATACCATCATGCTTTCTATTGTTTGTCCAAGTGAAAGCTGGACCATGTTGTGAAATTCGCATAAGATTAGCTTCTTTTAAGCATTGATAAAATACATAATCATTGGTTAAAGAACCAGAACAACTAGATTTATCTTCACCAGAGAAGAATTGATTGAAATCTTCAATGAGTATCAGATTTACAGAAACACTGGTAATCTTAATCCAACCGCATAACACATATTTCAGATGAGCAATAGGGGGACCATAGATGAAAGAGATGTAGTAGGAAGGTAGATTATCATTGCTGGTGTAAAGACTCAGCCCATAGCTTCGATTGGGCCTCACACTAGAAAGCCCAGTACCTGCAATGTTTACCATTTGACATAGTCCTAAATGCTGTTTGAGTCATGACCGAGTATGTAGTACTAAATTAGTTAGATCCTATTTTCATGGATCACACAGTCACATCTTCAGCGTCTGTAACAGATTTCAAGTTTATTCAAATCTCCTATAAATACATTAATAAGATATGAAAGGCAGACAACACCATTACAGTATATTCATTCCTCTGTTCCTTATATTTCTTAACTTGGTATCCGAGCCATTCTAAGGCAAATCGCCATGACAAGTTCAAATGATGACCAAAGCTCAGCCACGAGCCATCACACCTCGGCGTCACTATTAAACAAAGCTTCGGAGAAAAATAATTTTCCCACCTTAGTTTGTTCTGTCAAGCTGGACAGAACCAACTACTCAGTATGGCTTACCCATGTCCTACCCATTATCAAAGGGTACAAGCTCGAAGGATTTTTAAATGGCACCAAGCCTTGTCCTCCTCAATTTATCACTGAAAAAGACCAAACCAAGGTCAATCCAGAATTTGAAGACTGGGAAGCCGCTGATCAACTTCTCTTTGGATGGCTTCTTAACACAATGACATTGGATGTCTCCTCCGAAATAACAGCCGTATCCACTGCCGCTGGACTATGGGCAGCTGCCAAGAACCTAGCAGGCGCACAAAACAAGTCGCGTCTATTAATGCTACGATCAGAACTCCAACGCACCAGGAAGGGTGCGCTGAAGGTGAGTGATTATTTAGCAAAAATCAAAAGTTTAGCAGAACAACTTACCCTTGCAGGAAGCCCGGTGCCTCTCCCAGATCTGATCATCCAAGCTCTTGCCGGTCTTGATGGTGAATACAACCCTGTGGTCGTTCAACTATCACATCAGGCAGTTTCCCTTACTTGGATTGACCTCCAAACTTCCCTGCTTACCTTTGAAGCAAGGCTGGAACAATTAAGCCAGTTCAATCAGCTGTCCATTAACAACAACCTCGTCAACGTTGTACGGTCAGAAAACAACACAAATTCCAGAGGCACTTGGAGAGGTGGCCGAACAAATAGAGGCAGGCGTGGTCGTGGAAATTGGTCTCGTGGGGGCAGATCCTACAACAATGACAGCGAAGATGAGGAGCGCCCAAAATGTCAATTATGCAAAAGGTATGGACATACGGCACAAACCTGCTTTTATCGGTATGACCGGACCTTTGTGCCTTCATCCAGGAAGCAATACTCAGGAAGTAAGAAAAATTCAGAATCCAACAATTCTGAATTGGACAGCGCCTACTGGGCCACACCTGAAACAATTTCTGATGATGCCTGGTACCTAGACAGTGGAGCAACCAGCCATGTCACAAATGATGCAAGCAAACTTGACAATCCAATGGATACACATGGTAAGGTTAATATTACTGTAGGTGATGGACATAAAATAAATGTTTTGAAAACAGGTTCCTCTACACTTACAAATATACCAAATAAACAAATCAAACTCAAGGAAATTCTATTTACTCCTGAAATCAAGAAAAATCTGTTAAGTGTCTATAAGGTTGCCCGTGATAACAAGGCAGATGTGATTTTTAACACTAATGGTGTGTTTGTTAAGTCTCAGGAAACAGGGGAGACGTTACTCACGGGAAATCCAAGTAGTGGTGGCATGTTCCGGGTTTGTGAGCAACCTTCAAGTGGTGATGCTGTTCTTGTTTGTGTTGCTGATAAAGCTGAAACACAAGAAAATAAAAATGTTTTTAGTAAAGTTTCTTGGCATTGCAGGCTCGGTCACCCAAATGATCGAGTACTCAATCAAATAATAAGCAGTTGTAATTTGAAAGTTTCCATTGACAATAATAAAGTTCTATTTTGTGAGTCATGCAGATTTGGCAAATCTCACTCTTTACCTTTCAAAATATCAAGCTCACATGCCTCTAAACCTCTTGAATTAATACATACTGATTTATGGGGGCCCTCACCACTTTCCTCTGCAAATGGCTTTCGTTATTATATTTTGTTTTTAGATGATTACAGCCGTTACTCTTGGATATATCCCCTAAAAACTAAGGATGAAGCACTACCAACCTTCCTAACTTTCAAAAAGCTTGTTGAAAATCAGTTTGACAGCAAAATCAAGGCAGTCCAAAGTGACTGGGGAGGCGAATACAGGAGTTTCTCTAGGGTTCTAGGTGACTCCGGAATACAGTTCAGACATTCATGTCCTCACACCTCAGCACAGAATGGTAGAGCTGAAAGAAAACATAGGCATATTGTAGAAACAGGACTCACAATGCTCGCTCAAGCTAAAATGCCACTCTTCTATTGGTGGGAAGCCTTTCACACTGCTACAAAGTTAATTAACATGTTACCCACAGGTGTACTTGGTGGAGTTTCTCCCTATTTCAAACTCTTGGGAAAACGACCAGATTACAACGCTCTAAGGATCTTTGGGACTGCTTGCTACCCGTGCCTTCGACCTTACAATGACAATAAGCTGCAATTCAGGACTACCAAATGTGTCTTCCTAGGCTACAGTAATGCTCACAAGGGCTACAAGTGCCTAAATTCTGCAGGTAAAATATATATTTCCAGACATGTGGTTTTTAATGAATCAGATTTTCCATGGTCCACAGGTTTTTTAGATAAAAGGAATGTACCTGAAGAGACTGTTCAGCCAGCTGCATTTTTCAGGCTTCTACGACATGACCAACCCCCTCAAATCTGTCCTGAAACTGTTCAGACTGATCCTACATCTTCCGCTGACCCTACTTCTCCTGATCCAGCAAGTATAACCACCAGTCCTATACAGTCCAGTGCCACATCAGACTTAACTCCGCCACGCTCACCACAGCTCACTCCACACACAAATCCCTCTCCTACACCTATCGCCCTCTCTCCAACCACCCACATAATTCCCCAGCCACAGCCTAACCATCCACTACACCAAATGATCACTCGCAGCAAATCTGGAATCTGTAAACCCAAATTTCCCTTTATTGGGACTGTTTCCAGCACCTCACTGTCACTAACAGAACCCACATCCGTGACGGAAGCACTCCAAAACCCTGCATGGAAAGAAGCTATGTTTAATGAGTACAAGGCTCTAATAAATAACAATACATGGAAGTTAATTCCGAATACTGGGCAGCAGAAAATAGTTGATTGCAAATGGGTTTTTAAGCTTAAACCTACTGCAGATGACACCAGCTTCAAACCCAAGGCGAGACTAGTGGCCAAAGGTTTTCAACAAATTGGCGGCATTGATTTTTATGAAACCTTCAGTCCTGTCTTAAAGGCTACTACGCTACGCTTTGTACTCACTCTGGCTGTTACCTTTGGATGGCCACTTAGACAAGTTGACATTAACAATGCCTTCCTCAATGGTGATCTCCAGGAACGTGTTCTTATGAGACAACCAGAAGGCTTTGTCTCTACTAAATTTCCCAGACATGTATGTCTTCTACAGAAGGCCCTTTATGGTTTACGGCAGGCTCCTCGGGCATGGTTTGATAAGCTAAGAACAACACTTATAAATTGGGGTTTTATTAACTCCAAATGTGACACAACACTCTTCTTCCTAAAGAACAAATTCCTTGTTATATTTGTGTTAATATACGTCGATGATATTATCATAACAGGAAGCTCAGGAAAAGCATTGGAACTATTCATACGACAGTTGAACTCGCATTTTGCACTAAAAGACCTAGGCCAACTGCGTCAATTCCTGGGTGTTGAAGCCTATCGAGATGCAACAGGACTATATTTAAAGCAAGAGAAATACGTTCAGAATCTACTTGCACGATTTGGAATGCACAAATCCTCACCGGTACCCACGCCAATGGTAATCAATAAATACTACTCTAAAGAAGATGGAGAACCTATGAAAAATCCAACATTATTCAGACAAGCAATTGGGGGTTTACAGTACCTTATTAATACAAGACCCGATATTATGTTCGCCGTCAACAAGTTGAGCCAATTTCTTCAATCTCCGACGAACGTTCATTGGAAGGCTGTGAAGCGAATCTTCAGGTACTTGCGAGGAACTGAGAATCTGGCATTACACATCAAGCCGACGACTCACCTGGCCCTCCATGGCTTCTCGGATGCCGACTGGGCAGTGTGCCCTGATGATCGGCGCTCCATCGGAGGATATTGCGTCTACTTCGGCGATTCACTCATCTCCTGGTCGGCGAAGAAGCAACCGGTTGTGGCGCTGTCCAGCGCCGAGTCGGAGTATCGCGCGTTATCCAACCTCGCAGCTGAAATCGCTTGGATTCAATCTCTTATCGGTGAGCTCGGGCTTCACCTCCGTCAGCCGCCCATCGCCTGGTGTGACAACCTCAGTGCCGCAGCCCTCGCGTCAAATCCTGTCTTCCACGCTCGGTCGAAACATATCGAGCTTGATGCTCACTTCGTACGCGATCGTGTCCTCAATCAGAAGCTGCTGGTCAAATATCTGCCATCATCAGACCAAATAGCTGATCTATTCACCAAGGCTCTCCCTCATTCTAAGTTCTGGGCCTTTGTTCACAAACTTGGGCTTGTAAGAACACCAAACTCAAGTTTGAGGGGGAATGTAAAGACTCAGCCCATAGCTTCGATTGGGCCTCACACTAGAAAGCCCAGTACCTGCAATGTTTACCATTTGACATAGTCCTAAATGCTGTTTGAGTCATGACCGAGTATGTAGTACTAAATTAGTTAGATCCTATTTTCATGGATCACACAGTCACATCTTCAGCGTCTGTAACAGATTTCAAGTTTATTCAAATCTCCTATAAATACATTAATAAGATATGAAAGGCAGACAACACCATTACAGTATATTCATTCCTCTGTTCCTTATATTTCTTAACTGCTGGAAATTAGAAAATGACAAAAGTATAGGGATTGACCTAAGATTTCAACATTGAGATAATCTTTCCAAGCTACAAGAGTGCCACAACCATGATTAACAGCATCAGTACCACAAAAAGATTGAAAACCTAAGCGGAGAAGAGTATTACAAGCATCATCAAATGAGATTTTAGTTTCTGATAAGTTGACAACGTCTTGCCTGTGATTTGCAATTAGCTGCTTGCAACGTTGAACTGCCGTGGTTTTTCTAATGCCATGATAGTTCAATCTTAATACTTTCATGGCGACCAAGGAAGCTTTATTTGCACCGCTTCCCTGGCCACTTTGACAAAACCAGCAGTCTGACAAGAAATCAGATCGCTAGTAGATGGAAAAATGAGGGATTTTTTTAGATTGTGAATCAAGTTAAAAGTTGACATACATATCTTTATAGAATGAGGTAAAAGATCATCAAATTTCTCCCATCAAGTAATTCTCTTTCTCTTGCCCATCTCAGTTCTGGTTTTTCTAAGTTTCTTTTCCTTGAAGAGAGGCATAGATACCACTCGTGAATTTTTTTGTGCAATAGTACAAGAATTATCTGCACCTATTCCATCAGAAGTGGAATGACTTTTCCCAGAAAAACCAACAGTGTCAAAAGAAGAATCAAAAGTGATACGAGGTCGTTTCTTTGAAACCCAAGTATGCAGACTAGAACGTTCTCTATCATGAAATTTCTGCTTCAAATGTTGATGATAACCTTGGTTTTCATTAATCATAGAACTTGTAGGAACATCATTAGATGAATTCACCTTTCTTTTACAATTGTGGTTAACCTACTGAAAATTAATATGGTTGTCTCCCTCATATTGATATTCCTTAAGATTTTTCTCAACCCAATGAGTTGTGGGAGCATTTGCAGATGGCTTTTGATGAGCTAAAAAGAACCCTCCAGAGAAAGATTTTTTGACAAATTCCAAGCATTAAGTTTTTTCCCAATCATGAAAGCACAAAAAGCATCAAGTGATGTTTGCAAAATCTGATCCGTGCTGAGGGACATGATATCCCAATTGCTCATGTTAATATTTTTGTTCTGCCGAACACCAGAGATACCAAGATTTTTCTTAACAATTCTTTCAAAAGAGGCTTTTAAGAAACTTTCATTGCCCATCTTCATGAGACTCCGCAAGCCTATAGGATTTCGACATCTGCAATTTATGCCTTGAAATCGGCAACTTCCTTCTATCTAATTGATTTCAAAAGCCAACAAAGGTGTTATTTGGATTTATGAGAAAATGGCGGAGGATCTTAGGCACAGAGCAAGAGCAACTGAGATGATAAATTAAACACCTGTAACGGATACATAGCTGTAAAGAAGACACTGGCCTATTTGTTCCACCAGGAGACCACTGAACACCCAAACCCGCAACAAGGTTACCAAGAAAAGGTTTAAAATGAGAAATCACCGAATGAATCCAGTGATAGACAACGGAAGCATGACTGGTAACAGTGACTTTGATCTCATGCTTGTCCAAATTGATAATGTAAAGGCGACTCTTTGATTTAGTGGACCCACTTTCATGAATATTCACACCGATATCAGCAAATTGAAGGAACTAGATCAGAATCATCCTTATAAATGTCCACAAAAATATCCTTGGAGCAATGTGATGCCACAAAGTAATCAAGCCCTTTTAAATCTATCTTACATCAAATATTGTCCCTTTCTTCCTACGGAACCAAATAAAGGAGCATTAAAATCCTATTCTCTTCTCTAAAGTGTTTAAAATCAATCTTAATTGATTAAGCTAAACTATTCATACCAAAACCGATTTCTAATAAGGTCTAATGTAGTTTTTAGAATTGCAAATCCAATGAGTTTGATTTAGATTTATTTTTGATATTATCATCTAGTATCCGGTTTAGGGTTCTTACGATTGCTCCTCCTAACACAAATGTTTCCTCTAGGGCTCGAATTTGAGACCCAAAGGGATTTAGTGAGGCCTTACTCCACTAATTCGATTTAGATTTTATAAATGCTCATTTTTTTTAAATTAGAAAAATAGAAATTTAATTTAATTTATTAGAAATAGCATAACTTTTTATTAAAAAAATTATTTTAGCAAGATTCAAAATAATTCAATCTAATCATGAAACAAAACCAAACATAAGAAATACAGGACCCGTTTGATTCGATCCCGTTTTACCCTACAATGCAGTGCAATGCTAATGCAATGTAATATTAATTACAGGGATTATATTTGATTTGATTTTTAAGTATGGTGTAATGGTTGTTTTTCAATAATAATTTAAAATTAATATATAACATAAAGTGTATTTTATCATTAGAATAATCTTTGTAGAAAAAGTTGCTAAGAGCCATCATGCTTCCTCACCATAATCGTTGCACTACCTCACTAGGGATCGTCCAACAGAGCTCTCCGCCGTCGTTGTCATTGGTAGTCTCCACCACTATCGCCTCTAGTTCTATCTGCCATGGTTGTCTTACACTCTATTTTGGGAAAAGGAAAAGACCAAACAAGATATTTGGAAACGTAGAATGATTTATTGGTGGGGGCGGCGGCGGCAAAAGAGAAGATAGTGGCAATGGTGGATGGAATGAGACAAGTAAAACAAAGATAAATTAAACTTTTTCAATTATTCAATAGAGTAGCCATAAATGGGCTTGGCCCATTTAGGCTTTGAATTTACAAGAACCGGATTTGAGATTTTGGCCTTAGAAGTGAAATTGGGCTTAAAAGAGCCAACCCATAAGCTTGAGTGCTTAAAAGGGTTGGCCCATTCAGGCCCATTTATTTTTTTTAATATTTTAAAATTATTTATATGATAATGATATAATTGAACGTTATACTTTGTTAATAATATTGTAAATATTTAGTTGTTATTATTTTTTCAGAATTAAACTTCATAAGAACATATTGTATTAAAACTCTAAAAATTATAAATTTATAAAAGATATTTCTTATTTCATAAGTATTCTTACTAATTTTTTATTTTTTAACTTATTTTCCTAGTTATTGTTTTGTTCATATCTTGCAACTTGTACTTTTGAAGCATATATTAATCAAGAGTTTTAAATTTTGTTAATTCTATACATTTTTTAAGACATATTTATAAGAAGTCCGTTTTATTTTTTATTTTTTATTTGGTAAAAGAAGTGCGTTTTATTTTGTTAAGTCTTCTCATTGATTAAAAATATTACTTGATTTACAAGAATCTTTTATTAGGTTCTTAATAGTTTTGTAAATAAATTTTCCCTTATGAAATACTGACATAATCTATCAATCTGGATTGATGATGGATAAACAAAGAGAACAATTTTTCAAGTGTATTTGAGGAGGTCCAATATCATGTAAATTATCAAAAAGAGAAGCCAAATAACAAATGTATTAAACAATGAAAAGGTATAGCCTTAATCTTAGAAATAATTTTGTTTCAAAGCAAATAACTACTGACTCTATTTATAAAGTAATTAATTCTTTGATAATATTTATATCTTAAATTAAAAATTTTACTATTTTAACTTAATATTTTAAAAAATGCAAAAAATAAAAGAAGAAATTGTTAAACGGGCTCAATGCCAGTAGGCCAACCCTAGACTAAAGGTTCAAGGGTCAGGCCTCAAATTTGGCCCTTTTATGTGAGTTGGCCAGTTTAGGCTCGAGCCCGTGAAGGGCTAGCCATGTAGGGCTATGCTGTCCCTTTTTCCCACCTCTACACTGGGGTGGTAATAAGTATTCATAGGGGGAGGAACGAATGGGAGTTATCAATTTTTTTTGGTAATCATCATTACTATGGTAAACCTTATTATTATACTAAAGTGCAACCAAGCAATATTCTCTTGGTAATGCAACAAAAGCAACCAAACACTGTGCTCGTTTGGAATAGCTTATTTTTTGGCAATAAGTGCTTATAAATCGTGATTTACGGTATACGAGGTAAGTATGTGAGAGGAGTTTTATCTCGGCTTGCGTAATAAGGACTTATTTGCCCCCAAAACATGTTTCCAAACACAGTCAGTTATTCTTTTAGTAATGCAATCATGATTACCATTATAGGTATGAAAATGAGGTTGAACTAAACAGGCTCATAGGTCCTATGAAATTTGAAATTTGCTAAAAACTAAATCAAATTTAACTATTGAACATCCATTATTAGTGCTGGTAAAACGGGCCAACCCACGAGTTGCGACTGGCTCGTCACGGGCTGGTGCAACCCGCTCTTTCATTGTTAGGTCAAGCCCGCCAAGGCAGGTTGATGAGCCAAGCCGCCATCCTGCCTCTTTTTTTTTTCATTTTTCACTCTTTTTTTTTAATTCTTACTCCCTTTCTCTTTCACCTATTCACATAACACTTCTTTTTTTTTTATATATTTATGTTATGAAGTCAATTTCCTTCTTACTTTCCCTTTTTTTAATCTACTCACATAACAAAAATATATAAACACATTTTTTTAAAAATTTAATAATAGTAGAATAAATAAATAAATATAATATGAAAATAAATGTTTCAAATAAAACGTATGAGGAATTAATTAAACACGGCATCAAACGAAAGGTAATAAGGGTATTTGAATTTATTTTATTAAAAAAACTAAAAAACTAAAAAAAAAAGTGGGCTCGCCAACCAGTTCGGCGGGACGGGCTGGCATATGGCGGGCTGACGAGGCCCCACCCATTTTACCAGCTCTATCCATTATTCTAAGAAATTTCTCTACCCCTTTTTTTCTCTATTAAAATATTTCCTCTCCACATCATACTTTGAACCAAACATTATTAGTAGATTCTTAAGCGAAACAAGAAGAATCAAATTCATTAGGGTTTGAATTGAACTTTCAAAAATTGACTAAATTATGTTATTTTATAATTTTACTTTAAATTAACTCAAATTTTATAGGCATTATAGGCATGAAATGAGGTTGAACCAAACAGATCCATAAGTCCTATGACATGTCAAACTGGTTAGTTTTGTTTGATTTGAAATGTGCTAAAAACTAAGTCAAATTCAACTATTGAACATCCATTATTCTAAGAAATTTCTCTACCCCTTTTTTTCTCTATTAAAATATTTCCTCTCAACATCATACTTTGAACAAAACATTATTAGTAGATTCTTAAGCAAAACACGAAGAATCAAATTCATTAGGGTTTGAATTGAACTTTCAAAAATTGACTAAATTATGTTATTTTATAATTTGGCTTTAAATTAACTAGAAGTTTATTAAATTCAATCAAATTGAAAGACTTCAATTTAAAAACATAACATAATAATATTCAAGTGTCTAAATTTTATTAAATGGCAAGACTCACAATTAATCAAGATTCACCAATGTTTGATAAGTCATAAAGCTTTTTGGGTTTGTTTGGGAACACAGTGGCTCCAAAAAAAAGCCCAGTGTGAGCTCAAAAGTCCATTTTGCTTGATTACCTCTGTTTGGGAAAGCGTTCATTGTCACTGGGCTTCCACAAAAAATGCTCCTTTTAACAGAAGCTCATATGAGGTGCGTTGAAGGCGGTGAGAAGCTTCTTCAAAAGCTGTTATTTAATTATGTTTCGGATTTGTGTGGGCGAGTGCTTTCGTTCGGCGACAGATAATGACAAGTGGCGTAGATACCGCATAATGCCATGCTTGATTGAGGGCGATTTCATTGTTTAATGCCTTCTAATATACTAAAAAGGATAAAGTGTTCCTTTGAAGTATATATTCTTCATTGAATTCGGGAACATTAGTTAGCACAAAAACGTGAAAATGATTTAATTGTTCTATCAAGCCAAGCATTAGTGTTCTTCATAGGGTAGGGTGGATGATCCAATAATGAGACATTTCATGTATGCATTCTAATCTAAATATAAATTTATCTTTTTTAATTAAGTACTTTTGTGTATTTTTCTTTTTTCTTTTAATAATAATTTCACCTTTTTTATTTTATCAAAAATTTTTAATATTTTTTTACTTCAATTATCACAATAAATTCAACTAATATATATATATGTGTGTGTGTATGTAGTATTCAATAAGATTCATGCTCTTTTCAATCACTTCTCATCTAAACGTGATTTTCAAACATTAATCCTAACAGGTTTAAAGTTAGAAAAAAAAAAGTCACTTCTGCCAACATCAATCCAAACACAAATCATATCTACAATTTGACTTTTTTTCTATCTGACTTTTTCAAAAGCCCATCTAAAAAAAAGCTCATTTTCCACCACTAATCCAAACAGACACAAAGTTAGTGTGTTATGTTGACTTATTTTTTTTATTGCTGTTTGGTATTATTGATTTGTTATTCCATCGCCTGCAATAATTTCATTGCGTCGGGCACTTGCTATTTGGGATAGATATTATTATACGTGAGCTTGTGTATGTTATACTCCCTATGTTCTTATATATACAAGTCTTTTTTAAAATGGCATTATACCTGAATATAAGATTCTTTTTGAATTTATCTCAATAATAAATGTATTTTTTCCCATTTTACCCCCAATTAATTATTATACTGCATACATTCCCTTTCATCATTTTCTTATTATTACTCTCACTCTCACACATTCATAAATAAAGGTATTTTGGGAAAAAAATTAAATTTTTAATATAATTATTATATTTAACTACTTTTAACTGCTTTTTAGAATTTCGCGATTTGGTTAAAAAGCATTTATATATAGGGATGGATGGAGTATAACAATTTCATATTTATTTCGTATATTTATATCATTATATATGTACATAATATTATTTTGTATTATCTCCAATTTTAAATATAATATCTCGTTCCTAGTATATATTGCACAACAAACAAAATCTTATATTTAAGATCAGAAATAATGTTTTATTATTATGTCACCAATTCAAACATGAAAACTAGATTCTGGAGGGTTTGAGTTGTCTCAGAATCCCTTATATCATATTTTCTCATAATTTCATCTCCATTCTTAGATTAAAAAAATGAATGGTTCATATTTCATATATTTTATAAAACTGTTATTTTAAATATAAATAAATAAATTTAAACTATTAAAATCTTATCCACTCAATCCATAACTGCAATACAAATAAAATTTAAAAAATTAAATTATAAAACACTATAATAACAGTTTTAGAAAATATTAAATCTAAACCATTTATTTTTTAATCTGAAGGTGAAGATGGGATTCTGAGAAGAAAATGAGAAAAATGATTATGAGAGTATCCTCTTCCAGATTCCGGGTTTGACATTTAATCTGGGTTTTAAAGGCTTGTGTTTTTGTTTTATACAATTAAGTATTGCACCTCCCATAAAAGGGGTGTGAAAAAAGTAGTGCTTAAAAAAAACAAAAATTAAAATTTGAGTCTTCATCTCGTTATTGTTTTTTAGAACTTGTGGAGCCATAGGCCTCCAAACAAGGCACTTTTATCTCAGCTGAAGCCCCCATTCATTTAAAATTTCAATAATCCCAAGAAAATTATGAAATTATGATCTTACAAAGCCCAAAAACTTCCCATTGACCCAAAAGGCAAAAAATTATACCAAATTACATCACGTTAAAAATTAGGAATCAAGCGAGATAGAATGGAAGCTGCTGGAGAGAAGATCCTCTAAAGGACTCTGAGAGGGAGATGTAAGAATTGGAGGCAAAGAAAGAACTTGCAAAGGTGGTAATTCCAACAACTCCAAGCCTCCTTCCATCATATCCACCACCTTCTTCATCGCCGGCCGATTTGAAGGCTCAATCTGTATGCACCATAAGCTCACTATCACTATCTTCTTGATTAGTTTTCTATCCTTTTCATCCTTGATGCACTCCAATATGAGCTCTTGGTTTGATTTCAGACGTTGGTGAATCCAATCGGGCATGAATATTTCACTTGAACCTTCAACTTCCAAGTTCATTTTCTTCCTTCCTCCTACTATTTCCAACATCATCATCCCATAACTATAAACATCAGACTTGTGAGAAACCCCACCAAAATTCCTAGAAAACACTTCAGGTGCGATGTATCCTGCAGTTCCTCTTGCACCTAACAATGACACAATGCTATCTTTCTTTGGGCAGATTTTTGCTAGTCCAAAGTCTGATATCTTAGGACAGAAATCGTCGTCAAGCAATATGTTGTGAGGCTTTATGTCCAAATGCAAAATTCTAGTGTTGCAACCTCTGTGCAGGTACTCTAATCCACGAGCAACACCAACTGCAACATTATATATAGTTCTGCAAGTCAATTGGAGATTGATCCTTGATGGATCTTTCGTTGATTGTATGTACTTGTCAATAGATCCATTAGACATGTACTCATATATCAAAGCTCTTTTTGAACCCTCCAAGCAAAAACCCAATAAGCTAACAATGTTGACATGAGAAGTCACACTAATGCTGGAAACTTCATTGATGAATTCTTCACCATCACCATTCAATTCAGTCAGAATCTTCACTGCCACAAGAGTTCCATCACTTAACCTGCCTTTGTATACACTGCCAAATCCTCCTTGACCCAACTTGTTTTTGAAGTTCTTTGTAGCTTTCTTTACCTCCAAATAACTATACCTCTTGGCTGCAAGGTGTCCATGTTCTTTAAGAAACTGCTCAATTATTATATGGGTCTTGTTTTGCTTCTTGTAGAAGTGTCTTCTCAAGCAGAATCCCAAAACCAATAGTATTCCCACTACTCCAGCGGTTGTAACTGCTGTAGAGAGAAGGAAAATAAATCAGAATCCTCTTAATCTGCAGAATTTTGATTTGAGTAGCTTTGATGTGTGGGTGTATACTTCTTAGGTTTCATTTATAAGTCACTTTCATAATGTTTTACATAGACTAAGAAAAACGTTAAAACTCATTAACTCTACTTTAAAATTTAATAACTTTTCAATCATACATTTATAAGAAAATTTTAATGATTTGACTTATAAATAAGACGCAAATAAACAATATCTTTTTGTCTTATAAATAGGATCAGACAAGTATTTGCTACATTTTACCTATTACCACTAGAAATTTGACCTTTCTTGTTTTCTCTGCAAAAACCAGAAGAAACACCATCAGGAGACCAAGCCACAACACTTTGACATATCTGAACAATTCAAGCAATATATAATATCATGTATACCATCATACAGAATATATAATAGCATTTATACCATCAAACCGAAAATACTACCTCCGGTCCTTATTTGCACTACAAACTAGATTTTATATTAAGGATCGAAGATATTATACCATACCTTTAGCACAATAAAACCTGCCCTTACTATGTTGACATTGCCCTCCATGAACGTAGTGACAATTATCACACTGAGAGTTTAGCAGCACTCTGATGGTGATATTTTCAGATAGGAAAGCAAAAGGATCACCAACAACCTCAGTGTCCTCTGCGATTGGAACCTCAACACTTTTACATGAAGAGTTCGAAAATCTGGAGACCTCATAATCATCACCCTCAAGACTAGTAAGTGACTTTCTATAGAAGATTTCTGAGCAGTTAACAAAACTATAGTTATAGTATGATTCATTGGGATTAAGATTGTGGGTATTGTTGCATACGAACACGGTGAGACTATTTTCTAATTGATAAGAAGCAAAATCAGAGTTTGGGTGATCAAAAAAAGGGAGACGATGGGTGAGAACACCACAGCTATTTGACAGCAAAAGGTCGTGGAGATCTGGGTCTATGATGGTGAATGTATTAGACTGGTGGAGTTCAACAACTTCAAACCAGTTTTGATTGTAGTTAATGACTTTTGGGGAATTTGGATCTTCATCACCACAGCCATGAATGGCCAATAAGCCACAATCTTGGCGATCTGAACTGGTAAAAGGAAACTGAATTTGCTTCCCCAGATTGCCACAGTTAAATGAAAGTGGGCACTTTGATGCATCTCCAACCCAAAGTAATGAAATTAAGAGAAAGTAGCAAAACACTTGAACTGAAACCATTCTGAACCTTACTACTCAATCAAAAACTAAATTAAGAGGGATCCAATATAGGTAAGAATAATTGAAATGGTTGGCAAATTAGGCTCTACATTAACCCCTTCTTATTGGGTAACGTGTGGAAGAGATAAGTGCAGAAGACTTTTGAAGATTGGTTGTTGACTTGGACTAGTGAACATCAAGGAAAGGGGAAAAAAACAAATTGGAGAGTTTGTTGCGTGAGATTAAGGATCAAAATGGAAATAAAGGACGTGTATGCATATACAAGTCAAAGAAAGATGAGAGACTTTTGTTCTTGATTTGGAGGTGCGCACACTAATGGTGTGTTTGGTTTAAGGGGGAGGGGGGAGGGGAAGGGGAGTAAATTACAATTTTGGATAAGAGAAATTCAAAATTTACCCACTCATTATTTTAAATTTTGAATTTTCGCCCAAAATGTACCCTCTCATTCCTTTTAAATTTTGGATTCTTGCCCAAAATTTACATACATTCAACCCAAAAAGATAATTTACCCCTCCTTCCCCTCCCTTCAAACCAAACACGCCCTAAGGGCCTAAAGTCAAGGGCAACATCATATTCGCAACCTCCCACTTATAAGGGTCCATATATGCTACTAAACTACAAAGCTATTGGCAAAATGATGATACTTTTGACCCAGTCTTTACCATAACGCTTGAGAGAGAACTTTAATTGGAAATGTTGAAAATAGAAAAAATAATACATTTCCTTTCGTTAGAATAAAAGTATATAGGAATGGAAATATAGAACATGATGCCAAAAATATCCTCAGCGTACAAAAAATATTAAGCTTCCTAGTAAATGATAAGTTGTGGGTTTGATTCGCAAGAAGTTTTTTTAAAATTAAGATATTTTTTCTTTAAAAATAAGATAAAATTTGAATTTTTTTATATAAGTCATCAGCCAACTAGAATTAAAACGACCTGAGTTGTTATATTTTCATTAGATAAAGTTCAGGTTATATGATACTCATGGGGCATGTAATTGTAAAACCAATTAGTCTGATTTAGATGTTTATTTTTTAAATAAAACGTTGATAAAAAATTTAAATTTAATTTATTAGAAAGCACATATATAACATTTTATAAAATAAAGCGTAACATCCAACACTTTAATACTATTTACAGTTGCATCTGACACCCTAATTTTATTTATAATGCATACAACACCCTGATGAAAAATATCATAAGGAGGTGTTGAATGCACTGAGAAAATAACATCAAGATGCTGGATGATACTAAAACATAGCAACAACGTGGAATGCCACTATCCTAAAATAAATTCATTTTACCTCGAACTTGGCTATTCCAAACAAATCATGGAACTAAACCTGCAAACATACGAAATAATGAACCAAATTGGTTCTATGAATTGTCAAACTGATTAGTTAGGTTTGATTGGAAATTTGCTGAAAACTAAATCAAATTGAATTTTTGAACATCCATTCTTCCATTAAATTTCTCTCCTTTTTTTTTCTCTGTTAAAATCTTCCCTGTCTAGCCAATACTCTGAACCAAACACTAATAGATTCTCAAGCAAAACAAAAGGAACCAAATTCATTAGGGTTTGAACTAAGATTTCAAAAATTAACTAAATTATGTTTTTAGAATTTTACTAAAGATTTTGACTTTAAATTAACTCAGTTTATTAAATTCAATCGAATTTCAAGACTTTAATTTAAAAACATAGTATAATGATATTACAGTTTTAACTTTCTTTTCTTTTCTTTTCTTTTCGCCATTTACAATTCCAACTTTCATTGAGTGGTAGGGTTGAGCAAGTCGCCCATAACTCGATGAGCCCACCCAAACCCAATGGAAAATTACCCATTTTGGCCTGCCCAACAAAGAGCCATAACAGGCGGGCTTGTACACTAAACGGGATGGGCCACGGGTACACCCTTAGGCTGCCTATGCCGGCTCATTTATGTGGATATATATATAAGTATAAATATGTATTATAGAATATAAATATATTTTTTATATATTATATTATATATAACCTTAATTGTAAAAGAAAAAAGTTTCAAAAGAATCATGAGATTAATGATATATATATATATATCATGAATCAATGATTATACACGCAATAAGAGCTTATATATAAGCTGTAATTATATATATAAATTGCTCTTACCCTCAATATATATTTAATATTTTATTAACCATTAATTAAGTTTTAAAAAAATAAATAAATAAATTTCCTATTACTAAATCTTTTATATATATATATATAAGATTAATTATCGTATTGATTAAGAACTTCACAAGCTATTCATTAATTTGTACATGTCATTTTATGTGTGGTTTCAATGTGAAAATGATGAGAATTATGGTGCTTTATTATTCGTTTTTTCTTTTAATTTACATTGAGAAATAAATAGCAACATTGTAATACAAGAGCAGCTACAAATTGAGTTTTCTTTTAAACAAATTGTACTATCGAGCTATCTATAGTCTATACCCATTTAAGCCTACACAATTTTAGTCCAACCCATTCGTCATTGGTTTTAGCGAGCATTTTATGCCCATTAAGGGCGGCCAATTTAGCCCATTGCACAGCACTATTGAATGGCAAAGACACTCATGAATTATGAAATGGTGTGACCAACTTAATAGTTAATACTGATTTATTAATTTGTTGTCCTTCTATTTCTGTCTACTTTTCAACCTTTTTTGGGTTTAAAAAGCTGTTTTTTTTCGTGGAAGAAGTTGATGATACTTTTCTTCGAAAGGATGGAATTGGGTGACACGTGGTGAATCTCCGTTACACACACACACACAGGGATTTTATAATTTTTATACGGTTTAATTTAACTTGGCGTTAATTTAAAAAAACTTATTTTTTAAGGGGAAAATTCCAGAAAACTACAGTAGAAATTAGAAAAGGACAGAAAGGTACAATGAAATTCTCATATCCCAAATCAGTGGGGCTGTAGGAATCTGGAATATGAAATCTTAATACAATTACCTAAATACCCTCATAAGTGAGAGCCAAAAGGGAAACGAAGAGACACAACGAGGCAGAGTTTGAAAGGGCGTCAGAACAGAGAGTTACGGGAAAGCTTGGGGAGACGGAGAGATACGCGAAGGGCGGTGGGTTGATGGTTGTTGGTGGCGATATGCGGTGTCATCGACGGAAGTGAAGGCGGCATTGTGCTGTTGTGTGTTCAGCCTCCCTCTGTCGGAGGTTCAACATTCAACCCTTTCAGTTTATGGTGTTCGATGACGCGACGCAGGGAGTTTTAGCTTCAGCTATGGTGGGGTGTCGGACATTGGGCAGCACGGCGAGAGGTATGTCCGGCCGTTTTCCCTTTGTTATTATGCAGATTGTGATCTGACAGCAACTGATAAATATATCAAGGTGTTAATCAACAAAGCCATGTTATTAATATAAAGCGACATGGTGTTATTACCCATGGAACATCTATTTTTGCAAATTTTTTCTTACACATGTCTTCTGTTGTTTGTGTGAATGGAAGATGTGAAAGCTGTTGTTTTGGGCATCAATCTTGTGACTTGGCAACTTCATTCCTTTTAAGATGTTAATGAAGGATGTTGAGTTGTTAATAACGAAAATTATGTTGTTACTTGTGGCTAACTTGTTGTTTTTCTCCATATACATTAGGACCATCGCAACATGTCCCTCCTATGATGTTAATAGAAGAAGTCAAGTCATTAATAATGAATCTAATGCTGGTAATACGTGGAGAGATGTTGTGTTTTCCCATCTAAATTAAGACCTTCCCAGGTTATTCCTCACAAGATGTTAATAGAGGAATCGAAGTCGTTAAAAACGAATATTATGTTGTTAATATGGAGAGATGGGAGATGTTGTGTTTTCCCATCTACATTATGATATTCCCAACTTTTTTGTCAACAGATGTTAATGGAGAAAGCTGAGTCGTTAATAGCGAAGATAATATTGTAATATGGGGAAAGATGTTGTGTTTTCCCATATATATTAAGACATTCCTAACTTGTTCCTTCGAAAATGTTAATGGAGGAAGCCGAATCGTTAATAGCGAAGATAATGATGTTAATATGGGGAGAGATGTGTTTTTCCATCTACACTACGACGTTCCTAACTTATTCCTTCGAAGATGTTAATGGAGGAATAGGAGTTGTTAATAGCGAAGATAATGATATTATTATGGGGAGATATGTTATGTTTTCCCATATACATTACGATATTCCTAAATTGTTCCTTCGAAGATGTTAATGGAGGAATAGGAGTTGTTAATAGCGAAGATAATGATGTTATTAGGGGGAGAGATGTTGTGTTTTCCCATCTACATTACGACCTTCCCAAATTATTCCTTCGAAGATGTTAATGGAGAAATAGGAGTTGCTAATAGCGAAGATAATGATGTTATTATGGGGAGAGATATTGTGTTTTCTCATCTACATTACGACGTTCCAAACTTGTTCCTTTGAAGATGTTAATATTTATGGATTGGGATCAAACTCAAAAACGAGTCACAACTAATGAAAATATCCTATAAAGAACATGATTAACACTTTCAATTCCAGCCATCATAGCCATTGGATCTGACAACGCTAGCAGCAGTCATCTCTAAGAATTCTGGTTCTACTCTGCATATTCTTAATTACTCAATTTAACTTCATTTCATAATTCTACCTTCAAACTATGTGAGAGACACGTGGAAGACCTAAATTGTTGACAAGATTCTTGTGCTTAACTAAAGATGATTTTCTAAAGCTTGAGTCAGTAGCAAGAGCAGCTGAATTTGCAGTAGAAGATGTGTGGGACGAACAAGAGCTGCATTAGCCTTAATGGCCAGAGCACACAAATCCTGAAGCGAAAGTGAGGTGTAGCTTCAAATTGCAACGTCCAACACCCCACCGCAGCCGAAGCTTTGACTCCCCGCGCTGCGCCGCCGAACATCGTAAACTGAAATGGTTGAACAATGAACCTCCAACAGAGGGAGTTCTGAACGCACAATAGCACAATGCCGCCTTCACCTCCGTCGACGACACCGCATATCGCCACCAACAACCGTCAACCCACCACCCTTCGCGTCGTCTCTCTGTCTCCCCGAGCTTTCCCGTCACTCTCTGTACTGACGTCCTTTCAAACTCTGCCTCATTGTGTCTCTTCATTTCCCTTTTGGCTCTCACTTACGAGGGTATTTAGGTAACTGTATTAAGATTTCATGTTCAAGATTCCTACAGCCTCACTGATTTGAGATATGAGAATTTCACTGCACCTTTCTATCCTTTTCTAATTTCCACTGTAGTTTTTTAAAATTTTCCCTATTTTAAGTTCTTCTATACAGAGGCATAGTTGTTACTGTTGGATAAGTGATTGATTTGTTACAAAATCAGATTTTAAAAGGACCAACCTGCCTTGTGTAACATCTTAAGAAGTGAAATGTTTTTCCACGGCTTCACTATTTCATTCTCTCAAGAAACTATAACAATTGGGAACTTTAAACAACGTAGTTCTACATCAGCGATTATTGCTAGAAAAAGCTCCTCCACATAAATTCTATTGGCGAGCATAAATACCTTCAAACTTCCAAAGTCGCCCTTTTTAGTTCCTTCAAGCAATACAAAAATAAACACCAAGCAAAGGAATATGGGTTAAAGTACATCCAGCACCCTAAAATATTTTGTCAGGGACATTCAGCATCTTAAAGTATTTTGTAGTACATCCAACATCTTAAAATAGTTTTTAGATGAGTATGGCACCCTAAAGTATTTTTTGACGCATCAAACACTTAAAAGTATTTTTTTCAAGTGCATCCAGAACTGTAAATTATTTTTTGGTGCATCTAGCACTAATGCATAAAAAAATACTTCAAAATGTTGGACATATCATAAAATACTTTAGAATGCTAGATGCCCCAAAGAAAATAGTTCAAGATGGTGCTGGATGCATCTTAACCCAAAGAATATACCCGGTATTGATTCCAAGCATCCAGCTTTACCAATCAAAACAAAGTTGAGAGCCACTTGCTGATACCTGAAAATTCAGTACCAGGTTATCTATCCCCAAGCCTTCAGCTATTAAAATTGCAAAGCCCATCTTACATTATTTTTGTGAATATTAGATACACATTCTTGTAGCCACTTGATAGTGATGATCAAGTAATTACTTGATCTATGAACAAACATGACTGCTACAAAAGAAAGAAAGAATAATAATGGCAGCATAAAGAATAGGGGATAAACAAATCAGTTAAGCAACCTATGACACTTTGATTCCACTTGGACGTTTCCCTTCCATGGCATCCTTCTTATCACGACAACCGGCACATAGAAAAGGGCCTTGCCAGGGCTTTGAGCTGGTGGAGAAGATTGAACCAGCATGAACAGAGATGCCTCCACTTGGGGCAAGATCAACTTGGCACACAGCACATATAAAGAGACCTGATGTTGATTGCCCTGTATTCTCATCACTCCCCAATCTGCATGAAATAACCAGAAAAATGTTTAATAAGCGAGAAACTACAAAAATAAACTTAACTTTAGAGTTCAGTATCAGAAATCCAACAGAGGGGGGAGTAAAAAAAATCTCCATATTATGCTTCTAGACAAGAAGAAAAACACAATTACTGGCATATTTTGATATTAGCATGCAAAGCTGTATAGAGAAAGGTATCCTAAGGAGAAATCAGAGAGCGGACATATTTAATTGGAAATAGGGTGTTCTATAATACTCCCTCCGATCCTAATTATAAGACAAAGTTGACTTTTTTGGAGAAATTAAGGAAGTCAATTAAATTACTTTAGAATATTTTTATTTTTATTTTTTTCTTCAAACTAATTAATTTGACTAATAAACTAATATATAATCTAAGGATACTAAAAATATAAACACTCTAAAGTAATTTAATTAGCTTCCTTAATTTCTCAAAAAAAGTCAACTTTGTCTTATAATTAGGACCGGAGGGAGATGTTTCTAAAGCCTTGCGCTATAATTCTGTCTAGAAGGGCTATGGCAAAACGCACAAGTTCCTGAACTGATGTCACATAAGAATGCAGTAGTTTTTATCAGACGTAGGCCGTGCTACTACCTTTGGCAACACCTCATTGAGAATTTTTTGCAAATCTAAGAATTTGTTTTCAAATGCTTTAGTTAATAGTAGCTTGGCTATGATGGCCAAAAAAAAAATGCAGCTTTGTTATGTGGGTTCCTATTTTCCATTTGGAATGACAAACAGTTTTAATTTTTCACACTTTCATATTTAATCCATGACAGAAGATAAGAACAAGTAATTAGTTAAAATCAAATATTTAGGCTTTCAAAAGAAACCAAATCAAATCCTCGTATGCTATCAATATTCAATGGCTTTTTTACATTATTGACAAAGAAGACTTGAAAATTACAGTCCCGATAAAACCTCACATAGTTAGTTAATCTTAATCTTGACCACCAGAACTACTAAAATTCTTATGAACTCAAATTATTCTCTCATATATGAATGAACTTAATAAGAGAACTTATAAGTAGCTCTTCATCCAACCCAAAAAACCTCCCAAAAAAATGCAAAATCTTTAGTTTTGGGCAACAAATAATATTTCATGTAATACTGATATGGCATTATCCCCAAACCAATAACATTACGGTATAAGTTACAGAGAGTACAAGCATTAGCTTCCATGATGAAATAATACTAGGGGGAAAAAGCCAGCTGTGATTCACCCACCGGCCTTTCTCTCTGTATCTTTAGATCATTGTATTAAATAAATATTACCCTCTACTTTGAACAACAACAACCAGTATGGAGGGCACAGCCATTACATATTTGTATATCAGTTAATTGGTGAGTTGATAATATTGTCTACAAGAGAGAAATACAATACCTTTCAGCAAGCATAGCTGATCCTTCTTCAAACAGTTCCTCCACTATATTAATAGCTGAAAGCTTCTTTGATAGCTTACCAGCAGCATCACGAGACTTCTTCCTGAAAAGCAGAGCTCTCAACTTGTTCTTCTTTTTTGGGGGAGGCGGTGGTGGCATTGTATTTTCAGGAGGAATTATGTCAACGACTATGCAAGTTGTGTCATCCTTTAACCCTCTTGTTCTTAATGCTTCCTGAATGAAAAGAATAAGAATATGTAGAGACTTAAGCTTTTATATGAGATGAAATGTTAATATTGCTGTGCATGAATCTTCTGTCTAAGCAAAAGAAGAGAAGGAATTTTTATTTAAATTTAAACAGAACCAGCATGAAGCATTATTACCTTGACAACCTGCCTCGCAGCAAGTTCAGCTGGCAAACCCCTGCAAGATTTTGCAGCCATGTCTGAGGATAAAGCATCCCAGATGCCATCAGAAGCAATTATAAGCCTCCCGCCAGCATTTGACAGCTATATAATATATCATTATCAAGGTCAGGTTCATAACGAAGACTGACATCCACATAGCAGTAAATAGACGAGATTAACCGGAAACAAATGATACCTTGACTTGTTTGACATATGGTATTGGAACTATAAACTCCCCAACATCCATGTCTCCTATTGACCTAGAAAGGCACAAACCCCCTGGCCAACAACGAAGGGGACCAATCTACAATGAATTAACGCTACAGTTAATATAATCATGGAAGGATGATGAAGAAACGAAGAAAAATAGTTTTTAGCTTGTAATTTCTCGCTTTTCAAGGAGACAAGGGTGGTAATCTGAGATGCTATGCTCACCTCTGCACCACCAACAATGCTCAGCCTCCCAACTTCACCTCCACTAGCTGTAACACGTTCCCTCCTGCACAAAAAGTGTAGTAATTTGTGATTAGCAAGTGCATAAAGGAATAGTTTAACAACAAAGCTTTAGAATTAGATCCATACTCTTCGATATTCTCTTCGAGCCGGTGATCGACAGTTAAGTTTGTAACAGCTCCGCCTTGGGTGTCTAATATACAACGAGAATCACCAACAGATGCAACAGTGACTGTCCATCTATCAACTATCACAAATGTGGCTGTAGTTCCAGAAGTTTCTCCTGAAGAAAACCAGTGAAGAACAAAGGTCAAATTCATCCTACTTTCGGTATATACTTCCTCTAACTAATGAAAAAAAAAATGCTAAATTTCAAACCTTTCTTCTGGAATTCTTTGTCAGTCTTCACAAACCCCGCAACCAAGGCCCGAGGTAAAGCTTGAAGCCACTCGTCCCGTCCAAGACCTCGAGGAACAGCACTCAACACATGATTTAACAAATGCTCCCTACTGAAAATGGCCGCAGCATTTCCATTGTGCCCATCAAAGATCTGAAGATTGGAAGAAATCAGCGGCAATCTTACGTATTAAACATCAAAATAATATTCAGCACATAACAGGAAAAGTTGTTGGAACATCTCAGAGTCCAAACATTAGGGGGAAAACTTTTTCTCCTTGATGCCATACTGTGATATGCAGTTCAAGAGAAAGACAGTGTCCAATATAGATGGTGAAAAATACCGCAAATACAGAAAATGCTGTTGAGGGATTCCCAGGTACTCGCAGACAATCAGTTTTAACTAGAAAGTAATCCTCGCCTTTCCTAGACTGAGCAGCATGTCCATAACTCACAGTGGGCTTCTCCATCTTCTCAGTCTTCATATCTCTGCTTAACAATGCAGCGAGAGGCACAAGATCATGATGGCGTCGTCTCCCTTCACCAGAGGCCATGTCTAGCCCACCACTATATCTTCTTTCAAACCCAATAATTCGAAATCTCTAGGCTCTTCTTCTCACAAGCATGTTAGAACTCCGTAGATAAAATACTGTTAATCCTGCTTGATCAGGATAAGAAGCAAAGGAGACAAAATCTTTCCCACAATAAACGCTGAAGAACAATTCGCACGGAAACTCAGTACTCGAGCCTCTTTCACTACAATTCTGTCCAACTTGATCTGCATTTACCACAAATGAAGTTGTCAAGCTAGGATCTAAGAATTATCCAGTGATCTCAAGCAACAGGAAGATAGAATTCTAAACTGGAAAAAGAGTTCTTCGTAAATCGTTTTACGCTATAAAATGCTGTCTGTATAGCCCAACTTGGTAACTTCAATTTAAGAACCATGGAGCTTTAATGTTCTGACAGCAACCATGGTTTGGGACAAAAAGAAGGAAGAAACTTTAAGATGGGTTCACGTTTTTCACAACAGCCAAAGAGAGAACAAGAATTCCAAGCAGAAGAATTAAAAGTAGGCGAATTACCTGCTGGAATGTTCAGATATACGTCCCGTGCAAAACCAGATGCGGATCTGACTGCGATAGGAAGCAAAAAATTCAGAGAACAAGAAGAAAGATATCCGCAGGGACACGAAACGCGTATTGATGACTAAATATGAACTGTAAAACCCAATAATTTAAACCCAAAATCCTCAACCAAAAACCCAATTTCTAGAGAGAAATCATTGACTATTGTGAGACCGGCCAGTGTCAGCTTCGGAACAATTTCCCCCCAACAAACACTCGTGCAAAGATTTTCAGAAATATATAAAATTATAAACCATTTCTAGACCAAACAAAAAAATGCCGTGGGATTTCGGCACCTAGCTAGCTTCCACACGCTGAAGGAAGAAAGAAAACTTTGCTCACTTGCAAAAGCCTTTGTGTCCAAATCCCACATTCTGTTTCTATTAAAGTCGGTTGTTTTCACATCCTGATTTCTTTCATCTCATTTCTTTCCCTTTCTCAGAGGGAAAAGACGGAACCCGACTTTTTTGTTTGCAGTGAAACTTCCAGTGAGCAACAACTCAGCAAAGGAATAGGAAATAAGAAAACTTGAGTAGGTGGGTGTGAGAAAGCGAGTTGAAAAACCTATGAGACCAATATTCGCCGAAAACCAAGTAAAAGGAACACATCGATTATCAATTAGATTAGATTAAAACAAGGAAAGAAACCATCATGATCATCTTTAGTGTTTAGATTTTATCGTTTTAGTTGGCAAAATAAATTTATTGTTTCAAGTTTCAAAATTTTTTAGCTTATTGGTTTCTTAATATATACTCGTCATTTTATAACATGGAGAGAATATTTATAAGATAAAGAGAATAGTTTTTAGATCGAAAAAGACAAGAGTATCATTATATAAACTTTACATTATTACGATAGAGTGTATATTAAATATATGTAAAATTGAAAAGTTATTCAATTGTAAATTAATGAATTTTAAAGGTTTTTTTTAACCAGTGAAACATGTTAGAAATCATTTATAAATATGTGTGTATACCGTAGGTCAATAAAATTGATATTACCATTAACTTATAACTTACAAATTATATTAATTATTCACTATTTCATATCAAGTGATAACCACGCAAAAATAATATTTTTTTTTATTTATTTTCAAGTCAAAATATGTTTTAGTTAGGGAGTCAATTGATTCAAAAATTTATTATATTTTATCAAAAAAATTATTATATTTAAATTGTTTGTATTTATTTTTAAAAAGTTATTATATTTAATTTATTTGTATTTAAGGAATACTGTTGGAGTTGCCGGTGAAGCGAATAGATTAGCTTGTGTATAGTTATTTTAAGAAAGATAGAGGAGGACAAAAAAGAATGCTCAACAAAATTATTGGAAGAGACTTTTTTGTTAATAATTTATCTAAAAATGTAGTTATTGATATATCTCAATAATATGGTATGATCTATGTGGCTAACTTCATATAGATATTATTGACAGTTTTTAAAGCTAACTAGTGTTAACCCCCGTGCGTTGCACGAGAATGTGAATTCTGATTAATAGTATATTGTAAGATTAATTTTTTATGACTATAATGCATTTATTTGTACATTTATAAAACTAAATTTTCAATTCAAAAATGCATAAAGGGTGATTATAATCATGCTTATATATCACATTTTGAGGGAATATTTTTTTGGAGAATTTATTATGCCTGGTGTATCAACAGCGTATCAATAAATTAATAAATATGCCTGGTGTATCAACAGCGTATCAATAAATTAATAAATGGAAGGCTATGTGGGGGCAGACATGATGAAGGAGTACGGAGCAGCTCCAGCGTTGTTAATAGAGTGGTTTATTTTGCCTCCCATTGAAGTGAAACAAAACATGTTATTGTATGCCCTTATATTTGATAAAAAAACGCTTTGACTGAGGATTCCCTTTGTCAAAGAAAAGTGTACGAAACGTCTCTGGCGGAGGTTGCATAAGAGGAACCAATATTTTTCCATGGCAGCAACAAATTGAGAATATTGGACACTCATTTGTAGGAGCTCTCTTAAGCCTCTCATTGAACCACATTAAAGCACCACAATATTGGCATGAATAATCTGAATCCCCTTCATCGATATAGCCTTCTGTAGATATGTTTACATTATCTAATTCGTTGAAGTCAAAAACATCAACATCGCTACAGTCTGAGTCACTATCTTCTACATCTGCAAATATTAGAAAGATGTCAAACCTCATACATGAATTATTTAAAGTGAGAACTATTTAATATACAATTGAACAAATTCGTGAGATTTATACCTAACGTGTTAGCATTATCAAGCCTAGATGAAAGATTAGTTGCCAATTTGAAAATGTTGCAAAGTCGAGAACGTTTGATTTTGTCTTTGCCACCATTGTTTGACCTTAGGTTGGATAAATTCGTACGCTAAGTGTGTTGTTCAAATGTTTTTGTATCGCAATTAGCTCGACGATGTCTTCCACCTACCACCTCAGAATTGGTGATATCCTTTAATGGATCCCTGCTGGAAGAAGGCTGAGTCAAAGATGAGCATTCTGCATATGGCGTAAAAGGTGATGTTTTATAATCAGGCATCATATACATGGATGTGCTCCCTTGATGCATGGATTGTTGTAGCAAACTATTTTGAAGATGGTTAAACACCCTAGTGTTGTGATTTTCACCATCACAATATGTAATTTCTGGTGTTCCTTGTACGTCCACTCTTCCAGCTCTTTTTCTCTTATTTTGCGCAGAATTGTTTGATTGAGAATTAGGATTTTCATCATGGTGTTCTACATGACTATTCTTTCCTATAAATAATGAAGTGATGTCATTGTTAATCAAATATAAAATAGTAATTGGTTTATATTCACTCTATAGGCATAAAAGAACTATTACATTGCAAGCATAAGATGACACTGTGGGGTTATTTTTTACTTGAACTTAAGTAAATTAAAATTAAAATACTTACCACCAATGCGTAATAGTGCATTGACATCAACTTTCTTCCTTGACCTTTCCATAGACTCTATATTGAAGGAACCAAATAACTTTGACCCTAAACTTGTCACAATTTGGCAATCTCACAAGTAGGTCAAAAATCAATCAAAGAACTCTGCAAACATCGCCATCTTAATCAAAACTACATCAGAAAATCATGTAGTTATTTGAAGTAATCAATTTTTTATTAATATTGGCCGTAATTGTTAAGATTGTCATAGCTATATAAGTTAAACTATTATGTTCAAATCTAAAATGCCTTCCGTTGAAGTAAGGAGTTGATATCCATGGAAATATGTTGTTAATTTATTTGAGTTTTTGAAATTTCTATTGAGTATGTTCAACTTAAAATGTAAAGTAATTGAAAAGGAAGTCTGCAATATGAGAGGAAAGAAGAGGGAAAAGGGGTAATATAGAATATATTAAAAGTAATTTCATAATAGAAGTTTCATCTTAAATTGTGTGCCAAAAAATGATAAAAAGTTTTGCAATTAATTTGGTATTCATCTTGTTAACAATTGCTCATAGATATACATCGCATACCTAGTTGCACTCACGATTGGTCTATAATGCCGCAATTCCACTTGTAGTTGCCCGGATTGTAAAACTGTTCCGGTTTGTCATTTCTCGCGAAAATGGATGATGATGTTTTTCGACATATCAATCAAGTAGCTTCCGTATTTAAGTTTATTATGCAGGAACGACCTTTGATGAATTTTCTAAGGTTGAAAAACAAAGAATAATGGCACTTTTATGGCAATAAATATGGTTTTTCGAAAATTCATTGAATTAGGTAAAAAAGGAATAGAAATTATTACTAAAATGGTTTTAATTGGATTTTGAATAAGAATCAATCTATTTGATCTTAATGTCTCATTTTAAATTTGATTAGTTACCAAAACCTACAAAATGAATAATTAATGCAATAATATTCTAACAAAATCATTTGGGTAATTAATCGGGTAATTAATCAGGTGATTAATATTATTTGTGATGCAAATACCCCAATAATTGGGGAAATCAATAAATAAATTATTGCAAGAAATCAGTGACGAATATGTGACGGGATTGAGTCAAATTAAAAAGAGTAAAATACATTGACTACCCCCCTGTTTTACCTAAATTACACAAATCTTCCCTCTATTTTGAAAACATATATAAACCTCCCTTAAAATTAAAATACAAGTTGCAGAAACATCTCTTACATATGTGATATTTTATTTCTATCCACCCAACCGTTAGTTGACCGTCAAATTTGACTATTAAATATTTACTTTGACCAAAATATCTCTTTTTCAACAAATGAATAAATAGTTATATTTGCCTAAAAATAATTTTTATATAAAAATATAATTTTCATACATGTATGTCCAAAATTTCCAATATATTATAAATTTTTTTAATTTTTACTATATTATAAAATTTTAAATTTTTATCATATTTATTGAAACTTATTTATTTAGTATTCTTTTAAATGACTAAAAACTATGCCTTTCAAATGAAAGGAAGAAAAAAATATATTTTATTCATAATATGTTATTAATAATTTAAATTTAATATAGTATATGACTTATATTAATTTTAAATTTTAATTTTTTAAATACATTTTTTTACACAAACATTTATAAACATGTTTATTTTAGTATGCATCTATTAATAGGATTAATCATATTTTTAATTAATTTTTCTATGTCTTCATTAATTAAATTAATTAATTATTTATCTTAATATGAAAAAAATTTAACATATAACTATTTACAAAAGTAAAAACTGAGCTAAGAAAAAGAAAAAAACTCTTAAATTACTTAAAAAATTTTAGAAAAAATTAGGAAATTAGTAATGATGAAGGATAAATTAGTAAATAAAATTTATTTTAATATAAATTTTAATTAAAAAATAAAAATCCTTAACGGAGTTAACGGATTGGACTTAAGTGTATGTTTTCAAAATAGAGGGGAGGTTCATGTAATTAAGGCGAAACGTAAGGGAGGTTAAAGTATTTTACTCAATTAAAAATATACGGTAATAAATAATTGAAATCAGCCGAGATAATAATTGAATGGCATATTTCGTCACATAAATTATAATTATTGTCAAGGTTGAAAATTAATTTTATTTTGATAATGGCACTTTTATGGCAATAAATAGTGGTTTTTGAAAATTCATTGATTTAGGTAGAAAAGGAATAGAGATTATTACTAAAATGGTTTTAATTGGATTTTGCTCGAAAAAATGCAGTTTTTTCAAATAGAATCTAAAATAATAAGATAATGATTTTCGAATATTGAAAGGCTACACTCAATTAATATTTATCAATTAATTCAATTATTGAATTAATTAGGATTGGAATGTTAAAGTTATTATTTCCTATAGTTATGAAAGATTTTGAAATTTGAAAGGATACACCCAATTATTCTTTTCCAATTATTATAAACGCGTTTCAATGTAATTAGATTATTTGAATTTTGAAAGGCTACACCCAATTATTATTTGGCAATTATCATAAATAAGTTTTAATGTAATTAGGGTTGTGATTATTTGACCTGGGTCAAACATAAATGGGTTATAGAGCGGGTCACATGAGATTTAGAGTGTAAAGTTGATGATTTGTTGCGCTTTTATACCCGTATCATATATAAAAAGGGTAAACTTATAAGTTATAACTAGAAGGAAAAATTCTTATGAGGTCTCAGGAATTGAATACGATTACTAAAAGGCATTAAAAAGTTATCAACATGCGATAACAAGTTACATGGCAAGAAATAACAAATAAGTTTATTATGCTGACTTGTTATTAAAATTTTTGATGATTGTGTTTCTTTTGTGGGATCTCACAATGGTTTCCTTTGATTATAATCTCGGAGAGGAATTATTTTAAAAGGAAAAGGAGTAAGAGGATTCCCATAGAATTCAAATTTTAGGTGTATATTTGGATTAATTTTTGGAGTAGTTTTTACAATTTACGATATAAATATGTGAAAGGAGTTTTGTCTCAATTTATGAAAAAGGATTCTGAAACCATAGATTGGTTGTTTCCCAAACATGTAACTAATTCTCATAGGAAAGAAACATGTAACTAATTCTCATAGGAAAGAAATAGGGCACAGGAGAAAGGGAGGAAGAGAAGTGACACTGGCGAATGAGATGGAGGTGTTCAAAGAGAGCAATGATTAGGGATAAGAATTGACTGGACTGGATCGGGTTTGACTTTAACCCAAAAATGGTCTGGAGAGGATTGTGGTTTAGTTTGGTCCAGTACCAATCCAAGGCTAAGTTAAACCAGATCGAGTCAATGGACTATCTAGACTGCTCTAGGTAATCCAAGAACTAAATTTATTTTTTTTCTTTTTTAGAAAGCAAAATTTGAACATATTAAACATAATTATAACCATAAAAATACTTATAATAATATAAAACGTGTCACAAAAAATTAAAACATCATAAATTTATAAGAATATCCAACAACATTTAACAACAATAAAAAAAATGTTGAAAAAAAAGATTTAAACATGATAAATACAATGAAAATCCTTAAAAAAAACTCCAACAACATTAGAAAAAGAATAAAAAGTAAAATCTAAATTATAAAAATATTTTTAAGAAAAATTGACCTGAATCATATCGGACCAGTCCAAATGATCTAGTTCTATAGTCTGGAACCTGATCCAACCCGACCAGTCAATTTAGTCCGATTTTTTTATATTACTTATTTGAACTTAACCAGGCCAAATCCTACCAGCTCATGTTAGACCAGACTAAATCGGGTCATCGGGCTTTTGGCCAGCAGTAGCAATGATGATGTGGAGGAGGGTGCATGTGTTGTGCGCTGCAGCTTTGCAGAGCAGCACCGCACTCAGTGGACCACACTTTCCTATTATTATTACTAGAACCCGGGTCCACTCTCACTTTCGGATTCGGGCCATTTCGGTTCGGGACCACACTTCATTGTTGCGTTCTCCTTTTGCCAACTTTAGTGGACAGATGGACTTAAATAATATCAAATCCAATATAATCTATCAACGTATTTTTTAATCGGAGGGACAAGCATTAGCGTATTTACAACCTTCTACTAAAAAAAAAACTTACATGTCACTAGGTTATAAAATTATTGACATCCATCAAAGTTTTCAGAAAATTAATTCTCTCAAATTAAGTTAGTTTTGTGCGATGAATTTATCTTGAAAATGAGTATCACTAATTACTCTTCTGTCATATCAAAGTGAACAATGACATATCAGAATAAATAATGTGTCGGGGGTTTATTAAAAAAATTGATATAATTATATAAATTTTGTTGGTTAAAAATAGATTGACAAGTATATTTTAAATGTCATTTATCATTTCTACTTATATAGAGTTAATATTGTTTAATAATATATTTATATCTCAAAAAATTAATATAGCAGCATACTTTATCTTATATAGATATTGATATATAACCAACAAGTTCGTGGGTGAGTGGTAAGCGGCCCTCACCCATAAAAAAGAGAACGTAAGTTCTAATATGAAAAAATATAGTTAAATGAGTTAGAAACCATGCATCAAATTAAAAAAATATTAATACATACATACATACATACATACATATATATATATATATATTATGTGAATAGTGGAAGCTGGATGTGAAACTGTGAGTTTTCTTACATTTTTTTGGCCAAATTTGAAATTTCTTCTTACGTTTAAGTTAACTAGATGATGAGGTGTGATTTATTTTATCAAATTTTTTTTTATTTCATTAATTCTTTGCATCGATTTTTTTACGCATTTTGGACGTGAAATGTTATGTCTGTGTAATCATGTAAAAAAGATTCCGACCAATGGCAGATACTTAAAACTTAAGAAGAATGGCAGAAAAAGAAATTTGAAATTGTAAAATTCATTTGTTATCAAGAATTGATAAAAATAATGACAATATTTGATAAGAAATTTACAATTTATTTTATGGAAAATACCTGATTTTGAATTTTACAATTTTAAAATTTTTTTTCTTTCATTCTCCCTAAAACTTATCATTTATATGTCATAAATTATAATATAAAATAATGCATAAGGCACATAGTTTAGTTTTAAATTTAAGAGTAAAATACTCTAACCACTCTCCAGTTTTGCCTTAATTACACAGATCTCCTCTCTATTTTGAAAACATACACTTAAGTCTAAACAGTTAACTCTGTTGAAAATATTCTAAAAATATTTCAAAAATATATTTTTTTAATTAAATTTATTTTGTCTTGCACATTTTGACTAAAGTTGTTTTAAAGAATTTAAGAGTTTTGTTTTATCTATTCCTTAATTTCTATTTTTATCTTTATAAGTAGTTATATGTTTGATGATTTTAGCATTGGTTAATGTAAATATTACAAACGTTGAATATTCAAGCAAGATTTTAACTTCCGATAAAAAAAAAAGAAGCAAGATTTTAAATAAAAATATGTTTATAAATATTTGTGAAAAAAAATATTAAATTATAAATTTGAATGACACATATAATCTCATACTTATATAGTTTATTATATTTGATAAAAATATGTGTTTAATATATATTTTAAGTCATAATTAATTTATAATATCAAAATTAATAAATTTTTTAACAAATTAGAAAGTTAGAGAATCTAATAGAATAAACTTCTGGTTGTATAAATTTTTATTAGCCCCTATATATATATATATATATATATATATATAATTCTAATACTGAAGAGGGGCATTTTGGAAAAAAAAAATTTTAAAGTCAAACTTAACAGTCAACTAATGGTTTGGGTAGATGGAAATAGAATCTCAAAATATAAGGGAGGTTTGTATAACATATATTTTAGTTTTAAGGGAGGTTTATATGGGTTTCCAAAATAGAGGGGAGGTATGTGTAATTAAAGCAAAATAAAGAGGATATTAGAGTATTTTACTCTAAATTTAAATACTAATTAGCTTAGAACACGTGCATTACGCGGGTGCAAAGCAAAAAAAATTATAATGTTTGAAAAGAGACCAACATCTCACAGTAAAAAAAATTAAAAAAGATCAAATTCATAACATCTCTTTATTGGATGACCTTTTTTTTACCCAAACAGATATTGAAAAAATGATTAGGAACAAGCTGTAATAAACTTATTACGGCACCTTCCATTTATTATATTTTGTTCTAGACATGATCATGTATTATATTTTATATTTATATATATATAAATATATTAATTTCTAGATGGGCACATTAAAATAGTTATATAGTAGACCACAAACTTATTTATAAACTTTATGTTTTTGTATTGATTTATGATCTGTTAATTCAAGAGAAATAATTGATCATGGTTAGAAAGCTATAATATATCAGTTTTTGTAAAATTCTAAATTCCAATAATAAGTGGGAAGTTAAAAAAAATGTATGCTAGTAAGGAGGTCTTGGCTATATATTTTTTTTAGTTGATTTATGAGAAATTTGCAATATCATTTTATCATTCTAATTTTTGGGAAGTAAAGGCTAATAGGCATGACCGCATGAAGTAAATATTTAAACTATGAATAAAACATTTACATTTCTGGATCTACATTGTTGGGAAAAAATTCCAGATCCAAATCATTACTTGTAAAAATTAATAAAAATTTTAAAATTTATTGATTATATCTACAAATAAAATAAATTCACCCAAAGTAGTTTGATAATACCTTTAGTCAAATAAGAGGAAATTTTTTTACTACATTCATATTAAATATACATTTGAACAAGTTTACAGCTTTCCTATGCATTGAAGAAAAATTAAAAAGATTTATAACAAATAAAAAAATAATATAATACCTTATAATTATCAAAATTCTTCCTCTAAAGAGCATGGGGTAAGATATTAATCTAAATATTATAAATTCCTCCGCTCATTAGAAGATAATTGATGCGTAGAACAAATTTTAGAAAATATAAATATTTTCTCATAAAAAAAATAAAATATAAAGATTTAATATTTTTAATTCAGATAAGTCCCAACAAAATAGAGGCATGGGTAGATTCCTAATTGATTTTAAAATAATTTGTAAAATATAAATTGTTAACTTTCATATGGGAAGTAAAAATAATGGGGGAAAGAGCAAATTTTGAATTAAAAAATGTATAAACATTTTGGGACTAAAAAATCTTGAATAAAGTCTTTTATGAAATATAAAGATTTTATATTTATAAGTTGAATAACTATTAAAAAATTGAGGTATGAGGCATCTATAGATTCCTTATCGATATTTTTTTTTTGTTTAAAAAAATTGAAACCATCAAATCTCTAATAAAGTCTTCTTGAAAGACCTGTGTATTTAGCTGTGTCCATGAAGGCCGCACAATAGTGGTATCTATGAGAGTGATCAGTGGTTCCATAAGCATATTGTATCCCAACTGACATTGAAATTAGAAATCATACACGTGTGCCCTTCAATCAAATGTTTGCGGCGGCATTACACCCTATATCACACGATGAATGAAATGAGCAAGATACATGTAAGAGAAGTTGATATAGTAATAACACAATTGGGGCGAGATCATGCAAAACAATAAGGTAAACAAAAATATTTTTGAAGCTGACATTTGCATCTCGAATGATCATTTTCTTTAAGGTACCATCATGCGTAACCTCATGTCCAGACATTAAGGAGTTACGATAGTTGAATGAATGAAACAAAGACAACGTTTCATAGGGAAATTTGATGTGGTTACAACTCCATAATAGAGAACATGAGGAGGCTAATGGAGTTGGGACGAAGAATATGGGAGGTGAAAAGGGTTAACACCTGTTTTCATTTTGATATTCGCAGAGTAATAGAAACCAAGTTCTATAGGTATATAGAAAAGTACATATATATTGATAAAAATATTCGTTTACAATCTAAAGTTAAAATACAGAATGCGACAGTATTTTCAATATTTACAGGATAGCCAAAAGCATTCTAATCATAGACTAACTATAACCACGAACTTTAACTTCATCTCGAGACACATGCCAGTCAATTCCCTTCTTCTACCTCTTTAACTTTTGATCTGCTGGCACTTACTAAGATGTTTGGTTTAGAAAAAGGGGTGAGATTTCAAGAAATCCCAGTAGAAACATGTTATCGTTCATATAAAATGTGAAAAGTAAATATGAAATGCGCCATGTATACACCAATTAATGAACAATATAAACACATCTTTGTCATGTATATGTGAGTAGGGCCCAGCCCCACTAATCGTACACCTGTTGGATTCTCACCAACTCCTAGTGTAAGTGCAACTCCGGCACTAACTGCCCCTCTCTAGGCAAACCATATTGATTAATAAAGTATTAACAATGGCATCCACACAATCATATAAACCATGACATGATGTATGAAAGATAATATTCCTATCTTAAAGCTCTATCAACCCTTTATCGTGTGCCTCGTAAAACGTGTCGACTTTTGACTCTTGACTCAGTCCTAAAATATTAAATGTACAAGAAATATGTCATAACCTATCCAAGTATCATTTTAGACACTTCCATAGCGTTTCTTGTGGTTATATTAGCCTATGGTGAAAATTTACCAAAATGCCCCTAGAACCTCGGCCCGGCCCCGCCGTACCCGGCCCGACTATACTATTCCTAAAATTTTGACTATGGCTATTCTGACATATTTTTACCTAAGGAATCCATTTAAGGGTTCAAAATTATCAAATTCAGTGTCAAATTACTAAATTGCCCTTGACAGCCATACTTTTAGGGTTTTATGGGCGTTTTTGTAATTATGCACACAAAAAATGACCAACTGTAACGCCATCTAATTTTCCCTCTTGAACTCAATGGAACCATAAAATCATTGAAAATCCAACTCCATCCTCCCAAAACAGTGCTGACCGAAACTTCTCTCAAGAAAGGGAAAAATTGCAACTTTGAAATTTAACTCCTAAAGCTTATTCCTCTCCACTTCTAATATCTTATTTAGCCATTTAAACACATTTTAACCATGATTTAAAGAAATTTAAGTAGCATAACCCCTTAGGGTTAGCACTTTCCAAATTTACAAACTCAACCAAACATCACCAAATCCAACCATAACATCAACAACAACAACATACTAGTATGGATTTGAGATTAGTGAAGTTACTTCTTGAGTTATTGAACTTTATCTCTCTAGGCGTCATCCTCTCTCTCTATCTCTCCCCTTGAGCTTAAGATGAGCTTGCAAAACCATTGATTCCATAGAGAAAAAGAGCTTAGAGAAGGATCTTATGCAAGATTAGAAGAAAATCTCAAGAAATCACTACATACCTTGATATTTCTCTTCCTCCTTCTCTCTAACTTGAACTTTCTTAAGGTTTCTCTCTCTCTCTCTCTCCCCCCTTTCTAGCTTAGGACGTGAAAATGGAGTGAAGAGGATTTGTTTTATCATATATCCTATTTTCCTTTCAATTACTTGAGTATTTCACTTCCAAAATTACCCATTCTTTGACTTTTGTGTACATACAATATGGTCTTAAGCTCAATTGTATTACAACTCATGTTTTCCCTTCTTACTAGATGTGAAATGACTAGAGGAAAGGTGGAGTATGACTTCATAAAAATATCCTACCTTGCCTCTTAATTAATAAATGCTAGAAACTAGGAATTATGACATAAGCCTTATCTACTTCCAACTTATGTCATAAAGTCTAATTGGTTTTGAACTAAATTTCTTTTCTTTTCCCTCTAGTTCAACACGCCACTTTGGTTCTTAAGAAGCCAAATGAGCTTTCATTCTATTTGTCTTAAGCTTCTTGCTCCAAGAAACAATATCTTCAGGTATTTACCCTTGTGCTCATATTCAACAAGTATTGTTTATTCTCCTTGATTTGGATTAATGACACTTGATATAACATGATCCCAACAATTATTTTTCCATTTTTGGGCCTTAATATTGGGCTTTTTAAATTACCCACATTAATTTCATAATTATTTTACCCATTTTCTCATGAATATGAACCTTTCTAAAATTTGTAAATTTTAAATTCATGAATATTCATTATTTTATTAAATTTCAAATAATTATAATATATTTGGTGAATATAAAATTTGGGGTATTACAAAAAGTGGGGTGTGAGAGGAATCCGCTCAAAAACTGTTTTATAAAATATAAAAATAATTTTTAATTTCTAAAAATCATTAGTAGTGAAATCTGATAAGATTTCAAAATATTTTGAAACCACATTTTTATTATCTCTTTATTTTTAATATATTTATTTGAAAAATATTTTATCTTATATCTTAATATTTCAAAATATTTTGTAGGGAAAATTAATCTTTTAGTCCCTATAGTTTTGACTTAGCTGTAACTCAGTACATACACTTTGACCCCAGGCAACTCAGTCCCTATAGTTTTGACTCAGGTTTAACTTAGTTCTTGAACTTTAACTTACTGCAACTCAATCCCTATAATTTAAACTTTTTTTATAATTTAGTCCTTATGTTGTACTACCTCCGGTCCTAAATATAGGACAAAGTTTGTAGTGCAATTTACACTACAAACTTTATCCTATATTTAGGACCGGAGGGAGTAGAATAAAAATCAAGAACTAAATTATAAATGCTTAAAATTATAGGGACTGAGTTGCAGTGAGTCAAAGTTTAAGGATTGAGTTACAACCGAATCAAAACTATAGGAACTTACACTGAGTCAAAATGTAGAGATTAAGTTACAATTGGGTCAAAACTATAAGAACAAAAAGATTAATTTTTTCTATTTTGTAATTTGTAATTTGTAACTATCCCGCCTATCTCTCTTTTTTTTAGCATATTTTATTTTTCGTTTTTATTTTAGTTTTTACGATATTCATGCAACATGAGGGGGTGCCAGATGGCAGGAGGAGGGATTCTCAACGTCTCTCATTTTATATAATCAATAGATATATATATATATATATATATATATATATATATATATATATATATATATATATATATATATATATATATATAATATAATATAGCCATGTTAAATTTTTCTTTTTAAAAAACGGACCAATTAAACATGAATAATATCGGAAACACTAAAATTAAAATACATGCATAGAACTAGAATATAAAGTTGATTCACTGCCTCAGATATAGCGAGGGGCGGCAAAATAACACACATATTATTTATATAATTTTTCACCTGCTTTTTTATTTATTTATTTTTTGTTTAGCTATGAGGCTGTATTTGTTTATTTATTTCCCAACATGTGATTGTACGAGACAGCCCTGTGTTCAGCCTACTTTATCATTGAATAATTTGGTCACATAGGTATCCGATGCTAAATAAAATTAAAATTTAAAAAGGCAAATTAAATGAGCAATTATAACCCCTCATGCTCATTTTTTTTTTTTATTTGATTAGGATTTCTCACATCTCCTAACATATAGGCTCTCAGAGATTTGAAGTTGTGTTATCCTCCTTATAAGATGAATTTTCTTACCATCTCAACTAACAACTTATTGGTTGTTTAAATTTTTTTTATTGATAATAAACGCTGGATCGTTTAGGCTCGATCTCCATAAAACCTCTAATTTATGAAGCATGGCCCTTATACATCGAGCTAAGGCCAAGCCCGCAAGTTTGCTTGTTAGAAATAAAGTTGAAACAATAAATTCCTAATTTAAGGTATACATATATTATCAAAATTAAATTATAAAGAAATAAAGTTAAAAGAACAATGTACTATGGATAAAAATTTTAATACTTTACACATACATGCTTACACTATCACATATGAAAACTATTACCGGTAGGCACATAATAGCAAATCTATATTTTTTTCCCTAAAAAAACAATCTTTCAAGGTATCTACACCTAAGAATTTGTCCCATGTGTTGAGTGAAACTGCAACGTAACAATTTGAGCAAAACTTAATTCTTTTTTTAGGGAACTTGCATTTATACTACATACTCATTTTAATTTTGTAAATTGCAATCTTCATTTTAATTCAAATAAAATTCACGTTTTAGTTTTACAGTCTAGTTATTATTTTGCTTTAAATTGAGATATATAGTTATTAATACTCATAAATTTCTAGTTAAAATCATTATATAATGTTCAAATTAGCCTTTTTTTTAAAAAAAAAAAGCTTAAAAGAACTAACCATTGTGGAAAACTAAATAAATCAAGCTATTTAATAAAATTCAATTTAAGAAAAGATAATAAGAATTAAATATTTACAACATCATTAATAATATACAAATTCTAGTATTATATGAATAATTTTTTTAAAAAAATAAAAATAAAAGGGTCTAAACGAGCCGGCTTCAATCCTACAGGGTTGGCCCGGTTGTAATTTGAGAGGCATATTTTTAAGCCCGATCCCGTGATAAACGGGTTGGCCCGACGAGCTCGGCTCGTTTTTCCAGCTTTAATATATATGTTCTACCATTTGCAGATCTGGAAAAAACAACCAAAATATGATCAGATAATATAAGGTTTAGTTGCTGGATAGAAAAAATTATATAGACAAAAGTATATATTCTCAATTATGTTTGAGTTATATATAATACTTATATCTGACCTGATAATATCGAATATAATGCATATTGTTGTAAAAAGATTCTTATTAATCATGTTGAGAAAGTTATTCTTAATCACATATGATAATAATTAAATATAATTTGATGATATAAAATATCATATGGTTGTATAAAAACGTATTCTATTTATTTTAAATATTAATGGATGAATCTAGACAAATTAATTTTAGACACCAATGTTGACACCTGTCAACTAAAACAAAATGTTACTAGGTCCAAGTTTGAGGGCCTTGGGTATTGCAATTTGTTGGGGGTTTCAATCAATGAAGTTTATCTAAGATTTCAATTAGGGAATTATATACAAGACAGACAAAAAATATAAAAAACTTAAAACTTCACCAATATAAAGTTGGCCTAGCAGTGTAAGGCACCATTAGATCATCTTAAGTTCGAATCCCAAAAAAATCACTTATATTAGGAAGGGTACCACAAACTCCAACTCAGATACCGGATGATAATATAAAACAAAACTTAAAATCCCCTGCAATTTTATTTAAAAAATCAGTAAAAAAAAAAGGTCAAATGAAGGAGGAAGAGGACATTATTGCAAAATCCAATCTAACCTAAGTAATCATATAAAATATCGTATTTTATATACTCTTTCATGTCCTAATTATATAGTATTTTATAAAAGACTTTATAGATTCGTAGCATAAATTTGTAATATTATATTATCTAATAGTTTGATGTTTTTTCCTTCAAATTTTAACTCTAAGATTATTCCATAAAAATGGGTGACGATTTTATGTTTCTCTAATTAATTTTGGTAAGAATGGAATTTTGGACTTTTCTCTTAACAAATTTAACAATGTAACAGGCTTTCAATTATACCCCCTCATGCTTTAAAATTTATCTACTGAGATGTGTGTGTGTGTGTTCTACCATTTGTGGATCTGAAAACAAACAAATTAGGATTGCCAAATTGGCTTTTTTTTTTTTTAGATTTTCCATGATTCCTTTGTTTCAGTTTGGCCAGATTATGAACATGAATGTTGTAGTTTATTCCTCATCCGTTGCTTCGTATAAGACATATTTACCTAATTTGATTAGATTAATAAAATTAGTTAAGTTAATTAATATAAAATGTATTTTCTAAAACATCCTAATCATCTTTCTTTATTTTCTCCTTCCCTCTCCTTCTTGATTATTATTGAGAGAGCTTCAATAAAGGTAAATTAGGCAATGATTAACAAATATAAAAACATGTCTTATATTTATGATCAAGATCAATTCCCAAATATGTCTTATATTAAGGACCAAAGAAGTATCATTTTGTTCTTTTTCATTTATATATATATATATATATATATATATACTGCATGGGTAGAGCTAATCATATTATGTGTTTTAGATCAATCAAATTGAAGAGGACAAATATGAGTTTTTTTTTTTAAATAAGATTTACTCATGGTTCTATTTATATGGCAAAAAAAGTTTTTTTTTGTTCTATTTATAAGTAACATTATTTAATTTTTTATATAAATGTACAATTTTACCTATAATTTATTATTATGTAGACTTTGTTCTTAAAGGGTATAGTATGTATATCAAAAAGGGATAAAGTTGAAAAATTGTTAAATTTTAAGATAGATTTAGTGAGGCTCATGGTTTTTTTTCTCTAATGAAACATGTTAAAAATGATTTATAAATAGGACTAAAGAAATACTTCATATATAAAAAGTATATACGCAATGCAAAACCATTCTTAATTGAGTTTAACTAATAATACTTCTTATTAATCATGCTGAGAAAGCTACTCTTAATCATACACTTCTTTTGTCCTATTTATAAAGATAGAATGTTTATTTTGATCTTATTTATAAGTCACTTCATTAAAATTTTCATTTAAATATACAATTCTATCTTTCATCTATTATTGTATAGACTTTGTACTTATAAGGTATTGAATATAAAATTTTAAGGCAGAATTAATGAGGTTTAAGACCTTTTACAGTCCATGTGAAATATGTTGGAGGTGACTTGTTAATAAGATTATATGAGTATGATAGAAATTAAATATAATTTGATATTGTTGTATAAAATACCATATGGTTGTATAAAAAATTACTTATTTTTAAATTCTAAATGATGAATCTACACAAATTAATTGTAGACAACAATGTCGAGACCTGTCAACATAAACTAAAAATTACGAGATCCAAGTTTGTGTTGAATGTGAGGTTTGGTGGGGAGGCATATTCATAATAAATGAGAGAAGAGGTTACAAGTAGGAGTCATCATCCATTGGACTGAAAAAGAAAAGTTGGATATAAGTGATGTTTTTTCTGAGATTGAGATCTAGCTGTATCACTTATTCTCATCAACATATTAATAATTTTATAAAAACTAAATATACTAAAAATCATACTATATATATGCGTGTGTGTCATAAATCGATGCAACTATGTAGATTTTATGTAGCTTTTTCTCGATAGAAATACAAATAGCTAGAAACTTATCTTTATTAGTATAAGGTACTTTTCAGAAGAAATAAATAATCCTCATTATAAATCTAAAATCATTAAGGATTTAAGGGGCTGTTAGTTAAATTTTCACATATATTACCCCTATTTAAAATCTCATCAATTACAAATTTTATGGCTTCTTAAATACTCCCTCCAGTCCTAAATATAGGACATAGTTTGTAGTGCAATTTGCACTATAAATTATGTCATATATTTAAGACCGGAGATAGTATAATTTATGGTATTAAATATGGATCAATTTTAGAATGTAGAATTTTTCATTTTTGGATAAATTTAATGATAATGATTTATATTAAGAATTGAAAAGAGTAACTGGTAACTCTTTTATTTTAAAAAAAAATTAAAGAGGTAGACATTAACGATTTGAGACTACAAGCAGATTGAATGGGTGCAACCTTCAACTTATATAAAGAGTTTACATGTTATTAGACTATAAATGGATTGTGAGTAACTAGTTATCCTTTTTTTTTTATTTTGGTAAAAAAAAATTTAGGTGGGTTCGGCATCAGTCATCTATCTAAGATCAGGGCACAGCCCCAAGGCTCAGAGAGCATTTACAAAGGATTTACAAGATTGTTTACCAAAGGAGCCCTCAAAACGACAGCGGGAATCGAACTTGCATCTTTTTGACACACATTGATGTGGTTGCCCTCTTATTCCCAATTAGAGATGACTATGAAACCAATGTTAACAAAAAAGAGATGACTATGAAACCAAGGGCATTTTTACCTGCCTGTTGTACACATTTAAAAAAATCACCAAAATGCTATAAGATGAAAATTATTTCCTCAAATACTACACTCAGACTCGTTCAGCTTGAGATGAAGTTCCAATTTTCATACACCGCGTAGGCCTGATAGCCTTCTCTTGTGTGTGTGTGTGTGTGTTTTTTTTTTTGTCCGGTGAAAATTACACAAGAGCACCCCATTTCATTTCCCCCACACGTTGGTTTGTTTCCTTTTTGGTTATTGGGGAGTAGAGCCGGGAATTCGGGCCGAGCCCGTTTAGGCCCGAGCCCATCAAGGGCCGGGCCTATGATTTAGAGGCTGAAAATGGAAGCGGGCCTAAAAGGGCCGGCCCTGAAGCCCTGCGAGCCAGCCCTTTTAGACCCGTTTAATATTTTTTTAAAATAAATTAATAAATATAATATCATTATATTAAATTATCAATATGAGAGACACATAAGTTCCTAATAGAGTATTAATAACAGGCAAACACTTATTAATTGGTTTGATTTATTTTATTTTCTACAATGTTTTATTCATTTAAACTTAAAAAAAAGGCTAATTTGGATATTAGATAATTATTTTAACTAAAAATTTATGAGTTTTAAAAATAATGTATACCAATTTAAAGCAAAATAATAAATAAATTGTAAAACTTTTAAAAAAAAAAATTTTTGAATTAAAATGAGTTTAAGCTCGTTTAGGCCCGAGCCAGTGAAGGGCCAGCCCTGTAGAGCCGCGGGCTTAAAAAATATGGTACTTTTTAGGAAATGGGCCTAAATGGGCCTGCCCGTTTAGGCCCGAGCCCGTGAAGGGCCGGCCCGTTTTCCCAGCTCTATTGGGGAGGCATACAACTAATTCACTCTTTCCCCTCTTAACTTTTTCCATTTTCCCTTCATTCTATATTTTCAACCAAATAAAAATAATATAAGTAGATTTTATTTCCTAGAAAGTATAAAGAGTAAAGTGTTTTTTTTTATCCTAATAAATAAGGGTCATGGATTTTGGATATATTATATATAATATCTATAAATAATTTAATTTAGATCTGAGCAGTGTACGAAACTTGGAACTTCATCTCAGGTTGAACAACTTCTGTTGTATTTCAAAGTTCTTCTCACGCTGATCGAGTTTTTTTTTTTGGATAAAAAGACATTCAAGCAACCAAAGTTTATAAGTTACATACAGATAAAATGCTTAAATAAGACCTTAAGAAATCATAAAATATAGACTTGGGAATAACCCTAAACCTAACATAAAAAAAAATCAAAAAGTAAAGCTAAGATTTCCTGTAAGTTTATATCAATGTTTGATGAAGGATTTGAAGGAGGCTTGATGAAACATTTTATCTACACAGTGAATAGTTATGAATGATGAAGAATCTAATTGTAGAAGGCCTGTGTTATGGATCTAGAAAAGTGAAGCACGGTAGCATTTGGAGAGAAAGGCAGCTCCTGGAACCATTTGACATATCTAGAGAAATTCTTTGATGGGAGAACCATTATGACAGATAAAACCAAAACAGAAATGCTTTTCTGTCATCTTATACTTATAAAGAATAACATCTCATCCTTCATTCTACAAAGACAAACAAGAAGCAACATGAAATCTGGTTTTGATAACATTTCCTTGGTCTGAGTAACTAGACAATTCCCAATCTAGAAAGATGACAGATTGCTTGATCTCCATGATTATTGTAAATGGATTTTCCCTTTTATCATGATGCGGAGCTTGACTTTGTTTCTTCTATAAGGCATACAAGAGACATATCATCTGATGAAATAGATGCATTAGACCATCTTTATGAAGATTGAGAATGGTATCTCTAAGCCAATGCTTGAAATACAAAAAAGAAGAAATTGAAATCTTGATATTAAGGCATCCATACCACAAGCTTCTAGTTAACAGGAAAGTCACAAAAGATGATCTACAGACTCCTTCTCATCACAACCTAACAGACAAAGTATTTGAGTTGCAAGATGATGTCGAGTTAATATATCACTAGAAGGCAAAGCATTGTGAAATAACTTCCAAATGCGGAGAAGTTGTTTGTAAGGTAAGCAAAGCCTCCACAAAAACTTTGAGAACTGTCCATCAGGAATGCTTTTAGGTATTATATTTGATATTAACTGAGATACCCCATCTTTTACCATATAAATGCTTGATGAAGTGCCTATTCGCATAAGTTTGTTTGGGGAGTTCAAAATGGAGATGGGGGTGCCAAGGATAGCCTGGGCAATGGTGGGTGAATATAAACTACAAACCAATTGAGAATTTAAAGTAGTAGAATTCCAAGAGAAAGGAACATGTAATAATAGATCAGCCACTTGTCCAGTATTAAATAAGGAAGCTTGATTGCGCTGCATGGGCCACCAGAGGTGGTGATCAATTAGAATCAAAGCTCCATTTCCAACCCTCTATATCAACTTCCCCAAAATGATACTTGTATTATCAGATAATCCCTTCCATTCCCATGAGGAATTGTATGGTTTTTTTTTTTATAATGATGGTTCTAAGAGACCAATATATTTAACTTTCAATGTGGATGCTAGTAGTGAAGGTGGCTCATAAGATATTATTCTCCAAATCTATTATGCTAATAAAGCTTGATTGACAACCCTAGTAGGTCTTAAGGCCAATCTGCTCATTACCCTTCTTGTAACTCTCATTTGACCCATGGATGCTTTCAAAAAGAGAAGTAAATCATCTGTGAAGAAAAGATGGGATATGAGTAGCCTATCACTCTTCATTTTCAAGGGTTTTTACAGCCACTACTACACTCTTCTTGAATGAGATGACTTAAACTCTCCATACCTTACCCCCTATGAAGGTACAAAGGTAGGTCCTTCCTTTCCATTCCACAGAACCCTCATTAAAGTAGAAGTCACACAAGCCATGATAACCTTGATCAAGTCATCTTGAAAACTAAGTCCCTTAAGTGTTTTCTTAAGGAAGGACCAATCAAGATAGTCAAAAGCCTTCTCTATATCTATTTTAAGCTCCTTATAACCTTTCCTTCCTTGTTTGGACCTCATGAAGTGAATGGATTTCTGGGTGATGATGATGTTATCACAACTGGATCTAGTATAAATGAAGCTGTATTGTTGTAGACCAACCAAAACAATCATAACTGGCTAAAATCTAGTAGCTAGCAGCTTTGTAATCTCTTTAAAGCTGCTCTATGTGAAGTCAATCAATCTGCATACTATCCAAAGTAGGAAATAGATTCGGCCATCGAGCATCTTTACTAACTGATCCATCTTTAGTGTAAAGATCTTTGTAAAACTTATTGTCTATTTGTTTAAGTACCTCAGGATCCCTTACCCAACCCTCATTATCATTTTCTGGGTCATAATTTTTATCCCTTCCTTTCAACCATTGACAATGTGACTTTTGGAACTAAAGGAGCTCCTCTTGAAGTGATAGTATATTATACTCTATCTACAGTTCCTTTTCCAACCAATATAATGATTTTGAGATTGAGAAGCTCTCTTTTTCTTGATGCCTTCTAGTCAATTCAACACTTCCTTCTTCTGTTTGGGAATATTACCAACACTTTCTTCATTCCATCTCATTACATCCTATTGAAATTGGACCACTCCTTGTCCCTGCAGGCCTTGTCTGCAACATCCTTGAAACCCTCTTCAAGCAACAATGTAGATTAGAAATGAAGCGTTTCCTATTCTGATGGTTATGTTGGTTTTGGAGAACAGATACCACAAGAACTTTGTGATTAGATCTATACGGAAGATCATGCTTGACTATGTTACAAAATAATGTATCCAAAGCTATGTTACAAAATGCCCAATCAAGCTTTTCTCTCATGCCATCTCTTTCCCAAGTAAGCTCATTGATGACTCCCTATTTTTAGATAATCTTGAGACATATTTTAATATATTTGGGAGTCATCTATAATAAATCAGAGGGATTTTTATCAGATTTTGATAAGATACCAATTTGAAGAGATTTCATGATAAATATCAAATTCTTAATAAAATAATAATAAAAAAATAATAATTTAATAATCTGAAAAAAAAAGATTAAAATAAGATAAAGATATTTCAGATTTGATTATTATTATTATCACCATTATTTTAATATTTCAACTTTTTCTCCCAATATGCCTCAAGATTACGTATGTGGGAATATATGGTGATACATTAATATCTCAAAGGCTACACACAGCGAAGGATATATTATATCTTGAAAAGATTGGGAAACGTGGGGCCCGCAGCAAACATGAAGAAATCAACTAAGTTACATCTATAAAAAGGCACGGGGTAGACGCACAGAAGGGACGAAAAACAGAGCGGGCACAGCAGAGACACAGCTGGGAAGGCAGAGGCGAGAGCAGAGTCAGGATAGAGCCTGGACAAGGAAAGCAGAGCAGAGATTAGGGAGCGGGTTTGAAGATTCAAAGAGATTTGGAGCTTTAAATTTGGTTTTTCATTAATTTTCTTCTCTCTTTTTCTTAGTTTCTGATATAAAACGAATTATTATTTATGGTTTTAATTTGTTGATGAACATGAGTAGCTAATTTTCTCGTTTTAGGATTTTCTTAAACCTATTTATGAATTGAATTATTTATTTACTCTCTTTTTGCATTGAATGAAGTTTTTGTATTGATTTTATCTTACTCTTAATGCCTCTACATGCCTGATCACTATTTAGTTGTCTTGTTCATTTAAAATTAATCTTGAGAAAGATAATTTAAGTGTAGAACTTGGATAAAATCATATTAAACTTGAAGTTTAGGTATATTAAATGGATGATTTATTAGTATCATAGAGATATACTTACTAACCTAGCATTGTCAGATTAAAATTGGTGTTTTAAGTTAGTCCTTATAAATTAATACAAGAGATTGATTAGTTTATTAGGATAAATATTTGGTTTTGACTCGAGAGAGCGTTATCGAATGCCTTTGAATCTTAGACAAATACATATCTTCGTTTGATTGCTTATTGAGGGTAAATTAATTAGTTCATGAAATAAATAGGGGATAGATAATTCTAAGTTCCTCCTATCTTGAAGTTCTCAATTTAATCAATTAATTCTTAAGTATAAAATTTCTTTCAAAATAGTCTCACTTAACCTGATTGATAACTTAATTAAGATAATTAATTCGTTTTTGTCATAGTCCTCGTGGGAACGATCTTTTTATATTACTTGCGTCCCGTATACTTGCGGTAAAGCTAGATGGCTAACACTCATCCCTCAGGTCAGTAATCTTAAGAGACCTAGCATCATCAATGCACTTATTGAACTGTTGAATTGATATCAGTTGTGGGTCAACTCCTCCTTCCTTATGATTCGGTGTTTTGTAGGTATTGAAATCGCCAAGTAAGAGCCATTCTTCTATCATACACTCTTCTATGGCTTTGATCAAATCCCATAGAGTAGTTCTTTTTCTAAAATTTGTCTTACCATACACAAACATCACAAAGTACTCTCAACTTACTAAATTATTGCTGATTTGATTGAGAAGAAATTGTTCACTTGATATAATGTGTTCAACAGAGTGATTATTAACACCCCAAAGCAACCAAATACCCCCTACACCCCAAAGCTTCAACATGAATCCAATTCAAAAATCCTAATTTGCAGATGATCCTATCCACCTTTTGACCATTGACCCCTGGCTCTAATAGGCACAAAATACCCATATTATTCTTTCTCACAATATCTTTAACAATAATAGGGAAGGCTCGGCTGCCAGACCCCCTTCAATTCCAACATGCTATATTCATAATAACCATAAATAAAAAGGTTAAGTAGCAATTATTTACTTTCATTGATCACTAGGACAAACACAGTGTCCTCAAATTGATCCTCTATCAAATTTGTCGCTATTGCCTCTAAAAAATCATCGTTGTTATAGTTACCAGGGTTAGGGGGTTCTGAGTCAACTTCGTTAACCTCAATGGTACTTGTTTCCATCGCCCTTGAACAATTTTCCTTTGAGACTTTTAGTTCCCATATAACTAGATCAGTGCACGCCACTTGCCTATTTTTGACCTTCACCAAATTACCCCCATTTTTCCTTGGGGCCTCCACTTTCCGCAAGGGTAGTGAGCCTATTTGACTAGACACCATGATATGGGTATGTTTACTAGCTGCTTTAAGGCGACTTGATCCATCTAGACCTGAACCATAGTGGGATAAGAATTCTAGGGCTTTTGTACACCTTCCAACTTACTCCTTTGATCCATGTTTAGCATCATATTGTCTCTTGTTCGTGCTCTAACCTACCCAAGGTGCGTACCATACGGCAATGTTAAAATCTTCCTATTACCATTATCTCTTTTCTTTGTCAATTTTTTCCCTGGGATTGACTTACCCTTTTATGATAAACCTCAAACCCTGTTCTTTATTTTCTTCACCATCTTTTATGTCCATATCAACTAGGGTTGCGTATCTCAATTGGTTTGACGCATCATACCTTTTTTGTCCCTCTTTTGAAATTGTCTTGCTATTTGTTGACCTTCAATCTAACCTCACCTTATGGAAACCTATGCCTTCGTTACCCTAGAGGCAAACATCCATGGACCAAAAGGGTCCTTAGGCACCAGAGGAGTTGGTTTCGGTCTTTTTTTCGGCGATACAGTGGTTCTATTGTTCAAACAACCTTCTCCATATTGATACTGTGTGCTTTTATTTTATGGGCATGCCTCCTATCGATGCCCATACCTGCCACACTCAAAGAAGATAAGGTTTAACCCTTCATACTTGATGTTAAAGACTTCATCGGCAACAATGAACCGAGGTACCAACTATTTCTGTAACCCCCTCACGGTAATTATATACGGATTATGAAATTTAAGTGAAATAGAGACCAATAAGACAAAAATCACATTTATAATCACTCATCTCCAAGAAATGGGGTGTCCAAACAAAACGTTTAAAAACAGAATTCATTTGGTCTCATATTAACTTTTGAATACAATTACTTGTGCAGTTATATCACATAATAAATATCAGAGTGCGTAACCAAAATCCCGGCAACCCCGGGTTACTTGTATATATACAATGGGTTTAAAGTTTCCCAAACATGGGGATTTCATATCCAAAAATATTATATCTATAATCCATATATACAGTAATCCCAAAATCCAGCTAGATAACCAACAATCCCAAAATCTAAAATGTCTCTACTAGCCCTAACCACTCCTGATTGGCCGCTTCCCCTTCGAGCCACTTGCCTTGTCTGAAAATGTTAGTCATTTGGAAAGAGTGAGATTCTAAAGAATCCCAGTAGTAACAAATCACTCATACAATATATAAACACAAGACATGTAATGTATCATGTTCACCAGTATCGTCAGCAACACAATGATCCATGGCTCACGCCACAGATGACAGCACTCACGGCTGTATCACAATACACTATGCCCGCTTTCGCGATAATCACAATGGCAGCTTTCGCTGTAAACATTATGCCCGCTTTCGCGTTAATCACTATGCCAGCTCTCCTGTAATCTCAATGCCAGCTTTTGTTGTAATTACTATGCCCGCTTACGCGGTAAACACTATGCAGCAGCATCACAAGGCACAAAGCGCCACAAGGTATTTCAATGCATCTCAAAGCAGTAGCAACAACACACAATGCATGATAGGCAAACATACAATACATTTACACAAAGTATAAGAGAGAAGTCACTACCTATATCTTTCCTGATGTTCTTTGGCACAGTGGGCTCACGCGTCTGACAGATATCAAATCCTATACCAATTTAGGGACCATTGATTAATCTCTTTCCCAAATACTTATTTCTATAATACTTTAAGTTGGTTATCATTTAAGACTCTTTAGGTGACTATTAGAGGCCTAAACATATGCCTAAAGGGTTGGGAGAAACTATCCAAAAGACCCCTTTTTTGAAGGCAAAACACATATTTTTAGGCTGACTCACTAGAGTAAAGATGACCTCACTCGAGTGATGAGAGACTTGCACTCGAGTGAAACTTGCTCTCACTCGTGAGTGTTTAACAGTGAGCAACCATCACGGCCAGAAAGTGCTCACAACACTCGAGCATGGGGGTTTTACACTCGGGTGATAACTCCAAAATCACTCGAGTCCCCGAAAGTGCAACACAAACAGTGACAACCTGAAAGCACATGTAACATCAAAGAGAAAAGCTCACTCAAGCATTACCCTCAGCACTCGGGTGAGAAGGTTTCACTTGCAAGTGTCAGAACACACTTTTGAACATCAACCAGCGAGTGACAACCAGAGAGCAACCTTAACCAAGAACTCACACCATCACTCGAGTGATCCCATGCTCACTCGAGTGATCACCAACATTACTCGTGGTAAAAGAAGTGCACTCGAGCTTTCTTCATGAAAACCTAGGCAAAACACAAAGCAATAGGCAAGACACAAGGCAACACTCGAGTGGGTTTCTCCCTTACTTGAGTTAGGCTTATCAGATTGCCAGATCGCAGCAACTGACAGAAATTCCCAGATTAACCAAAATCACACCCAATGGTTCCCAAACTCCACACAAAGCTCATACACAATCAAAATGACATAGGGAACCCATTGGTAACATCCAAAACACCCAAATACCCTTTTAAACATAATCTATGCCCCTGGGTCTCTATGACACACAATACCCAATTCCAATCAATACACTTCCAAACTTTAAAATCATATTAAATAGTCACAGAACTTCACAATGAACTAATCCCAACATCATCCACTATGAAAGTCATACATCCAAAAATGGGCATAAAACCAGGGCAAATTTTCCAGAATTTTCTAACTCATCCAAAAATCACAACATATATATCAAAAAGCATCAAATGCTTACCTCTTCACTTTGCCAAAGTCTGAATCTTGATTTTCAAACTTTCAAATTACTCCAACACCCAAATCACCACCTCTCAAGATTCTGAAACAACTAAAATAGAGCTCTCAACTCTATGAACAAGTTTAAGGAAGAGGATTTGAGCATAAGAGGATCATTACTCACCAAAGATTCAAGCTTTCTCTTTTCTCTTCCCTTGCTTGTGTCCATCAAAAATGGAAGAAGGAAGAGAGAGAAATGGTGAGATAAAGATGATGATGATGATGTGTGATCTTCCCTCTTGGCCTATACTTCCACCGAATAGGAGAGAGAAGAGAAGAGAAAAAGTATGTTTTTGTCCTTTGTGCCATATCTATTGGTCCACCAAAGTGCCACTTGTCACTATTTTAGTCACTCCCTTTATGAGCTTACACAAATGCAAAACATAGGATTCCGACCCATGGTCAATAAATCCCAACCATTGATCTTGAATCTCCATATACACTTATATCAAATTTACATCACATTTCTCCCAAAGTATTTAATTACCCTAATTACAATCAATATCAGAGTCATTAGCCCTTAATCCCAAATTAGGTTATTACAATTTCTGTAAGGCAAGTTTGACATACAACCATGCATACATTCCCCTCTCGACTTTGGCATATTTGGCCATGTTGTTACTTAACGTGTTCATATCCACCCTTAGTGGGCGTCCTATCCATTCCCCCAAACTAAAAATGATGTGGCTGTTATAATAGTGCATAGGAATCTTATGTATTCTAACCCAAGTTACAATTCTATATGGCTGGTTTTGTGATGCTTAAAATATTTGCCCACCACTACACAAGTATGTAGTGTTGTGCAATCACCCATAGACCATCATATAGCACTTTACGGTAATGAGTTTTCCAGTAGTTTGGACTAGTGAATCTAACTACGAAGTAGTTATGTGGTAGGTTGATTAACTCAAACGTAGAGATCCCCCAAATACAAGTAAGGTGTGACTTTAGCATATAAAGATTGTATCTCATCCCCAATACTGTAAGAATAATAGAATAGTTCCATGGGATACACAATTCATTGAATTCTTCTTGTGATATTGATATGATAGAATATACTCCCATTAACTTCTTGATTTCTTCCAATGGCTCTAGTAGAGGCCAGAAAATTTCATCATCTTCTCCAAACAAATCCTCAGTTTTAAAGCATTTTCCACTATTGTCCATACCATTAAAACCCATAAGGGACTCCTCATATGACGGAGTTGAAGCTTTTGTTCTCATCAATCCTTCATTCTCATTATCTCCAGTCGACTTTCCATTTTCCTTATCTGATATTGAGTCTTATTCATACTCCTTCTCTTCCATACAGTCAGTCGTCCATGATTACTACTATGACCTCTTCTACTCTTTTCTTCTTTTTCTGGTCATCCCCCACTGGTTTAGTAGCTGCCCTCGATGGATTCTTATATTGACCTATGTCTTCCATTCACGCTCAATAGCACAGTTCCTGACATGAATGTTTGTTGACTATAACTGATCAATGTAAAATAGTTGTTTGACAATGAAGAGAGTTTTGACCCAATGCATAAAACACCAACAAGGAAGCTGTGCCTGCACCTAAGCATTGCTATCAGTGTACCATATCTAACCACAAATCCTTGTTAAAGATTCAAATGATGCCATACGAAATTGCCATGGCGAAAAAATCAGCAATTATAGACAAATTTGACCTGGGACTTGGAGTACATCTTCGGTTGATGAGTGATTAGAGCAAATGAATATGTTATAGCATTTCTATTCACCATTTTTAAGGTAGAGAATGTAGATGGTAACAGTAAATTTTCCTTGACATTAGACCTTGAGAACTGAGTAAAGCATAGAAGAAAAATGATAAAGGAAGATACCCCATCCATATTTTGGATTAAAGAAGAGCATGACCCAAAGAAAGAGGGTGATAGTGGTGGTGTCAGTTCGTAGTAACAATGACAACCATGGAAGGCTAGCAAGGATCAATGTGTTTCTGCTGCATTGATTGCTTCCCCATCCCCAACTTTTTCTCTAACGCTTGAGATTGCTTGATTCTTCCAATTTCTGACTTATGGCTATCAGAATCTTGAATTTGATGATGATACTTTTGAGTTTCTCTTGCCTTTGAATCTTGAATGTCTCCTCCATTTGTTCATTTCCAACTACTTCATTTTGGTTATCAGCATGCTCTATTTCTTCTTCATTTATCTCTTCTTTCTCAAGAGTAGGGGTAAGTTCTGAATTTTGACTAAGCTTGTTTGCAACTTCTTGATTTCAAATTTTGACTAAGCTTGTCTGCAACTTCTTGATCCTTGTCTTTGTTGTTTTGTTTCCTCGGTCCATATCATTCATGGATGTCGGCTAGACAAATAAAGGAGGAAAGATTGCCTAGACCTAGCTATCGAACTGAATCTTATATCTTTTGGCTTAAGTTTGTTGATGAAAACCTTAACGGTGATAGACCTTGGCATATGCATATGTAGATGATATCCTTGCATTGTCATGCATATTCTTCTACCATTAAGACATGCTTTAAGTTTGCTAACTCTATGATGGCGGTAAGGATTGATTTTCCTGCAACCACCAATAGTGATGGCAAGGGCTAGAGGAATGGTATCTCTGGTACTATTAAGGTGGGTAAATCCAGCAAACATATCTCAATTCTGGACATGGAATTCTTGGGGTCATTGATATCAAATGAGTTATACTCCAGATAAATATGAGTGCTCTCAAACCAAGTTGAATGAATCTTCAATTGTTGTTTAAGGTAATCGAGATGTTTAGAAGACTGTGTCTCTGGCACCATCATTGAAAAGTGGCCTCAGCACCAAATTGGTATAGCCCAATGAGATAAAGAGAGAAATGAGAGAGAGAGAAAGAGAGTTACTTCTTTATTCATTGAACTTTTGTTTACATAGCCTCTCGTATTTATAGGTTTGTATCTCTATAAAACTGATTAGCATCAAATAGAGAAATCTCTAAAAACTATAATAGAAATGACACGTAAGCTACTTTTGGAAATGACACATAATAAGCTGGATAGGTCTAATTATACTACCATGTGAGAAAAAAGAATAGAGAAAGCGAAAAACACAGCTTCATAGACCAATCTCGGTAAATCAATGTTTTCGAACTCGTTGACTATTGGATCAAGCTGAAATTTGGTCAATAAGTTCAGAACATATACTTTGTTGCTTTCAACAGTAAGATCGCGTTTAGTAGCCTAATATGAGAGAAATTGTGTTCGTTGTTGGGGGACTATTTTCTGTGTTTTCAACTTCTTTATTCTTTATTGTAAGCATTGTGTGAAAAATCAGACCGGATTGGCTGGGTTAGACTGGAAAGAAACTAGTTACTTTTTTAGTCTGGTCAAGGCCTAACTTGGGAAAAGATTAACCCAAATTGACTAGAGATAACTCAGGGTGACCCGGACATAACCCAAGCACACCGTTGGGTTGGGTGGGTTATCAGGCTATTTTCTTAGGCTGCTAGACATAAAGAATGATGGCATTTCTCAAATTTTACCATATATGTAAGCAACAAAAATGCAAAGCTAGCGAAAAAATGAAGAAGAAGAGGAGCAAAAGGAAAGAACAGTAATGAAGAACGATGAAGATAAAGAAGAACTACAAAGACAAATGAGGAAAACTAGTTAGATGTTCTTCATTCTTCATATTCCAATGCATACTCTCTTTTTCTAGCTTCCTACTTTCTAAAATCATATGCGTGATAGAGCTTGAGGTCTTGGGTTGAAAGGATTGAATTTGAGCAGGTAGTGATTGTATCATAGACGTTCATTTTAAACAAAGGGCTATGATCTCTTTTGAAATGAAGATGATTATAGTTCAGTTATATTCTCCGCCTTGTACTTCCTAACACAATTGATATCTTTTACACGTTTCTGCTAGAGCCAGGAATACGGGCCGGCCTGTTTAGGCCCGCTTCCTAAAAAAAACCCCCCATTTTTAAAAGCCCGTGGCCCTACAGGGCTTGGACCTGAACTTATTTTAATTAAAACTTTTTTTCAAGTTTTACAATTTATTTATTATTTTGCTTTAAATTGAGATGCATTAATTTTAAAAATCATAAATATTTAGTTAAAATAATCATCTAATGTCCAAATTAGCCTCTTTTTTAAAGCTTAAATGAATAAACCATTGTAGAAAATAAAATAAATCAAACCATTTAATAAGTGTTTGTCTGTTACTAATACTTTATTAGGTACTTAGGTGTCTCTCATATTAATAATTTGATATAATGATATTATATATATTAATTTATTTTTAAAAAATATTAAATGGGCCTAAAAGGGCCAGCCCTCAGGGCTGCAGGGCTGGCCCTCCAGGGCTTGAGGCCCTACAGGACCGGCCCTTTTAGGCCCGCTTCCTGTTTTAGCCTCTAAATCATAAGCCCGGCCCTTAAAGGGCTCGAGCCTAAACAGGTCGGCCCGATTTCTCAGCTCTAGTTTCTGCATTGCTCCTCACGCCATACAATGCAATGCCAACATTAGAAATTAAAAGCTTATTAATATTATTATATTACCCTATTAGCCTATGTGAATTGCCATGGGGTTCAAATTATAATTATACAGTATAAATTAGAAGCTTATTTTATGGAGCTTGCTTGTTTTTAAATTATAAATTGTAAATGATTATTTATATATCTTTATCAGTATATTTTTATATTTCATTTTTTATATTTTAATACTTTAAATTTTTTATGCAATGCATTAAATTTTATTCCTATTATCTTAGAAGAATATTTTACTCCCAATATTCTAGGTTAGATTTGTTTGTTTTTCTTATAGGGTATAGTCCAATTGGGAGCATATTGGTTGTAAAAAAAAAGGGGAGCATATTGAATCTTTTATTCAAATATTATTTTTACAATGGTTAGATGTGTTATTTTTATAAATATTAATTGAATTATATTATTTTAATTATCGTCGATTTGACTACGGGTTGACCCCCGGTCTAATGCACTGACCCTTGAGCCAGTACCTTGGTGGTTCATTATTCGGTTTGATTTTTAATACCTTGATTGCAAGCTTGTAGCTTTGGTTGTTTGATTGAGTGATTATATGTGTTTGTGCATCTAGTTGAGACTCTCTTATACTCTATTTTGATCATAATGGATCATATTTTCTTTGGTTTGGACAACCTATGGTTTTTACCCTTGAATTGAGAGGTTTTCCACATTAATAATATTGGTGTCTCTAGTGCTATTTAATTTCTAACATTTATTTATTTTTTCCTCATAGACTCTTACAAGTGAGAGGAAGATTTAACATCCGCTACGTCTTTCCTGAGAGTGGGCCAACATTCAAGTCATAAGAAAGCATGACAAATGAAATGTCAAGAAATGTTTTGATTTTCTTTTGATTTTGTTGAAACCACTATGGAACAACAAAAGAAAATCAAAAGTCTCTTGATATTTCACCCACCTTGAAATTTGAAAAAGCATGGATGATCCTAATCTTCTAAAGTTGATTAAGAAAGATCTGGAGAAGGCAGGCAGATTCACGAACCCAAAGCGCCAACAAAAGAAACTATCAGATGCTATCTCTAAAGTGAAAGTTTTGGAGAAGAAGACGGGAGAAGCCTTGAAGTCATAAGAGGAGGAGGAGGTGGAAAGAGGCCTCCAAGTCCCATGAGGAGAAGAAGAAGAAAGCTAAAGGAAAGTAGGGCTAGGGAGGCTCTATATCTATATCATTTATAATACAAGGTAGGGTTGGAGTTATATAGTTCCTTAGATTATTCTATAAAGTGATTCAAGCCTCATCATTTTCCAGGATTAGTTTCTTGAAAGATCACTTTAGAACTTCAAGAATAAATTTTTTAAAGATGGTTTTTGGACTTTAAGAATTAATGTTAAATGATAATGAGAAATAAATGTTGTTAAAAAAACCAACCATTAAAAAAAATCGGATCTAATGTCACATAAGTGATGGAATATGTTAAAATGAACCGAATCGAAAATGAATCCGTTAAAAAAGACCGGTGTTACTACAAACATAAATACGCCACGCTAATTAATTTTAACCCCAAATCCAATTTACAAAAGTTGATTAAGATAAAAGTCACTTTTATAAATATTAATACAAGCAAGCCCATAACTTTTCTTCATTGCTTGACGTTTTGCCATAAAACCCGTTTTAATGCCTGTTTGGATTAGCAAGTTGATACTGTTTTTCCGATGTGATTTATGACATACGGGGTAAATATGTAAGATGAGTTTGCTTTGGTTTGTGTGAACATGTTTTTTAAATGTTAGCTTAAACATGCCCTTGGTCATCACCTTTTTCTCCATCCATCCAATGAAACCATCCTTTCTACGCCAAATCTACATTATTTCTGATTGGTGATTGGTACTCCCTCCGTCCCTATATATAAGATCCTTTTTTTTTAATGGGCTTGTACTTAAATGTAAGATCCCTTTTGAGTTTGTCTCAATAATAAATGCACTTTTTCCCATTTTGCTTTCAATTAATTATTATACTACATACATTCTCTTTCATCATTTTCTCATTATTACTCTTTCTCTCACCCATTCATAAATTGGGACATTTTTGGAAAAAAATTAAATTTCCTACATAATTATTACATTTAACTACTTTTAAATATTTTTTAGAATCTTGAGATTTGGTTGAAAGGCTTTTATATATAGAAACGAAGGGAGTAGCATGTTTGATCCTACACTCCTATAAGCATTAGCTTGTCATTCCAAATTAAAAAAAAAAAGATTAAAATACTCTAACCTCCCTTGTATGTTTTCTTAATTACATAAACCCCCCTCTATTTTAAAAACATGCACTTAAGTCCAAACCGTTAAATCCGTTAAAATTTTTTATTTTTAAATTAAAATTTATATCTAAAATAAATTTTATTTACTAATTTATCCTTCATCATTACTAATTCCCTAATTTTGGCAAAAATAGTTTATGTAATTTAAGAGTTTTTTTTTTATATTTCTTAATTTAGGTTTTACTTTTGCAAATGTTAAATTTTTTTTCATATTGAGATTAAGATTTAATTAATTTAATTAATGCGGAATATGATTAATTCTATTAATAGATGCATACTAAAATAAACATGTTTATATATGTTTGTGCAAAAAATGAATTTAAAAAATTAAAATTTAAAATTAATATAAGTCATATAATGTCTCAAATTTACATTATTAATAATATATGGTGAATAAAAATATGCCTTTTGAATATATTTTCTAGGGATGGGTATGGGCAAGGCTGGGTAGGGCGAGACCTCTGCCCGATGCCCAGCCCAAAGGATGAACGGGCTACATTTTGCAGCCCGATGCCCAGCCCTAACCAGTAAAATCCCTGACCATTTCGGGCAGGGTAAAGGTACGCTGGGCAGGGCGGACTTCCTTGCCCAAGTGGTATTTCCCTAACCAATACCACATGTACAAAACCTCCAATTACATCTAATAAATACTATTAAAAACTCTAAACACATTCCATAATTTCACACATTGAGATATCTCAAAATAAATCTATAACTTGAGTCTTTAAATTAAAAAAAAATAACACATGTCTTAATAGTTAATAATTACATGAAAAATTACCAAGTAATATGTGTTTGTGTATGAATATTGGTTGATATGAATAGTGTAATATCTCAAATTTTGGGACTGGAGACTTTAGAATAAGCCTAAATTAAACGAACTGCTAAGCCCTAGTTTAGCAGGTGTCTTGAACTCATTCCCTAACGTTTCTTATATCTGTGAGGTATTAAAGGGAATAAAATGGTGAATTAAAGAATATAGGAAATTTGGTGAATTAAAGAGTATGAGAAATTTGTATACAGAAATAGAATTAACTCTTGGGTTTTCTAGAAATCCCAATATTCAGGTCCAAAGTAGAGGAATATAAGAAAATAATATTCGGCTAATACTAAGGATAATTTTGGTCATGGGATATTAGAAATTAAAGGTAAACAATGTTTTCGGTGAAATCACCTATGAGGCAATGATCTTATCATGTGATTTTGTATAACCAAATAATGAGTAAAAATTATGAGATTTTACAGGATGAAAGTAGACATCCTAAGCTTTAATTTGATAGCTCATATAAATCAATTAGAGCTATATACAAAAATTTATGAATTTTTGAAGTTTACCTAGCGAAATTGATTATTTTCTAGAATAGCATGTAAAAATTAAAAATCTGGGAATTTTGTGCTTCTATATAGCAAAATGATATATTTTTACTTACAACTAGACTCAATAAAGATTTTATATCCTTTTGAATCACTCCAATTCAATTTTTCTAGAATTAGTTATGATTTTTCAAAGTTTGACCAGAAAAAGTGCTAGAAAATCCAAAAATAGAGAAAAATGTAATGGCAAACTTGTAATTTTTTCAAACAAGTGCTAAATTAATTATTTTAAGTTAATTTCAATTAATTAAGGAGAATAAAGGTAAAAAAATATTTAGAATATTTTGTTCAATTAAATATGAATTTATGGAAAAGTTAAGCAAAAAGTGCGATTTTGACCAAAATTGAGACTTTACGTGTATACGTAATCAGAACAAGTTGTGAAGCCAATTGAGACCATAGGGAGGGATCTCTAGGTGTCTTCTACATGTGGCATGAAGAAGGAAACATTGGTTGGACTTAATGGCATGATTACATGTACATAGAGTTTATGTACATAAAGTTGAAGTTTGGGAATTTTTGGAAAAATAAATAGATTATAATAATGTTATAAGATATCATAAAAAAAGGTCATCATCTCCTTCATGCTCCCCAAAAATGACGCCATTTCAGATGTGAAGAGAGAGGAAGAGAAAAATTGTAGAGAGAGAAAAGGAGGAGGAAAAACTTACAAAGGTAAGTGATTTCTTCGGTAAATCGGTTCCTAATGTGTATAACTCCGACCCTAAGCTACTTTTACATGTATTTAAGGTGTTGGAAGCACAATTTCTCTTGTTGACAAAGCTAGGGTTTTGGTCAAGTCAATAAAAGCTAGTGGGAGGTAACTTCCAAACCTTCGTATATAAACTATTCTGGCTACTGTGGGCAATTTAATCGATGAAATTTCGCTGGATTGCCGTTGGTTTTAAATTTTGGAAATTGAGTTACCTAAGGGTTATGCTGCCCAATTTTGGTTCAAATGGTAGTATAACCTAATGTAATAGTTAATAAAGTGGTTAGAAGTAGAAAGGAACGCGTTTATGGAGCCGGAATCACAAAACCCTGATTTTTCTCGGAAAACCCATATATTTCGGCCAGGGCTGTAAGTGGGCCTTAGATATTTTCAATGATTTGATGGTTCCATTGAGTTCAGGAGCAAAAATTAGGTTGGGTTACAGTTGGTCACTTTTTCGAAAAAGACTGAAAAAGTATAATTATAAAAACGCCCCTAAAACCTTTAAAGTGGGCTGTCAAGGGTATTTTTGTGATTTGATATTGAATTTGATGATTCTGAGTTTGGAAATGGATTCCTTGGGTGAAAATGTGTAAGAATAGCCCATGTCAAAATTTCGGGAAAAGTACAGTCGGACCAAGTACAGTGAGGCCAGGCGGAGTCCCCGGGGGCATTTTGGTAAATTTTCATAATAAGCTCATATTACACTAGAAGCACTATGGAAGTGTTTAAATGGTATATTTGGAATTGTAGAACCAAATGGAGAGTCGAGCTGTGACACACTTTACGAGGCACACGTTTTGAGGCAGAAAAGGGTTTAAGGTAGAGGACTTACCTTATTTGTATGTATTTGATATCTTTGCTTGTGTAGTGATGTACGTGATTGCTTTACTTGATTGTGTAGAGCATATTTGAATAAATGAAGCTCTGTTTCTGTTTTCGCTGTAGCCATAGTTTTGTTACATGAAACATTGAGCATGCATAAATGTCATTATGGGGCATACATCTAGTTAAAGCTAACATGTCATACACATAGCATCTATCATACATGCATTATGGCATTTGTTTCCTACTGAGATTCTCTCGAATCTCACCCTCCTATGCCAACAATTTAAACAGGAGGAGACAGAAGATATGTAGAGAACAAAGAAGAGAATCGTACGAGGGAATTGCAGTAGTGGAATGAAGACGAGAAGATGTCTCCATTTCACTGAGATGGGTTTAGATATCTTAGAGCCCTATACGGCTACAAGGTTTGTAAATATTCTGTGCGAACCCCTATGAGGACTTTTTTGTAATCGCGCACATATTATTAGTATATTTATGCTATTCCTGTGTTGTCCACTGAGCTGCATATCATTTTTCGCGAATACTCTGAAAAAGGTTAAAATAAGGTAAGGGCGTGACAAATAGGCGTAATTGTGATGGAGACTTCAAAGAAACTAAATTTGGTGTCTTTGATCTCAACTTTTTAATGCTTTGTATCATCTATCCAAATAAAAAAAAACCACGCCTATCCAAAAAGGAATGAGTTATATGTAAACTGTAGTAGATGAATATTAAATAATAATATAAAATGTTTCATAGAAATGAAATAATATATATACATATTAAATAAAATAATATGTATAAAATACTATTTATTTTATATAAAATAATATATATTTTAAATAAATTGTATATAATATTTAGAGCAAGGCCAAATGGGCAGGGCAGTACCCCCTACCCGATGCCCGGCCTTGCCTGATAGTTCACCCGGCCCAAAGATACCCAAATTTTTATTAGGCCACTTTTTTTGGGTCAGACAGGGCAATTTTTGACCGAGCTCCTGGACACCATGCTCATCTTTAATATTTTCAATCATGGTGTTACGGCAAAAAGAAAAAGAAAGAAATATGTTTCTAATCATTTAAAAGAATACTAAATAAATAAGTTTCAATAAATATGATAAAAAAATTTAAAATTTTATCATATAATAAAAGTTAATAAATTTTATAATATATTCAAAAATTTGAACATAAATGTATTTGAATTATTTTCTTTGTATAAAAATTTGTTTTTAGGGAAATATAAATGTTTATTTATTTGTTGAAAAAGGAGTATTTTGGTCAAAGAAAATGTTTAATAGTCAAACTTAATGGTCAACTAATGATTGTGTCACGCCCTTATTTTAATTTCAACTTTATCAGAGTATTTACGGAAAACGATATGCGGTTCGGTGAGCAACACATGAATAATATGAATATACTAATAATAAGTGCATGATTACATAAGTTCCCTATAGGGTTTCGTACATGAACATTATCACCAATGTAGCCACATAGGGCTACTTGGGTATGTAAACCCATCCTAGTGAAACAGAGACATCCTCTCGTCTTCGTTCCACCACTGCAATCCCCTCATATGGCTCTCTGCATTGTTTTCAGCATATCTTATGTCTTCTCCTGTCTAAATTGTTGGTAGGGGAGGGTGAGATTCGAGAGAATCTCAATAGGAAACATATACCATAATGCATGCATGATTGATGCTGTGTATGACATGTTAGCTTTATCTAGATGTATGCCCCATAATGACATTTCTGCATGCTCAATGTTTCATACAATAAGACTATGGACACAACGAAAACAAAAACAGAGCTTCATTTATTCAAATATGCTCTACACAATCAAGTAAAACAATCACATACATCATTACATAAACAAATATATCAAATACATGCAAGTAAGGTAAGTCCCATACCTCCAATCTTTCTCGTTGATTTGCGTGCCAACAGCTCGGGGCTCCATATTCGATCCTACAATGTCAAATGTACTATTTAGACACTTCCATAGTGTTTTTGGGGGTTATACGAGTCTATCTTAAAAAATTACTAAAATACCCTAGGGGACCCGGCCCCATCATACCCAGTCCGGCTATACTTTTCTCGAAATTCTAACCTGGGCTATCCTGACATATTTTCGCCCAAGGAATCCATTTCTGGACTCGGAATTACCAAATTCACTGACAAAAGACGAAATTGCTCTTGGCAATCCTTATTTAAGTGTTTTAGGGGCATTTTTGTAATTATGCTTTCTCGGCCCTTTTCGAAAAAGTGTCCAACTGTAACCCTATCTAATTTTCACTCCTGAACTCAATGGAATCATCAAATCATTGAAAATTCAACTCTAAGGCCCATTTATAGCCCAGACCGAAATATATGGGTTTTCCAGGAAAAATCGGGGTTTTTCGGTTTTGGCTCCGTAAACGTGTTCCTTTATACTCCTAACCACTTTATTGACTATTCCATTAGGTTACAACTACCATTTAGTACCAATTTGGGCAGCATAACCCCTAGGAAAACCCATTTTCCATTTTTACAACCAATGACAATCCGACAAAATTTCACCGATTAAATTGTCCACAACAGCCATAGTAGTCAATATATAAGAGTTTGGAAGTTACCTCAAGCTCCCACTGGCTCTCCCTTGATATGGCTGAACCCTAAGTGCTCAAAATTCAAATTTGAGCTTCCAAACCTTAAATCATATGAAAAGGAAGCTTAGGAACGGAGTTATACGCTTAAGGAACCGATTTACCAAAGAAATCACTTACCTTTGTAAGCTTTTTCCTCCCCTTCTCTCTCTCTAAAAATTATGCATCTCCTCTCTCTAAATGTTGAACTTCACGTCAGTTTATGCTTGAGGAAGGAGATGAAATGTTTTAATAATATATCAGAAATTTAACTAATTCATTTTCCCAATTTTCGGATTTTTACAAAATTCTGGCAGATTTCTGTCCAAACTTTGAAAAATCATAACTAATTCTAGAAAAATCAAATTGGAGTGATTCCAAAGCCTATAGAACCCTTATTGAGTCTAGTTTCAAGGAAAAATATAGACTTTTGCTAGATAGAATCACAAAATTCCCATAATTTCAATCTTTGCATGTTGTTCTAGAAAATTTCCAGTTTTTCTGGGCTAATTTCAAAAATTCATATCTTTTTGTGTATAGCTCTAATTGAATCATATGATCTATCAAATTAAAGCTTAGGATGTCTACTTTCATCTTGTAAAATTTCATAATTTTTTCTCATCATTTGGTCATTCAAAATCACATGACAAACTCACTACCTCATAGGCGATTTCACCAAACACATAATTATATTCTCCAAAATTCACCATTTTACTTTTTTAATACCCCAAAGATATAAGAAACATTAGAGAATAGAATTGGGACATCTACTAAACTGGGGTTTAGCAATCCACTTAATTTAAGCTTATTCTCTAACTTCAAATATCAAAATTTAGGATATTACAGATTAAGTGGATAGAAATGAAATCTCAAATATGTAAGGAAGATTTCTGTGACATGCATGTTAATTTTAAGGGAGGTTTATATATGTTTTAAAAATAGAAGGGATATTTGTGTAAATTTATGTAAGACAGAGGGGTAGTCAATATATTTTACGCAAAAAAAATAATAGTTCTATCCCTTGACACAACAAAATATCCTAGAAAGAAACACGAAAGAACTTTCGCCATATTTGGTACGGTGGAATTGGAGACATGGAATTGAAATTGGAATTTGATTCCATACTAATTGCATGTTTAGTACAAAGAAATGGCCTTGAAATTGGAATTCTAGGTGAAAGCCGCCTAAGCCAATTCCACCAACATAATTCCATAAAAAAACCTCATATTTGCAATTCCATACCCTCATTTCTCACCTTACCCTCTTTACCTTTTACCCACCATGCTTGATCACTAGCTCCTCTCATCCCACCGCTAGCAACGACAACGACAGTGTCTCCGCCTATCCAAATAAACAATGGCAACTATTGGCTTCTGCAATAGTGATGACTCTTTCCCCTTCTTCATCCCCTTTGATAGTTGCAAATCCCCACATCTGGGTTGCAAGAGCAATAGATCTAGTCGCAACCTTCACCACGAACCTTTGAAAGCTAAGGACATCAACGACAGTCTTTGGCTAAAGGTGGGTAGTGGCAGACGGACCTTGTCAAAGTGACATTTCATGTGGCTAAATAGAGCCTTCCAAGAGTGGGAGACACTTCAACTTGTTCGATGCTTCTGTGCACTCACTCGAATTGACGACTCTCCAAATGACCTTGTTGGAGTTTATATTTCTTTACTTTGATTCTTCCATTGCACAAGCATATCAGGAAAAACCCCCACATAAGATAAAGAAGGTGAAATCAGAAGGGAAGTGAATGCACAAGAGTACACCTGAATCGGATTGGAAGAAAGAAAAAAAATCAAAGGTTTGATGTTAAAGATGGGGAAGAAGATGGGTTCTGGAAAAAATTTATGGAGGTTATTTATTTGGAAGGGTATTTTGGTATTTTTATTTAAAATTAAGAACTCATTTCCATGACATACCAAATACACTTTGAAATTCCATCTCGATATCTATCTCCATATCAATTTCTATTTCTATTAAAATTAATTCCATCATACCACATTACCCCTTTGAGTAATAAGTTGACATCTCTTTCAGCTCTCTACCACCTCCCTCCTTCTCATTCTAGAATTCCCTCACCTATAAAATGCGCCAATCTCGACCTATAGTGACCAACTCGCATGGTTTATGAACCCGGACTGGACTCGCCGGTCCAACTCGGAAACCGGCAAGTTAATCAGTCCAATTCGGTATCTGGTCCAGGTCACTATTTTAATTCTTTTTTTATTTTCTTTAGAATTTTATATTAATAAGGCTAAAATCTTCAATTTCTCACCGGTTTCGCCCCAATCCCAGTTTAGCTCCAGTTTGACCTCGATCTAACCCACTGACCCTTAACCTAGTACCCCGGCCAGTTAAGTGCCCGATCCAGATTCATGAACCTTGCCAACTCGAAGTGATGATGTGACAACTAGGCACATCTATTATAGGATAAACACAAGTTAACATAAATATAATAAATATTTTATGAATATAAAAATTAGGGAAAATTGTTGAAAAATCTCACATTAGAAATGTTATAGGAAAATGATAACAAGGTCCTAAATAAGAAAAATAATATCAAAAAAGTCCCATAATTTGTCAATAACAAGTGAAAGAGCAGTTATTAACAAGTGGAAGAGCAATCATTAATAAATTATGTGATTTTTTTATATTATTTTTCTTAATTAGGACCTCAGTATCATTTTCCCAAATTTTATTGCCTACGTGGACCTAAAAACCCATGTTCTTGTGCCGTACAAATTTTCTTTAACTATGTGTAACATATATTTAACTATATGCAAATATCTTCTATTTTGCATATAGTTGAAGATAAATTGCACACAATTGAAGAAGAGTTGCGTCCATGGAAAATATGTTGCACATGAGTTCTTAAACAAATTTTAGGCACATTAATTTTGTTAATAGGGGATTTTCAGCGAATTTTTCAAAAAATTTTAGTAATTTAATCTTTTTTTTTAATTTTCTGCAATCTTCTAAAAGTAATTTCTGCGTACCATAGAAATATGATGATTTTCATAATTTTAATAATATATTATATAAGAAATAATATGGAAAAACAATCACATACGTCAACGTTTATGTTTAGTACGGTATTTGGATTGTTTATAAGTTGCTTTCATGGAAATTGAGACAAAACTCCTCTCACATAATTACCTTATATATCATAAATCAAGATTGAAAAGTTGCTTTTAAATATTTCAATCGCTATTCTAAACAAGCATATAGATTGTTGCAATAACGGTGATGAAGTAATTTTATTTCTTTATTTTAATAGGTTTTATACTTTTCAATTGTCAAAATTATAAACCTATATCGATCAATTTTCTATCTTAATCAACTCTGAAATAAATATTTGCTAAAAGTACTCTGAAATAATTATCAATTATTTTAAATAATTTAATTATTTTACTTTCAATTAAATCTTTTAAATCTAGTGTCTTATACACACGAGCACACACATATATATATCAGATTTCAAAAAACTAAATACTACCTCCGGTCCTAAATATAAGACAAAGTTAACTTTTTTTGGAGAGATTAAAAAGTTAAATAAGTTACTTAATCATATCACATGTTATGTATCTTTAGATTATATATTAATTTATTAGTCAAACTAATTAGTTTGAAAAAAAAATATAAATATAAATATTCTAAAGTAATTTAATTATCTTCTTTAATTTCTCCAAAAAAGTCAACTTTATCTTATAATTAAGACCGGATGGAGTATCTAATATGTACGTAATAGTTGGCAAAATTGAACTTGTATCTAATAAAGACTTGTGTTGAAATCCTGTTAGATAATTTTGTTAGAAATTCCCATGGTAAAACAAATTGTCTTGACTCTTGACTTGACCTAACCTCATCATTTTAATCAACCTTTTGAACTCAGTTCACATGAACTGGTTTTCTTATTGAAAGAAAAAAATAGTGCCAGGATCCTCAAATATTGGCAACGTTTTACATTTAATGTCAATGGTTAAAGTTGTAACAATCAAAGCTTTAATTGTTTTTGTTTTTTAATTAAGAGATACTTTTTCACATCTTAGGCCACTTCTAATAAGTTCTAACTGCCTTATCAAAAAATTAAGGGAAAATATTGAATTATTATTAAAATGGTTTAAAAATGAAGAACCGTTAAAAAGCAAATCGTAAAAAGTTGTCAACAAAAATTATTTTTCGAAAAAGTTAATTAATCCTTCACCTTTCTTTTTTTGAATGAAAAGCTGGATTACATTAACCCATTATCGGATTAATACAACAATCAGGTTACACCAACCAAATACAAAGATAGAGGACTCATCCTTGAGCAGCAACCGCCTCCATAACAGAAGGAGGTGGTTGATCAAGGATAACAAAATTTCTTGGAATACTATGAGCTAGATTCGCAAGATGGTCAGCTAAAACATTGTGGTGTCTTGAAATATGACTGATAACAACCTGCCAATTTTTCGACACCCAAAGTCTGGCATCCTCAGTAACATCTATAAACGGGTGATTCATATCCGCACCCCTAGAGAGTAAATTGATAGCCTCTAGACAATCAGTGAAAAGCAAAACTTTCCTCAAATTCTTGTGCCAGCATATCTGAAGGCCTTGTATGATTGCAATGAGTTCAACTACTACTGGTGGAACTTGGGTGAGCTTGCTCATGTAGCCTCACATCCAGCTACCGTCTTCACCTCTAATAACCCCTGCACATCCACTTTGGCCTGAAACAAGAACCGATCCATCTGTTTCCAAGGTGATAAAGCTAGGTTGTCTCCTAATAACATCTTCGCTACCAGTAACATAGCAGTTATAAAATTGACAGTGATTAATTAAGTATGTATCCCAACTAGCACGAAATAAACTAGAGTGGGCATTTTGATACTGAAACTCCTACTCTTCCTCAAATAGTTTAGTATATCGAGTCACCCAAATATCCCAACATATATAACCAAATAATATTGCTCATTTAACCTTTTTGGGTAAAGTTCCTGCCTGGTTCACGCTTGAGATTCCATTGAATCCTTCACCTTTTAACGTATACTGACTAATGAGTAATGACCAATACACAGGGCTACCTTTTTTTTTTATTGTGTGTGATAGGCTACCAATTTATTTTAGAAGATGATAAATATATAAAAGTGGAGCATTGACCAAAAAAAAAAAACGGAAACTATCTCTTCTTTGAAATGAAAAAAAAAGGAATAATTATACGAACTTTTTTATAACAAATCATTTGTTATTATCAATTAGAACTGGGTCAAGTTTTAATTGCACGAAAATTTCTCAAGACAATTTTACTTCCCATTCTTTTAAATTTAACAACTAAATTGACGGGTGGTGTTTTTTTTTTTTAATTTAGCAGTACTTTCATTGGTTAATTAAATTGATGGCAAAATTGCTCATAGATTATTGGTAAAACAATTAAATATAAATAAATCTCTTAAATGTCTTTAATATTAATAAATTTAAAAAAAAAATTAATACCTATAAATTTAAACTTTTATATTCACAAGCGGGACTCATATTATTTATAATTCAAATTTAATAATTTAATATTTTCAAATTAAATTAAATATTAAATTTATTTGGATAGTTATTTATTTAATTTATAAAAAAAAATATTAAACTGTTTCTAAACCGTTCATTTTTTGTAGGGAAGAAGAAAAAGGGAAAACAAAAAAAAGAGATTGTCAGCTAACCAGTTCCCAAGTTCGAAGTTCGAACCCAGTCATTTCGTAAAGGCCACCGGGCGATTGAAGCTTTCAAGTGCGCGAAGACTGATCGAAGACCCAGAAGAAAAAGGGCATTAAAGAATTGAACAAATTCGCATGCCCTTTTTGAAGTTTCAACTCTCATGCCGTCTTTGGATTTCGTAGTTTTTTCATCCAAGTGAGTGTTTTATACGTTCCAATCGTTCTTGGTCCAATTCGCCGCGTAAACCCTTTGGACAAGATAAGCTCACAGTTATTGCCTATCATCTATCTATTTGGAGGAATGGTATAAAAGAAATATGTTCACGGAGATATGCTATGAGATCTCTCTTTTATTTTTATATCAGTAATTGGGAAATACCTTCAATTCGTTGATTAGGAGAACTTGCGTTGCAAGGGCATTTTAATATGAGTAGCAATGGCCAATCTTCCTTTAACAGTCATTATATTAGAGACTTAATCTGCAACGCCGGTGCTGGTGCCTCGGCTGGTAAGCGTTTCTTTAGCCTGTCTTTTCAAATTTGAGTTCAGTTTTTTCGGGCTTTTGTTAATTTCTTTAATCTGATTGATAATTATCATTTTTGGTCTTTTCTTTTAATTTTCTTGTGTTTGCGTTTTTGGGTAAAGCCTGTTGCTAGTGTTTTGGCCCGGGTTTGATTGGTGTTTCTTGTTATGTTTATGACATGCTGCTTGAATATCTGGCTGTGTAAGACTTGCTTCTGGATGATTAACTTGATAACATTGCAGGGGCAATAGCGGCCACATTTGTGTGCCCATTGGATGTCATCAAGACTAGACTACAGGTTCATGGTCTTCCCTCTGGTCAGAAGGGTATGCTAGATTTTCCCCCCTCTAAAAGTTGTAGTTCACTTTGCCATCACAACAGGCTTAAGTTTTTCTAGTTAATTACTGTAGTTGAATTTGGACAGCTAATAATTCTGAGAAGTGGTATCATAAATAAGAATTTAGAACGTAAATGTCTGGCATAAGTTTGTGAATATGATACATAAATTTTATAAAGAAGCACTTCTTCTCTTGTAGACTGGTTTATTGTCATCAAGTTTCGCCAGAAGATTGTATATTCTAAATTTGATTCTATGGATCATTTAACTTTATCTCATGGTTCAGCACTGCAGTTTCAATACTAATACTTTCTGCCTTACATTTTTGGAGTGATTGTTTCCCAAACTAACTTTTGTTACTCTCTTAGGTAGTGTTATCATCACGAGTTTGCAGAATATAGCAAGGACTGAAGGTTTCAGGGGACTGTACCGTGGACTTTCACCAACAATACTAGCATTACTGCCAAACTGGGCGGTGTGTCTCTTCTCCTGCTACCTCTGACTAAATCTTTATGCCATGATTAGCAATCATGTTAGGTTCTATGGGTTGGGTGATTGTGATGTATTCCTTATTCTGTCTTGCCTCAGCATCAATTTGTTTTCCTATCTTATATTCAAATAAACTAAAAGAAGCCTAGCCATAATCCCATTTCCTACAATTTGAGTTTACACAGGAAGCATTTAGAACAAACTAATATCTTCATATTAATTCCCATTTGCCACGTAGTCCTATCTAAGCCTACATTTTTCTCTGACTTATATTGTTCATCATCTCCAGTCACTGAATTCGTGGTCCTCTTCTTTTCACTTTCTATTTTCCATTTATTAATATACAAGTATTCATGGAACCTTATGGTAATTTCTGTTCTTTCTACTACTTAACTCTGGAAGGATGATAATATCCAAAAAAGGAAAAAAAAAATATGGAAGGATGATCAGGTTTTCACTTCTTTTTGTAGAGAAGATGATCAATTTAAAGCAAACTCTTTGACCATATTCTGTATTTACTTGTTTAGAAATAAGTTTTGACTGTAACTGAAAATGATTTCATATTTTCCTCTCTACTGCTACTTTTATGATTTTCTTTTTACTATGTAAAACCTACTGGGGTTTTAACCATTTGCATTTAAAGCAACAAATGGTTTCACATTCCAGCTGGAGGAATGTTGGTTTCATCCCCTCTAACAGTGGAAAGCAGTTCAGTACACATTCTTTGACGTCAACAAATGACAAACCAACAGAACTTGGTCTCCTGCTTGGATTTAATTTCCTTTTTGTATCCTTGGTTGTACATCAGGGAAAATTTTCTAATATCAGAAAATATCTTGCTAATATTGTTCAGTAATCTGCTTGTAGTGTTTGCCAATCATACTTCAGTGACAAAATTTTGCCTCAATTGTAGGTTTACTTCACAGTTTATGAGCAACTAAAAGGCCGGCTTCGTACACATGGTAAATATTATTTTAATGTCATTTACTTAATATATCATACGGTTTCTTGATTACTTAGAATTTGGAAGTATCAAATTAGCATACTTGAATATTTTTTTGGTAGTTTTTGTTGTGTATAAGCCTTAATTGAAATTTGCTATATTGACTTGATTTTTGATAACATTCTTCATTGGTAAACTGGTAACAGATGGTTGGCACCAACTCACAACTGGTGAAAATATGGTAGCTGCTGCTGGGGCTGGAGCAGCCACAGCAATTTCAACAAACCCATTGTGGGTTGTTAAGACCAGACTCCAAGTAAGTTGATTTTCAATTTTCCAGGCATGCATACGAATTTAATACAGTTGTATCTTGTTTGCATCAATTTAATGTTTTTATTAGCTTAGTTATATCTATGTGTAGGCATGATTGATTAGGCATGGAAATTTGCTACCTTTCGTGCTTTAATCTGCACCCCTTGGCTACCTCTAGTTGTCTTGAAGCTCTCAAATATCTAAAAATTTGCTGTCCTTTAGTTTATTAATTGTTTGATAAATATTCTTGTTTCCAAGTCTCAGAAGCAACCCAATTTTCACAAAGAACACATTCTAGTAGTAAGCCCCTATTTATCAATATTCGTATTGCACTATTGCTGGGTCCTCTGCTGTGAACATGAACTCTTGAAATGTTCATTTTTACTTCACATTGTTTTTTGGTAAACTGAAATCTCAAGTTCCATCAAGTGATAAGTTGCATAATTTTCCTATTAATTCAGCTAATATTATCCACTTATCCTGAATATTCCTGAAATTACATGGCATAGATGGTTTGCTCTTTTCTTCGTTGTTATCTTGGACAATAATTGATGCCTTTTTCTGTAACTAATAGACACAGGGAATGAGGCCAGATGTCGTTCCTTACAAAAGTGTTGTTTCTGCTCTGATAAGGATTACCTGTGAGGAAGGCATACGAGGACTGTACAGGTTAATTTCTACCCTCATTGAACTTAATATTTTTGGGGAACTGTGCTATGAATCTAAAGGGCTAATAGTTATATATATATCATTCTTTGTGACTTGTGCGCGTCATGTTTTTTGTTTGCTTTGTGCCAATGAACAATTGATGACTATCAATCTTATGATGGGTGCTAAATAAAGTAAATAATAAATAATATTGAGGAATTGAAATTTTCTTTCTTGTTTTAAATATAGATCAAATGTAATAACTAATTTTGTTTCTGTTTTTAATATTTTCTTTTATATATTATATTATGAATAAGTTAAACAAAACTTTCTCGAACTTTGAACAATGTGCAAATGACTTCTTGACTTTTCAAACTTAACGGAAACCCCTTAAATTTTCAGATTTGTGCAAATAACCCTATGCCACTAATGATTCCATTATTTCACTAATGGTGCATAATGTTATTGATCAAATACCCCCTGTAACCATATTACTTTTGTGCAGATAACCTCTTCAAACTGAGTTAAATGTTGATAAGCTCCTAAGCTTTAAGTCATATGAAGATAAACCTTCTGTCTTAATATATTATTTGAGTGAAATAACAGACAAATTAATGGTAGGGGAGTTATTTGTATACATGTAAAATTTTTTTTGGGGGGGGGGGGTGGGGTGTCATGGGGAAGTTTTAAAAGATCAAGAAGGTTATTGGCACATAACCAAAAGCTCTAAGGGAGTGTTATGTATAATATAACCTTGTATTATAATGACCTTAAACTATCTCACAAATTAGTAAGCAACATCATTATATGTGAATTGTGTAAATATATAATTGTGTTGTGAATATAAATAATTGTTTTAGGGTTTATTAATGATGGCGGACTAATCCTATAAGGTCACCATGACTTGAATAGTTAGATGGCAGATAACTAATCTTATGAGGCCGGTAATTAGGAGTAGGGGTAGAAAGGTCAATTAGATGATTAGTTAATGGAGGGTTATGTTAGTTATGGATGGGTTATGATAAGAGTATGCATAAAGGCTCTAGTATGCAATTGTTCCTGTTGTTGTTGATTGATTGAATAATATTTCGGATGTTTCCCCAAAGTCTCTCTTCTGTTCTTCTCTCCCAGCTCTCTCTCTCTCTCTCTCTCCCCTTCTTCTTCCTACTTCTTCTTCTTCTACACCACACTCATCACATCACCAAATGTTCAAGGGATGTGATATGAGGTCCACTAAACATGTTTACTTTGCTTTTCAATAAAGAGGAAAAGAATTACAGAAGTCTAGTTGAACAAGCATAGTCTTTAGCCAAGTTCTGATGGATCATTCAGCAAAACAAGTGTATGTGGTGAGAGTATGAAGTCCATAATATGAGCTGATTTCTGTTTTTAGCTAAAAATATGAACTGAATGTCAATCAATGAGTTTGGCAAATATAAAAAAGTGGCTGTGTTGCATTTATTGTGGGTATCCCATAATAATTCTGGTTTCAATGCGTCTGCTTTTGCTTTGTATCTCCCTGACACCGAATCTCCAAGTTCTCTTAAACTAAGCAGCCCTGTGCATGGAAAATGCTGAGTAGAAGCAACTCAGTGATCCAATTCTGGAAAAAGAAATATATAATTGGAGGTTAATTGAACTGATTCTGCTCTTGCTTGGAGTCCAATTTTTTGTTCTGGGGTACTAATGTTGAGTCAAATATCCTCCCTAGTAAATTTAAGGGAAGTACCGCCTCCCCAACCTCAGTTGATGCATGTAGGATTACTTTTGGATGGATCCAACTTAGGTTGTAATAAAATATACTCTCATCAGTCTTTAATATAAGACATTTATCTAATATGATTAGATTAAGGAAGTTGGTTAAGTTAGTTAATATGACATGTATTTTCTAAAACACCCTAATCATCTTCCTTAATTCCCTCCTTCCCCCTCCCCCTTGATTATGGTTGAGGGAGCATCAGTAGGGTAAATTAGAAAAAAAATTGACAAATATGAAAACTATGTCTTATATTAAGGACCAAGATCAATTCTTCAAATATGTCTCATATCAAGGACCGGAGGAGTATTTTTGCCATTTAGTAATTGAGCTAATCCTTTTGGATACTCATGAGGCGTGATAATATTTTTCTTTTCTTGTGATGCAGTGGCATCTTGCCTTCATTGGCCGGCATAAGTCATGTTGCAATACAATTCCCATCGTATGAAAAGATTAAGTCATACATGGCAAAAAAGGGTAATATGATATCTGTAAAATATTTTATTTTCTGGCATGAATGGATGCTGTCCTGTTTCCTCATGCTTACTTGCTTATCTAATGAAAACCTCCAATATTTCAGAAAACACTACAGTTGACAAGCTAAGTCCGGGAAACGTTGCCATTGCATCTTCAATTTCCAAAGTAATAGCCTCTGTAATGACTTATCCTCATGAGGTATTATGTCTAACCTTCTCTGGCTAAATTACTATGGGAAGAAAATTCAGGATGTTCATCACCATCACAACTTCAATTTCACTGGTCTATGTTTAACCCGTAGAATTGCGTTTCCAGGTGATACGATCCAGGCTACAGGCACAAGGACAGGTCAAAAATACGAAGGTCCGGTATGCAGGGGTTGTTGATTGTACTAAGAAGGTCTTCCTGAAGGACGGCTTTCCAGGCTTTTATCGCGGTTGTGCTACCAATCTATTAAGAACAACTCCATCAGCAGTTATCACATTCACTAGTTACGAGATGATATACAGGTTCTTCCATCGTTTCGTGCCTCAGGACAATGTATATCCGCCAGGCTATCCTAAAACTAACGATCTTAACAAGCCCAAGTCAGAAGACAGTGATGACATTAAGTTTGAAAAGGGGCCTATGGTATGATTCTAGTTGCTAAGCGTAGGACTGGTGGGTCCATCTCTAACCTCATGGAGTGAAAGCTTGTGCTGAAGTGGAATCTGCCATGGCTGAGGTCTTGGGCTCTATTAAAAACAAACTGTTATGAATTTTGTAGGAGAGTCATTGTTCAAAAGCCACGTCAAAGTCTTCTACCTTCAATGGAAGACTCGAGTTTCAGAGCTACAATTGGACCCAGAATGGCTGCAATCACCATCTCAATGTGATGGATGAGAAAAGCTTCATCAGTTCTTCTGGGAAATAAAGAGCGGCTAACTTTTGATACTTTAAGTTATCTTCTTAACTAATGTCTATTCTCTCTCTCTCTCTCTGCGGGGTTTGTAATTGTAACTAAGTGGCTGGATTTTTCTTTTCTATTATGCAAATTCTTTGATCTAACATAAATGGGCAAGTATGTTAGCCTTACCCCACAAAAAGATTATTGGAATTTTTGTGTAGAGTAAGTATAGGGAATTCTTCTTGGGGAGAATAAAGTCTTGTCTTCGGTGATTGATGAGAAATCTGTGTCCTCTCTTTATGATGCGAAATGAAGAACCATTTTAATTCCTTTCTTAGTGTTCCTTAGTTTGATAAATGAATTAGAAGGCACTGCTTTAATATTTTTGTTGCTACTGTTTATGGATTGCTTCTCTTTACAAGGGATGACGTTGAGGTTTTGAGTATGAGACTGTCATGTACTAACTTCATCTCTTAATATAAGATATAGTTGACTAATTTGGGAAGATTAAGGAAGTTAAATAAATTATTTAATTATAACATATGTTGTATGACCTCTCTAAAATATTTATGTTTATTATTAGGTTATATTTCAGCTTATAGATTAGTCAAATTAGTCTAGAAAAATTAATAAATATAAGAGATTAAATGTCAAAAATATCTTATATTTATTATCAAAATTCATTTTTACAATAGGTCTTATTTTAGGATCGGATGTAGTAGTATTTAACAATATGATTTGCGCCTCATTTTCCTTAATATAAATAGAAAATTTTTCATAAATCCTAAAAATTTGATAAATACTCAATTCACGTTTATCTTGAATGTGTCGCCATTTCTAATGGGAAAATTTCATATAAAGCTAGCTAAAATATTGAAATCCTAAATTAGGTTTTAAACTTAACAAATCTCTCATCAAGTTATTGACCCAAAATAGGATTTCAGAATATGAATAAAATGATTTTATTATCCTCCTTCATCAATCAAATGACTCTTTCTCCATCAGTCCTTTGCTTGCCTATCTTCCCCCTGATTGCCTCTTCAATCACTCCCAAATCCTCATACCTCACTCCTTAGCATTTCGGGGGTAGAACCCCTCATTACATGAGCAGAGTAATGAAGCAAGAACCAAAAAAGTACGGTCTGGTGAGCTCATAGCTTTGATTAGGATAATGATTGTAATCAACGCAATGATAATGGGTAATGTCTGAAAGGTGGTCTCGTTTTGTATAAAAAAATTAGTGATTGTCTTCACACCAATGAATGTTCATGATAAGAGTGTAATAAAAAACTTCCATGCTTCAATTTTGTTATTTTAATAATTTAGAGGCATAAAGGTAATTTAACCCAATTTCTATATCCCAATTTAATGCATGTTTGGATTAATTTTTAAAGAATAGATTTTATGATTTACGAGGTAAATATGTAAAAGGAGTTTTATCTCGACTTATGAAAAATGGCTTCTGAAACCACGTTTTGTGGGTTTCCAAACACTCACTTAGATCATGTGGCCTAATTAATGATTTGTTAAGTTTAATTACCCAAATTAAAATTTGGTATTTCAAATGGCTTTGAAAAGAATTTTCCCATTTCTTTTTTTTTTTTTTTTTCCATAAGAATTTTCCCATTTCTAATTGTGACAACACATACATAAGTTTCCTCACTTTGAAGGAAAGGATAAAAAATGACCTTCACTAGTCTAGTTGAGGTATGTGATGCAATGGAATTTTGGATAATTCATAATTTGGATATGTTCTCATTTTTCTAATTAGATAATAAAATATATTATGTCTGATCCTCAAGTCAAATTGATTGAGTCAATATTAGGGTTTTACTTAGTCTAAAAATAATTAATTAAATTATTAATCTTTTGGTGGTTTTTTTTTTTGTGGGAATCACATCTTAGAATCATAAACTAAACATCTCCTGTATAAAAGACTCAAAATATTTAAGCTATTTTAACAGTCCAAAGAACCAAAAGAAATTGCAATAGAAGAATGGTTTTCCCCCCGGAAACAATAACAATAATAAGAGTGAAGATGTAATTTTAATAATAATGTTTTATGTTAGGGACATAAGTCACCATTAAGATTTTAGGATGTTAAAATACACATAAACATTATAAATTTGGGCAATTTTACCAAAATGGTTAACTAGGAGAAACAGGCGTTATTGGGTCCCATACTGTGATTTTTTTTTTTTTTTTAAAGTTGCTTCTTGCTCTTGCTCTCCTTCCCTCTTCCACCGTCAAAAGACACGTTCCAATCCCTAACGTTCTTGGTGTGCTCTTGTTCGTAATTCCTCAAACTGAAGAACTCCCGCTCCACCTCCTCCATCTTTTATCGGAGGTCTGCGGAATGTTGTGGCTGATGATATGGAAGAATCCCCATTGCTTGCAGGCAAGTCCTATGTCGGCGACGAGGGCGTTGACGTCGGGGCAAGAGAGGTCGATGAGTAGGATGCTTTGGTCATCTTGTATGAAAAAGAGGTCGGGCCTGTGTTGAGGTTCTTGGATGAAAGCTACGTCTACCTCAGCCATGGATGGCGATGATTCTGATATATACTTATATAGAACAATAGAGCTACCCTTTCACACAAGTTGCAGAGATTGTTTGATGACTAATTCAGGATGTGGGGTTTGGAGATTTGAGCAATTTGTCAGATATAGTCAACATTTTTCTCATTATCCCTTGCAGATTGGATCAGATCCAATCTTAAAGAAGGTAAAAGGGTGAGAAACATACATTGAAGGGTTGTTTTTGGCTGGGGTTGCTGCAGAATTTGTGGAATATATATAAACCTGAGATTTCAGGTTGAAGTTTGCAGAGGAGAGTGAAAGTTTCTGGGGAAAAGGTTTGCACAGGAGAGAGAGAGAAGGAGCGAGAAGCAATTTTTTTGTTTAAAAAACTGTGTGGGACCCAATAACTTTTTTTTTTGCTGCATTGACCCAATAAGTTTTGTTCCAACTTAATGGTTTTGATAAAATTGCCTTAACTTATAATATTTATATGTATTATAACACTTTAAAAAATTTAATGGTGTCAGATATCTTAATATAAAATATTATTTTTAAAATTATACCACCATCTTAAAAAAATTTATTGGTGTCAAATGCCCTAATATAAAATATTATTTTTAAAATTATACCATCCACTAACAATAAAGTAGGAGAGAGAACTTGAAGCACTAAATGCTTTGATGCTGACAATATCAATCCCACTTCTTTACAAATCATAATATTGAATAGATCATGTACAGATCAAACTGACACATTTAGTATTTTTTGTTACAAATGTAAGATATAAATACCACTTCCTAAATCTCAAATAATAACAATTACAAGAGACATTAATGAAAAATCCTAATCTATAAATAATCTGTTTTTGCATATAAGCCACTCTGTTGGTCAAATAATGAAGTGCCGTAGAGCATAAGTGAATTATTGATCTCAAGACTGTAAGAATAACCCCATGTTAGGGGAAATGATACATAGGTCTCATGTTAAATACTTTGAAATCATAAAATTGCGGCGAACTCCCATAAAGCCTGAGTGACATTAGTCCCAAGTGTGAAAAATACCATTTTGTCCTTCACAAATAATCCACTCTCTCAGTTTTAGTTTTCAAATCAACAAGGGTAACTTAGCATTTTCATATTTAGAATTAATGTTAAATAGATTCAATAAGACTTTACTATAATTTAATGATTTAAAAGGATTTAATTATTTCTTTTACATGGAACCCACGCATTATTTGCCCTATTTTATAATTTGGGTCTACACTAAGCTTTTTATGAGAGGTATACAGTCTTTAATGGCTGGCAATAATACCAAAGTGATTGTTTTTTTTTCATATTTTCTATTAAATCATGTGTTTGCCTTTGCCTTTAGAGCCCTTTTATTTTGACATCGTTGATTGATTGTTCTTCTTTACCATTACATACATTCTTCCCTGTCAATTCCAACATGTCCCACTCCTCTCTTTTTTACTAACCTTACACACTTTAACTTTCCACTCCCCCTATTTTTCTTCCTAAAAAGAATAAGTATATACATTAAAGAATGTCTTTTCCTTAAGGTATTAAAATCCGGATCGGGTATTGAACCGGTCGAGGTACTGGATTAAGGGTCAGTGGGTCATACCGGGGTGAAACCGGAGCTAAACCAGGACCAAACCAGTGAGAAATTGAAAATTTTAGACTTATAGTATAAAATTCTAAAGGAAAACTTTTAAATTTTTTTTTTTAAATTGTAACCCAGACCGGATCGGTTTACCAGACAGTTCGCCGGTTTCCGAGTCGGACCGGCCAGTTCGGTCCGGATTACATAACATTGCTTTTCCTTGTCCACTAAAAAAAAATGTCTTTTCCTTGATCCTATGCGCATTTTTTTTTATAGAAAATGAGAAGACATACCCTAGAGGCATTACTCTACTAACTCAGTATAAATATGCTGGTTCAATGCATCTTCTATAATTAAACAATATTAGAAGATATTAGCTCATTTGATTAAAAAGCACGCTCTAATTAGGTAATAATTGAAAGATTTACATATTTATGTGAGTCCTTTTATTGTTTCATCAATTAAAAAAATATTACTTTTAATTAAAGTTGTTAAACTCATGAGTTTAAACAAAATTGTGATAGAGATGTAAACTCACATCTCAAATTTATAATTTTACTTCTATCAATAAATAAATATTAAAAATATATAATTAAATATAAAAATAAAAACAATTTGGTTCATATATTTATAAATTCATATAATTAAAATTAAATTCATCAATATTCCTAGTTTGTCATACTCAATAAAGAATTTCTATGAAGTTGATATATGAATTCACTAGACATTATCAAATCCAAAAATTTAGACCACGCTTAAGAATGAGTTGAAATGATTTTATAAACTAGAAATACAAAAATGGTAAATTGGGTTAGTAAACTCGTGAGTTTAACTATACTTATAGCTAGCACGAGTTTAAGAGCTAATTGATGCAATTTTATAAATTATAAATGCAAAAATAGTAGACTCAATGAGTTAACTCTTGAGTTTAATAACAATACTTCTGATAGTCTTAAATGAATGAGTTAGAAAAGAAATTTACTTTCATGTTAAATGTAACAGTTTAATAGACTTTCTTTTTCAAATTTATAATTTTTGTTTTCTCAATTATTCCTATTAATTGAACTTATTACAAGGGTTTCTGTTAAATATAATTTCCAATACAAATTACTAGTATTAAACTAGTATTAGCAAACACGCATTTCTCACAAAATCATTAACTTTACTGATTTACTAAATTTCTATAAATTAATTATCTAACATTTAGGTTGAGGACTAAAAGAGTATAACAATCATGAGTTCATGACTGAGTTTATAATTCACATCGTAGCATCTAAATAAATTTTATATAAATTGTCTTATTCTTATCCTTACTTTACTCTCTTTTATTCAGTTCTCCTTGGGTATTGTGATATGTGCTTTAGATCCATTTGAGAGTTTTTTTTTTTTTTTTTATCAATCATTTGAGAGTATCTTAAGTGATTCATTTTTTGGACTAGTCAAAAGTAAATCCCCTTGCTTTCCAATTTCCATCGTCTTTAAACCTCCTTGTGATTTATGTGAAAAAACAAAAACAAAAGTTTTTTTTAGTCTCATAACATTTTATAATTCGGTGCTTAATAGTGATATTCAATTGATAATGCTAATAGTGAAAATAGGATTGGATCTAAATGAACAAAAAACATTTATACTAATGAAATCGGTGATATGTTGCCTTAGCATGGAATACTGAGTGCTTCTTTGGGATCATGGTTAGGCTCCTTAAAAGCGCTTATTTATGTAAATCGAAACAAAACTCATCTCACATATTTACTTCGTATACCTTAAATCATGATTAAAAAACTGTTTTTGAAGATTCCAATCGTTATTCCAAACAAACACTAATATAGATGCATATAAAAGGTTATTTACACGTTGTTATAAAGGTGTGCTACTATCTTTTAAAAATTTGGCTAAGAAAATTGAGTTTTATTAAAACCAAGGGATAAGTTGTAGCCGCGAAGGGACGAGTTGTACTTGTAGCTGCTAAAGTTAAACTAGGTTTTTTTTATGAGATAAATTATTTATTTTCATATATTTACACACAAAATCACTTAAAGTATGATGTTTCAATGAAGTTTTCATGGATAACACTTTATTTTTAAAATAATTTTGGATATATAATTCTAATAAAATGTTATGTACAATTTGTTTTATTTTTATTATTATTTTTTTGATCAAAATATATCACATATATAATATTCTAATAAAAATATATGTGAATGAATTTTAAAAATATTATCAATTAAATCATAGTAGTATATTTCATTGAACTATCCACACACAGTTATAGTATATTAAATGATAATGTATAAAAATATTAGTTAAGTTGGTTATTTAAAAAATGTATTAATTTCCTTTTTTATAAAAAGACAAGATAAAATTAAAGCAACCACGGTTTACAAATTACATATAAATAAAATGCTGAAATGAGACCTTAAAAAAAATCATAAAATATAGACTTTGATGTATGATTTCCTTAAGATGCCTATTTTAATTATTTGTATTGAAACTATCTCATTAATAAAATCTTCTTAATAGATTAAGATTTTATATTTAAGAAGATTATAAATTATAAACTCCTCAAAACTATGAAATATTTATTTTACACACTTCTGCCATGTCCACCTTTTAAAATAGTCACCTGAATGTTGAATGTTGCTGGGCAAACCAAGCATGAAGAAAGAAAGGGAAAAACCTACATTTTAATTCAAAAGTACAGTTATAGACTAATTATCATATAAGAATAAGGATAATGCAACAGTAAATAATTTTTAATTTCTGATTAACAGAGGATAATACATTTGGCTAGGATTAGCCGGAGAAATTGTAGATGGCATTGAACAGAGAGAGATGTAGGCTGATTCAACATTCAACAAAGTGTTGAAAATTAGGGTTCTGTTTTATTACTCTGGAATGGTCACAAGAGCTGGGCGCCAAGATTTCCTCAATAACGACCTGTAACGGAATCGCATCCAACCCGGTTTCGGTGACCCGAGTCCGTTAACCGAACCCACCACAACGGAACGGAACTCTCTAGATGCAAGCTTCTCGCTCTCGCTGATTTCAACGATTTGTCTCTCGCATTCTTTTTCTTCGTTTGGAAGTGACGACCCGAACAATTCTTTCAGTGAGTTCCTCCGCATCAAATCCTTACCGTTTTCTTCCTCCTCCGATGAATCCAGCACATGCTTCAGCTGAATCGTCGATTCTTTCCGGCGAGGTGCTCGGCTGCTTGTGCTCCTGCAGAGAAGCATCCGTAGGCTGGTTTTCCGGCGCTGAAATTGAACCAACGGGCTGGTCCTAGGGCTTCGCGTGGGGCTCTGAACGACGCCGCATTGCATTGCCAGGAGCTTGAATTTCTGCAGCGTCGCCATCTCACCGTGAGTCTCTTTCTCTCTCTCACTCTCTCTCTCTCTCTCTCTCTGTGTTTGTGACTGTGGCTATCAAAAATTGGTGGGAGACTTGGAATTATAATGTGAGGTGGTATTGGTGGTTATAAAGGGACAACGTGGATTGATTACTTCTAGGAGGGAAAATGGAATCTGTTTTGGGAATGGTTATTCATCTTTGAATTATTTGCTCGCGGCCGGATTTTGATTGGTTTGCTTCTTTTATTTCTTCTTCCTGTCTTCAAGATTACAGAGAAAGAAAAAGAGGTTCAAAAGCTAGAATGGCCAAAAAGAAAAAGGCAGAGCAGAAGTAGTGGGGTGCATTTTTTGACGTGGGTTTATCTAGTGGGAGAAACATACATGAATCTTCGTTAGTTCTTTTCAACAAGATCTTAACCTCAAATATAAAAGTAAAAATTAATATTGAAAATTCCCCCATGAAAGAATTTTGAAATCAATCAACTAAGAAGTTGAAAAATCAGTACAGCCAACTAAAAATCGCACTTAAAAAGTTAAAATACTTGCTCCCTCCAAATTTTTTTAACCAACTTCCACCTCTTCAAAAAAAAAAAAGAAGTAATAACTCTATACATTGGAAAAATACTCAAAATCTCGTTAACTTTACATTAAAATTTAACTATTTTCTAACTCTACCCTTATTTAATATATAATGTATCTCATGAGAATAAAATCTATACATCTATACAATAATAAATAAAGAGTAAAATTCTAGGTTCATATGAAAAAATTGATGAACTAACTTATAAAAAAAACATTATCTCTCTGTTTTATAAATAGGATAAGAGGAGTAGTTAACATTTAACGTCATTAAAAAAATATCTTCTCTCTCCATGTCCATCCTTATTGAATAATATTCATTCCAGTTTTTAATAAAAGATATATTTGGATACTTGATTTTGATTCTAAATATAAGATATAATTTTTATATCCGTTAATTTTTTCTTAATTTACCCCTATTGATGCTTTTTCAACAATAATCAAGGAAGAAAGGGAAGAAGGGAATTAAAAAAGATAACTAAGGTGTTTTAAAAAATATGTTATATTAACTAACTTTCTTAATCTAATCAAATTAAATAAATATGTTTTATATTAAGGACCGGTGGGAGTATAGCTGAATCACAAATAAATATAAAAATCTCGTTATTTTTTTTATTAAACACACTTTTGAAAAGAAAAACATCATTACTTACTTCTAGAAACCACCAAAATGTCCTAGAGTGTATCTTTAAATCTGGAAAAAGTAGAAAAATGCTTTATAATTTTGAAGCAAGAGTAGTAACTTCTAAAAACAGAACCGAGGTCCTGCTGAACCAAACCATGAAAAATATTTTTTTTTTACCACATAAGGAAGCTAGCTGGATAACATGACAAGCATTGAAGGGATAGTAGGCTTCGGCAGTTGACCAACTATGGTTTGTCTGGGTTGGCGTTTAGGAAGTAAGTTTTCATAAACTGAGATAAAACCTATTTCATATATTTATCCCGTATATTGTAAATCACGTTGTAAAAGCAGTTTCTACTATTAACTCAAATGGACACTATGACTTGGTGAAGCAAAAATTTGTGGATTTTCATAGGACATAGTCTCTTAGGGATTGTTTGATTTGAGTTATTTGAATAGGAGGAAAAATTTTTATGAGTTGAATTTTAAACAAATAGAGAAGTGAATGTTAATAAAATATAGATGTAAGATAAGACTAAACAATAAAAAAAAAGCTTTTAACTCTGCTTTTATAATTTTTAAAAAAATCAAACTCAAAAAAAATTTGGAAAAAAGACATATAAATACCATTTGAATTATAAAAAACCCAAAAAGTCTGTTAACATATGGAAAAGACAAATAAGTCTCAAGGAACTATTCTGAAATTTTACAATATTGTGTTTTTATCAAAATGCCCATCAATTTTTTTTTTTAAAAAAGAAAGTTCCTTTGCAGGTGCCAGAGCTCTGCCAACCTGTAGGCCTTTGGCTGTCGGCTGCCAGAGTTTCGGTGACAACTTAAGTAATGAGATTGATTACGTTAGTATAGGGATTGACTACTTGAACTCCATAAACTCTATCCGGAGTTGTTAACAAGTTAAAGGTAATGATAACTTGAGTATAACAATTGATAACTTGCACTCTTGAGGTTGTTAATGGTGATACTCAAGTTTTCACTGCCTTTATTCAACTTCTTAACGACACTTGGTAGGGCTTAGGAAGCTCAAGTAGCCAATCCTTATACTTTAGTAGTAAATCTCATTACTCATGTTGTCACCAGAGCTCCGGCAGCTGGCCGTCAAAGGCCTGCCGGCGGGTTGGTGTCGGACAGTGGAGCTCCAACACCAGCGAGAGTTCTTTTGGTTTTTAAGAAAACCTTGAGGGGCATTTTAATAAAATCACAATATTTCAAAATTTCAGAGTAGTCCTTTGAGACATATTTATCCTTTTCATGTGTTAACAAACTTTTTAATATTTTTTTTAATTCAAATAATATTTATTTAAAATTTTCCCTTAAAATTTCCCCTCCCCTCAGCATCAAACAACCCCTTAGGTTATCCCTAGGTAGTAAGTTGATTTACTCGGACTAGAGCCGGTAATATAGGTCCAACCCGCGGGCTCAACCCGTGAGCCCGCGAGTTTTGACGGGTTAGGGTTGGGAAAATCCCAACCCGCAAAAATGAGGGCCGCATAGGCCTGCACCGCATAACCCGCGGGTTGATGCGGGCCAGCCCACGGGTTGGCGGGTTGGCCCATAAAATTTTTTATTTTTTATTTACATATAATAATTTTACAAAACTTATAAGTTTTTCACTCCTATCTTGATACCTCCCAATCCAAAGAGAAAAAATCTTAACTTCTTCCCTTCTTCTTTAAATAAAATTATTATATCTTGGTTGCTTGAGGATGAGTTTATGTTTTGTTTATAAACTTTAACAAATTTGATAATTTTATCTCTTAAATTGTAGATTATATTTTTAAATTTTTATAAGAGAAATATTGATACTAGGAAGGTAAATTTAATTATTTATGTATATGTGTCTCATATTTTCAATCCTCTTTAAAAAATATGAATTTTTTTTTTTAAAAATGTGAGCCTGCGGGCTGGCCCGCAACCCGCACACTACAGGTTAGGGTTGGCATTTTGCCAGCCCACAACCCGCGGGCTGGCCCATATTTCCAGCTATAACTTGGACATTGTCACATTGACCAAGGAAGGTGAGGGGCAATACATTCTTACTGAGCTTAGCTTCCTCCAAAATGAATTTCTCTGTCTGATGGGGCCTAATATTAATTAAGTTTTTTTTAACAACGAATATTATTTAATTAAGATGGTTAAACTGATTAGTGATTACTTTGACATGTTCTTCATTGTTTCCATTTCTTGATATACATGTGTGTTGATATACATGTGTGTGGTGAGTATATCATTTGAATGGTTCATATGAGATTTGAAAATGAACCAAGAGTCTCCTTATTTTATCTTTGTAATTTAAAAAAAAGCTAAATTGTTAGAAAATAGCCTAATCTATCCTTGGTGTATTAGGCCCAATCCCAATAGGATTGGGGTTAAAGTATGAATAATATAAAAGTTTGGGTTGATATATGTGATAGTTCTCAATTATTATAAGTCATATTATTTGAGCGATAGAATAGGACTCTATAGGTGGCATTGTTTCACTGATACAATATGTCTCTTAATCAAAATGATATGTTGTCTCTCTAATGAAAGAATATGTTAGTAGAGAGGAAGGGGTGCGTAGAACACTATAAATAAATGTAAGGGGTTTAGTTGTAAGGTACTTGAATATAGATATTCTGACACACTGATTCATTATTCCATCTACTACATTTCTCTCTCTTCTTCTTCCTGTTGTGTGTGTATTTACTATACATCATAATCGCTTATGCAACTGTTATCCAATTGGCGTAGATATTAAAGATTAAACGGTCGTACCCCAGGTACACCCAATATTCTTTCATAAATATCATTTATTTTATAAGCTACAAATTATATGATTGATATAATTATATCTTTTTTTCATAATTTAAATTAAAAATTACTAAATTCTAATAAAACATAGGTTAGAAGATTATCAATTTATCATTAATCTAGATTTTACATGTATTAAAATAAAAAATATTTAAAATGTAGAATTAGCATAACTGTAAATTTCATCATTTAGTTAGTTTCAATATGACCATCTAGTAAAGCAAATATTTCACAAATCACATGCTTGGTTGCAATTTTTTTTTCCCGTTTAAGCTTCACAACCAGCCACTTGAAGCTATTTCACTTTTTAAATAATAATGATGAGGTAAGGTATTAATAAAGGTACAGAGTTCAAACACTTCTAATTAGATGGCATTGGCTATAGGAATGGCATAACATCATTGTGCTCTATCGAAAATCATATGTTTAGATAAATTATTAACCAATGGATCTCACTCAATAACCTCTTCGAGTATTCGTTTTGGTCTTCCTCTATCTTATTTCAAAGGACTCTATACATCTTGATTGACCCTGTCACTAGCGTATCCAATAACCTTTTTTGAACGTGTCCAAATCACTTCATATAATTTCTACCATTTTCTCCTCATTTCCAACTATTACGTATCTTATACTTTCTTATATGATCACACATCCATCTCAACTACTCCCACTTTATATTCATGTCCCTTTAAATTCTAGCAGTCATCATCATATAACATTGATGGTCTTATAGCTGATCGCCCTTGCAAGTGTATGGGATTGATGTAGTAATAATCCCAGAGTATTCTGAGGTCGTACCCATAGGGAAGTTATAATTTACTAATTCAAATGAGATTTGAGTAAGAAGAAGAGCAATTCTAAGAATCTAACAATCAATTAAAATATTGGGGTTGAGGATTTCACCTACAGGTTGCTAATCTCTGTTATTTGTGTTAACTCTTTTATTAATTATAGTGATAGCTATTCTTAAAGTGTCCTAATATTCTTCCAAATTACTAGTCCATTTTTAATTAATGTTGAGTTCGTTCCCACGACACTCACACAACTAATTAAACCCTGAAGCTATAGTTTTTAGGGAAAATTGCAATAAGGGACCTTTGTAGCAATTTAATGTCAAATAGCCCCCAACAAATTCTGAAATATCACTGTAGGATTTTGGGAGTAAAATGAAATTAATTTTTATGGTAAAATAACATGATTTCCCTTATCCATTTTTTTAAAAAAATAGTCAACTTTTATGGCAAAAAATGGTAAGCTTTTATGGCCCTTGGAAGCCGGCCGATCAGCAGCTGGAGCTCTTCTGGCTGGAAAATAAATGTCTGGCCACGAGGCCAAGTGGGGGTTCTATAATATCCTGAATTTTGGTCTAGAAACTTGAGAATAAGTCTGAATCAGACTACTAAGCCATTTTAGCAAGAGTTCCAAGAATGTCTGAGAGATAGAATGATTTTCAGGGACTATATGATTCAGCCTTCCGGGTAGAGAACAAGTCTCCGGATTATATGAGGGCTCAGTGTGTATGGTTAGTCGAAGAAATATACCCATGCAGGTACTTTAGTACATGTGGCACCCTCAGAAGATAAGGGCACACTTGACGTCATTTTGATGGCACACCCAAGTACATGTGGTGCCATGTGGGTCCCACATGTAACTTACCGACATTTAGTAATCGGTGTGTTGAGTGTGTAATTGGTCGAATAAAATATACCGGCACATAGACACATGACGTGATCTGATGCCTCCACCGATAAAGTAGCTTTAGTGTGTGTTTAGGTAAGCCCCGAACCGTGGTTTCAAAAGCCATTTTCCGCAAATTAAGACAAAACTCCTTTCACATACTTACCTCGTAAATCGTAAAAGCTATTCTTCAAAAACTAATCCAAACACATAATTAAAGTAACTTTAATAAAGTAGCTTTTTGAAAAGTGGCTTTTAGGTATGTGTAATAAGAAGTTGCCAACTAGCGCTTGCTTTTGGGTTGGCCCAATGAGAAGATGCCACCTAGCTCCTTCATAAAGTGGCTTTTGTGATGGCACCACCATGTCCCACCATCATTATATCCACTTTTTGACTTTTATGTTAGCACTCTTATAAGCGCCACCTAGCCCCATTAGTTAGGGAAATTCATCGATCTTCGGTCCGGTCACATGATTGACTTTCCCCGAACACAGAACACGGGAGTTGGTGAAAATCATCAGGCCTCTCTTCCCTTGACTCATTGAAGTCGGCCAAGGCCTAAAAGGAAGAGAGAGAACCAAATTTTTAATAAGGGACACATGACACCATAAGATCTCGACACATGTAGAATTACATTCCAACACCCATTTAATCCGTATTAATTCGGTCAAGGCAAGAAGAGGAGGGGAAAAATAGAGAAAATCAAAGGACAAAGAAAGAAGAGAGAAGGTCGAGAAAATCTAAGTGTCCTTGAGGAAAGAGAAAGTGATTTTGCCCGATTCAAGTCCGAATTAGGGTTTCTGACCGATCGAGCCTACAAAATCTTCTTCTATTAGTTGAAGGCTACGATTCTACGATTTCGTATTCTTGATTAGAGGAGTTTTGTGCTGCCTCTAATGTTGAGGTGTTTCCGAAATCAAGAACGGACTATGGCACCTGATAGAGGTAAGCGTTAGCTTCAATTTGAATATAATATTTCGATGTTTTGTTAAGTTTTTGGAGGTCATACTTCTGCCTTAGGGTTTCGGCCAACATGAGGAATTATGACTTTAATGATATTATGATTATGAATATGATGTTAAACAAGAGTTAAAGATGATAGTTCATAAGTTTTGTGGTTAAATTTGCAAGAAATCACCTTGTGGTGATTTAAGGTTAGATTCGGCCAAGCATGAATCTGAGGGAAGGAATGTGATTTTGGTAAATTTTAGATTTTTAATGAATTCTACATGCAAAATTATATGGAAATGACTTATGGTTATAATTTTTAGATGTTTAGATATAAAACCCTAAATTTGAAATTTAAGTAGTGCTACCAGATTGCGTTCTTCTGGGTGACAGAGGGCTAGTGGCGCGATTTTGGATGACTAAATGTTGCCCAATGATCATGATATTTTCAAGATTGATAGTAGATGTCTTAAGATTTAAATTGATATATAGAATGTGTTATTTGGGTTAGTATATTGTAAGATATGATGTGTTAAAGTTAGGTATTGAATCTGGAATACTTTCTATGGCTGCGAAGATTGTTTGAGATTTCTGAAATTTTGTATTTATAACTGGCAGTATGAGATATTTTTCCTTCAAAGGGGACTTAAAGAGCTTCGAATAGAACTTTGAATTACCCCATTTGGAGTTTTCTAGATTAAGTTATGAATTTTCAAAATTGATCGATGAAATTTGGCGTATTAGGGTTAACCTATGAATTTGTGGGATTTGAGGTAAATTGTGACAAGTATGGGTCCAAAGAATAGAGACATATCTTAGAACATAATGTGACCACAATAGATACCCAACTTATAAGGGACTAAAACACATAATGTGTTAGACATAAAATGAGGAAAGTTATAAAGATTATATAAAAGAGACAAGTCATTTGTAATGATTTGCTATCATGGCTCTAATAATGTGATTGTGTATCTAGGGTTATGAGATGTCAAGGAAGAGGAAATGGAAGACTTTACAAGCAACTACAATGGTTGGAAGAAAAGGGAACAAGAGGAGGATATAGGAATAAAAGGTAGTAAACTTACCTAACTTGTGTGTATTTGATATGTATGCTTGTGTGTTATGTGTATGATTGCTTTGTTTGATCATGTAAAGCATATATAAATGATTGAATCTCTATTTCTATTTATGCTATAGCCATGAGTATGTTGTGTGAAACATTAAGCACACAAATATGTCATTATGTGAGCATGAATTTATATAAGGCAAGCATATCATATACTAAGCATTTATTTTAGATGTATTTTGATATTGTTTGCTACTGAAATTCTCCCAAATCTCACCCTCCCTTACCCAACCATATTGGTATGTTGAGCACGTAGGTGGAACACTTGAAGATGTTCATAAGGAAAAATGTGACAGAGTTGAAGATTGATACATGATAATCGGTTATATATGAATTATCATGTGACCAAATGAATAGTGCCCCAAGAATAATTGAGTAAGTTTTTTTGTTGAGCTTTAATTATTGATTCTCCTAATTTGTAAGGCTTCCAAACGTGTAATAACGGGGTCTAAAAGATAGGTGTTACAGGTTTGAACCTTCCCGCTCTTGGTACTACAAGAGTGGCAATATCACTAGGCTAGCAAAGGCTTTTAGGTGATAATGCAAGAAAACGTATATCTAATAATCTTATATCCCTACCTACTTTACAACATAGTTAACAAGTGTCTTACACATCATGAACAAATGGAATATTTTTATTAACAAGATAAATTAATTTCTTAAGAAGATCAAATTTGAAAGTGTCCTATATATCATGAGCAAGTCGGATAGTCCTATGAACAAGTGTGATAACCTTATGAACAATATAAATTAATTTCTCAACAACTACTCATTTGCAAGTGTTTTGCACTTAATGAATAAGTGAAATAAACCTTTGAACAAATTTTAATAAAAATTTAAATTAATTAATCTTATTCCAAAAATTATTTTAAAATGTAAAAATTCATAATGTAGAATCAAGAAGTGGTAAAGACTATGAAGGGACAAGCAATATCTAAAAATTAATTACGTGTTATTTGATTTTGATTGAACTTTACGATGATTTCCTATGAATTAGTTAATTAATATAACTTGGTTAATTTAACTGAAATTATTCTTTTTTCCCCCAAAAAAATTAATTTATATATAATTAGTTTATTTAATTAGGAGATAAGATTGTTCTACAAAAAATTCAAAAGGTATTTTAAAATAAAAATTAATTTTTTATCAAATAAATAATATTCTATTTGTTCATAGTTCTATTCCACTTGTTCATGAAGTGCAAGACGTTTGTAAATGAGTAGTTGTTGAGAAATTAATTTATCTTGTTCATAAGGTTATCCCACTTGTTCATAAGACTATTCGACTTGCTCATGATGTATAAGGCAATTGCAAATTTGATCTAATTAAAAAGTTAATTTATCTTGTTAATAAATATAGTCCACTTGTTCATATGGTCATTCCACTTTTTTATGATGTAAAACATTTGTTAATTATGTTGTAAAGTAGGCAGAGATATAAGATTATTACATATATATTTTCTTGCATATATTAGCTAAAGGGCTTTGGTAGCCTAGTGGTATTGCCATGTTTGCGTTGCCAAGAGGGGGTGGGTTTGGACCCTCACTTGGTCCTATTGTTGGACATTTATTTTCCAGCTGCTAAGAGGGGGTGGGTTTGGACCCTCACTTGGTACCATTGTTGGACATTTATTTTCCAGCCACCAAAGCCCCAACTGTCAGTCAGTCGGCATTAAGAGGCTATTGTCGGAGCTCCGACGCTTGGTTGCTCGCCGGTGGCCGGAAAATGTTGACCATTTTTCTTAAAAAAATGGGTAGGGGAAATCATGGTATTTCACCATAAAAATTAATTTTATTTTGCCCCCAAGGTCTTGCAGTGATGTTTCAGAATTTGTTGGGGGGCTATTTGACATTAAATTGCTAAAGAGGTCCTTTACTGAAATTTTCCGTAGTTTTTGTCACCACAAATATTTATAACTATACCTACCCTAAATAATCTGTGTCTATTTCTCTAGATCTAGGTTCTCCCTTCATCTTTCAGTCCATCAAGATTACCCATATATTAGATTCTATTGGTGGCAAGCCAGAATAAATCATGTGAAGATCAAGAAAAATAAATATAATTAAAAAAAAACTAAAATGTACTCATAAATGGAAACTAGTTTTCTTGGTAAGCAACATCCTCTTCCAATTGAGGAGTTTAGAAGCTCATAGAGAAAATATTGCTCCTAAATTCTCAGGGTAGTGATTGTGTGACAAGAGTAGCCCAAGAGCCATTATTTATAGAGGAAGTTACCACTCTGGTCCTATTTATAAGTCCCTTTAAACTAATTCTCACATACCAAGGAGATTTAGTTAACTCATTAACTATGGGCTAAATTTCCAGTTTTGCTCTTATCTATGATTGGTTCCAAAAATCTACATGAATAAATTCCTTTTGTTTATTGCAATTAATAGGGGTAAAAAGGTACAAAATGCATTTACTACCCTGAAAATGAACTTATAAATAGAACCTAAGTTTTTGGTCAAAAAGGACTTATAAATAGGACCAAAGTGGTACTTCTTGGTAGGGATGAGCAAAAAACTCGGTGGTCCAGGTAACCTAGTCCAACCCGACCTAGTCTAGTGGAAAAAAATTGGTTTGAAACATCTTCTACCAGACCAGACCAAACTGGTCTTCTCAGGCCGGACTGGACGTCGGACCAATGCCTTAGACCCCTTAGTTTGGTCCAGTCTAGCCCAAGCGGTATTTTTGTTATTATTATTTTTTTAAAATCAACCACTTTTTTTTTGGACGAAAGGATAATTCCATTATAATAAAACTAAGTACAGACACAAAACAGGCCCTGAAATTCAAAAACTGAAACAAAAGCCAGCAGGCAAGAAGAACTACCAGAACAAATAAAAAGCTAGGACAAATGCTTAAACCTTATGGATTAAAGGTGAGAAGGCTAACTTTCATTCCACCATGATTAAAGGAAAGAAGCAATAGAGGGTGGTTGTCCAAGGACATGCTCTCCTGAGCCCACCCCCTTTGATGCCAATGCTGCGAAACTAAATACAACTTCCAAACACCTTCTACATTAGAAGGGTAACAAAATAAATGGAACTTGAGAACAAATTCCATAGCATCAGTAATTATGGTAGAATAAAGCCAGCATCCATCACAGACAAAATTAATCCATGGAGAAAGGCAATAATAAAACCAAATAGACCCCCGTGCAAGGAACCTCGGAAGCCCCTTGCCACCATCGCCGATTGATTGCCCATGGAGGGCCCGGAAGAGGATGGTGCCTCGACAAACCCTAGGAGAACCCCTAGACTTCACACGCACAGAGGCGCGACTCTCCCCTTGTATCTAAAAGAATTAACCACTTAAACTTGAACACGGTCACTAGGTCACACACTCACACATCACACTCTTCTTCACTCTTCAGATTTAGATTGTAGAAGCCTCTGGAACCTTAAGTCATTCACTCCAGTCTCGGCATCTCTGGTCTCTATCTTGTGTCCTCTTTGGCTCTTCCAGGTGCCTCTTCTCCTCACCTCATCAGTCACGTCTCAGTCCGTTGGCGCCTCAGCAGTCACCACGATTAAGGTAAGTTTCCCGTCTCCTAAAAATGTGCCTTTCGATTACTCTACTCTCTGCCATTTGGGTTTTCGATTACTCTATTCTCTTCCTTCCAAGTCCTTCTTTAACCTCGTCAGCTTCTCTACCCCAAACTCACTCAATCACCGAAACCTTGACCCTTTTGAAGTTTGTTCCCACAACTGCAACCCTTTCTCCACTTTAGAAAAAGCCATGGCAAAAATAAGCTCAGTTAAGACGACGAGAGGGATATGAATGGCCAAAACATGAAGTGAGATGTGTAATCAGATAGGCTATTCAAAAATTTGAAAAAAAATTTGACTACGGATCCTTCCGTGAATCTTCATCAAGAGTCTCCCAATCTCACCTTTAGAACTTGAAGGCTCCACAATTATATATATTTTATGTTTAGGGACTTCTTTCATTCTTGCTTTTTGAATTTGATCGCGCCCTCCTATACGTCTAGACCTCCTCCACGCCTTAGCTAGTAAAATTTTCATGAATTTAAGTTCCAACCATTTTCCTTTCTTGACCACGAAATTGAATTTCATGTTTGTGGATATCTTTTTAAGACTAAGATTATGTTCTTTTTGCGCTGCTTGATGAATTTATTTTTGGATTGTTGTTTATTATGTGGAGCTCGAATAAAGATCTCAATTTTGTGGCCAATAAAATGGAGATGTCATGGTCTTGTTATCTTCCTTTGCTTTTTGGAGAAACATGTTTCAATTTTGTGGCCAATAAAATGGAGATGTCATGGTCTTGTTATCTTCCTTTGCTTTTTGGAGAAACATGTTTCAACTAGGTCCTGTCCAGGCAATCCATTGGATCAGGTCTGGTCTAACCTCAGCTCGAGCTTGTGCTGGATCAGACCCGACCTCGAAATGTCTTGTACAGCCCAAGGCACTATCCATATCAGACCTTGGGTTGAGGCCAACCCCATCTAATCTGATCCATGATCAGTCCTACTTTTTGATATGGAATTCTTTAATATATCCATATAATAATATATGATATCTAATTTGATTTATGTTACACATCATATCTTTTCATGTTTTTGAATCTTGGACCCCAGTCAATCAGCCCTCAATATTTTGTGGACATTACGAAATAAGACCCCGTCTCTTCAGGTAACTTCTGCATAAGATTTCATCTTCTCTTAGTGTTTTGGAGAAAATCACAGTTGATGACACCATGCCTTCAAAATATCATTTTATCTAAAAAAAAAAGAGATTTATGAATAGATTTTGCAGAAATATTATTTTTTATCCTCAAAATTAGATTTAGGGGAAATATATATAAAATAAATTAAATAGATGTAAAATATTTATAGATTTGATCTATTATAATTCAAAATCTAGATTTATTTAATTATAAAATATGCATTTATCAATAACAATGCGATAAAACTTCCCTTTTATCTTATTAAGCACTTTCCTATTAAAAAAAACTCTAATAGATCTTCTCTATTTATACCACCAAGCTTGAATTCGATGCTTAACATCTACACCATCAATTTCACCATCTTGTTGTATAATTAATCCCAAATATCTAAACTTTGTCACTTGTTGAATGACTTGCTTGCTAATTTAACCTCCACATTATTTTCCACTTATCTCTTATCAAAATTGTAATCCATATAGTTTGTTTTGCTCCTACTCAGGCAAAAATCATTTGACTCTAGAGTCCTTATCCACATCTCAAGGTTAGAATTAATATCCTCTTTTGATTCAGCCAATTGAACCATATATATCAGCAAAAAACATGTAGTTATATATCTCTTCTTTCATAAGTTCAGTTAGAACATTTATCACTAGATTAAACAAATAAATACTCAAAGTTGATCCCTGACATAGGCTAATCTTCATAGAAAAGTTCTTCGTCTCACATCCAAGCGCCATAACACTAGTTTTACGCCCTTATACATGTCATGAATGACTTTGATGTATGCAACATGCAACTCCTTCTTTTCCAAGGCTTTCCAAAGTACATTTGTCTTGTACACAGCCATATGCATTTTTCAAGTCAATGAAAACTGAATGTAAGTCCCTCCCTTTGTTCTGATACTTTTCCATTAGACCTCTTAGTAAATAAATGGCTTTTGTAGTAGACCCTCTCAGCATGAACCAAATTGGTTATCAGAAATATCAGTCTCCAATCTCAACCTGTGTTCAATCATTTTTTCCCAAAATTTCATTATTATGACCCGTAAGCTTAATATCTTTATAGTTTGTGTAATTCTAAATATCTCATTTATTTATAAACATGGATTAGAGTACTTTTTTTTCAATCTTTAGGCATTTTCTTGAATCGTAAAATCTTATCAAATAACTTAGAAAGCCCCAACAGACCTTTTCACTTAAATATTTCTAAACTTCAATAGAAATACCATAAGGTCTAACAGTTTTACCAATTTTCATTTTCTTAAGAGCTTTTTTAATCTCATCAACTCGAATCCTACGGTAAAATGATAAATTGAGTTCACCTTCTCGAGATGTCAAATCCTCTAAGTCACAAGTGGACTCTCCCCTTCCATAATTGAACAACTTGTAAAAGTAAACTTTCCACATATTCTTAATATATCTATTAGCAACCAAAACTTTACATTCTTCTTGATGCTTCTAAATTTTAAATAAGCACCGCAAGTGTACGGGTTGTAGAATAGTATAATAGCAAATCAATGTCATCTTACAGAGATTCAAGATAATTGATAATTAGGCATTAGAATTCTCATTTTCATTTAAGTTGAGTAAATCAAAGAAAAAAATTGAAAGACAATTTAAACAAATGTAAATATATATATATATATATATATATATATATATATATATATATATATATATATATATATATATATAACGATTTAAAGATTTCAGCTGATAAAAACAACTTAGAGTGGCAAATTCCCTTTTCAAGTCTTAGAGCATATATTTACCCAAATAAAAGCATTTAATATTAATTTGTTAATCTAGAGTATTAATGGATATAAATATCTCCCGATCACTTATACCTCTCTTTCAAGTAAAAATTGTTATTCCTAACTAATTTACTCAAGAGGTAATAAATATCCAAATTCAATTTAATAGGATTATATGGGTCTAATAGGTATATTCCTATCATATTGGTAAATTAGAATAATTTCTAATCTCACATTACTTAATCTTATAATCTAATTAAGATCTCTCCCCCAAGGCTAATCTAAATTTCCCAATTTCATACATAGTGGTGATCAAATACTAAGTAGATAAAATAATATAAAATTAAGTAAACAAAAATTAACATTAAACACAATTAAATGGTTCAAACATACTTAAACCCTTGAATTAATTCATAATTCCTTGGTTAAAAGAGAATCTGGCCACACATTGCTTTAATTACAATCGCAGCAGCAAATTTCAGATTCAACAGTATAATAGAAAGGAATAAGAAAACTAAACACTGTACGAATTGTCTCCCTTCTCTTTACTGTTGATCCCAAAAGAAATTCCCAGAAACAGAGCAGCTTCCAAACTAATCGCCGCAGCAAGATAAGGGAGATCGCTGAAGCTGCATCTGCTTTGATTGAAGATGAGGATAAATATTCGTTCTCCACAGTTCGCGGCTTGCTCACGATCAGAAATGAAGGGGCAGATATATGCCTCACCGCCGCTCTCTCTTTGCTTTCCGATTCAGCGATGATGGAAGGAAAAGCAAGAACCGTAGCTCCATCCGTCTATCTCCTTCCAAATCGCCTCTGGTTAAGCTCGTCTAGTTTTGTTGCCTGCTGATCCGAAGAAGAGAGCGCACAGTGAAGTCAGCTCCTTCCTCTCCCGTGCCTCCCCTTCAAAACCAGCCGCCCTCTGTGTCTATCCCGTGGCTTGCTTTAGGTCTCCAATTGGATATATATATATATATATATATATATAATTATCCAGCCCAACAACGACGCCACTTCACTTTCCTTGGTCTCATATCATACTCACTCAAAATTCCATCTAAAAGCATGGCTGCGACAAATGCTGCACGGAGAAAAAGCAAATAGACCAAAACGAAAATAATGATACCATAATAATAATAACTAATATTTTTGTTCTCTTTTTTTTTAGCTTTTAATTCGTATTATTTATTTATTTTTTATATTTAACTATTTATATTCTAATTTAAAACTAAGATCTTTAAAATGAAATCCCTAAATAATGCACCAATTACTTAGATAATTATTCTTTAATTATCTTCAAAATTTACTTTAAATGTATAAAATATGAAGAGTTATCATTCGTCATTTATACACCTCAGTTGCTTAAAGTCTCATGGTTTTCTCTCCTTTTATTTGTAATCTTTTAAATCTTACTCTTTCTAGCCTCTAACTCCTTATATATCTTAGAGTTATGAACACTCCTAATATAATAAAAAAAATTACTGAATAAAACGATAAGTAATTTTTACATGTCTTAGAGTCATGTGCATTATCTACAAAGAACTCTCAAGTCACATTCAAGAATGTATCAAAGAAAAAGCAAAGCATTCTGTCACGTCGTAGAATACTAAAATCAGTTAGATAATAATGAAAATACAGTTCACACCAGACCAGCCAAGGGCTGCACTTGCAACTGATTAGAGCAAACAGAATTGTAAGGCAAAAGACCCGTCATTATTATGCTATTTCATGACTAATTAAAGCTGATAATAAAAGAATATCAAACATACACATTTTCTAGATGCTCAAGATCATCCTTCCCATTTTCAATTTTCTGCAGAAACTCCGTTACTTCATCCATAGAACTTCATGACAAGTATACGAAGTTTTGAGATTCTGAGAAGAAAAAAAAAAGAATCCCAACTCGTATCTCATCCAACACAATAATATTGTCCTTCAAATTTAACAGATGAAGAATTTTTTTTTTTTAACAAAAGAATTCAAAAGTTCCTTTACTTATGTTTCTTCTTTTTGTGTGTTTTAAGAAGCCTTAAAAAACATAATATAACATTTATATTATAAATTAGAATTCAACACATTTTAAGACCAAACAAACTCCAACAGTACTCTACATCAATTTAATCACCAAATATATAAAATATAATCTTTAATCTTTTTTCATAATAGTCAACACTGCAATAGATAGTTACAAAACCAAGCCATAGTCCCTAAGAATAAACAAACCTAGCCACTTATCATTTCATTAAACTAAAACATAAATAATCCAAACCCAATATCACTAGTCTAATATTCCTAATTAACTAATCAGATCTCATCATATTCCTACGTTAATGTAATGTCATCAGATTTCTTATTCCTTCCCACCTCTTCCTCCTCAGCAGACAAATCCTTTCTGTTTCCTTCATCTTCCTTCTTCTTCTTTTCTTCTTCTCGCTTTCTGCTTCTCGCCTCCTTGGCCATTTCAAGAGCTTCAATCAACCTCTTCAAGCAACTCTCATTGTCATACTCCATTGACTTCGGCATCAGATTCTCAGCAACATCAGCCGGCGTCATCTCCGCCTCCTTCAACAATCCCTCGATTCTCCCAAACAAATGGTGGCTCTCAACATCCAAGAAATTCTTCGCAAGCACCTTGAAACCTTCATAGTAACAGTACGATAACTCAATATGCTTATCCATTCTTCCTCTTCTTATCAGAGCAGGATCCAGTTTGTCCACATAATTAGTTGTAAACACAATGATCCTCTCTCCTCCAAGAGCCGACCAAATCCCATCAATGAAATTCAACAAACCAGACAGAGTTACCTTACTGTTGTCATCATCTTCATCTTCTTCCTCCGGCTTCTTCTTCTCCTTCTTCTCCTTTCTTTTCTCAGTAAGATTCAGAGAGCAATCAATATCTTCAATCACCATTATTGATTTGCTTTCAATTCCGATCAAGAGCTTCCTGAGCATCATGTTGTTCTCCACCGACGTCAGCTCTAGATCGTAGATATCGTAGTTCAAGAAGTTTGCCATGGCGGCGATCATGGTGGATTTTCCAGTCCCAGGAGGACCATAGAGTAAATACCCACGCTTCCATGGCTTAGCCATCTTGGCATAATAGTCCTTGCCATTTTTAAACTTAACAAGATCCTTCACAATCTCCTCCTTCTTCTCTGGATGTAAAGCCAGAGAATCAAAACTCGCAGGGTGCTCGAAGAGGACATGCCTCCACTCAGTACTTGTGAGAAGATTAGATCCCCTTCCGGGAAGGTTCGTATAAAGCTTGATTTTTCTGTTTCTTGCCGCAATAGCCTTCCCTTCTTCAATTATATGACTCAGATACTGACTTGTGATTAGATCTCGATGACGCTTGGGAAATGTAAGATTCAAAAACATCTCATGGGATTTGACTACGGAAACCCACCAGATGTTAATGCCGTGAAACTCGTCGGAGATCTCTTCGTTGTGGTCCATGGTAAGAACCAGAGGGTGTTGGGCGTTTCTTAAGAAATGGCCTTTGAGTCTGTTGGCTCGCCGGCAAGAGTTGTCGCTGAGATAGGTTTGGATGGCAGAGAAAGCTAGGCGGTCGCCTGAGTATTCAGAGATGGAGATTTGGACGTAAGGAGAGAGACGAGAGGTGAGTCTGTTGGTGTAATCTCGAAGATAGCCATTGATAAGAGCAAACGGAGGGAAGCTTTTAAGCATGGCGGACAGAAACATGAGGGTGCCCATGAATGAACCTAGTTGAGCCCATAACGTTGTCATTTGCATGTTCTTGTGTTGCTTCATTACTCTGCAGAAACTTTATTGTTGTTGTAAGAAGATGATGTAACAAAGATGAGCAGTACGTAGTAGTATATATAGCCTGCTCGTTTAGCTTCAATGTCCTTTGAAAATAAGTTGGAATGAGCAATATGCGTTTTTCTTAATAGTGAAGAGATGGGAAGAGAAACATGTATACTTACAGGTTCGGATCTGGGTCGAGTCTCCAAAGTCTCCGAAATGCTCACACAGAATTTAGGCTAATAGAAAGAATAAGAGTAGGGAGAGATGTTCTGAAAACCCTTGAGAGAAAGGAGTCACCCATATGTATAAAGTTAGGTTTGGTAGATATTTTATTAAATATGATAATATCATATATCATTATCTATTCAGATTATATCTAGATATATTTGTTAGTTGATCATATAAGGGATATTCTAGATATTACTAGTTTATTATTTGATTATTATTTTTTTTGGATAAAATATCTTTTGATTGTGACTCCCACATGATTTGGATAATGATTTATGGTTTTGATAGAAAAATAGATTGTGGAAAATTATTAAGGACTTAAGTCCCCCAAAAAAAATCCGGGTTTTGGCTTTTGAAATCCTCCAAGCACATACCACTATTACGAAAAATATTCTGCTATACCAATATCCCATTGCCTCTCTCTCTTTCTCAAAAAAGAATAAAAAACAACAGAAAATATTTGGCCTTAATAGTTTGTGAAAGAAAAGCAATATATTTTCATGTTTTTTATTAAGATGTTTCAATATATTTTATATAAATTAAATATCTTGAATACTAATATATATTAATTTTATAAAAAAAATTAATCATAGACTAAACTATTCATATTTATGCATGTTTCCAAATATGAAAAAGGAGCCGGCATTCAATGGAATAACCCTTTTATAATATAAAGCCTAGCCCTTAAGCTAACAAATTCGGGCCAGCCAGCAAGCCTAAACGGGCCACAATTAAAAAATAGCACAAAGCACAATCTAATCGCATAAAACTCTTAAATAATAAAACGAAGTAATATAAACTACTTAAAGGAAGCATTTATTGCTTTTGAACTAACATTGTCACATAATTATAGAAGACCTCTGAAATATGCCAATTTTTAATTCTATGATTTAAGCAATCATTGGAGGAAATTAATTTTTGATAATTGAAATGTACGCTGTAATCACTTGAGTTGGGAGAATTTATTCAAAATAGAATTTAATTTTAAGAACCTAAATCAAATAATAAATTTTGGAGAGAGAGAGAATTAAAAAAAAATTATATGTGATTAAATAAATGTATTTGAAATATTGTTTTTAAGAAAATATTATGATAATCATTTAAAGATTATCAAAGTTTTATTTAAGCAAGAATATATATATAACTAATCAAGGATTTTTTTTTGACCGAAATCAAGGAGTTTGAATCTTAGGAGAGTGGTATAAAATTTATAAATAGAAATAATACTAACAATAAAAAAGGAATAAAGGAAAGTAAAAGAGAAAAAGAGAGAGAAAGGTTTGATAAAGTGAAAAATAAAATTATACTAAAAAAGAATCAATAATCACCCCATAGTCATACTATTGATTTTCTTAGTTTCTCTTCTTTTATTTTTCAGTTTTGATGTAGGAAAAATTAAGGCTTGATATATTTTTGGATCTTTGAGGCTTCTAGTTTACTACTATTATATTTAAGCTAATAATGAGGTTGGAATAAGAATTGTTGGTTTAGATTTTCACTTGAATGGTTAATTTGAGGAAACTAGAGTTGGGATTTGGTTGGGAAATTTGTGATTTATAATATTAGGGCTCATAGATTTGAATTTCATGATTTAGTTTAGCTTATTAGAGTTTATATGGATAATTGAATAGATTGATTTTGTGGTTTACGATGAAAAGTTAATATCAGAAATTTTAGTTGAAACTTTAAGTGTTGAAAATTAAGTATATTTGAATAAATTGAGTAGGTTATGATAAATTAGTTATTCTAACAAGTGAGAAGGAATTAATGAAGATAGAGATGCGATTATGATGATGATTTGAATAATTGTTGATTTATGGATATTTTTTCTAAGAATTAATGTGAGAAAATCTTGGGGATTTTTGGATGATTGGAGGTAAATATTATTGTTAACAATTTCAATGAGTGACATAAAGTTATTGGACTATAGGAATATGATTGTGATAGACAAATTGAGTTATAGTATTGAAATGAGAATTTTTGGAAAAATTAAAGTTTTGAAGAGGAAATGAGTTTTAAATTTGAATTTCATTATTATTGTGTTGGTTAGCATTTCATTAATATATAGTTATATTTATCATGTAGAGTGAACTTAATTGTGGTAAGTTGGGCTTGATGAATCCTTTCAAGTTTAGTTCTTGTGTCAAGAACTTAAAGTAGTCATTTTCCAATTTATCTTGTATACTTGTTGAGGTAATTATTAGTGTATGTTGATATTTTTAATTAATATAAATATATGTTATAATACTTTATATATGACAAATGTACAAGAACATATATATTATATTTTTAGTAAACTTGTTAGTTAAGTGGGCTTAAATGGTTTTATAAAAAATGTTATTAATGCATGGCACCGAGTATGAATTATGAGAATAAATGGTTGATAATGGATTTTGTGATGTTGAATGATTGGATTGCATATTGAGTTGTGCTAGATTGTGTTGAGGTGTGATGCGGGAGGTTTGATTATTTATTGCTATGTGGTACAGTCGCCACTTAGTGCCCAATGGTTGGTTTTAACATTCTCAAGGCCTTTGATATCACCCTTCCTTGACTAGGTAAGGGTTAGCTCAAGGGACATGTGACTTCTTTCTATATTCTAAAAAAAAGGAACACATGGTCTGATGTGAGTTCTGTAGCTTTTGGCTAAACTAAATATTACTATTAGAGAGCTCGATGCAGTCTTGTGACATAGACGTATCCTATTATATGTTGTAGCCCATGGGTCTAACCAACGGTTATAAGGATGATTGAGGGAGACTTATGCTTGTCAGCGGTTATAAGAATGGTTGAAGGAGTCATACGCATACTTAATTACTCATTGAACTACTATTGTTTCTTTATACCTTATGTTATATGAATTGATACTTTACCCACTTAACTATCTTGTAATCATTTTTTGCATATTTGTTACATTGAATTTGGGGTTACTGGGTCTATGTGACTCACCCCATTGTTTTTAACATTTTTTTCAGGTGAGGTTCATAATGTAATATGTTCAAAGAAGTCTTTGGAGGTTTAGGTTTGCATTGTACCATTGTAAACCCTTCTTTTTTGATAATTATGTGTTAACTTTGTATATTGTTACCTAGGGCTCATACAAACTCTGATATTACTTATGAAATTATTTTGAGATTTTAATGATTGATTTTTTTTTTCTGTACTAAGTTAAAGCGTAGATAAAGGGGGCTTGAAGCCATAAGTTTTAAATTATGTCTTTTGATTGCGAATCCACATTGGTGTAGCTTTTAAGAAAGAATTGGTTATACATGAAAATGAAATCATTCAGAAAAGCCATGAATTATGATTGATGATACAATAGTTGTGGGAAAATTATATAAGGCATATTAGTAAATTTTGTTATTGGACTTCAAGGGTCCAAAGCCAAATTATCATACTATTGACCAATATGTGAATTCGTATAAGATTTTTCATACTTTTAAAATATGATAGACTCATGACTTTCGTTTTTTATCATCGTTATTCTTTAAGTGTTTTAGTCTAATGTTTTCTATTATGGTTGACCTTTGTAATTAGTTTTTTTTTTATCATAGTAGTGCTTAATATTTTAAAAAGTTGTTTTGAATGGTTAAATATATAGAAATTTCGGACACTACTACAACCTCATATGCTATCCACAAGAGAAAAACGCCTAATATATTTGATTCTTCAGTGCATTGTTCAATCCTTTGTTTCCTTGCTACAATACTTCTATTTTTTGCTTTTCTAAGATAGAGCTATCTTAAATCCCCTAATATAAGAGTAAGTTGGAGGTTAACTTTAGCCCTAAATATAAATATTAATTCATTTTCCTATTATATTTATTATTTTTCCCTGAACCGATTTACCTAACTTATAAAGTAACATATAATCTAATGTTACACAAGGAATATGAGTATTTTAAGGAGATCATATCACTTTTTTTTTTAATTAACCAATTTATTTCATTTTATTAATTTACCTAAATTAATTAAGGAAAAATTGGCTAAAAGTCCCTGATTAGAAAATTAATTGGCAATTGGTACATGGAATTTATAATTCTTTAGGTGAAATAGATATGTAGAGAAAATGACAAAACTGTACACCATAGAAGTTCAGTTGAAATTTTTCAAAACTCAATTGGAATTCGTGGAAGATTATTTGCATTTGTACTCTAACTTAATTTTCATCACAGAAGGTCGTTTGCAATTCATGGAAAGTCATTGGTAATTTATAAAAGGTCACTTGTATTTTAATTTAATTAGCACTCCATAGAAGTTCAGTTGCGATTCCTAAAAGCTGAGTTGCAATTTGTGGAAGGTCATTTGCATTTGCATTTTAACTTAATTTTCACGCCACAAAAGGTCATTTGCAATTCATGAAAGTTCACTTGCATTTTAACTTAATTTACACACCATATAAGCTCAATTGCAATTCGTGGTTTACTTTCTATTCTACCGATTTACCTTGGTTCACCTTCATCTCCTTCTTTATCTCCCTCTATCACCAAATTTGTCATGGCTTGTCACCACACAAGGTCTATTATTTTTCTTTTTGAAATTTGATTTTTTTTTCAACCAAGTTAAGAAGGCAAATGAGGGAGGGAGTGGTAGCAAAATTGAAGAAATTGGGGGGGGGGGGGGTATGAAGAAGACAGGTGCAGCGGCGGTGTAATGTGATATCTCAAATTTTTAGGATTAGAAGCTTGAGAATAAGCTGAAATCAAGTGGCATGCTAAGCCCTGATTTAGCAAGAGTTCTAGGAATGAGGGTTTGCTGTCAGTACAAATTGCCTGTGAGGCAACAATATTGTTATAAGATTTTGGATGACTAAATGATGAACCAAAATTGTGAAATTTTATAAGATGAAAGTAGACATTATAAACTTTAATTTGTGAGGTCATATGAATTATTTGAGGCTGTATACAAAGAGTTATAAATTTTTAAAGTTAGCCCAGTGAAACTGGCCAACATTCATGGCAGAGTCCAAAAACAAAAATTCTGGGAAGTGTGAGCTTTCAATTGGCTAAAGGCAATATTTTTTCCTGAAATTAGACTCAATAAGGGTTTCATAGCCTTTGGAATCACTCCAATTGAGGTTCTACAAATAAAGTTATATTTTTCAAAGTTTGGGCAGAAAATCTACCAAACTTGCCAATTGTTGAGCATTTGGAAAAAAAGAATGTAATGGCAATTATGTAAATTATGAAATAAAGAAATAGGAGAAAAAATAATTATCTAGCTCATAAGTATGCCAAGTGTCAATTTTTTAAGGCAAGGGACTTGTTTACATTGGATTAAAATAGCATTTTCTTGTACATGTAATTTGACTAATGGAATTGAAACCCAATTGGTCTATTTTGGACCAAAAGTGGTGTATGTTTGGGCTTAAGGGGATGAAGGAATATGGTTCACTTAGAATGGAAGACTTTAATTTCAATTTGTAGTAGATAACCCAACTTGCAATTATGTCATAAAATTCTAATTTTGGAATAACAATAAATAAGAGAAAAGAGGAAATATTTATGAAACGCCTCCTTCATCTTTCCTATCTCATTTGGCTTACTAAGAGCAAGCAAGAGAGAGAGATAAGGCTTAAGAAATTGTAGAGAGAAGGAGGAGGAAATCTTGAGGTAAGTTGTGATTTCTCCTTATGATTTAGCTTCTAGTTTGTGTAATTTCTTCCATAAGCTTCTTTTCTCCATGGATTGACATGTTTAGCAAGCAAAATATTAAGGAGAGAGAGGGGTGTGTTCAGCCTAGAGAGAGAGAAGAAGAGAATCCAAAGGTAACTTTACAAACCTCAAATCTTTAATGTTGTTGTTGTTGATGATGATGATTTGGTGTTGATTGGTGGTTTGTAAATTTGGAAAAGGGAAACCCTAAGGGGTTATGCTGCCCAAATTTCCTCAAATCTTATATATTAAATTTTTAAATGGTTAATCAAGTGATTAGGAGTGAAAAGGAGCAAGCTTTTGGTGTTAAAATTCAAAAATCCAATTTCCCCTTTTACACCTATAAGTTTCAGCTAGGTTGGTTTGAGAGGTAGGAGCTGGAATTTTATCAATATGATGGTTCTATTGTATTCATGAGGAAAAATTGCGTAGGGTTGATATTGACCACTTTGTGAGAAAAGCCCCCGAATGGGAAATTGCAAAAATAGCTCTAAAACCCTAAATAGGGGCTGTTAAGGGCAAAACTGTCATTTGGCAGTGATTTTGTGAAAACTGAAGTAAAAAATGAATTCTTTGGATAAAAATATGTTAGAATAGCTCAGGTCAAAATTTCTGGGAAAGTACGGTCATACTGGATACAGGGGGCTGGACCAAGTTCTTAGGGGTATTTTGGTAATTTTTAGCTTTGGACTAATATAACAAACAAAAACACTTTGGAAGTTTCTAAAGTAGTACATGAATGAGTTTTAACATAATTCTTGTACATTTGAAATTTTAGGACTGGATTAATAGCTTGAGCCGTTGGCACGAAGTCCAAGGAATGTTTTACGAGTCAAAAAGGGGTTTAAGGTAGTAACTTTATCTCTTATACACTATGTGAATAATGATATATTGTATGTTGCTATATTTTGTGATATGAACACGTGCCTGGGGCACATTACCCCACTATGGTCTAGGGACTCGGCTGTGGTACAAGACAAGTAAGGGTTCCAAACAGTTATTTGGCCCCGAGCATTATGTACACACACGTTATAGTATGAATTTTCATTTTACACTATATGGTACATTACATATTTAATTTTGACATTTTATATGATTGATTGTATGTTACTACTAAGATTTATTTGAATCTCACCATTTTTCAAATAAATAAATATTCCAGCAAAAGCTAGTAACTTCAAAGGCAAAAGAGCGCATACGGGCAGTTGAGGTGTGCAGATCCCGAGATAACGGATGTTTGATTATATTAGTTTAATTTTGATATTTTGGAAAATTGTGTGTATATTATCACACTCTGTTGGAAATTTCTATAATGTAATCAAGTACCTTGTATCAATATATTAATATATTTACATTATTCCTGTATTACTCACCGAATTGCACAAAGGCTACTCTGATTAAGGTTAATAGTAAGTGATATGTAAGACAGAGTCTTACATGTAAGACCCCGTCTTACATACCACTTATAATTGATATTAATCAAAGTAGCAATACGTGGTTTAATGGGTACACATAAATAACATAGATATACTAATAAAATGTACATGATTATTTTATAGAAATCTCCCACAGAGTGTGTGACTAGCAATTACATAGCTTGAAATAATAAAAATAGTCCTCATATAACCAACAATCATGTTTGATCAACATTGAAACTATTAATTGCCGGTAAGTACGCTCTTGCCCCTTTGAGCCGCTGTCCTTTTTTGAAATATTTTTAATTTGAAAAAGGGTGAGATTTAAAAGAATCTCAGTAGTAACATGCAACTAGTCATATAAAATGCAACAATCAAATATACCCTACACCATGTAATGTAAAAATAACACAAACAACTCATAGTTGGGTCTTTACTTGGCCCAATGGTATATATACACTTTCCATCGGGCAGTATATCTACATTTCCTATACCACAATTAGAATACGACATGTGCACATGAGTTGGAGCTGGTTCCCCACTACCTATAAACACCTCGGTTAGGTTTTTGCTCACAACCGGGTAAGTGTGCCTCCACTCACAATTGCCCTACTTAGCAAAACAGTGTTCATATAACAGAAGATGGCATACACAAAGCATATAGACAATTACATAGTATACAAAAGAAAGTGTTATTACCTTAAACCCTTGTTGAGACACAAACAGGTCTTATATCAGATCGGGCCCGGGCTAGCAGTCTGGTCTTAGAATTCCAAATTTATAAAAAAAATAAGTCATTACTCATTTGAATATTATTCTAAACACATTTTGTTGGTTATCTTAGCTTAAAATTGCGAAATGACCAAAATACCCCTAGGAACCCGATCTAAACCCTTTTGTACTCTGTCCAATTGTACTTTTTCAAAAAATATAACCGAGCTATTCCTACATAATTTTGCCCAAGGAATCCATTTTTGACCTCAAAATTACCAAATTCATTGTAAAAAGACAAAAAATGCCCTTGATAGCCCCTAACTTAGGGTTTTAGGGGTATATTTGACATTTCACATTCTAATGCTTTTCACACTTCATAATCAACATAAACCCTACACAATTTTCCATTCTAAACACAATGGAATCATCAAAAACACCAAAATCTAATCCAAACCCTATGTGAATAGTGTCTGGATGAAATTCCAAAGAAAAGGAAAAAAAATGTGATTTCATGTTTTAACGCCTTAAACTCCTTCCTTTTTACTCATAATCACTTGTTTACTTTCTAAACACTTATTTGACATAATTTGAGGAAATTTGGGCAACATAACCCCTTTGGGTTTCAATATCCCAAATTTACAAAATGACCAACCAAACCACAAATCAAATCAAGAACCACAACAATAACATCATATTACCAAAGGGAATGAGATTCTTGAAGTTACCTCTTAATTATCCTCTTTCTCTCTCTAGACATCCTCCCCCCTCTCTTCCCTTGATGTTTTGCTTGGCTACACATGATATTCATAAGGAACAAGAGCTTAGAAGAAGAACTACACAAGATAGAAGGCATAATCACTTGTAAACACAAGCACTTACCTTGGATTTTGTTTCCTAATTTAGCTCTCTTTCTCTAAGTTCCCAACGCTCTTCTCTCTCTCTCTCTCTCTATTTTGTTATGAATGTCGAAAATGAGAAGGAAAGAAAGAGGTGATGAAGACTTGAAAATATCTCTTACACTCTCCTTTAAGAAATAATATTCTATTAGTTTATGAAATGTTCCTGAACTTAAGCTTATCTTCACTTAATTGTTATAAACATTTCCCTTACTTTTTGACTAATTCACTTCCTCCTTGTAGCCCATAAAATGATGCCACTTAGGTTCCCAAGTGAACCAAATGGGCCTCTTTCAATTGTTTCATCCAATTATCAATTAATATATATTTTATGCCTATTTTTCATGCGCTCTTATCTTGGTAAATTCTTATTTAATTATTTGGCCTAAGATAATGACACATGGCATCATATTAATCCAAGCAATATTTGCTTCTTCCTATTTTCTCCATTTAGGTGAAAAATATCAAGAGAAAAGGAAAATAATATTTATCTACTGCATTTTCCAAAATCTCTCTAATTAATTTATATACCTTTCCACTTTGACTTTTCAAACTTTGATTTATTTAACAAAAAATGCTCCAATTATGTATTTGTCCTTTATTTTCCTTAATTAATTGTAATTAAATTCAATTAATTGAGAAAATAATTAATCTTGTGCTTTATTGACAAATTTACAATTTTGCCCTTACATTTTTGGACTTATTTTGAGCTTATTCCTTTCCTTCTTTTCTTTACCGAAACTATACTTCATTATTGGGCCAAATATTATGTTTTTTTATTCTTCTATTCTAGGCTTTAATAATGGGCTTTTTGAAACATCCAAAAATTAGTTTCATGACTTGCTCTAACTTAATTCTTATGAAAATGGAAATTTGCTAGCTTCTTAAATTTCAAGCACATTAATATTCACCCTTCTATTTTATTAAATGCCACAAATAATTACAAGACATATTGGTGAATAAAATTTGGGGTGTTACAGGTGTCAGACAAGGTCGCTAGATATGATGTGGTGTTGCAAGATGGAGTTTTCCGTCATTGGTTGCCGAAATCACCATTGTTTGTTGTTGGAGTTTGCTTGAAGGTGATATAGAGTTTGTGAAGGGTGAAGTTGGAAAGATAAAGAAGATGATGAGAGAGTGGATGTTAGTGAGAGAACTAATAAGTGGAAAATGTGAAAGAGTAGATCTTTATTTTATTAGGGATAGAGTAGTTATTTCATATGGTTATTTATTTCTCCTACAGGACTTCAAGACTAAACTTTTTTATAAGTTATATTTCCCAATTAATTTCTCAAATAAGGATTTATCCCCAATTTTCTCATTAATTAAATAGCTCTTATATATTATTAAGAATGAGAGGCAGTATAATTTAAATTGGAAAAACAAGCAAACTGACACAAGCCAATAATCATTTATAGGGCTTGCAGCTCTTATATGTTAAGTAGCTCTTATTTCGTGCTCGTTTGAAATATCTTATTTTTGGATAATAAGTGTTTATAAATCGTGATTCATGGTATATGAGGTAAGTATGTGAGAGGAGTTTTATCTCAACTTACATAATAAGAAATTATTGTCCAAAAATAAGTGATATCAAATACAGGCATCATTTCCTTCATTCTTTATTTTTTGAACGGCATTTCCTTAATTCTTTAAATGAATATGTATTGGCATCCTATTCATGAGAAATACTTACGTATTTCAGGAGCGCTACCTTATTTATATTTTGACTAATTAAAATATGACAACTCATCTTATTATGATCTTACATGACAGATGAATCATCTGGAGAAATCCAACTTTTATGGGGATGATGAGAGGAAATTGCATTTTTTTGTCTTTCTAAATTAAGAAGTTTATATTTCCTAAATTCATAAAATTTGAATTCTTCAGATGACTCACCTATCATATAAAATTAAAATAAATTGAGTTATCGTACTTTAATTAATCATAATATATAGATAAGATGACACCCCTAAAATATGTAAGCGTTTCTTCTTATTCATTGCTAACGTAAACATGTATTGGCATCAATATATATATAAAATCTCTTCCCCCAAGCCGTTCCCACCTCGGCTTATATCTGGCTTCAGACTCAAAATACTGTTCACAAGCCGGTCACCATTTAATCCTCATATTATATTCCTTCCTCGGCTTCGCTCAAGCCGTTGCAGACTAAAGGAATTATTAAAGAATAAAGTAACCCATGTGGCCCCTGAGTCCTGCAGCTGTCATCTCCCTCTAGCTTCAATATCGTGACCAGCTTTCAATTCCTGGCATCTCTCTCCTCTCCCTATCTCTCCAATCTTCATACCTTCACTCTCTCTTGCTTTTCATGCCGCAAGTTTACCCTAGACCATGGATTGTGGCAAGATCTGGCCGGTTGAAGCCACCTTAAGGATGACTGTTGGCAGAGATGAGGATGCCTCGAAGCAAGGTGGGTACTTTGAGTCGGATTCATGCCTGTTCTTTCCGTTCATTTTTCTCCCATGCCAACACGCTCCTAAATCATGTAAGGATCGCATTCACTTCATTTATTCAGCGGCCCTTTCAATCCATCTACAATTATGCTAAATGCCTCTCTTCCTTTATTTTTGTGGCCTAGACGGGGGATTGTGGCAAGATCTGGCCGGAGGAAGCAACGAGATAGCCCGAGGCAGAGATGAGGATGCCTTGAAGCAAGGTGGGGACTTTTCTGAATGGTTTAATATTTATTCATTGCGTCTTGAAAGCAGTTGGCCAAAATCTGCCTAAGTGAAACCGATCAATAATCTATATGTCATTTACTTGATGGCTTCCTTGATTTTTGTGCCCTAGATCAATGGCTTCGTTGCCCAATCTCTGAGTTGCTGTGAAACCCCTTTTGTCATGCATTCATTTCGGTTGTTGGGAAAGCCTCATGAGGTATGTATTCGACATATTGGCTCTGAAATTTCCTGGAACGAGGATTTGCGCATCTGGGTATCATTTTTTTGACTCCTTTTGTTGTATGATTTCAATGTTTTATGCGCATGGATTATAATATCTTAACATGCACATTTGAGCGTGATTTGAGCCCAGATTTCAGCTCAGATGAATATTGTTAAGATATTGTAATAAGCTTTACTGTCATGCACATGTTGTCCTTGAAGCTTAAATCTTTTTGTTTTCTTTGTGAAGCAGTTGCTAATGGGGAAAAAATATGAGATACTAAGACATGAACCAGGTATGATTCGGCTGATATTGGAGTTCATGAGGGTCGACTAATATATGTTTCAGTCGTCTGAAGTCATGTTGCTGTGAGAAAAAGAATGCGAAAGAGAAAAATAATGGTCTTAATTATATCACTTTTGAAAAAGAACAATCCCAACAAGTATATAACCAGTAAATTGATATTTGTATGGATGAAAACATAGAGTCAAATTATATTGTATTACTTTGAAGAGGATTATGCAGAACTTATGATGTGAAACCCCTTTTGTCATGCATTCATTTTGGTTGTTGGGAAAGCCTCATGAGGTAGCGGAGATATCCTGCAAAAAAGGAATGAGCTGAATAATTAATGAGAGATTATGACAAAACTAAATCTCACTCAAGCGTTGAAATTAGAAATCTCTTATCTTATCGTCTCAAATCTCTTCAGAATTTCCTTAACTGCTATATGATGTGTGACAAAAAAATTAGTGACGGCTTCTTTAATTATTCCTTAAGGGATGGCTTCTTTCTGTCATGAACATCAAATTAGTGATGTAGTTGACACGTTAAACTTGTACCCATTTGCTTTCAATTGCTGAGATAAACCCCAATGTAACATGACTGTTGCCCTTGGATCTTCATTAATGACTGGTCTGGCCTAATAAACCAGAGTTCATTGGTTTTGATCAATTTCGAAATGGCTTTCACTAATTTTTTGTTTCCTGCTTTTCTGCAATGATTTTGTTATAACCCCATGTTTTAAGACTCTGAATCTTTTTACTTTGTGTTTGCTGAACCATTCAAACAGAGTTTCTGAGAAGAGATGAGGAGCAAGGAAGGAGTATGTAACAAAAAAGATGGTTTGAGGTATCATCCCCCAAGATGCGCTGAGTTCAACACTATGTTTAATTTTTTGTGTCAACCTTTTCTAGTCATTTAAATGTCCTTTTTTTTTGTCACTCATTTGAAGGTTGGCTCTAATTCCCCCCACTGAGAGTTTTCTGTTCTTCATATGAAGCTTGGGTCTTATTCCACCCACTGAGAGTTGTGTGTCATTCCCTCAATTGAGAATTAAAAATCTCTTATATTATCTTCTCAACTCTCTTCAGAATTTCCTTAACTGCTATATGATGTGTGACAAAAAAATTAGTGATGCCTGCTTTAATTATTCATTAAGTGATGGCTTCTTTCTGTCATGAACATCAAATGAGTGATGTAGTTGACACATTAAACTTGTACCCTTTTGCTTTCAATTGCTGAGACAAACCCCAATGTTATGTAACTGTTGCCCTTGGGTCTACATTAATGACTGGTCTGGCCTAATAAACCAAAGTTCCTTGGTTTTGATCAATTTCGAAATGGCTTTCAAGATGTCAAGTTTCTTGCTCTTCTGCAATGATTTTGTTATAACCCCATATTTTAAGTCTCTGAATCTTTTTACTTTGTGTTTGCAGAACCATTTGAACAGAGTTTCTGAGAAGAAGGAAGGATTATGTAAGGAAGGATTATGTAACAAAGAAGATGGTTTGAGGCATGATCCCCCAAGATGCGCTGAGTTGAAGACTATGTTTAGTTTTTTGTGTAAACCTTTTCTGGTCATTTAAATGTCTTTTGTTTTTTTTCTGTCACTCATTTGAAGGTTGGGTCTTATCCCACCCACTGAGAGTTGTGTCTCATTCCCTCCATTGTGAGTTGGTTCTTCTTCCAAGCCAAATAATAATTCCGTGTACTTGACTCAACCATTTACTCAATATGTATCAAGAAGAGTGCTATGTACATAGTTGTTGGTTTGAACCATGATTCTCCAAGATGGTTTTTGTTCAAGACTAGGTAGAGTTTATGTGTGTCAACCTTTCTTGGTTATTTAAATAACCTTTTTTTTTTATGTTCTTAATTTAAAGCTTGGGTCTTATCCCACCTATTGAAATTTGGGTCTTACTGCATATAAAAAGGGGATATGAAATCCCACTCTTCTTTCATGCCTAATAATAAAGCCTTTTCTTTTTTGTAGAAATAAATGTACACTGAATGCACTGTTGTTCAAATTGGCAACCCATATAATGCCTTTTACCATATTTAATGTCGACTTGGACCAACTAAAACAGCGTACATATGATTTATAATTCAGACAAAAATGGACAAAACATAATGATGTTTTTCCACCACACAAAAACTGTCGGTTGCTGCCACGTAGAGGTGAAACGTGGCTCCAGACTAAAAATGCAGTAACCTATTGCAATTTTCCCCCCAGCATTAACATAGGGTAATTAAAACTACATAAGAAAGTTCACTAATGGGGAATAGCAGAAACGGAGTGTTAAACAGGGTAAATGACAGACACACAAATTGAGAACGCAGAACAGTGGAAAAGCATCCTGCGGTAAGACATATCTTTGTTTAATCCTTATCATCTCCACTTTCGACGAACCATAGGTCCGCTTCAAAGTCAGATGATAGTGGCAACGTTGTTCTTGCCTCAGCAGTCTCCTTCAAGCTTGATCTGTCATCTGAGGGTTTCATCTCCAAGTATGTTTCACGATCGGGGGTTGGGCGGAATAAACAATTGTCGGCCTTCCTTCGCCGCGGCATTATCGGAGTTACATCCATGTATGTACCATGGCGTACGTCATATATTGTGAGTGTCTCGTGATGTCTCCATGGGATTCGAGTGCGAAGGTTCTCAGAGTTATCAAGGACAGCATCACTGAATGAATATGATCTTTCGAAGTCGTAGTTGTCTCCTCGCTCCATACAGTGGCAGTATAAACCGAAGGACCTTATGGTACCGTAAACACATTTTAGAAGGAGATAATATGATTCATACCATCGGTTACTGCCTATCCTTTCCTCGCTGTTAACGTGGAGGTGGTAGATTTTCTCATTAGTTTGGGGATCACGCGTAACAAAGACCACTACTGGACCAACACTTATGTTGACAAAGTTTACCCCCTCATGTCTCCAACGGCAGAGCAAGTTGAAGAAATCAACCTCACAAAATTTCTCAGAAGTGGCATCATTTCGCTGAATAGACATGTTATCGTAACCTTCCCTTCAACTTTGTGGTTTTTATGTTGTGACAAACTGATGGATTGATGTTCATATATGTTCTCCGTCATGTTTAAATAACCTGGAACCAATATAATAAATGAAAGAGGTGAGCTATTCAACGTAGCTCATATAACCTACTTTGATCAAATGAAAGCGATGACCACTGGGTAAAACTACTGTCATGTCAATTCAAGAGATATGCCATTTTCTTTCTGTTCCTTGGTTAAATATAGCTTGTGTTTTATCACCTTTAGTCAAACCATTAATTTTATAATAGAAGTGGAAACTGTCTTATGACATGAGACGTTACTGTGATTCTGTTATTTATCCATATAACATGTTGCCTAGGGTAACATTTTATATATATTTGGTTACTGTGATTCTTTCAGACTGATTACTTTGCTTTTTGACCACCTCTAAACATGTTAATGTGCTTTACATATAGAGACGCGTGCAATTTGGTTTTCAAAAATTCATGGAAATCCCGTTGATGGCTTCTTTTTTCATTATGCATATTTTGTTAATCTGCTGCATATGTCATTGTCCAATTCCTTAATCGATATATGCTCTGCCACCGCGGTCATATTTTGTGTCCTGCTTCAAAATCCATATCTCCACACAGTACCTTTTTACTCACTTTATTATATGTTTGTTTTAGTTGTGGTCTCAACTTGCCTGCTCAATAAAGTTATTATATGTTTTACATTTGTTTGAAATGCAAGTTATCATGTGCCCTTTTTTGTTTCTCATCACTTCAGGTGCATCATGACAAAATTTTTAACATCATTTTAGCTAAGTTACTTTAAATTCTCTGCTATCATTTATTCTGTCAATATGCTACTCCCAATGGGATTTTGGGCTCACTAGAGTAAACTTGTCATGGACTGTGGACAGAAATTAAATGAAGGAATAAAAAATCGCTTTGAGTAATTCTTTTGCACGTTTTCATGACAAAGTTTTTAACACCATTTGATCTAAGGGTGTTACACACAAGAATATGGCTTTTCAAAACTGCATACACTATTTATTGAGAGGAATAATATGATTGTGTAGTGTTATTGATATGTCATTTTCCATAACATTACTTGATAAATACTCTGCAATTTTCATTCTTTTTTTCTCCATGCTGTGAAATTAGTAAAGTATTAATATATTTTCCATCTGATTACTTATGTGGTCTACAATATGCAATTGATTTTGTTAAACCTTCATTTATACATAGTAGGCTGTGCTTATTATCAGATTAATGGCATTTATGTAAGGGATATTTTTTATTTCCCTTCTCCACGTAGCAAGTGTTTTGTTTGAGTATGTGAGCACACTTAAGTTGCGTAATCAATATCTTGCATTCCAGTTTGCTTTGACCCTGCATTATTGAATTTAATGCCTTATGTTTAGCACTACTCTGAAAAAAGGATCAATGGTCATCGTAAAACTTGAAGCCTTTACCATCAAGTCATATACAGACATGAGTCACATAGGTTGTCTGTTATCAGACCTCTTATATCTCACTTTGTTTTTAAGTTTTCTGTTCCCAAATGCTTAGTGATGTCAATTCTATTATCGAGTGTGCTTTTTGTCCTTCACCCTTAATTGTCTTTAAGCTGTGGATGAGTGGTCAGTCACACTCAATATCCTATTTTGTAATGATACAACCTGCATCAGCAATCTATTCTGTCTTTCCCCCATAACTTCATTAATGATCTCTGTTGTGGTTTGTCTTTCCTGAGCTGTGTGCCTTCATCTCACATCATCAATCCTCGCAACCCTTCTGAAGCCACTCATCTCCTGAGTTCATATGTTATGTATAACACATCCTTCTCATCACACATCATCAATCCTTGCCTCCATTTGTTCACCAATGCTTACCTTAGGACGTATGTTGTGTTTTGCTTTTGCTAACATGGAGATGCCACATCATCAATCCCCAACATCTCATCTCCAGCGTCAGCTTCAGAAGAATGCAAGTCTGCTGTTTCATTTCGCTCAGCCCTTCAATTGTAGTGGTTGCAAGTTACTTTGTTCACTGCTTGGTACAATATGAAACCACTTCACTTACATTCCACACATAAAATTGTAGTTGCCCACATCTATAAATACTCATGCATGTTCATGTTGCTTCTTCATCTTGCATACACAACCTGATCTAGATTAGTTGAACAAAAATTTGTCCTTCAGTAGTTTCCTCTGTTGGTAAATATTCCATTTCATTTTCAGTTGATCATTGCTTAAGTTTGATCACTTCTTCTCCTACTAATTTGTTCTTCTTCCAGATCATATCATGGGCCACCATTCAATGATTAAGGAAGTGCATGATGGTACGGATCGATGGACCATTGTTATTCAAGTGTTCAGAAAATGGAATGTTTACCACAAGAAAGCTCCTTCAGAACTTTTTTGCATTTCAATGGTTTTGGTTGATGATGAGGTATATACTTTCCTATTTGTTGGTCTTTAGTTATTGTCTTAACTTTCATAAGTTCAATATCTATTACATTATTCAAATTATTACTAATTTGAATATGAATGTTTTATAATTGAACTCTGTCAGGGGTGCAAGATACAAGCCAGTGTGCTGAACAAAGATTTGCATGAGAAATTCAGAAACTCCATTTGTGAAGGAAAGACTTATAAGTTTGCTAACTTTGTAGTTTCTCAAAATGTTGGTCAATATAGAGCAACAACAAATGCTTTTAAACTAATTTTCACTCCAAAAACATATGTTGTGGAGGAACATACTGCTACACCCTCCTACTCATACTCATTCATGCCTATTACTGAAATTTTGAAGGCAGATCAGGATCATCAAGTGAATCATCTAATTGGTTACCTCTTTCTCCCTGCTTTTATTCCTTCTTTATCCTATCCTTTTTCTGAACTTTATATGTCTAACCTTTTTTAAAACTTCTCAATTGTTACACAGATGTAATTGCATTTGTTAGAAGCATTGGTACATTGGAAGAATTTCGTAGGGATAACGAAACAAAGATGAAACTTCGAATGTTGCTAACTGACGATGAGTAATTCTCATAACATTATGCTCATGCAATCATACTCCCCACTCTTTTCAAGTTCACTTATTTGATTTTCCCATATTGAATTCTATTTTCCAGGCAGAATGAAGTGGATTGTGTGCTCTTTGATGATGTTGCTTCCAATGCAATAATGGATCAGATGCAAAACAACGAAACACCTGTTGTTATTGTACTAAATCTTGCTAGAATTGGCTTTTCAGAGGATGGTAAACAGCTATACCTATTTATATTTCCAGCATTTCCCAACTGAATGTTAAAAGAATTCATGTGTATATATTACATAAATGTGAGAACCGTATGTCTTAATTGCCAGGGATTCCAACAATTTATAGCTCTTTCAATGCAACAAGAGCAGCGTTCAATCCAGCAATCAAGGAGGTCAAACAATTCATAGAAAGGTAATTTTTGTTCCACAACAAACATACTTTACATTCATTCCTTTCTTCAGTTCTTTGATCAATTTTCAATTAACCTTTGTTGTTGACATTATAATAGCTCAAAGGATGGCTTTTCACCAGTGCTAACTTCCCTCAGTCAGCCTATGCCATCACAGTCCACACAGATGTCAAGTGCTGGATCATTGCACTCCCAAACAAAAATTACCATATCTCAGATAGCAGAGCAAGAAGTTGTCAGTCTGAAATTATCGCTCTCATACTTACTATAGATTATTCGTTTGTTATTCTCTTATTTTGCTTATATCTGATTTTACTTAGTACATATTGTTCCTTTATAATAGCAATGACAACTTTGTTCCAGGATTCATCTTTTGTTATCTGCTGTGAGATATTCAAACTGGAAACACGTTATGGTTGGACCTATGATGGTTGCTCTAAATGTGGCACAAAAGCCAGATCTGAAAATTCAACTGTTGTGTGTCCCAGTTGCACAAGAAAATCTCAATTTAAAATTGAGCCTAAGTATATTTCCTTTTTATAATAAATCTTGAATCTTCTCTTCAACATATAAACCTTTAACAAACTGATCAAAAAATCATTTTTGTTGCAGGCTGAAGCTTCATTATGTTGTCAAAGATGCAACAGGGTTTGCATCTGTCATTTTTTGGGATAAGTTAGCTGTTCAGTTAATTCAGAAGACAGCTACTGAATTGAAGCTTATCCTTCAAAATGTTTGTAGTGTAAACTTTATCTTTTAATAGTCCTATTATAATAGATTTATTAATATTAACTTTACCTTTATGTTAGGAAAAACGTGAATATGACTTCCCTGATGAATTGGACAATCCAGTGGGTAAGAATGTGCTACTGAAAGTTAAGATCAATGATTACAACAAAAAACATCCAACTTCTAGCTTGAGTGTTGGTCAATTCACTATATGTGAAAACCTCATGAATCAATTCATGGAAGCAACTGCTGAGGTGATGTTTTTCATGTTTATTACACTTACCAAGTTTTTTACCCTCTTATGCTTACTGTTCTACTTCATTATTTCCTACTTTTATTTACTTCATATTTTAATATTCTGCAAACCAATCAATAATTTAACAGCCGGAAGCAAATGAAACTCTTCAGCATGAACAGGTTATAATATAACATACCAATACCTTCTTATGCTACTCGCACTATCTCAATATTCTAATGACATTACTCAACAACACCTGGCTTACTTCAATTACCATTTTATTATGGATTTCCAGCCTGCTGTCCTGACTATTTCAACTGAAGGCAATGCTGAAGGAAACCTTGGCCAAACTGTGGTCACACGTTCACCTGTCCAAGAAAAAGCCGTTCCGCAGTCTCATTCACTTGGAGAAAAAAGTCATGGTCCTGTGTTATTTGACCTCACCAATGAAGTTACACCTGCACCTGTCAAAGGAAAGAGAAGGACCAATCTGAAGAGGAATGTTCTTAAGGATGATGCAGCCCCTACTTTTAAAGTTCCAGCTGTGATATGTTCTGATGAAAGGATGGCTAAAGTTATTAAGCAAGAAAAGTAGAGATAGGTTTTAAAGTTCCAGGCTTTAATATATTGATTTTATCAGTTTCAATGTCATTAAAGTATTAGGTTTCAAAGTTAGCAAGTCCTTCATTTCAGCTGTCTTTAGTTGCAACGTTGTAATTTGATTTTATCAGTTTCATATTTGAGTCTGTAGCCTGCACTTTCACTTTTAATGAATTCCATTTCCTATTATCTTCCACTTTGACACTCTTCGTTTTTTCTTATTTAATCAATCAATTTCACTGTCTAATCCACAATATGTACCACCTTATATCCACCAAGTCAATGGAGATTGAGAAGTAAAAAATTAATAACCATTCAATATTCTTTAATTTATTCGTTTGTTGCTGGACATTATTGGATAGATAGTGAGAGAGTTAAAACCTGTATACAGGAAACCACATTTTCCCACGCTATTATTGCTCCATAATTTACTCACATATTCACTGTTGCATATCGAATAACCTCATTGTCCTAACAGTAATGATGACCAGCGGACAATCCCCATTATGTCTTTTACCCAAGTGAACCTTGAAATATTTTCCCATAAACGCTGATATAATTGCAGGTGGAAAAGTAAAACCATTTACACTTATATGAACAAAGATTACCAGTGCAGCAACGTGTATGCTCGATAAATTAAAGATGATAATCGTTGTTTCATATACAGTAATATGAAGCAAACATTCCCAACGAAGTAACTTGTATGCTAAATAATACATGCGTTATCACCACTCCTGGAGTATGAAAGTAAACAAAATTTATGCCTAGGCCTCTTTGCAATACCACCATATAATTGATACTATATTAATTATTGATCCAACCTGCTATGCATTTATCGATTTCCAACAACATTGCTGGATGAAAGCATAGCAGTTTACTCCGAGGCTGAGAAAATGGACATAATAAAAATCAGTCCAAACCATGAACAATAAAAAAAATGAACAAATCTCATTTTTTTCATTCTGTTTAAAACAAAACAAAACAAATAGTAGCTGTCAATTAACTTAGCTACTTAAAAATCTCGCCTGCAGACAGCAAGATGCATAATACAATAGGTTACTGATCATATCATTTAAGTCATAGTATCTGTTGAATGCCAAGGTTGACCAGCACTGACAGAAACGCATTTTAGTTCACAAATTCGTCCAATGAGCTCAAAGGACTTGGATACACAAAGAACCTTAGTAAAAAACGAGTTGGACGCTTTGGAAGGAAATTAAAATACCATGCATGTCCACCTGTCTCTTTCATCACATCGTTTTTGAAGCATAAAGTGGTAAAAAAGGAACCATCTTCACATGATAAGTAGCTATCTCTAAGGTCAGCAAATATCATTTTCAGCCTTCCACAGAGGTCCTACGTGTTTTATTATTTTTCAACCCCCAACATTCATTCTTCATTATATAACCCCCTTGAATTCATCTCAATCTTTCAACTGGGAAGTTATGTCTGAGAGTCTTAAAACCCCTATGACTAACATCAAAATTTCCTAACAGACATCAACTCATTCTCAGAATTGCGTTTATGGTAATATGCTCATCCACTTTATATTACACTCACTTATGTTTGATCTCTTTTGCATTGCTTTATGATAATGGTTAACATAGTTTTAATTGATTGTGGTATTTTTTTCATCTGTTATTGGACCAGCTCTAGGTGAGGATACACAACCTTCTGCATTTGTCAATGTCGCTGTTGAATGTAGCAAGCTAAAGCAATATGGAATTCTTCAAGACTTAACCAATTTTTCTGACACCTGCACAAGTTCTACCAATAACGGTACACATGAAAGTGATTTTATTTCCATTCCTATGCATGTAATAGTAGTATAAGTTAACTGATGTTGTTCAATATGGAGACAAGCATACTCATTTTGGTCATTGCCTTGCATGTTGATCATTTTTAAAATCTTCCCAGATGCTGATATGATTTGTTCCTCATAATAGACATAAAAATTTTACCTTTTATATCAAATTATGCACAAACATGTAACTTTCAATTAAACACAACCTTAATGCTGTTGTTTAATGTCTTGCCTTTAATCCATTCATTAACTCTTAGTTATATTTTCATTCATATGACAGGAACAACTCTTGCCATGCCTGATACACCTTCCTCTGCACAACCATTTCATACATCCTTTTCAAATTATACTCAGCCAAAATCTATCATCAGTCCTCAACGAGGGAAGAAAATGCGCAGACAACAAAGATTACAAACAACATTGAAAGATATAACTAATGTTGCATCAGATTTATCACATCAGTTTGAAAGGAGTGAAGGTATATACACACACATACACACGTAGTAGTTAAATTAGAATGCTTCATTTATGATATTAACATCTAAATCATATTATACCTAAATATGTATAGTCATACTAATTTGACAATCTCCTTTGCTTCAACTGAAGAAGACCAGCCGTTCAACATACAGCCTTTGACCCGCAAAAGTATTAGATGGAGAAGTATAGAAAATAATACTGAAACATCGATCAGGAGAAGGAAGAGGATACATCAAACTTCACATGAAGGTGTATATATACTATATTTTTTCACAATTACATCTACCATCTTATATTATATTCATGTAAATTCTTATGTATGACATTTTCAACTAATAATGCAGCTCCAGCACATCAAGCTCATGTTCTTTCAGAAAATATAACAGTGGATAGCAGTCAAGAGCTTCCTTCTATGGACTACACCACTCAACCTAATTATGGTACATATTTTTACTGTAGTGACTCAATATCCTACATGTTTTTAGTATCAATGATAGTTTTACTCTAAATATCCTGTTAGTCTGAATTTACTACTACATTTAATTATTTTAACCATTACTTAATGGATATTGAGTCAATAGGCATCTTTATTAGTGTTTATGTAAAAGGTCCATGGCACTTGTATTGTCGCTTCATGTTTTAGATGGTTAATTGCGTTTCTTAGTCGGCACCAACAATTACTTTGCATTGTCCATGCCATTATGAATTGTTGTTACATCTAAAATAGTAACAGATTATCATCTATTCCTTTGGTATGCTGTGATCTATATTCCCATCATTCCTGTTATTTGTTATCCAGAAGGTCTGCCTCAAGATGCGTATTATAGAGATATTGAATTTGATATCGAGATGAATCAGAGTGATGATGAAGACATACATAATGGGGGCCACGATCGGTGTAAGCACAATTCACTTTAAAATTAGTTCTTTTAGTTATTTTTTGCAGACCTCCCACTTCATTGGGATATTAATCTCTTTGTTGTTTTTAAATTGTAGATGAGGACACAATGAATCTTAATCTCCAACAAACAAATTCATCAATTCAGTGCTCTGAAGAGTTTGAAGGTAATACAATTACCATTATTTACTATACTCCATATATTTTTACATCCCATTTTACCTAACTCTCATGTCACAGGGTATATAGATGAAGGAGATCCAATTTATGAATGCAAGTTTTGTAAAGCATTACTCTGGTACAACGAAAGAATTAAGAAGGACAAAAATCAAAGGGAGATCAATTTATTTTCTCTATGTTGTTTGAAGGGAAAAGTTGTCTTACCCCATCTCAGAAATCCGCCTCCCCTATTTGAAAAGTTATTCTTTGATAAGAAGTCAGCTGCATCAAAGAACTTTTTTGAAAATATCAGACAATACAACAACATGTTTTCTTTCACATCTATGGGAGGAAAGATTGACCTTTCAAAGAATTCTGGCGGAGGACCTTACTCATTTGTCATGTCTGGAATGAATTACCATAATATTGGCAGCTTATTACCGCCTGAAGGAGCAAGCCCAGTCTACTCACAATTATACATCTTTGATACAGAGAATGAGATCTCTAACAGAATCACAGCGGTTAGGTACGTTCAAATACAATTTGGCATTAAAGTACATTAGTTGTTTATGTAATTACTATTGAAAAAACTTCTTTTGATTAATTGCAGCAAAAACCAAGTACAATCTTCTATTGATCCTACCATAGTTGATCAAATAAAGCAACAATTGGACGAAGTAAATCCATTTGTTCAACGATACCGTCTTGCATCATCTATCATTCATAGTCAAAATCCAATGCCTTTGCAATTGTGTTTATTGGGGACAAGACAAACTGATGGTAGAACATATAACATACCCACTGCTTTTGAAGTTGCAGCATTGATTGTTGGTGATATAGATATGTCATATCATGTGCGAGACATCATTGTTCAGAAGCATTCCGGCAAAACAAAGAGGATAAATCAACTGCATGCATCCTACCTTCCACTACAATATCCAATTCTTTTTCCATTTGGAGAAGATGGTTATAGGGATGATATTCAACATAGAGAAGAAACACTTGATGTAACAAAGACAAAACAAAGGCTTAGCATGCGAGAGTTCTTCATGTACAGGCTCATGACTAGACTTAGTGAAAGGTCAAGTGTTTTGCATGCTTCAAGACTCCTCCAGCAGTTTATTGTGGATGGCTACACAATGATTGAGTCACAGAGATTACTTTGGGTTAGAACACATCAAAAAGAACTTAGAGTTGATTTGTACCAGGGGTTATCTGATGCAGTACTAAGGGGAGAAAGAAATGCTGAATCTATAGGCAAGAGGATTGTCCTCCCTTCATCATTCACCGGGGGAGCAAGATACATGATACAGAACTATCAAGATGCTATGGCAATATGCAAATCAGAAGGATACCCTGATCTTTTCTTAACCTTCACTTGCAATCCTGCTTGGCCAGAAATTCAAAGATTCTGTGAAAAACACGCATTAAAGCCTGCTGACAGGCCCGATATATTGTCTAGAATGTTTAAACTGAAGTTAGACCGCTTGATAAAGGTTTTGAAAGAGAAAAAAATATTTGGAACGATTCGCGCAGGTTAGCACATATCTCTTACATTAAATTATATGTTTAAGTTCGATAATTATTTCACATTACATTTGTATTAATATCTTCCTTTCATGTTGTTTCATAGAGATATATACCATTGAGTTCCAAAAGAGAGGACTTCCACATGCTCACATACTACTATTCCTTGATCCAAAAGACAAGATAAACGATCCTGAGTCAATTGACAAGGCTATTTGTGCTGAAATACCAGACAAGAGCAAAGACCCTCTTTTGTATAATTTGGTGAAGAAGTATATGCTTCATGGACCATGTGGTACGAGCAACCTGAAGTCTCCTTGTATGAAAGATAAGAAGTGTAGCAAGTATTTTCCTAAGCAATTCAACAACATTACATCAGTTGACGACGATGGCTATCCCACATACAGACGAAGGGATGATGGACGAACAATTGAGGTCAAGGGCGTTCCATTGGACAATAGGTATGTTGTTCCGTACAATCCACAATTATTAAAGATGTTTCATGCTCACCTAAATGTAGAGAAATGCAACCACTCTACTGCTATTAAGTATCTATTTAAATATATTAGTAAAGGTAATGATAGAGTGGTGGCTGCACTTTTTGATGGGAATAGTGAGCATGATGGCCAATCAGTGGTTGATGAAATACAACAGTATTATAATTGTAGATATGTGTCTGCATGTGAAGCAGCATGGCGCATCTTTGGGTTTCCTATTCATCATAGGACACCTTCTATTGAAAGGTTAAGTTTCCATCTACCAAACCAACAGTATGTCATATATGGAAATGCAGATGATGTCTCAGAGCTATTGGATAAGCCAAGAGTATGTGAATCTCAGTTCCTTTCTTGGATGGCAAAAAATGATGATGATAAGGATGATTTTGCAAGAACTCTGACTTATATTGAGTTCCCTAAGCATTATGTATATGATAGAAGCAAAAGACAATGGAAACGTAGACAAAGAGGAAATTCAGTTGGTAGGATTACTCATGTATCACCTGCATCAGGCGAATTATATTATTTACGTGTTCTACTCACACAAGTCAGGGGACCACGTTCATTTGATGAGATCAAAACTGTTGATGGTGTTGTTCATGATACATTCAGAGATGCATGTTTTGCACTTGGCTTATTGGATGATGATAGAGAATTTGTTGCAGCTATCAAAGAAGCTTCGTTATGGGCATCTGGTTCTTCACTCAGAAAACTTTTTACTAGTATGGTGCTATGTTCATCTCTCCATCGTCCTGAGTATGTTTGGCAACAAACCTCAAAAATACTTTCCGAAGATTTGTTATACATTCCTAGAAATGATCCAATGTCATCAAGTAAGTTTAATTTCAAGCGGCATTTACATTAAAACCTTTTATATCAGTTATTTCTAAATAATATACAAATCAACATATATGCCTTTCGAATGCTATATTTTGATTATAATTTATGAACATGCAGGTGTCACTATATCTTCATTTGATAAGGAACAGTTGGCATTAAAGGAAATAGATTCATTGTTGCGCAATAATGGAAAGAGTTTAATAGACTTCCCTTCTATGCCCTTACCTGAGGATATCCATGCTGTTGATGTTTCAAATCACCTAATCCTCCAGGAGTTGAATTACGACAAAAATGCTTTAATTGTCGAGGCAAATAACCTTGTCAGATCATTAAATGTTGAGCAAAGAAAGATTTTTGATATGATTATAGCATGTTTGGAAAAAGGGAATAGGGGTTTTTTCTTTGTGTATGGATATGGTGGCACTGGGAAGACATTCTTGTGGAATGCATTGTCTTCGAGCCTTAGAGCTATTGGAGATATCGTCCTTACTATTGCTTCCAGTGGAATTGCTGCAACATTACTACCATCGGGTAGGACGGCACATTCCAGGTTTGCAATTCCAATTCAAATTACTGAATCCTCTGTTTGTTCAATAAAGCAAAATTCACCTTTGGCAAACCTCTTACAATGCACAAAATTGATTATTTGGGATGAGGCTCCAATGGTTCAACGTTTTTGTGTTGAAGCATTTGACACCTCTCTACGGGATATCATGCATTGTGATAAGCGCTACGGGGGGAAGTGCATAGTTATGGGAGGTGATTTTCGTCAGATATTACCAGTCATCCCGAAAGGAACAAGAGGAACCATTGTTAATGCATGCATTAATTCTTCACACTTATGGGATCATTGCACCATTGTTCGTCTCACAAAGAATATGCGGTTGACTTCTTCAAATTGTGCGCCTGACAATGCAAAGTTGGCATGGTTCTCACAATGGTTGCTAGATGTTGGTGATGGAAAATTAGGCAACTCTCAAGATGGCATTGCTGAAATTGAAATCCCAACTGAGTTGTTGATTTCACAATATGAAGACCCAATTCAAGCCATTATTGAATCAACTTATCCTAATATCTTTGACCATTTACATTCAAATGAATATTTCAATGACAGGGCAATCTTGGCACCAACAATTGAAATGGTGAATCGCATCAATGACCATTTGTGTTCTCTCTTGCCAGGTGAAGCTTATGAATTCTACAGTTGCGACTCTATTTGTAAGTCCGATGAAGATGGTAATGGATTTCACAATTTGTACACCACAGAGTTCCTTAATACAATCAATAGCTCTGGTTTGCCACCACACAAACTTATTCTCAAAGTTGGAACACCAATTATGTTGCTAAGGAACATTGATCAATCATCTGGATTATGCAATGGAACTCGTCTCCGCATAACTCAATTGGGTAAGGCTGTTATTGAGGCAATAACTTTAAATGGTTCACATCCAAATAAAAAGGTCCTTATTCATAGAATGGATATGAATCCTTCAGAAAGTCGCTGGCCATTCCGCATGCAACGGAGGCAATTCCCAATTACTATTTCTTTTGCTATGACTATTAATAAAAGTCAAGGGCAATCTCTACGACATGTTGGATTGTATCTTTGCAAGCCAGTCTTTACACATGGACAACTATATGTTGCATTGTCAAGAGTCAAAACCATCGAAGGCTTGAAGATAGTTGTTGGCGATAATAACAGCAAGGACAAGAAGACTACAAGGAATGTTGTGTATCAAGAAGTATTCAGAAATTTGAATTAGTTATAGTATGACTACTAATAGTGTTATATGTAGTAGTTACATGTATATTATTACTATGTCGGGAACATTTCAAGCAGCTATACAATGAAAATTGTAGCGGCATTTGATATTATTTGTACTGTATAATATGCAGGAGCACAAGCTCTCCGTGCAACGCACGGGGGAGTACACGCTAATTCATCTAACATATTCATCGCCCTCACACTAATACACTCACATGAATTGCATAAATGCTGACAAATTCACTGGTGAGCATAGCATGCCTTTAAAGTTTCTTGCCAGGCTAATAACGCGCACATGTAGATTCTACATAAACTGTTTGGTACGAGGGATCCGGAAGCGACGAGAAAATTTTATAAATTGTATTTAAGAAAATTAGATAAGTATGATTGTTAAATTTTAATATAAAAAATATGTAAAATAAAAAAATTTAATAAAAAACTTAATACCCCACTTTTCTCATTTTTTAAGATTTAACTTAAAAATTTTTTTCCCTCTACTCACTTTCCCTCTCCTCCACTCATACCAAACAAAATCTGTTACATTTTGATATACCGTGGGTGTAAGAAACTACACGATATTAAATTTTTAAGAGATCATAAAAAATTAAAAATTATATAATTTTTTATTCATAAAATATTATTTATTTTATATAGAATATAATAATTAAAAAAAATGAGTGGGGGGATTATAATAGGTAGCTCGGGGGAGCAGCTGACACACCTGCAATCCAAGTATCACGTATTGCCAACGATACTGTTCTTGTAACATAAATGTACTGAAGCCCTTTAAGTAATTAATTACATCTTTTCATCAGCTAAATCTCTGTAAGTAACGATTACTTTTCTTCAGCTATCAAAAAACGATATCCATAAAAGGGATCCGGTTCCCTCCAATCTTTCTCTTTAAAAAAAAAAGGATGATCCTTCTTTTAATTGGGTCATCAGATTAAAATCTTAATTATTCATATTTAATATATTATTAAAATATATTATAATAATATATTAAATACGAATTATTAAGATCTTAATCTAACGATCCTGATGAAAAAAAAGGATCACCCTTAATCATTTTCTTTTATAATCAATTTCTCATAAAAGAGCAGGCTTTTATATGATCAAACTTAAATACAAAAACATTTTTAGAATGGAACAAAGCTTTCTTGAATGGGCGAGTTTCTTTGCGTCTCTACATTGAACGCGCATGATTTTCAAATGATGAACAATGAAGGATCTTTTATTTATGTCTTAAACATTGTAAGCCTTTAAAAACTCACTTGAGGAAAGGATCTTTTACCTGCAACATCATCAAATGTCTTGTATTAATAATAATAATAATAATAATAATAATAATAATAATAATAATATTATTATTATTATTATTATTATTTTTTTAAATCTTTTTTGACTTTTTCTTCCATTAATTATTGGTTAATCTCACTGTATTAATTAACTATCTGCTCATTTCTTTTCGACATTTATTCACTCCTTTCCTAGGTGTTTTATGAAAAATCTATTACATTTTCAACATATTTATTATTTTTGATTAATTTTAATTATTTTTTATCTTTATAGTTAAATTATTTTTTAATATTTTATTTCAAAAAATAAACCCTAAATCCCTAATTTATTATCTTCCATTTCGTTACTTCCATCATAAGAGAAGAGTTCCAGAAAATCATATCGCTCTCACTCTCACTCTTCAAGGTTAAAAGCAAAAGGAGGGGAGGGGAAAACCTACATCGTAGTTTCAAAGTATAGTTTGAGGCTAATTATATACTCCTTTTGTCTCTATTTATAAGATCATATTAGCCAAATTATGTTATTCAAGACAAAAATTAAAATTAGTTAAAAGTAATAATTATATAAAAAATATAATTATCTTTCTAAATATGACATTATTTATAAGAAGGTAAATGGGGAAGAGTAAAATAGTGAGAGAAAAAGATGAAAGAGAGTGTATGACAAAAATTAATTAGAAATAACATTGGTAAAATTATATTTAATATTCAGATAACTTCAAAAAGAATTTTATAAAAGAGGACGAACTAATTTTAAAAATAGAATCTTACGAGGGAAGGGAGTATAAGAATAAGGATATTGCTCCGGTAAATAGTTTTAAAATTGTAATTAACGTAGGACAATACATTTGGATTCGATAGGTGAATAAATTGTAGATGGAATTAAACAGATTGATGTAGGATTGTAGGCTGAATCAAAAAGGGTTGTAAATTAGGGTTTTTTTTTTATTACTTTGGAATGGTGACGAGAGCTGGCCGCCAAGATTTCCTCAATAATATTAACGACCTATAACGGAAACGCATCCACCCCGGTTGCGGTGACCCGAGCCCGTTACCCGAACCCACAGCGCTACGGAACTCTCTAGATGGATGATTCTCACTGATTTGGATCTCCGCTTCTTCGTTTGGAAGTGAGGACCCGAACAATGCTTTCAGTGAGTTCCTCCGCATCAAATCCTTCCCGTTCTCTTCCTGCTCCGATGAATCCAGCACATGCTTCAGCTGAAGCATCGACTCTATCCGGCGAGGTGCTCTGCTGCTGGTGCTCCGGCAGAGAAGCATCCGCAGGCTGGTTTTCCCGCGCTGAAATTCAACCGACAGGCTGATCCTAGGGCTTCGTGTGGGGCTATGAACGACGCCGCATTGCATCGCCAGGAGCTTGAATTTCTGCAGCGTCGCCATCTTACCGTGAGTCTCTCTCTCTCTCTCTCTCTCTCTCTGGCTGTGGCTATCAAATTTGGTGGGAGACTTCAAACTATAATGTGCTGTGGTAATTGTAATTATGGACAATCGGAATTGATTACTTCTAGGGGGGAAAATGGGATCAGTTTTGGGAATGGTTAATCTTTGAATTATTTTCTCCCGGCTTGATTTTGATTGGTCTACTTCTTTTATTTCTTTCTGTCTTCAAGAATCAAGATTTCAAAGAAAGAAAAGAGGTTCCAAAGGTCAGGCAGGGGTGCGTTTCTCTCAGAAGCCTTCTTTTCGGTATCCCTCAGAAGCTTTAAATTCTATTCCTCTGATCAATCTGAGGGCCTGTAAAGAGATGCATCGTGAAGCCTTGAAAATTACATCTGAACCATACGTTGTGTTAGATATAATCCTCACCGCCAATCCAATTTCTTGTTTAGCCAAGACCCTGTTATGGCCAACCTGTTGAAGTCTAATCCCCTTCAGTGATGCTAACAGCTAGGGACCTTCGCCACAAACAAGAATTTCCGATGCATACAGGATGCTCCAGCGTTACCCACGTTTTGGTAACCTACATCACGCCTCTTTCTCTTCTCTGTATCATCGCCCTTCTTCTCCATCCCTCTCTTGCTCATGCTAATGATTCCCAAGCCTAGGGTTCATGAAAGTACAATGATCTGCAGCATTTCATTTATCAATAAAATATTATGGGACATACATTCTTGTAATCTTGGTGCTGCTACTGCTAAACTTGAGTGGTGGAATCAAAGCAAATGGATGCCCAAATGAAAGTATCATCCGCAAAACCATTTTTGTGATTACCAGTGAGCTTTAGGTTTATTTTTGAAAAGAAAATGGAACAACAAAAGAAATTATTCATATTGAAAAAACTGGCCAGCGGGTTCGATTCTGCTTTCTTTTCTGTTCAAATTGAAAAAATCCATTCCTATAATTGAGATTTTTGTGAAATTGACTATGTAAAAAGAATCAAATGATTTCATCTTCTATGAAAAATTGAAATATTTTCATCTGAACACGTTTGGATTTGTGGCTCTATTCCATCAGCCCCGAAGTCGCCGGAGGTCGATGCTCTGATGGCATTTGAGGCGTTCTGCACTGGTTTTGAAGATTCTAAAATTGTACGATCCCGATTTAGTTAACATAAACGATCCAGATTCGTTTCATAATATATATATTTTACGGATAGGATTTTGAGCTTCTGAGGGATTCTGAGAAATAAAGCCGCTGAGAGGATCTACTCCCGTTCAGAAGTTAGCATATTTTATTTTTTGCTCAAAGTTCAGAAGTTAGAATGACCGAAAAGAAAAATCTGAGCACTACAATGGTGTGGTACATTTTTCAATGTGGGCTTATTTTTGTATTCTTGTTTTTCTCCTGCTCAATGTGGGCTTATTTAGTACGAGAAATATTATCTTTAGTTCTTTTCAGTGAGAGCTTCTTAACCTCAAATATAAAAAATGAAAACTAATGTTGAAGATTCCTTCATGAGAGAATTTTGAAATCAAACACCTTAGCAGTTGAAAAATCAGTGCGAGCCTACTGACATTCACTTAAAATACTCCCTAGATTTTTAATTAACTTTCACCCCTTAAAAAAACAGTTAACATCATTAAAAACTGCATATTCTTTCCTGTCTACCCTTATTTAGTAGGGTGACTTTATTAAAATTTTGAAGGAGTGAGTAGAACTGGGAATTCGCGGGTCGGCCCGTTTAGACCCGAGCCCTTCAAAGGTCGGGTTTATAATTTAGAGGCTAAAATAAGAAGCAGGCCTAAAAAGGTCGGCTCTGTAGGGCCGCAGGCCCGGGAGGGTCGGCCCTTTTAGGCCCGTTTAATATTTTTTAAAAATAAATTAATATATATAATATCATTATATCAAATTATCAATATGAGAGACACCTAAGTACCTAATGAAGTATTAATAACAGGTAAACACTTATTAAATTGTTTGATTTATTTTATTTTCTTTAATGATTTATTCATTTAAACTTTAAAAAAGAGGCTAATTTGGACTTTAGATGATTATTTTAACTAAAAATTTATGAGTTTTAAAAATAATGTATCTCAATTTAAGGTAAAATAATAAATAAATTGTAAAATTTGAAAAATATATTTGTTTTTAATTAAAATGAGTTCAAGCCCATTTAAGTCTGAGCCCGTGAAGAGCCATCCCTATAGGGCCGCGGGTTTTAAAAATTGGGGGTTTTTTAGGAAGTGGGCCCGTGAAGGGCTGGCCCGTATTTCCGACTCTAGGAGTGAGTAACTTTTATGAATAAAAATGACTAGCTAAACCTAATCATGAAAGTTATTATTATTATTTTTTTCCTGTAAGAAAACTGGATAACAAAACATGCAATAAGAGGGACAGCCTTAGACAATTGGGTAACTATGCAGTTGAGAGGAGCCTGTTTCCCTCCTAATTACTGAGAGCTAATATAATCTGCATCATCCAGATCTAATCGGATGGTCCAACTTTAATTTTTTTTGAAAAAAATTAAATTAATGAGAATAGAATCTAAAATAAAGATAATATATTTTCTACAATTTTTTTTTAAAAAATATTTTTTTAAATCATCATTTTAAAAACCTTAAATCTGGACTGTCTAGACCAAATCTAAACGCTCTATATCATATTAGCTCTACCTGCTAAGCACTTTTGTTTGGCAAGGAAACTGATTCCATTGTTGAGATGTTTTAGCCAGAACAACTATGATAGGAGACAATGCTGTAAAGGAGAACCATACAAAATCTCATGGACAACGTCTCTTAGGCTAACCCAAGTTTCAATTTTTGTTGATTGTTAACTGCTAAACACGGTCCACTCAGTGAAACAATAGGATCAAGAAGCATTGATCCCCATTCCTCTTATTTATATACAGTCATGACCATAATGCTTACAATCAGATAATAAAAATAAGGAATGTACATATCTACTACATTGGGCTTGGACTCTAAGCCCAGTAGCTACACAACCAATAAGCCCAGTACAATACAATATATCTAATAACCCCCTTCAAGTTGGGGGCTCAAACAAATTTAAAGTTCCCAACTTGCTGAGCAACCGACAATAATCTTCGCTTCCAAGTGGTTTAGTGAACATGTCAGCAAGCTGGTGCTCAGAACATACATGTTGCAAACTAATAATTCCCTGTTGAAGTTTCTCACAAACGAAGTGGCAGTCTATTTCAATGTGCTTCGTCCGTTCATGAAATACGGGATTAAAAGCAATATATATTGCTAATTTACTGTCACAGTACATAGGAACTGGTTCAATGTTCTCTATACCTAAATCTTTTAATAGACGAATCAGCCACACAAGCTCAGATACGGCTGTTCCTAAGGCGCGATACTCGGCCTCCGCAGACGACTTGGAGACCGTGTGCTGCTTCTTGGATCTCCAACAGATGGGGGATCCTCCAAAACTAATGAAATAACCAGTGACTGACCTCCTCATGTCCGGGCACATTGCCCAATCTAAATTAGTATAACACTCAAGTTGAGTATGTCCCGTGGCAGCCAAGAAAATGTCGAATCCAGGCTTCCCCTTTAGGTATCTCACGACCCGAATTGCTGCTGTCATGTGAGACCTTCTTGGTGCACTCAGGAATTGGCTTAACGTCTGTATAGCAAAACAAATATCAGAACGAGTATTAGTTAGATATAATAAGCTACCTACCAGCCTACGATATGTAGTCGGATCAATCAACAGAGGATCTTATTGGTTGGGTGACTTGCGCCACTGTCGTTTATGTTTTAATTTACTTATTTTCTTAGTCGAAGTACCTTCTGCAATCAATCTTATGTGCCACTCCATGGGCACTTCCAAGGGCTTTGCCCCACTTAGTCCTGTATCAGAAATGAGATCTAGAATATATTTTCTTTGACTAAGTACTATACCTTTGGTAGATCTTGCTAATTCTAATCCTAGAAAATACCTAAGGTGCCCTAAATCTTTGATTCTAAAATGTTGATGCAGATATGCCTTTAATTAATTTATTTTACTAATATTATTTCCGACTATTACAAGATCATCAACATATGCTAATATTAAGATTGTGTCTCCTTTGCTTTGCTTTATAAACAATGAGTAATCATATTTGCTTTGCCTAAACCCCCCTTTTATTAAAATTTCAGTAAGCTTGGCATTCCATTGTTGTGAGGCCTATTTAAGACCATACAATGATTTGACCAACTTGCATACTTTATTGTTCCCAGGCTGATCAAATCCTTATAGAATTTTCATATATACCTCTTCATGTAAATCTCCTTGAAGAAAAGCATTATTGACATCCATTTGAAATAGATGCCAATTATGCTTTGTAGTAAGGGTGAGAACCAATCGTACAGTAACCATTTTAACAACCGAGGAAAAGGTTTCAAAATAATCTACCCCTTCTTGTTGACTATACCCTTTTGCTACTAGCCTAGCTTTGTACCTTTCAACTTGTCCATCGGGTCCATATTTGAGTTTATACACCCACTTACATCCTATAGCAACTTTCCCTTTAGGTAGATCTACAATTTTCCATGTTTTATTGTGTTCTAGTGCTTTCATCTCTTCATTCATAGCATCTACCCACTTGGGGTCCTTGATTGCTGCCTGGTAGCTATAGGGCTCAACAAGATCATCAGTAGAAAGAATATATTGTTTATAATAATTAGAAATATTAGTATAAGACATGTATTCATGAATGGGATACCTGCATTTTACCTGTATTGTAGATGCTGCAATTGTGTCTGCCAAGCACACATAATCGTTCAGCCAGGAAGGGGACTTCTTATCACGAACAGCCCTATGAGGCCTTTCTAAGCGTTGTTTTATATCTATGTTGGCTTCATTTCCAGGTTGTTCAGAATGGAAATCAGGTTCAGCTGGTTGTTGCTCATCATCTGAATTTATTTCTGCTGGTTGTTCTCTCTGTTGTAGATTAGTGCTTGGTGCAGATAGCTCAGAATCAGGGGTAAAATAAGTCCACACAGGTTTGGGACTCTTATTTGGACTAGCATTGTTTGAATCTCTAAAAGGGAATCGATTTTCATGGAAAACAACATGCCTACTGATTAACAAATTTCTTCCTTTGAGGCTGTACAATAAAAACCCCTTTTGGTTGGGTGGATACCCTAGAAAAACACAGGGTTCTACCCGGGGTTGGAATTTGTCATGTGCATTTTGTATAGTAGAAAACTCCGAACACCCAAAAACTCTCAAATAAGACAGATCTGGTTGCTGGTTGTAAAGTATTTCATATGGGGTTTTGTAGCCTAGACTCTTGGATGGTGTCCTATTGATAAGAAAGGCTGCAGTTTTGATGCTCTCACCCCAGAATTGGATTGGAACACCTAAATGAATTAAAAAAACTCCTAGCCATATTTAGTAAATGTCTATGTTTTCTTTCCATTACTCCATTTTGCTGAGGCGTATAAGGACAGGTGATTTGGTGTACAATTCCTTTGTCATGTAAGAAGGGTTTTAAATCATTATTGACAAACTCTAAACCATTATCTGTCCTTAATTTCTTTATAGTAGTTGAAAAATGTGTTTACGCATCTGTAATGAAGTTCTTTAAGCAAAAAACACTCTCACTTTTATTTATCATAAAAAATATCCAAGTACAACGAGAAAAATCATCAACTACGGTTAAAAAATATCTATGACCTTGATAAGTGGGGTCCTTATAGGGCCCCCAATCATCTACATGTACCAATTCAAAAGAACAAGCACTAACAGATTCAGAAGCAGAAAATGGTAACCGGGTTTGCTTAGATTAAGAGCATACATCACAGAAAATTTTGGGGGATTCTATAACCTCTTGTTTTATACTTTCTAAATGCCTAAGGACTTCTGTAGGGGCATGACCTAGCCTATTATGCCATAATTCTGAGAGTTGCTGGTCAGTTCGCATATTCATTATTCTGTCCATCTTTACATTTGTTTCAAGCAGATATAGACCATCATGAAGTTTACCAATCACATGGGATTTCCCAGTGGGAATCTCTTGCAAGGTGCAAAATTCTGGGTAAAATATAATGCTACAGTTAAGTTGCTTAATCATTTTAGAGATGGACACCAAATTAAAATAGCATTGAGGTATATAATAAACATTATTCAGTATAACATTATTGAATAGTTTTACAGTCCCTACATGTGTTACTGTTATTTTATGTCCATTAGGCAATTTAATCATCCTAAGAGGACCTGTGTAAGCTTGAATAGAACTTAACATAGTGGGGTTTCCAACAACATGACATGTGGCGCCATAATCCAAAATCCAGCTAGATTGGCATAAGAAAGAGGGAATAGCATTTACTAAACCTGATACGCTTTCCTCAATGTAATGGCTTACACTAACAACAATTTCTTCTGTGTCTTTACCAAGCAGCTGAATAATCTTATTATATTGTTGCTGTGTTAGATGTGACTGCAGCCCAAGTGGAGTGCCAGTAGAATTGAGAGCAACTGATGTTGGAGTGCCAGTAGAGCTGAGGGCAGCTTGGGTGTTTGTTGGTACTCTACGTTTTTGAAAGTCTGGAGGATAACCAATTAACTCATAACATTTTTCTCGACTGTGCCCTTTTCGGTTGCAGTAGGTGCATTCTTCATTAGATCTTCCTCTCCCTCTGCCTCTGCCCTGGCGTCCTCTGCCTCTTGCAGTGGCTGCAGTAGCTTCTATAAGATTAGATGAGGATTGGGAGGCTATGACACGATTTTCCTCATCTTGACATATCATTGAATAGGCATGGTTAACTATTGGTAGAGGAGACATTAGAAGGATTTTTGATCTTGCTTGTTGGTAAACATCATTCAACCCCATAAGGAATTGAAAAAGGCGTTGTTGCTGAACCACGTTGACATAATCTTTGGATATAGAACATTCGCATGAAGGCAGGGGCACAAGAAAACTGTATTCATCCCATAATTCCTTGAGCTTAGTAAAATAACTTGTGACAGTCAAGGCGCCTTATGTAAAGGAGGAAATAGCCTTGTGAAGGGAGTAAATTCTTGAACCATCAATTTTGTTAAATCACTCTTGCAAATCTGACCACATGTGCTGAGCACTATCAGAGAAAACCATACCGTTCGCAATTTCCTTATCGACTGAGTTGATCAACCATGAGAGAACTACAGCATTGCATTTATCCCAATGGTCAACCAATTTGGGATCTCTGTCTCGCTTGAGTGAACCATAAATGTAGCCCAATTTATTCTTTCCACGGAGGGCAAGCTTCATAGAGCGACTCCAAACAGTGTAATTGTGAGTACCAGTCAAGATTTGAGGAACTAAGCTTATCGATTGGATATCGGAGGGATGCAAGTAAAGAGGATGAGATGAATCAATTGTTGAAGTTGGAGAAGACATGGCTGTTTCAGCGTGGAGTAATCGCTTAGGAGTCACAGAGTAATTTGCACGGTGAGGAAGAACTTGGAATCTTGATCAATTTATGGTTTTGACTGCGTATATGGGGATCACGATGCGTCTTTGAACACCGATGTATAGCAGGGGCGATGGTGTCTCTTGAGCGTTGATGCACAGCAACAATTACGGTAGTAGTGTTTCTGGAATGTAGATCAGTGGATTTGAGCGCTGATTCATGGTGAAAACTGCAAGAATGATGGATCTTGAATCAAAAGAAATGAAAAATGTCAAAGGTGCAATCGAAGGATTGCCTCGAGAACACGGTGAAAGACGAGTTTCAAGATCGGCATGAAGTTCAAGAACATCATCCGGTAGTTTCTGTCTTGACAGCACGGTAGGAGGCGAGATTTTCGATCAGATCTGCATCTAGTATCTTCTTCTGTGATTTTCGTACAAGAATAGCAACAAGATATCAACACAGAGATGTACGCAACTTGTAAAATCACCTGATTGCAAGGTGTCTGTTATGCCATCAATAAACGACGTCATTCGGAATTGACTGAGCCTTCCCTTTGGCAAAACACTACCTGAACCTTCGTTTCAGAATAATGGGCTCTATCGACTGCCAAGGACTTTGGGCTTCAGTGATTAACCTGGCTCTGATACCATGTTAACTGCTAAACACGGTCCACTCAGTGAAACAACAGGATCAAGAAGCATTGATCCCCATTCCTCTTATTTATATACAGTCATGACCATAATGCTTACAATCAGAAAATAAAAATAAGGAACGTACAGATCTACTACATTGGGCTTGGACTCTAAGCCTAGTAGCTACACAACCAATAAGCCCAGTACAATGTAATATTGATAATGGTCGATTAATCAGAGTGCTTAGTACGCTAATTTACTTGGACATTGACCAAGGAAAGTGAGGGGTCATTCATTCTTACTTAGCTTCCTCGAAAACGCTTCACTCTTGAATATTCCACTCTCATGGGTGATTGCTAAGTGGGGTAAACAGAAATTTCTTCATCTGGTAGGGTCCAATATTAACCAAGTTTTCTTCAAAAATGAATGTTATTTAATTCAGATGGTTAAACTGATTAGTGATTTCTTTGACATCACATGTTCTGCATTGGTTACATTCCTTAAAATATAGTACATATATTTTATTTCTGACTATTCAAATGAGATTTAATAATGAACCAAATATCTTGCTTTATCCAATATCATTTGAACTTGTGACATTTGGTGAGAAAACTGTTACTTTTAACCAACCAACCAACATAACACTCGAACATTGATAATAATGAATGAAATATCGTTGTTTATGTTTTGTATTTTTTAAAGTTCAAATATTATTTATTTTATAAGCTGCAAATTATATGATTGATGTTATTGCGTATTTTTTTTTGTATAATTTAAATTAAAATTCCTAAAATCCAATAAAACATAAGAAGATTATCATTGTTTTAGATTTTATATAGGGTTAAGGTGCAAAAATACCCATGAACTTTTTTCAAAAGTCCATCCAACACCATAAACTTTTTTTACGTGCAAAAATACCCATGAACTTATCAAAATGGGGCAAAAAAGTCAAATCGTTAATTGGTACAAACGTCCATTATGTGGGATCCACAATATTATTTTTTGAGATGCAAAAATACCCATGAACTTTTTTAAAAAGTGCACCCAATACTATAAAATTTTTTCTGAGTGCAAAAATGCCTATAAACTTTTCAAAAGTTTATGGTGTTGTTGGGTGCACTTTTTAAAAAAATTTATGGGTATTTTTGAACCTCAAAAAATAATATTGTGGGTCCCACAAAACGGACGTTTGTACCAATTAACGATTTGACATTTTTGCCCCATTTTGAGAAGTTCATAGGTATTTTTGCACCTAAAAAAAGTTTATGGTGTTGGATGCACTTTTAAAAAAAGTTCATGGGTATTTTTGCACCTTAACCCTTTTATATATATTAAAATAAAAATATTTAAATTGTAAAAATAACATAAAATTCAATTTGATTTAATATGACCATTTAGCAAAGCAAATATTTCACAAAGCACATAGCTGACTGATTTTTTAGTTCAAGCTTCATAGCCACTTGAGGCAATTTCAATTTTGAAATAATAATGGTGAGGCAAGGTATTGAAAAAGATTAGAGTTTGGATTACAGAAAAAAGATTTAGAGTTCAAACACTCCTAATATAATTAAAAAATTAAATAAATAAGCGATAAGTATTTTGTATATGCCTTAGAGTTATGTACATCTAAAAATAAGAACTCCTTTCAAGTCTCATTCAAGAATGTATCAAAGAAAAAACAAATATTCTCCCACATGATAGAATAATAAAATCAGTTAGGTAACAATGAAAATTCAGTATACACTAGACCAACCAAAGGGCTGTACTTACTAGGGATTAAAGAAAATATAAGTGGTCAATGGTCTTGTAGCCTAATAGTATGTAAGTATCCTATGTAAGTGGGAGGTTGTAAGTTCGATCTTATTTGTAACTCATATTGTTAATTTCTGCTTGCCATTGTACTATTTCATACATAACTAAAGCTGAGAAGAAAGGTATATCAAACACACACACACACACATAAAATGCATTTACCTGCTTCAAAGCTGTATATTTGAAAGCATGTAGGAAAACTCACAGCACAGCAAACAAATGCTGGTGACATGACAAGGTTGTTCCTTAAAATGAATCAAGCAGCAGTAAGAATACATGAGAGAGTCACTCATCCTCAACTGAGGATGAATGCTGACAAAAGTTTTATCATTCTGTCTGATACTCATTGGGTAGACTCAAGTCACGAGACTCAAGGGTAAACAACTGAATTAAGCTCTTTAGTTATTTATGTACTGACATTAAGGTACAATAAACCTAGTTTACCATTGGTGATCATATTGTATGGGGAGGGCGTTGTGGCTTCGAGTTGTTCAATGATCCAGCTCCATCCCTATGTACTAAGGTTGGGAGAGATGCATGAATCTCCTTGTTTGAAAACTTGGCACCATGAATCTCTAGATGCTTAAGATCATGATTCCCATTTTCAATTTTCTGCAGAAACTCCATTACTTCATCCATGGAAGGTCTCAGCTCCCTATCCCTCTGTAGGCAGTGAAAAGCTAACTTTGCCACTGAGATGATCATCTTCTTAACCTCGTTATCTGATTCAAAACCAAGTGAAGGATCTACCAGCTCAGTGAACGCTCCTCTTTGAATCTTGTTAACTGCCATACTTGCCAATTTAATCTCATCCTTGTGCCTTGTGACATCGATAGCTGGCTTAGAAGATATAAGCTCAATGAGCACGACCCCAAAGCTATAGACATCGCTCTTTTCAGTAAGCTGGTAGCATTGGTGATATTCTGGGTCCAAATAACCGGGGCTTCCTGCTGGAGCTGTGGAGACATGAGTGGCAAACTTGGGGAACAACCTCGAAAGACCAAAGTCAGCAACCTTGATGCAAAAATGATAATCAAGGAGAAGGTTGCAGGATTTGACGTCGCGGTGAATGATGTCACAGGCATGAAGATAGGACAATGCATTTGCTGTCTCTATGGCAATCCTCATCCTCACTGGCCATGGAAGTGAACCAGGTTTTGCTAGATTTCCATGGAGATGACAACCAAGAGTTCCATTTGAAATGTATTCGTAGACCAGCAGCAGTTCATGACTTGCACGTGAAGTGCAGCCATAGAGTGAGACAAGGTTTCTGTGGCGCAAGCGTGTGAGGATCTTAACTTCATTTATGAACTGTTGAACACGTTTATAGTTGCGCTCAAATAGGCGCTTCACAGCAACTTCTCGTCCATCTTTAAGCTTTCCTAGTTGTTTAAAGTCAAACCAACAGTCTGTTCATCAACATCTAAATTACATATTTTAAGAGAACGGGGGATTTTTTGAGGTGGCTTACCATGGTAAACTGTTCCAAAGCCTCCACTTCCAAGTTCTTTTGATTGATCAAATTTGTTTGTTGCTTCTTCGAGTTCCTCATAGGAGAAGACAGGGACTCCAAAGTAGATATTTCTACTTTCTAGGATTGCTTTTGATTGAGTAATATCAGATTGATTGCTTCTTGAATGAGTATTATCAGATTCAATGCTTCTTGACTGATTTTGTGAGCCTAAAGACTCGTATCTTCGTTTGTTCCGCAACAGAATAAGAATCGAGCCAATTATAATCACACCAACACTTCCAATAGCTACGCCTATAGGAGGAAAAGCTTTGAAATTTTAACCAATTCTTGGAGTATAGCAGCCACAAATAGAGTCAATATATAAATTTATACACTTGGAATGTTTCGAGCTGAGACATCCCAACTCAACCGCTCACAAACAACTCCAATGTAAGAAATTCTATGTATTATAAGAAAAGTTTACAAAATCATTTCTATTAAGCCATTTGATTGCTGGGAATACGTATAAGCTCGTTAACAAGCAATAATACTCTGGCATAACGATAGACAATAAGATTCTTGTCTAACTTGGGTAAGATTCTTGGAATGTTATGGGAATGCATTACCTATTGTTGTAGACTTGGACTCGATTTTCCATTGCTCTGTCATCATCAAGGTAAAAAGATCAACAAATAATAATTCAAGATAATATATATAACAAAAAAAAAAACAATGGGACTCTTTGTCTACTTGGGGTAAATACTAGGAATGTTATAGAAATGCATCACCTCTTGTTATGGGCGTGGGATGGTCTTCCTTGTAAACTGTCATCATCAAGGTAAAGATCAACAAAAATAAGATCTCAAGAAGCCTAAAGACAAATGAAGTTATTTGAAGAATGATCATAAATAAGGGTGCTTACCATCGGCACTGCATTTGCCATCAGGTAGGCATTGGCCTCCGTTATAAACACAATCTACACAAAGGGGAGAAACATGTACTTGTATATAGATTTCATCGGAAAAGAATATCTTGGTTGAGTCAGGAGATTGAAGGTAAAATGGAAGCTGGATAAGAGAACATTCGTTTGAAGGGTCAGGCCACTGATTGGCTTCAGGAAGATAGTAAATGTTGTCGCCATTGCAGTGATTGATGGGCTTGTAGTCGCGGAGAAGTTTCTTGCATTTCAAAAGGGTAATCACATTTAAATAAGAGAAAGACAGCGCAGGAGAGTCATGAAGAGGAGGGACTGTGTAGTTCAAGACCCAGCAAGGATTAGAGCTCCAGTCTTCTGGAAAATTGGGGTCATGAACGATGATTCCATGCTCTTGATACTCTTGGTAGGTAATTTTCACAACATCGAACCTTCCTTCTCCCAATTGGACCTTTTGGTGTCCCCTTGGGTCATCACAACCTTCTATGGGTAGTAAACCACATGTTGAGTTCATTGTATTGTCAAAGAAGGGAAAGGAAATCTCTCCAAGATCTCCACAGTGATGTTCTGGGCACCCAACTGACAGACGAAGCAGAAAACAACAGAGACAGAGGAAAGGAAGCAGAGAATCGGAAGTTGCCATACTAAATTTCATGCCTTTTCGTCAGCCAAAATATGTGGATTTTCATGGCACGAACAATCTCTTTGGCTAACCTTTTGTATTAATAATGGTGGAATGAATCTGTGTGTGTGCTTACTACGTTTGTTGACTTGGACATTGACTTTGAACAAGACTTGGAAAAAAAGTGGCCTGGAAAATAAGTGTTAAGGGGAAACCCATTACCCATTCCTACTCAGCTTCCTCAAATATCATCTTGGCATGACTTGGATATTCTGCTAATGGTGGGACCATGCTCTTTTCCCTCTACCTTCAAGTTCATACAACGACAAAATGACCAGTAACAGAAACTCCAAGTTTTAATTATTTTGAAAATACCCCAGTAATTCATCATCAGGGTCAACAAGTATAATTGAATTTTACTTCTTTCAGTTATTTATGGAGCAATCACCCTTCATTAGGCATTATCTGGACAGTGATGTTTCCGCGTTTTTATTCAATGCGTGGTCCAAGACGTTAAGAACTTGATTGGATAATTAGTGCCAAATGAAGAACAGAAGACAAGTAAAGAGGAGGAAAAAAAGATGCATTTGATGTTGACGGGGTTCTGAACTTGTGGGGCGTGATTCTCCTCGTTCACTATACGTTTTAAAATTTTTTGAGTATTCAAAACGCGTTTTTTAATCGTTTGTCCACACAAAATGTGGCCTTTTTTCTTCCCCTTTGACTGTTTCTTTCAGCTTTTTTGGAGCCTATTCCATTCACTCTCAAAGCTCATGAACAAGAGAGTTCTTAAAAAAAAAAAAAAAAAGCAATTCTACTATAACATAAATATTTGTTATACCAGTAATCCTTGTTGCCAAAATTGGTAAAAAGGTTAATTCATAATCATAAGGTTGTGGGTTCAAATTCCATCGATGTGAGGACATTGTTGATAATCAATTTGTAAATACATCTGTAAATACTCTTTGAGTTCAAATGCATGGTATGGCCCTGAGACCCAACTCACTTAAATTTTTTTTAAGTAAAAAAAAAAAAACTTGTTTCTTTCATAATGAATGATATTTCTAAACATTTAATTATTGAGAGAGCAGCATCATGTGTAACTAAGGTGGCTTAAGATAAGAAGCCTTCTTATCGTTATTTGATTAGATTATCTATTGGAAGGTTAATTTGTTTCCTATTAAAAATGCACTAAGTTTATGTATAGAGTGCATATTGAAATATTCCATCATCTAAAAAGCTAGGCCACGCCATTGTTTCAAGGGAGGGAAGAGAATTTTTTTCTCCCCTTATTTGGCTGAGAAAATGACGAGAAGACCCTCCTCTCTTAACCCTCTCCTCCAAATTGGAGGAATTATTAAAACACTCTTCCTTTATTAATAAGCACAAATTTAAATCTCTTAAAATACACTTGTTTGGAGGGACGAAAATTTTTTATTCTCTAAGTTTTAAAAGGGGATTTCTTTGATCAAATTAAAAAAACAAAAAAAGACCCTCCCCTCTCCTTTATAAATACACCCATCCTCTTCTCTCACCTCCTTTCACTAAAGTCGCTCCCAAGCAATAAACCTAACACTGCAAAAATTTTAATGTATACAGTTAGAAGAAAGATACTTAAAAACATTGGATGGACTTCATTTCAAAGCAAAACACTCAAAGTTAGTTGTAACATGTGACTTAAGAAACATGAACAGTAACATGAATTCAAAAAAATTGCAATATATTCATGTTTAATATGAATATTCATCGCATAATGATTATTGTGGATCAAATATTTTTTGACTTGAAAGGGCAAGGGTAAGGAGTAACATGCAGCAATGGTTCAAAAGCAGCAAAACATGGAGCATGAATAACAAACAAACTTAGAGTTCAAACGCTATACAACTTTGCCATATCAACTTCTCCATTTTTACATTTCTCAATCATGTCGGTTGGTGACGATGCAGACTTGAACAACTTTGCCTGAGCATATCTTTTTGAAGTCACTGGTTGGGTATGTATATCTGCTTTATTCTTTGAAATTTCACAACCATCACCATAACTATCTTCCCCTGCTTCGTTATCTTCTTTTTCACTTTCAACTTTCCTCAAAGCCTCTAAAACCTCTTCAATGGAAGGTCTCATCTCCTTGTCTATCTGCAAACATTGAAATGCCAATTCTCCCACTTTAACCACCTTCTTCTTCACCTCACTATTCTTGTGAATCCCAAAACATGGATCCACCAGCTCCTCAAATTCATTCTTCTGAATCTTCCTTAGTGCTAGATTTGCCAATGTAATCTCATCTTTGTTCCTTGTCATATCAACTGCTGGCATTGAAGATATCAGCTCCATAAGCACAACCCCAAAACTATACACATCACTTTTGTTTGTTAGCCTAAAGCAATAGTGATACTCTGGATCAAGATAGCCTGGTGTTCCTTGTGGTGCCGTAGAAACATGCGACACATCATCTGGGAACAGCCTAGAAAGTCCAAAATCTGCAACCTTAACACAAAAGTTCTTGTCGAGGAGAATGTTGTTAGTTTTGACGTCACGGTGGATGATGTCGGAGGCATGAAGGTAAGAAAGAGCAGTGGCAGTTTCTATGGCGATTTTGATTCGTAGAGGCCATGTGAGCAATGCAGGATTTGCATTGCCGCCATGGAGGTGACTGGCCAGTGTGCCATTTGGGATATATTCGTAGACAAGGAGGAGCTCACGGCTCTGACGTGAAGTGCATCCAAAGAGGGAGACAAGATTTTTGTGACGCAGACGAGCGAGGATCTCAACTTCTGTCATAAACTGTTCTACTCGCTTGTAGTTGTGGTTGAATAGATGCTTCACTGCAACTTCACGCCCATCTTGAAGCTTCCCTGTAAATGAAATAGATTAAAGTTAAAGACTTTATGAAGGAAAATATAAGATTATGGGACAAGAAATGAGAGTGATTGATAAGATGACCATAGTAAACAGAGCCGAATCCACCATCTCCAAGTTTGTTGGAGGATTCAAAGTTGTTGGTTGCGTCTTGAAGCTCCATGTAGGAGAAGATAGGGACTCCAAAGAAAAGCCTATCACCATCAGCATCCTGTTCATTCAGGTAGTGATTGGCTGATCGGAGTCGGACATGTTTCTGTTTTGGTTTGTAGTGTCGGAAGATGAGCGCCAATGCTAATACCAAGATCCCAAAACCACCTGTCCAAGCGTCAATTCTGTTTATCATTTCTTGTGAACCTCATAACGTGAATAAATAATTATGTTGGAAAGCAGATAGCTGAGAATGAAAAAAAGAAGAAGAAAATATGAAGTGAATTACCTATGATCAATCCCAGCATCAAAACCCTTCTCTTTTCCTGATCATCTACCGAAGTTATGAGGAGTAAATATTCAGTGGATTAATTAGAATTGGGGTTCATTATATTAGATCAGTAAGAAAAGTAAATAAGCAGAGTCAAGTTATAGTCAATATGCATCATACCTTTGTATTTGGAACAATAAAATGCTCCTTTGCCGTCGAGTAGGCATATACCTTCATGGGGATGATAACATTGGTAACAGTCATCAGAAGGCTGAATGGTAACAGAGAATTCAGAAGCTATGAATGTGAATGGATCCGCAGAGGAAGCCAGCATCATATTCACTGGAAGCTGAACCCTTGGACATGCTGCTAAAGAAGATGGAGAATCATCGTCATCTTGCATTCGGAAGTAGATGGTCTCATTATGAGTCTTGCCACACCCTGTATGGTTCAAGAACCGCTTTGGAGGGCTAACTTTGAGACTACTATTACATTTGTAAAAGGTTATTGTGTGTGGGGAGATGTGAAAAGAACCCAAGGGTGAGGTGGGAGGAAGAGTAATATTGCAGCACAAAGCATCACAGTTATATTTATCTAAACTATTTTGTAAAGCTGTGTCTCTAAGGGTAAGACTCCTTTTATAAAAGGGATCTATACTTCTCACTTGAAATTTCTTTCCACTGAATTGTATAGTTTTAGTTGCGTTGGGATTATGGTCTTCACAACCATGAATCGCCAACATTCCACACTTGCTGTGATTTGTAGTGGTGAAGGGGAATCTGAGCTTGCCCAGATTCCCACAGTAAAAGGAAAATGGGCATTCTTCAGAAGAAGCAGAAGACAGAGAAAGAACATGGTTAGAAAACAAGAAGAAATAGAAATAAATAGGTAGAGCCATTCTTCTGAAACCCTCACTTGCAGAACAAAAGAAATGAACTTGGCGTCTCAATTATTGTTTCAAGTAATGACCATTGAAGGCTTTTATTCGGTTATTATGTGAAAGAAGTGTGTGTCAGTTTGTTGCTCACGGCAGTTGACTTGGAAACGGAAGTTGGAAGCACAAATGTAGAACCATAAGATAAGACCATTGACCAAGAGGCACATCGTCTCTCTCAATAAAATGTGTTTCATCACTGGCTCTTGAGCTTGATTAGTATTAGAGTCCATTAGTAATAATTTATGTTCACAATTGTCAAATACAGTCAAATAAATAAGATTAATTTAGGGAAAAAGATAAGAAAATCCCACTCAAACTTTAAAATATTAAATCAGTGATTTCCTATGAAAATGAATTGTCAATTTATATATTCTTGTAGTTAATACCTATATTCTTGTAAATAATAAAACTAATTTGGTAATTTAAAATTCAAATGATTTTTTTTATATTTCCCCCATTAATTTAGTTAAAAAATAACAAAAAAATGACTAACAATCACAATATTATAAATTCAGTTGTCGAATAAGTATACAAAATATATTAAAAAAAGTAGGGAGAATTACAATTAGGTCTCAAGCAAGAAGGAAAATAAAAATGGTCCCTTGAAATTTCAAAATAAAACAATGGTCCCATTAACAATCTTAACTGCAAGTCATTAACAACTCCAGGAACTTTTATTGACAATTTCTTGAGAACTTTTTTTCATTTTGAGACTTTAAGGAACCATTTTTTCATTTTCCTTCTTACTTAGGACCTAGTTGTAATTCTCTCAAAAAAGTATGAAATAAATATGAAGTAAAAGTCATAAGTTTATAGTGCCTTTTTTTTTTTTTAACCAAAATAAGTTTATCTAGCTTATACCGTTTGATGAATGAATTTCTCACATAGTAGTGAAACTAAAATGAATATAAGGTTGGGGAAATTACTTAAAAATATCTGTTTGAGAAGTTTATTGGCTAATGGGACCTCAAATTTTTTAAAGGATCCTGGTTGTTTAGGGTAAATATATATAAGGATTAAAGGACTAAATTGACTCTGAAGTAAATAGGGGTAAGCCTTACCATAAAAAATAATGGTGTTAGGTTATATTTAATACTCATGACATTTTTACTCTCATTATAAATATTTGTGGGTATTTTTACATATACATGTGTAATGGCGTATATTTAACATTCATAACATTATCGGAAGTCGGTGGAGAGGGCTGTTCTCTCTCTTTTGGCTGTGGAATTTTTCTGCTGCTTGGTTCATGTTCTTTGGGTTTGATTCATCTCATTTGGCTTAGCTTTGGCTATTGGTAAGTTTGTTCGTCGGTTTGCTACTGATTCGCTTGTTCACTGGTTTGGTGTTGGCTTGTTTTGGCTTTAAGGTGCAAGACTCATCACGATGGACTCTTCCTGCTTTTTCACCAACTCATCTGAACTACTGTTTCCCATCTGTTTGCGAAGGTGTTTTCTTCACGTATGATTCATGTTAAGAAGATTCAATCTCTTATTTCCTTACACTGGGAACTTAATGGTAGTGTGTCTATTGTTCAACATCATGGAGATTATTATGTCTTACATTTTTCTCATGCTAAAATTAAAATTGCCAATATATCTTGGATCTTGGATCTTGGATCATGGTATTTGGATTTTACAAGGAATCTCTCTGGCGGTTTATCCTTGGTCACCCAATATCCAAATTGCACAGTTTGCTCTTGACCATTTCTCTATTTGGATCCAAGTCTTTAATCTTCTTGTTGAATTCTATATGGAGCACGTGGCTCAGCTTATAGCTTCTCAATAAGACTAAAAACCTGCGCGATGCGCTGATGGTGGTTATCTACATTGTTATATAGATTTATAAACAATAAAAAAAAAGGGAGAATCACTCTTAGATTCCAAGGAAGGAAGATATTATCAGAAATGTCTTTTGAGGTTGTAAAATACACTCAACAGGTTGTGAATATACGCAAAAGAGTTGTAAACATGGACCTTTCTGATAATATGTTACTCACTTGGGACCTAGGAGTGATTTTTCCTAAAAAAATGATGAAATCTATTTTAAAAGAAAGGTTATTGAAAATAGAAAAATGGCCATGTAAACGTCCACCTAATGAGACGTATTTTAAATGCAACAATAAAAACACCACTGAAAACCTAGAGAAAAGGTTAGTGAGCTCTTTTGGCCACGTAAACGCCATAGCAGACAAATTGTTATACGAGAAGGAAAATATCTTTCATTCTTCATTCCCTCCACAAGCAATAAATGATGAACGTATGAGAGCATTGCCGTCCTATTTTAAGCAAACCAAATGGTAGTTATGGAATAATTCTCTACAACTTGACCATTCAAAGGTATTCAAGTATCATACCAACGTCTCAGCCAATCACTAACCTTTAAGCATTTAATAAATGTCTCATCATACAAATAGGATTACATAGAGCATTATAACCTATCACTGTCCGTGCATGGATATTTAATAATTGCTTCGCACCGCCTAGTAGGTTTCAGAAATGAGCTTCAATTCCCACCATATAGTATATAAATTAGAAAAAAAAAATTATCTCAACGAAACTCTATAACACTTCTATTTGGAGTAGCTGTCAATGTAAATCTTAATGGTAGTAACAAATATTTAAGTGAGATATTTGAAGGCCGAAGAGGGGAAATATTCTATGTGAATGGTACTTGCACATGAGTTAGTTTATCCTAAGAGACAGGGTAAGCTTGTTTGATAGCGTGCAGTACGCGTACTTCGAAAGGGAATCAGGTCAAAATTCCTGAACCGGGATGTGGTAGCTAACAGTAACGATAGTGAGTCCAGAGATGTCGGCAGGGGCTTCGGGAAGAGTTCTCTTTTCTGTTTAACAGCCTGCACACTTTGGCTCAGCCGGAGGTAGGGTCCAGCGGCTGGAAAAGTACAACACGTCGCATGGTGTTCGATGCGCCTGACTAACAGTCATTGGGTTAATGTGCAATTTTGCCCCGAAAGTTTCAAAATTGGAGCAAATTTGCCCTAACTAATGGTCAACTAATGCAAGGGCAAAATAGTTCCAAATTTGAAACTTCCGGGGCAAAATTGGCTCAAAAAACTTCGGAGCCAAAATTAACTCAAGCGAATACTTCCAAAGTAAAAGTGACATTTTATCCTTTTTATGATGAAAAGAGGGAATTACGCTTTTTGTTTTTCTAAATTAAGTAGTTTATATATATTTTTCTCAAAATTAATTTATATTTTTCAAAATTATAAAATTTAAATTTTTCTGATGACTTATCTACCCAAAAAAATTAAAAGATCATAAGTTATTATATTTTAATTAATAAAAAATACAGCTGAAGTTACCCAGCTGGCCGGAGTAAGTATTTTTCGAAAAGGAAATAATGTCCGGCATATTTGCTTGTCTTAACTATGGCTTCAACAAAGAAAGGAGCTACATTCTCCAGGCACTATTCAATGGCCTCCAGCAATTGTATTTGGAAGATCGTGCCTTTGATTCCGTCGGCATCGCCATCGACTACTCACCGGTCCTAACATTCCTCCTCTGCCTTTGTCAATTACGCCTACCAAAGTAATTTCTCTTTCTCTGTATGTTTTTCTTTGCATCTGCCTCTTATCGCGCTCACAGTACTCTTTCTTTTCTCAATTTTGTTGGTCTCTAGTATATTCTTTCTGGTTAAATTTATGGCAGCTCTTATTGCTGACATTTTGGCTTTTTACAGGGTTTAGTGTTAAGCTTCCTCCGCCCTCTTCCCTCCTTTTCTCCCTCCCCTCCTCTCCTGTTCCTTGGCGATCTAGAAAACTCTAAATCTAAGTTAGATCTTTTCTATTGCTGAGTGTGGTTCGTGAGTTTGAGATCTAACACCAAGATTGAAGTTCTTACTTTGTTGGGGAAAAAATAAATCTGTGGTTGCTGAAACGGAATTAAATTTGGAGGAATCTATCTCCATCCATGTTGGAATCGGGCATGGGGCAACTCACGGAGAGCCTTCTCCAAGGAATTAGTTATCCTCAGAGCTCTGGCGCTGGAGATGAATTTTTGGTTGTTCACAATGGGGTTATTACTAATTACGAGGTGCGACCAACATTTCAATTCTCATATGCTGTCTCGTTGATTATTTGACCTCTCTGTGGCTTCCTCTCTCTTTTGATTTCTTTTCAAGGTTGCTGTGACTGTAATGAGCATGGTAACATGTGGGAATTTATCTGCAGATACACTGATGAATAAAAGCAAGCTAATTATCTTGTTTTATATGTTACTGCAAACTCATTTAATTCAAGATAGTCTCTATAGCTTGTTTTGTATATTACTGCAAACTCATTTTATTCAATATTGACATTTTGCTCCAGAATCAAAATTCTCTGCTTACAACAAAATCATGATTCACTTTATCGCATTCATTTTTCTGGATGCTGTTGCTAAGTCTCATTATAGTTGGTTATATATTCAGGTTTTGAAGGAAACATTGATCCAGCATGGGTTCTCATTATAGCTTGTTTTGTATATTACTGCAAACTCATTTTATTCAATATTGACATTTTGCTCCAGAATCAAAATTCTTTGCTCACAACAAAATCATGATTCACATTATCGCATTCATTTTTCTGGATGCTGTTGCTAAGTCTCATTATAGTTGGTTATATATTCAGGTTTTGAAGGAAACATTGATCCAGCATGGGTTCACGTTTGAATCTGAAACTGACACAGAAGTCATTCCAAAACTTGCAAAGCTGGTTTTTGATAAAGCGAATGATGTAGAAGGTAAATTTTATTGGTAAAGATGCTTTTGATTTATACTTTTTTGAGACAAGGATGTTTAATGCAGCTTTTGATCAATTTTCTATATTTGCTAACATGTAAGTTTAATTCAGACGCTTTAGAAGGTAATCAGGGTGACCTCAGTCTTGATTACAGATTAGAATTACATGAATGTTAAGGCATTATTGCACAAAGATGTTATTAGTTGCATGGCTTCTTTTTGCAAAAATGCGCTTGACTGTTGCTTCATATGGACAAAGGATGCAATTAATTATATTATGTTTAGGTTAAGGGCAAAATGGATATAAGCAAATGGACCTAAGTTTTGGCCTAAATTGATCCCCCTCCCCCTCCCACGATATTGCTTGTTGTAATTGTTCCTTATTTTTAAATACAAGGAAAAGAATATAAAACGACAACATTACCATTTCTGCTCCAACAAAATTGATATTTTATGAATTTATTTGAAAAGGAGTATCCCACCTGTGATGGAAAGTTAGACAGACCCTGCTAAGTCTTAATGAAGTTGGATTTGGCTTCTTTCCATTTCTTTCCCCTCCGCTTCCTATCTCAAGTTCTCAACCCTTAGATCAGATTTTGAATGGTTAGGATTTAACATTCTAAGAAATATCTTTTTAAAACTTTTTTCTTAATTATATTTTGGACTATTTAGATTAAATTTTCACAATTTGAATTTATTTATTTATTTTCATAATTTTACATTATAATAATAATTTTACACAATGTTAAATCCTAGCCATTCAAAATTGATCCAAGGGTTGAGGTGGGAAGTGGAGGAGCAAAGAAATGGAGAGAAGCCAAATCCAATAGAGTTAGCATTTTTTTCCTTGCCAGAAAACTTTGCAAGTTTTCAAGTGGAAGAGTGTGTTTGGATATCAGTTCGGAGGCTGAAACCGAATTTTGCAAGCCTATTTTTCATGAAATGCTTGTTTAGCTACTTTTGTTAAATAGGATTTTGCACCTTGGGCATCAGTTATCCTAATGCAAGCAAAAGGTTGCTTTTGGTCAACTGGATTTTCTAAACTGAATTTTCCCAACAATTTTCACAACCAACATCCAAGCACCCTAAATTGTCCAAATTATGTGGAGTATAAAGCATCATCTATGGTTTTAACAACTGCCTAATTGTCACATTAGGGAATCTGTATTGCAGTTTCACTTCCAGTTCTTCATGATCTTGTTTCCATGAACTTTTTCTGTTGGCTATTCCTGATGTTGGATTGAAGTATTTTCCCATTCATGCTGCAGGCGACCAAGTTTGTTTACCTTCAGTCAAGTTGTTCTGAAAGTTATGAGGAATCTAGAAGGAGCATATGCTCTTATTTTCAAAAGCCGACATTATCCCAATGAGTTAATTGCTTGCAAGTGTGGCAGCCCATACTCCTAGGTGTAAAAGTAAGCAAAACGCGATTTGATGAAGTTTCAGCTTCATCAAAAAACGGTGACAGATCTATATGCATATTGATTTTCTGGGATCATTTTGTTTAGTTTTATTATTTTATGAATCTTCTTGATTTTGCTAATTTTTCTTCGAGTGAAAGTGTATAAATAGCTTCCTGAGGATGCTAGCAACATATTCTCTCTTTATCCTGTCAATTTATCTTTCTAAGTTCATGATGCTTCTCTGTATAAATAGCTTCCTGAAGATGCTAGCAACGTATTCTCTCTGTATCCTGGCAATTTATCTTTGGGGGAATAACAAAAAAGTTTCAAGGAAAAGAAATAATTACAAGTAGGTCTCTTAAAATCATCAAATTGCATCGAAGTCCCACGGGGCCTAGGTTTGATTCATTCTAAATGTGAAAAGACTATTTTACCCTCATTCATTTAGAAAGACAAAAACGAATCAGAAGGAACGGATGGAGGGTATAATGGCCTTTTCACATTTAGAATTAATTTAACCCAAGTTCTACGAAACTTCAGTACAATTTGATGATTTTAAGAGACCTGCTTGTGATTATTTTTCTGTCTTTCGAAGTTCATGATGCTTGTTAATTGCTTCCTTGTATGACCTGAGCAATGGTTTTTTTCAAGATATAGACAAATGAATGACTTATATTTCAGGCATTGTCCGTGCTACTGGTGAAGAAGCATAATGTTGCAGCGGATTGTTGGCTACCTGTATTTCTTCTCAAATGCAGGTTGTTAAATGCAGTGTGCTTGTAAATAATTTTTGATACGTCAACGGTTTTCTTTGGAGAGAAGCTATTCATATCAATAATATCTTTTGAATGAATTGAAGTTCTCTCTTTCTGAAACTGAAGGAAATGAAAGCCAATATACCAAGTCTACATCTGAAGATTATTTTCTTTTTTCTTTCTTTCTTTATTTTTTATTTTTTCATTTTTTAACCATTTACCATGGTTGAACTATATCCTGTGTAATATTTTGTGATATACCCCTTTTCTAGCTCATTTATTTTTCCCATTTGATTTTATATTGAGTAGCAGTGAATTTTGTTGACGTGTTGATGAGGATTGAAGAAACTTCACTGATTTCAGGCATTTGAGGATAATAACTCTCTCCATTCCAGAGAGTTCTTTTTAGGGAAAAGGACAAATAAATATCACTTGTACATAACAGATGCAAGATGACTATTAACAAACATCACCACCATAAAAACCATCTAACCCATCTAAACCATTGTAAAGAAACCACTAAACGCAACACACAATACACTACAAACAATAGGAAACTTCTGGAAAGCTAGCATAACTATGTCCCATTGAAAAAGGTCAGCTAATACAACCCAACTGGCCAACGAACCAAGCAATCAAACCCTCCTGGCTGTTCCAAGCACCTCCCTTCTCACAAAACAACCACCAATCAAGGTTGAATAACAAAAAGGGAAACATAAAAAATAAAACAAACAACACCTGCAAGGCCACAAGCCGACACCCATTCCCTCCTTAAATCAGCAACGTCCTTCAACTTAAAGCCATGATCTGAGGCGTCAACATTATATTCTGGAACGGCGGTATTTCCTTGCACCTCAATATGGTTTTTAGCATGAATCCCCTTTCCGTCTTCTACCACCATCTCCTAAAATGTATGACTGATCAGATGGTGGAAGCCAGAAATGTCCTGGCTTTGGGTGTTAATTGAGAAATAAAAACCCACTAAAAATGGAGAGAAATTAGAGAGTTGAAGCCAAAGGAAATGTTTGAGGGGATTTGAAAAGGAAAAAACATATGTGAGGAAGAGAAAGTGTAACACCCCAAATTTTATATTCACAGAAAATATATTATAATTAATTGAGAAATTCAATAAAATGGTGAATATTTATGAAATTTGAACCTTATGAATTTTGAAATATTCATATTCATAAGGAAATGGGCAAATTAATTCAAGAAATGAATTAAATTATAAAGGTAATTACAAAATCATAATTTTACCAATTTAGCCCAAGATTAATTATTTTCCAATTAATTGGAGTTAATTCTAATTAATCAAGGAAAATGCATAATGGGATTATTCTTGGTGGAATAAATCAAGAATTGTGAAATTTAGGGGGTTATACATAATTCAATTATGGAATTATGGAATTGTGAAAAACAATTATCTTCCTTTCCTCTCTTTAATTTCGTCCCAAGCATGGAAATAAGGAAAAAAATATTAAGTTCATGATCACATACTACAAGAAGAGAGTCATGATGGTAAGCATGGTCAATGATGACAAAAATGGAGTGTACACAACATGAAGAATGGTGTAATGCATGATGGGAGAAGCTTGAGTGAAGGAATAAGAAATATGATTGCATGGAAGAGTGTAAGTGTGAACATAGAAAAAGAAGAATAAGTTACTTGGAGCAAAAAGGGGAGCACGGATTGAGGAGCAAGAAAGGAAGAGAATTGATTCAATTTAATGGCAAGTCAATGAAGAAATCATAAAGAATGAGAAGGGTTTGTGACAAGTGTCACATTGGGAGCTCTTGATTAAATCAAGGGTTAGGAAGAAGGAAGACTTAATTAATAAAACACGTGCTCCCTCCTCTTTCAAGACACATTCGGCCATAACACAAGGAAGAGAGAGAGAGAGCTTGTGAAGTTCTTGAAGATTAGAGAGAAGGAGGAAGAAGAGGTTAAGGTAAGTAATGTTTCTTTGGTTTTTCTTATAGCATTTCCTTAGAATCCGTCTCTAAACTCTTGTTTCTCATGAATCTATGGTGGTGAAGTCACACTTTGAGATCAAGAAGAGAGGGAGGAGGTGCCTAAAGTAAGAGAATCCAAGAAGTTAAGAGGTAATTATACCAATCTCAACTTTATGTTAGTATGAAGTTGTTGTTGGTAATTGTTGTTTGGTTTTTATGATTTTTGAGTTGAGTTGTAAAATTGGAAAAGTCATAACCCTAAGGGGTTATATTGCTCAAAATCCTTTAAATCATGATTAAGAAGTGTTTAAGTGAGTTAATCAATGATTAGAAGTGGAAGAGTACAAGTTTTGGAAACTAAAACACAAAACCCTATTTTTTCATTTTTTCCTTAATATTTTTTGCCAGAACCAAAACTGGTAGTAGGAGTTGAATTTTCATGAAATAAATGGTTCTATTGGACTCAGTAGGAAAAAATAGGTTGGGTTACAGTTGGGCACTTTTTCGATAGAGGCCGAAAAAACAAAATTACGAAAATGCTATTGAAATCCCTAAATAGGCTACAGAGATGATGGATGAAGACAAGCATAGATCTGGGTAAAAAAAAATGAATAAAATGAACGAAAGTCACAAATGGAGGGACATAAAAGTAAGTTGCCCAAAGCTACATGCTGAAGCAAGAAGAGTATGCACCAAGCCCAAAAGATTAACCCAAGACACAGAGGCGCATATGAACCGGTACTGTTCATGTGAACAGGAAAAATAGAGAGAAGCTGCAAAGAAAAAGAAAGGTGGCTTGGCTTGGCTAACTAGTTATTTAGATTTATTATTATATGTTGATGATCATACAGGGATATTTTGATCTTTTAGCAACATTTAGTGTTTGTTTGTATTGGAGGTGGAGAATGAACTTTTTTTGTAAATGGGCTTTTGAAAAAGTTAGATGGGAAAAAATTCATATTGTATATGTGATTTGTGTTTGGATTGACGGTGGTAAAAGTGACTTTTTTTAACTTTAAACCTATTTAGATTAGTGTTTGAAAAGCCCGTTTAGATGAGAAATAACTGAAAATGACATGAATCTTATTGAATATTACACATATATAATTTGTATATATTGTGATAATTGAAGTGAAAAATGTAAAGAAAAGTTGATAAAATAAAAAAAATTGAATATATATTATTTGTATATATTGTATTAAATACATATCTTTATATTAATTATTTTCAACTTACCATTAATTTTCTTTTATTTAATCTTTTATTACCCATATTCCCCATATTTTAAATAAAAGGTGACACAATGGCACGAGTTGGGCCCACCGGAAGAAAATTAGGCCACTTTGGAAATCCATGTCCCATGTCTTCCTTTAGGAGTTTTGAATCAATGCTCTAATAGTGGGTCCTGTGTCTTCTTTTAGGAGTTTTGAATCAATGCTCCAACAGTGCAGAAGTAGCCTCACCCAAGTCATAGTATGTAAAACCGAACCGGCCGGTTCAAACTGGAAATCGATGGATCGGTCACTGGACCGGTCCAGTTGGAGGTCAATGAATTGCACTGTAGTGAACTGGTTTGACCCGATTTGACCCAGGGTGAATTGGCTGGTCACGGTTTGCCTCTTTTTTTCTTTTTTTTTTTTAAAAAATTTTTTTTATACTCCAAATGACATCATTTTGGCTTTTTTAAAAATTATTTCTTTGAATTTTTTTGATTTGCAAGGAGATTTAAAAGGATTGTAGAATACTTTTATTGTTTTGCATTTATTAGAGAGAAATCCTTATGTACTTAATGATACTTTTGTGAGTATTAGGTTCAAGAGGTTATATTGGATTACTGGTTGGAAAAAAAAACTCTTATGTAATTTTTTGAATGGTATGCATGAACATTTAAATTATATATATATATATATATTTAATTGACCCCGGTCTGAACCATTGACCCTTGACCCAATGCCTCGACCGGTTCAATGTCCGGTCCGGTTTTCAGCACCTTGACCCAAGCAAAGCAACTTCCATAAGCTTTTATAAAAAAAATGTCTTTTTGTGAAACCCAGTGGTTGTAGATGCATTCCCAAACGGACACTTCCCACCCAACTAGGCTTTTGGGACCCAATTGGGCTTTTTTTACCCCTGTCGTGTTCCCAAACAGGCCCTTTGATATCCTTAATTAGACCTTTTAATTTGATTAGGAATTTATTAAAAGTATAGGCCTAACTTTGGATTTTGATATGTCAAGTGGATTCAATTGAAATTTTCTCTATAATATTTGTGTAAATGTTCTTATATCTTCTGTATGTTACAATTATCTCTTATTGTCATCTAATATGTAGATATTGATTCTATTGAGATTGTAAAGTTATATAATAAATATAGGGCATGTACCATATATTTGATACACCTTAAACATGAATAAGATTTATTATCTCTTCCTCTCATATATATATATATATATATATATATATATATATATATATATATATATATATATATATATATATATATATATATATATATATATATATATATATATATATATATATATATATATATATATCTGCTCTCATGTAGCTCTGATTCTTTAACAATGCCTATGGATTTCTTGCTTTCAAACAAGTCGATTCGAAAATCCTTTCACACACAATTGAAACTTTATTGTTTTCCCTCCTACTATATATTTTCCCCGTAAGGTTTTGATTTTCGATTTTTATAGTTTTATTTAATTTTATAATAAATATTTGAATGAATTATAGATAATTTTATTTAATTATTCCTGTGTATTCATTGCATTCTTCTCTGCCAATCCCGATCTGATAAATTGTTGTACTTGGTAGCAAAACATTGGAAGTCCATAATCTATTTTTTAGTATGAGAAAATTGATGTCCCTAGTGAATATTGCCTTCTTGTAGTGACACAGATTTACATTTCTTTATACCATCTAACACATTAGGATTGCATCGGAGATATACGTTGTTTGCATAAGTTAAAAGAAAGTGTATAATATATATTTACCCAATTTACTATATTCAGTTTTAGAATTAAAAGGACCCTCTTTAAAGACATAATGTTATGGCTAAGGTTAGTATATTCAGTTTTAGTATATCTTAATGATTGCATTTATTAAGAGAGTTTCTATCACATGATAGTTCTAATGTACATGATCAACATGACATTTTAGTAAAATTAACTCTTGTTTGTTACTATTGATAATTTTAACTAATTTTTTATATTTGTAAATTAATTTTTTTATATTATTATTTGGTATCTAGTTTGAGGTTCATGGCTGCCCTTTTCAACACATGTTTTTCTTTTGGGATTCGAACTTACGACCAAGAAAGGTTTAGTGGAGCTTTATATCATTAAACCAACTATGTGTTGGCTGTAAATTATTTTTCTAATCGAAGGCAGTATAAACATTTGTGAATGTATAAATGGAAGCTCTAGTTACATATTGATTTCATAATTGGAAGGGAAGTCTTAGAATGTTTAGTATTTATATTGAAAATTTGATTAGTATTGGCTATTTGGAAAACGGAACAAACAAGCTCTTTTTTTTTTTTTTACTATTTCTATTTAATATAAGGAAAAAAGACACTTAAATACCACTTGAATTTCAAAATTTTAAATCAGTAATTTCCTAAAAATTTGAGTTGTCAATTGCTATATTTTTTTTGTCAATCTCATCACTCTTATTATCAACAAAATTAATTTGGGATTTTGAAGTTCAAGTGGTATTTAAGTATCTTTTTCCCTTAATATAATCCATTTGAAAGTCTTAAGTAGTATTAAGTTATTGTAGCTCAAATCGTTTTACACTAAACATTGCGTTTAGACTTATGTTTTGAAAGTTCTCTCTCCTAATATTATTTTCTTCCTATTTCTTTCCATCTAAATATAGGGTAAAAGAAGTGTATATTATAACTTAAAGACTTTCATCTTGTCATAGTAATCTAAATAGAGCAATATTTAATTTGATTAACAGAGTCAATAAGTATGTTTATAAGGAGGGATTATGGTTGCGTGAACACAAGTCTTAAATTTGAGCTCGGAAAAAGTTTTTAAAAGAGTTATCTCAATTCAAATTCAAAGTTTAACCATAGACTATGATCCAATTGCACATTTAGATATTAAATTAAAAAACCTTATTGATGTCACTATATTTAATTTCAATACAATTGATCGCCTAATTGTGTTTTTCTTTTTTCTCTTGTTTTTTTTTTTTTTTGCCAGATTCTTTTTTCTCTTGTTAGCTAAACATATGTATCCTTCTATTAGAAGTAATCCTATTTAAAATATTTTCAGGCATTAAATATGAGCACCTCCCCACTGAGGATTTGAATATTGGTTCGCAACATTGTGAGAGACTAGTCTCTTCCATCAAACCCAACATCCACTGATGCCTAAATGTGTGTTTCTGTTCGAAAAATGTAATCCTACTTTTAATTGGGCTGGATAATGGTTGAATTTAATTCAATCAAATAAAGCTTACCCATTTTTTCACCTTCTCTTTGGAAGCCAAATTAAACAGCTTTTTGTACCCAAAAAGAAAAAACTAAACAGATTTTCTTGGGCCAGATGACCACAACCCCGAAAGGTAAAATTTCAAATGTGTATGACACTGTAAATGAGGATGAGTACATGCAGTGGTACCAGAAGATTACTCCAAGATAGCATATTGGAAGTGTTTTATCATCTCTGGAGTCAGAGTATCAAAGAACGGCAAGTCTCTGCTAAACTAAACCATCACTATTTGTTTGTCTCGTGAATTTAGCTTTTAAAATGTCCAGAACCAAAACGAAAAATCAGTCACACCCATCAAACCAATTCAACTGCTTCTTGCATTTAACTGAAATTTAATCGAATGGTCTGGTTATCTGTCGGATAATGAAGCAAATGGAACCAATCGAGCATTGCATGTTATTTCTGTCGGATAAAGTTACCGGTCTAAGGATTATCCGCTAAAACCTGTTTCATATTAATTTTTGTAGAGTAAGCATTAGTTAACAAGTAATTACTCAATTGATCCTGGATCAAGATACTACCTTTGGTCCTAAATATAATATTCAATTGACTTTTTTAGGAGATTAAGAAAGCTAATTTAAATTACTTTAAAGTATTTATATTTAACGTTTTTCTCCAAACTAATTTGTCTAACCTATAAACTTATAGATAATTTAATCATACGCAACATATGATATGATTAACTTATTTAACTTCTTTAATCTCCTAAAAAAAATCAATTAGGTCTTATATTTAAGATCGAAGTTCGTAAATAGATTAGGACCTCCAAATATGGGTGGGTTGAAATTATCATTTTAGTTCCACTGGTTGCTCCAGTTTGGTTCGCATCTTGTAAATGACTGGACTGAACATAGCAGATATAATGTCCACAGATGTATTGGATTCTTATAATTGTGAGTTGCTTGATGTGGCTAGGAATTTTTATTCTAGCCCATTGATTCTGTAACATGAGGTTGGTCAAGGATACAAGACACATGTACCTAAACACCAATAGAAGATAATGAGATTTATTCAGAATCATGAAACTGAGAAGCTTGTGAAGGGTGATGCAGAAGCAGAGTTCTGAACCATAAATGTTGAAAAAGCCTTCCTTCTCGGATCAAAGGCTTTCTCTTCTGCTTCTTCTTACCCTAGGATGGATTGGATACTGAAAGGGATGATAACAGAAGGCGGTGAAGTCAATCTTCTTACTTGCTCGGGTTCTGACTGTCTTTACTCCTCTTCAGGCACCATAAGTACATCCGCCAAAGTTTGTGCAGGAAACTATATGTAGTGGAAGATATGGAATCATTTCCCCTAAAATGGAATAAGACAATATGTGTAAATATTCACTTCTACACCTATTATTAAAAAGAGTTTGAGTTTCTAGCTAGTTTCAATTCGCCATTAGCATGTGGTAGTTTGAAGGTGTAGAGGGTAGAAGATAAACTCTAATATCCCTTAATCAAATAGATTTGTTGACTTGATGATTTTTAGATAAAACCGGTTACCACCCATCCACTTTCTTTTAATGTGTTGATTCCTTACTAGAATGGACGTAGTTGTGATGAAATGGAAGAAAAGTAAAGAGAAGTTAAGAGATCAACAACAATAAGCAAATTGTAATGAAATAAGTAATTCAAAGCGTCACACCCTAAAAGCTAGTCATTGGAATTGGAGAATTCAGGGGTTTATAAGACCCCTCTTTTCAGATAACCTTCTTGATGTGGGACTTATGACACAACCATACATTGAAACTAGTTTTAGACAAAGTGCATATACTACTTCATGGTTAGATTTTTGCTATGGAAAAAATAACATTAAAATTCTCTGAATAGAAATATGCTTTTAGGAATAGAATTGGAAACAAATTAGAGTCCAACTTTGAGTAAAAAGGACGGGAATCAGCATATCAATAGGATTAGACGCATTTACTCTTCAAATACCAAATGGATATTATTTCTAGGTGGATAACGCTATCTATTCATTGTTCTCATAAAATCAAAGATACACACACACACACAACAATTAACAAGCTGCTGGTTGAGATTTCACCCCCGTAAGGAAGATAACACAAGTTCAAATCTCAGAAAGTACACTTGTTGGAGGGCTTAAACCTTAATACTCTGGCCCAACAGATATTATACTCTAGTCTAAAGTGACTTGGAGATACTCTAGATTCATAAAAAAAATAGATACACACACAACAATTAGAAGCATGCATATTCCAGCTGATTTTTCTTCTCATAAGCAGGGCGTCCAATTCAAGCCCCAATGCTGTTCATGAGCAGTAAATCCTCAAAAATGATGAGATCTCTTTCTTTTTGTACCAGTCTTCCACTCCAACTCCATTTGTTCAACAGTGTTTCGACATTCTAAGGCATATACTGGGCATACTCCACACCGATGTGTTATGCTACATCTCTCAATATTAGTCACTAATCTAGTCTCAATATATTTTTCAGCATAGAACGAAAAGCCAAACGTATTAGCAATGATGCCTTGGTCATCTTCTTTTCTTTGAGTTCCCTTTGATGTGTGTATCAAAGGTTCATACCATAGCAAAATGTGATCCATACTCAATTCATGGCTTAGATTGGACACCGAATTTGTCATGTTTTTCATCTCTCCATCTTCACAGCTGAACATCCCGTACAATACTAAGGATTCCTCATAGTCTAGGTCATACTGAGGAAGAAGGCAGCAACAAATAAAACCCAACAAATCATCAGAAGAAGCATGTGCAACTTCAATAGTAATGGGAGACCCTGTCGTTTTAGAAGTGTATCTGACCCACTTTGAAATAGTGCTTCCTGGGTAGCAAACTCTAGCACCGCAAAAATTGTTGTGTATTGCTCTCATCAGTGAGAAATGAACAAATTTTGTGATGTCGTGATTGGATAATCCCAATTTGGCACAATTTCAAATGAAACTAACAATCTTGCTTCTCCATAATGTTCTGACACCTGAGTTGTTGAGCTGAATTTAGTAGTCTCCAAAGATGTGCACTTGCTGACATCCAAATGAGTAATGGAAGGTGGAAGTTTTGGTAAGGACCTAAGCCACTTGCAATTTCTCAAAACAAGTTGTTTCAATTTTGAGAGATTCTTGATGCCATTAGGCAAACTCATCACACTGCTTCCTTCTAATGATAGGATCTTCAACAGTGTCAAGGCACTGATATTATCGGGGATGTTAGAAACCACCAATGACTTCAAATATAATTCTTCTAAAGAACGTAAGCTATCAAACAAGATGCCTGGTTTCCTTTTCTTACTTCCTTCTTTCATACCACCAAAAGAAAGTATTTTAAGTGATGTCAAGCAACACTCATTTATTTGAAAGCTCTTGAGCAACCGACCAATATGTAGTTCTTCAAGTTTATTGAACCCTCCACAAGGCAAGATCAATGTTTCAATTCTAGTTGATCTTAAGTTTAAAATTCTTATTTCTGATGAGGACAACAAAAATTCCTCCAGACCATAGCAACCTAGCAGATCAAGATGCTTGAGAGATTTCGAATGATTTTCACTTTGAAGATTCTTTAGTTGATGGCAAAAACTTAGATCCAAAGAAACAAGTTTAGGGAGAGATAAGATAGTGGGATGAACACTACATAAGTTTTGGCAATTTTTTAGGCTCACTATTTCAAGATTAGTTGCCCTAGATAAATCCGGCAACTCCTCCAACTCTTTGGAGCTTAGATTGAAGATCCTTAAATTCGTAAGATTCTGTGAGAATCAAAAGAGAAAAATTATTGGAGATGTTGGCCCTCATAATTATTCAATTATCTAGATTGAAAGATTGAACAATAAATTAATACATATAAAATTTCTTGCACACCATCCCATCATTTTTTAACTTTGCTATTTTCCAAATGGTCAACCAATTTCTCCAGATAAAAACCCAAAGACAGGTACTCCAAAGGATATTGGTTCCAATTAATGTACCTAAGTTCCTTAGAAGGTAGCTTCAAATCCATAGAAAGACACACTTCACAATTGACATGTAGTAATCTTAGATTTGCCATAATTTGGAAAGCGTTTGCACCCAAGCACAAGGGCTTTTCAATTTTGGCTCCATTCAATGCAATGGCTTCAATTTCACCAGTTCCCTATCATGAACCAATAAAAAAAATCACATCATATTAAAGATGGAGTTTAAAAAATTTTCAATACGATAATGAATGGAAAAAGAAAGCTAATGTACCTCTCTTACCATGCCATTTTCTAGTACATTTTGAATTTCCTCAGCATCATTTAATCGACTTCGATATCTAGGATGTTTTCTAGATTCTTCACGAACTATTTCTTCAGCCATTTCTTGTAGTAAATCATGAATCTCTATTACGTCGTCTTTTGAAATAGTCATGAGAGATTTATCTATGAGGTCTTGTATTCCAAAATGTGCATAAAAACCACAAGCATCTAGCACCCTTGTAATATTATCTTTTTTTTGCCCTCTAAATTAGAATGCAATGTCTAAAAATATGCATTTCTCTATTTCATCTAATGCATCATAACTCACCCTCGGATACTTTTGAAATTTTCTTAGAGCACTTTCCCATATATTAACATCCCAAGAATTCAAATATGAACCCAAAATTTGTAATGCTAAGGGAAGGCCTTTAGCATATTTAACTGCTTGTTTTGATAACTGTTCATATCCCATTTTAGGATGGCCTTCTTTCAAAGCATGCAAGCAGAAAAGTTTAAGTGATTCTTCATTGTTTAATTCTTTGACCTCATGCAATTCATGAACCCCTTCACTTTTAAGAACATGCCTATCTCTACTTGTTATAATGACTCTGCTGCTTGATCCCAAGCAAAGATCTTCTCCCAGTAGATACTGTAACTTGTTGGCGGTGTCAACATCATCAAGCACCAGAAGAACTCTCTTATGTGGCAGTCTTCGCCTAATGAACATGTTGGCTCCTCCTTTCATTGCGAGATTTTCTTCATTTAGTAGCACAGAAAGAATTTTCTCAAGTAAATATTTCAATCCATTAATCCTTGTTGATTCTTCTCTCACGTTTTCCACAAAGTAAGAACTTTCAAATTGGGAAGAAAATTTGTCAAACACAGCACGGGCAAGAGTTGTTTTGCCTATGCCTCCCATTCCCCAAATTCCAAGGATTCGAACTTCTGATGACTCAATTTTCATGAATGATTCAACACTAGCAAAATTTTCATCAAATCCAACTAGATGCTTTGGCTCGATTGAGACTTTTTCTTCTAACTTATCAAGGATATCTTTGACTATTTCATCAACGAGAATACATTCGTTTCTGGCATGTGAAAAAAAGAAGAAAAATTAATAATAGCACATGACAAAGATAAAAGATATGAACTATAAAATGGTATATTGGAAAAAAATGCAACTTATTGAAAATTTGATGAATGATAGCCAGATAAGTTTGCAATTTGATTCAAGACAGATCTCCAAATTAATAGTTTATCTATGTTATCCTTGAACTTCTCTTCAAGTTTGGCAAATGCATGTACATAAGAGCCTTTTTGATGCCTAACATGTGATGGATCTATATTGTAGAAAACTGGTATCACAATTTGTTGATTGGTTTCCTTGCATTCCATGATTTTGACAAGCTCTTCCAAGCACCACTTGGAGGAGGCATAGTCTTTTGAGAATATCACCAATGAGATCATTGATCCTTCTATTGCTTCCATAAGGGCAGGTACTATTTCTTCTCCTCTCTCAAGCCTCTCATCAACATAGACATCTATCTGCTTTTGACGCAACTCTTTTGTCAAGTGGCTAAGAAAACCAAGTCTCACGTCTGAACCTCTAAAGCTGATAAAAACATCATACTTTGTCAGAGGAACTTGGGAGGAGGAGGAAGAAGAAGCCATACCGGATTGTGTTTTGAAAATATCAGTCTTCAGCAACTACAACAACTGCAGAAGAAACCTAAAACTGTGTCAATCATTCATGTATCATGTTTTGTATCTTTGCATTTGTCTACATAGTTAGAAAATTAATTAAATAAACAGCTGGTAGAGGTACTTGGCAAGTTCTATGAATGGATGCAAACTTCAAAGCCAATTTTGCTTTATTCCAAGGAAAAAAAATTCTTTCTTGTTGTTTTTCCCCTTATATATATTGGAGTTTTATTAGGCAAAATTTTTTATGTGACTGGTTTAATCTGTTAGACGTTGCATTGAATAAGTAATCATTTACTTTGTGTTTGGTTCAACCAAGGGAAGTGAAGGAATTTTAATAGAAAGAAGAGAATGTGATGGATTGATTGGCGAGAAAGGTAGGTATTATAAAACTTTGAAAGCCAGACATAGTTTTCACCTTGGTTTCATCACTCTTTAGACATTATTAAGGGTACAAAGCAGTTATTCCCAAAAAAAGGATACAAAGTAGCTCATTTTCTGTAGTTTTTGGATTTGAAATTTGACAAAACCGATGTTGCTTAACAAAATGGTTATGTTGCATACTCTGTTTTCCAAAAATAAAGACTTCATTGAATCATGATTGCAATAATTAAGATGGGACACATTCTTGTGCTCTAAAATACAAGAAACAGACTTCATTATGCTCTCACCAATATTTGTAGGAAAGAGAAAGGACCAAGAAACAAGCCTCATTTTAGTTTAATGCTCTTCACAAGAAATATCTCTAGAAGAGCTGCAAGTTTTGCGTTGAAAGAAGCATTTCTGACATTTTTCTTCTGTCAAACTCTCATTCTCATAAGCAACATTGTAACTGCTAAGAAAAACCTGCTCATAACAAGTTAAAAAGGAAAAAAGAAAATCAATAATAAATAATATCGTCAATGTATATAATCTAATTTATAGGAAGTTGAACTATTCTTTAGTATGGGTTTTCTTAGTCTTTGTGTTACATGAGGCTCATTTCTAATAAATCGTAGTTTATGAAAATATGTCTGAAAACATATACATGAAATTAAGTATACTCTAGAGTAATTGCTTAAGTCTGAGTTTAGGGTGACCCATCAAAGTTTTTTTTTTTAAATCCATCTCCAAAAGATTTTCCCTCCGCTCACTTTTCCTTCCCCCTTCTACCAAACAAGCCCTTAATTCCTAATAATAATAATATTCTCTCATCTCCCCTTCAGAAAATTCTAACTTAAAGGGGAGGTTAGGAAGGAGAAGAGAAAAAGTATCAAACAGTGCATCAATATGTCTATGTGTGTGTATAAATCTAAATCAAATTAAACCACAGCATTCACATCATGGAACTCTTTAGGAACATATACATTTTAGATGAGGAATGAAGAAGAAGATGATCATACCGGGATCGATCAAACCTTCTCTGTCAAACTAAGAGCAATAGTGATATCTGGGCACACAGCAAATGCTGTTTTAAAGCCAAAGAACTTGTTGGTTTCTTGGAAACTTCCTTACACGGGAAGTGTTTGTTACAAAGCAAGTTTAACAAATTGAAAATCGCAAGTTGGCTTCTGCGCGTTTCCTCTATTTGTCATACTCCAAAAATAAAAATAAAAATCAATTAAATCTTTGATTTGTTGACTTGATTGTTTTTTAACGTCAAATGTTATCTTTTTTGCCAACCACAGGTAGCAGGAAGCCATGAGGGCCCACCGTTTTTTTGCCAACCAGTGTGTAAAATTCAGGTAGCAGGAAGCCATGAGGGCCCACCGTTTTCGGTGATCTTCGAAGCAGTTTACGGGACCGCTATATGTGGAATCATTCAGAATATTAATAGCTATTGTATCAAAAACAAAAAAAAACAAGAATATTAATAGCTATGTTAATATGTAGTTGAAGGTTTTTAGTTGGCAATTATATGCGGAATCATGCAGAATATTGAAGTCCGATGTTTTTTTTTGGCCCTAAAAGTCCCATGATATTTATTCCTTCTGGCTGGACCGTATACATAAAATACAAGATGCATATCACAATTAAAGGTTACGTTTATTATTCTGAAATTATTCTGCTGGAGATATTCTCCTCCAATCTACCCGATTTCGCCTCCTCAATATCTATTCAATAGTCTACCACTAATTCATTATATACGCTTCTTAATATAAGGTATGTTTAGAAAGTTGATCTTGTTTCTAAATATAAAATATAATTTTCATATTTATCAATCTTTTCATAATTGACTCTTATTGATGCTCCTTCAATAATAATCAAGGTGAAGAGAGAATTAAAGAAGATGATTAGGGCGTTTTAGAAAATACATGTCATATTAACTAACTCAACTAATACTCTTAATTTAATCAAATTAGATAAATATGTTTTATATTAAGCAAAAGGGAGTATCTAATTATATATTTACCGAGTGATGGGTTCAAACTTCAAAGACGCCAAAGCTAATACATTGCTCCTCATCTTGAACGTAAGCTATCAGCAAAATACTACCTTAGTGAGTCGCTAGAAGATCGCCAGAAATTGGTGTAAGTCGGTGACTGCTAGCCCAGACTTTTGGTGCAGCGATGGTGGGTCTGCTTTGACCTAACCCCCTCACCCCTTTCATTTTCAAATGCCTTATGGTTGTGTGATTTGGGTTCAAGCATCTTTTTTTTTTTAAATTAGATTAAATTATTTATCCCGCTCCTTAACCCATATCATTGCATTATTTTCATGTCATATTGTTCAATCATCGAGCTATGAAAGCAAAATTAACGTGGTTAGAGATAAATTCCTATTTTTATTATATATTCTTATATTTAATTAGGGATTTTATCATAATTATTGAGTTTAAAATGCCTTTCTTAAGATAAATTGATATTAAGAATCAATACATTAAATTAGGACTAAAACAGATAAAATTGTTAAAATAATTATAATTACTCTTAATTATTGATTTCATGAAAACATTTATGGTTGGTTTAATTGTTTTCAATTATATTATAGGAATTTGAAAACTTGGATCAAACCTGAAAATGGTAGTTTTGGATTCGAATTTCAGAAATGACAATTTAATCCCACGAATTACACAGCGTTTTGATTCAGGGGGAGCTTTCAAGAGAAAATATTCAGAACAGAGGCGCCGCAGACTTGCAACCTCCAGCTCTTCCACCATTTTCTCATTCCCTTCGTCTTCGTCACCAAGCATCATCTTCTCCGTCACCGGTGACTATCGTTCTCATCACCATTTTCGCCGGCGGCGGAGCTATCTCTCTGTTCTGCACAGACCCGTTAAGCAGAGAGGAACCAGAGCTGAGGGGTCAGGGGCGAGTGGAAGCTGCCACAAGCTTCAGGTTCTCTTCACCGAACAGCATACACCTCATCTCTGCCACTCATTACCTTGCATCGACCATCATATTTTCCTCACTGTCGCTCTTCCACCGGAAACACCGACAAGCTTCTCAGAAAGGGAGACAGATCAGAACGAGAGAGCGGCCTGGGGTTGGAGCTGTTGCGAGGGAGCTGAAGGAAGAGGCCACCGTTGGTTCACCACCGCACCTTATCTTCACCGACCTCAACCGCTGGCTTCTTGCACTCTTTCCATCATCCTCCTACGTCCCTTCACTATTCCACACCAAAGCTTCCTCTGTTTTGAAATCACCACAAGCCGTGATTCTCTGATTTTGGTTCATATCCAATCAAAAGAATTTTCTCCAAATCAGTGTTAGTCGGTTAATTGCTGAGCTTCAATGTCTGAAATAGGGGAATGTTTGGAATTGGAATGTTTAAAAGTAGTTTTTTAATCGTAATTTACGTTATACGAAGTAAGTATGAGAGGAGTTTTGTCTCGATTTACGTGAAAAACAGCTTATAAGCAATCTTAACGTCAAAACAAACATACCTATTGAAATTGCGGAACTATTTGGTGAAGCTGTGTTGATGGTTCATAGTGGCTGAATTCTTAATCTGTAAGAGGCAATGACATGAATTTGGAGCTTCAATGGGAGAGTTTTATGCTCTTCTATTTCTCTAATTCTATATTGTAATTGTAATTCTTAATTCTTAGGATGAATTTTATAATATTGAATTGATTTATTTTGATGTATTTGGAGATTGGATGTGGCTTAAACTTTTATTAGACACTTAACATTGTATTTAATTAGCTTAATTATCATTTCTTTATACTAGTTAGTCATTGAATTGATGATTTTGTGCATTTTTTTTTTCTAATTTCAAGTTGGCTTGGTTAGTAAATAAATGGTATCTTGTGTTTGCATTGGTTTATTGAATATGGATTTATTAATTGTGTTTAGCATTAGGTTTTAGCATCATTAATCTTAATTTTTCATATGGGTGGTCATTGTTAAATGAAGATTAATGAAAAAATTATGTAGTAATGCAAGGTGGCTCGGTTACCAGATTAAAAGCTAAATATGATTTTTAAGTTTATTTAATTGCTAGAATGTTTAATCAACTTAAGTTAGAGAGATTAATATGCAGGTGACTTTGTATTAATCAATCTAAATTAGGCCTAGTCTAAGGGGTGACTCTTAAGCCCTATTTGGTACGAAGTACTGAATTTCGATGGATTGGGAATGAGATTGAGATTGGGACTGGAAGGGTTTTAAAAATACATTTGGTACGAAGTACTAGTTGGAGGGAATGATTTTATTAATTTTATTTTATAAGTAACCATTAGTTATGGAAAGATTCAAATACCCCTACCCTAAATCCCAAATTTAATCTACAATCTAGATGTAACTTTCACCTTCACCTCTCCAGTCCCAACATCTCTAACCTTCAATGAAGGAGGACCACAAGGATCATCCCCATTGGCTGTGAGATTGCGGGAAAATTCCTTCGTTGATAATTTGGTTTGTAGTTCTTTACCATTTTATTATGGATAGCCACGGGAGTTAATTCTATGAATTTTTTCATTTTTATCATTTTTTGCTTGATTGTGGTAATATACGGCACCACAGATCCAAATGATGTCAAAATTCTGAATGATTTGGAGAATCCAGAGCTTCTTAAATGGCCAGACATTTTGTATCATGCGAAATCACTTGAATCAAACATTCCTAGAGATTTCTCAGCAACTTTGTTGTAGTCTTTGACGGAAAGGCTCTCTTAGCTTGGAGTCAGTCAACGTGAAGACTTAAATGTTGTAGTTATGGTAATCATTGAACAGTCGTGGAATCTAAATCCTTCCTAATTGAGTACCTTTGACCAGTTCAACAAATTGGAAAGCACTGAATCCCTAAAGTCCAAGGACATCATAAACAAAACGTGTTCTACAATAATTATGGATCCCAATGATCAAACCTAGATGAAGAAAAGCAATAGAAGAATTATGAGGACAACAGAACTTTCACAGTTATGCGATTATCCCATTTTGGTAATTGAATTAATCTAAATTTTCTTGCTTGATGGAAGGCGTGGTGCATAAAAATTGTAAGGCGACGTGCAGATCGATTTATTTAGGATAAAATTGAGTGAGGGTATTTTTGCCCCAAAAATATTATAAATAGGGATATTTTTGTTTATGAAATTTGCAATCCCAGGCTTGAAAATGCAATACCAGGGGAGAGGTGGCTTTACATTAGTCCCACTTTCATGATACTCCTAATCCTTGATTATTCTCAACCCCTCATAACAAACTATACAATTAGCTCAATCCCTGACCCAATCCCAATTCCTAACCCCCAGTGCCTCATACCAAACTGTGCTCTAGAGTCATTTTGGAATTAGCATGATTAAATCTCACATAATTATTTTAAGTGACGATTGCTTGTGCCATTGCTATGAGGGATTGTTTATTCCATTATTGATCCTCTTGTTTCTTTCATTTCATTAATTTCATCATCATTTTATTTCATTTTGTAAAGAAAAATCCCAAAAAGAATTAGTTTAGAACAAGTTAATTTTAAATTGCAAAAAGAAAAAGTTTCAAAAGATTAAATTTTCCCTTTTTAATTACTTCATGTCAATCATTGCACTTTATTCCTAGGTAATTAATAAAAGGCTCTTTAAAAGACGATATGGGATTGCACCCTTTATTGCAATCCTTGGTTTAATTTTGAAGAGGTTACCAAGGCACAAAGTGTATTGCCCCAAAATATGATTAAGGGCTAATGACTCCAAGAGTGAATGTAATTAATGTTAAACAAATGCTTTCGAAGAATACAATGTGAATTATGATCGGAATGAGCAGTAGTTAGTACTCAAACCCTATATTTAAGCTCAATTATGGTGTCAAAGCTTAAATTGAATTAAAATGAGGGGGAGGGTGCATGACATGTGAAATGGAATCAAAAAATGTGTTAAGTAGTTAACCAAAAGAAATTCCCATAGCCAGGGGCAAAATAGGAAGAAAGGAAATTTTCCAGCTAATTTGTCAGTTACTGAAGATGGAACTCATTAGTAACTTAAAGATCAAGTGGTGTGACAATTGCTAAAGAGAACAAGAGAGAGTAATCACATGGTTGCATGTGCATGGGAGAAGCAACAAGATGGTGACATATGGCATCACATGGACAATGTGATCAAAGTCAAACTTTCAACACATTTTTCTCTTCCTTCTCTCCTCAAGGTCGGCTAAGGCATGGTGAAAGGATGAAAAATCTGACTTCATCATCATCATCTATTCTCTCTCACTTCAGCTCTCATTTCGCCATTGTAGGAGGAGGAAAGAGAAAGAAGAAAACAAGGAATTTTTTTGCATTTTGACATTGTGAATGGCCTCCAATGCTAAAATCCTCTTCTTTAATCTTGACCACCTTGTTGAGGACTTCATTCCTATGGTTTTAGATTTTCAAGAGGAGGTGTTTGAGTGCTCAAGAAAAGTTAGAGGTTGAAGAACTAAAGAACAAGCTTGGGAAAGTAAAAGAGATGAGCAAAATTTAGATTTTGACATATATATTATGGTTATTGGTTGAGTGTATTGACTTGGGAAAGTTGCCCTAATTTTTGTGTGTTTAGGGTTTTAGATGATTCTTGGTGTTTTGATTGTTGAATTGGTGCCTTATAGAGTGTCATGGACAATGAAATTGGTTTAGAGTTTTGAATGTGAGGTTTGATGAAATTGTGTTTTGTGTTGAAATGTTATGGTCAAAACAGAACATGTGAATGAGATGTGAATTTGATTGTTTTAGTGTTTCTATTGGATTCCTTATGAAAAATTGTGTCGTAAGATTCTCAACACAATTCTCAAATGCCGTTCATGCTCTTCATTATTCTTAGAGTAAATCAATATGTCATCAATGAACACTATAACAAACTGATCAAGATACGGTTGGAAGATGCGATTCATATAATCCATGAATACTGCCGGTGCATTAGTCAAACCAAAGGCCATTACAAGGAACTCATAGTGCCCATATCTCATTTTAAAAGCAGTCTTTAGAATATCCGCTGCCTTCACACGCAACTGATGATACCCTGACCTTAGATCAATCTTGGAGAATACATACGAGCCAGACAATTGATCTAATAGGTCATCAATTCTCGGGAGAGGGTACTTGTTCTTAACAGTTACTTTGTTAAGTTCTTTGTAATCTATACAAAGCCTCAAGCTTCCATCTTTCTTTTTCATAAACAATACCGAAGCTCCCTGTGGCAGCACACTGGGTTGGATGAACCCTTTCTCGAGTAAGTCTTCAATTTGTTTCTTCAATTCTGCCATTTTATTAGGGGCCATTTTATATGGGGCTTTGGATATGGACCCAGCTCTAAGTACTATCTCAATTAGAAATTCCACTTCCCTTTTCAGAGGCAATCCACCTAGATCATCCGGAAACACCTCAGGGAATTCTCTCACAACAGGTATATTCTCTAGAGCTCCATCTAACTCTCCCTGAATCAAAAAGAATACCATGTACCTTTGGCATCCCTTTTTCAGACATTCCTTGGCCCTAGCCATCGAGAGAAAATTCAATTTACTGTCTACATTAACATCCCTCAGCAGAGCAGGATAAACTATTTTCCTATTCCCACAATCCAACATAACATTGTTTGCCGTTAACCAATCAATACTTATAATAACTTCTAGTTGATAAAGTGGCAGACAAATCAAATCAATGGTAGACTCAAACCCTTCAACAGTTATAACACTATTCAGACAAGCTTCCGCCGCCACATTCTTAGTACCTATAAGTGTTGACACAACTAGGTCAAATGACAGTTTATGAACATGTAATCCTAGGTGCTTTACACAGTCATAAGCTATGAACGAATAACTAGCACCTGAATCAAACAAAGTTTGTAATGAACTACCATTTAGAAGAATGTTACCTTGAATCAAGTCGGGAGATTTCCTTGCTTCTTCGTGAGTCATAGTGAATATTCTCCCTTGATTCTTGGGACTTAACTCTGTCAGTCACCCCTTGCAATCTTTGGAAAAATGTCCTAGCTTCTTGCAGGTAAAGCACACTACTTGCCCCTCACAATTCTTACTAGAATGTGCTTTGTTACACTGAGGGCATATCCACTGACATAAGGATCTTTGGTTCTCATGAACCCCATATTGATACGGTTTCTAACTGCCACCCTTGGATGAGAATCCTTGGCTCTTGTGCTTCTGGGAGGAGCTTCCCTTACCAGGTTCGCCATGACCACCACCCTTACCCGGGTTGATGTCTCTTAGGTTGTTCTCAGTGATGCGACACTCTTTAACTGCCTTATTGAACACAGCAAACTGCCGTGTGACCAACCTCTTCTTTAATTCCTGTCTCAACCCGCTGATCAACATGTCAGAACTCTATTCCTCGTCATCCATTGGCCTGGGGTAGGAGGAGTATCGGGCTACACGGACGAACCGAGACAAGTAGTCATCAAAGGTCTCATTGTCTCCTTGCTTGATGGCCAAAAATTCTGACTCCTTCTCAATTCTCACGGACTTTGGGAAGTACTTGTTGTTGAACTGCTTCTAGAACAACTCCCAAGTCACTGGCACATTCTGGGCCTATATAGTAATAGAAATATTTCTCTACCATCGGTTTGTGTCCCCTTCGAGCTTGTAGATAGCTAGTTTGGCTTTAACCTCGGATGAACACTCAAGCGCCTCAAAAAGTTTCTCTAACCTCATCAACCAATCCTCCGCTACTTGAGGGTTGAATCTTCCTCTGAACACTGGAGGCATGTGCTTGCAGAATTTAGAAACCCAAAATTGAAGGTCTCTATCATTGCGAACTGGCACCCTATGTGATCCTTGGTTTGCTCAGTATGAGGTGGAGACTTATGGGATCGTTTTGACCCCTCAACTGTCTCTTCCTCTTGGGTCTCCTCATGTGTAGACTGGACCCTTTCCTCATTTCTCTTGGCCCTTTCTTCTCTGAGCCCTTCCCTCAGCTCAGTGATCATATCTCTTTGCTCTCTTATCAGATTCATCATCTCTCGCATTGGATCATGAGGATTATCATTGAGCTCTTCCACCTCCAGATCTGGTTGCCTGACTCTAGGGTGAGCCATTGTCTCTCTTTAGTCTACAAGTTCACCAAGTCAGTAATCACATAAATGTATACACATATTGCTTAAACTCTTATATACCAATCAATAACAAGAATATTCATATGTATACAATCAAGCATCATCCATCATCTAATACTTAGGCAATAAACTAGGGCAACTATCCTAGCAATTTCTACAAATACCAGGAAAACTACTCTGATACCACAAATGTAACCCCCGTCATAATCAAGACCATGATTAGTGTTTAAATACGTTTTATAATTGAATAAGAGATCCGGATAATTAAAAACTTTTTGCAACACTTGTACAATATGATCTCCATTCATTTTTAAATAAAAACAATTGGCCTGTTCGGTTTGTCACATATACAATATCAGAGTATTAACAAAATTCTCGACATTCACCCAGGATAATATCATTAATCCAAAAGTTTTATAGGGCATCATCGCCCATCTCAATTTCCCATACCAGGGATTACACAATAACTACAAATCTATGGTCAATCCAATATATACATACATCTATCCAAATGATAACCAAAAATAAAAAAGAAACTAAGACTACCACCGACAATCCTAGTCATCCTTGTTCACTTGCTTGTCTCGAGATCCACTTGCCCTAGCTAAAAATGTTATTTGGAAAGAGTGAGATTCAAAAGAATTCTAGTAGCAACAATTTACGTATATGATGTATAATTAAACAAAGAATGCAGCATAACAATATTCAAGGTCAGGGTAACCGCCACGTCCCCTCAACAATATTCAAGGCTGGGCTTACGCCTCGTCCCCTATTCAAGGCTAGGCTTACTGCCACGTCCACTCGATCATTCAATGATAAACACATACAAGCAATGTATTAAACATGATATAGGATAAAGTGTCATTACTTTGTTCTTTCCATCCTTGTTCAGGTGTAGGCCTTCTACGATCCAGGAAAATATCAAACCCTATAGTCATAATTAAGTACAACGTGTTGCCAATTATTCCAATACTCAAATAACTTCAAAACACTTAGTTTTGGTTATCATTAAAGTCCCTTGAGTAGCTATGAAAATCTCTGACAATAGCCTAAAAGGATTTAGAAGTACTAGGTTGGAAACCAGTTTTCAAAATCACAAGGTACTGAAAATAGGAGTTGGTTGCAGCCAAGAAACCTCTGGCTGTGGCCAGAAACAGCCCAGAAGGTTTATGGCTGCAACCAAGAAAGGTTTCTGGCTGTGGCCAGGAAAATTCTATTTCTTGGCTGAACTTCAAAAAATCATAACTAATTCTAAAAAAATCAGAATGAGGTGATTCCAAAGCCCATTGAAATCTATTTAAGTCCTCTTTACTAGAAAAATATGGACCATTACTAGAAATCACCACAAAAATACATAATTCAAGAAATGTCAACACTGCTCCAAAATTGATCCCAGGTTTAACATCAAACTTTGGACAGTCATAACTCCTAGCTCACTAATCGAAATGACATGAATTATATATCCATTTTAAAGCTTGGCATGTGAAATTTAAGACTGGAAAGTTTCAGAATTTTTCAATACCATTTACTATTTTAAAACATCCATGAAAAACCACTACCAATACAGAGTTTTTCACTAACCAAAACTTGCCACTTTTAAAACTAAGTTCCCAATGGTTCAAAATTCATATCTAACACTACTCCCACACAATTTTCCACAAGGAACACAATGGAACCATCAAAACAATCAAATTCTCATTCCATCTATATGTTCTATTTTTGGCATATATTCAACAAAAATGCCAAAATTGTCAAACTTGGCATTTAAGCTTCAATCAAATTCTATCTATCCAAAATAAATCTCAAAACATCATATCTATGACAACAACAACTCAAACACCACAAAACCCTAATTTTCGAAAATAGGGCTAAATTCCCAGAAATTCCAACTTAACCAAATGACCATAAAACTTATATCAAAATGCTCAACTCACTCACCTCTTCAACTTTCTCCAAAGGAGTTCTTCGATTATCCAAACTCTATATCTCCTTGAGAGTTCAAATCACCACCAATGATAAATCTACAACCCTAGAATCGAAGCTCTCAATGCAAGGAACAAGATTGAAGAAGAGAGTTTTTCCATTATAGGTCATTAAGAGGGTTAAAATGGCAAGAACTTACCTTGACACTTCCTCTTTCTTCTACAGAAATGAAAACCGAAAATGGAGAGAGATGAGAGAGAATTGAGTGCTTGAAGAGTGGAGAAGATGAAGTAAAATGATGGCCTCTTCCCTTGACATACCTTGCAGCTGAATTCAAGGGAAGAAAGAGAGAAGAAAATGAATAAAAGATGGTGGGTTTGACTTCTCTCAACAACTATCATCTAATAGTCTTGCCATTTGTCCCATTCTCATTGGTTCTCCTCAAATAAGTAACTACTTAGTTACTCTAAGCACTTCATTAGCCTTTTAGACATACTTCTCATTTTTCTCTTAGTTAGTAATTATTTTCTCCATTAATCGCTAACTAGTAAACAAATAATTTCCATTCTTTCCATTTTTCCATTGATTATTGCATATTAACTTAAATTTCCACATGACACATAATTAAATTCTTTTCTTCTTCTTCATGAGCCATTTACCCCTATTTTAGCCCAAATAATTATTTCATCACATAATTATGCTAAAATATAGGGTGTTGGTCATTTCCAATAACAATTCATGTCTCAATTAACTTTAATTCACAATTACATTCTTGATAATCATCATTAGCCCTTAATTAAAATTTAGAGCATTACAATAGGCACTTGCAACTTGAAGATCCTGGAAACATAAGGCAAAACACACCAGTTAGTTTTATGATGATTGAAACTTTAAATATGGGTTGCTCCCCAGACATAAGGGTTTGTTTTAAAAAATGGGAGAAGTGAGCCAAGGTGGGCTTATAGTACAAGATATTCTTAATAACTTGGGCCCAAGACAATCCCTTAAAAAATGATGTCAAAAAAGGAGTTTTTTCAGTTGAATTAACAAAGGAGCATAAAGGAAATAACATGGAACCACATATAATTATTACGGCTGAAATTAGAAGGGCCGCTCGATCACTAACTGAAAGAGTACCAGCTATTAATCTTAAAAGAGGGGCTGATGAGAATGGGTCCTCACCGTTGGCAAAATGGAAGAAGAATTTCGAAGATGATTTTCCCAACAAAGTGGCTGAACAAAAAATGCATGAATGAGGAAGAAGGTGATAATAGCCTGGCGATTGTTTAGGCTAAGGTACCCATTTTAATTATCAAAGTTCTTGAATTTTGTTGTAGGGAAAAAGAAGAATATGAAATGGTGATGAAAAGAAGAATTGGGTGGCGAGAAGGGCAGTATTCTAGGGTGATGGAGATGGTGGTCAATTTCATAGAGGGAGTGGTGCTGGCCTGCTCCGGAGACCCAAGGGCTATGAGTTTCTTTGTATGGAATTGTTAGGGTCTTGGAACCCCCTGACAATTTGTCATCTAAGGTTCCAGTGTAAAAAGCATAAACCAGCCTTAGTTTTTATTTTCGAAACTAAGATGAATTTTAGTAAAGTGGAAAAGCTCAAAAGAAAGTTTGGTTTTGTGAAAAGTGCAATTTTTGAGCCTATAGGGTGTTCATGAGGGTTGGTTTTGTGCTTGGAAAATGATGTTAAGTTGATAGTAGGGCTAACTGATCGTAATATTATTCATGTAGAGCAAGTGAATATTGGTAGATTGGATTTGGGATCTATTTCTTTTGTGTATGGTCTAATGCTCGATTCTTTTAAATAGGAATGGTGAAGCAACTTGGAGTTATTTCAACCAGATTTTTGAACCCTGTGGATGGTGGTTGGAGATTTTAATGATGTATTATACAACTCAGGTAAGGAAGGGGGAAAGCCTAAGACTTATAGATAATTAGAATGGTTTATAAAGTTTATGGTGAATTGCAATGTGGTTGAGTTGGAATCAAAAGGAAGTCACTTAACATGGTTAAACAACAAGGAAGGAGAGAATTTCATTAGAGAAAAATTGGACCGAGTAGTAATTAATTGGAAATGACGTTCTCATTTCACTAGATGTCAATGCTAAGTTCTTGAAGCTATAGGTTCAGACCACAACACTATTGGTGGAATTTGAGCATAATAAACAAAAAACCCCCATGGTTGTTTAGGTTTAATGTGAGATGGCTATTGCACCTAGATCTTATTGGTTTGGTAAAGGGAAATTGGAAGGGTGAAAATGTTCAGGTGATGCTATAGGATTTTGTGAATAATATCAAGCATCTCACTAAAGTTGTATCCAAATAGAGCAAGAAGGAAATAGGAAATGGGCAAAAGTTAATGGTGAGATTGACTGAGAGAGTTAATTGTTGTTTGGGGGGTGCATGGAATGCTAATACAGTTATTGAACTTACTAACCTTAAAAGGAAAGTAAATGAATTATGGAAACAAGAGGAAATATATTGGACCTAGAAATCAAGTGTACATTGGTTAAAATGTGGTGATAAAAATACAAAAATTTTCCATATGACCATAATTAACTGTAGGTGTAGAAATAAATTTAAAAGGCTAAGAGATGAGTCTAACAGATGGCTGGAAAATGAAGGAGAAATAGTGAGGAGCTTTCAAAACTTTTATTAAAAGCTTTTTGCTTCTTTAAGAAGAAGGGACTTTAAAGAAATTTTGGGTCTTTTGGAAGAAACAGTCTCAGAGGAGGATAATTAAAGGCTAATGTGTGAAATTACAAATGTTGAAGTAAAGAAAGCATTCTTTGAACTGTGAGTACCAAAAGCACCTGGAATAGATAGATTGACTGGATTATTTTATCAAAATTCTTGGGATACGATTAGAGATTAGTATGTAATCTTGTCAAAAAATTTTTAAATTTTGGTTTCCAATTAGATGAAATAAATTGTACAAATTTGCGTATACTAAAGGTGGAGAGTCCATAGACTTTGGGAGATTTCAGGCCTATTAGGTTATATAATTTTTCATATAAAATAGTTTCTAAAGTAATAGTTAATAGACTCAGCCCCCTCTAAAGAAGGTAGTGTTAGAAAGTCAAAGAGCTTTTGTCCCTGGACGGCTAATTCAGAATAATTTTATTAATATGCATAAAGTTTTTCATCATTTGGAGAGGAAAAATTATGGTCCTGAGTAAGTCATAAACCAGATATGAACGAGGCTTTTGATCTTGTTGAATGGGATTTCCTTATTGCTACTCTCATAAAAATGGGGTTTTGTAAGGAATGGGTTGAAAGGATTCAATGGTGTGTATCTTCTATTAATTTCTCACTCATGATATTTGGGAAATGATTGCATAAGGTTTCTTCTCAAATGGGATTAAGGTAGGGGATCCTCTTTACACTTATCTTTTAATTTTAGTGGGTAATGTTCAATCTTTGATGATAAATAAATGGGAGTTAGAAGGGAAAATTGAAGCTCCCAAATTGGCCAAAAGCTACCCAATCTTAACTCATTGTCTTTTCACAGATGATTATGTATTTTTCTGACAAGCTAATACAGAGAATTGCAAGAATCTTTGTAGTATATTTGACTTGTATTGTTTAGCCTCTGGACAAATGATAAATGTTAATAAATCTTGTCTATAATTTTCTTAGAGTACTGATGCTCTGGTAAGGGAGGAGATAGGACAAATTTTTCAAATTGTAGCTGTTGATCTCCCTGACAAGTACCTTGTTCTTCCCATCACTTGCGAGACATCGAAGGTGCAAGCACTCAATGTTGTTACTGATAAGATGAAAAAATTCACTCAAGGATGGAAAAGAGATTTTTAATCTGATCCAAGTAGAGATGCATTAATCAAATTTATTGCTAATGCTATTCTTGTTTATCCAGTGTCTTGATTTTTTATTCCCAAAATTGGTGCTACAACATCTTGAAATAATCATTATGGATCTTTGGTCGAAAAGCTCCTACAATAAGAGGAAACTACATTGGGTATCAAAAGAAAAATTGAAAAAAACATAGGAAAGAAGGAGAATTGGGTTTCAAAGATTTTCATGCTTTTAATATAGTTTTGTTGGCTAAACTTGGTTGGAGAATTTTGCAAGAACTAGATTAGTTGTGGGTGCGAGTTCTAAAAGCTAGATTATTCCCTAGATGTGACTTCTTTCATGCTAAAAAAGGAGGATTAACTTCATAGGTGTGGAGCAGTATTTTGGAAGTGCGATCTGTTCTTGAAGGAAAGGTTTCTATTAGGTTGGCAATTGATTAAAGGCAAGGGTTTAGGAGGATCCTTGGTTAATTGATATGCCAGGTAAGAAGTTAATTTCTCCATGTCCTGATCCAATATTTAAAAAATTAAAAGTAGCAAATTTAAGGATAGGAGGCTAATGGTTTCTTTCAGGTATTGATTAGTTCTTAATGAATATGGAGAAAGAAATCTATAAAGCAATAATGTCCCCTCCAAATAGAGATGACAGAAGGGTTTGGACAGGTGGCAAAAATAGCTTTTATTGTAATATCCTGAATTTTGGGATTGGAGGCTTGGGAATAAGCCTAAATTAAGTGGATTGATAAGCCCCGTTTTAGCAGGTGTCCCAAATCTATTCTCTAATGTTTCTTATATATTTAGGGCATTAAAGAAAATAAAATGGTGAATTTTGAAGAAAGTGATTATGTTTCTAGTGAAATTTCCTGTGAGATAGTGAGCTTGTCATGAGGATTTGGAAGACTAAATGATGAGCAAAAATTATAAAATTTTACAAAATGAAAGTAGACATCATAAGCGTTAATTTGATATGTCATATGAATCAATTGAAGTTATATACAAAGAGTTATGAATTTTTGAATTTAACCTAGAAAATGTGGAAAGTTTCTGGAGCAGCAGTCAAAGAAATTAAATCTGGGAATGATATGTTTCCAACTGGCTAAAGTCCATATTTTTCCTTGAAACTAGACTCAACAAGGGTTCTATATCCTTTGAAATACCTCTGAAACAATGTCTACAAATTATTTATGATTTTTCAAAGTTAGGGCAGAAAATCAGCCTAGAAGGCCAACTATTCCTAAAATTGGAAAATAAAATGTGTTGGCAATTATGTAAATTATGGAATAAGGAAATAAGAGGGGAAATAATTAGTTGGTTAATAAACAGGCCAAGTGGCATCATGTTAAGCCAAGAGAAATATATAATAATTGTTGAAGTTGAGCACATGTTCAATTAAGCATAAAATAATATATATGGGTATATGTGGTTAGACAAAATGGGTGAAGCCCAATTTGGTGTTAAAAGGGGACCTTAGGATGTTTTTGTGGGCCAAGAGAAGAATAGGAAATGAGTTCAAATTGAATGGAAAATGTATGACACAAATTGAAAGAAGATAAGATCAAGTACAAGTTGATGTCATAACTCCAATTTAAAAATAAAACAAAAGGGAAAAGATGATGAGATGTTTTAAATGGGCATCATCATATTTTTCCTCCTCCTCCTCATATTTACGTTGGGCATTAAGGAGAGAAGAAAGAGAATGTGTCATATGAGATAAAAGCGCATGTCATAAACCAATATTATAATATATCCTAAAGTAAGATGAAGATATTTTAAAGACTTCATCATCTTTCCTTCCTTCTCATTTTCGTTTTTATCACACCAAATAGAGAGAGAGAGAGAGAAGGAGCTTAAGAAAAGCTTAAGGTTAGAGAGAAGGAGGAAGAAGAAAGCTAAGGTAAGCATTGTGGTTTCTTAATATTGGCTTCCAAACTTGTTTGAGCTTCCTCTCTAATCTCTTATTCTCCATAAAACACTGTGTTAGTAAGCAAATCTTAAGGGAGAGAGAAAGAGGGTGGTAGGCCTTCAAGAGATAAAGTGAAGAAAACCAAGGTAACTTCAAGAACATTAACTCTTGTGGTTTATTGTTGTTCTTGGCTTGGTTTGGTGTTTGTTGCTTGAATTTGTAAATTTGGAAAGTGATAACCCTAAGGGGTTATGCTACCAAAATTTCTTTAAATCATGGTTATTATGTGTTTAAATGGGTAATTAGGGATTATGAGTGGAAAAGAATAAACTTTAGGTGTTAAAACACAAAGTTGCAATTTTCCTTTTTCTCTTGAAACATTTCGGCTAGACCTGTTCTAAGGGGAAGGAGTTGGATTTTCAATGATTTGATGGTTCCATTGAGTTTAGGAGCGAAAATTAGGTAGGGTTACAATTGGTCACTTTTTCGGAAAAGTCTGAAAAAGCATAAATACGAAAACTCCCCTGAAACCCTTAAAGTGGGGCTGCCAAGGGCAATTCGTCTTTTGGCAGTGAATTTGGTAATTCTGAGTCCTAAAATAGATTTATTGGGCAAAAATATGTCAGAATAGCCCATGTCAAGATTTCGGGAAAAGTACAGTCGGATTGGGTGGGGCTGGGCCGAGGTCTCGGGGGCATTTTGGTCATTTTTTAATATAGACTCATATAACCACCAGAAACACTATGGAAGTGTCTAAATTGTACATTTGACATTTTAGGACCGATTTGAGAGCCCTAGTTGCTGGCACGAATTACGAGAAATGAAGTTTAAGGAGCATATTTGGGATCGAAAAGGATTAAGGTAGGGAACTTACCTCTCCTGCATGTATTTGATATTTATGCTAGTGTATTGATGCATGTTATTATTTTGCTTGATTATGTGATACATTTATGAATGATTGAAGCTCTGTTTCTATTTATGCTATAGCAATAAGTTTGTTGTTTGAAACATTGAGCACGCAGATATGTCATTGTGTGAGCATGAGTTATGTAATGCAAACATGTTATGCATTAAGCACATATTTTACATGCATATTGGTACTATTTTCCTATTAAGATTTTCTCGAATCTCACCCTCCCCTACCAATAATTTAAACAGGTGAAGACATAAGCTATGTTGAGAACAAAGAAGAAAATCGTATGAGGGGAATACAGTGGTGGAACAAAGATGGGAAGGCGTCTCCGTTTCACTAGGATGGGTCTAGACACCCAAGTAGCCCTATGCAGCTACATTAATTGTAATTATCAAGTACGAATCCCTGAGGGGAATTTTCATAATCATAAACATATTATCAATATATTTATACTATTCCTATGTTGCCTACCAAATCGCGTAACGTTTTCCATAAATACTCTGAAATAAGTTGAAATAAGATAAGGGTGTGACATTTATAGTGTGAAGGAAGGATATAGGATAGCTAGAGCTAACATCCTTTTGAATAGGGAGAAACTCCTGAAGCATCACATTTTAATTCTAAGAGGTTATGGAAGTAAGTACGGAGCTTGAAAGGACCTCAAAAGGTTAAGTTCTTTCTCTGGAGAGTTTTGACAAAAGCAATTTGGATTATGGAAAATGTGTTCAAAAGGCAATGTTGTGTAACTAAATTGTGCTTAATTTGTAAAAATGCTGTGGAAAATGAAACCTATTTATTCTTGCAATATGACTGGGTCAAAAGGGCATGGTTTGGATGTCCATTGGCTTTTATACTTTTTGATTCAATACAACAAACCTAAATTCATGGCTGGAATTTATCTTCTTGAATGCTAGATTGTCTTTTTGGCAGAAAAGTTGTATTGCTGTAATGTTTTGGTTTATTTGGAAAGAGTGTTGTACTTTTCTATTTGAGAATACTCTCCTTGATGTTGTCTTTGTCTTTCAGCGGGCAGAAAAATGGCTGCAAGAGTTTTGGGAAGGAAATGGAAGGAGAAATCTTGCTTATGAGAAAATCGCATTTAAATTATTCTACCTATAATCAAGGTAAATAGTGTAAATCAAGTGTTCATGTACTCAAAATTAATTATGATAGTTCATTTGATTCCAAAATGAATACGGCTGCAATTGCTTTTGTTATGAGGGATGCCAATAGAAGTCTCTTGAATGGGTATACTATCAATATTCATGCAGATTATGCCTTTATGGCAGAATGTAAGGCATTGTTGAGGTCTATTGAGTTTGCTAAGGAACATCAATTAAACCATATTATTTTTTATTCTGATAACTTGTCCTTAATCAAGTGTTTGAATGACACTATGACTTCTCCTGAATGGAGGACTAAGCCTATGTTAGAACACATCCTCAAACTGGAGAAACAAATTAGGAACCATGTTTTTTGATGGATTCTCAGGGAAGCGAACAAGGTTGCAGATTGGGTTGTGAATGCTTCAAAAAAGGGGCCGTGTCCTACAAATTGGATAGCAAGACCTCCACCAAATATAATGAATTTACTTGTTTTTTATTTGAATGATGAGGTATTAGATATTGGCTAGCATTTTAGGTTATTATTTATATTTGTTATGTTTTTCTAGCTAAACTCTATTATGTTTAGTTCATATTTTCAATGAGTATGGTATTTGAAGGCAAAAAAAAACCACATATGTATTATGAATAATATTTTCCTGAAGGCTAATAGTTCATACCATATGGCTAGTGGTTCAAGCATAACACAACATATTTGAAGAGATTCTTGTAATGGTCTTAAAGAATAATAATATTTATGGACATTTAAATCATGGGAAAGTAATAAAAATTCTCTTTTTTCTCTTTTTTTTTTGCCGTTAGTAATAGAGATTCTCCATGAACCCCCTACCTTGAACGCCATTAATATGGTTCAAAAATGTGCTATGAATTAAACGGAAGACCAACGGATAATTTAAAACTCATTAAAAATCCTGACTTCAAGACAGGGTTTGGTCCTGTGATAAGGCGGGTTTTCAAAAAATTTTCAAAACCTGTTTAATACGATATCCCTTCCACTTTTTGAATCTATTTGGCTTGTTCAGTTTGGTTCCATTCATATATATCAGAGTACTCAATGAAATTTCCCGACAACTCTCGGTTTATATACAATATCTAGTAAGGTCTATAGGGGTTTCCTATATCGAGGATTATAAAATAATACCTAAGTTCACATCATATACAATATATACATTTTTCCCAAAAATTGATAACTAACACAAAAGGCTAAATCTCCTAGCCGGGAGTACTAGCTGCCCTTGGTTACCTGCTTCTCCTTTGATCTGTTTGCCCTGACTGTAGGTTAGTTATTGGAAAGAGTGAGATTCATAGGAATCTCAGTAGTAATGTTTTCGCTTATATGATATATAATTTAACAAAGGATGTAAGCAATTATTACAAAGCAGCATTCACAATAGCATCCACAGCGGCATACACATTAGCATTCACATTCGTCACAATCCGTGACATTCATGACCGCTTTCACAGCGATATACGGCCGCTTTCACAACGATATACGACAGCTTGTGTAGCTATATACGAAAATGTTCACGGCTGTATACGACAGCTTTCACAGCCATATATGACATCTTGCATAGCTGTCTACGACAGCTATCTAAATTGTATACACAATAACGATAGCTTTCACAGCTGTATTCACAATAACAACAACTCTTACAACTATATTTTCAGTAGCATACATAACAGTATTTACATTCTTCACAATTCAATGATAAGCACATACATACAAAGCACTATACATTATATAGGAGAAAGAGTCACTACCTTGTTCTTTCCGTTCATGCTTGGGCATAAGTTTCACACACTCAAGGTGAATGTAAGTCCTATAAATCATAATCAAGAATGATGATTTATTCCCTATTTCAATTCATATACAACTAGAAAACACTTAAGGTTGGTTATCATTTCAGTCCTTTAGGTGGCTATGAGAAGCTCAAACAAAAGCCCAATGGGTTGGGGAGAGCTAGACTAAAGACCATCTCTCAAAAGTTCAAAATGCAGAATTTTAGGGCTTGGGCTCTTTAGCCGCTGCCAAGAAACTTTTAGGTCGTGGCTAAAAACCCTTTGGCCATGGACAAGAACATGTCAGAAGGTTTAAGGCTGCGGCCAAGAACTGGTCAGATACTTTTTAGTTACAGCCAAAACATCTGGCCGCGGCTAAGAACTGGCTTGATTCTTGGTTAACTTCCAATGACCATAACTTTCAACATACATATTGAAATGCATATACTTTATTTCATTTTAAAGCTTGTAATGTCTACTACAAAACTGAAAAATTTAATGACTTTTTGACATTATTTACTCATTTAAAATATCATGCAAACAAGCTACCCTACACAAAATTTTCACTTGATAGAATTTCCAATTTTTCAACAAATATTTCCAAAGGTCAAAATTCACAACCAGGGCTACTCCTCGCATAGTTTTTCGCATAGGATCCAATGGAAACATCAAAACAACCAAATTCTCATTCCTTTCTCATTTTTTGTTATGGGAAGCCATTTCAATACAATTCTCACAATTTTCCAATCTTTCCATTCAAGACTCAAATCCATTCCATTTGTTCAAACAACAGCACAAGACACCATTACAACAATTAAAACATCCCAAACTCTCTAAACCCCAAAATACACAAAAATTAGGAAAATTCCACAAGCCAAAGTACTCAACCAATTATCACAATATATATGTCAAAAGGTTGCTATTGCTCACCTCTATCACTTCCTCTAGCTTGCTCTTTACTCCTTCAACCACTAGTTTTCTCTGAGTACACAAAACACTTCCTTTTGAAAATTTAAAACAATAGGAATGAAACTCTTATCAAGATGATCAAGATTAATGAAGAGGTTTTTAGCACTAAAGGTTATCTACATAGTCAAAACACAAGAAATAGAGCACATCTCTTCTTTCTCTTTCCTCCTTCACCATGGACAACTTTGAGAGCTTGAGAAGAGAGAGAAAATTGTGATGAAATGATTCACTTCAGCTCCCTTCATACACTTAACCACTTGAGAGGAGAGAGGGAAGACAAGGAAAGTTTGAAATCAATGGTTTGACATTTTGACTTCATCTCATGATGCCAAATGTCAAGATCTTGTGTCTTCTCATAAAGCAATTCACTATTTAGTTACTTTAGCTAGTTTCATTAGTCATTTAGTTACACCTCTAACTCTTTTAGTTAGTGATCAATTCCTTTTTCAATTGCTGACTAATTGGCCGATAAAATTTCTTTCTTCCTGTTTTGCCCCTGACTATGGCAATTTTTAACTAAATCGCCACTTGCCACATTCTTATTTCCATTTTCCCCTTCCATGCGCCATTCCCTTATCCTTTAATTCAACTTAAGCCATGATTGAGCTTAAATATATGGTTTGAGCACTTTTTGCTGCTAATTTAGATCATAATTTGCACTTTATTCCATTAAAGAATTCATTCACATTCATTACATATTTTGGGGTGTTACACTTCAAACTTACAATTTTCTCCAAACTTGCAATGTTTCTTATGCTATGATCATATATGGTCAATTCCTGAAATAATGTTTTTTCAATACAGAAAAGACAGTTCCTGAAGAACTATACAAAGACATAACAATATCTAGCTGTTTTGAAAGAACTATATGGCTGTTCTTGGAGAACTTAATGAAACAAAAAAGAAATATTATTAATATAGTTCATGAATAATTAATAACAAAATTGATATAGTTCATGAAGAACTAATATGGGAATAAGAAAAATATGTTTGTATAACTCACGCTTGAGGGGGAGATTGTTGGAATGCAAGTATGAGTCATGTTGGATGAAGATTTCAATTATTTCATATGTTATAGAAATTGAAAAGTTGTTATAGTAAACCAGAAGTTTACTAATTTAGATAAATTTATTATTGGCATGACTAGTTTGATCATCCAAGTCATATATGATGCAACAAATTATTAGATATTATGTATTGACATTCATTAAAGAAACAAAAGATTCTTTATAGCCAACATAATATTATGTGCTCCTTGTTCTAAAAGAAAATTAACTATGAGAATATCACCATTGTTGATTTGGGATGGATCTCTGAATTTCTGAAATTATATCATACTCATGTATAGTGGCCCATTCAAATAGCATGTAAATCATACAAGTATTCAATAAAGTTGATAGATGCATCTATGAGATGATTACATATTTGCATTCTGAATTTTGCAAGGTTATTTGAATAAATTATTATAGTGCACAATTTCTAAAATATATGATCCGTAAAATGATGTAGCAAAAATATTTATCAAAGCCTCCATATATACCTAGATCAAAATTTATGAGAACAAAATTTCCATTTTAGTGTTGGGAATATTGATATCACAAATTGTAGTACTTAAAAGCATCAAGCTAATAAGGTATTATAAATTCTCCTATTATAATTGGCTTTTGGTCAGGAGTTATATAATTTCCATCTTAAAATTGTGAATGTGTAAATCTATTCTTATTATTCTACCACAGTATTACACATAGATGAATATTCAAAGAAAGTTGGGATAAATGTTGGGTAAAAACTTCTTTCCTCTTATTTGTCTTTAAATGAAACAAAATAATGTTTCTAAAGGGAGTAAAAGGATTTATGAGACTTATACTACATGATTAGTTGGTTGTCATTTGACAAAGTGTTTCCAACATAAGGGGGAGAAAATGAGTAGCTGGAAAAGAGAATACATTGACTGCATCAAATGTAGATCCTTAAATATAGCAGTATGAACTAGGAGTTCATCAAATATTGAATTATTAATATATTTCAATATCTTCCATATCACTGACCCAAATGAGAATTCTTGTATTTCATGTTCCAGCCGAAAAATGCTCTAATTAGTATAAATGAAAAATGAGATATACTTAAAGCATGATAAATTGATCAGTTACAAAAGAAAAGATCAGAGAGCAAATAGTCAAGATCATATTGAGGAGCCAAGAATTAAGACAACTATTTATAAGACCCTATAAGAGATTCAAGCACCTGAAAGCAATAAAGAGATCTCAATTAGTTATGTCTTAAAAGAAAAACGAACCAAAAAAATAAAGTTGTCAACAATGCTTTTGATGATAATATCATGTGATCAAATAAGGATATTATATACAAATATGTCATGAGATATAGACATAAAGATAGTTTGCCAACAAAAAGAAAAGCACAATATACAATCATAATTTGAATTCATGTATTTCTAGCCAGAGCACCTGAAGTGAAATGCTAGTATTGTATAAAAGGGCATTCTTGTTTGAAAAAGGAGAAATATAGTTACAATACTTTTCACAAAAGGTCAACGTTGATAGAGATATCTCGTGGTGAGTGGATTAAATATTTATGTCTTGTTAATTTGAAAGTCTGGCAGTATATGAAATTTTGATATGCATATATAGGATTTGATTATAATCTATGACTCACTATATTTTGATATGCATATATAGGATTTGATTATAATCTATGACTCACTATATTGTGAATTATATGTGAATCCTAAAAGGATTTATAATGCTAAGAGTATCTAGAAAATTGTTATACTTATGAGATTCCTAAAGGATCAAATACATGCATAAATTTAGATATAAGTATATGAATATCCATGAAGGATTCAAGTTGCCAGAAGCATATGGTCAAAGTTTATGGAACTCCCGAAAGAATTCAAGTTACTAGAAGCATACAATTCAATCAAGATCCTTATATGGCTTGAAGCAACCAAGATGTTTTTGATATGACCGCCTTGGTAAATATCTCTTGAAAGAAGGATATAAAATATCCATTATACCCATGAATTTCATGAAAAGATCTAAAAATGAGTATATTATAGTTGTTGTTAATGTTGAACAGTTTTAATATTTTTGGAACTCTTGAAGAACTTGCAAAAACTGTGATTTGCTTGAACCCTTGAGAAGCTTGCAAAGCTATGAATTGCTTAAACTCTTGAAGAGCTTGTAAATGCTAAGAATTACTTAAAGAAAGAATTCGAAGAAGGATTTGGGAAGAACAAAAGTTTGCTTTGGATTACAAATTGAATATTTGAAAGACAGGATTTTGTGTATCAAGATCTATCTATGGATAAATCAAATCTATCATGTACTTAGAGAAATGTTTGGTCCATAAGTACCATGTCTTTAAACCTTAAGAAGGTGATGAAGAAATACTTGGTTCAAAAGTATTAGAGCACTTGTGTGTATTAAGCACACATGACTTGATTTATCATTTGCCTATTAATATTGTTAGAACTGGCGACATTAAAGAAGGGGTGAATTAGGTGTATGATAAAACCTTTAAAACTTTAAAATTCTTTTCACATCTTATGAAATCAATAAGTATGAAGGTAATGAGTTAAAAAATTACATTTAGTTATTTAAATCATATATGCTGGAAATATAATAGTTTAGGGAAGAGAAGATGCAAACTGTGATTTATCCTGGTTCAGTCCAACCCACGATGACCTATGTCCAACCCCCTAGCTCCTCCTGAGATTTTAATCTACTATCTCTCTCAAGTTTAACAGGGTACTTGAGAACTACTACAATCTCACAAGTTTGATCCGGGTACTTGTGAAGCCTTTACAATTCTTTTATTGAGATAAGGACTTCCCCTTACACACTGTAAGGATACAATCTGTTTCCCACTCAAGATTCTTCAATCTTAAGTAACTCTTTCAAATATAGAATGATTACAATGAAAGATGACTTCTCTCTATATGAAGTAGATAATGATTAACACTGAAGTATATGGTGGGAGTATGATTATAGAGCTTTGGTCGGGTAAGATTCAGAGTAAAAGCATATCAACATTGTAGGCATTGGCTCTCTTGTTTATTCATCTTGAATGCACTTTTATTTACAGTTGATGAAGAATGATGACCATTGAGCTTTTCTTCTTCCCGTTGTGGCTTACAAAATATGACTATTGAAGTAGCCAAAATAGCAGTTGAAAGTTTCTGGCGAAAAAGTCCTTTTCCAATGTGTGCATTAATCCTTGTTTGATCACCTGAAAAATGCTTAATCACTAATATAATGAAGTGTTAGAGTGATTAGAAGCAAGATGTAACCCCCTCCGTAATTATATCCGAAATACACGATTAAAATGAAATAAAGACCAATAATAATCAAATAACATTTACTAACCCATCATATGACGGGGTTTTCACGAATACTTTTTGAAATCATTTATAAACTTGGTCTCATATTCACATTTCGAATACAATTACTACGCGAAGATAAATCACATTCATATAAATATCAAAGTGCACAACTTAATCATCCCGGCAATCCCGAGTACATACCTTCGCTAAAGATACACAGGGTACAATTGCCCATTACATTTCTTCAAATGGGGATTACACAATCTCATCTCGGAGGAGTCCTAGCCGCTCCCTCCACGAGCCACTTGCCCTGTCTAAATTGTTGGTAGGGGAGAGTGAGATTCGAGAGAATCTCAGTAGGAAACAGATACCATAATGCATGCATGATAGATGCTAGGTGTATGACATGTTAGCTTTATCTAGATGCATACCCCATAATGATATTTCTGCATGCTCAATGTTTCATACAACAAGACTATGGCCACAGCGAAAACAGAAACAGAGCTTCATTTATTCAAATATGCTCTACACAATCAAGTAAAGCAATCACATACATCACTACACAAGCAAATATATCGAATACATGCAAGTAAGGTAAGTCCCCTACCTCCAGTCTTTTCTCCTCGATTTGCGTGCCAGCAACTCGGGGCTTCACATTCGATCCTACAATGTCAAATGTACTATTTAGACACTTCCATAGTGTTTCTAGGGGTTATATGATTCTATCTTGAAAATTTACCAAAATGCCCCCGGGACCCCGGCCCGGCCCCGCCGTACCCGGTCCGGCTGTACTTTTCCTGAAATTTTGACATGGGCTATTCTTACATATTTTCACCCAAAGAATCCATTTCCGAACTCGGAATTATCAAATTCAATGTCAAATTACGAAATTGCCCTTGGCAGCCCTACTTTTAGGGTTTTAGGGGCGTTTCCGTAATTATGCTTTCTCGGCCTTTTCCGAAAAAGTGCCCAACTGTAACCCCACCTAATTTTCCCTCCTGAACTCAATGGAATCATCAAATCATTGAAAATCCAACTCTAAGACCCATTTATAGCCCAGACCGAAATATATGGGTTTTCTAGGGAAAATCAGGGTTTTTCAGTTTCGGCTCCGTAAACACGTTCCTTTCTACTCCTAACCACTTTATTGACTATTCCATTAGGTTAAAACTACCATTTAGTATCAATTTGGGTAGCATAACCCCTAGGGAAACCCATTTTCCATTTTTACAACCAATGGCAATCCGGCGAAATTTCACTGATTAAATTGCCCACAGCAGCCAGAATAGTCAATATACAAGAGTTTGGAAGTTACCTCAAGCTCCCAATAGCTTTTCCTTGACTTGAATGAAATCTCTAGGTGTTTTAACACCAAAAGAGGAGCTTCCAAACCTTAAAGAACATAAAGGAGTAGCTTAGGATCAGAGTTATACACGTTAGGAGTTAGATCGTCGGAGAAATCGGCTTACCTTATGAGATTTCTTCCTCTTTCTCACTCTAGACATCTCAAACGTTCTCTCTCTCATTCAGCTGAATATGGCGTCGGTTTGGAGGAAGGAAGATGAATAAAAAGTGTTTTAACATTAGGATGATGTCATGTTTTATTATGTTGATGTCATAAATCCCATTTTCGGATTTTCTGGCAGATTTTCTGCCCAAACTTTGAAAAATCATAACTAATTATAGAAAAATCTAAATGAGGTGATTCCAAAGCCAAATGAAAGATATTTAAGTTCTCTTCATAGGAAAAATATTGGCCATTACTAAAAATCACCACAAAATTCCAGAATTACATAAAACTCATCACTGCCCCAAAACAGAGTTCAGTTTCCATCCCAAACTTTGGACAGTTATATCTCCTAGTTCACAAAACGAAATGGCAGAAATTATATGTCCATTTTGAAGCTTGAGATGTGAACTATAAGACTGGAAAGTTTCAGAATTTTTAAACACCATTTGGTCATTCAAAAAGTTCACACAAACGGACTGCCCAGAATAGAGTTTCACTGGACAGAATTTTAGATTTTGCATCTTTGCTTCCATTGGTTCCATTTTCATACCAAACATCATTCCCACATAAATTTTCACAAGGAATCCATTGGAAACACCAAATCAATCAAATTCACATCACATAGACATGTTTTCACAACAATCTCAACATGTCAACACCATTCACATTCGAGTACCAAATCACATCATATTCTCCAAAAGGGTTATTTATCACTAACCACATCCACTTTTGGAGTCATTAACCCTTAATCACAATTTGGGATCTTGCTAAATCGGGGCTTAGCAATCCACTAATCTCAGGCTTATTCTCTAGCCTCGAGTCTCAAAATTCGGGGTATTACACAAGAAGAATGAGTTACAGAATCATTCCAATGATTTTCAAAAGTTACAAAACATTGCTCTGTTTTCTAAAGAATTTGGTTATTCAAATAGTATAAATTGTATTCAAATAGCTCCCTTTGTAAAATATTGATTTCTATTCGAATAGAACAACTTATATTCGAATAGCCTTCTTTGATATTGAGTAATCTTTATTCGAATACTTTCATCCTCTATTCGAATAAACTTTCATAACTTGAAGTGTATCAGAATAATCATTCCCATATTCGAATAGGCTTCTTCAGAAAAACACATGATGTTATTCGAATAATATCCTTTGCATTCACATAGCTTCCTCGGAAAAGAAATTGATCTTATTTGAATACATCAATAGTTATTCGAATAAGAGTCTTTGATAATGAATATTCTTTATTCGAATACTTCATGCTTTATTCAAATAATCCTTCAAGATTGGAAATGTATTCGAATAGTCAATTCATTATTCGAATAGCTTCTCACACAAAATATATGATTTTATTAGAATATACTAATTGCTATTCGAATAACCTTCTTACAAAACAAGGAGAGCTTATTCGAATACTGTAAATTTGGCAAATGACTTGTCCCCAGAAAACTCTTTAAGTCTACCTTGCACAACAACTAGAATCAATCCATATTGCTTTGTATTCCAAAAGTTATGATCCAATTTGTAATATCTGGTGTGGACAGTGTTTAAAATTCGAGCGACCACTTCCAGAAGATATACCTCTTTAAATCTAACTCTAAAGGTGACAAATGACCTATTACTAGAAATCTCTTTCGATCTAGTTTCCTATGCTGCAAGTTGCATCTCAATTGGATTTGTTGTTTGAGAGATATGTCCAAAATATTGAACCTGTTTTGAAGTACAATGTTGATTTTAAGTGTCATCTTTCAAAATTCATATCTCTTTCATCTGAACTCCTTTTAACTTGATCTTAGTGTCAAAATTATGCATTGGAAATCTAGTGTCATATGAATCAAGTTTCAGCTCAATCGAAGTTGTGGTTTGGGAGATATGACCAAATTACTGAACCTAGCTCATGCTAAATGAAACAGAGTCCACTTCTGTTATTCGAATACTCCTGCTGTTATTCGAATAGTATAGCTTATATTCAAATAAGAATGGTTCTTATTCAAATAGAAGTACCGTTTATTCGAATAAAACTTCTCATATTCGAATAAACCATAATAGCTTGCATTTTAAATTCAGATTTATTCAGTCCAACTTCCATTTAAGCATAACAAACTCCAATTTCAAATCTAAGAATTTAAAACTTGATATTCCCATTATGTTTTGCAAGTTCTTCCTTCTTCAATTTCTTCTTTCCTTCTTTATGATTATTCTCTGCAATCCTTGCTTTCTTGACTAATGTTTTTCATTTATTTCTTCTTCTCCCTCTTATCAATTCAATCTCTTCTTTGTTTTCTTGTCTTCATTTTCCCATATTTGATAATTTCAATCTTCAATATCTTCTCAATCTTTCTCTATAATTCAACTTGATATCTTCTAATCTTTTCTAAACTAATTTATAAGATATTTTATGTTAAACACAGTAGTTAGTCCAATTATAAAATAAATAATTATATAAAATTTTTTCTCTTAATATTTCATATTTATATTTGACGTCATCTAAACTAATCACATCTAACAAACATGATATAGTTATTCACCAACATAAAGACATTAGAAAGGGCTACATCAACAGAAGAGAGTGAAATCTATATATCCAGCAATCTAGTCAATTTGTTCACCAAGTCACTTCTTGCCACAATATTTGGAAAGCTTGTTCATGATATCAGACTTCGTAGATTTATAGGTATCAACTCACGTTGGAAAGAGGGGGAGCCAATACATGCTGTAATTTTTCCCCCTTGTCCATGGTTTTATTTCACTGGATTTTCCTAGCAAGGTTTTTAATGAGGTAGCACTGGACAATGTATCAACGAATCAAGTACTTATTTTCTTTCACTAGATTTTTATCTCACTGGGTTTTTCCTAGTTGAAGTTTTTTAATGAGACCCATTTGTATATAATGGACATCCATAGAGAATTGTTATGAATATAATATTTGTGTAGGTGTCCATATATCTCTATTATCTCTAGTATCTCGCCATTATCTCTTGTTGTCATCTATTTTGTAGATATTGATTCTATTGAGATTGTAAAGTTGTGCCTATAAATATAGGACATGTACCATGTATTTGATACACCTTAAACATGAATAAGATTTATCATCTGTAGATATTCTTTTCGTTTTATTTATAATAGTGCTAAACTAATTGGCTATTAGACCATATTTGGATTATGTTTTCTAATTGTTTTCTAATTATGTAGTATTGAAAATTTGTCCAAATAAACTATGAGCCTAGCAGAGTTGGTACTTAGATGGTTCTTTAAGTATATAGTTAGGGGTTCAATACCTAGAGATATATATGGTGAGGGTCTTATAGCCAGTAATAAAACTCCTTTAAGAAGTTTACGGTGCGAAAGGATTAATTACTGCTATCGACGATGGATACCCTGAACCCATACAAAAATAATAAATTGCTTGACATACCATAAAGTTGATCATTTAGGTGAAAGAAATAAAGGCAAACAAGTTTTTACGTGGCCCTACTTCATTATAGAGTTTTTGTTAGAAAGTTGTTTTAAGGAATCTTCCATTTCCCATATTTGTAAAGAAAGATAATAGAATAAACTTAGAGGCTAACGTGTAAAAATACCCATGAACCTTTTTCAATAGTGCACCCACCGCTGTAAACTGTTTTTTTATGTAAAAGTAACCATAAACTTTTTCAACAATAATCATCCAATTTGAAAACCTTGGTGTCTGTGTAAAGTCATAAGGGTGGCTACTAGATACAGAGTGATCTTTTTCAACTAGATGGTGGGTATAGTTCATGGCTGGCATTGAAAGAAAATTGTGATTGATGAGGAGAATTGTAGGGGGAAGATGTGATGGAGGGAGGTGTAGATGGTTTGATAAGAAAGTTAAGGGGGAGAAGGTAAGAGTGGAAGAGTTGTTGTCGATGGCGATGGTAGCGACGGTGAGGGCACAAATAGGGATCTTTGGGGAACTGTAAGTAGTGTGGGTGATGAGATGGCGTCTAAATGGTATGTGAGAGATGCCATCGATCTCATCACCTAGCGTTCTTGCTGAGGAGGTTGCCGCCATAATTAGTTGTAGATGATGTTGTTGTTGTCACCGGGATCTAAAAATAAAGAAGGTTGCTGTTATCGAATGAAAGAAGGGAGGGTGAGTGAGAGAGAGAGAGAGAGAGAAAGGATGGAGGGAAGGGATAAGGGAAGAGGGTAGTGAACAAAAACAAAAAAAATATAGGTATTTTATTTTTTTTTAAATAACATGGGGCCCACCAGAAATGATAACCCCATTTTTTGAATTTAACGAATGTGCTACTTTTGATCTCTTTATGAAAGTTTAAGGTTATTTTTGCACCAAAAAATGTTTATGGTGGTAGATACACTCTTAGAAAAAGTTTGTGAGTATTTTTACACCTTGACCCTAATTTTAAAACACTAAGGCTTATTTGGTATGAGGGATTTGGAGGGGAGGAAATGAGAGGTAGAATTTTTATCAATTGAATTTAAAAAGATTAAATAAGTGGGGTTAAATTTTTTAATTAATTTTTCATTCTCTTTTATCTTATATCTTCTCTTTACTAAAGTTATGTTACATAAAGTTATGATACTTGGCTATCCTAAAAAAATACTTTAAGATGCTCAATGTGTAACCCGCTGCCTTATAAACAGTAATTATGATTCGAATATATGTAATTAAAATGAATTAGAGACTAATGAATATTAAAATTTCATTTTTAATCACGTCCTTGGGATAGGGTTTTTTTACAAATTTTGTTCAAAATCGATATAACCAGGTCTCCAATTCACATTTCAAATATAATTACTTTGTGCAGTTAAATCACATTTATACATATTAGAGTGTACAACGAAAATCCTGGCAACCCCTGGGTTTCATATATACTAAGGGTTTACAATTTCCCTTTTAGGGGATTACACAATCGTATCCAAAATAATATTTACAAGATATACAGTGATCCCCAATCGAAATTTGATAACTAATATCCCAAAATCAAATGACCCTACAGAAGTTCTAGCCGCCCTTGGTCGTCTATTTTCCATTGGAGCCACTTGCCCTATCTGAAGGTTAGTCAATGGAAAGAATGAGATTTAAAATAATCCTAGTAGTAACAAATCATTCATACCATACATAATCACAAAGCATGCAATGACATCATTTAGCAGCATAGCAGCTCAAAACACAGCATACAAGCTGTCACATATGCACATAATCATATAGTTACAACCCCCGTATCTCCACCGCCCCGCAGGTATGGTTCTCCCACCGAAACCACCGATGGGCCACAGGTGAAGGATTCACAAATAGCCTTTTGGATTTCGCATATAATCTTACGGCTTCCACATAATCACAACCCCCATATCTCCACCGCCCCACAAGTACAGTCCTCTTACCAAAACCACCGATGGGCCGTAAGTAAAGGATTCCTAAATAATGATAAATCAAACATAAAATATATCACATACAGTATAAGGGAAAACGTCACTACCTCATTCTTTCCTGGTGTGCTCTAGCACCGGTTGCTCGCGATCAGGGCAAATATCAAACCCTATAAACCAAATCAAGGACTACACGTTATTCTCTATTCCAAATTTGTACTTTCATAACACTTAAAGTTGGTTATCATTTGAACTCTTTAGGTGGCTACAAAAATCCTAGATACATGTCTAATGTGTTGGGAAAACTTGTCAAAAGACCATCTTTGGAAGTCCAATTACTGATTTTAACTGATGCATTCAAGTAATGGATGACGCACTCGAGTAATAAGATGACTTGCACTCGAGTAAGGGTGACTTACTAGTGCGAGTGCTTGACAGAGAGCAATGATAGAACAAAAATGATCACTGCACTAGAGCCTTGAACTCCACATTAGAGTGGTAGCCTCATGCTTAACCCGAGTCCTACCAAGTGAGGCACAGAAAGTGACTACCTGAAAGCAAAGGAAACCTTAGAATTGGGAGTGCACTCGAGCAACAACTCAAGAACTCGAGTAATGGCATAATATTTGCAAGTGCCAACACATACTCTTGACAATTTGGATGTGAGTGTTACGCTAAGACACAGGTTCATCGTGCCAAATGCAAGGGCACTCGAGTGAGACCATATGCACTCGAGTGAGGACCCATGTTACTTGCAAGTGAGAACATGCACTTCTGCTTTCTTTACATGGGGATTGCAACTGAAACTAAAGGAAAAGAGGAAATACAAGGCTGCACTCGAGTGAGACCCTGAAGCACTCAAGTGAGGCTTTATTAGAAGTCAAAAAGCAGCAGAGTTTTCTTTGACATAATTTTTCAAACCTTAACCAATATGCTTCCAATGGTCCCAAGTTCTTATCCAATACTACTTCCACACAATTTTACACAAGGAACCCAATGGAAACCCCAAAACATCAAAAATCACATTCTACAACAAATTTTTGCTTTGGACACCACATTCCTATACATTACCCAATTGCACTAATTTTCCTTCCAAGGTTCCAAATAAATTCTATTGTCCTAATGACCTAACATGACACCAATTCCACCACAATATACTAGGCAATTCATTCATTCCAAAATCACATAAAAATCACGACAAAATTCTCAATTCTCAAAACTCAACCAATGATCACAATAGTTAAGTCAAAATGCATCAAATGCTCACCTCTTCCTCTTCCCAAGGTTGGTTTCTTGATTCCTCAACTTTCAAATTTCTTCAAGTACTCAAACACCACCTTTCAAGAATCTAAAACTATAGCAGTGAAGCTCTCATCACCATGATCAACATTAATGAAGAGTGTGTGAGCATTAAAAGTCACATGGAGCACTAACCTTAAGCTTTCTTCTTTTTCTTTCCTCTTAAGCTTGGGCAACAATGGAGAATGGAGAGAGAAGATGAGGATGATGAAGATAAGCAGATTTTTCCCTTGCCCTTACTCAATAGCCGACTTTGAGGGATAGAGGAGAGAGGGAAAGAGTTTTGAAATGTTGACTTAATCCATAGCTCACCCTTTGACACTTGTCATGATCTTATTCCCTCTTCCATGACACACATGAACACACATACATAGGATTCCACCCTCTTGATCTCTTAAGAGTTAATCTTAAACATTGATTTTTAAGTTACCAATGAGTTTCCACTTCGATAACTGACTAATCGGTCAGTAACTTTCATTTTTCCCATTTTGCCCCTGATTATGGCAATTTTTACCGAATCACCACTAAACACCTTTTATATCATTCCATTCTTCATTCATGCGCCCTCCCCTACCCTTAGGGTTCATTTTAAGCTTTGTCATATAATTAAGCTTAAATGCAGGTTTTAGGCACTGATTGAAACACATTCAAATCGAATTTCACATCAAATTCTTTAAAAGTGTTTATTCAACAATAATTACATTCACTTTTGAAGTTGTTAGCGCTTAATCCCATTTTGGGTTATTAAACAATGCATTAAAAATACTTTAGGACATTGGATACACAAAAAATTATTTTAAAATACTAAGTGTTATTAAAAAATACTTTAGGGTGCTAAATATTACTTAACTAAAAAGGAAAAATTGCTAAAAAAGACCTCATTGGTAACTTAATTGTCAAATGGGACCTAGGAAGATATTTCCATAAGGAGGGAAGATTTTTGCACAAGTATGAAAGATTTTTGCACACGTATATGGAAGAATATTACACACAAGGAAGATATTCTGCATACAGGGGAAGATATTCTGCACACCCGGAAGATATTCTGCACATGAAGGTCCTATTTGACAAATAAGTTTTCAATGAGGTATTTTTTTCACAATCTTCCCAAATAAAAATTACTTATGATGCTGAGTGCCACTGAAAAAAATACTTTAAAGAGTATTAGGTAAACAAAAAATGTTTTAGAATCATGAGTGTTATTACTTATTAGAAAAAAATGCTTGAAAGTGATTGAATAATAATGAAAAATATACTTCAAGCGCTAGATGCTAGTTAAAAAAACTAAAGCGGATCACCTTAGCCATTTTACATGAAAACAACAACATATTTAGGCAGCGGATGGGAATATCAAAGTAGAGAAGCCACGTTCCTAAAATACAAAATGACCTTCCAACAAAAGCAATTAACCTCCTCCAATGTGTTAGTGTCTATTTGAATTAGTGGTAGAAGCTGCTTTTTTCAATGTGATTTACGGTATACGAAGTAAGTTTATGACAGAACTTTTATCTCGACTTGCATGAACGTGCTTTTCCACCACTTTTTTAAACAGGCCCTAATTCATGATATGCAACTAACCTTTCCTAAAATGCAACTAACGTGTCCACATATGCAACTCACCTCCCTTAATGAGTGAATTCCAGATATGCAAGTGACCTACTCTGAAATGCGTGTGGCCTTCCCACATATGCAACCCCCTTCCTCTAATGTGTAAATTCTTAATATGCAAATGAACTTCCTTCTTTCCCGTACATTAAATCTCAAGTGTAGTTATTGGCCAAAAAAAATTCTCAAGTGTAGTTAGGTCTTTCTTCTATCAAATTTACTGACATTAAAGGACCCCACAACTTTGCATCTTTCTAGGTCCCACTTCCCAATTAATTTGTCCAAAGGGCACTTATCACAATTTTCTCTATATAAGATTTTGAAAAAGGATAACGAGAATGAGTGGCCAAAAAGAAAAAATGAGCGTAAACAAATTGTTTTTTTAAAAGAAAAGGGTAAATGCAAGGGAACATTTCAGTAAAACCCCATAGGACTAAATTTATTACAGTCAACTCCCATAACATTGTGAAATTTCACTGCACCCCTAAGGACCAAAATGAAAATAAGTTTGTGGTTAAAAAGACAATAATACCCTTTGACTAATTATTTTTTTAAAAAATGTTTGATTATCACTAAAGCTCTGGAGATTGGTTGCCTGCAGCAACGCCGAAGTGGCCACCAATGTTGGCGATCGAAGGTTTGGCGTCGGTTGATCGGAGCTCCGGCCACTAGAAATTAATGTATTGTTTATATGCTTATTCCACTTGTTCATAAAGAGTTGCACATTTGCAAACGAGATTTATGCAATTTGTGTTGTTCATATTTTTATTCCGAGGAGTATAACACTTTGAAATGAGTTTTGTTCAATTTGTGTTGTTTATATATATAATCTGCTTATCCATGAAGAGTTGGATACTTGCAAATGTGACTTGTACATGATCCTATGTTTTCTTGTTAATATATTAATTTATGTTGTTCATATGCTTATTTCACTTGTTCATGAGGATTTTGACATTTGCAATGAACAACATAAATTCAACAAGTCACATTTGCAAATGTGAAACTGTTCATGAACAAGTGGAATAAGTATATGAACAACTTGTTAATTTCCAGTTGCCGGTCATCAATGGACCCTCCAGCGTGGCGGTCGTTAGGGACTGGTCGCCAAAGCTCTAGCGACTATAATTTTTTTTTTAAAAAAAATAAAGGGACATTATTGTCTTTATATCCACAAAACTTATTTCATTTTAGCTCTTGACGATGCAGTAAAATCTTTAATTGAAATAAATTTGGACTTGTGGTGGTTTACTGAAATTCTCCCTTAATACAATCATTGGTCCCTCAAGTTTACTCTAATTTTGATTTTGTTTCCTTAAGTTTCAAAACATAGGTTTTGATCCCTTAAAGGGTTCAAGTTTTTATTAAGATATAGAGATGAATATTTTAAACAGAATGAAACACGAGGAACCAAAAACTTATAAATTGAAATTTAAAGGGTTAAAACCAAAATGAAAGCAAATGTAAGGGAACAAAAATTGTTTAAACATAAAAAAAAGGAATTAATTATTAATTAAGCATAAAAGAGGAAGGCCTGCCAAGTAGATTAAATTTTGCCAGAAGTAGATTAATCTTCTTAGATACACGTCATGTTACGAAAATACGTGATACTTGTGAATCATGTGCATTGCCTGAAAATTTGAAAAATGATCCATGCCATTCATTGATAAGAAGGAAAATTGGAATGATAATAGACAGACATGGAATAAATATTTTGAACCGGTGCGAGTCTTGAGAGTCGACCAGCGAAGGGGGAAGAGCGGATTCTGCCATTTTGGAAATGGTTGAAGCATGGATTTATTTCTCCTCTGTCAGGGCACGAAATCTAAGCTTGTGGAGAAGTATTTGGGGCTTTGAAACTTCAAAGATTTTTTGAGGTAAGATTAAGCCCCTTCTCTTCTTATGTTTTTTTCCTTTCCTAGCTGATTGCTTTGAGTTTGGAAGACAAATTTGTTGTGATATGAGCTTAATCCGGACATCCAGGGTTTTGGGCTGTTTAAATGGTGCTCGAATGACATATTGGAGTTTGTTCAATGTTCTCAAACAAATCTAACGGTAGAAATTGTTTTGAGTTAGGAACTTTAACTCAAACCCTAGCTGTTAATTGGTGATTTCGAAATTTTTCGATGTTTTGTGTAACAACATTTTTTAAATGACTGTATACTTCACAAAACTTTTCATAAACATAGTGAAAAATAGACATTGGGATCCCACCAATGTAGCAGGGCTTAGGACACTTCTAAGCCAGGTTACAGAAACATTTCACAAGCTCAAACATGAGTTTCTCTAAACCCTTTCATCAAACATCATTCATTCAAAATCAATGGAAATCAGTAAATGGGCTTTGCCTAACTACATTGGATAACCATTCAAATTACTTAATCAGTCATTCATAATGAGTTCCAAAAATCAATGGAAACTACTGAGTTAAGCTCCTTAGTTATGTTCGGACATTAAGGTATAGTAAAGCTAGTTTTTCAATGGTGATCATACTGTACGGGGAGGGTGTTGTTTCTCCGAGTTGTTCAATGATGCATCTCCATCCCTATGTACTGAGGTAGGAAGAGATGTATAAATCTCCCTGTTTGGAAACCCAGCACCATGAAACTCTAGCTGCTTAAGATCATCATTCCCATTTTCAATTTTCTGTAGAAACTCCATTACTTCACCCATGGAAGGTCTTAGGTCCACATCCCTTTGTAGGCACTAAAAAGCTAACTTTGCCGCTGAGATTATCATCTCCCTAACCTTGTCATCTGACTCAAAACCAAGGGAAGGATCTACAAGCTCAGTAAGCGCTCTTCTTTGAATCTTATTAAGTGCCATATTTGCCAAATTAATCTTATCGGTGGCCCTCGTAAAGATAGCTGGTGTAGAGGATATCAGCTCAATAAGGACAACCCCAAAGCTATAAACATCACTCTTTTCAGTGAGCTGGCAGAATTGGTAATATTCTGGATCCAAATAACCTGGTGTTCCTGCTGGAGCTGTGGAGACATGAGAGGCAAACATGGGGAACAACCTCGAAAGACCAAAGTCAGCAACCTTGACGCAAAAATGGTCATCAAGAAGAAGGTTGCTGGATCTGACATCGCAGTGAATGATGCCACAAGCATGGAGATAGGATAATGCATTTGCTGTCTCTATGGCAATCCTCATCCTCACTGGCCATGGCGGTGAACCAGGTTTTGATAGATTTCCATGGAGATGACAACCAAGAGTTCCATTTGAAATGTATTCATAGACCAGCAGCAGTTCATGACAGGCATGTGAAGTGCAGCCATAAAGGGAGACTAGGTTTCTGTGGCGCAAGCGTCTGAGGATCTGAACTTCATTTATGAATTGCTGTGCACCTCTATAGTTGCGCTCAAGGAGGTGCTTGACAGCAACTTCTCGTCCATCTTTAAGCTTTCCTAGTTGTTTAAAATCAAACCAACAGTTTGTGAGCCAATATCTAAATCAACGTAAGTTAATAATGCATCTAACCAAACACTACAATATTGTGCTTCAAGTTTCAACAGTGAAAAATGATTTTTTTTTTTTTTTACAGAAGAAACTTTCAATACACTTTTTTAGAGGATAAGGCACTTTTGGAGCTCGCTTACCATAGTAAACAGTTCCAAAGCCTCCTCTTCCAAGTTGTCTTGATTGATCAAATTTGTTTGTTGCCTCTTCAAGTTCCTCATAGGAGAAGACCGGGACCCCAAAGTAGATATTTCTACTTTCTTGGATTGCATTTGAGTGAGTATTATCAGATTCAATGCTTCTTGACTGATTTTGTGACTCTAAAGACTTGTGTCTTTGTTTGTTCCGCAATAGAATAACAATCAAGCCAAATATAACCAGGCCAACACTGCCGATAGCTCCACCTATAGGAGGAAAAGCTTTGAAATTTTAATCAATTCTTGGAGTGAAGCAGCCATAAACACAGTTAATTCATGTAGAAATTTATACTAACAATGTTTTGAACTGATACCTCTCCACACAAACAACTCCAATATAAGAAATTATATTATCTATGTCTACAAAGTCATTAACAAGTAATAATACTCTGAGATAAATGGAAAACAAAAAGACTCATGTGTACTTTGGGTAACTAATTAGAATGTTATGGGAACTCATTAGCTATTGCTATAGACTTGAAAGAGATTTTCTTGTGCTTTTTCATGATCAAATAAGATTTCAAGAAGCCTTAAGAGAAATGAGGTTCAAATGTACTTGTTAGAGTTCAGCGGATAAGGATATGCTCAATGGATGCTGGATAAGGGAATATTCTTTGGAAGGACTGTATATCATTGTGCTTACTACATTAGTTGACTTGGACATTGACTTAGAACTAGACTTGGAATAGTGGCCTGGAAAATAAGGGTAAGGTGTAGCCCATTCCTGCTCAGCTTCCTCAAAAGTCATCTTAGCATGACTTGAATATTCTACTAATGAGACACGAAGCAAAAATGATTTTAGTTCTTTCCCTTATTTATGGATCAATCTCCAGGTTTTATCTGTATAATGATGTTTATGCATCATTACTTAAATGTGTGGCCCAAGATGTTAAGAACTTGATTGGATATTTTTTATTTCACCGGCAAGGCACATGATATTTTTTTGGATATAAGATCGGAATAAACAATAACTTGTTTTATTTTAGAATTACAGTATGCTCAAACGTAGTCAACTATTTATTTTAGTTTATAAATTGTTGTCCGTGTGCAAATTAAAAATATAAAACTTCATTTTGTATAAAAAAGTTATTTTACTTTAGAATTTGTTAACCATGCATATTAAGAAGACAGATGATAACCAAGTTATACAGGATCCTAAATATTAGGTGGGGAAAATGGAGATAGCTGAAAATGAGTAAAAAAAAAAATGAAGTAAAATTACCTATCATCAATCCGAGATTCCAAGCCGGCCATCTTTCATTTTGATCTTCTGTCTCAGTTTCACATTTTAGCACAGTTAAGAGAAGCAGATATGAAATGGACTAATCGATGTGGGAGTTAATTAGATGGGATCCACAAAAATGGAATAAGCAGGGGTGATTCAATAGTTGATAGGAATATATACAAACGAGCTTTTTTTAAAAAAAAAAAATTGAATGTGTAAATATCACATGTTACTTGTTAGACCTGAAAAATTCTCATTTGTTTTCTACCATGTTATGCATACCTGTGAATTTGGAACAATAAAATCCTCCCGTGTTATTGAGCCGGCATGAGCCTTTGTCCATAAAAAGACAGGTAAGACAGTCCTGAGAAACTTGAATGTTAATGTACAATTCAGAAGCTATCAATGTAAATGGATCGGTAGAGAAAGCCATGGTATTCACTGGAAGCTGAACCCTAGGACATGCTGCTAAAGAAGACGGAGGATCATCTTGATCTTGCGTTCGGAAGTAGATGGTCTGATTATGACTCTTACCACATCCTGTATAGTTGAAGAATTGCTTTGGAGGGCTAACCTTGAGCCTAATATTACATTTGTAAAAGGTCATTGTCTGTGTTTGGATATGAAATGAACCCAAGGGGGAGGTGGGAGGAAGAGTAATATTGCAGCACAAGGCATTCCAGTCATATTTTTCCAAACGGATCTCTGAATCTCCATCCCTAACGGAAACTAGAGTATTGAAAATGCCTCCAAGTCGCATCACTTGAAACATCTTTTTTCCAAAGTAGACAGTTTTTTCAGTGTTGGGGTCTTCGTCTTTGCAGCCATGAATGGGTAACATTCCAGTGTTTGTGTTTTGGAGTAGTTAAAGGGAACAAGAGCCTGCCCAGATTCCCACAGTCAAAGAAACGTGGGCACTCTCCAGAAGCAGACGATAGAGTAAGCACATGGTCAGCCAACAAGAACAACAACGAGAATGAGAAGACGACGAACAAATCATCAGGTAGAACCATTCTTCTCAAGCCCCCTCACTCGTATAGAGATCAAGTTTAGTCTCTGAGGTGAGATTATATATGACTGTTTCATGTGATAACTTGCAAGGAGGTTTGGTGGAAGCTCTGTGACATGAATTTGACTTGGCTGAAAGACAGAGACCAATGGCAGAAAATAGGTTTTTTTTTTGGTTGGGGGTGGGGGGAATTGTAAATGTGAAAGTTTAAGGACTAATTCACAGACTGGTTCATTATATTTTGAACTTGTAAGAATTTTAAATAGCAGTTGTCATTACTTAATGTTGTGTTATCATTTCATTTGTAATCTCTTCAACTTAAGTATTCATTCATCCCCAAGCTAACCATCATTGAAATTTAAAACTTCCAAATAGTAGTAGCCGTTATTTTAAATTTTGTTATAATTTCATACAATTAAAGTTGTTGTTTCTTAAAGTGAACAAGTCATTCATTTCCAAGCCACCCCTTTCCCAATTTTCCCAATTATTTTCCTGTCGTTGGTGGAAAGAGGAGTATTTTTTTGGGAAAAAGATAAAAAAATATCACTTGAACTTCAAAATCCTAAATAAGTGATTTTTTATTAAAATGAGTTGTCAATTGCTATATTATTATAGTTAAGATCTATACTCTTATAGGTAATAAGACTGATTTGATATTTTAAAATTCAAATGGTTATTTCTTGTCGTTCCCCCTTTTTTTTACACAAGGATAGTGAGGTTATTTGACCAAAAAGTTAATTCAAGAATAGTCCCAGCAAAACTCACAAAAATTAAGCCATTTTGATATTAACTTATTTTAGTGGTCTTATTGTATCTTTTTCTCTCTACAAATGGGACAGTAAGCAATCCATTTTTTTTGGTGATTGGGCTAGTGATCATGCATGAAGTTGTCAATTAATTAAAGTAAAATTAATCCCCAAAGATGGATTCACCATCTTCTCTTCGTAACTGCAAGACTCTACGCATCACATATATTCTTGAGTTGAAAGGGTAAGGATAAGGAGAAACATGCAGCAATATATGCTTCAATAGTAGCAAAACATGGGGCATGGACTATGAATAAACAAACAAGCTTAAAGAACAAATGTTATACATCTCTGCCGGATCAGCTTTTCCATTGCTCCATTTGTCAATCATGTTGTTTGGTGAAGATGACAGTACATGACACTGCAACGATTGGATCTCTAGTGCTGTGAAAAACAAACCATGATTATTACATGTTGGTCGTCCTTCTGGTAGATTTTCACAACATGGAACCACTCTTTTCCCAATTGGACCATTTTGGGTTCGTTTAATTTGGGAAGTAAATATCTCCAAGACGTTTACAGTGAAAGAGACATGAAGCAGAGGCAGAAAACAACACAGACAAAGCAAAGGAAGCACGAAATCGGGAGCCATACTAAATTTCATGATGTTTTGACAGCCAAAATATGTGAATTCTCATGACATAATTAAACTATCTGTTTGGCTATATATAAACTTTTGTGTTAATAATGGTGGAATGAATCTGTGTGCTTACTACGTTTGTTGACTTGAACATTGACTTAGAACTAGACTTGGAATATTCTGCTAATGGGTCCTTACTCTTTTCCTTCCACCTTCAATTTCCCGCCACGGCAAAAACACCAGTAACAGAAACTCCAAGTTTTATTATATCTTAAGAATGGAGTCAAATGTAGTAAAGAAGACAAGTAAAGATTTAAAAAAAAAAAAAAAGGATGCATTTGATGTTGACGTGGTTCTGAACTTGTGGGCTGTGATTCAAAAGGCGTTTTTGTATCGTTAGTGTACACATTTCCCTTGAATGCTCAGATTCAGATTGTCATTCCTAGTACCTTTCGTCCTTCCTCTATCTTTATCTTCTCTGTACTGAGAGTGGCAACACGTGTAACTACCCTCACTTAAAGAGAATAAGCCTTGTTATTGTTGTATCATTAGATTATCTATATATCGAAAGGTTAATATATTTCTATTAGATATACACCAATTTTATGTACAGAGTATATCATGTATATTGAAACTCACTTCTTTCCATTAAAATCCCTCTCCTCCAATGAATCATGCATACAATTAAGAGTAAGAGGAAAGATACTTTTAAATGGACACCATTTCAAAGCAAAACACTTCAAGAAGTTAGATTTCTTTTTTTTTTTTTTGGCTAAACACTAGAAGTAAGATGAGCTAACATGGATAAAAAAATTTTGCTACCTTCAGGTTTCATGTGAATATTCACCACATATTGTTTCTTGAGGATCACATCATATTTCAGGACTTAAGTACACACAGCGATGCTACAAAAGTAGCAAAAAATGGAGGATGAACCTTGAACAAAAAACAAGCTTAGAGATCAAACGCTAAACAACTTTGGCTTATCAACTTCTCCATTGCCCCATTTCTCATTAGTCATGTCGGTTTGTATAGATGCTGACTTGAAAAACTTTGCCTGATCATAGCTTATTGAAATCTTCGCTGTACCTTTTTCTTCTTCCTCCAAATCTTCACCTTCTTCCTCTTTCCCACTCTCAATATCCCTCAAAACCTCTAAAACGTCATCAATGGAAGGCCTCATCTCTTTATCTATATGCAAACACTGAAATGCCAATTCTCCCACTGCAATCACCCTCTTCTTTAGCCCACTATCCTTCTCTATCCCCAAACATGGATCCACCAGCTCCTCAAATTCACTTCTTTGAATCTTCCCTAATGCCAGATTTGCCAATGTAATCTGATCTTTGTTCCTTCCCATATCAACCGCAGGCATTGAAGATATCAGCTCCATAAGCACAACTCCAAAACTATACACATCACTTTTGTTTGTTAGCCTAAAGCAAAATTGATACTCAGGATCAAGATAGCCTGGTGTTCCTTGTGGAGCCGTAGAAACATGCCACACATCATCAAGGAACAATCTAGAATGTCCAAAATCAGCAACCTTAACACAAAAGTTCTTGTCAAGGAGAATGTTGTTGGTTTTGACATCACAGTGGGTGACGCCAGAGGCATGAAGGTAAGCCAGTGCAGTGGCAGTTTCAATGGCGATTTTGATGCGCATAGGCCAAGTCAGCAACACAGGATTTGAAGAGTAGCCATGAAGGTGACTGGCAAGAGTTCCATTTGAGATGTATTCAGAGACAAGGAGGAGTTCGTTACTCTGACGTGAAGTGCAGCCATAGAGGGAGACAAGGTTCGTGTGACGCAGGCGAGTTAGGATCTCAACTTCGATCATGAATTGTTCTACTCTCTTGTAGTTGTGGTTGAATAGATGCTTCACTGCAACTTCACGCCCATCTTGTAGCTTCCCTATAAACGAAATTGCTTAAGTTCAGAACTTTATGAAGGAAACTAAAATACAAGATTATAGGACAAGAAATGAGAGCGAATTGACAAGATGACCATAGTAAACAGAGCCTAAGCCGCCGTCTCCGAGCTTGTTGGATGGGTCAAAGTTGTTGGTTGCGTCTTGAAGCTCCATGTAGGAGAAGATTGGGACTCCAAAGAAGAGTCTTCCAGCCTCTGGGTCGGCATCATTATTTGGGTACTGGTTCCTTGATCGAAGTCTTATATGTGACAGAGCACTTTGTTTCTGTTTGTAGAGTACGAAGCAGAGCACCAACGCTAGTAACAGAAATCCTAATCCCACTCCAAAACCTGACAAAGCGTCAACTCTTAAAGATGTTCACTTAATTCTTTCACTCATAGTATGAAAACAATTACAACTCTATAACAACCTTTACAGTTATACAGGATCCTTTTGCGAAAAAACAGATAGCCGAAAACGAGTGGAACTGAAGCAAACTTACCTATTGTAAATCCCGTCTTCCAAACCAGTATTTTATTTTGATCAACTGTCCCAGTTTCATGAGAGTTGACTAGATTAGATGCACAAAAGGAAGAAAAAAAAACATGAGTAGAGTTTACAGGCAAACAAGGAACCTTGTAAAAAAGAATTAGTAAATTTCACATGTTACTTGTTAGACATAAGAAATTCTCATTCTTCTTGGTAAAATGTTATGCATACCTGTGTATTTGGAACAATAAAATCCACCGGTGCTGTTGAGCCGGCAGGAGCCTTTATGAAACCAACATGCACCAGAGTCAGGAGAAATTTGAATGTTAATGGAGAATTCAGAAGCTATGAACGTGAACGGATCAGGAGAGAAAGTCAGAGTATTGACTGGAAGCTGAACCCTGGGACATTCTGCTAAAGAAGATGGAGGATTATCTTGATCTTGCGTTCGAAAGAAGACGATGACATTATTACTCTTAGCACACCCTCTATACTTCAAGAATCGCTTTGGATGGCTAACTTTGAGGCTAATGTTGCATTTGTAAAAGGTTACTGTGTCTTGAATTTGGAAAGAACCCAAGGGAGACGTGGGAGGAAGAGTAATATTGCAGCACAAGGCATCACAGTCTTCTTTCTCCAAACGCTTCTCTAAATCTGCGTCTCTAACAGAAACATGAGTATTGAAAGTGCCTCCAATTCGCGTCACTTGAAACATCTTTTGTCCAAAGAGGACAGATTTTGCAGCGTTGGGCTGTTCATCTTCACAGCCGTGAATGGGCAACATTCCACAGTGATCGCGTTGCGGAGTGGTGTAAGGGAACGAGAGTTTGCCCAGATTCCCACAGTGAAAGAAAGGCGGGCATTCTTCAGAAGCAGCAGAGGACAGAGCAAGAACATGGTCAGACAACAAGAACACGGACAAGAAGACGAACAAATCAACAGGTAGAACCATTCTTCTTCTCAAGGTTTGGTCGTAGAGAACAAGAATCATTCTTCAATCGTAGAGAACGAGTCTAGTCTATATGAGTTGAGACTATATATGAGAAAAAGTTTGGTCAAAGCTGTGACGTGGCATTTGACGTGGCATTTGACTCCGCTGAAGAAAGACCAAGAGCAGCCAAGAAGATGAATGAGAAACGCCCCCTTCGCTCAGAATAATGTGGTCCTAACAATACGAATGTTTGGTCCTGGACACCTAATCTCTGATTATTCATAATCCCTGATACCAAACGATATATTTTGACTGAATCCCTCACCCAATCCCTATCTCTACCCCCTGTTACTTCATACCAAACATAGCCTTAAGGTAACCCACTAATAACTTGGTGATGTATCCACCTTATCAATTCATTCTTCCAACAGTTGGAGGGATATATATATAGTTTTAAAAAGTGGAGGAAAAAAGAACGAGGGATTGTAAATGAGAAAGTTAAATGACTAATTCTAAAATAGTTACATTATATTTTTGAAGTTTTAAGAATTTTAAAATAGTAAGTTTTTGTTGTGATTTCATATAATTAAAATAATTTTTTTGTCAGGTTATTTCTTAAACTTAAGTAGTTATTATATTCATTATCCAACGATCATTGTCATTTAAAACTTTAAAAGAGTATTCCCTCTTAACTTTATTATAATCATGATAAGCATGTTTTATAATATAACATGTTTTGTTTAAAATATTAATTTTTTCATTTAGTATTCCTAACTAATTAACCAAACTTTTTAAATTAGTGGCTTTTATTGAGGATAATTTTGATAGTTCACAAAAAAAAAAAAAAGGTAATCAAGTTTAACTAAAATCTTCATTAATTTATATACAGTTATTATATAATTATGTCCTAATGATAAAGACAAAAGGGAGTAGTTTCCAAGTTTTGCCCTTGTGATTAATATCTATTTTTCAATTTTACCCATTCATTATTTCTCACATCTCTCTAAAATAATATTCCCAATGTAATTAAATACATCTTTTAATAAGGAATAAAATAAACAAAATTTATATTTTAGAATATATTAAACAATTTATAGCATCCCTCAACACCCTCCCATCCGTAGCTGACCCTTCCCAACCAGGCAATACAAAGATGAACTGCGCATCCGGTGAGCATACACCTAGGACATTGGTTGTCACCTCTCCTTTTTTGTTTCGGTACCTGCCCTTATGCTCTGCCAGGACTTGTACACGAATGTGAGTACCATCTAATGCACTTAGGCACCCCTGCAAACACAATCAGGAATTTCAGCCCTATACATTTCACTTTTACTTACAAAGTAAATGCACTTTATGACACAACTACAAAAGTTTTATACCTTGAACCACTTCCAGCGATGATCATTTGAGTCTTCCAAAATGGCCAATACTCTTTTCAAAAGCAATTATTGCAGTCTAATTGTTATATTCAACACAATTTTAAAGTATATACTAATTGTTTCACCTGACCTACCAAACTCAAACTGAATGACCCTGTTCTTGACATGATGCCCCCATATGTGTAAGAACATTGCAACTTGCTCATCAACTAACATATGTTTTGTTCATCTTAATCCACCAATTGTGTCTAACATGTAACACAATTTATCAAAGGTCACCTAATACATCCTAATTTGGTTAAAGTAAGTGGTGTCACTACTGTATATCATTGCCCTCAAATTTGCTCGCTTTGCATGAAAATATAATCTAAAAAACCTATCTCGTATGTGCCTTAGTCTACCTCCTCCCACAGCAACAATCATGGTTAAAAGCAACATCCTAACTGCAAGAAGCAAAGCTAGGCACCTAGCCAACATGGCAAACATTTGATCCGATTGTGGCTCCATACCTACACAGTTTTTCCCACACTGATTCGTTTTACAGTATAATCTACCAACTCCTCTTTCCAAACCACAGTAACACATTTAAACAAATCACATTTTAAATTACAAGCCAATGCACATAATTACACGCACATTTTTCACACATTAAACCTAACTCACTTATCTTATGCATCAACCATCTAACTCATTCTATCTTTCTACTGACATTATTAATCTTTCACTGCTTCCATCTACCTGTGTTCATTCGACATTACCCACAGCCACCAAAACTTTCAACTTCATTCACTATTAAGCATTCATGAAATAAATTACATCTACTTAAAATTAGAACCCAATTGCAAGACAACAAACAGAGTACATTGTCACATGGCAAGCAACCACACACATTTCAGCTTTGGACTCTGCTTTTCATTCACGTCTGTTCAGCAGAGAAGACCCACATCACAAACATACCAATTTATAACATACACACAGCCTTTAGCTTTTTGTGCATCTCTCTAGTTGTTCAACATTCAACACAAAGAGCAGAGAGAAAAAATATTGCCCACTTCACACAATAGACCACAACATAATCAGACGAACATTACCTTGATTCCGAGTTCAATTTCGCACGTTGTTCACCTCTTCCCTTTTCCAAACAAGCCTTCGACACACCAATCTGGTTTCACACGTTCTTCCTCCATCTTTTAGCTATTTTAATGTTTTAAGGGGCATTTTTGTCCCACATTTTATGCTTCCCGAGAACAATTTCAAGTTGATCCCGCTTTTGGTGGGAACCCATTTTTCCATATTTAAAGGAAGATAGAAGTTGGCGGGAATGTAGGTTGCAGTAACTTTCGCCAGCCAAACACGTTTTTGCCTATGGAACTTGGCCATCTTCCCTTTCCTCCTCAATTGTCCGTGTAACAAACAGGCTGTAACTTCTTCAAAAGTTTGAACTTTGAAGAACATAACACCGCCCATATCCATGCAAGGATAAAATCTGTATACCATTTGACACGTTGGGGTATAGGTTTGGTGTTTGTAATCAATGTTATGTAGCATCAAGCATATGTGGGAATTAAATTCCCCTGATGTTAGTACACAGCCACACACATATATTCTTTGCATTTAACGTTTATGAAATATAAGTCTATATAAATTGGTTTTCTGATCAACTATTTTATTCTTTGAAATGTTTATTGATAAATATTCAGTGTTGGAAATGAACCCTCTTTCTGTGTGTGACTGTTGAGCCAATATCACAAGGATTTGGGATGATCAATCACTTGTCCACATGACATCCACATCATTTTTTGTTTTAGGTTTAGGTGCAATGTTGTTCTTAGGGTTTGTTTGGTATGAGGGGAGGGGAGGGAAAGTGGACGAAGGGAAAATTTTTTTGAGTTGGATTTAAAAAAATAAGAGAAGTAGGGTATAAATTTTTTAATTAAGTTTTCTTACTCTTTTATTTTACATATTCTCTATATTAAAATATTGTAACCCCACTTCTCTAATTTTCTTAAATCCAACTCAAAAAAATGTTTCCTCCCCTCCTTTCCCCTCCAAATCCCTCATACCAAACAGACCCTTAAAGTTTTCACTTAAAAGTTATGTTGCCCTGAAAGTTTCCAAATTATAACAGTTTTACTTTGACTATTATCCAAGTTAAAGTTACCTATTAGTTAGCCGAATATGCTTATCTGGTCAATCCATGTATCATCCACTTCATTTTTTTTTCCAAGTTAGATATATTAACAAGGATTTTTTTCAAAAGAAATGCACCACATATGAATAGTAGGAGAAAATCAAAGAGGTGGAAGCATATTTGCAATGAAGAAAAAAATTGAAATGTACTTGTTTATCTTGACGTCATTGGGTAAGATGAAGGAGGGGTACTCGTGGCTTTCTTCTCGTTAATTTCGCTCAGTGTGTCTTGAATTTGAATATTAAATCATTTTCTTCATTACTCTCTAGCGAATGCGAGCTCCTCCTCCATCTATGGCTTCTTCTACAATGTTGTTCACACTGCTAGCTTAGAATGTTTGATCAACTAATAGTCAAACTTAACCTTAATAATGGTCAGGTTGACATTGCTACAATTTTGAAATTTTCAGGGTAGTATTGAACCCAAAGAATTTCCAAGGCAACATATTGTTCCTGAGTAAAAACTTCCAAGTAAATTTGCACCTTAACGAAAAATGGCGTGCGTACATGTGGACTTGCCAGCTCAGCATATTTGGTCAAACTAATAGTCAAATTTAATCTAAATAACAGCTAGGGCAAAATTGCTAAAATTTGAAAACTTCTGGGCAAAATTGATATCTTGTGACAATTTTCGAGGTAAAAATGGACCTTAACCCTATAACTAAAAGTTGTTATTTCTTAAAGTGAAACATTTATTTTGTTTTAAGCCACTCAATTCTCAATAATCCTTTAGGTTGTCAATGGTAAGATTTTTTTTATACATATAAGAATAGTACGGTAATTTGATATAAAAAAACAAGAAAGTTCGTTTAAATGGTGCAGCAAGCCATCTTTTGGGATGTGGCTTTGGATTATACTTGTAGTTTTGGGAGTAAATGTGATAAGGTGAGACATGAAAGTTGAAACATAAAATTGTCAATTTTCATTTAGTTAATGATCATCAATGTTTTGGTTCGAACATGCAATAACATGTAGTACCAAGCAGACACCAAGCCTTATTGTTGGAGTCCCTGATTCAATGAGCTCACCTCAAGGAATCACATTGAGCCCATTGAAAATACCTCCCACCATGTCATAATAAGAATGCAATTGTGGATGCCACAACTTCTTTGAAGTCAAATTAGAAAGGAAGCTCGTTCAAATAGATTAGAAGAGCCGAAGAGGAAGCCGAGCTATGGCACTATTCCCATGGGGAGGAAGCCAAAAATGCCCAGAGAGTAGAGACTGTGATATGGCACTCTTCCTGAGGGTGCTACTATTCCCAAGGCACTATTGTTCGTAATTGTGAAAATATTTTGATCACTCTGCATCATATTTATGTAATTTATAAAGAATTAAGAAAATATCAATTAAATATTAGTTAAATGAAATTAAATAAATATAATTGTCAGAAAGGTTAAAACCAATGTTATTAAAACTGGACCGAGCTAGTTCAATCCGAAAATCACCAAACCCATGACATAAGCGTGGGACAAATCTGTGATGTGTCAATAACCAACGGGGTTGTACTAGGGAAGTGGAGGTTTATGCCCTCATGTTTGAACATACTACTATCACCCTTGCGCTTCCCCCTTGTCTCCACCTTGTCTTTGCCCTTATCTTGCTTTGCGGTGGCTATCGAGACTGAGATCACATGGTCGGACAGAACGTTTGAATGGCCATCCGCCTTGGCACAATCTAGCTTACATCTTTGCAAGTATATAGGAAGCAGGATCAAGGAGAAAACAAACCCTATCATTCCCTAGTATACTCATTAATATTTTTAATATTAGAAGAATTTAAATATGAGTGTTGAAAAAAATAAAATAGCGAATGCTAAAAATATTTAAAATGATCATTAAAAACTAATAAACTATTAGTTGAGGTTGGTATGTTGTCTTGCCCTCATAAAAGGAGAAGACAAGTTTGAAGGGGAAGCTTTTGATCAAATAAAAATAATAATAAATCATTGAAAAGGTTAAAGATGAGTACTTAAAAATCAAATAAAAAAATTTTAAGGTTCAATCAAGAATTATGATTGTTTTTTCAACTTTAAAAAGTTTAATGTCTTCAATATTTTTAAATGTCATTTTTCTTTGCTTTTTATAAAGGACATGGGGCCGTGCAAAACTTAATTGGTACCAAAAACTATCATTCAAACAATTAAATTTGATTAATTAATTTTTTTTAATTTTTCAGTACTGTTGATTTAATCTTTTTAATATGTTGGTCGTTTTAGTTTGGTTTCGTTTTTAGCATGAAAAGTTCAAGTTAATTGAAATAAACCAAAATAGAGCTGCTATGAGATTTTAGGGGAGGTTGGGCCAATTATGTTGTGCTGAACTCATTGGCAGTAAGACCATGTTTGGGTTGTGTTTTGTAATCGTATTGATATCATGTAGTATTGAAAATTCGTCCGGATACCAAGGCGATAATAAATTGCTTTAACTATAAGGCCTAGTATATCAGCGTGTTTGTTTGGGTGTTTGGAGGGAAAATCGGATTTTAACAGTGTTCAATTGGACTTGAATAGTGTTTTGATCAAAAGTGAGTGTTTGTTTCAGCGATTGGATTTAAGGTAAAAAAAGTCATAAGTTGGAAAAAATCATAAGCCTCAAAATGAAGCTTATTGGAGCTTATGTGCCTGTATGTGTATAAAAAAATATTGATAGGAGTATTTTCATATTTTTGGGATCAATGAGGTACTCAAAATCACTTTTAATCACAAAATTTATTTTATAAAAAATGTTCTAAATAATTTTCTCTTTCTTTAGATAGTAATCTTCTGCTAATTAGAGAATACTTTGGGATAAGAGTTTAAGCAAGTTTTGAGTTTTGTTAATATATGACTGTAAAAATGTAAAGAATAATTAATAATTAATTTTAATCAGTTTAGATTTATTATTTAGTTGTTTTATGATTTTATAATCATTTTTTTTTTTACAAACATATCATAAATTACTTTCTATATAGTGTTTTTACCCATTAAATTTAGTTTAAATAATTTATTTGGATTATGGAGGTATTATTGAGATTTTAATCGGTTTATTTTGTTAGATTTTGAGCTATGTGAAAATATAGGTTAGGATTTAATATTTAAATTAGAGTTTGATATAATTTATAAGATTTAAGCTTGAGGTGCGCAGTAGAAAAGACTTTTGGAGTGTACCAATTTAAATTAGAATTTGATATAATTTTATTAAAATTGTACCATTACCAAATTTTTAAAGTTAATTTTTGAGAAAATTGTGAAAAAATCCCTTCGTGTGTAGATATCTTCCTAGGTCCCATTGACAATTAAATTGCCAATGATAACTTTTTCACAATTATCCCTTCATTTTTTCTTTTTTCATAATTTTTTCAATTTTTTTTCTCTTAATTAATACAAAAGTCACTTATGCAAAAGTCAAACCAAACATCCTAACTTTTACATAAGTTACTTTAAGTTACTTATCCAATCGCTAATCCAAACACTCATCATTTTACCCAATCTAACTTTTTTCCAATCTTAAGATTTCATAAGTTTAAGTAAAAATAAGTTACTTATTCAATCGTCAAAACAAACACACCCTATATAGTTAGTACTTAGCTGAGTTTCTTGAGTATTTAGCTAGGGCTCCCGGACAGTGTGTATAGATAGGGTTTTTGTAACCAGCAACACTAAAGCCTATTCGTAAAGTCTACAATGTAAGAGGATTAATCACTATTACCAGAGGTAAATATCCTAATCCCACTAAAAAATAATAAATTACTTGACACTCCCCAATAAAGTTGATAATTTATGTGAAAGAAATAAAAGCAAACAAGTTTTTACCCCCATTTCAATATAGAGTCTTTGATTTCCCAAATTTGCAAAGAAAGATGATAGAATAAATCTAAAACTTTAAGGGTCTGTTTGGGGTATGAGGGATTGGGAGGGAAGGAAAAGAGAGAGAAATTTTTTATCAGTTGAATTAAAAAAAAAAATTAGAGAAGTTGGGTTAAAATTTTTTAATTAATTTTTCATACTCTTTTATCTTACATCATATCTTTATTAAAGTCATGATACTTAGTGTTCCTAAAAAAATAATTTAAGATGCTGAATGCATAAAAAATACTTTAGAATTTTGGACACACAATTTTTTTTTTAAGATACTAAGTGTTATTAAAAAAAATACTTCAGGGTATTAAATGTTACTTAATTAAAAATTACTTATGGATGTTGGGTGCTTCTGAAAAAATACTTTATAATATTAGATGAACAAAATTTATTTTAGAATAATATGTGTTATTAGAAAAAAATACTTGAAAGTGATTGATTGCTAATGAAAAATATTCTTCAAGCGCTAGATGCTAGTTCAAAATATAAAGCTGATCACCTCAACCATCTATTATATCTATAGAAAATATGTAGAAACAGTGTTTGTTAAAAAAGGCATATGTTGAATATAAATAGTGTTAAGTTTCTTCAAATCAAAACTCTCAAAACTCATTTCAAGAAGATAAAAGTGCCCTTGATTGATCTAGGAAACAAACTGAATCCTCCTAGACATAATTTGCATTTAATGAAAAGACATAATAGAGACATTAACTTAAAAAAAGGAAGTTACATTTTAAACTTGAAAGTCCTAATTAAATGAGTTATTTTTTCCAAGCTCTTTCACATTCCAATCCATTCTAACATATAGTGGCCTACTTGACTACTTCACATGACCTCCCATATTTTGCAACCAAGCCAAATTCCATCCTATTCTCAAAATCTCAAAATATTGCAAACATTCATGGAGACTTAATCTACCCCATTTTGTCGCCTTTTGTCATTGGAAAAAGGAGTGCATGGCTAAAAAAATTGGAACCATCACCACATTTTGCACTCCAATTATTCATTTCTAGAGGAATTTAGCAATTGCACAGGAAAGATGACATCATTAAATTAAGGATCAAGGAACATAACATACAACATCCACCACGTAGCATGGCTAATTCCAATAACCATGTGTGCAAGTATCCATGACAAATTTTAAAATAGGTATACATTCCATTCATTCATCCATTGTTTACGTACTTACTTTATCTTCCTATTCCACTATTTGTATGTAGCACACAGTGTGAGGTCAAAGGAAGATGACAACCTGCTGATTTCACAGCACCTTACTTCTCAAAAGCAATTGTCTACGAGAAAGTGATTACGAAAGATTCTATGATCGACCATGAAAACATCAAACCCTCTACAACAGTCAGTTCACAATTCAGCATGAACAAAAGCATAAAAAATTAAAAAGCTAATGCCATATTTATTCAATTCTACATAATTATTCTATACTAGAGGGAGACTGAAGAATATTCAACCGAAAATCATCATGTTGATAATTTGTAAAGTTCTTCAAGTGATTATTCTACTTTTGTTATTTTTCTTTTGAAACTAATTTTCGTTCTCATGGAAATTAATTCCTCAACAGCTGTTTGGTTTTGGAAATACAATAATGCAAATTGACTCAACCAAAATACATATAACTCATTTTGTTCATTATTTTCAACTTCGTCACAGATTCAAGGTACGTTAGAATTGTGTTGGATTCTATCAGGAAATGCTTGGGATTGTATTTCAAGTGTCATGTTATTGAACTTTGTCAAAATTCAAATTCCAAATATATTAATTAACGTACAATGCACACCGGCCCAAGAAAACTCATGTGAAAAAAAATAATGCAATTGAAACACAAGTTCATTTTGAAGGTTACAAATTCATTGCATTAGTTATATATATATATATATATATATATATATATATATATTTGATGAACAATTATGTTGCTTGAATCTCTTCTTTATGTGCTTGTAATTCTTTGGTTTAGTCTTCAATTTTGGGGTTCTATAAATAAAGGTGATGATGTACACACATTTGAGGAAAAAAATGAATGTGAACTCCTATTTATCTTCTTCCCCAATTCTCTCGTCTGGCTTCACTTCCCCTCACATCAATCTCTTATATTTTTCTTATTTTTATTACCCATTGCACTTAATGTGTATTCATTTGTCAGCTCTATTTTTACTTCATTATTTATTTCCACTTGCAATGACTGTGATTTAAATTCACCATTTCAACATCAATATATATGGCTTCATAGCAAACTGACCACATCACAACAATCTAACCTCTAAAGAGTATTCGCGTCAAAAGAATATAATGTGAAAAAATATTTATACAAAATGCATAAAAACTATCAAAGCCAAAACCAAACTATCTTGTAATTTGTTTGAGATTTCCATGCTAGCAATGGTTGGCCAAAATTGTCAAAAGAATGCGAAAATTATTTAACAAAATACACAAAAACTATCAAAGCCAAAACTAAAGTATCTTGTATTAATATGAGATTAAGGGTATGTTTGAGAGAACGGGAGAAAAGTACGTTTATGCAAGTCGAAACATAACTCATCTCACTAACTTATCTCATATATCATAAATCACGTTGAAAATGTCGCTTCTATCACTAATTCAAACATGTCATTACTTGGTTGTGATGATTGGCCAAAATCACAACACTGGTCAACTAATTCTAGATATATTATGGTACAATACACACTGGTCCAAAATAATCATATGGAAGAAAATAAAGCATTTGAAACACATTTATTTTAAATGTTACAAGTCCATTTCAATAGTTTTTTTTTGTATTTGTGGTGACTAATAATTGTGTGGATGTTAATAAAATCTAAAAATAAGGCTTATCACCTTCCATATCATATTGAAGGGTATTTTGCCTTGAAACTCTCAAATTAAAGCGTTTCTAACCTTTATTGTTCACAACCTCTAATTATACAGTTTATGTTGCTTTATTTTCTTCTATATGTACTTAGGGGTGTTTGGGATCGGGATCGGGATCGGAATCGGGAAATGCCATTCCCAATCCCGATCCCGAGAAGGGTTCGGGAATGATTTTCATTCCCGATCCCGAACATTTCCCGTCCCGACGGGACGGGAAATGTTCGGGATCGGGTCGGGACGGGAAATATTCGGGATCGGGAATTTGCCGGTCCAGAATTTCTTTTTTTTTAAAAAAATTCCTATATTAATTTTTTTGTTTTATTTTCTTTAATCTAATATAAATATATAATTTTTCTAATATCATATTGTACCAAATTAGTCCAATACAAATATATCATTAGTCCAATACATGTTTAAAGTTATCGATTTAGCTACAAAAAGCACAAAGACAAGAACAAAAAATTAGAATTATTTAATAAATAGTAAATGAAATTAACTAAATTAACTAAAAGAATAGATATTACCTTGAGGGTGTTAGGGATTTTCACATTTTATTTTGCATTTGGTCTTGCTTTCTTAAATATTTTAAAAAATTATACATAATATATATATATATATATTTTGGATCATGAAAAAGTTGGGATCTGGAATTCCTATTCTCGATCCCGAAAAAAATTTCCCGATCCCGAACATTTCTCGTCCCAAAATTTTCGGGACGGGATATTTGTTTGGGATCGGGACGGGAAAAAGTTGCACACCCCTATATGTACTCATGACTCATTAGTTTAGTGAGTGTTTGGATGGCTGATTTGATGGCGTTTAAGTTATTTTTCACGTAAATCGAGACAAAACTCTTCTCATATACTTACCTCGTATACCGTAAATCAAGATTGAAAAACTATTTTTAAGTATTCTTATTACTGTACCAAACACACACTAAGTTTTCAATGTTGGGGTCATAGAAATAGAGATGGTGTCCACACATTTGAAATAATGAAATGAATGTGAACTCTCCTTATTTTCTTCCCCAAATTTTTTGCTATTATTTTTCAATCGACGTGCTATTAAACTTCTTGGTACCTCATTTAGAACTATTAGATTATTTCTTAACTCAAAATATTAAATATTATGGGACTAGAAAGGTGGGTAGTTAGAAAACTGTATACAGAAAATGTCAGTTTCAATATTTTGGGACAAACATAAATTTAATTTAGGGAGAATTTCAAAAAAAAAATGTCATTTGAACTTCAAAATCCTGTTGACAAGAAGTATAATGGGATTGACAATATAAGTTCTTGTCAAATCACTAATTTAAGATTTAGAAATTCAAGTGGTATTTTTTTAAAATTTTTCCTTTAATTTAAATATTAATCAATAAAAATATGAGAACATAACCACTTTTTCAGCCACAAATAATTATTAATTACTAGTTCATTTGGAAACTAAAACAATGTCGCGGTTGGTTAATTTGCCATTCTCTTCGGCGTTTGTTTGTTTGTTTTTTTTTCCTTTTGGTGTATTGAAAATAGTACTTGATGATTATTTTGGCAGAGGAAGGTGGCTTGGATTAAAAAGAATATCAAGACTTGGGGAAGGAAACCTAAAATCAATTTTGTTATATTTGATTACCGTGAAATCGATTTTAATATTAACCCCATTCAAGCTCAATTTTGATAATATTGTTTACCGTGAATTTCAAATTATATTGAAGCAACAAATGAATTTTTTGGGATGGGGGAGAAATGAAATTACCTTGAAATAAAGGGTAAAATATACACATTACCTACATCAAAATTGATACGTCGACCACCAATATGATCTATTGGAAAAAGTAAAAAAAAAACATACACAAACTTCTTGTCAATTGAAAACCATCTACTTTGGCTCTACTTGATAACTTGCACCACTTGAAATAAAAAAAATTTATAGAAAAAAACCATTTACGTATAATTGCAACCATCTACAAATTTTGTAACAACATAGACTTCAAGATTGTATTTAGAAAATTATATCATATAGTACACATGGACCCATGTAACGCAATGGGAGAAGCCCCTAGTTTTACATGGAAATGACAACACGTGGAGGATGGGAGCAGAGGGAATATCAAATGAGAGAAGTCTCATCCCTAAAATACAACTGACCTTCCAACATATCACCTCCCCTAATGTGTAAATTCTTGATATGAAACTGATCTTACCTAAAATCCAACTAACCTTTCCACATATGCAACTCACCTCCCTTGATGTGTGAATTCCAAATATGCAAGAGACCTTTCCTAAAATATGAGTGACCTTCCCACATATGCAACCCGCCTCCTCTAATGTGCGAATTCTTAATATGTAAGTGGTCTTCCCTAAAATGCAAATGCCCTTCCTAGAAATGCAACTGACCTTCCCTAATGTGTAAATTCTTGATAGTAAGTGACTTTCCTTGAAATGCAAATGAACTCCTCAAAAATGCAACTAAGCTTCCCATATATTCAACTCCACTTCCATAATATGCAAGTGACCTTCCATGAAATGCAAATGACTTTCCCTCTTTTGCATCTATTAAATCTCAAGGGTATTTTGGTCTTTCTTTTGTCAAACTTATTTATATTCAAGGATCTCACAACTTTACATTTTTATAAGCCTCTTTCGCTAATTAATTTGTCAAATGGGAATTTATTCCCGATTTTGCCTATATAAGGTTTTGAAAAATGATGATGGGAATGAGGGGCTAAAAAGAAAAAGTGAGTGTACATGATTTTTAAAAAGGGAAAAGACAAGAAAATATCATTTAAATTTTAAAATCTCAAATCAGTTATTTCCTATTAAAATAAGTTATCAATTATTATATTCTTATAATTACTACTTATACTCTTATAGGTAATAAGACTGATTTGATATTTTAAAGTTCAAGTGATATTTTCTATCTTTTTTCCTTTCAAAAAAGAAAAGGGTTAATATAGTCATTGGTCCTCAAGTTTGCCTTAATTTTGATTTCTTAAATTTCAAATCATTGGTTTTAATCCCTCAAGAAGTAAAATTGTCTATATTTTTATTAAGTTATAGGGATGAATATTTTAAACAGAATAAAGCTTGAGAAATCAAAACCTATATATCAAAACTTGAGAGACCAAAAATAAAGTGAAAGTAAACTTAAAGGACAGCAAATTTTATTAACCTAAAAGAAAATGAATTAATTACTTCTTCATGTCCTTAATTGGTGAGTTTGGGATGGCGGTGGGCGGACCTATAAGTCAGTTTTTTGTTCCAAAAGCTAGATAGGTTCATTTACTCATTTTTGACATGGCTTTTAAAATTAAGTGTTTATGCTCAAAAAAATAATCAAAAGCCACGATTAAAGAAAAGCTATTTTTTATTATTTGTGCTTGTTCGGAATAAGGATTTGAGTCTTAAAATCAACATTTTAATCATGGTTTATGGTATATGAGATAAGTATGTGAGAAACATTTTATTTCAATTTACATAAATAAATACTTTTGATGTGTATAAAAGTGATCATGATTGGAAGAAGCCATTAGTTATGTAGAACATTCTCTCCCTCCTACCTCCTCATTGTAATTTTTTCCTTTCTTTTTTGTTTTCAAACTTTTATACACGGAAAAAAAAAATAATGAATAAAAAATAAAAACAAATCAACAAGTATATTTATATATGATTAATTAATAAACTGCATAACAATCAATTATTTTATATTCAATAATTAATTGAATAAAAATAAATAATTAATGAACAAAACGAAATTACTCCAAAGTACACGATAATTTTATGTTCATAAAAGTATTCAAAGAAAGAAAAAGTTAAAACCAATAGTAGTTGGGTTTAATGATAGGGTTAGTCCCTCACAATGTAGCTAATGAAAGTTTGAATCCCTGCTAGAAGAGGTACCCATATTTAGTGCCTGACAGTTTTGCCACCGCTAATCCAAAATAGGGGTGAGCAATTGGTGTTTCGGTTTGGTTAGAACTGAAAACTGAAAAAGCCGAAACACCAAAATTAGGTATTTTGCAACACCGAACTAAAACCGAATTTACATCATTAACCGAAATATAACTGAACCAAAATATTTCGATTCGGTTCAGTTAGAACCGAAATTAATCGAAAAGAACAGGAAGTCATGGAAGGGAGGACTGAAGAATGGCTGACTACATAAAAAAGCAGAAGAATCGAAGAAGAAAAAGAAGAACCAAAGCCGGCAATTTTCACGCACAACAAAATAGATCTGAAACTTAAATATAGAACACAATAACATAGATATAAAGCTCAATCTTGAACAAAAATATGAAACTCGGCGACGGTAGATGCAAACCATGATGCTTGGGCAATGATGCTTGGGTTGCGACATGCTTGTTATAAATCTGGTGGATATTTGAAATTGATGATGAAAATTCCAGATCGATGGCGGCAATTAGTGAAGGTGAAGAAGAGGAGAGCATCCATGGTGATGATAGAAGAAACTAGAAAGATTTTGGTGAAGAACCTCAAGCTGCAAATCATTATGTCGGCTATCTCATTCTCCCTACTTTTTAGGTTTATTTAGATTAAGATATGGACTTTTTTTTTTGTTGGGCTTGGGCTGGTAGTGAAAATAACACATGCCAAAAAAGATTAACTTAAACAATGAATGTGAGGCCCATGTATAATAGAATTTTGGTTTTTCGGTTATAGATGAATTTTTTTAAAACAAATTGAACCGAAAATCAAAAACTGAAAAATCCTCAAATAAAATCAAAAATAAACTAAAAAACGGATTAACCGAACTGAAGAAACCAAATTGAGTTTAGTTCAATTCGGTCTTCGATTTCGGTTTAATTCTACTCACCCCTACTCAAAGCTTTCCAAGTAGATTAATCTTCCTAAATACACGTCATGTTTTCTTTCCCCCCAGCCCGGATAGATCCACGTCATGTTAATCATACGCGTTGCATGAAAATTTGAAAAATCATCCATACGATTCACTAATAAATAATGGAAGGTGTTTATGAGAAGGAAAGAGGGGAAGGACAATACACAGACATGGAATAAATATTTTTAGCAGCGCGAGTTCTGAGAGCCGACGGGCGATGGTCTAAAGAAGGGGGAAGAGCGGATTTTGCCATTTTGGAAATGGTTGAAGCATGGATTCATTTCTCCTCTGCCAGGGCACGAAATCTAAGCTTGCGGAGTAGTATTTGGAGCTTTGAAACTTCAAAGAATCTTTGAGGTAAGATAAAATCCCTTCTCTTCCCATGTGTTTCTTGGAAATGGTTGAAGCTGATTGCTTTGAGTTTGGAAAACAAATTTGATGTGATCTGAGCTTAATCCGAACATGCTGGGTTTTGGGCTGTTTAAATGGTGTTCGAATGACATATTGGAGTTTGTTCAATGTTATCAAACAAATCTAATCGGTAGAAATTGTTTAAGTTTGGAATTTTGACTCAAACCCTAACTGTTAATTGGTGATTTCGAATTTCTCTGATGTTTTTTGTAACACTAATTTTCAAATGACAGTACACTTTACAAAACTTTACATAAACATTGTGAAAAATAGACGTTGGGATCCTAAAAATGTAACAGGGCTTAGGGTACTTCTAAGCCAAGCTACAAAAGCATTGCACAAGCTCAAACATGAGTTTCTCTAAACCCTTTAGTCAAACATCATTCATTCAAAATCAATGGAAATCAGTAATTGTGCTTTTCCCAACAACATTGGATAACCAGTCAAATTACTTAATCATTCATTCATAATGAGATCCCAAAATCAATGGAAACTACTGAGTTAAGCTCCTTTGTTATGTTCTGACATTTATGTACAGTAAAACTAGTTTTCCAACGGTGATCATACTGTACGGGGAGGACATTGTGGCTCCGAGTTGTTCAATGATCCAGTTCCATCCCTATGTACTGAGGTTGGGAGAGATGTATAAATCTCCCTGTTTGGAAACCCAGCACCATGAAACTCTAGATGCTTAAGATCATGGTTCCCATTTTCAATTTTCTGCAGAAACTCCATTACTTCACCCATGGAAGGCCTTAGCTCCACATCCCTCTGGAGGTACTTAAAGGCTAACATTGCCACTGAGATTATCTTCTAGCTAACCTTGTCATCTGACTCAAAACCAAGGGAAGGATCTACCAGCTCAGTAAACGCTCTTTGAATCTTCTTTACTGCCATATTTACCAAATGAATCTTATCGGTGGCCCCCATAAAGATAGCTGGCTTAGAAGATATCAGCTCAATGAGGACGACCCCAAAGCTATAAGCATCACTCATTTCAGTAAGCTGGCAGAATTGGTAATATTCTGGGTCCAAATAACCTGGTGTTCCTGCTGGAGCTGTGGAGACGTGAGAGACAAGCATGGGGAACAACCTTGAAATACCAAAGTCATCAACCTTGACACAGAAATGGTCATCAAGAAGAAGGTTGCTGGATTTGACATCGCAGTGAATGATGCCACAAGCATGTAGATAGGATAATGCATTTGCTGTCTCTATGGCAATCCTCATCCTCACCGGTCATGGCAGTGAAACGGGTTTTGATAGATTTCCATAGAGATGACAACCAAGAGTTCCGTTTGAAATCTATTCATAGACCAGCAGCCGTTCATGACAGGCACGCGAAGTGCAGCCATAGAGTGAGACAAGGTTTCTGTGGTGCAAGCGTGTGAGGATCTGAACTTCATTTATGAATTGCCGTGCATCTCTATAGTTGTGCTCAAATAGGTGCTTGACAACAACTTCTCTTCCATCTTTAAGCTTTCCTAGTTGTTTAAAATCAAACCAACAGTTTGTGAGCCAATATCTAAATCAACGTAAGTTAATAATGCATCTAACCAAACACTACAATATAGTCCTTCAAATTTCAACAATGAGAAAGGAATTTTTACAGAAGAAACTCTCAATACACTTTTTTAGAGAATAGGGCATTTTTGGAGCTGGCTTACCATAGTAAACAGTTCCAAAGCCTCCTCTTCCAAGTTGTCTTGATTGATCAAATTTGTTTGTTGCCTCTTCGAGTTCCTCATAGGAGAAAACCGGGACCCCAAAGTAGATATTTCTACTTTCTTGGATTGCATTTGACTGAGTATTATGATATTCAACATGGTTATTAGAATCCCATGAATCTCGATTCGTATCTCACGATTCGATTCAAAAACAGGTGGGAAAGATACGAATCTGTTGATGTATTTTACTTCTGTATGTATCTTGCGATTCGAGGAGCGATACAATCTAGAATCGTAGGAATCGCACGATACGGGCGATTCTTCCGATTCTAGGTGAACTAGGTTGCGCACTGATCGAGTTAGATCTGGTTGCGCACTGATCAAGTTAGATCTGGCACAACCTAACTTTAGAAAACCCATTTTTTCGTTTTTTTTTTAATTTTATCCAGATTTATTTAATAATTTCCTTTTATTTCTATAATTATCCCTTATTCCCTCTGGCTTATCCCGGTTAAAACCCTATGTTTTATTTCTTTCTTTCCTGAAGTGTTATTTACCTATGCTAATATGTACAAACCTTTGATGTTTTCTTATGTGAAAGTTATATTAATATCATCCTTAAAATTGATCATGAATCTTACGATTCACGAAACGTTTCAATTCACGATTCTAAAAGTAGGTTTCAGATTCACGATTCGTATCCCGATTTGATAACCTTGATATTCAATGCTTCTTGAGTGAGTGTTATCAGATTCAATGCTACTTGACTGATTTTGTGACTCTAAGTACTTGTGTCTTTGTTTGTTCCGCAATAGAATAACAATCAAGCCAAATATAATCAGGCCAACACTCCCAATAGCTCCACCTATAGGAGGAAAAGCTTTGAAATTTTAATCAATTCTTGGAGTGAAGCAGCCATAAACACAGTCAATTCATGTAGAAATTTATATACTAGCAATGTTTTGAACTGAGACCTCTCCACACATACAACTCCAATATAAGAAATTCTATTATCAATGTCTACAAAATCATTAACAAGTAATAATACTCTGAGGTAAATGGAACACAAAGAGACTCGTGTACTTTGGGTAAATACTTAGAATGTTATGGGAACACATTAGCTATTGCTATAGACTTGAAATAGATTTTCTTGTGCTTTGTCATGATCAAATAAGATTTCAAGAAGCCTTAAGAGAAATGAGGTTCAAATGTACTTGTTAGAGTTCAGCGGATAAGGATATGCTCAATGGATGCTGGATAAGGGAATATCGTTTGGGAGGATTGTATATCATTGTGCTTACTATATTAGTTGACTTGGACATTGACTTAGAACTAGGCTTGGAATAGTGGCCTGTAAAATAAGGGTAAGGTGTAACCCATTCCTACTCAGCTTGCTCAAAAGTCATCTTAGCATGACTTGAATATTCTACTAATGAGACACAAAGACACAAGGCCATGTTTGGTATGATGGAATTAGGGATGATGGAAATGGAATTGAGGATCAATTCCATCATAATGCTTGTTTGGTATGATGGAATTGGAAAATTTTCCAATTCCATGTGAAAGTCAAATAGGCTCAATTCCACCCAATCAATTCCATTAAAATAGCTAAGATTTACAATTCCATGTGATCATTTCCATCTATTACCCTCCACCACCTTCAAAAAAAAAATAAAAAATAAAAAATTGAAGGACATTTTGGTATTTTTATACAAAAATTAGATCTCATTTCCATAACATACCAAACATACTTTTAGTCCCCATTTCCATTTCCATATCCATTTCCATCAAAATCAATTCCAGTATACCAAACGGGCCCTTAGTTCTTTCCTAGTATTCCTCATTAGGGCCAGATGGTATAATTGTATTTTAGTTCTTTCCCTTATTTGTGGATCAATCTCCAGGCTTTATCTGTATAATGATGTTTATGCATCATTACTTAAATGTGTGGCCCCAGATGTTAAGAACTTGATTGGATATTTTTTATTTCTCCGGCAAGGCACATGATATTTTTTTGGATATAAGATCGGAATAAACAATAACTTGTTTTATTTTAGAATTAAAGTTAGGCTCAAATGAAGTCATCAATTTATTTTAGTTTATAAATTGTTGTCCATATGCAAATTAAAATATAAAACTTCATATTGTATAAAAAAGTTATTTTACTTTAGAATTTTTTAACCATGCATATTAAGAATACAGATGATAACCAAGTCGTACAGGATCCTAAATATTAGGTGGGGAAAATGGAGATAGCTGAAAATGAGTAAAAAAAAATGAAGTAAAATTACCTATCATCAATCCGAGCTTCCAAGCCGGCCATCCTTCATTTTGATCTTCTGTCTCAGTTTCACATTTTAGCACAGTTAAGAGAAGCAGATACGAAATGGACTAATCAATGTGGGAGTTAATTAGATGGCATAGGAATAAGCAGGGGTGATTCAATAGTTGATAGGAATATATACAAACGAGCTTTTTTTTTTTTAAAAAAAAGAATGTGTAAATATCACATGTTACTTGTTAGACCTGAAAAATTCTCATTTATTTTCTACTATGTTATGCATACCTGTGAAGAATTTGGAACAATAAAATCCTCCCGTGTTATTGAGCCGGCATGAGCCTTTGTCCATAAAAAGACAGGTAAGACAGTCCTGAGAAACTTGAATGTTAATGGACAATTCAGGAGCTATCAATGTAAATGGATCGGCAGAGAAAGCAATGGTATTCACTGGAAGCTGAACCCTAGGACATGCTGCTAAAGAAGACGGAGGATCATCTTCGGAAGTAGATGGTCCAATTGCTTTGGAGGGCTAGCCTTGAGCCTAGTATTACATTTGTAAGAGGTCATTGTCTGTGTTTGGATATGAAAAGAACCCAAGGGGGAGGTGAGAGGAAGAGTAATATTGCAGCACAAGGCATTGCAGTCATATTTTTCCAAACGGATCTCTGAATCTCCATCCCTAACGAAAACTAGAGTATTGAAAATGCCTCCAAGTCGCATCACTTGAAACATCTTTTTTCCTAAGTAGACAGTTTTTTCAGTGTTGGGGTCTTCGTCTTCGCAGCCATGAATCGGTAACATTCCACAGTGTTTGTGTTTTGGAGTAGTTAAAGGGAACAAGAGCCTGCCCAGATTCCCACTGTCAAAGAAACGTGGGCCCTCTCCAGAAGCAGACGATAGAGTAAGCACATGGTCAGCCAACAAGAACAACAACGAGAATGAGAAGACAATGAACAAATCAACAGGTAGAACCACTCTTCTCATGCCCCCTCACTCGTATAGAGATCAAGTTTAGTCTCTGAGGTGAGAGTATATATGACTGTTTCATGTGATAACTTGCAAGGAGGTTTGGTGGAATCTCTGTGACATGAAGTTGACTTGGCTGAAAGACAGAGATCAATGGCAGAAAATAGTTTTTTTTTTTGGTTGGGGTGGGGGAGAATTGTAAATGTGAAAGTTTAAGGACTAATTCACAGACTGTTTCATTATATTTTGAACTTGTAAGAATTTTAAAAAGCAGTTGTCATTACTTAATGTTGTGTTATCATTTCGTTTGTAATCTCTTCAACTTAAGTAGTCATTCATCCCCAAGCTAACCATCATTGAAATTTAAACTTCCAAATAGTAGTCACCATTATTTTAAATTTTGTTATAATTTCATACAATTAAAGTTGTTGTTTCTTAAAGTGAACAAGTCATTAGGGGAGAGCAATGGGCGGGTTGGGCAGCCCATGCCCAAACCCATAGCCCGCCCATTTAACTTTGGCTTATCAACTTCTCCATTTCCCCATTTCTCATTAGTCATGTCGGTTTGTGTAGACGCTGACTTGAAAAACTTTGCCTGATCATAGCTTATTGAAGTTTTTGCTGTACCTTTATCTTCTTCCTCCAAATCTTCACCTTCTTCCTCTTTCTCACTCTCAATATCCCTCAAAACCTCTAAAACGTCATCAATGGAAGGCCTCATCTCTTTATCTATATGCAAACACTGAAATACCAATTCTCCCACTGCAATCACTTTCTTTTTTAGCTCACTATCCTTCTCTATCCCCAAACATGGATCCACCAGCTCCTCAAATTCACTTCTTTGAATCTTCCCTAATGCCAGATTTGCCAATGTAATCTGATCTTTGTTCCTTCCCATATCAACCGCAGGCATTGAAGATATCAGCTCCATAAGCACAACTCCAAAACTATACACATCACTTTTATTTGTTAGCCTAAAGCAAAATTGATACTCAGGATCAAGATAGCCGGGTGTTCCTTGTGGAGCCGTAGAAACATGCCACACATCATCAAGGAACAATCTAGAATGTCCAAAATCAGCAACCTTAACACAAAAGTTCTTGTCAAGGAGAATGTTGTTGGTTTTGACATCACAGTGGGTGACGCCAGAGGCATGAAGGTAAGCCAGTGCAGTGGCAGTTTCAATGGCGATTTTGATGCGCATAGGCCAAGTCAGCAACACAGGATTTGAAGAGTAGCCATGAAGGTGACTTGCAAGAGTTCCATTTGAGATGTATTCATAGACAAGGAGGAGTTCGTTACTCTGACGTGAAGTGCAGCCATAGAGGGAGACAAGGTTCGTGTGACGCAGGCGAGTTAGGATCTCAACTTCGATCATGAATTGTTCTACTCTCTTGTAGTTGTGGTTGAATAGATGCTTCACTGCAACTTCACGCCCATCTTGTAGCTTCCCTATAAATGAAATTGCTTAAAGTTCAGAACTTTATGAAGGAAACTAAAATACAAGATTATAGGACAAGAAATGAGAGCGAATTGAAAAGATGACCATAGTAAACAGAGCCTAAGCCGCCGTCTCCGAGCTTGTTGGAGGGGTCAAAGTTGTTGGTTGCGTCTTGAAGCTCCATGTAGGAGAAGATTGGGACTCCAAAGAAGAGTCTTCCAGCCTCTGGGTCGGCATTTGGGTACTGATTCCTTGATGGAAGTCTGATATGTGACAGAGCACTTTGTTTCTGTTTGTAGAGTACGAAGCAGAGCACCAACGCTAGTAACAGAAATCCTAATCCCACTCCAAAACTTGACAAAGCGTCAACTCTTAAAGATGTTCGCTTAATTCTTTCACTCATAGTATGAAAACAATTACAACTCTATAACAACCTTTACAGTTATACAGGATCCTTTTGCGAAAAAACAGATAGCCGAAAATGAGTGAAACTGAAGCAAAATTACCTATTGTAAATCCCGTCTTCCAAACCAGTATTTTATTTTGATCAACTGTCCCAGTTTCATGAGAGTTAACTAGATTAGACGAACAAAAGGAAGAAAAAAAACATAAGTAGAGTTGACAGGCAAACAAGGAACCTTGTAAAAAAGAATTAGTAAATTTTACAAGTTACTTGTTAGACATAAGAAATTCTCATTCTTCTTGGTAAAATGTTATGCATACCTGTGTATTTGGAACAATAAAATCCATCGGTGCCGTTGAGCCGGCAGGAGCCTTTATGAAACCAACATGTAGCACAGTCAGGAGAAATTTGAATGTTAATGGAGAATTCAGAAGCTATGAATGTGAACGGATCAGGAGAGAAAGTCAGCGTATTGACTGGAAGCTGAACCCTGGGACATTCTGCTAAAGAAGATGGAGGATTATCTTGATCTTGCGTTCGAAAGAAGACGATGACATTATTACTCTTAGCACACCCTCTATACTTCAAGAATCGCTTTGGATGGCTAACTTTGAGGCTAATGTTGCATTTGTAAAAGGTTACTATGTCTTGAATTTGGAAAGAACCCAAGGGAGACGTGGGAGGAAGAGTAATATTGCAGCACAAGGCATCACAGTCTTCTTTCTCCAAACGCTTCTCTAAATCTGCGTCTCTAACAGAAACATGAGTATTGAAAGTGCCTCCAATTCGCGTCACTTGAAACATCTTTTGTCCAAAGAGCACAGTTTTTGCAGCGTTGGGCTGTTCATCTTCACAGCCGTGAATGGGCAACATTCCACAGTGATTGCGTTGCGGAGTGGTGTAAGGGAACGAGAGTTTGCCCAGATTCCCACAGTGAAAGAAAGGCGGGCATTCTTCAGAAGCAGCAGAGGATAGAGCAAGAACATGGTCAGACAACAAGAACACGAACAAGAAGACGAACAAATCGACAGGTAGAACCATTCTTCTTCTCAAGGTTTGGTCGTAGAGAACAAGAATCATTCTTCAATTGTAGAGAACGAGTTTAGTCTATATGAGATGAGACTATTTATGTTAACAAGTTTGGTCAAAGCTCTGTGACGTGGCATTTGACTTCGCTGAAGAAAGAATAAGACCGGCCAAGAAGTCATATAGCCGGGAATATGGGCAGGGACGGCGGATCGGAAGGTCCGTTAGGCCTATTTCTTAAAAGGTACTCCCTCCGGTCCTAAATATAGGACATAGTTTGTAGTACAATTGTACTACAAACTATGTCCTATATTTAGGACCGGAGGTAGTATTAAATTTTTTAAGCCCACAGCTCTACTGGACTGATCTAAAATGGGCTCAATCTTAAACAGGCTTAAATTTATTTGAATTCAAAATAAATTTTTTTTTTCAAGTTTTACAATTTATTTATTATTTTACTTTAAATTGATATACATTATTTTTAAACCTCATAAATTTTTAGTTAAAATAATCATCTAATGTCCAAATTAACCATTTTTTTAAAATTTTAAATGAATAAAATATTATAGAAAATAAAATAAATCAAACTAATTAATAAGTGTTTGCTTGTTATTAATACTCTATTAGGTATTTAGGTGTCTCTCATATTGATAATTTGATATAATGATATTATATTTATTAATTTATTTAAAAAAAATATTAAACAGGCCTAAAAGGACTGACTTCTGGTCCTTGTCACCTAAACTACACTTGAAGGTCCTTACTCAAATGTAGATTTAAAAAAAAAAAAAATATATATATATATATAGTTTTAAAAAGTGGAGAAAAAAGAAGAGGGATTGTAAATAAGAAAGTTAGACGAGTAAGTAAGTGTGTGTTTGGATTAGTTTTAAAAAAATAATTTTTACGATTTACGAGATAAATATGTGAAAAAAGTTTTATCTCGATTTACGAAAAATAACTTTTAAAACCATAATTTGGGACTTACCCAAACACACATTAATTCTAAAATAGTTACATTATATTTTTGAAGTTTCAAGAATTTTAAAATAGTAAATTTTTGTTGTGATTTCATATAATTAAAATAATTTTTTGTCAGGGTTAATTCCTTAAACTCAAGTACTTACTATATTCATTCTCCAACCATCATTGACATTTAAAACTTTAAAATAGTATTCCCTCTTATCTTTGTTATAATAATGTTCAGTATGTTTTATGATATAACATATTTTGTTTACATTATTAATTTTTTCATTTAGCATTCCTAACTAATTAACCAAACCTTTTAAGTGCTTGTTTGTTTCACCGATTGGGCACTCAATCGGACTTAAACAGTGGCGCAAACGGATTTAAACAGTAAAAAGCATAAAATGAGTGTTTGTTTTGGCGATTGACTTTAAGGTGAAAAAAGTCATAAGTTAGAAAAAGTCATAAGTCTCAAAATGAAGCTTATTGGAGCTTATGTACTTGTGTGTGTATAAAATAATATTAATAGGAGTATCTTCATATTTTTGGGGATTAATGAGGTACTCAAAATCACTTCTAATCACAAAAATTCTTTTATGAAAAATGTTCTAAATAATTTTTTCTTTCTTTAGATAGTAATCTTCTGCTAATTAGAGAATACTTTGGGATAAGAGTTTAGACAAGTTTTGAGTTTTGTTAATATATGACTGTAGAAATGTAGAGAATAATAATTAATTAATTTTAATCAGTTTAGATTTATTATTTATTTGTTTTATGATTTTATAATCGATATTTTTTATAAACATGTCATAAATTAGTTTCTATATAGTGTTTTTACCCATTAAATTTAGTTTAAATAATTAATTTGGAGTATTAGAGGTATTATTGAGGTTTTAATCGGTTTATTTTGTTAGATTTTGAGCTATGTGAAAATATGAGTTAGGATTAAATATTTAAATTAGAGTTTGATATAATTTTAAAGATTTAAGCTTGAGGTGCACAATAAAAAAGATTTTTAGAGTGTACCAATTTAAATTAGAATTTGATATAATTTTATTACAATTGTACCATTACCAAATTTTCAAAGTTAATTTTTGAGAAAATTATGAAAAAATCCCTCCTTGTGTAGATATCTTCCTAGGTCCCATTGACAATTAAGTTGCCAATGAGGACTTTTTTTCACAATTATCGCTTCATTTTTCATAATTTTTACAATTTTTTCTCTTAATTAATACAAAAGCTACTTATGCAAAAGTCAAACCAAACATCATTCACTTTTACATAAGTTACTTTAAGTTACTTATCCAATCGCTAATCCAAACACTCATCATTTTACCCAATCTAACTTTTTTCCAATTTTAAGATTCCATAAGTTTAAGTAAAAATAAGTTACTTATCCAATCACCAAAACAAACACATCCTAAATTAGTGGCTTTTATTGAGGATAATTTTGATAGTTCGCAGAAAAAAAAAGTGATCAATTTTAACTAAAATCTTCATTCATTTATATACAGTTATTATATAATTATGTCCTCATGATAAAGATGAGAGGGAGTAGTTTTCAAGTTTTTTCTTTATGATTAATATTCATTTTTCAACTTTACTCATTTATTATATCTCCCATCTCTCTAAAATAATATTCTCAATATAATTAAACATATTTTTTAATAAGGGTAAACGAAAAAAAATTATGTTTTAGAATATATTAAACGATTTAACTGTTTTTGTTTTTTTATTTTTGTATGATATAGTTGAAATGCTGTTATGTGCGTCAAATTTAGGTGCACCAGTAAGAGAAGACTGGTAGTAAGAGAGGAAACAACAGCAACATGCCGTGGCTTGAGAATCGTGAGGAGTGATGGATGAATTTGAGGTAGAAAGACAAGTGAGAGGTTATTACTTGTTAATTTAAGCCCCAGATGGATAAAAGAAGAGACAAGTTAGGGAGTCCCATGTTTGAACATTGAGACCTTACCCAACAAGTAACATCATTTAATGGGCACTTGAAGAAGGAGGAGAAGAGAGTAGCGAGTACGTGCAATGAGAAACAGAGGATGGTCCTGTGACTGTGAGAGTGTGAGGGATGAAGAAGAGAGAGTGTGGCTGTGGTTCATTTTCACGTGGGGACAGTGAGACTGAGTCTAGTATTTTTAGACTGTGTGGGACTTACTGTGCCTAAGTCGCTACACCAACCCCCTTCCTTTCATTTCCCTTTTTTCCTCCGTAAACCTTTCACAGCAGGATGCTCAGACCCAACCCCATCAATCCAAACTATACCATTACCATTCGCACTTTCTCACCCTTCCAATTAAATGCACGATCCCATTTCCACTCTCTCTCTCTCTTTTCTTCTTCTACGTGGGGACTCCAAAATAATTCTGTAACTTCTTCAAAAGTTTGAACTTTGAAGAACATAACACCGCCCATATCCATGCAACGATAAAATCTGTATACCATATGACACGTCGGGGTATGGGTTTAGTGTTTGTAATCAATGTTATGTAGCATCAAGCAGATTGGGAATTAAATTCTCCTGATGTTAGCACACAGCCACACACATATATTCTTTGCATTTAACATTTATGAAATATAAGTCTATATAAATTGGTTTTCTGATCAACTATTTTATTATTTAAAATGCTTACTGATAAATATTCAGTGCTTGAAATGAACCCTCTTTCTTTGTGTGATTGTTGAGCCAATATCATAAGCATTTGGGATGATCAATAACTAGTCCACATAATATCTATGTCATTTTTTGTTTTGGGTTTAGATGTAAGGTTGTTTTTGAAGTTTTCACTTAAAAGCAATGTTGTTTTAAAAGTTTCTAAATTATAACAATTTCACTTCGACTATTATCCAAGTTAAGGTTATCCATTAGTTGGCCAAATATACTTATCTGGTCATTCTTTGTATCATTCACTTCATTTCTTTCAAAGTTAGCTAGATAAATAAGAAATTTTTTAAAAAGAAATGCACCCCATCTAAATAATAGGAGAAAATCAAAGAGGTGAAAGTATATTATGCAATGAAGAAAAAATTGAAAAAAATACTTATTTGTCTTGATGTCATTGGGACGATAAAGGAGGAGTACTTGTGGTTTTGTTCTCATTAATTTTTCTCAGTGTGCCTTGAATTTGAATATTAAATATTTTTTTCTTCATTACTTTCTAGCAAATATGAGCTCCTCCTCCATATATGGCTTCTTCTTCAATGTCATTCACGCTGACAACTTAGTATATTTAGTCAACTAATAGTTGAACTTAAACTTAATAATGGTTATGTTGACATTGCTACAATTTAAAAATTTCTTGAATAGTATTGAACCCAAAGAATTTCCAAGGCAACATATTGCTCCTGGGTGAAAACTTTCAGGATAAATGTGTATCTTAACGAAAATGACATGCATACATGTGGACCTACCATCTCGGTATATTTGGTCAAACTAATGGTCAAACTTAACTTAAATAATGGATAGAATAAAATCGCTATAATTTGAAAACTTTTGGGCAAAATTGAGATTATGTTACAATTTTCGAGGCAAAAATAGACTTCAACCCTATAACTAAAAGTTGTTATTTCTTAAAATAAAACATTTATTCTGTTTTAAGCCACTCAATTCCCAATAATCCTCGAGGTTGTCAATGGTAAGATTTTCTTTTATATATATATATATATATAAGAATAGTATGGTAATTTGATATAAAAAACAAGAAAGTTTGTTTAAATGGTGCAGCAAGCCATCTTTTGGGATTTGGCTTGGGATTATACTTGTAGTTTTGGGAGTAAATATGATAAGGTGAGACATGAAAGTTGACACATAAAATTGTCAATTTTCATTTAGTTAATGATCATCAATGTTTTGGTTCGAACATGCAATAACATGTAGTACCCTGTTGACACCAAGCCTTATTGTTGGAGTCCCTGATTCAATGAGCTCACTTCAAGGAATCACATTGAGCCCATTGAAAATTCCTCCCACAATGTCATAATATGTATTTGATATCACTTATTTTTGGACAATAAGTCCTTATTACGCAAGTCAAGATAAAACTCCTTTCACATATTTACCTTGTATACCGTAAATCACGATTTATAAGCACTTATTGCCCAAAAATAAACTATTCCAAACAAGCACATAATAAGAATGCAATTGTGGATGCCACAACTTCGATGAAGTCAGATTAGAAAGGAAAGCTCATTCAAATAGATTAAAAGAGCTGAAGAGGAAGCCGAGATATGGCACTATTCCCATGGGGAAAAAGGCAAAAACGCCCAGAGATTATGATATGGAACTATTTCTTAGGGTGCTACTATTGCTAAGGCATTGTTGTTCGTAATCGTAAAAATATTTTGATCACTTTGCATCATATTTATGTAATTTATAAAGGATTAAGAAAATATCAAATAAATATTAGTTAGATGAAATTAAACAAATATAATTGTCAAAAAGATTATTGGCAAAAAAAAAAAAAATTGTCAAAAAGATTAAAACCAGCGTTATTAAAACTAGACTAGGCTAGGAAACCGACGAATCTATTATATAACCATGGGATAAATATGTGGTGTGTCAATAACCAGCAAGGTTGTACTAGGGAAGTGGAAGTCTATGCCCTCATGTTCAAACATGCTACAATTACACTTTCGCTTCTTGCTCGTCTCCACCTTGCCTTTGTCCTTATTCTGCTTTGTGGTAACTATAGAGACTAAGATCACATGGTCAGACGGAACTTTTGACTGGCCATTCGCCTTGGCACAATCTAGCTTACATCTTTGCAAGTATATAGGGAGCAAAATCAAGGCAAAAACAAACCCTCACCACAACTTTCTGAAAAATTAGTTGAAGACAAAAAAGTTAAGAAAAGGGCCTTAATGAAGACTGTAAGATGGATGAAGGCACTTAACTGTCAAGATCATGAGCTACTCTCCAAGCCAATTGCTCATCGGGCTTAGAGAGTGGGGGTTTATTGTAGGGCCCAAAACTCATCACCTGCAATCTAAAGACAAGGCAACTAAAGTAGGACCAAGAGCGTGCGCCCAGGCCAAAACTAACTCACCTTCATCTCAGTACGCCCACTCAAGGCCTAGTGTTTGGTCCACACCCATAGATCCAAAACTTTAGGATCTCCACCTCCTTCATGGCTCACCTAGATCCACAAAAGAAGTAACAAACTCACCTGACTCCAAGTTATAAATAGATGACACCATATGCTTAGAACACACAAACTACTCCACTCATACTTACTTTTTTACATTGTACCTGACATAATTGGAGCTCTCTCATTTTGCTTCTTTATTTACTGTCTTATACCTAACGATCAATAATACCTCTCCTCTTTATTTTTTCATTCTTTATTCTCATAACAATTTCCTGCTTTGTTGGTTGATCTCTTTGTTGTTGGTACCCTTCTTCACAAAATTTCCTTCTTTTAAATTATTGCACATACGCCTCCGTAACAAATACAACTCTATCTCAAAATCTCATAGGAAATGAATGAAATAGATTAAAATCTTACCAAATGTGGAAACAACCCATAAATTTTAATCTTGTTGGATAATTATTTGACACTAAGCAAGGGTAATTTTTATGGTTTTGGAAGTTGTTCAAGAAGAAAAAGAGAAGGAAGACTGAGAAGGGCAATCTGTGTGTGTGCGTATGAGGAAAATAAGATGCAAGTCCTTATAGTTTATCTTTTTACTAGCCACTTGAAACTATAAAAGAATCAAATTGAAAATAAGGTGAAATTATAAGAATTTGATAAAAAAATATTTTAGGGACCTTACAAAAGATTAAATAAAATTATAAGGATATGATAAAAAAATAAAAACTATAAGGACATGTTTTTTTTATCTGACAAGGATATGATTACAAATCATAAAAAACTATAGAAACTTGCATATTAAGGGTTTGTTTGGGAACCCGGCAGGGGGCAAAAAAAGCCTAGCTAGACCCAAAAATCCGGTTGGTTGAGCTTGCATGCGTTTGGGAATATGGCAGGATGAGATGGACTTCAATGAAAGAAATAGCTTTTTGGAGAAGCTTTCTTAGAGAGTTTTTTCGCACAACGTACCGCAGCTACAGTGGCCTTGGAGTGTTTTTTCATGCCTAAGTGTTCTGTTTGTCCTTTATCGTTTATATATATATATATATCTCTCTCTCTCTGTGACACATAGATGAGATCATAAGAAAGTGTTGTACCAGCATTTAATTAAGCGACCTTGTATTGTGGAAATTCCATGATCAGCTTAGAAATTTTAACATTTTTACTGTGGGATTCATTTCAACAATAATCTTAAGTTTAAACTTGTGATCTTAGTATCCTTCCATATTAATTCATAAGATAAACTATTTATTAAAATGTTTTAGATCACACACTATACACTGATCAAAGTGTACATAAATGAATTATATTCGTGACATAATTAGAGAACAATTTGTTAGGGGATAATCCAATGATGATCCATTTCATATATGCATTCTAATTTAAATATAAATTTATTTATTTTTAATTAAGTACTTTTGTGCATTTTTTTAATAATAATTTCACCTTTTTTATTTTATCAATTTTTTAAAATATTTTTTTACTTCAATTATCACAATATATATGACTAATATGTGTGTGTGTGTGTGTGTAATATTCAATAAGATTCATACCGTTTTTAGTCATTTTCTATCTAAATGGGCTTTTCAAACACTAATCCAAACAGATTTAAAGTTAGGAAAAAAGTCACTTCTGCCACCGCCAATCTAAACACAAATCACATCTACAAATATGATTTTTTTTCTATCTGACTTTTCTAAAAGCTCATATGTAAAAAAAGCTCATTTTCCACCACTAATCCAAACAGGCACTAAATCTCTCTTTATATATACATGGAAGGTTGGTCATAACTCACACGCTTAACCTATTTATACATAAATGGACAAATTTACAACCCCACACCTAAGAATATATTAGAGGAGGATCTTTTCAAGGTAAAAAAAAAAAGAGGTGTTCTAGTGTCATTTGGCTACAACACCTTTGAAAATGTGCTTTAGATTATATGTTTTCTTAAAAAAAATCAATCGAAATATATTCTTAAAGACCAAAAAAAAAAAAAAGAACAACATTTTAATATTTTGTTATTTTTCATTAGAAGAGAAGCAAGATAATGCTATTAAAGAAAATTATTTTTTTAACCTCCATTTTATATTTTAGATATGTTTTTTTAAATGGTAATTCAAACAGCTTTTTTTAAAAAAATTTTTCTAAATTTATTCTATTAAAGCAATTTATTTTCTTACCCTTCATTTTGTATTTTAGATATTTTTTTGAAATGATAATTTAAACATTTTTTTTATTTTTCTAAAAATCTATTCTAGCAAATTGTTTTTTAGCCAGGGATTCTAACAAATTATTAAACAAGGTGATATAAACCTTAAAAATGGCGAACGTTGTAATCAAACGATCATTACGCTCTCTAGTTTCTTTTTCTTTGTTTTTGTTAATGTTAGTTGTATATAGGTAATGGACTTAGTTAATGGGCCCTGAGTACAAGCCCAGTGAATGCTGTATGCTGCGCTTGTTATGTTCTTTCTTTTATAAAATATTTTGTCATGATTGTATATAAATAAGAGAAGTGGGGATAAATACTTTTTGATCCGGTTTCCTCAATTAGTTGGAGCTCAATAGCTATCAGTTAAATTTTATCTTCCCCGTCTTCTTTCCAACCAGACATTACTCTCCAGTCTCCACCCAACCAGAGCATGAAAGTCGACCGGCGTGGTCTAAAAGAGGGGATGAGCGGATTTTGGAAAGGGTTGAAGTATGTGTTCATTTCTCCTTTGCTAGGGTACGAAACCTAAGCTTGTGGAGTAGTATCTGGGGCTTTGAAACTTCAAGATTGTTTGTGGTGAGATTAAATCCCTTCTCTTCTTATGTTTTTCTTCCTTCCTAGCTAGCTGATTTCTTTGAGTTTGGAAGAAAAATTTGTTGCGAGATGAGCTTAATCCTGACAGGGTGAGGTTTGGGGTGTTTAAAGGATGTTCGATTGACATATTGGAGTTTGTTTAATGTTCTCAAACAAATCTAATCGGTATAAATTGTTTGAGTTTGGAATTTTGACTCAAACCCTCGCTGTTAATTGGTGATTTCGAATTTTTACGATGTTTCGTGTAACACTATTTTTCAAATGACTGTATACTTCACAAAACTTTTCATAAACATGGTGAAAAATAGACATTGGGATCCCAACAATGTAGCAGGGCTTAGGACATTTCTAAGCCAAGTTACAAAAACATTCCACAAGCTCAAACATGAGTTTCTCTAAACCCTTTAATCAAACATCATTCATTCAAAATCAATGGAAATCAGTAAATGGGCTTTGCCCAACAACATTGGATAACCAGTTGAATAACTTAACCAGTCATCATAACGATCCCAAAATCAATGGAAACTACTGAGTTAAGCTCCTTAGTTATGTTCTGACATTAAGTTACAGTACAACTAGTTTTCCAATGGTGATCATACTGTGAGGGGAGGGTGTTGTGGCTCCGAGTTGTTCAATGATGCATCTCCATCCCTATATACTGAGGTTGGAAGAGATGTATAATTCTCCCTGTTTGGAAACCCAGCATCATGAAACTCTAGATGCTTAAGATCATGATTCCCATTTTCAATTTTCTGCAAAAACTCCATTACTTCACCCATAGAAGGTCTTAGCTCCCTATCCCTCTGTAGGCACCGAAAAGCTAACTTTGCCACTGAGATTATCATCTCCCTAACCTTGTCATCTGACTCAAAACCAAGGGAAGGATCTACCAGCTCACTAAACGCACCTCTTTGAATCTTCTTAACTGCCATATTTGCCAAATTAATCTTATCCGTGGCCCTCGTAAAGATAGCTGGCTTAGAAGATATCAGCTCGATGAGGACAACCCCAAAGCTATAAACATCACTCTTTTCAGTAAGCTGACAGAATTGGTAATATTCTGGGTCCAAATAACCCGGGCTTCCTGCTGGAGCTGTGGAGACATGAGATACAAGCTTGGGGAACAACCTTGAAATACCAAAGTCAGCCACCTTGACAACAAAATGGGAATCAAGAAGAAGGTTGCTGGATTTGACATCGCGGTGAATGATGCCACATGCATGGAGATAGGACAATGCATTTGCTGTCTGTGTGGCAATCCTCATCCTCACAGACCATGGCAGTGAACCCTGTTTTGCTAGATTGCCATGGAGATGACAACCAAGAGTTCCATTTGAAATGTATTCATAGACCAACAGGAGCTCACGGCTGGAACACGAAGTGCAGCCATAGAGTGAGACAAGGTTTATGTGGCGCAATCGTGTGAGGATCTGAACTTCATTTATGAATTGCTGTACACCTCTGTAGTTGCGCTCAAACAGGCGCTTGACAGCAACTTCTCGTCCATCTTTAAGCTTTCCTAGATTTTTTTTTTTTAAAAATCAAACCAACAGTTTGGTTATCAAATATCTAAATCAGTTAATAATGCATCTCACCAAACACAATAATATTGTCCTTCCAATTTCAGCCGCGAAGAATGAAAAATTTTTGTACAGAAGAAACTCTGAATACACATTTTGAGAAACTATGGGGCATTTTTGAGGTGGCTTACCATAGTAAACAGTTCCAAAGCCTCCTGTTCCAAGTTGTCTTGATTGATCAAATTTGTTTGTTGCTTCTTGGAGTTCTTCATAGGAGAAGACGGGGACTCCAAAGTAGATATTTCTACTTTCTGGGATTGCATTTGAGTGAGCATTAACAACTTCAATGCTTGTTGACTGATATTGTGAGACTAATGACTTGTATCTACGTTTGTTCCGCAATAGAATAAGAACCAAGCTAATTATAATCAGAACAAGACTTCCAATACCTATAGGAGGAATAACAATCAAGCCAATTAGAGTCTGTTTGCTTACTACGTTAGTTGACTTGGACATTGACTTAGTAATAGGCTTGGGAAAGTGGTCATTTTAAAAAGTGTAAGGGTGTAGCCAATTCCGACTCAACTTCTTCAAATGTCTGCAAATGGGTCTATGCTCTTTTCCATCTACCTTCAAGTTAATTATTTAGTAAAAAACCCTAGTATTCATCATCAGGATCAAAAAGTATAATTAAGTTTGACCTCTTTCACTTATTTCTGGAGCAATCACCAGGCATTATCTGTACAGTGATGTTTACGCGTCTATATTTAATGTGTGGCCCAAGTAGTTAAGGACTTGATTGGATAATTGGAGTCAAAGGAGGAAATTAAAGACAAGTAAAAGAGGAAAAAAGATGCATTTGTGTTGACGGGGTTCTGAACTTGTACTGTAAGATTTTAGAATATTTTTTTGTTGGCTAAAGTAAGATTTTAGAGTATTAAAAACGCGTTTTTATTATTATTTTTTTTAAAAATCTAAAACACATGTTTTGCTTTTTCTATATTGTATAAACAACTTGTTTTATTTTGGAACTTATTAGCCCGTACATATTAAGAATATAAATAATAATTGAGTTATGCAGGATCCTAAAATATCGTGTGGGAAAAGGGAGATAGCTGAAAATGAGTAAATGTGGAGTAAAACTACCTATACTCAATCCCGGCTTCCAAGCCCGCCTTTTATTTTGATATTCTGTCTCAGCTTCATCTTTTGCCACCATTAAGAGAAGCAGATATTACATGGACTAATTAGTATCTGAGTTAATTAGATTACATACACACACAAAAAACATGCAGAGCTAATTTGATAGTAGTTGACAGGCATATATACAACCGTGCTTTCTAAAAACGAATGAGTAAAATTCACATGTTATTACTTGTTATGCATAAATACCTTTGAATTTGGAACAATAAAATCCACCGGCGCTGTTGAGGCGGCATATGCCTTTATTGTGGTCAGAACATTGAGAACAGTCATAAGAAAGTTTGATGTAAACGGGGAATTCATAAGCTATGAATGTGAAAGGATCAGAAGAGAAAGCCATCATATTGACTGGAAGCTGAACCCTTGAACATGTTGCTAAAGAAGGTGGAGGATGATCTTGATCTTGGGATCGGAAGAAGATGGTCTCACGATTACTCTTAGCACAACCTGTATACTTCAAGAATTGCTCTGAAACGTTGTAATTGAGCGAGCTATTACATTTGTACATGGTTATATTTGGGACGATATGAAAGGAACCCAAGGGTGAGCTTGTAGGAAGAGTAATATTGCAGCACAAAACATCACAGTCATCTTTGTCCAAACGCTTCTGTAAATCTGTGTCTCTAACGAAAACTACAGGGTCGAAAAACTGCACGACTCGTGTCACTTGAAACTGCTTTTTTCCAAAGTACACAGTTTTTTGAGAGTTGGGCTGTTCATCCTCACAGCCGTGAATGGGCAACATTCCACAGTGATTGCGTTGTGAAGTGGTGAAAGGGAAAGAGAGTTTGCCCAGATTTCCACAGTGAACCGAAGGTGGGCACTGTCCACCAGAATCAGAAGATAGAACAAGCATATGGTCAGCCGACAAGAACACGAACAAGAATACCAACAAATCAACAGGTAGAACCATTCTTCTGAAACCCCCTTCACTCACTCGTAAAGAACTAGTCTAGTCTGTGAGATGAGACTATGTATGATTGTTTAAAGCAATAACTTGCTTGAAGCCTTGGTCGGTGCTCTGGGACTTGGCAGTTGACTTGGCCGAAAGACCAAGTCCAAGATGAACGAGCCACGTGTCCTTCTCTCAGCTTAACGTGCTCCACACACTCTTGTGCAGTCCTACCAATGCTAATGAGTACAAGGTTGGGAAGTTTTACGGACTAATTCTCAAACTGATACATTATGTAGTATTTTGAAGTTTAGGAATTTTAAAATAGTAGTTGTCACTGCTTACTGTTTTGTTATTATTTCATTGTCTTAAGTAGTCATTAATTAACCATCATTAAAATTTAAAGGGCTAATATAATATTTGGCCCTTATAGTTGATCTTCATTTTAATTTTTGTCTCTATAGTTTCAAGCTATAGGTGTTCCTCCTCTCAAACAAATGTTAGTACCTAAATTTCCATTTTACCCCTTAAAAGACCAAAGCAACCACCTTCTTCTTCACCTCACTATCCTCTCAACCCCCAATCATGGATCCACTAGCTTCTCAAATTCATTCCTCTGAATCTTACTAACTGCAAGACTTCCCAACGTTGTAATCTCATCATTATGTCCTTATCGTATCAAGAGCCACCATTCAAGGTGTCAACTCCATAAGCACAAACTCAAGACAACATACATCACATATCGAGAGCCGGGTTTCAATTTTAGAGATGTTTTTGGTAAATGAAGTTTTTAGACCTGGCCCGTTTTCCATCTCTAGTGTTTTGTACAAAAAAAAATAGAAATATGTTTTTTGAAAAAAAAAAAAAACACTCAAAACAACTTTTACATCTTTTATTATTTTTTACTTTTTACTGTATTTTTTATTTTTCCTAATTCTCCTTTTCTTTTGCAGCCACCCCTGTGCTGTCTCTCAATCCTCTAGCTCCCCGTCCGTCATCGTTGTGCCTTCCACTTTGTCTCTCACCTTCTCATAGTTCTCCATGTTTTATTTAATAATAACTGTTCCAACCAAGTTTTTATATTTTTTGTTTTCAAAAAATAATGGTGGAATGAATCTGTGTACTTACTAAGTTTGTTGACTTGGACGTTGACTTTGAACAAGACTTGAATGTTCTGCAAATGGGTACATGCTCTTTTCCCTCCACCTTCAAGTTCACACCACGGCATAAACACCAGTAATAGAAACTCCAAGTTTTAATTATATCTTAAGAATGGACTATGGAGTCAAATGAGGTAAAGAAGACAAATAAAGATTAAAAAACATGCATTTGATGCGGGTGTGTTTGATTCAGCTTATTGGGTAGAAATAAGCCCGTTTTTGGGCAATAAGCCCAAATAAAAACGTGTTGCGTTTTTCAGTATTTGGTTCAGCTTATTTTAATTGCATCATGGGTTGAATAAGATACTTATTAAATAAGCTCCTTACTACAGCTTTTCTATTAAGCCACTTATTACGTAAATCGAGATAAAACTCCTCTCACATACTTACCTTGTATATCGTAAATCACAATTTATAAGCATTTATTGTCCAAAAATAAATCACTCATCCAAACATAAATCACATTACAAAAACTGACTTTTCTATTAAGTCATTTTTAATAAGTCAGAATCATAATAAGTAATTTTTCCTACCGCTATCCCAAAAACACACGTTTTCGTGGTTCTGAACTTGTGGCCTGAGATTCAAAACGCGTTTTTGTATGGTTAGTGCACACATTTTCCCTTGAATGTTTAGATTCATCTTGTCATTTCTAGTACCTTTAATTTCTTCCTTCCTCTATCTTTATCGCCTCTCTGTTTTTTTTCCCATCGTCATTTTAACCATTTCCATAATTCAGCACAAAAATCTGCCCTCTTTCTTCCCTTTGACTTTTTCTTTCAGCTTCACTAGTCCATTCTAGTTTCCCTCAAATCTCACGAACATGAAAGTTCTAAAATATTATTGCACTGAGAGAATGGCAACATGTGTAACTACCCTCACTTAGAGAGTAAGCCTCGTTATTATTGTATCATTAGATTATCTATATATCGAAAGGTTAATATATTTCTATTAGATATGCATCAATTTTATGTACAAAGTATATCGTGTAACGTGTCTTCTTATTTTCTCTCTCTCTCATTCAAAATTTTATTTAGTATCAGTAAATTTAAAAAGAATTTCAGTTTAAAATAAATTGAATGAGTCGTTAGCTGTTATTTTTTAATTTCTATGAATTAATTGATGTGACTTATGTTATAAAGTGGACGGAGTATAACACATTGATTTTTTTTAGTTGCAATTATTACATATTCTTTGTTTTTCAAAATATTCTCTGTATAGTGTTGTTCAATAAAATTGTCTAAAATTAAAATAAAGACTATAATAGATCTTATTAAAGATAGTTTTCAACTTCTTTTGTTTTGTTTTGTTTTGTTTTGTTTTTTTTTTTGCCAGGAAGATAATTTTCAACTCCGGTCTCAAAATAAAACATGAACATGTAAAATAAGTTGACAAAGAAGTAAATTTAATTTAATTTAAATTAGATTATTCGGTCTTTTCAGTACTAGTCAAAAAGTCAATACATATGCATTAATTATAATGGATTGATTTTCTGCCACATTAATTATAATGAATTGATTACTTATAAAGTCTAGTGAAAATCATACCAAGGCCCTGACTTAAACAATAATATTAGAAAAGTATTATAGCTTGTGAATAACAAGTGAAAGAGTCACTATTGACAAGTAAAATAGCAACAATATAATTTATAAATTATGAGACTTTTCTGATAATTTTTTTTCTTAATAAGGACCTTGGTGTGATTTTTTTAAAGTCTCATTGTATAAAAGGGAAAAATACAGAAAAATATTCCCTTTGCCAGAAAATACTAAATGCTTTTATATCATCAATGAGAACTTTTATTTTTATATTATATCTGGTATCCGGTTCGAGGTTCATGTCTACCTCTCCCACTATAAGTGCTTCATTTGGGACTTGAACTCAAGATCAAAGGGATTTAACAGTGTCTTACACCACCAAACCAACTCTATATTGATAAAGCAAACTTATATTTTGAATCAATAGAAAACTAATAAAAGTACTCCAAATTTTAAACTAGTATTATGAAATATACTCCCCTAATCATATTTATAAAATAAAGAGATAATGTATTTTTTGGTACTATTTATAAGACACGCCATTAAATTTTTTACAAGAATATATAATTTTATCTTTTGTTTTTCACTTATGAAGAATATATAATTTTGTCATTCATTTATTTTTGCGTAGATACTAGTTATTTTCTTGACGATTGTGTATCTAAATAGTTGTAAGGTTAAAAAGTTGTTGAATTTTAAGAAAGAGTTAATGGAATTTAAATTTTTTTTTTGGTTTATGTAAAATTTGTTAGAAGTACCTTATAAATAATAATAAAGGAGTATATTATACTACAACTATCCGTAACCATTGGTTCATTGTTGTTCTTTGAAAATTGAAATGCATGTATATGATAATGATTTTTATGAGCATTATGTGAGTGTTTAGAAAACACCTAAATCGCAGTTTCAGAAACTTTTTTCCTCAAGCTGAGACAAAATTCTCCTCATATACTTATCTCATAAATCGTAAAAGCTATTTTCTAAAAATTAATCCAGACACTCACTTAGACACAAAACAATGTGCTTATAAATACTCTTCTGATCATATCTATAAGTAATTTCTAACATATGTCACTAAAACCGAGAAAATTTTTTTAACCTCACTAACCCTGTCTTAAATTTAAATAACTTTTTAACTTTCTCACTATTTAATACTCCCTTTCGTCCTTTTTATAAGAGCTTAAATTTTGAATTGCCTTGGTTCTTTTTATGAGAGTCCGATATGTTGTTTGAATGTTTAATGATTGTTTTCCATTTTTGCCCCTAATTAGTTATATAAATTATATTAATTAAAAGGTTAATGATACCTATATATTTAATCTATTTATTTCTCTTACTTGCCCCCTCATAAATAAGGGCATAATTGAAAAAAAAAATTATTTAAGACACTTATTATTTTTAACTAAATTTAACCACTTTCTTCAACCGTGTAATTGGGTTATCAAACTCTTATAAATATGACAGGAGGGAGTATACATTATACATTATGAGGGGAAAAATCTCATATCCTCCTCAACATGCAGAGGAACATTTTATTAGACTCCCTGCAATCAACCACGTACGTCAAATGGAAGAATTGAGAAGATGAAAGAAAAGAAGCCAATAAGATAACAAACCAATTAAAAACTGATGTGTGAAAATTTCATCTCCTCCCCTAAATTCTGATCACCTCACTTCAAAGTTTACAGGTTACAGCTAGCTAAAATTGTGTTATGTTTTATACATAAGAAAATTATAGACACGTGCATACACGTATGTATGCATGTATTTGTAAAATTTGATTGTTTAAATTAGATTCAAACAATTCGTACTTGTAACAACTAATAACAACAACAAAAGTTACAAAATAGCATTGAGAAATAGTCTAATACATTCATTGACCCATATAATTCTCAATATACATTATTTTAGATTGTTACATTAATTGTTCTCATATTCTTTTGAATTGCAATAACAAGAGAAAAAACTCTTGAGGCCACATCGGGCCGATACAGTAATCCAGCATACAGAAAAATACTAATGGAACCAAATCTTAGCTGAGATCAGCTAACACTTGGATCGAACGAAAATCTGGCGGATGTTCCAAAAATGATAGATCATTGTTCGAATCTAGGGCCACCTTTGCCAAGAAATAAGCACATTTAAGGGCTTCTCTATACTCCTAATTCTTAACGCATCCGGTTATGCATCCATCCACGCAGCCATGAACTGTGTCTATAGTTGCAAAACCGAATTACACAAAACAACAGAACTATCAGTGAAAGAATATTATAATCAAGTTATTACTCCATCTTGTTCTTGATATATGACATATTTAGATAATTAATTTTAATCATAAATATAAGATATATTTTTCATATTTCACTACAAAAAACCCCAATATTAGAGACGGAAATTCCGTCGCTAAAAATATTAACGACAGAATTTCCGTCTCTAATCTGTTAGCAACAGATTTTCGATTTCGTCGCTAATATAGAGATGGATTAGCGACATAAATTCCATCTCTAATTATAAATTCTGTCACTAATTTGTAATATAGCCTGATGACATTTTTGCGACGGAATAGCGATGGAATTTCCGTCACTAATTTTTGAGACGGATTAGTGATGGAATTTCCATCGTTAGTTTTTGAGCTGGATTAGCGACAGAAATGTTTGTCCAGGATTAGTGGGAAATTCCATCGCTAATTCGTCACAAAGGAAATTTTTTTAAAAAAGACAATTTAATTTTATGACATAATTTCCATCACAAATCTGTCTCTAATATTTTTTAAATTTTTTTTTCCAATAATTTTTTTTGTTATTTTGAATTTAACGGTAAGTCAACCTTAATAACCTATAATGGTTAAAGAACTGAAAGTGGAATTAAATTGATTGCAAATAAAATAAAATTGAAACCAAATTCTAAAATGATAGTAAGTTAACAACTACAAAGCAATAAAAGTATTAAAGTGAAAACGTATATAATGTATCAAACAAACCATACAAATATTTAATGTAGTCAAATAACCTAGAAACCACTATCTTTTGGTGGGCTATCATTAGTGTTATGAGCTTTAACATTTTTGGCCTCAGATCCTATGCCTAATATGCGACTCTTCTTGTTCTTACGACCTGCAGCCTCTAAATATAGGTTCATTTCCTCCTCATCTAACTGATTTGACTGCACATCACTAGGAGGATCTGTATTAGAACTTCTAGATGCCTTAATCCACATGTAATGATCCTATTAAAGAAAATAATGAGCACAAAAGGTCAAAATATATGAATAAATATAAAATAAAGGATGATATGCAACAACTAAAATAAATTTGACTGCTCAAGTTAACACAACAATAACAAGCAATCAATAAGACATTTCTCACTCAAAAATATCAGTGACAAAAGAAGAAACGCAATAAACTTATATGAACTAATGAATTAAATTCATTTTCCTCATCGTCAATAGCCCAATCAGACAGAAATGCCAGGGTATTCAAATAAAAATGTTTTGTTCGTATCTTGTCTCACTTTAACTTGAATCAGAATCATAATTAAGAAAAAACCACATTATGGATACCAGTTTATGCGTAAAGTTATTTCATGTTTGCAAAACTTCAATGGCATATGTAGAGCAAGCTTATACATATTTGAAACCAAACAATCCATCTAGTATTCTAGTATTTCCTGTTTACACTTAAAAGAAATGTGTTGTTCGAATATATATCATTATCATAATTTAGTCAAAAGTAACAGCTATAAACAGGGTCATTAAGGGAATTTTTCAAAAACCACATTATGGATACCAGTTTAGCAAAACTAGTTCCGAAAGTTTAGCAAAATTTCAGAGTTCATGAACCACATATAACAACAACACTTTTACCATTTAGCAAAACTAGCTTTGGAAATTTTAATCCAATAATAGCAGCAATAACAAGTAAACTCAGTACACTCTCACAGAGACAAATTATTAGCTCATTAATGTGACAACAATGACACTGAATAGCACAATCCAACAATTTTGTTTCCAAGCTATTCAATGCAATGCTAATTACAACAACAACAACAACAATTTCAACAGAACAAATAGAGCCAAACCAAGGAATAATGAATACCTTCACACACACGTTTCCAATTGAATATGATCACTGGTTTCAATATTCTAGAAGTGTTGACTCAAACCACAAGTTAAAAAACCAATAATAGAGGATCATCACAATTCAAGAAAATGTGTTTAAAGCAGGATATCTTTTTGGCAAACAACAAACCTCTATTGCTTAAGGTGAAATTCTGCCAAAAAGCAATAATCTAGTTCAACAACAAAAATTATGCAGAAGAAAAAAGTTGCATTAATAACCTCCAAAATGCATAGGATCCAGTAAATTATTTTGATACAAATTCAAATTCATCAAAAATTCCATCAATTGTAATATAATTCAAAGATCAGAAAAACACTAACTTTTTTTTATACTTTCTTGTGTCACCCAATTTTCTTTTGTCTGGGATTTGAAGTGAAAACAATGAGCCACAATAGTATCATTCTATGTAACAGACTTGAGTGGTTCTTGTCCTTATTTACTTAAGTTACCATCTATTTTGTTATCCTTATTCAGTATAGTCAAGAGCTCCAAAAACATTTTTACCTCTTTAAAGATGTAATAAATTTGAAAATGCTGAAGTACAAAACAATATTAATAACTTCTTGCCTTTCTTCAATACTAACTTCATGCAGACAAAAAAAAAAAGAATCAACAATTAAAGAAAAGACTACAAATAAGTTTATAAGTTACAATTAACATGTTAGCATATATTATACTAAACTAAATGAAGAAAAAAAGCTCACCGAATCATATAGAAGAGGAAGCCAATAGCATTGAGGGGTTGACAAATCCTCCTACATTCACTTCAAAATAGAAAGATGTATCTTATTTCAGAATGGTAACCTAAAAAACCAAAACTAATAATAGTTTCCAATACAATTTACCATGGAATAAGGCAATTCCATATTTTTAGTGCATTCTTATTGTCAGAAAGATAGCAGAAGTTTATTATATGTAGCAACAACAAAAAAATCCACATAAATCTTCATTTTCAACGATAAAAAAACGGTCATTTCCATCATATACCCTTTTTCTCAAAACTTTCTACAACTCTGACATCATTACAAAATTCTCATTGTCACAAATTGCTGCAACCCAAGAGGCCAATCTCACAGAATAATCCGTATCTTACTCCACTTGGATAAACTAATTGTAGGTCATATGCATTGAATGAGGATCTAACACTTAAAATCAAATTCATTAGTCTAGCAAATAAAATGACAAAGGAAAGATCAGAAACGGAGAGATAACCAAGAGGTGGCAAGATTTAAATTAAAAAGAAACAAACCAATTTGGGAATTCGTGATGAAACCTGAATCCAACTCTTTCAATGTGCTTTGTGCATAGGTTTGAAGATTACAAAAGCACCTGAAAGTGACTAAGAGCTCCAAGCACCTAAAAGTAGTGAGGCCGTGCTTGTGCATGGGTGGAGGTGCTCTTTAAACCAGTCTGTGAGGGAAATGTTGAAAAATGAGTGCTAGAACCATTGGCGACGATGAGGCTCCAGCACGAGGTGGCAAAACTGTAGCTTCTCAAAACGTGGTTCTTTATTAGTAGATATAAGCAATTTTTGAGAAGGGAATGAGGTACCCTCTAAAATTTTCAAGTTTACAAAAGGAAGAAGAAGGAAAAGAGCTCTAGAGAAAGTGTATAAACTTAGGAACCAACAAATGTAAAGAAAAAGGCAAAAAAGTCGTCACCTTAAGCCTTTAGTTTTGTCTTCAATCGATGGAGAATGTGCAACGCTCGAGCATGGATGATCTAAGACTTAGGGTCTGTTTGGTAAAGCAGTGCCCATGGGCTACCGTGCGTTTGCCAGAAAAAAAGCCCATTAGATGTTTTGGATTCGTTTGGCAAAGCTTCAGAAACCACTGCACTTCTTCCTCTAGCGTAGCTTTTTCTTGAAGCCCCACCGTGCAGCTTTTTCCCCACCGCGCAGCTTTTTTCAGTTCTCCCTTTACATGTGGGTTGGGGAAATATACATGTGATGGCAAGATGCCCCACTAGATCTGACATATCAGCCAGATGGTAAGACAACATACGTATATAGTCAAATATTATAATACACCATAATAAAGAAACTCGAATAAAATATTATGGGTACATAAGGAAAATTTTAAAAATTATGCCCGAAATTTTAGAAAAAAACCCTTGGAGGACAGGGATGTAGAGAATAATTACTGGGACAATACTTGAAGTTTAATTGACGTATAAATGGAAAATTTACCTCAAAAAAGAATTTAAATGATTATTGAATTTTGGCTAAATAAGTGATAATCAGCAAAGTATGATTATGAAAAATAATAAGAGGCCTCACACAATTATGCAAAAATAAGGAAACGTTATTTTACGTTTAATATGAATTTCTAAAAATATTGTTTTGCCCAGAAATGAAGAATTTATTTTAAATAATATTTCAGTGAATTTTAAACAAGAATAAGGCTTTTTCTTAGAAATTATGGAAAAAATACTTAGGGACCAAATTTGATCTTGAGAAAAATTTGGGGAACACTCCCAGGTTATGAAAGGAATCATATGTATGTAGTATTCAATAGCATCTATATCCTTTTCAGTCATTTTGCATCTAAACGGGCTTTTCAAACTCTAATCCAAACAAGTTCAAGGTTAGAAAATAAAGTCACTTCTGCCACCGCTAATCCAAACACAAATCACATTTACATTTTCACTTTTAATCCTACCTTACTTTTCCAAAAGTCAGATGAAAAAAAAGTCATTTCTCCACCGCTAATCCAAACGGGCATTTAGAGGAGGAGTAACTTCGCCCATGATGGAGAGACGAGAGATGAACAGAGGCGAGAGTGCGCGATGTGAGAGAGAAAGAGGAGGTGTATGTGGACCTAGGGCTCTTCATTCTTCTATTGGAGAAGGAGTTGTGTAACAAGGGACCTGTATTTGGGCGGCGATTGTAAGTGATTGTGACAGAATTTAGGGTAAAGTAGGAGGTGAAATTTTTGAATTTGGGGGAAAATTTGGAGCCAAAATTTTCAAGTGGGAGGGATTTATTTATTCACTGGTATTTATTTTCAAACTAAGAATGTTTGACAGTTTTTTTTTGGTGAAAAAAATAGCTTTTCTACTTATGTCACCTCATTTTTAATAGATTTAGGATATATTTTAATATATTTTAGGGGTTATTAATGCTAAATTAAAGGGATTTATTGAGATTTTAATAAGATATTGATTTTACGCATTATTTGGGAATGTTATTGTAAATATTTTATTTTTAAATTAAAATATAAATAGTTAAATCTAAGGAAAGTAATAAATAGATAATATTAATTAAATTTTTCTAAAAAAATAATAAAAAAGAAAGAAAAGAGTCTCACCAACACAAACTTTATCAATAGTATAAGGTCCCACTAGATTCTTATCTGAGTTTTGAGTTCTTGGGCCTATTAACCATTTCAGAATTGAAATATTTGAACTTGGAAAAAAATTTTGAAGCCAAAATTTTCTTGTGGGAGGGATTTATTTAATGGCTAACTTTTATTTTCAAACCATACAAGAACTAAGGTTTTTTTAAATACCAAGATTATCTCATGTACTTAATATAAGATCCAGTTGACTAATTAGTTTACATATAATTATATTATATATCAATTTATAACTCAAATAAATTAATTTGGAGAAAAATGATAAATATAAAAATTTTAAATTTATTTATTTAGTTTTCTTAAATTTTCCAAATTAGTCAATTGGGTTTTATAATAGTAAATTATAAAGCGAATGAAATACCAATCTTTTTAAGTTGAAATGAATTATGCGCTTACAGGTTCCTTCGGCTAGCAAGTATGGCACATATACTTCATAATTATCGAGTTGTTTTCTCAAAACAGAGTACAATTAAGTTGCTTTCTAAGTTGAAATGACTTATTGCATATTTATTTATAAATTACGAGATGAGTGAAATAAGAACCACATGGAGAGGACATTTAATACAAAATGATTGAATATGCATTGTCATGCATGTGTGTGAAAAAGGAGACATCACAAAATATGCTAATTGATGTAAAGGTTCACAACAGTAATGAGAAAAATAACACAATTGAGGTTGTTACGGGGGATAGAGATAGAGAAAGAGTCAAAGTAAATGAGAGGGGAAATATCTTGAGAGAAGAGAAGAAAGTGAGGGGTTGTAAAGTCATTTTACCCATATTTTGAAATTTTAATTGAGTTTATGACCTAATAAGGATTTGTGAAATTTACCAATCTGATTTTGAATTTCATTAGTTTAAGAGACTTTATATGGGATTTTTTATATATTGTTTGAAATCGTAGAATGCATTATTGCAATTTATCATAAATTTTATATCTTATAAATAAAATCCTATGATTTGCATAAAACTCAAGAAATAAGTTGTGTTGTTTATACTTTATAAATTGTATCATGAATTGTTATGAATTTTATCTTTTACATATTAGTGTTCTTTGTTTTTATTTTTGTTTAATTTTTATTTATGGATTTCATAATTATATATAGCTTCTAAAACAACTGTAATATTTTTATTTCGTTAAAGAAATCATATTAATAACACTAATATTTGTTTTTATTTTTGTTTAATGTTTATTTATGGATTTCATAATTATATATAGCTTCTAAAACAACTGTAATATTTTTATTTCGTTAAAGAAATCATATTAATAACACTAATAAATGAGTGTATGAATAAATTGATTATCAGTCTAATAAAGTTCAAGAAAAAACTACTACTACTACTACTACTACTACTATCTAGTTGAATTTTCAAAGCAATGAATTGTTTACTACTACTACTACTACTACTACTATCTAGTTGAATTTTCAAAGCAATGAATTGTTTACTACTACTACTACTACTACTACTACTACTACTATCTAGTTGAATTTTCAAAGCAATGAACTACTACTACTATCTAGTTGAATTTTCAAAGCAGTGAATTGTTATACTACTACTACTACTACTACTATCTAGTTGAATTTTCAAAGCAATGAATTGTTATATTCAAAAAACTACTACTACTACTACTACTACAATGAATTGTTACTACTACTACTACTACTACTACTACTACTATCTAGTTGAATTTCCAAAGCAATGAATTGTTATATTCAAAAAACTACTACTACTACTACTACTACCTAGTTGAATTTTCAAAGCAATGAATTGTTATACTACTACTACTACTACTACTACTACTACTACTACCTAGTTGAATTTTCAAAGCAATGAATTGTTATACTACTACTACTACTACTACTATCTAGTTGAATTTTCAAAGCAATGAATTGTTATACTACTACTACTACTACTACTACTACTATCTAGTTGAATTTTCAAAGCAATGAATTGTTATATTCAAAAAACTACTACTACTACTACTACTACAATGAATTGTTACTACTACTACTACTACTACTACTACTACTATCTAGTTGAATTTCCAAAGCAATGAATTGTTATATTCAAAAAAATACTACTACTACTACTACTACTACTACTACTACTACCTAGTTGAATTTTCAAAGCAATGAATTGTTATACTACTACTACTACTAATACTACTACTACTACTACCTAGTTGAATTTTCAAAGCAATGAATTGTTATACTACTACTACAACTACTACTATCTAGTTGAATTTTCAAAGCAATGAATTGTTATATTCAAAAAACTACTACTACTACTACTACTACAATGAATTGTTATATTCAAAAAACTACTATCTAGTTGAATTTTTAAAGCAATGAATTGTTATACTACTACTACTACTACTACTACTATCTAGTTGAATTTTCAAAGCAATGAATTGTTATATTCCAAAAACTACTACTACTACTACTACTACTACAATGAATTGTTATATTCAAAAAACTACTATCTAGTTGAATTTTCAAAGCAATGAATTGTTATATTCAAAAAACTACTACTACTACAACTACTACAATGAATTGTTACTACTACTACTACTACTACTACTATCTAGTTGAATTTCCAAAGCAATGAACTACTACTACTATCTAGTTGAATTTTCAAAGCAGTGAATTGTTATACTACTACTACTACTACTACTATCTAGTTGAATTTTCAAAGCAATGAATTGTTATATTCAAAAAACTACTACTACTACTACTACTACAATGAATTGTTACTACTACTGCTACTACTACTACTACTACTACTATCTAGTTGAATTTCCAAAGCAATGAATTGTTATATTCAAAAAACTACTACTACTACTACTACTACCTAGTTGAATTTTCAAAGCAATGAATTGTTATACTACTACTACTACTACTACTACTACTACCTAGTTGAATTTTCAAAGCAGTGAATTGTTATACTACTACTACTACTACTACTACTATCTAGTTGAATTTTCAAAGCAATGAATTGTTATACTACTACTACTACTATCTAGTTGAATTTTCAAAGCAATGAATTGTTATACTACTACTACTACTACTATCTAGTTGAATTTCCAAAGCAATGAATTGTTATATTCAAAAAACTACTACTACTACTACTACTACTACTACTACTACCTAGTTGAATTTTCAAAGCAATGAATTGTTATACTACTACTACTACTACTACTACTACTACTACTACTACCTAGTTGAATTTTCAAAGCAATGAATTGTTATACTACTACTACTACTACTACTACTACTACTACTATCTAGTTGAATTTTCAAAGCAATGAATTGTTATATTCAAAAAACTACTACTACTACTACTACTACAATGAATTGTTATATTCAAAAAACTACTATCTAGTTGAATTTTTAAAGCAATGAATTGTTATACTACTACTACTACTACTATTACTACTATCTAGTTGAATTTTCAAAGCAATGAATTGTTATACTACTACTACTACTACTACTATCTAGTTGAATTTTCAAAGCAATGAATTGTTATATTCAAAAAACTACTACTACTACTACTACTACTACAATGAATTGTTATATTCAAAAAACTACTATCTAGTTGAATTTTGAAAGCAATGAATTGTTATACTACTACTACTACTACTACTACTACTATCTAGTTGAATTTTCAAAGCAATGAATTGTTATATTCAAAAAACTACTACTACTACTACTACTACAATGAATTGTTACTACTACTACTACTACTACTACTATCTAGTTGAATTTCCAAAGCAATGAACTACAACTACTATCTAGTTGAATTTTCAAAGCAGTGAATTGTTATACTACTACTACTACTACTACTATCTAGTTGAATTTTCAAAGCAATGAATTGTTATATTCAAAAAACTACTACTACTACTACTACTACAATGAATTGTTACTACTACTACTACTACTACTACTACTACTATCTAGTTGAATTTCCAAAGCAATGAATTGTTATATTCAAAAAAATCATATCTACTACTACTACTACTATCTAGTTGAATTTTCAAAGCAATGAATTGTGAATTGTTATATTCAAAAAAATCATATCTACTACTACTACTACTATCTAGTTGAATTTTCAAAGCAATGAATTGTTATATTCAAAAAAATCATATCTATCTATATATATACACACTTTGGAACATTTTTCTTTGTAAAATTCATTAGTCACTCACTTTATTATTTGCTTTGGCCTATTGACTACTACTACTACTACTATCTAGTTGAATTTTCAAAGCAATGAATTGTTATATTCAAAAAAATCATATCTATCTATATATATACACACTTTGGAACATTTTTCTTTGTAAAATTCATTAGTCACTCACTTTATTATTTGCTTTGGCCTATTGATTACCACTCTTATCCTATTTACGTGCACTTGAAGAAACTAATGACAAAAGAGATTAGTTTATTTATTATCTCAAAGCATATTGTTCATTATAAAATTATTATTTCTTCATTTATTATGTTAATTTTTAAAAGACATTACTTCATATATTATTTCCTTGTTTGTTTAACTAATACTAAGTCATATGATGAATCCGTTTTAATGATATATGAATATATTTCCTAAGAATTTATCTCCATGATATCTCAACAAGTTTTAAATGATTCTATTATCATTTATTCTCTAAATGATAAAAATTTGAAATTTTCAAATTAGCGACAGAAATAGTGATGGATTAGAGACAAAAATAATTATTGATGGACATTAGAGACAGAACAGCGATAAAATTTAGAGACGGAATTATTTTCCGTTGCTAATTTTTTGTCAAAAATCTAGAATAAATTATCCCCAAAATTAGTGACGGATTAGCGATGGAAATTAGAGACGGAATACTTTCCATCAGTAATCCGTCCCTAAATGAATTTAGCGATGGAATAATTCCATTACTACTACAGAATATAGATTTTACGTTCCTAAAGGACGTCCCTTTTTAAAAAAGGGAAGTAAAAAACAAAGACAGTGATATTTTTGTAATTATAGGTGAGAACTGAATAGCTTTAGACTTCCCTAATTTAAATAGGGACGTCTAAAGTGTGATTTTACAGACTTTAGACATATCTATCTGAATTGAGGACGTCTAAAATAAAAAAATAAATTTACTTTAGACGTTTCCAATTCAAATAAGGACGTCTAAAATCTGTAAAGTCACACTTTAAACGTCCCCATAGACATTGGGGACGTCTGATGTTTTTTAAAAATGAGGGACACTTTTGGTGTCCCTATATATATGAGGAATGCCAAAAGGTGCCACTTATTTTTTTAAAAAAATTGATTTTAGATGTCCCCAATTTAAATTGGGGATGTCTAAATTCACATCTAAAGTAAAAAAATAAAAAAAATAAAAAAATACTGGACAACTTTAGGCATCTCTAAATAAAATTGGGGATGCAAAAAACAATTCAAATTTTTACTGACAGTCTTTATTTGTCAGAATTTATACTACTTTTATACTCATCTTTCTCTTTTCAACGCCACAAACACAAGAAGAGCTACTTCCACCACACCTTTTAACTCTTGATTCTTCTTTATATTCTTTTTTTACTCTTACTTCTTCCTTTCTCTCTCTTTTTTTCACCTCCAGATCTGTTATGCTTTCTTACCATCTTTTATTATTGTATCTTCTTTCTCTTTTTTCTTTGGGTTTCCCTTCTATGTTATCTTCTAACTCATGTTGTCATGGCTTGTAGATCAAGACTTTGAAACATGCTTCATGGCCACATTCCAGCTGAGAAAATGAGGTTCATCTCTCCTTATCGCTCTTCTCTATTCATTATTACGAGAAAATGAATTTCAATAATAGAAGGAGATAAGTTTTTTGCAACTAATTTCTTTTATTGTTTTCATCTTCTGCCTATGTGATTTCAGTTTTGGAGTTATTATTGTATAGATTTTGGATTTGGATTTCAAATACTAGATCTGTAATTTTATTGACGATGATCTATGATTTCTGGTTAATTTTAAATATTGTTTAGTCCAGATTTGTAACATAAATAATTTTTTTTTAAAAAAAGCACTTTAAACGTCCCCATTTTAAAGTGGGGACGTCTAAAGTGTCAGTGTAACACTTTAGACGTCCTTTTTTAAAATGGGGACGTCTAAAGTCTAGGCCTTAGACGTCCTTTAATCTACGGACGTTATTGTTATTTTTTACTATGTCGCTCACATAGACGTTCCCTTATTTTCAGACGTTAAAAGGCCTAAAAAAGGGACGTTAAAAACGTTTTTTTGTAGTAGTGCATCTCTAATTTCCGTCTCTAAAGTTAGCGACCATTTTATTGACAGTTTAGAGACAGAATAGCGACATAATTAATTCTGTCGCTAATTTCCGTATCTAATTCTCTGTTTTTTTATAGTGTTTATCAATCTTTTTTTTAATTTATTTATATTGATCTTCCTGAACCATAATCAAGAAGGAGGGGAAATGTGGGAATAAAAAAAAAGATGAATGAGGTGTTTTAGAAAGTATATGTCATATTAACTAACTCAACTTACTTCATTAATTCAATCAAATTAGGTAAATATTTCTTATATTAAGGACTGGATGTAGTATTAACCTATGTGTGTACACTGACATATCATTTTCTAATGAAATAATGGAGCATGTGAATATATGATTGAGAGTAAGTATTGAGCCAAGAGCTATGTAATCTTTTGACATGAGAGCATCCCTCTAAATGGGAGATTGCGGGTTTAATCCCGTAAGTAACATCAGGCCATTAGTGCCCACCCTCTTAATTCAAAAAGAAAAAAAGAAAAGAAAAAGCAAATACGGAGAAATTCATTAGGGGAAGATATGTTACGTACTTACGTCATTATTATTAGTGGTAGAGTTGAGATTAGTGCAAGAAGAATGAGCACAAGCGAGAGAGCAAGAGTTATTCGGTTGGAGTAGTGATTCTGGGATCAGAAGCTGAGCAAGAGATTATGCAACGAGCAGCACATAATGCTGCACGAAAGAAAGGCTTTCCTGCTAAACATTTTGGCATACAAGATGCAAAGCATACCGCGAAACCTGATAGTGCTGCTTCACTTTGCGTTATTTCCAGATTTAACACTAACCAAGTCACAAATATTAGCCTTATGATTTCTTCGACTTCCTACCCTCCATTATTATACTTCTTTCTTGCTCAGTGCTTAAGTGATTTTAATTTCTGTGTATGTTATGAGGTCCTGGCGATCTCTTGCCTCGCCCTATAGCTAGAATGGTTTATATATAAATAGCCAACAATAAGTAAGTCAACAGTTGAAGTTGATGTTGAAATTTATGATTATCGATCCATTACTCCACTTTATGGTCTTTGGGAGTTTCGATGCCGTTAATTAGTACATGGTTCTGAATTTAATTTGTTTCATGGCATTATGTGGGGATCAGTACAACTATTGATGGTGGGCAATATTGATTATTGAAGCCTCAGTACAATGCATGGTTATCCTCCCCAGTATCCATCACAAACAGTTAGAATATTCATAATATGGCATAACACTTCTTGTGTGTTTAGTGTAACCCCCTTCCCGCCTTAGGCCGAGATTAAGTTCTTAAACTCATAATTAAGTTGTACTTAGAGACCATATTTAGAAATGAGACTTATTAAGATACTCATTTGCCCAAAAATCGGATTTTTCAAAAAATTTTCTAAACTTATTCATAATGGTCCCAAGTTCTCAATACAAAATAATACTGGCCTGAACAGGTGGATTCCATTTACAATTATCAGAGTGCAAATAAGTTCCCGACTCACTCGGGTTCCATTCATAATAAAAGGGATTTACACAAGGCACAAAGCCTATAATTCATACCCTTTTACTTAGGGATTACACAAAATCTACTATATACAATTCCAAAATATACAATGATAACCATTCACTCCAAAAGATACTCCTAAACAGGAGCTCTAACTACTCTTCGTCGCCCGCTTGCCTTTCAATCCTTCGGCCCTGTCTAAAAGGGTTAATCTTGGGAGAGTGAGATTCTAAAGAATCCCCGTAGTAACAAGTCAATTATATAATGTACAACAATAATGCATGTAATCAAATCATCATCCACACAAGCAACAACAACGGCAGTTGCAGCGGCAATGGTTAGTATGACCCATGTCATCCCTTACGATTGCTCACGCTGAATTGCTCACGCTGTATTGCATCACCACAATCAATACAGTATAATTCACCACAACTGGGATCCATATAAAGCATATCATATTCGCAAGCCACATAGGCAAGATTCACACACACAGCCCACGGCTGGTTTCACAAACGCCGCCCCACGGGTCGGATTCACAAAGATCCATGTACATTTACGACGGCAGTTCAACGGCCGACCTAGGGATGACCACTGTCACTCCCTATACGGCTCACATTGAAGTGCTCACGCCGTAATGTACCATGGCACACATTTCACAAGTTCAATGATAAGATATGCATACCAAAACATCATACAAGATATGAGAGAAAAGTCACTACCTGAGTTCTTCCGGGCGTGTCCTAGCACCGGTCTCTCCCGCGTCGGGCAAATATCAAATCCTATATTTATCATTAGGGACGAAGAGTTAATCTCTATTCCAAGACTTAATCCACTTTATCATACTTAATCGGTTATCATTATTGCTCTTTTGGAGTCACTAAATACTCCTAACAATAGCCTAAAAGGGTAGGAAGAGCTATCCCAAAGACCCCTTTACTTGAAGGCAAAACACTCATTTTTGGTCATCTCACTCGAGCACATATGCTCTCACTCGAGCACAAGTACGAACATCACTCGAGCACAAATGCTCTCACTCGAGCATTAGTACGGACAGCACTCGAGCACAAGAGAAAGTGAGACCGCGAGTGAGCACCCGAGAGGACAAAGAAACTTTCAGGAACTGGCTCACTCGAGCACAAAATCCTCACTCGAGCACCCGCGAGAGAAGTCCAGGAAGTGAGGACCCGAGAGCACACAAAGCTCTCCAAGCATAAGATCACTCGAGCACAGCCATATGTGCTCGAGCACACACCTCACACCCGTGAGTGAGAAGGCACACTCGCGCACCTTACTCGCGAGTGACAACCCGAGAGCACCACCCCTCCCACCTGAGGCACAAGCTCACTCGAGCAGACACCCAGTGCTCGAGTGAGAAGGCTATGCTCGCGAGTGTCAGAGCACACTCTTGGCATCCACCAGCAAGTGAAGACCCGAAAGCAAACCTTCACTCTGAACTCACACCATCACTCGAGCAGCCCCAAGCTCACTCGAGCATGTTCTTTCCTCACTCGAGCACAAAGCGATGTGCTCGAGCATTGCTCATAAAAACCCAGACAAACTCGAAACACAAAAGGGAAAAACCACTCAGCACTCGAGCAGAGTTCATCCCTGCTCGGGTGATCTTCATCCCTCACTCGAGCAGACCCCTTCTGCTCGGGTGATGCTCATACTTCACTCGAGCACACCCCTATCTGCTCGAGTGAATACCTCAAATAGCAGAAAACGCAGAAAACAGAGGCACTCTCCTTATCCTTTGCCCAATTGATTCCTATGGACACAAAACTTAACCCAAAGCCATTACCACACAGAAACACCCAATAAACTCAATGGAATCCTCAGAATCATAAAAATCCTACTCCATTACCATGATTTGGGTTTTGGGCAACAATTTCAACAAAACACCAATTTCAACCAAACTTCACATTTCAACCTCTAATCAATCTATCTATCATATACTCATTCCAAAACACCATTTTCATGCCAAAAACATACCAAATGAACAGTGGCATCCAATTTTCGGATTCAAGCCAAATTTCCAGGATTTATAAACTATTCCAAATGGCATGAAACATAGATGGATAGATTGAGTTCCCTTACCTCTTTCACTTTTCCAAAGACACTCTTTGATTCACCACTTTCCAAATTTTCGTGTGATCACAAATCACACCAAATGGCCACACTATACACACCAAAATAAAGCCCATGATTCAAGGATCAACATTTAAGAAAGGAATTTGAGTAATGGAAATCATTTACTTACCCAAAATCCAAGCTTTTCCTTCTTCCTTCCTTCCTTGCTTCAGCGAAAGAAAGAGAGCACGAGAGAGAGATGGAGAGATGGAGAGAGAGAGAAGAGGAAAAAGTGATCTTTTGTCCCCTTGTGATCTCATCCAATGGCCACCACCATGCCACATGTCAGCATCTCCTTCAATCCCACAATGAGCTCACACAAGCTAAGCACACTGGATCCCGACCCACGGTCAAGGAATCTCAACCCTTGATCTTAAATACCCCACATATGAATAATATTTCCAATTTCCAATAATTATGACATAAATTAATATTGTCATAAAATACATAATAACTCCATTAAATTCATAATTATCATTAATAATCATTATTATCCCTTAATCAAAAATTGGGATATTACATTTAGTATAAGAGTTAGATGACTAATTTATGAATATTAAGAAAGTTAGTTATTCATAACAAAATATGTGTTGGTTTGCATATAATACGCTTTTTTTATTTTGTGCTTTATAATTACTCTTGATGGAAATATCTTCTTGTGTGCAATCAATAATGATATTTTGAGAAGAAAATTATAAATATAAGGGGACAAAGTGGATTGAGGTATAATATTTATGATTAAATCAAACCCCTATATAGCTCATATATTTAGGATTGGAGGTAGCATTTTCTTTTCAGGAGATGTTACATGCTGTTGTAGAATCTTAGTTAATATCATAATTGGCTAATCCCTTCTAAGACTATATAAAGAGGATCTTAGTTTATGGATTGGTTGTGTAGGGGGTTTATTGGAGTGTTATTCCTCATGTTGTCACCCTATAGATTTGGCATTTGTTCATCACCCTTGAGAAAAGATTTATCAGTCTTCTCTTTTTTGGATGAAAAAAAGTTTAGGTGAGTTGAGTTTTAGAAGCTCACAAGGGCTAGACATGCCTTTGAGTTCAAAGAGGGTTTATAAATCACCCAATAACTAGGTTCTAGTAGTGAATGTTTAGTTGTAAAAGATATTCATAACAATGTGTCAGAGTTGTTAGTAGTTTTGGTTCTTATTTAGTTAATGAGTGTTTGGATAAGCCCTAAACTGTGGTTTCAAAAGTTTTTTTTTTTTCACAAATCGAGATAAAACTTCTCTCACATACTTATCTCATAAATCGTAAAAACTTATCCAAAAGATAATCCAAACACGCACTTAGTTTAAGTGTTCGGCCAGTTGGGCCTATCCTATGTATATACTGGCCTGGACTGGTTGTATATTTCCATTCATTCATTAAAATTGTATTATTCAGAGAAAGTGGGCTTCCCAGGCTATCTTCATAGATCCGCCCCCTCAATGTCTCGCTTTTTTGGCTCAAGCCGCAATTTTGTGGTCTAATCTATTTTTTGCTTACTCATCTGTAATTTTCAAGCTATGCTTGGCCGTCTTTAATTTAAAAAAAAAAAGAGAAAGTGGGCTTCGCTGATTAACATGGTACTAGAGCCATGTATCCAGGTCCATCAAATCGGGTCATATGGTAGTCCGACCCATCGGCCAAATGGGTTCAGATTTCCGTCAGGTGTTTCACCTTCTCCCTGCAGGTTGAGTTTCTTTCTTCGGGTTCTCGAGTATCCTTCTTCTTCATGTGCCACTCCCAGGTTTCAGTGTCTTTCTGCTATTGAATATTCTAAGATTGTTCAGGAACAAATATTGTTCCAATTTCTCATGGGACTAAATGAAAGTTCTCAGAGCATTAGGAGTCAAATCCTATTAATGAGTCCTCTTCCTTCACCAAACCAAGCTTATTCAATGGTGATACAGGAAGAAACACAAAGGCAAATTGGTTTTCATTCCTCTAGTTCCTTTAATCCAATGAGGGGTGGTAGGGCCGTGGCAGAGGAAGAGGTACAGGTTGTTTTCAACAAGACTGAACTTACTGTGGGAGAAAGGGACACTGTCGTGAAACATGTCATCAGTTGATTGGTTTTCCCAAATGACTCATTTGCTCCAAAGGGTAAAGCACTTGAGGATGATCAAGCAAATTAGCTTAAACAGACATTTAATTCTTCCTCCAATGAGAGCAACAAAAGTTCTGATTCAATTGCATCACAAGCTCCACTCTTCACTGTCGTGCAATACGTTGTTATTACTAATTTCTCAGTATAAATCACAGATAGTGCTAATAATAAATTAAACCAGGCTATCGTAATCCTCATCTTTCCATGCTATTGCAACCACACATGACATAAATTAACAACTAGTTTACGAAGTTCTCTAGCAAAAAAAGAATTAATCCCACAGATAAAAAATGTAGGAGAGGAAGATCGTCATACTGCAATTGGATTATCATCATAATATTTATCAGATTCATTTGAGATGTTTGAAGCTGTTGTTGTTGCCTTTTCCTCTACAAAATCAATTAATATATATATATATATATATATAAGTTGGAGCTTCCACTCTGCTACTAGGTTTATGAATAGGAAATTTATTTATAAATTTGGTTAATACTTAATTAATAATTAATAGTTAATAAATCTTAATATTTGTATATATACACACACAAGCGGGCATGGACAGCCCATTGATGTACCTATAACTTATTAATAGTTAATAAATCTTAATATTTGTATATATACACACACAAGCGGGCATGGACAGCCCATTGATGTACCTATAACACCCGTCCCGTTTAGTGTATGAGCCCATCACATGTCTTTTTTGTACGGGCCAAAACAGGCAAATTTCTATCGGGCCGAGAATGGTTTGCCAGACTACGGGCAATTTGCTCACCCCAAGGTTCTATATACGAATATATATATATATATATATATATATTTTGTTAATATAATTTTTGATCTCTGAAGTTTGATACAATTTTGATTTTAATTTCTCAAGTTTAAAATCGGTGGTTTTGGTCTTTGAAGTTTGACCCTTGATCTCTCATGTTTGAAATTTTTGATTTTGGTCCCTCAAGTTTGAAAAGGACTTGATTTTTTTCGGTTCAATTCGGTTTTTTTTCCGATTCTTCTCATATTTGAGGAACCAACAGATATAAATGGAGTAAACTTGAGGAACCAAAACAAAAAATTTCAAATTTGAGGGACCAAGGGTCAAACTTCAGGGATCAAAACTATCTATTTTAAACTTAAGGGACCAAAACTAAAATTAGATCAAACTTCAAGGACCAAAAGTTATCTTAACCCTTTTGTTTTTAACTGAATATACAAATATATAGATTGTTATTGTGTTATCTGCTTCTCCTGTTTTTTGGGCCTAATTAGATATAAGGACAAAACGGACAAGTTATAAGCAGTAACAAGACTTGATTCCCTGCATGTTGCGCATATTGAGAGCAGCATCTTCATCACTGTTGACATAAAGACGCATAAAGGAACAAAAAAGATTTCTAAACTAACAGGCTCACATATGAAGGTTTAAATCATGTGTGACTTATTACATGCATTCGAAAATTACCAGCTAACGTAAATACAACTATACAGACACCAAAATATTGTTGAACTCTCAAAAAAAAAAAAAAAATTAAAACATTAAAAGTAAGATAATTGTTACACAAAATACATTGAACGAATAGCGATGAAGGAAAAATGCCATACATGTGTCCGCAGCATCAAGTTCCATAACTATACAAAGGGGTGAAAAATCAAAAAGTACAAACTTGAAGATGATTATGTTCTAACTCACGAATATATGATGTGAAAAAACACATATTAGAGAACCGATGCCAAAAAAATGATAGTCTAACTGCAGAGAAATACCTCAGATTCCATCCACTGACAAAAAACCGATATTTGCAGGAGGCTTGAGGTGGAAAGGAGGGGAAGGGGAAGAAGGGAGATGGGAAAAAGAGAGAGAAAGGGCTAGTTGTAGAAGAGGAAGACGACAGCAAGAAGATCATAGAGATCCAAGAGTTGGACGAAAGGCGACTGGTGAGCTTAAGCTAGAGAATGGTGACGGGGTTTCACAGAAATGAAAGGCGGTGTGGTTAGTGTTCATGGGTGGTGTTTTAGGTGATTTTATTTTGACAGAATTTTGATATATAAAAAAAAGGATTGGAAGGATTTAAATTTGAAATTTGATATCAAAATCAAAATACAAGGAATAATGGAGGAGGAAATACGTGGGAATTGAAAGATGCTTGGAAAGGAAATACCCATTATGGGGCATGTTGGAAGTTGTAATCTGGAAAGTTAAATAAATTAATGGATTAAACGGTTTAAATTTAAATGTTCTGTAAGTTTTTGTGTATGGGCATTGTGCTCTTGAAAGTTTTTGAGGAGGCAAATGTGCACTGAAAGTTTAAAATATAGGGCAATGTTGCCCTTCCATTAATCAACACTAACGATCAATATTTGTTGACCAAATATGCAGAGGTGACATGCCTATTTAAAATCCACTTCACTTGTTTTTTGTTCACGTTAGTCGTCATATTTTTTAGTAGAAATTTTTTAGTTTTTTTAATCACCCCAAATTACCCAACAAAGTCTTATATCAAGTATTGGAGACATTGTAGGAGAGGATTTGATAAAAGAAGGTGAGGTGGATGCTGTAACAACGTTATTCTTTTTAGGATATAATTATAATATAGAAATAATTCTGAATTTAGCAGTGACTTTTTTGGATAAAAGGAAAAGAGAAATATAATTAAAATATGTTTTAAAAAATTATTTAAAAATAAAAAGATAATATAATACTTTTAAAAAAAGCCACCAATTTAGAAAAAGGGGCCCTTAAAATAAAATTAAAAAAATTAAAAGTTACGCCACAGAAGGAGAACCCCCACCCCTCCTTCACTTCGTCATTAAGGCGAAGTGATATTTCTGGAGAGGAGGAGTGGTAAGGTCCCAGTTTTTATAGTTTTAGAGATCAATGAGGTATTCAAATTTTCTTTTAATCACAAAAGTTTTTTTATGAAAAATGTTTTAAATAATTTTTTCTTTTCGATGATAGTAATTTTCTGCTAGTTAGAGAATATTTTAGGGATAAGATTTTATGCAAGTTTTGAGTTTTGTTAATATATGACTATAAAAATGTAGAGAATAATTAATAGTTAATTTTAATTGGTTTAAATTTATTATTTGATTGTTTTATGATTTTATAATCAATTTCTTTTATAAACAGGTCATAAATTAGTTTATATTAAGTGTTTTTACCAATTAAATTTGGTTTAAATAATTTATTTAGATTACTGAAGGTATTATTGAGGTTTTAATTGATTTATTTTATTAAACTTTAAACTATGTGAAACTATGAGTTAAGACTAAATATTTAAGCTAGAGTTTGATATGATTTTGGATTATGTGGAGGTTCGAAGAGTTGTTTAATAATTATATTATAATCGTATAAATTGGAAAAAGAGAGTTAATTGATTTAGAAGGTTAATATTAATGATTTTATGATTATAGGTGTGTTGGAGATGAAACTTTAATTTATAAAAATGAGTGACTGATGTGAGAATATGATGTAGAGATTATTTAGGGATTTTAATGAGTAATTTGGGCTCAAGAGGAATGATCTATGGCAAATAATTGTCAAAGAAATTGGAATATTTGAGGAAAATGGTTGCAGAGGAAATTAGAGTTGAATTGTGTAAATTATTTATTTTATTCATTAGTGGAAAAATCACTTTTAAAACTAGTTAAAAATGACATTTTAGATCGGTTTTGGAGACGGTCTAGATACAGCCGGTCTAAAAAGTCTGCTACTTTTTAGATCAGTTCAGGAACCGGTCTTAATTGAACCAGTCTTGAAAAATTGTTTTAAGACCGTTTATTGAGACAACCGGTCTAAAAATAATTATTTTTAGACTAGTTATGAAAGAAACTAGTTTAAAAAGCGAATTTTTTTAGACCAATTTTCTATAAAACCGGTCTAAAAGTTGAACTTTTTAAACCAGCTGTCTCAATAACTAGTCTAAAAGGAATACTTTTTAGACCTGTTATTTTAACAATTGGTCTAAAAAGTACATTTTCGACCGGTTTTTTATAAAACCGGTCTAAAAAGCTGAATGTTTTTTTAAAAAAATTGTTCCTTGTAAAAACATTTACCCAGTAAACCATTTCCCCTGTTAAGATATTTCACTCAGAAAGCAGCCATTTCAACGACATCCAAATAAATTCTTCTATTACACATTATAGAACAAACATCTATCTTATACAGAAGCATTTTCATCAAGCATTTCAATTGGATATGCTATAATACTTACTTCATTCATCCTATACCCCACATTCAACAGAAGCAATAACAATAAATCATTTTCCTAGGCTCTTCATAAATAATACTCTCTTACACATTCCCATTTCATCAAGCATTTTAAAATATAATTTCAAATCTTGTAACTTACATTATCATTCTTCATACACCCCAAATTCCACAGAAGCAACAACTATAAATTATTGAAAATCAACACAATATCACACACAATATGAAGATTAAGGTATGCTGCTAAACATTTTTATTCCCCTCTTTTAATATTCTTTTAATATTACATTTTGAAAAAAGAAATCAAAACTTTAGGTAAGATCAAAATACACGTAGTAGATAATAATCCATAGCTGATGATCACTAGCTAGCTTCGGAGCATCTACACTAAGACACCTCATATCCTTCATTTTCCTGTGACAGCAACAAAAAAAATAGTTTTATATATACCAATAATAATATACATAATTCAAATATAGTTCATGATAATTATTTTAGCTAACTAACCTTCAAAGTAGTTTTATAAAGGGATATCCTCCCATATCCCTTCATGATGATTGTTTCTTGTGCCGTGTTCATTGTTTGCTTTATCTTCTTCGTTCAATTTTGGTAGGCCCCTAGAAAAAGAAGGAGTCTCAAGAAGATCATTCATTAAATGACTTTCTTGATTAATATCAATGACCCTTTTTCCTTGGAGAGCTATAGACTACATTTTATTTGCCTGATCAGTAATATAGAACCCTTGTTTCGCTTGATATGCCATAATAAAAGGTTCATCTCCAAAACTTCTACTAATCAGATCAACCAATGTAAATCCCAACTGATCAATCATCATACCATTGTTGACATTAACCCACTTGCATTTGAAAATAGGAAATTTAATTTTAACATAATCAACCACCCAAATCTCTTCAATAACCCTATAATAAGGTATTGCTGCCAATCTAGGGTTCTTATCTTTCGAACTAGAGAAGTGCATAGATTCAGCCATGAACATAACCCCACTATTCTAAACGGTGCTCCTATCATCAAGGGACTTCATGTAAAACGTATAACCATTGATCACAAATGAAGTCCAACTTATGACATCAACATCAGGACCAGGTGCTAAAAATTTAATTGTATAAGAAACACATTCTTCTCAGTCAACCTTTTGTTTAAACCAATATGCAAAAGTTTTGTTATGCTCCCTAATTAACCTTTATTCAATTATTCAACTATTTCCTTTCCGTACAATTTCTTTGTGAGCATTAATGTAATCTTGAACTTCATCAATATTATTCAAGATGTACAAGTGGAATTGTCGCAATTCATTAGGATCCATACTTTTTACTGAAGCCCCGCGTCTACCGCCTTCTTCATCATGACATTCATGAAGTCTAATGTGTCTTACATTTGATAAGTAATCTTGACAAAACTCCATGGCTTCTTCAGAAACATATTTTTGAACAATAGATCTTCAAGCCGGTTAGGGTTCTTTACATACCCTTTTAGGATTTTCATAGTTCTTTCAATTGGGTACATCCATTGTAAATAGATAGGGCCACACAACTTGATCTCCCTGACTAAATGAACAATTAGATGTACCATGATGTCAAAAAAAGAAGGAAGAAAAAGCTTCTCAAGCTGGTACAAGATCAGATGTCCTTCATTTTCCAGTTCATCTAATATTTCTATCTCAATGACTTTACTACAAATAGCATTGAAGAAGAAACAAGGTCTAGTTAAAATATGTTGAAGATCATATTCGGCAATGCCTCGAATAGCTACTGGGAGTAGTTGTTGCATTAAGACATGACAATCATGAGACTTTAGCCCTACTAACTTCAAGTCTTTCATCGACACAAGCTTCCTAAAATTTGAAGAATACCCTAAAGGAACTTTGATGCCATGTAAACACTCACAAAAGCTTCTTTTCTCATCCTTAGACAAAGTATAAGCAGCTGGAGGCCAAAAAGTTCTCTTACCATATGGTTTTGGATGCAAGTCTTCTCGTATCCCTATTTCTTACAAATCTAATCTTGCCTTCACAGTATCCTTACAACTACCTTGTATGTTAAGCAGTGTCCCAACAATACTATCACATACATTTTTCTCCATATGCATGAAATTAATACAGTGTCTCATATCAAGATTAAGCCAATATGGAAGATTGAAGAAGACATATCACTTTTTCCATTTATTTTTTTTATTACTATTCTTTGTAGTCTTACCAAAGATAACATTCATATTTTTTACCTTTTCATAAACTTGCTTCCCAGTCAATGTCTTCGGAGCATCTTCAAACTCTTGTCCACAAAAAAAAGCTTTCTTTACTACGATACGGGTGGCCTCGTCTAAGAAATCTCTTATAGCCAAGATAAACTATCTTTCTTCTATGTTGAAGTTAATAGTAGCATGTTCCTTCTTCACAAAGCAGACATGCTTTATGGCCTTTAACACTATATCCTGACAAGTTTCCATATGTAGAGAAGTCATTTATAGTACAAAAGATCATGGCTCACATTTTAAAAACTTGCTTCTTGTTCACGTAAAAAACATCAACACATTCATCCCACAATTCTTTCAAGTCTTTGTTCAAGGGTTCTAGATAAACATCTATGTCATTTTCGGGTTGTTTTGGTCCCGAAATCAATATAGACAACATGATGGAACTTTCGTTTCATGAATAACAGAGGAGATAAGTTGTAAATTACCAACAGAACAAGCAATGAACTATGTATACTACTTAGACTACCAAAAGGATTCATGCTATCCATGTTAAGCCCAAGCCTAAGGTTCCTAGGCTCTTCACCGAAGGCAGGAAATAATTGATCGATTTTCTTCCATTGAGAAGAATTATCTGGATGTCGAAGCATTCCATCGGATACCTTTTATCCATATGCCATCTCAAATTTTTTGCATCATTTTCATTAGCATATAAGTGCTTGAACCTTGGTATGATTAAAAGATACCACAACACTTTTGTAGGGGCGTAATTTGATTTGTACATCAATTTTTCACATATCAGACACTATTGTTCCTTTTCATACTCTTTTCTATATAATATACAATCATTAGGGCATGCATGGATCTTTTTATACTTCATCCCTAATGGACACAATATTTTCTTAGCATCATAGTATTGAGAAGGCAACACATTATCATTTAGAAGCATGTCCTTAAAAGCCTCAAGCGTTTCTAAAAAAATTTTATCGCTCCATCCATGTCGTGCTTTCAAGTTTACCAATTTCAATACTACTTTCAATAATTGGTATTTTTTACACCCTGGGTGTAATCCCCTACCTTGATAACCATAATTAAGATTCGAAATGCATAATTTAAAGGAATTAGAGACCGACGGATACGTTTTTCTCAAATCTCTTTTCTAAAATTTGTTCAACATGGTTTCAGATTCATCTTTCGAATCTAATTACTCTGCGCAATTCAATCACATTCATACATATCAGAGTGCATAGCCAAATTCCCGACAACTCCCGGGTTTCATACATGTATAAACTAAGGGTTGTAAGTTTCAACTAAGGAATTACATAACCAACATCAACGTAATATCTACATTTCAAAAATAAATAGTAATCCCAAGTCCAAAATAGATAATCAACAACCTAACAACACATCTTTACAAGATCCTAGCCGCTCTTGGGGGTTCGTTTCTCCTTGGAGCCACTTGCCCTGTCTGAAATATTGGTCAATGGAAAGAATGAGATTCAAAAGAATCTTTGTAGTAACAAATCACTCATACAGTGTATAAACGCATTGTTGGAAATTGTGCCCTAAGGGCCAATCATTGTACTTTGAACATTATTATTTTAATGAAATTTCTCTATTTTGTTATCATATTATTTCCATGTTAACTGTGATAATTGTATCCTTGGATAATTTATAAAGATTGTCCTAAAATGTCCCTAGTCGGTTATCTATGCGGGAGCAGAGATGAAACAAGATCAGTATGACTTTGATAAGTTGGAGATATGAATCAAAGTCTTAGGCACTTGTAAGAGTACAAGGTGCTGGACCGACCCACTATGAGAATCTACATGGATCAAATCATAAGCTTTTCTCATGTATAACCACGTCACAATACCCTTAGACCTGAGGTCATCATGGATTCCTACATGACAGTTGCTAAGCTTTGAACTAGTCAAAAGTCACTTTTGACCGGGTGATGATAAAGGCTACGATTGGGCTTGGTGGTTTTTCATGCAAAGGAATGTGAATAATCAAGATGGAATTTGTCCCTCACATTAGTAGAGAGATATGACTGGGCCCCTCGATGAGTGAGTCTGAGAAATGTATGGCCATACTATGATGAAAGGCGTTTCCGTCTCTATTATCAGGCTACTTAGGAATCGAGAAAGTAATGGTTAGGAACAAGAGGATGACATTATCCATGCCTTATCCTTGATCGATATATCGTGTGATAAAAGGGACGTGACATGGTTGTATGACATGTTGCATCGTGATAACGATCCTCATATGAATTGGGTAGTCGTAATGTCTTGCTAGAGGCTGCTTGTGACTTTTGGGTTAGTATAGTTATTGGCCCATTGCCAAGTTCATATAGGCCTATAGGGTCGCACACAAGAATGGCCCAACACGAGATAATGTTTAATTTAGGGTGGATGAATTTTATATTTATATATATATAATATAAAATTCATTAATAATATTATATAGATATATATTTTCAAAATATATATATCTTATATATATATGTATATATATATTATATGATATTATTATATTGTGTTAGTTTTAAATTTAATTTATTAGGATATATTAAATGTAATAACTAACATGATAGAGATATAGTATCTTAGATTTAATTTATGAAGATAAATTAAATCTAATGGCTCTTTATTTGGATTAAATAAATAGGTTAAATTAAAACTGTTGGACATATTTAATTTAAACTAAATTTATTTAATTAGCTCATCAAGATAATTAATAGTTAATTAATTTCAAAATTAATGATGATTAATTTTGAAATTTGAAAATAGCCCTCATAAGATATAAACTTGATAGAGCAGATATATTGATATACACATGAGAATTGAGAGCCGCAAGGAAACCCTAGGAGACATTAGAGGCGCTAGCACGTAGTCTTGTTTGGAGAACATTCGAGTGGATACCGGTAGAGGGAGCGGACCTGACGTGTTGACTCCTAGAGATCATGAAAACCCTGAATCATAAAAGGTATAAATCCTTCCAACTTGGTTTAAACGCCGTTGATAGATCCTTGATTAGGATTAGTAAAATTTTAAAATTCTCCGCTGTGCTTGCCGATCCTAACACGCATAGCATATATGATCATGTTAAGCAGCATCATAATGATATATGGCTCACGCCACATACGACAGCACTCATGGCTGTAAACACTATGCGTCAGCTTTCGTTGCGATCTCAATGCAACAGCTTATGCTGTAATCACTATGCGTCAACTTTTGCTATGATCTCAAAGCATCACAATGTATCACAATGCATGACAAACATACATACAATACTTTACACACAACATAAGAGAAGAGTCATTACTTGGTTCTTTTTGAACGTGCTCTGACACAGGGCATTCACGATCAGGGCAAATGTCGAATCCTACAATTCCAAATGCACCATTTAGACATTTCCATAGTTTTTTTAGGGTTATATGAGTCTATAATGAAAATTTATAAAATTGCCCCCGGAGACCCGGCCCGGGCCCGTCGTACCCGGTCTGGTTGCACTTTTCCTGAAATTCTAACCTGGGCTATCCTAACATATTTCAGCCCAAGGAATCTATTTTCAGATTCAAAATTATCAAATTCAATGTCAAATTACAAATTTACCATTGGCAGCCCCACTTTAAGGGTTTTAGGGACGTTTTCGTAATTATGCTTTTTCGGCCTTTTCCGAAAAAGTGACCAACTGTAACCCCACCTAATCTTCACTCTTGAACTCAATGGAACCATCAAATAATTGAAAATCCAAATCTAAGACCCATTTCTAGAGCTGGCCAAAATTCTCAAGTATTCTGAGGAAAATTGGGGTTTTTCGGTTTCAGCTCCGTAAACGTGTTCCTTTATACTCCTAACCACTTTATTGACTATTCCATTAGGTTACAACTACCATTTAGTACCAATTTGGGCAGCATAACAGCCCCACACACCCATTTTCCAATTTTAAAACCAATGACAATCCGGTGAAATTTCACCGATTAAATTGTCCACAACAGCCATAACAATCAATATACAAGAGTTTGGAAGTTACCTCAAGCCCCCACTAGCTTTTCCTTGTCTTGGCTGAAACCCTAGCTGTTTTAACACCAAAGAAGGAGCTTCCAAACCTTAAAGAACATAAAGGAGTAGCTTAGGATCGGAGTTATACGCGTTAGGAGCTAGATCATCGGAGAAATCGACTTACCTTGCGAGTTCTCTTCTCCTTTCTCTCTCTAGAAATCTCAAACGTTTTTTCTCTTGTTCAGCTAAATAAAATGACGGTTTTGAAGCTTGGAGGAAGAAGATGATATGTTATATTATGCTTATGTCATTATTCCCTTATGATGATGTCATAACTCCAAAATTGACATTTTCGGATTTTCTGCCCAAACTTTGAAAAATCATAACTAATTCTAGAAACATCAAAATGAGGTGATTCCAAAGCCAAATGAAAGATATTTAAGTCCTATTTATAGGAAAAATATGGTCCATTACCCAAAATTACCACAAAATTCCAGAATTATATAAAACTCATTGCTGCCCCAAAACAGAGTTCAGTTTCCATCCCAAACTTTGGACAGTCATATCTCCTAGCTCACAAAACGAAATGGCACAAATCATATGTCCATTTTGAAGCTTGGGATGTGAAATTTAAGACTGGAAATTTTCCAAATTTTTAGATACTATTTTCCCATTCAAAATATCCATACAAACTGACTGTCCTGCACAGAATTATGCTTAACAGTTTTTAAAATTTTCAACCAATGTGGCCAATGGCTCCAAAATCAACAATTAAACCTATTCCCATACAATTTTTCACAAGGAAACCATTGGAATCACTAAAGCCACCAAATTCCCATCACACATTCTCCAAAAGTGTTTATTCAACAATAATTACATCCACTTTTGAAGTCATTAGCCCTTAATCACTTTTTGGGATATTACACTGGGTACAGCGGTGTCTCAGCATCACTGCACATATTACTATATGCATGTGATTGCGCAAAAGCCTCTTCCCCTACATCATGAATAATATCCTCTATCCAATCATCTGTATCAATGTCATTATCATCAAAGATCACTCCCCCTTGTTGAGATGAACTTGGCATTTCAAATTGTTCACCATGCCATACCTATATTGTATAACTCTTATAAAATCCTTCACAAATTAAATGTGTATATATATCTACAGCACTTAGTCGCTTCTCATTCAAACATACTACACAAGGGTAATAAAACTTCCCACTACCATCATCGGCATTTCTTCTAGCGAAGTTTAAAAAACCCCTCACCCTATTATCATATTCAACACTCATTCGTTTAGCGTTTATCCAACTATGATTCATATATATCTCAACACTAGTAGCACCTTATATCCAACAGCAAAATGATAGACAAAAAAACAACCATAGAGTTTTAGATATTTCAACGAATTTTATCATGCACCATTTGGAACTAGTATTGTTTCACCAAAACAATAATACTGACAATCAAACAATCACACTAAATTAAAACAGAACTTAGAATGGTATTACTCTATGCCAAATATCACAAGTCAGAGTATCTTATTTACTTTTGGTCCAAAACAAGAAAAACGTATATGTAGTAATAAAGTCATCACACAGTTTTTCCTTTCACCTGAATTACTTTTTTCTGAAATTATTTCGTGTCTAACTATATTGTCATCAGAGTTAATATTGTTGAGAATAAGCAAATACAAGCTGAAAGTTGAGGGCTTTAATTAACAGAACACTAACCTAATTGAAGACCAAGGAGTGAGCTTCTACCCAAAGTGATGGTGGCGTCGACTGAGGTTAAAATGAAGTCCTCAAATTCACAGCACTGACAAAGGGAAGTCATGGCAGAGGAGAATGATCACTATGGAGAATAGAGGTGGCGGCAGAGGAGAGTGACGATGATTAAAGAACAGCGACGATGAACACAGTAATGATAGCGGTAATGACGGAGGAGAGTTGAGCAACTGAGGAACGGGGCATAATGGACGAGTTCAGAACAAGCAGGGACAAAGCTCACAGAGAAATGGTGAAAAGAGAAGAAATGGTTCATAGAGCGTGGGAGTAAAAATACGGGCAACAAGCGATTTTTGTTTTTAATTTTTCACATTTAAGACCGATTTATATTAAAACGGTATCGGTCTTAAATGTTTTGACATTTAAGACCGATTTTAATAAAAACCAGTCTTAAAAGGTTCAAATTTTTAATTTTTAAATTATTTTGATATTTTTAGGTCGGTTTTATTTATAACTAGTCTAAATAATTTTTTTAAGTCTAGTTTTTTGGAGAACCGGTCTTAGAAGTTCTATATAATTACGAAACTACTATCGATCAAATTTTTTAGACTTTATCCGCCATAACCGGTCTAAATGTGACGGTCTAAAAAAGGAATTTTGTACTAGTGATTGTTGCTATATAGTTAATTGGTATCTACATTGATAGTGTAGAGTTTTCTTGTGATCGGTGATTGCCCGTGTTTTGCTACTCAAGTTAAGGTTAAGCTTGGAATTGAGGTAACTGGGGTTAATTTATTTTATATATTTGCTTTGGACTGTAAGGTGTTTTCTGAACCTTAATTTCATCTATACTATTTGAATGCATTTTGAAAGATTATGTTTATATTTGAATATGAACTTAGTTCAGTGAGAAGTGTATTTTCCAATTTGTATATAAGCTGAGATTATTATTAAGACTGTTATTGTTATGATGGTTATACTGTTTGTGATGAATGTTGTATAAGGTATGATAATCTTATAAATGTTTTCAAAAACTATATTTATTTATTATTTTTTTGTTATGGGATATGTTGGGTTGTGTGGAAGAGATATGGAGAAATTGTGACCATCGACTCTCTTATTCCTGGCCTGGATTTTGAGTTTAGTGTTTTGGACGAATACCTCCTTGTTATGGTATATTAGTGGTAGCATAGGAGGGGCAGTATTCTTGGAGTGACTAGCTAACCTTTGGCCTGGTATACTAGCACTGATAGGCTATACCATGTCCAGAAGATATAAGAAGGAGTAGGATGGATGAGTGGGATGGTTCTCAATGTTGAAAATATTATATAATAATTAATTATTCAAAATATTATTGTTATGTTAGTTAAACCTGCTTCTTTGACTTACAATCTTTTCTTGCATATTTTGTAAATTGATTTTTGGTTACTGAGACTTTATGTCTCACCCCGTCATTATAAATAATTTTTCAGATGAGACCTCTAATTTGGTTAAAGGCGAAGGGAAGCAACCAGAGGCATAGGAGTTGAGAACCTTGTAGACCTCCTGTGGTATTAGTGTTGTATTAATTTCTATATTGCCATTATAGGACATCTCATGATTTTAAGATATCATATTTTTACTATTTGAATAACTGTTTTGGGATAACTATTTAACTTTTGATAGGCCTGAGGCCTTTTTTTTTCGTACTCTGACATTTTGGTGGACCCACAACTATATCTATGTTGGAATTTGCTATGTTTGGATTCTTAATTATGAGATTCAGTGTTGTTAGTCTTGTGAGCTATGATTTCTCCTGTTGTTATGTGTGCCCAGAGTAATGAATTTTTTTGTAGTGAATTTGTGGGCAGGTTTGTGACCTGAACTCTGATATGTCTTGAATGAGAAATTGTTTTCAATTGCCACTGGTTAACCAGTTTTTGCAAAACCATTATGGATAATTATTTTTTGTGAGAAAGGGTCTTTTTAGATGCCACATAGGCATGTCATTTCTACAAATTTGGTAAACAAATGTTGACTGTTAGGGTTGGTTAACGGAGGGGAAACATTGCCCTATTTCTTAAATTTTCAGGGCATATTTGCTCCCTTAAAAACTTCCAGTGCCCAATGTCCATACGCATAAACTTTCAAGGTATTTAAGCCCTTTAATATGAAACTAATTAGTAAATAATAATTTAAAAATAATTTAATTTAACAGATTCACTTCCAATTAGCTATTTTTATTGATATTCGAAAATTGAAAATTTAAATTCAAATATGAGAAGTCTGCAGACTATCGAGGAAAACAAAAACTCATTAATGACCTAAGAAGACCAAAAGATATTAGTTGAGATGGACCAATCATTTAATTTAATGATGCCATATAAGGTGATTATTAGAAATAATTACTGTTCAACTACTACTTTTAGAGAATTATATTTGATTTATTCATAGATAAAAATCTTAAATTTTCAAAATTTCTATGCAAGACCAAGATCCCTCAAAAGCAGTAATTAAAATGCCTACTATAGGGCCCAAAACTTGTCACCCGTGGCCCAAAGACAAGGCAACCAAAGCAGGCCCAAAAGCTTGTGTGTAATATCCCGATTTATGATTAGGGCTAATGACTTTGAGATTCATTGTAATTAGCGTAATTTAAACACTTTTGGTGAAATATGATATGAATTTGTTATGAATATTCATTGGTGCTTAGAGATCAAGGGTTGAGATCTTTTGGCTATGGGTTGGAATCCTATGTTTTGTGTTTATGTGAGCTTTTAGTGGAAGTGTGGGGATGATGACAAGTGGCATTGTATGAGTTATTGGATGAAGTCACAAGAGGACAAAAGTCCACTTTTTCCCTCATTCTCTCTCTCCTATTCGGTTGGTATGGGCTAGGGAAGAGAAAAAAATCACATCATCCTCATCATTTGCTTCATTTCTCATTTTCTCTCTCTCTCTTCTTCCATTTTTGCTGGTCATAAGCAAGAAAGAGAAAAGGAAAAGCTTGAATCTTGGTGAGTAATGATCCTCCTATACTCAAGTCCTCTTCTCTAATGTTGTGCATCTCATTGAGAGCTTCAACTGGGTGATTTCAAAATCTTGAAAGGTGGTGATTTGAGTGTTGATTCAAAATTAAAAGTGGGAGAATCAAGATTCTGGATTTGGCAAAGTGAAGAGGTAGGCATTTAGTGCATTTTGATATATTGTTTGTGATTTTTGGATAAGTTTGGGAAAATCTGGAAATTAGCATGAGTTTATGTAAAGGTTGAAAGTATGGATTTCATTGGGATTAATGTTGGGATTGGTTCATTGTGAAGATATACGAGTATTGGATTTAGTTTGGAATGTGGGAAATGAATTGAATGAAATTTGGACATTGGTTATGTCATAGAGACATAAGTGCATGATTGTGGTAAAAAGGGTTTTGGGGGTGTTTGAGAGGTTACAAATGTGTTCCCTAGTCAGTGCTAAGTGTGTATGAGCTTTTGGTAGAGTTTGGGAATCATTGGGTATGAATTTGACCATTTGGTATTTTCTGTTGTTTTCTACGTTTCTAGTCTCTGATGCACAATACTCGAGCAGAGGAAGATCATGCTTGAGTGCTATGTGTATTTTCCATTTTCTGCTTCTAGTTTTGCTTGGGTTCTATGCATGAGGCTCGAGTGCATTTTTGTTCCCGAGTGAGGGATAATCATGGTCGAGTGAGCTTGGGCTCACTCGAGTGATGGTGTGAGCCCAGAGTTAGGGTTGCTCTCGGGTTGTCACTTGTGGTATTGCACTTTCTGGTGCTCGAGTGGATTGGAATCTTCACCCGAGCACAAAGCTTCATGCTCGAGCGGTCCGGCCACCCAAAGTGTGCTGGTTGCTCTCGGGTGCTCACTTCCTGCGTCTCACTTGCTGGGACTTGGGTGCAAGTGAAGGCATCACTCGAGTGAGAGTCGTTCTCACTCGAGTACAAGTCTCTCATCACTCGAGTGAGGTCGTATTCACTCGAGTGAGCCGGTCAAAAATCTGTGTTCTGCCTTCGAAAAAGGGGTCTTTTGGGTAGGTTCTCCCAATCCTTTAAGCACATGTTTAGGCCTCTAATAGTCACCTAAATATCCTAAATGATAACCAACTTAGAGTATTATGGAAATATGTAATTGGAAAAGAGATTGATCGGTTGTCCCTACTTTGGTTATAGGATTTGACATTTGTCAGACACGTGAGCCCACTGTGCCAAAGATTGTTAGGAAAGATACAGGTAGTGACTCCTCTCTTATACTATGTGTAAATGTATTGTATGTTTGCCTATTATGCATTGTGAGCTACTGCTGTTGCTTTGTGCCTTGTGGAGCTTTGTGCATTTTAGAGCTTTATGCCTTTGTGATACGTTGTGCTTTGAGATACCTTGTGTATTGTGATTATAGCGAAAGCTAGCATAGTGATTACCGCGAGAGCGTGCATAGTGTTTGCAGCGAAAGCTGTCATTGTGATTACTAAGAAATCGAGTATAGTGCATTGTGATACAGCCGTGAGCGCTGTCGCCTGTGGCGCGAGCCATAGATCATTGTATTGCTGATGATGCTGGTGAACATGATACATTACATGCCTTGTGTTTATACATTGTATGAGTGATTTGTTACTACTGTGATTCTTTAGAATCTCACTCTTTCCAAATGACTAACTTTTTCAGACAGGGCAAGTGGCTCGAAAGGGAAGCGACCAACCAGCAGTGGTTAGGGCTTTAGGAACATTTTGTATTTTGGATGTTGGTTATCTAGTTGGGATTTGGGATTACCATTTGTATATATTATGCAAAAGATGATTTTGGATATGTAATCTCCATTTTGGGAACTTTAAACCCATTATATGTATGTAGGTAACCCGGGGTTTGCCGGGATTTTAGTCTCCGCATTCTGATATTTATTATGTGATTTGATTTCTCAAGTAATTATATCCGTAAGTGAATGTGAGACCACGAGCAACTATGTTTTGAACTGATTTTTGGAAATACCCTATCTCGTGATGAGGGATTATAAATTGTTGATTTAATTTTATTGGTCTTTATTTCACTTAAATTTCATAATCCGGATGTAATTACGGTGAGGAGGTTACATTGTGTCTGGCCCAAGACTAACTCACCTTCATCTCGATATTCCCAGTCAAAGCCCAATGTTCAGTCCACAGCCACAAATCCAAAACTTTAGGATCTCCATCTCCCTCACAGCTCGTCTAGATCCATAAAAGAAGGAACAAACTCACCTGACTCCAAGCTATAAATAGGTACTACCTTATGCTTAGAAAACACAAACTACTCCACTCACACTCACTTTTTTACATTGTACTCGACATAATCGGAGCTCTCTCATTTTTGCTTCTTTATTTATTGTGTTGTACCCAATAAAGATCAATAACACAACCCTCTTTATTTCCTTATATTATTCTTTGCTCTCATAACAATTTCGTGCTTTCTTCGTTAATCTATCCGTTGTTGGTACCCTTTTTCACAAAATTTCCTTCTTGCAAATTATCGCACAAACAAATTGTTGTCGTCTATAGGGATCGGCAAATAATCTCAAAGGGATTATCTCGCTCTTACTCATTTTAGATTATTTACCATGACTAACATACTTACCATAAAGTAAGGACCTACCAACTTCTAGGGATGTCTAGGCGAAATGGCTACCCTAATACAAGAACAGACTCAGCAAATTGCAGCTTAGGCCAAGTTCATCGCACAGTTGCAAAAACAACTCCAATACCTGAATGGTGAGAATAATGCTTTAAGGGAGCAACTGGCTTCACGCTCCCCGCTCGTCACCCCCTCCTTTGAGGCGGTTCCAAACTACTATTGTAACACCTCAAACCAAACAACAAAATATTTAACCAAAGTACTTCAAAAATTACCAATAACAATGTCCAACATCCAAACCATCAAAATAAAAAATTAGTTTAAATAAAGCCCACATCATAGTGTTAAATCAAATCCTCAAAATATTTTGTCAAAATAAAATAAAATGCAAAAGTCTTAAGGTCATGGCAATAAAATGAAATAACATAAGCTCTAGGAGCACAAAAGAGCCTCCAAGGCTTACTCCATAGGTGCCTTCCCTTGCTCCCTACTAGAACTATCACCTGAAAAAGTTTAATATATAGGGATGAGATTCCATGTCTCAGTTACTATTGAAAGTTTCTACCATGCACAAGCAAACCACATATGATAAAAAGAAGGAATTGATTACGTATATATTTGTATGTACCGTAATCCTCATACAAAACAATTCCAAATTTAATTATCATTATGTCAATTAGAATTTTTATCATGAATTTTTATCACAATAAGTAATATATAATTATGCAATATGCAAAATGCAGCCTCCCTTATAACACTGTTTATCCTTATACCGCTAACTGATGCTATAGGCTAACACATAGTTCAACAGAAACCTATCCATTTGACTAACTGTCCTAAGCTCACCAGCTCTTAAGATACACCCAGTCAAATGTGTAGAGCTTAAGTCAGGACTATGGCTCCCTTCCTTAAAAGAATACAACTAAGGAGGTGTCACATATCCCACAGCTCCAATGCAAACCCGGCTATAGGCAACCACTGAAGAAGGGGCCCTGACTAGTGTTATCTACTGTGCACCGAGTGATGGCATACCACATGGTAAAAGATCTCAACATACAAATTCCTTCTTACTACAACCCATCACAAATACAACCGCTATGACAGTTATATTTAATCACTAATAAATATAATATCTATCACACCCTCTTTTTATTTTCACTTATTTCAGAGTACTTGTGGAAAACGATACACAGTTCAGTGGGCAACACAGGAATAATATAGATATACTGATATTATATGCACGATTACGGAAATTCCCCATAGGGGTTTGTACATGATAATTACAATTAACATAGCCTCACAGTACTACGTAGGTGTCTAAATCCATCCCAGTGAAATGGAGATATCTGCCCGTCTTCATTCCACCACTGCAATCCCCTTCGTACGGTTCTCTTCATTATTCTCAGCATATCTTCTAACTTCTCCTGTCTAAATTGTTGGTAGGGGAGGGTGAGATTCAGGGGAATCTTAGTAGGAAAGCAATACCAATATGCATGCAAGATAAGTGCTTAATGCATGACATGCTTGCATTACATAACTCATGTTCACACAATGACATTTCTGCGTGCTCAATGTTTCAAATAACATGCATATGGCCATAGCATAAACAGAAATAGAGCTTCAATTATTCATATATGTTTCACAAAATCAAGTAAAGCAATAACATGCATCAATACACCATCACAAATATCAAATATATGCAGGAGAGGTAAGTTCCTTACCTTAATCGCCTTTCCCTGATTCTTGAATAATGTGCCTTAATTTACGTGCCAATCCCTCGAGCTCTCTACTCGGTCCTAGAATGTCAAATGTACAGTTTAGACACTTCTATAGTGTTTCTGGTGGTTATGTTAGTTTATGGTAAAAATTTACCAAAATGCCCCCAGGACCCAGGCCCGACCCCGCCGTACCCGGCCCGATGGCACGTTTTTCCAAAAATGTGACTAGGGCCATTTTGACGTATTTTCGCTCAAAGAATCCATTTCCAGACTCAAAATCACTAAATTCCCTATCAAATTACAAAAATACCATTGACAGCCCCTATTTAGGGATTTCAGTGGCGTTTTCGTAATTATGGTTTTTCGGCCTCTACCGAAAAAGTGACCAATTGTAACCCCACCTATTTTTGCCCAATAAATGCAATGGAACCATTTATTTTATGAAAATCCAGTTCCAATTACCTATTTACCCCTGACAGCCCCTATGTGAAGGTTTTAAGGCTATTTTTGTCATTTCACTTTCTAGGGCTTTTCTTACTTCGCACACATCATGAACCCTACACAATTTGCCATTCTAAAGACAATAGAATCATCAAAAACACCAAAATCTAGTCCCAATACTGCCTAACATAGATCTGGACGAAATTCTTTAATAATTGGAGAAAATGGAGTTTCATGATTTCAATTCATAAAACGCCTTCTTATGACCTTTAATCACTTGATTAACCACTTAATCACATTCTAAACATGATTAGACTAAATTTGGACAGCACTTCCCCTTAGGGTTATGGCTTTCCAAATTTACAAACTTGACAAAAATCACCGAAACCAAACACAAACCTTAACAATAACACCATGCTAGTTTAGATATAAGGTTTATGAGGTTACCTCTTGAGATCTTGAATCTTCTCTCTCTAGACATCTCCTCTTTCTCTTATTGAGCTAAGAATGTGTCTTCAAATTCATGGATTCCATGAAGAAGAAAGGTTTAGAGAAGGATCTAGGGACATGCTACAAGAAAAACTAAAGAGATCAACACTTACCTTAGCTTCTTCTTCTTCCTTCTCTCTAACTCTTCAAAGTTTCCCAAGCTCTCTCTCTCTCTATTCTCTTCTTGTGTTGGAAGAAAATGAGGAAGGGGAAAGGAAAGGGATGTGTTTTATGAAATCTCTCTTCTTTCATTCTAGCCCTTGATTTCATTAATGGTTGAGATTGTAACACCATTCTTGCACCATACCTCCCTCCTTGTTATCACCATGCCTCCCTCCATGCTATCACCATGCCTCCCTCCATGCTTTCACTTTATGCCATACTTCCTTATAATTTAACTTACTTTCCCTCTTACCATCACCCTACCATGATCATCATGTCTATACTTTATGTCATAACCACCTTGCCATTGTCATCATTATTCTTTTCTTGTAGCATTTTGGATATGTGCTCATGAAATTAAATCATCATCTAATCTCCTCTTTATTTTCATGTGTTGGACAAAAATATGGAAGAGAATGGAAGGAAAAGTGTGTTTCAATAATTCCATAATTAAATTAAATGAATTATGTATAATTCCTTCTAATTTCACAATTCTTGATTTATTCCATCAAGAATAATCCAATTATACATTTTCCTTTATTTTCCTTGATTAATTGAAATTAACTTCAATTAATTATAAAACAATTAATCTTGGGCTAAATTGGAAAAATTATGATTTTGCTATCACCTTTGTAATTTAATTCCTTCCTTGAATTAATTTGCCTATTTTCTCAATTAATTACAATATATTTTTGGTGAATAAAAATTTGGGATGTTACAATATCATTACAAAACAAGGTACAGTAAACCATGTTAGATTCCAAGTTTTGATGATAACAAAATATCATTGTGTGTTGTAGTAAGAAATTCATACTTTGCAATAGTTAAAAAGATTACCAAATGTATTTCACAAAGTTTAGAAGTGTTTGCTGTCAGTTTTACTGATGTACTCGAGCAATAGAGTTAACACTCAAGCAACAAGCTCTTTTGCACTCGAGCACATGCAAGTGTTGGACAAAAAGTGTTTAACAGAGAGCAATTGCTGTAAGTTTTACTGATGCACTCGAGCAATAGATCTAACACTCGAGCATCAAGTTGTTTTGCACTTGAGCACATGTAAGTGTTGGACAGAAAGTATTTGACAGAGAGCAAAGTCAGAAATAAGATATCAATACTTCACTCGAGCACAGTCTCTGTACTTGAGTAATGGCCTTATGTGCACCCGAGTCCTAGCGAGTGAGGGACTGCGAGTGTTTGCCCGAGAGTCATACAGAACAGAGAAGAATAAGCATGACCGAGTGAGAGTACATGCACCCAGTGATACCTCAGCACTCACGAGTTATAAATCTAACTCTCTCTATTCTGATGCAAGTGTTGAAGATAAAGAACATCTTATAGAAGAATAGTATGTTCACTCGAGTGGAAGTAAGTATGCTCAGTGAGGACCCACATCACCTGCAAGTGCAAAATCACACTCTTGATAAAATGGGATACGAGTGTTGTCCAGAAACATGGCTCATAACATAAAATAAAGAAGCACTCGAGTGAGGAAACCTGTGCTCGAGTGGGGTCCCGCATCACTCGAAAGTGTGAAAATGCACTCTCTCAAAATCACGTGGAAGTGCAAGTGTAAAACTGAAGTAAAAGGAGAAAATATGGTACTGAACTCGAGTAAGACCTCTCAGCACCCAAGTGATGCTCTGCCGAAGCCAAAATGCACTAGTCTTACAGCGTTCAATTCGAATATAGTTTAATGTTATTTATTCATTCTATTTCTACTTTTTATTATTTAACATCATTTAACATATATTACGAGTGTGATACAGGAGTTTGAAAGTTTGAATTAGAAAAGCACAGAGGAAGTCAAACAATGGCAGACAATATCGTTACGACCATCCAAGCACATACCTACTGTGTTCAAAGATTTCAAACGTACGCATGCCGTTCCACAGTAAAATGCTCCGCTCCACAATGATTATTATTCAAATGGGCAAAAATAAATGCTATAAATATAGAGCTCCAGAGACCATAAAAAACAACAAAGTGCAAGAATTCACACAAGCAAATTCACGAGTCTCTGTTATTCATATCGATCTTCAATGATTATCATATTTGCTCTGTAAGAGAGTTTGTATACACTTCAAATTCTATTTTTATTTGATCTCAAGGTACTGGGACCATGAGAGGGGAGATTTCCTTATGAAAGAAGCAGTGAGAGAATTCCTAATAAGACTTTCTGCTCATAAAACTTACAAGATACAAGCAGTAGAGAACATTGCTGCTGGTAAGACTTACAGTGGTGTAAGCAGGTGAGAACGTTGCTGCTCATAAGACTTGTATACATAAGCAAGAGAGAAAGGTCATAGGTTTGTTTTTCTACACGTAAGACTTGTCGTAAGGGGGAGAGAAATTTCTGGACTCGTAGTCCTTTCAAGGATGGTTGTTGTTTTACGGTGTTCCAAGAGCCCACTGAATCTTGGAAGAATAGTGAAAATCTCAGTAGGTCTTGATCTCTGAGGACTGGACGTAGGCCTAGGTTTTGGGCCGAACCAGTATAATTCTCTGCGTGCTTATCTTCTCAACTCTACCCTATCTACAGCTATTGCTATATCACCGCATCAACCGAAAAATTTATCACATCATCCAATTCACCCCCTCTTGGGTGAAGCTTGCCACTTTCATTTGGTATCAGAGTGAGGTCTTCTCGGAAGAGCCTAATAGCTTGAGAAGGATCCGGTAAATGGCAACAATGGGTGAGAACATCCTTCCAGATGGAGCTTCAATCACTAGACCTCCTGGTTTTGCTGGAGAACATTTTTCGTTCTGGAAAGCTAAATTCAGAGTGTTCGTGATGGCTAATGAATATGGTTTATGGAATGTGATACAAGATAGTGACTATGTTCTAATGAAGAAAATCAAAGATAGAGTCATTACAAAGAGCCCAGAGGAATTTGACGAAGATGACAAGAGGTTAGTAACGTTAAATAGTAAAGCTATTTTAATGATACAGAGTGCTCTCAGTCAAAAGGAATATTTCTGAATCTGCACTCTACCAATAGCCAAAGATATGTGGGATGCTCTTGAAATCGCTCACGAAGGCACATCCGGAATCAAAGAAAATAGAGTCAATACTCTAATTACAGAGTATGATCTATTTCACATGAAACCGGGAGAAGGAATATCAAAATTCAAACTCAGATACACTCATCTTGTTAATCAACTATCTACACTTGGGAAATCATTTGACCAAAATTCCCAGGTAAGAAAGATTTTTAATATTCTTACGATAGAATGGGAAGCAAAGGTGACAGCTATCGAAGAAGCTAAAGGAGAGTCAATGATATCCGTAGCTGCTCTCTTTGGTAGCCTTTCTGAGTATGAAGGGAAGTTGAGATTCAAGAAGGAACTAGAAGAGTTCGATGATAAAAAGAAAAGAGGAGTTGCACTTAAAGCTATCAAGGAAGAAGAGTCTTTCGAAAACAAAGATGTTCCTGATGATGATGATGATATAGGAATGATCATGAGAAAATTCAAGAAGTTCTATAGAAGAGGCCAAAAGAACTTCAAAAATTATCAAGGAGGACCAAGCAAGAAAGAAAACAAGGAGTAACAGATAGTATGCTATGAATGTGGGAAGCCTGGACACATCAAATCCGAATGCTTCAAAAATAAAGATAAGAAGAAACAGAAGAAGAAAGCATACATATCATCTATCTGGGGTGATAGCTCATCAGATGAAGAAAGCGACGACGACGAAGTGGTAAATCTATGCTTGGTAGCCAAAAAAGAAGAATCGGATTCTGAGGTAAGTGACTCTGAACCTACTTATGATGAGTTATTATCTGAATATTATGTATTGCATACTGAATTCATCAAGGTAGCTAAAGAAATGGTTAGTTATAAGAAAAAAGTAAAATAATTAGAAAATACTGTCATATCATCATGTAAAGTATGTGAAGAAAAAGATAAGAAAATAAGAGATTTAATAAAAACTGGGGAAAAATTTACTAAAGGAAGTGAAACTCTTAAAGTTATTCTAAATTCTCAGAGAGTTTCCTTTAATAAATCTGGAATTGGATATAAGTCTGATCATGATAAAAATAGAGGAAATAAGAAAAATAGCAGTAGGACTTATCTCAAATATTTCAAGAATTCTGTGAATACATCAAATCCATTTGCATCATGTAGCTATTGTAATAGGAAAGGACATTATACTTCATGTTATTTTAGAAAAGGACAAGTCATTGGCACGTATAAATGGGTTCTGAAAGGGACACATGTACCAAAAGTATTGCATACTAACCACAAAGGACCCAAGAAAGTGTGGGTACCTAAAACTTGATCACCTTACTCTAGATATGTCTCAAAGCATCATGAGAAAACAAGTGGTACATTGATAGTGGATGCTCGAGACATATGATTGGTGACAAAAATAAGTTCACCATGCTAGAAACCAAAGAAGGAGGAAAGGTAACTTTTGGAGGTAACCAATCTGGACGTATTGCTGGAATTGGTGAAGTGGGAAAATCTGATGGTGTTCAAATCAATGATGTATATTACGTTGAAGGATTATGCCACAACCTATTAAGTGTAAGTCAAAGTACTGACAAAGATAACTGGGTGATCTTTGATTCAAAAGAATGCTTGATAGTAAACAAGAAAGATCTACTGCTTAATAAAGAATCCATCAAGGCAAATATCCGAGCTCAAAGGGACAGTAACTGTTATACTATTGATTTAAATTCAAATTCTTCTAAAAATTGTTTTCTTAGAAGATCAGAGGAAAGTTGGTTATGGCATAAGCGTCTGGCTCATGTTAATATGAACCAACTTGACAAACTGATTAGAAAAGATTTAGTTGTTGGTCTTTCTAAACTACGATTCAAAGATAACATGATTTGTGAAACTTGTCAAAAAGGTAAACAACTAAATCTTCATTCAAAACAAAGTATGATATTTCTACTTCCAAACCCTTACATTTACTTCACTTCATATGGATTTGGTAGGTCCAGCAAGAGTAAAAAGTTTTGGAGGAAATCTATATACTTTAGTAATTGTCGATGATTTTACAAGATTTACATAGACTATATTTATTGCTTCAAACGATGAAGCATTTATCGAATTTATTATGTTTGCTAAGAAGGTTCAAAATGAGAAAGGTATTTCTATTGTTTCTATTAGGACAGACCATAGAGGAGAATTCGATAATCAACTCATTGAAGACTACTACAACAATGAGGGAATAGATCTCAACTTCTCTGCATCTAGAACACCCTAATAAAATGGAGTAGTAGAAAGGAAGAACAGAGTCCTCACAGAAATGGCAAGAGCAATACTTAATGAAAAAGAAATGTCACAGGTGTTCTGGGCAGATGTAATGAGTATCACATGCTACATTTCAAATTGAGCATATATTCGCAAGTCACTTGGAAAGACACCATATGAACTCTACAAAGGAAGAAAGCCAAATCTTGCTCATCTGCACATCTTCAGATGCAAGTGCTTCATTCACAACAATGATAAAGAAAACTTGGACAAATTTGATTCAAAGTCTGATGAAGGTTTATTTCTAGGATATTCTAATAGAAGTAAAGCATATAGAGTTTTTAATAAAAGAGCATGTACAGTTGAAGAATCTATTCATGTTGTGTTTGATGAACTTGACTCTCAGACAAAGCATTTTGATGAAGAAGAAATGGATTTGATAAGGAAAAACAAAACTATTTCAAAACAGAATGATCTTGAAACAAATAATTTTCAAAATATAGAAGATGTCGATGATCATGGTCGACCAAAAGCATAGAGACATATTAAGGATCATCCAATTGATCAAGTAACTGGAGATATTCATGAAGGTTTCAAAACCAGAAATAGAATTCTCAATGAGGTAACTTTTTCTGCTTTTATTTCTGAGATTGAACATTCTAATATGGAAGAAGCTTTATCTGACAATGATTGGGTGATTGCTATGCAAGAAGAATTAAATCAATTCTGAAAAAATCAAGTTTGGGATTTGGTTCCTTGACCTAAAGATCACTCGGTTATAGGAACCAAATGGGTTTTCAAAAACAAACTTGATGAATCAGAAATCATTGTGAGAAACAAAGCAAGTTGGTAGCCAAAGGCTATAATCAAGAAGAAGGTATTGATTATGAGGAAACATATGCTCCAGTGGTAAGATTGGAAGCAATACGAGTACTTTTAGCCTTTACTTGCATTAAAGGTTTTAAAATTTATCAAATGGATGTGAAAAGTGCTTTTCTAAATGGTTATATTATAGAGGAAGTATATGTACAACAACCTCCTGGTTTTGAAGATGGAACAAAGCCTGATCATGTTTTCAAAGTTAAGAAAGCTTTATATGGTTTGAAACAAGCACTTAGAGCTTGGTATGAAAGACTAAGCTAGTTTCTTCTTGATCAAAACTTTGTCAGAGGAAAAGTGGATACAACTCTTTTCATCAAACATAACAAAGATGATATTCTAATTATTCAAATTTATGTTGATGATATTATTTTCGGTGCTACTAACCAATCTAGGTGTCAAGAATTTTCCAAGATTATGCAGGGAGAGTTTGAGATGTCCATAATAGGAGAATTAAATTTCTTTCTTGGACTTCAAATTAAGCAAAAGAAGAATGGGATATTTGTATCTCAAACAAAATATTTGAAGGAGTTGTTGAAGTATGGATTGGACAATGCTAATGGAGCTAATACTCCAATGAGTTCTACAACATTGTTGGATGTTGATGTAAAAGGTCCTAATTACAACATCACTAAATATAGAGGAATGATTAGTTTATTACTCTATCTTACAGCAAGCAGGTTGGATATACAGTTCAGTGTTGGAATGTGCGTAAAGTATCAATCTGCTCCTAAGGTATCACATGTAGAGACTATGAAAAGAATCTTCAAATACCTAGGAGACACTGCAAAACTTGGCCTATGGTATCCAAAAAGAGGAAACGAATATTTGATGGCCTATTCAGATTCATATCATAGAGGATATAAAACTAATAGAAAAAGTACTAGTAGTCAATGTCAATTCCTTGGAGGCTTTCTGGTATTATGGTTCAACAAGAAGCAGAACACAGTGTCATTATCTTCTACTGAAGCTGAATATATAGCTGCAGCAAGTTGTTCTCAAGTACTATGGTTGAAACAACAACTTCAGGATTTGGGGATATACTTAAAGGAGATTCCAATTTATTGTGACAACACTAGCATCATTAGCTTGGCCAAGAATCCTGTGCAACATTCAAGGACCAAACACATAGATATCCGACATCATTTCATATGAGATCATGTGTAAAAGAAGGATGTCAAAGTAGAATTCATACCAACACATCTTCAACTCACTGACATATTCATAAAGCCAATAGCTAAAGATCAATTCTTATATATTTGAAGAGAATTGGGTATGGTTAATCCCAATGAGTTGTAAGTTTTTCTTGCTAATTATTATGTTTAATGAGTTTTTGATGATAACCATACTGACTTAGGCATTGGAGTATGTAGAAATTATTTTTACAGGTCTGTCACTCGAGCACTAGAAGTGTTGCTCGAGTGCCAAGTTCATTCTCACTTGAGTCAGTCAACAATGCTCGAGTCTAGAACTTAGCATAAACTCTGCTTCAGGTTATGTAAAACAAGGATTAACAGAGTATGTAAGAACTCTTGAAACTCACTCAAGCATACCAAGAGTGACAGGTCTTACTTAAGTGAGGGAAGAACTTCACTTGAGCATGGTATGAATTGACCTAAAGTGAAGCAAGAGAACTTGAGCAGAAGGAAGAAATTTATACAAAATTTATACCAATACAGAAAATTTATTCAAAGCATGATTACTTAAATGATCTTGGAGGATTTAAGTATAAAGATGAAAAATATAACAAGATATATTTAAATAAGGTACGCTTTTACATGCTTTATCAGATTTGTTTGAATATCACTCGAGCACTGTATAAACAACACTCGAGCACTAGGGTTGTCACTCGAGTGTTGGCACTTATATTAGTTATATGATAGCTCAGACCGTAGCACTTCCTCCTTTTACTCGAAGCATCGCGTCACTCAAAGGCGTATCTCTTCACATCCGACCGTTACCCATCAATTAAACACCTCAGATTTCTTCAAATCACCATTACAACTCATCAATCATCTTCATAAGGTGAGATTTATCCTTCAAGATTCTCATTTCGTGCCCTAACCTTAATGACTTCTTAACACTTAATTTGGTTATCACTATTGCTCTTTTAATACCCATGAACAGCTCTATCAATAGCTCTAAAGGGTTGGAAGACTATCCCTAAAGATCCCCTTTTTGAAAGCACAAAACTGATATTTTTCACTAAGACACTCGAGTGAAGATGGCCTCACTCGAGTTATATTGTACAGATACTCGAGTCAAGGAAGTAACACTCGAGTGTTAGCCTCACTCTCACTCGAGTCCTAGGAAGTACGGTACAAAAAGTGCTCACCCGAGAGTAGAAAGGAATGACCAACTAGAATTGCTCGCTGCACCTAAGCATGACCTCTATCACTAGAGTGGAAGCCTAATACTCACCCGAGTACCCCAAAGTGAGGTTTAGGAAGTGCTTACCGGAGACCACAAGAAACTTTCAAAGAAGGACATCACTCTAGCAGGAATAGAAGCACTTGAGTGATGGCTTAGCACTCGTGAGTGTTAAGACACACTTTTGAGAAGTTGGTTGTGAGTAACAACCCGAGACGTGTGTTCACTGTGTCTCATACACCCTCACTCGAGTGGGACGAGGCTCACCCGAGTGGGAACTCTCAACACCCGCAGGTGAGGCAACACTCTTGCCTTTACACACAGAAGTGCAATATGAAACTAGAAGCAGAAAGGGAAAAATACACTACCGCACTGAGTGGAACCCATCACCTCTCGAGTGATATTCATCCCACACTCAAGTGGATCCATGACCACTCGAGTGATACAGATCAGAAACCAGAAACACAGATAATTGACAGCACTTCCCAACATTTGCCCAAGTAATTCTAATAGTCCCAAACTCTCACCCAAGACTACTGTAATACCCCAAATTTTGAGACTTGAGGCTAGAGATTAAACCTGAGATAAGTGGACTGTTAAGCTCTTGTTTTGCAGGACCCCAAATTTAATTAAGGGATTATGACTTCAAAAGTGGGTGTGATTATTTATAAATAAACCCTTTTGAAGAACATGATGTGGGTTGTAGTTGTTTGTGTTATAAGCAGTGCCAAAACCCTGTATTTAAGTTCAATTGTGGATTAACATCTAAATTGACTTCAAATATGGGAAGGGCACATATTATGGCTAGAAGAATGGGAAAATATGTTTGATGGTGATTCCAAGGGATTACCATAATCAGGGGCGAAACGGTAAAGTTACCAGCCAATTGATCGGTTGCCGAAGAGGAAACTCATTGGTAACTTGAAGGTCAATAGTTATGATTGATTTGTGTAGAGATCAAAGGATGGAATCCCATGTGCATGTGTGTATGTGAGTTTATGGGAGGTTGGTCAAGATGGTGACACTTGGCAAATTATGGACCCTTGGATTTGGGTCAAGATTTCACCTCTTCCCTCTTTCCTCTCTCCCTCAAGTTGGTTGTGTGTGTGTATGGGAGGCTAAAAATCTGCTTCTCTTCATCATCATCACCGTCTCTCATCTCTCTCTCTCTCTTGTTTCTCCATTTTCGGTAAGCTCAAGGTGGAGAAAGAAAAAGAAAAGGTAAGATTTAGCTTGGTTAATGTCCTCTTTTGCTTAAATCATCTTCTATAAAGTTGTTCATAGTGATGAGGGCTTCATTGCTATGGTTTTAAATTTGGGAAAGAAGGTGTTTTGAGAGCTTGTAGAATTTGGAAAGATGAAGAATCAAGGAAGTGGCTTGGGAAAGAGGAAGATGTGAGTGTTTGCTCCCTTTTGATCTATTATTTGTGATTTATGGTTGAGTTTTGTGATTTGTAGAATTTGCCCTAATTTTGGTATAATTTTGAAATGGATGATTTGAATGTGATATTAAAGTAAAAATGGCGTTCTTGGTGTTTTGATACCATTGGGGTTGATTTGAGTTATTGGAAGTAAAAATTGGTGTGATTTGGATAATGTGTGGGAAGATTGCGACCAAAAGGGGAAATTGTTATTATGATGTGATTTTAGGTGTTTTGAGATTTCCAATGGGTTCCTTGTGTGAAATTATATGGGAATAGCTTTAAGTTAGAATTTTAGTACCATTGGAAATGTATTGGTTAAGTTTAGGATAATTCTCGTATCTGCTACGTTTTGGGTTCTGATAGAGCCTCACTCGAGTGAACATGGGTCTCACTTGAGTGCATCATCATATTTTCCCTTTCCCCTTAGGTTTAGGTTGCACTTGTTCATGGAAGAAGTAAGAGTGCACTTCCTCACCTTCGAGTGATGTGGGTTATCACTCGAGTAAAGATGGTCTCACTCGAGTAATCATGTGCTTCTGCACTAAGAACCGCTTCTCGAGTTGTCACTCGCAGTTGGTTTGTCAAGAGTGTGAGCTAGCACTCACAAGTGTTATGACATTACTCGAGTGCCAGAGCTAGTGCTCGAGTGCACTTCTGACTCTGGGTTTTCTGTGGCTTTTGGGTGGTCACTTCTTGAGCCTCACTTGTTGGGACTCAGGTGAGCTTGGGATATCACTCGAGTGTCGAGGGTAGTGCTCAAGTGGAACGAGCACTTCTGATCTTGGTCTATCTTTTGGGGCAAGTACTCGCACGAGTTAGCCTTCCTCACTCGGGTTTGAGTCGTCCATCACTCGAGTAATGAAGCTAAAAATGGGTTTGAGAGGTTTCAAAAGAAAACTTTGGTCAAGTTTCTCCTAACCCTTTAGGCATGTGTTTAGGCTTTGAGTTGCCACCTAAAGGTCATGAGTGATAACCAACTTAAGTGTTTGAAAGTTAAGGAAATTGGAAAAGGGATTAACCATATGTCGTTGTTTTGGTTATAGGGTTTGATGATCGCCTTGATTGTGAGCAGCCGGAGCTTTACGTGGAAGAACAAGTGTAGGGAACATATCTCTCCTACATGTATTTGATATTTGTGTTAGTGTGTTGGTGCATGTCTTAGCTTTGCATGATTATGTGTAATTTGAGGCTATGTTTCAATTTATGCTATGGCCATTAGTATGTTGTTAGAAGCATTGAGCTTACAAATTTGTCATTGTATGAACATGAGTTATGTGATGCAAGCATGTCATGCATTAAACATTTATCGTACATGCATATTGATACTGTTTTCCTATTGAGATTCTCTTGAATCTCACCCTCCCCTACTAACCTTTTAGACAGGGTAGTGGATAGAGGATAGAGCAAGCAGCCAAGGGCGACGAGGACTCCTTCGGGTTGTCGTTTTGGTAGTTGGTTATCATTGTAGTTGGGATATTTGTACTTTGATTTGGTTGTGTATAAGAGGATGAGGATTTGATTATATGTATGAGATAGATCTATGTAATCCCCGTATGAGAGCTTGTATGGGCGATTAATATATGGACCCCGGGATTGGCTGGGAATTACATTGCGTACTCTGATATTTAAATGTGATTTATCTTTGTGTAGTAATTGTATTCAGAAATGTGAATGTGAGACCAAGTTTTAAATGATTTCGAAATGTATTTATGAAAACCCCGTCTAGTAGATGGGTTTGTAAAATGTTATTTGATTATTATTAGTCTCTATTTCACTTTAATTGTGTAATCCAGATATAATTACGGCGGGGGTTACTCCCATACAAAAATACGCAACGAATTCAATGGAACCATCAGAAACACCAAAATCCTATTCCATTATTATGTTTTGGTTTTGGGCAACATAAACATCCAAATTCCAAAATCATCCAAACAAGACATCTCAATCCCAAATCCATTCTATATATCCCAAAATCACTACAAGATACCATTTTTATGCATATGACATACTAAAAACAGCATGATCCTCAATTTCAAAAATCAGGCCAAAATTCCCAGAAATTCCAAACCAAACCATTTAGCACAAAACATAGATAGAAGGATTGGTTTTACTTACCTTATCAACTTTCTCAAAGACATTTCTTGATTCTCCAACCTCCATAATTCCTTGTGGCCACAAATCAACACCAAATGGCAATTTAGAACCATCAAAATGAAGCTCTTAACTCAAGGATAAACTTTAGAGAAGAGAGCTTGAGAAAAATAGGTCATCTTCTTACCTTTTTCTCAAGCTTTTTCATTTCTCTTTCTTGGGCAACAATAGCACGGAAATGAAGAGAAGAGAGAGATGAAGAGAGGTTGAAGAAGATGAAGGAATGATGGTGCTTCACTTCCCCATACCATTTTAGCGAAAACTAAGGGAAGGAGAGAGAAAAATATGATTCTTTATTCCCCTTTGACTTTTCCTTCAACTACTAACATCATATAAGTTTGTCAAAGTGTCTCCATCTCATTGGCTCTCATAAAATTAGTAACAAATTAGTTACTCTAATCACTCTATTAGTCATTTAGTCATACATCTCATTTCCTCTTAGTTAGCAATTAATTTTCTCATTAATCACTAACTAATTACCCGAAAATTTCCTGATTTTGGCACATTAATTAAAATTGCCACAAAACACATAATAATTCCAATTTAAATTCACTAATATCCATAATAATCCTCATTAGCCCTTAATCAAAATTTGGGGCATTATAGCAATGCTGACATTGCTACAATAACTTCCATTTTTTTTCTTTTTTTATTAACATAGTGTTGTACATGGCTACCAAAATAAAAATAAGAAAATATTTATCAATTACACCCAAACTTATTATATTAATTTCAAATATTGTCCATAAAATTATCATATAAGGAAAAATAAATATGAAAATATTTTACTTATCAAATTCCCCTACACTTAGCTTTGGGACATCCTTAGACAAGGAGTGACTAATAAGTGTTTCCAATAAAATCAAAAGTGTTAAGTCATAAGCAAGAACACAATTGAAAAATAAAGAAATCATAGTATTCATGAATCAACAAAAATATAAACTGGTGACTTTATTTGAAAATGCATAAACTGAGTTCGTACTTGTAACTCATTCTCTTAATCTTTCAAGTGTTTAAGGGTAAGTGTTTCGCTCAAATTCAACTGAAAAAATGGCACCACCTTAGGCTTGCTAAAAATCTCAATCTCCATTACCTAGTTCACATGCATAATTCAAATCAAAAAGTCTTATTAAAGGTTGTAATAGGGTTAAGATAAGAGGAATATAAAACATGATATGAAAGGCCACGTTTAAGAAATTTAATAGAACAATTGAAAAATGGGCTAATTTATGAATAAATTTATCTTATCACAACAACCCACAATTAAAATACTTAATATATATATATATATATATATATTCTTTTTTTATCATCTTTTTTTTCTTTTTTTTATAAATTTGTAACTCTAAAGTTGATAATATACACCCCCTATACTTGTTAAAAGCCCATTTCACTAGAATTTCAAATGCTCTGCTAATCTTCAAAATTATGTTCAAGAACTTGATATATTATTAAAACATATGTTAATTGGTTGAAAACAAAGAAACAGTCAATTAGGCTTAAAGGGGCTTAGCAACGATATAATTGCAAGGTTGGCTATTTAGCTTTGGCTAAAGAAAATGAATGCCTTTATCATTTTTGAATGTGCATGCGAGATGTAATTTCAACCAGATTTAAAGCAAGTTTTAGAATGACAACTTAATAGGTGAATATCATACACAAGAAAAATAATCATTATAGGCTCAAAAGCTCAGGTTAGGGGCTTTCAATATCAATTCATTCAATCTCAAAATTCATTACCAACTGCAACAATCAGTTGTTCATTCATGCTATGAAATCTCTAAATCCAATTGATCCATACTTAAAACTTATATACTTCTTAAAATCATTACAAAGCACCTAAACATGATTTTTTTTACTTTTATTCTCTATGTTTTTTTAGAAAAGAACAAAAACATGAAACTAATAAAATGGTCCCAAGAGTTAAAAATAACTCCTTACTCTGCAATTTTTTTTACACCCCATGCATCAAATGGTTTTTATTAACTAACTAATTTTTTTTACTATTCCTCCCTCAACCTAAATCAAATATTGTCCTTAATGTCTTATATAGCTTAGAGAATTTTTTTTAAGCACACACACACAATAAACCAAAATGCTAAAAGTAAAACCAAAAGATTAAGGAGAGTTACAACTGAACAGTAGTATCTGAATTATACTTCTGACTGCTATTTGAAGATTGCCCACCTACTTACTTGACTGATGAATCTGGGTGAGGTTCATAGGTTTGCAGTTGATCGAGTAGCTGATCAGCAGTTGGTGCAAAAATTATAGAATGGCGAGTCGCTTGGGGTATGAATCCTGTTTCCATAACATGATCAAAAAAAGACAATAGATCATCATAAAAACCATTAACATTTAACAATCCTAATGGCTTTTTGTGAAAGTTTAACTTTGCTCAATATGCAACACTAGAAATGCCATCCAACGTCTCCAAACCACCAAATAGAGCAATGAAAGCTTGAGCAGGGTAGAACATTCATCCCATTTGTTCAAACTAGCTCGAAACCTGTAATTCTTATCCTAAGGAAAATGTGTGAGCTTCCAACTCCTTCACCCTTACACCCAAACCTTTGCTTCCATTTATAGATGTAGAAATGGCCACACTTTCCCTTAGGCCCTGGATGCCTCCCCCGTATATAAAATCAATCTTTCTGGTGGCTAATATAATTCCAAGTTCTTTTGCTACAGTTACAAACTCTCCATTCTTGCCCGAATCAGTTTCACCAAAAGTGCAGATAGATTTAAATCTATATTTTTGTGTAATACCCTTTTTCTCTTTTTTTCTCTCGAACCATTTGTGTTCACAAATAGAAGAATGAATATTTACAAATGAAAAGTGCATATTTAAAGTGGAAGAGTGCATATATATTGTAATATCCTGAACTGTAATCAAGGATTAATAACTTCAAAGTGGTGTAATTAATGTTAATTAAGCACATTTGAAGTATGTGTTGTGCCATGTGATGTAAAGGTGTTTAATGATGGTTTAATAAGCATTATGATAATCAGGGGTAAAATGGTAAATTTGCCAATCGATTGGTCAGTTACCGAAGAGAAAACTCCTTAGTAATCAAGATCAATGGCTAGGATTGAAAGAGCATGTGGTGGAATCCTATGTATACAAGTCTATATGAAATCATGGTAGAAAGAAGAAGATAGTGACATGTGGCAAAAGATGGACCATGGGATTAAGTCAAAGATTCAAACATTGTTACTTCTCTCTTCTCTCTCAAAAACCGATGGTGAGCTTGGGAATGAGGAAAACTCATGATCATCCTCTTCATCATCATCTTTTCTCTCTCTTCTCCTTCATTTTTGGTGAACTAGGCAAGAAAGAGAAAGGAAGGGTTTGAAATTTATGAAGGTAAATGACTTTATATGCCTAAACACTCTTTGATATTGTTCAAGAAGTTGAGAGCTTGACTTCTATGCTTTCAGAATTTTCATTGGTGGTATTTGAAGGATTGTGAAGTTTGAGAAGTTGAGGAATCAAGGGTTTGATCTTGGCAAGTTGAGAAGGTAAGCATTGGTGACCTATTGGTATAAGTGTTATGACTTTTGGTTTAGTTTAGCAAATTCTGGATTTTTGCCCTGATTTCTTGTGGTTTTAGAAGATAAGAATTGAGTAGTATAATGTGGTGAAATAGATGTCAAATGGTGTATAGAAGTCAATGGTTTTTGTAATACCCCGAATTTTGAGACTTGAGCTTAGAGAATAAGCCTGAGATTAGTGGATTGCTAAGCCCCGGTTTAGCAAGATCCCAAATTGTGATTAGGGTTTAATGACTACAAAAGTGGACGTGGTTAGTGATTAATGAACCCTTTTAGAGAATATAAAGTGGATTGTAGTCGCTTGTGTTATGAGCAACGCCAAAACCCTGTATTTGAGTTCAATTGTGGATTAACATCCAAATTGACTTAGAATAGAGGGAGGAATTGAATGGGATATTGTGATGGAAATGGTGTCATGTTGTGGTATTTAATCATTGGAATTGATTTAAATTGGATTGGACACATTGGTTGCAAAAAATTGGAAATGCTATCCAGTGTGAATTCTGTCTGGGCAGTCTTCTCGTGTGGACGTGTTTACTAGGCAAATGGTGTCTAAAAATTATGAAACTTTCCAGTCTTATTTATCACATCTCAAAATTCAAAATGGATATATAATTTGTGCCATTTCGTTTTTGGAACTGGGAGATATGACTGTCCAAAGTTTGAGGTAAAAAATGGACTCTGTTTTGGGGCAGTGATGAAATTTGTGTAATTCTGGAATTTTGTGGTGATTTCTGGTAATGGATCATATTTTTCCAAAGAAGAGGATTTAAATACCTTTCATTTGGCTTTGAAATCACCTCATTTCAATTTTTCTAGAATTATTTATGATTTTTCAAAGATTGGGCAGAAAATCTGCCAGAAAATCTGAAAATGCCAATTTTGGGAATTATGACATCATCAAAAGGCAAGATGACATAAGCATGGAATTAAAACATCTTCTCATCATCTTCAGCTCTCATTTCCGACGTGCTGCACAGCTGAATATGGAGAGAGGAGTTGAGAGAAAAATAGAGAGAAGGAAGGAGAAATCTCGCAAGGTAAGCCGATTTCTCCGGCGATTTAGCTCCTAACGCGTATAACTCTACTCTTAAGCTTCTCTTCTATGTTCATGAAGGTTGTTGAAGCTCAGATCTTGGTTAGGAAAGTTAGGGTTTTTCAGCTATATTGGGGAAAAGCCAGAAGGAGCTTGAGGTAACTTCCAAACTCTTGTATATTGACTATTCTAGCTGCTGTGGGCAATTTAATCGGTGAAATTCCGCCGGATTGCCGTTGGTTTTAATTTATGGAAATGGGTTGTAGGGGCTGTTATGCTACCCAAATTGATACTAAATGGTAGTTGTAACCTAATGGAATAGTCAATAAAGTGGTTAGGAGTGGAAAGAAACACGTTTACGGAGCCGAAACCGAAAAACCCCAATTTTCCCCTTAAAACCCATATATTTTGGCCAGCATTGTAAATGGGTCTTAGAGTTGGATTTTAAATGATTTGATGATTCCATTGAGTTCAGGAGGGAAAATTAGGTGGGGTTACAGTTGGGCACTTTTTCGGAAAAGGCCGAGAAAGCATAATTATGGAAACGGCCATAAAACCCTAAAAGTAGGGCTGCCAAGGGCAATTTCATAATTTGACATTGAATTTGATAATTCTGAGTCTGGAAATGGATTCCTTGGATGAAAATACGTCAGGATAGCCTAGTCAAAAATTTGGGAAAACGTGCCATCGGGCCAGGTACAGCGGGGCCGGGTCGGGTCCCCAGGGGTATTTTAGTAATTTTTCAAGATAGACTCATGTAACCCCCAGAAACACTATGAAAGTGTCTAAATAGTACATTTGGCATTGTAGGATCGAATATGGAGCCCTGAGCTGATTGCACGTAGATCGAGGCACGCTTTTCGAGACCGGAAAGGGTTAAGGTAGGGGACTTACCTTACTTGCATGTATTCGATATCTTTGCTTGTGTAGTGATGTATGTGATTGCTTTACTTGATTGTGTAGAGCATATTTGAATAAATGAAGCTCTGTTTCTGTTTTCGCTGTGGCCATAGTCTTGTTGTATGAAATATTAAGCATGCAGAATTATCATTATGGGGTATGCATCTAGATAAAGCTAACATGTCATACACATAGCATCTATCATGCATGAATTATGGTATCTGTTTCCTACTGAGATTCTCTCGAATCTCACTCTCCCCTACCAACAATTTAGACAGGGCAAGTGGCTCGTGGAGGGAGCGGCTAGGACTCTTTCGAGATAAGATTGTGTAATCCCCATTTGAAGAATTGTAATGGGCAATTGTACCCTGTGTATCTTTAGCGAAGGTATGTACCCGGGATTGCCGGGATGATTAAGTTGTGCACTCTGATATTTATATGAATGTGATTTATCTTCGCGTAGTAATTGTATTCGAAATGTGAATATGAGACCATGTTTATAAATGATTTCAAAAAGTATTCGCGAAAACCCCATCATGTGATGGGTTAGTAAATGTTATTTGATTATTATTGGTCTCTATTTCATTTTAATCGCGTATTTCGGATATAATTACGGAGGGGGTTACAGTTTTGGTGTGGATTTGAAAAGAGGAAGTTTGATAAATTATGGTTTTGGTGATCTTGTGGTTTAGAGATAAGAATGTGTTGCTTGAGTAGGGAATTGGGTTGTTTTGGGTTACCAATGGGTTCTTTATGTTAAAATAAGTGTGAATGAGTTGTAGTATAAGTCTTAGGACCATTGGTAGCAAATTTGTCAATTTTGGAAAACCATATCAGTTGCTGCGATTTGGCATCTGATAGACATCACTCGAGTGAGGGAGGAACTCACTCGAGCACTTTATGGAATTCTAGAAATTTTGGTTAAGTCTTTAGGCAGAAATCGCGAGCATACTTCCTGACTTGCAAGTGAGTTATGATCCTGCTCGAGTATGCATGGGCATGCTCGAGTGAGATCTTGCCTGGAAGTGGTCTGTGCTCTCGAGCAAACACTCTTGGTGTTGCCCTTCCTGGTGCTCGAGTGCACTTAGGGTCATTGCTCGGGTGCAGTCTCTTATGCTCGAGTAAGTGTAAGAGATATTTTGAGGATTTACTCTCGGGAAAACACTTTCTGTGTTTCACTCGCTGGTGCTCAAGCACAATTGAGGGCATTACTCGAGTGAGGTGGTTGTCACTCGAGTGAGGCAGCCCAAAAATTGGTGTTTTGCATTCAAAAAATGTATCTTCTGGGTAATTTCTTCCAACCCTTTGGGGATATGTTTAGGCCTATTATAGCCACCTAAAGAGTATAAATGATAACCAATATAAAGTATTATGAAATTTGGAAACTTGGAAAAGAGATTGACCTATTGTCCCTATTTTGGTTTATAGGATTTGATATCTGCCATCCTCGTGAGCCCACTGAGCCAGTAAACGTCAGGAAGGAACGAGGTAGTGACTTTTCTTTCATACCATATGTGATGCAATGTATGTGTGTATTATCATTGATTTGTGATAAATTCGTATGCTGTGACATTGTGAATATGTGTAAGCACCGTCATTCTGATAGTCCCTGAGTAGCTAACAACAGTTCGGGTAAGGGCTGTGTGCCTTCCCGGCGGAGAAAGGGGATGAGGATGAGGTGTGATACATGTGATTATGTGGGCCAAAAGGCTATTTGTGAAGGCCGACGGGCCATTTGTGAAAGCCGAATAGCTATATGAGCTATAAGGCTATGTGTATGCACTGCCACGCCAACAGTCCCTGAGTAGCTAACAACGGTTCAGGTTAGGACGGTGTGTCTTCCCGGCGGAGAAAGGGGATGAGGGTGGAGTGTGATTTGTGCTGCTGCTGCTGCTGTTGTATGATGATTTGCTTACATGCTGTGTGCTTATATATGGTATACATGTTTTGTTACTACTGGGATTCTTTTGAATCTCACTCTTTCCTTAAACTAACCTTTCAAACAGGGCTAGTAGCTCCAAGGAGAAGCGCACGACTCGGAGTGGTTAGAATCCTGTAGGGACATTTCCTTTTGGGATACGTTGGTTAATCATGTTGGACAGATATCTTGTAAACTATTTTTGGGTTGTAATTAGTGGTTGAGCATAGTTGTGTAATCCCCTATATGGGAATTGTAAACCTTGAAGTGAATGATTGGAACCCAGGGATTGCCGAGATGGCTATTAAATATTTTGATATGAGTGAATGTAAATTAACTACACAGGTGATTATATTCGATAATTGAATTTGAGACCGAAAAAGGAAAGAAGTTTTGAAAATTTTGTAAAGTCCCTACTCCTGAGTGCGTGTTTTAATGAGTTTTGAACTATCCGACGGTCTCTAACCCCTTTTTACTATGCGTTATCGAATCTTAATTACGCTAATTAAGGCAAGGGGTTACATATATAATACTAAAATAGTGACAATAAGATCATGCAAGTCATGCATTTTTCAAAGACATTTGAAAAAATTTCCGACACAGATGACCAATGGGTCATTACGTAGAGAAATTAAACAAAAAGAGGAAAGAAAGTCAAAAGTTACTGAAAAAGATAAAACAGATTAGACAAAAGCTGCTAAAAAAAATAAGATAGATTAGACAAAAGCATGATTATGTATAGTAGTTGTGATTTTGGCTCACATCTTCCTTTGGTTTTATGTCCAGTAACGATTTAAACGACTTCTATGAATCGAGGATTTGTTTCCCATCCAGTTTTCTTATAAATTGGCAAATGGGGTCCTTTAACGTCAGATTCCCAAGACAATAACACTCTTTTTCTCTGTTCATTATGTCTACTAAATCAAGAAGAATCCGATGAACATTACCACTCGGATGTGTCTCAAGAGTTTGAATGATATCATCCAGTTACTCCTTACTCAATCCATCCTTTATAAATTTAATTTTATCTTCTCGATTTATAGAAACCATACCTTTGCTCCTACAGCGCTGATCACATGTCCACCTTGCACATTTATTGCAGACATTCATTCTTTTAGCTCTTCTCTTTTTAGAGTAAGAACTTCTTCCCATTCCTGGCATAGGTTTAACAAATGATTTATGAATTTCACTTGCTAAATATACCTTAGCTTCAATGATCCAGTGTACATCCACAGGAAGGCCAAAACGCTTGAATATCTTCTTCCTTTCAAGTCAACTGTTATAGATCTTCCTGAGCACATCTTTGGGAAGAGTAGGGAACCTGTTCTTAAGTTTTGCAAGAGATTCTTCCATAGAAACTTAAAATGAAACTGGTGAAAACCAAAATGCTGATTCTTCCTGGTATCATATCATCCTCCTTCAGTTTTTGTACTTCGTCTTTCTATTTTCTTCTCTACTTTCTTTCTTTTCTCCATCATCCTTCTTTTTAATTACAGGATCTTTCAATTTTTTCTCACTTCTTAGTGCAACGTGTTAGAGCAAGCGTTTCACCCAAGAGGGGGTGAATTAGGTGATACTAAAATTTAGTTGCAAATATAAAAACTTGACGGTGAATATAAAGCAATAGAGAGTAAGGAGAAATATCATCGAAGTGTACACCGAGAGTTATACTAGTTCGGCCACAACCACTTTGACCTACGTCCAGTCCTCAAAGCTTCTCTGAGAGTTTTACTATAACTTCTAAGATTCAGTGGGTTCTTGGCACCTCAGTACAAGCAAGTTCCTTCGCCTGGACACTTGCTCCCCCTTACAAGTTGTAAACCAATCCCAACTCAAGGTTCCACAACCTTAAGTTATCTCAATAACAAATATTGAGTTTGAATGAAATATCTCTCTCACAGAGTGAATAAGAATCACTGAAGCATAGAATTACAAGTATAATGTAAACCAGAGTAATGAACTTGATAATGCCTTCGTGTGTGTTCTCTTGTTCTTCTTCTCTGTTTGGATGTTCCCATATATATAGGTGTATTGGTAATGACCGTTGGAGCATTTTCTTCTAGTCCGTTAGAGAGTACGCAGCCACTGTTGACTTTTCCAGTATTTGAAAAATATCTGTTTGCGGTAGGTGGCGGTAGGTGACATTTGAACGTTGCTTTTGACTTTCCTTATTTGGTAAGATCTCTTCATTGTTTATCTGTGGATATGCTAAGAATACTAATACAATGAAAGGTTAATCATATAGGAAACAAATCAATGAATGTTGAAATGAATTCTCAAAATCTGAACTTGCATACTCGAGTAGTTACTTGAGTATTCATTAAAGTTTACTTGAGTACATACTTAAGTATCATCGAGAAAACTTTGATAAACTGTAAGTCAATAAGCAAACATAACATTACTCGGGTAGTGCATGAAGTAAACAAAATTTCAAACCTTTGGAAATACTTGTTTACTCGGGTACTTACTCAGGTATGCCTCCCTTTTCTTCATAGGTTACTCGAGTATCAACTCGAGTAAACCTTCAAATAATACTTTAGGTTACTTGATGCTTCACTCCAGTAATGTTGGTAGGATTTCAAGGCTGAGAGCACTTCAAGTTTGATTACCTTGTTACTTGAGTAAACATAAATTTTCTGCATAGCTTACTCGGGTAGTGACTTGAAGTTTTTCTTCTAAGTAATTCTGCATACTCGAGTAGTAACTTAAAGTAAAGGGTGAGAAAAACATTTCATGTTATTCGAGTAATACCTTCAGGTTTTGCTTACCACAGTGAGTTACTCTAGTAGATCCTCGAGTAACATTGGCAGGGTTGAAATGCCGAGAGCAACACATTTCCTGAAACAGAGTAACTCGAGTACAGAATCGAGTATCATTGGCAGGGATGAAAATGCCGAGAGTAACTGGAAGTCTTTGACATGGTTACTCAAGTAACGTTGGCAGGCCGAGAGCAACTCCAAGTAAATTACCTGGTTACTCGAGTAGCTACTCGAGTAACGTTGGCAGGCCGAGAGCAACTAGAAAACATCTACCTTATTACTCGAGTGCTTACTCGAGTAACGTTGGCAGGTTACTTGAAGGTTGACCTGGTTACTTCAAGTTTCTGTCTCATTACTCGAGTAGCTATTCGAGTAACCCTTTAGAAAATTTGCCAACAATGAAGTTTCTCAACTTTTTCTCTTGGCCTTTCTTCATTACTCCAATGCTTACTTCAAGTGATGATTTTCCCTATTTTTACTTTGTTCAAACTTATTTTTTTATCAAATCTTTTTCATGCCATTCTTTGTTATCATCAAAACATGAGATCTAACATTCTCCCCCTTTTTGATGATGACAAAACTTGGTGATTTTGAACAAGATTTTTGAAAGTAAATTATCAAATAAACACTTCTTGAACTCTCAATGATTGTTTTGAAAAAATTTGTTAAGTGTAAATTCAAAGTGTTTTTGAAGTCATAACATACACCTTGCATACATAACAAACTTATTAGTCCCACAATGTATTATAATTTAAAAGCTAAAATAGACTTAAAATAAATTCATAACTTAAGTAAACTTGCATTAAACTTAAAGTTACATTGCAAATGAAAACGTTATAAGTTAAAAAGGCTCCCTAAATCCCATAAACACCCATATACCCAAAAAGAAACAGAAACTTCCACAAAATCACTCTCAAGTCTTCTCCCCCTTTTTGTCTTCATCATTCAAGAGGAGGATTGGAAGGCTTGACCATGGAGATAGGCTTCACTGGAAGAACCAAAGAACCATCTGAACTAGAAGAATCAAAAGAATTAGAAGATTCTGGTTCAGGAAGATTTAGTGGAGGGATATGGATGTCATCTCTGGGAGGAAAAGGAGAAGGCTGGTAGATGATCATAGTGGTGGTCTCAACCTCTGGAGTATGATGATCAGAGGATGAGGGAGATATCTCCTCGGTATGAGTAGGAGAAGGAATGGGTGTAGGAGTAGATTGGGGCTGAGCTCTGGGCGGTGAATCCTCAATAACAATATGGATGGTCTCATTGGTTTCAGGGTTATCCACTAAGCATAGGATATCTTCAGGTTTTGGCTCAGGTGGACTAGAGACTGGAGGAATAAGTGGCTCAACCTTAGAATGATGAAAGTCAGATGGGATGTTCTCTGGAGGTGGTGGTACATGCTCTGGGGATGGTATATGCTCTGGAGATGGTATATGCTCTGGAGATGAAGAAGTCTCATGTGCAGAGGATAATGGATCGGCAGAAGGTCCGGGACCCAAAGAATCCAATCATGCTAAAATCAATTTCAAGGTCTCACCCTGGGCACATTGCTCAGCTAGCAACTCTTCATGCCTCTTATCCATCTTCTCTACCAACTCAGCCATCTTTCCATTCATGTGAGTTATCAACTCAGCATTTGTGTTGGCAATGTCCACATGGAATCCTCTGAGCATATTTTCCATGAAGTGCTGAAGTGTGGCATTGAGGAAAGAGGGTGATGATGTAGTGGCAGTGGAGCCGAAGACTGAGTGTCATCCATCTTGCTAGTCTCAGTCTCAGTCTTCTTCTTCTTCTTAGATCCAGATTCCAGAGGACCCTTAAGAGGAATATCAATATTGAGCTTGCTAATTTGATTTCTCCCAACCGGAGTCAATCTCTCAATATGCTCTTTGCTCTCCAGATACCATATCTTATTTTCCTTCAGAATGAGTGAGACAATCTGAGGATATGGTATAGGTGTGGTAGCTTTCCCATCTACTCTGTACCTCTTCATCTCAGAAAATATGTACTCCCCCAAATCTTTATGTTCCTTTAAGAGTATGGAAGCAAACCATCTAAAGTCCCTATCAGAGAAGTGGGTATAATTGTTGGCCTTGTTCACAAGGGATCTAGAGTAGATATACCATAGAACCCTGTGATGATCACACATATCACTAGGTTTGAAATTTAAAGGGCCTACAAGCTCACCAGGTTTAAAGACAGAGAAAATTTGGTTTGAGTCAAGTTTGGAGTAAATGTTATCTGGAGGGTTCTCTATTCCTAACCACAGATTGAGCATAGAAGGTGAGATGAGAATCTTTTGGCCTCTAAAAGTAGTAGTCATCTCTTCCTCTGCTGAGTTTCTATTGGGCTCATCAAGAATTTCAAGATTACAGTAAAAGTGTGTGACTACTTTGGTGCAAAAAGGAAGTCTAATAGAAAGCCAAGGCATAAATGGTTCTAGAAAGGGACTAAGATCATGCTTCAATACCTCCTGAAGTACTTTGAGGTCCACATAGTGTGTCTTGCATACTTTTCTCCTGAAGAATTGAGTGAGGTATTATTAGGACTCCTCTAGCTTGTTGACATTAAACCCCTTTAGAGGTTTGGTGATCTCCTCTTCTGGCAGTTCTGATTTCTTTGAAGACTGCCCCTTCTCAAGCTGATCTAGAATGCCAGCCATTGCCTTAGCCACATTCACATCATATTTGGGCTTTTTAGGGGGTTTTGGTGTGAAAGAGGGAGTTGAGGAATCAGAAGGTGGAGGAGAGGGAGACTTGGCACTTTTGCCTCTCCCAGTAGAGGTGCTCTTCTTGGATTGAGCCCTTGTAACTACTGGCTCTTTGATAACAACACCTTTCGGTTTCGGTTGAGGTTGAGGTTTGGGTTGGACTTTGGCTTTGGATCTAGGATTAAGTTTTCTTCTCTTTCTGGGAGGAGAAGAAAGAGGGTCAGAGAGTTGTGGGGATCCAGAAAAATCTGTGGGAGTAAGGTTTTTGGTTCTAACCATCTTGAACCAGTGAAAGTTGAAAAACTCAGAAAATAGGGTAAGAAAAACGTGATATAGGGCACAGTGAATCTGAGCAGAATAGGAAGTTTCTGGGGTTGAAATTTGATGGGTTTTGACGGAAATCAAGTAAGAAAGTGATTGTGAAAATTTTTGTAGAAATGACCGAGTTTGCGACAGATAAAGACCTAGAACCTGACGTTACTCGAGGCCTTACTCGAGTAAATATCATCTTTACTCGAGTCCATACTCGAGTGATCATACAGAAAATTTTCAAAATAATTTATTTAAATTGCGTACTTGGCATGAATAATATTGTAATTATCCATGTATGTTCCCTCGATCATTTTGTAACCAATTTAGAGCAGATTTGAGCCGTTTTTCATCAAATTGGTGATCTGGACTTGCAGTTACTCGAGTCCTTACTTGAGTAATCTTCAAGTTTACTCGAGGCTCGCCTCAGGTAACCTTTCATTTTCAGTTTGGACTGTTCAGTTCTCACCAATGAACCGTTTGATTCAAATTCCAAGAAACTTGATACGTTACTTCCAGTTTTGGAAGACCATTACACGAGTAGTTACTCAAGTAAAGTGCTCTTTTACTTCAAGTTGTTCCTCGGGTAATGCTTCACTGTCAGTCATTACTTGAAGTTGATACTCTAGTAAAGGTGTCCTCTGATAACCTCTGTTTTAATTTCTCAAAACAGAGTTTCAATCTTCCTGCAAAACAAGTTTCTACATACTCCGATGCTTAAATTAGTAATCATCAAAACATTATCAAATGACTTCATCTAATATTATGAGAAACTGAAATAACTTACAAATCATTGGGATTTACCATTCCCAATTCTCTTCTAATGTATAGAAATTGATCTTTTGCAAGGGGTTTCGTAAAGATATCAGCTAGTTGAAGATGAGTAGGGATGAATATCACTTTCACATCTTTCTTTTGGACATGATCTCTGATGAAGTGATGTCTGACATCGATATGCTTGGTTCTAGAATGTTGAACTGGATTCTTTGCCAAGCTTATTATACTGGTATTGTCACAATAGATTGGTATTTCTTTGAGATAAATACCAAGATCTTGTAGTTGTTGTTTTAACCATATCACTTGTGCACAACAACTTGAGACTGCAACGTATTCGGCTTCCGTTGACGAAAGAGACACTGTATTTTGTTTCTTGCTGAACCATGAGACAAGAGATCCTCCAAGAAATTGTCCTTGTCCACTGGTGCTCTTTCTGTCTGTCTTGTATCCTCCATGATCAGAATCTGAATATGCAACTAGATATTCACTTCTTCCTTTGGGATACCATAGACCCAATTCTGGTGTGTCAGCAAGGTATCTAAAGATTCGTTTGACAGTTTCAGCATGTGATTCCTTTGGTGCTGATTGATATCTTGTACATATACCAACACTAAATTGGATGTCCGGTCTGCTTGCCGTGAGATAGAGTAATGATCCAATCATTCCTCTATATTTTGTGATGTTGTAGTCTTTCCCTTTGACATCAACATCAAGCAACGTAGTTGAGCTCATAGGTGTGTCAGTTCCATTTGCTTCATCCATTCCATACTTCTTCAATAACTCTTTTAAATACTTTGTTTGAGAGATGAAGATTCCATTCTTTTGTTTGTTTGATTTGCAAACCAAGAAAGAAATTCAATTCTCCCATCATTGACATCTCAAACTCTCCCTGCATTATCTCAGAAAATTACTTGCACAAAGATTCATTAGTAGCACTGAAAACAATATCATCAACATATATTTGAACAATTAAAATATCATCACGTTTTTGTTTTATAAAAAGTGTTGTGTCAACTTTTCCCCGTACAAAACCTTGATCAATAAGAAATTTACTGAGCCTTTCGTACTATGCTCTAGGAGCTTGTTTTAAACCATATAAAGCCTTTTTGAGTTTGAAAATATGGTCAGGTTTAGTTACATCGTCAAAACCTGGAGGTTGTTTTACATATACTTCTTCCATAATGTAACCATTTAGAAATGCACTTTTTACATCCATTTGATAGAGTTTGAATCCTTTGATGCATGCAAAGGCTAATAGTACGCGTATAGCTTCCAATCTAGCCACTGGAGCATACATTTCCTCATAATCAATCCCTTCTTCCTGATTATAGCCTTTGGCCACCAATCTTACATTGTTTCTGACAATAATTGCGGATTCATCGAGTTTGTTCTTGAATACCCATTTAGTACCAATGATCGGATGATCCTTGGGTCGGAGTACCAAGTCCCAAACTTGATTTCTTTCAAATTGATTTAATTCTTCTTGCATTGCTATAACCCAATCATTGTCTGATAGGGCTTCATCAATGTTAGAAGGTTCAATCTCAGAAATGAATGCAGAAAAATTTACTTCATTGAAAATTTTATTTCTAGTTTTGATCCCTTCATTCACATCTCCTATGACTTGATCTAAGGGATGACTTTTATTGTATTTCCAGGCTCTAGGTTGTCCTAGTGTTTGTTCTTCTTCCTTGGTTTCATCAACCTCTGGAATAAGAGATTTAGAAATAGATTGACCATTTTCTTGATTTGAAACAACTTCCTGTTCTTCATCAATGGTTTTGTCAGAGGATTCAAATTCATCAAATACAATATGAATTGATTCTTCAACAACACATGTTCTTTTATTAAAAACTCTATATGCTTTACTTTGGTTAAAATATCCTAGGAAAATTCCTTCATCAGTTTTAGAATCAAATTTTCCTAAGTTATCTTTACCATTATTATGAATGAAACACTTACAACTGAAGATGTGTAGATGAGCAATGTTTGGCTTCCTTCCTTTGTACAGCTCGTATGGTGTCTTTCCAAGTTTTGTTCTAATATATGCTCTATTTGAAATATAGCATGCTGTACTCATAGCGTCAGCCCAGAACACTTGAGACACGTTCTTTTCATTCAATATTGCTCTCGCCATTTCAGTGAGTACTCTATTCTTGCGTTCCACGACTCCATTTTGTTGAGGCGTCCTTGGAGCAGAGAAATTGTGATCAATGCCATTAGTATCACAATATTCTTCAAAGGCTTGATTTTCAAATTCTCCACCATGATCAGTCATAATACCTGCAATGGACATACCTTTCTCATTTTGCACTTTCTTGGCAAAAACAATAAATTCTTCAAAGGTTTCATCTTTTGATGATAGAAAAATAACCCATGTAAATCTGGAGAAATTATCAACAATGACCAATGAATATAAGTTGCCACCAAGACTCTTTATTCTTGCTGGGCCAACTAAATCCATATGCAATAATTGTAGTGGTCTATATGTTGAAATCTCATTTTTCAATTTGAAAGATGATTTAATTTGTTTACCCTTTTGACATGCGTCACAAATCAAGTCATTTTTAAAATTTACTTTGGGTAATTCAAGAACTAAATCCTTTTTGAGTAGTTTGTCTAATTGATGCATATTGACATGAGCCAATCTCTTATGCCATAACCAACTTTCATCGGCAGTACTCAGAAAACAATTTTCAGATTCATTTATACTAATATCTAGAGTATAGCAGTTACTTTCCCTTTTTGCTCTGAGTTTAGCCTTGATATTCTTCTTATCAAGTAGTAAGTCTTTCTTGTTGACAATCAAACATTCCTCTAAATCAAATATTATCCAGTTGTCTTTATCTGCACTTTGACTTATACTCAGCAAATTGTGACACAAGCCTTCAACATAATATATATCTTTGACTTATATTCCTTTGTCATTTTTTTTTCACCAATTCCTGTTATCTTTCCAGATTGATTTCCTCCAAATTTTACCTTTCCTCCTTCCTTAGGTTGCAATGTGGTAAAACTTTTGAAATCTCCGGTCATATGTCTAGAGCATCCACTGTCTATGTACCACTTGTTATTTTTGGATGCTTTAAGACATATCTGCAATCAAATGACTAAGTCTTAGGTACCCACATTTGTTTGGGTCCTTTTGGGTTAGTACAAATAATTTTCTGAACATATGAGCCTTTAGGTACCCATTTGTAGGTTCCTATATTTCCTTTCTTCTTATGAATGCATGAAGAAGTATAATGACCTTTTCTATTACAGTAATTACAAAAAGCAAAAGGATTCGATGTATGTACAGAATGCTGAAAATAATTCAAATATGACTTACCTCCTGCTTTCTTTCTACCTTTCCTTTTATCTAATTTTGGATCATATCCAATTCCGGATCGGTCATTTACAAATCGTTGAGCTTTTAAAATAACATTTAGCATCTCACTTCCTTGTGTAAATTTTTCAAGATTTTTTGTAAGATCAGTGTTTTTCTTTTTCAAAGAAGAACACTTTTCACAATTCTTTTCTGAACTTGCTTTAAGTTCAATTTCAAGAGCTTTATTTTTCTTTTTGAAAACAATTAATTCTTTAACTACTTTGATGAATTCAGAATGTAAAGCATTATATTCAGAGAGTAATTCATCATAAGTAGGATCAGAATCATTTACTTCTTCTTCTGTTTCTTCTTGAGCAACAAGACATATATTGGCTACTTCTTCCTCATCACTTTCTTCGTCAGAGGAGCTATCACCCCATATAGCAGATACGAAGGCCTTCTTTTTGTTGAAGAATTTGCCTTTTCTCTTTTCTTTGCTCTTTTGATTTAGCTCTGGACATTCTGATTTGATATGCCCTGATTTTCCACATTCGTAGCAAATGATATGATCTTTGCTGCTAGTTCCTCCTTTCTGAAAGTGTTTGAATCCTTGACCTTTCTTGTAAAACTTTCTAAATCGTTTTATGATTAGGCCCATTTCATCATCGTCAAATTCCTCATCCTCATCTTGATTCTCTTCTTTTGCTTTTAGTGCTAGACCTTTCTTTTTCTTGTCACCAATGTCATCTAGTTCCCGTTTGAACTTTAGTTTGCTTTCATATTCAAAAAGACTTCCAAATAGAGAAGCAACTGATCTTATTGATTCTCCTTTTGCTTCTTCTATCGCAATGATTTTGGGCTCCCACTCTTTAAAAAGAATATTCAAAATCTTTTGTACTTGGATATGCTGATCATAAACTTTCCCAAGTGCTACAAGTTGATTAACAAGATGAGTATATCTAAGTTCAAATTCAGATATTGATTCACCTGATTTCATTCAAAGTAGATCGAATTCAGTGACCAAGGTGTTGATCCGATTCTCCTTTATTCCCGAAGTTCCTTTAAGAGCTATTTCCAGAGCTTCCCACATTTCCTTTGCTGTTGGAAGTGTGCAAATTGTGAAATATTCACTTTGACTCAAGGCACTTTGTAACATCAGAATTGCCTTGCTGTTGAGAGTGATAAGTTTCTTGTCATTCTCATCATATTCCGCTGGTGTCTTGGGAATTTTCTGAGAATCTACAATCTTTGTAGGTTGATAGTTTCCACTCTCAATCACATCCCATAGCCTATATTCAGTAGCCATCACGAATACTCTGAACTTTGCTTTCCAGAAAGAAAAGTGTTCGCCACTAAAACCTGGAGATCTAGTGATGGATGCTCTGTCGGGAAGAATTCCTTCACCCATGCTTGCCATTGGATCCTTCTTAGGTTGTTATACCTTAACAAGAAGACCTACGCTCTGATACTAAATGTTAGAGCAAGCGTTTCACCCAAGAGGGGGGGTGAATTGGGTGATACTAAAATTTCGTTGCAAATATAAAAAATTGACGGTGAATATAAAGCAATAGAGAGTAAGGAGAAATATCATCGAAGTGTACACCGAGAGTTATATTGGTTCGGCCACAACCACTTTGACCTACGTCTAGTCCTCAGAGCTTCTCTGAGAGTTTCACTATAACTTCCAAGATTCAGTGGGTTCTTGGCACCTCAATACAAGCAAGTTCCTTCACCTGGACACTCGTTCCCCCTTACAAGTTGTAAACCAATCCCAACTCAAGGTTCCACAACCTTAAGTTATCTCAATAACAAATATTGAGTTTGAATGAAATATCACTCTCACAGATTGAATAAGAATCACTAAAGCATAGAATTACAAGTATAATGTAAAACAGAGTAATGAACTTGATAATGCGTTCGTGTGTGTTCTCTTGTTCTTCTTCTCTGTTTGGATGTTCCCATATATATAGGTGTGTTGGTAATGACTGTTGGAACATTTTCTTCTCGTCCATTAGAGAGTACACAGCCACTGTTGACTTTTCCAGTATTTGAAATTTATCTGTTTGCAGTAGGTGGCGGTAGGTGACATTTGAACGTTGCTTTTGACTTTCCTTATTTGGTAAGATCTCTTCATTGTTTATATGTGGATATGCTAAGAATACTAATGCAATGAAAGGTTAATCATATAGGAAACAAATCAATGAATGTTGGAATGAATTCTCAAAATCTAAACTTGCATACTCGGGTAGTTACTCGAGTATTCATTAAAGTTTACTCGAGTACATACTCGAGTATCATCGGGAAAAGTTTGATAAACTGCAAGTCAATAGCAAACATAACATTACTCGGGTAGTGCATGAAGTAAACAAAATTTCAAACCTTTGGAAATACTTGTTTACTCGGGTACTTACTCAGGTATGCCTCCTTTTTCTTCATAGGTTACTCGAGTAAACCTTCAAATAATATATTAGGTTACTCGATGCTTCACTCCAGTAATGTTGGCAGGATTTTAAGACTGAGAGCACTTCAAGTTTGATTACCTTGTTACTCGAGTAAACATAAATTTTCTGTATAGCTTACTCGGGTAGTGACTTGAAGTTCTCTTCCAACTAACTCTGCATACTCGAGTAGTAACTTGAAGTTTTTCTTCTAAGTAATTCTGCATACTCGAGTAGTAACTTAAAGTGAAGGGTGAGAAAAACATTTCATGTTATTTGAGTAATACCTTCAGTTTTTGCTTACCACAGTGAGTTACTCGAGTAGCTCCTTGAGTAACATTGGCAGGGTTGAAAATGCCGAGAGCAACATATTTCCTGAAACAGAGTAACTCGAGTACAGAATCAAGTATCATTGGCAGGGATGAAAATGCCGAGAGTAACTGGAAGTCTTTGACATGGTTACTCGAGTACTTACTCGAGTAACGTTGGCAGGCCGAGAGCAACTCCAAGTGAATTACCTGGTTACTCGAGTAGCTACTCGAGTAACGTTGGCAGGCCGAGAGCAACTAGAAAACATTTACCTTATTACTCGAGTGCTTACTCGAGTAACGTTGGCAGGTTACTTAAAGGTTGACCTGGTTACTTCAAGTTTCTGTTTCATTACTCGAGTAGCTACTCGAGTAACCCTTTAGAAAATTTGCCAACAATGAAGTTTCTCAGTCTTTTCTCTTGGCCTTTCTTCATTACTCCAATACTTACTTTAAGTGATGATTTTCCCTGTTTTTACTTTGTTCAAACTTATTTGTTTATCAAATCTTTTTCATGCCATTCTTTGTTATCATCAAAACATGATATCTAACACAACGGACTTTACATGTTCTCTTGGGTTTCTTTCAGTGTCACTGGGTAGAGTTCCTGGTTGCCTAGAGTTCACCATATTTGTAATTTGGCCCATTTGAATCTCCAAGTTCTTTATTGAGGCTTCGTGGCTTTTGAGTGTTGCCTCAGTCTTAGTCATGAATTGAGATATATTTATGGCTAGTTGAGCTAGTGCAACTTCCAAATTCACTTTCTTTTGTGATGGATTTACTGGTTGAAGAGCTTGTTGCATGTAATTTCCTTGCAGCTTGAATACATTTTGATTATTCCTCTAACTAAAGTTTAGATGATTTCACCAACCTGGATTGTAAGTGTTTGAGAATAGATCATTTCTTTGATTTTTGACATAATGAGCTTGCTCCGGCATGAATGAGTGTCCTTCTTGACATTACATGCTCACATAAGGTCCTTCATATCTATCACATGCTTCAGTAGGAGTACTAATTGCTTGGTTTGCCAAAGAGCATACTTGCTTGGATATAGATGCAACTTGAGAAGACAAAGTTGTAAGAACATCCAGCTTGTGCACTCTAAGTGCTTTCATTGAAATATTATGCCCAGAAGGCCATTGGTATGCATTGGAGGCCATCTCCTCAAGTAGATTGCAAGCATCATCTATATTTTTTCCCATTAAAGATCCTCTAGCTACAGTATCTACAAGAATTTTGGAGATGTGCGTCATCCCACTATAGAAAGTTTGCAGTTGCTACCAATTTGGTAACCCATGATGAGGATATCTCCTTAGCAACTCCTTGGATATTTCCTATGCTTCATAGAGACTTTCTTGTTCATGCTGGGTGAGTGAGCCAATTTCATTCCTCAATTTAGCAGTTTTTGCTTAAGGAAAGTATTTTTTCAAAAATTTTTGTGCCATGATCTCCCATGTAGTTATGCTTCCCACTGGTGGCAATTGTAACAAGCTCTTAGCCTTATCCCTGAATGAGAAAGGGAAAAGTCTAAGTCTAATGGCATCATCAGTAACACATTATGCTTGAATGTGTCGCAGATTTCTAGGAAGTTGGCTATATGTGCATTAGGTTCTTCTGTTAGTAAACCATCGAACTGATTTGCTTGCATCATCTGGATAATTAGAGGCTTGATTTCAAAGCTGTTAGCTACTACTAGTGGTCTTCTGATTCCAGAATTTATCCCCATGACTATTGGTGTTGTATAGTCATGGAGTGTTTTGGATCTGGAACTTCTTCTACCAAAGTTGCCATTGGATCGCTTAGGATTAAAGTAGACTGCTTTCAAACTCTTCTATTTCTTTGACAAGTTTTCTCAATCTCATAATCAAAAGGTTGTAATTCAGTCTCCTTCGATCCGATCATACACTAAGCAAAAGTCTGAAAAGAAACACAAAACACAAAAAAGAAAAACAAATGTAATATGGAGACCAAATTAGTATTAAAATTACTTGGTATTGATATTAATGACTGATACGAGTTCAGATGATCAATTAAATAGTGCAAGTGTACACTGTCGTAATCAAGTAATATAGAAGTAAGTAGAGTATCGTTCCCACGAGGATTGAGCACTAAGTACCAAAATGGATAATTTTAATTCTATTTAGTCGATCGATTAGATTGAGAGTACAAAATAAAAGAAAAATAATTAAATGTGAATGCAGGTGATATGAAAGCAAATATGAGAAAAAAGCCCCAGGGATTAGATTTCACTTCACAAATTCCGGATTGAATCACTTATTTATTCTAGCCCAATTTATTCCACATCATTAATAGTCGAGTTTCCCTAATTTAATTACTAGCCTCTTCCAAGGTCAAGCAACTCTATAATCAATTGCTAATCCAATATATTCCTATATGAATTTAAGCAATTAATCATGCCTTAAGATTTATGGAACTCAGTAAGACTACACAACTCATATGAATATATTCCTATTTCATATGCAAGTCATGGTTTTAATTATAGGGTCTACACACATGTATCTCCTTCCGGTCTCAACATGTATATTGAAATCATTTAAAAGATGGCCAATCAATCAAAAGCATTAAGAATAATAATTAAAACTCAATCATGGAGGAGAAATTCAAACTAGATTTAATAAGTTAAGATTCAATCCGTCATTAGTAAGCTACATCATCACCCTAGGAAAATGAAAGTTTAGCACATGATGAAATTAAAAACAAAACCAAAATAAATTGACATTATATAAAACTAGAATGAAATCCTCAGAAATACTGCATAAACTTGAATATTAAATTCTCAAACATAAATATACAACCAAAAGATGAATGAAAGATGAAGAAATCTAGCCGTCCATTTAGGAGGTAAAACCTTCCATGTAGGCGGTATGCAAAATAAAATCCTAAGCCTTCCAAGATAGAGGCATGAAGAAATCTATCCGTCCATTGAGGAGGTAAAACCTTCCATGTAGGCGGCATGCAAAAAGTAATACAATCCTAAGCCTTCCAAGATGGAGGCATGCAATACATGAAATTAAATCTAAGAAACAACACAAAGAACTCAGAAATGATAGAGAAAGATCTCTCCCGGTCAGAGAAGGACCTCTCCCGGTCAGAGAAGGGCCTCTGCTTCTCTTCCTCTCCTCCTCCTTTGAGCTTGGCATTGATCTCTATTTATAGGGGAAAAAAACGTGTGCTACAGTACTGCTACAGTGATCTGGCGGGTGCTACAGTGCCCTGGCGGTTGCTACAGTACCGTTGACCTGCTACAGTTCCTGATGGCTGCTACAGTGCTGTTGACCTGCTACAGTTCCCGATGGCTGCTACAGTGCCATTGACTGCTACAGTACTTTTATTTTTTTATTTTTATTTTTTTTTATTTTTAAATGCTGTTTATTCCAAAAACAATATTTATATATCAATCACACCCAAATTTATTATATTAAACACAAATATCGTCCATAAAATCATCATATAAAGGAAAATAAATATGCAAATATTTTACTTATCAAATTCCCCCACACTTGACTCTTGGACGTCCTCGGACAAGAAGTAAATAATAAGTGCTTCCAACAAAATCAGAAGTGTCAAGTCATAAGTAAGAACACAATTGAAAAATAAAGAAATCATAGTATTAATGAATCAATGAAAATATAAGCTGGTAACTTTAATTGAAAATGAATAAACTGAGTTCGTACTTGTAGCTCACTCTCTCAATCTCTCAAGTGTTCAAGGGTAAGTGTTTCGCTCAAATTCAACCGAAAAAATCGCACTACCATAGGCTTGCTAAAAATCTCAATCTCCACTACCTAATTCACATGCGTAATTCAAATCAAAAGGACTTATTAAGGGTTGTAATGGGGTTAAGGTAAAGGAATGTAAAGTATGATATGAAAGGCTAAAGAAATAGAACAATTGAAAAATGGGCTACTTATAAATTTATCTCATCACAACAGCCCACAATTCAAGCACTTAACATTTTTTTTCTCTTTTTTTTTTCTTTTTTTTTCATAATTTTTTTTTCATTTTTTTTGAATTGCAACTATAAAGTTGATGATAGATACACCCCCACACTTTGTCAAAAGCCCATTTCACAAAAATTTCAAATGCTCCACTAATCTTTCAAATAAGGTAAAAGCACTTGATATACCATTAAAGCATGTTACTGGGTTGAAAACAAAGAAATAGTCAATTAGGCTCAAAGGGGCTTATCAACGGTATAATTGCAAGGTTGGCTATTTGGCTCTGGCAAAAGAAAATGAATGCCTTTATCATTTTTGAATGAGCATGTGAGATGTAATTTCAACCAGATTTAAAGCAAGTTCTAGAGTGACAACTTAATAGGTGAATATCTCACACAAGAGAAATAATCATTATAGGCTCAGAAGCTCAGGGCTAGGAATTTTTAAACTCAGTTCATTCAATCTCAAAATTCATCACCAATTGCAACAATCAGTTGTTCATTTATGCTATAAAATCTCTAAATTCAATTGATCCATACTTAAAACTTATATACTTCTTAAGATCATTACAAAGCACTTGAAAAAGTTTTTTTTTTTTTTTGAAAAAGATAAAAAAAATCATGCAACTAATGAAATGCGTCTCAGGAGTTAAGAATAACTCCTTACTCTGCCATCTTTTTCCACACCCCATGCATCTAATGGTTTTACTAACTAACAAAAGAAAAACAAATTTTTTTTTCTCCTCCCCCAACCTAAATCAGACATTGTCCCCAATGTCTTCTAGAACTTAGAGGTGTTTTTTTTAACATAAACACACAATAAAGTAAAACCAAGAGATTAAGGAAAGTTACAATCTAAGAGAGGTATCTGGGTTCTGCTTCTGACTGCTATCTGAAGATGGCCCACCTATTTGCTTGACGAGCAGATCTGGTTTAGGTTCATAGGTTTGCATTTGATCGAGCAGCTGATCAGCAGTTGGTGCAGCAATTATGGAGTGGCGAGTCGCTTGGGGTATGAATCCTGTTTCCACAGCATGATCAAGAAAAGATAACAGATTATCATAAAAACCATTAACATTTAACAATCCTAATGGCTTTTTGTGATAGTTTAACTTAGCCCAATATGCAACACTAGAAATGCCATCCAATGTCTCCAAACCACCGGGTAGAGCAATAAAAGCTTGAGCATGGTGGAACATTACTCCCATCTGTTCAGGCAAGCTTGAAACCTGTAACTCTTGTCCTAAGGAAAAAGTATGATCTTGCAACTCCTTCACCCTTACACTTAAACCCTTGCTTCCATTCATGGATGCAGAAACGGCCACACTTCCCTTTAGGCCCTGGATGCCTCCCCCGTACACAAAGTTGATTTTTCTGGCAGCTAATGCAGTTCCAAGTTTATTTGCTGCTGTTATAAACTCTCCTTTCTTGCCCAAATCAGTTTCACCAAAAATGCAAATAGATGTAAATCTACATTTTTGTGAAATATCCTTTTTCTCTTTGTTTCTCTCGGACCATGTACGCTTACAAGAGAAAGAATTCATTTTTACAAATGGAAGTGTGCATATTTACAAATGAAAGAGTACATATATATAATACTAAAACAACGATAACAAAATCACACAAATCACACATTTTTCAAAGAAGTTTGAAAAAATTCCGACACAAATGACCGGTGGACCACTGCGTGAAGAAATTAAACAAAAAGAGGAAAGAAAGTCAAAAGATACAGTAAAGTAGAAAAAAAACTGCCGAAAGGATAAGAAAGATTAGACAAAAGCTACAAAAAAAAAACAAAACAAATTAAACACACGCATGATTATGTACAGTAGTTGTGATTTTGGCTCACATCTTCCTCTGGTTTTACGTCCAGAAACGGCTTAAACGCTTTCTATGAATCGAGGATTTGCTTCCCATCCAGTTTTCTTATAAACTGGCAAACAGGGTCTTTTAACGTCAGATTCCCAAGACAATAACGCTCTTTTTCTTTGTTGAATATGGCTGCTAAATCGAGAAGAATACGATGTACATCACCACTTGGATGCGTCTCAAGAGTTTGAATGATATCATCCAGTGACTCCTTACTCAGTCCATCCTTTATAAATTTGATTTTATCTTCTCGATTTACAGAAACCATACCTTTACTCCTACAGCGCTGATCACAATTCCACCTTGCACATTTATGGCAGACCTTCATTCTTTTAGCTCTTCTCTTTTTGGAGTAAGAACTTTTTCCCATTCCTGGCAAAGGTTTAACAAATGAATTATGAATCTCACCTGCTAAACGTACCTTAGCTTCAATGATCCAACGTATATCCACAGGAAGGCCCAAACGATTGAATACTTTCATCCTTTCAAGTCGACAGCTATAGATCTTCCTAAGCACATCTTTGGGAAGAGTGGGGAACCTGTTCTTAAGCTTTGCAAGAGATTCCTCCATGGTAACTTAAAATGAAAATGATGAAAACTAAAATCTCAATGCAGTGCAATGTGTTTCGATGAGCAGGAAAGAAAAATGAGAGTAGGAAAGAAATGAGTGAGTAGGAAAGAAAATTGAGAGAGTGGGAAAGAAGTTTTGAGAGAGTAGGAAAGAAGTTTTGGGTTGCCTCCCAAAAAGCCGCCCTTCTTTAACGTCTTTAGCTAGACAAAGATAAAAATAAAAAAAAAATTTTTTTTTTTATTTTTATTTTATTATTTTTTTTAATTTTTTTTTTTTAAAAAAAACTATCAAAGTAGAATACATCATCAGGAGCTACCAGAAGTCCTGCAAAATCACAACAAAACATCAAACCAAACCTTGGGTTGCCTCCCAAGCAGCGCTAAATTTATAGTCTTCAGCCAGACTTCCCAAACATAAACTACTAATCAAAAGTATCAAACACCAGGATCACCTTGTCTTCATTTCTTTCCAAGAAACAATATTTCAGAAACCAACAATGATCATTCAAAGTAATTAATTGTACTTCTTCAATCATAGACAATTTTAGAGTACAATTATTTACTGAATTCAAATAAAGCACAGCATGCATGTATTTGCAAACAGATTTAGGAATTTCCAAAATTTTAGAGCACCCCATAAAATCCACTTGACTCTCATCAGTAAGAGTCAATACTTCGACAGGAGAGACATGAACAACATCTTTTGGAATATCCACATTAGTTTCAATATCAAAATCACAAACATTAGGCTCCACAGGCGGAACCTCAATTGGACATCCATTATTCTCTCCAAAAGTGATTTCTAGTTCCTTATCACATGCCACAAGAGTTAAGGTTTCATTCAATTCCATATCCTCAATTTCTTCACAATAATCATCATCAACACAAGGAGTGGGAATCATGCTCAAAGAATTATCTTGCCTCATAGTTTCAAGTGAAGAAATAATTTGACTCGCATATATTCCAATATTTTGGACACTTGACTCAACTCTAGTATCACTTTCCTTTTGCTCTCTACAAAATCTCTCTGTTGATTCCGCAAACTCCTCAATTAATCTTTCTAAATCAGATTTTTCCTTATGCTCAAGAGTTTGTTCTTCAATATATGGATAAGAGTAGAAAGGAGGATTAGGAGAATACCTGACATATGGATCCAAAGACTCTTGTTGCTCCAAAATTCCACCAGGATAAAAGGAATGATCAAAACAAGTTTGGTTCATATTGAAATCATCTCTCACATAATGACCGGTATTGCTATATGGACAATGATCATAAGAATGACACTCTCCACAATAAGCACAAGAAAAACAATTATAAGGAGAAGAATTTTCAATCCAACCAGCATTTATATTTTCATGTCTCATTCCATTCACATGCATTCCAGAAAAAGAACCAAGATATGACAAGTTATCACCAAATGAATGCTGTGAATAATTCATTTTTTTTTTCAAATTTTACATGCAGACTAAATTAGTATTAAAATTACTTGGTATTGATATTAATGACAACAATCCCCGGCAACGGCGCCAAAAACTTGATACGAGTTCAGATGATCAATTAAATAGTGCAAGTGTACACTGTCGTAATCAAGTAATATAGAAGTAAGTAGAGTATCGTTCCCACGAGGATTGAGCACTAAGTACCAAAATGGATAATTTTAATTCTATTTAGTCGATCGATTAGATTGAGAGTACAAAATAAAAGAAAAATAATTAAATGTGAATGCAGGTGATATGAAAGCAAATATGAGAAAAAAGCCCCAGGGATTAGATTTCACTTCACAAATTCCGGATTGAATCACTTATTTATTCTAGCCCAATTTATTCCACATCATTAATAGTCGAGTTTCCCTAATTTAATTACTAGCCTCTTCCAAGGTCAAGCAACTCTATAATCAATTGCTAATCCAATATATTCCTATATGAATTTAAGCAATTAATCATGCCTTAAGATTTATGGAACTCAGTAAGACTACACAACTCATATGAATATATTCCTATTTCATATGCAAGTCATGGTTTTAATTATAGGGTCTACACACATGTATCTCCTTCCGGTCTCAACATGTATATTGAAATCATTTAAAAGATGGCCAATCAATCAAAAGCATTAAGAATAATAATTAAAACTCAATCATGGAGGAGAAATTCAAACTAGATTTAATAAGTTAAGATTCAATCCGTCATTAGTAAGCTACATCATCACCCTAGGAAAATGAAAGTTTAGCACATGATGAAATTAAAAACAAAACCAAAATAAATTGACATTATATAAAACTAGAATGAAATCCTCAGAAATACTGCATAAACTTGAATATTAAATTCTCAAACATAAATATACAACCAAAAGATGAATGAAAGATGAAGAAATCTAGCCGTCCATTTAGGAGGTAAAACCTTCCATGTAGGCGGTATGCAAAATAAAATCCTAAGCCTTCCAAGATAGAGGCATGAAGAAATCTATCCGTCCATTGAGGAGGTAAAACCTTCCATGTAGGCGGCATGCAAAAAGTAATACAATCCTAAGCCTTCCAAGATGGAGGCATGCAATACATGAAATTAAATCTAAGAAACAACACAAAGAACTCAGAAATGATAGAGAAAGATCTCTCCCGGTCAGAGAAGGACCTCTCCCGGTCAGAGAAGGGCCTCTGCTTCTCTTCCTCTCCTCCTCCTTTGAGCTTGGCATTGATCTCTATTTATAGGGGAAAAAAACGTGTGCTACAGTACTGCTACAGTGATCTGGCGGGTGCTACAGTGCCCTGGCGGTTGCTACAGTACCGTTGACCTGCTACAGTTCCTGATGGCTGCTACAGTGCTGTTGACCTGCTACAGTTCCCGATGGCTGCTACAGTGCCATTGACTGCTACAGTACTTTTATTTTTTTATTTTTATTTTTTTTTATTTTTAAATGCTGTTTATTCCAAAAACAATATTTATATATCAATCACACCCAAATTTATTATATTAAACACAAATATCGTCCATAAAATCATCATATAAAGGAAAATAAATATGCAAATATTTTACTTATCAATGACAACAATCCTTGGCAACGGCACCAAAAACTTGTTACGTGTGTAGATGATTTATTAAATAGTGCAAGTGTACACCGTCGTAATCAAGTAATATAAAAGTGAGTAGAGTATCCTTCCGTGAGGATTGATCACTAAGTACCAAATTGGGTATTAATTCTATTTAATTAATCGATTAGTTGGTGATTAAGAGGAGTGCAAATAATATGGAAGCAAATATGAGAAAAAGCCCTAGGGTTCAAATTTCACTTAACAAATTTCGGATTCAATCACTTATCTATTCTAGCCCAATTTATTCCACATGATTGATAGTCGAGTTTCCTTCATTTAATTACTAGCCTCTTCCAAGGTCAATCAATTCTATAATTAATTGCTAATCCAATATATTCTTATAAGAATTTAAGCAATTAATTATGCATTAAGAATTATGGAACTCAGTAAGACTATACAACTCATATGAATATATTCCTATTTCATATATAAGTCAAGGTTTTAATTATAAGGTCTACACACATGCATCTCCTTCCGGTCTCAACATACATATTGAAATTATTCAAAAGGTGGCTAATCAATTGAAAGCATTAAGAACAATAATTAAAACTCAATCATGGAGGAGAAAATAAAACTAGATTTAATAAGTTAAGATTTAATCTGTCATTAGTAAACTATGTCATCACCCTAGGAAAATAGAAATTTAGCTTATGATGAAATTAAAAACAAAACCAAAATAAATTGAAAAATTTATAAATATTGCATAAAACTTGAATGAAAACCTCAAAAATACTGCTTAAAACTAGAATCTTAAATTCTAAAACATAAATATATAACCAAAAGATGCATGAAAAATGGAGAAATCCTAAGCCTTCCAAGATGGAGATATACAAAAAATAATACAATCCTAAGCCTTTTAAGATGGAGGCATGCAAAAAGTAATACAATCCTAAGTCTTCTAAGATAGAAGCATACAAAAAGTAATACAATGTACGAAATTAATTGTAAGATATGATACAATATCCTCCTCCTGTCAGAGAAGAGCATCACACACACACACATTATTAAAGAAAGAACATTTCCATATGCATTTTTTCGTTCTGCCTCCATCTTGCTCCTTTGTATTTATAGGAAAACAAAGCTACAGTATTTTTCATATTTTATTCAGCTACAATAACTCCACTGCTACAACACCACATTTTTTTATTCTCTACTATAGTAACTTACAGTTGCTACAGTATTTCCATTGCTACTGTAATTTCTGTTGCTACAATGCTAATGTTGCTACAATAACTTCAGTTTTTTTCTTTTTTTTCTCTTAACATGGTGTTGTATATGGCTACCAAAAGAAAAATAAGAAAACATTTATCAATAACACCCAAATTTATTATATTAATCTCAAATATCATCCACAAAATCATCATATAAAAGAAAATAACTATACAAATATTTTAGTTATCACATACAACTGATGCTTCAAACTATATGGTCTAACCATATTCGATACTCTTATAATGAAAGTCCCACCATCCATTTACTTCATCTTGTTTTAGGTCTTCTCTACGTCGGGTTTTATGATAGGAGACCACACTATATGATGTTAGATAGCCCATCCACTATTGGTTAGTTAGGGTTTTCCCAAAACATACTTGCCATAACATTGCTAGCAATACCACATATCAAGTGAAGCAAGTCTTAGTATAACATTTGGCTCAATTCATTTGACTTTTTATCTCAATTCACTTGACTTATTATATCAATTCATTTGACTTATTATTCCAATTCATTTGATTTATTATCTCAATCCATCTGACTTGTTATCTCAATCTGGTTCACTGTCTCATTTGTTGTGCTTTAACTAACAACTCCCTCTCAAACATACTATGAACTAGCCAAATCACAAACCAATGCTTGGTACATCTCTCTAACCTACCATGTAAAACAAGATACATAAACTGTGACATAGGAGTTACAAAAGCATGAGCCAATACTTGGTATGCCATGCTGACCTACCAAGTATAGCAGTACCCTCGAGTTGTGATATACGAATCGTGGATACTTCTAAATGTTGATGACCCAACTTTAGGGGTGTCCTATAGCTGAACACAAATTGGGCCACGAAGATGTGACTTATGTACCTAGTGACCCAAATCCACATGCTTGGTCAAACATTATCTTAATGTTATAATACTTACTAGCATGCACAAACATTCTAACATAGCACATATAAACATTATGGAAAATAAAGCTCTTATCGATACTTCTAAACATTGAGAACCCAACTTTAGGAGTGTCCCATGGCAGAACACAAACCAAGCCATGAAGGTGCGACGTACGCTCCGACCAACCAGAATTCTCATGCTTGGTCGGATATTACAACAATGCGTACTAGCATACGTGGACTCACTGACCAACAAGGTTATATAATGGCAACCTGTCCAATACAAAAACACCTTGAATTGCTATCAATTTACCACATATATGGACTAACGCACTAAAGACACCAGCCATACGAGCCACAAAGTACTACATTACATAGTACAAATTGCAAAACACCTTAGTTACAGAAGATCTGCTGTCTACACATAACTGATGTACAAACTGACTAAAATTCCTGTGCTTGGTCAAATATTATGATAAGTCCATAGTATGTGCTAAAAAATTTTTTTGTATTGGCATGTTAACACCGAATGGAATGTATCAACTGCACATAACACGACACCTAGAACATTTGGGTAAAGTAGCACGTCAATGAGTCAGTAGGTCCTTAAGCCTCCAATCTTACTGCATCATTTTAGATAAGAGATGATAGATCATAGGATGAATTTGTGGTGCGTTGGTATCCAGCGGGGCCGTACTTGGGAAGTAAAGGTCTATACCCTCATGTTCGAACAGACTACTATAACCCTTTCGCTTGCTACTTGTCGCTACCTTACCTTTGCCCTTATTTTGCTCTGCGGTGGCCACCAAGACTGAGATCACATGGTCGGATGGAATTCTTGACTGCCATCCACCTGGGCACAATCTAGCTTACACCGTTGCAAATATATAGGTATCAAGATCAACGTAAAACCAAACCCTAACCATAGTTTTATGAGAAATTAGTTGAGGGGCAATAAAGCCAAGAAAAGAGCCTAAATGACGACTATAGGATCGCTGAAGGCACTCGACTACCAGGATCATGAATTACATTCCAAGCCAATTGCTCGTCAAGGCTTGGAGAGTGGGGGACTTATTGTAGGGTGTAACGCCCCAAATTTGGATTAAGGGCTAACGATGATTATCAAGAATGTAATTGTGAATTAAAGTTGATTGAGACATGAATTGTTCTTGGAAATAATCAACACCCTATATTTTAGCATAATTATGTGATGAAATAATTATTTGGGCTAAAATAGGGGTAAATGGCGTATGAAGAAGAGGAAAAGAATTAAATATGTGTTATGTGGCAATTTAAATAAATGTGCCAAAATTAGTGGGAAAAATTGAAGAAATGGAAAATTGATGAGTAATTAGTTAGTGATTAATGGAGAAAATAATTACTAATTAAGGAGAAATGAGATATGTAACTAAATGGCTAATGATGTGGTTAAAGTAACTAATGAGTTACTTACTTTATGAGAACCAATGGTATTGGGACACTTGGCAAGTGGGTACGGTAAGAGAATGGTTGAGAAAGTCAAACCCATATTTTTTATTGCTTTCTCTCTCTTCCTCTCTCTCTTTGTATGCATGTAAAGGCTTGGGAGGTAGAATTCTCTGCCATCCCTCATCATCATTTCCCTTCTTCATCATCACTCTTCATCTCTCTCATTCGCTCTTCCATTTGTGCTGCCATGGGAGGCCAAAAAAAAGGTGAAAAGCTTGTAAAAAAAAGTAAGATCTTGACCTCTAATGGAAAAACCCTCTTCTCTAAAGTTGATCCTTGAGTTGATGGCTTCATTTTTATGGTTTTAGATTTTCCATTGATGGTGTTTTGTGACCATAAGGAAACCTAGAAGTTGGAGAACCAAGGAACTCCTGTGGGGAAAGTTGAAGAGGTGAGTAAGACAAACCCTTTCATATAGGTTTTGTAGCCATTGGTTGAGTTTGGATTTTCTAGAAATTGTGCCCTAATTTTCATGATTTAGGGTCATGGAGGAGTATGATATGTTATTGCTATGGAAATGGTACCTTGGTTAGTGTTTTGAATTGATAGAATTGCATTGAAGCTTAAATGTGAAGTTTGGCCACTTTGTGTTAGTTTTTGTGCATTGGGCAAAACAGGGCATGTCAATGGGTTGTGATTTTGGTCATTTTTAGGTTTCCATTGTGTTCCTTATGAAAAATTTTATGGGAATAGGTTTGGTTAATAATTTTGGAGTCATTGGACACTTTGGTAGAAAAGTTGAAAAATTTGTCTTGTGTAAACTCTGTCTGAGCAGTCAGTTTGCACGAATGTTTTGAATGACCAATTGATGTTGGAAAATTCTAAAAATTTCCGGTCTTAAAGTTCACCTCCCAAGCTTCACAATAGACAAAAAAATTGTGTCATTGAGTTTCTTTAACTGAGAGTTATGCTTTACCAAAGTTTGGGACAAAAACTGGCCTCTGTTTTGGAGTAGTGTTGAGTTTTGGGTGATTCTGGAATTGTGTGGTGATTTTTGGTTATGGTTCATATTGTTTTATTAAAGAGGACTTAAATACCTTTCATTTGGCTTTGGAATCACCTTGTTTCGATGTTTCTAAAATTAGTTATGAATTTTGGAAGTTCAGCCAAGAATCAGGGAATTTCTTGGCCGCGGCCCAAGGTGGCTAGCCATGGCCCAAACCTTTCTGTCCTGATTCTGGCCGTGGCCCATGGGTGGCTGGCTATGGCCAGTGACCTTCTAACCATATTTTGGCCATGGCCCAAGAGAGGGCTGGCCGCGGCCAACCCCTGTGTTCCAGCACTTTGAGTTTTTGAAAAGAGATCTTCAACCTATTGTTTCCCAACCTTTTAGGGGTTTTATTAGAGGCATTTGTAGCTTCTTAAGGGTCATTATTGATAACCAAAACTAAGTGTTGAAGAGTCAATTAAGTATTGGAATAGAGAATAATGCTTCGTCCTTAATTATGACTTTAGGATTTGATATTTGCCCGGAGCGTAGAAGGCCTGTGCCTGCTCAAGAACGGAAAGACCAAGGTAGTGACACTTTATCCTATATCATGTATATTGTATTGCTTGTTTGCATTAGTCACTGAATACAGTGAGGGGACGTGGCGAAAACCCGGCCTTGAATACAAATACAGTTAAAGGAATATGGCGTAAGCCCGATCTCGAATACAGATACAATTGATAGGACATGGCGAAAGCCCAGCCTTAAATACAAATACAGTGAGGGGACGTGGCGAAAGCCTAACCTTGTATACAGTGAAGGGGACGTGGCAGTGTGCTCAACCTTGAATATTGATTGCTGCATTGTGATTTATGTTTACTTGCTTTGTTTATATACATCATATACGTAAATTGTTGCTACTGGAATTCTCTAGAATCTCATTCTTTCCAAATAACATTTTTAGACAGGGCAAGTGAATTGAAGAACAAGCAAGTGAACAAGGATGATTAGGATTGCCGACGGTAGGCTTAGTTAGATATTTTGGTTTTACACTAAACTGGTTATCATTTTGGATAAATGTACATATTGAATAGACCTTAGAAGTATAGTTTTGTGTAATCCCCGATATAGATACTAGACGGGCAGTGATGCCCTGAACAATATTTTGGATTAATGTTATTATCCCGGGAGAACGTCGGGAATTTGCTGGTACTCTAATATTGTATATGTAACAGACCGAATAGGCCGATTGTTTTTATGAACGAAATGAATGGAGATCTATTTGTACAAGTGTTGTAAAATGTTTGAAATTTTTCCGGATCTCTCATTCGATTATGAAATGCATTTAAACGCTAATTGTGGCCTTGATTGTGACAGGGGTTACATAGGGCCCAAAATTCATCACCTGCAGCCCCAAGACAAGGCAACTAAAGTAGACCTAAGAGCATGTGCCTGGCCCAAGACTAACTCACCTTCATTTTGGTACGCCCAGTCAAAGCCCAGTGTTTAGTCCATAGCCACATATTCCAAACTTTAGGATCTTCACCTCCCTCATAGCTCGCCTAGATCCACAAAAGAAGGAACAAACTCACATGACTCCAACCTATAAATAGGTGCCGCCATATGCTTAGAATACAAAAGCTACTCCACTCACACTCACTTTTTTACATTGTACTCGACATATTCGAAGTTCTCTCATTTTTGCTTCTTTACTTGCTATTTTGTACCCAATAACGATCAATAATACAACCCCTCTTTGTTTTCTTTTCTTTGTTTTCATAACAATTTCCTGCTTTTTTCGTTAATCTCTTCATTGTTGGTACCTTGCTTCAAAAAATTTCCTTCTTGCAAATTATTGCACAAACACCTACATAACAAACACTACTCTATCTCCAAATCTCATTGTAAATGAATGAAATAGATTAAAATCTTACCAAACGTGGAAACATCCCGTAAAATTTAATCTTGTTGGATGATTATTTAGTACTAAGCAAGGGTAATTTTTATGGTTTTGGAAGGTGTTTAAGAAGAAAAAGAGGAGGAAGATTGAGAAGGGCAATCTTTTTGCATATGAGAAAAATAAGATGAAAGTTCTTATAGTTTATCTTTTTACCAGTCACTTGAAACTATAAAAAGAATCTGATTGAAAATAAGGTGAGATTATAAGAATTTGATTAAAAATATTTTAGGGACCTTACAAAAGATTAAATAAAATTATAAGGATATGATGAAAAAAATAAAAACTATAAGGACATGTTTTTTATCTGACAAGGATATCATTAAAATCATAAGAAACTATAGAAACTTGCATACCAATTCTCCCTTTATGTATACGTGGAAGGTTTGTCATAACTCACACACTCAATCTGTTCATACATAAATGGTCAAACTTACAATCCCAATCATAAGAATATATTAAAGGAGGTGTTTTTTAGGTTGAAAAAAGAGGAGGTGTTCTAGTGTCATTTGGCTACAGCACCTTTGAAAATGTGCTTTACATTATATGTCTTCTAAATAAAAATCAAAATTTATTCTGAAAGACAAAAAAAAAAAAATCAGAACAACTTTTTAATATTTTGTTATTTTTCATTAGAAGAGAGCAAGATAATGCTATTAAAGAAAATTATTTTTTTACCCTCCATTTTATATTTTAGATATGTTTTTCTGAAATCATAATTCAAACAGTTTTTTTTTCTTTTCAAAATTTATTCTATTAAAGCAATTTATTTTTTTAACCTCCATTTTATATTTTAGATATTTGTTTGAAATGATAATCAAGGTAATCAAACCCGGACCGATTATTGAATTGGTCAGGGTATTAGGTAAAGGGTCAGTGGGTCAGACCGAAGTCAAACCGAAGTTAAACCAGGATCAAACCGGTGAGAAATTAACAATTTTATGCTTATTAATATAAAATTCTAAATAAAAATGTTTAAAAAATTGATCTTTTAATAAATAAAAAATTTCGGACCGGACCGGACCGGTCTACCGGCCGGTTTTTTGTTCGGACCGCCTTGTCCGATCCGGGTTCTATTACATGGATGATAATTCAAACATTTTTTTTAATTTTTTCAAAATTTATTCTAACAAATTGTTTTTTTGCCGGTGATTCTAACAAATTATTAAACAAAGTGAGATAAACCTTAAAAATGGAGAACATTGTAATCAAACGCTCATTACTCTCTCTAGTTTCTTTTTTGGGTTACTATAATTTTTTGTCCTTGAAGTTTAACCCAATTTTGGATTTGGTCCCTCAAGTTTGAAATTTATAGTTTTGGTTCCTTAAGTTTAGTCCATTTATAACCATTAGTTTATCAAGTTTGAAAAGGACTTAGTCTTGCATTTGACATCGTTAATTTGTCCGACGTGATGCTAGCATTGTTAAAATAGCTTAGGGTTAATATAATTTTTGGTCCCTGAAATTTGACCCAATTTTTGTTTTAGTCTCTCAAGTTTAAAATTGGTGGTTTTAGTTCTTCAAGTTTAAAAAGGACTTGGTCCTACCTTTGATAGAATTAATCCGTCCGACATGACGCTAATTCTGTTAAAATAGTTTAAGTGTCATGCCTATTAGGACAGCTGATATGACAAATATACTACTACCTCCGGTCCTAAATATAGGACAAAGTTTGTAGTACAATTTATACTATAAACTTTGTCCTATATTTAGGACTGGAGGAAGTATAATATAATATATTGTGTTGAAAAAAAATAACAAAGGGTATCAAAATGAAACACACGAGCCAGAACTACTTCAACACAGACCCTTCACTAAGTCTCTGTCTCTAACTAAAACTAGAGTATCGAAAGTGTTGCCCATTCGCGTCACTTGAAACATCTTTTGTCCAAAGAGCATAGATTTTTCAGCGTTGGGTTGTAAAACACAACCTCAGTCCTCAAGACAACATACATCCCATATTGAGGGCCGGGTTTCAATTTTAGAGTTGTTTTTGGTAAGTGAAGGTTTTAGACCCGAATCGTTTTCCCATCTCTAGTGTTTTGTAAAACAAAAAAAAACAGAAATATGTTTTTTAAAAACAAAAATCTCAACAACTATTACGTCTTTTATTATTTTCTACTTTTTATTCTATTTTTTATTCTTCCTAATTCTCCTTTTCTTTTGCAGCCACCACTATACTGTCTCTCATGCTCATCTACGTCGTCTCTCAGTCCTCCAACTCCCCGTCCGTCATCGTTGTGTTCCACTTTGTCTCTCACCTTCTCATAGTTCTCCATGTTTATCTTAAGAATAATTGTTCCAAACAAGTTTTTATTTTTTATTTTTTTGCCCAAAAAATAATGGTGGAATGAATCTGTGTATTTACTACGTTTGTTGACTGGGACTTTGACTTTGAACAAGACTTGAATGTTCTGCAAATGGGCCCATGCTCTTTTCCCTACACCTTCAAGTTCACACCACTGCATAAACACCTGTAACAAACTCCAATTAGTTTTAATTATATCTCAAGAATGGAGTCAAACGACGGAAAGAAGACAAATAAAGATTAAAAAAAAAGAAGATGCATTTGATGTTGACGTGGTTCTGAACTTGTGGGCTGTGATTCAAAATGCGTTTTTGTATCGTTAGTGCATACATTTTCCCTTAAATGTTCAGATTCAGATTGTCATTTCTGGTACCTTTAATTTCTTCCTTCCTCTATCCTTATCTTCTCCTTTTTTTCCTATCTTCGTTTTTGCCATTTCCATAATTCAGCACCAAAATATGCCCTCTTTCTTCCCTTTGACTTCTTCTTTCAGCCTCAGTAGCCCATTCTAGTTTCTCTCAAATCTTACGAATATGAAAGTTCTAAAATACTATTGTACTGAGAGAATGGAAACATGTGTAACTACTCTTACTTAAAGAATAAGCATTATTATTGTTGTATCATTAGATTATCTATATATCAAAAGGTTAATATATTTCTATTAGACATGTACCAATTTTTTGTACCAAATATATCGTGTCCTCCCTTCTCTTCCCTCACCTCTTCCCGTTAAAATCCCTCCCCTCCAATGAATCATGTACACAATTAAAGTTAGAGGAAAGATACTTTTAAATAGACATCATTTCAAAACAAAACACTTGAATAAGTTAGATTTTTTTTTTTTTTTTTTGGCTAACCACTTAAAGAAGTTAGATGAGCTAACATGAATACAAAAAATTTGTAGTATCTTCATGTTTAATGTGGATATTTGTCTCTGTTTCTTGAGGATCACATCATATTCCAGGACTCAAAAGGGTAAGGATAAGAAGTACATGCAGCGATGCTTCAAAAGCAGCAAAATATGGAGCATGAACCATGAAAAAAAAACAAGCTTAGATATCAAACACTAAACAATTTTGCCTTATCAACTTCTCCATTTCCCCATTCCTCATTCGTATTGGTTGGTGAAGATGCTGACTTGAATATCTTTACGTGATCATAGCTTATTGAAGTTTTCACTGTAGCTTTATCTTCCTCTACATTTCCACCTCATCCTCCTTCCTCACTCTCAATTTTTCTTAAAACCTCTAAAACCTCATCAATGGAAGGCCTCATCTCCTTATCTATCTGCAAACAATGAAATGCCAATTCTCCCACTTTAACCACCTTTTTTTTCACCTCACTATCCTTCTCTATTCCCAAGCATGGATCCACCAGTTCATCAAATTCATTCCTTTGTATCTTCCTCAGTGCTAGATTTGCCAGTGCAATCTCATCTTTGTTCCTTCCCATATCAACTGCTGGCATTGAAGATATCAACTCCATGAGCACAACCCCGAAACTATACACATCACTTTTATTGGTTAGCCTAAAGCAAAAGTGATACTCAGGATCAAGATAGCCCGGTGTTCCTTGTGGAGCTGTAGAAACATGCGACACATCATCCGGGAACAACCTAGAAAGTCCGAAATCCGCAACCTTCACACAAAAGTTCTTATCTAGGAGAATGTTGTTGGTTTTGATGTCACGATGGATGATGCCAGTGGCATGAAGGTAAGCCAGAGCAGTGGCAGTTTCTATGGCGATTTTGATACGCATAGGCCACGTCAGTGTTGCCGGATTTGACGTGTTGACACAGAGGTGACTGGCAAGAGTGCCATTTGGAATGTATTCATAGACAAGGAGGAGCTCACTACTCTGACGCGAAGTGCAACCCAAGAGAGAGACAAGGTTTGTGTGACGGAGGCGAGTGAGTATCTCAACTTCTGTCATGAACTGTTCTACTCTCTTGTAGTTGTGATTGAATAGGTGTTTCACTGCAACTTCACGACCATCCTGAAGCTTCCCTATAAACAAAATTGCTTAAAGTTCAGAACTTTATGAAAGAAAATAAAATACAAGATTATAGGATAGGAAATGAGAATGAATTGATAAGATGACCATAATAAACAGAGCCGAAGCCACCATCTCCAAGTTTGTTGGCAGGGTCAAAGTTGTTGGTTGCGGCTCGAAGCTCCATGTAGGAGAAGATTGGGACTCCAAAGAACAGTCTGCCACCGTCTGGGTCTGCATCATTATTTGGGTAGTAATTGGTTGATCGGAGTCTCAAATGGGACAGAGCACCCTGTCTCTTTTTGTAGAGTCGGAAGATGAGCACCAATGTTATTATCAGAATTCCTAGACCCACTCCAAAACCTGACAAAGCGTCAATTCTTAAAATTGTAAACTTAGATCTTTCACTCAATCATTATCTTCATTGTTACTTAGGGGACCCTCATAATATGAATACAATTACAACTTTATAACAACATATACAGTTATACTGGATCCTAAATAATTACGTGAGAAAAAGCAGCTAAAAACGAGTAAAAATTATGCAAACGTACCAATTATCAATCCCTGCTTCCAAGCCCATCTTTTATTTTGATCTTCTGTCTCAATTTCATGAAAGTTAATTAGATTAGATAAAAAAAAAGACGTAAGTAGAGCTGACAGGCACACAAAAGACCTGGTGATAAAGACTGACTTAATTTCACATGTTACATGTTATACCTAAGAAATTCTCTCTCTCTGTTTTTTGGGGTACTATGTTATGCATACCTGTGTATTTGGAACAATAAAATCCTCCGGTACTGTTGAGCCGGCATGAGCCTTTATCAAAAACACATGTAGCACAGTCATGAGAAACTTGAATGTTAATGGAGAATTCAGAAGCTATGAATGTGAATGGATCCTCAGAAAAAGCCAGCATCATATTCACTGGAAGCTGAACCCTTGGACATGCTGCTAAAGAAGATGGAGAATCATCTTCGTCTTGCATTCGGAAGTAGATGGTCTCATTATGACTCTTGCCACACCCTGTATGGTTCAAGAACTGCTTTGGAGGGCTAACTTTGAGACTAATATTACATTTGTAAAAGGTCATTGTGTGTGGCTTTATTTCAAAAGAACCCAAGGGGGAGGTGGGAGGAAGAGTAATATTGCAGCACAAGGCATCACAATCTTCTTTCTCCAATCGCTTCTCTAAATCTGCGTCTCTAACTAAAACTTCAGTATTGAAAGTGTTGCCTATTCCTGTCACTTGAAACATTTTTTTCCCAAAGTAGACAGTTTTTGTAGCGTTGGGGTGTTCATCTTCACAGCCATGAATCGGCAACATTCCACAGCGTTTGCGTTGTGGAATTGTTAAAGGGAACGAGAGCTTGCCCAGATTCCCACAATCAAAGGAAGGTGGGCACTCTCCAGAAGCAGGAGACAGAGCAAGCACATGGACAGCCGACAAGAAGAAGAGGAGGAGGAACAAATCAACAGGTAAAGCCATTCTTCTTCTGAAACCTCCCTCACTCGTAGAGAACAAGTTTGATCAATAAGACTCTTGTGATTTGTTTAAAGCAATAAATTGCTTGAATGTTTGGTCGAAGCTCTGTGACATGGCAGTTGACTTGGCTGAAGAAAGACCAAGACCGGCCAAGAAGATGAATGAGACGTGTCGTGCTCTTACCGTGTGATTCACATATTCTCCTATCAATACTAATGCTTGGTCCTTGACACTTAAACGGTTAAAACACAAAAACTATATCTGAACAAGACCTATATTTTCAACTTTTATCAAAAAAAGAAAAAAAAAAAGGTAACTATAAATTATTTTTTGTAGTAAAAATAATCATAAACTTTTAAAATTGAGATAAAACCATTAAACCCAACTAACTTACATCTATTATAATATGAAAGTACTGAAATACACCCACTTAATGGCTATTATGTAATCTAGTGATTTTTTTTCATCACCCTCTAAGAGTTTCTTTAACCTTCCATAAATATAAATACACACACACACACATATATATATATCTATGCATATATGTATGTATATACACATCGCATAGGGTCGAGGTGCAAATGTAACAATAAACTATTTTTTTTATAGGCACATAACACAATTAACTATTTTGGAGTGTAAGTAAAATCAAATTTTTTTTTGATAGTGTATATAACAACACTATTAACCCTGGTTAAAGTCTGATACTTTTTATACTGTGAGTCCCACTAGAATTTCATTCTCTGTTATTTTAATATATTTTTAGAAATATGTCTCTTTTTTAATAGGAAAATATCATTTAGATCCATGGAAGCAGTTTTATTTCTATCAACCCTAAAAGATTCTAAAATTTCACCACATTCCGTGGATTAAAATGAAAATAAGTTTTGTCAGTGAAAATATAATAATGCCCTTATTTTATTTTTTTCATAAGAGTATTTACAATATAAATAAAGGTATTTACAAGACAAATAAATGAATTCAAAAGAATCTAAGGAGTTAAAAAAATTACAAGATAAATATGTGAATGAAAATTTTTTTTAACTCCCTAGATTCTTTTAAATTTCTTTACAAGACAAATATGGTCATTCATAAGACAAATATAATAAGAAAATTTACAAGACAATTATGGGCATTTATAAGACAAAAAATGTTTATGTATACTTTTAGACCTAGCAAAATATAATTAATTGTGTTAGGTGCTCATATCGAAATAGTTTATTGCTAAATTTATAACTTTACCATTCTAAAAATATATTAAAATAATAGAGAGTGAGAAGATTAAAGGGACCCTTGGTGCAAAAATGTAACGAAAGTTAACCAACGGTTAACGGCATTGCTATATATGCTACCACAAAATTCATTATGTCTACTTTTGCACCCCAAAATAATTAATTATGTTGGGTGCCTAAAGGAAAAAAGTTCGTTACTAAATTTGTACATTCACCCTATTTCATATTTTCCACTCTTCATCTTCATCACCGCACACTACCACCACCATGTACAATTTGGAAAAATCATCATCAACAATACATACTAGAAAAGTAAAAACCTAGGAAAAAAAATCTTGGTCTTGCTATTCACTGGAATTTTCTCCCCCATGCACATGGTCTTTCACATAAAGCCCCCATCCCCCGCTTCCCAATATTGATGGTGAGGTAAACCCCTCATCCCCCCAAGTCCTATTCTAACTATGAGCCTTTTTTTTTTCATTTTCAATTTAAAATATGGTTTAAGATACAAATTTATCCCGGAAGTTTCAAAATATAACAATATTGCCTCATACCATTAAAAAATTGATGTTGACTATTAATTTTTTAATGTTAAAAGGCAACATTGCTCTATTTTAACATTTTTGGGGTAACATTAAACCTAAAAGTACTTTTAGGATAACATTGTTCCTTAGCGAAAACTTTTAGAATAAATTTACACCTTAAACTTAAATTATTACTATGAACCTTATGTAATTTTTTTCTTGGAATATATATTTCATAAGAAAATTTTGATTTAATGGCAGCCACACCACCTCTCTAATGGAGGTCGTGAGTTCCACCTAAAGTGGCATAGGGCAGAGGTGGCAATATACCTCTATTATTTGTTCAAAAAGAAAAGCATAAGTGATAAACCTCTATTATTTGTCATAAATAATAAACTAAAATAATAGAATCACAGTATAATTATTGTGTATTTGTAATAAAAAAGCATAAATAATAATATAACAAAATAAAGGTAAATTACATTTATATATAAAACCATGCAATTCAATTCAAGGACAAATGATAGCTTAAATATTAGTTGGAAGAAGAGATTTTTATGCTTTGTTAGGACGCGTGATCAAGTGTCAAAAGCTGATCCACTAACTTATGTATTAAGTATTAACTAGAATGCTAAAAAAGCATCTGTCATCCTTAAAAGAATTAAAAGTTGATGTTGATTATTCTTTTGCTAATTCAAAACATCTAAATCTTTTCAATTATCAGTTTAAAGTATTGGTTCTTTCAAACAATTTTTAAATTTAGACTTGCCCATAAAAAATATCAATAATCATATAAATATCTTGGTAGGGTAAGTATGAGATGGGAGATTGTGGGTCATCTCCTTTATTAGTGATGGTTAGGATAGGGAAAAAAAGTAGGGAAAATCACTTTAAGTTCACGAGAAATAAACATAATTACAGTGAAGTCTCAAAAAAACAGAAGTCCCAAAAAACAGAAATAACAACTTGTTTAGTGTGTTTTCATAACATATTGAGTTATTTTTTTCCTTTTTTGGGACTTCACTATAATTATGTTTGTTCCTTTAAACCTGAGAGTGATTTTCCCAAAAAAGTATATGTACAATGGCGTAAACATGTAATGATAAATATATATATATATATATATATTATAATTAAATAGGTATAAATTTTATGATATAATCATGGAATAAAAAATCGGACCGGATTGGCCAGTCTAACCGAAAAACCGGTGAACCGGTCCCATATCCGGTCCGGTTTGCTGTCTTAAAGAGGGGTAGGTCGACTCGGTCAAAACCGAGTCGACTGGCCCGGTTTGCATCTGACTCGGGAAAACCGCCGAGTCAAGCGGTTTACCCGAGTCAGTTTAATTCCAGAAAAATTATTGTAAAAAAAAAAACTGTGTCTCCCTCCCTCCCCAACCAGCGACAAACGGAAAGAATGAAAGACAGGAGAAAGCGAGAAAAATAGATGTTGAAAGCCTCAGGTTGAGACGCATGTCGAAGTCGAACTCCCTCCCTCCCTCCTCGACTCTTGAAGACGATGAACAAAGGCCGCCTCCGATCTGTCATTGACGGCCCATTTCAGACAAGAAGGTGATGCTTGCTGATCTGGTTCCCTTTCGCCCATCTGAGTTTGACCAAACTGAAGCTCGTCTGATTCATTTTTCTTTCCTCGTGTCTACCTCCCTTTACAATTGCAAAACTAATTCTCTCTCCAAATGATGTTGGCAGCTAGCAAAAGCATGAAAAGCAAATAAACCATGATAAAATATTAAATCGGCCAGCTGTAAAGTAGGCAAAATGTCCACACATGTGGGCACAAAAGACAAAACATAAAGGCACAAAACTTAATATTAAATATAAAATAGTTAATAAAATAAAATAAAATTTAATTTAATTAAGTTTAACTAGCAAGCACAATTCATTACTAAAATAATTAATTAATATGTGTGTGTGATTTATCAAGAAATTTTTTAAAATGTCTTATAACTTCACATATTATTAATTAATGACTTTAATTAACTAAATGTTTGGACTATTTTAATATTAGTGATGAGTGATGACTTGATGGTTAATATTATTATTTTATTATTGTTAATTAAATTATAATATTTTAATATGTTCGGTTCGACCTCCGGTTAGACCTCGGTTGACCCATTAACCCTTGAACCTGTGTCGTAACCGGTTCATTACCCGGTCCGATTTTTTGTTCCTTGAATATAATTGTTTAAATTTATTAATATTTTATACTTATTTAATTATCGTCTATATATTTTCTATCTTTTAATTAAGTTTAGGGTAAAAAAATCTTGATATAAAATCTATCCATATCTTATTTTTATTTTATAGGAAATATGAGGATATGGAGGAAGGGAAAAATTAAAAGAGAATATATATATATATATATATATATATATATATATATATATAAGAGCCGTATATAATGAAGATAATGAAAGAGAAAATAATGATAATGTGTATATATATAAATATATATTTATATCACACAAGATTTCATATTGGAGACGCATGAGCTGGCAAGTGAAAGTATATATTTATATAGGAAGATATTGATTGAGGAAGAGAATTAGAAAAAACAGATTTCGGATCAGAGGCGCAGAAGAGATTTAGATGGCCAACACGCATCTAGTTAATGATAAAAACGCACAGCTGCACGCAAACACAGGCGGTACATCTATAAAAGGTGTTAGAGGGTAGCGAAGAGGGAGAACACATCGTAGCAGAATAAGAAAGGTAGTAGTGGAAATCGAACGGAAAGAGGAACGGAGAATTAAAGGAGGAATCAGTGAAATTCAACATATTTGATTTTTCCCATTCTTTCTTTTTATTCTTTGAATATGAATTTTTTTGTTTTATTATGGATTTTATTTTAGCCATGAATAGCTAATTTTCTTTTTAGACCTGGAGAAACTATGAACACTCTAGTGAACCAGATTTTATTTTCATGATTTATGTTAATTTTGGTTACTTAATCTTATTTTATTATGTCCGTTTGATGATTGGCCACCATTAGATGTGAATTTGAGTATTAGGATTTACCTTGACGAAGGGGATTTTAATTAGGCTCTAAGATTAAGTAATATGAGATTAAATTATAATTTAATTTGTGATTAGGATAGACATATACCTAATAGCCCCATATAATTGTTGAAGAGTGTGTTTGAGTTGTCTTACCTCTTGAGTAATTAAGTTAGACATAACGGTTATACTTAAGAGAGGGTTGTAAACCCTAAACCCCAAATCACAAATCACCACTTCTCAAGATTCTACAATCATCACAACATAGCTCTTAATGAGACACACAAGATTAGAGAAGAGGATTGGAGCAAAGGAGAACCATTTCCTTATCAAAGATCAAGCTTTCTTCTTCTCTTTTCTTGCTCAATCCAGTGAAAATGGAGGAATAGGAGAGAGACGAGAGAGAGAAAATAGGAGGAGATGATGATAGCTCTTTTCTCTTCCTTACACACACACACTCAACCGAATAGGAGAGAGGGAGAAGAGAAAAAGTGACTTTTGTCTTCTAGTGCTTCATCCAATGGCTCACACAAGGCCACATGTCATCACCCACTCTCTCTCTCAAAGAGCTCACATAAACACAAAGCATAGGATTCCGACCCACGGTCAAGGAATCACAACCATTGATCTTAAATACCACATGTATTTATTCTAAAATTCATATTACATTAATCCCAAATATATTTAAATCAAGATAATTACAATAATTATCGGAGTCATTAGCCCTAAACACAAATCGGGATATTACAGGGCTCACGCATTTGACAGATATCAAATCATATACCAATTTAGGGGCAATTGATTAATCTCTTTTCCAAATACTTATTTCCATAATACTTTAAGTTGGTTATCATTTAGGACTCTTTAGGTAACTATTAGAGGCCTAAACATATGCCTAAAGGGTTAAGAGAAACTACCCTAAAGACCCCTTTTTCGAAGGCAAAACACAGATTTTTGGCTGACTCACTCGAGTGAAGTGATCTTAGTCGAGTGATGAGAGACTCGTACTCGAGTGAGACTAGCTCTCACTCGCGAGTGTTTGACAGTGAGCAACCATCACGACCAAAAAGTGCTCACAACACTCGAGCATAGGGTTTTGCACTCAGGTGATAACTCCAAAATCACTTAAGTCCCCGAAAGTGCAACACAAGAAGTGACAACCTGAGAGCACATGCAACATCAGAGGGACAAGCTCACTTGCGAGTGTTAGAACATACTCTTAAACATCAACCAGCGAGTGAGGACCCGAGACGTAGCCCTTAACACGAACTCAAAGCTTCACTCGAGTGAACCCATGCTCACTTGAGTGATCCTCAACATCACTCACGGTTACAGAAGTGTACTCGAGCTTTCTTCATGAAAACCCAGGAAAAACAAAAAGAAATAGGCAAGAATCAAACTAACACACTCGAGTGAGATCCTCCCTCACTCGAGTAAGGCTTATCAGATTGCCAGATCGCAGCAACTGACAGAAATTCCCAGATTGACCAAAATCACACCCAATGGTTCCGAAACTCCACACAATGCTCATACTCACTCAAAATGACATAGGGAACCCATTGGTAACCTCCAAAACACTCAAATACCATTTTAAACATAATCTAACTCTTTGGGTCTCAATAAAACACACAACACCCAATTCCAATTAACACACTTCCAAAACTCAAAACCATATCCAACACTCAAATGGCTTCACAATAAACCAATTCTAATATCAATCACTATGAAATCCATGCATTCAAAAAAATGGGCATAAAACCAGGGAAAATTTCCAGATTTTATCAAACTTATCCAAAAATCACAATAAATATACCAAAAAGCATCAAATCCTTACATCTTCAACTTGCCAAATCCAGAATCTTAATTCTCAAACTTTCAAATTGCTTCAACACACTAACCACCACCTTTCAAAATTCTGAAATCACCACAATGGAGCTCTTAACACTATAAACAAGTTTAAGGAAGAAGATTTGAGCATAAGAGGACCATTACCTACCCAAAATCAAAGCTTTTTCTTTTCTCTTTCCTTGTTTGGTCTGCCAGAAATGGAAGAAGGAGGAGAGAGAAATGGTGAGATATGAAGGTGATGATGATGAGTGTACAACTTTCCCCTTTGCCCATGCACCTAGCGGAATAGGAGAGAGAATAGAGAGGAAAGTGGGTTCTTGTCTTTTAGCTTGATCCCATGGTTTATACAATGCCACATGTCAATATCTTCTCACTTCCACCATGAGCTCACACAAATGCAAAGCATAGGATTCCGACCCATAGCTAATAGATCTGAACCCTTGATCTTTAATCACCAATGAGTTTCTTCTTTCGCATTCAGTCGGTATATTTCCAATTTTACCATTTTGCCCCTGGTTTCACTATGATTATTAAATCATCACTATGAACATTTATATCAACTTCACATCACATTTATCCAAAAGTGTTTAATTACACTAAATATAATCAACATCAGAGTCATTAGCCCTTAATCCCAAATTAGGTCATTACAACCGTTTCTCAGGCTCCCTTTCTGGAATTGAACCCTAATTCTCTGTCACCTGTCACCACCATGGTAGGCCACTATCCTACCATCGAAATTTGATAGGGTAGAAATTTGAATGATACGTCACCGGTACTATGGCCATGCGATCGGTCGAGTTATCATGAATCATCAGAGCAACGGGCATAGCCCGCGTCGGCCTTTTATCTAATAAAAGCATATGACTACTGGCAGGATCAACCAAGTAGCATTACTCCAAGATGTCGCACGTCGCCCCCCACCGGCTAAGCGGTCCAAGGGGCGAGAACGGCCGTCACACATTATATCTTAAGCTCTTCTTGGGATTGGGACGTGAGTCCCCGTCCACGGCATACGCTGGGTCTAAGAGCTTTACACTTCCCCATGGGCCACGTGTCTGATGAAAGGCTTGGTGGAACACGGGGGGGGTGCTTCATTGTCCTCTCATGCCCATTGGAAGGCGCCGGATGGAGGTTAACTGCAAGTGGCCTGCTTCCCTTTGAAAAGGGTAGGCAACATAAGAACCAGCCTCAAAGACACCATCCCACCTCACAGCAACCGACACAGATTGCCGGCCGACTGTTCGGTGGATGACCTCGGAGCTAGCCGACAGAGACAATCCAAATACTACTCACACGCTTGCACGATCCAGCCTTCCTTACGCTACCATGGCAACTACACCCCCAAGCCTTCAGGCAAGCCGTCATCGATTGGGTGCTTTATCGCTCGAGCCCAAGGGGAATCCGATGCATGAGACAGTCGTGTGTGCAAAGTCAAGTGAGAAGGATGAGGGTGAGCACCAACCATGTCGGGAGGTCGGCTCGATTGCAAGAATCTAACCACACCCAAGCTTACTGAGCAACCGGGGGGCAAGAGCCCAAGAACGGCCGCCCTTCCGTGAGGTTGTGAGGAGGAGTCCCATGCACGAGAGTCCCATGAGGCAACAAAGGGGTTACAAGTGTCTCACAAGAGTGAGAGCCCCACCATGCCCTAGCCTAGGAATCATGTGATTTCCATCCAATCGCGGGTAGGTAGCACAAGTCCCCTTAACGGATGCGGGTTTCATGAGTATCTCGCTTAAGGGAGGTCCAAGAACCCTTAGGCACGAACCAACATCAATCATATTGAAATCCCACACACCATACGATCCACTAAAATGAGTAAGGATGGGGGCGCATACAAATCCCATACACCATACGATCCATCGATATGAGAAGGATGGGGGTGAGTACAAATCCCACACACCATACGATCCACTAAAATGAGAAGGATGGGGGTGAGTATAAGGAGTGTCACGTGGTCAGCTTGATTGTAAGAATCCAACCACACCTAAGCTTACTAAGCACCCGGGGGCAAGAGCCTAAGAACGGATGCCGTTCCGTGAGTTTGTGAGGAGGAATCCCACGCACAAGAGTCCTATAAAGCAACAACAAAGCAGGTTACCTTGTCCTCACAAGAGCGAGAGCCCCACCGTGCCCTAGCTTAGGAATCATATGGTTTCCATCCAATAGCGGGTAGGTAGCGCAAGTCTTCTTAACAGATGCGGGTTTGATGAGTACCTCACTCACGGGAGGGCTAAGAACCCCCAAGTACATGCCACATCCATCCCATATGAAGGGGGTTACAATGTCCTCACAAGAGCGAGAGCCCCACCGCGCCCTAGCCTAGGAATCATGCGGTTTCCATCCAATCGCGGGTAGGTAGCACAAGTCCCTTTAACAGATACGAGTTTGATGCGTATCTTGCTCACGGGAGGGCAAAGAACCCCCAAGTACGTGCCACCACCCATCCCATATAAAATCCAACACATTTTAGGGTCCGCCGGAAAAGCCACCAGAGGCCGCCCCACTATGGCTGGCCATTGTCGCCGGCCGCCATGGGTGGCACCGACATAGGAAGTGACCAAGGAAATCGGCCCTATGGCTCACACACTTGTCCTACACCAAGGGACAATCCATACCTCTTGTGTGTGCACTTGGCTACTATGGGGAGGGCGATGAGGGTGCCCCCTATATATGCAATTTGAGATTTTTCCATTGTGGCATGAACAGACATACTTTTTTCTCAAACGACACTTTTTTTTAGAGACCAAGAGATCGAATTTTTCCATAAGTTTTTGCAACAATGCTAGCCACCATAACAGAAGATCAACCCCCAAGTTTCATAATTGTTTGACACCCGTAAAATATTTCATGAATGTTTTAGTGTTCAGCCTTGTGCGGCCTCAAACGGCCACCCCGTCGGCCGGGCATCCCTACATGTAGGGGGATAAGTATGAGTGAATGCATAAAGAAATTCACAAATGTAACGAGTAGACTTAATTTTGGTACATGGGTGAAGTTTTTGCACTCCGCAGACCTTACCCGGGCAAGTCCTAAGTAAGTCCTGAACCTACCAAGACCAGTCCTGGATGTGCCAGAACCAGTCCTGGACGTGCCAGGACTTGCCAGGACCATTTCCAAGGCTGCTAAACCTTACCACCACCTTGCCCAGGGCTGCCAAGACTTGCCCAGACCCCAAACAAGGTTGCCAACCCATGCCACCAAAAATCCGACTGATGCAAATCCTTGCCCGGACCCCTAAGAAAGTTGTATTGGTACGAGGTTGAATTTTTTGCATTGCACCCAAGCTTGCCCGGGCAAGTCCCCGTGCTCGCGCAAGACCTCGCCCAAGGGTCCTTAATCCTTGTCTAACATTTGCCCACCTTTGCCTGCCACTTGTGAGGGAATTGCCTAAGGGTCCATGCGGATTGCTCGTACTTGTATCTCCTTGCTTGGACATTTCCAAGCTTTGCCCACACTTGCAAGGACCTTGCCCAAGGGTCCATAATCCTTGTCCAACATATGCCCACCTTTGCCCACACTTACCATGACCTTGCCCAAGGGTCTACGCGCATTAGCTTAAGGAATACGCACGAGGGGTGCTTAACCCTTATATAGCAATCCGGGATATTTCAAGAGTTCCACCAACGGGGGTCTTTTTTTTGCGAAACGACGCCATGTACGGAAGTTGCCCGTGCTTGCCACAACATTGCCCAAGGGTCCGTGATCCTTGTCCAATATTTGCCCAGCTTTGCCCGCACTTCCCACGACCTTGCCCAAGGGTCCACATGTATCCGCTTAAGGAATGCACGCGAGGGGGGCTCACCCCCTAGAAAGCAATCCAGAATATTTTGAGTGTTCCACCAACGGGGGTCTTTTTTTGTGAAACGACGCCATGCACAGAACTTGCCCGTACGTGCCACGACCTTGCCCAAGGGTCCATGATCCTTGTCCAATATTTGCCCACCTTTGCTCGCACTTGCCACAACCTTGGCTAAGGGTCTATGTGCATCTTCTTAGCACCTTAATCCTTGCACACAAGCACGTGCCAAGTGCTAAGTGCAAGTGCTAGTATGCGCTCGTGGTAAAGAAAGGAATGCGCGTGAGGGGGGCTCACCCCCTATAGAGCAATCCAGGATATTTCAAGAGTTCCACCAACGGGGGTTTTTTTTCGGGAAACGACTCCATGCACGGAAGTTGCCCGTGCTTTCCACGACCTTGCCCAAGTTTTCGTGATCCTTGTCCAACATTTGCCCACCTTTGCTCACACTTACCACGACCTTGCCCAAGGGTCCACACATATCCGCTTAAGGAATGCATGAGGGGGGATCACCCCCTATATAGCAATCTGGGATATTTCAAGAGTTCCACCAATAGGGGTCTTTTTTTGTGAAACAACGCCATGTACGAACTTGCCCGTACTTGCCACAACCTTGCCCAAGGGTCCGTGATCCTTGTCCAACATTTGCCCACCTTTGGCAGCACTTGCCACGACCTTGCCAAAGGGTCCACGTGTATCCGCTTAAGGAATGCGCGCGAGGGGGGCTCACCCCCTATATAGAAATCTGGGATATTTCAAGAGTTCCACCAATAGGGGTCTTTTTTGGTGAAACGACGCCATGTACGGACTTGCCCGTACTTGCCACGACCTTGCCCAAGGGTCCGTGATCCTTGTCCAACATTTTCCCACCTTTGGCCGCACTTTCCATGACCTTGCCCAAGGGTCCACATGCATCCGCTTAAGGAATGCGCGCGAGGGGGGTTCACCCCCTATATAGCAATCTGGGATATTTCAAGAGTTCCAGCAACAGTGGTCTTTTTTCACAAAACAACGCCATGCACGAAACTTGCCCGCACTTGCCATGACTTTGCCCAAGGTTGCCATGTCTTTCCTTGAACTTGCCCATACTTTGCCCAGGCCTCACCCAAGGTTTGCCAGGCTATGCCCCCACCTTGTCAACACTTAGGCAGGGTCACATAGACTTTACCAATATTTCGCTGAAACTTAGCCCACGCTCGGCCAAGTTTGTCAGGCGGTGCCGACTCAGTTCCCCCTAATACTTGCGCTCTTCCAGCCTAAGGCTATAGTGGCGTTGAAACCTCAAGAGTGAGTCGCAGGAGGGGGGATTGAATCGGAGTGACTTGGGCTGAATCTCAATAGATCATGGCAGCAAGGCCACTCTGTCACTTACAATACCCAATTGCGTATTTAAGTAGTCTGCAAAGGATTCTACCAGCCGCTCAGTGGGAATTTCTTCAGGGCGTCCCTTACGACTCATCCATCGCAAGGGTCTCGCCATCGACACGTGCCTTTAGGGGCTGAGGCCCCTACTATTGGTTGGAAAACGAGCGGTGGGCACACGCGTTGCTCCTAGCCCAGATTCTGACTTAAATGCGTTCAGTCATAATCCAATGCATGGTAGCTTTGTGCCACTGGCTTTTCGACCAAGCGCAATGATCAATTGTGCGAATCAACGGTTCCTCTCATACTCGGTTGAATTACTATTGTGACACTGCCATCAGTAGGGTAAAACTAACCTATCTCACGACGGTCTAAACCCAGCTCACATTCCCTATTGGTGGGTGAGCAATCCAACACTTGGTGAATTCTGCTTCACAATGATAGGAAGAGCTGACATCGAAGGATCAAAAAGCAACATCACTATGAACGCTTGGCTGCCACAAGCCATTTATCCTTGTGGTAACTTTTCTAACACCTCTAACTTTAAATTCTGAAGGACTAAAGGATTGATAGGCCACACTTTCACGGTTAGTATTCGTACTGCAAATTAGAATCAAATGAGCTTTTACCCTTTTATTCCACACGAGATTTCTGTTCCCATTGAGCTCATCCTAGTATACCTATGTTATCTTTTAACAGATGTGCCACCCCAACCAAACTCCTCACTTGACAATGTCTTCCGCCCGGATCTGCCCGCGAAGAGGGCCTTGAGACCAAAAGGAGGGGCGATGCCCCACTTCCGATTCACGGAATAAGTAAAATAACATTAAAAGTAGTGATATTTCACTTTCACCGTTTTCGGCTCATACTTGAGCAAGTTTTGAACACCTCTACATCCTTCTCTGCATTACATTGGAATTGCTTGTTTCAACCTCCATGACCTTCTGACATAGTCAAGTTGAAGACTATAAAACAAGCGCTTGTTGGGAGGCAACCCAATGATTTGGTTTCAATTTATTATTATTTTTTCTTATTTTTATTCAGGTTTAAAGATGATCGCTCCTCTTGTGGCTACAAATTCTTGCTCATACACTCTTTCCTCTCTCAAAATTTAAAACATCCTGCATTGTACTAAACAAAGAGCTCCACATCAGAATCAGAGACCTAAACCAGGTGAGTACTAGTTTCTTTCCCTCTTTATTGATTTTTGCAACATTGAGGACAATGTTTGGTTTAAGTGTTGGGGAGGGATGTGATTTTTTTGTGTTTGTCCTTATGCAATTGAAAAGAATTTTTCTTGGTGAAAGTTGAAATTTTTGCATTGCTTAGGATTGACCTTAACTTTGAACTTTCCCTATTTTAGAGAGTGTTATTGAGAAAAAAAAAAGAGTAAAATAAAAAAAAAGAATGTTTCAAGTAAGCCTCTAAGCCTTGATTTTTTGTATAAATATTGAGATGGACTACGAGAATAGGGAATAGTTTGTAAAATGATCAACAAATTATTAGTTTATGAATATTTTGCTATATGATTTCTTTAGGAAATTTGATGATGACCCTTACTGGCTAAGCAAGATTTTGTTTAGGGACATGATTCAGATGAAAAAAAAATATAAAATAAAAAAAGAGAATAAGAAACATAACTCCAATGGCTTCTCTAGACCTAACTTAGTAATCGGGGGTAATTCATCACCAATGTTGGCATTCTCATCAAACGGTAAAGTCAAAGACGGTTATGAGTTGGGCTAAAAGTCTCTTGAGGTATCTATTGGAGTAACTGAGTAACCGGTGCTGCATCACCTATGTGTAGGGTCATGTCAAAAGGGGACCTACAACAGCCCAAGATGAAAAAAAACAGAAGGAAGCAAAAAAAAAAAAACAATTGTCTACTTGAGGATCCTTAGTAAATTAAATGAAAAGCTTGGTTAAGTAGGGGCATTTGAATTTTTCTGGAGGAGTTTAGCAGTATAATATTCCTTTACTAATCTTATTGTTGCACTTATTACTTGCCGAGCCTTTGATCATGGGACATTAAGAGATGATTACAATTGTTTGAGGCTACTGGCTTAGTGACCATTCTTATAAGACATTAAACTGAATAGAATTTGATAGCATGATCTAAGTGTGGTGGTGTGCTACTCTCTGTTTAGGAATTTCATAAGCAATGTTCTTTTTGTTCAATTAATGATTTTTCTCTCTTTTGCTTGAGGACAAGCAAATGTTCAAGTGTGGGGAAATTTGATAAATGTATATTTTATAATTAAATAGGTATAGATTTTATGATATAATTTATTAAATTTATTAATATTTTATACCTATTTAATTATCGTCTATATATTTTCTATCTTTTAATTAAGTTCAGGATTAAAAAAGAAATTTTGATATAAAATCTATCCATATTCTATTTTTATTTTGCAGGAAATATGAGGATATTGAGGAAGGGAAAAATTAGAAGAGAATATATTTATATATATATATATATATATATAAAGTAGCCGTACATGGTGAAGATAATGAAAGGGAAAATAATGATAATGTGTGTGTGTGTGTGTGTGTGTGTGTGTGTGTGTGTGTGTGTGTGTGTGTGTGTGTGTGTGTGTGTGTCACATTAGACTTCATATTGGAAACGCATGAGGTGGCAAGTGAAAGTATATATTTATATACGAAGATACTGATTGAGGAAGAGAATTAGATAAAAAAATTTTAAAAAAAAACAGATTTTGGATCGAAGGCGCAGAAGAGATTCAGGGTGTCTTTGGTTCAGCTTATTTGGTAGAAATAAGCCTGTTTTTGGGCAATAAGCCCAAATAAAAACGTGTTGCATTTTTGCAGTGTTTTGTTCATCTTATTTTAATTGTATCACGGATAGAATAAACTCCTCACTACAGCTTTTCTATTAAGTCATTTATTACGTAAGTCGAGATAAAACTCCTCTCACATACTTACCTCGTATACCATAAATCACGATTTATAAGCACTTATATTCCAAAAATAAATCGCTCATCCAAACATAAATCACATTACAAAAACTGACTTTTCTATTAAATCATTTTTAATAAGTCAGAATCATAATAAGTCATTTTTCCTACCGCTATCCCAAACACACACTCAAATGGCCAACATGCATCTAGTTAATGATAAAAACACGCAGCTGCATGCAAACGCAGGCAGTACATCTATAAAAGGGGTTAGAGGGTAGCGAACAGGGAGAACACATCAGAGCAGAATGAGAAAGGCAGCAGTGGAGATCGAGCGGAAAGAGGAACGGAGAATTAAACGAGGTAGCAATGAAATTCAATAGATTTGATTTCTCCCATTCTTTCTCTTTATTCTTTGAATATGAATTTCTTTGTTTCATTATGGATTTTATTTTAGACATGAGTGACTAATTTTCTTTTTAGACCTAGAGAAACTATGAACTCACTAGTGAACCAAATTTTATTTTCATGATTTATTAGTTATGATTTATGTTAATTTTGGTTACTTAATCTTATTTTATTATGTCCGTTTGATGATTAGCCACCATTAGATGTGAATTTAAGTATTAGGATTTACTTTGACGAAAGGGATTTTAATTAGGCTCTGAGATTAAGTAATATGGGATTAAATTACAATTTAATTTGTGATTAGGATAGACATATACTTAACAGCCCCATATAATTGTTGAAGAGTGTGTTTGAGTTATCTTGCCTCTTGAGTTATTAAGTTAGACATAACGGTTATGCTTAAGAGAGGGTTGTGAGTGGACCGACAGGCACTTATAACTATTTATACTCAAGATTAACAAAATTAACATTTGAGATTAACTAAGTAAATGGATTTGAGATTTGGAGAGCTAGTGAGGGATTAGTGACTTTAGGTTGTGTTTGATATTGATAGTTTTTGTTAATTAATTTCTTTTGAATTTACTCATAACTAGATTCGTTTAACTTAAAAGAAATTGAAATTTTAATACCTAAAAATTAATTGATTGATTCCTCCTGAGGCGATACTCTACTTATCACTTTATTACTTGACACAACCGGTATACTTGCGGAGTGCTTCAAGCAAATTATGCAATGTCTTCATTTTTTATATTCCTGTAGTCCCTTGTATAAGGAATAAATAAATAATTTTCAAAGTAATAGTTATTAATTCTAAAAATTAAAAAAAATGTAGCTACAAGTGAAGTTTACTTCTTTGTTTGTTCGGATTGCTAAAAATTACTTTACGACTGGGAGAGAAGGGTCTACTTCTTTTTAATAAGAATATAAAAGAAAAATTTTAATAAATACTATCAACATGATATGTTGTTGTTTGAAATAAAAAAGAATCAAAATCCCCCATAATAATTCCCTGTTAAAAAGCACATGAGAGTATGAAATATGAATATTCAACAATCACATGCCCACCAACTTCTCAAACGTTAAACGCTGCAATTAGGAGTGCATTCACTGCTCCATTTTACATTACAGTAATAGTATTTGGTGAAGAAGATGACTTGAACAACTTTGCCTGATCATAGTTTATCGAACTCTTCACCGTAGATTCTTTATCTTCCTCTCTATCTCCACCTTCTTTCTCACTCTCAATTTCCCTCAAAATCTCTAAAACCTCATCAATGGAAGGCCTCGTCTCCTTATCTACAGCAAACACTGAAATGCCAATTCTCCCACTTTAAAAACCTTCTTCTTCACCTCACCATCCTTCTCAATCCCCAAATATGGATCAGCTTCTCAAACTGATTCCTCTGTATCTTCCTCACCGCAAGACTCCCCAACGTAATCTCATCTTTGTTCCTTCCCATATCTACCGCATGCATTGAAGATATCAGCTCTATAAGCCCAACCCCAAAACTATACACATCATTTTTGTTTGCTAGCCTAAAGCAAAAGTAATACTCTAGATCAAGATAACCAGGTGCTCCTTGTGGATCCGTAGAAACATGAGACACATCATCCGGGAACAACCTAGAAAGTCTGAAATCTGCAACTTTGACACAAAAAATGTTGTCAAGGAGAATGTTGTTAGTTTTGACGTCGTGGTGGATGATGCCAGAGGCACGAAGGTAAGAGAGAGCACTTGCTGTTTCTATGGCGATTTTGATTCGAAGAGGCCATGTGAGTAACCAAGGATTTGCAGAGCCGCCACGGAGGTGGTTGGCGAGTGTTCTGTTTGGGATGTATTCATAGACAAGGAGGAGCTCATGACTCTGATGGGAAGTGCAGCCATAGAGGGAGACAAGGTTTTTGTGATGGAGGTGAGTGAGGATCTCAACTTCGATCATGAACTATTCTACTCTCTTGTAGTTGTGGTTGAATAGATGTTTCACTGCAACTTCACGCCCATCTTGAAGCTTCCCTATAAATGAAATTGCTCAAAGTTCAAAACTTTATGAAGGAAAATAAATGATTATAGCATAAGCAGTGAGTGTGATTGAGAAGATGACCATAGTAAACAGAGTCAAACCGCTATCTCTGAGTTTGTTGTAGGGGTTGAAGTTGTTGGTTGCCTCTTGAAGTTCGTTATAAGAGAAGATTGGGACTCCGAAGAAGAGTTTGCCGCTGTCTCAGTTTGGTTCATTATTTGGGTAATGATTCATTGATCAGTGTCTGACATGGGATAGAGCACTCTGTTTTGGTTTGTAGAGTCGGAGGATATGCACCATCTCTATTATTAGAATTCCTAATCACGCCCCAAAACCTGACCATGTGTCAAGTCCTTAAAACTGTTCCTTATGAAAGGCAATATTTATTTAAATACAATCACAACTTTATAACAACCTAGCCATACAATAATAATGTGTTAACAAGGAGGTTGTTGAAATGAGTAAATATGAAATAAAATTACCTGTTATCAATCCTATCTTCCAGACCTGACTTAAAGGGGAGTTTAGGAAGGAGAAGAGAAAATGAAAGAGGGTACCAATGGAAGTTGGCGCAGATGGGTAGGCATCTGCGCCACACCAATCCGTTCCTGGGTTTGATCCCAGGAAACGGAAGGTGTAAAGAATTTCTATTGGGAGCTCTCTCCCCTGGGGCGCCTCAAAGAGGTGAATTCCTGTTGGGCCTATCAGATTGGGGGCGCCAGGACTAGTCGGTTGTCGGGGGCCCATGTCGGTAAATCCGGCGTTGGCTTTCAGGTTAACGCCGGATACCTGGAAGGTGGGTGCACCGAAGGCCAAAAATGATCCATTGCATAAACCATCAAAAAAAAAAAGAAATGAAAGAGGGTGAACAGAGCACGAAGACAATCATCACCTAAGAAAAAGTATCAAACAGTGCATCAATATGTCTATTTGTGTGTATAAATCTAAATCAAATTAAACCACAGCATTCACATCATGGAACTCTTTAGGAACATATACATTATAGATGAGGAATGAAGAAGAAGATGATCATAACGGGATCGATCAAACATTCTCTGTCAAATTAAGAGCAATAGTGATAGCTGAGCACACAGCAAATGCAGTTTTAAAGCCGAAGAACTTATTGGTTTCTTGGAAGCTTCCTTACTGAGGAAGTCTTTGTTACAAAGCAAGTTTAACAATTTAAAAATCGCAAGTTGGCTTCTGCGCGTTTCCTCTGTTTGTCATACTCCAAAAATAAAAATACAAATCAATTAAATCTTTGATTTGTTGACTTGATTGTATTATATTATCTTTTTTGCCAACCAGAGTGTAAAATTCAGGTAGCAGGAAGCCAAAAGGGCCCACCGTTTCTGGTGATCTTCGGAGCAGTTTACGGGGCCACTATATGTGGAATCATTCAGAATATTAATAGCTATGTTAATATATATGTAGTTTTAGTTAGCAATTATAAGCGGAATCATGCAGAATATTGAAGTACGATGATATTTTTTTTGCCCTGAAAGTCCCATGATAATAATTCTTTCTGGCTGTACCATATACATAAAATACAATATGCATATCACAATAAAGGTTAGGATTAGGATTCTGAAGATATTCTCCTCCAATCTACCCAATTTCGCCTCCTCAATATATGTTTAATAGTCTACCACTAATTTATTATATGCTCCTTCAGTCCTTAATATAAGACATATTTGGAGAGTGTTGATCTTGTCACTAAATATAATACATAGTTTTTATATTTTTACTTCTATCGATGGTCCCTCAACAATAATTAAAAAGAAAAAGAAAGAAAATGGAATAAAGGAAAATGATTAGAGTGTTTTAAAAAATACATGTCATATTAACTAACGCAACTAACATCATTAATCTAATCAAATTAGGTAAATATGGCTTACATTAATAACCGAAAGAGTATATAATTATATATTTACCGAGCGATGGGTTCAAACTTCAAAGACGCCAAAGCTAATATATTGTTCCTCATCTTGAATGGAGTTAAGTGATTAGCAAAATACTACCTCAATGAGTCGCCAAGAAGATCGCGGGAAATTGGCCTATGTCGGTGGCTGCCAGCCCAGACTTTCGATGCAGCAATGGTGGGTCTGCTTTGACCTAACCCCTCACCCTTTTCCTTTTCAAATGCCTTGTGGTTCTGGGATTTGGGTTCAAGCATTATTTTTTTAAAAAAATTAAATCATTTATTCAGCTCAACAACCCATATCAATGCATTATTTTCATGTCATATTGTTCAATATCATCGAGCTATGTTAGCAAAATTAACAGAGTTAGTGACACATCAATAAAATTAACGTTGTTAATTAAGGTCCTTTTCAAAACTATAGGTACTGACGGTTTTAGATGAAATAAATTTGAGAGACTAAAACCACTTATTTAAAATTTCAAGAACTAAAACCCATATGGTAATAAAGTATAGACCAAAAGTAGGTTTAAATAAATTGAAATTTGTGGTGATGTGGTTTTGGCGGAACCTATCATACATCGATTGATTCTTCAGAAAATAAAGTACAGTGTAATTTAGTCCCTTTATAAACCCCAATCCATATTTCTTGTTTTTTTTTCCATGACATTATATTTAGTTAATTTCCCACAATTTTGAATAAAAAAGTAAGAATAATCTCGCAAAAAGGTATATTCAAATATTTTAAAATCGTCCGTCCTTTAACAAAGTCAATTTCACACATTAGCTTTTGATTATCCTCCTTTGAAACTGTTTCTTCCACAAAACCCAAAATTTCTTCAAAGTCCCTTCTTCCTAAATATGCAAAAAGCTTTTCATAAAATTACTGAAAGCTCCTCCCTATTTCTTCATTTTCTAGTCATCTATTAGACTCATCATATAAGCTATATAGCGGTAAAGGAAAGCTTTTTCGCAGTTGGAAGAGTAAGAGATAGATTGGATGCAGAAGGTATTGGCTTTAACATGTTCTCCTTGAAGTTCGAGTTTCCTGATGAGGCCTCACGAGTGTTAGAGGAAAGTCCTTGGGTAGTGAAGCATCATATGCTTACTCTCCAGAGAAGGAAACCTTATCTATGTGACAATGAAATTCAGCTGAACACATGTCCATTTGTATTCAACCCTACAATATTCCTCCTACTAGTAATATGATCGAGAATTATATATTATTTGCTAGTCAGGTTGGAAATGTTGTTGCAATGGACAGTCTATATGATGCAAGGGTGGCGGCCAGAGCTTATGCTCATGTTCGTATTGAGTTTAATGTGGAATGGCCACTAGTTAATAGTGTTTTGATGCCAAGACTTGGAAAGTTATCCGCTGTTAGGGTTAAAATAAAATATGAAAAGCTTGCTTGATTCTGTTTCACTTGCGGAAGGTTGGGACACGAAAGCTGAAACTGTGAGGAAGAATAAGAAAGAGACGATGGAGAAGTATTAGATACTGGATAGCATTTTGGGTAATTATTTTTGTTTGTTATGTTTTTTAGCTGACTTATGTTATGTTTGGTTTATATTTTCAATGAATATGGCATTTTGAAGGGGGGAAAAAATCAACCACATATATATTATGAATGATATATTCCTAAAGGCTAATAGTTAATACCAAATTGCTAGTGGTTCAGGCATAACACAATATATTTGAAGATATTCTTATAATGGTCTTGAAGACTAATATTTATTGAGATTTATATCATGGGAAAAGTAATAGAGATTCACCAAACTTGCAATGTTTGCTTGAGCTATAATCATACATGGTCAATTCCTAAAGTAATGTTTTTCCAATGAAGAGTTATTGAATATACAAAGAAGACAGTTCTTGAAGAACTATACAGAGACTTCCTGAAGAACTATACAAAGACATAACAATATATAGAAGTTCCTAAAGAACTATGTGGTTGTCATTGGATAACTTTACAAAATGAAGAAGAAATATTATTAATATAGTTCCTGTATAATTAATAACAAAATTGATATAGTTCCTAAGGAACTAATACGGGACTAAGAAAAATGTGTTTGTATAACTCACACTGTAGGGGGAAATTGTTGGAATACAAATGTGAGTCATGTTGGATGAAAATTTCAATTCTATCATATGTTATAAAAATTGAAAAGTTGTCACAGTAAACCAGAAGTTTACTGATTTAAATAAATTTATTATTGGTATGACTAGTTTGATCATCCAAGTCATATATAATGCAACAAATTATTAGATATTATATATTGAAATTCATTAAAGAAACAAAAGATTCTTTACAACCAACATAATATTATGTGAGCTCCTTATTCTCAAAGAAAATTAACTATGAGAATATCACCAGTTGTGATTTGGAATGAATCTTTGAATTTTTGGAAATATATCAAACTCCTATATATGGGCTCATTCAAATAGCATGTAAACCATACATGCATTTAATAAATTTGATAGATGCATCTATGAGATGGTTACATATTTGCAACTTGAAGTTTACAAGGTTGTTTGAATAAATTGTTATAGTGCACAATTTTCAAACTATATGATCCATAAAATGATCTAGCAAAATTATTTATCAAAGCCCCATATGTAGCTAAATCAAAATTTATGAGAACAAAATTCCCATTTTAGTGTTGGGAATATTGATATTACATATTGCAGTACATAGAAGCATGAAGCCCATAAGGTATTATAAATTCTCCTATTATAATTGGCTTTTGGTCAAGAGCCAAATAATTTCCTTCTTAGAATTTTGAATGTGTAAATCTGTTCTTATTATTCCACCACCATATTGCATATAAATGGATATTCAAAGAAAGTTGGAATAAATGTTGGGTAAGAACCCCCTTCCTCTTGTTTGTCTTCAAATGAAACAAAATGATGTTTCTAAAGGAAACAAATTGATTTAAGAGATTTATACTACAAGATTATTAGTTTATTGTTATTTGACAAAGTTTTCCCAAACATGAGGGGGGAGAAAATGAGTAGCAAGAAAAGAGAATACATTGAATATATCAAATGTAGATCCTCAAATATAACAGTATGAACCAAAAGTTCATCAAATATTTTATTAGTAATATATTACAATATCTGCCAGACCACTGACCTAAATGAGAATTCTTATACCTCATGTTCTAGCTGAAAAATGCTCTAATCAATATAAATGAAAAATGAGAAATGCTTGAAGCATGAGAAAATGATCGGTTCCAAATGAAATGAAAAGAGAGAAAATAATCAAGATGATCATATTGATGAGGCAAGAATTAAGACAACTATTTATCAGACCCCAAAAGAGGTTTAAGTATCTAAAAGCAATCAAGAGATCTCAAGTAGTTATATCATTAAACAAAAAATGAACCAAAAAGTTAAAGTTGTCGACAACGCTTTTGATGATAATATCTTGTAATCAAATGAAGATCTTATATACAAATATGTCATGAGATACATATATAAAGATAGTTGGTCAACAGAAAAGAAAAGTCATAATATACAATATCATAATTTGAATTCATGTATGTCTAGTCTAAGTACCTGAAGTGCAATGTTAGTATTGCATAAAGGGCATTCTTGTACGAAAAAGGAGAAATATAGTTACAATACCTTTTACAAAAGTTCAATGTTGATAGTCATATCTTGTGGTGGATGGATTAAATATTCATATGTCTTGTTAATTTGAAAGTCTGGTAGTATATGAAACATCAATATGCATCTATAGAATTTGATTATGATCTATGACTCACTATATTGTGAATTAGATGTGAATCCTAAAAGGACTTAAAATGCTAAGAGTATATATATGAAAAATTGCTATTCTTATTAAATCCCTAAAAGATTCAAGTTGCCAGAAGCATATGGTCAAAGTATATGGAACTCCATGAAGGATTCGAGTTGCAAGCATACAATCCAATCAAGATATTTATATGGCTTGAAGCAACCAAGGTGTTTGTGGTATTACAGTTTGGTAAATATCTCTTGAAAGAATGATATAAAATATCCATTATACCCATGAATTTTCGTGAAAAGATATGACAATTAGTATATTATAATTGCGGTTAATGTTAAATAGTTTTAATATATTTGAAACTTTTGAAGAGCTTGATTGAGAAGCTTGCAAAGTTGCGAATTGCTTAAACTCTTGAAGAACTTGCAAATGTTAAGAATTACTTAAAGGAAGAATTTGAAGAACGATTTGGGAAGAACAAAAGGTTGCTTTGGATTATAAATTGAATATTTGAAAGATAGAAGTTTTGTATATCAAGAACTATCTATGGATAAATCACATCCATCATATACATAGAGAAATGCTTGGTCCAGAAGTGTTGTGTCTTTAAACATTAAGAAGGTGATGAATAAATACTTGGTTGAGAAGTATTAAAGCACTTATATGTATCAAGTACACATGACTTGATATATCATTTGCATACTAGCGTGGTACAGTTATTCACTAACATGAAGACATTAGAAGGGGATACATCAACAAAAGAAAGTGAAATTAATATCTAGTAATCTACTAGATTTGTACACCAAATCACTTCCTACAACAATATTTGGAAAGGTTGTTCGTGATATCAGACTTTGCGGATTCAAAGGTATTAACTCACATTGCCAAGAAGGGGAGCTGATACATACTATACTCTTTTCCCTTGTCTCCGGTTTTATCCTACTGGATTTTCCTAGTAAAGTTTTTAACGAGGTAGCATTGAATGGTGTATTAACGAATGATGTACTCTTTTTCTTTCGCTAGTCCCTCAAAGTTTTTCCTAGTTGAAGTTTTTTAATAAGGCACACTTGTATATAATGGATATCCAAGGGGAAGTGCTATGAATATAATATTTTTGTGGATGTCCATATATCTCCACTATCTCTAATATCCCACAATTATCTCTTATTATTATATAATCTGTAGATATTGATTCTATTGAAATTGTGAAGTTATGCCTATAAAAATAGGGCATGTACCATGTGTTTGATACACCTTGAACATGAATAAGATTTATCATCTCTTCATCTCATATTCTTTCCCTTTTATTTATAACAATACTGAACTAATTGGCTATTGGACTATGTTTGGATTGTGTTTTCTAATTATGTAGTACTGAAAATTTGTCCAAATAAACTACGAGGCCTAGCATAATTGGCACTTAGCTAGTTCTTTAAGTATCGAGTTAAAGGTTCGATGCCTGGCAATATGTATGGAGAGGGTCTCATAGTCAGTACTAAAACCCCTTTGGGAAGCTTATGATGTGAAAGGATTAACCACTGATACCGGTAGTGGACACTCTGGACCCACCAAAAATAATAAATTGCTCAATACAGCATAAAGTTGTTCCTTTAGGTGAAAGAAATAAAGGCAAACAAGTTTTTACATGGCCCCCACTTCATTATAGAGGTTTTATTAGAAAGTTGTTTTAAGGAATCTTCACTTTCCCATATTGGCAAAGAAAGACAATAGAATAAACTTAAAGGTTAAGGTGTAAAAATACTTGTGAACTTTTTTCAAAAGTGCATTCACTATTATAAACTCTTTTTTTTAAAGTAAAAGTAGCCATAAACTTTTAAAAAAAGGTAAAAGTGACGCACCCATTAAAATAGCTTAACCTCTGTCTATTACAGTGTAAAAGTATCAAACTACTTTACATCAAGGTGCAAACCATCAAGAGGCATAAAGGGGGGGTCGGGGGACAAAAGCTTAATAGTTTTCTTCCCAAATGCTTGATCATACACAACATGCCAATCTCTTCTTCCCAATCATCTTCCATCATGTTATCAGTATTGCAATAATCAAAATCAGGTTGACTTTTGTGAGAACAATCATTACCAATAATAATCCAATCTGAAAATCTTGGTGTGTGCGTAAACATGAGGGTGGCTAGTAGATACATAGTGATCTTTTTCAACTAGACGAAGGGCATAGTTCAAGGCATTGAAAGAAAATTGGGATTGATGAGGAGGATTGTAAGAGGAAGATGCAATGGAGGAGGGGTGCAGATGGTTTGCTAGGAAATATATGGTGGAGAAGGTAAGGGTAAGAGCTGATGCCGATGACGGTGGTGGCGTCAAAGGAAGGCGGTCAGGTTGCAAACAGGGATCTTTAAGGAACTCTAAGTAGGGCGAGTGATGAGATGGCGTCCATATGGTTTGATGGCGTTGATCTCGCCACCTACCGATCTGGCCCAAGAGGTTGCCGCTATAATTGGTTGTGGATGATGCCTTTGTTGTCGCTAGGATATGAGAAGAAAGAAGGTTGCCGCTATTGAATGAATGAAGGGAGGGTTTGAGTGAGAGAGAGAGAGAGGGAGGGAGGGAGGGAGGGAGGGAAGGGAAGGGATAAGGGAAGAGGGTATAGTGAAGGAAATTTTAAAAAAATTAGGTTTTTTAAAATAACATGGGACCCACAAAATATGATAACCCCATTTTCTGAATTTAACGAAAGTGTCACTCTTACCTTCTTTTTGAAAGTTTATGGGTTACCTTTGCACCAAAAAATATTTATGGTAGTGGATGCACTCTTGCAAAAAGTTCGTGGGTATTTTTACACCGTAACCCTAATTTTAAAACACTAAGGGCTTGTTTGGTATGAGGGATTTGGAGGGAAAGGGAAGGGAGATAACATTTTTATCAGTTGTGATTAGAAAGATTAGAGAAGTGGGGTTAAATTTTTTAATTAATTTTTTATACTCTTTTATTTTATATCTTCTCTTTACTAAAGTTATGTTACCTAAAGTTATGGTACTTAGTGCTCCTAAAAAAACTTTAAAATGTTGAATGCATAAAAAATACTTTAGGATTTTTTATACATAAAAAATTATTTTAAGATACTGAGTATTATTAAGAAAAATATTTTAGGGTGCTAAATATTATTTAATTAAAAATTATTTATGAATATTGGGTGCTACTGAAAAAATACTTTAGAGTATTAGATAAAGAAAAAAACATTTTAGAATAATGAATGTTATTAGAAAAAATGCTTGAAAGTGATTGATAGCTAATGAAAAATATACTTCAAGCATTAGATGCTAGTTAAAAAAAATAAAGCTGAGCACCTTAGCCATTTTACATGAAAACGACAACATTTTTAGGCAGTGGAAGGGAATATCAAAGTAGAGAAGCTATGTTCCTAAAATACAAATGGCCTTCCAACATATGCAATTAACCTCCCCTAATGTGTAAATTCGCGATATGCAACTAACCTTACCTGAAAAGCAACTAACCTTTACACATATGCAACTCACCTCCCTTAATGTGTGAATTCCAGCTACACAAGAGACCTACTCTGAAATGCAAGTGACCTTCCCACATATGAAACCCGCCACCTCCTCTAATGTGTAAACTCTTGATATGCAAGTAACTTTTCTTAAAATGCAAATGACCTTCCCTCTTTATCTATCATATATTAAAGAGTGTGTTCGGCAATGGTCAAAAAAGTGTTTTTTTCTCAAAACCATGGTTTTGAGGAAAAAATACAAGAACACTCAATTTTTCCAAATAAGCTATTTTGACCTCAAATCATGGTTTTGAACCTCAAAACCATGGTTTGGGCATAAACTATTTTTTTAACCTTTTGCACTTTGTGGGCCCCACCCTCTCATTCTCATTGGTTCTTTTCCTATCTGTGGTTCTCATGTCACACCCTCTCTCATCTTTTGTTTTTTTTTTAATTTCAGCATTTCTTCTGTCTTTTTTTTTAAATTTTTTTTTTTAAATTTTAATACTCTTTCTTATCCTTAATATAAGATCTATTTTTCTAATTTAATTATATTAGAAAAATTAGTTAAGTTAATTAACATTACATATAGACAAATTTATTTCATTTTTGGTATTAATTATGAAATTTAATGTTAAATAATGGGTTAAGATACATCATTTTTAATGCCGTTAGGGGTTTTAATTGTTCATTTTTAATTGTTCATTGTTATGTTTCCATCTTCTAAAATTTATTTGTACCGGATGTTCCTCTGGAAAAACTTGGCTATTAAATTTGGACCTTACCCCTTAAATAATATATAAAATAAAATATTATTCTTTACATGTAATTATCATAAAAGTTAATGTCCTTTTTAGTCATTTGACCATGAAAAAAACTATTCTGATACAATCATCCAAACACTCTCATTTTTTCAAAATCACTTTTTTCCCATAATCTATTCTTCAGAAGCTATTCTCCATTTTTTCTCCAGAAGCTATTCTCCAAAAGCTAATAAGAACACACCCTAAATCTCAAGGGTACTTGGGTCTTTATTCTATAAAAATTATTGACATTGAAGGACCTTACAAATTTGCATTTTTCTAGGTCTCACTTCCCAATTAATTTGTCGAAAGGGGACTTATCCCAATTTTCTCCATGTAAGGTTTTGAAAAAGGATGAGGGGAATGAGTGGCCAAAAAGAAAAAAAGAGTGTAGATGATTTTTTTTTTGGGAGAATTCCAAAAAAATACCATTTGAATTTCAAAATCCTATTGACAAGAAGCGTAATGGAATTAACAACGTAAGTTCTTGTCAAATCACTAATTTAGGATTTTAAAGTTCAAGTGGTATTTTTCTGGAATTCTTCCATTTTTTTCTTAAGAAAGAAAAGGGTTAATACAAGTGAAAATTTTAATAAACCCTCACAGGACAAAAATTTATTTCAATCAACCCACGTAACATTGTGAAATTTTACTACACTCCTAAGAACCAAAATGAAAAAAAATTTTGTGGTTTAAAAGACAATAATAACCCTTACCTAATTTTTGTTTTTAAAAAAAAGATTTGATCATCACCAAAGCTATGGCAACTAGTTGCCGATAGCAACGCTGGAGTGGCAATCAATAGCTGACTGTAGAAGCTCTGGCGTCGGTTGGCCGGAACACCAGCCACTGAAATTAATGTTTTGTTCATATGCTTATTACACTTGTTTATGATGGGTTACACACTTGCAAACAAAACTTGTTCAATTTGTGTTGCTCTTATGTTTATTCCACTTGTTCATGAGGAGTAAAACACTTTCAAATGGGTTTGTTCAATTTGTACTGTTTATATGTATAATTCGCTTGTTCATGAAGAGTATGAGACTTGTAAATGGGAATCATCAACTGTCAACTTTAAACTTATACTACTAAAACTTGTACCTCAACATCAATTGGCCCATATCATCATCTACCTGGCACCTTTAAGATATTATTATTGGCTCCTCAGTTTTCACATGGTTTTTATTAACACGTCATCAATCCAAGGGAGCGGAAATATTCTGTAATTGTTGTCTTCCTAATCACCATTGGCTAACCATCGTCTCTATCATCTTCCCTGTATAGTCTGTCATCCATCCCGGTGCAAATATTCTGAAATCTTCACCAAACTGCAACTCGCACGATGCTGTCAGAATATTATGTAGATTGTTGTCTTCCTAATAACCATTGGCTAACCATCGTCTCTATCATCTTCCCCGTGTAGTCTGTCATCCTTCCCGGTGCAAATATTCCGAAATCTTCACCAAACTGCAACTCGCACGATGCTGTCAGAATATTATGCATGCGCCATTCTTTTAAGAGGAATATTATGCATTCCACATACCTCCTTCGTCTTGGTAGAAGAGAATATTATGCATGAGAATAATGTCATACTGACTACCTACTATATTATGAATGAATATACTATATTATGCATTCCACATACTTCCTTCCCCAGCAGCCTGACGTCGCTGGATCTGAATCATAACAAGGTGTACGGTAGTCTTCCTCACCAGTTGACAGAGCTGAATTTGCAGTATTTGAATGTGAGCTATATTAGGCTGTGAAGTCAGATTCCGATGGGAGGGAAGTTGCAGATCTTTGATATATATTCATACTGCTACAACAAAATGAGCTTTGATGGAGACATCCAAAGAATGAGGGAAACCAGTGTACATTCGAATCTTTTTTGGATGAAACCCAGAGTTTGTTTTTCTTAACTCTTACCCCTTCTGGGAGGTTCTTCACCTTTTCTTCATCGACGAACCCTTAATAAATAAATCTCATGTACTGTAACGATGGGAGTTCGAGCAAGCATAGAAAGCAATCTTTTGAGGAACATGATGATGGGTGTGTTGATGAAGTGAATGATGGAGAAGCTGGTAGGGGTACTGTTCAGCTTTGTTCAAAATTCGCGAGGAAAGAGTCAGATTCCCCTCAGGAGCTACAGTGATTTCTCATCTAAAAGGTCAGTTGAGCATCATCAATATATACTTAAGAGGAATATGAGAATAAGCCGTTCACACTTTCTTACCCAATTGTATACCTTGCGTTACTGTTTATAACAATAATATCGGCTCACATTGGAAGCCGATGCCTTCCCATTTGGCTGTGTTCCGTTCTTGCATCTAAGAAGAGTGCATCTAAAAAGTTAGTCAATGCTAACTCTATTCTACTTTTCTAACTTTTTGACATTTGGGAAAGTGGGTGAACCACCGGCTTTTCTTATGACTCTTCTTATAAAAAGGACAAAATCTAATAAAAGTTTCTTCTTATTCCCTCTTTAACGAACATCATTTCCACTCACACGTTTTTGTCTCAAAGCTACCACCATTTCCTCTCACGCATTTACTGTGTTCAATACTCTTTCTTCAGGGCCAGCGGTTTCTACCGGCTGAATTTGCCATGCGAAGAAGAGGAAAATTGCTTTATGTCGAAGAATGAGGTAAATTTATGACAATGGACCATCTTTGTTCATGTGTATGTTGAATTGGTGTGCATTTTTCAGGGTTTTAATCATTCCTTTGGGTTTACATTTTGCAAAGACGTATATGCAGAAAGGGAAAATGAAAGAACAAGCTATCACAGTGGACGATGATGACGGAGGCAACGAAGAAGAATCAGAAGATGGTAAATGAACTAAAAATCATCAGCGCTCTCTTCTCTAGATTTCTTAGTCCTAAACTTTAAACTTGAGCTTCATTCCTCTTTTCATTATTCATTCCTTTGGGTTTACATTTTGCAAAGAGGTATGTGCAGAAAGGGAAAATGAAAGAACAAGCTATCACAGTGGACGATGATGACGGAGGCAACGAAGAAGAATCAGAAGATGATAAATGAACTAAAAATCATCGCTCTCTTCTCTAGATTTCTTAGTCCTAAACTTTAAACTTGAGCTTCATTCCTCTTTTCATTATTCCTCCTTCTGTCGTCCTGGGTTTTATTTTGCTCTTTGTAGTGTAAGCATTACAAGTTCCCGTTTCTTTTTCACAATATTAAGAAAGTCATCATTGTTAATTTTGAAATGTCATTTTCAGTTCAAGTTTAAAATTAAGAAACTCAATAAAGCACTTTCCCAAAAATTTCAAAACTTAATATGGAATGATGAGTATTGACTTCCTTTTTTCCTCACTTGGTGTTGTAGATGATGGTTTGGATCACTTTGAGGATGATGGATTTATCGTTGGTTTTGATGAAGAAGAGGAGAATGAGAATCCACAAGAAACACAAGACAAAAAGAAGAAGGAGAGGTTCATTGCCCTTCTTACCCTGCAATGCAATTTGATATATGGTACTCATTTGTTTCATTTTGAATGGTTTTTATCTTGACAACTTGATAGTTTTTAATTAAAATGAAATGCTATATGTCCTCATTTGTTCCTTTCCAAATTTTCTTGAAATTTCTTTTTTTTTTTCTGGTGTCGGTGGAAGGTTTCTTTTGTTTCATTTTGAATGGTTTTTATCTTGACAACTATTCAACTTGCTAAGTAGACTTTATTTTGCAGCCATTTATCATTGCATCAACTGCAACTGAAGAGGAAATGCTAAAGTGGCCGGTATGCTAAGTTCAACTCTGTCCTTATTTATTGCCCCTACGTCTACTATGTTTTTAACTGCCAGTTTTCTTAGTCCCAAATATGTATTGATCTACCAAAACATTTGACCATTTCTTTCCTTTCCAGGTAACATCAACAAGCAAAACAAACTTCTAAACATAAAGAAAAAGGTGTTTTTTCCTTTTATTTATTTTTTACTTTTCTTTATTAGCCTTAGTGATGTTCTGTTAAAATGATCGAAGAATGTGTGATTCTTGGTACAAATGCTAATAAATAAATAAGGCTTAGAAGCTGGATGTTATGTGTGTACCATTTTTGTTGTTTGTTTTTACCCCTTATTTGCTTATAATTCATCATGTGTTTGCTACTGTGGGTGTAACCTAAAGAATACCTTTTGAACTATGTTTAGATAAGGATCCTATGAATATTCTAGCTACTGCTTTCTGAAGCTCCTGATGCTAAGAATGATGGTATTAATATTCTTGGACATGACTAAGACCACAAAGAGGAGTATGGTTTAAGGTCATGATGTGGGCTAAGGATTGATGCCGAGATGATGTTAAAATATGGTACTAACCCAAAGGTTTTTTAATCACAATGTGTATTGCAGAATGAAACTTACAACCATGCTTATTGTTAATATATATTACACAACTTGAAATTAAAGCAAATCTCCCCTTGTAAAACTTTGAAGCTCTAGCCACTTCCTCTACCACCAATACCCAAGCAATTTAGCCAACCATGATCTTAACAGCGACCATAATCTCCTCAAGACACCAAAAATCCATGGAAATATGAATGAATGATTGAATTAATGAAAGATGAGAATGGTTCGGTCAATGAAGAAAAAAATGAAGGAGCAGTGGGTGGTAATGGAAATGTTGAAGATTGTGAAGTAGAGAGATTATGAATGAAGTTGGGAATAGGAGTTGATGGTGTTTGAAGGAAAAGGAACAGAGGAGGTAGTGGAGGATGGTGATGATTGTGGTTCTGATCAAAGATCTGTCACGGTGGTGGATAAACGTTCGACAAAACAGAACAGAGGAATGAAGAAGACGATAGAAAGAGAAGGAAGGACGATGGTGGTGCTGATGTTGTGAAGATGATGAAGGAATGAAGAAAGAAGATGGTGGCGGTGAAGTCCAGAAAACAAAAGATAGAGATGACGAGAATGGTGAAGCACAGTGGACGTTGAAGGAAGCTGCCTCTGCTCTGGTTCACAGTGGTCGCCGGCGGCAAAGGTGATGAGAGTGAAGCTCGCCGCCGGCGACGAGAAAGAGAGGAAGGATGAGGTCTAATAATGATGAGCCCCCCAGCTCTGTTGCGGTGCTCCCTATTTCTTTTATTATCTCACGCTCAGCTCACTCTCAGATCTTCGTGTGTCTCCTCCTCTCGGGTCTGGGCTCCCTCCATCCTTTTTCCCTAAGCTCAAGATGCAGCCCAAGGTGATGATGAGATGCGATGATGCTTGCGGCCCAATCTTTTATCTCAACTCTCAGCTTGCTTCATGTCTTAGGCCTACCGTGTAGCCAGATGCAGATGCAGAAGCCCACTACAGTAGCCCTAGTCACAACGCAAGTTTTGACCAGGGACTTAAGTGAAACTTTTTGAAATGTTTGTGGGGTAGACATAAATTTTTGAGACTTTTAGGTCTGAATCATTAATTTTCTCTGGAATACTTTCTTCACAAAATTTTGTGAAAATGAGAAATTTTGGGATTCATTTTGTGATTTTCTCCAATCCACCAAATATTAACTTTTGACCTCCAAAATCTCAAATTTCCTTCTTAAGCACCTAAAATGCAAAAATTAAGCATAAAATAATATCACAGGTCCAAGAAAACATTTGTATGAATAATTAACAAATTTATGACAATTTTGCCCCTATTTACAATTAATTTAATACAAATGTTTCTAATTAAAAATAGTGCTTAATCCTGCAATTATGTCCCCTAAAATCCATTAAAAATCCCAATTTAATTACTAAAAATCATAGAAAAATATGGTTCAATCATCAATGCAATATAGAGCCATCCTTTGGTTTCTATACATGTTTTTTTGCAATCTAATAGTGGTGGTTGTGATTAAATCATGCTGAATTATATTCAAACGTATATAGCTTCATACTTTCTCATGATTAATAGGACAATACATGGTAGAATACGGTTCTATTTCATTTACTCACAATATATGCTTTTTGAATAGCTACTTAAAACATGATCATTATTTATGTCCTCATTGCTATTTTTTGTATTTGTGGTTCAAATTCTAGGTTTTTCTTTGTAGGTTTAACTCATTTTTTAAATAGGCTTGCAGGAGGTGGACTGAAATTAATTTTTTAGTCACTTATTGTCTTGGAAATTATATATGCACCAAATTTTAGAATAAGTCTCACATCTTTTTCTTATTGTGTCATAACCCTTCCTTCTTTAGCCTCAATAGGTCAACATTGTATGGTCTAGAACAAAAAAAAATCTAACTTCTTTTTCATTAATCCATTGGATAGAGGTTTTTTAATAGTTAATTATTGTTGGTGATTACATGGATTCTTTTATGTGGGAAGGGGCAGCTGTTGCAGACATGTTCTTTCTCATGGAAAAATACATAACAATTTTGAATATTGGTGTCATATGATGCACAACTTTGGTGATTGATATGTCTTATGCAAGTTGAAAATTCTTATACTTCATGGGAGTAATCATCAAATTAATACAACTACCAATGTGGTTTATAGGGAGATATTTAGAAAGATAGAGCAACATTCGTTAGATGATGTCACCACATGACATTTAGAAATGTTTTTTGTGTTGTGGGGAAAATTTTTTGTTATTGGATGTTTTTTTAAAGTTGATGCAGTAGTTGTAAAAGACAAAGATGGATAGGTTTTTTTATATGTTGGTGGTTTTTTTGGTGGACGCATGTAGTTTGGGTGGAAATTCTTCCCCTTTTTGGTTTGCTGTATGTCTAGGTGTTTTGTACTTGGCCGTCTAAATTATTTGGAAGATGTGTTGTAATGAGATGCTTGTAGCCGATGTAAGTTTAATCGACTTCGTGTTTGTTTTTGTGTTGATCACATTGGATGAGTGGAAAGTCAGGCTATGCTTATATATGATGTAGTCGATGCACCTGCGCAAAGCACGGGAGGAATTTTTGTTGGTGCTGAATCATATATGTACAAAGTAAAAATTATGTATGGTTTTGGTATGTATTTTGTTACTGTAAATGCTGATTAGCAGTGAATGATGTATGGTTAAGGAATATTTAAGAAAGTTGCATTAAAATTGTTTTGTATTAATTTAGAGCATGTACATGATTTATGAATGCAACAGAAATGAATACATATAAGGTCAGTTTGTGACTTAAAAGTTGTAGATGTTGCTACAGCGCAACGCGTGGGGGAATTGTTGTTTGTTATAAAGAATAAATAAACATGTAAAGAAAAGTCAAGGACAGAATAAATAAACAATTTCAATATGAGGAAAAGAATAAATATAATGTGTGTGTAATATATTATTAAATACTTTAGATACAAAACTACCATATCTATATCTATATTATTTATCTGTTTATTTGTCATATAAGCTTCCATCAATATCGATAATATTAAAGAAGGTAGTTATTTTATCTTCTTTTTTCAATATTATTTATATTATTTATCTATATTATTATTTATCTTTCAGTGGTCAATTTAATTTTTTTAGAGTTTTAATATGCGTTAAATACCATAGCGCGCCATTAGTGATCCATGTATGATAGTAATTTACGTTGGTGAAATTTTAAATTAAATATTTAGTTGGTTAAATATTTGGGTTATTATTTTGTCAGTATTTTTTTTCTCTTTATTTCCTAACTATATATGAAGATGTTTAATTTCCTTGTGTGGAATTCTAGAGGCGTGGGGGGAAAGTCTTTGTTCCCTTGGTTAAGGATTTGATAAAAAGGCATAGTTTGCATTTTATTGCTCTGCTGGAGCCCCGGCAAAGAAGTCACAAAGTAAGTTTGTTATCTAAATGGCTTGGGTTTGATGAGGTGTCGGTGGTGGAGGCTACGGGGTTCAGTGGAGGAATCTGGTGTATGTGGCATAGGAGTCTGAACTTCAAGGTTCTCATGAGTTTTGAGCAGGCAGTGTTTGGTGTGTTTAATAAAGGCACGGAGCATGAATGGGGTTTAACTATTGTATATGGTCATCCTAATCACGCCAAACGTAGGGAATTATGGGTGGCGCTTACAGCCATGGCGGAATATGGTATTCGGAATTGGTACATCTGTGGTGACTTTAATGCTACTCTAAGGGATGATGAACGTCGCTCACTGGGGAACCGTGTTGTCCCAGCGGATAGAGCCTTTCAACGTTGGGTCCATGATTTTCAGTTGGTCGACATGGCTTTTCATGGTCCAAGATTTACTTGGAACAGAGGACGTAGTTTCAGTCGCTTGGACAGAGTCATCGTGAGTAGTGGAAGGTTTGAGAAGTTTTCGAAGGCAACAGTTCTTCACCTTCCCCAATACAAATCTGACCACATGCCGCTGCTAGTCCGGCTTCAGGACCCTGGGGGTAATAATCAGACAGATAAAGCTTTTCTCTTTTTTGCTCCTTGGGTGATGCACTATAATTTTTCAGCATGTGTGAAGAATTCATGGTTATCGACTCGGAGCTAGTCAGAGAATGTGAATTCTTTCACGGTGAATGTTCAAACCTGGAATAAGGAGGTTTTTGGGGATATAAATCGGAAGAAGGGGATTTTGTTGAGACGGTTGGATTTGTTGAATAGTAGAAGGAGGTGGAGATCGGAGGATGAAACTCTCATGATGGAAAGGGATAAGTTGTGGGAGGTGCTGGAAGAAATTCTTGTACAGGAGGAAGTGATGTGGCTTCAAAGATCCCGTTGTAATTGGTATATGGATGGGGATAAAAATACGCGATTTTTCCACTATATGGCTAGTAGTAGACAGAGAAGGAATCGGGTGGAGGCTCTTAAGAATGATGCTGGTGCTTGGGTGTATGAGCATCAGGATATCATGCAGATAGGGACAAACTTCTTCAAATCGTTATACACGGATGATAGTGTGGGTGTTGACCAGGTAGACTTTGGGCTGAGCTTCCCAGTGATTGAGGAATCATTGAGGCGATCGTTGGGGAATGAGGTCTCTAGTCTTGAAGTCAAGCAAGCCCTCTTTACAATGGGTCCTCTTAAGGCTCCTGGGCCAGATGGGTTGAACCCGCTATTCTTTCAAAGTCAATAGGATATTGCGGGAGATTCAGTGGTGGCGACTGTTCAGAAATTGTCGGTTTTTCCTGACAATATTAGGGAAGTAAATGGGACTAATATAATCTTAATTCCGAAGGTGGATCACCCAGAGACAATACGTGATTTCAGGCCGATTAGCCTTTGTAATGTTATCTATAAGATTTTGACAAAAGTGATTGCAAATAGGTTCCGTAACGTCATGCCATGCATCATTGCACCAAATCAGTGCAGCTTTGTGCCTGGGAGGCAAGGTGTTGACAACATTATTTTAGCTCAGGAAATTTTTCACTCCATGAGAACGAAGAAGGGTAGGAAGGGGTTTATGGCGATCAAAATTGATCTCGAAAAGGCTTATGATCGAGTGCGTTGGTCGTTTGTCTTGCGATGCTTACAGGAACTGGATTTACCAGACAATTTATCTAACATCATCATGGCTTGTTTACAGTCAACCAGCATGCAGCTTAAATGGAATGGTTTGCAAGGTTCGGATTTATTCCTACTCGGGGGTTACGTCAGGGGGATCCTATCTCTCCGTATTTGTTTGTTATTATTATGGAGAAATTAGCACATATGATTCAAGCAAAGGTGGTTAATGAACAATGGCTACCTTTTCGATTGAAGAAGCGTGGTACGGCCGTTTCCCACTTATTTTTTGCAGATGATATTATTCTATTTGCAGAAGCGTCCCTGGACCAGGCGGCTTTGATTAAAGCCTGCTTGGATGATTTCTGCGAGGCATCAGGGGAGAAGGTCAATAATGCGAAGACAAGGATCTTTTTTTCTAAGTTTGTTAGTCATCCCAGGGTCCAGGAGATTAGTGAATTCCTAGGGTTTACCCCTACCACTGACCTTGGGAAATATTTGGGAGTCCCGATTCATCACAAGCGTGTATCGAAGTCAACATATCAATATCTACTTGATAGATTGGATCATAAACTTTCAGGTTGGAAGATTAATTCCCTTTCTCTAGCAGCCAGACATACGTTGGTGTCCTCGGTGCTCTCCACCTCGGCTATGTATGCGATGCAATCCAGCTCCTTGCCAATCTCCATATGTACAGATATTGATAAACGGTGTAGGAATTTCCTGTGGGGTGGTTCTTCCACTAATAGGAAGATTCATTTAGTGTCATGGGATAATGTCTGTATGAGGAAGGAGGAGGGCGGCCTAGGCCTTCGGCATGCGCGTCTCCAGAACAATGCCTTCATGATGAAGCTCGGTTGGGGTTTGGTGAACCGTAGGGATGCTCTTTGGGACCAGTTTATGCGTGAAAAGTATAAGTGTGGTGACGGGGTGCTGCCAGATATGGAGAGACGGCATCTAATGCGTTCTAAAGCATGGCAAGGTATAAAGCAGAATTGGGGGAGGGTGAAGCAGAGTGTTTGTTGGGATGTTGGTGATGGGGTTAATGTCCGGTTCTGGAAGGATACTTGGGTCAAGGGCTTGAAACCATTACGTGAGCTCGTGGTGTGTGATGTCTCAGACCAGGATATTGATCGGCCTGTTTCTGATTTTATTTCCCCGTCTGGTGGGTGGAGGGTGGATTTATTTGGTGCATATTTACCGCAGGAGGTTGTTTAAGCGGTATGTCAGGTGCATACGAATCTAGGAAGAGAAGATGTAGCTAATTGGAGGCTTACTGCATCACAACATTTCACTACTAAGTTTGCCTATGAGAGTCAAAGGGTAACTGGTGATGATACTCATAAAGGGCTGTGGAGAGCCATTTGGAAGCTGCGTGTTCCCCAACGTTGTAAGACCTTTTTGTGGCTATGTGCTTGTAATAGGCTGCTTACTAATGCCTCAAGGTTCTATAGAGGGATCAGTCAGTCTGATAGGTGCTTGGTTTGCTCGGAGACTAAGAAGGATATTCTGCATGTTCTGCGGGACTGCAACAGGGCACGAGAGGTGTGGCATCGGCTTCTTCCTCTAGAGCTTGCTGTTACTTTCTTCAGCACCCATGAACGTATTATCTGGTTTCGCAGGAATTTGGGTCAGCGAATGAAGGTTTCTGGTTGTGGATGGGTGGTCTGGTCTGCCCTGACATGTAGGGAGATATGGATGGTGCGTAATGCTCTGGTTTTTGAGAAGATGGTAGTGTCCTCTGACGCCATCATTGCAAAGGACAGAGCCTGTGTTAAGTGGGCACCAGGAGTGATTCAAGCGGAATCTGGCAGGTTAAGTGGTGTGGAGGCCTGGGTTCCACCAGAGATGGGGTACGTCAAGGTTAATGTTGATGGGACTGCCCTGGTAGAGCTTGGTCAGTCATCGTGTGGTGGGGTTATTTGAGACAGTCAAGGCGTGGTCCTGGGTGGGTTCTGTTTTAACATCGGAGCAGGACCTAGCTTTGTAGCGGAAGCTTGGGGGGTGCTGTTTGGGTTGAAAATGGCATGGGATAGAGGTTTGACGCAAGTGATTGTGAAGTCGGATTGTCTCGAGCTTGTTGAGTGTATTAATGGCAAAGAGCTTCTGGGTGGGTTCTGTTTTAACATCGGTGGGTTCGTATAGAGGCCAATATGGTGGCCGACGCTTTGGCCAAGGAAGCGCTGTCAACAGTAGGTGGACCGTGTTTCTTCTCCAGTGCTCCTGATTCTATAAAGAACTTGGTGTGGGTAGATTGTATGCAGAGTCACGTTTCGTAGGCTCCTGCTCTAGTGCTTTTTTCTCATAAAAAAAAGTATAATAATGTCAGTAATGCATTCACAAGTCTTGACGTATTGTATATCCTCATACTTCCATTTGGCAATAGTTTCTTAAAAGCGAATACAAAGCTCCAAAAGCATGCCTTTAAAATAAATAAACATGCTTGTGCGAGGTGTACAAGCTGAGTATATGAGATAAATTTTGTCTCAACTTATGTAAATGTGCTTTTTAAATGCTAACTCAAACATGTCTTTAAAATAGGATGCTTCAAAACATCGAAAACAATAATAACATAAGTTGGCCATAAACTCCAAAAACATCCAACTGGCAATAAATTCTTCAAAGTGATTACAAAGCTACACATATGATGGAAATACCATAACTTTACAACGTTCCTTCAAAAGGAAGCTTCAGTTGAGCTTCATTATGAAGAATAAATAAACGTGAAAAGAAAAGTAAAGGAAAGAATACATAAACAATGTCAATATGAGGAAAAGAATAAATATAATGTGTGTAATATATTATTAAATACTATCAATACAAAACTGCCATATTCTTCTTCTTTTTTTCATTTAAAACATTCCAAATATGGTCGAATTGGCGATTCAACAACTTCTCATGCATAAGTGACGTTTTTATTATTTTGCCAACAGGCTAGGCTTTGCTGATGGCTCCTTACGTTTGTAATATTGATGAAAACCAACTTTTGATTTTCTTTGGAAGGATTTTTCTTGCCAAGAAAAATGAAACTTTAATTTAAAAAATTAATATTATCCACTAGAGGAAAAGATGTACGTGTCTCTTCCTTCATCCTTCAATAATTTTCTCAACTTCACATGTTGATCGACAATCAATATTTGGCACAGTACAGAATGCTTTTCGCTACTTGAACAAAGATGAGTATGTCAAGGAACTCATTTGTATGTTCATTTTGAATCATGGAGAATTGGATAGAGAACTCTAAGAAATCGAAAAACCGGACATGCACAGGTAAATTCATTCTCTTCATTGCTTATTATTATTGTTTCCTTACGCCTTGTCATGTTGGTCTCACTTTTACTAAGGCGTCTGGTATGTGACGTATGATATCATTCAGCAGGTAAAAGACCATTGACACATATTGCAGATTCAGAAAAGGCAATAAGCACAGTTATTTCCACTGCAGATGTTGTCACCTCTCTTCGTAACTGCCATGGATCAATATATGGTTCAGGAGATCATTTAACCCCTCAATGGAAAGTCGTTGATCCTACTCCTTATAAACGATCTCGTGCTGTTCTCTCGAACCTAACTAACCTCCATGAACAAGTTTTACTGTCCAGTGGAAATAGTGTCTTAACTTTTGAGTCCACATCGACGATTTATTCCAATAAGCGAAGTAATCCAAACACTACTCTAAATTCGAAGAAGTCAAAGAGAAGGTTTGCACTACTACAGTAAGTAACAAAAGATCTTACTTACAACCTTATCCACACACATGAACAATGTAAGTATTATTATGCTTCATTTTATTACAGAACGTATCTATTATTCATTAAGTTACTACTGACTAGCCTACTTATTTAAACTTCAAATGATTACAGTTACTGACAGTCCAATTGAGGAAGATACACATGTGAACGAGATATGTCAAAAAGATGACAATAACCTGGGCTTAACATTCTGCTTAAGTTACATCGATGAGAGTGATGCGGTTTATGAATGTCAATATTGTGGTGCATTGATATGGCTGAGTGAGAAATTAAAGAGGGTGAAGAAGACTGAAAGACCTCAATTTGAAATGTGTTGTGGTCATGGTAAGATCGTTGTTCCTGTACTTAAATGTCCACCTGCTGAGCTACAATCATTATTTTTTGACAAAAAGACATCGCACTTGAAGAATTTCTTGAAGAACATTCGAGCCTACAACAAGTTTTGTTTCACTTCAATGGGAAGCAGAATTGATCATACAATGAATTTAAGGTGAGGTAGTCCTTATTCCTTTGTCCTATCAGGCCAAAACCACCACTTGATTGGAAGCTTATTGCCACCAGACGGAAATCCTCCTGTATACTCTCAGCTTACATCTATGATACAGACAACAAAATCGCAAATAGATTGTCCGTTGTGAGTTTAGTAACCTCCTCGAGTTTATAATTTAATTTTCTCAACTTGTGTGTTTATTATTTTGTCAAAGTGAAGTATGAATCTATGCATGTACGTTCATATACAAATACTAACAGTTGAAATACATGCCCCAGCCAAAATGGAGGAGGAGAAAGTCTTGATGTCGAAATTGTTCGTTGCATTAAAGATTGCCTTGACAAGCACAATAATGTGGTGAAGCAGTATAGATTAGCAGCTGAAACAAGCAAGCAGAATGTTGTTGCTAATGTTAACATACGACATATAAGAAGTGGTAGCCAAAGCACGGAGAATAGACAATATAATGTACCAATAGCTTCCGAGGTGGCAGCACTAATAGTTGGTGATTTTGACAAGACATACATAAGAAGAGACATAATAGTCAAGCAAAAGTGTGGAAAACTCCAGAGGATTGACGAGTTACACATGGCTTATCTGCTGCTACATTGTCCATTATTTTTCCACTACGGTGACAATGGTTACGACTCAATAATAGAGCATACTCAGGAGTCATTATCAGAAACTAAAAAGAAAAAGAAACTCACTCCAAGGGAGTACATGGCATTTCGTCTAATGAGGAGGAGGTCAGAGTGGTCTGTCATTCTACATGGTAAGAAATTACTCCAACAATTTATAGTAGATGGCTACCTAATAGTTGAAAGTGATAGGCTTGACTACATAAGAAAGCATCAGAAGGAGCTACGTGTCGATCTTTATAGTGGTATAATCGATGCAGTGACTAGAGGAGAAACAGATCCTTTGTCAACCGGAAGACATGTAATACTTCCTTCATCCTTCACCGGAGGAGCTAGGTATATAATACAAAAATATCAAGATGCTATGGCTATTTGTGCTTGGGCTGGCTAACCAGATATTTTTATTACCTTCACATGTAACCCAATGCGGCCTGAGATTACACGCAGCTGATGAAGATGCGTTAAAGCCTTGTGACAGAGCAGGCATATTAAGCAAGATGTTCTACATAAAGCAAGACAAATTGAGGCACACCTTGAAGGAGGAAAAGATTTTCGGCACCATAAAAGCAGGTACTGAATTCATTTATAAATATATTTTTACCTACATTTTTTACACATTCTCAAGAAAAAGAATTTCAGTTTTTTTAAACAACTTATATATCTTACTTATTCGTACCACATTAAGCATATTGCATTGTTCATATATGTAGACCACATAAAGTATTTAGAAGCAATCTGCTATTTATGAAACTCAACAGTAGGTATTAATCTTCTAGGAAAGAAAAATATGTCTGCACAAGCTTCATAATTAAATGCGAAATATGGTCAAATATTTAAATTAGGTTAGATCAATAAACTCAATGACAATATCTACCACAATCTTTAATGCTCTTAAACATAATATAATAAGTTGAAATCAAGTATCATCCTAACTATTTTTCTACATACATGTTCAGAAGTATACACCAATGAATTTAAAAAAATAGGCTTATCGCACACGTATATCATTTTGTGGTTGGCAGATGCTGACAAACCAACGACCCAACAAATGTTGACAAAATTATTTCAGCTAAGATACCAGATAAAGAGAAAGATCCAGAACTATATGAGTTAGTAGGAAGCTACGTGATACATGGGCCATGTGGATTGTCGAACCAAAAGGCTCAATGCATGAAGGACGAGCGTTGCTCAAAATGCTTTCCAAAAAGATATGCCGTATGTACTATCTTGGATGAGAATGGTTACCCTACATACCCTAGAAGAAATGATGGTTGTACGGTTGCCAGGAAAGGCGTACAGCTGAACAACAAAGTTGTTGTGCCATATAATGCTTGGTTACTAATACACAAAAGACGATGCTTGGCCATATCATACTGATTGTTGTATAGTTGTCATTCAACGACCAGTGTTACTCATATACGTAATCTTCTCTTTCTTGAAAATTACTTTTAAAAAATGTAATGTATGAATGCGTTAACATTTTAATTGTTTGTTCTTTCTTCCATCAAATCCAACTTGTACACCTTATAATGCCTACATGTTATTTTGATCTTCATTGCTGTCATGAATTTTGGTCGAGCATCCGTTAGTTTGAACATCATTGCTGTTAGTACTTTGAAAGCGAATATTTTAGTGTAAGAAAATATTCAAATAATCTAAGAACAATGTGAAGTGATGGAGGGGTGGAAATCCCGTGTAAATGTAGAATATATATATATATATATATATATAAAAACTTTAACTTTAACTGCTATAAAGAGAGTGAGGAGAGAGAAGATGCATGTTAAAGAAAAGTAATTTGAGATGTGTTTGTGTCATTCAAATAATCAATCTAATAATGAAGCCGTAGAAATGCTAAGTATGTTAAATATGTCAAATTTCATGAGTAACAGTTAGGATTATCGCTAGACAATCCATCTTATTAAACCTTCAATGTAGATCCATTCCCAAACATTTTTACAAGTAATCTTTTATGAAATAGTTTATAGGCTATGAAAATGTTGAATTACATTTTAGTTATAACACTTCCACATTGTTTTTTAGGAAATTTTATATAGTTTTACTCTCAAGTAATGTTATATCTATATTTTAGCAAATAATATACATCATTAGTAAAAGTATATTATAGTACTTATACATCAATTCTATTTTCAGATGTAGAAATCTCATGGTTAGACAAAGAGGAAGTAGGCTTGTGCCATATTGACCAACTCCTCCTCCGTAATGGGAAAAGTCTAGATGATTACCCATCAATGCCAAAGCCCAAAAAAGATATCGTGATCGACACATCTAACCATCTCATCCTTCAAGAGGTAAACTACAACAAAGAACAAGAAAGAGAAAAGTATGAAAGACTCAAGCAAACCATGATACATGAGCAAATGAATGTGTTTGAACAGATCATATGAGTGGCTTTGTCCAAAATGTGAGGATTTTTCTTCGTCTATGGCTTTGGCGGGACAGTAAAACATATACATGGAACACATTAACAGCAGCTATAAGAGCAAACAGGGGAATAATTCTTAATGTTGCATCCAGCAGAATAGTAGCTACTTTACTACGATCTGGAAGGACAGCTCATTCAAGATTTTGTATTCCAATTGATGTTAATGAGGACTCAATCTGTGCAATTACTAATAATTCCCTGTTGGCTAACTTAATAAAATCCATTGACCTCATTATTTGGCATGAAGTGCCTATGGTCAAGAGGTATTGTATTGAAGCATTTAACCGCATATTGAGAGACTTAATGAAGCTGTTGACTAACTGGACCCTAACAGACCCAACCCTTCAGAGAAAAATGCCTTCTCTTTATTACTTGCCAAAAATAGAATTTACATCCACATACAAGTATGGTCCTTCACTCTAATATTTATAATGTTCCTACAACTATTGATATACCAAGAGATACAACAATATACCAAATTACAATCACACCCTATAATAAACATAACGGTTTAACCAATAATAATTACAAGTTAACCCTTCTAACACTCCCCCTCAAGTAGGGGATGAAAACATGTTCACAGACCCTAACTTGCATAGCAACTTTCATTGAATATCTCCTGAAACAGCTTTCGTCAATATATCAGCTTGTTGTTCTTTCGATCTAACATGTATAAGGTCTATTTCACCTCATTGCCATTTTTCACGAACGAAATGGCAGTCCACTTCAATATGTTTAGTCCTCTTATGGAACACTGGATTCGCAGCAATGTGAATAGACGCTACACTATCACAGTACACAGAAATAGGTCTAGAGAGTGTCACATTCAGATCAAGCAATAAACCTCTTGCCCAAGTAATCTCTGAAGTAGCCATACTGAGCGCCCTTTATTCAGCTTCAGCTGAAGACTTGGAGACAATACTTTGTTTCTTCGTTTTCCACATGACTGCTGCTCCTCCGAGCTTCAGCATATAACCAGTCACTGACCTTCTGGTGATTCCACAAGATGCCCAATCAGCATCACAGTAGCACTTAAGTTGCAAGCTACTTCTCGAACCTAGCATGATTCCTAAACCAAGAGTGCCTTTCAAGTAGCGTACCACATTGTGTGCTGCTGCCATGTGTGCCTTGGTTGGCATTTTCATGAATTGGCTAAGCGTCTGGACACAAAAACATATATCAGGATGAGTCATTATTAAGTAAATCAATTTACCTATCAATCATCTGTATCTATCGAGATTGACCAACAGATCTTGTTTCTTATCTTTGTCCTTTCGAAATGGCATAAGTTTTAGATTCTGTGCCATTGGTACATTTAGAGGCCTACAACCACTCAAACCTGTTTCAGATAAAAGATCCAGGACATACTTTCTTTAGGACAATACTATACCAGTTTCAGACATGTTTACTTCAATACCCAAGAAATATTTCATTTGTCCTAAATCCTTAATTTTGAAGTTTTTATGCAGCAAGTTCTTAGCATACATTATTCCATTTTCTGAACTTCCTGTAGTCAACATGTCATCTACATAAACTAGAATCAATACAATACCATCATTGCAATGCAAAGTAAACAGCAAATAGTCATTTTTACTCTACTTAAACCCTCCTTCTATAAAGGTTTGAGACAGTTTTAGATTCCACTGCCGTGATGCTTGCTTAAGTCCATAAAGAGATTTATTTAGCTTGCACACCATGTGCTCCCCCTTACTCTCAAATCCCTGAGGTATATTCATATAGACCTCTTCATGTAGGTCTCCCTGTAGAAAAGCATTAGATACATCCATCTGATATAATTTCCAAGAATGCAATGCAGCTAATTTAAGAACTATTCGTACGGTAAGCATTTTAACGACTGGTAAGAAAGTTTCATGATAATCAATGCCCTCTCTTTGATTATATCCTTTGGCTACTAAACGGGCCTTATATTTATCAATGTTACCATTGCAGTCATACTTTACCTTGTAGACCCATTTACAACCAATGGTCTTTTTACCTTTGGGCAGCTTGACTATCTCCCAGGTTTTGTTGCTTTCTAATGCATACATTTCTGCTTTCATGGCTTCTACCCACTGGGGAATTCGTGCTTCTTCATTATAATTTGTAGGTTCAGTCACTACATCTATGCAAGACAGAAAACATAGATAATCAGGATTAATGGAATTATAAGACAAGTAATCACTAATAGGATATTGACATTTGGTCATCCCAGTAGTGTTCTGGTCCATTTGTGAATGTAATATTGAGCACACATAGTCAGTTGCCCCAATCGGTGGACGTCTCTCTCTTTGAGGCCATGAGGATAAATTACTTGACTTCGTATGATTTGAGTCTCCCACCATTTCATGTGGCGGATTGCTCTACTAAGGACTATTCTATGCATTGGTGCTCCTTATGTTTTCAAGTGGAGCAATGTCTGATTCTGAATCACTAGAACATCCTTTTAAGTATGGGACTGATACCTTCTTCTTGCTGTTGCACCATATCCTTAAAAGGGAACTTGTTTTCTGCAAAACTGATATGACGACTCACCATTAATGTGTTAGTACGTAAATCTAATAACAAATAACCTTTTTGATGTTTCGGATATCCCAAAAATACACATGGAATAGCTCTGGATTTTAGTTTATCAGTGACCCTTAAGTCTGTTGCATAAGCCAGGGAACCGAAAACCTTAAGATTATTAAAATTTGGTTGCTTCATATATACCTTTTCAAATGGGGTCTTGTAATGCAGAATTTTTGAAGGCAATCTATTTACTATATAAGCTGCTGCTTTAACACACTCTCCCCAGTATTGTACTGGTATATGGGATTGCAACATCAAACTTCTTGTGATTTGCATGATAGTTCTGTATTTCCTTTCCACAACTCCATTTTGCTGTGGAGTATAGGGGCAAGTAGTCTCATGAATAATTCCTTTATCATGCATAAAAGCTCTAAAAGAATAATTAAGAAACTCACTTCCATTGTCACTCCTAATTTTTCTAACATTTGTTTGAAATTGGGTAAAAGCAAAAGCTACAAAGTTTTTAACATGAGCTAAAGTATCAGATTTATTTCTCATCAAGAATATCCAGGTTGCTCTTGAAAAATCATCAACAATCGTAAGAAAATATTGGTAACCTTGATGTGTGGGAGTGTGATAAGGACCCCACACATCCACATGTATGAGCTCAAAACACTTGGTAGTCTTAATGCAACTAGGAGTAAATGGAAATTTAGATTGCTTGGATTGAATACAGATATCACAGTGTTCATTCTCAGAAACACATTTATTGAATGAAAAATTCAGATGCTGCATTACAGAAAAAGGGGCATGCCCGAAACGCTTATGCCACAAATGTATGTCTATAGGTTGCAGTGGAATATGACTACCCTAAGTAACATTTACAACATGTGATGGCTTGGGTACTTTTAATATGTATAACCCATTGGTTAGTTTACCAATTAGCTTCGTCCTTCCACCCTGTAGGTCCTGCAAGACACAGAGATGAGGAGAGAAACAAGCCATACAGTTATGTTCTTCAGTTATTCGAGACATAGCTATCAGGTTAAATTGCAATCTAGGTGAGTATAGAACGTTATGCAGCGTTAAATCTGGTGACAATTTGACTGATCCTACATGTGTTACCTGCACTCTATTCCCATCAGGTATTTTTATAAACCTAATTGGTCCAGCATATTTAGAATGACTATGAAAAAGACTAATATCACCAACCATATGGGTTGTGGCTCCGGAGTCCAGAATCCAGCTAGCATATGATAAACCAGAGAAAGCAGAGGATATCAAACCTGTACTCATAAGTGTGTGAGTAGTGGTCTCAGCATCTCGTTGCAAAAGCTCAAGAAGACGGTCATATTATTCTTGTGTAAATGAGGGTGCAGTTGCAGTGGTTGCATTCACCTGGACCTCCGAACTGGTTGCAGGGTCAGGTTGAGAGAAATCCTTACTAGCCTTTGGCTTATTTCCTTTGAAATTCGGTGGGTAGCCAATTAGCTGATAGGAACTCTCCTTCAGATGGCCCTTCTTGAGATAATGAGAGCACTCCAGGGAACTATCAGTTCTTCCACGACCCCGACCGCTACCGTGACCATGGCCTCTAGCAACCATTGCTATGCCGTCGGTGGGAACATATTTGTCAGTTGTAGAAATTGACCGTTAGGTCTCATCTTGAAGTACCATCGCATAGGCTTCATTGACGCTGGGCAAGGGATTCATAAGCAAGATTTGACTTCTTGCCTGGTGGTAGGAATCGTTGAGCGCCATCAGAAACTGCAGGAGCTTCTGCTCTTGAATCAAATCGGCATAAGCTCTGGACGTATTGCAGCTGCAAGATGGGAGAGTGATTAAGGCAGACTGTTCCTCCCAAAATTCTTGGAGTTTGGAAAAATAGGTAGTTACCGAATTACCTCCCTGCCGATAGGAGTTGAGTTTACGGTGAAGGGCGAAGATGCGTGCACCACTCTTTTTGTCAAAGTGCTCTTTCAGATCCATCCAAACGTGGTGAGCATTCTGAAAGAAGATGACTCCATTTGCGAGTTCTTTGGAAATAGAGGTCAACAACCATGAAAGAACGACGGTGTTACAACACTCCCATTGTCCATGGAGCGCCGCCTCGTATGAATCTTTCCGGCAAGTCCTGTCAACAAAGTCGAGCTTGTCTTTACCAAGCAACGCAATTCGCATCGCCCGATTCCACAAGGTATAATTTTCGGTTCCAGTGAGAATGTGCTGGATAATCGATGTCCCTTGGGTATTCGATGGGTGGAGATATAAGGGATGAGAAAAAGGAATGGCGTCGGAGCCGATGGGCCCAGTCTTATCGCCGGACGTCGTGGTAGTAGATAGTGGAGGAACTATTGCCATTAGGGGTTCACAGAGAAGGAAATTGGGGTGACGGGCCGATCTTGGAATTGAAATAATGGACACGTGCATGAAAAGAGAAAAAAAAGAATGCAGGAGATCGACTTCTTGAATCAACGGTCTGGATCTTGACAAATGGTGTGATGTGTGGCTGAAGGAGAAGGGAAGATGGGCTGGAATTTGGGGCTTCTGGTAGAGTTTTTCTCTGATACCATGTTGACTAACTGGACCCTAACAGGCCCAACCCTTCAGAGAAAAAGGCCTTCTCTTTATTACTTGCCAAAAATAGAATTTACATCCACACACAAGTATGGTCTATCACTCTAATATTTATAATGTTCCTACAATTATTTCTATACCGAGAGATACAACAATATACCAAATTACAATCACACCCTATAATAAACATAACGGTTTAACCAATAATAATTACAAGTTGACCCTTCTAACAAGCTAATCTTATATTCGGCAGTATGATGGGAGGTGATTTTAGACAGATTTTACTAGTTATCCCCAAGGGTGGTAGATCTGAAGTTGTTGATGCAACAATAAACACATCTCTTCTTTGGAAAGAGTGTAAGATCCTACGACTGACTAAGAATATGAGGTTACAATCATCACTTGCCCCAGTCGAGAAGGAAAAAATTAAAACTTTTTCTGAGTGGTTGCTCAAGGTTGGTGATGGTGATATTGGACTCCCACATGATGGCATTACAAACATTGGAATCCCCCCAGATTTGATTCTTCATGATGATGCCTACCCAATGAAGTCAATTGTTGATTCCCCACACCCGAACTTAGTAAAACGTCTCACAAAAGAAAATTACCTAACAAGCCAAACAATTATGACTCCTACTACAGATAATGTTGACATATTGAATGATTACATTTGTTCTATGCTTCCTGGTGATGCAATAAAGTATTTTAATTCTGACTCCGTAAGCCGAACAGAAAGTGCAAATGGGAGTTTCAAAGATCTTTACGATACAGAATTTTTAAACTCAGTGACATGTTCCAGTATACCCTATCATAGGCTAATCCTCAAAGTTGGTGTCCCGATTATGTTAATAAGGAACATTGACCTAGCAGCCAGGTTGTGCAATGGTATAAGGTTGCAAGTGACATATTTGGGTAAAAACTTCATTAAAGCCAAGGCATTGAATGGAATTAGTGTTGGTGAGGATATTTTAATCCACCGTATGGACATGAATCCATCAAAAACAAAATTACCGTTCAATATGACAAGGAGGCAATTCCCAATCATTATTTCTTTTGCGATGATGATTTACAAAAGCCAAGGACAGTCCATGTCCAATACTGGACTCTACATTCCAAGCCCTATTTTCTCTCATGGTCAATTATACGTGGCACTAGGGTGAAAAGTTTCAATGGGTTGAAATTGTTAATCCTAGATGAGCAAAAAAAGTGTTCAAATCGAACAACAAATGTAGTGTTAAGAGAAGTGTTTCAAGATCTTGTCATGGAATGAACTGTAGTATCGTTTGAGGTGAAGAACAAAAAGTAGACTATATTTTATTTTGCTCATGATTAATTAACTACTTCCGTATGAAACATGTGGGTTAGATGAAATCATCTTTAAAAAACACAAATCCGTGCAACGCACGGTGAATTTTGTCTTGTTGTACATGATACTATGTTTTCTTGTTAATATATTAATGTGTATTGTTCATATACTTATTTCACTTGTTCACGAGGATCTTGACACTTGCAAATAAACATCACAAATTCAACAAGTCCTATTTGCAAGTATGTAACTCTTTATGAACAGGTGGAATAAACATATGAACAGCACATTAATTTCCAATGGGAGACTATCGGTGGACGCTCCAGTGTGGTGGCTGCTAGTGACTAGTCACCAGAGCTTCAACGATGATAAAAGTTTTTTAAAAAAAGTAAAGCAAGGGACATTATTATCTTTTTACCTACAAAACTTATTTTCATTTTGGTCCTTGAGGTGCAGTAAAATTTCAAAATGTTAAAGGGGTTGACTGAAATAAATTTGGACTTGTGGAGGTTTACTAAAATTCTTCTTTAATACAATCATTGATCCCTCAAGTTTACTATAATCTTGATTTTATTTCCTTAAGTTTCAAAGTATGGGTTTTGATCCTCAAAGGGTTCAAGTTTTATTAAGTTGTAGGGATGAATATTTTAAGTAGAAATGAAACTTGATAAACCAAAAACCTATGGACTAAAATTTGAGGGACAAAAACCAAAATGCAAATTTATGAAAATAAAAATTGTATTAATCTAAAATAAAATGAATTAATTATTAATTGAGCATAAAAGAGGAAGACCTACCAAGTAGATTAATTTTTGCCAGACTTACCAAGTAGATTAGAGCCGGCAATTTGGGCCAGACCAGCCAGCCCGCCCAAAAAACCCTTAAACGGGTTGCCATTTTGGCAGCCCGCGAGCTGGCAGGTTGGCCGCTTTTTTTTTATTTTTATTTTATATTTTTTTGGTTTTTCTTTTATTTTTTTAAATAAAATAAATTCAAATACCCTTATTATTACCTTTCATTTGATGCCGTGTTTAATTAATTTCTCATACTTTTTATTTGACATTTTTATTTTCATATTATATTTATTTATTATATTATTATTAAATTTAAAAGAGATGTGTTTATATGTTTTTGTTATGTGAGTAGATGAAAAAAAAGGAAAGTAAGAATAAAATTGACTTCATAACACAAATGTATAAAAAAAAATGAAGTGTGATATAAGCGGGTGAAAGAGAAAGAGAAAGAGAGTAAATATTTTTTTAAAAAAACAAAATTAAAAAAAAAAAAAGAATGGCGGGCTGGCAACGGGCTATGCCAGCCCGCGAAGGGGGCGGGCTAGTGCAGCCCACCCCGCAAAACACTCTAGCCCGCGCGGGCTAGCCCACATTCCCAGTGATAAAGTAGATTAATCTTCTTAGATGCAGTCATGTTACGTAAGTACGAGATATTTGTGAATCATATGTATTTCCTGAAAATTTGAAAAATGATCCATGCGATTCATTTATAAATCATATGGAACGTGTTTAAGAAGGAAAATTCGAATGATAATACACAGACATGGAATGAATATTTTGAACCGGTGCGAGCCTTGAGACTCGACCAACGAACCAATGGTCTCTTTTCTTTTCTTTTTTTGTTAAACCTGAACCAGAGATGGTCTAAAGAAGGGCGAAGAGCGGATTTTGCCATTTTGGAAATGGTTGAAGCAGGATTTATTTCTCCTCTGCCAGAGCACGAAATCTAAGCTTGTGGAAAAGTATTTGGCGCTTTGAAACTTCGAAGATTTTTTGAGGTAAGATTAAATCCCTTCTCTTTTTCCGTTCCTAGCTGATTGCTTTGAGTTGGGAAGACAAATTTGTTGTGATATGGGCTTAATCCGGACATGCTGGATTTTGGGCTGTTTAAATGGTGTTCGAATGACATATTGGAGTTCGTTCAATGTTCTCAAACAAATGTAATCAGTAGAAATTGTTTGAGTTTGGAATTTTGACTCAAACCCTAGCTGTAAATTGGTAATTGCGAATTTTTACGTTGTTTTGTGTAACACCATTTTTCAAATGACTGTATACTTCACAAAACTTTTCATAAACACGGTGAAAAATAGACATTGGGATCCCAACGATGTAGCAGGGCTTAGGACACTTCTAAGCCAAGTTACAAAAACATTCTACAAGCTCAAACATGAGTTTCTCTAAACCCTTTAATCAAACATCATTCATTCAAAATCAATGGAAATCAGTAAATGGGCTTTGCCCAACAACATTGGATAGCCAGTCAAATTACTTATCAGTCATTCATAATGAGTTCCAAAAATCAATGGAAACTACTGAGTGAAGCTCCATAGATATGTTCTGACATTAAGGTACAGTAAAACTAGTTTTCCAATGGTGATCATGCTGTACGGGGAGGGTGTTGTGGCTCCAAGTTGTTCAATGATGCATCTCCATCCCTATGTACTACATAACTAATGGCTTCTTCCAATCGTCATCATTTTTAGATACCTCAAAAGTGCTTATTTACGTAAATCGAAACAAAATTTGTTTTATATGAGCTATATCTTATATTAGGAAAATATTGATAAATATATGAATTATATCTTATATTTAAGACTAAGATTAACTCCCCAAATATATCTTATATTAAAGACTAAAAGAGTAACTTGTTTTATTTTAGAATTACAGTTATACTCAGATATAGTCAACAATTTATTTTAGTTTATAAATTGTTGTACACATGCAAATTTAAAATATAAAACATATTTTTTGTTTCTTTCATATTGTGTAAACAATTTATTTTACTTTAGAATTTGTTACCCCTTGCATATGAAGAATATAAATGATAATTAAGTTATACAGGATCCTAAATAATTAGGTGGGGAAAATGGAGACATCTGAAAATGAGTAAAAATGAAGTAAAATGACCTATAATCAATCTCAGCTTCCAAGAGGGCCACCTTTCATTTTGATCTTCTGTCTCAGTTTCATATTTTACCACAATTAAGAGAAACAGATATGAAATGGACTAATTAGTGTCGAAGTTAATTAGATTAGATCCTCAAAATGGGGATAAGCAGAGGTAATTTGATAGTTGACAAGCATACAAACGAACTTAAGGGGCGGAAAAAAGAACGAGTAAATATCACATGTTACTTGATAGACCTGAAAAATTCTCATTTTTTGTGTGCTATGTTATGCATACCTTTGAATTTGGAACAATAAAATCCTCCGGTGTTGTTGAGCATGCATGAGCCTTTATCAAGAGCACATGTAGCACAGTCATGAGAAACTTCAATGATAACGGAGCATTCAGAAGCTATGAATGTAAAAGGATCAGCAGAGAAAGCCATGGGATTCACTGGAAGCTGAACCCTTGGACATGCTGCTAAAGAAGACGGTGGATCATCTTGATCTTCCGTTTGGAAGAAGATGGTCTGACTATGACTCTTACCACATCCTGTATACTTCAAGAATCGATTTGGAGGGCTAACTTTGAGCCTAATGTTACATTTGTAAAAGGTCATTGTTTGGACAAGGAAATGAAAAGAACCCAGGGGGGAGGTGCATGGGAGGAAGAGTAATATTGCAGCACAAGGTGTCACAATGATCTTTTTCCAAACGCTTCTCTGAATCTGCATCTCTAACGAAAACTAGAGTATTGACAGTGCCGCCTACTCTTGTCACTTGAAACTGCTCTTTTCCAAAGAGCACAGTTTTTTCAGCATTGGGGTGTTCACAGCCATGAATTGTCAACATTCCAGAGTCTTTGCGTTGTAGAGTAGTTAAAGGGAACGGAGCCTGCTCAGATTCTTACAGTCAAATAAACGTGGGCACTCTCCAGAAGCAGACGATACAGTAAGCACATGGTCAGCCAATAAGAACGAGAATGAGAACGAGAAGACGACGAACAAATCAACAGGTAGAACCATTCTTCTCAAGCCCCCTCACTCGTATGGAGATAAAGTTTAGCCTTTGACATGAGACAATATGACTGTTTTCATGTGATAACTTGCAGGGAGGTTTGGTGGAAGCTCTATGACATGGCAGTTGACTTGGCTGAAAGACCAAGACCAATGGCAGAAAACGGTTTTGGGGTCCTTTGGTGGGGATTGCATAAATGTGAGAGTTTAAGGACTAATTCTCAAACTGTTACAATATATTTTGAGCTTCTAAGAATTTTAAATTAGCAGTTGTCATTGCTTAATATTTTGTTATCATTTCATTTGTCATTTCTTCAACTTTAGCAGACATTCATCCTCAAGCTAGCCATCATTGAAATTTATAATTTCAAAGTAGTAGTTGTATTTTAAATTTTATTATAATTTCATACAATTAAAGTTGTTATTTCTTAAAGTGAATCAGTCATTCATTTCCATCCCACCCCTTTTCCAATTTTCCCAATTATTTTCCTGTCGCTAGTGGTAGGTGTAACCCCCTCACCGTAATTACATCCGGATTACAAAATTTAAATGAAATAGAGACCAATAAGATGAAATAACAATTCATAATCCCTCATCCCAAGATGGGGTATTTCAAAATCATTTCTAAAACATACTTAATCCTGGTCTCACATTCACATGCGGATATAATTACTTGAGAAATCAGAGTACATAATAAATATCAAAGTGCGGAAAATACCTAAATCCCGGCAAACCCCGGGTCACTTACATATATAACTTGGGTTCAAAGTTTCCTAACAAGGGGATTACATCACCAAAACATTCATTTACATTAAATGTACAACTTGCAATCCCAAATCCAAAACTATAATAACCAACTACCACTTAGATCTCGGAGTAAGCCTAACTACTCCTGGTTGTCCGCTTCCCTTTCGAACCACTCACCCTGTCTGAAAAGATTAATCATTTGGGAGGGTGAGATTCTAAAGAATCCCCGTAGTAACAACTATTTCATACCACATGCAATCATATAACATGCAAACACATCATCTCATATCAGCAGCAACACAAACTCACTCCACCCTCATCCCCTTTTACCGCCGGGAAGGCATACGACCTTTACCCGAACCGTTGTTAGCGACTCAGGGACTGTTGGCGTGGCAGTGCATACAAATAGCCACACGGCTCACATATAGCCTTTTGGCTTTCACAATGGCCCGTCGGCCTTCACAAATATCACACCCTAACCTCATCCCCTTTTACCGCCGGGAAGGTATACGACCTTCACCTGAACCGTTGTTAGCGACTTAGGGACTATTGGTATAGCGGTGCTACCACAATATCACATAAAACATATATGACACCCTAACCTCATCCCCTTTTACCGCCGGGAAGGCATACGACCTTCACCCGAACCGTTGTTAGCGACTCAGGGACTATTGGTTTAGCGGTGTTTCCACACAAAGTTTTCACAAAACTTGCAGCATACAAAATCCATTTAATCACAATGATATAGCACACATATCATACATTGCATAAGGTATAAAGATAGAGTCACTACCTGTATCTTTCCTGACTGGCTCCGGCACCGTGGCCTCACGAGGGCGACAAATGTCAAATCCTATATCAATTATGGACAACCAATCAATCTCTTTTCCATATGTATATTTCAATAATACTCTATGTTGGTTATCATTTAGGACTCTTTAGGTGACTAAAATAGGCCTAAACGTATGCCTAAAGGGTTGGAAGAAACTACCCAAAAGACCCCTTACTCGAAGGCAAAACACTCCTTTTTGGTCATCTCACTCGAGCACAAATGCTCTCACTCGAGCACAAGTACGGACATCACTCGAGCACAATAGCGAGTGAGACTGCGAGTGAGCACCCGAGAGCACAAGGAAACCCTCGAGCACTGGCTCACTCGAGCACGCTGACCCTCACTAGAGCACAAGGCCAAATGCCTCACTCGAGCACCCGCGAGAGAAATCCAGGAGGTGAGGACCCGAGAGCACCCAAAGCTCTTCAAGCACGGGATCACTCGAGCACAGCCACATGTGCTCGAGCACACACCTCACACCCGCGAGTGAGAAGGCACACTCGAGCACCTTACTCGCGAGTGACCACCCGCAAGCACAACTCCCACCTGAAGCACAACCTCACTCGAGCATGACCCCCAGTGCTCGGGTGAAACGGCTATGCCCGCGAGTGACAGAGCTCACTCTTGGCATCAGCCCACGAGTGAAGACCCGAAAGCACACCCTTCACTCTGGACTCACACCCTCACTCGAGCAGACCAAGCTCACTCGAGCAGGTTCCTCGCTCACTCGAGCACAAAGCGATGTGCTCGAGCAGCACTCGCAGAAAACCCAGGTGACTCAAAACACAAAGGGAAAAACTTGCGCATCACTCGAGCACGTTCTTCCTCTGCTCGAGTGATGTGTATCAGAGACCAGAAACGCAGCCAAAAACCAGAAACACCAGCTGGTCAAATTCTCCCCCAAAGGTTCCCAAACTCTTCCCAATGCTCATACACTCTAAGCACTAACAAGGGAACACAATGGCAACTCCAAAAACACTCCAAAACCCAACTTGACCACAATCAAACACTAAGGTCTCTAAGATACACATTCTCCAAATCTCCCTTAACACATTTCCAACATTCCAGATTATTTCCAATAATCAAATAACTCATCATTAAACCATTTCCACCATCAAACACCTTAAAATCCACATTTCCATCATTTGGCCTAATTAGGTGAAATTTTCCAGATTCTTCCAAACTTAGCCAAACATCATAAACAATATACCAAAATACTCTAAATGCCTACCTCTTCTCTTTGCTCAATTCAGAACCTTGATTCCTCAACTTTCAATTTCAGCCAAAAACCCAATCAACACCATTCAAGGCTCTACAATCATCACAATGTAGCTCTCATTGAGATGAACAATATTAGAGAAAAGGTTTTAAGCAAAAGAGGATCACAACTTACCAAGATTCAAGCTTTTCTTCTTCCTCTTCCCTTGCTTGCTTCAGCGAAATGGAGAGAGAGAGAGAAGAGATGAGAGAGAGATGGAGGAATGATGATGAAGCTACACACACACTCCCTTGCCCATGCCTCCAACCGAATAGGAGAGAGAAAATGAGGGAAAAGTGATATTTGTCTTCTAGTGCTTCATCCTATGACTCACACCATGCCATATGTCCACATCTTAAGCACCCCATCAAAGAGCTCACACAACCACAAAACATAGGATCCCGACCCATTATCAATGAATCTCAACCATTAATCTTAAATACCACAAGTGTTTATTCTTAAGATTCTCATTATATTAATTCCAAAAGTGCTTAATCGCTCTAATTACAATGATTATCATATTCATTAGCCCTAATTACAAATCAGGATATTACAGTAGGAGGGGGTTTTTTTTATGAAAAAATATAAGAAAACACTACTTAAACTTTGGCGAGTGATTATTCTTGTAGTTGAGACATGAAACATCAAACTGTCAATTGATTAAAGGAAAATTAATCCCCAAACATGGATGCACCATCTTCTCTTCCTAACTGCAAGACTTTACACATCACATATTCTTGAGTTGAAAGGGTAAGGATAAGGAGAAACATGCAGCGATATATGCTTCAATAGTAGCAAAACATGGGGCATGGACTATGAATAAACAAACAAGCTTAAAGAACAAATGTTACACATCTTTGCCGGATCAGCTTTTCCATTGCTCCATTTGTCAATCATGTTGTTTGGTGAACATGAAAGCGTAGGAATAGAGTCCGCAGGAAAAGGGACTTTATTACAGTACAAGACACTGCAAAGAGTGGATCTCTAGTGCTGTGAAAAGCAAACCATGATTATTACATGTTGGTCGTCCTTTTGGTAGATTTTCACCACATGGAACCACTCTTTTCCCAATTGAACCATTTTGGGTTCCTTTAGTTTGCGAAGTAAATATCTCGAAGACGTTTATAGTGAAAGAGACGTGAAGCAGAATCACAAAACAACACAAACAAGCAAAGGAAGCACAAAATCGGGAGCCATACTAAATTTCATAATGTTTTGGCAGCCAAAATATGTGGATTCTCATGACATAATTAAACTATCTCTTTGGCTATATATAAACTTTTGTGTTAATAATGGTGGAATGAATCTATGTGCTTACTACGTTTGTTGATTTGGACATTGACTTAGAACTAGACTTGGAATATTCTGCTAATGGTTCCTTACTCTTTTCCTTCCACCTTCAATTTCACACCACGGCAAAAACACCAGTAACAGAAACTCCAAGTTTTAATTATATTTTAAGAATGAAGTCAAATGAGGTAAAGAAGACAAGTAAAGATTAAAAAAACACGATGCATTTAATGTTGACGTGGTTCTGAACTTGTGGGCTGTGATTCAAAAGCCGTTTTAATTTGTATCGTTAGTGTACCCATTTCCCTTAAATGTTCAGATTCAGATTGTCATTTCTGGTACCTTTCTTCCTTCCTCTATCTTTGTCTTCTCTGTACTGAGAGAATGGCAACACATGTAAGTAAGCCTTATTATTGTTGCATCATTAGATTATCTATATATTGAAAGGTTAATATATTTCTATTAGATATGCGCCAATTTTATGTACAAAATATATCATGTATATTGAAACTAAATACCTCCCTCCTCTTCCCTCGCATCTTTCCATTAAAATCCCTCCCTTCCAATGAATTATGTATACAATTAAGAGTAAGAGGAAAGATACTTTTAAATGGACACCATTTCAAAGCAAAACACTTGAAGAAGTTAGTTTTTTTTTTTTTGCTAACCACTTAAAGAAGTTAGATGAGCTAACATGAATACAAAATTTTTCTAGTATATTCATGTTTAATGTGAATATTCATCACATCTTGAGGATCATATCATATTTCAGGACTTAAGTACATGCAACGATGCTTCAAAAGCAACAAAAAATGGAGCATGAACCTTGAATAAAAAACAAGCTTAGAGATCAAATGCTAAACAACTTTGGCTTATCAACTTCTTCATTCCCCCATTTCTCATTAGTCATGTTCGTTTGTGTAGATGCTGACTTGAAAACCTTTGCCTGATCATAGCCTATTGAAGTCTTCACTGCACCTTCAGCTTCTTACTCCAAATCTTCACCTTCTTCCTCTTTCCCACTCTCAATTTCCCTCAAAACCTCTAAAACCTCATCAATGGAAGGCCTCATCTCTTTATCTATATGCAAACACTGAAATGCCAATTCTCCCAATGCAATCACCTTTTTCTTCAGTTCGCTATCCTTCTCTATCCCCAAACATGGATCCACCAGCTCCTCAAATTCACTTCTTTGAATTACCTAGTGCAAGATTTGCTAATGTAATATGATCTTTGTTCCTTCCCATATCAACCGCAAGCATTGAAGATATCAGCTCCATAAGCGCAACTCCAAAACTATACACATCACTTTTGTTTGTAAGCCTAAAGCAAAATTGATACTCATGATCAAGATAGCCCAGTGTTCCTTGTGGAGCTGTAGAAACATGCCACACATCATCAAGGAACAATCTAGAATGTCCAAAATCAGCAACCTTAACACAAAAGTTCTTGTCAAGGAGAATGTTGTTGGTTTTGACATCACAACGGGTGATGCCAGAGGAATGAAGGTAAGCCAGAGCAGTGGTAGTTTCTATGGCTATTTTGATGCGCATAGGCCAAGTCAGCAACACAGGATTTGAAGGGCAGCCGTGAAGGTGATTGGCAAGAGTTCCATTTGAGATGTAGTCATAGACAAGGAGGAGCTCATTACTCTGACGTGAAGTGCAGCCATAGAGGGAGACAAGGTTTGTGTGACGCAGGCGAGTGAGGATCTCTTTTTCGATCATTAATTGTTCTACTCACTTGTAGTTGTGGTTGAATAGATGCTTCACTGCAACTTCACGCCCATCTTGTAGCTTCCCCATAAACGAAATTGCTTAAAGTTCAGAACTTTATGAAGGAAACTAAAATACAAGTTTACAGGACAAGAAATGAAAGCGAATTGATAAGATGACCATAGTAAACAAAGCCGAAGCCACCGTCTCCGAGCTTGTTGGAGGGTCAAAGTTGGTTGCGTCTTGAAGCTCCATGTAGGAGAAGATTGGGACTCCAAAGAAGAGTCTTTCACCCTCTGGGTCGGAATCATTATTTGGGTATTGATTCTTTGATTGAAGTCTGATATGTGACAGAGCACTTTGTTTCTGTTTGTAGGGTACGAAGCAGAGCACTAACGCTAGTAACATAATTCCTAATCCCACTCCAAAACCTGACAAGGCATCAACTCTTAGAGATGTTGACTTAAATCTTTCACTCATAGTATGAAAACAATTACAACTTTATAACAACCTATACGGTATCCTTGTGCGAAAAAGCAGATAGCTGAAAACGAGTAAAACTAAAGCAAAATTGCCTATTGTAAATCCCGTCTTCAAACCAATATTTTATTTTGATCTACAGTCCCAGTTTCATAAGAGTTAACTAGATTAGACGCACAAAGAAAATAAAAACCATGAGTAGAGTTGACAGGCAAACAAGGAAACTTGTAAAAAAGAGTTAGTAAATTTCACAAGTTACTTGTTAGACATAAGAAATTCTCATTCTTTTTGGTAAAATGTTATGCATACCTGTGTATTTGGAACAATAAAATCCACCGGTGCTGTTGAGCCGGCAGGAGCCTTTAAGAAACCAACATACACTACAGTCAGGAGAAATTTGAATGTTAATGGAGAATTCAGAAGCTATGAACGTGAACGGATCAGGAGAGAAAGTCAGCGTATTGACTGAAAGCTGAACCCTGGGACATTCAGCTAAAGAAGATGGAGGATTATCTTGATCTTGCGTTCGAAAGAAGACGATGACATTATTACTCTTATCACACCCTCTATACTTCAAGAATCGCAAGCTTTGGATGGCTAACTTTGAGGCTAATGTTGCATTTGTAGAAGGTTACTGTATCTTGAATTTGGAAAGAATCCAAGGGAGAGGTGGGAGGAAGAGTAATATTGCAGCACAAGGCGTCACAGTCTTCTTTCGCCAAACGCTTCTCTAAATCTGCGTCTCTAACAGAAACATGAGTATTGAAAGTGCCTCCAATTCGCGTCACTTGAAACATCTTTTGTCCAAAGAGCACGGTTTTTGCAGCGTTGGGCTGTTCATCTTCCCAGCCGTGAATGGGCAACATTCCACAGTGATTGCGTTGCGGAGTGATGTAAGGGAACGAGAGTTTGCCCAGATTCCCACAGTGAAATAAAGGCGGGCATTCTCCAGAAGCAGCAGAGGATAGAGCAAGAACATGATCAGACAACAAGAACACGAACAAGAAGACGAACAAATCAACAAGTAGAACCATTCTTCTTCTCAAGGTTTGGTCGTAGAGAACAAGAATCATTCTTCACTCGTAGAGAACAAGTTTAGTCTAGATGAGATGAGACTATATATGAGAACAAGTTTGGCCGAAGCTCTGTGACGTGGCAATTGACTTGGCTGAAGAAAGACCAAGAGCGGGCAAGAAGATGAATGAGAAGCGCGCCCTTCGCTCAGAATAATGTGGTCCTATCAAAACTAATGTTTGGTCCTTGACACCTAACTACACTCGAAGGTTTAAGTGTTTTTGGAGAATATCTTCTAAAAAAAAAAGTGAAGAATAGTTTTTAGAGAATAGATTATTGAAAAAAAATGTTTTTGATAAAATGAAAGTGTTTAGATATTGTAATTAGAATAGCTTTTTTTAATGGTCAAATTACTAAAAAGTATATTAACTTTGATTATAATTACATAAAAAAATAAGATTATATTTTATGTATTATTTAAAGATTAAGGTCCAAATTTAACGGTCAAATTTTTCCTAAAAAGCGTCAAATACAAATAAGTTCTAGAAGGTGCAAAAATAATAATAAACAATTAAAAATAATGCAGATTTAATAAAACCGTTAAATTTGACCTAACGATGTTAAATTATAAGAGAAGAAAAGCCCTAATGGCATTAAAAAAGATGCATCTTAACATTAAATTTCATAATTACTACCGAAAATGAAATAAATTTGTCTATAAATAATGTTAATTAACTTAACTAATTTTTCTAATATAATCAAATTAGATAAATATGTATTATATTAAGGATAGGAGGAAGCATTAAAATTTTGAAATTAAAAAAAAAAAGAAAAAAAGGGACAGAGAGAGAATTTCGAAATTCTTAAAAAAAACAGATGAGAGAGAGAGTGTGGCATGGGGCCACCAACAAATAAAAGGATAAATGAGATAAGGGGGTGGGACTCACAATGTGAAAAGAAAAATAGATAAGCCCAAAACCATGGTTTTGGCAAGAAAAAGTAGAGGTGGTAATATGGGTTGGGACTGTGGGCCGAGCCTGCCTAACCCGACGACATGGGCGGTTTGGGTTCTATAAAATTGGGACCATATTGATGTGGTCATTTTGGGTCCGAACCCATATGGTTTCAACTCCTAACGGGTTGGACCACCGGGTTGACGGGTTGACCCATTTTTAAAAAAAAAAAACTAAGAGGGAAGAACCATTAGCTAAGGCCAAACCCCCAACAGTCCAAGACCGTCACTCTAGAGTTCAGCCAAGTACTCCCACTCCTCTATCTTTACTCCTCAGCTTGGTCAACTCTCTTTTGTTTTTGCTTGAACAGTCTCTCACTCCTTGTCTCTCTCACGGCTCACGCTCTCAGTCTCAGAAATTAGAAGTCAGTCTCAACTCTCTTTAATTTGCAGTGTATTTTAAATTTTATTATGTTTAGATGTGTAGAAAAAACAATCTTAGTATATTGTTAAAAAAAATTGAAAATAAAAATATGGGTTGGCCCACCCAACCTACCAACCCAGCAGTTATGGGTTGGGTTGGGTTGGCTAAATGTCAACCCATATTGATACGGTTCTTTTGGGCCCGAACCCATATGATCCCAACCTATAGTGGGTTAGCCCGAACCAATGGGCTAGACCATATTTTTTTTTTGATAGAAAAAGAGAAGTATAGCCCTACAGGCTCTATTCTACTAACTCAGTACAAATCTATTGGTTCGCAACATCTTCCATGATCAGTTGTCTGACTTCATCAGGTTCTCTGTCAACCACAAGAAAATCCACCGTCATATTCCATGCTCTTTTTGCCAAGTAATCCGCCACCCTATTCGTTTCCCTACAACAATGTAGTATATCCACCTCCCAGTCATGTTCCAACATCGATTGAATTTCCAAGATTAAAGTAGCATCATGATGTTCATCAGGTACCATTCCTTAAATAAGATCCAGTACTTCGCTGCAATCACTCTCAACAATAATATGCCTAAATCCTCCGTCCCAAGCTAATTTCATACCCCACAAAATTCCCCAGGCCTCTGTTGTGATTACCAACCCGCTTCCAATCCTAAACATAAACCCTTGAATAAATCCGTTTTGTTCATATTACCACCTCTAAGAAAAAGGATTATAAGAAAAAATGTAGTATTTGGATATTTTTTTACAAAACCATGCCTTTACCCCAAATCACTTTTTTTCCCTCTATCCAAACACACACTAATTAAATATAGATTTTTAAGTTAACCCACTAATAACTTGGCGATGTTTCCGCCTTATTAATTCATTCTTCCAACAGTTAGAAAAATGATATATATTTATATAAAGTTTAAAAAAGTGGAGGAAAAACGAGTGAGGGATTGTAAATGAGAAAGTTAAACAACTAATTCTAAAATCGTAACATTATATTTTTCAAGTTTTAAAAATTTTAAAATAGCAAGTTTTTGTTGTGATTTCATATAATTTAAATAATTTTTTGTCAGGGTTATTTCGTAAACTCAAGTAGTTATTATATTCATTCTCCAACAATCATTGTCATTTAAAACTTTAAAATAGTATTCCCTCTTATCCTTATTATAATCATCTTCAACATGTATTATAATATAACATGTTTTGTTTAAACTATTAATTTTTTCATTTATTATTCCTAACTAATTAACCAAACTTTTCAAATTAGAGGCTTTTATTGAGGATAATTTTGATAGTTCATGAAAAAAAAGCAACTAATTTTAACTAAAATCTTCACTAATTTATACACAATTATTATATAATTATGTCCTAATGATAAAGTCAAGAGGGAGTAGTTGTCAAGTTTTGTTCTTTCATATAATTAAGGGTTGAGGTCCATTTTTTGCCTTGAAAGTTATAAAAAAATCTCAATTTTGGCTCAGACATTTTTTTTTTGGGAGCAACGTTGCCTTGTAAGTTTCCAAATCGTTGCAATTTTGTCTCAGCCATTATCCAAGTTAAGCTTGACTATTAGTTGATTAAATATGCTGAGCCGATAATCCACATAACATCCATGTCATTTTCTATTTTGGGTTTAGGTGCAAAGTTATTCTGGAAGTTTTCACTCAAAAGCTATGTTGCCCTGAAAGTTTCCAAATTATAGTAGTTTCACTTCGGCTATTATCCAAGTTAAAGTTATCCATTAGTTGGCCAAATATACTTATTCGGTCAATTCATATATCATCCATTTCATTTCTTTCCAAGTTAGATATATAAACAAGGAATTTTTTTTAAAGAAATGTACCCTATCTAAATAATGGAAGAAAATCAAAGAGGTGAAAGTATATTATATAATGATGAAAAAATTGAAAAGGTACTTGTTTATGTGTATGTCATGTATGTATGACGACGGAGGGGTACTTGTGGCTTCGTTCAAGTTAATCTTGCTCAGTGTGTCTTGAATCCGCATATTAAATTTTTTTTTTCTTCATTACTATCTAGCGAATACTAGCTCCTCCATCTTTAGCTTCTACTTCAATGTCATTTACGCTGCCAGCTTAACATATTTGGTCAAGTAATAGTCAAATTTAACCTTAATAATGATCAGGTTGACATTGCTACTATTTCAAAATTTTCAGGGTAGTATTGAACCCAAAGAATTTTCAAAGCGACATTGCTCATGAGTGAAAAATTTCAGGGCAAATTTGCATCTTAAGGAAAATGGCATGCGTATACGTGAATCTGCTAGCTTAGCATATTTGGTCAAACTAATAGTCAAACTTAAACTAAATAATGGCTAGGGAAAAATCGCTATAATTTGAAAACTTCTGGGCAAATTTGAGATTTTGTGATAATTTTTGAGACAAAAATGGACATTAACCCTATAACTAAACGTTGTTAATTCTTAAAGTGAAACATTTATTCTGTTTTACGAGAGAAAAAAACATTTATTCTGTTTTAAGCCACTCAATTCCCAATAGTCCTCCAGGTGGTCAGTGATAAGATTTTTTTTTTTGTATATATAAGAATAGTACGGTAATTTGATATAAAAAACAAGAAAGTTTGTTTAAATGGTGCAGAAAGCCATCTTTCGAGATAGGGCTTGGTATTATACTTGTTGTTTTGGGAGTAAATATGATAAGGTGAGACATGAAAGTTGAAACATAAAATTGTCAATTTTCATTTAGTTAATGATCATCAATGTTTTGGTTCCAACATGCAAGAGCATATAGTACCCAGCAGACACCAAGCCACATTGTTGGAGTCCCTGATTCATTGGGCTCATAATAAAAGCTTGATCTTGACCCAATGCAATTGTGGATGTCACAACTTTGTTGAAGTCAGATTACAAAGGAAAGCTCTCGTTCAAAGAGAGGAATCAGTTTCCCTGTTTAGATGAGCAGGGAAATTTGGAATCTGAATTGTCTAGATTTAATTTTTTTTTATTTTTTGTTTTTCTTAAAAAAAAATTATTTTAATGGGTACAGAATCTAAAATAAAGATAATCTCTTAACTAACAGTTTCCCAAAAAATAAATTTTTTATTCAAAAATCACCCATTTAAAAAAATTTAAATCTGGACCGTCCAGATTCAGATATGGACGAGCGCATTGGATTGGCACCGAAACGAGTTCCTCAAAGAGATTAGAAGAGCGAAAGAGGAAGACAAGATATGGCACTATTCCCATGGGAAAAAAGGCAAAAATGCCCAGAGACTATGACATGGCACTATTCCTGAGGGTGCTACTATTCCCAAGGCACTGTTGTTCATAATCGTGAAATATTTTGACCACTCTGCATCATTTTTATGTAATTTATAAAGGATTAAGAAAATATCAAATAATATTAGTTAAATGAAATTAAATAAATATAATTGTCAAAAAGGTTAAAACCAAAGTTATTAAAACTGGATCAGACTGGTTCAATCCGGAAACCGGCGAACTTGTCACATAACCATAGGACAAATATGTGGTACATCAATAACCAATGGGGCTGTACTAGGGAAGTGGAGGTCTATGCCCTCATGTTCGAACTATCACCCTTTCACTTCCTGCTTGTCTCCATATTGCCTTTACCCTTATTCTACTTTGTGGTGGCTATCGAGATTGAGATCACATGTTCGGACGATATGCTTGACTGGCCATCTGCCTTGGTACAATCTAGCTTACATCTTGGCAAGTATATAGGGAGCAAGATCAAGGTGAAAACAAACCCTGAAAACAACTTTTTGAAAAATTAGTTGAAGATAAGAAAGCCAAGAAAGGGCCTAAATGAAGATTGTAGGATTGATGAAGGCATTCGACTACCAAGATCATGAGCTACTCTCCAAGCCAATTGCTCGTCGGGCTTAAAGAGTGGGGGTTTATTGTAGGGCCCAGAACTCGTCACTTGCGGTCTAAAGACAAGGCAACCGAAGCAGGACCAAGAGCATGCGCTCTGCCCAAGACTAACTCACCTTCATCTTGGTACACCCAGTCAAAGCCTAGTGTTCGGTCCATACCCACTGATCTGAAACTTTAGGATCTCTACCTCCCTCATGGCTCGCCTACATCCACAAAAAAAGGAACAAACTCACCTGACTCCAAGCTATAAATATAGGCCGCCATATGCTTAGAACACACAAGCTACTCCACTCATACTTACTCACTTTTTTACATTGTACTCGACATAATTGGAGCTTCCATTTTTGCTTCTTTATTTATTGTCTTATACCCAATAAAGATCAATAATACAGCCCCTCTTTACTTTCTTATTCTTTGTTCTCATAACAATTTTCTGCTTTGTTCATTAATCTCTTCATTGTTGGCACTGTTCTTCACAAAATTTCCTTCTTGCAAATTATTGCGCATACGCCTACGTAACAAATACTACTCTATCTCGAAATCTCATAGTAAATGAATGAAATAGATTAAAATCTTACCAAACATGGAAACATCCTATAAACTTTAATCTTCTTAGATAATTATTTAGTACTAAGCAAGGGTAATTTTTATGGTTTTGGAAGGTGTTTAAGAAGAAAAAGAGGAGGAAGATTGAGAAGGGCAATCTGTGTGCGTATGAGAAAAATAAGATGCAAGTCCTTATAGTTTATCTTTTTACTAGCCACTTGAAACTATAAAAGAATCTAATCGAAAATAAAGTGAAATTATGAGAATTTGATTAAAAATATTTTACGGACCTTACAAAAGATTAAATAAAATTATAAGGATGTGATTAAAAAAATTATAAGGACATGTTTTTTTATCTAACAAGGATATGATTAAAAATCATAAAAATTTATAGAAACTCGCATATTAATTTTCCCTTTGTATATATGTGGAAGATTAGTCATAACTCACTTAATATGTTCATACATAAATGATCAAAATTACAACCCCACCCATAAGAATATATTAGAGGAGGTGCTTTTTAAAGTAAAAAAAAAAAAAAGAGGCGGTATTCTAGTGTCATTTGGCTACAACACCTTTGAAAATGTGCTTTAGATTAGGGAAAATGACGTTTAAATACCATTTCAATTTCTAAAACTTACATAAGTCTATTAAAACTTATAAAGGACAGAGAAGACATATGGTAAGAATCTGGGTTTTAAATGTTTGAGGTAAATAATGAATTGCTCCTCTTCTTCAATCATCATCCTCCTTTGAATTTCTCTCTCTCTTTCCTCTCTCTTTCCCTGCTGACAACCCAGAACTCCTCCTCGACCATTCTCCATTCACACTCATCCCGTTCTTGATTCATCGGCAGCAACTCCGATTCCAACAAAATCTCACCTTTGTATATAGGCCATAAGACCACTCACTATTTGACCACCGAGTTTAAAGGCCAAAACTTGATTTCCCTGGGCACCAATCAGACTTCTGAATATAATAAGCAAAAGAGCTTTGGGATTTATGATCTCGACGTGAAGTTGGATCTTAGGATTCGATTCAAGTTGGGCATGTTCAACACCATAAAGTTCAAGCCCAAGATTCATTATGACCTCAAGGTTATAAATAACTGCGTTTTCGTGTTTTCAAAAGTTCCAAATGTTCACCTTATATGTATTATAATTGCTGTCATACAGAGTCTAATTTTTTGTAAGTGCCAATACTGTATTTGTTATTACCATTACTATCTTTGTTAATGGCGACAATTTATCATAAGTAATGTTTATGGGAAGAACATGTTATCTGAGGTGGATGACCTGTATCTATTAGATATGCGTGGAATGAGTAATTCTCACAAGCCATTTGTCCACTTGCATGATAATTATTGTCATGAACATTTTTGGTTTTTTGTTAACGCCATCACTGTACTTGCCATTATCATTACTAAACTTGTCAATACCATTAACAAAATTAGTCAACACATTTACTCATTTTGTCAGTACATAACAATTTTGTCAAAGCCATTACATTTTTTTTGTCAAAATCATTAATGTTTTAGTCAATCCTATTACTCATCAAATTTGTGAGTGTTGGGCCAAAAGTGCTGGCCTCTGACAAGTTCACTAATGCGATTGACAAAGTTTTTAATGGTTTTAACGAGACTGCTAAAGGGAATGACAACTTATTCTTTCCAAATATTATGTGTGAAAGTGTTGGCCCAGGAGGGCTGGACGCTGACAAGTTCAGTAACGAGAATGATAAAGTTTTTAATGGGTTTGATGAGTTTGGTAATAGGAATGATGGATTATTCTTTCCAAATATTATGTGTGAAAGCGTTGGCCTAAAAAGGTTGCACGCTGACAAATTCGATAATGGGAATGACAAAGTTTTTAATAGGATTGACAAGATTGGTAATGAGAATGACAAGTTTAATAATAGTAATGACAAGTTCTGTTTTGACATTGACAAAACCACAAATGTTTATGACAGCAACTATCATGTAAAGGGTTTAAATGACAATTTAACATTACTCATTCCACCTACATCCAATGCATACAAGCCATGAACTCAGAAGAAGGTGTTCCTTCATGTATACTTTAATTACATCAACTGTCACAATTAACAAGAGCAGTAATGGGAATGATAAGTACAGTAATGGAATTTACAAAATACTAGATTCTTCATGACAACAACTACCATATACATTGTCAAATTACAGTTTAACATGACTCATTCCAACTACACCCAATGCATATAAACCATAAACCCAGAAGAAGGTGTTCCTTCATGTAACTTTCTATGTTGAACATGCTCAACTTGAATCGAATCCAAAGATCCAACTTCACATTGAGGTCATAAATCCCGAAGCTCTTTTGCTTATTATATTATGAAGTCTGATTGGTGCCCAGAGAAATCAAGTTTTGGCCTTTGAACTCAGTGCTCAAATAATGAGTGGTCTTGTGGCCCATATACAAAGGCGAGATTTTGTTGGAATCGGAGTTGCCGCCGATGAGTCAAGAACGGGATGAGCGCGAAGGGAGGATGGTCAGGGAGGAGTTCTGGGTTGTCAGCAGGAAAAGAGAGAGAGAGACTCAGAGGAGGAAGATGGTTGAAAAAGAGAGACAATTCGTCATTTACCTCAAACATTTAAAACCCATATTCCTACCATATGCCTTCTTTGTCCTTTATAAATTTTAATAGGCTTATGTGGGTTTTAGAAATTGAAATAGCATTTAAATGTCATTTTCCCTTTAGATTATATGTTTTCCAAAAATAAAAATAAAAATTTATTCTTAAAGTCAAAAACCAAAAAAAAAAAAAAAATCAGAACAACTTTTTAATATTTTGTTATTTTTCATTAGAAGAGAAGCCAGATAATGCTATTAAATAAAATTATTTTTTTACCCTCCATTTCATATTTTAGATATGTTTTTTTGAAATGATAATTCAAACAGTTTTTTTTTAATTTTTTCAAAATTTATTCTGTTAAAGCAATTTATTTTTTTACCCTCCATTTTATATTTTAGATATTTTTTTGAAATAATAATTCAAACAGTTTTTTTAATTTTTTTCAAAATTTATTCTAACGAATTGTTTTTTAGCCAGTGATTCTAACAAATTATTAAACAAAGTGATATAAACTTTAAAAATGGAGAACGTTGTAATCAAACGCTCATTACCCTCTCTAGTTTCTTTTTTTTTTTTTTTTAATTTTAACTCCCCCTTCTTTCCATTTTCCAACCAAACATTACTCTCCTCTCCAGTCTCCACCCAACCGGAGCATGAAAGTCGACCGGCGTGGTCTAAAAGCGGGGATGAGCGGATTTTGGAAAGGGTTGAATTGAAGTATGTGTTCATTTCTCCTTTGCTAGGGTGCGAAACCTAAGCTTGTGGAGTAATATTTGGGGCTTTGAAACTTCAAGATTGTTTGAGGTAAGATTAAATTCCTTCTCTTCTTATGTTTTTCTTCGTTCCAAGCAGCTGATTTCTTTGAATTTGGAAGAAAAATTTGTTGCGATATGAGCTTAATCCGGACATGCTGGGGTTTGGGGTGTTTAAATGTTGTTCGATTGACATATTGGAGTTTGTTTAATGTTCTTCTCAAACAAATATAATCGGTAGAAATTGTTTGAGTTTGGAATTTTGACTCAAACCCTAGCTGCTAATTGGTGATTTCGAATTTTACGATGTTTTGCGTAACACCATTTTCCAAATGACTGTATACTTCACATAACTTTTCATAAACATGGTGAAAAATAGACATTGGGATCCCAACAATGTAGCAGGGCTTAGGACACTTCTAAGCCAAGTTACAAAAACATTCCACAAGCTCAAACATGAGCTTCTCTAAACCCTTTAATCAAACATCATTCATTTAAAATCATTGGAAATCAGTAAATGGGCTTTGTCCAACAATATTGAATAACCAGTCGAATTACTTAATCAGTCATTCATAAGGAGTTCCCAAAATCAATGGAAACTACTGAGTTAAGCTCCTTAGTTATGTTCTGACATTAAGATACAGAAAAACAAGTTTTCCAGTTGTGATCATACTGTACAGGGAGGGTGTTGTAGCTCCGAGTTGTTCAATGATGCATCTCCATCCCTATGTACTGAGGTTGGAAGAGATGTATAAATCTCCCTGTTTGGAAACCCAGCACCATGAAACTCTAGATGCTTAAGATCATAATTCCCATTTTCAATTTTCTGCAGAAACTCCATTACTTCACCCATGGAAGGCCTTAGCTCCACATCCCTCTGTAGGCACCGAAAAGCTAACTTTGCCACTGAGATTATCATCTCCCTAACCTTGTCATCTGACTCAAAACCAAGGGTAGGATCTACCAGCTCACTAAGCGCACTTCTTTGAATCTTCTTAACTGCCATATTTGCCAAATTAATCTTATCGGTGGCCCTCGTAAAGATAGCTGGCTTAGAAGATATCAGCTCAATGAGGACGACCCCAAAGCTATAAACATCACTCTTTTCAGTAAGCTGACAGAATTGGTAATATTCTGGGTCCAAATAACCTGGGCTTCCTGCTGGACATGTGGAGACATGAGACACAAGCTTGGGGATCAACCTCGAAATACCAAAGTCAGCAACTTTGACACAAAAATGGTGATCAAGAAGAAGGTTGCTGGATTTCACATCGCGGTGAATGATGCCGCATGCATGGAGATAGGACAATGCATTTGCTGTCTCTGTGGCAATCCTCATCCTCACAGACCATGGCAGTGAACCGTGTTTTGCTAGATTGCCATGGAGATGACAACCAAGAGTTCCATTTGAAATGTATTCATAGACCAAAAGCAGTTCATGGCAGGCACGCGAAGTGCAGCCATAGAGTGAGACAAGGTTTTTGTGGCGCAATCGTGCGAGGATTTGAACTTCATTTATGAATTGCTGTGCACCTCTGTAGTTGCGCTCAAACAGGCGCTTGACAGCAACTTCTCGTCCATCTTTAAGCTTTCCTAGATTTTTTTTTTTAAAATCAAACCAACAGTTTGGTTATTGAATATCTAAATCAGTTAATAATGCATCTCACCAAACACAATAATATTGTCCTTCAAATTTCAACCGTGAAGACAAATTTGTGTACGGAAGAAACTCTGCATACTCATTTTGAGAAACTATGGGGCATTTTTGAGGTGGCTTACCATAGTAAACAGTTCCAAAGCCTCCTGTTCCAAGTTGTCTTGATTGATCAAATTTGTTTGTTGCTTCTTGGAGTTCATTATAGGAGAAGACAGGGACTATAAAATAGATATTTCTACTTTCTAGGATTGCATTTGAGTGAGCATTATCAGCTTCAATGCTTCTTGACTGATATTGTGAGACTAAAGACTTGTATCTACTTTTGTTCCACAATAGAATAAAAACCCAGCTAATTATAATACTTCCAATACCTACAGGAGGAAAAACAATCAAGCCAATTAGAATCGGAGCGCTTACTATGTTAGTTGACTTGGACATTGACTTAGATGTAGGCTTGGGAAAGTGGTCTTTTTAAAAAGGGTAAGGGGGTAACCAATTCCTACTCAGCTTCTTCAAATGTCTGCAAATGGGCCTATGCTCTTTTCCTTCTACCTTCAAGTTAATTATTTAGAAAAAAACCCTAGTATTTATCATCAGGATCAAAAGTATAATTAAGTTTTACCTCTTTCACGTATTTATGGAGAAATCACCGGGCATTATCTGCACAGTGATGTTTATGGGTCTATATTTAATGTGTGGCCCAAGAAGTTAAGGACTTGATTGGATAATTGGAGTCAAAGGAGGAAATTAAGAAATGTAAAAGAGGAAAAAAGATGCATTTGTGTTGACGGGGTTCTGAACTTGTAGTGTAAGATTTTAGAAGATTTTTTTGTTGGCTAAAGTAAGACTTTAGAGTATTCAAAACGCGTTTTTATTGTTATTATTTTTAAAAATCTAAAACACATGTTTTGCTTTTTCTATATTGTATAAACAACTTGTTTTATTTTGGAACTTGTTACCCCCGTACATATTAAGAATGTAAATAATAATTGAGTTATACAGGATCCTAAAATATCATGTGGGAAAAAGGAGATAGCTGAAAATGAGTAAAAATGAAGTAAAACTATACCTATACTCAATCCCAGCTTCCAAGCCGGTCTTTTATTTTGATGTTCTGTCTCAGCTTCATCAGCTTCATCTTTTGCCACCATGAAGAAGAGAATCAGATATTACGTGGACTAATTAGTATTTGAGTTCATTAGCTTAAATCCACAATAAATAAATAAGCAGATGTAATTTGATAGTTGACTGGCATATATAAATACGAGCTTTAAAGAAGTAGATTTCACATGTTACTACTTGTTATGCAAATACCTTTGAATATGGAACAATAAAATGCTCCGGTGCTGTTGAGGCGGCATATGCCTTTATTGTGGTCAGAACACTGAGAACAGTCATCAGAAAGTTTGATGTTAACGGGGAATTCAGAAGCTATGAATGTGAAAGGATCAGGAGAGAAAGCCATCGTATTGATTGGAAGCTGAACCCTTGAACATGTTGCTAAAGAAGGTGGAGGATGATCTTGATCTTGGGATCGGAAGAAGATGGTCTCACCATTACTCTTAGCACAACCTGTATACTTCAAGAATTGCTTTGAAACGTTGTAATTGAGCGAGCTATTACATTTGTACATGGTTATTATAGTTGGCGAGATATTAAAGAAACCCAAGGGTGAGCTTGTAGGAAGAGTAATATTGCAGCACAAAGCATCACAGTCATCTTTTTCCAAACGCGTTTGTAAATCTGCGTCTCTAACGAAAACTTGAGAACTGGAAAGGTCTACTCCTGTCACTTGAAACTGCTTTTTCCCGAAGTACACAGTTTTTTGAGAGTTGGGCTCATCCTCACAGCCAAGAAGGGGCAACATTCCACAGTGATTGCGTTGTGGAGTGGTGAAAGGGAAGGAGAGGTTGCCCAGATTTCCACAGTGAAACGAAGGTGGGCACTCTCCACCAGAATCAAAAGATAGAACAAGAATATGGTCAGCCAACAAGAACACGAACAAGAAGACCAACAAATCAACAGGTAGAACCATTCTTCTGAAACCCCCTTCACTCACTCGTAAAGAACTAGTCTAGTCTGTGAGATGATACTATGTATGATTGTTTAAAGCAATAACTTGCTTGAAGCCTTGGTCGGTGCTCTGGGACTTGGCAGTTGACTTGGCCGAAAGACCAAGACCAAGATGAACGGGCCACGTGTCCTTCTCTCAGCTTAACATGCTCCACACACTCTCCTACAGTCCTACCAATGCTAATGAGTACAAGGTTTGGAAGTTTTACGGACTAATTCTCAAACTGATACATTATGTAGTATTTTGAAGTTTAGGAATTTTAAAATAGTAGTTGTCACTGCTTACTTCGTGATTATTTCATTGTCTTAAGTAGTCATTAATTAACAATCATTAAAATTTAAGGGTTAATATAACATTTAGCCCTTATAGTTGATCTTCATTTTAATTTTTGTCTCTATAGTTTCAAACCATAGGTGTTCCTCCTCTCAAACAAATGTTAGTACCTAAATTTCCATTTTACCCCTTAAAAGACCAAAGCAACCACCTTCTTCTTCACCTCACTATCCTCTCAACCCCCAATCATGGATCCACCAGCTTCTCAAATTCATTCCTCTGAATCTTACTAACTGCAAGACTCCCCAACGTTGTAATCTCATCATTATTTCCTTATCGTATCAAGAGGCACCATTGAAGGTATCAACTCCATAAGCACAAACTCAAGACAACATACATCACATATTGAGGGCCGGGTTTCAATTTTAGAGATGTTTTCGGTCAATGAAGTTTTTAGACCTGGCCCGTTTTCCATCTCTAGTGTTTTGTAAAAAAAAAAAAAAACGAAATATGTTTTTTGAAAAAAAAAAAAAACACTCAAAACAACTTTTACATCTTTTATTATTTTTTACTTTTTCCTCTATTTTTTAGTTTTCCAAATTCTCCTTTTCTTTTGCAGCCACCCCTGTGCTGTCCCTCAATCCTCTAGCTCCCCGTCCGTCATCGTTGTGCCTTCCACTTTGTCTCTCACCTTCTCATAGTTCTCCATGTTTATCTTAATAATAATTGTTCCAAACAAGTTTTTATATTTTTTGTTTTCAAAAAATAATGGTGGAATGAATCTGTGTACTTACTAAGTTTGTTGACTTGGACATTGACTTTGAACAAGACTTGAATGTTCTGCAAATGGGTACATGCTCTTTTCCCTCCACCTTCAAGTTCACACCACGGCATAAACACCAGTAATAGAAACTCCAAGTTTTAATTGTATCTTAAGAATGGACTATGGAGTCAAATGAGGTAAAGAAGACAAATAAAGATTAAAAAACATGCATTTGATGACAGGGTGTGTTTGGTTCAGCTTATTGGGCAAAAATAAGCCCGTTTTGAGCAATAAGCCCAAATAAAAACGTGTTGCGTTTTTGTAGTGTTTGGTTCAGTTTATTTTAATTGCATCACAAGTCGAATAAGCTACTTATTGTGCTCGTTTGGAATAGCTTATTTTTGGGTAATAAATGCTTATAAATCGTGATTCACAGTATACGAGGTAAGTATGTGAGAGGAGTTTTATTTCGGCTTGCGTAATAAGGACTTATTTTTTAAGAAATCGTGATCCCAAACATGCCTAATAAGCCCCTCACTAGCTTTTCTATTAAGTCACTTATTACGTAAGTCGAGATAAAACTCCTCTCATTTACTTACCTTGTATATCGTAAATCACAATTTATAAGCACTTATTGTCTAAAAATAAATCACTCATCCAAACATAAATGACATTATAAAAACTGACTTTTCTATTAAATCATTTTTAATAAGTCAAAATCATAATAAATATTTTTTCCTACTGCTATTCCAAACACACATGTTGACATGGTTCCGAACTTGTGGCCTGGGATTCAAAACGCGGTTTTGTATGGTTAGTGCACACATTTTCCCTTGAATGTTTAGATTCATCTTGTCATTTCGGTACCTTTAATTTCTTCCTTCCTCTATCTTTATCGCCTCCCTGTTTTTTTTCCTATCGTCATTTTAACCATTTCCATAATTCAGCACCAAAATCTGCCCTCTTTCTTCCCTTTGACTTTTTCTTTCAGCTTCACTAGTCCATTCTAGTTTCCCTCAAATCTCACGAACATGAAAGTTCTAAAATATTATTGCACTGAGAATGGCAACTTAGAGAATAAGCCTCGTTATTATTGTATCATTAGATTATCTATATATCGAAAGGTTAATATATTTCTATTAGATATGCACCAATTTTAAGTAAAAAGTATATCGTGTAACGTGGCTTCTTATTTTTTCTCTCTCTCATCCAAAATTTCATTTAGTATCAGTAAATTTAAAAAGAATTTCAGTTCAAAATAAATTGAATGAGTCATTAGCTATTATTTCTTAATTCCCATGAATTAGTTAATGTGACTTATGTTATAAAGTGCAGGGAGTATAACACATTGATTTTTTTTAGTTGCAATTATTACATATTCTTTGTTTTTCAAAATATTCTCTGTATAGTGTTGTTCAATAAAATTGTCTAAAATTAAAATAAAGACTATAATAGATCTTGTTAAAGATAGTTTTCAACTTCTTTTGTTTTTTGTTTTTTTTGCCAGGAAGATAATTTTCAACTCCGGTCTCAAAATAAAACATGAACATGTAAAATAAGTTGACAAAGAAGTGAATTTAATTTAATTTAAATTAGATTATTCGGTCTTTTCAGTACTAGTCAAAAAGTCAATACATATGCATTAATTATAATGGATTGATTTTCTGCCACATTAATTATAATGAATTGATTACTTATAAAGTCTAGTGAAAATCATACCAAGGCCCTGACTTAAAAAATAATATTAGAAAAGTATTATAGTTTGTGAATAACAAGTGAAAGAGTCACTATTGATAAGTAAAAGGGCAACAATATAATTTATAAATTATGAGACTTTTCTTATAATTTTTTTTTTCTTAATAAGGACCTTGGTGTGATTTTTTTAAAGTCTAATTGTATAAAAGGGAAAAATACAGAAAAATATTCCCTTTGCCAGAAAATACTAAATGCTTTTATATTATCAATGGGAACTTTTATTTTTTATATTATATTTGGTATCCAGTTCGAGGTTCATGTCTACCTCTTCCACTATAAGTGCTTCATTTGGGACTTGAACTCAAGACCAGAGGGATCTAATAGTGCCTTACACCACCAAACCAACTTTATATTGGTAAAGCAAACTTATATTTTGAATCAATAGAAAACTAATAAAAGTACTCCAAATTTTAAACTAGTATTATGAAATATACTCCCCTAATCATATTTATAAAATAAAGAGATAATTTATTTTTTGGTACTATTTATATGGCACGCCATTAAATTTTTTACAAGAATATATAATTTTATCTTTTTTTTCACTTATGAAGAATATATAATTTTGTCATTCATTTATTTTTGCGTAGATACTAGTTATTTTCTTGACAACTGTGTATCTAAATAGTTGTAAGGTTAAAAAGTTGTTGAATTTTAAGATAGAGTTAATGGAATTTAAATTTTTTTTTTTTTGTGTAAAATTTGTAATGGAATTTAAATTTTTTTCTTGGTTATGTAAAATTTGTTAGAAGTACCTTATAAATAATAATAAAGGAGTATATTATACTACAACTATCCGTAACCATTGGTTCATTGTTGTTCTTTGAAAATTGAAATGCATGTATATGATAATGATTTTTATGAGCATTATATGAGTGTTTGGGAAACATCTAAATCGTAGTTTCAGAAACTTTTTTCCTCAAGCTGAGACAAAATTCTCCTCATATACTTATCTCATAAATCGTAAAAGCTATTTTTCAAAAATTAATCCAGACACTCACTTAGACACAAAACAATGTGGTTATAAATACTCTTCCGATCATATCTATAAGTAATTTCTAACATATGTCACTAAGACCGAGAAAATTTTTTTAACCTCACTAATCCTGTCTTAAATTTAAATAACTTTTTAACTTTCTCACTATTTAATACTCTCTTTGGTCCTTTTTATAAGAGCCTATATTTTAAATTGTCTTGGTCCTTTTTATGAGAGCCCGATATGTTGTTTGAACATTTAATTATTGTTTTCCATTTTTGCCCCTAATTAGTTATATAAATTACATTAATTAAAAAGTTAATGATACCTATATATTTAATCTATTTATTTCTCTTACTTGCCCCCTCATAAATAAGGGCATAATTGAAAAAAAAAAGTTTATTTAAGACACACTTACTATTTTTAACTAAATTTAACCACTTTCTTAAACCGCGTAATTCGGTTATCAAACTCTCGTAAATAGGAAAGGAGGAGTATACATTATACATTATGAGGGGAAAAAATCTCATATCTCCCTCAACATACAGAGGAGCATTTTATTAGACTCCCAGCAATCAACCACGTACGTCAAATGGAAGAGAATTGAGAAGATGAAAGAAAAGAAGCCAATAAGATAACAGACCAATTAAAAACTGATGGGTTGGGGGATACCGTGCAGTAACAAAAAAAAAAAACTGATGGGTGAAAATTTCATCTCCTCCCCTAAATTCTGATCACCTCACTTCATAGTTTACAGGTTACAGCTAAAATTGTGTTATGTTTTATACATAAGAAAATTATAGACACGTGCATACACGTATGTATGCATGTATTTGTAAAATTTGATTGTTTAAATTAGATTCAAACAATTCGTACTTGTAACAACTAATAACAACAACAAAAGTTATAAAATAGCATTGAGAAATAGTCTAATACATTCATTGACCCATATAATTCTCAATATACATTATTTTAGATTGTTACATTAATTGTTCTCATATTCTATACTCCTAATTCTTAACGCATCCGGTTATGCATCCGTCCGCGCAGCCATGAACTGGGTCTATAGCTGCAAAACCGAATTACACAAAACAACTGAACTATCGGTGAAAGAATATTATAATCAAGTTATTACTCCAGCCTGTTCTTGATATATGACATATTTAGAGAATTAATTTTAACCATAAATATAAGACATATTTTCATATTTCACTACAAAAAAACCGGATATTAGATATGGAAATTCCGTTGCTAAAAATATTAGCGACAGAATTTCCGTCTCTAATCTGTTAGCAACGGATTTTCGATTCTGTCGCTAACATAGAGACGGATTAGCGACGGAAAATCCGTCTCTAATCATAAATTCCGTCATTAATTTGTGATATAGCCTAATGACATTTTTGCGACGGAACAGCAACGGAATTTCCGTCACTAACTTTTGAGACGGACTAGCGATGGAATTTCCGTCGTTAGTTTTTAAGCCGGATTAGCGACGAAAATGTTTGTCTAGGATTAGTGATGGAAATTCCGTCGCTAATCTGTCACAAAGGAACTTTTTTTAAAAAAGACATTTTAATTTTATGACATAATTTCCATCACAAATCTGTCTCTAATAAATTTTTAAAATTTTTTTATTTTGAATTTAACAGTAAGTCAACCTTAATAACCTATAATGGTTAAAGAATTGAAAGTGGAATTAAATTGATTGCAAATAAAATGAAATTGAAACCAAATTCTAAAATGATAGTAAGTTAACAACTACAAAGCAATAAAAGTACTAAAGTGAAAACGTATATAATGTATCAAACAAACCATACAAATATTTAATGTAGTCAAATAACCTAGTAACCACTATCTTATAGTGGGCTATCATTAGCATTATGAGCTTTAACATTTTTGGCCTCAGATCCTAAGCCAAATATGCGACCCTTCTTGTTCTTACGATCTGCAGCCTCTAAATATAGGTTCATTTCTTCTTCATCTAACTGATTTGATTGCACATCACTTGGAGGATTTGAATTAGAACCTCATGTAAAATGATCCTATTAAAGAAAATAATGAGCACAAAAGATCAAAATATATGAATAAATATAAAATAAAGGATGATATGCAACAACTAAAACAAATTTGACCGCTCAAGTTAACACAACAATAACAAGCAATCAACAAGACATTTCTCACTCAAAAATATCACTGACAAAAGAAGAAATGCAAGAAACTTATATGAACTAATGAATTAAATTCATTTTCCTCATCGTCAACAACCCAATCAGACAGAAATACTAGGGTATTCAAATAAAAATGTTTTGTTCGTATCTTGTCTCACTATAACTTGAATCAGAATCATAATTAAGCAAAAACCACATTATGGATACCAGTTTATGAGTAAAGTTATTCATGTTTGTGCAAAACATCAATGGCATATGTAGAGCAAGCTTATACATATTTGAAACCGAACAATACATCTAGTATTCTAGTATTTCCTGTTTACACTTAAAAGAAATGTGCTGTTCAAATATATATCAATATCATAATTTAGTCAAAAGTAATAGCTATAAACAGGGTCATTAAGGGAATTTTTCAAAAACCATATTATGGATACCAGTTTAGCAAAACTAGTTCCGGAAGTTTAGCAAAATTTTAGAGTTCATGAACCACATATAACAGCAACACTTTTACCATTTAGCAAAACTAGCTCCGGAAATTTTAATCCAATAATAGCATTAATAACAAGTAAACTCAGTACACTCTTACAGAGACAAATTATTAGCTCATTAATGTGACAATAAATGACACTGAATAGCACAATCCAACAATTTTGTTTCCAAGCTATTCAATGCAATGCTAATTACAACAACAATTTCAACGATTTCAATATTCTAGAAGTGTTGACTCAAACCACAAGTTAAAAAACCAATAACAGAGGATCATGACAATTCAAGAAAATGTGTTCAAAGTAGGAAATATTTTTGGCAGACAACAAACCTCTATTGCTTAAGGTGAAATTCTGTCAAAAAGCAATAATAGTTCTGTTAGATATGATTAGTTTGATGATGTCAAATATAGATACTAAATATTGAGAGCAAAAAGTTTACATAATATATTTCTTTTAACTTACTACTATGTTTAATATGAAATATATTGTAGATTAGTCAAGAAAAGGAAGAATATATCAAGTTGTATTGATGAGAATGATTAAGAGGTAAAAGAAGAAAGAAATTGAAGACATTCATCTAGAAAGCAAGAAACAAACAAAAAAATTTTGGAAAAAAACTAATAAGAAGAAGAGAAGAGATTAGAGAAAGAAGAACTTAGAAAGATCTAATTGAAATATTAAGATTCAAGTTGTTAGATGAATATTGGAAGCCTTCATGATCAAGTTTGATGTTGGAATGGCTAAATTGGAAGCAAAAGTGTCTTATATCGGAGTCATATCAACCCCACGCGAGTCATGCTTCATTTTGGCATTTTCATGGCTGATCACTTGAGTGAAATACAATATCACTCGAGTGAATTCTTCAGAAATCGAGTGATCTCTTCAGAATCACTCGAGTGATGTTGAAAGACGTAATGCTCTATTTTCATTCAGCATGAGCAAGGTTTAGTAATTTGATCATATCTCCCAAACCACAAGTCGGAATGAGGTGAAACCAATGGCATATAAAACTAGACTCCTAATACGTCATGTTGACACCAAGATCAAGTCAAAAGGAGCTTAGATGAAGGATATATGAAGTTTACAAAATGATAGTCAAATCACCATCATATTCCAGAATAGTTTTAGTATTTTGGACATAACTCTCAAACTACACATCAGTTTATGACAAAACTAGTGCCATATGAAAGTAGACTTGAAGAGCTTTCCATGGATAGGTAGTTTGCCATATTTCAAGCTATATACTAAGATTTGTGCCTTCTGGAAGTTGATGCTCGTGATTTCAGGCATTGTCTAAGTACCGTAGATACTCCTTGGATTATAACTTTTTGTATACAATGAGTTTGGAGCTGATTCGTGTTGCATTGGAATGAAGACAATGAGAACTTTCCGATGATATATTATTTGCTATATTTGAAGTCAAAATGAACAGATCATGTCTGATGAGAATTCGAGTTCACTGCATACACTCTCACAAGTTTTGCACAGGAACTTACTAGAAATTGAATTTTCAAAGAACTCGAGTGATATTCTGAAAGTTGACAAATCACTTGAAGTGATATCCGATCACTTGAAGTGAATTACCAATGCACTCGAGTCAAGACCCGAATCACTTGAAGTGATTTCAAAAAAGTCAGATCACTTCAAATAAGCAGTGAACCAGAGTGAACTTCAAATCACTTCCAGTGAATAGGTTGAGAACTCGAGTGAATACAAATTCACTTAAAGTGATATCAGATCACTTCCAGTGAAGTTCAATGTCACTTGAAGTGAGTGTTTATCAGAATCACTTCTAGTGATGACAAATCACTTCCAGTGAATATCAGATAACTTCCAATAAAGTTTAAAATCACTTGAAGTGATAACTAGTGATCATCATATCACTTCTAGTGAAGTTCAAAATCACTTGAAGTGATAACCAGTAAATAACAGAAATACTTGAAGGAATGTAAGAACACTTCCAGTGATTATCAGAATCACTTCCAGTGATGTCAAATCACTTCAAGTGAATTGGTAGTGAACTCGAGTGATGTTAACAGAAGCCACCGCGAAACAAAGTTTCATAGCAATCAACTCCAACATAGTTTAAATGTTATTGAATCATTGTGTTTTCACTTGTTATCATATCTAAATGTTAACTAATATATATTTCAAGTGTGAAATAGGATATTAAATGTTTGGATTGTCGATTCAAATAAGAAAGTCAATTATGGCAGAAATCATCATTACACACCAAATGACGGCTACCTACCACGACAAGCAACTGATACACCATGAAATACTGTCAAATATTCAAACGCTCACATTCTACTCCTCTATGAGACATGTCGTTCCACAATGTGATGTACAACTCATAGTGAGATATCTCACTTTTCAACAAGACGCTCTGCTCTGACACAGACATTTCATTGCAGCTGATTGTTCAAATGCACTCAATGGTCAAAGTGAAGCAATAGAACTCCAATAGATGAATGCTTGCAACGGTTATCTTCTACAACTCATCTATAAATATGGTAGTATTCATAGAAGAGAAAAATAGAGAACAGAGCAACGACGACAACATGCGAATATCATGAGTTATCCACTTTAACCCAAATACTCTCTGTTCTGCAGTTTCTATATTACTTATCATTAAGAAAGTGATTATTTGTATTATACTTCAGTGACTATTATATTTACTCTGTAAGAGAGTCTGTAAACACTTTCAATTGTATTTCTGAATTGATCTTAAGGTAGAGGGACCTTGGGAGGGTTGATTTCCTTACGGGGGAAGCTGTAGAGAGAATTGCCAGTAAGACATTCTGCTCGTAAGACTTACAAGGTGCAAGTAGTAGAGAACGTTACTGCTCATAAGACTTACAGGGGTGTAAGCAGGAGTGAATGTTGTTGCTAGTAAGACTTGCACGGATAAGCAGGAGAGAATGTTGCTGCTAGTAAAACTTGCATGAATAGTAGGAGAGGAAGGTCTTCGGGATTGCTCTGCTCGTAAGACTTGCCGTAAAGGGGAGTATTTCAGTAAGAGATTTGTAAAAGGTTTCACAAATACCCAGCTAAACTTGTGAGATTGTAAAGGCTTTTCTTGTGCTCGGATTAAACAAGAAGATAGTGGATTTGATAATCTTAGGAGGAGCCTGGAGACTGGACGTAGGCCGTCAAAGATTGGACCGTACCAGGATAAATCACAGTTTGCATATTCTCTTCCTTAAGCTCTTATATTTTCAGCATATATTATCTAACTGATTTATGATTCATTAGTTTCATACTTATTGTTTTCAGTAAGATACGAAAAGTTTTCCAAAGTTTTTAAATTTTTATCTTAAACCCAATTCATCCCCCTCTTGGGTGTCAGCCGGTTCTAACATTTGGTATCAGAGCCAGACTCTTGTTTAAAGGACTTAACCGTTTCAAGAGTTTATAATGACTGATTTTGGGTGTTATATGCTTTCCGAAGGTTTTACTATACAATTCCACCTCTTTTAAAAGATATTGATTTTTGGTTTTGGAAAGCTAGAATGACTAGTTTTATTAAAGCATATGATTTTGATATGTGGAATATTTTCACAAATACTTTTGATTTCAAACCAAGAAAGAATTGGACAGAAAGAGAAAAGAAAATGTTTTCGTTGAATATTAGAGCAATGAAAATTCTGTATAGTGCTTTAATTGAAAATGATTTTGAGAAAATTAGATTTTGCTTTCTACTAGAGATATTTGGGATACTCTTGATTCTATGCATACTTCTAACAAGTGTGTTGAAGTTGAAAGTATTGACAGTTCATGTGAAACTACTAGCTACATATCTATGGTTCAGGAACAAGTGGAAGTTGACAATAAAGAAGGATAAATCATAGAACACTTCCATGATCTGGTCAACATAGAAAAACAAGAGGAAGATGATTCCCAAGAAGAGCTCATTATGGACGAATTTGATGGATTATTCTCTGGAGCTCATGATCTACATATGGTAAACAATTCCAATTCTTCTGGAGTTATTTTAAAAACAAAATTTCAAAGTTTGTACAAAATTGTTTTTCAACAAATTGTTGATTCTATTGAGAAAAGCAAAAATGTTTTCAAATATGCTGGAAAGTTTGTTGGGAAGAAAGAATGTTCAAATAAAATCCATTCGAGTTTCTACTCTCATGACCAACTCAATACTTGCATAAAAACTCATAATGCATATCATTCTATTATTTGCAATTATTATGGTAAATCAGGTCATATTTCTCACACATGTTATATTAGGATAAATTCTAATGTGAGAAATAAATTTGTTTGGATTCCTATAAAGCAAGTAAGGTCTAATACTAACAATAAAGGGCCCAGGTATATATGGGTACCAAAGTATCCATCTAGTTCTTTATGTATGCAGATTGAATATAAGAAGAACGGACATAAGGGTATAGAGATGATGAAGAAGAAGCCAAAAGTTTCTCATGCACCAAGAAAGAAGTTCATATCATCTATATTGAAAAAGAGAACTTTCGGAGCACCCATTGCTAGAACTACACAATGTGATTATGAAGAGAAGCAATGGATAAAAGGAGTATGTTCTACCTCAAGAAAGGGCTACCATAGAGTACCATTTAACTACAATGAGGAGAACAAGAAAACGAGGATCTCTCAAGCATCAAATAGAAGACTCTTGGAGTCTATATATTTTGAGAGAAGGTTGCCAGTACCCAAAGCAAGATATTCAAAGTATCAATATCATAGAAAGATGCAGTGGGTAAGTAAAAGCAATCTTCCAAGCATCTGAGGCAAAGGTACAAATGATAAAACCTCCTATGCTATTGTCTGTAATATTTATTGAGGTTTTTTTGAACCTTAAGAATGAGCATTGCAAACAGTTTTGAAATTATTATTTTTTTGCATCCCTTAAAAAGTCACTAAATAGATTTATTTATAAAGGAATTGTAATGCTCAACAGGTTAATTATTTATGCATATATAATGATTTGAAAAGAAAATATCTTATGCATAAAGACATATTTAATTCATTATGTTCAATTGCCTCGAATTGATTATATTCGTAGAGCATGTGAATTTTATCTTGATTCCTACAAGCTAACAAGAAATGGATCCAAGCAATGTTGGATACCATGAAGAAAAGAAATTTATATAGTTTTGTAAGATAAGAAAAAGCTTCTCAAGGCTATGGCCATATGAAAAAAAATTCATATCTTGATGATGCTGAATTTTGGAGTTCAGATTTTGGTGCTGATTGTGTAAAGGAGAAAAACCAATATTGTTCCACCAAAATCAAGCAAGCTGTTGCAAGGACAAGAGAAATTACAGTGATATCTAATTCTTACACTATATTGAGATTATATGAATGATTTATTTTGAGTAATGAAGAAGTTGTTATTATTGCATACCATTAGCAACCAATCATTTATAGTTTTCAAAATGTTTTTAGATTGCTAAATGGACTGAAAGCGAAATTGTGTATAATCTTTCTATGTATTTGAGTTTTGAAATGCACATTTCAAAAATGTACTTAGATTCCAAATTCATCTTGTTTATAAAAATGCATACACATTATTTGAAGATTATTCCTATCTTGTCTGCATTCAAATTGATTTCAGAGTTGGAAGTTAGTATTTTTATATTGAATGTCAGAAATGCTTCAAATTCATCCATTGGAGGTTTCCCATCATTTTCCCATTAATCATTGATCTTAAATGAGTTATCCAGTGCCTGAACTCCTTAGTACCATTCTCTAAACGAGTTAGACCTCATGTCAAACAAGTTGATCATCTACGAGTTTCAAGTCAAGTTTCTAGAAAAGAATTCAATTTGTAAAAGCCTTATGTCTAATGCAAGAATCTTTATTGGCTGAGTTATTCCAAGCATTATGAATGTTCATTAATGCATGGAATCTTAATGTATTAACCATTATAGTGGAATAACTTACTAGGATAATATTATTGTACTCTAGCTGTAACGTCCCAAATTTTGATTAAGGGCTAATGATAATTATTGAGAAGATATTGTACTTCAATAGAATAGTGAATATCCATGGAAATTAGATCTTGTGAATTTTGAAATATTCACATTCATAAGGAAATGGGCAAATTAATTCAAGAATTGAATTAAATTACAAAGATGATAGCAAAATCATAATTTTGCCAATTTAGCCCAAGATTAATTATTTTCCAATTAATTGGAGTTAATTTCAATTAATTAAGAAAAATAAAGGAAAATGTATAAATTGAATTTTCTTGGTGGAATAAATTAAGATTTGTGGAATAAAGTAAAAGCCCATATTTTTATTGGTGGATATTTAGGAGAAGGGAAATATTTACTTGGAAGATAAATATGCCAAGTGGCATCATCCAAAGCCAAGAGATTAAATTTATAATTGCTAAAGTTGGAAGAGGATAAGATCAAAGTACAAGGTGAGGTCATAAAACTTAATTTTGGAAGTAAAATAAATTGAGTAAAAATAGGAAGATATTTATGAAGCTAATGCTTCATCTTTCTCATTCTCATTACATGACCAAACATAGAGAGAGAGAGAGAGAGAGAGGCTTCAAGAGGTTTAGAAAGCTAGAGAGAAGAAGGAGCAAAATCCAAAGGTAAGTCTTGTAGATCTTGTGATTAAGCTTCCCTTTTTGTCAAATAGCTCCTCTAACCTTTTGATCTTCATGGAAAACATGGGGTAGCAAGAAAAATCTCAAGGTTTAGGGGAGAAAGGGAGGATGATTTTTAGAGAAAGAAAGAAAAGCAAACCAAGGTAATCTCAAGAACATCAACTCTTGTGGTTTATTGTTGTTGCTATTGTTGTTCTTGGCTTGGTTTGGTATTGGTTGGTTGATTTTATAAATTTGGAAAGTCCTAATCCTAAGGGGTTATGCTGCCCAAATTTCTTTGAATCATGGTTAAGAAGTGTTTAAGTGAGTTAATCAAGGATTAGAAGTGGAAAAGTATAAGTTTTGGAAGCTAAAACACAAAGCTCCATTTTTTTATTTTTCCTTCAATATTTCGGCCAGGACCAGATCTGGTAGTAGGAGTTGGATTTTCATGAAATAAATGGTTCCATTGGACTCAGTGGGCAAAAATATGTAGGGTTACAGTTGGGCACTTTTTCAGTAGAGGCCGAAAAAGCATAATTACGAAAACGCCACTGAAATCCCTAAATAGGGGCTATCAAGGGTATTTTCGTAATTTTACAGTGAATTTGGTGATTTTGAGCCCGGAAATGGATTCCTTGGGCGAAAATACTTTAGAATAGCCTTGGTCAAAATTTTGAGAAAGCGTGCCATCGAGCCGGGTACGGCGGGACCAGGCCGGGGTCCCGGAGGCATTTTGGTAAATTTTCACCATAGGCTAATATAACCATAAGAAACACTATGGAAGAGTCTAAAATGATACTTGGATAGGTTATGACCTATTCTTGTACATTTAATATTTTAGGACTGAGTCGGAAGCCGGAAACGGCACGTTTTACGAGGCACACTAAAAAGGTGGTCTTTGAGATAGTACTTCCCAATCCTTTTAGGCGATTGTTAGAGACTTTCATAGCTACTTAAGGGACTTTAATGATAACCAAAACTAAGTGTTTTGAAGTCATTTGAGTATTGGAATAAGTGATAACTCGTCGTCCTTAATTATGAGTCATAGGATTTGATAAACTTAGGATTTGATATTTGCCTAGATCGTAGAAGGCCTACGCCTGATCAAGGACGGAAAGAACAAGGTAGTGACACTTTATCCTATATCATGTATATTGCATTGCTTGTTTGCATTAGTCATTGAATACAGTTACAGTGAAAGGACGTGGTGAAAGCCTGGCCTTGATTACAGATACAGTGAGGGGACGTGGCGAAAGCCCGGACTCGAATACAGATAAAGTAAAGGGACGTGGCGTAAGCTCGACCTCGTATATAGTGAAGGGAACGTGGCGAAAGCCCGGTCTCGAATATTGATTGCTGCATTGTGATATATGTTTACTTGCTTTGTATATATGCATCATATATGTAAACTGTTGCTACTGGGATTCTCTAGAATCTCATTCTTTCCAAATAACATTTTTAGACAGGGCAAGTGGATCGAAGAGCAAGCAAGTGGCAATGGACGATTAGGATTGCCGGCGGTAGTCTTAGTTAGATATTTTGGTTTTATACTGAACTGGTTATCATTTTGGACAAATGTATATATTGAATAGATTTATAGTATTATAGTTTTGTGTAATCCTCGGTATGGATATTGAGATGGGCAATGATGCATTGTATAAACTGTTGGATTAATGTTATTATCCCGGGTGAACTTCAGGAATTATGCTGATACTCTGATATTATATATTTGACAAACCAAAGAGGCTTATTTATTTTATAATTTAATGAACGGAGATCTAATTGTAAAGATATTTTATAAAAGTTTTAATTATCCTGGATCTCTTATTCAATTATTAAACGCGTTCAAATGCTAATCTCGATCTGATTCTCGAAGCGGGGGTTACACTAGCCATTTGGACTAATGAGTACGTGCCTCATCATTCATAAATCTTATACTTATTTTGTTGCTCAAAACATTAACCATTGATATGATCTATCTTTGAGTAACTAATGTCATGTATTTGAATCCTTAAGTTGAATATTCATGACACAATTCTAAGATTTAAGATAGTCTACTAATCATTAGCAAAGTCATGATGCTCATATATGTCTATCGAGCTAATACTTTTGATTATTCATATGACTTTAGCACCTGGGAAAATTCTCCAATATGTTATCTCTGATGATTAATATGTTATCTTAGTTGAACTCCAGAGTGAAGCTTTTTGATATATATTTTATAATTGTTAACTTCTACCATTTTTAACATGAACATTGATTATAAACAGACTTCAAAAATGTGTTTTGCATGTATTCAGAATCTCATTTTCACAATGCATTGTTATGATTTGAAATTACATATAAACTAACAGTGTTGTAGTATGAGTGGAAGCAGAATATGTGATATTATTCAAATGACACCCCAGTCTAGCAAGTGACCAGCTATAGATGAAGTTAGAGAATAGGGTGTTAAGAGGAAAACACAATATTCTACTAGAACTGGTCTTCCTGGTCCTTCAATCTTTGGTCTATCTATCAGGGGCTATCTAAAAAAGGAGGTTCAACACTTTCACATCGAGCTTGCTACAAATAATGCTGAGATCATCATTCAATGAATGATAAGATGAGAGACTACACTTTAGAAGCCCTCAGTACTGATCACATCATTAGACAGTAACTAGCCAATGAAGCATCAATGGATTATATAGGATTATGACTCGAGTGATTATGACATTACTCAAGTGAGGTTTTGTATTCTTGCTTAATCAAACACCTTGAGTTGCATTACTTGAGTAAACAATCGAGTAATGGTCGAGTAGAATCACTCAAGTGACCACTCAGGTGATATTGGATTATATCTTAAAACCTCTAAATAGCATTATTATTTTTCAAATTTGATTTCTCTCCAAATCTTCATACTTTCAAAATCATTTTTGAAACAAAATTACCAATAGTCTTTCAAATCCAGGAGAATAATTAACTATTTTTTTAATGATGAATTTTTAAACTGTGCATCAATTAAAGGGGAGCTTCACATTTACATATGTTTTACATCCTGAAAGCTCATCTCCTTTATTGGAAGAAAATCTTTGTAACACACTCATCTATATTCACCATGTATTGATTAGTTTTGATGATGAGTTACTCTTATACTGTTCTTTTCATGATCATAATTTTAACATATCATATGGAAAGGAACCTTTTGTTACTTGATTGAACTAATAATTCTCTTTGCAAAGAAAGATTTAAATTTATGACATGACAATTTGTTTTGTGTATTAGCATTCCTCAACATACTACATGAAGACTCTATCAATTTTGAGGATGTTTTTAACGCTCAATCAAGGAAATTATACTGGCTGCAACATTTAGAGCAACAAATATATATGCCAATACAAATGAGTATTGAGCATGCTAAACAGAAGCTCAACTCAATTGGAAAATCCTGACAACAACATGAACATACATCAGAGTTGTACAGAACACAACATCATGGAGCGCTTCATCATTTTCCAAAATCTACATGAGCATTTCTAAACATTTTCTCTTTACATTTTGAGAATATGTTTTATATCTTTAATTTCAATTTGCCTTGATTATGAAAGTTTTCTTGAAAACCTCTCTAAATCTATTTTTCAGTTCCATCACATTAAAAATGCAAATACTTTCAAATTAGGGAGAGAAAATTGTTTCCCTGACACATTCATTTTGATTAATGAGAAAAAAGGCATTTTTACTTTGTTTTCAAATTTACTTTTCCAGAAGCCTTGCCTCTTTATATTTCAAACTTTTTGTTGATGTCAAATAGGGGGAGAGAAAGGCAAAAAAAATATGTTGCATTCAATTTGTTGTCATAATCACATATATTTTTCTTAAAAGAATTTTCATCATAAAAAAGGGGGAGAAGTTCAACAACAAAAATTATGCAGAAGAACAAAGTTGCATTAATAACCTCCAAAATGCATAGGATCCAGTAAATTATTTTGATACAAATTCAAATTTGTTAGATCTCATGTTTTGATGATAACAAAAGAATGGTTTGAAAAGGAAATGTTTAATAATCAAGGTTGAACTAAGTAAAGAACGGAATAAGCTTAACTTGAGGAAAGCATGGAAGTAGTGAAGATTGGCCAAGAGAAAATGCTAAGGAACTTGATCAGAAGTGCATTTTCTAAGGCATTACTCGAGGCGCTACTCGAGTAATGAACCAAAACTTGAAGTAACCCAGCAAAACTTCCAGTTACCTGCCCTCATTACTCGAGGCACTACTCGAGTAACCAGGTAAAATTTCAAGGTTGCTCTCGGCCTGCCAATGTTACTCGAGGAGCTACTCGAGTAACCAGGTAAAAACTTCCAGTTGCCATCAAGTTTTCTCCATGATACTCGAGGAGCTACTCGAGTACCTTTGTTTCCCAAAATATGGACCTCTCGGCAGTTTGTACCACTGCTAATGTTACTCGAGGAGCTACTCGAGTAACAAGGTCAGAAACTTCCAGTTTGCCTTCAAGTTTTCCATGGTACTCGAGGAGCTACTCGAGTAACCGTGTATTTGAAAATGTGAAGCTCTCGGCACTTTGTACCACTGCCAATGTTACTCGAGGAGCTACTCGAGTAATGGTCTAAGGTAAATGAATCCTTGAGGTTTGTACCATATTAACTTGATTTCTTCTTATATCATCATCCTCGAGGACTTACTCTAGTATACAAGTTTTTCATTGTTTATTTTAAGTGGATTCCTCGAGTAAGTACCCCAGTATGCTCAAATATTTTCAAAGGAAACTTCAAGTCATTACCCGGGTAAGTTATGTTCAAATGTCTCAGTTACTCGAGGTGCTACCCGAGTAACCTATGCAAAAATGAGTTCATTACTCGAGTAGTTACTCGAGTAATGAGGTAAGTGCTCTCGGCATTTTAATCCTGCCAATATTATTGGAGTAGAGCATCGAGTAATCAAAAGTTTTTCAAAGGATTACTCGAGGTGTTACCCGAGTAAGTCATAAAGTTCTGAGTGCATTACTCGAGTAACTACCCGAGTAAATAACTATTCCAAAGGTTTGAAAATTAGTTTACTCCATGCACTACCCGAGTAATCTTATACTTGTTCATTAACTTGCAGTTGATAAATGATTTCCCGATGTTACTCGAGGAGCTACTCGAGTAAACTTCAAGGATTACTCGAGGAGCTACTCGAGTAAGCTTATCCAGAAAGTTTGAAATCATTCCAACGGTCATTATTCTGTTTCCTATTTGATTAACCTTTTATTATATTAGTGTACTTAGTTTTTCAACAGGAAAACAGTGAAGAGATCTTACCAAATAAGGAAAGTCAAAAGCAATGCTTAAATGTCACCGACGGTCACCTACCGCAATGCATGTTTTTCAAAAACACTAGAAAAGTCAATTATTGCTGCGCACGCTCCAACGGACATGAAGAAATATGTTCCAGCAATCATTACCAATGTAACTATATATATGGGAACCTTCAAACAGAGAAGAACAACTAATCATCCATACGAACGAATCATTAAGTTCATTACTCTGTTTTCACATTGAAATTGTATTCATATGCTTCAGTGATTATTATTTACTCTGTGAGAGAGATATTTCATTCAAACTCAATATTTGTTATTGAGATAACTTAAGGTTGTGGAACCTTGAGTTGGGATTGGATTACAACCTGTAAGGGGGAGCGAGTGTCCAGGTGTAAGGAACTTGCTTGTACTGAGGTGCCAAGAACCCACTGAATCTTGGAAGCTATAGTGAAACTCTCAGAGAAGCTCTGAGGACTGGACGTAGGTCAAAGTGGTTGTGACCGAACCAGTATAACTCTCGGTGTACACTTCGGTGATATTTCTCCTTACTCATTACTGTTTTAATTATTTTGTCTGAATTTTATATTTTCGAAAGAAATTTCAGTATCACCCAATTCACCCCCCTCTTGGGTGAAACGTTTGATCTAACAAAATTCATCAAAAATTCCATCAAATGTAATCTAATTCAAAGATCAGAAAAACACTAACTTTTTTTTTTATACTTTCTTGGGTCACCCAATTTTCTTTTGTCCGGGATTTGAAGTGAAAACAATGAGCCACAATAGTATCATTCTATGTAACAGACTTGAGTGGTTCTTGTCCTTATTTACCTAAGTTACCATCTATTTTGTTATCCTTATTCAGCATAGTCAAGAGCTCCAAAAACATTTTTACCTCTTTAAAGATGTAATAAATTTGAAAATGCTAAAGTACAAAACAATATTAATAACTCCTTGCCTTTCTTCAATATTCACTTCATGCAGACAACAAAAAATAAGAAAAGAATCAACAATTAAAGAAAAGACTACAAATAATTTTATAAGTTACAATTAACATGTTAGCATATATTGTACTAAACTAATGAAGAAAAAAAGCTCACCGAATCATATAGAAGAGGAAGCCAATAGAATGGAGGGGTTGATAGATCCTCCTTCATTCACTGCAAAATAGAAAGATGTATCTTATTTCAGAATGGTAACCTAAAAAACCAAAACTAATAATAGTTTCCAATACAATTTACCATGGAATAAGGCAATTCCATATTTTTAGTGCATTCTTATTGTCAGAAAGATTGCAAAAGTTTATTATATGTAGCAAAAAAAATATCCACACAAATCTTCATTTTCAATGATAAAAAAACATTCATTTATATCATATACCCTTTTTCTCAAAACTTTCTACAACTCTGACATCATTACAAAATTCTCATTGTCACAAATTGCTGTAACCCAAGAGGCCAAGCTCACAGAATAATCTGTATCTTACTCCACTTGGATAAACTAATTTCAGGCCATATGCATTGAATGAGGATCTAACACTTAAAATCAACTTTAGTAGTCTAGCAAATAAAATGACAAAGGAAAGATCAGAAATGGAGAGATAACCAAGCGGTGGCAAGATTTAAATTAAAAAGAAACAAACCAATTTGGGAATTCGTGATGAAACCTGAATCCAACTCTTTCAACGTGCTTTGTGCATAGGTTTGAAGATTACAGAAGCACCTGAAAGTGACTAAGAGCTCCAAGCACCTAAAGTAGTGAGGACGTGCTTGTGCATGGGTGGAGGTGCTCTTTAAACCAGTCTGTGAGGGAAATGTTGAAAAATGATTGCTAGAACCATTGGCGATGATGAGGCTCCAGCATGAGGTGGTAAAACTATAGCTTCTCAAAACATGGTTCTTTATTAGTAGATATAAGCAATTTTTGAGAAGGGAATGCAGTACCCTATAAAATTTTCAAGTTTACAAAAGGAAGAAGGAAAAGAGCTATAGAGAAAGTGCATAAACTTAGGAACCAACAAATGTAAAGAAAAAGGTAAAAAAGTCGTCACTTTAAGCCTTCAGTTTTGTCTTCAATCGATGAACAATCTGCAATGTTTGAGCACCGATGATCTAAGACTTAGAGGAGGAGTAACTTTGCCCAAGATGGAGAGACAAGAGAGATGAACAGAGGTGAGAGTGCGCGGTGTGAGAGAGAAAGAGGAGGTGTATGTGGACCTAGGGCTCTTCATTCTTCTATTGGAGAAGGAGTTGTGTAACAGGGGACCTGTATTTGGGTGGCAATTAAGTGATTGTGATAGAATTTAGGGTAAAGTGGGAGGTGAAAGTTTTGAATTTGGGGGAAAAATTGGAGCTAAAATTTTCAAGTGGGAGGGATTTATTTATTCACTGGTATTTATTTTCAAACCAAGAATGTTTGACAGTTTTATTATTTTTTTTGTGAAAAAAATGGCTTTTCTACTTATGTCACCTTATTTTTAATAGATTTAGGATATATTTTAATATATTTTATGGGTTATTAATGCTAAATTAAAGGGATTTATTGAGATTTTAATAAGATATCAATTTTACGCATTATTTGGGAATTTCATTGTAAATATTTTATTTTTAAATTAAAATATAAATAGTTAAATCTAAGGAAAGTAATAAATAAATAATATTAATTAAATTTTTCTAAAAAAATAATAAAAAAAGAAAGAAAAGAGTCTCACTAACACAAACTTTATCTAACAGTATAAGGTCCCACTAGATCCCTATTTGAGTCTTGAGTTCTTGGGCCTATTAACCATTTGAGAACTGAAATATTTGAATTTGGAAAAAAAAATTTTGAAGCCAAAATTTTCATGTGGGAGGGATTTATTTAATGGCTAACTTTTATTTTCAAACCATACAAGAACTAAAGTTTTTTTTAGGGAAAATCCCATATAAATACCATTTGAAATAGCAAAACCCACAAAAATCTTTTATAACATAAAAAAGATAGAAAAGTGATTAGGTATGTTTGAGGGATATTGAAGTGTTCTGTAAAATACCAAAATGCCCCCTTTTACTCATTACACATCCTCGAGCCCTAGCCTCTCGTAGTCCCTAAATAAAGGGAGTTCATGGAAATGTCTACAATTTGGTAATGAAAATGACAAGTTAGGCTTAAAAAATTTGTCACTGAATATTTCCCCAAAAAGGGAGGACGTTGACAAAGTTTAATAATGGGAATGACAAGTGTTTTAATGGTTTTGACGAGAATGGTAATGGGAATGACAAGTTAGGCTAACCAACTTGGTCACTGAAAGTGTTTTCCCAAAAGGGGAGGCCGCTGACAAGTTTAAAAATAGGAATAACAAGTTTTATAATGGTTTTGACGAGAATGGTAATGGGAATGACAAGTTCTATTCTGACATTGACAAAAACCACAAATGTTTATGACAACAACTCGCAAGTAAAGGGTCCAAATGACAATTTAACATTATGCATTACACCTACACCAAATGCATAGAAGTCATTAACCCAAAAGGTGTCCCTTCATGTAAAATGTAATTACAATAAGCTGTCATCATTAATAAGAGTAGTAATGGGAATTATAAGTGCAATAATGGAATTTACAAAACACCAGATTCTTACTGACAGCAACTACCATATGCATTGTGAAAAAAAGAAATCTAACATTACTAATTCCACCTATACCCAATGCATAGAAGTCATTAACCCAAAATAAGGTGTCCCTTTTGTATACTTTAATTACAATAAGCTGTCATCATTAATAAGAGTAGTAATGGGAATTACAAGTTCAGTAATGGAATTTACAAAACACCAGATTCTTCATGACAGCAACTACCATATACGTTGTCGAATGACAAGTGAACATTACAATTCGACCAGCACCTAATGTTTTCTTGTCATTCCCATGGTATAACCTATTGTTTAACCTAAAAACCGTACTTATATAAAGGAGATCATATATGCCATAGCCCTTCTAACCAAAATATCTGAAGGGATCTAAGTCATTATACATAAAACAAAAGATGACTTGCAAAATAGCTACTCCCAGGTCTACACACCCAGGATTAAGTTGGGTTAGGATTCTTGCACATTTTCTGGAGTGCCCTGCTTGATGGCATGAGCTGTAATGGTATACTTTCTTGTTTTGGAACTATGACTCTTTCCTTACAAATCTTGGCCTACCTGAAGGTCGACTAGTCTTAAGTGGTGCAAGGAACGGTTGAGTTGCTATATTATCTAGCCGGTAGTTATTTGGATTTGGCATGTCTATTGTGACGACTGGGATCATTATTTTGCTATATATCTTTTCTTGACATGTACTCTTGAACCACTCATCAACAAAATTGTAGACATTTCCATGAACTCCCTTTATGGTAGCACAAGCTTGAGGATAAGGAATACCTGACATTTGCCATCCTCTACATGTGCACTCGTGTAAGGACAGCTCAACCTTTAGTGATCTAGTTGGTGTATGGACTTCCACCCTACCACCTCATATACTTCTACATCCATGTATTCAGCCCTTTTAACATTTTCCTCCACTTCTTGTTCTATGTTTGGCCTGACACCGTTTTTCCATTTACTTATTCCCAAGCTTGCTGCATACATCTTTTTTGCTACTTTGTCACGATGCTCATGGATAAGCTGGGCAATATTATGACATCTCTCCTTTGCCATCCAAGCATTGAATGACTCAGTAAGGTTTGTCGTTATTTTATCCCAACATTTAAATGGAAACTTCTCATGGCCCACATTTCAATATCACTATGGTTGATCAACCACTCATATATTTCCTTATTGAAAAGCCTAATGTGTTCCATTGCTGTCTTGAAGTCGCTTTCAAGCCTTGCATATGCAATTGCATCAAGCAAGTCCAGTGCATTTTGCCTTCCTTGCCCCCCTGTCTTCCTCTTTCCTCTATTCAACTTAAGGACTTGAGCGCTGAAGTTTTCCTTAATGTGCCTGTAACAATATGTATGCCTCTCACCTCTGAAACCCCCTCACACAGCAATGATTATCACATTGTGTTGGTCTAATACAGTTGTGATATGTAACGAACCTAATATCTTCTTAATCATCTCAAGGAACCAATTCCAGTCTTCAATTGTCTCTCCTTTCACTATAGCGATGGCAAATGGCAATAATTCATTGTTTGCATCAAATGCTGAAGCTGACAATAGAGTTCCCTTGTATGATCCACTTAAATGGGATCCATCAATGTACAATACAGGTCTAGCACCAGTAATGAACCCCTCTATACAACAACCATAGGCTATAAATACACGCTCAAAGGTGTTCATCCTACTAGCGACCTATTCAGCCACTGTTTTGTTATCACTTTGCTTTAACCGATCACATATCCATGGTATAAACATGTATGTTTGTTCAGGTCTACCATGAATTTCCTCCATAGCCTTTTCCTTTGCCCTATATGCTTGCTTATATGTCAATTGCACTCTATAATCTCTAGCCAAACTCTTCCTTATTTCATTTGCACGCTTGTTTGTGTTATTTCTAAGCTCATCAATGATAATTGATGATGTCAAGCTAGCACTTCGAGCTTATGTCACATCAAGATTGTGTTGGGCTGTATGAACATGTTCTTTGGTGTATCTCGTCACACGTACAAAACGAGTGCTCTTCTCAATTGCCCTCACAATTATTCTCCATGGATAATCTTCAACCTTACATTTAACATACACACAATCTCTACAATTCTTCACATATGTGTACTCAAATTTGTGCCCAATACTGAACTTGTACAGTACCTTCTTGAAATCATCTGCATGTGCAAACATTTGATTTACTCCTACCAACAAATCCTTCCACTTCTTATAGTTCATCTTTGGTATCGGTGTTAGGGCGCTCTCAAGTACACATGGAAGGCTAAGAAAAGGTCTTGCATTGCACTCATTTTGTATAGATTCATCATTCAATCCATAACACACAGCCTCATCAATGTACGACATTTGCTTCACAGCTCCCAATAATTGATCAATCCTGTATGGATATTAACAAGTGTTGTGAACACATATTACCAATAACACTATACCAAATAACTTTTTATGTAACCAAAAAAATTAACACTTGCCTTTCTGTATCATCCATGGCCCTTTCTTCATTATCACTTCTTTTGCATGCTACATACATATGTGCACTACTATCATTATAATGAAACAAATTTTCCATTTCAGAATCATTGATGAGATCTACTACTATCTTTTCATCAAAGCTCAAAGTGTATTTAATGTCGCACCTATGCCCATCTACACCAAACCATTCTCCTATCATTACCCTTAATTCTTCAATTGTCATCCCCTCCTTCATTGATTTTACCCTCACTCTCCCACCACTATATTTAACTTCACCTTCAACATTACTTACAAACTCCCCCCAATGTGGAAAAAACATATAAGTGCCTTTGAGGAAGGTGTTGCTTGAATATTTGATGTCATCTTGCATGATAACCTGCAAGAAAAAATTCAAATTTTAGATTTCATGACATTGTTAGTCTCATACGAACAAAAATTCATCACTAAAAAAATTCCCCACAACACACTTTCTTCGACTATTGACTACTTCATCTATATGTTTGATATCACTTTATTCCCAATTAATAACAATGTTAAGCCTTTAATAAGTATTTAACCTCCAATTCCATACCCATGTCATGACATCATACATTTCTCAATGATTTCACTAACTTACTGCTGCTCTTAACAGAATTCATTTTGGGATTCACAACAATAGTAAAGGTGTTGACAAAGTCTATAATGGATTTGACAAGAATCACTAACTTATAAAAACATGTGCCAAACGATTGAGCAATACTATTTCCTTGTCACCAATTAAGTTATGTGAGTTATTACCAGACAAAATGAGTTATTGCCTTCACTATTATTGTTAACGCTAATGACAAATTTAGTAATGGTAATGACAAATCCTGTAATGGCATTGACAACAAACCATATGTGGTAATGACAGCAACTACCATGCACGTACAGATATGCTTATGACATCTTCATTATAGATCATTCAGTCCACTTATACCTACTCAACGGTCAATCATTACATCAATTCAATGCTACCTATTTCAAATCAATAACCTCTTCATTATGCTCCCTTTCACAGCTAACAAGACCCAAGACATAAATAACCCACACCACACCGTCGATGCCGCCGTAGGTACGTCAAGTCTGAACCTTTAATCCCACTCAACCTATAAACCCACTTACCCACAACCAAAACTGCCATAAATAATCTACAATCGCAGCACCATTGTCATTCCATACCCCTCATTGACAACCCTAAATAAGTTAGCTTCCTTACACCACGTGATTGCCTATCTATTTACTGTTCATTCACCCTCTGACCCACCGAACCACACCCAATAACCACCAACATGAACAATGACAATAAGATGGATATAGTCCGATTCATCTAAAAAAGATTATGTTTCTCAAAAAATTACTTACACTTGTCCGATTCAACCTTGATTGACTCCTCGTTCTTCACCTTCAACGTTGCTCTACACACACCCTTCGACTGTGTTTTTTTCTTCTTTAGCTTTTGAACACAGCAGCCACCTCATATGTGAAACAAATGTAAAAAAGGGCATTTTGGTATTTTATACAACACTTCAATATCCCTGAAACATACATGTTTGCTTTTCTGTCTTTTTGATGTTATAAAAGATTTTTGTGGGTTTTGCAATTTCAAATGGTATTTATTTGGGATTTTTCCATTTTTTTAAGTATCAAGATTACCTCATGTAGTTAATATAAGATCCAGTTGACTAATTAGTTTACATATAATTAGATTATATATCAATTTATAAGTCAAATAAATTAATTTGGAGAAAAATGATAAATATAAAAATTTTAAATTTATTTATTTAGTTTTCTTAAATTTGTCAAATTAGTCAATTGGGTCTATTTATGAGCACTTGAAGAAACTAATGACAAAAGAGATTAGTTCATATATTATTTCAAAGCATATTGTTCATTATACAATTATTATTTCTTCATTTATTATGTTAATTTTTAAAAGATACTACTTTATATATTATTTCCTTATTTGTTTAACTAATACTAAGTCACATGATGAATCCGTTTTAATGATATACGAATACATTTCCTAAGAATTCATCTCCATGATGTCTCAACAAGTTTTAAATGATTATATTATCATTTATTCTCTAAATGATAAAAATTTAAAATTTTCAAATTAGCGACAGAAATAGTGATGGATTAGAGACGAAAATAATTATTGACGAACATTAGAGACATAACAGTGATAGAATTTAGAGACAGAATTATTTTCCATCGCTAATTTTTTGTCAAAAATCTAGAATAAATTATCCCCAAAATTAGCAATGAAATTTGTGATGGAATAGCGATGGAATTTGAGACAAAATTTAGTGACGGATTAGCGATGGAAATTAGAAACGGAATAATTTCCGTCAGTAATCCATCCCTAAATGAATTTAGTGACGAAATAATTCCATCACTATTATAGAATATAGATTTTACGTCCCTAAAAGACGTCCCTTTTTTAAAAAAGGGAAGTAAAAAACAAAGACGGTGGTATTTTTATTATTTTGGGTGAGAACTGAATAGCTTTAGACGTCCCCAATTTAAATAGGGACATCTAACGTGTGATTTTACAGACTTTAGATGTCCCTATTTGAATTGGGGACGTCTAAAGTAAAAAAAAAATTTACTTTAGACGTCCCCAATTCAAATAGGGTCGTCTAAAGTCTGTAAATTCACACTTTAGACATCCCTATAGACATTGGGGAGGTATAAAGGTTTTTTTTTTAAATGAGGGACACCTTTGGCATCCATCGTATATATTGGCGTCCCTCATATATATTAGGGACGCCATATATATAATATAAGTATAAGTGACTCCCTTTGGCGTCCGTATATATATGAGGAACGCCAAAAGGTGTCCCTCATTCTTTTTAAAAAAAGAAAATTTTGACTTTAGACGTCCCCAATTTAAATTGGGGACGTCTAAAGTCACATCTAAAGTAAAAAAAATAAAAAATAAAAAAATAACTGGACAATTTTAGGCGTCCCTAAATAAAATTAGGGACGTAAAAAACAATTCAAATTTTTACTGACAGTCTTTATTTGTTAGAATTTATACTACTTTTATACTTATCTTTCTCTTTCCATTGCCGCAAACACAAGAAGAGCTACCACCACCACGCCTTTTAACTCTTGCTTCTTCTTTACATGCTCTTTTTACTCCTACTTCTTCCTTTCTCTCTCTTTTCTTCACCTCCATATCTGTTATGCTTTCTTACCATTTTTTATTATTTTATCTTCTTTCGCTTTTTTCTTTGGGTTTCCCTTCTATGTTATCTTCTAACTCGTGTTGTTATGCCTTGTAAATCAACACTCTGAAACATGCTTCATGGCCACGTTCCAGCTGAGAAAACGAGGTTCATCTCTCCTTGTCACTCTTCTTTATTCATTATTACAAGAAAATGAATTTCAATAATACAAGGAGATAAGTTTTTTTGCAACTAATTTCTCTTATTGTTTTCATCTTCTGCCTATGTGATTTCAGTTTTGGAGTTATTATTGTATAGATTTTGGATTTAGATTTCAGATACTAGATCTATAATTTTATTAATGATGATCTATGATTTCTGGTTTTAAATACTGTTTAGTCCAGATATATAATATAAACAATTTTTTTAAAAAAAAAAGCACTTTAGACGTCCCCATTTTAAATTAGGGATGTCTAAAGTCCCATTTTAGACATCCCTTTTTAAAATGAGGACGTCTAAAGTTCAGTTCTTAGATGTCCTTTTATCTACGGACGTTATTGCCATTTTTTACTACGTCACTCACATAGACGTCCCCTTGTTTTCAGAAGTTAAAAGGCCTAAAAAAGGGATATTAAAAATTTTTTTTGTAGTAGTGTATCTCTAATTTCCGTCTTTAATTCCGTATCTAAAGTTAACGATGAAATTAATTCTGTCCCTAATTTCCATCTTTAATTCTCTGTTTTTTTTTGGTTGTATTTATCAATCTTTTCTTAATTTACTTATATAGATGCTTCCTGAACCATAATCAAGAAGGAGGGGAAATGAGGGAATAAAAAAAAAAGATGAATAGGGTGTTTTAGAAAATATATGTTATATTAATTAACTCAAATTACTTCATTAATTCAATTAAATTAGGTAAATATTTTTTATATTAAGGATCGGATGGAGTATTAAACTCAATGTGTGGAAAACCGGACTGGACCGGCCAGTTCAGACCGGAAACCGGTGAACCGGTCACTGGTCCAGTCCGGGTGAGGGGAAAAAACCGGTGAACTGGTCAACCCGGTTTGACCCGGTGTGAACCGGCCTGACCCGGGGTGAACTGGCCTGACCCGGACTAGTCACGATTTGATCCCTTTTTTTTTTTTTTTACTTTTTTACACTCCAAATGAAGTCATTTTGGCTTTTTTTTTTAAAAAAAAATTTCCTAACAGTTTTTTATTTATAAGGAGCTTTAAAAGGATTGTGGAATACTTTTTGCATTGGTTGGGGAAAAATCCTTATATACTTAATGATATTTTTGTAGGTATTAGGTTCAGGAGGTTATATTGGACTATTAGTTGAAAAATAACTCTCATATAGTTTTTTGAAAGGTATGTATGAATATTTAAATTATATATATTTTTTAAATTGACCCCGGTCTGACCCTCGGGTTGACCCCGGTTTGAACCACTGACCCTTAACCCAGTGCCTCGACCGGTTCAATGCCCGGTCCAGTTTTCAATACCTTGATTAAACTATGTGTGTAGTCTGACATATCATTTTCTAATGAAATAATGGAGCATGTGAATATATATGACTGAGAGTAAGTATTGAGCCATGGGTTTTGTAGTCTAGTGACATGAGAGCTCCCCTCTAAATGGGAGATTGCGGGTTCGATCCCGTAAGCAACATCAGGCCGTTAGTGCCGACCCTCTTAATTAAAAAAGAAAAAAAAGAAAAGAAAAAGAAAATACTGAGAAATTCATTAGGAGAAGATATGTTACGTACTTAGGTCATTATTATTAGTGGTAGATTTGAGATTATCAGTGCAAGAAGAATGAGCACAAGCGAGAGAGCAAGAGTTATTCGGTTGGAGTAGTGATTCTGGGATCAGAAGCTGAGCAAGAGATTATGCAACCAGCAGCACATAATGCTGCACGAAAGAAAGGCTTTCCTGCTAAACATTTTGGCAGACAAGATGCAAAGCATACCGCGAAACCTGATAGTGCTGCTTCACTTTGCGTTATTTCCAGATTTAACACAAACCACGTCACAAATATTAGCCTTATGATTTCTTCGATTTCTTACCCTCCATTATTATACTTCTTTCTTGCTCAGTGCTTAAGTGATTTTAATTTCTCTGTCTATGTTATGAGGTCCTGGGGATCTCTTGCTTCGCCCTATAGCTAGAATGGTTTATATATAAATAGCCAACAATAAGTAAGTCAACAGTCGAAGTTGTTGTTGAAATTTATGATTATCGATCCATTACTCCACTTTATGGTCTTTGGGAGTTTCGATGCCGTTAATTAGTACATGGTTCTGAATTTAATTTGTTTTATGGCATTATGTGGGGATCAGTACAACTATTGATGGTGGGCAATATTGATTATTGAAGCCTCAGTACAATGCATGGTTATCCTCCCCAGTATCCATCACAAACAGTTAGAATATTCATAATATGGCATAACACTTCTTGTATGTTTAGTATAAGAGTTAGATGACTAATTTACGAATATTAAGAAAGTTAGTTATTCATAACAAAATATGTGTTGGTTTGCATATAATACGCTTTTTTTATTTTGTGCTTTATAATTACTCTTGATGGAAATATCTTCTTGTGTGCAATCAATAATGATATTTTGAGAAGAAAATTATAAATATAAGGGGACAAAGTGGATTGAGGTATAATATTTATGATTAAATTAAACCCCTTATATAGCTCATATATTTAGGATTGGAGGTAGCATTTTTTTTTCAGGAGATATTACATGCTGTTGTAGAATCTTAGTTAATATCATAATTGGTTAATCCCTTCTAAGACTATACAAAGAGGATCTTAGTTTATGGATTGGTTGTGTAGGGGTTTTATTGGAGTGTTATTCCTCATGTTGTCACCCTATAGTTTTGGTATTTGTTCATCACCCTTGAGAAAAGATTTATCAGTCTTCTCTTTTTTTGATGAAAAAAAGTTTAGGTGAGTTGAGTTTTAGAAGCTCACAAGGGCTAGACATGCCTTTGAGTTCAAAGAGGGTTTATAAATCACCCAATAACTAGGTTCTAGTAGTGAATGTTTAGTTGTAAAAGATATTCATAACAATGTGTCAGAGTTGTTAGTAGTTTTGGTTCTTATTTAGTTAATGAGTGTTTGGATAAGCCCTAAACTGCAGTTTTAAAAGTTCTTTTCCATAAATTGAGACAAAACTTCTATCACATATTTACCTCATAAATCGTAAAAACTATTCTCCAAAAGCTAATCCAAACACACACTTTAGTGTGTGTTCAGATTAGCTTTTGGAAAATAGCTTTTGGAAAAAAAGTGGAGAATAGCTTCTGGAGAATAAATTCTGAGCAGAATAGATTATGAGAAAAAAATAATTTTGACAAAATGAGAGTGTTTAGGTATTGTAATGAGAATAACTTTTTTCGTAGTCAAATTATTAAAAAGGACATTAATTTTTGTGATAATTAAATATAAAAAATAAGATTATATTTTAAAAATTAATAAATTGTATATTAATAAATGCACGTCAGCTTGGATAACAGCGAATATGTCAGTTTTCCTCCAAATATCTTTCTTCAACAGTGGAAATAGTGAAGACAAATAGCTTATTAGTGAAATCATGGTTTTGTTATTGAAACCATGATTTTCCTTGAAATCGGGATTGTTCAAAATTGTTGGGTGTTCGGGACTTTTTTTCCAAAACCAAAGTTTTAGTCTTAAAAGTGCTTTTTTGATCTATCCGAACACACACTTAGTTTAAGGGTGTGTTCTTATTAGCTTTTGGAGAATAGATTCTGGAGAGAATAGCTTTTGGGGAATAGATTATAGGAAAATAGATTATGGGAAAAAGTGATTTTGATAAAATGAGAGTGTTTGGATGATTTTATCAGAATAGCTTTTTCATGGTCAAATGACTAAAAAGGACATTAACTTTAATGATAATTACATATAAAGGATAAGATTATATTTTAAGTATTATTTGACATTAAATTGCATAATAATTACAATAAATGAAATAAATTTGTCCAAAAATTTTTAAATTATAACATTTGTCAATTATGTAATATAAAAAAATAGATGCAAAAATTATAAAATTATAACATTAGTCAATTATGTAGTAAATTACAAAATTAGATCAAACGTACATATTGAAGGAGTACACTATATTAATTTTCATCTCCTTTCACAACCTGAGTTATCTTTTGCCAAACCTACTATATCATTATTCATTCTTCATTAAATTTTAGAAAATGGAAAAATAACAATGAACAATTAAAACCCCTAACGGCATTAAAAATGATGTATCTTAACCCATTATTTAAAAATGATAAGAAACAATTAAAAATGATGTAAATTTAACAAAACCGTTAAATTTGACCTAACGGCGTTAAATTATAAAAGAAGAAAACCCCTGATGGCATTAAAAATGATACATCTTAACCCATTATTTAATATTAAATTTCATAATTAATACAAAAAATGAAATAAATTTTTCTATATATAATTTTAATTAATTTAACTAATTTTTCTAATATAATCAAATTAGATAAATATATCTTATATTAAAAATAGGAGGGAGCACAAAAATTTTAAAATTAAAAAAAAAACAGATGAGAGTGAACAGAGAAAACATCGAAATTTAAAAAAAAAAAAAAAGATGAGAGAGGGAGAATGGCGTAAATGTAACACCCCGAATTTTGAGACTCGAGGCTAGAGAATAAGCCTGAGATTAGTGGATTGCTAAGCCCCGGTTTAGCAAGATCCCAAATTGTGATTAGGAGTTAATGACTACAAAAGTGGACGTGGTTAGTGATTAATGAACCTTTTTAGAGAATATAAAGTGGATTGTAGTCGCTTGTGTTATGAGCAACGCCAAAACCCTATATTTGAGTTCAATTGTGGATTAACATCCAAATTGACTTAGAATAGAGGGAATAATTGAATGGGGTATTGTGATGGAAATGGTGTCATGTTGTGGTATTTAATCATTGGAATTGATTTAAATTGGATTGGACACATTGGTTGCAAAACTAGAAATGTTGTCCAGTGTGGATTCTGTCTGGGCAGTCTTCTCGTGTGGACGTTTTTAATAGGCAAATGATGTCAGAAAATTATGAAACTTTCCAGTCTTAAAGTTCACATCCAAAGCTTCAAAATGGACATATAATTTGTGCCATTTCATGTTGGGAACTAGGAGATATGACTGTCCAAAGTTTGAGGTCGAAAATGGACTCTGTTTTGGGGTAGTGATGAAATTTGTGTAATTCTGGAATTTTGTGGTGATTTCTAGTAATGGATCATATTTTTCCAATGAAGAGGACTTAAATACCTTTCATTTGGCTTTGGGATCACCTCATTTCGATTTTTCTAGAATTAGTTATGATTTTTCAAATTTTGGGCAGAAAATCTGCCAGAAAATCCGAAAATGCCAATTTTGGGAATTATGACATCATCAAAAGGCAAGATGATGTCAGCATGGATTATTAATCAAATTGCTCATCTTCTTCAGCTCATTTCTGTCGCACACAGCAGCTGAAACTTGTGAGAGAAAGTTGAGAGCTCTTAGAGAGAGAAAGAGGAGAAATCTCGCAAGGTAAGCCGATTTCTCCGACGATCTTGCTCCTAACGCGTATAACTCCACTCCTAAGCTATTCTTCTATGTGATTCAAGGGTTGGAAGCTCAAATTTGGTGTTCAAGAGAGCTAGGGTTTCAGCCATCTTTGAGAAAAGCTAGTGGGAGCTTGAGGTAACTTCCAAACTCTTGTATATTGACTATTCTAGCTACTGTGGGCAATTTAATCGGTGAAATTTCGCCGGATTGCCGTTGGTTTTAATTTATGGAAATGGGTTGTAGGGGCTGTTATGCTGCCCAAATTGATACTAAATGATAGTTTTAACCTAATGGGATAGTCAATAAAGTGGTTAGGAGTATAAAGGAACGCGTTTACGGAGCCGAAACCGAAAAACCCCAATTTTCCCCTTAAAACCCATATATTTCGGCCAGCATTGTAAATGGGTCTTAGAGTTGGATTTTCAATGATTTGATAATTCCATTGGATTCAGTGGGCGAAAATAGGTGGGGTTACAGTTGGGCACTTTTTCGGAAAAGGCCGAGAAAGCATAATTACGGAAACGCCCCTAAAACCCTAAAAGTAGGGCTGCCAAGGGCAATTTCGTAATTTGACATTGAATTTGATAATTCCGAGTCCGGAAATGGATTCCTTGGGCGAAAATATGTCAGAATAGCCCATGTCAAAATTTCACGAAAAGTACAGCCGGACCGGGTACGGCGGGGCCGGGCTGGGTCCCCGGGGGTATTTTAGTAAATGTTCAATATAGCCTCATATAACCCCCAGAAACACTATGGAAGTGTCTAAATGGTACATTTGACATTGTAGGATCGAATGTGAAGCCCCGAGTTGCTGGCACGCAAATCGAGGAGAAAAGACTGGAGGTAGGGAACATATCTCTTCTGCTTGTATTTGATATATGTGTTAGTGTGTTGGTGCATGTCTTAGCTTTGCATAATTATGTGTAATTTGAAGCTATGTTTCAATTTATGTTATGGCCATAGGTATATTGTTCGAAGCATTGAGCTTGCAAATTGTCATTGTGTTATCATGAGTTGTGTGATGCAAGCATGTCATGCATTAAACATCTATCATACATGCATTTTGATATTGTTATCCTACTGAGATTCTCTCGAATCTCACCCTCCCCTACCAACAATTTAGACAGGGTAGGTGGATCGAGGATGGAGTAATCAATCAAAGGCGACGGGACTCGTTCGGGTTGTAATCTTGTGATAGGTGGTTATCAATGCATGATTGGGATTAAGTATATTTGGATATATAATTGTGTAGGTTGGAATGTATATTCGAGTATGTATTTGATATGAGAATTTGTGTAATCCCCATATGAGGGCTTGTAGGGGCGAATATGCCCTATAAGGCTTTGAGTTAATGTATGGAACCCGGGATTGCCGGTATTATATTGTGTACTCTGATTTCCCATGAATGTGATATTCCGCGTAGTAATTGTATTCGGAATGTGACTGTGAGACCAAGTTATCAATGATTTTGAAAGGCATTTATGAAAACCCCGTCTGGTAGATGGGTTTGCAATTTGTTATTTGCTTATTATTGGTCTCTATTTCACTTTAATCGTTTATTTCGGATATAATTACGGCAGGGGGTTACATTTTGGTATCAGAGCTGCTGTTCCTGGCAAGTAAAGGATTTGCTAGGATAATAGCAGTAGTTTCTGCGTTAAGTCATAGGGAATGGCTTTATTTGTTATGGTATACACATTATGGTCCCTGTTGTTTGTGGATATATGTGATTTGTGGACTGTGTATACATTATTTGTGTTGTGGATATGGTGGGTTAGTATGATTCGCCCGCGAATTTGAGGTGTAGACCTCGAGATGGAGGTAATCAGACCCATCATCTGATTAGATAACTAAGGAAAATGATTTCCTAGATGTGTGATATTGAGGTTCTAGGTTGATTATGGCTCCAACCTAGACGTTGGGTGAGAAACCCTAGGTGGTATGATGTTACATGTAGTGATGTCATACTAAGCTTATGTGTGTAAAGGCCTTAAGACCTAGGGGGCTGAGGTGCCTTAGGCTGGCAGAGATATTTGAATTTGAGTTTGAGTTGATGATGCTTCGTGAGACGAGGGAAGTGGTTTCCCGATTCAATTGAGGTTAAGACTTTGAGAACTAAATTGAATTGTGATCCAAAGATCAGACTCAATAGCTGGGCTGATTCTTAGGAGTTTGACTTGACCTGGATGGTCCGTGGTACCAGGATGTGGTACTAGATTGGCATTGAAATGTGTATTAGGTATCCTGAGGTTGCTAGTGTTCATCTAGCACAGGGAAAAGTGATTCTGCGGAGAATTTGAATTTGAAAGAGTTACCTATGAGGATTCGAAGTGGAGAAGGCAACCTACGGGGAGTTCTGATCGGGGAGGGCTACCTTCGGCGACGTCTGATCGGAGCGGCTATTTGTGTTTTTATTACCTACGGCCCACTGGGGGTGTGTATGGCACATAGTGGGAGGACCGTGCCTTCGGGGCGGTGGTGATACGGGGAATATGTGAGTCCTGGGTGAAATGTGAGTAACCCAGCTGCCCGCCAGGCTCAGTGTAAGGGCCGGCCAGCGAAGCCCTGGTACGTAGTTGACCAGGGGGGTGGGCACTCTAAAGGGGTGTGACAATATATATAAAAAAAAATTTTGTGATAGCCGCCGTGACGACAAACCCTAGTGTGTAGCTGCCGTGACGACGAACTTTAGTGTGCACTCGCCATGACGTTGAATCGTAGAATAGAGCTCTGGGAACGTTGGGAGTATGGGATCTCAACGAAGTGTTGGTTATGGCTCTGAATGATTCGAGTTGAATTGAGCCAAGGTCTGGCACAGATTATGTGTGTGGACAGGGGTAGTAGGAGATTCCTATGGGACTCCTATTGAGTCACCCTGACATTGTTTAAGGCACAGATGAGGATAAAGACCTCAGAGTGTGCAGCGGAAGCGTGGTGAATGTGATGTTTGAGAATTGTGTTGAGCAGAAGCTCGAATTTGCAGAAAGTGCAATGCGTTAGTGATGGCTTCGGGAGGTAAAACTTCGGGGTCAAGTTATATTGTTAAAAGGGGCCTTGAAGGATCCCAGTACGTGAAAAGAATTCGCAATGTTGAAGGTGAAGTTGTTACTATGCCTGGTTCCAGCTTGTTACGATTGTGTACGGTGAGTCCATCTCCTCGGTTGGGCTGGATCGGTTTGGTCTGGTGGGCTGCGCCTGATAGGCATAGGCTCAGGATGTGACTGATATTTGTGAGTCTCTCACCTGCGGCCGCATGGGGTGATTCCTATGGCGGAGGACCGTTCCGCTGGGGCGATAGTTACGGGGGATTGACTATTTGTGAGCCGCGAGGCTATGTGTATGCACTGCCACGCCAATAGTCCCTGAGTAGCTAACAACGGTTCGGGTAAAGACTGTGTGTCTTCCCGGCGGAGAAAGGGGATGAGGGTGGAGTGTGATGTGGAAGCCGAAAGGCTATGTGTGAGCACCGCTACGCCAATAGTCCCTGAGTAGCTAACAACGGTTCGGGTAAAGACTGTGTGTTTTCCCGGCGGAGAAAGGGGATGACGGTAGGGTGTGATTGCGAATCTATTATTTGTGAGCCAGAATGGCTATATGTGTGCACTGCCACGTCAATAGTCCCTGAGTAGCTAACAACAGTTCGGGTAAAGACTGTATGTCTTCCTGGCGGAGAAAGGGGATGAGAGTGGAGTGTGATTGTGAATCTGTGACAGTTGTGAATAAGCTGGGACTGAGGTATTGTTGTGTAGTAGAGCAGAGCTAATTCAGCTGATGGCTAATTCGACTACATGATCGGGGGTTCTCTATTCTGAGGGCACTACCCCGGCATGGCCAGCCTGGCTAACCACCACGTTGGTTGCACTGGTGTTGACCCGAGGCCAAAAGGCGGTGCGTAAAATTAGAGTCTGCAATGTACGTTTGATAAGGAAGTGGATTTTCTTGTGAGTCCTGGGTGAAATGTGAGTAACCCAGCCACTGTCGCGGGGCATCCCCAGTGGGGGGTAAAACCGGGGTGGGCACCACTGGCACGGGGCATCCCTAGAGGGGGTAAAACCGGGGTAGGTGTGACAATAATTGAGTAACCCAGCCACCGTCGCGGGGCATCCCCAGCGGGGGGTAAAACCGGGGTGGGCACCACCGGCACGGGGCATCCCTAAAGGGGGTAAAACCGGGGTGGGTGTGACAATAAAAGGCGCCTGGATAGAAGAGACTGAGACTCTAGGTGGGCCATTATGGTAGGGTGCTTCGGATAGAAGAGATTGAGATTCCGGAGTGACTTGATGCGATTGTGGTTGATACCCAAAAGTCCCGGTTACCACTAGCGGAGTCACTGGTGGGTATACGGGTGAGGGCGACACCATGAAAGTTGATACGGCAATGTGATCTTCTTGTGAATACCTAAAAGTCCCGGTTACCACTAGTGGAGTTACTGGTGGGTGTACGGGTGAGGGTAAAGCTGTGAAAGTGGATATAGCGAATGCTGAAATGTTTGTGTATACAGCTGAGGCTGTCGTTTGATGTATTAAGTTTGTGATGTTGTTGAGTTATTCCAGGATGGAATCACTAAATTGAGTTAAGCAGGGTGGTGGCCTATGCCGCCTAACTACTGAGATGTTATGGCTCATGATTTAGAGCCTCCAGTGAATATGTTATGTGATAACAGTATGGTGTGGCAATCGTGAAATGGGCCGATTGCAGTTTGTGGCAACTGGGTTGCATATATTGTGTAAGATTCTTTCGAGAATCAAAATTGTGGCATATGGTTGTCTGGGAGGTCTAGAAGGGACCATCCCAATGTGAAATGAATTGTGAAACGGAAGCTGTCGTGAAGAAGCATCCGTAGTTTTTGGATTAAGTGGTATGACAAATTTCGAGGACGAAATTTATTGAACGGGGGGAGAAATGTAACACCCCGAATTTTGAGACTCGAGGCTAGAGAATAAGCCTGAGATTAGTGGATTGCTAAGCCCCGGTTTAGCAAGATCCCAAATTGTGATTAGGAGTTAATGACTACAAAAGTGGACGTGGTTAGTGATTAATGAACCTTTTTAGAGAATATAAAGTGGATTGTAGTCGCTTGTGTTATGAGCAACGCCAAAACCCTATATTTGAGTTCAATTGTGGATTAACATCCAAATTGACTTAGAATAGAGGGAATAATTGAATGGGGTATTGTGATGGAAATGGTGTCATGTTGTGGTATTTAATCATTGGAATTGATTTAAATTGGATTGGACACATTGGTTGCAAAACTAGAAATGTTGTCCAGTGTGGATTCTGTCTGGGCAGTCTTCTCGTGTGGACGTTTTTAATAGGCAAATGATGTCAGAAAATTATGAAACTTTCCAGTCTTAAAGTTCACATCCAAAGCTTCAAAATGGACATATAATTTGTGCCATTTCATGTTGGGAACTAGGAGATATGACTGTCCAAAGTTTGAGGTCGAAAATGGACTCTGTTTTGGGGTAGTGATGAAATTTGTGTAATTCTGGAATTTTGTGGTGATTTCTAGTAATGGATCATATTTTTCCAATGAAGAGGACTTAAATACCTTTCATTTGGCTTTGGGATCACCTCATTTCGATTTTTCTAGAATTAGTTATGATTTTTCAAATTTTGGGCAGAAAATCTGCCAGAAAATCCGAAAATGCCAATTTTGGGAATTATGACATCATCAAAAGGCAAGATGATGTCAGCATGGATTATTAATCAAATTGCTCATCTTCTTCAGCTCATTTCTGTCGCACACAGCAGCTGAAACTTGTGAGAGAAAGTTGAGAGCTCTTAGAGAGAGAAAGAGGAGAAATCTCGCAAGGTAAGCCGATTTCTCCGACGATCTTGCTCCTAACGCGTATAACTCCACTCCTAAGCTATTCTTCTATGTGATTCAAGGGTTGGAAGCTCAAATTTGGTGTTCAAGAGAGCTAGGGTTTCAGCCATCTTTGAGAAAAGCTAGTGGGAGCTTGAGGTAACTTCCAAACTCTTGTATATTGACTATTCTAGCTACTGTGGGCAATTTAATCGGTGAAATTTCGCCGGATTGCCGTTGGTTTTAATTTATGGAAATGGGTTGTAGGGGCTGTTATGCTGCCCAAATTGATACTAAATGATAGTTTTAACCTAATGGGATAGTCAATAAAGTGGTTAGGAGTATAAAGGAACGCGTTTACGGAGCCGAAACCGAAAAACCCCAATTTTCCCCTTAAAACCCATATATTTCGGCCAGCATTGTAAATGGGTCTTAGAGTTGGATTTTCAATGATTTGATAATTCCATTGGATTCAGTGGGCGAAAATAGGTGGGGTTACAGTTGGGCACTTTTTCGGAAAAGGCCGAGAAAGCATAATTACGGAAACGCCCCTAAAACCCTAAAAGTAGGGCTGCCAAGGGCAATTTCGTAATTTGACATTGAATTTGATAATTCCGAGTCCGGAAATGGATTCCTTGGGCGAAAATATGTCAGAATAGCCCATGTCAAAATTTCACGAAAAGTACAGCCGGACCGGGTACGGCGGGGCCGGGCTGGGTCCCCGGGGGTATTTTAGTAAATGTTCAATATAGCCTCATATAACCCCCAGAAACACTATGGAAGTGTCTAAATGGTACATTTGACATTGTAGGATCGAATGTGAAGCCCCGAGTTGCTGGCACGCAAATCGAGGAGAAAAGACTGGAGGTAGGGAACATATCTCTTCTGCTTGTATTTGATATATGTGTTAGTGTGTTGGTGCATGTCTTAGCTTTGCATAATTATGTGTAATTTGAAGCTATGTTTCAATTTATGTTATGGCCATAGGTATATTGTTCGAAGCATTGAGCTTGCAAATTGTCATTGTGTTATCATGAGTTGTGTGATGCAAGCATGTCATGCATTAAACATCTATCATACATGCATTTTGATATTGTTATCCTACTGAGATTCTCTCGAATCTCACCCTCCCCTACCAACAATTTAGACAGGGTAGGTGGATCGAGGATGGAGTAATCAATCAAAGGCGACGGGACTCGTTCGGGTTGTAATCTTGTGATAGGTGGTTATCAATGCATGATTGGGATTAAGTATATTTGGATATATAATTGTGTAGGTTGGAATGTATATTCGAGTATGTATTTGATATGAGAATTTGTGTAATCCCCATATGAGGGCTTGTAGGGGCGAATATGCCCTATAAGGCTTTGAGTTAATGTATGGAACCCGGGATTGCCGGTATTATATTGTGTACTCTGATTTCCCATGAATGTGATATTCCGCGTAGTAATTGTATTCGGAATGTGACTGTGAGACCAAGTTATCAATGATTTTGAAAGGCATTTATGAAAACCCCGTCTGGTAGATGGGTTTGCAATTTGTTATTTGCTTATTATTGGTCTCTATTTCACTTTAATCGTTTATTTCGGATATAATTACGGCAGGGGGTTACATGGGGCCCACATGAAAAAAGAAGAAAAGAATAGATTTTGCCAAAACCTTGGGGTGTGTTCTTATTAGCTTTTGGAGAATAGATTCTGGAGAGAATAGCTTTTGGAGAATAGATTATGGGAAAATAGATTATGGGAAAAAGTGATTTTGATAAAATGAGAGTGTTTGGATGATTTTATCAGAATAGCTTTTTTCATGGTCAAATGACTAAAAAGGACATTAACTTTTATGATAATTATATATAAAGGATAAGATTATATTTTAAGTATTATTTGACATTAAATTGCATAATAATTACAATAAATGAAATAAATTTGTCCAAAAATTTTTAAATTATAACATTTGTCAAATATGTAATATAAAAAAATAGATGCAAAAATTATAAAATTATAACATTAGTCAATTATGTAATAAATTACAAAATTAGATCAAACATACATATTGAAGGCGTACACTATATTAATTTTCATCTTCTTTCACAACATGGGTTATCTTTTGCCAAACCTACTGTATCATTCTTCATTCTTCATTAAATTTTAGAAAATGAAAAAATAACAATGAACAATTAAAACCCCTAACGGCATTAAAAATGATGTATCTTAACCCATTATTTAACATTAAATTTCATAATTATTACCAAAAATGAAATAAATTTGTCTATATGTAATGTTAATTAACTTAACTAATTTTTCTAATATAATTAAATTAGAAAAATAAGTCTTATATTAAGGATAAGAGAGAGTATTAAAATTTTAAAAAAATTTAAAAAAGAAATACAGAAAAAACGCTGAAATTAAAAAAAAAAAAAGATGAGAGAGGGTGTAACATGGGACCCACATATAGGAAAAGACCAATGAGAATGAAAGGGTGGGGCCCACAAAGTGCAAAAGGTTAAAAAAATAGCTTATGCCCAAACCATGGTTTTGAGGCCCAAAACCATGGTTTGGGATCAAAATAGCTTATTTGAAATTTTTGAGTGTTCTTATACTTTTTCCTCAAAACCATGGTTTTGAGAAAAAAGCACTTTTTTTTGCCTTTGCCGAACACACTCTTGGTTTTGACCCCAAAACCAAGGTTTTGACTCAAAAAGCTATTGTGGCAATATCATGGGTGTTCGGCAGATATTTTACAAAACCAAGGTTTTGTTAAAAAAAGTGCTTTTCCGCTGGATGCCGAACACACACTAAGTGTTCGGCCAGTTGGGCCTATCCTATGTATATACTGGCCTGGACTGGTTGTATATTTCCATTCATTCAATAAAATTGTATTATTCAGAGAAAGTGGGCTTCGCTGATTAATATGGTACTAGAGCCATGTATCCAGGTCCATCAAATCGGGTCATATGGTAGTCCGACCCATCGGCCAAATGGGTTCAGATTTCCGTCAGGTGTTTCACCTTCTCCCTACAGGTTGAGTTTCTTTCTTCGGGTTCTCGAGTATCCTTCTTCTTCGTGTGCCACTCCCAGGTTTCAGTGTCTTTCTGCTATTGAATATTCTAAGATTGTTCAGGAACAAATATTGTTCCAATTTCTCATGGGACTAACCGACTAAATGAAAGTTCTCAGAGCATAAGGAGTCAAATCCTATTAATGAGTCCTCTTCCTTCACCAAACCAAGCTTATTCAATGCTGATATAGGAAGAAACACAAACGCAAATTGGTTTTCATTCCTCTAGTTCCTTTAATCCAATGAGGGGTGGTAGGGCCGTGGCAGAGGAAGAGGTACAGGTTGTTTTCAACAAGACTAAACTTACTGTGGGAGAAAGGGACACCGTCGTGAAACATGTCATCAGTTGATTGGTTTTCCCAAATGACTCATTTGCTCCAAAGGGTAAAGCACTTGAGGATGATCAAGCAAATTAGCTTAAACAGACATTTAGGGTGTGTTTGGAAGAGCGATGGGAAAAATAGAGTTTCTCAATTTAGCGGTTGGTAATTTCAATTTTGGTAAAAGCTCGATTGTGTAATGTGATTTATGTTTGGAACAGCGATTGTATAAATGACTTTTGTAAAAATAAAACTTGTTTGGATTGACTTAAGCACAAGTGACTTTTATGATAATAGTAAAAGAGAGTGGGTGGAAAAATATTTTAAAGGGTTAAAAACACCAAAAAATAGTTTAAAATAATTTTAGGAACTGAAAAGGTACATTAAAGATAAAATTGCAATCACTCTGATAACACATTGGGTACAGTTGAAAAAATATTTTAAGGGTTAAAAGCACCAAATAATAGTTGAAATTAATTTTTGTAGCAAAAAAAGTACATTAAGGGTAAAATTGCAATAAGTCTGATAGTACACTGGACACAACTGAAAAAATATTTTAATCATTTTCACTCTCCCCAAAAGCTAAATCACCAAAAGCTCCAAAGTTGAGCTTATACCAAAAGCTATTATGTCAATCTTAAGCTCAATTACCCACCTTGATCCCCAAACACTCACCATTTTTTTTCAGTTTGCCCATTGGGCGTTTGATGGAGAATTGGGCGTTGAGCCCCCCAAACGCTAAATTGAGCCCATAAGCTCAATATCTAATTTGAGAAAAAAATTTTGAGTGTTTGTTTTCCAAGATGAGCAATCGAGCTTAATTCTATCTTAATAGCTTTTGTCATAAGTTCCATTTCTCAGCTTTTACTGATTTAGCTTTTGGGGAGAGTGAAAATGGTTAAAATATATTTTTAGTTGTGTCCAATGTACTATCAGACTTATTGCAATTTTACCTTTAATGTATTTTTTCGGCTACCAAAATTAATTTCAACTATTTTTTGGTGCTTGTAACCCTTAAAATATTTTTTCAATTGTACCCAGTGTGTTATCAGACTGATTTCAATTTTATCCTTAATATACTTTTTCAGTTCCAAAAATTATTTTAAAATATTTTTTTGGTGTTTTTAACCCTTTAAAATATTTTTCCACCCATTCTCTCTTACTATTATCACAAAAGTCACTTGTGGTTAAGTCAATCCAAACAAGTTTTATTTTTACAAAAGTCATTTATATAATCGCTGTTCCAAACATAAATCACATTACACAATCGAGCTTTTATCAAAAATGAAATTACCAAACGCTAAATTGAGAAACTCTATTTTTTCCATCACTCTTCCAAACACGCCCAATTCTTCCTCCACTGAGAGCAGCAAAAGTTCTGATTCAATGGCATCACAAGCTCCACTCTTCACTGTCGTGCAATACGTTGTTATTACTAATTTCTCAGTATAAATCACAAATAGTGCTAATAATAAATTAAACCAGGCTATCGTAATCCTCATCTTTCCATGCTATTGCAACCACACTTGACATAAATTAACAACTAGTTTACGAAGTTCTCTAGCAACAAAAGAATTAATCCCACAGATAAAAAATGTAGGAGAGGAAGATCGTCATACTGCAATTGGATTATCATCATAATATTTATCAGATTCATTTGAGATGTTTGAAGTTATCGTTGTTGCCTTTTCCTCTACAAAATCAATTAATATATATATATATATATATAAGTTGGAGCTTGCACTCTGCTACTAGGTTTATGAATAGGAAATTCATTTATTAATTTGGTGCATACTTAATTAATAGTTAATAGTTAATAAATCTTCATATATGTATATATACACACACAAGCGGGCAGGGACAGCCCAATGATGTGCCTATAACACCCATCCCGTTTAGTGTATGAGCCCATCACTTTAAGCGTACCTGTTACATGTCTTTTTTGGATGGGCCAAAACAGGCAAATTTCTATCGGCCGAGACTGGTTTACCAGACTACGGGCAATTTGCTCACCCCAAGGTTCTATATATGAATATATATATATTTGTTTTTTTTGTTAATATAATTTTTGATCCTGAAGTTGATCCAATTTTGATTTTAGTCATTCAAGTTTAAAATCGGTGGTTTTGGTCCCTGAAGTTTGACCCTTGATCCTTCATGTTTGAAATTTTTGATTTTGGTCCCTCAAATTTAAAAAGGACTTGGTTTTTTTCGGTTCGGTTCTATTTTTTTTTAGTCCTTCTCAGATTTGAGGAACCAACATTTATAAAAGGAGTAAACTTGAGGACCCAAAACCAAAAATTTCAAACTTGAGGGATCAAGGGTCAAACTTTAGGGACCAAAACCACTGATTTTAAACTTGAGGAACCAAAACCAAAATTGGATCAAACTTCAAGAACCAAAAGTTATATTAACCTTTTTTTTTTTTTACTGAATATACAGATATATAGATTGTTATTGTGTTATCTGCTTCTCCTGTTTTTTGGGCCTAATTAGATATAAGGACAAAACGGACAAGTTATTAGTAGTAACAAGACTTGATTCGCTGCATGTTGCGCATATTGAGAGCAGCATCTTCATCACTGTTAACATAAAGACGTATAAGGGAACAAAAAAGATCAATATATAATCAAATACTTTTCCCTTTCATAGAGATGGGATAGTCCTGTTAATAAGCCATAGCCTCCTCAGCTTAAGCCAACTATCTCTGGCTCTGTGCGTTCCTCTGTTATCAACATGTGAAAAAACAAGAAGCTCTGTGGGCGCGGTTCTTAAATTTGAATTCAAAATATTCCACCCACAGCGCCAATCTGTCTCCACAGCAAGCATAAATAAGCTGCAACTATGTCATCAGGTTTCCGCTACTTGTGCAACAGTTGGACCTTTTGTTTTTGTCATCAAGATCCTCATCAGCCAAAGCAATTTCAAAATGGTAACATTTATTCCTTACTTCCTACTGAAACCGTTTTTTACTTTCGTTCACAAGTTTTGCAGATCTAACAGGGGTAAGGTATTTGCTATGACTTAAGTTGAAGGAGTATGTGATTAACCACATTTTATATTACAACGATGCTTCAATGTCAGCTTTACTGGCCTAATAGAAGGGGTGCTGTTTCTTTCCTTGACAGATTAATCAAAGTCTGGGCGAACTCCCTCTCCTCTTTAGGTACATTCCATCAAACGGTGGTTTACATAATTCATTCCTTCCTCTCTTTCATCCTACTGGCAACTTCATCTCTTTCACTCCCATTTTCTCTCGCTTTCCGTTGTCATTTTGTGAGGAATAGACCACTTTCCACAAGCTTAGTTGGCCGACGTCCATCTAGGGAAGAATGCGAGGGAGATCTATTATGTTTTGTATCCGTTGGTTGTCCGACCGATGTCTCCCACACTGATGCTGCAAGTCTAGAGAGTGGCCTCCCATTCCTGAAGTTCTGTATGGAAAAGGTGGTCGCCGGAAACTAGGAAAATCTTTCCGGAAAACTCTCTGTCACGCCGGAAATAAGGGCCGGAAAAAATTACAGAAACTCGCCAGAAAAGGAAGGTGTGGTGTTGAGTTTCCCTCCTCTTCAAGCTCTCGGCACTGTGGTTGTTGGTGTAGACAGAAGAGGTGCTTGAAGGTGAGAGTGGGAATGACGATGAAGGTCACCGGAAATGGGGGCCGGAAAGTTTACCTTAGTGGCCGGAACTGTATCTTGGAAGACAAGTGCTGGTCACGATGGTGATGGTTGTTTGGAGTGTGTCTATCAAATTCTTGGCAATATGATCTCCAACTCTTGAGTGTCTCTAGTCGCCTCTTCTGTTTCAACTTCAAAATGTAGCCCTCTCCCACGACGATAGTGGCGGTAAGATGTTGAGGGCGAGAGGGGGTCGCCAATGGAGGTTGGATGAAGCTTGGTGGAGAATAGGAGAGGGAGTTCGCCAGGGGTGTCTCGGCGAGGAAGAATAGAGGTGAAGGGAAGGAATGAGATCAACCATGTGGCGCCACTGCAAAGAAACTCTCCTCCCAGTATGTGTTCCAGCTGTCTGTGGCGGTGAGGGGGATGAAGTGAAGGTGATAGCCAAGGGGGTGTCATCTATTGGTCATCATTCATTCCTCAAAAGAAGAAAAATCCAATCGTTGCATCATATGCATATATTGAGAGAGAGAAAAACAAAAGGAATATATAAAAATGACCACAAGAAAAGCATATGAGTGTGTGTGGTGGAGCCTGCCAAAGCATTCATTAGATATCTTCGTTTGGAATTGATCAGTTGAATGTGTTTCACCTATATCTATTATTAATATATACTACCTCTTATTTTAATTATGATATAAAATTAACTTTTTTTTAAAGAAATTAAGGAAGTTAAATAAGTTATTTAATCATATCATATATTATGTATCCTTAGATTATATCATAATTTATTAGTCAAACTAATTAGTTTGAAACAAAAATAAAAATATAAATACTCTAAAGTAATTTAATTAACTTCCTTAATTTCTCTAAAAAAGTCAACTTTATCTTATAATTAGGACCGAAGGGAGTATCATTCTTCTTCCGTTGATTGTTTATCACTCTCCAAAAAAAAAAAATCACAGACTTAAAAGACATAATAAACCTTAAAGGAGAATGGTTACTCATTATGAAATGGTTTATATATATATATATATATATATAACATCAGTATAGATTCAACTTCAATTAACTAACTACAATATAAGTACATAAGTATTAATATTATATTCTGCATAAATATAAACTTGAACTCCTATACATATATCAGTATTAACTATTATTTTGTCCCTTCTTATTTTTTTCAAGCTCCCTTTGCATACATCAGGATCAAATCAATGAATTCAAATTCATTGGAACAGTTTTTAACATTGAATATAGATAAAAAAATTTTAAAAATCCAAAGCAATAAAAAAATGTGCGGTCATTAATTATTTAAAGAATTTATAGTGTCAAAAGATTATAAAAAGCACCCTATGAAAAAAGATTGTAAAAAGCAACCAATAAAGTAGAACGTTTGCCTGCTCTTTATGACTGCATTACGATCTAGAAAAATCCAACACTCAAGCAAAAAAGATGAGAGGCAACAATGGGTTCCATATGGACAAGAATTATTACAGAGGCAACAATGGGTTCCATATGGACAATAATTATTCCAATACTTTATGGAAGAATGGAACCACCTAAGCAATTTACAAATGATGAAATGCATCAAGAGGAATTGTTTTCCTAGGCTAAACTTTTACCACACAATTTGACTACCTAAGGCATCTAAGACAAGATTTACTATTTCACCAACTAATGATTCAATTACAAGTGTCTAAGGTCCACTCATTGTTGAATTGTTAGATCTTCATTCTTCTTCTTTAGCACTACATCATTGAAGATCCTGGCTTTTTTTTTTTGGATAAAATAATTCAGGGTGTCCCCCATATAGAATGGATGAGATCACTGAACAGGTTTTTTTTTTTTTTTGTGTCAACGACAATATTATTCAAGGAGACAACAAGTATTGAATTAGTTACTTGAAGATCGTGGCTTATATGAAACAACTTGCACATATTGCTTAGCTATTATCCATACTAGGCGATGTCCTTTGGAAGAAGATATTTCTACTTTTCGACGTTTGTTCTCTTATATACAAGTAGTAGTTAATCCTTTTCCTTGTGGGCTTTTTAATTCCTTTCCATCCTGGCCTTTGATAGCAAAGGCTCTGTAATATACATTATCTTCCATTACTAATATCATTATATATATATACATCCATTAACTTCTTGGTTCTGCTTAAGGCATAAGCAAATTGATTTATGTCTTAGAAAAATCGATTTATGTCATAACTCGATATGCCTATGACATCTACATGTTATAAAATAAGGTAAATTGATTTATGTCATTGAAAAACCGATTTATATCATAGAAAATTCGCTTTTTGTCATAAATTGATTTGCCTATGACATTTATATGTTATAAAACAAGGTAAATTGATTTAAAGCATAGGCAAATCGATTTAAGCCATAAATCGATTTGCTTATGACATCTAAATGTTATAAAACAAGGTAAATCAACTTAAGGCATAGATAAATTGATTTATGTCATTGAAAAATCAAAGATAAATCGATTTACCAATAACCATGGACAATTATATGTTGCACTGTCTAGAATGAGAAGCATAGATGTGCTCAAGATTGTTGTAGGGGATGACGACTTTGGGTCAAGTAACACTACAAAGAATGTTGTATACTAAAAAGTATTTAAAAACATAAATGCGTAGGTATGGAATTGTGATGTGAGAAAATGAACAACTGACAATGTGCTTTTTCATACATTGAAATGTCACGTTACAAGTTCTTATGTTTATTGTTCTTACATACAATGCACTAATATGAAAAGAATGGAAATGCAAATGGTTGTGGTTATTGTATTTAAGAAAACCTAACAGGAGTATAATCTCTCAGTGCAACGCACGGGAAGTACACGCTCGTTTCTAAACTAATAGGCTCACATATGACGGTTTAAATCATGTGTGACTTATTACTTGCATTAGAAAATTACCAGCTAACGTAAATACAAATATTCAGACACCAAAATATTGTTGAACTCTCAAAAAAGAAAAAAAATTAAAACATTAAAAGTAAGATAATTGTTACACGACCTTTAAGCTTCCGTCACTCGAGATTTCATAACCATTCAATCTAACCAATTAGCCTTTACCATTGATGAGGACTTCATTGTTGAGCAGCAAGAAGATCTTAAAGGAATAGCTAAAAGGTTAGCCCTTATAAAAATAAAATGAAGAAATAAGGGAAGAGAAACAATTTTAATTTGGCGAGGAAGAGTTATACTTATACGAGAACCACAATGCACCATTACCGAACCCTCATTCACCGACACCACCATGAACACTATTAAACATTTACTGCTATAAAAGAATGCAAAAAATCATTTTCTCTGGCATACAGATTCATATGAACATATCACAAAATACATTGAACGAATAGCGATGAAGGAAAAATGCCATACATGTGTCCGCAGCATCAAGTTCCATAACTATACAAAGGGGTGAAAAATCAAAAAGTACAAACTTGAAGATGATTGTGTTCTAACTCACGAATATATGATGTGAAAAAACACATACTACAGAACCGATGCCAAAAAAATGATAGTCTAACTGCAGAGAAATACCTCAGATTCCATCCACTGACAAATATCCGATATTTGCAGGAGGCTTGAGGTGGAAAGGAGGGGAAGGGGAAGAAGGGAGATGGGAAAAAGAGAGAGAAAGGGCTAGTTGTAGAAGAGGAAGACGACAGCAAGAAGATCATAGAGATCCAAGAGTTGGACGAAAGGCGACTGGTGAGCTTAAGCTAGAGAATGGTGACGGGGTTTCACGGAAATGAAAGGCGGTGTGGTTAGTGTTCATGGGTGGTGTTTTAGGTGATTTTATATTGACAGAATTTTGATATATAAAAAAAAGGATTGGAAGGATTTAAATTTGAAATTTGATATCAAAATCAAAATACAAGGAATGGAGGAGAAAATACATGGGAATTGAAAGATGCTTGGAAAGGAAATACCCATTATGGGGCATGTTGGAAGTTGTAATCTGGAAAGTTAAATAAATCAATGGATTAAAGGGTTTAAATTTAAATGTTCTGTAAGTTTTTGTGTATGGGCATTGTGCACTTGAAAGTCTTCGAGGAGGCAAATGTGCACTGAAAGTTTAAAAAATGGAGCAATGTTGCCCCTTCATTAATCAACACTAACGATCAATGTTTGTTGACCAAATATGTAGAGGTGACATGCCTATATAAAATCCACTTCACTTGTTTTTTGTTCACGTTAGTCGTCATATTTTTTAGTAGAAATTTTTTAGTTTTTTTAATCACCCCAATTCACCCAACTAAGTCTTATATCAAGTATTGGAGACATTATAGGAGAGGATTTGAGATTTTGATTTTTAAAGAAAAAATCATACTAAAAAATTTGACAAATAACATGGACAAAAGAAGGTGAGGTGGATGCTGTAACAATTTTATTTTTTAGGATATAATTATAGTATAGAAATAATTCTGAATTTAGCTGTGACTTTTTTGGATAAAAGGAAAAGAGGAATTTGGTTAAAATATGTTTTAAAAAATTATTTAAAAATAAAAATATAATATAATACTTTTAAAAAAAAGCCACCAATTTGGAAAAAGGGGCCCTTAAAATAAAATTAAAAAAATTAAAAGTCACGCCACAGAAGGAGAACCCCCACCCCTCCTTCACTTCGTCATTAAGATGAAGTGATATTTCTGGAGAGGAGGAGTGGTAAGGTCCCAGTTTTTACAGTTTTAGAGATTAATGAAGTATTCAAATTATTTTTTAATCACAAAATTTATTGTATGAAAAATATTTTAAATAATTTTTTCTTTTTGATGATAGTAATTTTCTACTAGTTAGAGAATATTTTGGGGATAAGATTTTATGTAAGTTTTGAGTTTTGTTAATATATGACTATAAAAATGTAGAGAATAATTAATAATTAATTTTAATTGACTTAAATTTATTATTTAGTTGTTTTATGATTTTATAATCAATTTCTTTTATAAACAGGTCATAAATTAGTTTCTATTAAGTGTTTTTACCAATTAAATTTGGTTTAAATAATTTATTTAGATTATTGAAGGTATTATTGAGGTTTTAATCGGTTTATTTTATTAAACTTTGAACTATGTGAAACTATGAGTTAAGACTAAATATTTAAGCTAGAGTTTGATATGATTTTGGATTATGTGGAGGTTCGAAGAGTTGTTTAATAATTATATTATAATCGTATAAATTGGAAAAAGAGAGTTAATTGATTTAGAAGGTTAATATTAATGATTTTATGACTATAGGTGTGTTGGAGGTGAAACTTTAATTTATAAAATTGAGTGACTGATGTGAGAATATGATGTAGAGATTATTTAGGGATTTTAATGAGTGATTTGGGCTCAAGAGGAATGATCTATGGCGAAGGATTGTTAAAGAAATTGGAATATTTGAGGAAAATGGTTATAGAGGAAATTGGAGTTGAATTGTGTAAATTATTTATTTTATTCATTAGTGGAAAAATCATTTTTAAGACTGGTTAAAAATGACATTTTAGACTGGTTTTGGAGGCGGTCTAGATACAGCCGGTCTAAAAAGTCTTCTACTTTTTAGATCGGTTCAAGAACCGATCTTAATTGAACCGGTTTTAAAAAATTGTTTTAAGACTGGTTATTGAGACAACCGGTCTAAAAATAATTATTTTTAGACGGTTATGAAAGAAACTAGTTTAAAAAGTGAATTTTTTTAGACCGATTTTTTAAAAACCCGATCTAAAAGTTCAACTTTTTAGACCGGTTGTCTCAATAACTAGTCTAAAAGGAATATTTTTTAGACCTGTTATTTTAACAACCAGTCTAAAAAGTACATTTTAGACCGGTTTTTTATAAAACCGTTCTAAAAAGCTGATTTTTTTAAAAAATTGTTCCTTGTAAAACATTTACCCAGCAAACCTTTTCCCTTGTTAAGATATTTTACTCAGCAAACAGCCATTTCAACGACATCCAAATAAATTCTTCCGTTACACATTATAGAACAAACATCTATCTCATACAAAAGCATTTTCATCAAGTATTTCAATTGGATAGGCTATAATACCTACTTCATTCATCCTATACCCCACATTCAACAGAAGCAACAACAATAAATCATTTTCCTAGGCTCCTCATAAATAATTCTCTCTTACACATTCCCATTTCGTCAAGCATTTTAAAACATAATTTCAAATCTTGTAACTTACATTATCATTCTTCATACACCCCAAATTCTACAGAAGCAACAACTATAAATTAATGAAAATCAACACAATATGAAAATTAAGGTATGCTGCTAAATATTTTTATTCCGTTGTTTTAATATTACATTTTGACAAAAGAAATCAAAACTTTAGGTAAGATCAAAATACACGTAGTAGACAGTAATCCATAGCTGATGATCACTAGCTAGCTTCGGAGCATCTACACTAAGACACCTCATATCCTTCATTTTCCTGTGATGGCAACAAAAAAAATAGTTTTATATATACCAATAACAATATACATAATTCAAATATAGTTCATGATAATTATTTTAGCTAACTAACCTTCAAAGTAGTTTTAAAAAGGGATATCCTCCCATATCCCTTCATGATGATCGTTACTTGTGCCGTGTTCATTGTCTGCTTCATCTTTTTCGTTCAATTTTGGCAGGCCCTTGGAAAAAGAAGGAGTCTCAAGAAGATCATTCATTGAATGACTTTCCTGATTAATATCAATGACCCTTTTTCCTTGGAGAGCTATAGACCACATTTTATTTGCCTGATCAGTAATATAGAATACTTGTTTCGCTTGATATGCCATAATAAAATGTTCATCTCCAAAACTTCTACTAATCAGATCAACTAATGTAAATCCCAACTGATCAATCATCACACCATTGTTGACATTAACCTACTTGCATTTGAAAATAGAAAATTTAATTTTAACATAATCAACCACCCAAATCTCTTCAATAACCCTATAATAAGGTATTGCTGCCAATCTAGGGTTCTTATCATTCGAACTAGAGAAGTGCATAGATTCATCCACGAACATAACCCCACTATTCTGAACGGTGCTCCTATCACAAGGGACTTCGTGTAAAACGTATAACCATTGATCACAAATGAAGTCCAACTTATGACATCAACATCAGGACCATGTGCTAACCATTTAATTGTATAAGAAACACATTCTTCTCCGTCAACCTTTTGTTTAAACTAATATGCAAAAGTTTTGTTATGCTCCCTAATTAACCTTTATTCAATTATTCGACTATTTCCTTTCCGTACAATTTCTTTGTAAGCATTAATGTAATCTTGAACTTCATCAACATTATTCAAGATGTACAAGTGGACTTATTTCAATTCATCAGGATCCACACTTTTTACTGAACCCCCGCGTCTACCGCCTTCTTTATTATGACGTTCGGAAGTCTAATGTGTCTTACATTTGATAAGTAATATTGACAAAACTCCATGGCTTCTTCAGAAACATATTTCTGAATAATAGATGCTTCAAGCCGGTTAGGGTTTTTTACATACCCTTTTAGGATTTTCATAGTTCTTTCAATTAGGTACATCCATCATAAATAGATAGGGCCACACAACTTGATCTCCCTGACTAGATAAACAATTAGATGTACCATGATGTCAAAAAAAGAAGGAAGAAAAAGCTTCTCAAGCTGGTACAAGATAAGATATCCTTCATTTTCCAGTTCATTCAATATTTCTATCTCAAAGACTTTACTACAAATAGCATTAAAGAAGAAACAAGGTCTAGTCAAAATATGTTGAAGATCATATTCGGCAATGCCTCGAATAGCTACTGCGAGCAGTTGTTGCATTAAGACATGACAATCATGAGATTTTAGCCCGACTAACTTCAAGTCTTTCATCGACACAAGCTTTCTAAAATTTGAAGAATACCCTAAAAGAACTTTGATACCATATAAACACTCACAAAAGCTTCTTTTCTCATCCTTAGACAAAGTATAAGTAGCTGGAGGCCAAAAAGTTCTCTTACCATATGGTTTTGGATGCAAGTCTTCTCGTATCCCCATTTCTTACAAATCTAATCTTGCCTTCACGGTATCCTTACAACTACCTTATATGTTAAACAGTGTCCCAATAATACTATCACATACATTTTTCTCCACATGCATGAAATCAATACAGTGTCTCATATCAAGATTGAGCCAATATGGAAGATTGAAGAAGACATATCTCTTTTTCCATTTATTTTTTTCATTACTATTCTTTGTAGTCTTACCAAAGATAACATTCATATTTTTCACATTTTCATAAACTTGCTTTCCAGTCAATGCCTTCGGAGCATCTTCAAACTCTTGTCCGCTAAAAAAAGCTTTCTTTAATCTACGATACGGGTGGCCTCGTCTAAGAAGTCTCTTATGGCCAAGATAAACTGTCTTTCTTCTATGTTGAAGTTGATGGTAGCATGTTCCTTCTTCATAAATCAGACATACTTTATGGCTTTTAACACTATATCCTGACAAGTTTCCATATGTAGGTAAGTCATTTATAGTACAAAAGATCATGGCTCACATTTTAAAAACCTGCTTCTTGTTCATGTAAAAAACATCAACACCTTCATCCCACAACTCTTTCAAGTCTTTGTTCAATGGTTCTAGAAAACATCTATGTCATTTTCGGGTTGTTTTGGTCTCGAAATCAACATAGACAACATGATGCACTTTCATTTCATAAATAACAAAGGAGATAAGTTGTAAATTACCAACAGAACAAGTAATGAACTATGTATACTACTTAGACTACCAAAATGATTCATGCTATTCGTGTTAAGCCCAAGCCTAAGGTTCCTAGGCTCTTCACCGAAGGTAGGAAATAATTGATCAATTTTCTTCCATTGAGAAGAATTAGCTGGATGTTAAAGCTTTCCATCGGATATCCTCTTATCCATATGCCATCTCAAATTTTTTGCATCATTTTCATTAGCAAACAAGCGCTTGAACCTTGGTATGATTAGAAGATACCACAACACTTTTGCAGGGGCATTATTTGATTTGTACATCGAGGTTTCACATATCAGACACTATTGTTCCTCTTCATACTCTTTTCTATATAATATACAATCATTAGGGCATGCATGGATCTTTTTATACTTCATCCTTAATGGACACAATATTTTCTTAGCATCATAGTATTGAGAAGGTAACACATTATCATCTGGAAGCATGTCCTTAAAAGCCTCAAGCATTTCTAAAAAATTCTTGTCACTCTATCCATGCCGTGCTTTCAAGCTTACCAATTTCAATACTACTTTCAATAATTGGTATTTTTTACACCCTGGGTGTAATCCCATACCTTGATAACCGTAATTAAGATTAAAAAATGCGTAATTTAAAGGAATTAGAGACCAACATATACGTTTTTCTCAAATCTCTTTTCTAAAATTTGTTCAACATGGTCTCAGATTTATCTTCCGAATCTAATTACTCTACGCAGTTCAATAACATTCATACATATCAGAGTGCATAGCCAAATTCCTGGCAACTTCCGGGTTTCATACATGTATAAACTAAGGGTTGTAAGTTCCAACTAAGGGATTACATGACCAACATCAATGTAATATCTACATTTAAAAAATAAACAGTAATCCCAAGTCCAAAATAGATAATCAACAACCTAACAACACATCTTTACAAGATCCTAGTTGTAATATCCTGGATTGTAATCAAGGATTAATAACTTCAAAGTGATGTAATTAACATTAATTAAACACTTTTGAAGTATATAGATATATATTGTATTTTGGCAATCAGGGGTAAAACGGTAAATTTACCAACCGTCCGGTTAGCTATTGATGAGAAAACCCCTTAGTAATCAAGATCAATGGTTGAGATTGAAAGATCAAGGGGTGGAATCAAGTGTGAATGGATTTATATGAAATCATGATAGGGAGAATGGGATGGTGACAAGTGTCCAAATGAGGACCATTGGATTAAGTCAAAGATTCAACCTATTCCTCTCCTCCCTCTCTTTCTTCAACTCGTTGGCATGCATGGGGAAAAGAGAAGCAAGTGATCATTACTTCACCAATTCATCTCTCTCTCCATTTCCGGCGAGCTTGGCAAGAAAGAGAAAGGAAGGGTTTGAAATTAAGATAGGTAAATGACTTCATAAGCTCAAACACTTTTCATTGATATTGTTCAAAAGGTAAAGAGCTTTGCTTCCATGTTTTCAAACTTTGGATTGGTGGTGTGTGGCAAATTGAGGGACTTTGAAAGTTGAGGAAATCCAAGTTCTGAATTTAGCAAGTGTAAGAGGTGAGTTTTTGTTGAAGTTTGATGCAAATGTTGTTACATTTGGTTTAGTTTAGAGAATTCTGGATTTTTGCCCTGATTTCTGGTAATTTCAGAAAAGATGAATTAAGTGATGTAAAGTGTTGGAATAGATGTTAAAAAGTGTATAAATGTCAGTGGTATTGATGTGGATTGAGAAGAGGAAGTGTGTTAAGTTATGGTTTTGGTGAATTTGTGGTTTAGAGATGAGATTTTTCTATTTGAGTGAAAGTTTGGTCATTTTGGGTTACCAATGGGTTTATGGTGAAGTTTTGGATGAGAATGAGTAATGGTATGAGTTATGGGACCATTGGAATTCAATTGGTGAATTCTGGTAAATCATATCAGTGGCTGCGTTCTGGGCATCTGATAGGATCATGCTCGAGTGAGAAGGGGTCTCACTCGAGCACAGGATGAACATGCTCGAGTGATCATGTGTGTGCTCGAGTGAGAGTGCATTTTTATGCTCTGGGTGAGTATCTCAGGGTATCACTCGAGAGTGGATTGTTGGGGGTGATCGTGAGCACTCGCGGGTATTGAGAGATCACTCGAGCACAAGGGTTGTGCTCGAGTGCACTTATGGTTTGGAAAGGGGAGTCACTCTCGGGTTGTCACTCGCAGGGTCTCACTTTCGTAGTGCTCGAGTGCTCCTGAGGTCTCTGCTCGAGCACAGCCTCTTGTGCTCGAGTGAGAGTGTAGGTTTGTAGTGAAATTTGCTCTCGGGCAAGCACTTCCGGAAGATCACTCGCATGTGCTCGAGTGAATCGGGGGGGTCGTGCTCGAGCACGGTCGACTGTGCTCGAGTGATGAGACCAAAAATCAGTGATTAGCTTTCTAAGAAAGGGTCTTTGGGGTAAATTCTCCTAACCCTTTAGGCATATGTTTAGATCCATATTAGCCACCTAAAGAGTTCAAATGATAACCAACTTAAAGAATTATAGAGATAAGAACTTGGAAAAGTAATTGACGGGTTGTCCCTAATTTGATCACAGGGTTTGATATTTGCCGTCCACATGAGTCTATAGTGCCCAGAGACAGCAGGAAAGAATTAGGTAGTGACTCTCTCTCTCTTATACCGTGTGTAATGCTTTGTATGTGTATGTTATCATGGTTCTGTGATGATTTCTTCATTGCTGTTGCGGTTACAGCTGGTGATAGCTGTCGTTTACAGCGCAAGCTGTCGTTTACAGCGCAAGCTGTCGTTTACAGCGCAAGCTGTCGTTTACAGCGTAAGCTGTCGTTATTGTGATTACAGCATAAGCTGTTGTGATGAAGATTACAGCGAGAGCTGTTGTATTGTGTATACAGCCGTGAGTGCTGTCGTTTGTGGTGAAAACCATGTATCTTGAGATTATTGCTGCTGTTGTTGCTGGTTGTGATTTCTATACATGCTTGGTATTTATACATTGTATGAGTGGTTTGTTACTACTGAGATTCTCTCGAATCTCATTCTTTCCTATGACTAATCTTTCAGACAGGGCGTGTGGCTCAAAGGGGAAGCGGCCAACCCGGAGTACTTAGGGCCCTTAAGGGTATAATTGATTTTGGAGACGTTGGTTAAGCATTTTGAACTCAGGATTACTGTATATGTTGATTATGAATTATGGATTCAATTTTGGATGTGTAATCCCCTAGTGGATACTTGTAACCACTAGTATATATATGTATAGGACCCGAGGGTTGCCGGGGATTTGGTTTTACACTCTGTCATACGTGAATGTAGATAAACTGCATAAGTAATTATATTCGAATTTTGAGATAGGGACCAAGAACAGGAAAGAGATTTTGAATGATTTTGTGAAAACCCTACTACAAAGTAGGAGATTGAAATGAGTTTAAGTTATCCGAAGGTCTCTAATTTACTTTAATTATCTAAAATCGAATTATAATTACGTGATTAAAGGCAGGGTGTTACACTAGTCGCTCCTGGTGGTTCGTTTCTCCTTGGAGCCACTTGCCCTGTGTGAAATGTTAGTCAATGGAAAGAATGAGATTCAAAAGAATCTCTGTAGTAATAAATCACTCATACAGTGTATAAACGCATAACATTTTCAACCAATGTGTCCAATGGCTCCAAAATCAACAATCAAACCCATTCCCACACAATTTTTCACAAGGAGACCATTGGAATCACTAAAACCACCAAATTCCCATCACACATTCTCCAAAAGTGTTTATTCAACAATAATTACATCCACTTTTGAAGTCATTAGCCCTTAATCACTTTTTGGGATATTACACTGGGTATAGCAGCGTCTCAGCATCACTGCACATATTACCATATGCATGTGATTGCTCAAAAGCCTCTTCTCCTACATCACGAATAATATCCTCTATCCAATCATCTGTATCAGTGTCATTATCATCAAAGGTCACTCCCCCTTGTTGAGATGAACTTGGCATTTCTAATTCTTCACCATGCCATACCCATATTGTATAACTCTTACAAAATCCTTCACAAATTAAATGTGTATGTATATCTGCAACACTTAGTCGCTTCTCATTCAAACATACTACACAAGGGTAATAAAACTTCCCACTACCATCATCGGCATTTCTTCTAGCGAAGTCTAAAAAACCCCTCATCCTATTATCATATTCAACACTCGTTTGTTTAGCGTTTATCCAACTATGATTCATATATATCTCAACACTAGTAGCACCTTATATCCAACAGCAAAATGATAGACAAAAAAACAACAACCATAGAGTTTTAGATATTTCAACGAATTTTATCATGCACCATTTGAAACTAGAATTGTTTCAATAAACCAATAACACTGACAATCAAACAATCACACTAAATTAAAATAGAACTTAGAATGGTATTACTCTATGCCAAATATCACAAGTCAGAGTATCTTATTTACTTTTGGTCCAAAACAAGAAAAACGTATATGTAGTAATAAAGTCATCACACAGTTTTTCCTTTCACCTGAATTACTTTTTTCTGAAATTATTTCTTGTCTAACTATATTGTCATTAGAGTTAATATTGTTGAGAATAAGCAAATACAAGCTGAAAGTTGAGGGCTTTAATTAACAGAACACTAACCTGATTGAAGACAAAGGAGTGAGCTTCTAGCCAAAGTGACGGTGGCGTCGACTGAGGATAAAATGAAGTCCTTAAATTCACAGCATTGACAAAGGGAAGTCACGGCAGAGGAGAATGGTCACTACGGAGAATAGAGGTGGCGGCGGAGGGGAGTGACAATGATCAAAGAACAGCGACGATAAACACAGTAATGACAGCGGTAATGATGGAGGAGAGTTGAGCAACTGAGGAATGGGGCACAATGGACGAGTTCAGAACAAGCAGGGACAGAGCTCACAGAGAAATGGCAAAAAGAGAAGAAAGGGTTCATAGAGTGTGGGAGTAAAAATACAGGCAAAAAAGCTCATCTTTTAGACCGATTTTTGTTTTTAAATTTTCACATTTAAGACCGATTTTTATTAAAACGGTATCAGTCTTAAATGTTTTGACATTTAAGACCAATTTTAATAAAAACCGGTCTTAAAAGGTTCAAATTTTTAATTTTTAAATTATTATGATATTTGTAGATCGGTTTTATTTATAACTGGTCTAAATAATTTTTTTAAGACTGGTTTTTTAGAGAACCGGTCTTAGAAGTTCTATATAATTATGAAACTACTACCGATCAAATTTTTTAGACCTTATCTACCATAACCGGTCTAAATGTGACGGTCTAAAAAGGGAGTTTTGTACTAGTGATTGTTGCTATATAGTTAATTGGTATCTACATTGATAGTGTAGAGTTTTCTTGTGGTCGGTGATTGCTCGTGTTTTGCTACTCAAGTTAAGGTTAAGCTTGGAATTGAGGTAACCGGGGTTAATTTATTTTATATATTTGCTTTGGATTGTAAGGTATTTTCTGAACCTTAATTTCATCTATACTATTTGTATGTGTTTTGAAAGATTATGTTTATATTTGAATATGAACTTAGTTCAATGAGAAGTGTATTTTTCAATTTGTATATAAGCTGAGATTATTATTAAGACTGTTACTGTTATGATGGTTATACTGTTTGTGATGAATGTTGTATAAGGTATGATAATCTTGTAAATGTTTTCAAAAACTATATTTATTTATTATTTTTTTGTTATGGGATATGTTGGATTGTGTGGAAGAGATGTGGAGAAATTGTGACCATCGACTCTCTTATTCCTGGAACAGATTTTGAGTTGAGTGTTTTGGACGGATACCTCCCTGTTATGGTATATCGGTGGTAGCATAGGAGGGGCAGTATTCTTGGAGTGACTAGTTAACCTTTGGCCTGGTATACTAGCACTGATAGGCTATACCATGTCCAGAAGATATAAGGAGGAGTAGGATGGATGAGTGGGATGGTTCTCAATGTTGAAAATATTATATAATAATTAATTATTGATAATATTATTGTTATGTTAGTTAAACCTGCTTCTTTGACTTACAATCATTTCTTGCATATTTTGTAAATTAATTTTTGGTTACTGAGACTTTATGTCTCACCCCGTCATTGTAAATAATTTTTCAGATGAGACCTCTAATTCAGTTAAAGGCCAAGGGAAGCAACCAGAGGCACAGGAGTTGAGAACCTTGTAGACCTCCTGTGGTATTAGTGTTGTATTAATTTCTATATTGCAATTATAGGACATCTCATGATTTTAAGATATCATATTTTTACTGTTTGAATAACTGTTTTGGGATAACTATTTAACTTTTGATAGGCCTGAGGCCTTATTTTTCGTACTCTGACATTTTGGTGGACCCACAACTATATGTTGGAAATTAAATTGTTATGTTTGGATTCTTAATTATGAGATTCAGTGTTGTTAGTCTCGTGAGCTATGATTTCTCCTGTTGTTATATGTGCCCAGAGTAATGAATTTTTTTGTAGTGACTTTGTGGGCAGGTTTTGTGCCCTGAACTCCGATATGTCTTGAATGAGAAATTGTTTTCAATTGCCACTGGTTAACCAGTTTTTGCAAAACCATTATGGATAATTGTTTTTTGTTAGAAAGGGTCTTTTCAGATGCCACATAGGCATGTCATTTCTACAAATTTGGTAAACAAATGTTGACTATTAGGGCTGGTTAACGGAGGGGCAACATTGCTCTATTTTTTAAATTTTCAGGGCATATTTGCTCCCTCAAAAACTTCCAGTGCCCAATGCCCATACATATAAACTTTCAAGGTATTTAAGCCCTTTAATATGAAACTAATTAATAAATAATAATTTAAAAATAATTTAATTTAACATATTCACTTCCGATTAGCTATTTTTATTGATATTTGAAAATTTAAAATTCAAATATGAGAAGTCTGCAGACTATCGAGGAAAACAAAAACTCATTAATGACCTAAGATGACCAAATGATATTAGCTGAGATGGACCAATAATTTAATTTAATGATGCCATATAAGGTGATTATTAGAAATAATTACTGTTCAACTACTACTCTTAGAGAATTATATTTGATTTATTTATAGATAAAAATCTTAAATTTTCAAAATTTCTATGCAAGACCAAGATCCCTCAAAAGCAGTAATTAAAATGCCTACTATAGGGCCCAAAACTCGTCACCCGTGGCCCAAAGACAAGGCAACCAAAGCAGGCCTAAAAGCTTGTGTCTGGCCCAAGACTAACTCACCTTCATCTTGGTATTCCCAGTCAAAGCCCAATTTCGGTCCACAGCCACAAATCCAAAACTTTAGGATCTCCATCTCCCTCACAGCTCGTCTAGATCTATAAAAGAAGGAATAAACTCACCTGACTCCAAGCTATAAATAGGTGCTACCTTATGCTTAGAAAACACAAACTACTCCACTCACACTCACTTTTTTACATTATACTCGACATAATCGGAGCTCTCTCATTTTTGCTTCTTTATTTATTGTCTTGTACCCAATAAAGATCAATAATACAACCCCTCTTTATTTCCTTATATTATTCTTTGCTCTCATAACAATTTCCTGCTTTCTTCGTTAATCTCTCTGTTGTTAGTACCCTTCTTCACAAAATTTCCTTCTTGCAAATTATCGCACAAACAAATTGTTGTCGTCTATAGGGATCGGCAAATAATCTCAAAGGGATTATCTCGCTCTTACTCATTTTAGATCATTTACCATGACTAACATACTTACTATAAAGTAAGGACCTACCAACTTCTAGGGATGTCTAGGTGAAATGGCTACCCTAATACAAGAACAGACTTAGCAAATTGCAGCTTAGGCCAAGTTCGTCGTACAATTGCAAGAACAACTCCAATACCTGAATGGTTAGAATAATACTTTAAGGGAGCAACTGGCTTCACGCTCCCCACTCGTCACCCCTCCTTTGAGGCTGTTCCAAACTACTATTGTAACACCTCAAACTAAACAACAAAATACTTAACTAAAGTATTTCAAAAACTACCAATAACAATGTCCAACATCCAAACCATCAAAATACAAAATTAGTTTAAATAAAGCCCACATCATAGTGTTAAATCAAATCATCAAAATATTTCATCAAAACAAAATAAAATGAGAAAGTCTTAGGGTCATGGCAATAAAATGAAATAACATAAGCTCTAGGAGAACAAAAGAGCCTCCAAGGCTTACTCCATAGGTGCCTTCCCTTGCTCCCTACTAGAACTATCACCTGAAAAAGTTTAATATATAGGGATGAGATTCCATGTCTCAGTAACTACTGAAAGTTTCTACTGTGCACAAGCAAATCACATACGATAAAAAGAAGGAATTGATTATATATATATTTGTATGTACCGTAATCCTCATACAAAACAATTCTAAATTTAATTATCATTATGTCAATTAGTATTTTTATCACAATAAGTAATATATAATTATACAATATGCAAAATGCAGCCTCCCTTATATCACTGTTTATCCTTATACCGCTAACTGATGCTATAGGCTAACACATAGTCTAACAGAAACCTATCCATTTAACTGATTGTCTTAAGCTCACCAGCTCTTAAGATACACCCAGTCAAATATGTAGAGCTTAAGTCAGGACTATGGCTCCCTTCCTTAAAAGAACACAACTAAGGAGGTGTCACATATCCCACAGCTCTAATGCAAACTCGGCTATAGGCAAACACTGAAGAAGGGGCCCTGACTAGTGTCATCTACTGTGCACCGAGTGATGGCATACCACATGGTAAAAGATCTCAACATACAAATTCCTTCTTACTACAACCCATCACAAATACAACCGCTATGATAGTTATATTTAATCACTAATAAATATAATATCTGTCACACCCTCTTTTTATTTTCACTTATTTCAGAGTACTTGTGGAAAATGATACACAATTCAGTGGGCAACATAGGAATAATATAGATATACTGATATTATATGCATGATTACGGAAATTCCCTATAGGGGTTTGTACATGATAATTACAATTAACTTAGCCTCACAGCGCTACGTGGGTGTCTAAATCCATCCCAGTGAAACGGAGATATCTGCTCGTCTTCATTCCACCACTGCAAACCCCTTCGTACGGTTCTCTTCATTGTTCTTATCATATCTTCTGACTTCTCCTGTCTAAATTGTTTGTAACGGAGGGTGAGATTCAGTGGAATCTCAGTAGGAAAGCAATACCAATATGCATGCAAGATAAGTGCTTAATGCATGACATGCTTGTATTACATAACTCATGTTCACACAATGACATATCTATGCTCAATGTTTCAAATAACATACGTATGGCCATAGCATAAACAGAAACAGAGCTTCAATTATTCATATATATTTCGCAGAATCAAGCAAAGCAATAACATGCATCAATACACCATCACAAATATCAAATACATGCAGGAGAGGTAAGTTTCCTACCTTAATCGCCTTTCCCTTATTCTTGAATAGTTGCCTCAATTTGCGTGCCAATCCCTCGGGCTCTCTACTCGGTCCTAGAACGTCAAATGTACAGTGTAGACACTTCCATAGTGTTTCTGGTGGTTATGTTAGTGTATGGTAACAATTTACCAAAATGCCCCTGGGACCCTGGCCCGACCCCGCCGTACTCGGCCCGATGGCACGTTTTTCCAAAAATGTGACTAGGGCTATTCTGACATATTTTCGCCCAAAGAATCCATTTCCAGGCTCAAAATCACTAAATTCCCTATCAAATTATGAAAATACCCTTAACAGCCCCTATTTAAGGATTTTAGTGGCATTTTCGTAATTATGCTTTTTCGGCCTCTACCGAAAATGTGACCAATTGTAACCCCACCTAATTTTTCCCATTGAATGCAACGGAACCATTTATTTTATGAAAATCCAGTTCCAATTATATATTTACCCCTGACAGCCCCTATGTGAGGGTTTTAAGGCTATTTTTGTCATTTCACTTTTTAGGGCTTTTCTCACTTTGCACCCAACATGAACCCTACACAATTTGCCATTCTAAACATAATGGAATCATCAAAAACACCAAAATCTAGTCCCAACACTGCCCAACATAGATCTGGATGAAATTCTTTAATAATTGGAGAAAATGGAGTTTCATGATTTCAATTCATAAAACACCTTCTTATGACTTTTAATCACTTGATTAACCACTTAATCACATTATAAACATGATTAGACTAAATTTGGACAGCACCTCCCCTTAGGGTTAGGGCTTTCCAAATTTACAAACTTGACAAAAATCACCAAAACCAAACACAAACCTTAACAATAACACCATACTAGTTTAGATCTAAGGTTTGTGAGGTTACCTCTTGAGATCTTGAATCTTCTCTCTCTAGATATCTCCTCTTTCTCTCCGTGAGCTAAGAATGTGTCTTCAAATTCATGGATTCCATGAATAAGAAAGGTTTAGAGAAAGATCTAGGGACATGCTACAAGAAAAACTAAAGAGATCAACACTTAGCTTCTTCTTCTTCCTTATCTCTAACTCTTCAAAGTTCCCAAGCTCTCCCTCTCTCTCTATTCTCTTCTTGTGTTGGAAGAAAATGAGGAAGGGGAAAGGAAAGGGATGTGTTTTATGAAATCTCTCTTCTTTCATTCTAGCCCTTGATTTCATTAATGGTTGATATTGCAACACCATTCTTGCACCATACCTCCCTCCTTGTTATCACCATGCCTCCCTCCATGCTTTCACTTTATACCATACTTCCTCATAATTTAACTTGCCCTCTTACCATTACCCTACCATGATCATCATGTCTATACTTCATGTCATAACCACCTTACCATTGTCATCATTATTCTTTTCTTGTAGCATTTTAGATATATGCTCATGAAATTAAATCATCATCTAATCTCCTCTTCATTTTCATGTGTTGGACAAAAATATGGAAGAAAATGGAAGGAAAAATGTGTTTCAATAATTCCATAATTCAATTAAATGAATTATGTATAATTCCTTCTAATTTTACAATTCTTAATTTATTCCATCAAGAATAATCCAATTATACATTTTCCTTTATTTTTCTTGATTAATTGAAATTAACTTCAATTAATTATAAATCAATTAACCTTGGGCTAAATTGGCAAAATTATGATTTTGCTATCACCTTTGTAATTTAATTCCTTCCTTGAATTAATTTGCCTATTTTCTCAATTAATTACAATATATTTTTGGTGAACAAAATTTTGGGATGTTATAATATCATTATAAAACAAGGTACAGTAAACCATGTTAGATTCCAAGTTTTGATGATAACAAAATATTGTTGTGTGTTGTGGTAAGAAATTCATACTTTGCAATAGTTAAAGAGATTACCAAATGTATTTCACAAAGTTTAGAAGTGTTTGCTGTCAGTTTTACTGATGTACTCGAGCAATAGAGTTAACACTCGAGCAACAAGCTCTTTTGCGCTCGAGCTCATGCAAGTGTTGGACAGAAAGTGTTTGACAGAGAGCAATTGCTATCAGTTTTACTAATGCACTCGAGCAATAGATCTAGCACTCGAGCATTAAGCTGTTTTACACTCGAGCACACGTAAGTGTTGGATAGAAAGTGTTTGATAGAGAGCAAAGTCAGAAACAAGATATCAACATTTCACTCGAGCACAGTCTCTGTACTCGAGTAATGGCCTTATGTGCACCCGAGTCCTAGTGAGTGAGGGACTGTGAGTGTTTGCCCGAGAGTCATGCAGAACAGAGAAGAATAAGCATGCCCGAGTGAGAGTACATGCACCCAAGTGATACCTCAGCACTCACGAGTGAGAAATCTAACTCTCTCCATTCTGATGCAAGTGCTGAAGATAAAGAACATCTTATAGAAGAATATTATGTTCACTCGAGTGGAAGTAAGTATGCTCGAGTGAGGACCTACATCACCTGCAAGTGCAAAATCACACTCTTGATAAAATGGGATGCGAGTATTGTCCAGAAATGTGGCTCATAATGTAAAATGAAGAAGCACTCAAGTGAGGGGACCTGTGCTCGAGTGGGGTTCTACATCACTCACAAGTGTGAAAATGCACTGTCTCAAAATCACATGGAAGTGCAAGTGTAAAACTGAAGCAAAAGGAGAAAATATGGTATTGAACATGAGTAAGACTTCTCAGCATTCGAGTGATTCTCTGCCGAAGCCAAAACGCACCAGTCTTATAGCGTTCAATCCAAATATAGTTTAATGTTATTTATTCATTCTATTTCTACTTTTTATTATTTAACATCATTTAACATATATTATGAGTATGATACAAGAGTTTGAACGTTTGAATTAGAAAAGCACAGAGGAAGTCAAACAATGGCAGACAACATCATTACGACCATCCAAGCACATACCTACCGTGTTCAAAGATTTCAAACATACGCATGCCGTTCCACAGTAAAATGCTCTGCTCCACAATGATTAATATTCAAACGGGCAAAACAACTAGATATAAATACAGAGCTATAGAGATCATAAAAAATAACGAAGTGTAAGAATTCACACAAGCAAATTCATGAGTCTCTGTTATTCATATTTTCTCTGTATTCATATCGTTCTTTAGTGATTATCATATTTGCTCTATAAGAGAGTCTGTATACACTTCAAATTCTATTTTTATTTGATCTCAAGGTACTGGGACCTTGAGAGGGGAGATTTTCTTATGAAAAAAGCAGTGAGAGAATTCCTAGTAGGACTTTCTGCTCATAAGACTTACAAGATACAAGCAGTAGAGAACGTTGCTGCTTGTAAGACTTACAGTGGTGTAAGTAGGAGAGAACGTTGCTACTCATAATACTTGTATACGTAAGCAAGAGAGAAAGGTTATAGGTTTATTTTTCTGCACGTAAGACTTGTCGTAAGGGGGAGAGAAATTTCTAGACTCGTAGTCCTTTCAAGGACGGTTGTTGTTTTGCGGTGTTCCAAGAGCCCACTGAATCTTGGAAGAATAGTAAAAATCTCAGTAGGTCTTGATCTCTGAGGACTGGTCGTAGGCCTAGGTTTTGGGCCGAACCAGTATAATTCTCTGTATGCTTATCTTCTCAACTCTACCCTATCTACAGCTATTGCTATATCACTACATTAACCAAAAAATTTATCACATCACCCAATTCACCCCCTCTTGGGTGAAGCTTGCCACTTTCTTTTGGTATCAGAGCGAGGTCTTCTCTGAAGAGCCTAACAGCTTGAGAAGGATCCGGTAAATGGCAACAATGGGTGAGAACATCATTCCAGACGGAGCTTCAATCACTAGACCTCCTGGTTTTGCTGGAGAACATTTTTTATTCTGGAAAGCTAAATTCAGAGTGTTCGTGATGGCTAACGAATATGGTCTATGGAATGTGATACAAGACGATGACTTTGTTCCAATAAAGAAAATCAAAGATAGAGTTGTTAAAAAGAGCCCAGAGGAATTTGATGAAGATGACAAGAGGTTAGTAACGTTAAATAGTAAAGCTATTTTAATGATACGGAGTGCTCTCAGTCAAAAGGAATATTTCCGAATCTGCACTCTACCAATAGCCAAAGATATGTGGGATGCTCTTAAAATCGCTCATGAAGGCACATCCGGAATCAAAGAAAATAGAGTCAATACTCTAATTACAAAGTATGATCTATTTCGCATGAAACCTGGAGAAGGAATATCAAAATTCGAACTCAGATACACTCATGTTGTTAATCAACTATCTGTACATGGAAAATCATTTGACCGAAATTCCTAGGTAAGAAAGATTCTTAATATTCTTACGAAAGAATGGGAAGCAAAGGTGACAGCTATCGAAGAAGCTAAAGGAGAGTCAAGGAGATCCGTAGCTGCTGTCTTTGATAGCCTTTCTGAGTATGAAGGGAAGTTGATATTCAAGAAGGAACTAGAAGAGTTCGATGATAAAAAGAAAAAGAGGAGTTGCACTTAAAGCTATCAAGGAAGAAGAATCTTCCGAAAATGAAGATGTTCCTGATGATGATGATATGGGAATGATCGTGAGAAAATTCAAGAAGTTCTATAGAAGAGGCCAAAAGAACTTCAAAAATTATCAAGGTGGACCAAGCAAGAAAGAAAATAAGGAGCAACAGATAGTATGCTATGAATGTGGGAAGCCTGGACACATCAAATCTGAATGCTTCAGAAACAAAGACAAGAAGAAGCAGAAGAAGAAAGCATACATATCATCTATCTGGGGTGATATCTCGTTGGATGAAGAAAGCGATGACGACGAAGTGGAAAATCTATGCTTGGTAGCCAAAGAAGAAGAATCGGATTCTGAGGTAAGTGACTCTGAACCTACTTATGATGAGTTATTATCTGAATATAATGCATTGCATACTGAATTCATCAAGGTAGCTAAAGAAATGGTTAGTTACAATAAGAAAGTAAAAGAATTAGAAAATACTGCCATATCATCATGTGAAGTATGTGAAGAAAAAGATAAGAAAATAAGAGATTTAACAAAAATTGTGGAAAAATTTACTAAAGGAAGTGAAACTTTTAAAGTTATTCTAAATTCTCAGAGAGTTTCCTTTGATAAATCTGGAATTGGATATAAGTCTGATCATGATAAAAATAGAGGAAATAAGAAAAATAGCAGTAGAACTTATCTCAAATATTTCAAGAATTCAGTGCATACATCAAATCCATTTGCATCATGTAGCTATTGTAATATGAAAGGACATTATACTTCATCATGTTATTTTAGAAAAGGACAAGTTATTGGCACGTATAAATGGGTTCCAAAAGGGACACATGTACCAAAGGTATTGCATACTAACCACAAAGGACCCAAGAAAGTGTGGGTACCTAAAACTTGATCACCTTACTCTAGATATGTCTCAAAGCATCACGAGCAAACAAGTGGTACATTGATAGTGGATGCTCGAGACATATGACTGGTGACAAAAATAAGTTCACCATGCTAGAAACTAGAGAAGGAGGAAAGGTAACTTTTGGAGGTAACCAATTTGGACGTATTGCTAGAATTAGTGAAGTGGGAAAATCCGATGGTGTTCAAATCAATGATATATATTGTCACATCCCCCCTTCAGCCAACCGGCCTACCGCACCACTGGGCTCCAACCCAAGTGGAGTGGGCAAGGATGCTGGACCCACCGCAGCGCGGTCCATTGGGCTCACCGCAGCTCGCCCAAGACTCACAAGAGTCCCTCGCTCCCCAAGCGAGATTTTTCGCCTCCGTGGGAATCGAAGCCGCTACCTGGGGGTAAGTAGCGCCTCAATGCATTCCCACTACCACTTGAGCTAGTAGCTCAAGTGGTAGTGGGAATGCATTGAGGCGCTACTTACCCCCAGGTAGCGGCTTCGATTCCCACGGAGGCGAAAAATCTCGCTTGGGGAGCGAGGGACTCTTGTGAGTCTTGGGCGAGCTGCGGTGAGCCCAATGGACCGCGCTGCGGTGGGTCCAGCATCCTTGCCCACTCCACTTGGGTTGGAGCCCAGTGGTGCGGTAGGCCGGTTGGCTGAAGGGGGGATGTGACATATATTACATTGAAGGATTATGCCACAACCTATTGAGTGTAAGTTAAAGCACTGACAGAGATAACTGGGTGATTTTTGATTCAAAAGAATGCTTGATAGTAAACAAGAAACATCTGCCGCTTAATAAAGAATCCATCAAGGCAAAGATCTGAGCTCAAAGGGACGGTAACTATTATACTATTGATTTAAATTCAAATTCTTCTGAAAATTATTTTCTTAGAAGATCAGAGGAAAGTTGGTTATGGCATAAGCGTCTGGCTCATGTTAATATGAACTAACTTGACAGACTGATTAGAAAAGATTTAGTTGTTGGTCTTTCTAAACTAAAATTCAAAGATAACATGATTTGTGAAGCTTGCCAAAAAGGTAAACAAACTAAATCTTCATTCAAAACAAAGTATGATATTTCTACTTCTAAACCTTTACAATTACTTCATATGGATTTGGTAGGTCTAGCAAGAGTAAAAAGTTTGGAGGAAATCTATATACTTTAGTAATTGTCGATGATTTTACAAGATTTACATGGACTATATTTATTGCTTCAAAAGATGAAACATTTGTTGAATTTATTATGTTTGCTAAGAAGGTCCAAAATGAGAAAGGTATTTCTATTGTTTCTATTAGGACAGACCATGAAGGAGAATTTGATAATCAACTCTTTGAAGACTACTGCAACAATGAGGGAATAGATCACAACTTCTCTGTATCTCGAACACCCCAGCAAAATGGAGTAGTAGAAAGGAAGGACAGAGTCCTCACAGAAATGGCAAGAGCAATACTTAATGAAAAAGAAATGTCACAAGTGTTCTGGGTAGATGCAATGAGTATCGCATGCTACATTTCAAATCAAGCATATATTTGCAAGTCACTTGGAAAGACACCATATGAACTCTACAAAGGAAGAAAGCCAAATCTTGCTCATCTACACATCTTCAGATGCAAGTTCTTCATTCACAACAACGGTAAAGAAAACTTGGACAAATTTGATTCAAAGTTTGATGAAGGTTTATTTCTAGGATATTCTAATAGAAGTAAAGCATATAGAGTTTTTAATTAAAGAACATGTACAATTGAAGAATCCATTCATGTTTTGTTCGATGAACTTGACTCTCAGACAAAGCATTTTGATGAAGAAGAAATGGATTTGATAAAGAAAAACAAAACTATTTCAAAACAGAATGATCTTGAAACAAATGATTTTCAAAATATAGAAGATGTCGATGATAATGATCAACCAAAAGCATGGAGACATATTAAAGATCATCCAATTGATCAAGTAATTGGAGATATTTACGAAAGTGTCAAAACCAGAAATAGAATTCTCAATGAGGTAACTTTTTCTGTTTTTATTTCTGAGATTAAACCTTCTAATATGGAAGAAACTTTATCTGACAATGATTGGGTGATTGCTATGCAAGAAGAATTAAATCAATTCTGAAGAAATCAAGTTTGGGATTTGGTTCCTCGACCTAAAGATCACTCGGTTATAGGAACTAAATGGGTTTTCAAAAACAAACCTGATGAATCAGTAATCATTGTGAGAAACAAAGCAAGATTGGTAGCCAAAGGCTATAATCAAGAAGAAGGTATTGATTATGAGGAAACATATGCTTTAGTGGCAAGATTGGAAGCAATACGAGTACTTTTAGCCTTTGCTTGCATTAAAGGTTTTATACTTTATCAAATGGATGTGAAAAGTGCTTTTCTAAATGGTTATATTATGAAGGAAGTATATATAGAACAACCTCCTGGTTTTGAAGATGAAACAAAGCCTGATCATGTTTTCAAAGTTAAGAAAGCTTTATATGGTTTGAAACAAGCACCTAGAGCTTGGTATGAAAGACTAAGCAAGTTTTTTCTTGATCAAAACTTTGTCAGAGGAAAAGTGGATACAACTCTTTTCATCAAACATAACAAAGATGATATTCTAATTGTTCAAATTTATGTTGATGATATTATTTTCAGTGCTACTAACGAATCTATGTGTCAAGAATTTTCCAAGATTATGCAGGGAGAGTTTGAGATGTCCATGATGGGAGAATTAAATTTCTTTATTGGACTTCAAATTAAGCAAAAGAAGAATGGGATATTTGTATCTCAAACAAAATATTTGAAGGAGTTGTTGAAGTATGGATTGGACAATGCTAATGGAGCTGATACTCCAATGAGTTCTACAACATTGTTGGATATTGATGTAAAAGGTCCTAATTACAACATCACTAAATATAGAGGAATGATTGGTTCATTACTCTATCTTACAGCAAGCAGGCAAGATATACAGTTCAGTGTTGGAATGTGCGCAATGTATCAATCTGCTCCTAAGGTATCACATGTAGAGACTGTGAAAAGAATCTTCAAATACCTAGGAGACACTGCAGAGCTTGGCCTATGGTATCCAAAAAGAGGAAACAAATATTTGATGGCCTATTCAGATTCGAATCATGGAGGATATAAAACTGACAGAAAAAGTACTAGTGGTCAATGTCAATTCCTTGGAGGTTTTCTGGTATCATAGTTCAACAAGAAGCAGAACACAATGTCATTATCTTCTACTGAAGCTGAATATATAGCTGCAGCAAGTTGTTGTTCTCAAGTACTATGGTTGAAACAACAACTTCAGGATTTGGTAATATACTTAAAGGAGATTCTGATTTATTGTGACAACATTAGCACCATTAGCTTGGCCAAGAATCCTGTGCAACATTCAAAGACCAAACACATAGATATCCGACATCATTTCATTCGAGATCACGTGCAAAAGAAGGATGTTAAAGTAGAATTCATACCAACACATCTTCAACTCACTGACATATTCACAAAGCCAATAGCTAAAGATCAATTCTTATATATTCGAAGAGAATTGGGAATGGTTAATCCCAATGAGTTGTAAGTTTTTCTTGTAATTATTATGTTTAATGAGTTTTTGATGATAACCATATTGACTTAGGCATCGAAATATGTAGAAATTGTTTTTGCAGGTTTGTCACTCGAGCACTAGAAGTGTCACTTGAGTGCCAAGTTCATTTTCACTTGAGTCAATCAATAATGCTCGAGTCCAGAACTTAGCATAAACTCTGCTTTAGGTTATGTAAAACAGGGATTAACAGAGTATATAAGAACTCTTGAAACTCACTCAAGCATACCAAGAGTGACAGGTCTCACTCGAGTGAGGGAAGAACTTCACTCGAGCATGGTATGAATTGACCTGAAGTGAAGCAAGAGAACTCGAGCAGAAGGAAGAAATTTATACAAAATTTATACCAATACAAAAAATTTATTCAAAGCATGGTTACTCAAATGATCTTGGAGGATTTGAGTACAAAGATGAAAAATATAACAAGATATATTTAAATCAGGTACGCTTTTACATGCTTTATCAGATTTGTTTGAATATCACTCAAGCACAATATGGTCTCACTCGAGCACTGTATGAACAACACTCGAGCACTAGGGTTGTCACTCGAGTGTTGGCACTTATATCAGTTATGCGATAGCTCAGACCGTCGCTCTTCCTCCTCTCACTCAAAGCGTCGGGTCACTCGAAGGGCGTATCTCTTCACATCCGACCGTTACCCATCGATTAAACATCTCAGATTGATTCAAATCACCATCACAACTCCTCAATCATCTTCATAAGGTGAGATTTATCCTTCAAGCTTCTCATTTCGTGCCCTAACCGAAGAAAATCTTTGAAAATATTTCTCCAAGTGCTTAGCAAATCTGTGATTCCCATTTTATTTCTAAATGGCTAGAACTAAGATTCCTGTTGTTTCATAAAGATCCCATTCACCTTCACCCACTCATTCAGCCGCTAGTGCTTCAGAGACTTCGGTGCCACATCCTTATCTCCTACACCTTCTCTGTCTTCTACTCCTACACCTCCTCCTAAACCCAAAACCAAAAAGAGAACTCCAACCAAAAAACCTCACCTTAAGCCTCAAATGGCTAAGAAGGATCAACCTCCGTAAAAGAAACCAAAGGGATTGGTTTTTAAAGAACCGATTATCACCCGGTCTCAATCCAAAGAAGTCAAAGGAAGAGGAAAGAAGAAGGACATAGAGTAACTACAACAATATTCTTCCTCCAATGACTCCTTCAATATGCAACTCCAAGAAGCAATGGAGAAGTCAAGGCTTGACGCATTGGTTGGCAAAATTGCCTCACAAGCCAGTGCCTCAAGTTCACACCATGTTGGCCAGTCCAGTATAGCTGCTTCAGGGGTTCCTTCTACTTCACAGGTTCCTGAGGAAGAACAAGTCACAACTCCTCCTGAAGACTTCAATGTTAAGGAACTGAAGGAACTGAAACAGAAGGTATATGATTCTGAGTTTGCACATATACAATTCTGTCCCATAGTTTATATTGACTTAGATTATCTGATGAAAAGTTGTGGTTTGGATTTCCATCCTTTTCTTGAATTTTATGATCCCTGGCTGAGTGTTCATATTCCTTATTCACCCTCTATTGTGAAAACTTTCTATTGCAACATGAAAACCCATAACATAAACTCTAGGACCGGAGAGTTGATAGAGGAAGCAGTATCTACCATTATTAGAGATCAATTTATTATGATATCTACTATTATCATTAATGACATTCTTGCCTATGTTGTACCACCTTCTGATCTACCCACTCTTTCAGCCAATGAAGCCTTCCGGCTTTTAAGAACAAATGACCAAATAGGCCCTCTTAACTTTAAGCCTATTGACATGCCTAATTCTATTTGTGCCCTTCACTATATATACTCTTGTTGCATTGTTAACAAATCCAAAAACTATACTCATTTGGCTCAGAGAGATTACTATTTGTTAGCTTCCTTCTTAGCTGATCAATGAAGAAATGTGGGGGAACTTATTTTTAGTGAGATGAGAAGATTTCGATTTTCTTCATCAAGATCCGCCACCATACCATATCTACAAATTATGTCTCTCATTCTCAAGAAAAACAAAGTGTGGTATTTGGAGGGAACTGAGAGGGTAACCATTTTGAGGTTTGGCAAGACTCAATTGACACATATGAGTATCAATCTTCCAGTGAGTCAAACTAGGGCTACATCTCATAGAGAAGACATTCCATTGAGAGGTGATGAGGCTCAATCTTCTGCTCAAGGTTCAATTTTACCTCCATATTTCCTGAATGCATTACTTTCAACCCATCTGGCTGAAGTGATCAATCAAGCTGTGACTGATCTGAATTGATGAATGAGTATGAGAAATTGGTGAACATGATAAAGTTACAAGTCTTAAAGTTGGTGGACAAGGCGAATACCAACTTTGACTTGATGTTCAAGACTCAAGAAGATATGTCGAGAAGAATCCTTGATATGGAAATGTTCTTACGCACTCATTTTCTGACTACTTCTTCTGAGGTGCCACCTGAGTCTAGTCCTGCCACGACTTCACCTCCTCAAACACAAACTCATGTTCTCTTCACAGATCTGGATTCTAATGTTGATGTCACTTATGATCGGTCGCCTTCACCACCACTTGCAGCCTCTGTTCCTCAGCCATCATCTCCACTTTTTGAGCCGGAGCCAGTTGACCCTTCCGCTGCCATGGTACTCTTTTCGCCACCATCCTATCTCACTTTTCCTCAGCCCCCTTCTGATGCAGACAAAATAGGGGAGAAGGATCTATGATGGTTTCTGAGCTATTATGGTATGATATGGGGAGTTGGAGTTTAGTTTTGGGTAGCTTTTATGTATTGGGGTAGGACTATTGTTATTTTCTGGTTTATTTTTGCTAACATGGTTGTATATGGGGTTTTAAGGGTAAATGTTAATTCAAGCTTACATTGTAATTTACAAGTCTACTAATGATCATTTCCAAGTTTGTTAAGTTTTCTATTTAGATTTAATGGTTTCTGTGATACTATGACTTATCTTGGTTTTTAAGTGTTCATTGGAAGTATTGCAGGAAATAATGAGATTATGTGCAAAAATCTAAACTTTGGTGAAATATGCATTTTAAAATGTTTTCAAAATCAAGTTGTTTTAAAACCCATCACAAAGGTTTTGTCATCATCAAAAAGGGGGAGAATGTTATATTCCAAGTTTTGATGATAACAAAATATCATTGTGTGTTGTGGTAAGAAATTCATACTTTGCAATAGTTAAAAAGATTACCAAATGTATTTCATAAAGTTTAGAAGTGTTTGCTATCAGTTTTATTGATGTACTCGAGCAATAGAGTAATACTCGAGCAACAAGCTCTTTTGCACTTGAGCACATGCAAGTGTTGGATAGAAAGTGTTTGACAGAGAGCAATTGCTGTCAGTTTTACTGATGCACTCGAGCAATAGATCTAACACTCGAGCATCAAGTTGTTTTGAACTCGAGTACACACAAGTGTTGGACAGAAAGTGTTTCACAGAGAGCAAAGTCAGAAACAAGATATCAACACTTCACTCGAGCACAGTCTCTGTACTCGAGTAATGGCCTTATATGCACCGAGTCCTAGCGAGTGAGGGACTATGAGTGTTTGACCAAGAGTCATGTAGAACAGAGAAGAATAAGCATGCCCGAGTAAGAGTACATGCACCTGAGTGATACCTCAGCACTCGCGAGTAAGAAATCTAACTCTCTCCATTCTGATACAAGTCTTGCTTGAGTGGAAGTATATTATGTTCACTTGAGTGGAAGTAAGTATGCTTGAGTGAGGACCCACATCACCTGCAAGTGCAAAAATCACACTCTTGATAAAATGGGATCCGTGTGTTGTCCAGAAACGTGGCTCATAGCATAAAATGAAGGAGCACTTGAGTGAGGAGACTTGTGCTCGAGTGAGACCTCTCAGCACTTGAGTGATGCTCTACCAGAAGCCAAAACGCACCAGTCTTACAACATTCAATCCGAATATGATTTAATGTTATTTATTCGTTCTATTCCTACTTATTATTATTATATAACATCATTTAACTTATATTACGAGTGTGATACAAGAGTTTGAACGTTTGAATTAGAAAAGCATAGAGGATGTCAAACAATGGTAGACAACATCATTACGACCATCCAAGCACGTACCTACCACGTTCAAAGATTTCAAACGTATGTATGCCGTTCCATAGTAAAATGCTCTGCTCCACAATGATTATTATTCAAACGGGCAAAAACAACTGGCTATAAATACAGAGCTCCAGAGACCATCAAAAAGAACGAAGTGCAAGAATTCACACAAGCAAATTCATGAGTCTCTATTATTCATATTTTCTCTATGTTCATATCGTTCTTCAGTGATTATCATATTTGCTTTGTAAGAGAGTCTGTATATACTTCAAATTCTATTTTTTGATCTCAAGGTACTGGGACCATGAGATTGGAGATTTCCTTACGAGAAAGCAGTTAGAGAATTCCTAGTAGGACTTTCTGCTCATAAGACTTACAAGATACAAGAAGTAGAGAATGTTACTGCTCGTAAGACTTACAGTGGTGTAAGTAGGGAAGAACGTTGCTGCTCATAAGACTTGTATACGTAAGCAAGAGAGAAAGGCCATAGGTTTGTTTTTCTACACGTAAGACTTGTCGTAAAGTGGAGATAAATTTCTAGACTCGTAGTCCTTTCAAGGACGGTTGTTGTTTTGCGGCGTTCTGAGAGCCCACTGAATCTTGGAAGAATAGTGAAAATCTCAACAGGTCTTGATCTCTGAGGATTGGACGTAGGCCTGGGTTTTGGGCCGAACTAGTATAATTCTCTGTGTGCTTATCTTCTCAACTCTACCCTATCTACAACTATTGCTATATCACCATATCAACCTAAAAATTTATCACATCACCCAATTCACCCCCCTCTTGGGTGAAGCTTTCCACTTTCAAACCATTCTTCTATTCATATTAAATATTATCACATTTTCAAACATACTAAAAAAGGAAATAATAATCCAATAATACATTAATTATCATTAAATTATTAATTATGTGAGTAAAATGAGTTATAGAGAAATTTACTTGTAACATTATTTATTTGAGAATTTACAATACAGACACACACACACACACACACACACACAATTCAGTCCATTTTTCTTTTATAAAAAAATAGTCATTCACAATCATACATAATTCACAAGTATATGGAAGAATATTCAGAGTTACCTATTACTCCCTAGCTTATAGGTAATCACACAAGAGCCACTTTAAAGCTGTCAATGAGAGTCTGTAAAGTCACAAACACAAACATTTATCAATCTATGACCCAAAACTACTCCTAAGTCTTAAAGCTACTTGTAAAAATCAATGTTGTTTATATTAGCTATACAAAATGAAGTCTTTCCTATTAAAATTTTACATTAGCTAAACATAGAAATTATTTTATATATACCACAAAAGATTTAAGTATAAGATTCATACTACATATAAATAGGAAGAAGATGAGGTGCATTCCAGTTAGTCTTACCACCACGATGACAGACCATCAGATAGAAGGAGTAGGAACCCAAGACTGTCTAATTGTAGTTGGAAAGTAGAAACATACCTGACGATGCACCAGACAAGCAATTAAGCTGACCACCTGCCAGCTTACCCTAACAGAACCTCCTACCAGATGGGAAGCTAGGTTTGACATGTGATGGCCCTTACCAAGTAATTGGGGTAGTCGGTCAAGGGGCGTACCAACTAAGTGACAGAAAGGGAGAACCTATCCCACGAAGTTGGAACGCTATACACCATAAAATGTACATTTGAAGCGTTGTGTTTTGAGTTTACACTCTGTGATACATACTAACCTCGTGGGTAAGAACATGATGAATCATACCATAAATATGGCCATAACATACTGTTATGTGTGTAGATGATCTATTAAATAATGTAAGTGTACACTATCGTAATCAAGTAATACAAAAGTGAGTAAAGTATTATTCCCACGAGGATTGATCACTAAGTACTAAATTAGGTAAGTTTAATTCTATTTAATCGATTAATTAGTTGGTGATTGAGATAACAAAATAAAATGATAAATATGAGTGCAAAGAATATGAAAGAAAATATGAGAAAAAGCCTTAGGGGTCATATTCAACTTAACAAATTTCGGATTGAATCACTTATCTATTCTAGCCCAATTTATTCCATATGATTGATATTCGAGTTTCCCTAATTTAATTACTAGCCTCTTCCAAGGTTAAGCAATTCTATAATTAATTGTTAATCTAATATATTCCTATATAAATTTAAGCAATTAATTATGCATTAAGAATTATGGAACTGAGTAAGACTACACAACTCATATGAATATATTCCTATTTCATATACAAGTCATGGTTTTAATTATAGGGTCTACATACATGCATCTCCTTCAGGTCTCAACATACATATTGAAATCATTCAAAAGGTGGCCAATCAATTGAAAGCATTAAGAACAATAATTAAAACTCAATTATGAAGGAGAAAATTAAAACTAGATTTAATAAGTTAAGATTCAATCCGTCATTAGTAAGCTACGCTATCACCCTAGAAAAATAGAAATTTAGCTCATGATGAAATTAAAATCAAAACCAAAATAAATTGAAAACTTCATAAATATTGCTTAAAACTTGAATGTAATCCTAAAAAATACTGCTTAAAATTTGAATATTAAATTCTAAAACATAAATATTTAACCAAAAGATGCATGAAAAAAGGAGAAATCCTAAGCCTTCCAATATGGAGGCATGCAAAATGTAATACAATCCTAATCCTTTCAAGATGGAGGCGTGTAAAAAGTAATACAATCCTAAGCCTTCCAAGGTGGAGGCATATAAAAAGTAATACAATGCATGAAATTAATTCTAAGATATGATACAATATCCTCCTCCTGTCAAAGAAGAACACCGCATACGCACACTATCAAAGAAAGAACATTTCCATCTGCATTTTTCGTTCTACCTCCGTCTTGCTCCTTCGTATTTATAGGAAAACGAGTGCTACAATGTTTTTCATTTTTTATTTAGCTACAATAACTTTGCTACTACACCATTGCATTTTTTTATTCATTGCTACAGTATTTGCACGGCTACTACAATATGCTACAGTATTTTATAGTATGCTACAATGCTTTTCCATTGCTGCAATTGTAACCCCCTTCACGATCAAGGCCGAGATTAGTTCATAAAAATGTAATTAAGTTTGAATTAGAGACCATGTAAGATTTGGGACTTAGACAAAATAAAATTTCCTAAAAATCAAGGTTTTCAAAAACTTTTACAACACCTGTTCCACAATGGTCTCATACTCACATTTCAAACATAAATGGCCTGCACGCGTTGATTCCATTAATACATATTATAGTATAATGCAAATTCTTGACACGCTCGGGTTCCATTAATCAATAAAGGGTTCTACAAGGCATAATTGCCCAAAAAGTTTCCCATAACAAAGGGATTACACAAATACTATCCAATATATACATGTAACTCCCAACAAAATATATCTAAATGATTTACAAAATGATAACCAATTTTCCAAAATAAAACTCCTAACCAGGAGCTCTATCCATTCTTCGTCGATCGCTTTCCTTTAGATCCTTCAGCCCTGTCTAAAAATTGTGTTTTTAGGAGAGTAAGATTCTAAGGAATCCCTGTAGTGTCAAATCACTCATAATATGCACAACAACAAAGCATGAAAGCAAATCATCACACACACATTGCAACTACAACGACAAGGGCAGGTATGACTCATGTCACCCTTACGTTTGATCATGCTAAAGTGCTCACGCTGTATTGCACAATCACATGATCAAATCACAAATATCACCATAGCTGGGATCCATATAAAATATTTCACATTCACAAACAGACACACTGGCCGGATACTCAAACAGGAATCCATGATTCCACAATACACCCCTGGCAATTATAATGGTAGAAACAACGGCAGGGGTAGGTGTGATAACTATCACCCCTTACGATTGCTCGCGCTGAACTGCTAACACTATAATACACTATGGGAGATAACACAATAGCCTCATGCCAAAGATTCAGACAACAAAAAATGATAAGTCATGCATACCAAGTATCATACACAACATGAGATAAAAGTCACTACCTTGGTCCTTCCATGCGTGCTCTGGCACCGGTCTCTCCCGAGTAGGGTAAATGTCGAACCTTATAATTCACAATTAGGGACGAAGAGTCAATTCTCTATTCCAATTCTTAATGACTTCTTAACACTTAATTTGGTTATCATTATTGCTCTTTTAAAACCCATGAGCAACTCTATCAATAGCTCTAAAGGGTCGGAAGACTATCCCCAAAGATCCCCTTTTTGAAAGCACAAGACTGATATTTTTCACTGAGACACTTTAGTGAAGATGGCCTCACTCGAGTGATATTGTACAGATACTCAAGTAATGGAAGTAACACTCAAGTGTTAGCCTCATTCTCACTCGAGTCCTAGGAAGTGCGGTGTAGAAAGTGCTCACTCGAGAGTAGAAAGGAATGACGGCAACCATAATTGCTTGTTGCACCCGAGCATGACCTCTATCACTCAAGTGGAAGCCTAATACTCACCCGAGTACCCCAAAGTGAGGTTTAGGAAGTGCTCACCCGAGAGCACAAGAAACTTTCAGAGAAGGACATCACTCGAGCAGGAATAGAAGCACTTGAGTGATGGCTTAGCACTCGTGAGTGTTAAGACACACTTTTAAGTTGGTTGCGAGTGACAACCCGAGATGTGAGTTCACTGTGTCTCATACACCCTTACTCAAGTGGGACGAGGCTCACCCGTGTGGGAACTCTCAACACCCGCAAGTGAGGCAACACTCTTGCCTTTACACACAGAAGTGCAATATGAAACTAGAAGCAGAAAGGGAAAAATATACTACCGCACTCGAGTGGAACCCATCACCACTTGAGTGATATTTTCCCCGCACTCAAGTGGATCCCTGACTACTCAGTGATACAGATCATAAACTTGAAATGCATAAAACTACCAGCACTTCCCAACATTTTCCCAAGTGATTCTAATGGTCCCAATCTCTCACCCAAGGCTACTATAATACCCCGAATTTTGAGACTTGAGGTTAGAGATTAAACCTGAGATAAGTGGACTATTAAGCCCTTGTTTAGCAAGATCCCAAATTTGATTAAGGGATTATGACTTCAAAAGTGGGTGTGATTATTTATAAATAAACCTTTTTGGAGAACATGATGTGGATTGTAGTCGTTTGTGTTATGAGCAATGCCAAAACCCTGTATTTAAGTTCAATTGTGAATTAACATCTAAATTGACTTCAAATATAGGGAGGGCACATATTATGGCTAGAAGAATGAGAAAATATGTTTGATGGTGATTCCAAGGGATTACCATAATCAGGAGCAAAACGGTAAAGTTACCAGCCAATTGATCGGTTGCTGAAGAGGAAACTCATTGGTAACTTGAAGATCAATAGTTATGATTAATTTGTGTAGAGATCAAAGGGTGGAATCCCATGTGCATGTGTGTATGTGAGCTCATGGGAGGTTGGTCAAGATGGTGACACTTGGCAAATTGTGGACCCTTAGATTTGGGTCAAGATTTCAACTCTTCCCTTTCTCCTCTCTCCCTCAAGTCGGATGTGTGTGTGTGTGGGATGCTGAAAATCTGCTTTTCTTCATCATCATCACCGTCTCTCATCTCTCTCTCTCTCTTATTTCTCCATTTTCAGTGAGCTCAAGGTGGAGAAAGAAAAAGAAAAGGTGAGATTTAGCTTGGTTAATGTCCTCTTTTGCTTAAATCATCTTCTATAAAGTTGTTCATAGTGATAAGAGCTTCATTTCTATGGTTTTAAACTTGGGAAAGAAGGTGTTTTGAGAGCTTGTAGAATTTGGAAAGATGAAGAATCAAGGAAGTTGCTTGGGAAAAAGGAAGATGTGAGTGTTTGCTCCCTTTTGATCTATTATTTATAATTTATGGTTGAGTTTTGTGATTTGTGGAATTTACCCTAATTTTGGTATAATTGTGAAATGGATGATTTGAATGTGATATTGAGGTAAAAATGGTGTCCTTGGTGTTTTGATACCATTGGGTTGATTTGAGTTATTGGAAGTAAAAATTGGTGTGATTTGGGTAATGTGTGGGAAGATTGCGACCAAAAGGGGAAATTGTTATTATGATGTGATTTTGGGTGTTTTGAGATTTCCAATGGGTTCCTTGTGTGAAATTATATGGGAACAGCTTTAAGTTAGAATTTTAGGACCATTGGAAACGTATTGGTTAAGTTTGGGATAATTCTCGTATCTGTTACGTTCTGGGTTTTGATAGAGCCTCACTCGAGTGAACATGAGTCTAACTCGAGTGCAGCGTCATATTTTCCCTTTCCCCTTCGGTTTTGGTTGCACTTGTTCATGGAAGAAGCAAGAGTGCACTTCCTCACCTGCGAGTGATATGGGTTATCACTCGAGTAAAGATGGTCTCACTCGAGTGATCATGTGCTTCTGCACTAAAAGCCACTTCTCAGGTTGTCACTCGCAGTTGGTTTGTCAAGAGTGTGAGCTAGCATTCACAAGTGTTATGACATCACTCGAGTGCTAGAGCTAGTGCTCGAGTGCACTTCTGGCTTTGGGTTTTTGTGGCTCTTGGGTGGTTACTTCTTGAGCCTCACTTGTTGGGACTAGAGTGAGCTTGGGATATCACTCGAGTGTCGAGGGCAGTGCTCGAGTGGAACAAGCACTTCTGATCTTGGTCTATCTTTTGGGGCAAGTACTCGCACGAGTGAGCCTTCCTCACTCGGGCATGAGTCGTCCATCACTCGAGTGCATCATCCATCACTCGAGTAATGAAGCTAAAAATGGGTTTGAGAGGTTTCAAAAGAAAACTTTGGTCAAGTTTCTCCCACCCTTTAGGCATGTGTTTAGGCTTTGAGTAGCCATCTAAAGGTCTTGAGTGGTAACCAACTTAAGTGTTTGAAAGTTAAGGAAATTGGAAAAGGGATTAACCCTATGTCCTTATTTTGGTTATAGGTTTTGATAATCGCCCTGATCATGAGCAGCCAGAGCTTTACATTCTAGAACAAGTGTAGGGAATATATCTCTCCTACATGTATTTGATATTTTTGTTAGTGTGTTGATGCATGTCTTAGCTTTGCATGATTATGTGTAATTTGAAGCTATGTTTCAATTTATGCTATGGCCATTAGTATGTTGTTAGAAGCATTGAGCTTATAAATTTGTCATTGTATGAACATGAGTTATGTGATGCAAGCATGTCATGCATTAAATATTTATCGTACATGCATTTGATACTGTTTTCCTATTGAGATTCTCTTGAATCTCACCCTTCCCTACTAACCTTTTAGACAGGGTAGTGGATCAAGGATGGAGCAAGCAACCAAGGGCGACAAGGACTCCTTCAGGTTGTCATTTTGGTACTTGGTTATCATTGTAGTTGGGATATTTGTTCTTTGATTTGGTTGTGTATATGAGGATGAGGATTTGATTATGTGTATGAGATAGATCTGTGTAATCCCTGTATGAGAGCTTGTATGGGCGATTGTGCCCTATAAGGCTTTGATTAATATATGGAACTCAGAATTGGTTGGGAATTACTTTGCGTACTCTGATATTTAAATGTGATTTATCTTCATGTAGTAATTGTATTCAGAAATGTGAATGTGAGACCAGGTTTTAAATGATTTTGAAATGTATTTATGAAAACCCCGTCTAGTAGATGGGTTTGTAAAATGTTATTTGATTATTATTAGTCTCTATTTCACTTTAATTGTGTAATCCGGATATAATTACGGCGGGGGTTACTCCCACACAAAAATACCCAATGAATTCAATGGAACCATCAAAAACACCAAAATCCTATTCCATTATCATGCTTTGGTTTTGGGTAACATAAACATCCAAATTCCAAAATCATCCAAACAAGACATCTCAATCCCAAATCCATTCTATATATCCCAAAATCACTACAAGATACCATTTTTATGCCAATGACATACCAAAAACACCATGATCCTCAATTTCAAAAATCAGGCCAAAAATCCCAGAAATTCCAAACCAAACCATTTGGCACAAAACATAGATAGAAGGATTGGTTTTACTTACCTTATCAACTTTCTCAAAGACACTTCTTGATTTTCCAACCTCCATAATTCCTTGTGGCCATAAATCAACACCAAATGGCAATCTAGAACCATCAAAATGAAGCTCTTAACTCAAGGATCAACTTTAGAGAAGAGAGTTTGAGCAAAAGAGGTCATCTCCTTACCTTTTTCTCAAGCTTTTTCTTTTCTCTTTCTTCGGCAACAATAGCTCAGAAATGGAGAGAAGAGAGAGATGAAGAGAGGTTGAAGAAGATGAAGGAATGATGGTGCTTCACTTCCCCATACCATTTCAGCGAAAACCAAGGGAAGGAGAGAGAAAAATATGATTCTTTTTTCCCCTTTGACTTTTTCTTCAACCACTAACATCATATAAGTTTGCCAAAGTGTCTCCATCTCATTGGCTCTCATAAAATAAGTAACAAATTAGTTACTCTAACCACTCCATTAGTCATTTAGTCACACATATCATTTTCTCTTAGTTAGCAATTAATTTCCTCATTAATCACGGACTAATTACCCGAAAATTTCCTGATTTTGGCACATTAATTAAAATTGCCACAAAACACATAATAATTCCAATTTAAATTCACCAATATCCATAATAATCCTCATTAGCCCTTAATCAAAATTTGGGGCATTACAGCAATGCTGACGTTGCTACAATAACTTCCCATTTTATCTTTTTTTTTATTAACATAGTGTTGTACATGGCTACCAAAAGAAAAATAAGAAAATATTTATCAATTACACCCAAATTTATTATATTAATTTCAAATATCGTCCATAAAATTATCATATAAGGGAAAATAAATATGAAAATATTTTACTTATCAAATTCCCCCACACTTAGTTTTTGGACGTCCTCAGACAAGGAGTGACTAATAAATGCTTCCAATAAAATCAAAAGTGTTAAGTCATAAGCAAAAACATAATTGAAAAATAAAGAAATCATAGTATTCATGAATCAACAAAAATATAAACTGGTGACTTTATTTGAAACTGCATAAACTGAGTTCATACTTGTAACTCATTCTCTCAATCTTTCAAGCGTTTAAGGGTAAGTGTTTTGCTCAAATTCAACTGAAAAAATGGCACCACCTTAGGCTTGCTAAAAATCTTAATCTTCATTACCTAGTTCACATGCATAATTCAAATCAAAATGTCTTATTAAAGGTTGTAATAGGGTTAAGGTAAGAGGAATGTAAAACATGATATGAAAGGCTACATTTAAGAAATTTAATAGAACAATTGAAAAATGGGCTAACTTATGAATAAATTTATCTTATCACAACGACCCACAATTAAAATACTTAATATATATATATATATATATATTATTTTTTTATCATCTTTTTTTTCTTTTTTTTTATAAATTTGTAACTCTAAAGTTGATGATATACACCCCCTATACTTGTTAAAAGCCCATTTCACTAGAATTTCAAATGCTCTGCTAATCTTCAAAATTATGTTCAAGTACTTGATATATCATTAAAACATATGTTAATGGGTTGAAAACAAAGAAACAGTCAATTAGGCTTAAAGGGGCTTAGCAACGATATAATTGCGAGGCTGGCTATTTGGCTCTGACTAAAGAAAATGAATGCCTTTATCATTTTTGAATGTGCATGTGAGATGTAATTTCAACCAGATTTAAAGCAAGTTTTAGAGTGACAACTTAATAGGTGAATATCACACACAAGAAAAATAATAATTATAGGCTCAAAAGCTCAGGTTAGGGGCTTTCAATATCAATTCATTCAATCTCAAAATTCATCACCAACTGCAACAATCAGTTGTTCATTTATGCTATGAAATCTCTAAATCCAATTGATCCATACTTAAAACTTATATACTTCTTAAAATCATTACAAAGCACCTAAACATGATTTTTTTTACTTTTATTATCTCAGTTTTTTTTAGAAAAGAACAAAAAAATGCAACTAATAAAATGGTCTCAAGAGTTAAAAATAACTCCTTACTTTGCGATTTTTTTCACACCCCATGCATCAAATGGTTTTTATTAACTAACTAATTTTTTTTACAATTCCTCCCTCAACCTAAATCAGATATTGTCCTCAATGTCTTCTATAGCTTAGAGAAAGATTTTTTTTAAACACACACACACAATAAACCAAAATGCTAAAAGTAAAACCAAAAGATTAAGGAGAGTTACAACTGAACAGTAGTATCTGAATTCTACTTCTGACTGCTATTTTAAGATTGCCCACCTACTTGCTTGACTGATGAATCTGGGTGAGGTTCATAGGTTTACAGTTGATCGAGCAGCTGATTAGCAATTGGTGCAAAAATTATATAATGACGAGTCGCTTGGGGTATGAATCTTGTTTCCATAGCATGATCAAAAAAAGACAATAGATCATCATAAAAACCATTAACATTTAACAATCCTAATGGCTTTTTGTGAAAGTTTAACTTTGCCCAATATGCAACACTAGAAATGCCATCCAACGTCTCCAAACCACCAAATAGAGAAATGAAAGCTTGAGCATGGTAGAACATTCATCCCATTCGTTTAGACTAGATCGAAACCTGTAATTCTCATCCTAAGGAAAATGTGTGAACTTCCAACTCCTTCACCCTTACACTCAAACCTTTGCTTTCGTTCATAGATATAGAAATTGCCACACTTTTCCTTATGCCCTGGATGCCTCCCCTGTATATAAAATCAATCTTTCTGGTAGCTAATGTAATTCCAAGTTCTTTTGTTGCAGTTACAAACTCTCCATTCTTACCCGAATCAGTTTCACCAAAAATGCAGATAGATTTAAATCTACATTTTTGTGTAATACCCCCTTTCTCTTTTTTTCTCTCGGACCATTTGTGTTCACAAATAGAAGAATGAATATTTACAAATGAAAAGTGCATATTTAAAGTGGAAGAGTGCATATATATAATACTAAAATAGTGACAACAAGATCATGCAAGCCATGCATTTTTCAAAGAAATTTGAAAAATTTTTTGACACAGATGACCGATGGGTCATTGCGTAGAGAAATTAAACAAAAAGAGGAAAGAAAGTCAAAAGTTACTAAAAAAGATAAAATAAATTAGACAAAAGTTGCTGAAAAAATAAGACAGATTAGATAAAAGCATGATTATGTACAGTAGTTGTGATTTTGGCTCACATCTTCCTTTGGTTTTACGTCCAGTAATGATTTAAACGATTTCTATGAATTGAGGATTTGTTTCCCATCCAGTTTTCTTATAAATTGGCAAATGGGGTCCTTTAACATCAGATTCCCAAGACAATAGCACTCTTTTTCTCTGTTGATTATGTCTACTAAATCAAGAAGAATATGATGAACATTACCACTCGGATGCGTCTCAAGAGTTTGAATGATATCATCCAGTGACTCCTTACTCAATCCATCCTTTATAAATTTAATTTTATCTTCTCGATTTATAGAAACCATACCTTTGCTCCTACCGCGCTGATCACATGTCCACCTTACACATTTATTGCAGACATTCATTCTTTTAGCTCTTCTCTTTTTGGAGTAAGAACTTCTTCCCATTCCTGGCATAGGTTTAACAAATGATTTATGAATTTTACTTGCTAAATGTACCTTAGCTTTAATGATCTAGTGTACATCCACAGGAAGGCCAAAACACTTAAATATCTTCATCCTTTCAAGTCAACTGTTATAGATCTTCCTGAGCACATCTTTGGGAAGAGTGGGGAACCTGTTCTTAAGCTTTGCAAGAGATTCCTCCATAGTAACTTAAAATGAAATTGGTGAAAACCAAAATGCTGATTCTTCCTGGTATCACATCATCCTCCTTCGGTTTTTGTACTTCGTTCTTCTGTTCTTCTCTGCTTTCTTTCTTTTCTCCATCATCCTTCTTTTTAATTACAGGATCTTTCAATTTTTTCTTACTTCTTAGTGCAACAGACTTTACATGTTCTCTTGGGTTTCTTTCAGTGTTACTGGGTAGAGTTCCTGGTTGCCTAGAGTTCACCATATTTGCAATTTAGCCCATTTGAATCTCCAAGTTCTTTATTGAGGCTTCATGGCTTTTGAGTGTTGCCTCAGTCTTAGTCATGAATTGAGATATATTTATGGCTAGTTGAGCTAGTGCAACTTCCAAATTCACTTTCTGTTGTGATGGATTTGCTGGTTGAAGAGCTTGTTGCATGTAATTTCCTTGCGGCTTGAATACATTTTGATTATTCTTCCAACTAACGTTTAGATGATTTCGCCAACCTGGATTGTAAGTGTTTGAGAATAGATCATTTCTTTGATTTTTGACATAATGAGCTTGCTCCGGCATGAATGAGTGTCCTTCTTGACATTACGTGCTCACATAAGGTCCTCCATATCTATCATAGGCTTTAGTAGGAGTACTAATTGCTTGGTTTGCCAAAGAGCCCACTTACTTGGATATAGATGCAACTTGAGAAGACAAAGTTGTAAGAACATCCAGCTCGTGCACTCTAAGTGCTTTCTTTGAAATATTATGCCCAGAAGGCCATTGGTATGCATTGGCGGCCATCTCCTCAAGTAGATTGTAAGCATTATCTCTATTTTTTCCCATTAAAGATCTTCTAGCTACAGTATCTACAAGAATTTTGGAGATGTGTGTCATCCCACTATAGAAAGTTTGCAGTTGCCACCAATTTGGTAACCCATGATGAGGATATCTCCTCAGCAACTCCTTGGATCTTTCCCATGCTTCATAGAGACTTTCTTGTTTATACTGGGTGAATGAGGCAATTTCATTACTCAATTTAGCAGTTTTTGCTTAAGGAAAGTATTTTTCCAAAAATTTTTGTGCCATGATCTCCCATGTAGTTATGCTTCCCATTTGTGGCGATTGTAACAAGCTCTTAGCCTTATTCCTGAATGAGAAAGGGAAAAGTCTAAGTCTAATGGCATAATCAGTAACACATGCTTGAATGTGTCACAGATTTCTAGGAAGTTGGCTATATATGCGTTAGGTTCTTCTGTTGGTAAACCATCAAACTGATTTGCTTGCATCATCTGGATAATTACAGGCTTGATTTCAAAGCTATTAGCTGTTACTAGCGGTCTTCTGATTCCGGAATTTGTCCCCATGACTGTTGGTGTTGCATAGTCATGGAGTGTTTTGGCATCTGGAACTTCTTCTGCCAAATTTGCCATTGGATCGCTTAGGATTGAAGTAGACTGCTTTCGAACTCTTCTATTTCTTTGACAAGTTTTCTCAATCTCAGAATCAAAAGGTTGTAATTCAGTCTCCTTCGATCCGATCATACACTAAGCAAAAGTCTGAAAAGAAACACAAAACACCAAAAAGAAAAACAAATGTAATATGGAGACCAAATTAGTATTAAAATTACTTGGTATTGATATTAATGAAAATAATCTTTGGCAACGGTACTAAAAACTTGTTACGTGTGTAGATGATATATTAAATAGTGCAAGTGTACACTGTCGTAATCAAGTAATACAAAACTGAGTGGAGTATCCTTCCCGCGAGGATTGATCACTAAGTACCAAATTGAGTAATTTTAATTTTATTTAATTAATTAGTTGGTGATTAAGAGGAGTGTAAATAATATGAAAGCAAATATGAGAAAAAGTCCTAAGGTTCAAATTTCACTTAACAAATTTCGGATTCAATCACTTATGTATTCTAGCCCAATTTATTCCATATGATTGATAGTCGAGTTTCCTTCATTTAATTACTAGCCTCTTCCAAGGTCAAGCAATTCTATAATTAATTTCTAATCCAATATATTCCTATATGAATTTAAGCAATTAATTATGCATTAAGAATTATGGAACTCAGTAAGACTATACAACTCATATGATATACTCCTATTTCATATATAAGTCATGGTTTTAATTATAGGGTCTACACACATGCATCTCCTTCCGGTCTCAACATACATATTGAAATTATTCAAAAGGTGGCCAATCAATTGAAAGCATTAAGAACAATAATTAAAACTCAATCATGAAGGAGAAAATAAAACTAGATTTAATAAGTTAAGATTTAATCCGTCATTAGTAAACTATGTCATCACCCTAGGAAAATAGAAATTTAGCTCATGATTAAATTAAAAACAAAACCAAAATAAATTGAAAACTTTATAAATATTGCATAAAATTTGAATGAAAACCTCAAAAATACTGCTTAAAACTAGAATCTTAAATTCTAAAACATAAATATATAACCAAAAGATGCATGAAAAATGGAGAAATCCTAAGCCTTCCAAGATGGAGGCATGCAAAAAGTAACATAATCCTAAGCCTTCCAAGATGGAGGCATGCAAAAAGTAATACAATCCTAAGTCTTCCAAGATGGAGGCATACAAAAAGTAATACAATGCATGAATTTAATTCTAAGATATAATACAATATCCTCCTTCTGTCAGAGAAAAGCATCACACACACACACTATCAAAGAAAGAACATTTCCATATGCATTTTTTCGTTCTGCCTCTGTCTTGCTCCTTTGTATTTATAGGAAAACAAGTGCTACAATATTTTTCATTTTTTATTCAGCTACAATAACTCCACTGCTACAACACCGCATTTTTTATTCTTTACTACAGTATTTCCATTGCTGCCGTGCTTTTCTGTTGCTACAATGCTAACGTTGCCACAGTAACTTCAATTTTTTTCTTTTTTTTCTTAACATGGTGTTGTATATGGCTACCAAAAGAAAAATAAGAAAAAATTTATCAATTACACCCAAATTTATTATATTAATCTCAAATATCATCCACAAAATCATCATATAAAAGAAAATAACTATACAAATATTTTAGTCATCACATACAACTGATGCTTCAAACTATATGGTCTAACCATATTCGATACTCTTATAATGAAAGTCCCACCATCCATTTACTTCATCCTGTTTTAGGTCTTCTCTACGTCGGGTTTTACGATACGAGACCACACTATATGATGTTAGATAGCCCATCAACTATTGGTTAGTTAGGGTTTTCCCATAACATACTTGCCATAACATTGCTAGCAATACCACATATCAAGTAAAGCAAGTCTTAGTATAACATTTGGCTCAATTCATTTGACTTTTTATCTCAATTCACTTGACTTATTATCTCAATTCATTTGACTTATTATTCCAATTTATTTGATTTATTATCTCAATCCATCTGACTTGTTATCTCAATCTGGTTCACTGTCTCATTTGTTGTTCTTTAACTAACAACTCCCTCTCGAACATACTATGAACTAGCCAAATCACAAACCAATGCTTGGTACATCTCTCTAACCTACCAAGTAAAACAACATACATAAACTGTGACATAGGAGTTGCAAAAGCACGAGCCAATGCTTGGTATGCCATGCTGACCTACCCAGCATAGCAGCACCCTCAAGTTGTGACATACGAATCGTGGATACTTCTAAACGTTGATGACCCAACTTTAAGGGTGTCCTGTGGCTGAACACAAATTGGGCCACAAAGATGTGACTTATGTACCTAGTGACCAAAATCCACATGCTTGGTCAAACATTATATTGATGTTATAATACTTACTAGCATGCACAAACATTCTAACATAGCACATATAAACATTATGGAAAATAAAGCTCTTATCGATACTTCTAAACATTGAGAACCCAACTTTAGGAGTGTCCCATGGCAGAACACAAACCAAGCCATGAAGGTGCAACTTACACTCCGACCAACCAAAATTCTCATGCTTGGTCGGATATTACGACAATGCGTACTAGCATACGTGGACTCACTAACCAATAAGGTTATATCATGGAAACCTGTCCAATATGAAAACACCTTGAATTGCTATCAATTTACCACATATGTGGACTGACGCACTAAAGACACCAGCCATACGAGCCATAAAGTACTACATTGCATGGTACAAATTGCAAAACACCTTAGTTACAGAAGATCTATTGTCCATACATAATCGATGTACAAATTGATTAAAATTCCTGTGCTTGGTCAAATATTATGATAACACCACAGTATGTGCTAAAAAACAAATTTCTGTATTGGCATGTTAACGCTGAATGGAATGTATCAACTGCACATAACACGATACTTGGAACATTTGGGTAAAGCAAGACGTCAATGAGTTAGTAGGTCCTTAAGCCTCCAATCTTACTGCATCATTCTAGATAAGAGATGACAGATCGTAGGACGAATTTGTGGTGCCTTGGTATCCAGCGGGGCCGTACTTAGGAAGTGGAGGTCTATACCCTCATGTTCGAACAGACTACTATAACCCTTTCGCTTGCTGCTTGTCGCTACCTTGTCTTTGCCCTTATTTTGCTCTGCGGTGGCCACCAAGACTGAGATCACATGGTCGGATGGAATGCTTGACTAGCCATCTACCTGGGCATAATCTAGCTTACACCATTACAAATATATAGGTATCAAGATCAACATGAAATCAAACCCTAACCATAGCTTTATGAGAAATTAGTTGAAGGCAATAAAGCCAAGAAAAGAGCCTAAATGACGACTATAGGATCGTTGAATGCACTCGACTACCAGGATCATGAATTACATTCCAAGCCAATTGCTCGTCAAGGCTTGGAGAGTGGGGTGCTTATTGTAGGGTGTAACGCCCCAAATTTGGATTAAGGGCTAATGATGATTATCAAGAATGTATTGTGAATTAAAGTTGATTGAGACATGAATTGTTCTTGGAAATGCCCAACACCCTGTATTTTAGCATAATTATGTGATGAAATAATTATTTGGGCTAAAATAGGGGTAAATGGCGTATGAAGAAGAGGAAAAGAATTAAATATGTGTTATGTGGCAATTTAAATAAAGGTGCCAAAATTAGTGGGAAAAATTGAAGAAATGGAAAATTGATGAGTAATTAGTTAGTGATTAATGGAGAAATTAATTACTAACTAAGGAAAAATGAGATATGTAACTAAATGGCTAATTGTGTGGTTAGAGTAACTAATGAGTTACTTACTTTATGAGAACTAATGATATTGGGACGCTTGACAAGTGGGTATGGTGAGAGAATGGTTGAGAAAGTTAAACCCACATTTTTTTATTGCTTTCTCTCTCTCCCTTTCTCTCTCTCTCTTTATGCGCATATAAAGGCTTGGTAGGAAGAATTCTCTGCCATCCCTCATCATCATTTCCCTTCTTCATCATTACTCTTCATCTCTCTCATTCTCTCTTCCATTTGTGCTGCCATGAGAGGCTAAAGAAAAGGTGAAAAGCTTGTAAAAAAAAAGTAAGATATTGACCTCTAATGGAAAAACCCTCTTCTTTAAAGTTGATCCTTGAGTTGAGGGCTTCATTTTCATGGTTTTAGATTTTCCATTGATGGTGTTTTGTGACCACAAGGAAACCTAGAAGTTGGAGAACCAAGGAACTCATTTGGGGAAAGTTGAAGAGGTGAGTAAGACAAACCTTTTCATATAGGTTTTGTAGCCATTGGTTGAGTTTGAATTTTCTGGAAATTGTGCTCTAATTTTTGTGATTTAGGGTCATGGAGGAGTATGATATGTTATTGTTATGGAAATGGTGCCTTGGTTAGTGTTTTGAATGGATAGAATTGCATTGAAGCTTAAATGTGAAGTTTGGCCACTTTGTGTTAGTTTTTGTGCATTGGGCAAAACAGAGCATGTCAATGGGTTGTGATTTTGGTCATATTGAGGTTGCCATTGTGTTCCTTATGGAAAATTGTATGGGAATAGGTTTGGTTAATAATTTTGGAGGCATTGGACACTTTGGTAGAAAAGATGAAAAATCTGTCTTGTGTGAACTCTGTGTGAGCAGTTAGTTTGCACAAATGTTTTGAATGACCAAATGGTGTTAGAAAATTCTAAAAATTTCCAGTCTTAAATTTCACCTCCCAAGATTCAAAATAGACATATAAATTGTGTCATTTCGTTTTTTAACTGAGAGTTATGCTTTGCCAAAATTTGGGACAAAAATTGGACTCTGTTTTGGAGTAGTGTTGAGTTTTGGGTGATTCTGGAATTGTGTGGTGATTTCTAGTTATGGTCCATATTTTTTCAGTAAAGAGGACTTAAATACCTTTCATTTGGCTTTGGAATCACCTCGTTTTGATGTTTCTAGAATTAGTTATGAATTTTGGAAGTTCAGCCAAGAATCAGGGAATTTCTTGGCCGCGGCCCAAACCTTTCTGTCCTGATTCTGGCCGCGGCCCATGGGTGGCTGGCCGCGGCCAATGACCTTCTGATCATATTTTGGCCATGGTCTAAGAGAAGGCTGGCCGTAACTAACCCCTATGTTCCAGCACTTTGAGTTTTCGAAAGGAGATCTCTAACCTATTGTTTCCCAACCTTTTAGGGGTTTTATTAGAGGTATTTGTAGCTTCTTAAGGGTCATTATTGATAACCAAAACTAAGTGTTGAAGAGTCAATTAAGTATTGGAATAGAGAATAATGCTTCATCCTTAATTATGACTTTAGGATTTGATATTTTCCTGGAGCATAAAAGGCCTGTGCCTGCTCAAGAACGGAAAGACCAATGTAGTGACACTTTATCCTATATCATGTATATTGCATTGCTTGTTTGCATTAGTCATTGAATATAGTGAGGGGATATGGTGAAAGTCTGACCTTGAATACAAATATAGTGAGGGGAACGTGGCGTAAGCCGGTCTCGAATACAGATACAGTTGATAGGACGTGGTGAAAGCTCGGCCTTGAATACAGATACAGTGAGGGGATGTGGTGAAAGCTGACCTTGTATACAGTGAAGGGGAAGTGGCAGTATGCCCAACCTCGAATATTGATTGCTGCATTGTGATATATGTTTACTTGCTTTGTTTATATGCATTATATACGTAAACTGTTGCTACTGGAATTCTCTAGAATCTCATTCTTGCCAAATAACATTTTTAGACAGGGCAAGTGGATCGAAGAACAAGCAAGTGAACAAGAACGATTAGGACTGCCGACGGTAGTCTTAGTTAGATATTTTGGTTTTACACTAAACTGGTTATCATTTTGGATAAATGTACATATTGAATAGACCTTAGAAGTATAGTTTTGTGTAATCCTCGATATGGATACTGAGATGGGCAGTGATGCCCTGAACAATATTTTGGATTAATGTTATTATCCTGGGTGAACGTTGGGAATTTGCTGATACTCTGATATTGTATATGTAACAGACCGAATAGGCCGATTGTTTTTATGACCGAAATGTATGGAGATCTATTTGTACAAGTGTTGTAAAAAGTTTGAAATTGTTCTGGATCTCTCATTCGATTATGAAATTCATTTAAATGCTAATTGTGGCCTTGATCGTGACGGGGGTTACATAGGGCCCAAAATTCGTCACTTGCAGCCCAAAGACAAGGCAACTAAAGTAGACCTAAGAGCCTGCACCTGGTCCAAGACTAAATCACCTTCATTTTGGTACGCCCAGTCAAATCCCAGTGTTTAGTCCATAGCCACAGATTCCAAACTTTAGGATCTTCACCTCCCTCATAGCTCTCCTAGATCCACAAAAGAAGGAACAAACTCACCTGACTCCAAGCTATAAATAGGTGCCGCCATATGCTTAGAATACAAAAGCTACTCCACTCACACTCACTTTTTTACATTGTACTTGACATATTCGAAGCTCTCTCATTTTTGCTTCTCTAATTTACTATTTTGTACCCAATAAAGATCAATAATACAACCCCTCTTTGTTTTCTTTTCTTTGTTTTCATAACAATTTCCTGCTTTGTTTGTTAATCTCTTCATTGTTGGTACCCTATTTCAAAAAATTTCCTTCTTGCAAATTATTGCACAAACACCTACATAACAAACACTACTCTATCTCCAAATCTCATTGTAAATGAATGAAATAGATTAAAATCTTACCAAACGTGGAAACATCCCGTAAAATTTAATCTTGTTGGATGATTATTTAGTACTAAGCAAGGGTAATTTTTATGGTTTTGGAAGGTGTTTAAGAAGAAAAAGAGGAGGAAGATTGAGAAGGGCAATCTTTTTGCATATGACACTACTACAAAAAAGCGGTATAATAGCGCTTATTTTAAAACATATTTTGGCGTTTAAGAAACGCCAAAGCTTTTGACGCCATTAAAAATACCTATGGTGTTTTTCAATCTATAAAAATGCCATACATTACTTTATCAAATTAAATAAATTAATTAATTACTTATGGCGTTTTATTTAACAAGTGCCAAAGGAGGAGGTACCCTCCTTTGGCGTTTATAAAATAAACGCCAAAGGAGGTGTTCACCTCCTTTGGCGTTTATATTATAAACGCCAAAGGAGGGTGCCTCCTTTGGCAAGTGCCTCCTTTGGCACTTATTTAATAAGTGCCAAAGGAGGACATTTAATTTTTTTTAAGTAATTTTTTTAAATATTTCTTTTTCTATACGGTTTAATGTAAAAATAAATACCTGATAATCATATATAATGTTTTAGTAAGTAAATGACTATACATTTCATCTAGTAGGTAAATTACAATATAAAACGATGATGATCATTTTTTTAATTATTTTATTTTCTTGATAAAACAAACAAATCACAATACAATGGCAAAAAATACAAAACATTAACTACAATGATTTGTATTACAACAAAATTACTACAATATTATTAATTTGTAAGTTTAAAAATTAAAAAACTAACAATATATAGGAAGTTTAAGCTGACAAAGTTGAAACTTCAAATCAATACTTAAAAAATAAAAAATATGAGCAAACATATAAGAGTCATTGTAAATTTTAACCAAAAAGAAAACATGGATCAAATGTTTAAAAAACAATGCTTACAAGTTAGGGATCTCCTATTTCTACTTGCTGCCATCAAAGAGAGGAAGGAGTGGGGATAACGAATAAGAAAAGCTAGTAGACTAATAAAGTGAGAGAGTAATGGATCGAAGTTATGGGAAGTAACAAGCGGGAGAGCGATAATGGCGGGATGCCAATGGCGGGGTTTTTAAATTTTGTAAACAGGGGAAGCTTTGGCGTTTCATAAAAGAATGTCATTGGTTCCCATTTTCAAAATAAAATTTAAAAAAAAATGGAAGCTTTGGCGCTTCTATTGTGTTTTTTATTTTTTATTTTTTCAATATGAAGTTTTGGCACTGTGTTTATGTAATTGGTTAGTTTAACTATATTTTATGTGTTGATTCTTTTTCTAACAATGGTCAAGTATATACTACTTTTACGCTTCATTATAAAAAATTTGATGAACTTCATGGAGCTCACTCAGTTTTACGCTTCATTATAAGTGTAAATTAATACTAGTAACAACAATATATTCAAGCAGATAATTTGGATCTATAAAAAAAGAGAGCAAAAAGTATGACAAACATATCATATAACTTTACATTGATTGTAACTATTAAATCTTTAACAATGGTAAATGTATAATAATATAATGACCCAAGTGAAAAAAAAAACACTTAATTTAAATTTACTTTATAGCTAGACACACATATAATCGAAGAAGCTGACTGAACCTTTTTTTTTAAAAAAAAGTACATATAAGGAAGCGCCAAAGCATCCTATAAGAAGCTTTGAGGAAGCTTTGGCGTTTCCTTAGGAAGCGCCAAAGCTTCCTATTATACTATTTCCTTTTTTATTTTAGTTTTTTTTGTATGTGGCCTTTTAAAAAAAATTAAAAATACATAAGAAGTTTTGGCGCTTCCTTAGGAAACGCCAAAGCTTTTTATTATAATATAGTTTTTTTAGTTTTTTCTTTTGGAATGTGGCCTTTTTACAAAAAAAAATTGATGAACTTCATGCAGCTCACTCAGTTTTACGCTTCATTATAAGTACAAGTTAATACTAGTGACAATAATATATTTAAGCATATAATATTAGATCTATAAAAAGAAAGAACAAAAAGTATGTCAAAGATATCATATAGTGTTACATTGACTGTAACTATTAAACCTTTACCAATAATAAATGTTATGATCCAAATTAAAAAAAAATTGATTTAATTTTTTTTTAAAAATGCATAATGCAATTACAATAGGCATATTACAATAGTCAGAAAGAAATTAAACTTCTTTTGTCAAACATATGTGTAAAGCCGTAGGAAGATTAAATAGAAAGAAGAAATAATATATTAAATTTCATATTATATGTATATATATTTTTAAAAATATAGGATGCTTTGGCGCTTTTTAAGGAAGCGCCAAAGCTTCCTATTATATTTTCCTTTTTTGTTTTTTGAAAAATATAAGAAGCTTTGGCGCTTATTCAGGAAAGCGTCATATAAAGTTAACGTCTATTATGACACTTATAATTGTAAGCACCAAAGCTTTAAAATAACCTTTATTTTAAAAAATAAATAATTATCTTTGGCGCTTTTTGAAAAAAACTGTCATAAGAATTACGCCACTAAATCCCTTTTTTGTAGTAGTGTGAGAAAAATAAGATGAAAGTCCTTATAGTTTATCTTTTTACCAGCCACTTGAAACTGTAAAAAGAATCTGATTGAAAATAAGGTGAGATTATAAGAATTTGATTAAAAATATTTTAGGGACCTTACAAAAGATTAAATAAAATTATAAGGATATGATGAAAAAAATAAAAACTATAAGGACATGTTTTTTATCTGACAAGGATATCATTAAAATCATAAGAAACTATAGAAACTTGCATACCAATTCTCCCTTTATGTATACGTGGAAGGTTTGTCATAACTCACACACTCAATCTGTTCATACATAAATGGTCAAACTTACAATCCCAATCATAAGAATATATTAAAGGAGGTGTTTTTTAGGTTGAAAAAAGAGGAGGTGTTCTAGTGTCATTTGGCTACAGCACCTTTGAAAATGTGCTTTACATTATATGTCTTCTAAATAAAAATCAAAATTTATTCTGAAAGACAAAAAAAAAAAAAAAATCAGAACAACTTTTTAATATTTTGTTATTTTTCATTAGAAGAGAGCAAGATAATGCTATTAAAGAAAATTATTTTTTTACCCTCCATTTTATATTTTAGATATGTTTTTCTGAAATCATAATTCAAACAGTTTTTTTTTATTTTCAAAATTTATTCTATTAAAGCAATTTATTTTTTTAACCTCCATTTTATATTTTAGATATTTGTTTGAAATGATAATCAAGGTAATTAGACCCGGACCGGTTATTGAACCGGTCAGGGTATTGGGTCAAGAGTCAGTGGGTCAGACCGAAGTCAAACCAGAGTTAAGTCAGGACCAAACCGGTGAGAAATTAACAATTTTAGGCTTATTAATATGAAATTCTAAAAAAAAAAAAGTTTAAAAAATTGATTTTTGTAAAAAATAAAAAATTCTGGACCAGTCTATCGGCCTGTTTTCTGTTTGAACCTCCTTGTCTGATCCGGGTGCTATTACATGGATGATAATTCAAATATTTTTTTTATTTTTTCAAAATTTATTCTAAAAAATTATTAAACAAAGTGAGATAAACCTTAAAAATGGAGAACATTGTAATCGAACGCTCATTACTCTCTCCAGTTTCTTTTCTCGGTTAATATAATTTTTGGTCCTTGAAGTTTAACCCAAATTTAAAATCTGTAGTTTTGGTTCCTCAAGTTTAGTCCATTTATAACCATTAGTTAATTAAGTTTGAAAAGGGCTTAGTCTTGCATTTGACATCGTTAATTTGTCCAACGTGATGCTAACATTGTTAAAATAGCTTAGGGTTAATACAATTTTTAGTCCATGAAGTTTGACCCAATTTTTGTTTTGGTCCCTCAAGTTTGAAATTAGTGGTTTTAGTCCTTCAAGTTTAAAAAGGACTTGGTCCTACCTTTGACAGAATTAATTCGTCCAACATGACGCTAATACCGTTAAAATAGTTTAAGTGTCATGTCTATTAGGACAGCTGATATGACAAATACACTATAATATAATGTATTGTGTTGAAAAAAATAACAAAAGGTATCAAAACGAAATACACAAGCCATAACTACTTCAACGCAGACCCTTCACTAAGTCTCTGTCTCTAACTAAAACTAGAGTATCAAAAGTGTTGCCCATTCGCGTCACTTGAAACATCTTTTGTCCAAATACTTATTTCCATAATACTTTAAGTTGGTTATCATTTAGGACTCTTTAGGTGACTATTAGAGGCCTAAACATATGCCTAAAGGGTTAGAAGAAACTACCCTAAAGACCCCTTTTTCGAAGGCAAAACACAGATTTTTCGCTGACTCACTTGAGTAAAGTGATCTTACTCGAGTGATGAGAGACTCGTACTGGAGTGAGACTAGCTCTCACTCGCGAGTATTTGACAGTGAGCAACCATCACGGCCAGAAAGTGCTCACAACACTAGAGCATAGGGTTTTGCACTCGGGTGATAACTCTAAAATCACTCGAGTCCCTGAAAGTGCAACACAAGAAGTGACAACCTGAGAGCACATGCAACATCAGAGGGACAAGCTCAATCGAGCATACCCCCAGCACTCAGGTGAGAAGGTTTCACTTGTGAGTGTCAGAACACACTCTTGAACATCAACCAGTGAGTGAGGACCCGAGACGTAGCCCTTAACATGAACTCAAAGCTTTACTTGAGTGAACCCATGCTCACATGAGTGATCCTCAACATCATTCGCGATTACAAAAGTGCACTTGAGCTTTCTTCATGAAAACCCAGGTAAAACACAAAGAAATAGGCAAGAATCAAACTAACACACTCAAGTGAGATCCTCCCTCACTCGAGTAAGGCTTATCAGATTGCCAGATCACAGCAACTGACAGAAATTCCCAGATTAGCCAAAATCACACCCAATGTTCTGAAACTCCACACAAAGCTCATACTCACTCAAAATGACATAGGGAACCCATTGGTAATCTCCAAAACACTCAAATACCATTTTAAACATAATCTAACTCTTTGGGTCTCAATAACACACACAACACCCAATTCCGATTAACACACTTCCAAAACTCAAAACCATATCCAACACTCAAATGGCTTCATAATAAACCAATTCTAATATCAATCACTATGAAATCCATGCATTCAAAAAAATGGGCATAAAACCAGGGCAAATTTCCATATTTTATCAAACTTATCCAAAAATCACAATAAATATACCAAAAAGCATCAAATCCTTACATCTTCAACTTGCCAAATCCAGAATCTTGACTCTCAAACTTTCAAATTGCTTCAACACACTAACCACCACCTTTCAAAATTCTGAAATCACCACAATAGAGCTCTTAACACTATGAACAAGTTTAAGGAAGAGGATTTGAGCATAAGAGGACCATTACCTACCCAAAATCAAAGCTTTTTCTTTTCTCTTTCCTTGCTTGGTCCGCCAGAAATGGAAGAAGGAGGAGAGAGAAATGGTGAGATATGGAGGTGATGATGATGAGTGTACAACTTTCCCCTTTGCCCATGCACCTAGCGGAATAGGAGAGAGAAGAGAGAGGAAAGTGGGTTCTTGCTTTTAGCTTGATCCCATGGTTCATATAATGCCACATGTCAATATCTTCTCACTTCCACCATGAGCTCACACAAATGCAAAGCATAGGATTCTGACCCATAGCCAATAGATCTCAACCCTTGATCTTTAATCACTAATGAGTTTCCTCTTTCACAATCAGTCGGTATATTTCCAATTTTACCATTTTGCCCCTGGTTTCACTATGATTATTAAATCATCACTATGAACATTTATATCAACCTCACATCACATTTATCCAAAAGTGTTTAATTACACTAATTATAATCAACATCAGAGTCATTAGCCCTTAATCCCAAATTAGGTCATTACAACCGTTTCTCAGGCTCCCTTTCTGGAATTGAACCCTAATTCTCTGTCACCGTCACCACCATGGTACGCCATTATCCTACCATCGAAAGTTGATAGGGCAGAAATTTGAATGGTTCGTCGCAGGTACTGTGGCCGTGCGATCGGTCGAGTTATCATGAATCATCAGAGCAACGAGTAGAGCCCGCGTCGGTCTTTTATCTAATAAAAGCATATAACTACTGGCAGGATCAACCAGGTAGCATTACTCCAAGATGTCGCACGTCGCCCCCCACTGCTTAAGCGGTCCAAGGGGCGAGAACAACCATCACACATTATATCTTAAGCTCCTCTTGGGACTGGGACATGAGTCCCCGTCCACAGCATATGCTGGGTCCAAGAGCTTTATACTTCCCCGTAGGCCATGTGTCTGATGAAAGGCTTGGTGGAACACGGGGGGTGCTTCATTGTCCTCCCATGCCCATTGGAAGGCGCCAGATGGAGAGTAACTGCAAGTGGCCTGCTTCCTTTTGAAAAGGGTAGGCAACATAAAAACCAGCCTCAAAGACACCATCCCACCTCACAACAACCGACACAGATTGCCTGCCGACCGTTCGGTGGACAAGCACGGAGCTAGCCGACAGAGACAATCCAAACACTACTCACACGCTCGCATGATCCAGCCTTCCCGACACCACCATGGCAGCCACACCCCACAAGCCTTCAGGCAAGGGGGCAGATGGAGAATGGGAGGCCTCGGTCTAACACCGATGGGCGTGAAACAAAAGGAACGGATCAGGAGGAGCACCATCAAATCCTCCATCAACACCATCAAGAAAAAGGGACCAAGGGAGGACCACCATCAAATCCCCCATCAACACCATCAGGAAAAAGGGACTAATAAGGAGGACCACCATCAAATCCTCCATCAACACTTTCGAGAATCCTTTCCGGCCTGGCACGACGACTTTTTACCACACCCATAATATTCCCACACCGCCTCATGGGCAACATTCCCCTCACAATCAAGCATATGACCAAGCACCTGAAGGCTACATCTGAAGGCACACATCCCGTCATCGATTGGGTGCTTCATCACTCGAGCCCAAGGGGAATCCGACGCATGAGACAGCTGTGTATGCGAAGTCAAGTGAGAAGGATGAGAGTGAGCACCAACCATATCGTGAGGTCGGCTCGATTGCAAGAATCTAACCACACCCAAGCTTACTGAGCAATCAGGGGGCAAGAGCCCAAGAACGGCCGCCCTTCCGTGAGGTTGTGAGGAGGAGTCCCATGCACGAGAGTCCCATGAAGCAACAAAGGGGTTACAAGTGCCTCACCAAAGTGAGAGCCCCACCACACCCTAGCCTAGGAATCATGTAGTTTCCATCCAATCGCAGCTAGGTAGCGCAAGTCCCCTTAACGGATACGTGTTTGATGAGTATCTTGCTCAAAGGAGGTCCAAGAACCCCTAGGCACGCACCAACATCAATCATATTGAAATACCACACACCATATGATCCACTGAAATGAGTAAGGATGGGGGCGCGTACAAATCCCACACACCATACGATCCACCGATATAAGAAGGATGGGGGTAAGCATAAATCCCACACACCATACGATCCACCAAAATGAGAAGGATAGGGGTGAGTACAAGGAGTGTCGCGTGGTAAGTTTGATTGTAAGAATCCAACCACTCTTAAGCTTACTAAGCACCCGGGGGGGCAAGAGCCTGAGAACGGATGCCGTTTCACGAGTTTGTGAGGAGGAATCCTATGCACAAGAGTCCTATAAAGTAACAACAAAGTAGGTTACCTTGTCCTCACAAGAACGAGAGCCCCACCATGCCCTAGCTTAGGAATCATGTGGTTTCCATCTAATAGCAGGTAGGTAGCGCAAGTCCCCTTAATGGATGCGGGTTTGATGAGTATATCACTCACGGGAGGGCTAAGAACCCCCAAGTACATGCCACCATCCATCCTATATGAAGGGGGTTACAATGTCCTCACAAGAGCGAGAGCCCCACCGCGCCCTAGCCTAGAAATCATGCGGTTTCCATCCAAATTCGGGTAGGTAGCACAAGTCCCTTTAACGGATGCGGGTTTGATGAGTATCTCGCTCACAAGAGGGCAAAGAACCCCCAAGTACGTGCCACCATCCATCCCATATAAAATCCAACACATTTCAGGGTCCGCCGGAAAAGTTACCCGAGGCCGCCCCACTATGGCCGGCTATTGCCGCCGGCCACCATGGGTGGCACCAACATAGGAAGTGACCAAGGAAATCGGCCCCATGGCTCACACACTTGTCCTGCACCAAGGGATAATCCATACCTCTTGTGTGTGCGCTTGGCTACCATAGGGAGGGCGGTGGGGGTGCCCCCTATATATGCAATTTGAGATTTTTCCATTGTGGCAAGAACAGACATACTTTTTTCTCAAACGACACTTTTTTTGAGGGACCTAGAGATCAAATTTTTCCACAATTTTTTGCAGCAATGCTAGGCACCATAACAGAAGATCAACCCCCAAGTTTCATAATTGTTTGACACCCGTAGAATATTTCATGAATGTTTTAGTGTTCAGCCTTGTGCGGCCTCAAACGGCCGCTACAGGGGTAGCTTCAGTGGCCGGGCATCCCTATATGTAGGGGGATGAGTATGAGTGAATGCACAAAGAAATTCACAAATGTAACAAGTAGAATTAATTTTGGTACATGGGTGAAGTTTTTGCACTGAGCAGACCTTACTTGGGCAAGTCCTAAGTAAGTCCTGAACCTACCAAGACCAGTCCTGGATGTGCCAGGACTTGCCCCGGACCTTTTCCAAGGCTGCTAAACCTTACCACCACCTTGCCCAAGGCTTCCAAGACTTGCCCGGAACTCAAACAAGGTTGCCAACCCATGCCACCAAAAATCCGACTATTGCAAATCCTTGCCCGGACCCCCAAGAAAGTTGCATTGGGCTTAGAAAGGGGGGATACAACAAAAAAATTGAAAATATAACGAGTAGATTTCATTTTGGTATGAGGTTGAATTTTTTGCACTGCGCCCGAGCTTACTCGGGCAAGTCCCCGTGCTCACGTAAGACATTGCCCAAGGGTCCTTGATCCTTGTCTAACATTTGCCCACCTTTGCCCGCTACTTGTGAGGAAATTGCTTAAGGGTCCATGCGGATTGCCCGCACTTGCATCTCCTTTGCTTGGACGTTTCCAAGCTTTGCCCATACTTGCAAGGACCTTGCCCAAGGGTCCATAATCCTTGTCCAACATATGCCCACCTTTGCCCGAACTTACCACGACCTTGCCCAAGGGTCCACACGCATTAGCTTAAGGAATACGCGCGAGGGAGGCTCACCCCCTATATAGCAATCCAGGATATTTCAAGAGTTCCACCAACGGGGGTCTTTTTTTGTGAAACGACGCCATGTACGGAAGTTACCCGTGCTTGCCATGACATTGCCTAAGGGTCCGTGATCCTTGTCCAATATTTGCCCACCTTTGCCCGTACTTCCCATGACCTTGCCTAAGGGTCCACGCGTATCCGCTTAAGGAATGCACTCGAGGGGGGCTCACCCCCTAGAAAGCAATCCAGAATATTTCAAGTGTTCCACCAACGGGGGTCTTTTTTTATGAAACGACGCCATGCACGGAACTTGCCCGTACTTGCCACGACCTTGCCCAGGGTCCATGATCCTTGTCCAATATTTGCCCACCTTTGCTCGCATTTGCCACGACCTTGGCCAAGGGTCCATGCACATCCTCTTAGCACCTTGATCCTCGAGGGGGGCTCAACCCCTATATAGCAATCTGAGATATTTCAAGAGTTCTACCAATGGGGGTCTTTTTTTGTGAAACGACGCCATGTACGGACTTGCCCGTACTTGCCACGACCTTGCCCAAGGGTCCGTGATCGTTGTCCAACATTTGCCCACCTTTGCCCGTACTTGCCACAACCTTGCCCAAGGGTCCACGTGCATCCGCTTAAGGAATGCGCGCGAGGGGGGCTTACCCCCTATATAGCAATCTGGAATATTTCAAGAGTTCCACCAATAGTGGTCTTTTTTCACGAAACAAAGCCATGCACGGAACTTGCCCGCACTTGCCACGACTTTGCCCAAGGTTGCCATGTCTTTCCTTGAACTTGCCCACACTTTGTCCAGGCCTCACCCGAGGTTTGCCAGGCCATGCCCCCGCCTTGCCAACACTTGGGCAGGGTCACGTGGACTTTACCAACATTTCACCGACACTTAGCCCACGCTCGACCAAGTTTGTCAGGCGGTGCCGCCTCAGTCCCCCCCAATACTTACGCTCTTCCGGCCCAAGGCTATAGCGGCGTTAAAATAAAAAAAAAGAATGTTTCAAGTAAGCCTCTAAGCCTTGATTTTTTGTATAAATATTGAGATGGACTATGAGAATAGGGAATAGTTTGTAATATGATCAACAAATTATTAGTTTATGAATATTTTGCTATATGATTTCTTTAGGAAATTCGATGATGACCCTTACTGGCTAAGTAAGATTTTGTTTAGGGACATGATTCAGATGAAAAAAAAATATAAAATAAAAAAAAAAGAGAATAAGAAACAGAACTCCAATGGCTTCTCTAGACCTAACTTAGTAACCGGGAGTACTTCATTACCAATGTTGGCATTCTCATCAAACGGTAAAGTCAAAGAGGGTTATGAGTTGGGCTAAAAACCTCTTGAGGTATCTATTGGAGTAACTAAGTAACCGGTGTTGCATCACCTGTGTGTAGGGTCGCGTCAAAAGGGGACCTACAACAGCCCAAGATGAAAAAAAAAACAGAAGGAAGCAAAAAAAAAAATGAATCAATTGTCTACTTGAGGATCCTTAGTACATTAAATGAAAAGCTTGGTTAAGTAGGGGTATTTGAATTTTTCTGGAGGAGTTTAGCAGTATAATATTTCTTTACTAATCTTATTGTTGCACTTATTACTTGCCGAGCCTTTGATCATGGGACATTAAGAAATGATTACAATTGTTTAAGGCTACTGGCTTAGTGACCATTCTTATAAGACATTAAACTGAATAGAATTTGATAGCATGATCTAAGTGTGGTGGTGTGCTACTCTCTGTTTAGGAATTTCATAAGCAATGTTCTTTTTGTTCAATTAATGATTTTTCTCTCTTTTACTTGAGGACAAGCAAATGTTCAAGTGTGGGGAAATTTGATAAATGTATATTTTATAATTAAATAGGTATAGATTTTATGATATAATTTATTAAATTTATTAATATTTTATACCTATTTAATTATCGTCTATATATTTTCTATCTTTTGATTAAGTTCAGGATAAAAAAGAAATCTTGATATAAAATTTATCCTTATCCTATTTTTATTTTGCAGGAAATATGAGGATATTGAGGAAGGGAAAAACTAGAAGAGAATATATATATATATATATAAAGGAGCTGTACATGGTGAAGATAATGAAAGGGAAAATAATGATAATGTGTGTGTGTGTGTATTTATATATATCACATAAGACTTCATATTGGAAACGCATGAGGTGGCAAGTGAAAGTATATATTTATATAGGAAGATATTGATTGAGGAAGAGAATTAGATAAAGATTTTTAAAAAAAACAGATTTTGGATTGGAGGCACAAAAGAGATTCAGGGTGTCTTTGGTTCAGCTTATTGGGTAGAAATAAGCCTGTTTTTGGGCAATAAGCCCAAATAAAAACGTGTTGCGTTTTTGTAGTGTTTGGTTCAGCTTATTTTAATTGCATCACGGATAAAATAAGCTCCTCACTACAGCTTTTCTATTAAGTCACTTATTACGTAAGTCGAGATAAAACTCCTCTTACATACTTACCTCGTATACCGTAAATCACGATTTATAAGCACTTATATTCCAAAAATAAATCGCTCATCCAAACATAAATCACATTACAAAAACTGACTTTTTTATTAAGTCATTTTTAATAAGTCAGAATCATAATAAGTCATTTTTCCTACCGTTATCCCAAACACACACTCAAATGGCCAACAGACATCTAGTTAATGATAAAAACACGTAGCTGCATGCAACATCTATAAAAGGGGTTAGAGGGTAGCGAATAGGGAGAACACATCAGAGCAGAATGAGAAAGGCAGCAGTGGAGATCGAGCGGAAAGAGGAACGGAGAATTAAACGAGGCAGCAATGAAATTCAATAGATTTGATTTCTCTCATTCTTTCTCTTTATTCTTTGAATATGAATTTCTTTGTTTCATTATGGATTTTATTTTAGCCATGGGTGGCTAATTTTCTTTTTAGACCTAGAGAAACTATGAACTCACTAGTGAACCAAATTTTATTTTCATGATTTATGTTAATTTTGGTTACTTAATCTTATTTTATTATGTCCGTTTGATGATTGGCCACCATTAGATGTAAATTTGAGTATTAGGATTTACCTTGACGAAAGGGATTTTAATTAGGCTCTGAGATTAAGTAATATGGTATTAAATTACAATTTAATTTGTGATTTGGATAGACATATATCTAATAGCCCCATATAATTGTTGAAGAGTGTGTTTGAGTTATCTTGCCTCTTGAGTAATTAAGTTAGACATAACGGTTATACTTAAGAGAGGGTTGTGAGTGGACCGACAGGCACTTATAACTATTTATACTTAAGATTAACAAAATTAACATTTGAGATTAACTAAGTAAATGGATTTGAGATTTGGAGAGCTAGTGAGGGATTAGTGACTTTAGGTTGTGTTTGATATTGATAGTTTTCGTTAATTAATTTCTTTTGAATTTACTCATAACTAGATTTGTTTAACTTAAAAGAAATTGAAATTTTAATACCTAAAAATTAATTGACTGATTTCTCCTGAGGCGATGCTCTACTTATCACTTTATTACTTGACACGACCCATATACTTGTGGAGTACTTCAAGCAAATTATGCAATGTCTTCATTTTTAATATTCCCTGTAGTCCCTTGTATAAGGAATAAATAAATAATTTTCAAAGTAATAGTTATTAATTCTAAAAATTAAAAAAAAAATGTAGCTACAAGTGAAGTTTACTTCTTTGTTTGTTCGGATTGCTAAAAATTACTTTACAACTGGGAGAGAAGGGTCTACTTCTTTTTAATAAGAATATAAAAGAAAAATTTTAATAAATACTATCAACATGATATGTTGTTGTTTGAAATAAAAAAGAATCAAAATCCCCCATAATAATTCCCTGTTAAAAAGCACATGAGAGTATGAAATATGAATATTCAACAATCACATGCCCACCAACTTCTCAAACGTTAAACGCTGTGCAATTAGGAGTGCATTCACTGCTCCATTTTACATTACAGTAACAGTATTTGGTGAAGAAGATGACTTGAACAACTTTGCCTGATCATAGTTTATCGAACTCTTCACCGTAGATTCTTTATCTTCCTCTCTATCTCCACCTTCTTTCCCACTCTCAATTTCCCTCACAATCTCTAAAACCTCATCAATGGAAGGCCTCGTCTCCTTATCTACAGCAAACACTGAAATGCCAATTCTCCCACTTTAAAAACCTTCTTCTTCACCTCACCATCCTTCTCAATCCCCAAACATGGATCAGCTCCTCAAACTGATTCCTCTGTATCTTCCTCACCGCAAGACTCCCCAACGTAATCTCATCTTTGTTCCTTCCCATATCTACCGCATGCATTGAAGATATCAGCTCTATAAGCCCAACCCCAAAACTATTCACATCACTTTTGTTTGCTAGCCTAAAGCAAAAGTAATACTCTAGATCAAGATAACCAGGTGCTCCTTGTGGATCCGTAGAAACATGAGACACATCATCCGGGAACAACCTAGAAAGTCTGAAATCTGCAACCTTGACACAAAAAATGTTGTCAAGGAGAATGTTGTTAGTTTTGACGTCGTGGTGGATGATGCCAGAGGCACGAAGGTAAGAGAGAGCACTTGCTGTTTCTATGGCGATTTTGATTCGAAAAGGCCATGTGAGTAACGAAGGATTTGCAGAGCCGCCACGGAGGTGGTTGGCGAGTGTTCTGTTTGGGATGTATTCATAGACAAGGAGGAGCTCATGACTCTGATGGGAAGTGCAGCCATAGAGGGAGACAAAGTTTTTGTGATGGAGGCGAGTGAGGATCTCAACTTCGATCATGAACTATTCTACTCTCTTGTAGTTGTGGTTGAATAGATGTTTCACTGCAACTTCACGCCCATCTTGAAGCTTCCCTGTAAATGAAATTGCTCAAAGTTCAAAACTTTATGAAGGAAAATAAATGATTATAGCATAAGAAGTGAGTGTGATTGAGAAGATGACCATAGTAAACAGAGTCAAACCGCTATCTCTGAGTTTGTTGTAGGGGTTGAAGTTGTTGGTTGCCTCTTGAAGTTCGTTATAAGAGAAGATTGGGACTCCGAAGAAGAGTTTGCCGCTGTCTCAGTCTGGTTCATTATTTGGGTAATGATTCATTGATCAGTGTCTGACATGGGATAGAGCACTCTGTTTTGGTTTGTAGAGTCGGAGGATATGCACCATCTCTAGTATTAGAATTCCTAATCACGCCCCAAAACCTGATCATGTGTCAAGTCCTTAAAACTGTTCCTTATGAAAGGCAATATTTATTTAAATACATTCACAACTTTATAACAACCTAGCCATACAATAATAATGTGTTAACAAGGAGGTTGTTGAAATGAGTAAATATGAAATAAAATTACCTGTTATCAATCCTATCTTCCAGACCTGACTTAAAGGGGAGGTTAGGAAGGAGAAGAGAAAATGAAAGAGGGTGAAGCAGAGCACGAACACAATCATCACCTAAGAAAAAGTATCAAACAGTGCATCAATATGTCTATTTGTGTGTATAAATCTAAATCAAATTAAACCACAGCATTCACATCATGGAACTCTTTAGGAACATATACATTATAGATGAGGAATGAAGAAGAAGATGATCATACCGGGATCGATCAAACCTTCTCTGTCAAATTAAGAGCAATAGTGATAGCTGAGCACACAGCAAATGCAGTTATAAAGCCGAAGAACTTATTGGTTTCTTGGAAGCTTCCTTACTGAGGAAGTCTTTGTTACAAAGCAAGTTTAACAATTTAAAAATCGCAAGTTGGCTTCTGCGCGTTTCCTCTGTTTGTCATACTCCAAAAATAAAAATACAAATCAATTAAATCTTTGATTTGTTGACTTGATTGTATTATATTATCTTTTTTGCCAACCAGCGTGTAAAATTCAGGTAGCAGGAAGCCATAAGGGCCCACCGTTTCTGGTGATCTTCGGAGCAGTTTACGGGGCCACTATATGTGGAATCATTCAGAATATTAATAGCTATGTTAATATATATGTAGTTTTAGTTGGCAATTATAAGCGGAATCATGCAGAATATTGAAGTACGATGATATTTTTTTTGCCCTGAAAGTCCCATGATAATAATTCTTTCTGGCTGTACCATATACATAAAATACAATATGCATATCACAATAAAGGTTAGGATTAGGATTCTGAAGATATTCTACTGGAGATATTCTCCTCCAATCTACCCAATTTGACCTCCTCAATATATGTTTAATAGTCTACCACTAATTTATTATATGCTCCTTCAGTCCTTAATATAAGACATATTTGGAGAGTTGATCTTGTCACTAAATATAATACATAGTTTTTATATTTATCATTCTTTTCCTAATTTACTTCTATCGATGGTCCCTCAACAATAATTAAAAAGAAAAAGAAGGAAAAGGAAATAAAGGAAAATGATTAGAGTGTTTTAAAAAATACATGTTATATTAACTAACACAACTAACATCATTAATCTAATCAAATTAGGTAAATATGTTTTACATTAAGAACCGAAAGACTATATAATTATATATTTACCGAGCGATGGGTTCAAACTTCAAAGACGCCAAAGCTAATATATTGTTCCTCATCTTGAATGGAGTTAAGTGATTAGCAAAATACTACCTCAATGAGTCGCCAAGAAGATCGCGGGAAATTGGCCTATGTCGGTGGCTGCCAGCCCAGACTTTCGATGCAGCAACGGTGGGTCTGCTTTGACCTAACCCCTCACCCTTTTCCTTTTCAAATGCCTTATGGTTCTGGGATTTGGGTTCAAGCATTATTTTAAAAAAAAAAATTAAATCATTTATTCAGCTCAACAACCCATATCAAAGCATTTTTTTCATGTCATATTGTTCAATATCATCGAGCTATGTTGTTGGCAAAAAAAAAAAAAAAATCATCGAGCTATGTTAGCAAAATTAACAAAGTTAGCGTGACACATCAATAAAATTAATGTTGTTAATTAAGGTCCTTTTCAAAACTATAGGTACTGACGGTTTTAGATGAAATAAATTTGAGAGACTAAAACCACTTATTTGAAATTTTAAGAACTAAAACCCATATGGTAATAAAGTATAGACCAAAAGTAGGTTTAAATAAATTGAAATTTGTGGTGATGTGGTTTTGGCGGAACCTATCATACATCCATTGATTCTTCAGAAAATAAAGTACAGTGTAATTTAGTCCCTTTATAAACCCCAATCCATATTTCTTGTTTTTTTTCCATGACATTATATTTAGTTAATTTCCCACAATTTTGAATAAAAAAGTAAGAATAATCTCGCAAAAAGGTATATTCAAATATTTTAAAATCGTCCGTCCTTTAACAAAGTCAATTTCACACATTAGCTTTTGATTATCCTCCTTTGAAACTGTTTCTTCCACAAAACCCAAAATTTCTTCAAAGTCCCTTCTTCCTAAATATGCAAAAAGCTTTTCATAAAATTACTGAAAGCTCCTCCCTATTTCTTCATTTTCTAGTCATCTATTAGACTCATCATATAAGCTATATAGCGGTAAAGGAAAGCTTTTCCGCAGTTGGGAGAGTAAGAGATAGATTGGATGCAGAAGGTGTTGGCTTTAACATCACTACTACAAAAAGGGGCTTTAACCTCCCAAATTTGGCACTTTTAACGTCCCAAAACGGGGGGACGTATATGCTGGGGGCGTAGTAAGTTGAGACAAAAGACGTCCCAAATGATAGGGATGTCTAAAGTGAGACTTTAGGCGTCCCAAATTTTAATTTGGGACGCCTAAAGTCCCACCTGGGGGACTTTAGGCCTCCCAATTCTTAATTTGGGACGTCTAAAAGTTAGGTTTTTTTTATACCATAATTTACATTCTGTATTACCCAACGAATTGAAACTGCAGAAACAGAATAAAAGATGGATTCATAAACCACACTGTCCGTTACAAACTGGTAAGGACATCCAGCACTACAATCTTTACTATATATACATACAATAACCTTTCATGCAACCTACTACTATATATATCAACAAAAAACAACCAGAAAGTGTCAAAACGCTGTCATCACACAAGTACAAACTGATATAAAATAACAAGTTTACTGCTCTATATGTTGAAGAAGATGTCCAGCCAAAAGATCTCTGATCAAATCAAGGTCTTCACGCAGGTAGGCATCGTCATTATCAAAAATCTGAAAATTAGAAAGTAATAAGCTTTGATGAAATGAATCTCAAGCAAATGAATTAATTAGCATTTCGATTAGAACACCAAAAATATTATCATTTGAGAATGAAGAAGCGATTACCTTTTCAAAGTCGCTAGTAATTCCACTTTGAATTATGTTATACATATAAAGTATAACATAATATCCGCATTCAGTGTTGCCAGGTTGCCGAGGGCACTTTTAATCAAAGGGATGCAATTGGTTGTTAAAATCAATAAAGGTATAACTAAAAGGACCGTCAATGAAACAATTATGCAGGATCGAATGTACTTACTATGGGATAAAACCACTTTGGCTTTTTAACAACTGCACCCTCGCGTGACCCACCTAGGATTCTATATGTTTGACAAGCACTATCATGAAAAGCAAAATGAACAGAAATTAGAACCATTCATTTATTTTTATTGTCAATGAAATACAAACAGGATAACTTACGTGTCGAAGACGGATTTTGTCTCTCTGTTTGGCTTGTTACTCTACGGATCAAACCAATAGACTATGTTGCGGCGAGGACATATAACACACAAAGTCCAGTGGTTTCTTTAACAACATGTACACATTAAAATGAAGTTAGATGAATGAGAAGACAATTATTTAGTAAACTTCTGAAATTGACAAAATGTAAATACGAACCGTTAGACAATTGGTGCTAGATAACAACGAAGTTTGTTTTGTGCCATTTGGTAGCCGACATAGTGAGTCCTATGCGCCACAGTACAAGTATCCCCTGTCGTATTCGCAGGACATAAGAATCCATACCAATTACTTCTTTCCATGTTTGTGCAGAGATCGTGGAAGGTGCTATAATAGAATTAAAATAAGGAATCAATTCTTGAATGTATGAAAACAAAAAACCACTAAATGAATTCTATGGGAAAATTGAAAAAAAAACTTAACGGACTGCAAATTTGACCCAGCCTGCATCTATCTCCTCCAACCTGATAAACTGCTTGAGATCTTTATTGTCAATCGTGTAGGGATACTCCACTTGGCCCACAATCCCTGGAGGCATCTTCAAGTCAATCTGTTTAATGCGCTTGTAGATCTGTTGCAGCCGTGCTAAGAAGGGCCATTTGCTCGTAGCTTCGTCATCCTTTTAGAACATCAAAAAACAAATTGTTATTAGGATGCCAATAGATTTTCAGTAACAGTAAGGTAATTCCTACCATTGGAGGTGTTGCGTCTGAACCAATAAGATTGCGAGGCCAAAGGATGAAAGATCCTATCGCTTGACCTAACGTGCCAACCTCTGGATCGGGAACAGGGATGGCTGTACCTTCTTCCCCCTTTCTAACACTTGTCACATTCACCCTACGATAATCCTCCAGAATTTGCTGATTATGGTGGGTGGTAGCACATGTGTGAACGAGAGCATCAGCAACAACACGGAACAGTAGATCATCCAAATAGAGGGTGCAAGGGTCTCCCGACACTGGATTGGGAGAAGGGTCGCCAAGTGGTCCTGACACTGGAGTGGGAGAAGGGTGGCCAAGTGGTTGCTCCAGAGGGTTGTAACTTCCTCTGGTGCTATTGAAGGCCGGGGATTCCTGAGTTCGAGCCTCGTCCCTTGCCCTTTGTGCTTCAAACATCTTTGCCATTTCAAGTTGAAGCTCTGGCAACAGCTCTTGTCGGAGCTTGTCACGAAGGTTGGCCTCGATCTCTCATTCGAGCTCCTCTCGAATCTTGGCCACAACGTCCTTACTAGGTCCAGCTTGTGACGAATAACGTGGCTGTCGTCCAAAATACCTCGCGGCACTAACTCCCCGTGTCTCTCCTCGAACACGACCAAGGTCATCTGCCTTCCCAATAGCCGTTGACAAGATGTCCATCCGTCTACTTGGATTGAATGAACCTTGGCTACTCTGCTCGTCCAGGTCATCCTGTAGCATGCAGTTTATCGTAAATGTATCGAAACCACTCGCGACATGTAAAAAATTAGGTACTTATGGTATAACTACTTACAATCCTCGCAGCAACCTCAGCAACAGTCGGATTTATGTACTTCCCAGCCTTAATCCTCCCTGCTTTCCATTTTTTGTGACGTGGAGGAGGTGCCGGTGGCTGGATAACAACGCTAGGATCAGATTCCGCTGCTTCCTTCATTTTCTGTAACTCTTCTGCCATCATTTGCCGCTCAAGCTTCCGATATCCACCGCGAGACATGAAATGTTGATATTTATTTTCTGCTTGCCTCTGGGCATTTGCTGCACTTAATTTCTATGAATGAAAAACGACAAAAAATGAATCAACGATATAAAGTATATGAAATCAACGATATAAGTAGTTCTATATCATGACAGAAATCTTACCAAAAACTCAGGATCTGCTCGTGATGCCGCAAACAACCTCCAGTCCTCTGGAGATAAATATGTATACTGTGCACATGGATCGTTACCCCTAAGGGCCCCTCGAATATAATGCTTTGTTAGCTTGTTCTTGAAACCTTTCCATCGTACACGAACCTCATCCATCCAGTGCCTATGCATCTCTGTGGTGTCGGGGACATCGTATGTTTGCTGCAAGGTAAAACATAAGATTATTATATTTGAAACAATAAGAACAAAGCTACAATGCAGCAAAACTTCATACCAAAAGTTGCTGCCAAATCATGTCTTTCGTTTTTGGGGGAACCAATCTCCAATTATCGTAGGTAATGCGCACTTTGCTTCGAGCCAAAAGCCCTATGTAGCTAATGAAGTGGTCTTCCTCAGGACCAACTGGATTCAGATTGTCATCGAAGTCTATATGCAGCCTCTCCTATTGATGTTCATGACGTGCAACCAATGCTCCCATCTTTGTACAGCCTCTAACCCTCCTTCTTGCAGGGGGTTCAACTCTAGGCATTTCGTCATTGCTAGAGCTTTCGTCATCTCTACGCCTCTCGTCATCACTAACGTTGTCCATATTCCTGTTAACACAAAAAGCATCATCAGAAACGTAAGTAAATTGCAATGAAAACACATGTATATAGTAAGCGGGAAGTAAAACAGAAAAAACACAGTTCTCGTTTATAATTTAAGGTCTTACTCTATATTGTTTCCCATAGTCCTTCACCATGGTCATTTCTTACAGCATATTCGTCATCATCTACCAATTCTACTTCATTTGTTCGAGGTGTAGTTGTTGTGAAAGGTGGTGTGTCATCAAGGTTGAAGGTCGGATCACCATACTTCTGTTTTTTACTTTTAAGGACAATGGACATATTTTTGCTGGCAGGATCGGTGACATAAAACACTTGCTTCGCCTGGCTTGCTAAAATGAAGGGCTCTTCTTTATAGCCAACTCTTCGAAGATCGACTGAGACAAATCCAAATTGTTTATCTATTACCACGGCATTGTTGCTAACCCATTTGCATTTAAATAAAGCAACTTTGAACTTGTTGTACGTCATCTCCCATATTTCTTCTATAACTCCATAATAGGCCATAGACGCTAATATGGGGTTTTTGTCTCTCGAACTGGAAAAGTGCATAGATTCAGCTTCTACCATAACCCCACTATTTTGCATGGTACTTTTGTCATCTTGCTCTTTGGTATAGAAAGAATAGCCATTTATATCATAACCGGTCCAAGTAATGACCTGAAACGAAGGCCCCCAAGCTAGCCACTCGATTGTCTCAGACACACCGATCTCGTGCAAAACCTTTTCCTCGAACCACTGCATGAATGTCTTGTTTTGCTCAATAGCAATCTGCATGTCATTCTTCCTTGGATTCTTGTTCTTCAAAGTGTTTCTGTGTTCATTTATGTAAGGTTGAACTTCTTCCATATTATTCAGGATATACAAGTGGGCTTGCAACACCTCTTCACGAGGAACATTCTTCACTTTCAGTCCTCGTGTTCCCTTGCTTCTCCCTTCTTCATGCCGAGATTGTTCCTTCTTCCCTGACATATAATCTTTGCAAAACTCCATAGCCTCCTCAACTACATATCTTTCTACTATTGAGGCTTCTGGTCGATAAGGATTTTTAGAATACCCTTTTAAGATCTTCATGTATCGCTCGAAAGGGTACATCCACCTCAGGTAAACTGGACCGCATAGCCTTACCTCCCTCACCAAATGACCTACCAAATGCACCATTATATCAAAAAATGAAGGCGGAAAGTGCATCTCTAGTTGTGACAAAATAATGTAACCCTCATTTTCTAGTTCATCCAACTTTTCAGTGTCAATGACTTTGTTACAGATAGCATTGAAGAAAACGCACAATCTTGTCACTGTGTTTCGTACTTCATCTTTCATTATGCCTCTAATAGCTACTGGTAATAGTTGTTGCATCAACACATGATAATCATGGGACCTCATTCCCACTAACTTCAAATCCTCCATTGAGACACATCTTCTCACATTCGAGGAATACCCTTGCGGCACCTTCATTTCATGCAAACACCCACACAAACTTCTTTTCTCTGCTTTTGATAGTGTATGCGCTGCTGGCTCCATGTATGCCCTCCTACCATCATCTCTTAGTTGTGGATGTAACCGTTCTCTTATTCCCATATCGACAAGGTCTAATCTCGCATTAATCCCATCCTTAGTCTTCCCTGGTATGTACAAAAGCGTACTGATAAGGCTATCACAAACATTCTTCTCCACATGCATCACATCAATACTGTGTCTCACGTCTAGCGAACGCCAATATGGAAGATCAAAGAAAATGGATCTCTTCTTCCATATGTTCTTCTCACCCGCAACCCTCTGATTCTTACCAAAAGTGACATGGATACGTTCCACTCGACTGTAGACTTCCTCTCCGGTTAGTGACTTTGGAGCCATTCCATGCTCCGGTAAGCCGTTAAACCGCTTTCTTAGCCTACGATATGGGTGGAACCGATGAAGAAACCTCCTGTGGCCAAGGTAGACAGTTTTTCTTCCATGCTTTAGTTGTTGGAAGTGTGTGTCTGCTTCACATATTGGGCATGCTTTGTGACCCTTCACGCTGTACCCTGACAAGTTTCCGTACGCAGGGAAGTCGTTTATCGTTGTGAAAATCATTGCACGTAGCTTGAAAGACTCCTTCTTATAAGCATCAAACACATCTACGCCTTCCTCCCACAACTTCTTCAAGTCCTCAATCAAAGGCGCCAAATAGACATCAATATCGTTCCCTGGCTGTTTTGGTCCAGAAATCATCATAGATAGCATCATATACTTACGTTTCATACATAGCCAGGGAGACAAGTTGTATATTACAAGGAGAACCGGCCACGCACTATGTGTGCTAGTAAGAGTTCTATACGGATTGATGCCGTCTGTACAAAGCCCAAGCCGTAGGTTTCTCGGCTCGCTGCCAAATTGAGGGAAGATTTCATCTATTTTTTTCCATTGTGGAGAGTCAGCTGGGTGCCGAAGATATTTCCCATCAGATATTCTCTCATCAGAGTGCCATCTCAACTTCTTCGCTTTTGTTGCACTCGCAAACAAACGTTTAAAACGTGGTATTATTGGAAGATACCACATAACCTTTAAAGGTTGCCTTTTACTTGTCACATCACCACAACCACCATCTTTTTTCACTTTGTATCGTGCAGTTTTACACTTAGGACACTCACTAAGACCTCCGTACTCATTTCTGTACAGTACGCAGTCATTAGGGCAAGCATGTATCTTCTTATACTCCATACCCATTGTAGACAGGATTTTCTTGGCCTCATACATACGATTTGGAAGTACATTATCCTCCGGAAACATATCACACAATAGTTCAAGCAGCAATGTGAAACTACTATCGGTCCACCCACAAGTTGCCTTTAAGTTAACCAAATGTAATGTTCCTCTCAGCCGCGTGTACTTACTACCACTGTACAATGGTGTCTCTACATCACTCCGCAGGCTGTCATACTCCTGCGACTGCGCAAAGGATTCTGCCTCAACATCGTTAATCATTCTCTCCATTCTATCTTCATCTATGACATCCACAGCTCCCTTCTTGTGTGACGGACAATCAGTTACTTCCTCACCATGCCATATCCACCTTGTGTATCGCAGATTTATTCCATCACAAAGTAGGTGATCCTTTATGACATCAACATCCCGTCTACTCTCATTCAAACAATTGACACAAGGACAAAAATACTTCCCATTTCTTGCAGGAGCATTCTTTTTAGCGAATTCAATAAATTCGTCCACCCCTTTCTCATATTCCTCACTAGTTCTCAAAGCATTCATCCAACTATGATCCATTTTGTTACCACCTAAGGCATTACCAATAACATTCACACGTTTAGTACAATTCTCAAGGACATATGATGGGATTGCCTAATTAAGTTATCAACCCAATTTAGGATTTTAAAATATGGGCTTAATAACTTTATTGCCCCCTCCTAGCCTCATCTCTCCTATTAAAAGGGTTTCAGTGCTATGTAACTTATTTTTTTAATAAGTATATGTATATAAAATTAATGTATAATAAAATAAATACAATAAGATTAAATTAAAGAATTTTTTTGAGGTTTGGAAGAATTAAAAACAAAACGAGTTTCATATTAACAAAACAATTTTAAGTTGAGTTCTTCCAAAAATAAAATTGTTTTATTGAAAATATTTAGATAAAAATCATTTAATGAATATTGGGGTTATCGTTTTCTTTTTAAGTTTTGGCTTGAATTATTCTTCATAATTCAAGAATTTGGAATTAACAAAACAATTGTGTGTAATTAATACAAGAATTTCTTTAATTTAAATAAATCATATTTTATTTTATTATATATACTAATTAATGGTGCAGGATTTTAATGAGAGGTTTTAACGGTTTCATGAACAACTATGAATTGTATTGGTTTCATGTGGCATACAGTAATCAATGATTGGAAGAAACTTTTATGAGCCACTTTCATTATGTTACACTTGAACAAATAAATAAATAAAAGTTCAAAAACTTTGTCTTAAAATTTAATACTCTACTTCTAATCATTCTTATAAGTCACTTTTAACATGATCACAATATATAGTGAAAGAAATCTTTAAATCTCATTAACTCTACCTAATTTAAAACCTTTCTAACTACATCCCTATTTAATATAACATTTTATCTTATAAGAACAAAGTTTACTCAATAATTAACGAGAGGCAAATTGAAACAGGGAGTAACTTTTAAACTTTACTCATATTTAGCACAATGGAACGGGTGAGAACTAAGAAGACTTGTTTCTATTATACACAAGTAAATTTATATTTAAACAAGAAAATAAACCATTCCCAAATCAATACAATTTAAACAATATAACCACACCAAACACATCAGGCTAATCTTTGATATCTCAATATAAGCAATATATAATAAGCACAATCTCAACCATTTAATTTATTTTTCAAAAATAAAATAAACCATATTCTGTTACAAAAAAAATTGAAGAAAATAAACCAACCTGAGGGCGCCCCCTAGCTACTATGTTTGAGAGGTTGAGAAGATGTTAGAGCTCCACCCACGCACAACAATGGAGGAGAAAGCAAAACCCACTGTGGAGGAGGTGAGGTTGAAGCAGACACGGTTGCAGCCGTTGAAGAAACAAAGAGGAAGAAGAAGAAGGGAGGAGTCCGAGTTCAACAAGCTAGGCCGATGGTGGAGGAGAGAGCTTGAACAAGGGAGGAGGGAGGAGTTGAAGAAAAGAAAAAAACACAGCAGGGCCGACGGTGTGGGTTGGGAGAGGAGGAAGAAGAGTAAAGTTGGGATGTGAGGTGAGGGTGTGATTTAGATGAGAAGACCGCATGTCAGACAAGTGTCTGACATGCAGGGGACGCCTTTAGGCGTCCCAAATGGCATTTGGGATGCCTAAAGTGGGACTTTAGGCATCCCAAATGGTATTTGGGACGCCTAAACCCAGCTCCTGGCGCTAAAAAAAATTTATGAAATTTATATTTCGCGCCAGGAAGCACTTTAGACGTCCCAAATTCAAATTTGGGACGCCTAAAGGTTCCCCTACACATAAATAATTACGAAAATGCCACCGCCTCCCTTTTTAACCACCCAATTCTCAATTTGGGACGTCTTTGGGGGTGGTTATATCTCAATTCTGTAGTAGTGCATGTTCTCCTTGAAGTTCGAGTTTCCTGATGAGGCCTCACGATTGTTAGAGGAAAGTCCTTGGGTAGTGAAGCATCATATGCTTACTCTCCCGAGAAGGAAACCTTATCTATGTGACAATGAAATTCAGTTGAACACATGTCCATTTGTATTCAACCCTACAATATTCCTCCTACTAGTAATATGATCGAGAATTATATATTATTTGCTAGTCAGGTTGGAAATGTTGTTGCAATGGACAGTCTATATGATGCAAGGGTGGCGGCTAGAGCTTATGCTCATGTTCGTATTGAGTCTAATGTGGAATGGCCACTAGTTAATAGTGTTTTGATGCCAAGAATTGGAAAGTTATCCGCTGTTAGGGTTAAAATAAAATATGAAAAGCTTGCTTGATTCTATTTCACCTGCGGAAGGTTGGGACATGAAAGCTGAAACTGTGAGGAAGAAGAAGAAAGAGACGATGGAGAAGTATTAGATACTGGATAGCATTTTGGGTAATTATTTTTGTTTGTTATGTTTTTTTAGCTGACTTATATTATGTTTGGTTTATATTTTCAATGAATATGGTATTTTGAAGGGGGAAGAAAAATCAACCACACTTATATTACCACTACTACAAAAAGAGAAAATAGTGGCGCACATGGTGTGACGTTTCTTTAAAAAAAGGCCACAACTTTCATTTTATTTTTTTTTAAAAAATGAATATACAAGCTGTGGCGCTTATTTAATAAGGGCCACAGCTTGTGGGATTGCTTACGTGGTGCTTGATCAAACAAGCATGTACAGCTGGTCTTCACGCATGTGTGGCGCCTGCCAAGGCAAGTGCCACACTAGGTGCTATGATTTCTGCTTAAATCACAAATTGCTAGGCTCACGTGAGGGATCTACACAAAGTAACTTGCCTCTCTCCAATAATGATGGGATTAAATAAATATAAAAAAGAGAAGAGTACAAATACAACCCAATTTTCTTCTTCTCCCACCTCCTTTTCCTGTGCGGTGTGAGGACTACCACTTAATTTGTACCAAGAACCAACCATCCAATTAGTCAAAACCATCCCTTTCTCCCCTATCCTTCACCTCCATTTTTCGGTTTTCTGATCTGCACCGCCACTTACTGTTCATTCTTCATATTTCCTCCAATTCCAGGGCTTCTTCTTCACCATCCTAGTGGCAGCTAGTTAGATCTCCGTATTTTATGGTTTCACGTAAGCATCTGGTTTCTAGATCTGCTTTATTATCATCCTCTTCTAGATCTGTTTTTTGGTTCATGTAAACCCTAAAAAACAGGTTCCATGGTTTGAAACTGAGCGGTGAAACAAAAAATTTGCTACTCTCTACAAGTTTACTCCTATTAAAGTACTCAAAGTACTCAAAAACAAATGTCTACTCCTACATGCTAATAAGGTTGCATACCATACACCCACCAGATTAAATTATGTGGGGTTTCCATCTTTAGGAATATTTTTTTTATATATTTATTAAATACCAATTTCTACTGCTACAAGGGCTTTATCTTATATCTTGTTGAAACTCACTGGATTCGTGCTTCTCTGTGTCTAGGCATTCTATTATAGGGATACCTTTCTTGTTCCATATTTTTTTCTCCTTTCTCTTTCTTTAATTAATTAGATAATTTTTTTTTTATTCAAGAACCAGAAGTATCTTTTCATGGAGCATATTTTGCTTAACCAAATCTGAGCATGAATATAGTTAGGGTTTCTTATATTTTTGAAAGGAATTGTTTAATTTTCTAAAACGTAACGACATTGGTAGGGTTTCATATGATATTTGTTTTTTTTAAAAAAATGCCCTTCTTGTGGCGCTTCCTTGAGGAAGGGCCACAGGAAGGTGGGACTTCTTGTGGCCCTTCCTCCACAAAGCGCCATAGGGGGTTTTTTTAAAAAAAAGAAAAAATCATGTCCAAGCGTCACAACTTCTTTTAGTGGCGTCTTGATATGTGACACGTCATAAGCACCACAACTAGTTCAAATATAAGCGCCACAATTTTATTTTTTTTGTAGTAGTGTATGAATGATATATTCCTAAAGGCTAATAGTTAATAATAAATGGCTAGTGGTTCAGGCATATATAACATAATATATTTGAAGATATTCTTGTAATGGTCTTGAAGACTAATATTTATAGAGATTTATATCATGGGAAAAGTAATAGAGATTCCCCAAACTTGCAATGTTTGCTTGTGCTATAATCATACATGGTCAATTCCTGAAGTAATGTTTTTCCAATGAAGAGTTATTGAATATACAGAGAAGACAGTTCTTGAAGAACTATATAGAAACTTCCTGAAGAACTATACAGAGACATAACAATATCTAGAAGTTCCTAAAGAACTATGTGGTTGTTATTGGATAACTTTACAAAACAAACAAGAAATATTATTAATATAGTTCCTGTATAATTAATAACAAAATTGATATAGTTCATAAGGAACTAATACGGGAATAAGAAAAATATGTTTATATAACTCACACTACAAGGGAGAAATTGTTGGAATACAAATGTGAGTCATGTTGGATGAAGATTTCAATTATATCATATGTTATAAAAATTGAAAAGTTGTCACAATAAACCAGAAGTTTACTGATTTAAATAAATTTATTACTGGTGTGATTAGTTTGATCATCCAAGTCATATATAATGCAACAAATTATTAGATATTATATATTGACATTTATTAAAGAAACAGAAGATTCTTTACAACCAACATAATATTATGTACTCCTTGTTCTCAAAGAAAATTAACCATGAGAATATCACCAGTTGTGATTTGGAATGAATCTCTGAATTTTTGGAAATATATCAACCTCCTATATATGGGCTCATTCAAATAGCATGTAAACTATACAAGTATTTAATAAATTTGATAGATGCATCTATGAGATGGTTACATGTTTGCAACTTGAAGTTTACAAGGTTGTTTGAATAAATTGTTATAGTGCACAATTTGCAAACTATATGATCCATAAAATGATCTAGCAAAATTATTTATCAAAGCCCCATATGTAGCTAAATCAAAATTTATAAGAACAAAATTCCCATTTTAGTGTTGAGAATATTGATATTACATATTGTAGTACATAGAAGCATCAAGCCAATAAGGTATTATAAATTCTCCCATTATAATTGGCTTTTGGTCAGGAGCCAAATAATTTCCTTCTTAGAATTTTGAATGTGTAAATCTGTTCTTATTATTCCACCACCATATTGCACATAAATGGATATTCAAAGAAAGTTAGGATAAATGTTGGGTAAGAACCCCCTTCCTCTTGTTTGTCTTCAAATGAAATGAAATGATGTTTCTAAAGGAAACAAATTGATTTAGGAGATTTATACTACAAGATTAGTTGATTGTCATTTGACAAAGTTTTTCCAACATGAGGGGGCAGAAAATGAGTAGCTAGAATAGAGAATACATTGAATATATCAAATGTAGATCCTCAAATATAACAGTATGAACCATAAGTTCATCAAATATTTCATTAGTAATATATTACAATATCTGCTAAACCACTGACCTAAATGAGAATTCTTATATCTCATGTTCTATTTGAAAAATGCTCTAATCAGTATAAATGAAAAATAAGATATGCTTGAAGAATGAGAAAATGATCGGTTCCAAAAGAAAAGAAAAGAGAGAAAATAAGCAAGATGATCATATTGAAGAGGCAAAAATTAAGACAACTATTTATAAGACCCCAGAAGAGGTTCAAGTATCTAAAAGTAATAAAGAGATCTCAAATAGTTATATCATTAAATAAAAAATGAACCAAAAAGTTAAAGTTGTCAACAATGCTTTTGATGATAATATCTTGTGATCAAATGAAGATCTTATATACAAATATGTCATGAGATACATATATATAGATAGTTGGCCAATAGACAAGAAAAGGCTTAATATACAATATCATAATTTAAATTAGTCTATTTCTAGTCTGAGTACCTGAAGTGCAATGTTAGTATTGCATAAAGGGCATTCTTGTACGAAAAAGGAGAAATACAGTTACAATACCTTTCACAAAAGTTCAATGTTGATAGTCATATATTGTGGTGGATGGATTAAATATTCATATGTCTTGTTAATTTGAAAGTTTGGTAGTATATGAAACATCGATATGCATCTATAGAATTTTATTATAATCTATGACTCACTATATTGTGAATGTGAACACCCTATTTTGTCCGGGGCCCACTGATAAATCCCCAAATTTATTATATTTTATCCCACCTTATTCATTTATTTTGGAGATTATTTTAGGCTAATTTGGATTTATTAGATAATATTTGGATAATTAGTCAATTTTGGGAAATAATATAAATCTGAATTGATTATGATATTATTGGGCTCAAAAAGTTAATATCTTAATTGTTATCTTGTGATTGAAAAATATTTCCAATTATATGATAAATCACAATTTTATTTGATTCTTGCAGGGCAGAGAAAAGCAGATTAAAAGATCTTACGGTGCAGAACTTTTCTTAGAAACTAAGAAAGAATCCAATGGTGGAATTTTATTGGGCTTTTGGAATTTTAATAGGCCCAAATTAATACCCAAAATTCTCCCGTCCCTTCTTAAAAATACCCTAGGCGCTCACAGCGAGGGGAGAGACACAGCCGCTGGACACACGCAGAGAGCATCCGCAGACGCTGAGGGGACGAGGCTGAGACGGATATACGCAGAGACGCTGAAAATCACAGACACGGACTGACGCGAGAGGCTGAGACGCACGTAGACTCTGGAATTGCTGGAGTTTATTCTCTATTCACCATCAATTCCATTGCCTTTTCTCCATTCGCAGAGACACCGCACCAGGAGAGCTCTGATTCATTCAATTCCTATTGTTTCTCCACGCGGGTCCCACGGCCATTAGTTAATCATCAACTAATATTTCCCAACTCCTTTTTCATGGCTGAGCCTGTGACACGGAAGGAGTTTGGAGGGAGGACGAATTTCATGGCAGCTTAAGTCCTTTGGACTTGGGAGGAGCATGGAGGAAGCTAGAGCCTAGGAGCTTACACTTGAAGACCATAAGGGAGTATCTTTCTTTTATCTTTTTGATTCAAGACTTAAGATTATTTAGTTTTAAATGATTTTGAGTTGTAATAATTGAGAACAATCTAGTTTTAGATTGTAGACTTATTTTTGACTTGGATTAAATTGATATTTTGGATTTGCTTTGTTCTTAAATGATTATTGGGATTTTTGTTTGCAAACCTTTGATTGTCAATTAAATTATTAATCGAGTTTTCATCATTAATTTAATTGTCAATTTGGGTTTAATCTCTTGATTGTTTAATTAAGGTGATTAATTGTCGAATTGTTTAATTAGGCAATTGTGAACATAATTTCCAAAACTATCTTAAGCAACTTTGATTGGTTTTTAATAGATTTAATTAACCAGCATTTTTCCATTATGAGTTTTCTAGTGGATTAGATGTTATTGAGCTTGAAGGTTTCCCATGTCTTGATTAGGTGATTAAGTCTATTAATTCCAATTTTTGATGAATCTCCCTTTGGTCTAATAAATTGAATGGCTAAGAAAGCTAAATCCATGTTAATCCTGAGTTGTCCCCTTCATCATCATAACTGAATTAAATCCTTGTTGATTGTCTTATTTTTGATTATTTTCTTTGCTTAGTATCTTAATTCATTTTTCACTAAAAAACCCCAAGATTGCATTCCAATTCATTTAGGTTAGTTTCCTTCTCATATAGATTTTAGAGTCATTTGCATTTAGGTAGTAGAATCTTGCATTTTAGTTTAGGTCCATTCTATTGCATCTTTTGTTACTTAAAAATCAATCTTAAAGAAAACCCATAGCTTGCTCCTTGGGAGAATGACCTAGGTTGACCCTAAACTGCATAATAATTTTAGGACCTAGTTTAATTGATTGCTTTAGCGACAGAAGCACGCATCACCCACTAAAAAAATACAAAATAATTGATAATGATTGGTGTCCAAATTGGCAATCATCATTGAAAGAAAAAATAAAAAAAACGAAAATAAGAAAAAATAAGGAAACCCTCCTATTGATGATGATCGGTGTCTAAGTAGGCAATCATCATTGAAAGGGGAAAAATTAAAAAAAAAAGAAAATTAAAATAAATCCCCTAATTGATATGATTGACATTGTCATTCATTAAGGGAAAATAATAAATAAAAAAACAAAAAACAAAAAATAAAAAAATCTCATTTATGTTGATAGGTTTAAATTAGGAAGTTACTTGTGGGGAGAATAATGAAAAAAAAAATTAAAAATGAAAAAATCTCCACTAATGGTAATTAGGTCAAGTTAGGAAGTTTTATCAATAGAAAATACAAAAAAATAAAAAAAAAACGAAAAAAAAAATCTCCATTGATGGTGATTGGGTTAAGTTAGATAGTTCTTAACATAAAATACAAAAAATTCAAAAAAACGAAAAATAAAATAAAAAAAATAAAAAAGGGAGCATTTATGAAGAAAACCCTACTTTGAGACTATAAATAGGAGTGCAAGGGTTGAAGCAAAGGGGACAAGAATTTTGGGAGAGCAAGGAGATAAGGTCTGTGGCTGAGTTTTCATCCTTTTTCTTTTATTTCACTTTGACATCTCGTTTTTTTCCTCTCATCTAATATCCCTTGGTTCATGCTTACCTCATCATTCATGCACTATGACTTTATCCAATATGCATTACATTGCTTCACTTTATACTATGATGTTGCTGGACGTGTTTTAGCTCATCGTGGTCTTGTGGATTTGCATTTTATTGTCCAACTGAATTATCTCATACATAGGCAAGAGCGGGTTCAAAGAATAAAAGGTACGCATAAATCTCCTGACTTTTGACTTCTTTTTTGTTTAACTTGTGTTACATTTCTTTTTTTCTTAATCCCTTTCTTAGGTCCTCTTTCAAAAAAAAAAGAAAAAAAAAATATTTTGACACATTTTGATAAATGAAAATAAAATGGAAAAACTCTCTTTTACAAGAAAATAAAAAAAACGTTTTTTGCAAAAAAAAGTAAAAAACACAAACCCAACCAAAAAAAGATATTTTTCTCAAATAAATTAAATAAACATTTTTCTAAAAATCACCAACCAAGTGACACGCTTTTCTACCCCCCGAACTACGTGGGCTTTGTTCCCTCTAAAGGGTACGTAGGCCCTAGGTTTTCATCCTAGGTCAAGTCCAATTTTGTAAATAAATATATTTTTTTCTTATTTTCTTATTGTAAATAAATATTCTTTTTTAAATAAGTATATTTTTCCTTATTATAAATAAGTGTTTTTTTTGTTTCTTCGATTTCTTTCATTTCATTTAGTTTCGTAAATATTCTTTTTTTATTTGGGTAATTATAATAATGTTAAATGCCATTTTTATTTTTAAATAATTAACTTAGGGTAACCATTCTTATGAATGGGTGTTGTGGGGTGCCTAACACCTTCCCCACACACAATCGACTCCCGAACCCTAAATGGTTTTTGTAGACTAGTTTCCGTTTTAAAAAAGTTTCCAAAATTATCCTTTTTCAAAAATTTTGGTGGCGACTCCATGTTTTTCTAAATTCCGGGCGCTACAGCTTGGTGACTCCGCTTTAAGTTAAGTGTTTAAAAATAATATGGCCTTAATTTTATTTTAATTACCCTTTTTCTTTTTTGTAAATATTTGTTTTATTTGTTTTAATTCTTTATTCATCTATTTGTTTATTCTTTTTTTTCCCTATCTATCTTGTGATCTGTTTAGCAGATGAGGGTTGGGTAGAACCTAGGCCCATAGGTTGGTATGCTCTCTGCACACACTGAACACATACATTATTCTCCTCACACACATTTTGGGCCCTATACCCGAGTCTATGAGTTCCTTAGGTGAGTGGAAGTTTCTAGCGGTCTCCCTGTGGGGTTTTAAGAACCCCCTGAGGTTACTGTGAAGACTTCATCCTAGCTATTACTTATTTGGTGGAATTGATCCCTGTGGGGTTTTCAGAACCCCTTGAAGGTCAATTTCATCAAATGGGGTCTTCATCTTTACGATGGGGGCAGTTAGGAGACCTTTATCTGTGAGAATTAGAACCACCTTGAAACTACTGCACCTATTAGTAGAAATTATAAACCTACCCAATTAATTAGTACCTACCTTTCTTAGGATAGATACTACTAACCTAGGGTTATTCCTAAAATAGGACACTGGAGGGCATATATTTACTTATTGTTGATAATCATTATTGTCATCCATGCATTATCAATGAAACCCCTAGGATCAAGTGACTAACTGTCGCTCCACTTGAATATGTATCTAGCATCACTTCACATAAAGATACATCACAAGGATGATGTATGCATTAGATAGCCAACCTTAGTCTAAGGGTCCGTAACCCTAAAAGACGATCAATCATATTAGAAAACATCTCAATGAGAGATAATCCTTTAGGACTCTTGAGGTATCATTATATCATTCATTAGCATTTTAGCTTCATTTGATATGGGCCTTGGACATAATCATCATTTTTTAAAACCCTTAGCCGCGTGATGGCTTGGGCCATTCGCAGGTTAATGGGCACTTTATTCTCCCTATGAGGTAGTAGATCTCTTGAGGAGGTGAAGTTCTTTTTCTTAATGTCCATCACCCATATCAAAACTTGAAATATAAGTCATCACTCTTTCATATCTCATGAGATATCCTTGTATCATCCATTGGCATTTAGCTTCATTTGATATGGGCCTTACACATAATAAACATTTAACAAAACCCTTAGCCGCGTAATAGCTTGGGCCGTTCGCAGGTTAATGGGCACTTCATCCTCCCTATGGGGTATTGGATCGCTTGAGGAGGTGAAGTTCTTTTTCTTAATGTCCATAACCCATATCAAAATTTGGAGTTTAAGTCATCGCTCTTTCATGTCTCATGAGGTATCCTTACATCATCTATTGACATTTAGCTTCATTTGATATGGGCCTTGGACATAATCATCATTTTTTAAAACCCTTAGCCGCGTGATGGCTTGGGCCATTCGCAGGTTAATGGGCACTTTATTCTCCCTATGAGGTAGTAGATCTCTTGAGGAGGTGAAGTTCTTTTTCTTAATGTCCATCACCCATATCAAAACTTGAAGTATAAGTCATCACTCTTTCATATCTCATGAGATATCCTTGTATCATCCATTGGCATTTAGCTTCATTTGATATGGGCCTTAGACATAATAAACATTTAACAAAACCCTTAGCCGCGTAATAGCTTGGGCCGTTCACAGGTTAATGGGTACTTCATCCTCCCTATAGGGTATTGGATCTCTTGAGGAGGTGAAGTTCTTTTTCTTAATGTCCATCACCCATATCAAAATTTGGAGTATAAGTCATCGCTTTTTCATGTCTCATAAGGTATCCTTGCATCATCAATTGGTATTTAGCTTCATTTGATATGAGCCTTGGACATAATAAACATTTAACAAAACCCTTAACCGCGTAATAGCTTGGGCCGTTCGCAAGTTAATGGGCACTTCATCCTCCCTATGGGATATTAGATCTCTTGAGGAGGTGAAATTCTTTTTCTCAATGTTCATCACCTATATCAAGCCTAGAAAGCACATGTAATCATCTGCATAGCATGCATTTAGAAATACTTTCTGACTCTTCCTTCTATTTCCTTTAATAAAGGACAAGCAAATTATCTAACAACTAAAAATTTGGCACAAAGGTTAAATGGCAAAAGAACCAGGTTTAAATCAAGTTCCTATAAGAAAGGTGTATTGCATGCTTATCACTATGGTCAATGATAAGATCTTGGCTAGGATGGGACTCAGGGTTCCTCCTATCTAATGATCAACTCTAGTTCTCCCTGTGGAATAATGGATTCCTAGAGGATGCTTATGCCAGAATACCTTTATGCCAATACACCATGGATAACTCGCTATGCCCTTTTGAAATTTTGAGTTCAAATAAACTAATGATATTTTGTTCCTTTATAGGCAGGTGATACAATATTGCTCCATCTAAATGTCCTAACCAGCTACCCCCTAAAAATTCATACAACACGCACTCATGTAGTCTTCAGATGGCAGCTAGCAGTGGAAATGAAGCCGAATCTAATATAAATCATTGGATAGGGAGGGAAGATTAGCACTCTGAAATCCCCATATAAGGAAGAAATTCTTGATGTCCTCTGAAGTGCTAAACAAGCCGACTGTTGCAATGGTTTCAACAATAGGCAAAAAGAACTGCACATGGATTTCAGCTAATGATTCTGGAAGAGCTCTGGAAAATTGGGAGTTTGAGGACACCTTCAATTCTATCATTTTAGAGTAACATGCCTAGCTAAAAGTTGTCTTTTTATGCTTTGTATACGCCTTTAGGCGAGCTCTTATATGAACCATAAATAAAGAATGATATGCAAATAAAATTCACTTATTTATATCCATTACTTTTTTTTTCCTTCTATTCATTCGTTGTTCATTTTTCGCCCTCTAGGAAATCGATTTCCTCGGAACTCTTGTCTAACGCAGAGGTTCTTGAATCCCTGAATGATGATACGCTTGTTGCCATTGATATGCATGATTACGAGTATGATGATGATAAGACCATTCAAGTATACAAAAAAATCCTTGAATCCAACAACAATAGAATTTGCCCACATGAAGATGTAATTGAAGTAATAAATATGGGCACAGAGGAAGAAAAGAGAGAACTAAAGATAGTAAATAACCCTGAAAGAGAGCAAATGGTTGAACTTTTCAAAGAATTCATAGATGTGTTCGCATGGTCTTACCAAGACATGCCAGGCCTTGATCCGGGGATTGCTTCTCACAAGATCCCCTTATTCCCAGACACTAAGGCTAAAAAGCAGAAATTGAGGAGGCTCACTTCCGATATGTCCTTAGTTGTTCGAGAGGAGGTGATGAAGCAATTAGAAGCGAGTTTCCTAGAAGTAGCTAAATACCCACAATGGATAGCAAATGTCGTTCTTGTCCCAAAGAAGGACGACAGAATTCGAATGTATGTGGATTATCGAGATCTGAACAAAGCTAGCCCAAAAGATGATTTTCCATTGCCTCATATTGATGTCCTGGTTGATAATACAGCCCGTAGCTATAGGTACTCGTTCATGGATGGGTACTCAGGGTATAACCAAATCCCTATGGATAGGGAGGCAAAGAAAAAACCACATTTATTACACAATGGGGCACTTATTATTACCGCGTCATGCCATTCGGGCTAAAGAATGCTGGGGCAACTTATTAGCTTGCCATGGTGGCACTCTTCTATGATATATTGCATAAAGAACTTGAAGTATACGTGGATGATATGGTAGCTAAATCTTCTGAAGGAGAAAGCCATGTTGTGGTGTTAAGAAAGCTGTTTGAAAGGCTACGCAAGTACAAGTTACGACTAAATCCTAACAAATTCGTCTTTGGGGCTTTATCTGGAAAATTGTTGGGCTTCATTGTAAGCCAAAAAGGGATTACAGTAGATCTAGACAAGGTAAAAGCAATACGGGAAATGCCCCTTCCTCAAACAGAAAAGGAAGTTTGAAGCTTTTTGGGGCGACTGAATTACATTGCATGATTCATTGCCAACCTGACGACAACTTGTGAGCCGATATTCAAACTTTTAAAGAAGAATTGCACAAGGAAGTGGGATGAAGATTGCCAGCAGGCATTTGATAGAATCAAGGATTATTTGCTAAATCCCCCAATTTTGGTTCCTCCTGTACCAGGATGACCTTTAATTTTGTATTTAACAATACGACTAAATTCCATATGAGCCATGCTGGGCCAACAAGATGCATCTAAACGAAGAGAACAAGCGATCTACTACTTAAGCAAGAAGTTTAATGATTGTGAGTCACGTTACCAGATGATCAAGCGAACTTGTTGTGGTTTAGTCTGGGCTACAAGGAGGTTGAGGCAATACATGCTTTACTACACCACTTGGTTAATTTCAAGAGTAGACCCACTCAAGTACATCTTTGAAAGCCCGCATGTAGCTGGAAGAGTCTCTAAGTGGCAGGTAATATTGTTTGAATATGATATAAGATACGTCACTCAAAAATCCGTCAAAGGTGGTACGATAGCAGATCACTTAGCGAAAAACCCCATAGATAAATACCAGCCACTAGATTTCAAGTTTCCAGATGAAGACATATGTGCTACAGAAGATCCGATCGAGGAAAGCAAATCGAAGGGGTGGGAAATGTATTTTGATGGGGTAGCAAACATGCATGGCAATGGTGTAGGGGCAGTAATCATATCCCCAGATGGAAAGCAATTTCTGATTGCTATAAAGTTAGGATTTGACTGCACCAATAACATGACAGAATATGAAGCTTGTATTAATGGTCTCCAGGCTGCCATAGATCTTGGGATAAAAAACCTAAAAGTCTATGGTGACTCAGCTCTCATAATTTATCAGGTGACTGGTAAATGGCGTACTAAAGACCCAAAGTTGATCCCTTATTAAGAGTATTTGATAAAGTTGATCAAAAACTTTGAAGTAATCAATTTTCATCACATGGCTAGAGAAAAGAATCGCTTCGCTGACGCATTAGCTACGTTAGCAGCTATGATCCAACTTGATTGTGGGGTCCAAGTTCAACCAATACAGATTGAGACTAGAAGATCACCAGCATTTTGCTTCAATATTGGAAGAGAGCACGACGAGCAACCTTGGTACCATAGTATTAAGATGTATATGGAGCATGGTACTTACCCTCCAGACGCGACACATAATGAAAAGAAGACCATCCGGCGATTGGCCATGGGCTTTTTTATTAGTAATAACGTCTTATATAAGAGAAGCTTTGATGGGACATTGCTACGCTATGTAGACATGAGGGAGGCGCACAAAATTATGGCAGAGATCCATGAAGGCGTATGCGGTACACATGCAAATGGCCACTCATTAACTAAACAAGCTGAAAGATCTGGTTACTACTGGATAACTATGGAGAAGGATTGTATCAATTATGTTAGAAAGTGTCATAAGTGCCAGATATATGCCAACAAAGCTAACGCCCCTCCGACTATAATGCATAGTCTCGTATCTCCATGGCCATTCTCCATGTGGGGAATAGATGTCATTGGGCCGATTAACCCAAAAGCTTCGAATGGTCATCGTTTCATCCTCATTGCTATTGACTATTTCACTAAGTGGGTAGAAGCCAATTCCTTTGCTAGTATTACTCAGAAGGCCTTCATCAAATTCTTAAAGGCCAATGTCATCTGTAGATATGGGCTACCAGAGAGGATCATAACTGACAATGCACCAAACCTCAACGGGGCAGCAGTTAAAGAATTATGTGATCAGTTCAAGATCAAACATCATAATTCTGCACCATATAGGCCATAGATGAATGGTGCAGTTGAGGCAGCCAATAAGAATATTGAGAAGATCCTCAGCAAAATGACAGTGAACTATAAGGACTGGCACGAAATGCTTCCATATGCATTACACGGATACCGTACCACAATGCGTACTTCAACTGGGACAACCCCTTACTCTTTGGTTTATGGCATGGAGGCTGTTACTCCAATTGAGGTGGAAATACCATCCCTAAGAATCTTGGTTGAATCAGACTTAGATGAAAGCGAATGGATACGTTCTCGATTTGAACAATTAAATATGATTGAAGAAAAAAGGCTCACAGCCATATGTCATGGGTAGTTATATCAATCACGAGTGGCAAGGGCATTTAATAAGAAACTATGACCCAGGTGGTTTAAAGTAGCAGACCTAGTCCTTAAGAAGATCCTACCAAATCAAGAAGATGATAGAGGTAAATGGGCTCCGAATTATGAAGGCCCATATGTTGTTAAGAAAGCTTTCTCTGGTGGGGCATTGATATTGACAAACATGAATGGCCAAGATCTACCAAGGCCAATCAATTCAAATGCTCTAAAGAAATACTATGCGTAAAGAAAAAAAAAGCTCGCTAAGTTGAAAACCCGAAAGGGCGGTTTAGGCAAAAGTTAGAGCAAGAAAAAAAGCTCGCTAAGTTGAAACCCCGAAAGGGCGACTTAGGCAAAAGTTTGAGCAAAAAAGAAAAAAAGCTCGCTAAGTTAAAAACCCGAAAGGGCAGCTTAGGCAAAAGTTTGAGCAAAACAAAAAAGGGGCTTGCTAAGTTGAAAACCTGAAAGGGCGGCTTAGGCAAAAATTGGAGCAAAAAAAAAAGAAACTCGCTAAGTTGAAATCCCGAAAGGGTGCCTTAGGCAAAAGTTAGAGCAAGAAAAAAAAGCTCGCTAAGTTGAAAACCCGAAAGGGCGGCTTAGGCAAAAGTTAGAGCAATAAAAAAAAAAGCTCGCTAAGTTGAAAACCTGAAAGGGCGGCTTAGGCAAAAGTTAGAGCAAGAAAAAAAAAAAGAAGAAGCTCGCTAATTTGAAAACCCGAAAGGGCGGCTTAGGCGAAAGTTAGAGCAAAAAAAAACTCGCTAAGTTGAAAACCCGAAAGGGCGGCTTAGGCAAAATTTAGAACAAAAAATTGGGAGCTGTTAAGTCAAAAACCTGGAAGGGCAAGGTTATCAGTCCTAGCCCCATGATTCTCTCTACTTGTCTATTTGGAAGACTCCATAATCATTCATCGAAAAGTGCATATCTCTGGCAATTAAGTGCGGCACCATCAGGGGGACTACACGGAACTAAAAGCGAAAGACCTCCTAATAACATCACGCCTACACCAATATGTGCTCATCATAATGCATCCACTTGAATATTGGAAGATCATTTCTTTTAAATGAATCTTCATCCTTAGTATCTCTTTCCCTTCTAGTAAATCGCATGTCAAACTTGGTGCCATGATTTGTATAAGGGTAACTCTTTTTAATGAAAGCACAACTTTTGTCTGAATAAACACTCACGTTGATATACATGGTGTCCTCTTCTCCCATTTAACTTGTGTAATTTCAGGATCATTAGCGAATGTCCCAACTGGAATTTTTGTTGTGGGGTCAAACAGTTAACAAAGGGACACAATCTAAACTGAGGGTTCTAGGCTGGGGCATCTATGTGAATCTCATTATACACATCTTCATACCTCCGACAAGACTGCTCAAGTAACGGGGTACTGGTTAGGCATCTGGACGAAGAAGGAGCAATATCACCTGCTAGGCTATTCTTTAATACCACAATTATTGCACTCATTCTCATTAGCATGTCATCACCTCCATTATCAACATCACCATTAACATCATCATCATCACTACTATCATCATCATCATCATCATCATTAGCATTATCATTGTATTCATCATCCTCATTAGGATTCCATCATCACTGTCATCATCATTATTAGTGTCATCACCTCCATCATGACATCACTATTCTGATATTCCCTTCATTATCATCCTCTTCATCATCATCATTGTCATCATCACTGTCATCATTATTATCAATGTCATCATCTTCATAAGCACTACTCCAAAGGGCATCACATGTTCATAGCACCCTTTCAAAGCCCTGTACTGGCAGGCACCTTCAAAGCCCAGTAACGGCTGGCACCCTTTTCAAAGCCCTGTACCGGCAGGCGCCCTCAAAGCCCAGTAACGGCTGGCACCATTTTCAAAGCCCTGTACTGGCAGGCACCTTCAAAGCCCAGTAACGGCTGGCACCCTTTTCAAAACCCTGTACCGGCAGGCGCCCTCAAAGCCCAGTAACGGCTGGTACCCTTTTCAAAGCCCTGTACCGGCAGGCGCCCTCAAAGCCCAATAACGACTGGCACCCTTTCAAAGCTCTGTACCGGCAGGCACCGTCAAAGCCCAGTAACGGCTGGCACCCTTTCAAAGCCCTGTACCAGCAGGCACCTTCAAAGCCCAGTAACGGCTGGTACCCTTTCAAAGCCCTGTACCGGCAGGCACCTTCAAAGCCCAGTAACGGCTGGCACCCTTTCAAAGCCCTGTACCGGCAGGCACCGTCAAAGCCCAGTAATGACTGGCACCCTTTCAAAGCCCAGTACCAGCAAGCACCCTCAAAGCCCAGTAACGGCTGGCACCCTTTCAAAGCCCTATACTGGCAGGCACCCTCAAAGCCCAGTAACGGCTGGCACCCTTTCAAAGCCCTGTACCGGCAGGCACCATCAAAGCCCAGTAACGGCTGGCACCCTTTCAAAGCCCTGTACCGGCAGGCACCATCAAAGCCCAGTAACGGCTGGCACCCTCTCAAAGCCCTGTACCGGCAGGCACCCTCAAAGCCCTGTAATGGCAGGCACTATTCTTTCAAAGCCCTGTAACGGCAGGCACCCTCAAAGCCCAGTAACGGCTAGCACCCTCTCAAAGCCCTGTACCGGCAGGCACTATTCTTTCAAAGTCCTGTACCAACAGGCACCCTCAAAGCCCAGTAACGGCTGGCACAATTCTTTTAAAGCCCTGTAACAGCAGGCACTATTCTTTCAAAGCCCAGTATCAGCAGGCACTCTCAAAGCCCAGTAACGGCTGGCATAATTCTTTTAAAGCCCTGTATCAGCAGGCACTATTCTTTCAAAGTCCTGTACCAACAGGCACCCTCAAAGCCCAGTAACGGCTGGCACAATTCTTTTAAAGCCCTGTAATGGTAGGCACTATTCTTTCAAAGCCCTGTATCAGCAGGCACTCTCAAAGCCCAGTACCGGCTGGCACAATTCTTTTACGCCCCACCAAAGTCCTATGCTACTAGGCGCTTCACTTCCATTCCAGGTAATAATCTATCTCCACTTGCGTTCTTCTCCCCTATGAACCAAGTAAAGAGGGGGCATGGACACTGTATTTTGTCCAAACCCTCTTTAGTTCCAAGTGTGGCACCTTGTTCTCTGGCTGGACAAAATACGTGTTCTTATCTTTACTTCTTCATACACGAGAATCTCACTTTTCTCAGTTACGAAACAAGTAAAGAGGGGCAACAGTGAACACCCTATTTTGTCCGGGCCCCACTAAAAAAATACAAAATAATTGATAATGATTGGTGTCCAAATTGGCAATCATCATTGAAAGAAAAAATAAAAAAAACGAAAATAAGAAAACATAAGGAAATCCTCCTATTGATGATGATCGGTGTCTAAATAGGCAATCAACATTAAAAGGGGAAAAATTTAAAAAAAACGAAAATTAAAATAAATCCCCTAATTGATATGATTGACATTGTCATTCATTAAGGGAAAATAATAAATAAAAAAACAAAAAAACAAAAAATAAAAAAATCTCATTTATGTTGATAGGTTTAAATTAGGAAGTTACTTATGGGGAGAATAATGAAAAAAAAATTAAAAATGAAAAAATCTCCACTAATGGTAATTAGGTCAAAAAATCTCATTTATGTTGATAGGTTTAAATTAGGAAGTTACTTGTGGGGAGAATAATGAAAAAAAATTAAAAATGAAAAAATCTCCACTAATGGTAATTAGGTCAAGTTAGGAAGTTTTATCAATAGAAAATACAAAAAAATAAAAAAAAACGAAAAAAAAAATCTCCATTGATGGTGATTGGGTTAAGTTAGGTAGTTCTTAACATAAAATACAAAAAATTCAAAAAAATGAAAAATAAAATAAAAAAAATAAAAAAGGGAGCATTTATGAAGAAAACCCTACCTTGAGACTATAAATAGGAGTGCAAGGGTTGAAGCAAAGGGGACAAGAATTTTGGGAGAGCAAGGAGATAAGGTCTGTGGCTGAGTTTTCATCCTTTTTCTTTTATTTCACTTTGACATCTCGTTTTTTTCCTCTCATCTAATATCCCTTGGTTCATGCTTACCTCATCATTCATGCACTATGACTTTATCCAATATGCATTACATTGCTTTACTTTATACTATGATGTTGCTGGACGTGTTTTAGCTCATCGTGGTCTTGTGGATTTGCATTTTATTGTCCAACTAAATTATCTCATACATAGGCAAGAGCGGGTTCAAAGAATAAAAGGTACGCATAAATCTCCTGACTTTTGACTTCTTTTTTGTTTAACTTGTGTTACATTTCTTTTTTTCTTAATCCCTTTCTTAGGTCCTCTTTCAAAAAGAAAAAGAAAAAAAAAATATTTTGACACATTTTGATAAATGAAAATAAAATGGAAAAACTCTCTTTTACAAGAAAATAAAAAAATGTTTTTTGAAAAAAAAAGTAAAAAACACAAACCCAACCAAAAAAAGATATTTTTCTCAAATAAATTAAATAAACATTTTTCTAAAAATCACCAACCAAGTGACACGCTTTTCTACCCCCCGAACTACGTGGGCTTTGATCCCTCTAAAGGGTACGTAGGCCCTAGGTTTTCATCCTAGGTCAAGTCCAATTTTGTAAATAAATATATTTTTTTCTTATTTTCTTATTGTAAATAAATATTCTTTTTTAAATAAGTATATTTTTCCTTATTATAAATAAGTGTTTTTTTTTGTTTCTTCGATTTCTTTCATTTCATTTAGTTTCGTAAATATTCTTTTTTTATTTGGGTAATTATAATAATGTTAAATGCCATTTTTATTTTTAAATAATTAACTTAGGGTAACCATTCTTATGAATGGGTGTTGTGGGGTGCCTAACACCTTCCCCACACATAATCGACTCCCGAACCCTAAATGGTTTTTGTAGACTAGTTTCCGTTTTAAAAAGGTTTCCAAAATTATCCTTTTTCAAAAATTTTGGTGGCGGCTCCATGTTTTTCTAAATTCCGGGCGCTACAGTGAATTAGATGTGAATCCTAAAAGGATTTAAAATGCTAAGAGTATATATAGGGAAAATTGCTATACTTATTAAATCCCTAAAAAATTCAAGTTGCCAGAAGCATATGGTCAAAGTATATGGAACTCCCTGAAGGATTCAAGTTGCAAGCATACAATCCAATCAAGATATTTATTTGGCTTGAAGCAACCAAGGTGTTTGTGGTATTACCGATTTGGTAAATATCTCTTGAAAGAATGATATAAAATATCCATTATATCCATGAATTTCAGTGAAAAGATATGAAAATTAGTATATTATAATTGCGGTTAATGTTAAATAGTTTTAATATTTTTGGAACTCTTGAAGAGTTTGATTGAGAAGCTTGCAAAGTTGCGAATTGCTTAAACTCTTGAAGAGCTTGCAAAAGTTAAGAATTACTTAAAGGAAGGATTTGAAGAAGGATTTGGGAAGAACAAAAGGTTGCTTTGGATTACAAATTGAATATTTGAAAGATATAAGTTTTGTGTATCAAGATCTATCTATGGATAAATCACATCCATCATATACATAGAGAAATGCTTGGTCCAAAAGTGTTGTGTCTTTAAACCTTAAGAAGGTGATGAATAAATACTTGGTTAAGAAGTATTCAAGCACTTATATGTATCAAGTGCACATGACTTGATATATCATTTGCATACTAGCGTGATATAGTTATTCACTAACATGAAGACATTAGAAGGGGATACATCAACAAAAGAGAGTGAAATTAATATCTAGCAATCTAGTAGATTTGTTCACTAAATCACTTCCTGCGATAATATTTGGAAAGGTTGTTCGTGATATCAGACTTTATGGATTCAAAGGTATTAACTCATGTTGCCAAGAGGGGGAGCTGATACATACTATACTCTTTTCCCTTGTCTCCGGTTTTATCCCACTCGATTTTCCTAATAAGGTTTTTAATGAGGTAGCATTGGATGGTGTATTAACTAATGATATACTCTTTTTCTTTCGCTAGTCCCACCAAGTTTTTCCTAGTTGAAGTTTTTTAATAAGGCACACTTGTATATAATGGATATCCAAAGGGAAGTGCTATGAATATAATATTTTTATGGATGTCCATATATCTCCACTATCTCTAATATCCCACAATTATCTCTTATTATTATATAATCTGTAGATATTGTTTCTATTGAAATTGTGAAGTTGTGCCTATAAATATAGGGCATGTACCATGTGTTTGATACACCTTGAACATGAATAAGATTTATCATCTCTTCATCTCATATTCGTTCCCTTTTATTTATAATAGTGCTGAACTAATTGGCTATTGGACCATGTTTGGATTGTGTTTTCTAATTATGCAGTACTGAAAATTTGTCCAAATAAACTACGAGGCCTAGCATAGTTGGCACTTAGCTAGTTCTTTAAGTATCTAGTTAGGGGTTCGATGCCTGGTAATGTGTATGGAGAGGGTCTCATAGTCAGTATTAAAACCCCTTCGGGAAGTTTATGATGCAAAAGGATTAACCACTGATATTGGCAGTGGATACTCTGGACCCACCAAAAATAATAAATTGCTCGACATAGCATAAAGTTGTTCCTTTAGATGAAAGAAATAAAGGCAAACAAGTTTTTACATGGCCCCCACTTCGTTATAGAGTTTTTATTAGAAAGTTGTTTTAAGGAATCTTCACGTTCCCAAATTTGCAAAGAAAGACAACAAAATAAACTTAAAGGTTAAGGAGCAAAAATACTTGCAAACTTTTTTCAAAAGTGCACCCACTATTATAAACTCTTTTTTTTTTATGTAAAAGTAGCCATAAACTTAAAAAAAAAAAGGTAAAAGTGACACACCCATTAAAATAGCTTAACTCTGCCTGTTACAATGCAAAAGTACCAAACTACTTTACATCAAGGTGCAAACCATCGAGAGGCATAAAGTGGAGTTGATATACACAGTCACATATCTCAATCATTGAAAAAATGGGGGGGGACAATAGCTTAATAGTCTTCTTCCAAAAATGCTTGATTATACACAACATGCCAATCTCTTCTTCCCAATCATCTTCCATCATGTTATCGGTATTGCAATAATCAAAATCAGGTTGACTTTGGTGAGAACAATCATTACCAATAATAATCCAATTTGAAAATCTTGGTGTGTGCGTAAAATCATGAGGGTGGCTAGTAGATACATAGTGATCTTTTTCAACTAGACGGTGGGCATAGTTCAAGGCATTGAAAGAAAATTGGGATTGATGAGGAGGATTGTAAGGGGAAGATGCAACGGAGGAGGGGTGTAGATGGTTTGCTAGGAAATATATGGTGGAGAAGGTAAGGGGAAGAGCTGATGCCGATGCCGGTGGTGGCGTCGGAGGAAGGTAGTCAGGTTGCAAACAGGGATCTTTGGGGAACTGTAAGTAAGGCGAGTGATGAGATGGCGTCCATATGGTCCGATGGCGTTGATATCGCCACCTACCAATCTGGCCCAAGAGGTTGCCGCTATAATTAGTTGTGGATGATGCCTTTGTTGTTGCCAGGATATGAGAAGAAAGAAGGTTGCTGCTATTGAATGAATGAAGGGAGGGTTTGAGTGAGAGAGAGAGGATGGAGGGAAGGGATAAGGGAAGAGGGTAGTGAAGGAAATTTTTAAAAATAACATGGGGCCCACCAAAAATGATAACCCCATTTTCTGAATTTAATGAAAGTGCCACTCTTGCCTTCTTTTTTAAAGTTTATGGGTTACCTTTGCACAAAAAAATATTTATGTAGTGGATGCACTCTTGAAAAAAGTTCATGGGTATTTTTACACCGTAACCCTAATTTTAAAACACTAAGATCTTGTTTGGTATGAGGGACTTGGAGGGAAAAGGAAGGGAGATAACATTTTTATCAGTTGTGATTAGAAAAATTAGAGAAGTGGGGTTAAATTTTTTAATTAATTTTTCATATTCTTTTATCTTATATCTTCTCTTTACTAAAGTTATGGTACTTAGTGCTCCTAAAAAAACTTTAAAATGTTGAATGCATAAAAAACACTTTAGGATTTTGGATACATAAAAAATTATTTTAAGATACTAAGTGTTATTAAGAAAAATATTTTAGGGTGTTAACTATTATTTAATTAAAAATTACTTATGGATATTGGGTGCCACTGAAAAAATACTTTAGAGTATTGGATAAAGAAAAAACATTTTAGAATAATGAGTGTTATTAGAAAAAATGCTTGAAAGTTATTGATAACTAATGAAAAATATACTTCAAGCGCTAGATGCTAGTTAAAAATAAATAAATAAAGCTGAGCACCTTAGCCATTTTACATGAAAACGACAACATTTTTAGGCAGTGGAAGGGAATATCAAAGTAGAGAAGCCATGTTCCTAAAATACAAATGACCTTCCAACATATGCAATTAACCTCCCCTAATGTGTAAATTCGCGATATGCAACTAACCTTACCTGAAAAGCAACTAACCTTTACACGTATGCAACTCACCTCCCTTAATGCGCGAATTCCAGCTACACAAATGTAACCCCCTTCGATAAACAGGCCGGGATTAGCGTTTAAGCACATTTGATTTTCGAATAAGAAATCCGGGATAATTAAAAAACTTTTTAAAACACCTGTACAAATGGATTTCCATTCATTTCATTCATTAAAACAAATGGCCTGTTTGGTCTGTTACATATACAATATCAGAGTAAGCACAATTCCCGACGTTCACTCGGGATAATAACATTAATCCAAAGATTTATACAGGGCATCATTGCCCATCTCAGTATCCATACCGGGGATTACACAAAACTAAACCACTACAATTCTATTCAATATGTTTACAATGATCCAAAATGATAACCAATTCGATGTAAACCAAAATATTTAACTAAGACTACCGCTGGCAGTCCTAATCGTCCTTTGCCACTTGCTTGCCTTTCGATCCACTTGCCCTGTCTAAAAATGTTATTTGGAAAGAATGAGATTCTAGAGAATCCCAGTAGCAACAGTTTATTTATATGATGCATATATACAAAGCAAGTAAACATATATCACAATGCAGCAATCGATATTCGAGACCGGGCTTTCGCCACGTTCCCTTCACTATATACGAGGTCGGGCTTACGCCACGCCCCATCACTTTATCAATATTCAAGTCCGGGCTTTCGCCACGTCCCCTTCACTTTCACTACAATCGATGACTAATGCAAACAAGCAATGCAATACACATGATATAGGATAAAGTGTCACTACCTTTGTCTTTCCTTCCTTGAGCAGGCACAGGCCTTCTATGCTCCGGGCAGATATCAAAGCCTAAAGTCATAATTAAGGACGAAACATTATTCTCTATTCCAATACTCAATTAACTCTTCAACTCTTAGATTTGGTTATCAATAATGACCCTTAAGAAGCCACAAATGCCTCTAATAAAACCCCTAAAAGGTTGGGAAACAATAGGGTGAATATCTCTTTTCAAAAACTTAAAGTGCTGGAACATAGGGGTGTGCCGCGGCCCGCCCCACCTTGGGCTGCAGCCCAAATATGGTCAGAAGGCCGTGGGCTGTGGCCCGCCACTCATGGGCCACGGCCTGAAACAGGCCAGAAAGGTTTGGGCCGCGGCCCAGAAATTTCCTGACTCTGGGCTGAACTTCGAAAAACCATAACTAATTCTAGAAAAATAAAAATGGAGTTATTCCAAAGCCAAATGAAAGGTACTTAAGTCCTCTTTCAAGAAAAAATATGGCTCATAACTTCAAATCATCACAAAAATACAGAATCACCCAAAACCCAACATTACTCCAAAAACAGAGTTCTGTTTTTGTACCAAACTTTGGCAAAGCATAACTCTCAGAATACTAAACGAAATGACACAACATATATGTCCATTTTAAAGCTTGGGATGTGAACTTTAAGACTGAAAAGTTTCACATTTTTCTAAAATCATTTGGTCATTTAAAACGTTCACACAAATAAACTGCCCAGACAGAGTTCACATTGACAGCATTTTCCAACTTTTCTACCAAAGTGTTCAATGACTCCAAAATCATTAACCAAGCTTATTCCCCACACAAAATCACTCAAGGAACACAATGGTAACCTCAAAATGACCAATTTCACAATCTAACCACATGCCCTGTTTTGATCAACACACCAAAACCAACACAAAGTTCCCAAACTTTACTTTTAATGATTCAAACCAATCCATTTGTCTAAAAGACGTCACAATATACCATTTCCATGATCACAACATGCCAAAACTCCCTAAGACCCTTATTTTCGAAAATAGGGCAGAAATTTCCAGAAAAATCAATGCTCACCAACAACCACAATATATATATCAAAAGGGAGATAACACTCACATCTTTCACTTTGCTAAAAAGATTTCTTGATTCTTCAACTTTCACAATCTCTTGAGGTCACAAAATAATACCAATGAACACATTACAACCATCAAATTGAAGCTCTTCATTGAAGGATCAATATTAAAGAAGGAAGTTTGAGCAATAGAAGCCATTTTCCTTACCTTTTTGCAAGCTTTTCCCCTTCTATTTTCTGCAACAATGGCGCCACCCAAGGAGAGAAGAGAGAGAACGAGAGAGAGAATGGAGGTGGAGTGAAGAAGAAGCACAAATGATTATACTCCCTCCCATTTCAGTTTTAGCTGCGTCAAGTGAGGGAAGAGAGGAGAGAGAAATGCATTTTTTATCTCCTTTGACTTTTCTTTACCTTCCCCCCCACATGTGAGCTTGCCATGTGTCCACCCCTCATTGGCTCTCACTCACTAAATCACCAATTAATCTCTCTAATCCTTCCATTAGCCATTTGATCACACTTTTCATTTTCTCTTAGTTAGTAATTAATTTCCCCATTAATTACCAACTTATGCCAATAATTCCATTCTTTCAATTTTCCAACAATTATGACATATTAAATAATATTGTCACCAATATACATTAATTCAACTTTAATCCACTCTAAATCACAATTACCTTCTCAATAATCCTCATTAACCGTTAATCAAAATTTGGGGTGTTACACAAGTGACCTACTCTGAAATGCGAGTGACCTTCCCACATATTAAACCCGCCACCTCCTCTAATGTGTAAACTCTTGATATGCAAGTAACTTTTCTTAAAATGCAAATGACCTTCCCTCTTTATCATATATTAAATCTCAAGGGTACTTAGGTCTTTATACTATAAAACTTATTGACATTAAAGGACCTTACAACTTTGCATTTTTCTAGGTCTCACTTCCCAATTAATTTGTCGAAAGGGGACTTATCCCAATTTTCTCCATGTAAGGTTTTGAAAAAGGATGAGGGGAATGAGTGGCCAAAAAGAAAAAATGAGTGTAGATGATTTTTTTTGGGAGAATTTCAAAAAAAATACTATTTGAATTTTAAAATCCTATTGACAAAAAGCGTAATGGGATTGACAACGTAAGTTCTTGTCAAATCACTAATTTGGGATTTTGAAGTTCAAGTGGTATTTTTTTGGAATTTTGCCATTTGTTTTAAGAAAGAAAAGGGTTAATACAAGGGAAAATTTTAATAAACCCTCACAGGACAAAAATTTATTTCAATCAACCCTTGTAACATTGTGAAATTTTACTACACTCCTAAGGACCAAAATGAAAAAAAGTTTTGTAGTTAAAAAGACAATAATACCCCTTGCCTAATTTTTTTTTTTTTAAAATAAAGGTTTGATCATCACCTAAGCTATGGCAACTAGTCGCCGACAGCAACGCCGGAGTGGCAATCAATAGCCGACCAAAGAAGCTCTGGCGTTGGTTGGCCGGAGCACCAGCCACTGAAATTAATGTATTGTTCATATGCTTATTACACTTGTTTATAACGGGTTACACACTTGCAAACGAGACTTGTTCAATTTGTGTTGCTCTTATGTTTATTCCACTTGTTCATGAGGAGTAGAATACTTTCAAATGGGTTTGTTCAATTTGTACTGTTTATATGTATAATCCGCTTGTTCATGAAGAGCATGAGACTTGCAAATGGGAATCATCAACTATGAACTATAAACTAATAAACTAATATACTACTAAAACTTGTACCTCAACATCAATTGGCCCATATCATCATCTACCTGGCACCTTTAAGATATTATTATTGGCTTCTCAATTTTCCCATGGTTTGTATTAACACGTCATCAATCCAAGGGAGCGGAAATATTCTGTAAATTGTTGTCTTCCTAATCACCATTGGCTAGCCATCGTCTCTATCATATTCACTGTATAGTCTGTCATCCATCCCGGTGCAAATATTCTGAAATCTTCACCACACTGCAACTCGCACGATGCTGTCAGAATATTATGTAAATTGTTGTCTTCCTAATAACCATTGGCTAACCATCATCTCTATCATCTTCCCCGTGTAGTCTGTCATCCTTCCCGGTGCAAATATTCCGAAATCTTCTCCAAACTGCAACTCGAACGATGCTGTCAGAATATTATGCATGCGCCATTCTTTTAAGATGAATATTATGCATTCCACATACCTCCTTCGTCTTGGTAGAAGAGTATATTATGCATGAGAATAATGTCATACTGACTACCTAAAATTTATGAATGAATATACTATATTATGCATTCCACATACTTCCTTCCCCAGCAGCCTGACGTCGCTGGATCTGAATCATAACAAGGTGTACGGTAGTCTTCCTCACCATTTGACGGAGCTGAATTTGCAGCATTTGAATGTGAGCTATATTAGGCTGTGCAGTCAGATTCCAGTGGGAGGGAAGTTGCAGATCTTTGATATATATTCATACTTCTACGACAAAATCAGCTTTGATGGAGACATGCAAAGAATGAGGGAAACCAGTGTACATTTGAATCTTTTTTGGATGAAACCCAGAGTTTGTTTTTTTTAACTCTTACCCCTTCTGGGAGGTTCTTCACCTTTTCTTCATCGACGAACCCTCAATAAATAAATCTCATGTACTGTAACAGATGGGAATTCGAGCAAGCATAGAAAGCAATCTTTTGAGGAATATGATGATGGGTGTGTTGATGAAGTGAATGATGGAGAAGCTGGTAGGGGTACTGTTCAGCTTTGTTCAAAATCCGCAAGGAAAGAGTCAGATTCCCCTCAGGAGCTACAGTGATTTCTCACCTAAAAGGTCAGTTGAGCTTCATCATCAATATATACTTAAGAGGAATAGGAGAATAAGCTGTTCACACTTTCTTACCCATTTTTGTATCTTGCATTACTGTTTATAACAATAGTATCGGCTCACATTGGAAGCCGATACCTTCCCATTTGGCTGCGTTCTGTTCTTGCGTCTAAGACGAGTGCATCTAAAAAGTTAGTCAATCCTACCTCTATTCTACTTTTCTAACTTTTTGACATTTGGGAAAGTGGGTGAACCACCGGCTCTTCTTATGACTCTTCTTATGAAAAAGACAAAATCTAATAAAAGTTTATTCTTATTTCCTCTTTTACGAACATCATTTCCACTCACACATTTTTGTCTCAAAGCTACAACCATTTCCTCTCACGCGTTTACTGTGTTCAGTACTCTTCAGGGCTAGTGGTTTCTACCAGCTGAATTTGCCATGCGAAGAAGAGGAAAATCGCTTTCTGTCGAAGAACGAGGTAAATTTATGACAATGGACCATCTTTGTTCACGTGTATTTTGAATCGGTGTGCATTTTTCAGTGTTTTAATCATTCCTTTGGGTTTACAGTTTGCAGAGAGGTATATGCAGAAAGGAAAAATGAAAGAACAAGCTATCAGAGTGGACGATGACAACGGAGGCAACGAAGAAGAATCAGAAGATCGTAAATGAACTTAAAATTAGCACTCTCTTCTCTAGATTTCTTAGTCCTGAACTTTAAACTTGAGCTTCATTCCTCTTTTCATTATTCCTCCTTCTGTTGTCCGGGGTTTTATTTTGACAACTATTCAACATGCTAAGCAGACTTTATTTTGCAGCCATTTATCATTGTTTCAACGGCAACTGAAGAGGAAATGCTAAAGTGGTATGCTAAGTTCCACTCTGTCCTTATTTATTACCCCTGTGTCTACTATGTTTTTAACCTCCAGTTTTCTTAGTCCCAAATATGTATTGATCTACCAAAACATTTGACCATTTCTTTCCTTTCCAGGTAGCATCAACAAGCAAAACAAACTTCTGAAAATAAAGAAAAAGGTTCTTTTCCTTTTATTTATTTTTTAGTTTTCTTTATTAGCCTTAGAGATGTTTTGTTAAAATGACCGAAGAATGTGTGATTCTTGGTACAAATGCTGATAAATAAATAAGGCATAGAAGCTGGATGTTATGTGTGTACCGTTTTTGTTGTTTGTTTTTACCCCTTATTTGCTTATAATTCATCATGTGTTTGCTACTGTGGGTGTATCCTAAAGAATACCTTTTGAATTATGTTTAGATAAGGATCCTGTGAATATTCCAGCTGCTGCTTTCTGAAGCTCCTGATGCTAAGAATGATGGTATTAATATTCTTGGACATGACTGAGGCCACAAAGAGGAATATTGTTGAAGGTCATAATGTGGGCTAAGGATTGATGCCGAGATGATGTTAAAATATGGTACTGACCCAAAGGTTTTTTAATCACAATGTGTATTACAGAATGAAACTTACAACCATGCTTATTGGTATTTGCAAGTGGTTAGTACTTATTACACTCACAAAGAAAGTTGTAAAGGATTTTTTATTAATGGTCATGAAAAAAAAATCATTTCTGATTACAGTAAAAGGCATTTGAGTTTAAATCTGTTACTAACCAAAACGGCATTTGATGCATTTAATCAATAACAAAATGCAGTTTTTTTGCTATTCATCTTGGATTCAACGGGTTTCCATCTAAGGGTTTTTTAACTAATATATTGTTTCTATTTCCTCAGGATGAGCTAAGGAAAAAGTTCTCAAGTTCTATGAAGGGCAGCCATTTCTCTTCCATCAGCCATCTACAAGGTATTGGAATCCCTGAAATCTTAGTCAAGTCTATAATTCTTTATAATTTCAATGACCATTAGGTGTAGTGTACGATCTGTCCATTAGGTGTAATGTACGACTATGATGCATAATGAAGTAGGTGACACACAGCTCCATATGTTAGTAGGGGTGAACAGTTACCTCCCCTACAACTGTACCAACTCTCTGCTAACATTTTTTTAGTGCCTAATCCCTAATGCCTAATGCCTCTTGCTCATAGAATAATTTGGATGTGATCAAGTGGATGTTATTATTATAGGGGTCCTTCTATATAATGTTCCAATTATACTGTTTTGAAGTATGAATATGTTTCCTTGATACTGTAGTCATATTTTTATGATGCAGTCCTATTTCCCTTGATGATATTACTGAGTGGAGCTTTGGAAGTGTGGTCATTTTCTCAACGGATATGATTTATTGTTTTGCTGGTCAGGTATTGATCATTATAAATAATCAAGCCATGGCTTTTCTTCAGATCATTTTAGTTCATTAATTGACATTAAGGGTTTTTTTAGTTGTATTGAATTGGTATACATGAATCACATGACTTTGATAGCCCTGATCTATTATTTTAAGTAAACACAAATTTGCCTTCTAAACTAAATATGTTCTCCAATTATAGGTTGAACTCATTTTTTTTAATGGGTATACAAGAGGTGTGTTCTATGATATCTACCGTGGCATGTAGCATCTTGGGAAAATCTTCAACTAACATATTTTAAAATGTGTTGCAAATATGTTGCATAGTGTGAAGATTTTGATTGTTTTTGTTGCTTCAATATATTCTACAAGCTACACACTTGATACACATGATAATTTATGTCAAAGTGCACTTATATCTTACTTTCCTTGATCTAATAGGAAAACAAAATAAGGTAGAAGCTATATACTATGAGTTCACAGGTTATATAATGGGATTTTATGAGTTCTGTTATTTTAAGTAAACAGATTTATGCCTTCTTACTTAAATAAGTTCTTCAATTGTAGGTTCAACTCATTTTTTTAATAGGCTTGTAGGTGTACTCATAATATATTTTATAGAATGTAATATCTTGGGAAAATCTTGGACTAATATATTTTAAAATATGTTGCAGACATGTTTCATATTGGAAGAGTTTTATTGGTTTTAACCACTCAGTAGCTTCTACATGTTACTAACAAGATAGACACAATTATATATGTCAAAGTGGACTTAATCTGACTTGCACTGTACTCTGTCTCCACTGTGACTGAAATTTAGTATGTTTGGTATGAGGTCAACTAGATAAGTAACGTTGTAGATATATTCTTTAAGGATTATAATATTATGTTGAATAAGAAATATTGTAACGATAGAAAAAAATTTAGGTCTAACAATTTTCAAAGGGCAATTGATGCAACTTTGCTGATTGATCTATCTCATTTAAGTTGGAGTCTGAAAATGCTCATGAAGGAGATTTGCTTTAATTTCAAGTTGTGCCATATATATTCAACACTCATTTATGTCCCAGCATGGTGGTATACCTGTTCTACCTATTAGACTCCCTCACCTTTTCGTTTTAAATGTTGTTTTTCAACATAAGATGCTATTAGATTGGTATACCTGTTCTACCTCCAATACAGAATCATACTTTGTCATCTATGCATGTTTCATCTGCCTTTTAACATTGGTGGCAGTGGTGAAATCATGTTTAATTATTTTCAAACTGATATTGCTTCATACTTTCTCATGGAAAATAGGATAATGCAAGGTAGATGAGGCTTCTATTTCAATACCTTTACTTTTTTAACCTCTATAAGGTCTACATTCTACAAGCTAGAAAAAACATGAATTCTGACTTCATTTTGATTAATCCTATTCGATGAGATTTTTTTTCCAGTAACTCATGTTGGTATTTAGATGGACTCTTTCATGTATGAATGGTCAGATGTTGCTATTTACAACGTTTTTCTACAACATTTTTGCTGCTATGACAATGTTGTACCTGTTGTAAATGCAATATAAAGTCATTCTTCTTTTTGTTTTCAGCTTCTATGATGGGATTTTATGAGTTCTGTTCTTTAAATAAACAGATTTATGCCTTCTTAGTTAAATAAGTTCTTCAATTGTAGGTTCAACTCAGTTTTTTAATAGGCTTGCAGGTGTACTCATAATATATTTTATAGGATGTAGTATCTGGAGAAAATCTTGGACTAATATATTTTAAAATATGTTGCAGATATGTTTCATAGTATAAGATTTTCATTGGTTTTAACCACTTAGTATCTTCTACATGTTACTGACAAGATAGACACAATGATGTATGTCAAAGTGGACTTAATCTAACTTGCACTGTTCTTTATCTCCTATTGGAAATTGTGCCCTAAGGGCCAATCATTGTACTTTGAACATTATTATTTTATTGAAATTTCTCCATTCTGTTATCATATTATTTGCATGTTAACTGTGATAATTGTATCCTTGGATAATTCATAAAGATTGTCCTAAAATGTCCCTGGTCGGTCATTTATGCGGGAGCAGAGATTCAACAAGATCAGTATGACTTTTATAAGATATGGAGATACGAATCAAAGTCTTAGGCACTTGTAAGAGTACAAGGTGCTGGACCGACCCACTATGAGAAAGCTACATGGATCAAGTCATAAGCTTTTCTCATGTATAACCACGTCACAATGCCCTTAGACCTGAGGTCATCATGGATTCCTACATGAGAATTGCTAAGCTTTGAACTAGTCAAAAGTCACTTTTGACCGGGTGATGATAAAGGCTATGATCAGGCTTGGTGGTTTTTCATGCAGAGGAATATGAATGATCAAGATGGAATTTGTCCCTCGCATTAGTAGAGAGATATTATTGGGCTCCTTGATGAGTGAGTCTGGGAAATGTATGGCCATACTATGATGAAAAGAGTTTCTATCTCTGTTATCATGCTACTAAGGAATCGAGAAAGTAATGGTCAGGAACAAGAGGATGACATTATTCATGCCTTATCCTTGATCGATATATCGTGTGACAAAAGGGACGTGACATGGTTGCATGACAGGTTGCATCGTGATAACGATCCTCATATGGATTAGGTAGTCGTAATGTCTTGCTAGAGGCTGCTTGCGACTTTGGGTTAGTATAATTATTGGCCCACTGCCAACTTCATATGGGCCTACAGGGTCACACACAAGAATGGCCCAACACGAGATAATGTTTAATTTAGGGTGGACGAATTTTATATTTATATATATATATATATATATATATAATATAAAATTCATTAATAATATTATATAGAAATATATTTTTTCAAAATATATATCTTATATATATATGTATGTATATATATATTATAGGATATTATTATATTTTGTTAGTTTTAAATTTAATTTATTAAGATATATTAAATTTAATAACTAACATGATAGAGATATAGTATCTCAGATTTAATTTATGAAGATAAATTAAATCTAATGGCTCTTTATTTAGAGTAAATAAATAGGTTAAATTAAAACTGTTGGACAGATTTAATTTAATCTGAATTTATTTAATTAGCTCATCAAGATAATTAATTGTTAATTAATTTTGAAATTAATGATGATTAATTTTGAAATTTGAAAATAGCCCTCATAGGTTATAAACTTGATAGAGCAAATATATTAATAGGCACATGAGAATTGAGAGCCGCAAGTGAAACCCTAGAAGACATTAGAGGCGCTAGCACGCAGTCTCGGTTGGAGAGCATTCGTGTGGATACCGGTAGAAGGAGCGGACCTGACGTGTTGGCTCCTAGAGATCGTGAAAATTCTGAATCATCAAAAGGTATGAATACTTCCAACTTGGTTTAAACGCCGTTGATAGATCCTCGATTAGGATCGGTGAAAATTTTTAAAATTCTTCCGCTATGCCTACCGATCCTAACATCTCCACTGTGACTGAAATGCTAATATGTTTGGTATGAGTTCAACTGGATAAGTAAAGTTGTAGATATATTATTTAAGGATTATAATATTATGTTGAATGAAAAATACCGTAATGATAGAGAAAACTTTAGCCCCAAGGATTTTCGAAGAGCAATTGTTGCAACTTTGGTGATTGATCTGTCTTATGTAAGTTGCAGTCTAAAAATGCTCATGAAGGAGATTTGCTTTAATTTCAAGTTGTGCCATATATATTCAACACTCATTTCTGTCCCAGCATGGTGGTATACCTGTTCTACCTATTAGACTCTCTCACTTTTTCAGTTTGAACATTGTTTTTCAACATATAAGCTGCTATTAGACTGGTATACCTATCTACCTCCAATACAGAATCATACTTTGTCATCTATGCATATTTTATCTGCCTTTTAACATTAGTGGCAATGGTGAAATCATGTTTAATTATTTTCAAACTAATATTGCTTCATACTTTCTCATGAAAAATAGGATAATACATGGTAGATGAGGCTTCTATTTCATAACCCTTACTTCTTTAACCTACATAAGGTCTACATTCTATAGACTGAAAAGAACATGAATTCTAACTCCATTTTGATTAATCTGTATTGAAGAGATATTTTCCCAGTAACTCAATGTTGCTATTTAGATGGACTCTTTCATGTATGATGGGGCAGATGTTGGTATTTAGAACGTTGTTTTAAAATAGTTTTGCTACTATGACACTGTTGTACCTGTTGTCAATGCAATATAGAGTCATCCTTTAGTTTCTATACATGTTGTTATGCCTTTTAATATTGGTGGCTATGATTAAATCATGTTGAATTATGTTCAAACTTATATAGCTTCATACTTTCTCATGACTAGTATATAGCTTCATACTTTCTCATGATTAAGAGGACAATACATGGCAGAATACGGTTCTATTTCATTTACTCACAGTATATGCTTTTCGAATAGCTACTTAAAACATGATCATTATTCATGTCCTCATTGCTATTTTTTGTATTTGTGGTTCAAATTCCAGGTTTTTGTTTGTAGGTTTAACTCATTTTTTTAATAGGCTCGCTGGAGGTGGACTGAAATTGTTTTTTTAGTCACTTAGAGTCTTGGAAATTATATATGCACCAAATTTCAGAATAAGTCTCACCTCTTTTTCTTATTGTGTCATAACCCTCCCTTCTTTAGCCTCAATAGGTCTACATTGTATAGTCTGGAACCAAAAAAAAAATCTGACTTCATTTTCATTAATCCATTGGATAGAGGTTTTTTAACATTTAATTATTATTGGTGTTTACATGGATTCTTTTATGTGGGAAGGGGCAACTGTTGCAGACGTGCTCTTTCTCATGGGAAAATACATAACAGTTTTGAATATTGGTGTCATATGATGTACAACTTTGGTGATTGATATGTCTCATGCAAGTTGAAAATTCAGCTTATACATCATGGGAGTAATCATCAAATTAATAGAACTACCAATGTGGTTTATAAGGAGATATTTAGAAAGAAAGAGCAACATTCATTAGATGATGTCACCACTTGACATTTAGAAATGTTTTTTGTGTTGTGGGGCAAATTTTTTGTTATTGGATGTTTTTTTAAAGTTGATGCAGTAGTTGTAAAAGACAAAGATGAATAGGCTTTTTTATATGTTGGTGGTTTTCTTGGTGGACGCATATAATTTGGGTGGAACTTCTTCCCCTTTTTTGTTTGCTGTATGTCTAGGTATTTTGTAGATGGCCGTCTAAATTATTTGGAAGATGTGTTGTAATGAGATGCTTGTAGCCAATATAAGTTTAATCGACTTCGTGTTTATTTTTGTTTTGATCACATTGGATGAGTGGAAGGTCAGACTATGCTTATATGTGATGTAGTCGATGCACCTGCGCAAAGCACGGGAGGAATTTTTGTTGGTGCTGAATCATATATGTACAAAGTAAAAATTATGTATGGTTTTGGTATGTATTTTGTGACTGTAGATGCTGATTAGCAGTGAATGATGTATGGTTAAGGAATATTTAAGAAAGTTGCATTAAAATTGTTTTGTATTAATTTAGAGCATGTACATGATTTATGAATGCAATAGAAGTGAATACATATAAGGTCAGTTTGTGAGTTAAAAGTTGTAGATGTTGCTCCCACGCAACACGTGGGGGAATTGTTGCTTGTTATGAAGAATAAATAAACATGTAATGAAAAGTCAAGGAAAGAATAAATAAACAATTTCAATATGAGGAAAAGAATAAATATAATGTGTGTGTAATATATTATTAAATACTTTAGATACAAAACTACCATATCTATATCTATATTATTTATCTGTTTATTTGTCATATAAGCTTCAATCAATATCGATAATATTAAAGAAGGCAGTTATTTCATCTTCTTCTTTTTTCAGTATTATTTATATTATTTATCTATATTATTATTTATCTTTCAATGGTCAATTTATTTTTTTTAGAGTTTTAATATGCGTTAAATACCATAGCGCGCCATTAGTGATCCATGTATGATGGTAATTTACGTTGGTGGAATTTTAAATTAAATATTTATTTGGTTAAATATTTGGGTTATTATTTTGTCTTGGTATTTTTTTTAATATTTATGCATTAAATATTTTTTCTCTCTTGGTATTTATACTATTAACATGTTGGTAGGATAATAATGTCAGTAATGCACTCACAAATCTTAACGTATGGTATATCCTCATACTTCCATTTGGCAATAGTTTCTTAAAAGCGAATACAAAGCTCCAAAAACATGCCTTTAAAATAAAAAAACGTGCTTGTGTGAGGTGTACGAGGTAAATATGTGAGATGAATTTTGTCTCGATTTATGTAAACGTGCTTTTTAAATGCTAACTCAAAAATGCCTTTAAAATAGGATGCTTCAAAACATCAAAAACAATAATAACATAAGTTGGCCATAAACTCCAAAAACATCCAACTGGTAATAAATTCTTCAAAGTTAATACAAAGCTACACACATGATGGAAATACCATAACTTTAGAAAGTTCCATCAAAAGGAAGTTTCAGTTGAGCTTCATTATGAAGAATAAATAAACGTGAAAAGAAAAGTAAAGGAAAGAATACATAAACAATGTCAATATGAGGAAAAGAATAAATATAATGTGTGTAATATATTATTAAATACTATCAATACAAAACTGCCATATTCTTCTTCTTCTTCTTCTTTTTTCATTTAAAACATTCCAAATATGGCCGAAGTGGCTATTCAACAACTTCTTATGCATAAGTGACGTTTTTATTATTTCACCAACAGGCTAGCCTTTGCTGATGGCTCCTTACGTTTGTAGTATTGATGAAATCCAACTTTTGATTTCTTTGGAAGGATTTTTCTTGCCAAGAAAAATGAAACTTTAATTTAAAAAATTAATATTATCCACTAGAGGAAAAGGTGTACGTGTCTCTTCCTTCATCCTTCAATTATTTTCTCAACTTCACATGTTGATCGACAATCAATATTTCGCACAGTACAGAATGCTTTTCGCTACTTGAACAAAGATGTGTATGTCAAGGAACTCATTTGTATGTTCATTTTGAATCATGGAGAACTGGATAGAGAACTCTGAGAAATCGAAAAACCAGACATGCACAGGTAAATTCATTCTCTTCATTGCTTATTATTATTGTTTCCTTATGCCTTGTCATGTTCGTCTCACTTTTACTAAGGTGTCTGGTATGTGATGTATGATATCATTCAGCAGGTAAAAGACCATTGACACATATTGGAGATTCAGAAAAGGCAATAAGCACACTTATTTCCACTGCAGATGTTGTCACCCCTCTTCGTAACTGCCATGGATCAATATATAGTTCAGGAGATCTTATAACCCCTCAATCGAAAGTCGTTAATCCTACTCCTCATAAACGATCTCGTGCTATTCTCTCGGACCTAACTAACCTCCATGAACAACAAGTTTCACTGTCCAGCGGACATAGTGTCTTAACTTTTGAGTCCACATAGACGATTTATTCCAATAAGGGAAGTAATCCAAACGCTGCTCTAAATTCGAAGAAGTCAAGAGAGAAGGTTTGCACTACTACAGCAAGTAACAAAAGATCTTACTCACAACCTTATCCACACACATGAACAATGTAAGTATTATTATGTTTCATTTTATTACAGAACGTATCTATTATTCATTAAGTTACTACTGACTAGCCTACTTATTCAAACTTCAAATGATTAGTTACTGACAGTCCGATTGAGGAAGATACACATGTGAACGAGATATGCCAAAAAGATGACAATAACCTGGGCTTAACATTCTGCTCAAGTTACAACGATGAGGGTGATGCGGTTTATGAATGTCAATATTGTGGTGCATTGATGTGGTTGAGTGAGAAATTAAAGAGGGTGAAGAAGACTGAAAGACCTCAATTTGGAATGTGTTGTGGTCAGGGTAAGATCGTTGTTCCTGTACTTAAATGTCCACCTGCTGAGCTACAATCATTATTTTTTGACAAAAAGACATCGCACTTGAAGAATTTCTTAAAGAACATTCGAGCCTACAACATGTTTTGTTTCACTTCAATGGGTGGCAGAATTGATCATACAATGAATTTAAGGGGAGGTGGTCCTTATTCCTTTGTCCTATTAGGCCAAAACCACCACTTGATTGGAAGCTTATTGCCACCAAACGGAAATCCTCCTGTATACTCTCAGCTTTACATCTATGATACGGACAACGAAATCGCAAATAGATTGTCCATTGAGAGGTTAGTAACCTCCTCGAGTCTATAATTTAAGTTGCTCAACTTGTGTGTTTATTATTTTGTCAAAGTGATGAAGTATGAATCTATGCATGTACGTTTATATACAAATACTAACAGTTGAACTACATGCCCCAGCCGAAATGGAGGTGGAGAAAGTCTTGATGTCGAAATTGTTCGTTGCATTAAAGATTGCCTTGACAAGCACAATAATGTAGTGAAGAAGTATAGATCAGCAGCTGAAATAATCAAGCAGAATGTTGTTCCTAATGTTAACATACGACTTATAAGAAGTGGTAGCCAAAGAACAGAGAATAGACAATATAATGTATCAACAGCTTCCGAGGTGGCAGCACTAATAGTTGGTGATTTTGACAAGACATACATAAGAAGAGACATAATAGTCACGCAAAAGTGTGGAAAACTCCAGACGATTGACGAGTTACACATGGCTTATCTGCCGCTACAGTATCCATTATTTTTCCACTGCGGTGACAACGGTTATGACTCAATAATGGAGCATACTCAGGAGTCATTATCAAAAACTAAAAAGAAAAAGAAACTCACTCTAAGGGAGTACATGGCATTTCGTCTAATGAAGAGGAGGTCAGAGCGGTCTGTCATTCTACATGGTAAGAAATCACTCCAACAATTTATAGTAGATGGCTACTCAATGGTTGAAAGTGATAGGCTTGACTACATAAGAAAGCATCAGAAGGAGCTACGTGTCGATCTTTATAGTGGTATAATCGATGCAGTGACTAGAGGAGAAACAGATCCTTTGTCAACCGGAAGACGTGTAATACTTCCTTTATCCTTCACCGGAGGAGCTAGGTATATGATACAAAGTTATCAAGATACTATGGCTATTTGTGCTCGGGCTGGCTACCCAGATATTTTTATTACCTTCACATATAACCCAATGTGGCCTGAGATTACACGCAGCTGTGATGAAGATGCGTTAAAGCCTTGTGACAAAGCAGACATATTAAGCAAGAAGTTCTACATAAAGCTAGACAATTGGTGCACACCTTGAAGGAGGAAAAGATTTTCAGCACCATAAAAGCAGGTACTGAATTCATTCATAAATATATTTTTACCTACATTTTTTTACATATTCTCAAGAAAAAAATTTTCAGTTTTTTTGAGCAACTTATATATCTTACTTATTCGTACCACATTTAGCATATTGCATCGTTCATATATGTAGACCAAATAGAGTATTTAGAAGCAATCTGCCATTTATGAAACTTAACAGTAGGTATTAATCTTCTAGAAAAGAAAAATATGTCTTCACAAGCTTCATAATTAAATGTGAAATATGGTCAAATATTTAAATTAGGTTAGATCAATAAACTCAATGACAATATCTACCACAATCTTTAATGCTCTTAAACATAATATAATAAGTTAAAATCAAGTATCATCCTAACTATTTTTCTACATAAATGTTCAAAAGTATACACCATTGAATTTCAAAAAAGAGGCTTGTCGCACACGCATATCATTTTGTGGTTGGCAGATGCTGACAAACCAAGGACCCCAGCAAATGTTGACAAGATTATTTCAGCTAAGATACCAGATAAAGAGGAAGATCCAGAACTATATGAGTTAGTAGGAAGCTACATGATACATGGGCCATGTGGATTGTCGAACCAGAGGCTCAATGCATGAAGGACGGGCGTTGCTCAAAATGCTTCCCAAAAAGATATGTCGAACATACTATCTTGGATGAGAATGGTTACCTTACATACCGTAGAAGAAATGATGGTCGTACGGTTGCCAGGAAAGGCGTACAGCTGAACAACAAATTTGTTGTGACATATAATGCTCGGTTGCTAATACACAAAAGACGATGCTCGGCCATATCATACTGATTGTTGTATAGTTGTCATTCAACAACCAGCCATACTCACGTACGTAATCTTCTCTTTCCTGGACATTACTTTTAAAAACTATAATATATGAATGAGTTAACATTTTAACTGTTGTTCTTTCTTCCATCATATCCAACTTGCACACCTTATAATGCCTATATGTTATTTTGATCTTCATTGCTGTCATGAATTTTGGTCGAGCATCCGTTAGTTTGAACATCATTGCTGTTAGTACTTTGAAAGCGAATATTTTAGTGTAAGCAAATATTCAAATAATCTAAGAACAATGTGAAGTGATGGAAGGGTGGAAATCCCATGTAGATGTAGAATATATATATATATATATATATATATATAAACTTTAAGTTTAACTGCTATAAAGAGAGTGAGGAGAGAGAAGATGCATGTTAAAGAAAAGTAATTTGAGATGTGTTTATGTCATTCAAATAATCAATCTAATAATGAAGCCGTATAAATGCTAAGTATGTTAAATATGTCAAATTTCATGAGTAACAATAAGGATTATCGCTAGACAATCCATCTTATTAAACCTTTAATGTAGATCCATTCCCTAACATTTTTACAAGTAATCTTTTATGAAATAGTTTATAGGCTATGAAAATGTTGAATTACATTTTACTTATAGCACTTCCACATTGTTTTTTAGGAAATTTTATATAATTTTACTCTCAAGTAATGTTATATCTATATTTTATCAAATAATATACATCATTAGTAAAGGTATATTATAGCACTTATACATCAAATTCTATTTTTAGATGTAGAAATCTCATGGTCGGACAAAGAGGAAGCAGGCTTGTGCCATATTGACCAACTCCTTCTCCGTAATAGGAAAAGTCCAGATGATTACCCATCAATGCCAAAGCCCAAAAAAGATATCATGATCAACACATCTAACCATCTCATCCTTCAAGAGCTAAACTACAACAAAGAACAAGAAAGAGAAAAGTGTGAAAGACTTAAGCAAACCATGACAGATGAGCAAATGAATGTGTTTGAATAGATCATACGAGTGGCTTTGTTCAAAAGGGGAGGATTTTTCTTCGTCTATGGCTTTGGCGGGACCGGTAAAACATATATATGGAACACATTAACAGCAGCTATAAGTGCGAACAGGGGAATAATTCTTAATGCTACATCCAGTGGAATATCAACGACTTTACTACCATCTGGAAGAACAGCTCATTTATGATTCTGTATTCCAATTGATGTTAATGAGGACTCAATCTGTGCAATTACTCATAATTCCCTGTTGGCTAACTTAATAAAATCCATAGACCTCATTATTTGGGATGAAGCACCTATGGTCAAAGGTATTGTATTGAAGCATTTAACCGCACATTGAGAGACTTAATGAAGCTATTCTTATATTCGGTGGTAAGTGTGTTGTGAGGGGAGGTGATTTTAGACATATTTTACTAGTTATCCCTAAGGGTGGTAGAGCTGAAGTTGTTGATGCACAATAAACACATCTCTTCTTTGGAAAGAGTGTAAGATCCCACGACTGACTAAGAATATGAGGTTATAATCATCACTTGACCCAGTCGAGAAGGAAAAAATTAAAACTTTTTCTGAGTGGTTGCTCAAGGTTTGTGATGGTGATATTGGACTCCCACATGATGGCATTACAGACATTGAAATCCCCCATATTTGATTCTTCATAATGATGCCTACCCAGTGAAGTCAATTGTTAATTCTACATACCCGAACTTAGTAGAACATCTCACAGAAGAAAATTACCTAACAAGCCAGACAATTCAGACTCCTATTACAGATAATGTTGACAAATTGAATGATTACATTTGTTCTATGCTTCTTGGTGATGCAATAGAGTATTTCATTTCTGACTCCGTAAGCCGAACAAAAAGTGCAAATGGGAGTTTCAAAGATCTTTACGATACATAATTTTTAAACTCAGTAACATGTTCCAGTAAACCCCATCATAGGCTAATCCTCAAAGTTGGTGTCCTAATTATGATATTAAGGAACATTGACCAAGCAGCCGAGTTGTGCAATGGTACAAGGTTGCAAGTGACATATTTGGGCAAAAACTTCATTAAAGCCAAGGCATTGAATGAAATAAGTGTTGGTAAGGATATTTTAATCCACCGTATGGACATGAATCCTTCAGAAACAAAATTACCATTCAATATGACAAGGAGGCAATTCCCAATTATTATTTCTTTTGCGATGACGATTAACAAAAGTCAAGGATAGTCCATGTCCAATGTTGGACTCTACATTCCAAGCCTTGTTTTCTCTCATGGTCAATTATACGTGGCACTGTCAAGGGTGAAAAGTTTCAATGGGTTGAAATTGTTAATCCTAGATGAGCAAAAAAAAGTGTTCAAATCGAACAACAAATGTAGTGTTAAGAGAAGCGTTTCAAAATCTTGTCATGGAATGAACTGTAGTATCATTTGAGGTGAAGAACAACAAGTAGAGTATATTTTATTTTGCTCATGATTAATTAACTACTTCCGAATGAATCATGTGGGTTAGATGAAATCATCTTTAAAAAAAAAAATCCATGCAACGCACGGGGAATTTTGTCTTGTTGTACATGATACTATGTTTTCTTGTTAATATATTAATTTGTATTGTTCATATGCTTATTTCACTTGTTTACGAGGATCTTGACACTTGCAAATAAACAACACAAATTCAACAAGTCCCATTTGCAAGTATGTAACTCTTTATGAATAAGTGGAATAAACATATGAACAGCACATTAATTTCCAATGGGCGACTATCGGTGGACGCTCCAGCGTGGCGGCTGCTAGTGACTGGTCACTAGAGCTTCAATGATGATTAAATTTTTTTAAAAAAATTAAAGCAAAGGGTATTATTGTTTTTTTACCCACAAAATTTATTTTCATTTTGGTCCTTGAGGCACTATAAAAAAATGTGATTTAGTAGCGGTTAAAAATGGGTATTAGTAGCGGTTTTAACAGCTACAAACAACATTAGTAGCGGTTAGGAAAACCGCTACTAAATCGTATGTTGCAAGCGGTTTTGTAGCGGTTACATAAAACCGCTACTCACGGAAAATAACCGCTACATCCTTTGTAGCGATTACAAAAAACCGTTACAACATCCACATGAACGAAATTTTTTTCGAAGATATTTGTAGCGGTTAAATAACCCCTACAAATATAAAAAATTGAAATTTTGAAGGTGGGAAAAGAAAAATGAAATTTTTTCAATTTTGTAGCGGTTAATAAACCGCTACTAATTTTGAATTTTTATGAAATTTGTAACAGTTATAAAACCGCTACTAATTTTATGAAATTCAAATTTAGTGCCAAAAACTTTAATTTGAGTTTAAAAAGGCGAGTTTGTTAGTAGCGGTTTAATAATTGCTACAAATATTTAAAAAAAATTTTAAAAATATACGATCATTTGTTTATGTTCTTTTAATATTAAATTAAATAGTTTATTTTTTTATTAGTTTATCTAATTTAATTAGCTTATTATTCAATAGTTTAACTTATTAATAAATTAAAAGGTAAAATTTAATTTAATTGGATTAGTATAAAAATTATATTAATAATATTATTAAGGATACGTAGGTAATAAGAAATTATTATGTTGCCTAATATAATGTAATTGTGTATGAAAAATAGATAAAAATGAGATACAGCTCTAAAATATCTGAAAAAAATGGTGAGAATAAATTTTATATAAAGGAAAGAAGTATTGTAAAAAAACTAAAAAAACTTGTTACCATATTTGATCGTATTATTCAGGTCCTCTACTCATACAAAAGAAGTTGTAAATGAGAGAAAATAAAAGAAAGGTAAGGTGAAAAGAAATTGGGGAGTGTTTGAAATGAATTGTGGTAAGGGTATTTATAGGGGTCCACGTACTATTTGTAGCGATTAATGTATCTATTTTGTAGCGATTTTTAGTTAGTAGCGGTTATTTTTAATTTTGTAGCGGTTTAATAACCGCTACAAATATTATTTTACTTTTTTCTTAAATTTTTTTAAAATTTTATTTTAAAATTTTTTTTCCAGTTTTTTTTTAAAGACAAAAGCATAATTTGAATTTGATCACTCATCGTCGCCATCCCTACAGAAATTATGTAGAAAAATTATTGTTAGGGCTGTTTTATTAAATTTAAAAAATTTAATTTAAATGACGTGGACTTAAAAAAACTCACCGCAGTAGAGGTAAATTGTCATCGCCTTCAGGGAAGTAGTTTTCAAAATCGGCTGGCTGAAATGGCTCACTCTCGTAGGTAATGTTATCGCCTTCACCCATGTCGTAAAAGTTTCATGGCTTTAAATGAACGACCATGTGCCAATCCCTGTGCCTCGATCTCGTCCTCGACATAATAAACCTGATGTGCCTCTGAAGCTAGAATATACGGCTCATCATCTTGAGAACTACCAGTATGAATCGGCCGTGAGAAATTGACTGATGTGATCCCTAAGTCGTCAGTTGTCAGTCCCCAAGAAGTAGTGGTATTTGCCCACAAACACTTGAACAGCGTCACGGTGAAACGGCCTTGATAATTAAGTTCGACCACATCAAGAAGCTTGCCATAGTAAGGGACGCCTCCAAACTGCATGTTGGCGTCACTGCTGCTCGCATAACTCCTTGTCCCAAATGTGCCATAAACACCCGAATTCTGAGTTTGCAATCCTTGATCCCGTGACAGCTCTCGGAAAACTTAAAACCATTGACATTGTATGCTGTAAACCTTTTTGCATGATCAAGAGGGCCGATTGCGAGAGCTCTGAAATCTGGTGAGTGTGAGTTGTGGTCATTTAGTATTCTGCGCGCAAACCAGCTCGGGAATTCTCTGTGGACCCTCCTATCAACTTCCGAGGATGTCTGTGTACGGATCATGAGTTGACGGTTAACATGACTTCTAATTCCCTGCAATTAATAATGGAAAGGCGATAGTGAAATGAAAGTGAGAAATGTTACGAAAGATATAGTCGAATAACATGTGAGTGTACAATTCTTACCATATGAAAGGTTCAACTTGAGCGTAATTAATCAAGACATGTCTATGTGCTTGCAACTTCTCAGTTGCTCCAACTGGTTTACCAACACGAGGGATAAATTCTCCTGATGTTGGCACAGGTTCAGGACAATCGTCAACACGAGGTGGGCGGTTGAAAGCCGTCTCAAGATCATCAAAGTACCTTGAGCAAAAATATAGCACCTCATCCCCTAAATAGCCTTAAGCTATAGAACCTTCTAGCCACGCCTTATTCCTTACGTAAGATTTTAATTTCCCAAGGAACCTACAAAGTACAGAAGAGAAAATTGTTATAAAATGCTGATAAGGACTACTAGCAAACGTTAAATACGGAGAATAAAGCACATATTTAAAATGAGTACCTCTCAATCGGATACATCCAACGATATTGTACTGGTCCAGCGAGCTTTGTTTCATGAATAAGGTGGACTGTAAGGTGAACTATCACAGTAAAAAAGGATGGAGGAAAGATCATCTCCAAATGACAAAGCGTAAGAATGATTTTGGACTGCAGCTGATCGAGCTCCTCAACGATTAAAACCTTAGAACACAACTTCCGAAAGAAAGAACAAAGTTCCACCAAAACGATGGAAACATTGAGAGGAAGTGCATTCTTTATAGCCAGAGGGAGTAACTGTTACATAAGAACATGTGAGTCATGACTCTTCAGGCCAGTAACCTTTCGAGCCTACAAGTCAACACATCGAGAAATGTTGCTTGAATACCCATCAGGAACTTTTAATTTCTTCAACGTCCCGAGGAAGACTTCCTTGTTCGGTTTTGTGAGGGTAAACTTTGCCGGCTGAAATTTGTCATGCTCATCTGGCCAAGCGTCTTCATGAACTCCCGTGTCGCGTAAATCTTTCCTCGCTTGAAGGTGATCTTTTGTCTTGCCGGGTTCGTTAAGTAGCGTATACAGCACATTGTCGCAAACATTCTTTTTAATGTGCATTACATCAAGACTGTTGCGAAGTAAATTAGATCTCCGATATGGAAGAGTAAATAAAATACTTATGTTCTTCCACTGCTGAGGCGCTGAAGTCCTGCATGTCTTTTAGCGAGGTTGTGTTGAATCGTCGCTTTTTCCAAACTCGAAGTCAACATGCTCAAGCTGCTGTAAGATATTTGTACCGGATAAAGTCTGAGGTGGTCCTCTTTTTTTCTGGTTTCCCATTGAAGTGATTCCGTTGCAATCTGAACTTATGCCTTCCATCGAGAAACCTCTGATGCCCCATAAAGCACCACTTTCGGCTGTAGGGAAGGCGCACTGCGTCAGAGTCAAAATTGCAAGCTGGACACGCCGACCCAGTATGCACATTCCAACCAGATAATGTGCCAAGGCCAAGAAAGTCACTAACCGCTATAATTCTAAAATATTTGTAGCGGTTATATGTATAAAACCACTACTAATTTTCAAGCCATTGGAATTTTGCACACAGTGGTAGGAAATTCAAATTTTAAAAGTTGAGTATTTGTAGCAGTTATATGTATACAACCGCTACTAATATTAAAGCCGTTGGACAGCAAATAAAAAAATTATTTATAATTTGCAGCGGTTATACATAAAATAACCGCTACAAATGTGCACAAAGGCAGCAAATTCCAAAATTCAAATGTTGAGTATTTGTAACGATTTTTATTGTAGAACCGCTACAACCATATAAGTATTTGTAGCGGTTTCTATTGTAGAACCGCTACAGCCATATATATATATGGTTGTAGCAGTTTTTATTGTAGAACGGCTACAACCATATATATTTGTAGCGGTTTTAATTATGGAATAGCTACAACCATATATATTTGTAGCGGTTTTTATTATGAAACCGCTACAAATATATATATATATATGCTTTATTTTTTTTTATTTTAGAAATATAAATAGTATTGTAGCAATTAATTCAAAAATTCAACAACGCGGTTTAATAATATAAATATAATTATGGTAAACACAATAAGAATTTAAGTTCTGAAATACAAACTTATATATATATATATATATATATATATTTACAAATGTTTTAACAACAAAGAAAAAAAAAGATGTCCTAAACTAAGTAGCTGGGGGCTAATCATCTGGTGCTCCCTCAGGTGGGGCTCCCTCAGGTGCTATTGGATCGGGCCGCTGGGCAAAGTGAACCGCACCATCATCATCAGCAGGAGGAGGAGGAGGAGTAGTAGTAGTCTGGACGACGTACCGAGGGACAGAGGGAACCTGTGTATGCGGCTCGTTCGGGAACAGGAGACTCCATGACCGCTCAAGCATGTTGTTCGCGATATCACGCCACTACGTCTGCTGAGCGTAGATCAAATCAGCCTGCAGCTGCATCTACTGCATCTGCTGCTGGTGCATCTGCTGCTGCTGTGCCATCTGCTGCTCCAAATTTGACTGCAGCTAGTCAATAGACCCGTCCCTCAGACGTCTGACCCCTCTAGAGCTACCAGCCTCAGAGGCGGTGCTCCTGTCATAGACCATGCTAGATCTGGCACCTATCCCCATCCCCCGCACGCTTCCGGGGTGCTCATCCTGACCCAGACCTGCCTTCAAAGGAGCCGTCTGGTCCACTGACCCCTGTAACTCCTCGGCCTGGGTCTGTCACAGCTCAGCCTGCGACTGCTGCATCCTCTCCTTCCATTTTATGAAACAATTACTAATTAGCATTTTCCATTATTAAGTTGGTTTTATAAAAATTATAATAATAAAATTACTTACAATGGCCGCCTCTGCCTGCTGAGAGGTCACAGTCCTGTCACGGTGTCTGTGTGTGATGGCGTACAACTCCCCATAGTCCGTCTGAAGGTTCTCCTACTGTGCCTTCTTCTCCTAAAACAATTACAAAATTCAATTAGTATTATGAAATAACCGGCTAAAAGTGAGTGATATTTTGAAAAGTTACCAGCTCGCTGTAGGTGACAGCAAAGGTCTTCGATCCTGCTGTGTGGTGGATCATCTGCTGCGCACAAATCCTGGTGTTCCTCTGAGAAAGCTCCTGGAAAAAACATAACATTAAATGTATTAAAAAAATAAAAAAAATTTTAAAATTAATAAAGTTCAAATTAAAAATAATTACATTGAAATTATAATTTAATAATTAAAAATTACAAAATTATATATAAAGAATCTAATAAATACATTACCTGTCCCTCAAGGCTCCTCCTGAACTGGACGAAACTCGCCCAGTCGTTCGGCGGCACGCCGTCTGAGACGCTCTCAATCAGCTGCTCCAAAGGCATCGTCCCGTCCTTATCAACCCTGCGGAAGAGACGGTTCCTCCTGTTCCTCCAGCCGTCACCCATCTTCACGAGGGTGTACCTCTTCCAGTTAGCCCGGACGGCAAACTGCAGCTGGAAAAAAATTATTTAAATATCAATATTTACAAAAATCCTATTAAAAAATATTAATTAAATAGAATTAATTACAAAAATATTAATTAAATACTATTAATTACCTGAACCACCTCCTCCCAAGCCTAGTCCTTCAGCCCCTTCGGAACGTGCCTCCACGTCTTGAAGTAAAGGGGGAAGCGCATCCAATTCGCCCCCAGGTCGTTTAGGAAGCAGTTGAACAGGTGACCCCCATTGTCGATGGGCTGGTCAGTGCCCTCATTCCATGGCACTATAACTCACAGGGTCCGGTCCAAGCTGTTCAAACCGGCCACGTCCAGCCTCCTCGTCGACACGTTCCCCTGCTCATCTGTACAGTTTACTGCACGTTAGATAAATTGTAATCCAAATTTAACATTTCGAATTTAAATAAATAATTTATTAAATTAAAAAATTTATTTACCTTGGACCTGCACCTCAAACCCAGTGGACCGCGAAGACAACCCTTGTGGGTTGTTCTACTCCCGAGCCTCCTCCTCATCGAGGAACTGCTCCATCTCCCTGAGCCCAATTGGGATCTCAAAGTCCTCCTCGTCGTAGTCCTCGACACTGATATCTGCCCCCCCAACTCAAGCACCTTTGGTGCGGTCGTCTCCTGTGGGATCGTCTGCGGTGCCTATGGTAAGGGCGACTCCTGTGGGGCGATGGGCTGAAATGCCACGGTCGCCCTACCTCCGCACTGCCCCCTGCTCAGCTGCTGCCACCACGCAAAATCAGTCTGGGGACCTCAGGGGCCTTCCCCCTATCCTCTCTTGAAGCCATATCAACTGTAAAAATTCAAAAAAAAAATATTTTAGTCACATTATTATGCAAAAATATAATAAAAATACAAATACAAATAAAATACGTCTTATCTACGTACCTCAAGTGCAAATACTAAGAAATATTGCAGTAAAAACTCCTTTACAGACGTCTGAACGCTCAAATCTAAAAGAAAACACTCAGAGAAACTTCAGGAAACAAAATGAGCAAACGGAAAAAAGGAGGGAGGCGGAGCTTAAATAGGCCAGCAATTTGTAGCGGTTATCCCAATAACCGCTACGTTAACCACTACAAATTACCAAGGGCGACTTAAATTTGTAGCGGTTTTCTAATAACCGCTACAAATTACAAAAAACTTTGAAATTATGTAGCGGTTATGGTTCAGAACAGCTACAAACTTGGAGACTCCTGAAATTCTGTAGCGGTTATATCCCTATAACCGCTACAAAATACCTGACGTTTGGGATTTTGTAGCGGTTTTGTTGCTATAATCGCTACACTGTTGGTGGGTCTTGGTCGCGCCAAGTGGCGAGAATATTGTCGCGGTTTTTGTTTATTAACCGCTATAACTGAACCGCTACAAGTTTTAGCGGGAATTTCGCCAAATTTGTAGCGGTTTTGTCCACGTAACCGCTACAAAAAAACGCTGCTAATCTGTCGCACCACTTGGCGCATAGCTTGCCGCTACAAATTTGTAGCGGTTTAAATTAAATCCGCTACAAATACTATAATTTGTAGCGGTTTGATATAACTGCTATAATGCCACCGCTACAGAATACCATTTTATTTGTAGTGAGGGTACCGTAAAATTTCATAATATTAAAGGGGTTGACTGAAATAAATTTAGACTTGTGGAGGTTTACTAAAATTCTCCCTTAATACAATCATTGATCCCTCAAGTTTACTCTAATCTTGATTTTATTTCCTTAAGTTTTAAAGTATGGGTTTTGATCCTCAAAGGGTTCAAGTTTTTATTAAGTTGTAGGGATGAATATTTTAAGCAGAATGAAACTTGATGAACCAAAAACCTATGGACTAAAATTTGAGGGACCAAAACCAATATGAAAGCAAATTTATGGAAATAAAAATTGTATTAACCCAAAATAAAATGAATTAATTATTAATTGAGCATAAAAGAGGAAGACCTACCAAGTAAATTAATTTTTGCCAGACTTACCAAGTAGATTAATCTTCTTAGATGCAGGTCATGTTACGTAAGTACGAGATATTTGTGAATCATATGCATTTCCTGAAAATTTGAAAAAAGATCCATGCGATTCATTGATAAATCATATGGAAGGTGTTTAAGAAGGAAAATTGGAATGATAATACACAGAAATGGAATGAATATTTTGAACCGGTGCGAGCCTTGAGACTCGACCAACGAACCAATGGTTTTTTTTTTTTTTTTGTTAAACCTGAACCAGCGATGGTCTAAAGAAGGGGGAAGAGCGGATTTTGCCATTTTGGAAATGGTTGAAGCATGGATTTATTTCTCCTCTGCCAGAGCACGAAATCTAAGCTTGTGGAGAAGTATTTGGGGCTTTGAAACTTTAAAGATTTGTTGAGGTAAGATTAAATCCCTTCTCTTCTCTTTTTTCCTTTCCTAGCTGATTGCTTTGAGTTGGGAAGACAAATTTGTTGTGATATGGGCTTAATCCGGACATGCTGGATTTTGGGCTGTTTAAATGGTGTTCGAATGACATATTGGAGTTTGTTCAATGTTCTGAAACAAATCTAATCAGTAGAAATTGTTTGGGTTTGGAATTTTGACTCAAACCCTAGCTGTTAATTGGTAATTGCGAACTTTTACGTTGTTTTGCGTAACACCATTTTTCAAATGACTGTATACTTGAAGTAGAGAATTGGGAGGCATACTAAGGCTAAGGCCTAACCCAATCCTACTCGACTTCCTCAAATGTCATTTTATCTAGACTTGAGTAGTCCATGGTCTTTGCCCTCCACCTTGAAGTTCACGTAACAGGAACTTCAATAATGATTTTAAAAATACCCCAGTATTCCTCATTAGGGGCACAAGGTATAATTATATTTTAGTTATTTCCGTCACTTAAATGTGGCCCAAGACGTTAAGAACTTGAACGTATATTATCAAAGAAAAAAAAAAGAACTTGAAGAATTCTTTTTTCCTGGGGCAATGAACATGATATTTTTTTTTTAATATAAGCTAGGAATAAACAATACTCCTCTGGTTTTTAATATAAAACATATTTACCTAATTTGATTAGATTAAGGAAATTGGTTAAGTTGTTAACATAATATATATTTTATAAAACATCTTAGTCATTTTCGTTAATTTCCTCATTTCTTCTCCTCCTTGATTATTGTTAAGGAAGCTTCAATAAGGATAAATTAGGAAAATATTGACAAATATATAAATTATATATTATATTTAGGGCTAAGATTAACTCTCCTAATATATCTTATATTTAGGACTAAAGGAGTAACTTATTTTATTTTAGAATTACAGTTATACTCAGATATAGTCAACAATTTATTTTAGTTTATAAATTGTTGTACACATGCAAATTTAAACTGCAAAACATATGTTTTGTTTCTTTCATATTGTGTAAACAATTTATTTTACTTTAGAATTTGTTACCCCTTGCATATTAAGAATATAAATGATAATTAAGTTATATAGGATCCTAAATAGTTAGGTAGGGAAAATGGAGATAGCTGAAGTAAAATTACCTATAATCAATCTCAGCTTCCAAGAGGGCCACCTTTCATTTTTGATCTTCTGTCTCAGTTTCATATTTTACCACAATTAAGAGAAGCAGATATGAAATGGACTAATTAGTGTCGAAGTTAATTAATTAGATCCTCAAAATGGGGATAAGCAGAGGTGATTTGATAGTTGACAAGCATACAAACGAACTTAAGGGGAAAAAAAAGAACGAGTAAATATCACATGTTACTTGATAGACCTGAAAAATTCTCATTTTTTGTGTGCTATGTTATGCATACCTTTGAATTTGGAACAATAAAATCCTCCGCTGTTGTTGGGCATGCATGAGCCTTTATCAAGAGCACATGTAGCACAGTCGTGAGAAACTTCAGTGATAACGGAGAATTCAGAAGCTATGAATGTAAAAGGATCAGCAGAGAAAGCCATGGGATTCACTGGAAGCTGAACCCTTTGACATGCTGCTAAAGAAGACGGAGGATCATCTTGATCTTCCGTTCGGAAGAAGATGGTCTGATTATGACTCTTACCACATCTTGTATACTTCAAGAATCGATTTGGAGGGCTAACTTTGAGCCTAATATTACATTTGTAAAAGGTCACTGTTTGGACAAGGACATGAAAAGAACCCGAAGGGAAGGTGGGAGGAAGAGTAATATTGCAGCACAAAGTGTCACAGTTATCTTTTTCCAAATGCTTCTCTGAATCTGCATCTCTAACGAAAACTAGAGTATTGAAAGTGCCGCCTATTCCTGTCACTTGAAACTGCTTTTTTCCAAAGAGCACAGTTTTTTCAGCATTGGGGTGTTCACAGCCACGAATTGTCAACATTCCAGAGTCTTTGCATTGTGGAGCAGTTAAAGGGAACGAGAGCCTGCTCAGATTCCCACAGTCAGATAAACGTGGGCACTCTCCAGAAGCAGACGATACAGTAAGCACATGGTCAGCCAACGAGAACGAGAATGAGAACGAGAAGACGACGAACAAATCAACAGGTAGAACCATTCTTCTCAAGCCCCCTCACTCGTATGGAGATAAAGTTTAGCCTTTGACATGAGACAATATGACTGTTTTCACGTGATAACTTGCAGGGAGGTTTGGTGGAAGCTCTGTGACATGGCAGTTGACTTGGCTGAAAGACCAAGACCAATGGCAGAAAACAGTTTTGGGGTCCTTTGGTGGGGATTGTATAAATGTGAGAGTTTAAGGACTAATTCTCAAACTGTTACAATATATTTTGAACTTCTAAGAATTTTAAATTAGCAGTTGTCATTGCTTAATGTTTTGTTATCATTTCATTTGTCATTTCTTCAACTTTAGCAGACATTCATCCTCAAGCTAGCCATCATTGAAATTTATAACTTCAAAGTAGTAGTTGTATTTTAAATTTTATTATAATTTCATACAATTAAAGTTGTTATTTCTTAAGGTGAATCAGTCATTCATTTCCATCCCACCCCTTTCCCAACTTTCCCAATTAAAGGTGTGAATCAGTCATTCAGCGTATTGACTGGAAGCTGAACCCTGGGACATTCAGCTAAAGAAGATGGAGGATTATCTTGATCTTGCGTTCGAAAGAAGACGATGAAATTATTACTCTTATCACACCCTCTATACTTCAAGAATCGCGCGCTTTGGTTGGCTAACTTTGAGGCTAATGTTGCATTTGTAAAAGGTTACTGTATCTTGAATTTGGAAAGAATCCAAGGGAGAGGTGGGAGGAGGAGTAATATTGCAGCACAAGGCGTCACAGTCTTCTTTCTCCAAACACTTCTCTAAATCTGCGTCTCTAACAGAAACAAGAGTATTGAAAGTGCCTCCAATTCGCGTCACTTGAAACATCTTTCGTCCAAAGAGCACAGTTTTTGCATCGTTGGGCTGTTCATCTTCACAGCCGTGAATGGGCAACATTCCACAGTGATTGCGTTGCGGAGTGGTGTAAGGGAACGAGAGTTTGCCCAGATTCCTACAGTAAAAGAAAGGCGGGCATTCTCCAGAAGCAGCAGAGGATAGAGCAAGAACATGGTCAGACAACAAGAACACGAACAAGAAGACGAACAAATCAACAAGTAGAACCATTCTTCTTCTCAAGGTTTTGTCGTAGAGAACAAGAATCATTCTTCACTCGTAGAGAACAAGTTTAGTCTAGATGAGATGAGACTATATATGAGAACAAGTTTGGCCGAAGTTCTGTGATGTGGCAATTGACTTGGTGTTATGAGTGTAGGTGATTAATTTAATAGGGGAAGCGTATAATGTTGTAATCAAGTAATATAGAAGTGAGTAGAATATCGTTCCTACGAGGATTGATCATTAAGTACTAAAATGAGTAATTTTAACTCTATTTAGTCGGTCGATTAGTTGATGATTGAGAGTACGAAATAAAAAATGATTAAATATGAATGCAAACGATATGAAACAACTATGAAAAAAAGTTCTAGGGGTCAGATTTCACTTAATAAATTTTGGATTGAATCACTTATCTATTCTAGCCCAATTTATTCCACATGATTGATAATCGAGTTTCCCTAATTTAATTACTAGCCTCTTCCAAGGTCAAACAATTCTATAATTAATTGCTAATCCAATATATTCCTATATGAATTTAAGCAATTAATTATGCATTAAGATTCATGGAACTCAGTAAGACTACACAACTCATATGAATATATTCCTATTTCATATGCAAATTATGGTTTTAATTATAGGATCTACACACATGCATCTCCTTCCGGTCTCAACATGCATATTGAAATCATTTAAAAGATGGCCAGTCAATCAAAATCATTAAGAATAATAATTAAAACTCAATCATAAAGGAGAAATTAATACAATGCATAAAATTAATTCTAAGATAATGGGTTAAGTGAAGAAGAGATGAGAGTAATGAAATGGTGTGTAAGTAGAGAAGAGAGGAGAGTAATGGAAATGAAATGGTATGTGTGATTTAAAGCCTTCAGTCGCCTTAGGTTAAATCAAAATAAACCAAATTATGCAGTGAATGGCACAACTCGGGTCGTATTCTCTTGAGAAGCCTTTTATTTAATTCCTAATTTAAACTAAGTGACAAAAATATTAAGATGGGTTTTAAATTGATTTTTTTTGCCTTTTTAATAATGGAAAATAACCTAAACTACTATTTTTTTTTTGGTTTTTTTTTTTGAGAAATTGTTGAGATAATTAATAAAATTGTGATTTAAACAAATTGATGATGAATGCTTCTTGGAAAAATGGAATATAGGTTATCCTTGCTCAAATTGAATTGGGAGTTAAACTACTCACTAAGTCAAAATCAAACCTTAACAACTCGTTAAGTCTAGTAATATTAATTACTGATTATCCCTAGAACTCTAGCTAGATAATTACCTCTTAATACACTATTAAATACCATTTAGTGTGCAATTTAGAATTGGATTCATGCAACTTGTTCCTCTATACAATGAACACTCAACTGAGATATTCAAACAAGATCTAAGCAGTCATAAAACTCATTCAAACTATAAAAGAATAGACAACCACATTAAACCAAAAGGAAATTTAAAAATTTAAATCTCAAACCACATAAACCAATCTAAATCACAATTGTTCAATCCTACTAAGATAAACAACTCGCAATCTCAGTAAATTAACCATATAACATAAAATCCTAACTCAGGAAATTCGTTACATAATTAAATAAAACGATTAAAATAATTAACTCCCCTGAATGTATCTCTGGAGCTCAAACCAATCTTTCATCTCCAAGAAGTAAGAAAGGATTTAGCCTCTTATCATGAAATGCTACAACTCTTTGAAGGCACCAAGAATCCATTGAATTGAGATAAGGGAAGGAGAAGATGGAAGTGATGGTGGTTGAACGATTTGTTGGTGAAGCTCAGTGATAATGGCTGTCTCTTCTCTCCCTCTCTCGCGTCCGCCCTGCGTTCTGGTTCTCGTCTGTGCGTGCGTCTCGTTCTCGCTCTGGTGCGTCCCCCCTGTGGCTGTGTGCTCGCTGTAAGGGTCTCTTCTGCGGCCCCCTGTCAAGGTGCTCTCACGATTTAGCTCTTTTTTTCCTATAGCTGCAGCTGTCTCCTTTTTATTATTATTTTTTGTCAATTGAAATCTAGGTCAAATCTCCTCAAGTTGCGGCAAAATCTTTCAAAACTATATTCAGATAAGATTTTCCAAGATTCTGTATGAGAATCTGGAAAAAAAATCAGTTTCAGACGCTGAGGCGCTGATGTTCAAATATTGAGACCAAAATAGCAAGTTTTGAATTCGGGGTTCTGTTCTATAATTTCCGCTGAGAGCAAATGAATCAGTTCCAGCGGTGATCTTCGCATTTTGGGACCCAAGTGACGTTTTGTAAATTTGGGGTATTTTATGTAATTATTTCTGATATTTTCCCGGGTTAATATAACTTTTGGTCCCTGAAGTTTGATTCAATTTTGGTTTTGGTCCCTCAAGTTTGAAATATGTGGTTTTGGTCCCTGAAGTTTCATGCGGTTTTGGTTTTGGTCCCTGAAGTTTGAAATCGATGGTTTTGGTCCCTGAAGTTTCACCCGATTTTGGTTTTGGTCCCTCAAGTTTGAAATATGTGGTTTTGGTCCCTGAAGTTTCATGCGGTTTTGGTTTTGGTCCCTGAAGTTTGAAATCGATGGTTTTGGTCCCTGAAGTTTCACCCGATTTTGGTTTTGGTCCCTCAAGTTTGAAAAGGACTTGGTTTTTTTTCTGGGTCGGGTCGGGTTTTTTAATTGGGTCGCCAAGTCCTTTTCAAACTTGAGGGACCAAAACCAAAATCGGGTGAAACTTCAAGGACCAAAACCATCGATTTCAAACTTCAGGGACCAAAACCAAAATCGCATGAAACTTCAGGGACCAAAACCACATATTTCAAACTTGAGGGACCAAAACCAAAATTAAATCAAACTTCAGGGACCAAAAGTTATATTAACCCTATTTTCCCACCTGAAAGTGAGAGCTAATATTACATAAAAGTACCCTTTTTCTGTCAAAATTGCCTTGTAGCCACATGCAGAATTTTATTTTCTGTTGCAGTCCTTGAAAATCTTTACTTTTTGGTCCCTCAGCTCCTCCTTTTCCAATGTGACCTACAATTCAGATCAATATCTTATAATATCTTTATTCAAAATTCAAATTTTAAAAAGTAATTACAAGATTATAACAAATATATGCTTTTAAGATTTATTTTCACACAATCATCTTTAATTCAATTTAATCATAATAAATGTTATTTAACCCAAAAATTAATGATAAAATCCCTAAATATGATATTCAATATTATGATAAAATTGGGATATATCAATGTGTGGAGAAGAGATGAGAGTAATGGATATGAATTGGTGTGTGAAATGTGAAGGAGAGGGTGGCTATATATAGGGAAGAATAGAGTAGGGTAGATGATTGTTGAAATGTGGTAGGTGAAGTAGTAGATAGAATGGATAGATGAAGTAGTTGAAGAAAAGGAAGATGAAGTGATAGATGAAATGTGGTAGATAAAGTAGTAGGTGAAAAGGAAGATGAAGTGGTAGACGAAATGGTTGGTGGAATGGTAGATGATTCATGCTTTCAACTTCCAAACAAAATTTGAAACCCTTGGAGATAGAAATGGATTTTGGTCTCAATATCAAAGTTATAGAGCTCTTTCTTAGCTTTTTATCCGTATAAAGAACGTCCCAATCCAACATATAGAGCTCCAGATATTGCCTGAAAACTGAAAGAGGGTCTAATTTAGTATATTTCAAGAAATTCTATTTTATGCCAAAATTATTATTTATTTATTAATTACACCCAAATTTATTAAATTGAGCTCAAATATCATCCATAAAATCATCATATAAGAAAAAATAAATATGTAAATATTTTACTTATCACTTGGCTAAAGAAAGACCAAGAGCGGCCAAGAAGATGAATGAGAAGCGCGCCCTTCGTTCAAAATAATGTGGTCCTATCAAAACTAATGTTTGGTCCTTGACACCTAAACTACACTCGAAGGTTTAAAAGTTTTTGGATTAGTTTTTGGAGAATATCTCCTGAAAAAAAAAAGTAAAGAATAGATTTTAGAGAATAGATTATAAGAAAAAAAGTGATTTAGAAAAAATAAGAGTGTTTAAATATTGTGATCAGAATAGCTTTTTTCATGGTCAAATTACTAAAAAGGACATTAAATTTTGTTATAATTACATATAAAGAATAAGATTATATTTTATGTATTATTTAAGGGTTAAGGTCCAAATTTAACAGCCAAATTTGGACATTAAGTTTCCAAATCGTTGCAATTTCGTCTTAGCCGTTATCCAAGTTAAGTTTGACCATTAGTTGATCAAATATACTGAGCTGATAGTCCACATAACATCCACGTCATTTTTTATTTTGGGTTTAGGTGCAAAGTTGTTCTAGAAGTTTTCACTCAAAAGCTATGTTGCCCTGAAAGTTTCCAAATTATAGCAGTTTCACTTTGGCTATTATCCAAGTTAAAGTTATCCATTAGTTGGCCAAATATGTTTATCCGGTCAGTCCATGTATCATCCACTTCATTTCTTTCCAAGTTAGATATATAAACAAGGAATTTTTTTTTTAAAAGAAATACACCCCATCTAAATAATGGGAGAAAATCAAAGAGGTGAAAGTATATTGTACAATGAAGGGAAAATTGAAAAGGTACTTGTTTATGTAGATGTCATTGAGTATGACGACGGAGGGGTACTTGTGGCTTTGTTCTCGTTAATCTTGCTCAGTGTATCTTGAATCTGCATATTAATTTTTTTTTTCTTTCATTACTCTCTAGCGAATACAAGCTCTTCCATCTTTAACTTATTCTTCAATGTCATTCACACTGCCAGCTTAACATATTTGGTTAAGTAATAGTCAAATTTAACCTTAATAATGATCAGGTTGACATTGCTACTATTTCAAAATTTTCAGGGTAGTATTGAACCCAAAGAATTTCCAAAGCAACATTGCTCCTGAGTGAAAATTTTCAGGGCAAATTTGCACCTTAACGAAAATGGCATGCGTATACGTGAATCTGCCAGCTCAGCATATTTGGTCAAACTAATGGACAAACTAATAGTCAAACTTAAACTAAATAACAGCTAGGGAAAAATCGCTATAATTTGAAAACTTCTTGGCAAATGAGATTTTGTGACAATTTTCGAGACAAAAATGGACCTTAACCCTATAACTAAACGTTGTTAATTCTTAAAGTGAAACATTTATTCTGTTTTATTGGCAAAAAAAAACATTTATTCTGTTTTAAGCCACTCAATTCCCAATAATCCTCCAAGCGGTCAGTGATAAGATTTTTTTTTTGTATATATAAGAATAGTACGGTAATTTGATATAAAAAACAAGAAAGTTTGTTTAAATAGTGCAGCAAGCCATCTTTCGGGATAGGGCTTGGTATTATACTTGTAGTTTTGGGAGTAAATATGATAAGGTGAGACATGAAAGTTGAAACATAAAATTGTCAATTTTCATTTAGTTAATGATCATCAATGTTTTGGTTCCAACATGCAAGAGCATATAGTACCCAGCAGACACCAAGCCGTATTGTTGGAGTCCCTGATTCATTGGGCTCATAATAAGGGCTTGACCTTGACCCAATGCAATTGTGGATGTCACAATTTTGTTGAAGTCAAATTAGAAAGGAAAGCTCGTTCAAAGAGATTAGAAGAGCGGAAGAGGAAGCCAAGATTTGGCACTATTCCCATGGGAAAAAAGGCAAAAATGCCTAGAGACAATGACATGACACTATTCCTGAGGGTGCTACTATTCCCAAGGCACTGTTGTTCATAATCGTGAAATATTTTGACCACTTTGCATCATTTTTATGAAGGATTAAGAAAATATCAAATAATATTAGTTGAATGAAATTAAATAAATATAATTGTCAAAAAGGTTAAAACCAAAGTTATTAAAACTGGACTGGGCTGGTTCAATCCGGAAACCGGCGAACTTGTGACATAACCATAGGACAAATATGTGGTACGTCGATAACCAGTGGGGTTGTACTAGGGAAGTGGAGGTCTATGCCCTCATGTTCGAACTATCACCCTTTCACTTCCTACTTGTCTCCACATTGCCTTTGCCCTTATTCTGCTTTCCGGTGGCTATCGAGACTGAGATCACATGTTCGGACAGTATGCTTGACTGGCAATCCGCCTTGGTACAATCTAGCTTACATCTTGGCAAGTATATAGGGAGCAAGATCAAGGCGGAAACAAACCCTAACAACAACTTTTTGAAAAATTAGTTGAAGACAAGAAAGCCAAGAAAAGAGCCTAAATGAAGATTGTAGGATCGATGAAGGCATTCGACTATCAGGATCATGAGCTACTCTCTAAGCCAATTTCTCGTCAGGCTTGGAGAGTGGGGGTTTATTGTAGGGCCAAGAACTCATCACTTGTGGTCTAAAGACAAGGCAACCGAAGCAGGATCAAGAGCGTGCGCTCTGCCCAAGACTAACTCACCTTCATCTCGGTACACCAAGTCAAAGCCCAGTGTTCGGTCCACACCCACCAATTTGAAACTTTAGGATCTCTACCTCCCTCATGGCCTGCCTAAATTCACAAAAAAAACGAACAAACTCACTTGACTCCAAGCTATAAATAGGTGCCCCCATATGCTTAGAACACACAAGCTACTCCACTCACACTTACTCACTTTTTGACATTGTACTCAACATAATCTGAGCTCTCTAATTGTTGCTTCTTTATTTACTATCATATACCCAATAAAGATCAATAATACAGCCCCTCTTTACTTTCTTATTCTTTGTTCTCATAACAATTTCCTGCTTTATTCATTAATCTCTTCATTGTTGGTACTCTTCTTCACAAAATTTCCTTCTTGCAAATTACTGCACATACGCCTACGTAACAAATACTACTCTATCTCGAAATCTCATAGTAAATGAATGAAATAGATTAAAATCTTACCAAACATGGAAACATCCTGCAAACTTTAATCTTGTTGGATAATTATTTAGTACTAAGCAAGGGTAATTTTTATGGTTTTGGAAGGTGTTTAAAAAGAAAAAGAGCAGGAAGATTGAGAAGGGCAATCTGTGTGCATATGAGAAAAATAAGATGCAAGTCCTTATAGTTTATCTTTTTACTAGCCACTTGAAACTATAAAAGAATCTAATTGAAAATAAGGTGAAATTATAAGAATTTTATTAAAAATATTTTACGGACCGTACAAAAGATTAAATAAAATTATAGGGATGTGATTAAAAAAAACTATAAGGACATGTTTTTTTATCTAACAAGGATATGATTAAAAATCATAAAAAATTATAGAAACTCGCATATTAATTTTCCCTTTGTATATATGTGGAAGGTTGGTCATAACTCACACTTAATATGTTCATACAAAAAATGGTCAAAATTCCAACCCCACCCATAAGAATATATTAGAGGAGGTGCTTTTTAAAGTTAAAAGGAAAAAAAAAAAAGGAGGTGTTCTAGTGTCATTTGGCTACAACACCTTAGAAAATGTGCTTTAGATTATGTTTTCCGAAAAAAAAAAGAGTCAAAATTTATTCTTAAAGTCAAAAACCAAAAAAAAAAAAAAATAGAACAACTTTTTAATATTTTGTTATTTTTCATTAGAAGAGAAGCAAGATAATGCTATTAAATAAAATTATTTTTTTACCCTCCATTTTATATTCTAGATATGTTTTTTTGAAATGATAATTCAAACAGTTTTTTTTTTCAAAATTTATTCTGTTAAAGCAATTTATTTTTTTACCCTCCATTTTATATTTTAGATTTTTTTTTTTGAAATGATAATTCAAACAGTTTTTTTAATTTTTTTCAAAATTTATTCTAACGAATTGTGTTTTAGCCAGTGATTCTAACAAACTATTAAACAAAGTGATATAAACTTGGGTTAAGGTGTAAATTTATTAATGGAGTTTTGTCCGAGGAGTGTCTAGTACAAATATCTTTTAGAAGGGGTAAAAATACCAATGAACATTTAAAAATGGACATTCATCACAAAAATCGTTAAATCCGTACTAACGGTATTAAATTATAAGAGAAGAAAATCCCTAACAGCGTTAATACGGATTAAACGGTTTTTGTGGTGGATACCCCTTTTTAATTATTTATTAATATTTTTATCCCTTCTAAAATATATTTATGCCTCACGCTCCTTGAACAAAATTTCGTTCGAAAGTTTAAACCTTAGCCCTGTAAACTTCAAAAATGGAGAACGTTGTAATCAAACGCTCATTACTCTCTCTAGTTTTGTTTTGTTTTGTTTTTTTAATTTTAACTCCCCCGTCTTCTTTCCAACGAAACATTACTCTCCTCTCCAGTCTCCACCCAACCGGAGCATGGAAGTCGACCGGCGTGGTCTAAAAGCGGGGATGAGCGGATTTTGGAAAGGGTTGAAGTATGTGTTCATTTCTCCTTTGCTAGGGTACGAAACCTAAGCTTGTGGAGTAATATTTGGGGCTTTGCAACTTCAAGATTGTTTGAGGTAAGATTAAATCCCTTCTCTTCTTATGTTTTTCTTCGTTCCAAGCTAGCTGATTTCTTTGAGTTTGGAAGAAAAATTTGTTGCGATATGAGCTTAATCCGGACATGCTGGGGTTTGGGGTGTTTAAATGGTGTTCGATTGACATATTGGAGTTTGTTTAATGTTCTCAAACAAGTCTAATCGGTAGAAATTGTTTGAGTTTGGAATTTTGACTCAAACCCTAGCTGCTAATTGGTGATTTCGAATTTTTACGATGTTTTGTGTAACACCATTTTTCAAATGACTGTATACTTCACAAAACTTTTCATAAACATGGTGAAAAATAGACATTCAACAATGTAGGAGGGCTTAGGACACTTCTAAGCAAAGTTACAAAAACATTCCACAAGCTCAAACATGAGTTTCTCTAAACCCTTTAATCAAACATCATTCATTCAAAATCAATGGAAATCAGTAATGGGCTTTGCCCAACAACATTGGATAACCAGTTGAATAACTTAACCAGTCATCATAATGAGTTCCCAAAATCAATGGAAACTACTGAGTTAAGCTCCTTAGTTATGTTCTGCCATTAAGTTACAGTAACACTAGTTTTCCAATGGTGATCATGCTGTGCGGGGAGGGTGTTGTGGCTCCGAGTTGTTCAATGATGCATCTCCATCCCTATATACTGAGGTTGGAAGAGATGTATAAATCTCCCTGTCTGGAAACCCAGCACCATGAAACTCTAGATGCTTAAGATCATGATTCCCATTTTCAATTTTCTGCAGAAACTCCATTACTTCACCCATAGAAGGTCTTAGCTCCCTATCCCTCTGTAGGCACCGAAAAGCTAACTTTGCCACTGAGATTATCATCTCCCTAACCTTGTCATCTGACTCAAAACCAAGGGAAGGATCTACCAGCTCACTAAACGCACTTCTTTGAATCTTCTTAACTGCCATATTTGCCAAATTAATCTTATCCGTGGCCCTCATAAAGATAGCTGGCTTAGAAGATATCAGCTCAATGAGGACGACCCCAAAGCTATAAACATCACTCTTTTCAGTAAGCTGACAGAATTGGTAATATTCTGGGTCCAAATAACCTGGGCTTCCTGCTGGACATGTGGAGACATGAGACACAAGCTTGGGGAACAACCTCGAAATACCAAAGTCAGCCACCTTGACAACAAAATGGTGATCAAGAAGAAGGTTGCTGGATTTCACATCACGGTGAATGATGCCGCAAGCATGGAGATAGGACAATGCATTTGCTGTCTCTGTGGCAATCCTCATCCTCACAGACCATGGCAGTGAACCCTGTTTTGCTAGATTGCCATGGAGATGACAACCAAGAGTTCCATTTGAAATGTATTCATAGACCAACAGGAGCTCATGGCTGGAACATGAAGTGCAGCCATAGAGTGAGACAAGGTTTCTGTGGCGCAATCGTGTGAGGATCTGAACTTCATTTATGAATTGCTGTACACCTCTGTAGTTGCGCTCAAACAGACGCTTGACAGCAACTTCTCGTCCATCTTTAAGCTTTCCTAGATTTTTTTTTAAAAATCAAACCGACAGTTTGGTTATCAAATATCTAAATCAGTTAATAGTGCATCTCACCAAACACAATAATGTTGTCCTTCAAATTTCAACCGTGAAGAATGAAAAATTTTTGTACAGAAGAAACTCTGAATACACATATTGAGAAACTATGGGGCATTTTTGAGGTGGCTTACCATAGTAAACAGTTCCAAAGCCTCCTGTTCCAAGTTGTCTTGATTGATCAAATTTGTTTGTCGCTTCTTGGAGTTCTTCATAGGAGAAGACAGGGACTCCAAAGTAGATATTTCTACTTTCTAGGATTGCATTTGAGTGAGCATTATCAGCTTCAATGCTTCTTGACCGATATCGTGAGACTAAAGACTTGTATCTACGTTTGTTCCGCCATAGAATAACAACCAAGCCAATTATAATCAGAACAACGCTTCCAATACCTAGAGGAGGAATAACAATCAAGCCAATTAGAATCTGTGTGTTTACTACGTTAGTTGACTTGGACATTGACTTAGAAATAGGCTTGGGAAAGTGGTCTTTTTAAAAGGGTAAGGGGGTAACCAATTCCTACTCAGCTTCTTCAAATGTCTGCAAATGGGTCTATGCTCTTTTCCTTCTACCTTCAAGTTAATTATTTAGAAAACACCCTAGTATTCATTATCAGGATCAAAAGTATAATTAAGTTTTACCTCTTTCACTTATTTATGGAGAAATCACCAGGCATTATCTGCACAGTGTTGTTTACGGGTCTATATTTAATGTGTGGCCCAAGACGTTAAGAACTTGATTTGATAATTGGAGTCAAACGAGGAAATTGAGACAAGTAAAAGAGGAAACAAGATGCATTTGATGTTGACGGGGTGATGAACTTGTACTGTAAGATTTTAGAAGATTTTTTTTGCTGGCCAAAGTAAGATTTTAGAGTATTCAAAACGCGTTTTTATTTTTTGTGCACACATTCCCTTGAATGTTCAGATTTCCCCTTCCTTCATGCTCTCTTTTTATCTGTTCGTATCTTTGTTTTCTTCGCCATTTCCATAAACAGTTGTACCTATACAAATTAAAAATCTAAAACACATGTTTTACTTTTTCTATATTGTATAAACAACTTGTTTTATTTTGGAACTTGTTAGCCCGTACATATTAAGAATATAAATAATAATTGAGTTATACATTATCCTAAAATATCATGTGGGAAAAAGGAGATAGCGTGAAAATGAATTAAAACTACCTATTATCAATCCCAGCTTCCAAGCCCCTATCTTCTTTTGATATTCTGGCTCAGCTTCATCTTTGGCCACCATTAAGAAAAGCAGATGTTACATGGGGTAATTAGTTTTTGAGTTAATTCGATTATAACCACAGAAAAAGAATAATCAGAGGTAATTTGATAGTTGACTGGCACATATAGTAACGAACTCCTAAAAAAGAATGACTAAATTTCACATGTTCCTTGTTAGCCCCAAGAAATTCTCATGTTGTAGCATGTTAGGCATATACCTTTGAATATGGAACAATAAAATGCTCCAGTGCTGTTGAGGCGGCATGTGCCTTTATTTTGATAAGAACATCGAGAACAGTCATCAGAAAGTTGAATGCTGACGGAGAATTCAGAAGCTATGAATGTGACCGGATCAGCAGAGAAAGCCAGTATATTCACTGGAACAATAACCCTTGGACAAGTTTCTAACAAAGTTGGAGGACGATCTTGATTTTGGGATCGGAAAAAGATGGTCTCATGATGACTCTTAGCACATCCTGTATAGTTCAAGAATAGCTCTGGAAGCGTGTAATTGTGGGAACTATTACATTTGTACATGGTTATTGTTTGGATATAAAAGGAACCGAAAGGGGAGGTGGGAGGAAGAGTAATATTGCAGCACATGGCATCACATACACCTTTTTCCAAACGATTCTCTAAATCCTTGTCTCTAACGAACACTACAGTATTGAAAGCGCCCCCAATTCTCGTTACTTGAAACATTTTTTTTCCAAAGAGCACAGTTTTTTCAGCGTTGCGGTGTTCATCTTCACAGCCATGAATTGGCAACATTCCACAGTGATTGCGTTGTGGGGTTGTGTAAGGGAACGAGAGCTTGCCCAGATTCCCACATTCAAAGGAAGATGGACACTCTCCAGAAGCAGAAGACAGAGCAAGCATATGGTCTGCGAACATGAAGAAGACGACGACGAACAAATCAAAAGGTAGAAACATTCTTCTGAAGCCCACTTACTCGTAGAGAACAAGTTTAGTCTTTGAGATGAAACTAATATATGATTGATTGTTTCAAGCAGTAACTTGCTTGAAGGGTTGGATCGAAGCTCTGTGACATTGCAGTTGACCTGGCTTAAAAAAGACCAAGACCGGCCAAGAAGATGAATGAGAAACGCGTCTTTCACTCAGAATAATGTGCTTCACACACACTCCTATCAATACTAATGTTTGGTCCTTAACACCTAAACTACACTCGAAGGTCCTTAATTAAATATAGATTTTAAGGTAACCCACAGATAACTTGGTGATGTATCCACCTTATTAATTCATTCTTTCAACAATTAGAAAAAAAATATATATATATATATATATATATATATATTTAGTTTTAAAAAAATGGAGGAAAAAAATGAGGGATTGTAAATGGGAAAGTTAAACAACTATTTCTAAAATAGTTACATTATATTTTTGAAGTTTTAAGAATTTTAAAATTGTAATTTTTTGTTGTGATTTCATAGAATTAAAATAATTTTTTGCCAGAGTTATTTCTTAAACTCAAGTAGTTATTATATTCATTCTCCAACAATTATTGACAGTTAAAACTTTAAAATGGCCTCTTATCCTTATTATAATCATGTTCAGTATGTTTTATAATATAACATGTTTTGTTTAAAATATTAATTTTTCATTTTATATTCCGAACTAATTAACCAAACTGTCAAATTAGTGGCTTTTATTGAGGATAATTTTGATAGTTCACAGGAAAAAAAAACAATTCTAACTAAAATTTTTATTAATTTATATACTGCTATTATATAATTATGTCCTAATGATAAAGGCTAGCGGGAGTAGTTGTCAAACTTTGTTCTTTCATATAATTAAGGGTTGGTGCCCATTTTTGTCTTAGAAGTTGTAAAAACAATCTCAATTTCGCCACAGACATTCTATTTGGAGAAATGTTAAAAGTTTCTAAATCATGGCAATTTCTCCCTAACTATTATCCAGGTTAAATTTGACTGTTAGTTGACCAAATATATTGAGCTAGTAGCCCACATGACAACCACGTCATTTTTTATTTTGAATTTAGGTTCAAAGTTGCTTTAGAAGTTTGCACTCAATAATTATGTTGCCCCGGAAATTTTCAAATCATAATAATTTTACTTCGGCTATTATCCAAATTAAATTTACCCATTAGTTGACCAAATATATTTATCTGATCAGTTTATGTGTCATCCACTTCATTTTTTTTCAAGTTAGATATATAAATAAGGGATTTTTTTAAAAGAAATGCACTCAATTTGAATTATTAGAGAAAATTAAAGATGTAAAAGTATAATGTGCGATGAAGAGAAAATTGAAGAGGTACCTGTTTATCTTGATATCACTAGGTACGGCGATAGAGGGTTACCAGTGGCTTTGTTCTTGTTAATTTTGTTCAGTGTGTCTTGAATCTAAATATTGAATCTTTTTCTTCATTGCTCTTTAGCGAACATGAGCTCCACCCATATCTGTGGCTTATTTTTTAATGTCATTGATACTATCAGCTTAACATATTTAGTCAACAAATATCAAACTTAACCTTTTATAATGGTCACATTGACAAAGCTACAATTTAAAAACTTTTAAGGTAGTATTGAACCCAAAAATTGTACTTTTATGAAAATGACAAGGATATACGTGGACCTACCATTTAACAAATTTAGTCAAACTAACGGTCAAATTTAACCTTAATAACGGCTAGGACAAAATCGCTATGATTTGAAAACTTTTGGAGCGACATTGCTCTAAAATACTTTTGGGCAAAATTGAGATTTTGTGAAAATTTCCAAAGTAAAAATGGACCTTGACCCTATAATTAAATGTTGTTGTTTCTTAAAGTGAAACATTTATTTTGCTTTAAGTAATCAAAAAAAAAAAAAAAGTGAAACATTTATTTTGCTTTAAGTCACTCAGTTCCCAATATTCCTGTAGGTTGTCAGTGGTAAGATTTTTTTTTTATATATATATAAGAATAGTAAGGTAATTTGATATAAAAGAACAAAGAAAGTTTGTTTAAATGGTGCAGCAAGCCATCTTTTGGGATGTGGCTTGGGATTGTACTTGTAGTTTTGGGAGTAAATATGATGAGACATGAAAGTTGAAACATAAAATTGTAAATTTCCATTTAGTTAATGTTCATCAATGTTTTTTTTTGTTGCCAACCCGGTTCATCGGAGTTTTGCTCCAACTACATCCGGATCCGACTCACGTCGCGCACCTGACTATGGTGGGAGAGTCTCCCAATAGAAATTTTCTGTATACACAAGGCTCAAATCCAAGATCTTACTTAAACGGAATTAAACCGCTTATCACTTGGATCAACTCCCATTGGTTGTTCATCAATGTTTTGGTTCCAACATTGAATAACATATAGTACCCAGCGGACACCAAGCCTTATTGTTGGAGTCACTTATTCAATGGGCTTCCTTCAAGGAATCACATTGAGCCCATTGAAAATTGCTCCCACCATTTCATAATAATATAAGAGCTTGATCTTGACCCAATGCAATTGTGTATGCCTCAACTTTGTTGAAGTCAGATTTGAAAGGAAAGCTCGTGTTCCAAGATCCCATGGGGAAGAAGGCAAAAATGCCCAGAGAGCAGAGACTGTGATATGATACTGTTCCTGAGGGTGCTACTATTCCCAAGGCACTGCTGTTCGTTATCGTGAAAATATTTCGATAACTCTGCATCATATTTCGATAACTTATAAAGGATTAATAAAATATGAGTAAAATACTCTAACATCCCCTCTGTTTTGCCTTAATTACATAGACTTCCCCTCTATTTTGGAAACCCATATAAACCTCCCTTAAAGTTTGAGATTCTATTTCCATCCACCCAAACCGTTAGTTGACTGTTAAGTTTGACCTTTAAACTTTTTTTTAACCAAAATGCCTTTCTTCAGTATTAGAATTATTTATTTATATATATATATAGGGGCTAATAAAAATTTATACAACCATAAATTTATTCTATTAGATTCTCTAACTTTCTAATTTTTTAAAAAATTTATTAATTTTGATATTATAAATTAATTTTGACTTAAAATATATATTAAACACATATTTTTATCAAATATAATAAACTATATAAGTATGAGATTGTATGTGTCATTTAAATTTATAATTTAATATTTTTTTCCACAAATATTTATAAACACATTTAATCAAGCGTATTTTTATTTAAAATCTTGCTTGAATATTCAACGTTTGTGATATTTACATTAACCAATGTTAAAATCATCAAACAGATAACTACTTGTAAAGATAAAAATAGAAATTAAGGAATAGATAAAAAAAACTCTTAAATTCTTTAAAACAACTTTAGTCAAAATGTGTAAGAAAAAATAAGTCTAATTAAAAAAATATATTTTTGGAATCTTTTTAGAAAATTCTTAACGGAGTTAACTGTTTGAACTTAAGTATATGTTTTTAAAATAGAGAGGAGGTCTGTGTAATTAAGGCAAAATTAGAGGGTGATCAGAGTATTTTACTCATAAAATATCAAATAAATATTAGTCAAATGAAAGTAAATAAATATAATTCTCAAAATGGTTAATACACACATCAAATTGAAATAAAATAATATGAGGATTTAAATAGGTTTACCTTAACGAGCTCAAGCATAAAAGCCCACTTATCCAAAATACTGTTTTTTTAAAGCTCAGCGCCCTTAATTTATACAAGCTTAAACAAGCCAGTTTGGTAGGTTCAACCCGTAAAGATGGCCATACAATAGGGGTTGGGGGTGTGTGGGTTGTCACCCTTACGAAGGAGGTTTAGGACAAGGAAAAAAATTAATACGAGCATTGTGTGAATGCAAAAGTTATGCAATGTCTTCATATTTAATATTTCCTCTAATCCCTTTCTAAGAAATAAATAATTAGTATTCAAAGTCAGAGCCATAACCAAAATGACACTAGACACTACTTCTAACAGTGAGGTTGTGAGTTCAAATAATGGGTGCGGGCATTATAAAAATAAATTAATTCTAAAAATTCATAAAATGTAGTTAAAGATCATATCACTTTTATTCTGGAACTGTTAAAAATTACTTTATAAAAGGGACATGAGGGTGTACTTAATTTTAGGTAAAAAGGTAGATAAAGACCATTAAAAATGGTAAAAGACAGAGGTGACTTCAATTTCAATATTCCTATAAAATATGAGGGCCCAATTTATCATTTTTGAAATTGAAAGAAAATGATAAAAATGCACTTACACATGTTTCTATTTTTTTTTTTAAAAAAATGTACCCCCACGCCTATCGGCTGCCGATCAAAGACCACTAACAACCAACTACCAACAGCATCCCCTACCCGTGCGCAGAGCTTTAGTGCTGGCCAGTAAAGCTCCGCCAAGAATAATTATTGCCAAAGTGGTGGGGGTGAGGTTTGAACCCCCACCACTTTGTTTGTCCACAATATTTGAGGCCATTAGGTCACCAATGGCTTTCAATGCATATTATGCAAAAACATATATATGTTAATTTTTTATCTTTAATCTAAGTTCATTGATAAGTTTAGTTAAGAAATTCATCATATTTCATTAAGTTTTAACAACTTTCGTTTACCAAATAAAAAATTCACACTATTTGGTCATTGACAAGTTTTTTAAGGAATTTTCAACTTTTTATTAGGTTTTGTCAACTTTCGTTTACTGTTACGAGTTTGGATGATCAATTAAATAGTGCAAGTGTACACTGTCGTAATCAAGTAATATAGAAGTGAGTAGAGTATCGTTCCCACGAGGATTGATCACTAAGTACCAAAATAGGTAATTTTAATTCTATTTAGTCGATCGATAAATTGGTGATTGAGAGTACAAATAAAAGAAAAATAATTAAATATGAGTGCAGATGATATGAAAACAAATATGAGAAAAAATCCTAGGGATTAGATTTCACTTAACAAATTTCGGATTGAATCACTTATCTATTCTAGCCCAATTTATTCCACATGATTGATAGTCGAGTTTCCCTAATTTAATTACTAGCCTCTTCCAAGGTCAAGCAATTCTATAATTAATTGCTAATCCAATATATTCCTATATGAATTTAAGCAATTAATTATGCATTAAGATTTATGGAACTCAATAAGACTACACAACTCATATGAATATATTCCTATTTCATATGCAAGTCATGATTTTAATTATAGGATCTACACACATGCATCTCCTTCCGGTCTCAACATGCATATTGTAATCATTCAAAAGATGGCCAGTCAATCAAAAGCATTAAGAATAATAAATAAAACTCAATCATAAAGGAGAAATTAAAACTAGATTTAATAAGTTAAGATTCAATCCGTCATTAGTAAGCTACGTCATTACCCTAGGAAAATGAAAATTTAGCTCATGATAAAATTAAAAAAATAAAATAAAAATAAATTGACATTATATAAAACTAGAATGAAATCCACATAAATACTGCATAAATTTAAATATTAAATTTTCAAACATAAATATACAACCAACAAGATGCATGAAAATGGATAAATCTAGCCGTCCCTTTAGGAGGTGAAACCTTCCATGTAGGTGGCATAAAAAATGTAATACAATACTAAGCCTTCCATATAGGAGGCATGTAAGAAGTAATATAATACTAAGCCTTCCATGTAGGAGGCATGAAAAAAATAATACAATACATAAAATTAAAAATAAAAAATAACACAATTTATTTAGAACTGTCAGAGAAAATATCTCTCCCTGTCAGAGAAGGGTCTCTGACTGTCAGAGAAAATTCTCCACACCTCGAATCTGCAAAATTCTCCACGCCTGACCATTGCATTTATAGGCAACGTAGGGTCAGTTTTTCCACGGTGCTACAGTGATTTCGCCTTCTTTTTACGCATTGCTACAGTAGTGAACAGTAACCTGTCGGTTGGTTTACGCGTTTTTTCCGTGTTGCTACAGTGCTACAGTGATTCCATCCGCTACAGTCACCTCCGTCCGCTACAGTAACACCTGCTACAGTGAATCCGTGATGAATAGTAACCGACGCTACAGTACTGATCTTTTTTATTTTTTTATTTATTTTTAAAATACTATTTATTTTACACCCAAATATATTATATTAAACTCAAATATCGTCCATAAAATCATCATATAAGGGAAAATAAATATGCAAATATTTTACTTATCAAATTCCCCCACACTTAGCTCTTGGACGTCCTCGGACAAGGAATGACTAATAAGTGCTTCCAACAAAATTAGAAGTGTCAAGTCATAAGTAAGAACACAATTGTAAAGTAAAGAGATCTTAGTATTCATGAATCAAAGAAAATATAAATTGGTAACTTTGTTTGAAAATGAATAAACCGAGTTTGTAAGTGTAACTCATTCTCTCAATCTCTCAAGTGTTTAAGGGTAAGTGTTTCGCTCAAATTCAACCAAAAAAATTGCACTACCATAGGCTTGCTAAAAATCTCAATCTCCATTACCTAATTCACATGCATAATTCAAATCAAAAGGACTTATTAAGGGTTGTAATGGAGTTAAGGTAAAAGGAATGTAAAGCATAATATGAAAGGCTATATTTAAGAAATTTAATAGAACAATTTAAAAATGGGCTACTTATAAATTTATCTCATCATAACAACCCACAATTCAAATACTTGACATATTTTTTTTTTTTTGAATTTTTTTTTTTTTGAATTTTTTTTTTTGAATTGCAACTATAAAATTGATGATATATATACCCCCACACTTTGTCAATAGCCCATTTCACAAGAATTTCTAATGCTCTACCAATCTTCCGAATAAGGTAAAAGCACTTGATATATCATTAAAGTACATGTTAATGGGTTGAGAACAAAGAAACAGTCAATTAGGCTCAAAGGGGCTTATCAACGGTATAATTGCAAGGTTGGCTATTTGGCTTTGGCTAAAGGAAATGAATGCCTTTATCATTTTTGAATGTGCATGTGAGATGTAATTTCAACCAGATTTAAAGCAAGTTCTAGAGTGACAACTTAATAGGTGAATATTACACACAAGAGAAATAATCATTATAGGCTCAGAAGCTCACGGCTAGGAATTTTTAAACTCAGTTCATTCAAACTCAAAATTTATCACCAATTGCAACAATCAGTTGTTCATTCATGCTATAAAATCTCTAAATTCAATTGATCCATACTTAAAACTTGTGTACTTCTTAATATCATTACAAAGCACTTGAACAAGATTGTTTTTTTACTCTTTTTTTTTTTTTTACTTCTTTTTTTTTTTTTTTTTGAAAAAGATAAAAAAAAAATTGCAACCAATAAAATGCAATTAATGAAATGCGTCTCAGGAGTTAAGAATAACTCCTTACTCTGCCATTTTTTTCACACCCCATGCATCTAATGGTTTTACTAAATAACAAAAGAAAAACAGAAGAAATTTTTTTTTTCTCCTCCCCCAACCTAAATCAGACATTGTCCCCAATGTCTTCTAGAGCTCAGAGAAGGTTTTTTTTTCTTTTTGAAACATAAACGCATAATAAAGTAAAATCAAAATACTAAATGTAAAACCAAGAGATTAAGGAAAGTTACAACCGAAGGGTGGTATCCGGGTTCTGCTTCTGACTGCTAGCTGAAGATTGGCCACTTATTTGCTTGACGAGTAGATCTGGTTTAGGTTCATAGGTTTGCAGGTGATCGAGCAGCTGATCAGCAGTTGGTGCAGAAATTATGGAATGACGAGTCGCTTGGGGTATGAATCCTGTTTCCACAGCATGATCAAGAAAAGACAACAGATTATCATAAAAACCATTAACATTTAACAATCCTAATGGCTTTTTGTGATAGTTTAACTTAGTCCAATATGCAACGCTAGAAATGCCATCCAACGTCCCCAAACCACCGGGTAGAGCAATGAAAGCTTGAGCATGGTAGAACATTAGTCCCATTTGTTGAGGCAAGCTCGAAACCTGTAACTCTTGTCCCAAGGAAAAAGTATGATCTTCCAATTCCTTCACCCTTACACTTAAACCCTTGCTTCCATTCATGGATGCAGAAATGGCCACACTTCCCTTTAGGCCCTGAATGCCTCCCCCGTACACAAAGTTGATCCCTTTGGCAGCTAATCCAATTCCCAGTTCATTTGCTGCTGTTATAAACTCTCCTTTCTTGCCTATATCAGTTTCACCAAAAATGCAAATAGATGTAAATCTACATTTTTGTGTGATAACCTTTTTCTCTTTGTTTCTCTCGGACCATGTATGCTTACAAGAGAAAGAATTCATATTTACAAATGGAAGTGTGTATATTTACAAATGAAAGAGTACATATATATAATACTAAAACAACGACAACAAAATCACACAAATCAAACATTTTTCAAAGAAGTTTGAAAAAATTTCCGACACAGATGACAGGTGGGCTATTGCGTGAAGAAATTAAACAAAAAGAGGAAAGAAAGTCAAAAGATACAGTAGAGTAGGAAAAAAACTGCCAAAAGGATAAGAAAGATTAGACAAAAGCTACAGAAAAGATAAGACGATTAGACAAAAGCATGATTATGTACAGTAGTTGTGATTTTGGCTCACATCTTCCTCTGGTTTTACGTCCAGTAACGGCTTAAACGATTTCTATGAATCGAGGATTGGCTTCCCATCCAGTTTTCTTATAAACTGGCAAACAGGGTCTTTTTTCGTCAGATTCCCAAGACAATAGCGCTCTTTTTCTCTGTTGAATATGTCCGCTAAATCAAGAAGAATACGATGAACATCACCACTCGGATGCGTCTCAAGAGTTTGAATGATATCATCCAGGGACTCCTTACTCAGTCCATCCTTTATAAATTTAATTTTATCTTCTCGATTTACAGAAACCATACCTTTACTCCTACAGCACTGATCACAATTCCACCTTGCACATTTATGGCAGACCTTCATTCTTTTAGCTCTTCTCTTTTTGGAGTAAGAACTTCTTCCCATTCCTGGCAAAGGTTTAACAAATGAATTATGAATCTCACCTGCTAAACGTACCTTAGCTTCAATGATCCAACGTATATCCACAGGAAGGCCCAAACGATTGAATACTTTCATCCTTTCAAGTCGACAGCTATAGATCTTCCTGAGCACATCTTTGGGAAGAGTGGGTAACCTGTTCTTAAGCTTTGCAAGAGATTCCTCCATGGTAACTTAAAATGAAAATGATGAAAACTAAAATCTCAATGCAGTGCAATGTGTTTCGATGAGTAGGAAAGAAAAGTGAGAGAGTAAGAAAGAAATGAGTAAGTAGAAAAGAAATTGAGTGAGTGGGAAAGAAAATTAAGAGAGTAATAAAGAAAACTAAGAGAGTAGGAAAGAAGTTTTGGGTTGCCTCCCAAATAGCCGCCCATCTTTAACGTCTTTAGCTAGACAAAACCAAACCAATTTTTTTTTCTTTTTATTTTTTTTAAACTATCAAAGTAGAATACATCATCAGGAGCTATCAGAAGTCCTGTAAAATCACAACAAAATATCCAACCAAACCTTGGGTTGCCTCCCAAGCAGCGCTAAATTTATAGTCTTCAGCCAGACTTCTCAAACACAAACTACTAATCAAAAGTATCAAACACCAGGATCACCTTGTCTTCATTTCTTTTCAAGCAACAATATTTCAGAAACCAACAATGATCATTCAAAGTAATTAATTGTACTTCTTCAATCATAGACAATTTTAGAGTACAATTATTTACTGAATTCAAAGAAAGCACAACATGTATGTATTTGCAAACAGATTTAGGAATTTCCAAAATTTTAGAGCATCCCATAAAATTCACTTGACTCTCATCAGTAAGAGTCAATACTTCAACAGGAGAGACATAAACAACATCTTCTGGAATATCCATATTAGTTTCAATATCAAAATCACAAAGATTAGGCTCCACAGGCAGAACCTCAATTGGACATCCATTATTTTCTCCAAAAGTGATTTCAAGTTCCTTATCATATGCCACAAGAGCTAAGGTTTCATTCAATTCCACATTCTCAACTTTCTCATAAAAATCATCATCAACACAAGGAGTGGGAATCATGCTCAAAGAATTATCTTGCCTCATAGTCTCAAGTGATGCAATAATTTGACTCACATATATTCCAATATTTTGGACACTTGACTTGACTCTTGTGTCATTTTCCTTTTGCTCTCTACAAAATCTCTCTGTTGATTGCTCAAACTCCTCAATTAATTTTTCTAAATCAGATTTTTTCTTATACTCAAGAGTTTGTTCTTCAATATATGGATAAGAGTAGAACGGAGGATTAGGACAATACCTGACATATGGATCCAAAGATTCTTGTTGCTCTAAAATTCCACCAGGATAAAATGAATGATCAAAACAAGTTTGATGCATATTGAAATCATCTCCCATATAATGATTGGTAGTGCTATATGGATAATGCTCATAGGGATGACACTCTCCATAATAAGCACCAGAAAAACAATTATAAGGAGAACAATTTTCAATCCAACCAGCATTTATATTTTCTTGTCTCATTCCATTCACATGCATTCCAGAAAAAGAACTGAGATATGACAAGTTATCACCAAATGAATGCTGTGAATAATTCATTTTTTTTTAATTTTTTTTTTGAATTTTTTTTTTCAAATTTTACATGCAAACTAAATTAGTATTAAAATTACTTGGTATTGATATTAATGACAACAATCCCCGGCAACGGCGCCAAAAACTTGTTACGAGTTTGGATGATCAATTAAATAGTGCAAGTGTACACTGTCGTAATCAAGTAATATAGAAGTGAGTAGAGTATCGTTCCCACGAGGATTGATCACTAAGTACCAAAATGGGTAATTTTAATTCTATTTAGTCGATCGATAAATTGGTGATTGAGAGTACAAATAAAAGAAAAATAATTAAATATGAGTGCAGATGATATGAAAACAAATATGAGAAAAAATCCTAGGGATTAGATTTCACTTAACAAATTTCGGATTGAATCACTTATCTATTCTAGCCCAATTTATTCCACATGATTGATAGTCGAGTTTCCCTAATTTAATTACTAGCCTCTTCCAAGGTCAAGCAATTCTATAATTAATTGCTAATCCAATATATTCCTATATGAATTTAAGCAATTAATTATGCATTAAGATTTATGGAACTCAATAAGACTACACAACTCATATGAATATATTCCTATTTCATATGCAAGTCATGATTTTAATTATAGGATCTACACACATGCATCTCCTTCCGGTCTCAACATGCATATTGTAATCATTCAAAAGATGGCCAGTCAATCAAAAGCATTAAGAATAATAAATAAAACTCAATCATAAAGGAGAAATTAAAACTAGATTTAATAAGTTAAGATTCAATCCGTCATTAGTAAGCTACGTCATTACCCTAGGAAAATGAAAATTTAGCTCATGATAAAATTAAAAAAATAAAATAAAAATAAATTGACATTATATAAAACTAGAATGAAATCCACATAAATACTGCATAAATTTAAATATTAAATTTTCAAACATAAATATACAACCAACAAGATGCATGAAAATGGATAAATCTAGCCGTCCCTTTAGGAGGTGAAACCTTCCATGTAGGTGGCATAAAAAATGTAATACAATACTAAGCCTTCCATATAGGAGGCATGTAAGAAGTAATATAATACTAAGCCTTCCATGTAGGAGGCATGAAAAAAATAATACAATACATAAAATTAAAAATAAAAAATAACACAATTTATTTAGAACTGTCAGAGAAAATATCTCTCCCTGTCAGAGAAGGGTCTCTGACTGTCAGAGAAAATTCTCCACACCTCGAATCTGCAAAATTCTCCACGCCTGACCATTGCATTTATAGGCAACGTAGGGTCAGTTTTTCCACGGTGCTACAGTGATTTCGCCTTCTTTTTACGCATTGCTACAGTAGTGAACAGTAACCTGTCGGTTGGTTTACGCGTTTTTTCCGTGTTGCTACAGTGCTACAGTGATTCCATCCGCTACAGTTACCTCCGTCCGCTACAGTAACACCTGCTACAGTGAATCCGTGATGAATAGTAACCGACGCTACAGTACTGATCTTTTTTATTTTTTTTTTATTTTTAAAATACTATTTATTTTACACCCAAATATATTATATTAAACTCAAATATCGTCCATAAAATCATCATATAAGGGAAAATAAATATGCAAATATTTTACTTATCATTTACCAAGTAAATAATTCACACTATCAGGCCATTGGCAAGTTTAATTAAGTAATTTACCACATATCATTAGATTTTGACAACTTTTGTTTATCAAGAAAATATTCATATTACTAGGCCATTACAAGTTTAATTAAGGAATTCACCACTTTTCATTAGGTTTTGACATCTTTATTTAACCAAGTAAAAAATTTACATTATGAGGTCATTAACAAGTTTTATTAAGGAATTTTAAACTTTTTATTAGGTTTTGACAACTTTTGTTTATTAAACTTGTGAATGACCTGATAGTGTGAATTTTTTATTTAGTAAACAAAAGTTGTAAAAACGTAATGAAAAGTGGTGAATTCCTTAATTAAACTTGTTAATGGCCTGATGTGTGAATATCATTACATGGTAAATGAAACTTGTCAAAACCCAATGAAAAGTGGTGAATTCCTATACAAAACTTGTCAATGGGCTGATAATATGAATTTCTTACTTAGAAAACGAAAGTTATTAAACTTAATGAAATATGGTAAATTATTTAACTAAACTTGTTAATGAGTTTAGGTTAAAGATAAAAAATTAATATATATATATATATATTGGCACAATATATATTAATGACATTGGTGGCCCAATATTTATAAGAGCTTTGCTTTGGCAATAATTTTTCTTGGGGTTAATGTTTTATTAAAATAAATATGTATAAGGACATTTTTGTCATTTCATTTTTAATTTAAAAAATGATAAATTGGACCCTCGCATTTTATTGGAATATTGAAATTGAAATCACTTCTGTGTTTACCATTTTTAATGGCCTTTATCTATATTTTTCCCTTATTTTAAATAAGAATATAGAAAAATAATTTTAAGAAATACTCTTAACAACATGATGTTGTTAGTTATAAAAAGAATCAACATCCCCCATAATAATTCTCTTATAAAAAGCACAGGAAGAGTATGAAATATTAATACTCAACAATCAAAGATACTAAAATATACATGATACCAGCAGAACATGGAGCATGAATCCCAAATAGGCTTAAACATTAAACGCTGCAATTAAGAGTACATTCACTGCTCCATTTTACAGCAACAGTATTTGGTGAAGACGATGACTTAAACACCTTTGCCTGATCATAGCTTATTGAACTCTTCACATTAGCTTTATCATCTTCCTCTCCATCCCCACCTTCTTCTTTCCCATTCTCAATTTCCCTCAAGACCTCTAAAACCTCATCAATGGAAGGCCTCATCTCCTTATCTATCTGCAAACACTGAAACGCTAATTCTCCAACTTTAGCAACCTTCTTCTTCACCTCACTATCCTTCTTTATCCCCAAACATGGATCCACTAGCTCCTCAAATTCATTCCTCTGAATCTTCCTCACCGCAAGACCCCCCAATGTAATCTCATCTTTGTTTCTTCCCATATCAACGGCCGGCATTGAAGATATAAGCTCCATAAGCACAACCCCAAAACTATACACATCACTTTTGTCCGTTAGCCTAAGGCAAAAGTAGTACTCAGGATCAAGGTAACCCGGTGTTCCCTGTGGAGCAGTAGAAACATGTGACACATCGTCTGGGAACAACCTAGAAAGTCCGAAATCAGCAACCTTAACACAGAAATTGTTGTCGAGGAGAATGTTGTTGGTTTTGACGTCACGGTGGATGATGCCGGAGGCATGAAGGTAAGAGAGTGCGTTGGCCGTTTCTATGGCGATTTTGATACGAAGAGGCCACGTCAGCGTTGCCGGATTTGTAGAGTCAACGCCACCGCGGAGGTGGCTGGCAAGTGTTCCGTTTGGGACGTATTCATAGACAAGGAGGAGCTCACGGCTCTGACGTGAAGTGCAGCCGTAAAGAGAGACAAGACTTTTGTGACGGAGACGAGTTAGGATCTCAACTTCGGTGATGAACTGTTCTACTCGCTTGTAGTTATGGTTGAATAGGTGTTTTACTGCAACTTCACGCCCATCTTGAAGCTTCCCTGTAAATGAAATTGGTAAAAGTTCAAAAAATTATGCATAGAAATAAAAGATTATACATAGGAAATAAAGTGAGAGTGATTTGATAAGATGACCATAGTAAACAGAGCCGAAGCCACCGTCTCCAAGCTTGTTGGACGGGTTGAAGTTGTTGGTTGCGTCTTGAAGTTCGTTATAAGAGAAGATTGGGACTCCAAAGAAGAGTCTGCCACTGTCTGGGTCTGGTTCATTGTTTGGGTACTGATTGGTTGATCGGAGTCTGACATGGGACAGAACACTCTGTTGCTGTTTGTAGAGTCGGATGATGATCACCAATCCTAATATCAGAACTCCTAATGCCACTCCAGAACCTGATCAAGCATCAGGTTCTTAAAATGTATACTGAAATCTTTCACTCAAAGATTATCTTGATTGTTTCTTTGGAATTTCATAATGTGAATGCAGTAAAAATGAAAAATTACCAATTCGCATTCCCAGCCTCCAAGCCCGACGTTTCTTCTGATACTCTGTCTCAGCTTTATCTTTTTCAACCATTAAGAGAAACAGGTATTACATGGACTAATTAGATTAGATCCACACAAAAAGAACAAGCAGAGCTAATTTGATAATGGACAAGCACATACCTTTGAATTTGGAGCAATAAAATCCGCTGGTGCTGTTGAGGCGGCATAAGCCTTTGCTAAAAGCACATGGAGCACAGTCATCAGAAAGTTGAATGTTAATGGAGAATTCATAAGCCATGAATGTGAACGGATCGGCAGAGAAAGCCATCATATTCACTGGAACCTTAACCCTGGGACATTTTGCTATATGTGTTGGAGGATCATCTGGATCTTGTGATCGGAAAAAGATGATCTCATTATTTCTCTTAACACATCTTTTATAGGTGAAGAATTGCCTTGGAAGGCTGTAATTGAGGGAACTATTACATTTGTACATGGTTAAAGTCGGGAATATATAAAAGGAACCCAAGGCTGAGCTGCGAGGAGTAGTAATATTGTAGCAGAAGGCATCACAGCTATCATTTACCAAAAGCTGCTGTAACTCCCTGTCTCTAACGGAAACTAGAGTATTGAATCTGTCTATTCTCGTCACTTGAAACTGCTTTTGTCCGAATTGCACAGTTTTGTCAGCCTCGTGGTCTTCATCACAGCCAAGAATCGGCAACATTCCACAGTCTTTGCGTTGTGGAATGGTTAAAGGGAACGAGAGCTTGCCCAGATTACCACATTCAAAGGAAGATGGACACTCTCCAGAAGCAGAAGATAGAGGAACCACATGGTCAGCCAACAAGAACAAGAACAAGAAGAGGAGGAGGAGGAAATAAACAGGTAGAACCATTCTTCTACTGGAACCCCCTCACTCGTGGAGAACAAGTTTAGTGTATATGAGATGAGACTATGGTTTGCTTGAAGGTTTTATCCAGTTGGGTGAAATATGTGCTCGCAATTCGTTCTCCCGGTAACTCACGACATGACCCAAGTCGAAGAAGCTGTGACACGGCAGTTGACTTGCCTCAAAGACCAAGACCAAGAACACTAATGAAACACGTGTCTTCCTCGCATCATATTCGTCTAGTGCCATTTATAAGAGCAGAAGATATTTTTTAATCATATTTATAAGGGTAAAGGTGTAAATTTAATAATAAAGCTTTTTTGTTATGAGCACCAAGCATCATTATAGTTTGTTGAGTGTAAAAGTAGACTTTATTATTTTAATACGTGTAAAAGTAAACATTATCATTTTAAGATGTAGCAAATTCGATATTACCGTTAACAAAAACTAACTTTTTTTCATTGTGGGTTCCACAGTTCTTCCTATTTACCATATCATTCATGTTATGACCAATAAAAGTATGACATATCACTGAATTTAATATGATGTGTAAGTTGATCTGTCAACATTTAAATTTACTTAAGTTTTATTGTTTTTATTTAAACATTAGTTTGTCCTGGAGGTTTGTGCCCACATTTTTCTCTCTCCTCCCTCTCATCATCCTTCACCATTGATCTCCCTCTTATATATTTCCAGCAAAGCAAAAAGGATAAAAAAAAACTTTAATCAGATTATATTATATATTTTAGACTATAGCACATGTCAGCTTCCTACCAGCACCTGCCCTTGAGTCATAAGGGTGTTTCACTTGCTGGCAGCGGCTCTACTTTTGAGCCATCTACCAGATCTCTTGTACAACCCCCTACTGAATTCATCTAAAAAAGGTAAATGAGGTGGAAGAGTTTGAAGAGAAAAGCTGAATAGAGAGGTCAGAGGTGATGGAACAAGAGGGAAGGAAGAGAGAAAGGTGGCCGGTAATCTCTAGAACAAAGTAAGAGCACACCACATGCCAGCTGGAAAGAACCATGGGATCCACTAGGGGTGTTTAAAATTAGGACCGGGACCGGGATCCACCACTCCCGGTCGCGGTCCCGGTTTTTGGCCGGGATGCAAATTGCATCCCGGTCCCGGTAATCCCGGGTGGGACCGGAATCAAACTGGGAAATCCCGATTTTTTTTTTAAAAAATAAATTTTAAAAAAAATTATTATTTTAGTTAAATTTTCTATAATCTAGTGTTTAAAGTAATTATTTAACATCTAATAAAGCCATAATAATCACACAAATTGATCTAGAATTAAAGAATAACATTTTATTATTATTATTATGATCACCTTCATCATTTTTATTATTATTTTTATATATTATATAGTAGGATTAGTATCACAATATATATAGTTTAACTCCAACTAAATATGTGATACACATTTTATCAAATGATAACTTAAATTATGGGATAAAAAATACAAAAATAAAACAATAACTTAGTTTTTAAGAAAAAAATTTTAAAAAAAATAAAAAAACCGGGACCGGGACCGGGATCACAAGGTATGTGACCGGTCCCGGTCCCGGGTTCCTTAGATCCCGGTCCCGGTTTTCCCTGTCCCGGTCCCGGCCAGGACGGGAAATTCCCGGGATCAAAATTCCGAGACCGGGACCGGGACACTTTGGACACCCCTAGGATCCACAGTGTAAAAAAGGGATGGACATTATTTTTGGTTAATGGGAGTACCAAATTTACTACATCTTAAAATGATTGTCTGTTTTTGCATCCAACAAAATATAATTGTGTTGGGTACTCATGACAAAAAACTTCATTACCAAATTTACACCTTTACCCTATTTATAAATCATGTCATTAAAATATTCAAATGAATTTCCATTTTTAACCTTCATTTATTAGTGTAGTCTTTGTTTTTAATCAAAGTAAAGTTATAAAGTTGTTAGATTCTATGATAGAGTTAATGAGGTTTTAGGGTTTTTTCGATTTCACCACATTGGAAGAACCAAGAACCAATGGAGTAATGTGCTTCACTTACTCTTAAACATTTGGTCCTTCAGCAATTGTGCTCACAGTTGACAATATCTATATTAAACAAAATTACTTTATTCAAAATGCACCAAACATATGAACATGTATCACAATATTATAGATTATATGGCCGACTAAACAACAGTACAAGTGTTAAAACTAATATAAGGTTTTGAAGAGGATATATAAACAGGTCAAAGAGGGGATATATATATATACACACATAGTAAGGGATTGTAAATGAAAAATGTGAAATGTGATAAAGCAGCGGAATTAATAATTAAGAAGAAAGGGGAGTGAAGACGACTCAACGTTTGAGAACGCGTGTTGGGGACGTGGAACACATTTGCTACTTTTAAAAATGCTCATTTGCTATGTTACCCCATACACGTTAGAACTTTTTGTTGCCTTATCGACATGACAATAATTAGAAGGGGCGGTTTGGAAATGAATGATGCTCATTACTGCTCAAGATTTTGTTCTTATTTTATTTGGGTATTGAAAACTAGACTGGAATTTGTCAAAAAAAAAAAAAAAAACTAGACTGATTATTGAAGTGGTAGAGATAGTGGATCAAGGATTAGTGAGACAAATTGGAGTCAATGCAAGGTCAAACCAGCAATAATTAAAAAATATTTTAAATAAAATACATAAAAATACATACTAACAACACATATATGATATATGTTATAGTAACATATTTATATATAATTAATATAAAAAGGACTAAACCAATTTAAAAATTTGAATCCTATAAAAAAGGACCAGAGGAACATATTTTTATATATATTATCAAGGGAAAATTATGAAAAAATTCCTCATTGACAACTTATTTGCCAAATGGGACCTTCGCATGCAGATTATCTTCCACGTGTGCAGAATATCTTCCCTTGTGTGCAAATGATCTTCCCTATGTGCAAAATTCTTCCCTATACGTGTGTAGAAATCTTCCCTACATGTGCAAAAATATTCCCTCCATGTGCAGATATCTTCCCTCCATGTGCAAGATATCTTCCCAGGTCTCATTTAGCAAATAAGTTGTCAATGAAGTCTTTTTTAGCAATTCTCCCTATTATCAATATCAATATATTTTTTTATCTCCTTTTCTATTTTTCTTCTATTCTTCCTCTCCTTTCTTCTTTTTCTCTGTAAGCTTCTTTCTTGAAATTCATGGGTTTCATGCATTTTGTGAGCAATTTTTTTTTTTTTTTTTTTAACAAAAGAGCGACTCGGGTCAACCCCAACCAAGCTAGTTTACCCCAAGGTAATCTAGCTCACCCCCAAGTTAGGCCAGGGCACACTGGGTTAATCCGATTCATCTTGGGCTATGCATTTTATATACTACCTCCGGTCCTAATTATAAGATAAAGTTGACTTTTTTGAAGAAATTAAGGAAACCAATTAAATTACCTTAGAGTGTTTATATTTTTAGTTTCCTTAGATTATATATTAGTTTATTAGTCAAATTAATTAGTTTGGAGAAAAAAATAAAAATAAAAATGCTCTAAAGTAATTTAATTGGCTTCCTTAATTTCTCCAAAAAAGTCAAATTTATCTTATAATTAGGACCGGAAGGAGTAATTAAAGTTTTTTCTTAAATGAAGTAGGCATTCATCTGTTCTCATTTTATATAATTAAAGTTTTTCTTTAAAAAAAATGAAGTAGTACCATTCATTTCTAAGTAAAACGATGCGTGAGGGCTGAGGCACTATAATGTCTTTCAATTTTAAATTTGATGGTTGTGCGTTTTTTCTCTTTATTAAATCTCTTAATTTTACTCTATTAACACACTCAGATTCTGTACAAGAGCTAACAATGCCAATAAAGCAGATTAACTGCGCCAAAAAGGTAAAATTAAAATATTTAATAAAGAGAAAAAAAAACACATATACCAAATTAAAAATTGAAGTGAACTATAGGTATCTTAAAAACGATTTTCCCTTCATTTTCAGGCTGTCATTTTTTTTATAATTCTGTGGTCATCAACGCCGTAGCTTTGATGATCATCTATCTTGCAGGAAGTATTTTTATGTAACGATAGTTAAACAAGATACCAAAAAAAAAAAAGTTTCATAATATTCCCTGAAAACCTCATAGAAATTAGGCTATTTTACAAGAATATCTTAAAATTTGCTTATTTAAGTGGTCCTTAGAGAGTAAGAATGTGATAAGGTGGGACATGAATCATCATATTGTCACACCTATAGACTGAACAAATCTGTTGAAGAAATTATGTGTGGTGCTTAGTGGCTTATCATATTAATTTTTTCTTTAAAATAAGTTGTCTCCCTCTCACTCTCTCTCTCACAATCACTTGATGTTACCTAAAGTTCACACTTAACTATCATTTGATTAAATCAGACCCTAAATTATCAATTGGCTCAATAAGTTGTTTTGTGGAAAGGACTTTAAGCTGATGGGCCTTGCCCTGTGTCTATTATGAGACATACCTAGAGCTGGGAATCAGGGCCGGCCCTTGATGGGCCAGGGCCTAATAGGGCCGGCCCTAAAAGGCTCGGGGTGAGGAAAATTGCAGTTTTTCAAGGCCCGGCCAGAGAGCATCAGGGCCAGGGCCGGCCCGCAGGGCCGGGAAATCCTTTTCACAATATTTAACTATTTTTCCTATATATTTTCCCCAGAGAGATATAATTAGTAAATAACAACGATTAAAGTTCTAATTTAATACATAAATGTTGTCAACATTAAGGTTTAAATAACACGTCTCTTGCAACAAACAAACACAGTTACTAATGTATAATCAAAGATAAAATCATGTCCATAAATAACTCACACAAAGGTCAAAGTACAAGAAGGCAAGAAGCTAAATACTCTAACCTCTAAACAACATCAGTATAACGACTATCATTTTCACCTTCTTCGCCACTATCATCAATTTCAAGGACATTTGATTGTGTTTTACTTTGAGCAGTAGGTTCAAGTAGTAAAATAATTACAACCTCCATAAAAAATCATATTCTATCAGGCAGAATAGTATATAATATGATTTTAGTCTAAATAGGCAGAACAATATACTCAAAAATCATACTCAAAAATCACAATATGATTCAATTTGACAAAACAATATACTCAAAAATCATACTCAATACAATATGAGGACAAAGTGACATATAGATTCAATAAGGTAATTCAAAAATATAACATGGTTCCTTTCCAAGTAAAAAAAATAAAAAATAAACAGGCCTAAAGGGCCGGCCCTTTTAAGCCCGAGGCCCTACAGGGCCGGCCCTTTTATGCCCGACTTCCTTTTGACGCTACAATTTACAAGCCCGGCCCTTGAAGGGCCAGGGCCTAAAAGGGCCGGCCCGACAGGCTCGGCCCGTTTTCCCGGCTATAGACATACCTTAGCCAAGGTAAAATATGTGCTCTTGATATTGCCAAAAAATAATTTTAATATCCACTACCCAAAAACCAATTCAAAAATTGTGCTTAGAAGGAAAATCATTTTACCTACCCTTATTTTTCTTGGTAGAAACTTACCCTTAATACTTTTTATAAACACTTTAAATTTGTATCTTTCCCCTACATTTGTTGTTGTTTTAAATAATTCAACCATGCATATTTTTCCCTTAACTATATATATGAAACGAGTATATGATGACCAGTATAATATAATCACCCTAAAAAAATATATGATGATCCAAATGACTCATTTACGTTTTCTTCTGAAACAACATCAATGATCATATCAACCACTCGCATTAGGGGTGGAAGATTCACTCGTCCATTTATCAGTCACAGTATTGGGCGAAAAAGGAGGTGGATTCACCTTCTTCAACAAACCAGCCTCTTCCTTCTCCGGCGACATTGACGGTGGCGGTGGTGGCGGTGGCTTATCACCACCTTCAAGATTCTCAACCTCATCATCACCTTTACCACTCTGAATCCTCCTGAGAGCTTCAAAACCTCTTCCATGTAAGGCCTCAAATCCTAATCTCTCTGCAAACACTGAAACGCCAATTCCCCAACTGAAGCCACCATCCTATTCACCTCACTATCCTCAATCCCCAGACACGGATCTACCAGTTCCATAAACGCACTCTCCTGAATCTTCTTCGTCGCCAAGCTCGACAAGTTTACTTCATCCTTAGTTCTACTTATATCCACTGCAGGCTTAGCAGATATCAACTCGATCAACACAACCCCAAAGCTATACACATCACTCTTACTCGTAAGCTGGTAACATTGGTAGTATTCTGGGTCCACATAACCTGGTGTTCCTTGTGGGGCCGTGGAAACATGCGAAACATCATTGGGAAACAATCTAGAGAGTCCAAAGTCAGCAACTTTAACGTTAAAATTGTTGTCAACGAGGATGTTTTTAGTCTTTACATCGCGGTGGATAATGTCTGAAGCATGAAGGTAGACCAATGCACTTGCAGTTTCTATGGCGATTTTGAGACGAATAGGCCATGTTAGTGGCGTAAATGTTGATGAGTTGTTCTTATTACCTTGGAGGTGACTAGCTACGGTGCCATTTGAGACGTATTCATAGACCAGAAGGAGATCTTGGCTTCTACGTGAAGTGCAGCCATATAAAGACACAAGATTTTTGTGGCGTAGTCTTGCGAGTATCTTCACTTCATTCCTGCCCTGTTCTACTTTTCTGTAATTGTGTTCGTATAGGCGTTTTACAGCAACTTCTCGTCCATCTCTAAGTTTCCCTAGTCAGGGAAGTTCATGTTAAAAACACTTTATTATGGGCACCTAAGTGTGATGAAAAATCCTGCCCCAAAATCTACATGTTGATGTGAGCGAATCAACCACTTAAATACACCATTAAGCATCTCATACTACTCGATGCTCGATGTGTGGGAGAAAATAGAAGTGGGTGAGTATATAGCTTACCATAGTAAACAATTCCAAAGTCACCATCTCCAAGTTCTCTGGCTTGGTCGAAGTTGTTTGTTGCTTCCTGAAGCTGTTTGTAAGAAAACAGAGGAACACCTAGGTAGATATTGCCATTTTCTGGGTCTGAAATTGAGTAGTCAGCAGAATAAGAGTTTCCGGGTTCGAATTGATCATCATCATAAGAAACATGTTTATGCCGGTAAAACCATCGTCTTATGAGCCACGCAATCATCAGAATGGCCAGAAGCCCAATGCCTAATCCTGTAGCAGTAGGGAATCTCCATCTTTAACATCTGACACAATTTACTTGTCAATTCTTACAGTTATGGGCTTTTCTATTAAATTGAAGTAACCAATGAATGAAGAACATGTAAACATATTACCTATTCCTAGTCCCAGCTTCAGGACCCTACTCCTATACCCTGCAGCAGGAGCTAAAAAAGAAAACAGTTCTACAGTAAGAAGCAAAGTCTAAAGCAAAAGACAATAATGAGAATCATGTATAGCTTCACTGGAATAAAAAGTAAAACCTTAGACTTAGTTATACCCTCAAGGAAAGTCACTTGAATATTTCAAAGACAATCTAGAGCCATACGAGCTTAATGTATCAAAGGCAAGAATAAAGCACAAGCACTAACATATCATCTATTTGGACTCGAATATCCATGGACCAAACAACAGATAGAATATTAGGGAAATCAGAAATGATAATAGGCTGAGATGAAATCTACTCTAGCCTCTGCTCTTTATATAGTTGAAGTATACAACATAAATTGGTTACAAAATGATATAAACCATACACGTGTCTAGAGAATCAGATATGGTAAGATATGACAGCTATATACTACTGTACAAATACTAATCCTATACAAAATGCTAATTACGTATTAGTTCTAACATTCCCCCTCAAACGAGAGGGTGTGGGACATAGTCCGAGTTTGCCTCTGAAACTGGTGAATTATGTATGTGGTAGAGCTTTTGTTAAGCAATCTGCAATTTGACTGGAAGAAGGAATATATCGAATGTCTAGTTGTCTTGATAAAACAAGATCTCTAATAAAATGCATATCTATTTCTATATGCTTGCTGCAAGCATGCTAAACAGGATTTGCTGTAAGAGCCTTAGCACTCAAGTTATCGCACTAGATAACTTAAGGTGTTTGAAGAAATAAACCAAGTTTAGCAATTAAATATTTTAACCACTGTAATTCTACTACACCATCAGCAAGGGCTCTATACTTTGATTATAAATTGGCTCTAGCTACTACTCTATGTTTCCTAGATGACCAGGAAATATGTGTTCTACCTAAATATACACAAATTCCTTCCACTGACTTCTTATCATCCAAATCTGTTGCCCAATCAGCATTTGTAAATGCTATCAACTGTAATGACTTAAACGGTTTAATATGCAACCCATACTGATAAGTGCCTTTAAGATATCTAAATATCCTTTTAACACCCTGAAAATGAACATCTGTAGGTTTAGCCATAAATTGACTCAATTTATTGACAGAGTAGGCTATATCTGGCCTTGTAGTAGTTAAGTATTGTAAAGACCCTATAGCTCTACGATAAATAGAAGGATCAGACATGGGCTTTCTTCATTTGCAGAAAAATATCTTCCAGTAACCATAGGAGTTGAAACCAGTGCATAGTTAAATAAATTGAAGCGTCGCAATAAATCAAGTGTATACTTGCCTTGATTAATATATAGCCCAGAGGAATCACGATATACTTCTAGACCAAGGAAGTAATCAAGTGGTCCTAAATCTTTGAGGGAAAATACTGCATTCAACTTTTGAATAAATGTTCTCACAAAACCAAAATCATTGCCAGTGATGAGAATATCATCGACATAGATGAGAATAAATACCAGCCGATTATGAGTCCAAAGGAAGAACAAAGGCACATCACTCCTAATATTTTGAAAGCCCCAATCTAACAGAGTACAGCGAAGGCGTTCAAACTAGGCACGCAGTGCTTGTTTAAGACCGTAAATTGCTTTAATCAGTTTGCATACATGATTAGGCCGTCGGACATCGTGAAAGCCTTCAGGTTGGCGCATAAAAACCTCTTCACACAGATACCCATTGAGGAACACAGTGTTGACGTCAAGCTGTCGTATTTCCCAATGGTAAGTGACAACAATGGTTAATGTTAGCCGAATAGTTGTTGGCTTTACCACAGGGCTAAACGTATCTCCATAATCTATGCCAGCTGATTGTTGAAAGCCTTTCGCCACTAGTCATGCCTTAGGTTTTAGAATGGAACCATCGGTCTTGAACTTCATTTTAAAGATCCACTTGTAATCAATGAGTCGTTGACCGTAATAAGGGACCAGAATCCAAGTGCCATTTCACTGGAGAGCATCAAATTCAACTGTCATGGCCTTTTTCCAGTGAGACGAAGCAAGAGCCTCAGAAACAGACCTTGGTTCAGCGGCAAGAACCAGAGAAGTAGGGTTTTTCTTGAACTCAAGAAGACCAACAAATGGGTAGCGAGGTCTTGTAACACCCGCTTTAGCTCGGGTCACAATAGGATGTCAGTTTGTAACACTAGATACTGGACTCAGCTCACAAGTATCGGGTTGGGCTTCAGAGACTGGTGCAACTGGACCAATAGCTGAAGATGAATGAGATGTACTACCAGAACCTGGGCTTCGAGACGGAGCTGATGCTAAGACTGGAGATTGAGAAAAATGAACAACAGAAGGCACCGATGAAGCTGAAGCTCGAGAAGCTGATTGAGGTGTGTCAATGATTAGTAGAATCGGATGAGCATCAGAAATAGGAACAAATTTACGATTGAGGAAACCTGATGTAAAAGGAAAACAAGAAACATCAAAAACCACATGTATGGAAATGTATATTCGGCCTGTCATACTCAAAGATTTATATCCTTTTTGCTGCGATGCTGGCCAAGGAAGACACACTTTTGATTGTGAAATGCAAACTTGTAAGCATTGTATGGCTTTAAACAAGGGTAGCAAGCACAACCAAATGGTTTTAATGACTTGTAATCCGGCTCTGTATTGAATAAGCAAAACAGAGGTGAAATACCCTTCAGTACTGGAGTAGGAAGGCCATTAATTAAATGCATAGCCATTGAAAAAGTCTCAGTTCAGTAAGCTAAGGGCATTTTAGCTTGAGCTAGTAAAGTTAAGCTAATTTCAACAATACGTCTGTGTTTACGCTCAACATGCCGATTTTGTTGAGACGTATATGGGCATGTAAAACGAATATGAATACTAGAAGCCTCAGTAATAGCAATAATTGGTTTGTACTCAGTTCCATTGTCACACTGGATATTCTTTTATAGTTGTTTGAAATTGAGTCTCAACCATATTACGAAAATGATTAAAAGCAGTAATTGCTTCACCTGTATGTTTAAGTGGATATAGCCAAATATATCTGCTAAAATCATCCACAAAATGAATATAAAACCGATTTCCATGAACTGATTGAATAAGAAAGGGACCCCAAAGATCAGTATGAATTAATTCAAATGGAGTCAAAGCATGAGAATTAGAAATAGGAAATGGCCATTGTTTTGATTTTCCACATTGGCAAGCTTCACAGACAAAGTTCTCATTGATTTTGATATTGATATTACAATCATTCAAAATTTGTTTCAATATCCTATTATTTGGGTGGCTTAACTTGTAATGCCAGGTGATAAAATCATCATCATATGGGGAAGCTTCAGCCATGTGTGCTTGAGCTCCAGGAGTAACACTATGCATTGGATGTAGTCCCTGTCTTGGTATTGCGGTCAGTAGAGTCCGTCCTGTTATCTTGTCCTTCACATTACAGCCATTATTAGTAAAGGTAATAGTAACATAATTATCTGTAACTAACTTATGCACACTGAGTAAATTTATGGTAGCATGTGGTATAATCAAAACATTCTTAAGTTGAAGAGCAGAGTCAGAGCATGGGATAGTCGCACAACCAATGCCATGAATTTTAGTTTTATCACCAGTACATGTAACTAAATGTGCCTTACTAATAGGAGTCGCATGATCAAGTTGAGAAGAATCAGATGCAACGTGATGATTAGCACCACTGTCTAAGTACCAATCAGAATCTGTCACAGTTTGACCATCAGCATAGTAAGTTTGAGCAGAGTTTGATGGTGAACTAAACGTGCGATCAAAACGCTTATAGCAATTAGCAACTCTATGACCCATACGTTCACACAGATCACAATAGGGTCTACCATTGCCATTATTACATCCTCTGAAGCTGCGACAGCCATGGTTGTTAGTGCGACCACCCCTCCAAGAAGGACGATCGGAAGAGCGAATAGAATTGCCGGAGTTTTGATTAGGATTTCCTCTGACAGCTGTGTTAGCAGACGGTTGAATAGTAAGAGTAGACAACTGATTAAGCTGCTCAATTCGACATTCAAAAGCAAGAAGAGCATACTGAGCCTCGACCCAAGTGAGATCTGCTTGATCAGCAAGTTTGACGACTATGGCATTATATTCAGCGTCTAAGCCATTCAACGTATGCAAAATGAGTTCATCAGTGGTAATTGGTGATCCAGCAAGAGCAAGTTGATCATATAGTGACTTCATATGAGCTAAGTAATCAACCATTTTCATGGCATTCTTTCGTATCTGATGTAGTTCAAACTTAAAAACTATAACCCGAGATTTTGAAACTGCACAGGAAAGAGAACGAGCCTCTGTCCAGAGATCACGAGCTGATCGACAATGCAACAACTGAGCACCGATTTCTTGTGTCATCTTATGTCATGGTGTTGCGAAGCCACCCCACGAGCGTCTTATCAACAACATACCAGTCATCATAATCAGGATTAGAAACAACCTCCTGAGTGCCAGAAACAAGACTAGTCGGTGCTGGAGCAGTAGAAGAACCATCAATATGAGACTGTAAACGAGTTCCCTCGATGAGTGGGAGAACAACTAATTCCCGAACCAAGAAACTGGTCTAATCCAACTTGACGGATGTAGTCTGATTGGAAGAACGAAACAACGAATATAACTTTGTGATTGCGGTGGAATTTGCATCATTTGTAGTGTGAGAAGAAAGGGACATCGCAGCGAAAAGAGAGAGCAAAAGCTCTGATACCAAGATAGAAAATTAGGGAAATCAGAAATGATAATAGGCTGAGATGAAATCTACTCTAGCCTCTGCTCTTTATATAGTTGAAGTATACAACATAAATTGGTTACAAAATGATATAAACCATACACGTGTCTAGAGAATCAAATATGGTAAGATATGACAACTATATACAACTGTACAAATACTAATCCTATACAAAATACTAATTACGTATTAGTTCTAACAACAACTCATTAGATTGTACCTCCATCGCAGTTAAAGGTTCCGTTAGGGTCCTTAAAAGGAAACTGAATAACAGAACATGAAGATAATAAGCTACTACTCTTATTCCTCTCAGGGTTTGCAAGACCATAAATGATATCAGAGTCAACACAGGTAAAATTGAAGAAAGAAGCATTGGTTTGATCTAAATGGTTCAATTCGTTGCATCTTAAGAAGAATCCAATGTTATTGATCTTGAAAGAAGCCAAAGCAAGAGGAGGGAGGGAAAGGGGAAGAGTGTAATTACCACTAAAGGCTTCACAACTTCTGTTTCTTAATTACTCTTGGAGATCCAAGTCTCTGATAACACTAGTAGATTCAGAAGAAGAAACAGTATGACTGACACTTAAGACCATAAAGGTTGTTCCTTTGTTGGTTAACAGAGTTTTAGGAACATTGGAATCACTAAAACCTTGTACTACAAATAAACCACAATCTCTGAGTTCTATGGTGGTCCAAGTTGCCAAGATATCCACAGTCAAATGAGGTTAGACACTTTGATCCTACAGGAAGAAGACATGAAAGCAAGAAGATGACACTAGAGATAAAAAGTGAATGCATCCTCAAATGAACTCAGCAGAACAACCTGATTCATTAACATGTAGCCTCATTTACATTTTTCTAAGCTATATGAACTAAGGAAGCAAAGTTTTTGCCTTTGAACTTTGTGGGGTCAATGGTCTTCTGTTTATCAAAGTGGGAGAATAAAGATTATATTATTATATCATAATAAAGAGGAAGGTAAAAGCAACTTCAAGATTTGGCTGTTGACTAGAAGCCAGACAGACTTGAACAACTCCAGAAAATACATATCATTTGTTTTTCTTAATCTGTATCTAAGAAGTTTTGGTATCTGTGGATTCTTTGAAACAAAAAAGGATTGAAACTTTCAGGAAAAGTTGGGTGGTTGTTAGAAAATGGTGGGAAAGAAATTAAAAAAGAACAAAAGCAGAAAACAATGAACAAATAGTTCTGGAATGAACAAAAACAGTCAATTCTCATGTTAGATATAAGTTTACCAAGTTTACATTAAAAAATGACAAGTTTCGCGCAACAAAGGCACAATTCCAAATTGCCCATCATGGGCAAATTAGTTAAAAATTAAATATGATAAGTTCTGATATGAAAATGACAAGTTCAATTTAGGAAATGACTACTTGAGAAAATAAGAATACATATTTAAAAGAATTCCCACACTAGATACGGGGTTTACCAAGTTTATATTTAAAACATAACAAGTTCCAATGTGAAAATAATAAATTGACTTAAATTCAGACTTACCCATAAAAAATAATAAATTGACTTAAATTCAGACTTACCCATAAAACAATATCAATAATCATATGAATATCTTGGTGGGGTATGCGTGAGATGGGCGTGTGTGTCATCTCCTTTATTAGGGATGGTTAGGATTGGAAAAAAGGTAAAATGTAAAGTAGTGTAAACGCATAAATTAAGCAGTGTCTTCATATTTATAATTCATCTCCTTTATTAGGGATGGTTATTGGTTAGGATAGGCAAAAAAGGTAACATGTACAGTGGTGTAAACACATAAATTATGCAGTTTTTTCATATTTATTATTCCCTCTAGTCCATTGTATAAGAAATAAATAATTAATTTTCAAATTAATAGTTATTAATTCTAAAAATTTTTTTAAAAAATGTAGCTACAATGAAGTTTTCTTTTTTTTTTTGCCCTGATTGCTAAAAAAGTAAAAATTACTTTACAACAGGGAGAGAAAGTTCTACTTTTTAATAAGAATATAACAGAAACAATTTAATAAATACTCTCAACAAGATATGTTGTTTGTTTGAAATAAAAAAGAATCAAAATCCCCCATAATAACTCTCTGATGTAAAGCACATGAGGAGTATGAAATATGAATATACAACAATCACATGCCCACCAACTTCTTAAACATTAAACGTTGCAATTAGGAGGACATTCACTACTCCATTTTACAGTAACAGTATTTGGTTACCCTAAAGCAAAAGTAATACTCTGGATCAAGATAACCTGGTGTTCCTTGTGGAGCCGTAGAAACGTGCGACACGTTATCCGGGAACAACCTAGAAAGTCCGAAATCCTCAACCTTGACACAAAAATTGTTGTCTAGGAGAATATTGTTGGTTTTGACGTCACGGTGGATGATGCCGGAGGCATGAAGGTAAGAGAGAGCACTTGCTGTTTATATGGTGATTTTGATTCGAAGAGGCCATGTGAGTAATGAAGGATTTGCAGAGCCGTTGCGGAGGTGGCTGGCGAGGGTTCCGTTTGGGATGTATTCATAGACAAGGAGGAGCTCACGACTTTGACGTGAAGTGCGGCCATAGAGGGAGACAAGGTTTTTGTGACGGAGGCGAGTGAGGATCTCAACTTCTATCATGAACTGTTCTACTCTCTTGTAGTTATGGTTGAATAGATGTTTCACTGCAACTTCACACCCATCTTGAAGCTTCCCTGTAAATAAAGGAAATAACCTTTAAAGTTGAGAACTTTGCTATAAAAACGCAGGATTAGAGTAAAGTGATCTGAGAAGGGGACCATAGTAAATAGAGCCAAAGCCGCCGTCTCCGAGTTTGTTGGAGGGGTTAAAGTTGTTGGTTGCATCTTGAAGTTCGTTATAAGAGAAGATGGGGACTCCAAAGAAGAGTCTGCCACCGTCTGGATCTGGTTCATTGTTTGGGTAGTGATTCGTTCATGGGAGTCTGACATGTGACAGAGCACTCTGTTTCTGTTTGTAGAGTCGGATGATGAGCACCAATGCTAATATCAGAAGTCCTAGTCCCACCCCAAAACCTGATCAAGCGTCAACTCTTAAAATTGTTTACTTAAATCTTTAACTCAAAGGCTAATGTGAGTGCAGTAAAAATGAAGTAAAATTACATATACACAATCCCAGCAGCCAAGCCCATTTTTTCTTTTGATATTTTATCTCAGCTTCATCTTTTGCCACCATTAAGAGAAGCAGATATTACATGGACTAATTAGTATCTGAGTTAATTAGATTACATACACACACAAAAATATGCAGAGCTAATTTGATAGTAGTTGACAGGCATATATACAAACGTGCTTTCTAAAAACGAATGAGTAAAATTCATGTTATTACTTGTTATGCATAACTACCTTTGAATTTGGAACTGTAGGAAAAATATAACTAAAAAGAGGAGATTAGGCGTACCTGGATGAATCCATGTTCGGATCCAGGTCAAAGCTCCAATACTCCATACTTGTGCCCACACAATTATTAGACTACTAGAGCCTAATTGTGATTTGCACAGCAGATCACCAGAACCAGAAAGATGATAGGAGAGAAGGGAATTGCCAGAAAACTCAATGGTGGGGTGAGTTGCAATTGAGGAGGCACACCCTATTTATAGTGGTTTATGGAGGCCACTAATTAGGAAACGTGTGCACTCCTTCTTGCCCTCCAAGACAGCAATTAATTGTCTCTCAATTAATTCCCTAATTATGGTGATTTGTTCCTCTTTTAACAAATCCATAATTATTGCTGAAATATTCCCAAATCTGCATTTTATGCTGATTTTATTCTTATTTGATTAGGCTACTTATTTCCTAATCAAATAGTCCGGCCCATCAAGGGCAGACTTGGACCCAAAGTCTAACATCTCCCACTCACACTTGATGGGCCTCCTATCGTGCGTGCGTTACTCTTTCTTGTTTCATACTTGGCGTCTACCGTGACTGCGCGGGCAAAAACGTCTTTAAGATTTGGTGCTTGTGATACTAGAAATCCTTTATATTGGATCAGCATCCAAGGACACCCTTTATATATAATCGTAAGCTATATGTTCATTGCCTCATATGGCCCAGATTCTCCCATACATATTACTCATGGCATATCTAATCCCTCTCGAGTTAATATGTTGATTAACTCAGATTGCCTCCTACGCACATAGTATCCGCACTTACTAGCTACACATATAGCTAGTAAGGGGTCGACCACAGATACTAGCACATCTTATGTATCTAGGAGTAAATCTTCCTTTTTGACTAAACATCAGTCCATCTTGACTTGATCGCTTTCCTAGTTTTCACTCATTTGACCGAATCGAGTGTGATCATGGAGCTTCAGCTAAAGTAGCTGTCACCAAACCAAGCTTTCATGATGCCGCCTAAGTCTTAAGGGCATCATGGAAGGATTCTTCCTTCCTGGGACTCACACTGTGGTGAACTAGGGATCTTTCACCCACATCCCATGTTGCAGTTTAACTCTCAAGCACATGCAGTATGAATTGCATGCTACGGTGAATGGTTTGAGGTGTACGTCGATTTCTTTATCTTTCACCGAACAGACATTAGTTCCAAAATGTACTCAACATTCGAATCAGAACTTCCTTTTTCACAATATCTCTTTTACAATCTCGTTTGTGAAAAAGGGTTCTTTGCCTGGCTACAAGTCTATATTCATGCTTTGATCCATTTTCTGTGTATATCCACACATGTAGATCTCATCTCAGTCTAACTGAGGCGACTCAAACGCAAAGATTCTTCTCAACCATCTCATGGTGATCATTTGCTCGTCTTACCTTCCCATGCCCCTACAAAACATGGGAAGACGGTTGTTCGTGTGAGTGAACCAACCTCTTTTGACCTGTACGACATACAAAACTGTATACCTTTATGTACATACCATTTCTTTTATCTTTATATATAAAAGAAGTTTACGACCTTATATTTTATTTGCGCCCCTAGATTTTCACTAACTCAATGAAAATCAAGCTATGGGCTCAATAAGGGGATCTACCAACATTCTGTCAGTAGAAGGTCATTGAACTATCGCTTTCCCTCTTTGAAAGCATATCTCTCATAGAGATGTATCAAAAAGTATGTTTCGTCTTGTTGTGATACTTAGGATCCTCATCATAAGATGTTATCATTTGGATCCTTCTATCTACCATTCATTCCCAATCTCTCATACGAATTACTTTAGCCATATGGCACTTTGAATGATGGCAGAACACACCCTGTATTCTATTTCCATGGATAATAGGAAAAATACTATGTATATTTCCTTACTCCATCACCATTTGCTTAGGTCTTGTATTGGAGTATCCTTTCAAAAAGGAAAGTTGTTGTCTTGACAACTTAATCCATGGTTATTCTCATAACGCATTTCACAGTAGGACCAAAAAGCAACTTCCAAGTCTGACCAAAAAACATTTGGTCTTTTGTACCCCAATGTGCACATTCATATTACCAACTATAGTCTCACATAGGACTCTATCCACCTTTCTTATGTTGGATTCCTCATAGGACATGTAACCTCTTTAGGTTTACGCCCTTGACTTCAGGGGTGTCTATGGGTTTGCACTTTGACATCCTAAGATGTCTAAGGATTACACTTGTACATGTCTTAGGTGGAAAAAACTGTATCTTTCTTGTGCAACTCTGTTTATCTTGTCGATCAAGATATTTGTTCAACCCATGACTTTCTCAACTCAGAATTTAAGGATTCTCTGATCCTTTATTCCTTTGACTCCCTTGACACTTGTTTCATTTGTCACTTGACAAAGGATGATTTCACAAAGAATCATCACTAGACCATTTAGAACTTATGTAGTTTTCTTCGATTATTTCGAAGTTGGTGATGCTTTGACCTTGTGAAAACCTCATATACTACTATTTAGGTGATTGTTTCTATGAAGCCCTTAAGCTGCTTCATGTAGAGTTCATCATCCAATTTCCAAAATTCCAAATTGGAAGGTGGTCTTTACATAATCTTGATGCAATTTCAAGACTAAGCTTGTTGTCATAACCAAAGTTCAGAGTTAAAACGCACAATTGACAACCTTCCATTGTATTACCCCTTAGCCACTAAGTGTTTTAGGTTCTACATGCCCCCAACAGATTTGAAAATCTACTTGTTCCCAATCGCCTCTTGGCTAGGTGACAAATTACCCAAACACATATTTGGCTTAAAAAGAATCCAAATCCTCCTGCATGACACTTTACAATTCATCTTAGCAGGTCCTTCTAGTATCTTTCAGACACTTATAGGAAGTTATCATCACCTTCTAAATGATGAAGAGAGCATTCAATCCATTAGAGAATCTATCCCTTATAGTCATTCGCTAGATGACAATTTGCTCCGAGGTGGATTTCATAGGATTATTTTCCTATGTATAAGTGAGGTAATTCTCTCGTAACTTACCTCTTACCTCTTTCGTTATGAAAATGGTCTCAATCCTCCCACTCGGATCAGTGAACTTAGGAACACTTGATTATTCCTTGTCACTTGTGAACCTCTTAAAGAGATTTATTATGATTAATGCTCATTTCCTACTAGAAAATCTGGGTTTTATGAACATTGTGTTCCACAATTTTCTCTCAGTCACTGAACCGCTATCATTTTCACTAATGAAGACGTGTCATGTCAAATTCTCATGTTATCTCACAAAGAGATACTTTGTATACCTTGACCCAAATCTTCCTTACTCATAGGAAGAATTATGAATATAAAGTTGATGACCCTTATGGTCTTAACAAGCTTGGCCCTGGTCTAAGGCCCATCCACGATTCATAGGGTAAGGTCATGACTGACATAGAGAGCATTTGGTTAAGTGTGAATATAATAGCTGTGAGTCTACCTATCAACACATGGCTGGTAGCCTCATTGTTGCCATTATTTTCATAACCAAAACAAGGAGAGGTCTATCTCTCCATTTCAACAACTCTATTATGTTGAAGGGTTCTAGGTATTGATAGTTGCCTAACAATGCCTTTCTTGTACACAAAGCAGCTTGAACTAATCACATGGGTGTCTTTAACCCTTGTTAGTTCAAAAAGGGTCTTATCCCTTTAGTTTAATTGATTCCTGACTAGTTCAGCCATTATGTAATAGCTTCACACTTGCCAAAAATCAAGTAAACATTACTGTATTTCGAGTAAACGTCCACAACGTTAACAAAACACCGAGCTCTTTGTGTTTTGCCCTCACGTTCATTGGTTTACTAACGTCATAATTTGCCAATTGCAGTGGATTTTCTAAAAAATGTTTCTTTGTCTTTCTTGCCAGGTAGAATGAGTTCTCAACTTATTCATAAGGGTATTAACCCTTTAGCACACGTTATTTAGCAAATACTCTTTTGCTAGTTTGATCATTTCTTTGATCAATGTGTACATGTGGCAAGAAATGGAATCTTTTATCCCTAGAAAGAAACATCAAAATCCAACGAAGGATTTGAGAATCATAGTCCCATCGATCCTTAACTAAAGAGATTGCAAAGATGTGATTTGTCAGTTGCAATTACATGGAGTGAATCAGGGTGGTTTATCAGTGCAGAGTTAACGTGCATGTTCCAATCCCTTGATTCTATCTCTTTATTGCTTTGCATTTGACATGAAGCCATATGCTTATGTGAAACATTCACAACTCATGTGGATTGCTACTTTTACAACCCTTAAAGGTTTATCAATCTAGCATTTTATCTTTACAGAAACAATTGACCTCTTCTAGATCAAGTTTACCTCATAGGTTTCTTGCCCTTAGGCATGGAGGATGAATCCTCCCACTCTTTAGCTAAGTTCTTCTGACTGATGGATCTTGAATCTTTCAGTCTTTCACATTCAATTTCAATGTGGTGAATCACATTGCTGAAGGTTACAATATGCATATCAGAGGCAATTTTTACTTTCGTATACGCCCACTCACTGGAAGACGTGCCTTACTCCCACTCACTGGGAGACACAACTTACTCCCACGCATTGAGAGACGTCTTGTCACAACATTCACTTGTTGTTTCTTAGAAAGAACTTGACATTTAGTTTGTCTCAACTTCTTAGTTTGACATCTGCCTCAAGTGTTGCCTAAACAACATGTTAGGACTTAGTACACTATGTTAAAACTTAACTTAGTTTTAACTTTATGGAAGAAGATCACCTATTCCACTATCTTCCAACACTATCCACACGGCTTTGATAAGGTTACATTGCTCGTACCATCATAAGTTTGAGCAATACTGTTCTTTCTATGCTTGATAGCATAAACCTCTTGTATCCTTCAGTTGCTTCAGCCTCTAAATGCTGAAGACTAGTTGGTAGGATGTCCCTGACATCTCATTCTTCTTGAATGAAAGAGATTTGAGAGTTTTTAACTCCACAGATATCTCTATTGAGCTTGTCTTCATAAGCTCAGTCAAATAGACTTGGTCATAATTGGTCACTCAGACGATTATGGTATACAAATCTTATTTGTTCAAATAAGACAAAGGATAATTAGATAATAAGTTCACTAGTTTCATATTCAGGAGACAACTATGTTGACTCCCATCCCTATCATACTAGTTAGCTCATGACCCTTTTAACCACAGTCTTCATTTGAACACTTTCCCCTTTGGATTTCTAGACGCATTCTAGAAAACTCCTACTCAATCAAAGAGCAGTTATATTAACAAGATAATAACACAATATCATCTAACTAGCATGAATGTTCAAGAAAACAAGAAGAGAATATACTGAATTCAATTCTAAAAACAAACAGAGAATTTAATCTTAAATTCAATGGAAAAACAAGAACATTCAAAAATTTAAGCCTCATATCATTTTCTCTTAACTAGGTTCTCCTTCTCATAGGCCCTTCTGACCATATTAACTCATGTAGCATCAAGCTACAATGTCAAGCTCCTCTTTGCCATGTTTACATCCCCTCATTTGGATGTATTTGCAGCATACCTCCCACTTGATGAGATGATTCTCACATCTCTATCTCTCTTGTCCTTTGTCACAACATATGTGATAAAATGTTGACTTTTAGAAGTCATTGCTTCAATCCAAGTGGATCAATGTGGTTAGAAGCATGGGAAGACTTATTATTATTCAATAATTATTGAATAATTTTAAGTTGCTGCAATTTTTCAGGTTTTTATCTCTAAGAGTTTGAGTCAAGGTTGGATAGGATTTTATATTCAAAAACTCATTTGAATAATCCCTTACTTTTAAAGAATCTTTCAGCATTTAACCTTATGTTGCAACTGAAAATATTCTTAAAAAAAATAAGCCAACCTATCCCAAAAAATAATAGAACCAACATTGATTCAATTCCAACGTTTTTGGGACCCTCTAAGTGCACATAAGCACCTTTTTGACTCAAATCATATCCAAACGTGCTTCAAATATATGCAAATTATATATCAAATTGAAGCTCTCAAATTTAGGGATTATAAGGAACCAACCACGTCTCAATCGGAGGTCCCACGCGCTCTCACGCGTCCCTAGAAGATGTCTGGATGGAAAAATCCTGAAAAATTAGAAAATTCCAGCATTGGCCACTCTCGGTGGTGGCGCGTGACGTACACGCGAAGCCTTGCGGCCGTCCGCCGGCGACACGCGCCGTCCTCTCTCCGACGATGCTTGCCACGTGTCAAACGGAGACCCCAGTGGGCCCCACGAGCCATGTGTCCCTTTTTTTTTGGGTCAACAGTTAACGAATGACTGTCGACCGTTGACTAGTCAACCATGACCCGTCACCACTGACGTGTCAGTGATGTGGCGCTGACATGTCTCAGTCAACGGATGACGTGGCCTCGTTGACCGATGCTGACGTGGAGTTTGGCGCTGACGTGGTGACCTCTCGTTGGTGCCACGTGTCAATGGTTGACCGATGACATGGCATTGACTGCCACATCATCATCTTCAACCTCCAGCCAGGTCAACCCGACCCGGTTGGAGCTCCGGCGGATCATCGCGACCCGCCAACTTCGGGAGGCCATATCTCCCTCGTTTTAGCTCCGTTTTTCACGTTCTTGGTGTCATTGGAATCGTAGTTCGGCGAACTACAAATCCATGGCATTTATTTGATCTTAAAACCTCTGTTTTATTGATCAAATCACGAGTGAAGTTGCGGCGGTGACTAACGACTCGCGAACTTCTTTCCTTTGTTTCTCCCTCATCCGAACTCCGTTTGACGCGTTATAAGCATCGTTGAAATCGTCTCTTCGAGATCTACACATCCATGTCCTTACTTTGGGCAAAAACACCGAGTTTCAAAACACCCAATTTTTCTCGACGTTGTCGGCGCAACGTAATTCAACCGGATATGTGTCTCTGTTTCAAAGGCTCTTCAAACCTTTGAGGGGTTAAGTCTTTTTCGTTTTTAATTCCACATAGGTTCCAAAAACACAACTTTAAGAAATTGAAGATTTGAGGAAGAGGACGAAGGAATTGTGCCATGAGATACACACACACACTTATTATATGTATAGATATAAAACAACCAGAGGAGGAAACAATCAAGAACCTAGCATATATGTGTGCACATTGAGCTCAAGTCGAATAACAAATCTGGGAAGCACACACAGACACGCATATAACACAGCAAAGGCAAAAACAAAATATATACATATATATATACATGTTCACATTTTGGAAAACATACACCCAGATTCCTAAAAGAATTCACATATGAACCAGAGAACATGCACAACGAAAATTTCAAGCAATAGAGGCTACAGATATAAAGCTTGAAAAAATACAATAGCACAGCGGAAAATATGATGGAGAGATATAAACAAATTATATCACATTATTATTCACATAGAATAATCATAGCCTCAAGGATCAAATGGCTCTGATGCCAATGTAGGAAAAAATATTAACTAAAAAGAGGAGATTAGGCGTACCTGGATGAATCCATGTTCGGATCCAGGTCAAAGCTCCAATACTCCATACTTGTGCCCACACAATTATTAGACTACTAGAGCCTAATTGTGATTTGCACAGCAGATCACCAGAACCAGAAAGATGGTAGGAGAGAAGGGAATTGCCAGAAAACTCAATGGCGGGGTGAGTTGCAATTGAAGAGGCACACCCTATTTATAGTGGTTTATGGAGGCCACTAATTAGGAAACATGTGCACTCCTTCTTGCCCTCCAAGACAGCAATTAATTGTCTCTCAATTAATTCCCTAATTATGGTGATTTGTTCCTCTTTTAACAAATCCATAATTATTGCTGAAATATTCCCAAATCTGCATTTTAAGCTAATTTTATTCTTATTTGATTAGGCTACTTATTTCCTAATCAAATAGTCCAGCCCATCAAGGGCGGATTTGGACCCAAAGTCCAACAGGAACAATAAAATCCTCTGGTGCCGTTGAGGCAGCATATGCCTTTATTGATGTAAACGGGGAATTCAGAAGCTATGAATGTGAAAGGATCAGAAGAGAAAGCCATCATATTGACTGGAAGCTGAACCCTTGAACATGTTGCTAAAGAAGGTGGAGGATGATCTTGATCTTGGGATCGGAAGAGGATGGTCTCACGATTACTCGTAGCACAACCTGTATACTTCAAGAATTGCTTTGAAACGTTGTAATTGAGCGAGCTATTACATTTGTACATGGTTATTATATTTGGGAAGATATAAAAGAAACCCAAGAGTGAGCTTGTAGGAAGAGTAATATTGCAGCACAAAGCATCACAGTCAAAAAGAAACGAAGGTGGGCACTCTCCACCAGAATCAGAAGATAGAACAAGCATATGGTCAGCCAACAAGGAGAAGAAGACGAACAAATAAACAAGTTGAACCATTCTTCTGAAACCCCCTTCACTCACTCTTAAAGAACTAGTCTAGTCTACGAGATGAGACTATGTATGATTGTTTAGAGCAATAACTTGCTTGAAGGCTTGGTCGGTGCTCTGGGACTTGGCAGTTGACTTGGCCGAAGGACCAGGACCAAGATGAACGAGCCACGTGTCCTTCTCTCACCTTAATGTGCTCCACGCACTCTCCTACAGTCCTACCAATGCTAATAAGTACTCCCTCCGGTCCTAATTATAGGGCATATTTACCTAACTTTAGAGAAATTAAAAATAGTAATTAAATTAGTTAATCTTATTTATTTCCCAAAAATGCCCTAACTTTGGAGTATTAATTGGAGTACTTCTTGTATCTGAGGAAATTGTAGTTAAAGACCTCAAAACTCATTGTTTAATTAACAAAGTCATATTTGATTCATTCATTACAAAGATTGAGAATTAATTTCTCTAGCTAGTGCACGAGAGCCAAGGAAAAACCACAAACAACGTGTATTACTCTTTATTTTAAAAGATTATTAAAAGGCGTTAACTTAAAGTTTCTCAGGGTTTTAAAATTATTTTATTAAAAAAAATCAAAGAAACAGTAGAATTGAGGTATATGTGACATTAATGAGTTGCAAGTATTACTCACTTTATAGAATACATAAGTGTATTATAAAATTGTTATTGCGTTTCATTATTATTGAGAAAGTATCAATGGGGGTATTTTGGGAAGAAATTGATAAAAATTAAAACTTTGTCCTATAATTAAGACCAAGATCAACTCCTAAATGTTGTTCTATAATTAGGACCGGAGGGAGTATAAGGTTTGGAAGTTTTACCGACTAATTCTCAAACTGATACATTATATGTAGTATTTTGAAGTTTAGGAATTTTAAAATAGCAGTTGTCACTGCTTACTGTTTTGTTATCATTTCATTTATTATTTCATTATCTTAAGTAGTCATTAATTCTTAAACCGACATTAAAATTTAAAGGGTTAATATAATATTTAGCCCTTATAGTTGGTCTTCACTTTAATTTTTGTCTCTATAATTTCAAACTAGAAGTGTTCCTCCTCTAAAATAAATGTTAGTTCCTAAATTTCCATTTTACCCCTTAAAAGACCAAAGCAACCACCTTTTTCCTCCCCTCACGATCCTTCTCAATCCCCAATCATGGATCCACCAGCTTCTCAAATTCATTCCTCTGAATCTTACTAACTGCAAGACTCCCCAACGTTGTAATCTCATCATTATTTCCTTACCGTATCAAGAGCCACCATTGAAGGTATCAACTCCATAAGCACAAACTCAAGACTACTTACATCACATATTGAGGGCCGGGTTTCAATTTTAGAGATATTTTTGGTAATTGAAGTTTTTAGACCTAGCCCGTTTTTCCATCTTTAGTGTTTTGTAAAACAAAAAAAAAAATAGAAATATGTTTTAAAAAACAAAAAACTCAAAGCAACTTTTACCTCTTTTATTATTTTTTACTTTTTATTCTATTTTTTATTTTTCCTAATTCTCCTTTTCTTTTGCAGCCACCCTATGCTGTCTCTCACGCTCATCTGCGTCGTCTCAGTCCTCCAGCTCCCCGTCCGCCATCGTTGTGCCTTTCACTTTGTCTCTCGCCTTCTCATAGTTCTCCATGTTTATCTTAAGAATAATTGTTCCAAACAAGCGTTTATATTTTTTGTTTTCAAAAAATAATGGTGGAATGAATCTGTGTACTTTGAACAAGACTTGAATGTTCTGCAAATGGGTCCATGCTCTTTTCCCTCCACCTTCAAGTTCACACCACGGCATAAACACCAGTAATGGAAACTCCAAGTTTTAATTATATCTGAAGAATGGAGTCGAATGAGGTAAAGAAGACAAATAAAGATTTTAAAAAAAAAAAGCATTTGATGTTGCCATGGCTCTGAACTTGTGGGCTGGGATTCAAGACGCGTTTTTGTATCGTTAGTGCACACATTTTCCCTTGAATGTTCAGATTTAGCTTGTTATATCCGGTAATATCCGGTAGAGCTTGTTTGGTCTGAAGGGAGGGGAGGGAAAGTGGGTGGAAGGAAAATTTTTTTAAGTTGAATTTAAAAAAATTAGAGAAGTGTGGTTAAAAATTTTTAATTAATTTTTCTTACTCTTTTGTCTTATATATTCTTATTATTAAAATTTTATTACCCCATTTTTTCAATCTTTTAAAATTCAACTCATAAAAATTTTCTCTCCCCTTCCTTCCCTTCCAAATCCCTCACACCAAACAGACCCTTAATTTCTTCTTTTCTCTATCTTTTTCTTCTCCTTTTTTTTTTCCCTATCTTTATTTTCGCCTTTTCCATAATTCAGCACCAAAATCTGCCCTCTTTCTTCCCTGTGACCTCTTTCAGCTTCAGTAGCTCATTCTAGTTTCTCTCAAATCTCAAGAACATGAAAGTTCTAAAATACTATTGTACTGAGAGAATGACAGCATGTGTTACTACCCTAATTTAGAGAATAAGCCTTGTTATTGTTATATCATTAGATTATCTATATATAGAAAGGTTAGTATATTTCTATTAGATATGCACCAATTTTATATACAGAGTACATCGTGTATATTGAAACTAATTACCTCCCTCCTCTTCCCTCACCTCTTTCCATTAAAATCCCTCCCCTCCCATGAATCATGTACACAATTATTGTTAGAGGAAAGATACTTTTAAATAGACATCATCTCAAAGCAAAACACTTGAAGAATTTAGTTTTTTTTTTTTTTTTGGCTAACCACTTAAAAAAGTTAGATGAGCAAATATGGATACAAAAATTTGTTAGTATCTTCATGTTTAATCTGAATATTTATAACAGTGATTCTTGGGGATCATATCATATTTCAGGACTCGAAAGAGTAAGCATAAGAAGTACGTGCAGCAATGCTTCAAAAGTAGCAAAAATATGGAGCATTAACCATGAATAACAAACAAGCCTAGAGATCAAACGCTAAACAACTTTTCCTTATCAACTTCAACATTCCCCCATTTCTTATTAGTCATGTCGTTTGGTGAAGATGCTGACTTGAACAACTTTGTCTGATCATAGCTTATTGGAGTCTTCATTGTAGCTTTATCTTCTTCCTCTAAATCTTCACCTTCTTCCTCTTTCCCACTTTCAATTTTCCTCAAAACCTCTAAAACCTCATCAATAGAAGGCCTCATCTCCTTATCTATCTGCAAACACTGGAATGCCAATTCACCCAAAGCAACCACCTTCTTTTTCACCTCATCGTCCTTCTCTATCCCCAAACAGGGATCCACCATCTCGTCAAGTTCATTCCTCTGAATCTTCCTCAGTGCTAGATTTGCCAATGTAATCTCATCTTTGTTTCTTCCCATATCAACGGCCGGCATTGAAGATATCAACTCCATAAGCACAACCCCAAAACTATACACATCACTTTTATTGGTTAGCCTAAAGCAATAGTGATACTCTGGATCAAGATAGCCTGGTGTTCCTTGTGGAGCCGTAGAAACATGTGACACATCATCCGGGAACAACCTAGAAAGTCCAAAATCAGCAACCTTCACACAAAAGTTCTTGTCAAGCAGAATGTTGTTGGTTTTGACGTCACGGTGGATGATGCTAGAGGCATGAAGGTAAGCCAGAGCAGTGGCAGTTTCTATGGCGATTTTGATACGCATAGGCCATGTCAGCGACACAGGATTAGCAGAACCGCTATGGAGATGACTAGCAAGAGTGCCATTTGTGATGTATTCATAGACAAGGAGGAGCTCACTGCTCTGACGCGAAGTGCAGCCAAAGAGGGATACAAGGTTTGTGTGACGCAGGCGCGTTAGGATCTCAACTTCGGTCATGAATTGTTCTACTCGCTTGTAGTTGTGGTTGAATAAATGCTTCACTGCAACTTCACGCCCATCTTGAAGCTTTCCTATAAACGAAATTGCTTAAAGTTCAGAATTTTATGAAAGAAATTAAAATAAAAGATTATAGGACAAGAAATGAGAGTGCATTGATAAGATGACCATAGTAAACAGAGCCGAAGCCGCCGTCTCCGAGTTTGTTGGAGGGGTCAAAGTTGTTTGTTGCGTCTTGGAGCTCCATGTAGGAGAAGATTGGGACTCCAAAGAAAAGCCTGCCACCGTCTGGGTCGGCATCATTATTTGGGTGCTGATTCGTTGATCGGAGTCTGACATGGGACAGAGTACTTTGTTTCTGTTTGTAGAGTCCAAAGTAGAGCACTAACGCTAGTATCAAAATTCCTAATCCCAGTCCAAAACCTGACCAATCATCAAGTCTTAAAAATGTTTACTTAAATCTTTCACTCATGATATGAATACAATTACAACTTTATAACAACCTATACAGTTATACAGATCCTAAAAAATTATGTGCGAAAAAGTAGATGGCTGAAAACAAGTAAAACTGAAGCAAAATTACCTATTGTAAATTCCATCCTCCAAGCCAATCTTTTATTTTGATCTATTGTCCCAATTTCATGAGAGTTGACTAGATTAGATCCACAAAAATAAAAACATAAGTAGAGTTGACAGGCATACAAGGGAACTTGTAAAAAAAATGAGTAAATTTCGTAAGTTAATTGTTAGACCTAAGAAATTCTGTGTTTTTTTTTTGGTACTTTGTTATGCATACCTGTGTATTTGGAACAATAGAGTCCCCCGGTGTTGTTGAGCCGGCAGGAGCCATTATTAAAAACACATGTAAGACAGTCCTGAGAAACTAGAATGTAAGCAGAGAATTCAGAAGCTATGAATGTGACCGGATTAGCAGAGAAAGCCAGCATATTCACTGGAAAATTAACCCTTGGACAAGTTTCTAACGAAGGTGGAGGATGATCTTGATTTTGGGATCGGAAAAAGATGGTCTCATGATGATTCTTAGCACATCCTGTATAGTTCAAGAATTGCTCTGAAAGCGTGTAATTGTGGGAACTATTACATTTGTACATGGTTATAGTTTGGATATAAAAGGAACCCAAAGGGGAGGTGGGAGGAAGAGTAATATTGTAGCTCAGGTCTTCACATACACCTTTTTCCAAACGATTCTCTAAATCTCTGTCTCTAAAGAACACTAGCTCAGGGCCCAAAATTCTCGTTACTTGAAACGACTTTCTTCCAAAGAGCACAGTTTTTTCAGCGTTGCGGTGTTCATATTCACAGCCATAGATTGGCAACATTCCACAGTGCTTGCGTTGTGGGGTGGTGTAAGGGAACGAGAGCTTGCCCAGATTCCCACATTCAAAGGAAGATGGACACTCTCCAGAAGCAGAAGACAGAGCAAGCATATGGTCTGCGAACATGAAGAAGACGACAACGAACAAATCAAAAGGTAGAAACATTCTTCTGAAGCCCACTTACTCGTAGAGAACAAGTTTAGTCTTTGAGATGAGACTAATATATGATTGATTGTTTCAAACAGTAACCTGCTTGAAGGGTTTGATCGAAGCTCTGTGACATTGCAGTTGACTTGGCTAAAAAAAGACCAAGACTGGCCAAGAAGATTAATGAGAAACGCGTCCTTCACTTGGAATAACGTGCTTCACACACTCGTCTATCAATACATGTTTGGTCCTTGACACCTAAACTACACTCTAAGATTCTTAATTAAGCATAGATTTTAGGGTAACCCAGTAACTTGGTGATGTATCCACCTTATTAGGGTGTGTTTGGAAGAGCGATGGGAAAAATAGAGTTTCTCAATTTAGCGTTTGGTAATTTTAGTTTTGGTAAAAGCTCGATTGTGTAATGTGATTTATGTTTGGAACAGCGATGGGAAAAATGACTTTTATAAAAATAAAACTTGTTTGGATTGAGTTAAGCACAAGTGACTTTTGTGATAATAGTAAGAGAGAGTGGGTGGAAAAATATTTTAAAGGGTTAAAAACACCAAAAAATAGTTTAAAATCATTTTTGGAATTGAAAAAGTACATTAAAGATAAAATTGCAATCAGTCTGATAACACATTGGATACAGTTGAAAAAATATTTTAAGGGTTAAAAGCACCAAATAATAGTTGAAATTAATTTTTGTACCAAAAAAAGTACATTAAGGGTAAAATTGCAATAAATCTGATAGTACACTGGATACAATTGAAAAAATATTTTAACCATTCTCACTCTCCCCAAAAGTTAAATTAGTAAAAGCTAAGAAATGGAGCTTATGATAAAAACTATTAAGATAGAATTAAACTCGATTGCTCACTGATGAAACAAACACTGCATTTTTTTTTTCCAATTTGGCAATTGAGCTTAAAGGGCCAATTGAGCGTTTGGGGGGTGCAAACGCTCCCCCCAAACACACACTTAATTCATTCTTCCCACAGTTAAAAAGAAAAAAGGTGTGTGTGTAGTTTAAAAAAGTGGAGGAAAAAAGAAAAGAATGAGGGAAAAGAATGAGGGATTGTAAATGAGAAAGTTTAACGACTAATTCTAAAATAGTTACATTATATTTTTGAAGCTTTGAGAATTTTAAAATGGTAAGTTTTTATGTTATTTCATATAATTAAAATAATTTTTTGTCAGGGTTATTTCTTAAACTGAAGTAGTTATTATATTCATTCTCCGACTATCATTGACATTTAAAACTTTAAAATAGTATTTCCTCTTATCCTTATTATAATCATGTCTAGCATGTTTCATAATATAACATGTTTTGTTTACAACATTAATTTTTCTCTATAGTATTCCTAAATGACTAACCAAACTTTTCAAATTAGTGGCTTTTATTGAGGATAATTTTGATAGTTCACAGGGAAAAAAACAATTTTAACTAAAATCTTTATTAATTTATATACTGCTATTATATAATTATGTCCTAATGATAAAGGCCAGAGGGAGTAGTTGTCAAATTTTGTTCTTTCATATAATTAAGAGTTGGTGTCCATTTTTGTCTCGTAAGTTGTAAAAAATCTCAATTTTGCCCCGGATATTTTATTTGGAGCAATGTTGCCTCGGAAGTTTCCGAATCGTGCAATTTCTCTCAATCCATTATCCAAGTTAAGTTTGATCATTAATTAACTAAATATGTTGAGTTGGTAGTCCATATAACATCCAAATCATTTTTTGTTGAGTTTAGATGCAAAATTACTCCAAAAGTTTTCACTCAATAATTATGTTACCCCGGAAGTTTACAAATCATAATAATTTCACTTTAACTATTATCCAAATTAAGTTTACCCATTAGTTGGTCAAATATGCTTATCTAATAAGTCTATGTGTCATTCATTTCATTTTTTTTCAAGTTAGATATATAAATAAAGAATTTAAAAAAAAAAATGCACCCGATCTGAATTATTGGAGAAAATTAAAGAGGTAAAAGTATATTGTGCGTTGAGAAGAAAATTGAAGAGGTACCTGTTTATCTTGTATATTGGGCAAAATTGAGATTTTGTGATAATTTTTAAGGTAAAAATGGACTTTAACCCTATAATTAAATGTTGTTGTTTCATAAAGTGAAATATTTATTCTGCTTAAGCCACTCAGTTTTCAATAATCCTCCAGGTTGTAAGTGGTAAGATTATATATATATATATATATTTATATATATATATATAATAGTAAGGTAATTTGATATAAAAGAACAAAGAAAGTTTGTTTAAATGGTGCAGCAAGCCATCTTTTGGAATGTGGCTTGGGATTATACTTGTAGTTTTGGGAGTAAATGTGATAAGGTGAGACATGAAAGTTGAAACATAAAATTGTAAATTTTCATTTAGTTAATGATCATCAATGTTTTGGTTCCTACATTGAATAACATATAGTACCCAGCAGACACAAGCCTTATTATTGGAGTCACTGATTCAATGAGCTCCCTTCAAGGAATCACATTGAGCCCAATGAAAATTGCTCCCATCATGTCATAATAATAATATAAGAGCTTGATCTTGACCCAATGCAATTGTGTATGCCTCAACTTTGTTGAAGTCAGATTTGAAGGGAAAGCTCGTTCAAAGATCCCATGGGGAAGAAGGAAAAAATGCCCAGAGAGCAGAGACTGTGATGTGGCACTGTTCCTGAGGGTGCTATTCCCAAGGCACTGCTGTTCGTAATCATGAAAATATTTTGATAACTCTGCATCATATTTATGTAATTTATAAAGGACTAAGAAAATATCAGATAATTATTAGTTAAATGAAATTAAATAAATATAATTGTCAAAATGACACACATCAAATGAAATATGTGTATATATATATGCGGGCCTAAACAGGGTGACCTTAATGAGCTCAAGCATAAAAGCCCTTTTTTTTTTGCCAAGGAATAAAAGCCCATTTATTCAAAATACGATTTTCTTAAGCTCATTCTTCAATTTATACACATTTAAACGAGTCAGTCTGATAGCCTCAACCCGTAGAGATGGCTCTACACAAGGTATATGTGAGATAGGGGTTGGGGATGTGTGGGTCGCCACCCTTATGAAGGAGGCTTGGGATAGGGAAAAAATTAATACATGTATTGTGTGAACACAAAAGTTATGCAATGTCTTCATATTTAATATTCCCTTTAACCCCTTTATAAGAAATAAATAATTAATATTCAAAGTCAGGGTCATGGCCAAAATGACACCAGACACCACTTCTAATAGTGAGTTTGTGAGTCTGAATTATAAAAATAAATTAATTCTAAAAAGTTATAAAATGTAGTTAAAGATCATATCACTTTTTTTCCCTGAATGCTAAAAATTACTTTATAAGAGGGACATGAGGGTATACTTAATTTTAATTAAAAAAAAGTTAGATAAAAACTATTAAAAATGGTAAAGGACATAGAGGTGATTTCAATTTCAATGTTTCTATAAGATGTAAAGGCTTAATTTGTCTTTTTTGAAATTAAAAGGAAATGACAAAAATGCACTTGCACATATTTTTTATTAAAAAAAATAGCCCCACCCCTATTGGTGGCCGATCGAAAACCGCTAGCAACATACCCCACCTGCACCAGAGCGCGTTAATCTTTAACCTGAGCTCATTTACAAGCTTAGTTAAAAAATTCACTACATTTCATTATGTTGTAACAACTTTCGTTTACCAAATAAAAAATTCATACTATTAGGCCATTGACAAGTTTAGCTAAGCAATTCACCACATTTTGTTAGATTTTGACAACTTTTGTTATCAAGAAAAAATTCACACTATTAGGCCATTGACAAGTTTAGTTAAGGAATTCACCACTTCTTAATAGGTTTTGACATCTTTAGTCTACCAAGTAAAGAATTTACATTATGAGGTCATCGATAAGTTTTATTAAGGAATTTTAAACTTTTCATTAGGTTTTGATAATTTTCGTTCATCAAACTTGTGAATGATATGATAGTGTGAATTTTTTATTTGATAAACGAAAGTTGTCAAAATTGAATGAAAAGTGATGTATTCCTTCACTTAACTTGATGATGGCTTGATGTTTGAATTTTTCACATGAAAAGTGGTGAACTCCTGAAGAAAACTTGTCAATAGCCTAATAGTGTGAATTTTTTACCTAATAAACGAAAGTTATTAAAACCTAATGAAATGTGGTGAATTACTTAACTAAACTTGTTAATAAATTTGTGTTAAAGATCAAAAGCTAATATATATATATATATAGATATATATATATATATATATATATATTTGCACAATACATATTAATGACATTGATGGTCCAATGGTTACAAGAATTTTGGACAAACACCCCACCCCGCCACTTTGGCAATAATTTTTCCTGGGGTTAATGTTTTATTAAAAAAATATGTGTAAAGGCATTTTTTTCATGTCATTTTAATTTCAACAATGACAAATTGGATGAGTTTGAAATAATAATATTTAGCAATCAAAGATAATCAAATATACATGATACCAGCAAAACATGGAGCATGAATCCCAGATAGGGTTAAACATTAAACGCTGCAAGTAGGAGTACATTCATTGCTCCATTTTACAGTAACAGTATTTGGTGAAGACGATGACTTAAACAACTTTGCCTGAACTCTTCACATTAGCTTTATCTTCTTCCTCTCCATCTCCATCTTCTTTTTTCCCACCCTCAATTTCCTTCAAAACCTTCAAAACCTCATCAATGGAAGGCGTCATCTCCTTATCTATCTGCAAACACTGAAATGCCAATTCTCTCAAAACAACCACCTTCTTCACCTCACTATCCTTCTCTATCCCCAAACATAGGGGTGTTCAAAGTATCCCGGTCCCGATTATCCCGGCCCGGTCCCGGACATTTTATCCCTGGGAATTTCCCACCCCAGCCAGGACCGGGGCCTGGAAAACCAGGACCGGGATCACACAGTCCCGGTTTTTTTATTATTTTCCTTAAAAAATAAGTTATTCTTTTATTTTGTATTTTTTACCTCATAAATTAAGTTATCGAAAGCTGTATACAATACCTTCTATTGGTTCATCAGTCAACCAGGAAAAAAGATTCTTGTGGGTGGCGGTAACTTCAACCCTTGTTAACTGTAGAATAAGGCACATCTGACCAGCGTGCATGCAAATGATTGATCATACAAAAAGGAAAAAAATTGGATGTCATTATAATAGAAGATTAATCATGCAAATGAATATGACAATGCTGATTGATTTTAAGTTCACCTCTTCATCAATCAGGATCATGCCTATCTTCCATATAGCATAAGGAGCTGCCTTCCTTCTTACTTCCCACCTACTCAGAACTTTGGCATGGACGAACCATGTGTCTTTGCTGTCGTTTACCTCACTGAACATCGACTTCTTCATCATCTGAGAAATTTTTTTGGAAAAAAAGTTAGGTGGTGTAGAAGGTGAATATAGTATTTGTAAAAACATTATATAATGTAGGAAAAAATATTAACTAAAAGGAGATTAGGCGTACTTGGACTAATCAATGTTCGGATCCGGGTCAAAGCTCCAATACTCCATACTTGTGCCCACACAATTATTAGACTACTAGAGCCTAATTGCGATTTGCACAGCAGATCACCAGAACCAGAAAGATGGTAGGAGAGAAGGGAATTGCCAGAAAACTCAATGGCGGGGTGAATTGCAATTGAGGAGGCACACCCTATTTATAGTGGTTTATGAAGGCCACTAATTAGGAAACGTGTGCACTCCTTCTTTCCCTCCAAGACAGCAATTAATTGTCTCTCAATTAATTCCCTAATTATGGTGATTTGTTCCTCTTTTAACAAATCCATAATTATTGCTGAAATATTCCCAAATCTGTATTTTATGCTGATTTTATTCTTATTTGATTAGGCTACTTATTTCCAATCAAATAGTCCGGCCCATCAAGGGTGGACTTGGACCCAAAGTCCAACATCTCCCACTCGTACTTGATGGGCCTCCCATCGTGCGTGCATTACTCTTTCTTGTTTCATACTTGGTGTTTGCCGTGACTGCGCGGGCAAAAACGTCTTTAAGATTTGGTGCTTGTGATACTAGAAATCCTTCATATCGGATCAGCATCCAAGGACACCCTTTATATATAACCGTAAGCCATATATTCATTGCCTCATGTGCCCCAGATTCTCCCATACATATTACTCATGGCATATCTAATCCCTCTCGAGTTAATATGTTGATTAACTCAGATTGCCTCCTACGCACATAGTATCCGCACTTACTAGCTACACATAGAATTAGTAAGGGGTCGACCACAGATACTAGTACATCTTATGTATCTAGGAGTAAATCTTCCTTTTTGACTAAACATCAGTCCATCTTGACTTGGTGGCTTTCCTAGTTTTCACTCGTCTGATCGAATCGAGTGTGATCATGGAGCTTCAGCTAAAGTAGTTGTCACCAAACCAAGCTTTCATGATGTCGCCTAAGTCTTAAGGGCATCGTGGAAGTATTCTTCCTTTCTGGGACTCATACTGTAGTGAACTAGGGATCTTTCACCTACATCTCGTGTTGTAGTTTAACTCTGAAGCACATGCAGTATGAATTGCATGCTACGGTGAATGGTTTGAGGTGTACGTCGATTTCTTTTCTTTCACCGTACAGACATTAGTTCTAAAATGTACTCAACATTCGAACCAGAACTTCCTTTTTCACAATATCTCTTTTACAATCCGTTTGTGAAAAAGAGTTCTTTGCCTGGCTACAGGTCTATATTCATGCTTCGATCCATTTTTTGTGTATATGCACACATGTAGATCTCATCTCAGTCTAACTGAGGCGACTCAAACGCAAAGATTCTTCTCAACCATCTCATGGTGATCATTTGCTTGTCTTACCTTCCCATGCCCTGCAAAACATGGGAAGACGGTTGTGGTGTGAGTGAACCAACCTCTTTTGACCTGTACGACAAACAAAACTGTATACCTTTATGTATTTACTCACAACATACATACAATTTCTTTTATCTTTATATAAAAGAAGTTCACGACCTTATATTTTATTTGCGCCCCTAGATTTTCACTAACTCAATGAAAATCAAGCTATGGGCTCAATAAGGGGATCTACTAACATTCTGTCAGTAGAAGGTCATTGAACTATCGCTTTCCCTCTTTGAAAGCATATATCTCATAGAGATGTATCAAAAAGGTATGTTTCGTCTTGCTGTGATACTTAGGATCCTTATCATAAAATGTTATCGTTTGGATCCTTCTATCCACCATTCATTCCCAATCTCTCATAGGAATTACTTTAGCCATATGGCACTTTGAATGATGGCAGAACACGCCCTGTGTTCTATTTCCATGGATAACAGGAAAAAATACTATGTATATTTTCTTACTCCATCACCACTTGCCTAGGTCTTGTATTGGAGTATCCTTTCAAAAAAAAGGAAATTTTTTGTCTTGACAACTTAATCCATGGTTATTCTTATAACCCATTTCACAACAGGACCAAAAAGCAACTTCCAAGTCTGACCCAAAAACATTTGGTCTTATGTACGCCAATGTGCACATTCATATTACCAATTATAGTCTCACATGGGACTCTATCCACCTTTCTTATGTTGGATTCCTTATAGGACATGTAACCTTTTTAGGTTTATGCCCTTGACTTCAGGGGTGTCTATGGGTTTGCAGTTTGACATCCTAAGATGTCTAAGGATTACACTTGTACATGTCTTAGGTGGAAAAGACTGTATCTTTCTTGTGCAATCCCCGTTTATCTTGTCATTCAAGATATTTGTTCAACCCATGACTTTCTTAACTCAGAATTTAAGGATTCTATGATCCTTTATTCCTTTGACTCCCTTGACACTTGTTTCATTTGTCACTTGACAAAGGATGATTTCACAAAGAATCATCACTAGACCATTTGGAACTTATGTAGTGTTCTTCGATTATTTCGAAGTTGGTGAGGCTTTCACCTTGTGAAAGCCTCATATACTACTATTTAGGTAATTGTTTCTACGAAGCCCTTAAGTTGATTCATGTAGAGTTCATCATCCAATTTCCAAAATTCCAAATTGGACGGTGGTCTTTACATCATGTTGATGCAATTTTCAAGACTAAGCTTGTTATCATAGCCAAAGTTCAGAGTTAAAACACACAGTGGATAACCTTCCATTGTATTACCCCTTAGCCACTAAATGTTTTAGGTTCTACATGCCCCCAATAGATTTGAGAACCTACTTGTTCCCAATCGCCTCTTGGCTAGGTGACAAATTACCCAAACACGTATTTAGCTTAAAAGGAATCCAAATCCTCCTGCATGACACTTTGCAATTTATCTTAGCAAGTCCTTCTAGTGTCTTTCAGACACTTATAGGTTGTTATCATTACCTTCTAAATGATGAAGAGAGCATTCAATCCATTAGGGAATCTATCCTTTATAGTCATTCGCTAGATGACAATTTGCTCCAAAGTGGATTTTATAGGATTCTTTTCCTATGTATGAGTGAGGTAATTCTCTCATAACTTACCTCTTACCTCTATCATTGTGAAAATGGTCTCAATCCTCCCACTCGGATCAGTGAACTTAGGAATGCTTGGTTATTCCTTGTCACTTGTGAGCCTCTTAAAGAGATTTATTGTGATTAATGCTTATTTCCTGCTAGGAAATCTTGGTTTTATGAACGTTGTGTCCCACGGTTTTCTCTCAGTCACTGAACTACCATCATTTTCACTAATGAAGACGTGTCATGTCAAATTCTCATGTCATCTCACAAAGAGATACCTTGTATACCTTAGCCCTAATCTTCCTTACTCATAGGAAGAAGTGTGAATATAAAGTTGATGACCCTTATGGTCTTAACGAACTTGGCCCTGGTCTAAGGCCTATCCACGATTCATAGGGTAAGGTCGTGACTGACATAGAAGGCATTTGGTTAAGTGTGAATATAATAGCTATGAGTCCACCTACCAACATATGGCTGGTAGCCTCATTGATGCCATTATATTCATAACCAAAACAAAGGAGAGGTCTGTCTCTCTATTTCAACAACTCTATTATGTTGAAGGGTTCTAGGTATTGATAGTTGCCTAACAATGCCTTCTTGTACACAAAGCAGCTTGAACTAATCACATGGGTGTCTCTAACCCTTGTTAGTTCAAAAAAGGTCTTTTCCTTTTAGTTTAACTGATTCCTGACTAGTTCAGCCATTATCTAACAACGTCACACTTGCCAAAACAAATCAAGTAAACATTACTGTATTTCGAATAAACGTCTATAACGTTAACGAAACACCAAGCTCTTTGTGTTTTGCCCTCACGTTCATTGGTTCACTAACGTCATAATTTGCCAATTGTAGTGGATTTTCTCAAAAAATGTTTCTTTGTCTTTCTTGCCAGGTAGAATACGTTTTCAACTTGTTCATAAGGGTATTAACCCTTTAGCACACGTTATTTAGCAAATACTCTTTTGCTAGTTTGATCATTCCCTTTGATCAAGGTGTATATCTGGCAAGAAATGGAATCTTTTATCCCTAGGAAAGAAACATCAAAATCCAACAAAGGATTTGAGAATCATAGTCCCATCGATTCTTAACTAAAGAGATAGCAAAGATGTGATTCTGTCAGTTGCAATTGCATGGAGTGAATCAGGGTGGTTTATCTATGCAGAGTTAACGTGCAAGTTCCAATCCCTTGATTCTATCTCTTCATCACTTTGCATTTGACATAAAGCCATATGCTTCATTTGAAACATCCACAACTCATGTGGATTGCTACTTTTACAACCCTTAAGGATTATCAACGTAGCTTTTCATCTTTATAGAAACCATTGACCTCTTCTAGATCAAGTTTACCTCATAGGTTTCTTGCCCTTGGGCTTAGAGGATGAATCCTCCCACTCTTTAGCTAAGTTCATCTGACTGATGGATCTTGAATCCTTCAGTCTTTCACATTCAAGTTCAATGTGGTGAATCACATTGCTAAAGGTTACAATATGCATATCAGAGGCAATCTTTACTTTCGTATATGCCCACTCACTGGAAGACATGGCTCACTCCCACTCATTGAGAGACATAGCTTCCTCCCACTCACTGGGAGATGTCTTGTCACAACATACACTTGTTGTTTGTTAGAAAGAACTTGGCATTTAGTTTGTCTCAACTTCTTAGTTTGACATCTGCCTCAAGTTTTGCCTAAACAACATGTTAGGACTTAGCACACTGTGTTAAAAATTAACTTAGTTTTAACTTTATGGAAGAAGATCACCTATTCCACTATCTTCCAACACTATCCACACGGCTTGGATAAGGTTACATTGCTCAAACTAACATAAGTTTAAGCAATGTTGTTCTTTCTATACTTGATAGCGTAAACCTTTTGTATCCTTCGGTTGCTTCAACCTTTAAATGCTGAAGACTAGTTGGTATGATGTCCCTGACATCTCATTCTTCTTGAATGAAAGAGATTTGAGAGTTTTTAACTCTACAGATATCTCTATTGAGCTTGTCTTCATAAGCTCAGTCAAATAGACTTGGTGATAATTGGTCACTCAGACGATTATGGTATACAAATCTTATTTGTTCAAATAAGACGAAGGATAATTAGATAATAAGTTCACTAGTTTCATGTTCAGGAGACAACTATGTTGACTCCCATCCCAATCATACTAGTTAGCTCATCACCCATTTAACCACAGTCTTTGTTTGAACACTTTCCCTTTTGGATTTCTAGATGCATTCCAGAAAACTCCCACTCAATCAAAGAGCAGTTATATTAACAAGATAATAATACAATATTATCTAACTAGCATGAATGTTCAAGAAAACAACAAGAGAATATACTGAATTCAATTCTAAGAACAAACAGAGAATTTAATCTTAAATTCAATGGAAAAATAAGAACATTCAAAGAATTTAAGCCTTATATCATTGTCTCTTAACTAGGTTCTCCTTCTCATAGGCCCTTCTGACCATATTAACTCATGTAGCTTTTAGCTACAATGTCCAGCTCCTCTTTGCCATGTTTACATCCACTCATTTGGATGTATTTGCAACATACCTCCTACTTGATGAGATGATTCTAACATCTCTATCTATCTTATCCTTTGTCACAACATTTGTGATAAAAGATTGACTTGTAGAATTCATTGCTTCAATCCAAGTGGATCAAAGTGGTTAGAAGCATGGGAAGACTTATTATTATTCAATAATTATTGAATAATTTTAAGTTGCTGCAATTTTTCAGGTTTTTATCTCTAAGAGTTTGAGTCAAGGTTGGATAGGATTTTATATTCAAAAACTCATTTGAATAATCCCTTACTTTTAAAGAATCTTTCAGCATTTAACCTTATGTTGCAACTGAAAATACTCTTAAAAAAATAAGCCAACCTATCCCAAAAAATAATAGAACCAACATTGATTCAATTCCAACGTTTTTGGGACCCTCTAAATGCACATAAGCAACTTTTTGACTCAAATCATATCCAAACGTGCTTCAAATATATGCAAATTATATATCAAATTGAAGCTCTTGAATTTAGGGATTTTTAGGAACCAACCACATCTCAATCGGAGGTCCTATGCGCTCTCATGCGCCCCTAGATGGTGTCTGGATGGAAAAATCCTAAAAAATTGGAAAATTCCTGCGTTGGCCACTCTCGGCGGTGGCGCGTGACGTACACGCGCTGCCTTACAGAGACCCCAGTGGGCCCCATGCGCCATGTGTCCCTTTTTTTTAGGGGTCAACAGTCAACGAATGATTGTTGACCGTTGACCAGTCAACGTTGACTGGTCAACCGTGACTCGTCACCGCTGACGTGTCCCGGTCAACGTGGCTAGTCAACGGATGATGTGGCCTGATTGACCGATGCTGACGTGGCGTTTGTCGCTGACGTGGCAACCTCTCGTTGGTGCCACGTGTCAATTGTTGACCGATGACATGGCATTGATTGCCACGTCATCATCTTCAACCTCCAGACGGGTCAACCCGACCCGGTTGGAGCTCCAGCGGATCATCGCGACCCGCCAACTTCGGGAGGCCATATCTCCCTCGTTTTAGCTCCGTTTTTCACGTTCTTGTTGTCGTTGGAATCATAACTACAAATCCATGGCATGTATTTGATCTTAAAACCTCTGTTTCATTGATCAAATCACAAGTGAAGTTGCAGCGGCGACTAACGACCCGCAAACTTCTTTCCTTTGTTTCTCCCTCATCCGAACTCCGTTTGACGCGTTCTAAGCATCGTTGGAATTGTCTCTTCAAGATCTACACATCCATGTCCTTACTTTGGGCAAAAACACCAAGTTTCAAACACCCAATTTTTCTCGAAGTTGTTGGCGCGACGTAATTCGATCGGATGTGTGTCTCTGTGTTTTAAAGGCTCTTCAAACCTTTAAGGGGTTAAGTCTTTTTCGTTTTTAGTTCCACATAGGTTCCAAAAACACAACTTTAAGAAATTGAAGATTTGAGGAAGAGGACGAAGGAATTGTGCCATGAGATATATATACACACTTATTATATATATATAGATATAAAACAACCAGAGGAGGAAACAATCAAGAACCTAGCATATATGTGTGCACATTGAGCTCAAGTTGAATAACAAATCTGGAAAGCACACTCAGACATGCATATAACACATCAAAGGCAAAAACAAAATATATACATATATATATATATACATGTTCACATTTTGAAAAACATACACCCAGATTCCCAAAAAGAATTCACATATGAACCAGAGAACATGCACAACGAAAATTTCAAGCAATAGAGGCTACAGATATAAAGCTTGAAAAAAATACAGTAGCACAGCGGAAAATATGATGGAGAGATATAAACAAATTATATCACATTATTATTCACATAGAATAATCACAGCCTTAAGGATCAAATGGCTCTGATGCCAATGTAGGAAAAAATATTAACTAAAAGGAGATTAGGCGTACCTGGACGAATCAATGTTCGGATCCGGGTCAAAGCTCCAATACTCCATACTTGTGCCCACACAATTATTAGACTACTAGAGCCTAATTGCGATTTGCACAGCAGATCACCAGAACCAGAAAGATGGTAGGAGAGAAGGGAATTGCCAGAAAACTCAATGGCAGGGCGAATTGCAATTGAGGAGGCACACCCTATTTATAGTGGTTTATGAAGGCCACTAATTAGGAAATGTGTGCACTCCTTCTTGCCCTCCAAGACAGCAATTAATTGTCTCTCATTTAATTCTCTAATTATGGTGATTTGTTCCTCTTTTAACAAATCCATAATTATTGCTGAAATATTCCAAAATCTACATTTTATGCTGATTTTATTCTTATTTGATTAGGCTACTTATTTCCTAATCAAATAGTCCGGCCCATCAAGGGCGGACTTGGACCCAAAGTCCAACATATAAGTATAACCGGATGAGTGAAAGTGTTCTTACTATGATTAGGAGTGACTGTTGCTACCGCGTGGACTGAAGACTAATGTTGAATAAATGAAAGAACTGCTTACATAACTTTGGTTGTGATGCGCTTTAATAGGTGTTAGACGTAGAAGTCAACAATAATACCTTGCCGACAGGAAGCACGTGTAGAAAAGTCGTAGGGTTAGGAATGGTAGGAACGGCATGTCGAATTCATATTGAATAGCTCAAGTGCAACTCTGTGTATATATATCCATATGTAACATTGAATTAATAAGAACTAAGTTTTACCTTCGTACATGGTACCAGAGCCTCGTTTGCTTTCGTTTTTCTCTGTGTTTTCTGTCTTCTTCTTTCGGCCAAAACTCCATTGTTTCTGGTGAAGACTCTTGTTTCAACAATTAAGTTCAGTTCAGATCTGCCATCTTTGGTGCACTATTAACAGACACAAGCCCCTCCATCACGTTTCCCAGTGTCAAGTCAGCTATAACCCAAAATCCGGCCTCCATCCGACCGCGCGTGTGCCTCCACTTGCCACCGTCATCACCGCCGTCCCAAGCCACGCGCCGCGTGTGTGCACTGTTCCGGCCGCCATTTGAGACGGAGATTGTTGCAGACTGATCGACTCAGCTTCCTCTTCCTCCTCCTGAAGTTTTGTGACCATCCGAGATAGTTCATTTTTTGAGCTTTATTCCTCGCACCCGATTCCAACATCCGTGAGTTGCCATAACTTCATAATTCTGAATAAATATTCCTGTCTGCGGATCCCTTGGATTAATTGAGGTATATATATCTTGACTCTCTCTCTACGGGGTCAGTGGAATCAATTAGAAGCTTTGTTTGTTTGTGGAAGAGCGCGACCTTTCCTGCTCATTTACTAATCTTGTTATTTTGTGTGAATTGGTTATGTACCACTATTCAATTTACATTATGGCTGATTCTAAAACTTCTGATATGTTGCCTATGTCTGTAAAGATTACTGCTTCACAGTTAAATTGGACAAATTATAGTGATTGGAACAAAACTGTTAGAGTTTATATTTTGGGAATTGAGATGGAAACTCATTTAACTGAAGATCCTCCTTCTGGTGATGAAACCAAACTTCTGACTTGGCAGAGAGCAGATGCTCGACTTCTGTTTCAAATTTGAAATTCTATTGAACCACGGATTCTATCTTCTGTTAGCCATTATAACACTGTCAAAGAAATTATGAGTTATCTTGAATTTATGTTTTCTAGCAAAGGAAATATTACTCGGATTCATGAAGTCTGTAAAGGTTTTTATCATTCCCAACAGCAAGACTGTTCATTGAAAGATTTCTTCTTGGATTTCAAGAGGATGTATGAAGAAATGAAGGTTGTCATGTCTCCACAAGTAGATCTCTCAACTCGTATTAAGAATTTGGAACTTTAGGCTATCATAAGTTTCCTTGAAGCTCTCAATCCGTCTTATGAGACTATTCGTTCTCAGATTCTGTCGAGTCAAGAACTTCCTTCTCTTGAAGATGTTTTCTCCCGGGTTCTTCATGCTGATAGGCTAATTCACTCTTCTATTGATCCAACTGCAAGTGCTCTAGTTGGGCGTGGTCCCTTTGAGAACAGGAATTATGGGTACAAACAAAACAACAATCCTCCTATGATGACTTCTGGTAGTATTATCTGCAATTATTGCAAAGAACCTGGACATATTAAGAAAAATTGTCGAAAATTGAAAATAAACAGCAGCGTGATCAACAGCGTGGTCTTGCTCATATTGCCCAGACACCTGGTACCTCTGATTCTGGATCTGGATCTTCTTCTGCAGGGGCCCTAGCCATAGGTACTCTGTCTACTAGTCTTACTACTGCTTCAACTAAGTGGGTCATTGATTCTGGTGCCACCGATCACATGACAGGTAATCATCACTTATTCTCTTCATATGCTCCCTATGCCAACCCGTCATCCATATATGTCGCCAACAGTTCTTCTGTTCATGTTACTGGTGTAATATCCTGATTTGTAATTAGGGCTAATGGCTTTGATAATTGTTGTAATTCGTGTAAATAAATACTTTTGGAAATTTATGTAATATGAATTTAGTGTACATACATGTGGTATGTAAGATCAAGGGTTGTGATTCCTTGACCGTGGGTCGGAATCCTATGTGTTGTGATTTGGTGAGCTCTTTGAGAGAGTGAGTGGGTGATGACATGTGGCATTGTAGGAGCCATTGGATGAAGCACTAAGTGACAAAACACCACTTTTCTTTCCTTTCTCTCTTTCCTATTCGGTTGAGTGTGTGTGTGTGTGTGTGTAGAGGAAAGAAGCCATCATCATCATCTCTCCATACCTCTCATTTTCTCTCTCTTTCTCCTCCATTTCCGGCGACCTTAAGCTTGGAAAGGGAAAAGAAAAGCTTGATCTTTGAGTAGGTCAGTGATCTCTATTGCTCAAACTCCCTTCATCAAAGTTGATCCTTGAGTTAAGAGCAACATTTCTATGGTTGTAGCTTGTCCATTGGTGGTGGTTTGTGGCCACACGAAATTCTGGACTTGGGGGAAACAAGGAACTCCTTTGAGAAAGCTATAGAGGTGAGTAAGACAAACCTTTCTATATAGGTTTTGTAGCCATTGGTTGAGTGTGAAATTTCTGGAAATTTTGCCTTGAATTTCGAAAATGAGGGTCAATGTGTGGTTCGCATGTTGTTGTCATGGAATTAGTGCTTTGATATGTGTTTTGGGTCGATAGAATGGATTTAGGTTGGAAATGTGAAAGTTGATACCTTTGTGATAGCTTTAGTGCATTGGGCAAAACAGGGCATGTGATTGGGTGATGATTTTGGTCATTCTGAGGTTACCATTGTGTTCCTTGAGTGATTTTGTGTGGGAATAAGCTTGGTTGTTGATTTTGGGATTCATTTGGATCACTTGGGAAAAGTTGGAAAATCTGTTTTGTTTAAGCTCTGTTTTTCGCTGTCAGTTTGGACGAGCGTTTTGAGTGACCAAATGGTATTGGAAAATTATGAAACTTTCCAGTCTTAAATTTCACATCCCAAGCTTCAAAATGGACATATATTTTGTGTCATTTCGTTGAGTATTCTGTGAGATATCGTTGCTCAAAGTTTGGGATTGAAACAGAACTCTATTTTGGAGTAGTGTGTAGTTTTTGGTAATTCTGTATTTGTGTAGTGATTTCTAGTGAAGGGCTATATTTTTCCTTGAAAGAGGACTTATATACCTTTCATTTGGATTTAGAATCACTCCGTTTCGATTTTTCTAGAATTAGTTATGGTTTTTCGAAGTCAGCCCAGAGTCAAGAAATTTCTGGGCCGCGGCCCAAGAGTGGTGGGCCGCAGCCCAAGGCCTTCTGACCATATTTGGGCCGCAGCCCAAGGAATGGTGGGCCACGGCCCACCCCTGTATTCCAGCACTTTGTGTTTTCGAAAAGTGACCTTCAACCTTTTGTTTCCCAACCTTTTAGGGCTTTCATTAGAGACATTTGTGGCCTCTTAAGAGTCCTAAATGATAACCAACTTAGAGCATTATTGAAATATACATATGGAAAAGAGATTGATTGGTTGTCCCTAATTGGTATAGGATTTGACATTTGTCGCCCTCGTGAGGCCACGGTGCCGGAGCCAGTCAGGAAAGATACAGGTAGTGACTCTATCTTTATACCTTATGTGATGTATGATATTCATACTATGTCATTGTTTTGAAATGGATTTAGTATGTTGCGAGTTTTATGAAATTGTGGAAGCACCGCTATACCAATAGTCCCTGAGTCGCTAATAACGGTTCGGGTGAAGGTCGTATGCCTTCCCGGCGGTAAAAGGGGATGAGGTTAGGGTGTGATATATGTGTATATATGGGCCGAAAGGCTATTTGTGAGCCGAAAGGCTATTTGTGAAGGCCGACGAGCCATTTGTGAAAGTAGAAAGGCTATATGTGAGCCGTGTGGCTATTTGTATGCACTGCCACGCCAATAGTCCCCGAGTCGCTAACAACGGTTCGGGTGAAGGTCGTATGCCTTCCCGGCGGTAAAAGGGGATGAGGGTGGAGTGATTTGTGTTGCTATACGAGATGAATTGTTTACATATTATGTGATTGCATGTGGTATGAAATAGTTGTTACTACGGGTATTCTTTAGAATCTCACTCTTCCAAATGACTAACCTTTTCAGACAGGGCGAGTGGCTCGAAAGGGAAGCGGACAACCAGGAGTAGTTAGGATTACTCTGAGATATAGAGGTTGTTGGTTATCTTGGTTTTGGATTTGGGATTGCCAAGTGTATATAGATGTAAATGATTATTTTGGTCATGTAATCCCCAGTTTGGGAACTTGTAAACCCATGATATATTTATATATATGTAGATGAACCCGGGGTTTGCCGGGATTTTGGTTTCCGCACTTTGATATTTATTATGTACTCTGATTTCTCTGGTAATTATATCTGCACGTGAATGCGAGACCACGAATATATATATGTTTTGAACTGATTTTCAAAATACCCCATCTCTTGAATGTGGGAATATAAATTGTTATTTCATCTTATTGGTCTCTATTTCACTTAAATTTCGTAATCCTAATGTAATTATGGTGAGGGGGTTACAACTGGCTCCGGCACTATTCAACCTACAGCATCCCTCTCATTATCTTCTTTTCTTAATGTTCCTGATCTCACCTTCAACCTTTTATCTCCAAGTAAACTCACTCGTCATTTGAACTACTTTATCTCACTCTTCCCTGACTATTGTTTAATTCAGGATCTGTCGACGAAGCAGATTATTGGTAGAGGCTATGAATCTGGTGGACATTACATCCTTGATGATCAGGTGCCACGTTTTGTTGCTTGTTCTGGTGAGTCGTCTCTCTTTGAAGTTCATTGTCGTTTAGGTCATATGTCGTTGTCCTCTCTCCAAAAATTGTATCCTTAGTTTTCTTATGTGTCTACTTTAAATTGTGAGTCATGTCAGTTTGCCAAACACCATCGTGTTCATTTGGCACCTCGCATCAATAAACGGGCTGCGTCCCCCTTTGAGTTAGTACATTCTGATATTTGGGGTCCTTGTTCAGTTCTGTCTCAAACTGGTTATCGTTATTTTGTCACTTTTGTTGATGATTTTTCTTGAACCACCTGGCTTTACTTAATGAAACAGCGTTCTGAATTGTTTACCCATTTTCGTCATTTCTGTGCTAAAATTCAAACCCAGTTTAACACTCCTGTGAAAATCTTACGAAGTGATAATGCAAAAGAATATTTTTCCGCACCATTCACCGATTACATGAAAAGTCATGGTATTCTTCACCAATCCTCGTGTGTTGATACCCCTGCTCAAAATGGTGTTGCTGAAAGAAAAAATCGACATCTCTTAGAAACTACATGAGTTATCATGTTTCATTCCTTTACCCCTAAACGTTTTTGGGCTGACGCTATTTCTACTGCATGTTTTCTCATCAATCGCATGCTTCCACTGTTCTTGGTGAGGTTATTCCATATTTCGCTCTCTTCCCCACGACTAAGTTGTTCCCTATTGATCCTAAGATCTTTGGTTGTGTTTGTTTTGTTCGGGATGTTCATCCTAGTGTTAGCAAACTTGATCCCAAGTCTCTTAGATGTGTCTTTCTTGGCTATTCTCGAGTTCAAAAAGGTTATAGGTGTTACTCTCCTGATCTTAGTCGTTACCTTGTGTCCACTGATGTGACCTTTCATGAGTCTTCTCCTTTCTTTCCATCTTCGACTTCCTCTGCTTCTGTTAGTGTTGAGTCTGATGATGTCCTGGTTTATCATGCTCCTTTCTCACCAGTACAAGCTGCTATTCCAAAACCTGATATCATCACTGATGATGATGCTACCAATATTTTGCTAACACCAATCACTGCTTCAACGACAGATTCTAGTCATGACTCATATGTTTCTGACTGCCCGGAACCTCCCATTGCTGCCCCTGACCCAGTTGACTCTGATCTTGTTGCTGATCCACCTTCTGACCTACCAATTGTACTTCAAAAAAGTACACGTCATCGTTGTCCTCCCAGGAGATATGCAAACTGTACCTATCCTATTTCTTCTTTTGTGTCTTACCAGAATTTGTCCCCTACTTCTTCTTCGCTTGTTGCCACCCTTGGTTTCATTTCCACTCCTCCTACACTTCATCAAGCCTTGACTCATCCTGGTTGGCGTACCGCGATAGAAGAAGAACTTGTTGCCCTTGAAAACGCTGGTACCTGGACTCTTGTTGATCTACCTCCTGGGAAGAAGGCCATTGGATGTAAATGGGTGTTTGTTATTAAAACTAAGGCTGATGGTTCTTTAGAATGATTAAAAGCTCGACTAGTTGCCAAAGGGTATGCACAAACTTATGGTATTGATTACTCTGAGACTTTCTCTCCCGTTGCTAAGCTCCCCTCTGTTTGCTTCTTATCTCCTTAGCTGCCACATGTCATTGGGATTTACATCAGTTAGATGTTAAGAATGCGTTTCTGAATGGAGATCTCCTTGAAGAAGTTTATATGGAGCAACCACCTAGTTTCGATGCTCAGGGGGGAGAATAGGAAAGTGTGTTATCTCCATAAATCATTGTATGGTCTAAAGCAAAGCCCTCATGCCTGGTTTGATAGATTCTGTGATGTCGTCAAGAAGTTTGGATCAAGTCAAAGCAAGTGTGATCACTCTGTATTCTACCAGCAATCTGATGCGGGCATGATTCTTTTAGTAGTATACGTTGATGATATTGTGATTACAGGGAGTAACATTTCCGGAATCTCAGAACTTAAAGTCTTCTTGAATTCCTATTTCCAGACAAAAGATTTGGGATCATTAAAGTACTTTCTTGCTATTGAAGTTTTGAGAAGCAAGAAAGGTATTCTTTTAACTCAAAGGAAGTATGTTCTTGATCTCTTAAAAGAGACTAGAAAGCTTGGAGCTGCACCAAGTAGCATCCCAATGATTCCGAATCCTTTCCTGGATCTTGATGCTAGTATGTTTGATGAACTTCCTGATGACTTAAAAAAGAAGATTGATCCAGAGAAATTGAAGCCGTTTGAATTTCCTGAAAGATATAGAATACTCATTGGGAAGGTGAATTATCTGACAGTAACTCGTCCTGATATAACATTCTCAGTCAGCAGGCTCAGCCAATTCATGGCATCACCAACAGTGGCACAATGGGAAGCTTTATAATATATCTTGCATTATTTGAAAGGTTCTCCAGGTCTTGGTATTCTTTATATAGATTATAGGCACACTAAAGTCGAGTGTTTCTATGATGCGGATCATGCAGGATTTAAAGCCACAAGACGATCCACTACTGGTTATTGTGTGTTTGTTGATGGAAATTTGATATCTTGGAGAAGTAAAAAGCAATTAGTTGTGTCAAAATCAAGTGCAGAAGCAGAATACAGAGCCATGTCACAGTCAGTACAAGAAATTGTGTGGGTATTTCAACTCTTGAAGGAAATTGGCATTACCACGTTATTACCTGCACAACTATGGTGTGACAATAAAGCAGCACTTCATATAGCTTCAAATTCTGTGTTCCATGAACGAATAAAACATATTGAGATTGACTGTCATTTTATTCGTGATAAGATCAAAGAAAATATTGTATCTACAGGACACATAAGATCCGACGACCAACTGGCAGATCTTCTGACAAAAGCCTTACATGGGACACATGTTAAATATCTTTGTATCAAGTTGGGCATGATCAATATATATGCTCCAACTTGAGGGGGAGTGTTAGACGTAGAAGTCAACAATAATACCTTGCCGACAGGAAGCACATGTAGAAAAATCGTAGAGTTAGGAACGGTAGGAACGGCATGTCGAATTCATATTGAATAGCTCAAGTGCAACTCTGTGTATATATATCCATATGTAACATTGAATTAATAAGAACGAAGTTTTACCTTCATACAATAGGCATAAAATGGTGGGAAAGTGAATTGTAAGGAAGGTTGTTGCCTCTCTTTTTCTAATTCATTTGTCTGAGAGATTTATGATATTTTTAATAGCAGTGTGAGTCAAAATGGTGGGGCTGGAGTCCACTAAAATCATCCGACAGTAAAATTGATAGTTTAAATGATGAGAATTAGTTTATTAATTTGTTGAAATCATGCGACAGTGAAATTGATAATTTAAAACTCATAGACAGCTTTACTTTGGTGAGAATTAGTTTATTAATTTGTTGAAATCATGCCACAGTAAAATTGATATAGTTTTTTTTTTTTTTTGTGAAAATAAAATTGATAGTTTAGATATGAATACTCTGCCAACTCTGGCTCCATTCCAATGGGAATGATTTTGAGGTTGAAGGAATAAAGTTATTCCTGTTGTGGCAGAAGGGATTTCGGCAAAAACATGCACGCGTGGTTACTCAGGCCTGCAACCGAATAAATGGAGACATATTTTGTTGGGCATAGGACAAATAAATGTTACCTGAAACTCAGGCCTGCAACCGAATAGTATTCATATTAGAGCTATGGGGCAGGTCCTTCTTCCAACTGAAGCACGCGTAGTTTCTCATTTTCTCCAATTCCAACAATTGTATAGACTACACGTGGAGACCTCGCGTGCAAAATGCGTTTAGTTATTGGTTACAAACGCCATGTAGGATGCTGAGGAGGACCAATAACTATTGAGCCACAAGATTTAGATGGATATATTTGATTGATATTTGATGATATATTTGATATATTTGATAGATAGATAGATACCTTTGGCTTTGGAACAATAAAATCCTCTGGTGCCGTTGAGGCGGCATATGCTTTTATTGTGGTCAGAACACCGAGAACAGTCATGAGAAAGATGGAGGATGATCTCGATCTTGGGATCGGAAGAATTATGCGATGAGACCATGGTTAGCTTGAAGGTTTTATCCAGATGGGGAATTATCTGTTTGCAATTCGTTCTCCCGTAACCCACGACGCAAGTCGAAGCTCTGACATGGCAGTTGACTTGGCTCAAAGATCAAGACCAAGAACACCAATGACACATTTGTCTTTTTCTCAACCTGATCCTATTTAGAGGTACTAATATATAGTTTATATTGAATAAATGTAAAATTAGAAAGTTGATAAATTTGAAGGCAAAGTTAATAAGATTTAAGGCTTCTTCTAATTTTAATAAAATATATTGAAACTGGTTTATAAGTAGGGAAAAAAAAAAGGAGCAACATGGTTCTTGCACACTCTTAAATGTTCCGTAATAAATAGAAGTAAAAGGAGTAATGTGCGTCTCACACTCTTAAATGTTTAGTCCTTCACTAATTTTGCTCATAGTTGACAATATCCTCTAATAAATAAGATTACTTTATTCAAATGCACAAATATATCACTCCAGTCTTATTTATAAATTCAAATTATTTAATTCTCACACACCATTTAACTCAATTAATATGGACTATATTGATAAAAAATTTTAATTTAATTTTCATTTATGAATGTGTATTTTTTTTACTCCTTTCTTCTCTCTCTATTTTTAATAGGGATAAAATTGTAGCACTCTCATTTGATAATTAATGCTCCCTTGGTCTCCTTTTATCTGAATGATGAGGTTTTAGAAAACAATTTAAGTTAATTAAAATTAATAAGGGTTTGTTTGGAAGGGAGGTGGGGGGTTGAAAAAGCACAGTAGGAAGGGAAAAAACACGGTGAGAGTAAAATGAGATGTTTGAGTTGGCATTTTTTAAATAGGAAGCTACTTTTAAGAAGAAGTCACTAAGACCTGCTTTTTCACAACGCAGATGGGCTTCTACTACCGTCAATTCAAACATAAATTACATTTACAATTTGACTTTCATTCTATTTTAAATTTGCAAAAGCTAGATTGGAAAAAAAAAAACCACTTCTACCACCACTAATCCAAACGGGCCTTAAGCATGTGGAAATGTAAATTTTTCCAAAATATCCTCTATTCATTTCATGAATGGGTTGGGGGGGGGGGGGAGTAATATACTAATAATGAAAAAATGATGAAAGAGAATGCATGGAGAAGATGATGTGAGAGAATAAAGTGAGTGATAAAGAATAAATGGAATTAGTCAACCATTTCATTAATGCAATGTTAAAATGTATGAAATTAATTGAGTGTAAAATGGCAAAAAATGCATATATTATACATAGCAACTCAAATGGGACATTTAACCTTATAAAAAAGGACAAGTTCATTTGAAAATGAGACTTTATGTAAAGGGAAAGGGTGAGTATGATGACAGAGTTTAGTATAATTAGTAAAGTAAATATCGAAAATCAGTTGGATCTGAAGATAAATTTAATCCTTTTAACTATTTTTGTTAGTATGTGAGAATTAATAGTTGATGTCTTATACTCCCTCCCGTCCTATTTATAAAAACTCAATAACTGAATTACGTGGTTTAAAAAAGTGGTTAAAGTTAATTAAAAATAATAAGTATGTCTAAAATAAACTTTATTTTTTAAGCATACCCGTATTTATGAGGGGCAAGTAAGGGAGATAAATAAAGTAAATATGAGTATCACTAACCTTTTAATTAATGTAATATATAAAATTAATGAGGGATAAAAATGAAAAAAAAAACATTCAATTTTTAGACAACTCTTATCAAGCTCTTACACAAAATACCAAAAAAATTCATATTTTGAGCTCTTATAAAAAGAACTAGAGGGGGTAATAAGGAACAGAGAGAGTAACTAAGGGACTGTTTGTTTCCTATTTTAAAAATTGTTTTTAAAAACAAGAAAACAAAAAACAAACTCGTTTGCTTATTTGTTTTAGTTAGATGTTTTGAGGAAAAAAAAAAGTAACATGTTTCTAAAAACAAAACCAAAACAACTTCTAAGATGTTTTTCTATTTTTCTATTTTTCTATTTTTTATTTTGGAAAACAAGGGAACACTTTTTTCTTCGTTAAAGGGTTTGAAGTTGTCGCTTGTTCATCCTCGACACCATATCACTAGTGCCAACCGATACCATATCACTGTCAGAGATGACCACTATTATGTCATGGCCGATGATGGCCCCACCACATCACCACCAAGCAAATTATATAAAGTAAATCTAACAATTCTTTTTCTTTTTTGTTATCTACGTTGATACTTTAAAAACAATCATCCCAAACAATATTTTATGTTTTTTTCCTTTTAAAACTTGTTTTTAAAAACAATTTTATAGTTTTTGGTTCTCAATACATAACGGTGTGTTTATTTAACCGTTAATTAATGACGTTATTTATTCTTGCGCGAGTTCCGTCACAACATACATAATATTTGTTAGTTATAACCATTATTTATTGAACATCATGTCTGTAAGATTAAGTAATGGTGTATTTGTTTGTTTATATGCATATAGCTAACCAAAAAGTATGATGCTTATAAATGTAGAGTTGACCTCATTTTGGAAGCTAAACACTTAATTTAGGAGCTAATAAATAACATCTACACTTCATAAGAGCATTTTGATTTAATGCCACCCAGACTACCTCTCTAATGGAGGAGGTTGTGAGTTCTACCCCAAAATGACATGGGGCAGATGTGGTAATACAGGTTTTGACAGACTCGAGTTTAAAAGGGTTATGGCTAAAAAATTCATTTATCCTAAAGTATCTCTTAAGTTGAAACCCAAGCTTTGAACTCGCGGGCTCAAGACTGCCCCGTAGGCTTTAATTTGGATACTTTTACAATTTTCAATATTTTTTCATATATATAGAAATAAAATTAGAAATCTAAAATTTTTTTCATTCAAATCATAAAATATTAGCAAATTTAAGATTCTAACTACCAATAGTGGGATAACTGTTGTTATGTTACCAAAAGACTGGCTGTTATGGAAGGTATTCACCGGGTGCTTACTAGGATCCCCGATTCAGGTTTACTTGAGAAAGGAAACGAGAATTTGCAACAAATGTTAAACTAAAATCAATAAACTATTATCCAAAACTAAATAAACTAGACAAACCAAAAATTAGTTACTGAAAAGCATAAATAATAAACCCCTATTATTTGCCATAAATAATAAACTAAAATCATAGACTCAGTATAATTATTATGTACTACAATAAAAAAAACGCATAAATGATAGAGAAAATCCCACATAAAACCATTACAAATTATAAATTACAAGAAGGTGATTCCAATATTCATATTGATATAGAGGTGAGAGTCTCTCAGGTGTCCTTTTTCAAATTAAAAGGAAATTACAAAAATGTCGCAAGGTAAGTTTTAAAATAATAGAGAAGAAGACGCGATCTTCAGTTTACTTGACACGATATCTGCCATTTTCTGAATGACTTTTCTTTGGTTATTGTGTCAAAAAATTTTCATCATGAAGGGGTGAGGAAGCTCAAGGTGAGAGATGAGACTGTGTTGGAACTTCTTATTATGTAACTAAGGAGGAGGGAAGGTGTCGGTAGAGAGATTTGGTTCTTGACTTTGCCCTAGCGTGGTTGTCATTAAGGAAATAACAAGTTTATTTAAGGAAATGACCACTTTAGAAAATGACAAGTTTCATTATGAAAATAACAAGTTTACTTAAGGAAATGACCACTTAAGAAAATGAGAATACAAGCTTGGAAGAATTTTCACACTAGATATGGATTCACTAAATTCACATTTAAAAATGATAAGTTCACTTAAGGAAATGACTACTTGAAAATAATGAGAATTCAGGCTTGTAAGAATTCTCATATTAGATATGGGTTTACCAAGTTTACATCTAAAAAATGGAAAGTTCCGCCTAGCAAAGGCACAATTCCAAATTGCCCGTCATGGGCATATTAACTAAAAAAATGACAAGTTTTGATATGAAAATGAAAAATTCAATTTAAGAAATGACCACTTGAGAAAATGAGAATACATGCTTGGAAGAATTCTACATAGATTTACCAAGTTCATATTTAAAAAATAAAAAGTTCTGAGATGAAAATGACAAGTTGACTTAAATTTAGACTTGCCAATAAAAAAATATCAATAATCATATAAATATAAAAAATGATAGGGTATGTGTGAGATGGCTGTGTGGGGGGTCATCTCGTTTGTTAGGGATGATTAGGATACGAAAAAAGGTAATATGTAAAGTAGTGTGAACACAAATAATGCAGTGTGTTCATATTTATTATTCATCCCCTTTACTAGGGATGGTTATTGATTAGGATAGGAAAAAAACGTAATATGTACAGTGGTGTAACTGTAAACACATAAATTATGCAGTGTCTTCATATTTATTATTCCCTCTAGTCCATTGTATAAGAAATAAATACTTAATTTTCAAATTAATAGTTATTTTTTTTTGGCCAAAAATTAATAGTTATTAATTCTAAAATATTTTAAAAAAATGTTGCTACAGTGAACTTTACTTTTTTTTTCCCCGGATTGCTAAAAATAACTACTGTTTTGTTAAAAAAAAATATGTTTTTTGAAAAAAAAAACTCAAAATAAATTTTACCTTTTTTATTATTTTTTAATTTTTACTCTATTTTTTATTTTTCCTAATTCTCCTTTTCTTTTTCAGCCACCCCTGTGCTGTCTCTCAATCCTCCTGCTCCCCTTCCGTCATCGTTGTGCCTTCCACTTTGTCTCTCACCTTCTCATAGTTCTCCGTGTTTATCTTAATAATAATTGTTCCAAACAAGTTTTTATATTTTTTGTTTTCAAAAAATAATGGTGGAATGAATCTGTGCACTTGCTACGTTTATTGACTTGGACATTGACTTTGAACAAGACTTGAATGTTCTGTAAATGGGTATATGCTCTTTTCTCTCCACCTTCAAGTTCACGCCACGGCATAAACATCAGTAATAGAAAGTCCAGGTTTTAATTATATTTTAAGAATGGAGTTAAATGAGGTAAAGAAGACAAATAAAGATAAAAAAAAAATGTATTTGATGTTGACGTGGTTCTGAACTTGCGGGCTGGGATTGAAAACGCGTTTTTGTATCGTTAGTGCACATATTTTCCCTTGAATGTTCAGATTCAGCTTGTCATTTCTGGTACCTTTAATTTCTTCCTTCCTCTATCGTTATCTTCTTTTTTTTTCCCTATCTTCATTTTCGCCATTTCCATAATTCAGCACCAAAATCTGCCCTCTTTCTTCCCTTCAACTTCTTCTTTCAACTTCAGTAGCCCATTCTAGTTTCTCCCAAATCTCATGAACATGAAAATACTATTGTACTGAGAGAATGGCAACATGTGTAACTACAATCACTTAGAGAATAAGCCTTGTTATTATTGTATCATTAGATTATCTATATATGAAAAGGTTAATATATTTCTATTAGACATGCACCAATTTTATGTACAAAGTATATCATATATATTGAAACTAATTACCTCCCTCCTCTTTCCTCACCTCTTTCTATTAAAATCCTTCCCCTCCAATGAATCATGTTCACAATTAGAGTTAGAGGAAAGATACTTTTAAATAGACATCATTTCAAAGTAAAGCACTTGAAGGAGTTAGATTTTTTTTTCGGCTAACCACCTAAAGAAGTTATATGAGCTAACAAGAATACTAAAATTCTGTAGTATCTTCATGTTTAATTTGAATATTTATCACATTGTGATTCTTGTGAGGATCACATCACATTTCAGGACTTGAAAGGGTAAGCATAAGAAGCACATGCAGTGATGCTTCACAAGCAGCAAAACATGGAGCATGAACCATGAATAACAAACAAGCTTAGAGAGCAAACGCTAAACAATTTTGCCTTATCAACTTCTCCATTCCCCCATTTCTCATTTATGTCGGTTGGTGAAGACGCTAGCTCGAACAACTTTTCCTGATCAGAGCTTATCGAAGTCTTCACTGTAACTTTATCTTCCTCTACATTTCGACCTCCTTCTTCCTCAATCTCAATTTTCCTCAAACTCTCTAAGACCTCATCAATGGAAGGCCTCATCTCCTTATCTATCTGCAAACACTGAAACGCTAATTCTCCCACTGCAACCACTTTCTTCCTCATCTCACTATCCTTCTCTATCCCCAAACATGGATCCACCAGCTCCTCAAATTCACTTCTTTGAATCTTCCTCAGTGCTAGATTTGCCAATGTAATGGTATAGAAACCAAAACTCAATGTGTTTATTCAATCTCTGATGTCTTTACAATGAAAAATGAACACCTATTTATACTAAAAATGAAACCTCATAAATGCTTTAAATAATGAAGAAGTCAGATCTGGCAACACACACCAACCCCCTACAACGTCAGTGCTCACATCATGTGCAATGTCAACGTTGGCTGCTTGTTCATATGCAATGTTCACACTCTCTGTTCTATTTCTGTTTCATTCCCCCGGGGTTGGACAAGACTCGTCCTCGAGTCAGAATCAACATCATCAATATATGGAGATAGATCCGCAACGTTGAAAGTGGCGGAAACACCGTAAGCACCAGGCAATTCCACTTTGTAAGCATTATTATTAATTCTCTGTACGATCTTGAATGGTCCATCAGCTCGCGGAGATAACTTGGCGTTTGGTTGTTTAGGAAAACGTTCCTTCCTCAAATGTATCCAGACCAAATCCCCCACATTAAAGACTTGATGTTTCCGATGCTTGTCTCGTTGTGCCTTGAGTTTCAAATTCTGCTTCTGAATCGTATTACATACCTGCTCATGTAATTTCTTAATTTCCTTGGCCCGCTGGTCTGCATTGACACTATATTGTTGCTTATCAGAAGATGGTGTCAAATCAAGTGGGCTGAGAGGACGGGTGCCATAAACAACTTCAAATGGACACTTTCCAGTTGCTTGATTGACTGAGTTGTTGTAAGCAAATTCAACTTGAGCAAGAATAAGATCCCACTGCTTCAAGTTCTTTCCAACAAAACTTCGTAAAAGATTTCCAAGAATTCTGTTAACAGCTTCGGTTTGTCCATCAGTTTGTGGATGGCTAGCACTGCTAAACTGAAGTTTTGTTCCCATCTTTTTCCATAAAGTCCTCCAGAAATGGCTTACGAACTTGATGTCTCTATCAGAGGTGACGGTTTTTGGAATTCCATGGAGACGAACAATCTCCTTGAAATACAAATCTGCAACTTGAACCGCATCATTAGTCTTCTGGCAAGGAATGAAGTGAGCCATTTTTGAAAAACGATCAACAACCACCATTATAGAGTCCTTTTGTCTCTGGGTCCGAGGTAACCCGAGGACAAAATCCATACTCACATCCTCCCAAGGTGCGTTGGGTACTGGCAATGGCATGTATAACCCAGTATTTTGGCTTTTGGATTTAGCCAGGTGGCATGTTCTGCATCTTTGGATATGCTTGTTGATATCCCGTTCAAGTCTTGGCCAATAAAAGTTCTCCTTTACTAAGGCTACAGTTTTATCTCTACCAAAATGACCAGCTAATCCTCCATTATGTGCTTCCCAAATTATAGCTTCTCGAAGTGAGCAACGAGGAATGCAAAGAGTTTTTCCTTTGAATAAAAATCCTCCTTCCCTGTAGTACTGCTGAAATGGTTGAGATTCAGTGGCACTCCAGGCACCCTGGAAATCAGGATCATCTTGATACAACTCTTTTATAGTTTCAAAGCCCACTACTTTGGTTTGCATAGTCGTTATCAAAGCATGGCGACGACTAAGCTCATCAGCTACTGAATTTAGGATCCCAGCCTTATGTTTGAGTAAAAATGGATAGGTCTGCAACATTTCACTCCAAGCGGCATGCCTTCGATTGATCTTCTGTTGAGAATTCAAATGCTTGAGTGATTCGTGGTCAGAATAGAGAATAAACTCTTTATGCAACAGGTAGTGGCTCCAATGTTGCAAAGCTCGAACAACAGCATAGAACTCTTTATCATAGGTAGAGTATTTGAGCTTAGCATCATTAAGTTTCTTGCTGAAGAAAGCAATCGGGTGGCCTTCTTGACTCAGAACAGCACCAATCCCAGTGTTAGAGGCATCACAACTGACCTCAAACACTTGGTCAAAATTAGGAAGAGCTAGCACCGGAGTTTCTGTCAAGCGTTTCTTTAGTTCTTCAAAACTTATTTGAGCCTTTTCTGTCCATTGGAACTTGTCTCCCTTGATACAATTTGTAAGGGGTGCAGCAACGGAACTAAAATTTCGAATGAACCTCCTATAGAAGGAAGCTAATCCATGGAAGCTCCGAACTTCTTGGATAGATTGAGGAGTTGGCCAGCTGTTAATGGTTTCAATTTTGCTTGGATCCACTCGTACACCTTCTGCAGTGATAATGTAACCCAGAAAAATGACTTCATTTGTCAAGAAGGTGCATTTCTTCAAGTTGGCATAAAGTTTTTGTTCACGAAGAGCTTGCAATACTTGACGTAGGTGCTCTAAATGATCTGCTATGCTCTTGCTGTAGATAAGAATGTCATCAAAATAGACAACAACAAACTTACTAATGAAAGGACGAAGGACTTGGTTCATCAGGCGCATAAACGTGCTAGGAGCATTTGACAACCCAAATGGCATCACATCCCATTCGTACAATCCATCTCTGGTTTTGAAAGCGGTCTTCCATTCATCTCCGGGACGAATTCGGATTTGATGATATCCACTACGAAGGTCAATCTTAGAGAAGATGGTAGAGCCATATAACTGGTCGAGCATGTCATCAAGCCTGGGTATCGGAAACCGATACTTAATTGTGATCTTGTTGACTGCACGGCAATCTATGCACATTCTCCAGCTTCCATCCTTCTTGGGAACTAGGAGTACAGGTACGGCACAGGGGCTGACACTTTCACAAATTAATCCTTTTTTAAGCAATTCTTCAATTTGGCTTTGAACTTCAGCATGTTCTTGAGGACTCATTCTGTAAGCTGGCCTGTTAGGAATTACTGCTCCTGGAATAAAATCCATAGCATGTTGAATGTCTCGCATGGGTGGTAATCCCGATGGAATTTCATCTGGAATTACATCAGGAAACTCCTCTAACAAAGGCTGCACTTCAGGTGGAATAACAGTTCCGTTATTTGTCTCAAGTAACAGAAGAAAACCCATTACTTGACTTTCTGTTTTAGTCACCTTCTCGACTAAAGACACTAATGGTTTAGATTCATTCTTGCCTTTATTGTGTTTATCAGGTGGCAAAGGAGCAAGTTGAATTTTCACGCCATCCTTCTGGAAGGAATACGTGTTTGCGTGACTGTCATATAGAACATGTCGATCATATTGCCAAGGTCTCCCCAAAAGAAGATGACAAGCATCCATTGGAACAACATCACACCAAACTTCATCATGATACCTTTTACCGATAGAAAAAGTAATAAGGCATCGTTTCGAAACTTTTACCTCGTTGTCCTGGTTAAGCCATTGAAGCTTGTAAGGGCTCGGATGATTATGAGTTGGTAGGTGTAATTTTTCTACCATGTAGTTGGAGACTACATTTTCACAGCTTCCGTTGTCAATAATGACGTCACAGACTTTACCCTGAGTTGTGCAGCGGGTATGAAAGATGTTGCGTCGTAGCCAAGGTTCTTCTTTCAAGGTGGCTGTATGCAGACTTCTCCTAATAACAAGTGATTCACCGTGATCTGCAGGAGTAATTTCATCATCAAATATTGGCTCCTCATTAAATATTTGCTCCGTTTCAGGTATAGGCTCCCTTTCTTCGTCAAATACTATAGAAACTTCTCCTTCCATAATAGTGACAACTCTACGGTTAGGACAGTTAGAAGCGATGTGACCGAATCCTTGACATTTGAAGCACTTAGTTGCTTTGGAGTTGAATTCCCTAGTAGCCTTTGGTGGAGGCGCATTTGAAGAGCTAGGATGATGTATTTGTGACTTATTCCTATCAAAAGGAATTCTGGTTGAGAGAGACGGTTGATATGGAGGCCTTCTGGGCATCTGCTTTTCAATACGGATGGCTAAATGAATGACGTCATCCAGAGTCCAGTATTGCTGAAGTTGTACTGGATGGGCGATGTTTGTATTTAACCCTCCGAGATAACGAGCTATTGTTTGCTCCTCCCTTTCTTGTATATCACATTTCATCATAAGTTTTTCAAACTCCCTGGTATATTCCTCTACAGACATAGCCTTTTGGCGGAGATTATGTAGCTGAAGGAAATTATCTTGATAATAATTTTCTGGAAGAAACTTACGTGAGAGCTCGCGTCGCATCTTGTCCCACATTCGTATCTTGCTCTTTCCCTCTCTTTCACGCCTTCTTTTGAGATTCTCCTACCATATGGAGGCATGTTTCTTCAATTTGATGGCAACGATTTTAACTTTCTGCTCATCTGGAATTTCTTTGTACTCAAAGACTCGTTCAACTGTTTGTAACCAGTCAATGAATTCATCCGGTTGGAGTCTTCCCTCAAATTCAGGAATGTCTACCTTAATGTCATTAAGGCGGAATGATTGTTGTTGAGGGCGGCGGTGATAGTCAGTAGACGACGAACTATTATTATCTGAATCATCTGGATATTCACTGTGAGATTCTAACATGGCTTGCTGCGTTTGTACAGTGGTTTCCAATTCCTATATCCGGCGTCTCATTTCCTCCATCTCAATTTCATGTCTATTTCCGCGTCTTGGAGGCATTTTGCAGTTTATCTCACAGGTTATGACTTAGAGTACGCAGTTTATTAGGTACAAGGTAGGGGAAGGATTTGTGTATATGGAAAAGTCAGGGGTAAAATAGGAAATTTGGGTAATTAGGGGCAATAATGTATTTTTGGGCAAATCTGGGGGTCAAAATGCAATTGCAGAAAGTTTGGGGGGTCTGAAATGTAATTTTGGCAGAATCTGGGGGTCAAAAATGTAATTTCACAAAGTTATGGGGTCTGAATTGTAATTTGGGCAAAATCTAGGGGTTAAAATGTAATTTTCTAAAAGTTTAGGGACCTAAATATAATTTTGGAAAAGTCTAGGGGTCAAAATGTAATTTTCTAAAGTTCAGGGACCTAAATGTAATTTTGGCAATTTTCTAAGGGTCAAAATGTAAATATCGCAAACTTTAGGGCTCAAATGGTAATTTTAACAAAATTAGAGCTGACCGTATGCTGGCGTGGCAACAGTGACACGTGGCAGTCTATGATTGGTCCACGCGGCGTTGACCGATGACGTGGCTGATGACTGGACTGGGTGACGTGGCAGGATGACTGGACGGGTGACGTGGCAAGGTATGACACGTGGCGCAATTTGATTGGACAGAGTGGCGCTAACTGGGTCAACAGTGCTGACGTGGCAGATGACGTGGAGTCGTCTTCAACCTCTTGGCGCGTGGCCGGGGCGTGGAGCTCCGTTGACGGCGCGTAGGTTTCAGATGAAGCGCGTGAGAGCGCGTGGTGGTGGTTCACGGTAGTGGCTGAGGCCTGCCCTGGGTTTTGGGACCTTCTGAAGACGATGGCGGGGTTAGATTTCTGAAATTCCGTTGGTAGAATGGGATTCGCACACCCTGTTGTCTCCAACGTTTTTTTCTCAATCCTATTCCTCACTCTCTCGTTTTCTCTCCCTCTGGAACAAAGGCTCTGATGCCAAAATGGTATAGAAACCAAAACTCAATGTGTTTATTCAATCTCTGATGTCTTTACAATGAAAAATGAACACCTATTTATACTAAAAATGAAACCTCATAAATGCTTTAAATAATGAAGAAGTCAGATCTGGCAACACACACCAACCCCCTACAACGTCAGTGCTCACATCATGTGCAATGTCAACGTTGGCTGCTTGTTCATATGCAATGTTCACACTCTCTATTCTATTTCTGTTTCATGTAATCTCATCTTTATTCCTTCTCATATCAACGGCCGGCATTGAAGATATCAACTCCATAAGCCCAACCCCAAAACTATACACATCACTTTTATTGGTTAGCTTAAAGCAATGGTGATACTCAGGATCAAGATAGCCTGGTGTTCCTTGTGGAGCTGTTGAAACATGCGAGACATCATCCGGGAACAACCTAGAAAGTCCAAAATCAGCAACCTTAACACAAAAGTTCTTGTCTAGGAGAATGTTGTTGGTTTTGACGTCACGGTGAATGATGCTAGAGGCATGAAGGTAAGCCAGAGCAGTGGCAGTTTGTATGGCGATTTTGATTCGAAGAGGCCATGTGAGCAATGCAGGATTTGCAGAGCCTCCACAGAGGTGACTGGAAAGAGTGCCATTTGGGATGTATTCATAGACAAGGAGGAGCTCACTGCTTTGTCGCGAAGTGCAGCTAAAGAGGGAGACAAGATTTGTGTGACGGAGGCGAGTGAGGATCTCAACTTCAGTCATGAACTGTTCTACTCGCTTGTAGTTGTGGTTGAATAGATGCTTCACTGCAACTTCACGCCCATCTTGAAGCCTTCCTGCAAATGAATTTGCTCAAAGTTCAAAACTTTATGAAGGAAAATACAAGATTATAGGACAAGAAATGAGAGTGAATGATAAGATGACCATAGTAAACAGAGCCGAAGCCACCATCTCCGAGTTTGTTGGAGGGGTCAAAGTTGTTGGTTGCATCTTGAAGCTCCATGTAGGAGAAGATTGGGACTCCAAAGAAGAGTCTGCCACCATCTGGATCTTTATCATTATTTGGGTACTGATTTGTTGATCGGAGTCTGGTATGGGACAGAGCACTCTGTTTCTGTTTGTAGTGTTGGAAGGTGAGCACCGATGCTACTATCAGAATTCCTAATCCCACTCCAAAACCTGACCAAGCGTCAACTCTTGAAAATGTTTACTTAAATATGAATGCACAGGATCCTAAATAATTATGTGCCAAAAAGCAGACAGCTGAAAACGAGTAAAAATGAAGCAAAATTACCTATCAAACCGATCTTCCAAGCCCATCTTTTAATCTTATCTTCTGTCTCAGTTTCATGAGAGCTAATTAGATCTTAGATTCGCAAATAGAAAAAACATAAGTAGAGTTGACAGGCATATAAAGGACCTTGTAAAAAAGAATGGTTAAAACTCACATGTTACTTGTTTTGCATACCTTTGTATTTGGAACAATAAAATCCTCCGGTGTTGTTGAGGCGGCATGAACCTTTATCAAAAACAAGGCATTTAAGACAGTCCTGAGAAACTTGAATGTCAACGGAGAATTCAGAAGCTATAAATGTGAATGGATCAGAAGAGAAAGCCAGCATATTGACTGGAAGTTGAACCCTTGGACATGCTGCTAAAAAAGATGGAGGATCATCTTGATCTTGCGTTTGGAAGAAGATGGTCTCATTATTACTATTACGACACCCTGTATGGTTCAAGAATTGCTTTGGAGGCCTAACATTGAGCCTAATCTTACATTTGTAAAAGGTTATTTTGTCATAAAAGATACGAAAGGAACCCAAGGGTGAGGTGGAAGGGAGAGTAATATTGCAGCACAAGGCACCACAGTCATCTTTTTCCAAACGCTGCTGTAAATCGTTGTCTCTAACGGAAACTTGAGTATTGAAAGTGCCTCCAAATCGCAGTACTTGAAACCTCTTTTTTCCAAAGAGCACTGTTTTTGCAGCGTAGGGGCGTTCATCTTCACAGCCATGAATGGGCAACATGCCACAGTGATTGCGTTGTGGAGTGGTGTAAGGGAACGAGAGTTTGCCCAGATTCCCACAGTCAAAGAAAGGTGGGCACTCTCCAGAAGCAGAAGATAGAGCAAGAACATGGTCTGCCAATAAGAACAAGAACAACAAGAAGACGAACAAATCAACAGGTAGAATCATTCTTCTTCTGAAACCCCCTTCACTCGTACAGAACAAGTTTAGTCTTTGAGATGAGACTATATATGATTGATTGTTTCAAGAAATAACTTGCTTGAAGGTTTGATGGAAGCTCTGTGACATGGCAGTTGACTTGGCTAAAGAAAGACCAAGACCGGCCAAGAAGATGAATGAGAAACGCGTCCTTCACTCAGAATAATGCGTTTCACACACTTTCCTAATACTAATATTTGGTCATTGACACCTAAACTACACCCTAAGGTCCTTAATTAAATATAGATTATAGGGTAACCCTGTAACTTGGTCGAGTATCCACCTTATTAATTCATTCTTCCAACAGTGAAAAACAAAGGTGTGTGTGTGTACATAGTTTAAAAAAGTGGAGTCAAAAAAAGAATATGGGATTGTAAATGAGAAAGTTCAACGACTAATTCTAAAATAGTTACATTATATTTTTGAAGTTTTAAGAATTTTAAAATGGTAAGTTTTTGTTGTGATTTCATATAATTAAAATAATTTTTTTAGGGTTATTTCTTAAACTCAAGTAGTTATTATATTCATTCTCCGATTATCATTAACATTTAAAACTTTAAAATAGTATTCCCTCTCATCCTTATTATAATTATGTTCAGCATGTTTCATAATATAACATGTTTTGTTTACAACATTCCCCTTAGTGTTCCTAATTGATTAACCAAACTTTTTAAATTAGGGGCTTTTATTGAGGATAATTTTGATAGTTCACCAAAAAAAATAACCAATTTTAACTAAAATATTCATTAATTTATATACTAATTATGTCCTAATGATACAGACCAGAGGGAGTAGTTGTCAAATTTTGTTCTTTCATATAATTGAGGGTTAATATCCATTTTTGCCTTGGAAGTTTTAAAAAAAATCTCAATTTTGCCCCAAAAATTTTGTTTAGAGTAATGTTGCCTCGAAAGTTTCCAAATAGAGGCAATTTCTCCCCAACTATTATTCAAGTTAAGTTTGACTATTAGTTGACCAAATATGTTGAACTAATAATCCACATGATATCCACGTCATTTTTTGTTTTGAGTTTAGGTGCAAAGTTGCCTTATAAGTTTTCACTCAAGAATTATGTTGCAATAGAAATTTGCAAATCATAACAATTTCACTTCAGCTATTATCCAAGCTAAGTTTACCCATTAGCTAGCCAAATATGCTTATATGGTCAATCTATGTGTCATCCACTTTATTTTTTTTCAAGTTAGATATATAAATAAGAAATTTTTTTAACATAAATGCAACCGATCTGAATGATTGGATAAAATCAAAGGATGAAAGCATATTGTGTGATGGAAAGAAAATCAGAGAGGTATGAGTTTATCTCGACGTCGTTGGATATCGGAGCGAAGGGTTGCCAGTGGCTTTGTTCTTGTTAATATTGCTCGGTGTGTCTTGAATCTGAATATTGAATCTTTTTCTTCATTACTCTATAGCGAAAGCGAGCTCCTCCTCCATTTATAGCTTCTTCTTCAATGTCGTTCAAGCTGCCAACTTCACATGTTTTGACAACTAATATTCAAACTTAACCTTTATAATGATTAGGTCAATATTGTTACAATTTGGAAACTTTCAAAGTAATATTGAACCCAAAAAAGATCTAAGACAACATTGCTCCTGAATGAAAATTTTCAAAGCAAATTTACACTTTAATGAAAATGACGTGGATACACGCGAACCTACCATCTCAGCATATTTAATCAAACTAATGGTCAAACTTAACTTTAATAACGGCTAAGTCAAAATCACTATGATTTTGGAAACTTTCGGGGCGACATTATTCTAAAAAACCTTTCAGCCAAAATTGAGATTTTATGACAATTTCCAAGGAAAAAATGGATTTTAACCCTATAATTAAAAGTTGTTATTTCTTTAAGTGAAACATTAATTCTGTTTTAAGCCACTTAGTTCCCAATAATCCTTTAGGTTGTCCGTGCTAAGATTTTTTTTTTATATATATAAGAATGGTAAGGTAATTTGATATAAAAAAACAAAGAAAATTTGTTTAAATGGTGAAGCAAGCCATCTTTTGGGATGTGGCTTGGGATTATACTTGTAGTTTTGGGAGTAAATATGATAAGGTGAGACAAGAAAGTTGAAACATAACATCGTAAATTTTCATTTAGTTAATGATCATCTGTGTTTTGGTTCCAACATGCAATAACATATACTACCCAGCAGACACCAAGCCTCATTGTTGGAGTCACCGGTTCAATTGGGTCGCTTCATGAAATCACATTGAGCCCATTGAAAATTGCTCCCACCATTTCACAAGAAGAAAAGCTCGTTCAAAGAGTAGAAAAGGAAGGCATCCCATGGGGAATAAGGCAAAAATGCCTAGAGACTGTGATATGGCACTATTCCTAAGGGTGCTACTATTCCCAGGGAATGCTGTTCGTAATCGTGAAAATATTTTGATAACTCTGCATCATATTTATGGAATTCACAAATGATTAAAAAAATCAAATAAATATTAGTTAAATGAAATTAAATAAATATAATTGGAAAAATGGTTAAAACACATCAATATGAAAAAAAAAAAAATATGCGGCCTTAAACAAGCTAACTTTAATGAGTTGAAGCAAAAAGGTCCACTTATCCAAAATACTATATTTTTAAGCTCAGCCCTCAATTTAAACCAGCTTAAACGAACCATTCATGGAAACGACTTCCGTCTTTTTCTTTTAAAGAAAAGGATGGTTTTTTTTTTCTGCGGGTCGTCGGATTGAGATATCAATGGTTTAGATTTAATATATTTTTATATTAATATTTTTAATATATTAATATAATAATAATATTTATATAATATATTAAATCTGGACCATTAAGATTTCAATCCGACGATTCACAAAAAAAAAAAAGACCATCGTCTTCTTTGAGGGAAAAGGACGGAAGCCAACAGTCTGATAGGCTCAACTTATAAAGATTGCTACATAAGGTATGTGTGAGATAGGGGTTGGGGGTGTGTGGGCCACCACCCTTATGAAGGAGGTTTAGGACAGGGGAAAAAAATTAATACGTGCATTGTGTGAACAGAAAAGTTATGCAATGTCTTCATATTTATTATTTCCTCTAAACCCTTTATAAGAAATAAATAATTAATATTCAAAGTCAGGGCCACAGCCAAAATGACACAAGACACCACTTCTAATAGTGAGGTTGAGTCCAAATAATGGGTGCGTGAATTATAAAAATAAATTAATTCTAAAAAGTTATAAACTGTAGTTAAAGTTCATGTCACTTTTTTTACCGGAATGCTAAAAATTACTTTATAAGAGGGACATGAGGGTATACTTAATTTTAGAGAAAAAAAAGTAGATAAAGACCTTTAAAAATGATTTTGAAAAATTTTGCTTATGAAGAAAAAATTCATTAACATGTTTATTAAAAGAATTCACTGCTTTTTATTAAGTTTTGACATATTTAGTCTATCAAGTAAAAATTTTACATTATGAAGTTATTGGCAAGTTTTGTTATGGAATTTTAAACATAGGTTAAGATATAAAAATACTCATGAACTTATTCTAAAAGTACATCCAACACCATAAACTTTGTTTGAATGCTAAAATAACTATAAACTTTAAAAGATAGGGGCCAAAATAAAATAGGAGTAACTATTAAACTAAGCTAACTGCCATCCATCTACAGTCTACTACCCCATGAAAGTATCCAAATACCCCTATCATAAAAATAAAAAAAGATTTGGCTTTTCTCCTTTACCCCTTCGCATTCTTTTTCGTCATTTTCTTTTTTCCATCGTTAGATTAAGATCTCAACGATATAGATTTATCATATTATAAAAATATTATCATAATTTTACCTTAAAGATACAAAAACAATTTTAGCAGTCTAAATTTATTTTGCATCTAATATAAAAAATATCATTTTTTATCTTTAACGTATAATTATAATAATATTTTTATAATATAATAAATTTACACCGTTGATATCTTAACCTAAGAGTAAAAAGGGAATAAAGGCTGGCTGGCAATTAAGGTGGACCTGGAGAAGGCCTATGACCGGTTAGAGTGGCCCTTTATTTTAGATACTCTGAGGGCTCTAGGCTTAGATGAGAAGATTTGTGAAGTGATTATGGGATGTATTACTAATTCCTCCTTTCAAATTAGCTGGAACGGAGAACAAACAGAGAAATTTTCTCCCACTAGAGGCATTCATGAAGGCGATCCCATGTCTCCTTACATTTTCACTTTATGTATGGAGAGGTTAAACCATATTATACAAGATGTTGTTGACATAAAATTGCAACCACCAAACAAGGCCCTTACTCATTTAACCTCCTCTTAGAAAAAATGTGAAAATAAATTCTTCACTTGTGATATTCCACTTTTGTCCTTCATTAAACTCTAAAATAACATCTTTGACCTTAACCACTCAAGTTGTGCCACATCATCACCTACAAAATTATATTCACAAAGGTAATACCTTTTGCTCAAAATTAAAGATCATTAGGAATAACAAATATTAATTAAAAATATAAAAATTTAACTAATATAATTCCTAAATTATACTTTCACTAAAGTCTCACTTTAACACTTGATTATACCCAAAATATTCAATAAGTCTCACAAAAGCCTAAGATTAATTTATAAAAATATATAAATATTGAGCTCTATCAATTCCCCCACACTTAAGCTTTTGCACTCATTAGCAAAACATTAAACTCAACATAGGCAAAGAGAGATGAAATTTGGAAGGATAAGCAAGATCAAGCTTCAAGAATTACACTTAGTGAAATAACAAGGTATCCACCTATCCAAATTCAATGAACATACCAAAAATTGAAGTAGCTAAAGCAATGCAAAGTTTAATTACAATGAGCTTAATTGGAAACCTTAAATAGGACAAGTGTTTGCACTCTTCTCTCATATAAGGTAGTTTTTCACTAGCATCTACTTTAACCACACTCTACCATAGGCTTGTAGAATTTCTAGGCTCTCCACTACTTGCAACAATGGCATAAATAAATCCAAAGGACTTTGTAGGGTTGTAATGTTGAATAGGCCAAATGATGGGAAATGTAACAAACACTATGCTTGCACCAAATAAATTGCTAGATCATTTAGCACTATAGAACTAACTTAATTCATATAATTGTAACTTTATTTCTTTCTTTGATGGATTTTTTTTTGTATTCACAATTTCTCTTCTTTTTCTTCTTTTCTATTTTCTTTCTTTTGACTATTCACATGGTATAATTTTTTTCTTTTCTTTCTCTATTTTTTTCGTAATAGTGCTAATAAGAACTTGATAAAGAATGCAAACATAGCATTTGCATAATGAAATGGAATTGAAAGTGAAGGGCTCAAAGTGGTAAACAAAAGTAAATGATGAATGGTTTGTGTTTGGGTAAATGGGTGATGAAATGAATGCCAATGTCATCTTTATCTGTACCATTGCAAAATGTAGCCTCAAGCAAGAAATAAAACAAGTTCTAGAGAGCAATAATCCAAGTAGATGAATCACACAATGAAATGAACAATTAGGCCCAAAATACCTTCCAACTAGGCTTTTTGTTTCCTAATAAACTCATCAAAATTAAAACATGCATCATTAAAACACTTGAATTTTATGGCAATTCACTAATTCAAAGCAAGTTTCAACCATGAATCCAACTAAGAGTAATCAAGATACTTGATCATGACTAAAGGCTTCAAAAATCTCAGTGAATTGGACCAAAAACAACAGAGAACACAAGCAAGAGACAGAGGCATATGATATCACAGTGAATTCTCATGAGAATAACACACACTCCCCCACACTCAATCCATACATTGCCCTCAATGTAATGCACAAAAACAAAGAACCTAGACGTACTTATCTCTTAGGTGAAGTGAATGTTGTGAAGTCCAATTCAAGATTGAAGCACAACACATCATCGTCACAAGGAGAGAGAGGACAAGACATAAGTGGAAATAGTTATCAGAAATTAGGCATAAGGATAAGAGAAAAGGGTAGTGTAGGATAAGGCTAAGCATAAGAGTATGATTCAAAATGGAGTTTATTCAATTAAAAAATGCAAAACAAATAAACTACCTTTTACTACTAAGAAGTCCCTCCCCCACACTTGTTCAATAGCATATATCATCAAATAAAATAAGGAACAAGGTAAGGAAAGAGACTACCGTGTAATCATGGTGGCTAGTAGCTAGAGAGGAAAATCAAAAGGAAGCTCAGTGTTTTGCTACTCAATAGTTTAGGCCCAAGTAGGAGACGAGTTTCCCAAATACAAAGATAATAAGAATGAAGGCAACTATCAAGAGAATTAACTGGCAAAGAATTAACCAAAACAACAGCAGTACCTACTCCAAGGATGCCACATGAATCGAAATACTTAAATCCATGGAAAGCATTTGGAACAATGAAATGACATGATGGTGTAGGTAATGTGAGAAGACTAGAGTCGGGTGCAGTCGATAACAAGTGCTTCTCACAACCAATAAAGTCAACTAGTGGCATACAGCAAGCAACACTAGGTATCAAAGAGTCAATTTGGATTTCAGTATTGGTAGTGACATAGTCAAGCCCCACTCTATCATCTATAGCATAATCCAAGTTAATAGAATCACTAACAACATCAAATCCTAATAAATCAGGAGGTAAATCACATGATAACATTTGGGAATAGGAGTCATGAATATGCTTGACATCATCTAGTAAAGAAATATGACCATCACAAAGCACAAAACTAAGTTCAAGTAATTCAAGTGGATCAAGGTGAATCTCACTGACCAAATCAAAAGCACTATCAATTGAAACAATGGGTACATGCTTGTCATCATAAAAATGTGCACATTGAACTCTTGCAAACAAATATTGACCTTAGAGTTAGTGATCAATTGTGATTTAATATCTTTATCTTCACTCTTGTGTGAAGTAGAAAATGCAGAATCTAATATAGAATTGGAATGCATCAAGTCACTTTCACAAGTAAGAGAAGGAGAAGAAGAGAAAGACAAAGAAGTTTAATTCTCAACATCATACATGGCATGTATATCACTAAGTTCTAGAGGATGGTCATCTCTACTTCTATGCATTTCAACAAATTTAGGATATTTCTCATCAATGCAATCCATACACATTGTATTTTTATCACAAGAACATGTAATTTCAGCACTAGCATCATCATTATCATCCAAATCATCACTCAAAGTATCATGCAAAGGAGTAGAACCATTACAAGGCATAGGCTCATCCAAGCTACCACTACAAGATTCAATGGGTTGAGCAATTACATGTTCAAGCATTAGAGGGAATTCAACAATTATTTCCTCATCCACCTCATTATCACTCAAATCATGAATTACTTCATCAATAAAAGTAGTAGGAGAGTCAACTTTTATAAGGATAGGATTGTTACCAAATGGTAAGAACGACTCTTCATTGCTCTTTTGTACTTGCTTCACTTCTTGTGCTTGGATGGATGCATTTGATGGAATCATTGAAGTTTGAGAACTCTCCACATGTGAAGTAGCATAAAGCTCTTGATTTTGGGTTCCTTTTTCCTCCTTTTGTAGGTCTTGAGACCAATAGGTTCCAACTTCACCTCCTGTCTTTACCCATAACATGTGATCATAGTATGTCTTGAAGAATTCATCAATATCTTTCAATTGCTCTTCTCTCTCCTTAGAGCTATCAATTGTTCTTTGATACATAAGTAACTAAAGGTATTGCTCTTGGAGTGTCTCATACTTTCTTGTTAAGAACTTGTTAGGGAATCTTGTTGTCAGGTGAGAAAATGTTATCCAATCCACTAGGCTGTAGGTCATGAAATAGAAGTTGAGGGTCAAGGTAGGATGGTGGGAAAGGTTCACAAAGTGGTGGGTGAAATGATTGGAATGAAGATTGGAATGAGGGGTGGTATGGTGAGTAAGAGGGTAGATGGTGTAAAGGAGATGGTTCATAGGGTGGTCCCTGTGGTGAAGGGATGAGGTCAAAATTTAGGTTGTTGGGTGGGGAACAAAAGTCATGTTGAGGTATATATGGGGGTTGTAATGGGAATGAAGGACTATGGAAAGGTTGGTGTGGTGGAAAATATTGTTGGAGATAGGATTCATGATCTAGGTTGTGGAAGGATGAATCATATTCTTGACTATTGGAACCTCTCTCTAGACTCTCCAACTTGACTTGAACAAGCTCTAATTGATGTTGTATGGCTTTAAAGCTTTATGAAAGAGGATCTTCCATTCTAGTAGTGTTACCAAGAGCTTCCCAAGGATGAAGAATGTAAAGTTGCTCACCACAAGACAATAGTAAACCACACAATGGCCACTAAGAACATGATAGCAAAGCAACAAAATGCAATTTTTTTTTAAAGATGAAAATGAACAACTACCTCAAACAAACTCAAAAACACACTAACAACCAAGAAAAATCAAAGAAAACACTAAGAACAAACTAAATCAAAAAACTTAGAAAAATACCAAAAAAGAAAGAAAATTCAGAAAAGTATAGCAAACCTTTGAATTTGGCTAAAATCTAGTAGACCTAATAGCTTTAGCTATTAGTCTTGCTCAGAATGCGGAAAAACTTTAACTTGTCAAATTTCAGAATTTTCTGGGCACAAATATTTCAGTTCCAGCAAGACAGTGCTAATCGAAAATCAGAATTTCGCCAAAATTCAAATGAGTGCTACACACTTCCTACTAAACTAAGACACACTATGACAACAGAAAAGAAAACTTAACTACTTAAAACCTTGGCAATCATCCTCCCCAGCAACGGCACCAATTTTGATGAACCCATGTCGTGTGAGTTCACAAAATAAAACTAGGTTTAAAAATGTAGCGTAGTAGCTCAACCTAGGTTGTTCTTGTGAGGAGATTAATTTTCAATTTTCTAAGTAGTAAAGTGATAAAAAACCTTAAAGTTGTGAGAAATCATTTTTGAGAAATTGCATTTGTAAACTAATGAAGTAAACTAAGCTAAAGCAATATTTTTGTATTTTTCGGTTTTCAAAACAAAGACGCAAAAGGAATTGAAATTAACACTAACAACAAAGTAAATTTAATAAACTAGAATAATAATGAAATGAGATTCCCTTGAGTTGAGGTTTTAGTCTTCCTTGCTTGCTAATAATATGAATTCCATAATGAGTCAAGAGGATGGAACTAAGATACCACTAGCTCCATACTTGCAATAATCATTTAATTCATTCAACCGAAGCAATTAAATGAATACTACCCATTAATAGTGACCCAAGGAGATGAATAATCAACTTCTAATTCTAAATTATAATTACCATTACAACAATTCAAAATATTCAGTTTAATCATTTAAATCCACTTAACCAAGTTGAGATAAACAATTCAACCTACTCCTAATATGAATAATACAAAGCTTAATTAATCAACTTCTAGCTCAACCACCAAGTTTATTCACTTGGCATAGAACAATCTAGATCACAATTACATACTTAACCAAGCTACATAATCATGAACTAAAAAGAGAGCTTAAAGGAATTCCATTGAAGTTTAGAAGCTCAAACCATTACCCAACTCAAGGAAATCACTAAAGCTTAGCTACACATGGAGGAAGAGGATGAAGATTGATGATTGAAGAAGCAATTACCCATGGAGATCAAAGGACCAAAACAGCTCCCTTCAAGTGCAGCGCCTCCTCTTTTTCTTTGTCTCATTCGCTGCTGCTCCCCTCTCCCACACACAGCCTCCTCTTGCCTCCTTTATTCATTTCTCGGTGCTATCCTTTTCACACTCTTCAGCCCCCTCTTCATTTTGGTGCTTCACCCCTTTTATGATAGCCGCCAAACCCCCTCTTATCTCATTAGGTGCTTGGTCTCTATTTTCGGTTCAGCCCCCTCTAATTGGTCTAGCTCCTCTCCCTTTTAATCCGGTCCTCCTTTTCCAATTTCTTAGTCAAATATTTCGGATGCCTTCCCATTCTTTCAATTCGATCTCTTCTCCTTTACACTATTCGGTCAGCCTCCTCTCATTAATTCGGTCCAGCAGCTTTCTTTTATCATTCCTTCAATTCATTTCGGTCCAACACCACTCCTTCCATTTAATTCGGTCCACCTCCTCTATTCTTCATTCAACCATTCAATTTCGGTTCAGCTGTTTCTTTCCTCTCCTTTAATCCTCCAATTCGGTCAAGCCTTCCCCAAATCCATTCGGTCCAGCAGTGCTTGCTTTCTTTATTCATTTTCATTCCCATTTTCGGTCCACTTGCTTTCCAAATAATTCAACCGCCACTCTCAAAAATAATGGTCCCCACTTCCTTTTCTTTTGCTTCTTCAATTCTCTCTAGGTTAAATGAGTTAAAGGTATGTTTGGATAAGAGATAAAAATATGTTTTGGCATTAGAAATAAAATTGCAACCACCAAACAAGGCCCTTACTCATTTAACCTCCTCTTAGAAAAAATGTGAAAATAAATTCTTCACTTGTGATATTCCACTTTTGTCCTTCATTAAACTCTAAAATAACTTCTTTGACCTTAACCACTCAAGTTGTGCCACATCATCACCTACAAAATTATATTCACAAAGGTAATACCTTTTGCTCAAAATTAAAGATCATTGGGAATAATAAATATTAATTAAAAATATAACAATTTAACTAATATAATTCCTAAATTATGCTTTCACTAAAGTCTCACTTTAACACTTGATTATGCCCAAAATATTCAATAAGTCCCACAAAAGCCTAAGATTAATTTATAAAAATATAAAAATATTGAGCTCTATCAATTATACAAGATGCTGTTGAGGAAAGGGAATGGGAGACTATTAAACTTAACTCTGCGGGACCTAAACTTTCTCACCTCTTCTTTGCAGATGATCTCATTCTTTTTGGCAAAGCCTCTGACTCTCAGATTGATGTGATGTTGGAATATATTGACAAGTTATGTGCTGTATATGGTCAAAAGATGAACAAAGCTAAAACAAAGGTGTGCTTTTCAAAAAATATCCATAGCACCAGAGTTCTGAGTATGAGCCAGAGGTTAAGTGTTGGTTTTACGGGAGACTTGGGAAAGTACTTGGGGATCCCGCTTCTCCATAAGAGAGCATCTTATGTGACTTACGCTCCGCTTGTTGAGAAGTGTCAGAAACGCCTATCGGGTTGGAAGAGTAAATGCTTAATATGGCAGGAAGATCAACCCTCATCAAAGCAGTTCTATCTGCTCTGCCCTCGTACCATATGCAAACAATGTTTCTTCCTATAAGCGTTATTAATATTTTGGAACGCTACAGTAGGAATTTTTTATGGGGTGGGCATGAAGACATCAAGAAGACCCATTTGGTTTCTTGGGAGACAGTCACAAGAGATAGGAAACAAGGGGGTTTAGGGATCAAGAATCTTAGATATCAGAACAAAGCTTTCTTAATGAAATTATGCTGGGGTCTGATTCATAACCCAAATGCTTTATGGGTTAAGGTCTTGAGATCCAAATACAACTGTGAAGGACAAGTTTTGTCTGAAGTGAAGAAGAAGAGAAACTCCTCACTTACGTGGAAGGGAATCTGTAATGTTTGGGACCAATTCAGGAGAAGTTTGGGAAGGAGACTTGGGGATGGGAAGAATACCTCATTTTGGTTTGAAAACTGGTCTACTCTCAATGGCCAGCTTATTGATTCTATTCCAGGTCTTGAATGGATGATTAATCGTGATGATCGAGTTGTGGATTATGTTACTCAAGATCGGGATTGGGATACTCAGAAACTTCAGAGATGGTTCAGACCGGAGATCATTGATCGTATAACCTGTGTTCACCCTTCTAGTAATGAGAGAGGAGAGGATCTGTTCATCTGGAAGCCATCCTCGTATGGTCAATTTTCTGTTAAATCTGCCTATCTTTCTCTTTTTGCAGGTACCAAAGGAAATACGGACATCATATGGAAAATTCTTTGGAAATGGCAAGTTCCTGAGAAGATTAAGTCTTTCATGTGGTTGTTTTCTCATGGAAGGGCACACACAGCGTAGCTAAGAGCAAGCAGGAGGATTCAGGAGTCAGCGTCTTGTCCGTTTTCGTGCCCCCAGTAGGAAGATTCCATGCACCTTCTTAGAGATTGTTCTAATGATGTGGATAGATGGAAAGCAATTGTAGCGCAGGACCAATGGAATTCTTTTATCTCCCTCCAAGGGGTTGAATGGGTTAAATGGAACTTAACTCATGAAGCAGGTAAAGAATATACAAAAAGGGTTCCTTGGTCAACTTTGTTTGAGTATGTTTGTTGGGACATTTGGACGTCACGATGCAATAAACTTTTTGGGGACTCAGTTCAAGGCGAAGATCATCAGGCCATCTCTAGTTTCTTTAGAGCCAGTGCTGACCAGGATTTGTTACGTAAGGGAGTCCTTGTCGACTTCAAAGGTGATGACCAACGAAGCGTGTTGTATGATGTCACGGATTCCTACTTCTTGGAGGTGGATGGATCAGTCTTGAGGAATGGAAGAAGCGGGTGTGGTGGATTTATTAAAAATAATGTCAATCAGTGGGTGTGCGGCTTTACTTGTAAACTTATTGGAGTTCCGCCAACTGTTGCTGAGCTTATAGGAATGATTCATGGTCTATACTTATGCTGGAGCAAAGGTATTCGAAAAGTTTGTCTGAAGTTGGATTGTGTTGAGGCGATTAATTTTGCTGTCAGAGGGTGTGATTTTGATTATCCTTTCAAGGACCTCGTGGATGAGATTAGGTCTCTTCTTTATAGAGACTGGCAGGTTAATTTTGTAAATGTTCCTAGAGAGGATCTTTTGCTAGCTGATAGATTAGCTAAACTTGCTCATACTATATCCGGGAATTTTTGTATCTTTGATCATTCTCCACCTCCTATTCAAGAGGTGGATCATGATGAAAGAATGTAAAACCGGTTGTCCGTGCTTTTTATTTACTTTCGTTGTTGTATGATATCTAGTTCTTACTCAAAAAAAAAAGTGAAAAAGGGAAAAAGATGGTAAGGGGTTAGAAGAGAAGAGCCAAGAGAAAAACAAGCCTTCCTCTGACCCACGATTGATCTTCTGTTTACTAGGTAAACGAAGGAAACCGAAGTCTTCTTTTTTCTGGGCAAGCTAACTCCTGCAACCGTTCGGTCACTACGCCATACTATGGATTTCATGATTCAAGTTAAAAATGGTTTCTAGCAATAGTGAATTAGAGTTAATTCTGTCGAAATCTTAGTGTGCTCAGTATAAAATCATTGGACAATACTCTGATGTTCTAGGTAGACGCAGGTTGCTGATCTGATGTTTTACCCCTCATCAAAAAATCATTGACAAGATTCCTTTGTCATTGTAGACTCTGTTGTCCAATTATTTGGTTGCTTCCAGATCTTCAAAAAATCGTTAATATATATGAATTTTGTCTCGAGTTCAGCACTTTAAGTGCCGAATCTTGACCGGTGAATTTACTCTACTCCCTGTTGATGAGATTTGAACATACCTAGGGAGGAAGGGTGGAAACTTAAAAAAATGCAAAAAAAAAACACAGGTTTGAATGGTAGATTGCACTGGAAGAGCAGCTCAGTGGAAGAGGGTGTAAAACGACTGGAAAAATAAAATAAAACCCATAACCTTCAAACCCAGAACGACACTGCTGAGATCGATGACACCGTGGATGCAGAACCTTCAATCATCAGAGGCGGCGATGAGGCGGCCGTCGAAGAGGAAGGAGCGCCGGTAACGGCGTCGCCGAAGGAAGAGATGGTGGAGGTGAGGCTGAGAATGAGAATGAGAGAGAGAGAGAGCATACAGAGATCAGGCTGGAGATTTGATGGGTCTTGAAGGAGGACCGTTGACGCCGCCATCACCGCTTCCGTCGCCGGAATCTGACCAGCAATGGGGGAGTTGAATGAAAGATGGGGGGTTTCCAAGAGAGAGGGGACGGGGAAGGGAAAAGAGTAGGGAGGGAGGTAAATTAGAAAATTAGGTATTTTATTTTTTTTAATGGTGTGGGGCCCATAGTAAATTATAACCACCATCTCCTAAAATTAACGGATGTGGGACTTTTGTCGCTTTCTGAACTTTATGACTTTCTTTTTGTCACAAAAAAAATTTATGGTATTAAATACTTTTTTAAAATAAGTTTATATGCAGTTTTGAATCTTAAATCTTTAAACTTTTTATTAGATTTTGACAATCTTTTTTTTATCAAACTTATGAATGACATGCTAATATGAATTTTTAATTTGGTAAATAAAAGTTGTCAAAACCTAAACCTAACGAAAAATGGTGAATTTCTTGAGTAAACTTGTCAAAGGCTTGATGTGTGAATTTTTTACATAGTAAACGAAACATGTCAAAACCCAATAAATAGTGGTGAATTTATAAGTAAAATTTATCAATGATCTGATAGTATGAATTTTTTACTTAGTAAACGAAAGTTGTTAAAACATACTGAAATGTGTTGAATAACTTAACTAAGGGCCCATTTGGTTCGATCCCATTACACCCTGTAGTGCAGTGCAATGTCATGCAATGGTAATACAATGCAATATTAATTACATGGGTAATGTTTCGTTTGATTTTTAAGTAAGGTGCAATAAGTTAATATTTTAACAATTATTTAAAATTAATATATTACATAAAGTCTATTTTACCCTTAATATAATCTTTGTAGAAAAAATAGTTAAGAGCTTGCGGCGGCGGAGATGGAGGAGGAGGAGGTAGTGGCGGCAGCAACGATGGGAGGGCGGCGGAGGAGGTAGTGGCGGCAGAGGTGGTGGCAGCGACAGTGGCCGGTGGTGGCCGCAACGGTGACAGAGGATGATGACGAGATAGTGGTGGCGGTGGTGGGAGAGTGGCAACGGCGGAGGAGGAGGTAGTGGCTGTGGCGGTGGGCGAGTAGCGGGGGCGGCGGAGGAGGAGGAAGTAGTGGTGGTGCAAATCCAACATCACTAAGGTGGCCTCTATGTTCATTACCATTTTTAATGATGTTTATATGTCCTTTTCCCCTTATTTTAATAAGAATACAGAAAAATAATTTTAAGAAATACTCTGAACAACATGATTTTTTTTTTGCCAAAAACACAAGATGTGTTTTTTTTGTTTGTTATTAAAAAAATCAACATCCCCCATAATAATTCTCTTATAAAAAGCACAGTATGAGTACAAAATATTAATATTCAACAATCAAATATGCTCAAATATACATGACACCAACAGAACATGGAGCATGAATCCCAAATAGGCGTGCTTAAACATCAAACGTGCATTTAGGAGTACATTCACTACTCCATTTTATAGTAACAACATTTGGTGAGGACAATGTCTTAAACAACTTTGCCTGATCATAACTTATTGAACTCCTCACCTTCGCTTTATCTTCTTCCTCTCCATCTCCACCTTCTTCCTCTTTCCCACTATAAAGTTCCCTCAAAACCTCTAAAACCTCATCAATGGAAGGCCTTATCTCCTTATCCATCTACAAACACTGGAATGCCAATTCTCCCAAAGCAACCACCTTTTTCTTCACCTCACTATCCTTCTTGTTGGAAAATAGCCTAGTCCACCCTTGGTGGATTGGGCCCAAGCCCAATAGGATTGGGGTCAAAGTATAAATAACATAAATGCTTGGGTAGATATATGTAATATTTTCCAAAATGTTATGAGTCATGTTATTTATCCGATGCAATATGACTCTACATGAAGTATTGTTTCACCATAACAAAATGTCTCTCAATCAAAAGGATATCTTGTCTCTCTGATGGAAGGACATGTTAGTAGAAGAGGAAGGGGTATATAGAATCTTATAAATAGATGTAAAGGGATTCAGTTAAGAGATATTGGAAATAACATACAAAAACTCTGTCAAACTGACTCCCCATTCCCTCTACTATATTTATCTCTTCTTCCTATCGTGGTGTATTTGCTGTGTGTCATAATCGCTTCCACAACTGTGATCCAATTAGCGTGGGTACAAGAGATAAACGGTCGCACTCCAGGTACGCCCAATTATTCTTACATGGTATCAGAGCCAAGTTTGCATGTATGAGATTATGACCTCCATTATGATAATATGATATGGATATTATTATTTTCAAATATATATATATATATATATTATCATGTTGCTTCCGTTGTATGTGAGTGTTTTTTGTTTTCTTCCGTGAGTTTGAAAGAAAGGATATTGGTGTTTGTGTGAGTATATATATATGGTTCTTGATTTTGCCTGATGTCTATGATATGTTGGGGTCAGCATTTTTTTTATTCTTTCTCTGGATATAATCATATGCGAATAAAGAGAAAAATAAATAAATGAAACAGAGACAATCGCAGATCGCATGTACGTGCATATATATATATATATATAGTTTTGGTTCATTCTTATATATATATAGTTTTCTCCTGTTCCTACTTATATGTTTTAAATGTAAACTCCAGAAGCCTAGAACCATAAAATAAAAGAACTTAAAGAGAGAAAACATGAAAAATGAAATTCTTTTAGCATTGGGTCATTTTAAAATCAAAGAATTAGGATTTGAAATTAGTCCCATTGTGTAGATCTCAAAAAATAGATCTAACACGACACCAAGAACGCCCAAAACAGACGTCGGACAAAGAAGATACGGAGGAGAGAAGTTTCTGGGTCGACGGACCCGACCCACGATTGCAACCGGGTCCGGGTCGACCCGGCTAGAGGTTGAAGACAACCTCCAGTCTCCAAAAATGACGTCGTTTCGTTCTGTGTTTAAAAAAAGTTTTTTTTTGTTTGTTTGAAGGTGTCTGGGCCACGAAAAGAAAAAAAAAGTTTCAATCCAGGCCCAACCTTCAGGCCCAATGTGTGAGGGCTGAACCAAAAAAAAAAATTCTTAAGCCCGAAAAAAAATATTTTTTTGGCAGAAAAGCCACGTGGCACGTGAGGCCACGTGGCATATTATTTTGACACGTGGTGGACACCATCCGACAGCTCTCGGCGCGTGGAGACTGTTGATCTGGTGACTGTTGCCGGATTCCTTCTGAAAGGTGGCGCGTGTTGTACACGCGTTGCTGTGTGCGTGTGTTTTTCTGTTTTTTTATTTTCTCCATTTTTTGTCTTCTTTGGGCGCGTGGGGGCGCGTGAATGGTCGGAATGAGACTCCGTTTGTTCCTAAAAATTCTTAAATTCATGATCTTTAATATGATATGCTATTTGAGTAGTTTTGATGCTAATTAATATATGTTTATGATATTCTAAGTGCGTTTATGAATGTTTAAATCATTTTAAAACTTTAAAAATTCATTTGTTGATTTCAATATTTTTCTGTTATATTTAAATGTGTTATAAATATGTTTTCATATATTTTAGAGTGAATATTGTCTTATTTATATTATAATGAAGCATGATTTAGTTGATAATTCATTACATTATTATATGTTTTTGTTAAGTGGGAGCTTTTAGGAGTTGTTAGTCCTAAAAGTTAGAGTTGTTAAAGTACATATATATAATTCTTGATAGAATTTTAGTGATGTTGCTAATATTTATGTGACGGGAGATACAAATGTATACTCCTGATCATGAATTTAGTAGTATTACTATTTTTTCTTGTTAAGAATAATATAAGTACATGACATTGTATACTGTGTTGTGCTATATATTGTCGATGATATGTTCAATAGTTTAATTCCTTTAGAGATAAATATTGAATGTGGAATAGATTTGTCATAGAATTGAAAATGGCAACTAAGAACATCATCGCTGAGTGAAATAAAGGAGACAAATTAAATGGTGACAATTGAGATATCTGGCACTAAAAAGTTCAATATATTTTGGAGGAACAAGTGGCAATGGAACCTCTAACAACAGTTGTAGCACAACCTACTGTTGGGAATACGGCCCAACACAGGAGAGACCAAGAGGTCTATGAGGCTTGGAAAAAGAAAAATAGCATTGCAAGAATTACATTGCTGAGTACAATGGCAGATGACCTCATGTGTGAATATGAGAAAAATGAAACAGCGCAAGCCATATGGGCAGCATTGAAAGATAGGTTTGGTGGTACATCCACCTCTAAGCTTAGACGATTAACTATTAAGTTTGATACGTATAAGCTTAGGCCAAATACTTCCATGAAACGGCATCTAAGAGAGATGGCAAATATGATTAGAGAATTGAAGGAAGCTGGGCATACTGTGTCTGATGAACAACAAGTTTAGGCAGTGATAAGATCATTGCCATCTAGTTGGGAACACATAAAGGTTAATCTAACCCATAATAAAGGCATTAAAAATTTTAATGATGTGGCTAAACACTTGGAACTTGAGGACAAGTGCTTGGAGGCATACAAGTCCTCTAGTCATGCCTACTACACAGAGGGTGTAGGTTCTTCTAATACAAAACCCGATTCTAAGAAGGGGAATAAATTCCAAAAGAATGGAAAGAAGGACAAGAATAAATTTGTAAAAGGCAAAAAGGAATTCAAGAAGAAAGGAAAAAAGGGCAGGAAGAAGAAGAAAAATGACTTAAAGAAGGTCAAATGTTTTGCCTTCCAAAAGATGGGTCATTTCACACGAGATTGCACTGAGCAAAATGAAAGTGAAAAGGTACTAGTGGATTATGTAAATTCACATGTTTCCTATGTTTCTAGCTCTGTTTTCCTAACAGAGAATATCTGTTCTTCTTGGATTTTGGACTCAGGTTCAACAGACCACATGACGAGGGATCGAGGATCCTATGTAGAATACCGTTGGTTGCTTGACAAATGTAAGTGGCTTTATGTAGGCAACAATGCAAAGATTGAAGTTAAAGGCATTGGAACTTGCAAATTAACTTTGCATAGTAGAAAGGCTTTGATCCTTCATGATGTGCTTCATGCTCCTGACATCCGACGGAATTTAGTTTCTGTAAAATGTCTCGTAAACTATGGGTTTAATGTAAACTTTTATGATAAAGTTGCAGACATATTTTATAATTTTGTATTTTATGGTTTAGTTTTCCTTTCAAAGAAGTTCTTTGTAATGGATATTATTGATGATTATAATATACATGATTGCTTTGCTACTTCTTCTGATTCAACTGTTGATATGTGTTAGATCTCATGTTTTGATGATAACAAAAGTATGATATGAAAAAGAATTGATTAATAAATAAGTTTAGACAAAGTAATAACAGGGATAAGCATCACTTGAAGTAAGCATTGGAGTAATGAGGAAAGACCAAGAGAAAATGCTGAGAAACTTAAGCAGGAGCAATTTCTCTAAGGCATTACTCGAGTACGTACTCGAGTAATGAGACAAAACTTGAAGTAACCAGAGGCGCCTTCCAGTAACCTGCCAATGTTACTCGAGTAAGTGCTCGAGTAATAGTGCAAGTATTTTCAAGTTGCTCTCGGCCTGCCAATGATACTCGAGTGGCTACTCGAGAAACTAGGTAAAAACTTGGAGTTGCTCTCGGCCTGCCAACGTTACTCGAGTAGGTACTCGAGTAACCATGTGAAAATTTTCAAGTTGTTCTCGGCCTGCCAATATTACTCTAGTAGGTACTCGAGTTACTCTGTTTCATAAAATATGATGCTCTCGGCACTTTGTACTACTGCCAATATTACTCGAGTAGCTACTCGAGTAACGCACTGAAGTAATTGAAAACTTGAAGGTAGTACCCGATTAACTTGATATAATTTTATCTTACTTTCCTCGAGTCATTACTCTAGTATGCAAGTATTTAATGTTCTATTTTAAGTGGATTCCTCGATTAGGTACCCAAGTATGCAGAGTTATTTTCAAGGAAAACCTCAAGTCATTACCCGAGTAAGTTATGCACAAAAAGTAAGTTTACTCGAGTAGGTACTCGAGTAACATGGTAATCTAACTTGATGTGCTCTCGGCCTTGAAATCCTGACAACATTACTGGAGTAAAGCATCGAGTAACCAAAAGTTTATTTGAAGGTTTACTCGAGTTGGTACTCGAGTAACGCATAAAGTTGTGAATGTCTTTCTCGAGTAAGTACCCGAGTAAACATACATTTCCAAAGGTTTGAAAATTGTTTATTCCAAGTACTACCCGAGTAAATTTATAATTGTCTGTTGACTTGCAGTTGATCAAGTTTTTCCGATGATACTCGAGTAAGTACTCGAGTAAACTTCAAGGAATACTCGAGTAAACAAACCCAGAAATTCAGAAATCATTCCAATGTTCATTATTTTGTTTCCTATATGATCAACCTTTCATTGTATTAGTATTCTTAGCTTATTTACATATAAATAATGAAGAGATTATACCAAATATGGAAAGTCAAAAGCAACGTTCAAATATCACCCACCACCACCTACCACAAACGGATGTTTTTCAAATACTGGAAAAGTCAATAATGACTGCGCACGCTCCAACGGACATGAAGAAAAACGTTCCAACAATCATTACCAATGTATCTATAAATGTGGGAACATCCAAACAGAAAAAGAACAAGAACATACACATGAACGTATCATCAAGTTCTCTACTCTGTTTTACATTATACTTGTAATTCTATGCTTCAGTGATTCTTATTCACTCTGTGAGAGAGATATTTCATTCAAACTCAATACTTGTTATTAAGATAACTTAAGGTTATGGAACCTTGAGTTGGGATTGGATTACAACTTGTAAGGGGGAGCGAGTGTCCAGGTGAAGTAACTTGCTTGTATTGAGGTGCCAAGAACCCACTGAATCTTGGAAGTTATAGTGAAACTCTTAGAGAAGCTCTGAGGACTGGACGTAGGTCAAAGTGGTTGTGACCGAACCAGTATAACTCCCGGTGTACACTTCAGTGATATTTCTCCTTACTCCTTACTGTTTTAATTTCACTGTCAAATTTTATATTTGCAACGAAAATTTAGTATCACCCAATTCACCTCCCTCTTGGGTGAAACGCTTGCTCTAACATTTGGTATTAGAGCGTAGGTCTTCTTGTTAAGGTTTAACAGCCTAAGAATGATCCAATGGCAAGCATGGGTGAAGGAATTCTTCCCGACGGGGCATCCATTACTAGACCCCCTGGGTTCAATGGAGAACACTTCTCTTTCTGGAAAGCTAAGTTCAGAGTGTTCATGATGGCTACTGAATATGGGCTATGGGATGTAATTGAGAGTGGAAACTATCAACCTATAAAGATTGTAGATTCTCAGAAAATTCCAAAGACACTAGCGGAATATGATGAGAATGACAAGAAACTTATCACTCTCAACAGCAAGGCAATTCTGATGTTACAAAGCGCTTTGAGTCAAAGTGAATATTTCAGAATTTGCATACTTCCAACAGCAAAGCAAATGTGGGAAGCTCTGGAAATAGCTCATGAAGGAACTTCGGGAATAAAGGAGAATCGAATCAATACTTTGGTCACCGAATTCGATCTACTTCGAATGAAATCAGATGAGTCGATTTCTGAATTCGAACTTAGATATACTCACCTTGTTAACCAACTTGCAGCTCTTGGGAAAGTCTATGATCAACATACCCAAGTACGAAAGATTTTGAATATCCTTTCTAAAGAGTCGGAAGCAAAAGTTACTGCAATAGAAGAAGCAAAAGGAGAATCAATGAGATCAGTTGCTTCTCTATTTGGAAGTCTTTCTGAATATGAAAGCAAACTAAAGTTCAAACGAGAACTAGATGACATTGGTGACAAGAAAAAGAAAGGTCTAGCACTAAAAGCGAAAGAAGAGAATCAGGATGAGGATGAGGAGTTCGACGATGATGAAATGGGCCTAATCATAAAACGATTCAGAAAGTTCTACAAGAAAGGTCAAGGATTTAAACACTTTCAGAAAGGAGGAAATAGCAACAAAGATCATATCATTTGCTATGAATGTGGAAAACTAGGTCATATCAAATCAGAATGTCCAGACTTGAATCAAAAGAACAAGGAAAAGAGAAAAGGCAAATTCTTCAACAAAAAGAAGGCCTTCGGATCTGCTATATGGGGTGACAGTTCCTCAGACGAAGAGAGTGATGAGGAAGAAGTAGCTAATATATGTCTTGTTGCTCAAGAAGAAACAGAAGAAGAGGTAAATGATTCTGAACCTATATATGATGAATTACTTTCGGAATACAATGCTTTACATTCTAAATTCATCAAAGTAGTTAAAGAATTGATTGTTTTCAAAAAGAAAAACAAAGCTCTTGAAACTGAACTTAAAGAAAAGGATTGTGAAAATTGTTCATCTTTGAAAAAGAAAAACATTGATCTCACAAAAACTCTTGAAAAATTTACACAAGGAAGTGAGATGCTAAATGTTATTTTAAAAGCTCAACGATTTGTAAATGATCGATCTGGAATTGGATATGATTCAAAATTAGATAGAAGGAAAGGTAGAAAGAAAGGAGGAGGTAAGTCATATTTGAATTATTTCCAACATTCTGTGCATACATCAAATCCTTTTGCCTTTTGTAACTACTGTAATAGAAAAGGACATTATACTTCTTCATACATTTATAAGAAGAAAGGAAATATAGGAACCTATAAATGGGTACCTAAAGGTTCATATATTCAGAAAATCATTTGTACTAACCCAAAAGGACCTAAAAAGATATGGGTACCTAAGACTTAGTCCTTCAATTGCAGATATGTCTCAAAGCATCCAAAAACAACAAGTAGTACATAGACAGTGGATGCTCTAGACATATGACCGGGGATTTCGAAAGTTTTACCACATTGCAACCTAAGGAAGGTGGCAAGGTAAAATTTGGAGGAAATCAATCCGGAAAGATTGCAGGAATTGGTGAAATAAAAAATGACAAAGGAATACAAGTCAAAGATGTATATTACGTTGAAGGCTTGTGTCATAATTTGCTGAGTGTAAGTCAAAGTGCAGATAAAGACAACTGGATAATATTTGATTCAGAGGAATGTCTGATTGTCAACAAGGAAGACTTACAACTTGATAAGAAAAATATCAAGGCAAAACTCAGAGCAAAAAGGGAAGGTAACTGTTATACTCTAGATATTAGTAGAAATGAATCTGAAAATTGTTTTATGAGTAATGCCGATGAAAGTTGGCTATGGCATAAGAGATTAGCTCATGTCAATATGCATTAACTAGGCAAACTACTCAAAAAGGATTTAGTGCTTGGATTACCCAAAGTAAATTTCAAAAATGACTTGATTTGTGATGCATGTCAAAAGGGTAAACAAACTAAATCATCTTTCAAATTGAAAAATGAGATTTCAACAAATAGACCATTACAATTATTGCATATGGATTTAATTGGTCCAGCAAGAGTAAAGAGTCTTGGTGGCAACTTATATTCATTGGTCGTTGTTGATGACTTCTCCAGATTTACATGGGTTATTTTTCTATCATCAAAGGATGAGACCTTTGAAGAATTTATTATTTTTGCCAAGAAAGTGCAAAATGAGAAAGGTATGTCCATTACAGGTATTAGGACCGATCATGGTGGAGAATTTGAAAATCAAGCCTTTGAAGAATATTGTGATACTAATGGTATTGATCACAATTTCTCTGCTCCAAGGACGCCTCAACAAAATGGAGTTGTGGAACATAACAATAGAGTGCTCACTGAAATGGCTAGAGCAATGTTGAATGAAAAGAACATGTCTCAAGTATTTTGGGCTGATGCTATGAGTACAGCATGCTACATTTCAAATAGAGCCTATATCAGAACAAAACTTGGAAAAACACCATACGAGTTGTACAAAGGGAGAAAGCCAAACATTGCTCATCTACACATCTTCGGTTGTAAGTGTTTTATTCATAATAATGGTAAAGATAACTTAGGAAAATTTGATTCTAAAACTGATGAAGGAATTTTCCTAGGATATTCTAACCGAAGTAAAGCATATAGAGTTTTCAATAAAAGAACATGTGTTGTTGAAGAATCAATTCATATTGTATTTGATGAATTTGAATCCTCTGACAAAACCATTGATGAAGAACAGGAAGTTGTTTTAAATCAAGAAAATGGTCAATCTATTTCTAAGTCTCTTATTCCAGAAGTTGATGAAACTAAGGAAGAAGAGCAACTATTAGGTCAACTTAAAGCCTGGAAATACAATAGAAGTCATCCCTTAGATCAAGTCATAGGAGATGTGAATGAAGGGATCAAAACTAGAAATAAAATATTCAATGAAGTAAGTTTTTCTACATTCATTTTTTAGATTGAACCTTCTAACATTGATGAAGCCCTGTCAGACAATGATTGGGTTATAGCAATGCAAGAAGAACTAAATCAATTTGAGAGAAATCAAGTTTGGGATTTGGTACCCCGACCCAAGGATCATCCGATCATTGGAACTAAATGGGTATTTAAGAACAAACTTGATGAATCTGCAATTATTGTCAGAAACAAGGCAAGATTGGTGGCCAAAGGATATAATCAGGAAGAAGGGATTGATTATGAGGAAACGTATGCTCTAGTGGCTAGATTGGAAGGTATACGTGTACTCTTAGCCTTTGCATGCATCAAAGGATTCAAACTCTATCAAATGGATGTAAAGAGTGCATTTCTAAATGGTTACATCATGGAAGAGGTGTATGTAGAACAACCTCCAAGTTTTGAGGATGTTACTAAACCAGACCATGTTTTCAAACTCAAAAAGGCTTTATATGGTTTAAAACAAGCTCCTAGAGCCTGGTATGAAAGGCTCAGTAAGTTTCTTATTGATCAAGGTTTTGTACGAGGAAAGGTTGATACAACACTCTTCATAAAAAGAAAACACAATGATATTTTAATTGTTCAAATATATGTTGATGACATTGTTTTCGGTGCTACTAATGAATCTCTGTGTAAGGAATTTTTTGAGATAATGCAGGGAGAATTCGAGATGTCAATGATGGGAGAATTGAATTTCTTTCTTGGTTTGCAGATCAAACAAAGAAAGAATGGAATCTTCATATCTCAAACAAAGTATTTAAAAGAGCTATTGAAGAAGTATGGAATGGATGAAGCAAATGGCACGGACACACCTATGAGCTCAACTACGTTACTTGATGCTGATGTCAAAGGGAAAGACTACAACATCACAAAATATAGAGGAATGATTGGATCATTACTCTATCTCACGGCAAGTAGACCAGACATCCAATTTAGTGTTGGCATATGTGCAAGATATCAATCAGCACCAAAGGAATCACATGCTGAAACGGTCAAACGAATCTTTAGATACCTTGCTGACACACCCAAATTGGGTCTGTGGTATCCCAAAGGAAGAAGTGAATATCTTGTTGCATATTCAGATTCTGATCATGGAGGATACAAAACAGATAGAAAGAGCACCAACGGACAAGGACAATTTCTTGGAGGATCACTTGTATCATGGTTTAGCAAGAAACAAAATATAGTGTCTCTTTTGTCAACGGAAGCCGAATATGTTGCAGTCTCAAGTTGTTGTGCTCAAGTGATATGGTTAAAACAACAACTACAAGATCTTGGTATTTATCTCAAAGAAATACCAATCTATTGTGACAATACCAGTACGATAAGCTTGGCAAAGAATCCAGTTCAACACTCTAGAACCAAGCATATCGATGTCAGACATCACTTCATCAGAGATCATGTTCAAAAGAAAGATGTTAAAGTGATATTCATTCCTACTCATCTTCAACTAGCAGATATCTTCACAAAACCCCTTGCAAAAGATCAATTTCTATACATTAGAAGAGAATTGGGAATGGTAAATCCCAATGAGTTATAAGTTATTTCAGCTTTTCATAATATTAGATGAAGTCACCTGATAATGTTTTGATGATCACTAACTTAAGCATCGGAGTATATAGAAACTTGTTTTGCAGGGAGTTTGAAACTCTGTTTTGAGAAACAAAAACAGAGTTATCAAAGGACACATTTACTGGAATACCAACTTGAAGTTTTGGCTAACAGAGAAGCATTACCCGAGGAACAACTTGAAGTAAAATAACACTTTACTCGAGTATGTACTCGAGTAATGGACCTCAAAACTGGAAGTAACGGATCAAGTTACTTGAATTTTAAATCTAACGGTTCAGTTTCAAAGAAATGAAGAGTCAAAAGTTGAAAAGACTGGTTACCCGAGGCGAGCCTCGAGTAAACTTGAAGCTTATTCGAGGAAGGCCTCGAGTAATGTCGGAGTCCAAATTCTCAAATTGATGCAAAATGACTCAAATCTGCTCAAAATTGGTTATAAATGATTGAGGGAACATCCATGGATGATTACAATATTATTCATGCCAGGTACGCAAATTAAATGAATTATTTTAGAATTTTTTTGTATGAACACCAGAGGAAGGCCTCGAGTAAACTTGAAGGTTACTCGAGTAAGGCCTCGAGTAACGTCGGGTTCTAGGTCTTTATCTGTCGCAAACTCGGTCATTTCCATAAAATCTCCTCGAGTAAATCACTATTTTCTCTCACAGAAATTTTTCACAAGTGATTCCTTACTTCATTTCCGTCAAAACCCAACCATTTTCATTCCTAGAAACCTCCTATTTGCTCAGAATCTCTGTGCCCTAAGTCGCGTCTGTGTCTCTGTTTTCTCTGAAAATCCCAGTTTTCAATCATTCAGAAAGATGAGAACTAAAAACCTTACTCCCATAGACTCCTCTGAATCCCAACAACTCTCTGATCCTCTTTCTTCTCCTCCCAAAAAGAGAAGAAAACTTACCCCGAGATCAAAAGCCAAAATTCATACTCAACCTCTATCTCAACCGAAACCCAAAGGAGTGGTGATTAAAGAGCCTATTGCTACAAGGGCTCAATCTAAAAAGAGTGCTTCAACTGGGAAGGGCAAGAGTACCAAAACTTCTACACCTACTCCCTCTGATTCCTCTACTCCCTCTTACACACCTAAGCCCTCTAAAAAGCCCAAGTATGAAAAAAATGTGGCTAAGGCTATGGCTGGAATTTTAGAGCAAATGGAGAAGGGACAATCTTCCAAGAAGTCCAAAGTGCCGGAAGAAGAGATCACCAACCCACCAAAGGGTTTCAATGTCAGCAAGTTGGTGGAATCTCTGAAGTATCTGTCTCAGTTCTCCAGGAAGAAGGTATGTAAAACACACTATGTGGATCTCAGATTACTTCAAGAGGTAGTGAAGCATGACCTTAGTCCTTATTTAGATCCTTTCATACCATGGCTATATATTAGATTACCATTCTGTACTAAGGTGATCACATACTTTTACTGTAATCTAGAGATTATAGATGAGCCAAACAGAACCTCAGCCGAGTAAGAAATGACCACCACAGTTAGAGGCCAAAAGATTCTTATATCACCCTCTAGGATTAACTTGTGGTTAGGGATAGAGAATCCACCAGATGATGTTTACTCCCAACTTGAGCCAAACCAAATCTTTACTATCCTTAAACCCGGAGAGTTAGTTGGCCCTCTAAATTTCAAGCCTAGAGATATGTGTGATCATCACAGGGTCCTATGGTACATTTACTCTAGGTCCCTAGTGAACAAAGCCAACAATTATACCCACTTCTCTGATAGGGACTTTAGGTGGTTTGCTTCGCTTCTCTTGAAGGAACAGAAGGATTTAGGGGAGTATATCTTCTCTGAGATGAAGAGATACAGGGTGGATGGAAAGGCTACAATACCAATGCCATATCCTCAAATTGTATCACTGATCTTAAAAGAAAATAAGATATGGTATTTGGATGGCAAGGAGCCCATTGAGAAGCTGACTCCGGTTGGGAGAAACCAGATTGGGAAATTGAACATTGAAATCCCTCTCAAAGGCCCTCTAGAGTCTGGGTCAAAGAAGAAGAGGAAGAACACTGAGGCAGAGACCAGCAAGATAGATGACACTCAGTCATCGGCTCCAGCTGCTACCACATCATCGCCATCCTTCCTCAATGCCACTCTCCAGCACTTTATGGAAAATATGTTGAGAGGTTTCTATGTGGATATCGCCAACACGAATGCAGAACTGATAACTCACATGAATACCAAGATGGGAGAGTTGGTGGAGAAAATGGACAAGAGGCATGAGGAGTTGCTAGCTGAGCAACGTGCCCAGGGTGAGATTTTGAGATTAATTCTGGCACGACTGGACTCTGTAGGTCCCGGACCTTCTGCCGGTCCATCTTCTTCTGCACCACCATCACCACCTCCAGTGAACCCTCCTTCTGACACTCCTATCACTGAGGATGAACCATCTACCCCTCTGGAATCTAGTCCACCTGAGTCTCAAGCCAAAGACATTCTATATACAGTGGACAACCCAGATACCAATGAGACCATACATATCATTATAGATGATTCTCCTCCAAAACCTCAACCAGAAACCGCTCCTAAACCGAATCCATCACCTACCCAAACTGAGGAAATATCTCCCTCTTCCTCCTCTGAACATCTCACTCCAGTAATGGATACCCCTCCAGAGGCTGAGACCACTATGGTTGTCTTCCAACCCTCTCCTATTCCTCCAACTGATGACATCCAAATTCCCCCAGTCAATCTCCCTGAACCAGCTTCTTCCAGCTCCTTTGATTCATCCAATTTAGATGATGGTTTAGTGCTTCCTGTGAAGCCTATCTCTATGGTCAAGCCTTCTAGTCCTCCACTTAATTGATGAAGACAAAAAGGGGGAGAAGAGCTTGAGAGTGATTTTGTGGAAGTGTCTGAGCTTATCTTGGGTATTTGGGTGTATATGGGTTCTAGGGAGTATTTTGGAACTTGTTAGTTCTTTTTATTAGTTTTCTTGAACTTATTATCTTGTAATTTGCAAATTTTAAGTTTAATGCAAGTGTGTTTAAGTTATGATTTCATTTTAAAGTTCATTTAAGCTTTGAATTATGATATATTGTTGGACTAATGAAGTTGTTGTGTATGCAAGGTGTATGCTATGAATCTAAACTTAATAAGACATACTTAAATTGAAAATTTAATTTAAAAACCATGATCAAAATCACCAAGTTTTGTCATCATCAAAAAGGGGGAGAATGTTAGATCTCATGTTTTGATGATAACAAAAGTATGGTATGAAAAAGAATTGATTAATAAATAAGTTTAGACAAAGTAATAACAGGGATAAGCATCACTTGAAGTAAGCATTGGAGTAATGAGGAAAGACCAAGAGAAAATGCTGAGAAACTTAAGCAGGAGCAATTTCTCTAAGGCATTACTCGAGTACGTACTCGAGTAATGAGACAAAACTTGAAGTAACCAGAGGCACCTTCCAGTAACCTGCCAATGTTACTCGAGTAAGTACTCGAGTAATAGTGTAAGTATTTTCAAGTTGCTCTCGGCCTGCCAATGATACTCGAGTGGCTACTCAAGTAACTAGGTAAAAACTTGGAGTTGCTCTCGGCCTGCCAACGTTACTCGAGTAGGTACTCGAGTAACCATGTGAAAATTTTCAAGTTGTTCTCGGCCTGCCAATATTACTCTAGTAGGTACTCGAGTTACTTTGTTTCACAAAATATGATGCTCTCGGCACTTTATACTACTGCCAATGTTACTCGAGTAGCTACTCGAGTAACGCACTGAAGTAAGTGAAAACTTGAAGGTAGTACCCGATTAACTTGATATAATTTTATCTTACTTTCCTCGAGTCATTACTCTAGTATGCAAGTATTTAATGTTCTATTTTAAGTGGATTCCTCGAGTAGGTACCCAAGTATGCAGAGTTATTTTCAAGGAAAACCTCAAGTCATTACCCGAGTAAGTTATGCACAAAAAGTAAGTTTACTCGAGTAGGTACTCGAGTAACATGGTAATCTAACTTGATGTACTCTCGGCCTTGAAATCCTGCCAACATTACTGGAGTAAAGCATCGAGTAACCAAAAGTTTATTTGAAGGTTTACTCGAGTTGGTACTCGAGTAACGCATAAAGTTGTGAATGTCTTTCTCGAGTAAGTACCCGAGTAAACATACATTTCCAAAGGTTTGAAAATTGTTTATTCTATGCACTACCCGAGTAACTTTATAATTGTCTGTTGACTTGCAGTTGATCAAGTTTTTCCGATGATACTCGAGTAAGTACTCGAGTAAACTTCAAGGAATACTCGAGTAAGCAAACCCAGAAATTCAGAAATCATTCCAACGTTCATTATTTTGTTTCCTATATGATCAACCTTTCATTGTATTAGATTCTTAGCTTATTTACAGATAAATAATGAAGAGATTATACCAAATATGGAAAGTCAAAAGCAACGTTCAAATATCACCCACCACCACCTACCACAAACGGATGTTTTTCAAATACTGGAAAAGTCAATAATGACTGCGCACGCTCCAACGGTCATGAAGAAAAACGTTCCAACAATCATTACCAATGTATCTATAAATATGGGAACATCCAAACAGAAAAAGAACAAGAACATACACATGAACGTATCATCAAGTTCTCTACTCTGTTTTACATTATACTTGTAATTCTATGCTTCAGTGATTCTTATTTACTCTGTGAGAGAGATATTTCATTCAAACTCAATACTTGTTATTAAGATAACTTAAGGTTGTGGAACCTTGAGTTGGGATTGGATTACAACTTGTAAGGGGGAGCGAGTGTCTAGGTGAAGTAACTTGCTTGTACTGAGGTGCCAAGAACCCACTGAATCTTGGAAGTTATAGTGAAACTCTCAGAGAAGCTCTGAGGACTGGACGTAGGTCAAAGTGGTTGTGACCGAACCAGTATAACTCCCGGTGTACACTTCGGTGATATTTATCCTTACTCTTTACTGTTTTAATTTCACTGTCAAATTTTATATTTGCAACAAAAATTTAGTATCACCCAATTCACCCCCCTCTTGGGTGAAACACTTGCTCTAACAATATGGCTATTTGGCATGCTAGACTAGGGCATATTAATCAAAATAAAATGATTAAACTAGAAAAAGAAGGTTTGCTAGGATCCATATCTAATTTGGAAATGTCCTTGTGTGAAAGTTGTCTAGCAGGTAAGGCAATTAGAAAACCTTTTGGTAAGGGAACTAGATCAGAACAACCATTGCAAATAATTCATTCTGATATTTACGGTCCTATGAGTGTGAGGGCAAGGCATGGAGCTTGGTATTTTATCACTTTTATTGATGACTATTCACGATACGGTCATGTCTATTTGATCACACATAAGTCTGAGGCTCTTCAGTGCTTTAGACGATACTTAAATGAAGTTGAAAATCAAATGGACAATAAAGTTAAAGTATTATGTACTGATCGAGGACGTGAATATTTGTCTGATCAATTTAAAGAGCTCTATGAAGAAAAAGGGATAATTAGGCAGCTAACTATCCCTGGTACTCCATAACAGAACGGAGTTGCTGAAAGAAGAAATAGAACACTTTTAGACATGGTTAGGTCAATGATGGCACAGGCAAATCTACCAATTTCATATTGGGGTGATGCTTTAATGACTGCTACCTTCATACTTAATCGTGTGCCCTCAAAATCAGTTACTTCAATACCTAGTTATAGACAAAACGCAAGCCGGATCTTAGTATCCTTAGACTATGGGGGTCAGCTGCATACATTCATGATAATTCTCATAAGTATGGAAAGTTAGGTCTTAGAGGAAAGAAATGTATCTTTATAAGGTACTCTAAACAATCCAAAGGATATGTCTTCATAGGGGAAAATGAAGATGGAACAATGACTGAAATTGAATCTAGAGATGCTATATTTCTAGAAAACGAATTCCCTAACAGGGGAGACATTGACCGCACTGTATCTCTTTATGAGACACAAGAACAAACAAGTATAGAACATGTTGGTATGCCTGAATCATCCTAAAATGTCGATCTAAGTGGGAGCTTAGAAAGGTCAACACAAAGACCTAGACAAAAGAAAAGACAAAGGCAAGAAGCTCCTACAAGAAAGAGTAACAGGGAAAGTATCCCTAAAAGATGCTTCCGAATAGAAAGTGAAGCACTTATTGTTACTCCAGATGGGGATGATGAACCACGTTCGGTACTAGATGCCTTATACAGTCCTACTAAAGATGAATGGAAAAAGGCAATGGATGAAGAAATGAATTCAATGAGAAAGAATAAAGTTTGGGAATTAGTTGACCTACCAAAAGGGTGAAAAGCCATTGGGAACAAATGGGTTCTCAAAATTAAAAGAAAGGTAGATGGGTCAATTGATAAGTATAAGGCACGATTAGTTGTAAAGGGGTATACACAGCAAGAAGGTATAGATTATGAAGATACCTTTTCACCCGTGGTACGATTTAATTCTATAAGAATTATTCTAGTAAGAGTAAATAGTTTGGACTTAGAATTACATCAAATGGATGTTAAAACTGCATTTCTAAATGGTGATCTGGATGAGGAAATCTATATGGAACAACCATTAGGTTTCATTAAAAAAGGAAAAGATAACAAAGTTTGTAAACTTAAAAGGTCTATTTATGGACTCAAGAAATCATCCAGATAGTAGTATTTGAGGTTTTATAAAGCAATAACCTCTTATGATTTCCAAATGATTGAAGAAGACCACTGTGTCTACATCAAACGGTTTGAGGGTAATTTTGTTATATTATCCTTATATGTAGATGATATACTATAGGTTGGAAATAATCTAAATTTGGTTATAGCTATTAAAGAATGGCTTTCATCGAATTTTGAAATGAAAGACATGGGTGAAGCAAAGTATATACTTGGAGTTAAGATCCAAAGAGATCGTTCAAAAAGAATCCTATATCTTTCACAAGAAAATTACATTAAAAAGATTTTCGAACAATTCAACATGAGCAACTGCAATTCCTTAGATACCTAGTGGCTTCTGGTGTAACCTTAAGCAATAAGATGTGTCCCAAAACTGAGTCTGATCAAAAGAAAATGATGAAAGTTTCCTATACTAGTGCTGTTGGTAGTTTAATGTACACAATGATGTGTAAAAGGCCGGATATCTGCTTTACGGTAGGATTGGTAAGTAGGTTCCAGTCCAACCCAGGTGAGCGTCACTGGAAAGCAGTAAAAAGGATCATAAGATACTTAAAAGGTACCTCTGACTATGCACTATGCTACGAAGGAAGCGATCTACGCCTGGTTGGATATTCCGATGCTGATTTAGGCGGAGATGAGGAAGAGCGAAGATCGACCTCGGGTTATACTTTCTTACTAAATAATGGTGCCATATGTTGGAGTAGCAAGAAGCAAACATGTATTGCTTTACATTCTATGGAAGCCGAGTTTGTAGCATGCACTGCAGCTGTACAAGAGGCATTATGGTTGAAGATGTTCATTGAACATCTTGGAGAAAGTACCAATCCAGTATTAATGCATTGTGATAACACTGCAGCCATAGCCAATACTAAAGATCCTAAGTATCATAGTAAGACCAAGCATATAGACATTAAGTACAATTTTGTAAGAGATTATATAGCACAGAAAATTATTGTTGTAAATATATTTCGACCAAGAGTATGGTCGTTGATCCCCTGACCAAACCAATTGCCAAGGAAATATTTGAAAAACATGTAAGGGCACTTGGTGTGCGTAAAATGTAAAATTTCAGACTTTATTACATTTATGATTAATTGAAGTCCTTATCATTATTAGTATAAATGTTTGTGTGAAAGTATACAATGTCTAGTATGTCGTACAGGCTTGTGAGGTTGTCTCTCTCACACGAGCAACCGCTTTTGACACTTAGGAGGGGTGTGAAAAGATGAGACAATTGTGTTCACCGGTAAAGCGGCTAGTATGCTGATATGGTAGAGACGAAACACAAACTATGTCGCCTTGACAAAAGTGTAGCGTGTCAAGATGAGATCCATAAACATGAACATAAGTATGGATTGAATCATGGATATCCACTTCTATGATGCCTGTAGCTAGATAACAAATTCTTCAATATTGACGTCTGAGTACAAAGGAAGAATTTGGGTTTAGATGCTGGGAGTGTCTAGACTTAAGTCTGTATAATGTTAACAACAAAATGCAAAATGACGTGCGTTCTTATGGTGTAAGAGTAACACTGTAGCATGTGATTCATACCACATGTGCTAAAGAATCGCAAAAGGGAAGCAAGTAAGAAGATCCCTGCTTCATTGTTGTGTGAGTCCCAGGAAGTTTCTAATTCTTCTAATGATATCCTTTGACTTTGACAATATCATAGAGGTGTGCTTCAGCGTCTGCTACTTTAGCATGTCCTACGATCATAATGGATGCGATATATGGTATTATGTTAGGAAAGCGGCTGATGTATATTGAAGTGATATCTGGGCGAAAAGAAGATTACTTGAAATATACACAAATATGCTAGTATCTGAGACATGTCCTTTATGATATTATTTTTTTTAATTTCATAAGTGTGGATACTATGCATACTAGAAAGGCAATCTGAGTTTTATACTGACTCAAAAGGGATTAGATTAGCCATGTGAAAGTGTATATGAGTGAATCTAGGATATTTAAGGCACAATATTAAAATCAAGCTACACAAATGAAGGTTGTCTTGAGCTGGTCTCTGTAAAAGAGATTTCTAGTACATACACCTATATACAGATGTCATGCTTACGCGGTCACAACAAAGCACCTAGTATGAAAGAAGGAAGAAAAAGAGACATATCTAATCCACCAAATGTGAGTGAGAAATGTTGGAAAATAGCCTATGTCCACCCTTGGTGGATTGGGCCCAAACCCAATAGGATTGGGGTCAAAGTATAAATAACATAAATGCTTAGGTAGATATATGTAATATTTTCCAAAATGTTATGAGTCATGTTATTTATCCGATGCAATATGACTCTACATGAAGTATTGTTTCACCGAAACAAAATGTCTCTCAATCAAAAGGATATCTTGTCTCTCTTTGATGGAAGGACATGTTAGTAGAAGAGGAAGGGGTACATAGAATCCTATAAATAGACGTAAAGGGATTCAGTTAAGAGATATTGGAAATAACATAAAAAAACTCTGTCGAACTGACTCCCCATTCCCTCTACTATATTTATCTCTTCTTCTTCCTATCGTGGTGTATTTGCTATGCGTCGTAATCGCTTCTGCAACTATGATCCGATTAGCATGGGTACAAGAGATAAACGGTCACACTCCAGGTACGCCCAATAATTCTTACAATTCTCTATCCCCAAACATGGATCCACTAGCCCCCAAAATTCATTCCTCTGTATCTTCCTCACCGCAAGACCCCCCAATGTAATCTCATCTTTGTTCCTTCCCATATCAACTACCGTCATTGAAGAAAAAGCTCCATAAGCACAACCCCAAAACTATACACATCACTTTTGTTCATTAGCCTAAAGCAAGAATAATACTCTAGATCAAGATAACCTTGCAGAGCCATAGAAACATGTGACACGTCATCTGGGAACAATCTAGAAAGTTCAAAATCTGCAACCTTGACACAAAAATTGTTGTCAAGGAGAATGTTGTTGGTTTTGACGTCATGGTGGATGATGCCGGAGGCATGAAGGCAAGAGAGCACGCTTGCAGTTTCTATGGTGATTTTGAGTCGAATAGGCACCCTGAGTGATGCCAGATTTATAGAGCCGCCGCAGAGGTGGCTAGTGAGGGTTCCATTTGGGATGTATTCATAGACAAGTGGAGCTCACGGCTCTGACGAGAAGTGCAACCGTAGAAGAGACAAGATTTTTGTGACAGAGGCGAGTGAGGATCTCAACTTCAGTTATGAACTGTTCTACTCACTTGTAGTTGTGGTTGAAGAGATATTTCACTGCAACTTCACGCCCATCTTGAAGCTTCCCTGTAAATGAAATTGCTAAAAGTTCAAAACTTTATGAAGGAAAATACATGATTCTAGCATAAGAAGTGAGTGTGAATGAGAAGATGACCATAGTAAACAGAGCCGAAGCCGCCGTCTCTGAGTTTGTTGTAGGGGTTGAAGTTGTTGGTTGCCTCTTGAAGTTCATTATAAGAGAAGATTGGGACTCCAAAGAAGATTCTGCCACTGTCTCTATCTGGGTCATTATTTGGGTAATGATTCGTTGATTAGAGTCTGACATGGGATAGAGAACTCTATTTTGGTTTGTAGAGTCGGAAGATGAGCACCAACACTATTATCAGAATTCCTAATCCCGCCCCAAAACCTGACCATGTGTCAAGTCCTTAAAACTGTTCCTTATGAAAGGCAATATTTATTTAAATACAATCACAACTTTATAACTACCTAGCCATACAATAATAATTTGGTAACAAGGAGGTTGTTGAAATGAGTAAATATGAAATAAAATTACCAGTTATCAATCCCATCTTCCAAGCAGGTTGTCTTTTATTTTGATCTTCGGTCTCAGTTTCATTAGAGTTAACTAGTATTGGTGTTAATTAATTAAATTAGATCCACACAAAAAGCTTAATCAGAGTTGACAGGAATAGAAACGAGCTTATAAAAAAGAATAAGTAAATTTCACATGTCATTACTTGTTATGCATATACCTTTGAATTTGGAACAATAAAATCCTATGGTGCTGTTAAGCCTGCATAAGCCTTTCTCAAAGAAACATTGTTCACATTCATGAGAAAACTGAAAGCTAATCAGGATTTCAGAAGCTATGAATGTGAATGGATCAGGAGAGAAAGCCACCATATTAACAGGAATCTGAACCCTTGGACACTTTGCTAAAGAAAGTGGAAGATCATCTTCATCTTGGGATCGAAAGAAGATGGTCTCATTATTACTCTTAGCACACCCTGTATAGTTCAAGAATTGCTTTAAAAGTGTGTAATTGAGGGAACTATTAAATTTGTACATGGTTATGTTAGGGAAGATGTGAAAGGAACCCAAGGGTGAGGTGGGAGGGAGAGTAATATTACAGCACAAGGCATCACATCCATCATTTACTTAAAGCTTCTCTAAATCTGAGTCTCCAACGAAAACTATAGTTTTGAAACTGCGGTCTATTCTCGTAACTTGAAACATCTTTGCTCCAAAGTAGACAGTTTTTGCAGCATTGGGGTGTTCATCTCCACAGCCATGAATCGGTAACATTCCATAGTATTTGTGTTGGGGAGTGGTTAAAGGAAACCAAAGATTGCCCAGATTTCCATAGTCAAAGAACTGTGGGCACTGTTCACCAGAAGCACGAGATAGAGCAAGCACATGGTCAGCCAATAAGAACAAGAAGAATGAGAAGATGAACAAATAAGAAGGCAGAACCATTCTTCTAAGACACTCACTCAGAGAAAAATTTTAGTCTACAAGACTTCGATTGTTTCAAGTGATAACTCGCTTGAAGGTTTTATCCAAGTTGGGGAATTAAGTATTGCAATTCATTCTCCATGAAACATACGAGACAAGTCTAAGCTCTGTGACACGCAGTTGACTTGGCTCAAAGACCAAGACCAAGACCAAGCACATGAATGAGACACTTCTCTCAACACAATGTGCTTCACACACGCTCTTATCAATACTTTTTCCCCCCTGTAACTCCCTTGTCAATGCTAATGTTTGGTCCTTGCATAAGTATGCTCACAAAACAACACTACTCCACTCCCATTTGTAAGCATAGAGAAAAATATTATCATTAAATATATAAATGTATTACCTCCTATTCTTAATATAAAATCCATTTTGGATTAGAACTTGAACTATAAAATAGATTTTATATTAAGGACAAGAGAAATACAATTTTACCATTCATCTATTATTGTGCAAATTTTGTTTTCATATAATACAATGTATAATTGCTTCCTTTCATTTTACAAGAGACAACTAACTAAATCACATTAATAGAAAAGTTGGTTAGATATACTAGAAGAAAGGCCAAAAATAAATTCGATTGAAATTGGCTTTTTAAATCAGATTTAGGTTATGTCATATATTGACCGGTTTAAAAAGTTTGTCATTTATAAGACCTATCCTACAACCTATCTAAAACATCACTTTTTAAGACTATTTATATTATTGACTAGTCTTAAAAAGTATCAATATAGAACAAAAAAAAATGCCCATTTCTTAGACCTGGTAATTCATGCCTGATCGAAAAAGTGGGTAATTGTTTTTAAAAAAAATATACGTTTTATTTGGTTTCACAGAAGCCCTATTAGATTACTATATCTAAAAGTTATATTATGTAATATAAATTAAACAGACAGCTCTAAAAATACATATGCAATTAAATTAAAAAAATAATTATAACAAACACATGAATCTTACCAATATTATTAATTGAACCCTAATTCTAACATTTTTTTTAGGCTTACTTTTTTTCCTGCATTTTCCCCACCTCCAAAGGAGTTAAATGATTTTTGAGTGTTGGATATAAATGATAAAATTTTAAGCATGACATCTGCATGCATTTGATGCATGATTCATATTGCGAGACTCGTTTAAGTCAAATACCGCAACCCTTGGCTTTGGTACTAGGTTACTATGGTTATGCATTTTGATCTTTCTAGATCTCAAATATGATACATTGATCTGTCCTACCATTATCTTAGATAATAATAGAGAATATTCTTACTTAATGAAGCTGAGTTTAACAAAGTTAATATACAAATATAAGAACTATATTTTGAGTGAATGTATGATATCATGAGGAGGTCAAAGATTAGATGGAAAAAAAATTGAAGGCCAACAATAAGGATTAATAGCTAGGTGAAAACACTCGTGGTGTGGTGAGGATTAATAACTCTAAATTAAAGGATAAAAAATATAGGGCTAATGATCTAGACTTGGAAGGATAAAGTTGTTGACTTAGATGCATTGATTGTAACACTTCATTCATTTAAAAGTTGATTTGCCTAACCATCACTCGGTCAGCCAACTCAACACATTTTTCCTTCTAAAACTATATCACCAACCCTACCTTTTTCATCATCTAATTTAGACATTTTAATCATCAACTAGTCACTAGGAACTCCACTTAGTCAGGTAACTCCTTATTATTGTCCTCACTTTGATTGCCCTGTCAACTAAAACCTCATCACATGATCATATTCAACCATACAAAATAGAGTTCTTAAGTTTGTATATCAACTATGTTAGACTCAACTTCAATAAAAACGAGACTTCAATGTTGTCACCTAAAACTGAGGTAGGCCAAAGATATATTCTATTTGAAGTCTCAAAAGAACCAAAATGCCTAAGATTAATAAACTTAGCCCCAAACCCTAGAGTTGCATTATTCATATTTAAGGATGGACTGTGATACAAACTATACATCCACAGCTCCCAAACGTTGGGGGTTAAATTAATCGATACTCTCATACAACACTCAATAATGATCCAAGCCTTTTCAAGGTGGGACATCCAAATAAAAAAACTGAAAAGAATAAAGGCATGACAACTAAGATTCAGTTCAACAACCACATACATGTGTTTGTGTGTGTGTGTGTGTGTGAGATATGCATATACAAATGATGGATATCTTGTTAATGATTCAAATTAGAGGTCAAAAGGAGCCCAGAAAGGATCTAAAGAAAAAGGAAGGAGGAGGAGAGCCAGAAGAAGGGATCGACACAGAGTCGTTAATCCATGGATGCAGTAATGCAAACGAGAAAATAAGAAGAGGATATTAAAAAAATCATGATATAATTGAAACTAAAGAAGGTACAAAAATTAAAATACAAAACAAAGAAAATTACAAAGAACGCTTACAAGAGGAAGAAGAGAAAATGAAATTGAAAGCTCAATTTTCAGGTGAACGTAACTAACGAGAAGTGCCCCTTTTATAGGCTTACGAGACCCTTACTATTCACTAAAGTCATGATTCACATGTGCAATAGTAACTACTACAGTGACTGTGCAATAGTGAAAAGTTGATGGACGCCTGTCCTTTTGTCTTGAACAGTGAAGATTCCTTTCTCTTTCTATCAAATCTCCATTAAAAGCACAAGATTCCTTTTCTTTTTGTGAAGTCTCTACTAAAAGCACTGACAAAACTATTGTGACCCTACAATCAATCCTCGCCTAAGTTGCATATTTTATTGTCTGAGTCATGACCAAAATAATCACCTACATCATCTTGGGCGGTATCATCTGAACCGTTAGATGAGGATGAGGACGAGGACGAATGGCTAGTTTTGCTACTTTGGGGTAGATCAGTTTCAGCCTGAAGGAGCTGAAGAATTTCTTGAAGCTGTTTGGCTGGGTTTTTCTTATTTGTTGACGAAGCCAAGCAAGCCTGTATTTTTGCCCTTTGATTAAGGAAGATACTGGACCCGTGATCTCCGGCCAGTAAAAATTTTGGATTTTGTTTGAACCATTTTTTGAGTGTCGTTTTTGAGACATTCCTGGCACCAATAAATTTTGCCCACCATTTAATATAGGGAACCCACTGTAGAATGGGAAAATTCTTTTGATATTTTTAATTCCTATATTTGATATTCCATTTGAATACTGAGGCTAAAGCAAATTTTGAAAATAAATGAAGATCTGTTTGGCTTGACTTTTGAAATAATCGAAACTAGTTTCACATTGGTTAGAAGAATTCAAGGACAAGGTCCAAAGAAATCCCACCATTGACTAAACCATTGTGGAAACTGGTATTTAGAGCCAAATTTGAACATAAATAGCCAAGAATGGCTGAATATTGAGTTTTGTTACCAAAAGGTATAATACTAGGTGTCAATGTAATCCCAGTAATTATATCCTATTGGATTAACATTCTGAGAAAATTTTTTTGTTTTGATTAAATCTTGCCCCCAATCACCAGGAGAGAGGACCTTTTTTATCTGAAAAGTAGAGTACCTATAGACATTGGAGTCATTAGGGTTAGGAAAATGCCTTATTTCTGTAGATCCAGAATCTACAAGAATAAATTCATTAAATTTTTGAGTTTTAGTTAGAGCTGAAGGTCTGAAGAAAAAACCTTTGGGAAATATTTTTGTTGCTAAGGCATAGGGGCTTTTATCACAAAAATCTGGATCTGTGTGGAAAAGGTTTATGGTGTTTTCTAGTTTTGCCACAAAAGTAGTTTGTAGAGTGTTTTGTTGAGAAGACAAAACTAGTCCTTTGGATGAAGAACTGGCTTTAGTAATCTCTTGGGATTTATTTTTTATTGCTAGGGCAAGTGCCTTAGATTCTTCTTCTTCGGCTATGTCAGCCCATCTTTTGTTTGGTAATTTGCCAGGGACTGGTTAAAGGCCAAGGATTGGAGGGTTTCTATTGGGAAGGCGAAATCCTTCAGATTCATTACAATACCTAAAATTTTGAGAGCAGATTGCTCTAGGGTTTTAGTCTGGGATGAAGACCTTAATTGTTGGGTAAATGACCTTACTACTGATTGTACAGTTCTTGACTGCTTTTCTTTTGTGATCCTTTTTGGATCATCTTCATTGAGGGCTATGCCCTTTCCTCTCTCTTTCTCTCTCTCTCTCTCTCTCTTTCTGGACATCATCTCTCTCTCTTTCTCTCTCATATTTCCCCTCTGTAAATTCCCTAGTTAGAAAATCAGGAAGAGAATTTGAAGAGCCTTTGAGAAATTCAATTTCGAAATCAAAGACACTTAAGATTGCTTGGCATATGGCAAAAATTTGTTTTGATGCTACATTTTTAACATCTTTTTGCAAAACATCTTTTGTAGATTTGTAATCGACTCTGATTAAAAAATTTTTGATTTAACAAATCGTTTTGAAATTTGTTTATGCACAAAATGATTGCCAAAATTTCCTTTTTACTGATAGAATAGTTTTATTGGGTCCTATTCTAACGTTTTGAAGTAAATGCAATGCAATGCTCTTTACCGTCAATTTTTTGTTTGAGAATACCTTTATATCTTATGTCAGAGGCATCAGTTTCTACAATTTTGAATTATTGTGGATTAGGAAGATACAAGCATGGAAGATTTTGGACATAGGATTTGATTTGTTTGACCACATTGGTGTGACCATTTGTCCAAGAAGGAGGATTTTTCTTAAGATGTAATGATATTATTTTGGTTAGAAATGAATTCTCCTACGTAATTTAAACAACCTAAGAATTACTGAAGTTGATTTTTGTCCAGAATCTGGTCCGAAAATTTATCAGCAAACCGAATTGCTCTATTAAAAGGAGTGATAGTTCCTTGATAAATGTGGTGACCAAGAAACCTAATTTTTTTTTGGAATAGACTAATTTTGGTTTTAGAAACAGCAAGACCACTGCATCTAGCAATCTCTATGAAGATCCGTACATGTTTAAAATGCTGATCAATAGAATCTGAATAAATTAAAACATCATCAATATAAACAATGATAAATTTAGTGTAAGGATTAAATATTTCATTCATGATCATCTAGAATTCAGAGGGAGCATTTTTGAGTCCAAATGGCATAACATTCCACTCATATTGTCCAAAAGGAACAGTAAATGAAGTTTTATAGCGATCCTTTTTGCTAATTTGGATTAGCCAAAATCCTAACATCATGTCAAATTTTGAAAATATTTTGGCCTGATAGAGGTGATACAAAAGATCCTTTTTGTTAGGAATAGGATACCTAATCCATTGAAGAGCTTGGTGGAGGGGCTTGTTAATTGATAACAAGCCTTAGAGTTCCTTGTTCAATTTCAACATTCTTATTGGCATAAAAAGTTGTACAAGACCAAGGGCTTTGGCTTTTACGGATTAACATTTTTTAAAGTAAATCTTTTATTTCATTTTGATAATGTTCCAGGAGTTCCTGGTTCATCTGTATTGGACGAGCTTTTATTGGGTGGTTCTTTCGTTGAAGTTTTTCTCATAAGGTAGATCGACTACATGTTTCTTTCTTTCTTTCCCAAAAAGCATTAGGAAGATCAGAACATATTGTGTTTTGAATATTTTCCCAAAAATTTTGAATTTTCTATTTTATAAGAGGTTTTCCTAATTGAGTTTCAATAACTTTATAGGAAACTTCTTTTAGAAAATTGATTTGGTTTTCCTTATACTCAACTGTATTGATAAATTTAGTATAAGAAGGATCTGCAGATTTGAAGAAAATCTTTTTCCCTAAATATTGGGTTTTGATTCCTTCTTTTGATACTTTGTAAGGCATAATTTGATCAATGAATGGAGCTCCTAATATTATATTATTGGACAAAACTTTGACCGAAATAAAAGGAGTGTTGAATTTTAAACCATCATTTTCCTCTTGGCATTAGAAAGTTTGTAACTAATGTCTAGTGGTGTTTTATTTGGTCCACTAAGACCTGTAGTGGTCTTTTTAAAGAATTTTGTCGGAATTAGTCCTTCTTTGATGCAATTGAGGGATGCACCAGTATCAAAAAGGGCTATTATCTCTAGAACAAACTCATCATGAATAACAAGTGTGATTGGTATATGCCATTTTTGAATCAAAATTTGTTGGGTAGAGATTTTGGATATAAGATTTAAGAAAGGACTGGAGACTTTCTATTCATCTTCTTCAATCATTTCTTTATCTTCATCCGAAACATGTACTTTACCCATTTGAACTTGGCGAATAAAAAGAGAATGGAGATCTTGAGCGTTTTTCAGATCTCTTATCTCTTCTTTTAACCCATTAATTTCTTGTTGAATGTCTATAATAGTGACCGGTTTTGATTTATTCTGCAATCGTTTTATTATTTCAGTAAAATCATACTTGGTGTTTAATTGATTTTGTTTTGGAAAGGATTTTGAAGAGGATGTTGAAGCTTCTTCAAGTTTGTTAAAGTATTTAACTTTATCTTTATTATTTGGAAGTGAATTTATTATTTCAAAAAATAAATCTTCTTCCTGACTTATTACATTTATTTGAAGATCCCCTTCACTTCTGCTTCATCCGAAGAAGCTGAAATATCATCCTGTTGAAGTTGGTTAACCTCGTCGGAAGAGGATAATTCATATTCTTCATCTAAGGAAGTTTCAATTAACAAATTGTTTAATTGTTGAAGAACTAGTTCTTGAAGCTGTAAGGCTTTAATTTTTTTATTAAGTCTACAGTATTTTGCCATATGGCTTTCTTTCCCACATCGAAAATAAACAATTTTTCCTTTAGGGAGGTCAAATGGAGTTTTGGATTTTTTTAAAGTTTTTTAAGGTGATTACACCTGGGTTTTTTGTAGGGTTTCTTCCTATATTTCTTAACCTGGTATTTTTTGTGTTCTTTGATTTCTTGCCTATATTTAGGTTTAAACCTTTTACAGGCGAGAAAACTGAATTGCTCACAAAAAGATCCAAAATCTTTTCCGTTGAAAGCCTTTTCTTTGGCAAGTTGATGTTGAATATGATCTTCTTGACAAAGTTTTAAGGCTGTTTTTTGGACAATTGTGATGGGTTGTTCGTATGTTAAGTTTTCGTAATGGATTTTACCATCACTAGTTTGGTTTCTGATTGTTTCCCTGATCTTAGTCCCTAATGAAGTAGGAAGACCGACAAGGAATTTTGCTTTCCAGATTGGATGGTTACCATCTTTTCTGGTAAGAACTCTGGTTAGGAAGGTATCTTTGTACCACCTAAAATCTGATAGGGTTTTACACCTAAGATTTGACAGAAGATCTGTAGATTTGTCTCTCCAAAGGGAGGGATCTCCAATGAAGTGTTCAACTATATTAACTACAAGAGAGTTAACAGAGTCTGGTACTTTCTCACCTTTACTAGTGATCGGCGTTCCATCATGAGAAATTTTGACGACTGAAAGGATTTGTGCCTTTTGTTCATTTATGAGATGATAATCCCACTAGCCTCTGAGTTGTCCAGTAAAGCCATAGATCAATATATGAACAATGTCATCCTCCTGACAATTGTTATATATGGAATAGGCATTACTAACCATCATCATTTGCTGGAGACTTTTCAAAATATGCATTTTCGCTTTTCCATCTTTGTTCAAAACATAAATGTTATTTGCATTAAATTGTTTGAGGGTGGCATCTCTATCTTCAAGAGCTAGATCTGGAGGAGTAGCTTTAAGATAATATAATTTTGTTGGATTTCTCCAATTTATGTTATTAATTTTTGGTTTCTTAGGCTCAGGACAATCATCACTACTAGTAGTTTGATTATCTTTTCGTATGACACTAATGGCTAATTTTGACAATGAAGAAATAGATTTTTGGGGTGCCTCTGTAACCCCCTTACTGTAATTATATCCGGACTTCAAAATTTAAGTGAAATAGAGACCAATAAGACAAAAATCATTTTTTATAATCACTCATCTCCAAGAGATGGGGTTAACAATCAAAACATTTAAACAGAATTCATCTAGTCTCACATTCACTTTCAAATACAATTACCTATGCAGTTATATGACATAATAAATATCAAAGTGCGTAACCAAAATCCCAGCAACCCCGGGTTACTTATATATATATATTGGGTTTAAAGGTTTCCCAAAATGGGGATTACATGACCAAAAATTCATATTTACATCTCATATACAAAGTCATCCCAAAATCCAAAATCCAAAATAGATAACTAACTGTCCGAACTCCAATATGTCCCTACTAGCCCTAACCACTCCTGGTTGGCCGCTTATCCTTAGAACCACTCACCCTGTCTGAAAATGTTAGTCATTTGGAAAGAGTGAGATTCTAAAGAATCTCAGTAGTAACAAATCATTCATACTACACGTAATCACATAGCATGTAAGCAAATCATCACATAACAGCAGCAACACAAATCACACTCCACCCTCATCCCCTTTTACCGTCGGGAAGGCACACCGTCCTAACCCGAACCGTTGTTAGCGACTCAGGGACTGTTGGTATGGCAGTGCATACGAATAGCCTTACGGCTCATATATAGCCTTTCAGCCCACAAATATCCTTTCGGCCCACAAATAGCCTTTCGGCTCACATAATCACAAATGTTACGCCCTAACCTCATCCCCTTTTACTGCTGAGAAGGCACACAACCCCTACCCGAACCGTTATTAGCGACTCAGAGACTATTGGTATAGCGAAGCATACACAATTCAATAAATATTGTAGCATACGAATCCATCACAAACCAATGATATAACACACATACAATGCATCACATATGATATAAAGGAAAAGTCACTACCTGAATCTTTCCTGACTTTCTTTGGCTCCGCAGGCTCATAAGGGCGACATATATCAAATCCTATACCAAATTAGGGACAACCAATCAATTTCTTTTCCAAGTATATATTTTCATAATACTCTAAGTTGGTTATCATTTAGGACTTTTTAGATGACTATTAGAGGCCTAAACATATGCCTAAAGGGTTGGGAGAACTACCCTGAAAACCCCTTTTTCGAAAGGTAAAACAGTGATTTCAAACCGGCTCACTCGAGTGAAGATGACCTCACTCGAGTAATGAGTGACTTGTGCTCGAGTAAGCACAACTCTCACTCGCGAGTATTTGACAGTGAGCAACCATCATGGCCAGAAAGTGCTCACCGCACTCGAGCACATAGTTTTGTACTCGGGTGATAACTCCAAACTCACTCGAGTCACCGAAAGTGCAAGACAAGAAGTAAGAACACGAGAGCACAAGCAACATCAGAGGGACAAGCTTACTCGAGCATACCCCCCAGTGCTCGGGTGAGAGGCCTGCACTCGCGAGTGTCAGATCATACTCTTGAGCATTGGCCAGCGAGGGACAACCCGAGAGTAACCTTAACCTTGGACTCACACCATCACTCAAGCAATCCCTTTCTCACTCGAGTGATCACCAACTTTACTCGCGGTTATAGAAGTACACTCGAGCTCCACTCATAGAACTCAGGCAAAAATCGAAGCAGAAAAGGGAAAATATACGCAACACTCGAGCATGATCTTCCCTCACTTGAGTGTTGCTATCAGAATGCCCAAATCGCAGCACATGACAGAAATTTCCTAGATGGTCAAAACCAATCCCAATGGTTTCCAAACTTCTCACACAGTTCATACTCACTTACTTATAAGGAACACATTGGCAACTTCCAAAACACCCAAATACCATTCTAACCACAATCAAACACTTAGGGGTCTCTATGACACACTCAATGTCCAAATTTCATTCAACTCAATTCAAACTTTCCAAATCAACTCCAACAATTAAATAACTCCACAATAGACTAATTCCAACATCAATTACTATGAATTTCTTTATTCCAAAATAACCATAATTAGGGAAAATTTTCCAGAATTTCTTAAACTTATCCAAAACTCATAACATATATATCAAAATACATCAAATCCTTACCTCTTCAACTTGCCAAATCCAGAATCTTGATTCTCAAACTTTCAAAATTCTTCAACACACAAACCACCACCTTTCAAGATTTTGAAACCATCACAATGGAGCTCTCAATGAGATGCACAACATTAGAGAAGAGGATTTGAGCTTAAGAGGATCACAACTCACCCAAAAATCAAAGCTTCCTCCCCTCTTTTCTTGCTTGAGCGCCAGAAATGGAGAGAAGAAAGAGAGATGATGAAATGTGAGGAAAATGATGATTATGTTTCTTTTCCTTTGCCCATACCTCCCCATCCAAAAAAGAGAGAAGGGAGAGAGAAAAGTGGACTTTTGTCCTCTTGTACCACATCCAATGGTCCACCAAAGGCCACATGTCAACATCCTACACACTCTTACATGAGCTCACATAGATGCAAAGCATGGGATTCCGACCCATGGTCAATAGATCTCAACCCTTGATCTCTAATCACCAAATACACATATATCAAATTTACATCATATTTCCCTAAAAGTGTTTAATTACACTAATTAAAATCAATAACAGAGTCATTAGCCCTTAATCACAGATTGGGATATTACAGTCTCAGCTACTGTGAGATTCTTCAATTCTTCATCAATTCTTTGTTGGATGTTTTTAGCCCTAATATTGCTTGCAATAGTTTTTAGGACTAAGTAAGGTTTGAAAATTGGTTGTTCGCCCACAAAGCTAGAGGATGCAAAATCACTAGTTCTGGAAACTATACTCCTTTTTAGGATGTGTACTCCTAAATTTTGAAGATACTAATTGGTGAAGTTATTTTGTACAATAAGATTCTGGTTTACAAAAATTGTCATCGATCATAGTGTTTAAATTATCTCCACCTATAAGAGGTCTAGATGTGGCAGTCTTAAAGGCCATTTTTAGTAGTGACAATAAAGATGTAAAAAATGTTACTTTTTTGCCAAAAATACCCTCATTTAAGTGGAAGAGTATGAATGTGTGGGAATTTAATACAATTATATGGGTAACATGAGTAATAAGAAATCAACAAAAAGGAAAGTATTTGAGACAAGACAACCTCTAAATGTCTCTTATAAATAGAAATAAGCTATGAGTGATGGGTATTCCTTATAAAAAAGAAGGGATTGAATATTAAATAAGGGTAAAATTATTACTCCTTTTGTCCTATTTATAAAACATTTCTAGCATGTTCCACTCAAGCAAATAAAAACTGTAAACTTCATTAACTCTACTTTAAAATTCAACCATTTTCTAACTTTATCTCTATTTAACTAGACATTCTCAAAAAAAAAAAAACTATCTACATAATAATAAAAGAAGAGTAAAATTGGACATTCGTGTAAAAAACAAAGTAATGACACACTTTATAAATATGATCAAAAAATACATTCTCTTTGCCTTACAGATAGGACAGAGAGGTGTAAATCTTAAGACATAGTTAATGAAATTTAAGGTTATTCTTTGTTCTAATGAAAAAATGTTAAAACTTGAAAGTGAATTATAAATAACGACAAATAAGTATGGGAAAATGACAAAAATAATTTTAAAATTACAAAATCCTAAATTAGATTTGTTACCAAGAATTAATAAAATAATGACGATACTCGATAAATAATTAACAACTCATTTTATAGAAAATACCTTATTTAAGATTTTATAATTTCAAAGTTCTTTTTCTTTCATTCTCTCTATAAGTATTGTTTAATGAACAAGACTACTTTATTCAAAAGCACCAAATTAGATATTACTAGCTATCACAATATTATACATTATGTTACCGAATAAGCAATAGTGAAAGTGTAGAACTAATAGGAGTATGAGGTTTGAAAAGGATATATATATATGTATTGGGAAGGGGGCGAATAGACTAGGGATTGTAAATTGTAAATGAAATGAAAAATTATAAAAATGTAAAAAAGCAGAGGAATTAATAATGAAGCAGAGAAAGGAGGGGGAAGACGACTGAACGTTTGAGAATGCCCGTTGTGGACGTTGGACACACCAGAACTTTCGAAAAAGCTCTCATGAGTTATGCACAAGCTGTATCACTTTTCATATTAGTATCAGATAACGCGTTTATGTAAGCCAATAATAAAAGGGGCGGTTTTGGAAATGAATGGCTACTTCATTTTTGAGAAAAACAACATTTTTTTGAATTAAAAATAAAAAATTAGCTCCTTTATTAAATTTGTTAAGTTTATAGGTCTGGAGGCCTGTTGAAAGGGCTAGGAGCTCTGTAGAAACAAAGAGAATAAATTCTGATTTCCTCTGCAAGCTCATAATTCATATTTCTCTTTTGGTCTTTACTATCAAAAGCTAAATGAGTATAAGTTATGAGTTGAGATAGTAAGTGAACTCAATAAAATGAGTTTGAATGCCGGGAAATGCATGTATTGGGAGGTCTTTATTGTTAGGCGCTACAATTAGTAGTAGATTCAATGCTCCATTTTACAGTGACAGTATTTGGCGAAGACGATGACTTGAACAACTTTGTCTGATCATAGCTTCTTGATAAGACCTTATCTCCCTCCGCATCTCCACGTCGCTCATTCCCACTCTCAATTTCCTTCAAAATTTCAAAGACATCATCAATGGAAGGCCTCGTCTCTTTATCTATCTGCAAACACTGAAACGCCAATTCCCCTACTGCAACCACCTTCTTCTTCACCTCACTATCCTTCTCTATCCCCAAACATGGATCCACCAGCTCCTCAAACTCATTCCTCTGTATCTTCCTCACCGCAAGGCCCCGCAACGTAATCTCATCTTTGCTCCTTCCCATATCAACAACCGGCATTGAAGATATCAGCTCCATGAGTACAACAGTAAAACTATACACATTACTTTTGTTCGTTAGCCTAAAACAAAAGTAATACTATGGATCGAGATAACCCGGTGTTCCTTGCAGATCTGTAGAAACATGTGACACGTCGTCTGGGAACAATTTAGAAAGTTCGAAATCTGCAACCTTGACACAAAAATTGTTGTCAAGGAGAATGTTGTTGGTTTTGATGTCGCGGTGGATGATGCCGGAGGCATGAAGGTAAGAGAGCGCACTTGCGGTTTCTATGGCAATTTTGATTCGAAGAGGCCACGTCAGTGATGCCAGATTTGCAGAGCCGCCACCACGGAGGTGGCTAGCTAGGGTTCCTTTTGGGATGTATTCATAGACAAGGAGAAGCCCACGGCTCTGACGTGAAGTACAGCCATAGAGAGAGACAAGATTTTTGTGACGGAGGCGAGTGAGGATCTCAACTTCGGTCATGAACCGTTCTACTCGCTTGTAGTTATGGTTGAATAGGTGTTTCACTGCAACTTCACGTCCATCTTTAAGCTTCCTTGAAAATGAAATAGCTTAAAGTTTTCAAAACTTTATGAAGGAAAACAAAAGATTAATAGGACAAGAAATGAGAGTGATTGAGAAGATGGCCATAGTAATCAGAGCTGAAGCCGCCGTCTCCGAGTTTGTTGGAGGGGTTAAAGTTGTTGGTTGCATCTTGAAGTTCGTTATAAGAGAAGATTGGGACTCCAAAGAAGAGTCTGCCACTGTCTGGGTCTGGTTCATCATTTGGGTAGTGATTTATTCATCGGAGTCTGACATGGGACAGAGCACTCTGTCTCTGTTTGTAGAGTCCGAAACAGAGCACCAACGCTATTATCAGAACTCCTAAACCCACTCCAAAACCTGATCAAGCATCAAGTCTTGAAAATGTCTACTTAAATCTTTAACCCAAAGGCTATCTTGATTGTGTCGTTGGAATCTCAGAATGTGAGTACAGTAAAAATTAAGTAAAATTACCTATAAGCCATCCCATCTTCCAAGCCCGTATTTTCTTTTGAAATTCTGACTCAGCTTCAGCTTTTGCCACCATTAAGAGAAGCAGATATTACATGGACTTTAGATTAAATCCACAAAAAAAAAAAAAAAAAAAAGCAGATGTAATTTGATAGTTGACTGCCATATATAAATACGAGCTTTCTAAGGAAGAATTAGATTACATGTTACTACTTGCTATACATATACCTTTGAATTTGGACCAATAAAATCCTTGGGTGCCTTTGAAGCGGCATATGCCTTTATTGTGATCAGTCATGAGAAAGTTGAATGCCAAGGGGGATATCCGAAGCTATGAATGTGAAAGGATTAGAAGAGAAAGCCACCATATTCACAGGAAGCTGAACCCTTGTACAATTTGTTAAAGAAGGCGGAGGATCATCTTGATCTTGCACTCGGAAGAAGATGGTCTGATTGGTACTCTTAGCGCATCCTGAATAGTTGAAGAATTGCTTTGGAGGGCTAACCTCGATACTAATATTACATTTGTAGAAGGTCATAAAAGTGAGTGGAAAGACAGAAAAAGAACCCAAGTGTGAGCTGGGTGGTAGAGTAATATTGCAGCACAAGGCATCACAGCTATCACTTACTTGTAAATCTGCGTCTCTAACGATGATAGAATTGAAAAGGCCTTGTCTCGTCACTTGAAACATCCTTTTCCCTAATTGGACAGTTTTTTGAGCGTTGGGGTTTATAAAACAAGTGATTAAAATTTCCTTTTGAATGTATCTCCCCAGTTTTTATTATAAGTCTAATTTAATCAAATTTTACAGACTAAAAAATGAAATTTAAGCCACTTAATATGTATTAAATTTATCAAATTTTATAAATTTATCCTTATTTAATAATGAGTATTAAGAAAATGTTATCCATAGATTTTCTCTGATATATTTAAAAAGGGAAAAATTGAAAAACGGTGGTTAATGACTTTTAAGGTGGACTCATATTTAAAACTAAGCATTTTTTACCAACTAGACTTATAATTGGTAGAATTTTCACTTTCATTTATTATTATGATGTTGATTTTGTTCTTATGAGTATTCTTTTTAATCCTTATTATAAAATACCAACTAACAAATATTATTTATCCTTAAATCACACGTTAGTTTTGAAGAAGTATTAAATATTTTTTTTATTTTTACCATTATTTAATAAGGATAATGAGGAAGAGTTTTGAATAATATGATATTGGAGATTAATATAGTTAATTAATAAGAATAATAATATAAATTACTTTAATTTTATGACAAATTAAATCATGTTAATTGTTTTTATTAGTATGTTTGAATTAATTAAAAGTGACTTATAATAAGTATCAGAAAAAGTGAAGTCTATACTACCTCTAGGCCTAAATATAAGATTCAGTTGACTTTTTTTTTAAGATACTAAGAAAGCTAACTAAATTACTTTAAAATATTTATATTTATTATTTTTTTCTCCAAATTATTTTATCTAACTTATAAACTGATGGTATATAATTTAATAATACACATATGATATGATTAGGTACCTTATTTAACTTTATTTATCTCTAAAAAAAGTTAACTAAATTTTATATTTAGGACCAAAGTGAGTATTAAATAAAGACAAATTTAAAAAGTTATTAAATTTTAAGATAAAATTAACCAAATTTAAAGTTTTTCTTAATTCAAGTAAAACATGTTGAAGGAGTAATGTGATTCACACACACTCTTAAATGTTTGGTCATTCAGTAATTCCTCTCACAAGTGACAATATCGTATAATAAGTAAGATTTTTTTATTTAAAAGCACCACACATATGATGATATAATTAAGTATCACAATAATATAATAGATTATATTGCCGAATTCTCAACAGTACAAGTGACTTTGAACAAAATAAAACAGTAAAGTGTAAAAAAAGTTAAAAAAGTAATATGACTATAAGGTGTGAATTAGATATACACCCCTAAAAGAAATGTCTTTTTGTAACTGTTAGACTTGTTTCAAGGTTTGGTTCGTTGACTTGGCTGAAAAACAAAGACCAATAGGATGACGATTGAGACACTGGAACGTGTTTTAGTTCCCATCATCATCGTGATGAGCACTAAGAGCTTATTGTTGTGATGAGATATGCACAATCCAAATAAAACTTCAGTAGTCTATATTTAAGATTTTTTAACTGTTGATTTTTAAATAAAAAAAATCATTTTTTAAACATTAACAATTGAGATATCATGAGTACACAAATGATGTTTGAGACCGGCGTGTTTAGACCAGTTATAGCTTATAAGGTCTTAAAAAAGTGACCGGTGGTATTTTTGTGATTATGATCAACTTCTAAGATCAGTTATACTAAAAACCGATCTTAAATATATTATTAAGATAGGTTTTATAAACAACCGGTATTAAAAAATTAATCATTAAAAAATATTAATATATGTATGTATTTTCTAGACCGGTTTTGAATGTAACCGGTCTAATATATTTTCTGAAATAAAGAAATTTAAAAATATATTTTTTTAAAACCGTTTCTAAAAAATAACCGACCTTAAATTTTGAACTTTTAAGACCAATTGTTGATAGGAACCGGTCTAAAATATTTTTAAGACCGGTTATACTAAATAACGGGTCTTAAATATAACTTTTAAGACCGGTTGTTATGTAAAACCAGTTTTAAAATTACCCTAAAAATACATCGTACCTAATTTCTACTCTGAAACATTTCAAATCCGTCGCTTCAAGCTTCTTATAAACCCCTCCCTCCTTTCGCGGCAGCTCCTCCTTCCCACGTCACTCCTCCGTCCTTAACCTTCACCGCAGTCGACGCAGAGGTTCGGTTGAAACGATACAGTAAGTCTAGGCTTTTGTTTCCTTCGATTGTTTTCTTCTTCAAGCGGGGTTTCTACTTCCCCTGGGTTTTTGTTTTAACCTTGTCTTTCCCACGTCCCTCCTACCAACGCTACCGGTTGACATAGAGCTATGGTAGATATCATTCCCTCGTTTTCATTGCTTGCCTCCCCTGGGTTTGTTCCTCAAGCTCCAACTCTAGGTTTTTATGATATGATAAATTTTCCTTTTTTCGTTGCTTGCTCTGAGGCATTGTTCTGCCTTTTGAATTATCTAAACTTGTGAATATTATATGTGGATGCAAAGCCTATCTTTCCTTTCTTAGAGCTACTTCTATGTCTCTCGGCCTTTATTAACTCTGTTTTGTTGAATTATAATGTGAGTTTTTTTATTCTGTAACTCTGTATTTTTGGATTATAATGTGAATAATGTCTCTAAACCTTGATTCTGTAACTCTGTATTGTTCAATTATAATGTGTTAAATTTTATTCTGGAACTCTGTGGAACCCAGTAATATGTTAGGCAAAGTTAAATTCTATTCCTTTTTATAGCTCCAATGAGTTTAGGAGGTGGAATTGTATAGGGAGAGCATGAGAAAGAAATTGTTATAAGTTAGTTGCTAGAAAATTCCAGATTCTAAAGTGGGATTGCATTGTGCATTTTGATGCCCTGCACAATACTTAAGTGCCAACAAGGATATAGCATAGTCTAAAATGTTAATATAGTGCTTGAAATAAAAATTGGAAGCTGAAATTTAAAGTGTCATGACCACATAGGAATATAAATTAGCTCATTCAATTTCAAGTGAGCATAATGAGCCGTCCTATTGAGGGTACTCCGGAGCCAACTAGTGTTAATCAAAGTGAGGGTACTCCTAGCAATGTGGTAACCAACCCAGACGAAGGGGTAGAAGAGGCACTCGATTAAGAGACATTCCCCTTAATCGGAATACCGAGGAAAAGATGCCAATTGAGTTTGATAGATATTGAAAACCAATCGAGCCTAATGCCCAACGGTATAGGAGTTTTATCGGCCTCCTAGCACCCAACAAGCCTAGCATCTTGATAGAGCAGTGGAGAAATATGGATGAAAATGTGAAGTGACATATTTGGGAAACTATCCAGCTCACTTATGACATTCCTAAGAATGAAGCCTTGTATAACAAGACAATGACGTATTATGATGAACGCTAGAGGAAGTTTAAGACAAGTCTAGCCAACGATTACGTGCATATAGAGGTGGATGAAGGTCAGTCTCATCCTAATCCGTGCGACCAGTATTCTTATATTGACGAACACACTTGACAAGAATTTAGACGGCTTCAGACTACTCCAGAAGCATTGGTGAGTTGACTTATTTTGTAATTGATTTACTTATGAATTGTGAATTGTCTTTATTGATTGTAACCTTAATTTTGATTTCTTATTTACAGGAAAAAAGGAAAAAGGCCCAAGAGAGTGGTATAAAAAATGATTACCCCCATACAATATCTTGTGGGGGTTATGCGAAAGCTGAAAAAGACTTGTTGGCAGCCAAACGGAAGAGATTGGAAGAAGCAGATCAATCCGATCCTTCTGTTATTCTTTCTCCACCATCTCTTATACGTCACGAAGAGAAGTGGTGTTTACTCACCGAAAGAGGAGCGGGTCTTATATGAGTGAACAATGTCGTTTAGTTTGTGAGAAAATTGTAAGTATTGTTGTTGACTTGTTGTTATTTATTATTTAGTAAACAAATTTCATTACTAATGTTTGTCATCTATGTTTTATAGGAGGAGCTTCAAAAAAAAAAGCTGAGGGATCGTTTAGGTCAGATAGGAGAAATGACATCCTGATCATAGCTACAGAAAAATATGAGCATCTCGGTCGTATCAAGGGGGTTGGAGGAGGGGTAGGCATAAGAGATTACTTTGGAGTACCCCCATGCCGTTCCTCAAGTATATGGTAACTAGGGAGGAGATAGAGCATATATTGGCCACTGTGAGGGTGGCTAGGGCTGAGGTAGAGGCATCATTTGATGCACGATTTAAAGAAAGGTTCAGCAAGATGAAAGAGGAATGGATGATCATGATGAGCACAAGACAAGCATATATCAGTGCTCCCCAGGCTCATTCCCTAAACCCTAAACAGAGCACTAAAGAGAGTTATATTGGTCAGTCATCAGAGGGTCCTAGAAAGAAAATTGGTGAGCCTTGTGACTTGTTTGTGGAGGATCCTCTAAGACGATTAATTGCACGAGGGAGCATGCACAACTTGGGATCAACTGTCCACCACCAAGAAATAAAGAATGATCAAGTCAGAGTAGCAGTTGAAGAGGTGATCGTTGCAAATACACCTCTCCCTATCCCTATTGACGACTTCAAGATTGTGGGAGATATCCTCAACTCTTTCATCTTATGACTAAAGAACCTTGTTTCTAATTGAGCTGAGAAATCCCCGCTACCTCCACCTCCACCTCCCTCAACTCAAGATGTTTCACGGCCTCCACTGAATGTCATGCAGTAAAGGATTCTAATGGCATATGATACGTCTTTTCGATCAAGAGATTGTCCTACTGAGTCAGCTATTGGCAAGTCAGAGATATAATGCTATCTTGAGAGGGAAGATTTAATATCCCTAGTAGCCCCTCTACAACAGCTTACAGTTTTGATTGTCCAACTCTTTTTAATGTAAGTATCTTTTTAAATTGGAAGTTAATATTTTACAAATTACGCCGTTAAAATTTGATTTGTGTGCTTGCATTATTGTAGGTACATGAATCGTAGGTTGGTTGACTCTAAAAAAAACCAATAAATTTGGACTCCTATGCCTAGTTCAACTCTACAATGAAGGGACCACTACTACTATCAGACACACATACTTATAACACAGGCTTAGTAAAACCCCAATTGAGTGTTTCTTGGCTCCATATTTGCATGGGTAAGAAACAAATTTATATTTCATAATATACATAATGTTTTATATTTGCTTAAAAGTCTTCCCTTTTTTCAATGATCATTGGCAATTGGCTATTTTGTGCAAGAAGAGTTATTTTGTCATCCTCTTATGCTCCCTCCACCTCAGCAAGCCAACTAGTGAATTGAAGAAGTCATTGAACTCGTAAGTTTTCTTGCATTATTAATTACCTTTCGTGTGCAAAATTTATGGAATTTGTGTAAAATAAGTAACCTTTATGATTTTGATGACATAGGGCTATGCGGACATTCCTACACACTGCTTGTAGTAGGACTATTCGTGAACTAAAAGACCCTAAATGGATCTTGCCAAAGGTTAGTTACATATTAGTTTGTTTTAAGAATGTATTCAATAATAAGCCATGCTTTAATTTTATACTTGTTTTAATGATATCATATTATTTTTCAGACCCGTAGGCAACCACTAGGGTCCAACTTGTGTGGGTTGTATGTTCTAAGGCACATTTATAATATTATTACCCTAGGCACGACAGAATTTACTCAAGAGGTAAATGTATATATATTTAAAAAAATTTGTATTACTTTTATTTTGTTAAGTGAAGTTAATGATTTGCCTAGCTTTGGTGTTTCAGATGTTTGATCTTGCTGACCCCTTTCCAGAAGAAGATATTGTCACATTCACAATTGTTGTGCTGAATTCATTTATGAACTTTTACAACAATGAGTTCTTGTAAAACTGACAAATTTTTTGTATATATTGATGATGAATTGGCATGTTGATTGGTTGCAAAACTTGTTGGTTGTATGATTTGACCAAGGTTATGAAAACCGGACCGGACCGGCCGGTCCGGCCCGGAAACCGGCGAACCGGCCGGTTGGCCGGTCCGGTTCCCGGTCCGGTTTTCAATTTTTTAAAAAAATTTTTTTTTTTTTTTTTAAATTTTTCCTTTAGAATTTCATACTATAAGTCTAAAATTTTCAATTTCTCACCGGTTTGATCCCGGTTTAGCTCCGGTTTGGCCCCGGTTTGACCCACTGACCCTTAACCCAGTACCCCGACCGGTTCAGTACCCGGTCCAGGTTTTAATACCTTGGATTTGACATGTTTGTTGTTTTTATGATTATATGCAACCATGCATTTATACATGTGAATCTTTTTTAGCCATGTCATTGGCTTGCATGTGTTTTAAGCAATTTTGCATATATATAGATGGTTTTAAATAACACACATTACATGAAGTTATATGACATGTTATATTACAAGTTCCCAATGAGAAGGTTAAAGAAAAAGGAAATGGTAAGAGGAAGCAAACTGAACATCTTATAGCACTTAATAAGTATGGCATTGGAAGTAGCAATTCTAGGATGCGTTTTGGTAATTAACCTAATCACAGACAATTTAAAAAATTATGATACTTTTAAGACCGGTTATAAATATAATCGGTCTTAAAAGTTATTTTAAGACCGGTTTCCCATGAAACCGGTCTTAAAAATTCAAGTTTTAAGACAGTTTTATATATAACCGGTCTTAAAATTCAAACTCTAAAGACCGGTTATATGAAAAATCGGTCTTAAAATTGTTTCTGTATTACCTACAGAAGAGGTCTTTTAAGACCGGTACTCATGACAACCGGTCTTAAAATGGTTAATTTTAAGACCAGTTATCAATACAACCGGTCTTAAAAGTGATACTTTTAAGACCAGTTACCAAACATGTCTTAAAAGTGATACTTTTAAGACCGGTTACCAAACCGGTCTTAAAGGTGACATACTTTCTAGACTGGCTGTATCAAGACCTAATCCAAAACCGGTCTAAAAAGTTTATTTTAACCGGTCTAAAAAGCCATTTTTCTACTAGTGTATTATCTTTATTTTAAATTCTATACACATGAAAATAATTTTTTTTTGAGAAAAATTAAAAAAGTATAAAAATTCAATCTAAGCGGTATGTTGTGACACTAAAACTAGTTCTTTGAGATAATTGCCCTTCTCTCGACATAAACCAGAGTATTAAGAATTACGCAATTCGACTTTTACCTTGTCTTACTTTTGCAAAGGTCAAAGTGAAGTAAAACCACTTCATCCATCATTAATCCAAACAATTTGAAAATATATCTATGAGTTGATTTTAATCCTAAATATAAGATATATTTGTCATATTTGTTAATAGTTTTTTAATTTATCTCTATTGATGCTCCTTCAACAATAATCAAAGAGAAAAATGAATGACGGAATTAAAAAAGATGACAATTAGGGTGTTTAAAAAAACATGTTATATTAAATAGTTTAACTAACTTCCTTAATCTAATTAAATTGAGTAAATATACTAATTAAGCATAAAAGTGGGAAGACGTTAACGCTCAAAGCTTAACAAGTAGATTAATTTTCATAGATACATGTTGTAACACCCCAAATTTTATTCACCAACAATATATTGTAATTATTTTGAGTAAATCAATAAAATGGTGAATATTCATGAACTTGGATCTGGTGAATTTTGAAATATTCATATTCATAAGGAAATAGGCAAATAAATTCAAGAAATGAATTAAATTACAAAGGTGATAGCAAAATCATAATTTTGCTAATTTAGCCCAAAATTAATTATTTTCCAATTAATTGGAGTTAATTTCAATTAATCAAGGAAAATGAAGGAAAATGCATAATGTGATTATTCTTGGTGGAATAAATCAAGAATTGTGAAATTAGGGGGAATTATACATAAACCAATTATGTGAATTATGGAGTTATGAAAAACAATTTTCTTCTCTTTCTCTCATTATTTTCGTCCAAAGCATGAAAATAAGGAAAAAATATTAAGTTCATGATCACATGCTACAAAAAGAGAGTCATGATGGCAAGGCTACATGGTCAATGATGATAATGGTTGAGTGAGTTCGTAGATTAAATGTTGAGTGTAAGATGAGAGGATAAGCTTGAGTGAAGGGATGAAAGAAATAAGTGCATGGAAGAGAGCTTGCTTGTCTTGTAAGAGGAGAGGGCAGACGGATTTTGAAGAGCAAAATGAGGGAAGAAATTGATTCAAATTAATGGCAAGACAATGGAGTAATCATGAAGGCAGAGAAGATTATGACAAGTGTCACATTTTGGACTCTTGATTCAATCAATGGCCAAGAGGAAAGAATAGTAAGTTAATAAAACACCTTCTCTTCCTTTCCATATGCACATTTCGTCCAAGTCATAGGCAAAAAGAGAGAAGAGAGATCTTGAGAAATAGAGAGAAGAGGAGAGCTCAAGGAGGAAGAAGCTAAGGTAAGTATTGTCTCTTAGGTGTTCTTCTTGTAAGCATGCATGAAGTTCTTCTCTAAACTCTTGTTTCTCATGAATCCAGGGTGATGAAATCACACTTTGAGATTAATAAGAGAAGGAGGAGGTGCCTAGAGTAAGAGTATCCAAGAAGTTTAAGAGGTAATTATACCAATCTCAACTTTATGTTAGTGTGAAGATGTTGTTGGTAATTGTTGTTTGGTTTATGTGATTTTTGGTTGAGTTATGAGATTTGAAAAGCTATAACCCTAAGGGATTATGCTGTCCAAAATCCTTTAAAACATGATTAAGAAGGGTTTAAGTGAGTTAATCAAGGATTAGAAGTAGAAGAGTACAAGTTTTGGAAGATAAAACACAAAACTATTTTTTTTCCATTTTCTTCAATATTTCGGCCAGCACTGTTCCAAGGGGTAGGAGTTTGATTTTCATGAAATAAATGGTTCCATTGGATTCAGTGGGCAAAAATAGATGAGGTTACAGTTAAACACTTTTTCGGTAGAGGCCAAAAAGCATAATTAAGAAAATGCCACTGAAATAGGGGCTGTCAAGGGTATTTTTGTAATTTAACAGTGAATTTGAGCTCGGGAATGGATACCTTGGGCAAAATAAGTGAAAATAGCCTTAGTCAAAATTTTGGGAAAACGTGCCATTGGGCCGGGTACGGCGGGGCAGGCTAGGGTCTTGGGGGCATTTTGGTAAAATTTTACCATAGAATGATATAACCACAAGAAATACTATAGAAGAGTTTAAAATGATACTTGGATAGGTTATGACCTATTTCTGGTTCATTTAATATTTTAGGACTAAGTCGGACGTCGGAAACGACACGTTTTATGAAGAATGTTGAAAAAGGGGTTTAACAAACTTCGAGGTAGGGACTACCATCTTTCATTCACTATGTAAATAATTATATGTATTTGTTATTATATTTCGTGATATGATTGCGTGCTAGAGGCATAATACCTAGTTGTGGTTCGCTACCCAACAACGGTATATTGGAAAGTCCTAGCTATGGTTGATGACTCAGTTGAGGTATATTATTGAAAATCCTAGCCGTAGTCAGTGACTCGGCTGAGGTAAATATATATGAATCGAATCAAACTTTCATTTTTGCATAATATAGTGCATTGCATATTTAATTTTCACATTTTATATGTCGATCGTATGTCTCTACGGGGATTCTTCGGAATTTCACCCTTTTTCAAAAACAAATATCTCAGTTGGTGCTAGTGGATCGAAGGGAAAAGGCGTGGACTCCGAGAAGTAATTAGCTCATGTCTCAAGGTGAGGGCAAGATAGTGGTTATAATTAGTTTATGCCTTAGATATTTTGGGTTATCCTGTAAATATTAATTTTCCACTGTATTTCGTTGATGAACGATGTGGGATTGTAAATGAATATTTTTATCAGTATAATTGTACTTTTCTGTATACCCATTGAATTTCATTTTTATTACTCTTCGATTATCAAAATAGAAACGGGTGTTGACACATGTCATGCTTATTATTATTATATTTTGCCTAGATTGATGCACGTCATGTTTATGATTATTATTATTATTATTATTATTTGCCCGCATAGATACACGTCATGTTAATCATATACGGTGCGTGAAAATTTGAAAAATGATCCATACGATTCATTAATAAATAATGTGAAGTAGTAGTTGGGGCTTTGAAACTTCAAGATTCTTCGAGGTAAGATTTAATCCCTTCTCTTCTCATGTTTTTCTTCTTTCCTAGCTAGTTGATTGCTTTGAGTTTGGAAGAAAAATTTGTTGTGATACGAGCTTAATCCAAGCATGTTGGGATTTGGGGTGCTTAAATGATGTTCGATTGACATATTGGAGTTTGTTTAATATTCTCAAACAAATCTAGTCAGTAGAAATTGTTTGAGTTTGGAATCTTGACTCAATGGAAATCAGTAATTGGGCTTGGCCCAACAACATTGGATAACCAGTCAAATCACTTAATCTTTTATTCATAATGAGTTCCCAAAATAAATGAAAACTACTGAGGGCTCGTTTGGTACGTTGGAATTGATTTTGATGGAAATGGAAATGGATATGGATATGAGGTTTAAAATTATGTTTGATATGTCTTGGAAATGAAACTTAATATTTATATCAAAGGTCTAAAATGCCCTCCCATTTTTTTTCCAAAAAAAAATCCCAAACCAATACATCATCCCATCGGTCATCTTCATCTTCTTCACCGAAAAACAACACAAAACTCCACCATTAAAATAGAACCAAGCACCTTTATCAATCAGTTACAGAATCAAGCATCTTCATCAATCTTTCACCAACATGCCTAGGTGAAAAAAAAAAATCATCACCAACATGTAGCAGAAACTTGGATCTAAGAAATCAAACAAAATCATGAATCAAGACGAAAATCTTAAACCCAAATCTTGGCCTCTCAAAGCTTGCCGACGATTGGACTGGGGAAGCTTGTCGGTGGTTGGGGTTGAACAGCCAAAAGATCCTCACGGCCAGAGGTGCCTTGATGGAGGCCACAGTCGTCGTTGAAGAAGGCGAAAGCGATGTCGCCGTTGCTGGAAGAGTGCCGGCGGTGGGTATCTCAACTTCATTGGCGAAGTGGTCAGCGGTGACAGGGTGGAAACAGGAAGGGTATGGTGGTTGGAAGACGCGTGCGAGGGAGGGGGTGTCGTGAAGAGGCTGACGCGAGAGGGGTAAGAGATGGAAATATGCAGGTTGAAATGCAAATCTGAGCTTTTTTCATGGAAATCATCTCGATGGAATTGGCTCTTTTTTGCTTCCACATGGAATTAAAACAACTTTCTAATTCCATTGTACCAAACAGACACTCTTATGGAATTGAAGCCCAATTCCATTTCCACCCTCTCCAATTCCAATGTACCAAACAGGCCCTGAGTTAAGCTCCTTAGTTATGTTCTGACATGAAGGTACAATAAAACTAGTTTTCCAATGTGATCGTACTGTACGGGGGAGCGTATTGTGGCTCTGAGTTGTTCAATGATGCAACTCCATCCCTACGTATTGAAGTTGGGAGAGATGTATAAATCTCCTTGTTTGGCAACCCAGCACCATGAGGCTCTAGATGCTTAAGATCATGGCTCCCATTTTCAATTTTCTGCAGAAACTCCATTACTTCACCCATGGAAGGTCTTAGCTCCACATCTCCCTCTATAGGCGCTTAAAGGCTAATATTGCCACTGAGATTATCATCTCCTTAATCTTGTCATTTGACTCAAAACCAAGGAAGGATCTACCAGCTCACTGAACGCTCTTCTTTGAATCTTCTTAACTGCCATATTTGCCAAATTAATCTTATCCGTGGAAGATATCAGCTCAATGAGGACGATCCCAAAGCTATAAACATCACTCTAATATTTAGGTAAGTTAGGGAGTTCCAAATTTGAACATTGAGAGGTAACCCAACAAGTAACATCATTCAATGGGCAGTTGAAGAAGGTGGAGAAGAGAGTAGTGAGTGCGTACAAAGTAACACCGTACCCCAATTTTATTTATCAATATGTCTTGTAATTATTTGAAGCATTCAATGAAATGAAATGAAATGAAATGGCGAATCTTCATGAACTTGGAATTTAAGAAGTTAGTAAATTTCCATTTTCATGAGAATTGGGCTAGATCAAGTCATGAAATTAATTTTTGAGTGTTCTAAAGAGCCTAATATTGAAGCCAAAGGTAGAAGAATAAGAGTATAATATTTAGCCCAATATTACTCACAATTTCGACCAAACAAAGAAGAAAAGGAATAAGCTCCAAATAAATCCAAGAATGTAAGGCAAATTTGTAATTTTGCCAATAAAACACAAGATTAATTATTTTTCCAATTAATTGAATTTAATTTCAGTTAATTAAGTAAAATAAAGATTAAGTATATAATTGGAGCATTCTTGGTCAAAATTAATTAAAATTTGAAAAGTCAAAGTTGGACTTATGCATAAATTAATTAAAGAGATTTTGGAAAAATGTTGGAGCAAATGTTATTTCCCTTTTTCCATGACAATTTCACCTATTAAAAGAAAATAGGAGGGGAAATAATTATTTGGATCATAAATATGCCAAGTGTCATAATCTCAAGTTAAAGGGTTTAAATAAGAAATTATTAAGTTATGAGCACATGTGGATTTTTCATAAAATATTATATATGGTGCAATTAGTAGGATAATTGGAGAAAGCCCAATTGATTCATGAAGGACCCCTAGTAGGCGTGATTTTGGGCTAACAAGGGAGTGGGAAAATTGGATCAAATCCAAGGGAATTTACGACACAAAATTTATGAAGGGATAAGCTTAAAGAAAAAGTTGTCATAAATTTAATTAAATAATTATATTTTAAAAAGAGAGAGAAATGATATATCTTTTTTAAAGCCTTCATCATCTCCTTCTCTTCTCATTTTCACGATAAACACCAAGAGAAAAGAAGAGAGAAAGTGTCATAGAGAACTTGAGGAACTTAGGTTTCAAGAAAGCTTGAAGAGCAAAAATCCAAGGTAAGCTTGGTGATTTCAAGTGTTTAGACTTTTTAACTTGTGTAATTCCTCCTCTAAATTCTTCTTTTCCATGAAAAATCATGTGTAGCAAGCAAATTTTTAAGGTTGAGAAGGGAGAAGGTGACACCTTAGAGAGAGAAAGTCCAAGGATTAAGAGGTAACTTCAAGAACTTCAATTCCTTTGGTGTATTGATGTTATTATTGTGGTTGTTGCCATGATTTGTGGTTTGGATTGTTGATTTTGTAAAGTTAGGATGTTGAAACCCTAAAAGGTTATACTACCTAAATTTCCTCAAATCATGTCTAATAAGTGTTTAAATGATTTATCAAGTGGTTAGGAGTAAAAAAGAGCAATCTTTAGGTGTTGAAACTCAAGAATCACATTTTTCCTTTCTTGTGTGTAAGTTTCGGCCAGCATGAGTTTAGGGGGATAGAGTTGGAATTTCATTAATTTGAAGGTTCCATGGTGTTCAAGAGGGAAAATTGTGTAGGATTGATGTTGATCATATTGTGAGAAAAACCCTAAAATGTGAAATGGCAAAAATAGCCCTAAAACCCTAATTAGGAATTGTCAAGGGCAAAATTGTCATTTGACAGTTATTTTACGAAAACTGATGTTAAAAATGGATTCTACATGCAAAACTGTGTAGGAATAGCTCGGGTCAAAATTTTTGAAAAAATACAGTCGGACCGGGTACAAAAGGACTTAGACCAGGTCCCTAAGGGCATTTTAGTAATTTTGGAGTTTTAGACTAATATAACTAACAAAAATACTTTGGAAAAGTCTAAAGTAGTACATTAATGGGTATTAACTTAATTCTTATATATTTGGAATTTTAGGACCAGATTAATAGTCCGAGCCATCGAAACAAAGTTCAAGAAACATTTTATGAAACAAAAGGGAGTTTAAGGTAATAACTACACTATGCCAATATTTATATGTCTATATATATCATCTTCTATGATATAATTAATAAATGTGGTTTTTGCCGAGAAGGGCAATTTATGTGTGGAAGCACACTTACCTAGTTGTTAAATAAGAACCCGACCGAGGTTTTACGGATAGTGGAGAATTAAGCCCCTAACTCATGTATACATGTTGTAGTTTTATTGTTAATTTGTTGCATAACATGGAGCATGACATTTAATTTTTACATTTTCTATGATTGATTGTATGTTACTACTGAGATTCATTTGAATTTCACTCTTTTTCAAAATTAAAACTATTCCAGCAGAAGTTAGCGGCTCCAAAGGCAAAACGGTAAATACTAACAACTAAGGTGTCTAGGCCAAGAGAGTTGGAGCTGTTTGGTTATATATAGTTTATTTTTTATATTTTAGATAAATTGTATATATATTATCAAACCTCACAGGAAGATTTCTATTTGTAAACAAGTACTTTTTATTAATATATTTACACTATTTCTATATTCTTGTGGAACGGTACCTTCATCACTCTTCATCACTTTGTGTATATTAAAATATCAAGGGTTTTTGACGCAACCACTTCCTTACTTTTTCTTTTTCCTCCGTAAACCTTTCACAGCAGGATGCTCAGACCCCACCCCATCAATCCAAACAATACCATTACCATTCTCACTTTCTCACCATTCCAATTAAATGCACGATCCCATTTCCACTCTCTCTCTCTCTTTTCTTCTTCTACGTGGGGACTCCAAAATAATTCTGTAACTTCTTCAAAAGTTTGAACTTTGAAGAACATAACACCGCCCATATCCATGCAAGGATAAAATTTGTATACCATACGACACTTTGGATTATGGGTTTGGTGTTTGTAATCAATGTTATGTAGCAGCAAGCAGACGTGGGAATTAAATTCTCCTGATGTTAGGACACAGCCACACACATATATTCTTTGCATTTAAAATTTATGAAATATAAGTCTATATAAATTGGGTTGCTGATTAACTATTTTCTTATTTGAAATGTTTAGTGATAAATATTCAGTGTTGGAAATGAACCCTCTTTCTGTGTGATTGTTGAGCCAATATCACAAGGGTTTGGGATGATCAATAATTAGTCCACATGACATCCACTTTATTTTTTATTTTGGGTTTAGGTGCAAGGTTGCTCTTGAAGTTTCACTTAAGAAATATGTTGCCTTGAAAGTTTTCAAATTATAACAGTTTCACTTCAGCTATTATCCAAGTTAATGTTACCCATTAGTTAGCCAAATATGTTTATCTGGTCAGTTCATGTATCATCGACTTCATTACTTCCAAGTTAGATATATAAACAAGGAATTTTTTAAAAAGAAATGCACCCTATCTGAATAATGGGAGAAAATCAAAGAGGTGAAAGCATATTATGCAATGAAGAAAAAAATAAAAAAGGTACTTGTTTATCACAACGTCATTGGGTATGATGAAGGGAGGGTACTCGTGGTTTTGTTCTCGTTAATTTTGCTCAGTGTGTCTTAAATTCGAATATTAAATCTTTTTCTTTATTACTCTTTAGCGAATGCGAACTCCTCCTCCATCTATGGCTTCTTCTTCAATGTTATTCATGCTGTCAGCTTAGCATATTTGGTCAACTAATCGTTAAATTTAACCTTAATAATGGTCAGGTTGGCATTGCTACAATTTGAAAATTTTCAAGATAGTATTGAACCCAAAGAATTTCTAAGGCAACATACTATTCCTGAGTGAAAACTTCAAGGACAAATTTGTACCTTAACGAAAATGGCGTGTGTACAAGTGGATTTGCCAGCTCAACATATTTGATCAAACTTAACCTAAATAACGGCTCAAAAAAAATTGCAATAATTTAAAAACTTCTAAGCAAAATTGAGATTTTGTGACAATATTTTAGGCAAAAATGGACCTTAACTCTATAACTAAAAGTTGTTATTTCTTAAAGTAAAACTTTTATTCAGTTTTAAGCCACTCAATTCCCAATAGTCCTCTTGGTTGTCAATGGTAAGACTTTTTTATATACTCCATCCGGTCCTAAATATAAGACAAAGTTTACTTTTTTTTTAAGAGATTAAGGATGCTAAATAAGTTACTTAATTATATCATATATTCTGTATCCTTAGATTATATATTAGTTTATTAGTCAAAATAATTATTTTTGAGGAAAAAAATAAAAAATATTCTAAAATAATTTAATTAACTTCCTTAATTTCTCCAAAAAAAAGTCAACTTTGTTTTATATTTAATATCGGAGGGAGTATATAAGAATACCACCGTAATTTGATATACAAAAAAAAAGTTTGTTTAAATGGTGCAGCAAGCCATCTTTTAAGATGTGGCTTGGGATTATACTTGTAGTTTTGGGAGTAAATATGATAAGGGGAAGCATGAAAGTTGAGACATAAAATTGTCAATTTCATATAGTTAATGATCATCAATGTTTTGGTTCCAACATGCAATAACCCAGCAGACGCGAAGCCTTATTGTTGGAGTCCTTCATTCAATGGGCTCACTTCAAGGAATCACATTTTTTTGTTTGTTACAATTCAAGGAATCACATTAAACCCATTGAAAATTGCTCCCGCCATGCATAATGAGAGCTTGATCTTGACCCAATGATATTGTGGATGCCACAACTTTGTTGAAGTCAGATTAGAAAGGAAAGGTCATTCAAGGAGATTAGAAGAGCTGAAGAGGAAGCCGAGATATGGCACTATTCCAATGGGGGAAAAGGCAAAAACGCCCCGAGACTATGACATGGAACTATTCCTTAGGGAGTTACTATTGCTAAGGCACTATTGTTCATAATCATGAAAATATTTTGATCACTTTGCCTCATATTTAAGTATTTTATAAAGGATTAAGAAAATATCAAATAAATATTAGTTAGATGAAATTAAATAAATATAATTGTCAAAAAGATTAAAACCAATGTTATTAAAACTAGATCGGGCTAGGAAATCGACGAACCTATTATATAACCATGGGGCAAATATGTGGTGTGTCAATAACCAACAGGGTTGTACTGGAGAAGTGGAAGTTTATGCCCTCATGTTCGAACATTCTACAATCACCATTTTCGCTTCCTGCTTGTCTCCATCTTGCCTTTGCCCTTATTCTGCTTTGCGGTGGCTATAAAGACTAAGATCACATGGTCGGACGGAACTTTTGACTGGCTATCCGCTTTGGCACAATCTAGCTTACATCTTTGCAAGTATATAGGGACCAAAATCAAGGCAAGAACAAACCCTCATCACAACTTTCTGAAAAATTAATTGAAGACAAGAAAGTTAAGAAAATTGCCTAAATGAAGACTGTAAGATGGATGAAGGCACTCGACTACTAGGATCATGAAGTACTCTCCAAGCCAATTACTCATCAGGCTTGGAGAGTGGGGGTTTATTGTAGGGCCCAAAACTCATCACCTGCAACCTAAAGACAAGACAAGCGAAGCAGGACCAAGAGCGTGCGCCCAACCCAAGACTAACTCACCAGTCAAAGCCTAGTGTTTGGTCTACACCCATAGATCCAAAACTTTAGGATCTCCACCTCCTTCATGGCTCACCTAGATCCACAAAAGAAGTAACAAACTCACCTGACTCCAAGCTATATAGGTGACACCATATGCTTAGAACACACAAGCTACTCCACTCATATTTACTCACTTTTTTACATTGTACTTGACATAATCGGAGCTCTCTTATTTTTGCTTCTTTTTTTACTGTCTTGTACCCAATAAAGATCAATAATACTGCTCCTCTTTATTTTTTCATTCTTTATTCTCATAACAATTTCCTGCTTTGTCCATTGATCTTTTTGTTGTTGGTACCCTTCTTCACAAAATTTCCTTCTTGTAAATTATTGCACATACGCCTGCCTAACAAATACTACTCTATCTTGAAATCTCATAGTAAATGAATGAAATATATTAAAATCTTACCAAACGTGGAAACATCCCGTAAATTTTAATCTTGTTGGATAATTATTTACTAAGAAAGGGTAATTTTTATGGTTTTGGAAGTTGTTTAAGAAGAAAAAGAGGAGGAAGATTGAGAAGGGCAATCTGTGTGCAAATGAGGAAAATAAGATGCAAGTCCTTATAGTTTATCTTTTTACTAGCCACTTGAAACTATAAAAGAATCAAATTGAAAATATGGTGAAATTATAAGAATTTGATAAAAATATATTTTAGGGACCTTACAAAAGATTAAATAAAATTATAAGGATATGACAAAAAAATACCAACTATAAGGACATGTTTTTTTATCTTACAAGGATATGATTAAAAATCATAAAAAATTATAGAAACTTCCATATTAAGTGTTCGTTTGAGATAGCTTATTTTTTATTTATAAGTGTTTATAATTCGTGATTTACGGAATACGAGGTAAGTATGTATAGGAGTTTTGTCTCGACTTACACAATAAGTGTTTATTTTATAAAAATAAGTTATTCCAAACACTCACTAATTCTTCCTTTATATATACGTGGAAGGTTGGTCATAACTCACACGCTTAACCTATTTATACATAAATGGCCAAATTTACAACCCCACACATAATAATATATTAGAGGAGGATCTTTTTAAGGTTAAAAAAAGAGGAGGTGTTCTAGTGTCATTTGGCTACAACACCTTTGAAAATGTGCTTTAGATTATATGTTTTCTTAAAAATAAAATCAAAATATATTCTTAAAGACAAAAAGAAAATAGAACAACCTTTTAATATTTTGTTATTTTTCATTAGAAGAGAAGCAAGATAATGCTATTAAAGAAAATTATTTTTTTTAACCTCCATTTTATATTTTAGATATGTTTTTTTTTAAATGATAATTCAAACAGTTTTTTTTTTTAAATTTTTTCAAAATTTATTCTATTAAAGCAATTTATTTTCTTACCCTCCATTTTTTATTTTGGATATTTTTTTGAAATGATAATTCAAACAGTTTTTTTAATTTTTTCAAAATTTATTCTAGCAAATTGTTTTTTAGCCAGTGATTCTAACAAATTATTAAACAAGGTGATATAAACCTTAAAAATGGAGAACGTTGAAATTAAACGCTCATTACGCTCTCTAGTTTCTTTTTCTTTGTTTTTGTTAAATTTTATCTTCTCCGTCTTCTTTCCAACCAGACATTACTCTCCAGTGTCCACCCAACCAGAGCATGAAAGTCGACCAGCGTGTTCTAAAAGAGGGGATGAGCGGATTTTGGAAAGGGTTGAAGTATGTGTTCATTTCTCCTTTGCTAGGGTACGAAACCTAAGCTTGTGGTGTAGTATTTGGGGCTTTGAAACTTCAAGATTGTTTATGGTGAGATTAAATCCCTTCTCTCCTTATGTTTTTCTTCCTTCCTAGCTAGCTGATTTCTTTGAGTTTGGAAGAAAAATTTGTTGCGATATGAGCTTAATCCTAACATGCTGGGGTTTGGGGTGTTTAAAGGATGTTCGATTGACATATTGGAATTTGTTTAATGTTCTCAAACAAATCTAATCGGTATAAATTGTTTGAGTTTGGAATTTTGACTCAAAACCTAGCTGTTAATTGGTGATTTCGAATTTTTACGATGTTTTGTGTAACACCATTTTTCAAATGACTGTATGCTTCACAAGCTCAAACGTGAGTTTCTCTAAACCCTTTAATCAAACATCATTCATTTAAAATCAATGGAAATAAGTAAATGGGCTTTGCCCAACAACATTGGATAACCAGTCGAATTACTTAACCAGTCATTCATAATGAGTTCCCAAAATCAATGGAAACTACTGAGTTAAGCTCCTTAGTTATGTTCTGACATTAAGTTACAGTAAAACTAGTTTTCCAATGGTGATCATACTGTGAGGGGAGGGTGTTGTGGCTCCGAGTTGTTCAATGATGCATCTCCATCCCAATATACTGAGGTTGGAAGAGATGTATAATTCTCCCTGTTCGGAAACCCAGCACCATGAAACTCTAGATGCTTAAGATCGTGATTCCCATTTTCAATTTTCTGCAGAAACTCCATTACTTCACCCATAGAAGGTCTTAGCTCCCTATCCCTCTGTAGGCACCGAAAAGCTAACTTTGCCACTGAGATTATCATCTCCCTAACCTTGTCATCTGACTCAAAACCAAGGGAAGGATCTACCAGCTCACTAAACGCACTTCTTTGAATCTTCTTAACTGCCATATTTGCCAAATTAATCTTATCCGTGGCCCTCGTAAAGATAGCTGGCTTAGAAGATATCAGCTCGATGAGGACAACCCCAAAGCTATAAACATCACTCTTTTCAGTAAGCTGACAGAATTGGTAATATTCTGGGTCCAAATAACCCGGGCTTCCTGCTGGAGCTGTGGAGACATGAGATACAAGCTTGGGGAACAACCTTGAAATACCAAAGTCAGCCACCTTGACAACAAAATGGGAATCAAGAAGAAGGTTGCTGGATTTGACATCGCGGTGAATGATGCCACATGCATGGAGATAGGACAATGCATTTGCTGTCTGTGTGGCAATCCTCATCCTCACAGACCATGGCAGTGAACCCTGTTTTGCTAGATTGCCATGGAGATGACAACCAAGAGTTCCATTTGAAATGTATTCATAGACCAACAGGAGCTCACGGCTGGAACACGAAGTGCAGCCATAGAGTGAGACAAGGTTTATGTGGCGCAATCGTGTGAGGATCTGAACTTCATTTATGAATTGCTGTACACCTCTGTAGTTGCGCTCAAACAGGCGCTTGACAGCAACTTCTCGTCCATCTTTAAGCTTTCCTAGATTTTTTTTTTTAAAAAATCAAACCAACAGTTTGGTTATCAAATATCTAAATCAGTTAATAATGCATCTCACCAAACACAATAATATTGTCCTTCCAATTTCAGCCGCAAAGAATGAAAAATTTTTGTACAGAAGAAACTCTGAATACACATTTTGAGAAACTATGGGGCATTTTTGAGGTGGCTTACCATAGTAAACAGTTCCAAAGCCTCCTGTTCCAAGTTGTCTTGATTGATCAAATTTGTTTGTTGCTTCTTGGAGTTCTTCATAGGAGAAGACGGGGACTCCAAAGTAGATATTTCTACTTTCTGGGATTGCATTTGAGTGAGCATTAACAGCTTCAATGCTTCTTGACTGATATTGTGAGACTAATGACTTGTATCTACGTTTGTTCCGCAATAGAATAAGAACCAAGCTAATTATAATCAGAACAACACTTCCAATACCTATAGGAGGAATAACAATCAAGCCAATTAGAATCTGTGTGCTTACTACGTTAGTTGACTTGGACATTGACTTAGAAATAGGCTTGGGAAAGTGGTCATTTTAAAAAGGGTAAGGGGGTAGCCAATTCCGACTCAACTTCTTCAAATGTCTTCAAATGGGTCTATGCTCTTTTCCATCTACCTTCAAGTTAATTATTTAGTAAAAAACCCCTAGTATTCATCATCAGGATCAAAAAGTATAATTAAGTTTGACCTCTTTCACTTATTTCTGGAGCAATCACCAGGCATTATCTGTACAGTGATGTTTACGCGTCTATATTTAATGTGTGGCCCAAGTTGTTAAGGACTTGATTGGATAATTGGAGTCAAAGGTGGAAATTAAAGACAAGTAAAAGAGGAAAAAAGATGCATTTGTGTTGACGGGGTTCTGAACTTGTACTGTAAGATTTTAGAAGATTTTTTTGTTGGCTAAAGTAAGATTTTAGAGTATTAAAAACGCGTTTTTATTATTATTATTTTTAAAAATCTAAAACACATGTTTTTCTTTTTCTATATTGTATAAACAACTTGTTTTATTTTGGAACTTATTAGCCCGTACATATTAAGAATATAAATAATAATTGAGTTATGCAGGATCCTAAAATATCGTGTGGGAAAAGGGAGATAGCTGAAAATGAGTAAATGTGAAGTAAAACTACCTATACTCAATCCCGGCTTCCAAGCCCGCCTTTTATTTTGATATTCTGTCTCAGCTTCATCTTTTGCCACCACTAAGAGAAGCAGATATTACACGGACTAATTAGTATCTGAGTTAATTAGATTACATACACACACAAAAAACATGCAGAGCTAATTTGATAGTAGTTGACAGCCATATATACAACCGTGCTTTCTAAAAACGAATGAGTAAAATTCACATGTTATTACTTGTTATGCATAAATACCTTTAAATTTGGAACAATAAAATCCACCGGTGCGCAAGAGTAGATAGCTGAATAAGTTGTATAGGATCTGTATAACAACCTATACAGTTATACAGATCCTAAAAAATTATGTGCGCAAGAGTAGATAGCTGAAAACAAGTAAAACTCCAGCAAAATTACCGATTGTAAATTCCGTCTTCCAAGCCAATCATTTATTTTGACCTAGTGTCCCAATTTCATGAGAGTTGAGTAGATTAGGTCCACAAAAATAAAAACATAAGTGGAGTTGACAGGCATACAAAGGAACTTGTAAAAAAAGAATGAGCAAATTTCACAAGTTACTTGTTAGACCTAAGAAATTCTGTTTTTTTTTTTTTTTTGGTACTTTGTTATGCATACCTGTGTATTTGGAACAATAGAGTCCCCCGGTGTTGTTGAGCCGGCAGGAGCCATTATTAAAACCACATGTAAGACAGTCCTGAGAAACTTGAATGTAAGCAGAGAATTCAGAAGCTATGAATGTGACCGGATTAGCAGAGAAAGCCAGCACATTCACTGGAACAATAACCCTTGGACAAGTTTCTAACGAAGGTGGAGGAGGATCTTGATTTTGGGATCGGAAAAAGATGGTCTCATGATGATTCTTAGCACATCCTGTATAGTTCAAGAATTGCTCTGAAAGCTTGTAATTGTGGGAACTATTACATTTGTACATGGTTATAGTTTGGATATAAAAGGAACCGAAAGGGGAGGTGGGAGGAAGAGTAATATTGTAGCTCAGGGCATCACATACACCTTTTTCCAAACGATTCTCTAAATCTCTGTCTCTAAAGAACACTAGCTCAGGGCCCAAAATTCTCGTTACTTGAAACGACTTTCTTCCAAAGAGCACAGTTTTTTCAGCGTTGCGGTGTTCATATTCACAGCCATAGATTGGCAACATTCCACAGTGATTGCGTTGTGGGGTGGTGTAAGGGAACGAGAGCTTGCCCAGATTCCCACATTCAAAGGAAGATGGACACTCTCCAGAAGCAGAAGACAGAGCAAGCATATGGTCTGCGAACATGAAGAAGACGACGACGAACAAATCAAAAGGTAGAAACATTCTTCTGAAGCCCACTTACTCGTAGAGAACAAGTTTAGTCTTTGAGATGAGACTAATATAAGATTTATTGTTTCAAACAGTAACTTGCTTGAAGGGTTTGATCGAAGCTCTGTGACATTGCAGTTGACTTGGCTAAAAAAAGACCAAGACTGGCCAAGAAGATGAATGAGAAACGCGTCCTTCACTTGGAATAATGTGCTTCACACACTCGTCTATCAATACTAATGTTTGGTCCTTTACACCTAAACTACACTCTAAGATTCTTAATTAAGCATAGATTTTAGGGTAACCCAGTAACTTGGTGATGTATCCACCTTATTAATTCATTCTTCCCACAGTTAAAAAAAAAAAGGTGTGTGTGTGTAGTTTAAAAAAGTGGAGGAAAAAAGAATGAGGGATTGTAAATGAGAAAGTTTAACGACTAATTCTAAAATAGTTACATTATATTTTTGAAGCTTTGAGAATTTTAAAATGGTAAGTTTTTTATGTGATTTCATATAATTAAAATGATTTTTTGTCAGGGTTATTTCTTAAACTCAAATAGTTATTATATTCATTCTCTAACTATCATAGACATTTAAAACTTTGAAATAGTATTCCCTCTTATCCTTATTATAATCATGTCTAGCAAGTTTCATAATATAACATGTTTTGTTTACAACATTAATTTTTCTCTATAGTATTCCTAAATGACTAACCAAACTTTTCAAATTAGTGGCTTTTATTGAGGATAATTTTGATAGTTCACGGGGAAAAAAACAATTTTAACTAAAATCTTTATTAATTTATATAATGCTATTATATAATTATGTCCTAATGATAAAGGTCATAGGGAGTAGTTGTCAAATTTTGTTCTTTCATATAATTAAGAGTTGGTGTCCATTTTTGTCTTGTAAGTTGTAAAAAATCTCAATTTTGTCCCAAATATTTTGTTTGGAGCAATGTTGCCTCAGAAGTTTCCAAATCATGCAATTTCTCCCCATCCATTATCTAGATTAAGTTTGATCATTAATTAACCAAATATGTTGAGTTGGTAGTCCACATGACATCCAAATCATTTTTTGTTTTGAGTTTAGGTGCAAAATTGCCCCAAAAGTTTTCACTCAATAATTATGTTACCTCGGAAGTTTATAAATCATAATAATTTCACTTTAACTATTATCCAAATTAAGTTTATCCATTAGTTAGTCAAATATGCTTATCTAATCAGTCTATGTGTCATTCATTTCATTTTTTTTCAAGTTAGATATATAAATAAGGAATTTTTTTAAAAGAAATGCACCCGATCTAAATTATTGGAAAAAATTAAAGAGGTAAAAGTATATTGTGCGATGAAGAGAAAATTGAAGAGGTACCTGTTTATCTTGTATATTAGGCAAAATTGAGATTTTGTGATAATTTTCAAGGTAAAATGGACATTAACCCTATAATTAAATGTTGTTGTTTCATAAAGTGAAACATTTATTCTGCTTTAAGCCACTCAATTCCCAATAATCCTCCAGGTTGTAAGTGGTAATATTTTTTAAATATATAAGAATAGTAAGGTAATTTGATATAAAAGAACAAAGAAAGTTTGTTTAAATGGTGCAGCAAGCCATCTTTTGAAATGTGGCTTGGGATTATACTTGTAGTTTTGGGAGTAAATGTGATGAGGTGAGACATGAAAGTTGAAACATAAAATTGTAAATTTTCATTTAGTTAATGATCATCAATGTTTTGGTTCCAACATTGAATAACATATAGTACCCAACAGACACAAGCCTTATTATTGGAGTCACTGATTCAATGAGCTCCCTTCAAGGAATCACATTGAGCCCAATGAAAATTGCTCCCACCATGTCATAATAATATAAGAGCTTGATCTTGACCCAATGCAATTGTGTATGCCTCAACTTTGTTGAAGTCAGATTTGAAGGGAAAGCTCGTTCAAAGATCCCATGGGGAAGAAGGAAAAAATGCCCAGAGAGCAGAGACTGTGATGTAGCACTGTTCCTGAGGGTGCTATTCCCAAGGCACTGCTGTTCGTAATCATGAAAATATTTTGATAACTCTGCATCATATTTATGTAATTTATAAAGGACTAAGAAAATATCAGATAATTATTAGTTAAATGAAATTAAATAAATATAATTGTCAAAATGACACACATCAAATGAAATATGTGTATATATATATGCGGGCCTAAACAGGGTGACCTTAATGAGCTCAAGCATAAAAGCCCTTTTTTTTTTGCCAAGGAATAAAAGCCCATTTATTCAAAATACGATTTTCTTAAGCTCAGTCTTCAATTTATACGCATTTAAACGAGTCAGTCTGATAGCCTCAACTCGTAGAGATGGCTCTACACAAGGTATATGTGAGATAGGGGTTGGGGATGTGTGGGTCGCCACCCTTATGAAGGAGGCTTGGGACAGGGAAAAAATCAATACTCCATCCGGTCCTAATTATAAGACAAAGTTGCTTTTTTTGGAGAAATTAAGGAAGCTAATTAAATTACTTTAGAGTGTTTATATTTTTAGTATCTTTAAATTATATATTAGTTTATTAGTCAAATTAATTAGTTTGGAGAAAAAAATATAAATATAAATATCCTAAAGTAATTTAATTGGCTTCCTTAATTTCTCCAAAAAAGTCAACTTTATCTTATAATTAGGACCGGAGGGAGTACATGTATTGTGTGAACACAAAAGTTATGCAATGTCTTCATATTTAATATTCCCTTTAACCCCTTTATAAGAAATAAATAATTAATATTCAAAGTCAGGGTCATGGCCAAAATGACACCAGACACCGCTTCTAATAGTGAGTTTGTGAGTTTGAATTATAAAAATAAATTAATTCTAAAAAGTTATAAAATGTAGTTAAAGATCATATCACTTTTTTTCCCTGAATGCTAAAAATTACTTTATAAGAGGGACATGAGGGTATACTTAATTTTAATTAAAAAAAAAGTTAGATAAAAACTATTAAAAATGGTTAAGGACATAGAGGTGATTTCAATTTCAATGTTCCTATAAGATGTAAAGGTTTAATTTGTCTTTTTTGAAATTAAAAGGAAATGACAAATAGGTTTTGATATCTTTAGTCTACCAAGTAAAGAATTTACATTATGAGGTCATCGATAAGTTTTATTAAGGAATTTTAAACTTTTCATTAGGTTTTGATAATTTTCGTTCAACAAACTTGTGAATGATATGATAGTGTTTGGATGCACTTAAAAAAAGCTATTTTAAACCCAAACCATGGTTTGGGAAAAAATCATCCAAACACTCAAAAATTTTCCCAAACCATGCTTTTGAGCTCAAACCATGATTTTGCAAGAATCATTCAAACACCTCAAATTTTTTCAAACCATGGTTTTGAGAAAATCTAATTTTTTTTGCTTTTTTTCATATGTGGACCCCACCATCTCACTCTAATTTGGTCTTTTTTATTAATGTGGACCCCACACCACACTCTCTCTCTTTTCTTTTCTTTTCTTTGAATTTCACCAATTTTTCTTTAATCCCTTTTTTTTTAAGAATTTTAAAATTTTAATGCTCCCTTTTATCTTATAAAACCTATTTATCTAATTTGATTATATTAGAAAAATTAGTTAATCTGCACACGAAGGTCCCATTTGGCAAATAAGTTGGCAATGAGGGATTTTTTCACAATTTTTCTAAATCATTATTCTACTCATAATCTATTCTCCAAAAGCTATTCTCCATTTTTTTCTCCAGAATCTATTCTCCAAAATCTATTCTCCTTATAATCTATTCTCTAAAAGTTAATCCAAACACACTCTTAACTTGATGATGGCCTGATGTTTGAATTTTTCACATGAAAAGTGGTGAATTCCTGAAGAAAACTTATCAATAGCCTGATAGTGTGAATTTTTTACATAATAAATAAAAGTTATTAAAACCTAATGAAATGTGGTGAATTACTTAACTAAACTTGTTAATAAATTTGTGTTAAAGATCAAAAGTTAATATATATACAATATATATATATATATATACAATATATATATATATATATATATACAATATATATATATATATATATATATATTTGCACAATACATATTAACTAGGGGCTTCTCCCCGTGCGTTGCACGGGCCGGCATTATCCGATCGGTTATATAGCTTTTGTTTGTGTTTTCTTGTTATGTAAATGTATTTTTCGTTGTTGGTGCTTTTTCTTAATGGACGAGTGGAGGTCATCCAGATCTCACTAGAAGTAATGAGGGAGACGGTTTGTTATCATTTATCGCATCACATCATGTTAATCAATTATTTGCAAAAGTCCGAACTTGGAGATGGCCATTCAATATGGCTGCGACACGACAAATCTACATATTTTACATGCAGTTTCTGTCTCTTGTTGCTGGGAATGTTTTTGAATTTGGATGATCCATTGTTTTACGCTCTATGCCACTTACAGCGGTTTTCTTGCCTTGATCATGCCGAAGACTCATCTGTCGGCACTTCTTCGGTGTCATCCCTAGCATATAATGGTACTAGCTCTTTTGGGGGAGGCATGGATCCAGCGTGATCTTCGTGACATTAGCGCAGCTATGAACACGTACTGATCCTGTTACAAAGACAGTAATTTCTTTGTTGTTGGCCTGTTTGCCTGATAATACGAATCCTAATGTCAGCATGCTCATCGTGCCTTATTATTTCTACAGCCATCCTATACTGCCTTACCAAACTGTTATTCTAGTCAAGACATGTTTTGATGTCCTTGACTATGTCTGTATCAATATCTGCACCATCTGGGTTACACCTGTATGCAAACAATTGCATGACGCATAAGGAGAAGCATGTAATATTGTATATTTTGATGGGATACTGGAAGGATATAGTTTTATGTTTTTTTACCTGGCTGCAGCGATTCGATTTGCTATCTCGTTGTCTGTGTCATATATGTATAGTTGCGAGTACACTGGAGTGCGACCATCAGGAGGCAATAAGCTGCCCAGGTAATGATAGTTTTGGCCATACATTTTGAATGAATACGGTCCCTAACCATTTTGATTAATTGAATGGTCTATCTTTCCTCCCATGGATGTGAAACAAAACATATTGTTATACACTTTTATGTTGGCCAAGAACTTTTTTGTTTGCCTATTATCCTTGTCGAAAAAGAGTCTACTCAGTTCTGGCGGTGGTGCCTTCAAGAATGGCACATTGATCTTTCCATGACCACAACATATTGAGAATAGTGGTTGCTCCGAAGTTGGGGTCCTTTGTATCCTCTCATTGTACCATAATAGTGCATCACAATATTGGCACTCATAAATGGGATCGCCCTCGTCTAGATAGCCTGTCTGTACAAATGTTGCATTGACCCATGAATCGTCCTAAGGTAAGTTGTCTTCATCATCCCAGTCCTCTTCGAGTGAACCTGCATTGCATGTGATGCAACGTCAACATTTTCAGCAGTAATGTTAACATCTCTTAGTGCTCTATATTCATATTCATTTACCTTGTTCGCCATAGGTTTGCAAGAGTCTTGATGCTAGTTCATTTTGCCATTCTGTTAGACTCTTTTTCAACATAATGGTGCGCGTTGTGGCCAGTATGATGATGTGTTGGATAAATTGCACTTTGAAGAAGTTGCAGCCACATTGTGATAGTCACTATGGGATGCCATGCCTCTAGTGCGTGGTTGCTACTGAGGGGAGATCAAGGGTTTTTATGGCACTGAAAAAGTCTTTATGCGTTCCTTTTGTGTAACCCCCCAGTATAGTTTACAAGTTAATGTGCTAATTTCCATTTTAAAAATAATGATCATTTTACAGTAGGGGCTTAATAGTTTAAAATTGGAAGTCAGGGGGTTAAATTTAAACTCTAAAATGTCAGGGAGGTTATATATAACTGATCCAAAGTTCACAGGGGTTTTATATAATTTAGCCTAATTTTAAATAATTATCCAAAGAGTTTATATCCAATTGGTGCAAGCAAAGTATACTATACTAATAATCCTTAAAGCTAGAGACCTCTAGTATGCCTTTGTCTTAAACTTGTGGGCAATTAAGTGTGGAGCCTCTTTTATGACATTTAAATGATAATTTTAATAATGGGCAATTAAGTTGTTTTTATGAGAGTAATGGGTGGAATAATGGACAATTAAGCATAGGTTACAAATTCGTGTCTACCCACTCTTTTTTCATTATTATTTTTGTATTTAGCCTAATTTTAAATTTAAATAATTATCATTAAATGGGGTTTACAAATTTTTTTTAAATAAATGGAGCAGAAAAAAATGATTAAGTATGGGGGTTACAATTTGTTTTAAGTAAATGGAGCAAATCCACACAAAATTTTGTCACCGGCATCTACCAAGGAGTTTATATCCAATTAGTGCAAGCAAGCTATACTATATTAATAATCCTTAAAGCTAGAGACCTTTAGTATGCCTTCGTGTTAAACTTGTGGGCATTTAAGTGTGGAGCCTCCTTTATGACATTTAAATGTCAATTTTAATAATGGGTAATTAAGTTGTTTTTATGGGAGTAATGGGCAGAATAATGGCCAAATAAGTATAGGTTACAAATTCGTTTCTACACACTATTTTTTTATTATTATTTCTGTTTCTGGTTCAATTTGTTTAATTCTCTTAACCTGTCCTCTAGTGTACGCACCTTCGCCTTTATTTTTTTTGGACGTCTTATAATTATCATTGAATGGGGTTACAAATTGTTTTGAATAAATGGAGCAGAAAATATGATTAAGTATGAGGGTTACATTTGTTTTAAGTAAATGGAGCAAATCTATACAAAATTATGTCACCGTCATGTACCAAAGAGTTTATATCCATTTGGTGCAAGCAAGGTATACTACATTAATAATGCTTAAAGTTTGAAACCTCTAATTTGCCTTCACCTTAAATGCAGGGGCATTGAAGTGTGGAGCCTTTTTTGTGGCATTTAAATGACAATTTTTAAAACGGGCAATTAAGTAAGCAAATGTTACTCACTCCCAGTTGCATATGCAAATGGTCAGTTGACACATAGAGTGCATCCCAAGCTATGAAATATCCGTTCTACAAAAGTTGATTGTGTGTAATTTCATATTAACATGATGTAATGCACATAACATAATGTATAAGTTATACCAAGCAAATGAATCGATCTCTTCATTTCAGTTTATATGAGGTGTAACTCGTGTAACATTGTAAATAGTTTTATGTTTGATCTATTCTCATTTATATGGTTTAATACTTCTCCATTCTTAAAATAAGTTATATTTCCCTAGTTTGATTAGATTAATAAAATTAGTTAATATAACATCTATTTTATAAAACATCCTAAACTCTATTGTATTTTTTCTTTACTGCTTTAATTAATTATTTTATTTAGATTAGGGGAAAGTATTAAAATTAGTTATTTTTACTATAAAATATTAAAATTTTCATGAATAAAATTACTGCCTTTGGTTTTTATTGTTAATATAAGTTCTAAAAAATATAATATTGATCATGAATTTGTATATATCTAATATATACTAAAATGTAGTGTTGATCATGAATTTGTATATTCAGTAAATATGTCTAATATATATGCAAATAGAATGTTGATCATGGTATTGTATATACTTTGGGCACACTACAAAATCTGTCCCTTTTGATTGTATATAATAAGGATATTTCATCAAGAGGGAGATTTCATCATTGATAATGTTTAAAATTTGGAACAAACATTGATAAGGTGCTCAAAGTGGTAAACATCTATGGGTGCGTTGCAGGGTCCACCAATTTCTAGTATGAGAATAAGAAAAAACCTTTATTTAACATTGTTGCAACATACATGTAGATTTTAGCCTAACAAATTGCTTATACAAAACAATCCTTAAATTAAGACCCACCCAACACACTAATGTATTCATTTTTCGTTTTTAATGTTCTTGATGCCCTCAGCCATGGAGAGTGTTGGTGGATGTGTTTCCGAGGGGCCAGCATACTCATGCTCAATCATTGTGTCCTTTGTAGTCTTCTTTCTCTTGGGAACTTCCTTGTGGGGACTATGGTGTTCTGGGACTGCATCACTGCCATCTTTCACTGTGATTGAATTGTGAGGCACATGAGTATTTGAATTGGAATATGTAAATTTGCTTAAAAGCTGCGGATCATCTGAGAACTGCATAATTGTCATACTACTTGATGGGTGTTGTATGTTGTGCTCTTTGATCCTAAACTTGATTATGAGTTTTTTCCCTGTGCAACAACTCAATTCCTCTGGGAAAGAGTATGGTGTACCTTCTTGGCCAAGTATGAGAAGCATTAATTGGTGTACTAATTTCAAATTTCAATGTACTCAACCATAAAATGTGTTGTAATTTGTAGTTGACCTCCTCTAATTTCTTTTTCAAATGCTCAGATGTGCAATCCAGAAGTTCTGTTGCATGCCTATTGAAAAACAACACGGAACATTTCCCAATAGCATCAAATACTCTATAATGCACCTTGAATCTATAATAAATTTCTCACATTTAGTGCATGGAATTAGAATGCACATGTTAAGGAATGTGAAGAATAAAATGGATTGAAAGCAAAAGGTCACATCTAGACAACATGCACATACTTTGATTGAGTAATGAGGAAATTTGTCACATTTTAGTGCATGGAAGTTAAATCCAAACGTTAATGTATATGGGAAAAAATTGATGCAAAGCATAAGATCACATCAAAACGATGTGTACATACTTTGGTTGAGTCATGACGACTTTCTTCTTACAATTGCTGCATATTAGATTGCCCTTTTCATAGGAAGGTTTAGTGTCACACGGGCACCCATCATAAGTCCACCCATATGTTGTTTCAAGCTTTTGGATGCATACTGTTGAGACAATCTCACACTCCTAATTCCAACGACGCAAGTAAATGAAGTTACTACCTGATTTTGAAGCATGCCATAAGCATAATCTAACCTATATACCCATCCATAGCCATGAAATATTACCTCTATAATATTGCATAAATCACCAAGGGGTATCCTGGTTGGAAATGCCAACATATCCTCGTTGTTGATGTTGGGTTTCACAATGTTGTTGATGTGGTAGAAACTTTGATTAGTGCGTGGGTTCTCGTTCAAGCTGCTCATGACATTGAATTGGACAAATAAGCAAGATGCCTAAAGCTTACAAGTGTCAAATACAATTATTGTTGCTTGGTTCCGAAAACGATGCTCACCTATCCAATAATCTCCTAACCTCAGGGATTTTTGGATTGAGCAAAACTCTTGTTGCTTCCAGGGCATTAGTAATATGGTCGTATGCTATCAAATGAAAAGTATTGTTACGTCCAAGAGAATTTGTACATTGATCTTCTATAGCTGACTCAAGTTTTTACCTTTTTTTTTTATTTAGCTTTGCAAACCTGATAACAACTACAATCGGTGGCTCCATTTTAGCGTTGAGGTTGTTAAATGTGTCAGTTGCTGAGTTTCCAAATAGTACTACATTGATAGTAACATCACTGCATAAAAAGTCCACCAGTTTTCAATCTAATTTCTTTTATATCAGTTATTGCATATACTTTATCAATGCGATAAGCGCCTTGCTATATGTATGCATGGAAGGAATTTATAGAGTGTTGTAGTGAATATAATAATAGTGGAAAATTAAATGACATGGTATGGACATTACTCTTTACCTGCAACAGTCAGGTTTAGTCGTTTGAAAGTCTTACACTCTCTTTGTTAATCTTCCAAATCACCAAATGATTCAAGGAACCCTGTGACATCTGGAAAGAAGGTTTCAAATAATGTAAGACTCGATATCAATAAAGAAAATATACACCAAAATTTTCTCTTGGAAATTTTATATGCTAATAATATCTTTATGAGTAGCACTTACTAATTAGTTCTTCATTAACTACTGTGTAATTTGTAATGTTTTTAATAGGGACAAAGTTGAATGCCTCCATTGAAATGTGCAAATCAGATTCCTGGAAAAATGTCTTATTGTGAAATTTGATCTTCCAAGGGTTTCGAGTTACCTTATATTGGTCATTATTGTCTAGCACCTCAAAGTTTTGGAACTGGTAAACTTCACCCTCTTGGAGCTCTTTCATGTAACGTTCCCTCAAGCGGTTTTGAGTAACAAAACCTTTAATTGTAGTTCCCTATAGATTTCACATAAAATTTTGTAAATAATATTGTACAAGTGAATGCATAATAAGCGGGTCTACATATTTGTTAAACCTGTTGATTCACCAGAATCAATCTAACTTTCCATGCATCATACGGAGGAGTGCTTTTGCGACCAACCAATTTCCTAAGCATACATGCAACAATAACCCAAGTGTCTGTGCTATCATTGATTTGGGAAATAAAATCATGTTGAATGCTTGTCATATTTGGATATTCGGAGTTTGTAGTATGCATACCAAATGTGCAAGCTTCTGTATGCTAGGTGGGTCATTCTTTTATACCCATTATAGTATAGAAAGGAATGTCAAAGGGTTTGGTAAAAATAACTCATTTAATGACATTTAAATTCAAAATGTAACCTTTTTTTTTACAATTAATTAATGCCCCTTTTGTGAAATTTATTAATACCCCAATTATTTCTTTTCATTAAACGCCACTATATTATACCCAATGACTAATAGGAATTTAAATAAATTGTAGTGGAAGATGGGCCACTAAGCAATGGAATGTGAAAGGGCTTGGTTGAAAAAACTCATTTAAGGGCATTCAAATTTAAAATGTAACTTCATTTTTTTGTATTAATGCCCCTATTATGTTGCCTGTTTCTACAAGTTTTCTAGTAATATAATAGATAATAGATAGATAGATGTAACTTCATTTTTTTGTATTAATGCCCCTATTATGTTGCCTGTTTCTACAAGCTTTTTAGTAATGTAATAGATGGATAGATTGATGGCTTATGACAGGGCTTGTTAAATTAAATTATTAAATTAAAATTAATTGGTTTGTTAAAGATGTGAGTCTCCTAATCAATGGAATGTGAAAGGGCCAGGCAAATGGAAAGTGAAAGCGCTTGATTGAAAAAACTCATTTAAGGATATTCAAATTTAAAATGTAACTTCATTTTTTTTATTAATGCCCCTATTATGTTGCATGTTTCTACAAGTTTTTTAGTAATGTAATAGATAGATAGATTGATGGCATATGACGGGACTTGTTAAATTAAAATTATTTGGTTTGTTAAAGATGTGAGTCTCCTAATCAATGGAATGTGAAAGGACTAAGCAAATTTCATTAAAGTCGCCTTTTATGGGATTATGATAGAAATCAGTTAAAATTCTAATATGCCTTTTATGGGATTATGATAGGAATCAGTTTTAAATCCTAATATTAATCAATTTAGCTGTGTCCGTTTTTGAAAATGGTTTGCTGCATTTGGGGCTGGGTTATCTCACACCGTTAAATGAATTTAGGCAGAAAAGGGAGATCAGTAGGTGTAGTTAACAGAATTAGCTGTCATCACCGTTACTACGCACTATCTATAGATATAATAGATGACATTGATGGTCCAATGGTTACAAGAATTTTGGACAAACACCCCACCCCGCCACTTTGGCAATAATTTTTCCTGGGGTTAATGTTTTATTAAAAAAATATGTGTAAAGGCATTTTTTCATGTCATTTTAATTTCAAAAATGACAAATTGGATGAGTTTGAAATAATAATATTTAGCAATCAAAGATAATCAAATATACATGATACCAGCAAAACATGGAGCATGAATCCCAGATAGGGTTAAACATTAAACGCTGCAAGTAGGAGTACATTCATTGCTCCATTTTACAGTAACAGTATTTGGTGAAGACGATGACTTAAACAACTTTGCCTGATCATAGCTTATTGAACTCTGCACATTAGCTTTATCTTCTTCCTCTCCATCTCCATCTTCTTTATTCCCACCCTCAATTTCCTTCAAAACCTTTAAAACCTCACCAATGGAAAGCGTCATCTCCTTATCTATCTGCAAACACTGAAACGCCAATTCTCTCAAAACAACCACCTTCTTCACCTCACTATCCTTCTCTATCCCCAAACATAGGGGTGTTCAAAGTATCCCGGTCCCGATTATCTTGGCCCAGTCCCGAACATTTTATTCCGGGAATTTCCAGTCCCAGGCAGGACCGGGGCCTGGAAAACCGGGATCAGGATCACACAGTCCCGGTTTTTTTATTTTTTTCCTTAAAAAATAAGTTATTCTTTTATTTTGTATTTTTTACCTCATAAATTAAGTTATCATTTAATAAAATGTATATCACATATTTAGTTAGAGTTAAATCGTATATATCGTGATACTAATCCTAACTATATAATGTATAAAGATAATAACAAAAATGATGAATGTGATAATAATAATAATAATAATAATAATAATAAGTTATTCTTCAATTCTAGCTCAATTTGTGTGATTTTTATGACCTTATTAGATGTTAAATAATTACTTTAAACACTATATTATAAAAAATTTAACTAATATAATAATATTATTGAAACCGGGAATTCTCGGTCCCGGTCCCGGTTATACCGGGAATTTCTTGGGATAGGAACCGGGAATGACTTACCACTCCCAGCTACCCCAGGACGGAACCGGTAATGGGTGATCACAGTCCCGTCTTGGGATTTAAACACTCTTACCCAAACATAGATCCACCAGCTCCTCAAATTCATTCCTCTGTATCTTCCTCACTGCAAGACCCCCAATGTAATCTCATCTTTATTCCTTCTCATATCAACATTTGGCATTGAAGATATCAGCTCTAGAACCACAACCCCAAAACTATACACATCACTTTTGTTCGTTAGCCTAAAGCAAAAGTAGTATTCAGGATCAAGATAACCTTGTGTTCCTTGTGGGGCAGTAGAAACACGCGACATGTCGTCCGGGAACAACCAAGAAAGTTTGAAATCAGCAACCTTTATGCAGAAATTGTTGTCAAGGAGAATGTTGTTTGTTTTGAGGTCGCGGCGGATGATGCCAGAGGCATGGAAGGTAAGAGACAGCGCTTGCGGTTTCTATGGTGATTTTGATTCGAAGAGGCCATGTGAGTGATGCCGGGTTTGCAGAGCCACCACCGCGGAGGTGGCTGGTGAGGGTTTCGTTTGGGATGTTTTCATAGATAAGGAGGAGCTCACAGCTCTGACGTCAAGTGCAGCCATAGAGAGAGACAAGGTTTTTGTGACGGAGGCGAGTGAGGATCTCAACTTCGATCATGAACTGTTCTACTCGCTCGTAGTTATGCTTGAATAGGTGTTTCACTGCAACTTCACGTCCACCTTTAAGCTTCCCTGAAAATGAAATAGCTCAAAGTTTAAAACGTTACGAAGAAAAATACAAGATTATAGGACATGAGATGTGAGTGATTGAGAAGATGACCATAGTAAACAGAGCCGAAGTCGTCGTTTATGAGTTTGTTGGAGGGGTTGAACTTGTTGGTTGCATCTTGAAGTTCGCTTTAAGAGAAGATTAGGACTCCAAAGAAGAGTCTGCCACTTTCTGGGTCTGGTTCATCTTTTGGGAAGTGATTCGTTGATCAGTGTCTGACATGGGATAGAGCACTCTGTTTCTGTTTGTAGAGTCGGAAGCAGAGCACCAACGCTATTATCAGAACTCCTAATCCCACTCCAAAACCTGATCAACCGTCAACTCTGGAAAATGTCTACTTAAAGCTTTAACTCAAAGGCTATCTTGATTGTTTCTTTGGAATCTCAAAAATGTACAGTAAAAATGAAATAAAATTACCTATAAGCAATCCCAGCTTCCAAGCCCGTGTTTTCTTCTGAAATTCTGTGTCGGCTTCATCTTTTGCCACCATTAAGAGAAGCAGATATTACATGGACTAATTAGTATTTGAGTTAATTACCCTAAATCCATAAAAAAAAAAAAAGAATAAGTATATGTGATTTGATAGTTGACTGGCATATATAAATACGATCTTTCTAAAGAAGTAGATTTCACATGTTACTACTTGTTATGCAAATAAGACATTCGACCCTGTGCGATGCACGGAAAAGATCCAACTAATGAGGAAGTCACTAATGGAAAAAACTAAAGGACAAAATAATGTTCAATGTGAGTATATATTGTTGAACCCTGAGGCGTTATCAGCTGGGACAGTGCAGGATCATCATCTTTAATCCCACTGGTGTGCGAGGCAGTACGGACAGATTCCCTCAAGGCGGAAGATTCCTAATGCCAGCATAAAACATATTATAGTACTTGCAAACGTGAGTATATACATCAAGTTGAATTGTTTTACGTGAGTACCTCGATCATGCCCTGGCTTTGGTCCTGAAAGATTAGTGGATCAATAGGGTAAGATAAAAATTGTTTTTTTCCTGAAAATCTATAAGCATTGAAAATGTACCATATAAACTTTTACCTCTCCATTAGAATACGTAAATTGTTGCACCAAGTGGTGATCAGCACCAAGTTGAGAGACAGCGAGGCTACTTGTCCTATGTTTAATGTTAAGACTTTTGATCTTGAGTTTGATAACAACAACCTTCCCAGCAATTCCGTCCAGTTCTTGTGGGAATGTTGAGTTCCTACCCTCCTATATACACAACAGACAAAATGTTCATTACAAGATTAATTGCAAGTTACGGGATAAGTAATCGAAGGATTGCCAATATGTTGTTAATACCGTTTGCATATCCTCCTTTAGTTTGGATGCAGATTTTCCAATTAACTCAGTTGCATGCCGATCAAAGAATATGACCGAACATTTCCCTGTCGGGTCGAAGACCTTATAATGCACCTTATATCTAAAAATGATGGTAAACCATGTGAGTATGCACAGATGTCGTTGTTTTTTATTAATAAATACATGTGAACAAAGGAAGTCTTACGTGGAGACAGTCATCAGAACAACTTTATGACACCTAGTCTATTGAAGGGATCTATTAGGCTGGAACTCAGGCTTCTTATCACATGGACATGCAACGTAAACCCATCCGTAAAGAGTTTCAACCTTCTGAATTGTAACCCTTGTCACAACATCACATTCCTAGATATGGTGTAATTGCAAAATGCTCAGTTAGAAAAGGAAAGGTAGTCAATGAAGTAATGTAGAATGACTTGAAATTGTGTAAATATAGATAGCAGATTGTAATTGCAACATGGTAATTTTAGGTCTTTGCATGAATGTTTTGTTAGATGTGTACTTGATCGATCTTAGAAATGTCAGAAACTTGAATCCTTGTTAGGAAAGATAGAAGGGATTCACTAGAGTAAGTGGAGTTGTCTGCACTGATAATCTGGCTGAACAGCTGACTCCCTTCTGAATCTTGGGTGAGTTTACAAGTCCATAAATAATAGTATACAAGTTAGCTGTCATTGAAGAGATATTACAAACATACAACTATGTAATAATAACAGTTAGCCTACCTTTCCTTCAACAGATTCACCTCTGGGATATTCGGATTAAATGTGACGAGAGTAGCGTTAAAAGCATTACTCAGATATGCCCGTAATCTACATAAAATATTTGTCCATACGATATTAATGAAGAGACAGTGAATAATGACAACCATATGTCATTACAAAAGTATGCTCTTATTACAAAAAACCTATGTTCCTGTTAACTCTTGCAAACCTCACGAGGACAGTTATAGGAGGTTCCATGTCCACGTGCTTCTTTCCATAAGTCTCCTCGACATAGTTTCCCCCAAAGAGTGATGTTAATGGAGTTTTCGCTGCATTAATTAAAGTAGAATGCATTTCAGAACCCGTTTGTGAACACGAACTAATTTTATAAAACACATAATGTTCATCCACAGTAATATATAATCTACATATAGCATTTTACTTTTGATTAGCAATGCTGAAGTTCAGTCGTCTCTTGATAATGTCAAACTCTCGTCTTCGTTCATGTAGTTGCCCAAAGGCTTGCAAGAAACCCACAATGTCTACAACACAAGTAATAGAAAAGTAAACACACAATGTGTAGAAAAATTAGTCATTTATCAACTCTTAATGTATTAATACATCGATAATCTGTAAAGTGTATGTCCGGATAGTAAGATGATGCAAACCTATTAACCCATCGTCGCTGACATTCCTATTCTACACATCCACAATTTTTTTCCATTTGAACTCCTGATCTGGGATGGATACCTCTGATTTGTCAATATACGTATGTGGATGAAAATTAAACCTCCACAGGCCTGTAGTGACTCTGTACTTGTCATCATTGTCACCCACCTAAAAATTTTGAAAGTTGTATGCAACACCTTCTGTTGGTTCCTCAGTCAACCAAGAAAAAAGATTCTTGTGGATGGCGGTAACTTCAACCCTTGTTAACTGTAGAACATGGCACATCTGACCAGCGTGCATGCAAATGATTGATCATACAAAAAGGAAAAAAAGTGGATGTCGTTATAATAGAAGATTAATCATGCAAATGATTATGAGAATGCTGATTGTTTTTAAGTTCACCTCTTCATCAATCAGGATCATGCCTATCTTCCATACAGCATAAGGAGCTGCCTTCCTTCGCACTTCCCACCTTCTCAGAACTTTGGCATGGACGGACCATGTCTCTTTGCTGTCGTTTACCTCACTGAACATCGACTTCTTCATCATCTGAGAAATTTTTTTTGGAAAAAAAGTTAGGTGGTGTAGAAGGTGAATATAGTATTTGTAAAAACATTATATAAGTATAACCGGATGAGTGAAAGTGTTCTTACTATGATTAGGAGTGACTGTTGCTACCGCGTGGACTGAAGACTAATGTTGAATAAATGAAAGAACTGCTTACGCAACTTTGGTTGTGATGCGCTTTAATAGGCATAAAATGGTGGGAAAGTGAATTGTGAGGAAGGCTGTTGCCTCTCTTTTTCTAATTCATTTGTCTGAAAGATTTATGATATTTTTAATAGCAGTGTGAGTCAAAATGGTGGGGCTGGAGTTAGGGGTGTTTATGAAGCCCAGAGCCGGTACGCCCACCCCGGCCCAATAAAAAATTGCCTTGCCCAGCTCAAAAAAAAGCAACCCGAAAAAAGTTGGGCACAATCAGGCTGGGCATTTTAGCGGGCAGGGCCGGGCATCGGGTAGAGTATGCCGTCCTGCCCATTTGGCCCTGCCCAGTAGGTATATAATTATATATATTAAAATATGTGATGTAAATATTTTTTTGTACAACAGTTTATAACTTTATATAATTATATTATATTATATGTTTTGTTTTGTTTTATTAGGCTCCTTTGGTATTATATATTATTTATGGTTTTGTGTTTCTTTCTTTGTCTAGATCCTTTCTTTCTCAGCTTGGTCTAGATCCTTAGGGTTAGAGGGTTCTATCTGGGGTAGTTTTAGAACTTAGTGCTCGTTTTCTTTTCTTCTTTTTTTTCCTGAGCTTGGTTCTGTTTTTTTTTCTGGACAACAGAAGATCAAAAGTTGTGTTTTCAGCATTTATTTGTTGTGTAAAGCTTGTGATTTTTCTTCATATGATTTTTTTTTTCCTGAGCTTGGTTATGTTAAGGTCGAGGGTTTTGTTTTCAGCAGTTGGAGAAGGAAGAATGTAATGGGTATGGTTGGCTAATGGTGATTGAAGAGGTTTTTTTTTTTCTGAGCTTTCCATATTGGTTATTGTCATGGAAGCTGTTTTTTTTCCCACATAAGGTGTGTGTAGAGCATCTTTAGTTGTGAACCTGTTTGTGCTCCCTTGAAGAGTAATTCAAAGTTGGGTTGATAAATGTTGGGCAAGGGGAAGCCCACCTTCACCCAGCCCGCTCACGCCCAGGCCAAAAATGTTTGGGCTTCTACGGGTAGGGTTGGGCATCGGGCTGTAAAATGCAGCCCAATGATTTTTTGGGCAGGGCATCAAATAAGGACTTCGCCCTACCCAGCTCTGCCCATGTACACTCCTAGCTGGAGTCCACTAAAATCATGCTACAGTAAAATTGATAGTTTTTTTTTTTTGTGAAAATAAAATTGATAGTTTAGATATGAATACTCTGGCTCTATTCCCATGGGAATGCTTTTGAGGTTGACGGAATAAAGTTATTCCTGTTGTGGCAGAAGGGATTTCGGCAAAAACATGCACGCGTGGTTGCTCAGGCCTGCAACCGAATAAATGGAGACGTTTTTGGTTGGGCATAGGACAAATAAATGCTACATGTGTGATAACGTTTGAAATTTAGAAAACATGAATTTGCAACCAAAATTTTGAAAAAAATGATAATTTTAGAAATTTTTTTTGAAAATGAAACTGGTCTACAAAAACTATTTAGAGTTCGGAAGTCGATTGTGTATGGGGAAGGTGTTATGCACCCCACAACACTTTCCACAAGAATTAATGGTTACCCTAAGTTAATTATTTAAAAATATTATGGCATTTAAATTTATTATAATTACCCAAATAAAAAAAAAGAGAATAGTTATAAAAATAAATGAAATGAAAACTAAAGAAGAAAAAAAAGAAACATTTATTTACAAAAAGAAAATAAGAAAAAATATATTTATTTATAAAATTGGACTTGATCTTGGATGAAAACCTAAGGCCTATGTACCTTTTAGAAGGATCAAAGCCCACGTAGTTTGAGGGGTAAAAATGCGTGTCTCTTTGTTGGTAATTTTTAGAAAAAATCTTTATTTAATTTATTTGAGAAAAACATTTTTATGTTTGGTTTGTGTTTTTTATTTTTTAAAAAAAATGCAGTTTCCCTTATTTTATCATATGAAACCAAATTTGCTTATTCTAAGAAAAGAACATTTTTTTTTTATTTTGAAACTTTTTATTTGTAAAAACAAAAGTTCATTAAGTCAACAAGGAATTGTATTTTTCACCTACGATTCAAGAGTCTAAAATGATAAGAAAATCAATAAAGACAAAATAAGAGCATATACCTCCGATGCTTTAAACCTTACTACAAAAGAGACAAAGTGAGGAAACCACGTGGATGGAACAACACAATCACACACAATTCATCCATGCCAACAATAATACCTAGAATATAAAAGAGGCCAACACATGTTATTCATCCTAACATTTGTAAACCACCTGATCCATTATATTTGGCAAACCCAACATATATCAAAGTCATGGTGCATGGTTCACGCATATGTGAATCACGATAAGGTAAGCATAAAGAAGTGGTGATAAAAAACATAGAGATGAAGGCGTGAATCATAAAAGATGCAATCAAGGAGTCAAGTAATAACATGAAGAAAAAATAAATTCGTACTTATTCCTTGATGCAAAAAAAATAATAATAATAATACAAGTAGAAGTTTGATTTGCCTTCTTTCTTTTAAGAATTCTTCTCAAATTCTTGTGTGCCTTGCTTCAACCCTTGCTCTCATATTTATAGTCTCAAGGTAGAGTTATCTTTATAAATGCTCCTTCTTCTTCTTCTTTTTTTGAATTTTCATTTTTGATTTTTTTTTTGTATTTTATGTTAAGAACTACCTAATTTGAGCCAATCACCATCAATGGAGATTTTTTTTTTTAATTTTCGTTTTTATTTTTTTGTATTTTTTATTAATAAAACTTCTTAACTTGACCTAATCACCATCAATGGAGATTTTTTTCGTTTTTAATTTTTTTTTTATTATTCTCCCTACAAGTAGTTTCCTAATTTAAACCTACCAACATAAATGAGATTTTTTTTTTTATTTTTTATTTTTGCCCTTAATGAATGATAATGCCAATTTGGACACTAATCATCATCAATGAAGGGATTTATTTTAATTTTCATTTTTTTTCCTTTTAATGATGATTGCCAATTTAGACACCGATCATCATCAATATGGGGTTTTCTTATTTTTCCTTATTTTTATTTTTTATTATTTTTTCTTTCAATAATGATTGTCAATTTAAATATCAGTCATCATCAATCATTTTTTAATTTTTATTTGAGATCCGGATAAAATAGGGTGTTCATACATGTAACTCAGGCCTGCAACCGAATAGGCTTCATATTAAAGTTATGGGGCAGGTCCTTCTTCCAGCTGAAGCACGCGTAGTTTCTCATTTTCTCCAATTCCAACAATTGTATAGACTACACGTGGAGACCGGGCCTGCAAAATGCGTTTAGTTGTTGGTTACAAACGCCATGTAAGATGCTGAGGAGGACCAATAACTATTGAGCCATAAGGTTTAGATGGATATATTTGATGATTGATAGATAGATAGATACCTTTGAATTTGGAACAATAAAATCCTCTGGTGCCGTTGAGGCGGGTTATGCTTTTATTGTGGTCAGAACACCGAGAGTAATTATCAGAAAGATGGGATCGGAAGAATTATGCGATGAGACCATGGTTGGCTTGAAGGTTTTATCCGGATGGGAAATTTTAGTTAGGTTTGGAATAGTTTATTTTCAAAAAATAAATATTTATTACATAAGTCGAGACAAAACTCCTCTTATACTTATTTTGTATATCGTAAATTATGAATTATAAATACTTATAAATAAAATATAAATTACCCCAAATGAGTAAGTGCTCGTTTGGAATAGCTTATTTTTAGGCATTAAGTGTTTATAAATCGTGATTCACGGTATGCGAGGTAAATATGTGAGAGGAGTTTTATCTTGACTTACATAATAAATACTTATATTCAAAAAATAAGTATTCCCAGACATTCACTAAGTGCTCATTTGAAATAGCTTATTTTTGGACAATAAGTGCTTATAAATCGTGATTCACAGTATAAGAGGTAAATATATGAGAGGATTTGTATCTCAACTTGCATAATAAGAACTTATTTTTTAAGAAATCGTGATCCCAAATATGCTATAAATATGTTTGCAATTCGCTCTCGCGTAACCCACGACGCAAGTCAAAGCTCTGACACAGCAGTTGACTGGGCCCAGATCAAGACCAAGAACACCAATGACACATTTGTCTTTTTCTCAACCTGATCCTATTTAGGGTACTAATTTATAGTTTATGTTAAATAAAGATAAAATTAGAAAGTTGATAAATTTTAAAATAAAGTTGATAAGATTTAAGCCTTCTTCTAATTTTAATAAAATATATTAGAAGTGACTTTTAAATAAAAATAAAAAGAACAACATGGCTCTTTTTTTTTTTTTTGGCCAAAGAACGACATGGCTCTTGCACACTCTTAAATGTTCCGTAATAAATAGAAGTAAAAGGAGTAATGTGCGTCTCACACTCTTAAATGTTTAGTCCTTCGCTAATTGTGCTCATAGTAGACAATATCCTCTAATAAATAAGATTACTTTATTCAAATGCATCAATATATCACTCTAGTTTTATTTATAAATTTAAATAATTTAATTCTCACACACCACTTAACTCAATTAATATGGACTATATTGATAAAGTTTTTCAGTTTGGTTCTGATTTATGAATGTGTATTTTTTTTACTTTTTTCTTCTCTCTTTACTTTTAATAGGGATAAAATTGTAGCACTCTCATTTGATAATTAATGCTCCCTTGGTCTCCTTTTAGCTGAATGATGAGGTTTTAGAAAACAATTTAAATTAATAAGGGTTTGTTTGGGAATGCGATGGGAAGCTGAAAAAGCATAATAGGAAGGGAAAAAGCACAGTGAGAGTAAAATGAGATGTTTGAGTTGGCATTTTTTAAATGAGAAGCTACTTTTAAGAAGAAGTCACTAAAACATGCCTTTTCACAATGCAGATGAGTTTCTACTACCGTCAATCCAAACATATATTATATTTATAATTTGACTTTTATTCTATTTTAAATTTGCAAAAGCTAGATTGGAAAAAAACCACTTCTATCGCCGTTAATCCAAACGGGCCCTAAGCATGTGGAATGTAAATTTTCCCAAAATATCCTCTATTCATTTCATGAATGGGGTTGGGGGGTAGGGGTGGGCACGGGCATGGGCAGGGCGAGACCCCTGCCCGATGCCCAGCCTAAAGGATGAACGAGCTATATTTTGCAGCCCACTACCCAACCCCTGCCATATAGAAGCCCTATCCATTTCGGGCTAGACAAGCATGGGCTGGGCAAGGCGAGCTTTTCTACCCAAGTGGTAACTCCCTAACTAATACCATATGTATAAAACCTCCAATTACACTTAATAAATATTATTAAAAACTTCAAATATATTCCATAATTTCACACCTTGAGATATCTCAAAATAAATCTATAACTTGTCTTGAAATTAAAAAAAAAAATCTAACACGTCTTGATAATTACATGACAAATTATGAAGTAATGTGTTTATGTATAAATATTGAATGAAATGAATAGGTGTAATTGCGATGGAGACTTCAAAGAAACTAAATTTTTTGTCTTTGATCTCAACTTTTTAATGTTTTATATCATCTATCCAAATAAAAAAACCCACGTCCATCCAAAAAACAATGAATTATATGTAAACCGTGGTGGATGGATATTAAATAATAATATAAAATGTTTCATAAACATGAAATAATATATATACATATTAAATAAAATAATATGTATAAAATACTATTTATTTTATATAAAATAATATATATTTTATACAAATTGTATATAATTTTTAGGATAGGGCCAAATGGGCAGGGCAGTACCTCATGCCCGATGCCCGGCCCTGCCTGATAATTCACCCTGCCCAAAGATACCCAAATTTTTATCAGGCCACTTTTTTTGGGCTGAGCAAGGCAATTGTTGATCAAGTTCGGGTGGGCATATCGGCTTTCTGGGCACCGGCCATACTCACCCCTAGGGGGAGTAATAAACTAATAATGAGAAAATGATGAAAAAGAATGCATGGGGAAGATGATGTGAGAGAATAAAGTGAGTGATAAAGAATAAATGGAATTAGTCAACCATTTCATTAATGCAATGTTAAAATGTATGAAATTAATTGAGTGTAAAATGGAAAAAAATGCATATATTATACATAGCAACTCAAATGGGACATTTAACCTTACAAAAAAGGACAAGTTCATTCAAAAAATGAGACTCTATGTAAAGGGAAAGGGTGAGTATGATGACAGAGTTTAGTGTAATTAGTAAAGATAATATCAAAAATCAGTTGAATTTAAAGATGAATTTAATCCTTTTAACTATTTTTGTTAGTATGTGAGAATTAATAGTTGATGTCTTATACTCCCTCCCGTCCTATTTATAAAAACTCATCAATAACCGAATTACATGGTTTAAGAAAGTGGTTAAAGTTAGTTAAAAATAATAAGTATGTATGAAATAAACTTTATTTTTTAAGCACACGCTTATTTATGAGGGGCAAGTAAGGGATATAAATAAAGTAAATATGAGTATCACTAATCTTTTAATTAATATAATATATAAAATTAATGAGGGATAAATTCAACGTTCAAACAACTCTTATAGAACTCTTATACAAAAGACCAAAACAATTCATATTTTGGGCTCTTATAAAAAGGACTAGAGAGAGTAATAAGGAACAGAGAGAGTAACTAAGGGATTGTTTGTTTCCTATTTTAAAAATTGTTTTTAAAAACAAGAAAACAGAAAACAAACTCGTTTGCTTATTTGTTTTAGTTAGATGTTTTGAAAAAAAAAAAAGAACATGTTTCTAAAAACAAAAAAAACCAAAACAACTTCTAAGATGTTTTTCTATTTTTTTATTTTTTATTTCAGAAAACGAGGGAACACTTTATTCTTTGTTAAAGGGTTTGAAGTCACCCCTCGTTCATCCTCGACACCACATCACTAGTGCCAACCGATACCACGTCATTATCAGAGATGGCCACTATTATGTCATGGCCGATGATGGCCCCACCACATCACCACCAAACAAATTATATAAAGTAAGTAAATCAAACAATTCTTTCTTTTTTTTTTTTTTTGTTATCTAAGTTGATACTTTAAAAACAATCATCCCAAACAATATTTTATGTTTTTTCCTTTCAAAACTTGTTTTTAAAAACAATTTTATAGATTTTGGTTTCCAATACATAACGGTGTGCTTATTTAACCGTTAATTAATGATATTATATATTCTTGCGAGAGTTCCGTCTCGACATACATAATGTTTGTTAGTTATAACCATTATTTATTAAACATCATATATGTAAGATTAAGTAATAGTGCATTTGTTTGTTTTTATGCATATAGCTAACCAAAAAGTATGATGCTTATAAATGTAGAGTTGACCTCATTTTGGAAGCTAAACACTTAATTTAGGAGCTAATAAATAACTTCTAAACTTCATAAGAACATTTTGATTTAATGCCACCCAGACTACCTCTCTAATGGAGGAGGTCGTGAGTTCTACCCCAAAATGACATAGGGCAGAGGTGGCAATACCGGTCTTGACAGATTCAAGTTTAAAAGGGTCATGGCTAAAAAATTCATTTATCCTAAAGTATCCCTTAAGTTGAAACCTAACCTTTGAACTCACGGGCTCAAGATTGCCCCGTAGGCTTTGGATACTTTTACACTTTTCAATATTTTTTCATATATACAGAAATAAAATAAGAAATCTAAAAAAATTTTCATTCAAATCATAAAATATTAGCAAATTAAAGATTCTAACTACCAATAGTGGGATAACTGTTGTTATGTTACCAAAAGACTGGCTGTTATGGAGGGTATTCACAGGGTGCTTACTACGATCCCCGATTCAGGTTTACTTGAGAAAGGAAACGAGAATTTGCAACAAATGGTAAACTAAAATCAACAAACTATTATCCAAAACTAAATAAACTAGACAAACCAAAATTACTTAGTGAAAAGCATAAATAATAAACCTCTATTATTTTCCATAAATAATAAACTAAAATCATAGACTCACAGTATAATTATTATGTGCTATAATAAAAAAACGCATAAATAATAGGGAAAATCCCACATAAAAACCATTACAAATGCTAAATTACATGAAGGTGATTCCAATATTCATATTGTCAGCGAGGTGTAAGTCTCTCAGGTGTCCTTTTTCAAATTAAAAGGAAATTATAAAAATGTCTCTGGGTAAGTTTAAAATAATAGAGAAGAAGAAGCGATCTTCGGTTCACTTGACACACACTGTCTGCCATGTTCTCAATGACTTTTCTCTGGTTATTGTGGCAAAAAAATTTTGTCATGAAGGGGTGAGGAAGCTCGCGGTGAGAGATGAGACTGCGTTGGAACTTCTTATTGTGTAATTGAGGAGGAGGGAAGGCGTTGGCGAAGGGATTTTGTTCTTGACTTTGCCCTAACCTGATTGTCAATAAGAAAAGTGACAAGTTTACTTAAGGAAATGATCACTTTAAAAAATGACAAGTTCCATTATAAAAATAACAAGTTTACTTAAGGAAATGACCACTTGAGAATATGAGAATTCAAGCTTGGAAGAATTCTCACATTAGATATGGATTTACTAAATTCACATTTAAAAATGATAAGTTCACTTAAGGAAAAGACCACTTGAAAAAAATAAGAATTTAGGCTTGAAAGAATTCTCATATTAGATATGGGTTTACCAAGTTCATATTTAAAAAATGACAAGTTCTACCTAGCAAAAGCACAATTCCAAATTGCCGGGCAGATTAACAAAAAAAAAATGACAAGTTTCAATATGAAAATGACAAATTCAATTTAGGAAATGATCACTTGAGAAAATAAAAATACATGTTTGGAAGAATTTCTACACTAGATATGGATTTATCAAGTTCATATTTAAAAAAATAACAAGTTTTGATATGAAAATGATAAGATGACTTAAATTTAGATTTGGCCATAAAAAAATATCAATAATCATATAAATATCTTGGTAGGGTATGTGTGAGATGCGTGTGTGGGGTCATCTCCTTTGTTAGGGATGATTAGGATAGGAAAAAAGGTAACATGTAAAGCAGTGTGAACACATAAGTTATGCAGTGTCGTCATATTTATTATTCATCTCCTTTATTAGGGATGGTTCGTTATTGATTAGGGTAGGAGAAAAAGGTAACATGTAAAGTAGTGTGAACACATAAGTTATGCAGTGTCTTCATATTTATTATTCATCTCCTTTATTAGGGATGGTTCGTTATTGATTAGGATAGGAAAAAAAGGTAACATGTATAGTGGTGTAAACACACAAATTAGCGGTGTCTTCATATTTATTATTCCCTTTAGTCCCTCGTATAAGAAATAAATAATTAATTGTCAAATTAATAGTTATTAATTCTAAAAAACTTTTTTAAAAAATGTAGCTACAGTGAAGTTTACTTCTTTTTTTCCGGATTGCTAAAAATTACTTTACAACAGTGAGAGAAAGTTCTCCTTTTTAATAAGAATATAACAGAAACAATTTAACAAATAGTTAAATACTCTCAACAAGATATGTTGTTTGTTTGAAATAAAAAAGAATCAAAATCCCCCATCGTAACTCTCTGATATAAAGCACAAGAGGAGTATGAAATATGAATATACAACAATCACATGCGCCAAGCCCGCCAACTTCTTAAACATTAAACGCTGCAATTAGGAGGACATTCACTGCTCCATTTTACAGTAACAATATTTGGTGAAGACGATGACTTGAACAACATTGCCTGATTATAGCTTGTTGAACTCTTCACCATAGCTTCTTTATCTACCTCTCTGTCTCCGCCTTCTTTCCCACTCTCAATTTCCCTCAAAATCTCTAAAACCTCATCAATGGAAGGCCTCATCTCCTTATCTACCTGCAAACATTGAAACGCCAATTTCCCCAAAGCAACCACTTTCTTCTTCACCTCACTATCCTTCTCTATCCCCAAACATGGATCCACCAGTTCCTCAAATTCATTTCTCTGAATCTTCCCCACCGCAAGACCTCCCAACGTAATCTCATCTTTGTTCCTTCTCATATCAACGGCCGGCATTGAAGATATCAGCTCCATAAGCACAACCCCAAAACTATACACATCGCTCTTATTGGTCAGCCTAAAGCAAAAGTAATACTCTGGATCAAGATAACCCGGTGTTCCTTGTGGAGCCGTAGAAACGTGCGATACATTATCCGGGAACAACCTAGAAAGTCCGAAATCCGCAACCTTGACACAAAAATTGTTGTCTAGGAGAATGTTGTTGGTTTTGACGTCACGGTGGATGATGCCGGAGGCATGAAGGTAAGAGAGAGCACTTGCAGTTTCTATGGCGATTTTGATTCTAAGAGGCCATGTGAGTAATGAAGGATTTGCAGAGCCGCCGCGGAGGTGGCTGGCGAGGGTTCCGTTTGGTATATATTCATAGACAAGGAGGAGCTCACGGCTCTGACGTGAAGTGCAGCCGTAGAGGGAGACAAGATTTTTTTGACGGAGGCGAGTGAGGATCTCAACTTCTGTCATGAACTGTTCTACTCTCTTGTAGTTGTTGTTGAATAGATGTTTCACTGCAACTTCACGCCCATCTTGAAGCTTCCCTGCAAAAAAAGGAAATAACCTTTAAAGTTGAGAACTTTTCTATAAGAACACAGGATTAGAGTAAGTGATCTGAGAAGGGAACCATAGTAAACAGAGCCAAAGCCGCCGTCTCCGAGTTTGTTGGAGGGGTTAAAGTTGTTAGTTGCATCTTGAAGTTCGTCATAAGAGAATATTGGGACTCCAAAGAAGAGTCTGCCTCTGTCTGGGTCTGGGTCATCATTTGGGAAGTGATTCGTTGATCGGAGTTTGACATGTGACAGAGCACTCTGTTTCTGCTTGTAGAGTCGGATGATGAGCACCAAAGCTAATATCAGAAGTCCTAGTCCCACCCCAAAACCTGATCAAGCGTCAACTCTTAAAATTTTTACTTAAATCTTTAACTCAAAGGCTATCTTGATTGTTTCTTTGGAATCTCATAAAGTGAGTACAGTAAAAATGAAGTAAAATTACCTATACGCAATCCCAGCCTCCAATCCTGCATTTTCTTTTGATGTTTTGTCTCAGCTTCATCTTTTGCCACCATTAAGAGAAGCAGATATTACATGGACTAATTAGTATCTGAGTTAATTAGATTACATACACTCACACACAAAATATGCAGAGCTAATTTGATAGTAGTTGACAGGCATATATACAACCGTGCTTTCTAAAAACGAATGAGTAAAATTCACATGTTATTACTTGTTATGCATAAATACCTTTGAATTTGGAACAATATAATCCTCTGGTGCCGTTAAGGCGGCATATGCCTTTATTGCGGTCAGAACACCGAGAACAGTCATCAGAAAGTTTGATGTAAACGGGGAATTCAGAAGCAATGAATGTGAAAGGATCAGGAGAGAAAGACATCATATTGACTGGAAGCCGAACCCTTGAACATGTTGCTAGAGAAGGTTGAGGATGATCTTGATCTTGGGATCGGAAGAAGATGGTCTCACGATTACTCTTAGTACAACCTGTATAATTCAAGAATTGCTTTGAAACGTTGTAATTGAGCGAGCTATTACATTTGTACATGGTTATTATATTTCGGAGGGTGTAAAAGAAACCCAAGGGTGAGCTTGTAGGAAGAGTAAAATTGCAGCACAAAGCATCACAGTCATCTTTTTCCAAACGCTTCTGTAAATCTGTGTCTCTAACGAAAACTCCAGGTTTGAAAACCTGCACTAGTCGTGTCACTTGAAACTGCTTTTTCCCAAAGTACACAGTTTGTTGAGCGTTGGGGTGTTCATCTTCACAGCCATGAATGGGCAACATTCCACAGTGATTGCGTTGTGGAGTGGTGAAAGGGAAAGAGAGGTTGCCCAGATTCCCACACTGAAACGAAGGTGGGCACTCTACATCAGAATCAGAAGATAGAACAAGCATATGGTCAGCCAACAAGGACAAGAAGTAGAAGAAGAAGACGAACAAATAAACAGGTTGAACCATTCTTCTTCTCAAACACCCTTGCTCTTAGAGATCAAGTTTAGAGTATATGAGATGAGACTATGGTTTGTTTGAAGGTTTTAACCCATTGGGGAATCAAGAGTTTGCAATTCGTGCTCCCCGGAACACACGACAAGACTCAAGTGGAAGCTGTGAGACACGGTAGTTGACTTGGCTCGAAGACCAAGACCAAGAACACTAATGAGACACGTGTCACCATACTACTCTACCCTTATCTACCAAGGTGAGAGAAGATTTTTTTAATTATATTTATAAGCCACATTATTAAATTTATCTAATTTATTTTTATTTTTATTTTTATAATTTTAACCTTCTTATATTATTGTGTAGTCTTTTGTTTTCATGAAATAGAGTGTATATTACATAAAAAACAAAGTTATAATATTATTAAATTTTAAAATAGAGTTAACGAGGTTTAAAAATTTTCTTAATTTTAGAAAACATATTAGAAGAATCAAGAACCAATGGAGTAATCTGTTTCACAAGCTCTCTTAAAGGTTTGGTCCTTCAATAATTGTGCTCACAGTTGACAATATCCCCTAATAACTAAAATTACTTTATTCAAAATGCACCAAACATATGAATTTTTTTTTGCCCGGGCACCAAACATATGAATAGGTATCACAATATTATAGATTACGTTGCCAAATAATCAACAGTACATGTGTAAAAACTAATACTCTATTTGGTTCTAAGTGTAAGATAGAGTGAGTTGACTTTTTTTAGAAAGATTAGGGAAGTTATTTAAATTACTTTAAAAATAAATGTAAATGAAAAATGTGAACAAGTGAAATATATATATATATATATATATATTTCGCATTACAACTGTATATATATAGATATATTAAGGGATTGTAAATGAAAAACGTGAAATGTGAAAAAGTAGAGGAATTTGTCCGAAAAAAAAAAAAAAGCATAGGAATTAATGTCGAAGTAGAAAGGGAGGCAGGGAAGACGACTCAACATTTGTGAAAGCGTGGTGCAGACGCGGAACACATTACAACTTTTGATAGAGTTACCCCATACGCATTAGAACTTTTTGTTGCCTTATCGACATGCCAATAATAAAAAGGGTGGTTTGGAAATGAATGATACTGATATAAAGGTTTGGTAGTTGTGTGTTTTTTTCTTTTTTTATTAAATCTTTTAATTTTACTTTGTTAACAAAATCAGATTCTATATATAAAGGCTAATAATACTAACAAAGTAAAGGTACATGGGCTAATGATGCTAAAAAGTAAAATTAAAAGATTTAATAAATAGAAAAAATTGTACATATAGTAAATTAAAAATTTAAGTAAACTATAGATATCTCAAAATAATTGGGTTAAGGTGCTTTTTTCCCCTGGAAGTTGTTAAAAATGAGCAATTTTTCCCCGAAAGTTTTTAAGAGTGCAATTTCACCCTGGAAATATCATTTTAGGTGCAATTTCGACCTTGAGGGACGGAAAGCTAACGGTCACCATTAAAGTTACAACTTGGCAAGAAAAAAAAACACGGTGGCAAGGTATGTAGATGAAACATGGCTGGGTAGTGAGGATGTGTATGAGACGTGTGTACAGTAGGAAGAGAGGGAATAAAATATAGAAAGATGTTTAATCAAACCCTAAAAGCTCTTTGAAAAAAAAACGAGTTGCAGTGCTAATCGGCGAATGAAGTTAAAGAGATCGAAGAAAGCTCTTTGCTAAGGTAAATCGGTGTGGAGGTGGGGTGCATGTGACAAGAGATTCATGTACGACTCTGAAATCGACAAGAGATTCCTGTTGTTAGATTTCACATGTTTTGATGATAATAAAGAATGGTATGAAAAAGATTTGATAAACAAATAAGTTTGATCAAAGTAATAACAGGGCAAATCATCACTTGAAGTAAGCACTGGAGTAATGAAGAAAGGCCAAGAGAAAAAGCTGAGAAACTTCATCACTGGCAAAATTATTAAAGGGTTACTCGAGTATGTACTCGAGTAATGATACAGAAACTTGAAGTAACCAGAGCAACCTTCAAGTAACCTGCCAACGTTACTCAAGTAAGTACTCGAGTAAGAAGGTAAAAGACTTCCAGTTGCTCTCGGCTTGCCAACGTTACTCGAGTAGCTACTCTAGTAACCAGGTAAATCACTTGGAGTTGCTCTCGGCCTGCCAATGATACTCAAGTAGCTACTCGAGTAACCAAGTAAAAGACTTCCAGTTCCTCTCAGCCTGCCAACGTTACTCGAGTCCCCTACTTCAAGAAATATGTTGCTCTCGGCATTTTTCATGCCAATGTTATTCGAGGAGCTACTCGAGTAACTCACTGTGATAAGCAAAACCTAAAGGTAATACTCGAATAACATGATATGCTTTTATCACACTTCACTCGAGGCACTACTCAAGTATGCAGGTATTCAATTATTCTTTATCAAATATTTTTAATTAGATTACTTGAGTAGGTAATTGAGTAATCTGTAGACTTATTTACACAGCACTTGAAGTATGTACCCGAGTAAGCTATACAGAAAATTTATGTTTACTCGAGTAAGTACTTAAGTAACAGGGTAAGAAAACTTGAAGTGCTCTCGGCCATGAAATCCTGCCAACATTACTGGAGTGAAGCATCGAGTAACCTGAAGTTTATTTGATACATTACTAGAGTTGCTACTCGAGTAACCTATGAAGAAAATTGTATCATACCCGAGTAAGTATCCGAGTAAACAGGTATTTCCAAGGTTTGTAAATTTGTTTACTTCATGCACTACCCGAGTAATGTAATGTTCATTCATTAACTTGCTATCATTTCTCTCAAGATGATACTCAAGTAAGTACTCGAGTAAACTTAATGAATACTCGAGTAACTACTCGAGTATGCAAGTTCAGAAATTTGGAAATCATTCCAACATTTATTGATTTGTTTCCTATGTGATTAACACTTCATTGTATTAGTATTCTTAGCATATCCACATATAAACAATGAAGAAATCTTACCAAATAAGGAAAGTCAAATGCAACGTTCAAACGCTACCTACCGCCACCTACCGCAAACGGATATTTTTCAAATACTAGAAAAGTCAACAGTGGCTACGCACACTCTAACGGGCATGAAGAAAAATCTTCTAACAATCATTACCAACACATCTATATATATGGGAACATCCAAACAGAGAAATAACAAGAACACACACATGAACGTATTATCAAGTTCACTACTCTGTTTTACACTTATTTGTAATTCTGTACTTCAGTGATTCTTATTTACTCTGTGAGAGAGATATTTCATTCAAACTCAATATTTGTTATTGAGGTAACTTAAGGTTGTGGAACCTTGAGTTGGGATTGGATTACAACTTGTAAGGGGGAGCGAGTGTCCAGGTGAAGGAACTTGCTTGTACTGAGGTGCCAAGAACCCACTGAATCTTGGAAGTTATAGTAAAACTCTTAGAGATACTCTGAGGACTGGACGTAGGTCTAAGTGGTTGTGGCCGAACCAGTATAACTCCCGGTGTACACTTCGGTGAAATTTCTCCTTACTCTTTACTGCATTATATTTACCATCAAGTTTTATATTTGCAGCGAAAAATTTAGTATCACCCAATTCACCCCCCTCTTGGGTAAAACGCTTGCTCTAACACCTGTGCCTCAGAGTTGTCGCGCATAACCAGGTTCAGATTGTTTGATTTCTTTTGCATACTCGTTTGTGTCTATGATTGGTTCAGAATCTTGTACACAGTGTAATCACATGCTCACCCCTTTGTCTGCTATGGCTTTAAAGCAATTTTGATTTTGTATTACTTTAGTAAAGGTTCCAGTGAGATGTCGTTCGATGGTATGTGTAGTCATGGTCCCGAAGGTAGACCCAAAGGGAGTGGAAATTGTAGTGTCGACAGTGACTATGATTTAGATAAGTTTTTAATGATTGTGAAACTTTAAAGGGAGGGATTGAGGTCAACGAAGGGGATGGTGAGAATGGTCATGTGAATCTGCATGAAGGTACCTATGTTAATGGGTTTTGGGGACATGTTGATGTGGAATTGATAGGTTCAAGACATGATAATGGAGAGAATGATAGTGTAACCATGGGTGAAGTTGAAGAGCATGACAGTGATAATGAACATAAAAGTGATGATGGTGATAGTGAAGCTAGTGGTGAGGCATTAGTGGATGATAGTGATGGTGATAGTGATAGTGAATTGATAGGTTCAAGACATGATAATGGAGAGAATGATAGTGTAACCATGGGTGAAGTTGAAGAGCATGACAGTGATAATGAACATAAAAGTGATGATGGTGATAGTGAAGCTAGTGGTGAGGCATTAGTGGATGATAGTGATGGTGATAGTGATAGTGATGACAGTGAGGATATGGAGGAGGACAATGAGGGCCTATATGATAGTAATGAGCACTTAGCTTTAGTAATGGCCTAAGGACAAGTTGATATGTCAAAAAAAGGCATTTTTTATGTTAGGTGGGTCATATGCAAACAAAACTGAATTAATTGCTGCAATAAGTAGGTATGCAATTAATGAAGGAGTGGGTGTGTCCTTGAAAAAGAGTAAACCAAAGAGAGTTCATGCAATTTGTCAAAAGGATTGTCCTTTTGTCCTGTATGCATCCAAAGACGGATGTAACCTTGGGTTGGTTGTGAAGACCTTGCATTTGGAACATAGATGCTAGGGGTATGCAACTTTTTCCCGTCCTGATCCCGAGCAAACCGAGACGGGATTTTCCTGTCCCGAAATTTTCGGGACGAGAAGAGTTTAGGATCAGGAATGGGACTTCCCGATCCCGACTTTTTCCCGATCCTGAAATATATATATATATATTTTTTTATTATGTATAATTTTTCAAAATATTTAAGAATGCAAGACCAAATGCAAAATAAAATGTGAAAATCCCTAACACCCTCAAGGTAATATCTATTAATTTAGTTAATTTCATTTACTATTTATTAAATAATTCTAATTTTTTTGTTCTTGTTTTTGTGCTTTTTGTAGCTAAATTGACAACTTTAAGCATATATTGGACTAATGATATATTTGTATTGGACTAATTTGGTACAATATGATATTAGAAAAATTATATATTTATACTAGATTAAAGAAAATAAAACAAAAAAATTAATATAGGAATTTAAAAAAAAAAAAAAGAAATCGGGGATCGGGAATGGCATTTCCTGATCCCGATCCCGAACACCCCTAATAGATGCAGCAGGGTTTTTAATAACCGTAGGGTCACAGTGAAGTGGTTGGCGACATATTTCAGGAAGAAGGTTCAAGAGAGGTCAAAATACAAGACAAAAGACTTGAAGAAGGATATGGTTGAACAGTTTAAGTTGAATGTAAGCTTGAACAAATGCAAAAGGGCAAAAAGAATGATTATGCAGCAGATGGAAGAAAGCTACATAGATGAGTTCAACAATTTGGAAGCATATTGTCACGAGTTGAGGACATCTAATAGTGGGTTAGATGTGAGTGTGGAAATAAGCAAGGATGCTCTAGAAAATGGTAGAAGGGTGTTCAGTCGCATGTATGTATGTTTCAACGCATCAAAGGTAAGACATAGTTTATGTTTGTATTTCTATTTTTTTGTGATTTTATTTATGCATTAATTGATAGATAAGTAATATGTTTTTTTGTTAGACTGGATGGAAGGATGGATGCAGACCTATAATAGGGATCGATGGCACTTTTCTAAAAGGGTTGTCAAGAGGCATTATGCTCACAGCTACTGGTGTCAATGCAGATGACTCTCTTTATCCAATTGCCTTTGCAATTACACAAAAAGAAAACACTGTTAACTGGAGATGGTTCTTGGAATGGATGAAAAGATCTTTGGATCTAGAAGAAGGAGACCGTGTCACTATAATGTCAGATATGCAGAAGGTTTTGTATCTTGTTTATTCAAAATGGTTTAATAAGCTTTAAGTTAGTATTTTTGTTAGTCTTCGGATGTGATGTACATATGGTCAATGTTAATATTCATTTATTTTCTCTTTGTAGGGACTGCATCTAGTTGTATCTGTTATGCTGCCTAGGGCCGAGCATAGGCTATGTGCAAGGCACATCTATGCAAATTGGAGTGGTGGGGAAATGAATTGAAGAAGAAGTTCTTTGCTTGTGCATAGAGCACTTTTGAAGAACAGTTCCTACACAATCTTCAAGCCATAAAAGAGCTAGAAGAAGGAGCAATGACAACAGCTATCTCATATCCTATAAAGTGCTGGGTAAGGGCATATTTTAGTCCTATATCTATGTCATGGATGGTGGATAATAATTTGAGTGAGAGTTTTAATGCTTGGATAGAATATTTAAGGTATCTACCAATAATTAGTATGATTGATGGTATTAGAGTTGAGTTGATGAGCAAATGGGTTGAAAGTGAAAGGAATATTGGTAGGTGGAGGGGAAACTTTAGCCCCAAGTGCATGACACTTTATGACATTAATAGAGAACTTTCAATGGGGTGTACTCTTCACTTTAATGGTGATGACGGTTATGAGGTGATTGAAGGGCACAATAGACACACTATTTTCATAACAAGGAAGAAATGCACTTGTAGGGCTTGGGACTTAACTGGTATCCCTTGCCAACATGCTATTTATGCCCTATATCATGCTAAAGTGGATCTAGTCACACAAATTTCAAGATACTACCATAAGGACGCTTACATGGCTAGTTATAGAAGTAAGTTTCAACCAGTAAGAGGTAAAACTTTTTGGAGAACTGAGAGGTTCCAACCCATAGAGCCACCACCATTTTGTAAATTGCCTGGGAGACCACAAAAGAAAAGGAAGCGGACTAATAAAGGCAATAGGAGAATGATAGTTGGAACGGCTCAACATTTATTGCAAGGCCAAGAAGTTGGTTTAAATAGTTCTGATTTACCTCCAGCTCCACCAGAGAAGTTGACTAAAAGAGGAGGTACTTCAAAGTGCACTATTTGTCATAAAGAAGGGCATAATAGGGCAACTTGTAAAGATGTAAGTATTTAAGCTTTAAGACCTTATAATTCCTAGTTTAATTTCAGTATATGCATATGACAACTTTCCTTCATTGTTACAGCACCAGAAATCAAATAGGGAGGGACCTAAAAACACAATAAAAAGGAAGGAGGGACGAGCCAACACCCAACAATCTCAAGTAAGTAAGAGACCAAGAGGGGGACGAGCTTTCTATAGGAATAGAACAGAATGTGGCATGGGGGTCCGGATAGATGAAGACACCGGAAGGACAATCCATAATGTATGTTGCATTGATATTTGCATGTATTCTAACTACACAATTTTTACATCACCATGTAACTTGATATTTTTTTTCAACCTAGCATGCGTTCACAAGTTGTCATTAATGAGGGAAGTGAAGAAGAGTATATGCAGCAACATACGGATGTGGAGATTAGGTTTCCTATCCTTAATGAGAGAGACATGAGAATGACAAGTAGCAAGTCTATGAATTCAAACACAAATGGCCCTCGACAAATCCAATTTCAAAGTGATGAAGGAACTGGACCAACACCTTCTGACTTGCCATTCACACGCCCGGGCTCATATGGAGGGGACAACGAGCATTAACAACTTCACAATTGTTAGCACACAAGGACAAGTCATTGATTGCTTCCACAAGTCAAAACAAAGCCTCCATGACGAGGGGCAGGGGATAGTTGGCATGACATGACTTATGTTAGTTTAATTATTTGCCATATTTTGTAATTATGTCAACATATATGCTGTTTTGTATTGATGGCCAAGTAGTTTAATTATTCCAGACACTAGAATTCCATAATCTTTTGTCCATGATCTTTCGGATTTGGTGTTACCTTGTTGTTCTCTAGAAATTATTATATTTTATCACAGTTTTTTATATATTTGTTAGTTTTGAACTCAAATTGTGCATAACGTTTATACATATAAAGGAAAATACAAAGGAAAATGTGATGTAAGGAAAGTAAGAATGAAATTCAAAAAAACACATACAAAATGAACCTTTTAGACCGTGTTTGTTGTTGCCTTGCTACAACGAAGAAAAAGCAAAAACACCCCAAAAATAGGCATTTCTGACCTTGTTCGCTGTGGCTTTGCTTTGGCGATGCAAAAGCAAAAACACCCCAAAAATAAGCCTTTCTGACCTCGTTCACTGTTGATTCAACTCGACTTCCGACTTCTATAGCCCTCGAGTTAACTGAAGAGAAACTTACTATTAGTTCGTTGTTTTCTATTCTGTCTCATAAGTTATCACCGTCATCCTCTGTTTATCCCTATTTTTTAGCGCATATACAGAGGATCCTACAAAACAAGTAAAGGTTATTATAATGAAGTTGAACCAACTTTCTTTGCTACTCTTTGTTAGCAAAGGTTATCATTTCTTTTCCATCAGGATTAGATTGTTCGACTAGTAGCTGTTGTTTCTTGTTGGACATTAATTGTTCGACTGGTAGCTGTTGTTTCTTATTGGACATTTCTTTAGAAGTGCATGCAAGATATATTGAACTGGTTTTTAAGATTTTCACTTTTGGTTACTTTGTTAATTGATTCAGAGGAAAATGATGCAATCGGTTCATAGAACCTTGGGCACCAATACTGTACACTCATGCCTATACATGCATCTGTCTGTAATAACTCTAGATGATTAGATTAAGATAATCGCATGTCAAACTCCTAAAGTTTTGAACCTACTTTGGGAGCCTGCATATCAATATGTCCTCTAAGATGATGTCTAACAATGGCAGAGTAAAAGCAAACATCTTGCAGAAGTTGAGTTTTACTTATTGTGTTTGTATAAGAGTTTTTTATCCAGAGAGTAATAACATGATATTCTCCTCATGAAACCAGTCAGCTACTTTTCATGTATAAACTGAAAATTCTGACTTTAGTAAAAATACTTGATTATCCATGTTTGAAAATGAAGGAGTAAATTACTAATTTGGATATCGACCTTTTATATGAGGTGTTATAATTAAGTTTTTGTTCTATTTGATCAAGGTTGAGGAAGTGAAACCTTTCTTTAACTATTTGTCAGGATCCTCTTAGAAGTGTTATTGTAGATTCTTGCATACGAGTCACAGACAATGGGAGGGAAAGCATTAACAGAAAAGTATAAGCACAATTTCTTTGTGGTTTAATGTTCATATTTATCTCAACTTTCTGTTCCAATCAATATGCACCAATGACATATGCTTAATAGGAATTCCTTGCATAAATTATAGGTATTCTTTATATTTACTCTTTACAATGTTGTGAAAATGGCAAACTCGAGTTGTGAAAGTCTAAAAGGATATTGTGAAAATGTAAGACCGTGTTGGTAAACTCAAGTTATCAATGGACAACTCGAGTTCTGCATCCTATAAGTCTAACCACTCACCGGTTACCTGATACGCTCCGCAAGTATACGGGTCGTGCCAAGTAATAAAATGATAAGTAGAGTATCGTCCCACGATGAATCAATCAATTAATTTTTAGATATTAAAATCTCAATTTCTTTTAAGTTAAACGAATCTATTTATGAGTAAATTCAAAGGAAATTAATTAAAGAAAACTATCAATATCAAACACAACCTAGAGTCACTAATCCCTCACTAGCGCCCCAAATCTCAAATCCATTTACTTAGTTAATCTCAAATGTTAATTTTGTTAATCTCGAGTATAAATAGTTATAAGTGCCTGTCGGTCCACTCACAACCCTCTCTTAAGTATAATTGTTATGTCTAACCAAATTACTCGATGCAAGATAATTCAAACACACTCTTTAACAATTATATGGGGCTATTAGATATATGTCTATCCTAATCGCAAATTAAATTGTAATTTAATCCCATATTACTTAATCTCAGAGCCTAATTAAAATCCCATTCGTCAAGGTAAATTCTAATACTCAAATTCACATCTAATGGTGGCCAATCATCAAACAGACATAATAAAACAAGATTAAGTAACCAAAATTAACATAAATCATAACTAAATAATCATAGAAATAAAATCTAGTTCACTAGTGAGTTCATAGTTTCTCTAGGTCTAAAAAGAAAATTAGCCACACATGGCTAGAATAAAATCCATAATGAAATAAAGAAATTCATATTCAAAGAATAAAGAAAAACAAGAAAACAAGCAAGATTGTCGAAGACTCCCTCAGTTCCTCACTGCTGTCACTGGTGGAAAGACGAGTCTCTGCTGATGTTCTATATTTTCTCTCTTCGTCCGTTCTTGTTTCTGTTCCGATCTCTCCTCCTCCCGATGTGTGTGTTGCTCCCTCATTTATATAGCATTGCGTGGCTGGCGCCTTTCCATCTCTTTATCAATATGTTTCTTTTAATTCAAAGAGATATTATGCGCGATCCAAAATCTCCTCCATTGATCGCAACAATTGATTTTGTCCTTCCTTCACATAGGGTCCACGTCTATGTGTATCCAAATCTCTTGGCTTTGAAATATATCTCATTAGTCTTCTTCAATCAATATCTTCCTTTATAGATATGTGCTTTCACTTGCCAGCTCATGCGTCTGACGTCTTATGTGATATATAAATATATATACACATTATCATTATTTTTCCTTTCATTATCTTCACAATGTACGGCTCCTTTATATATATATATATATATATATCTTTTCTTTTAATTTTTCCCTTCCTCAATATCATCATATTTCCTGCAAAATAAAAATATGATATGGATAGATTTTGTATTAAAATTTCTTTTTATCGTATACTTAATTAAAATATAGAAAATATATAGAATATAATTAAATAGGTATAAAATATTAATAAATTATATCATAAAATCTATACCTATTTAATTATAAAATATACATTTATCATTACCCTCCAGTGACAATATGAACTCGAGTTATGAATGGCAAACTCGAGTTGTGAAAGTCTAATAAGATGTTGTGAACATGTAAGACTGTATTGGTAAACTCAAGTTATCAATGGACAACTCGAGTTCTGCATCCTATAAGCCTAATCACTCACCGATTACCCTCTAGTGATGATATAAACTTGAGTTATGAATGGCAAACTCGAGTTGTGAAAGTCTAATAGGATGACGTGAAAATGTAAGACTGTGTTGGTAAACTCGAGTTATCAATTCATAACTCGAGTTCTGCATCCTATAAGCTAATCACTCGTCGGTTACCCTCCAGTGATAATATGAACTTGAGTTGTGAATGGCAAACTCGAGTTGTGAAAGTCTAACGGGATGTTGTGAAAATGTAAAACTTTGTTGATAAACTCGAGTTATCAATTCATAACTCGAGTTCTGCATCCTATAAGCTAATCACTCGCCGGTTACCCTCCAGTGATGATATAAACTCGAGTTGTGAATGGCAAACTCGAGTTGTGAAAGTCTAATGGGATGTTGTGAAAATGTAAGACTGTGTTAGTAAACTCTAGTTATCAATTCATAACTCGAGTTCTGCATCCTATAAGCCTAATCACTCACCGGTTACCCTCCAGTGATGGTATGAACTCAAGTTATCAATGAAAAACTCGAGTTCTGCATCCTATAACATTCAATTTTCGCAGGTTATCTTTTGGTTTTCATAGGTTTTGTTTCACAACTTCACTGAAGCCATTCGCAACTGTATGTATAACATTCTCACAACAATAAAATCACAATTTCCTACATCTCAACACTGTCTCACAACTTCACCAATTGACGCGTTCATATGTTGTTTTAACGGTTTAGAAAATTCAAAAGTTGCAATTCAAACTTCCCCACTTAACAACAGAGTTTCACAATTTATTTTACAACCTTCCTCATTACGTTTTATCCACATTTCCCAAACTTATCTTAACCCATGCACATTCTCACAACAGAGTTCATAGGTTTTATCACCGTTACATTTTATCCACATTTCCCAAACTTATTTTAACCCATGCACATTGAACTGCCATTCTAATCAACTGGAGAAGTTAAAATGAAATACATTTTTAAAAACAACCACTTACCGAACTTTAACACCGAAGCTCAAATACACATCCGGACACCAGTACCTCTGCAACTATCCAATGCCTTTCACCACAACCTCTCCTCGCTCCTCCTTAAATCCACCCCAAATTCGCCCCACAGTGTCGCTGCCACTATCTTTTTTCAACGCCACGGAACCAGGGCCGACCAACGGTACCGACGACGCCAGAAGAAGATGAAGAGTCCCAACCGCATTTTCACACAATTTCGCCCTTCTTATTACGGCTCCCTCAACGTTTTTCAATTTAAAAACTTCCAGGGTTACGCACATCATTTTGTCTCAAATTCAATATCCCAGTTCAAGCACTCACACTTTTTTGGAAATATGCAATTTCGGATCACCTTTGTCTTTTACTAATTTTAAAATTCTTTTTTATGGATTTTCCCTAAAATAAACAATGAGATGAACAAATCCCAATAAGAATGAGAGGCAATGATAAAAATGGGAGGAAGTTTATCAACGGAATATGAGATATGAGGGGTATATTGTCCATTTCATTTTTATGGCTGTCTTATTCAATATATTGTCCATTTCCTAGCACTAGTAATGTAGACAGTAGAGAATGTGAGGCAAAACAGAGAGTTAGCATGACAGATGGAATACATCACTTAAAGCTTGCACATCACTTTAAACACTAACATGAATACCATAGCTCTTTAACACAGAGTCATAGGTATTATCATTCATGAACTTTGTGAAGATTCTCCATGGCAATTACAAAAGGAAGACCACAACTCCTTCACATCTTAAAAATGTCCATTACATCATAAAACACATTCATAACAGAATGTAAACTAAAAAAATAAAAAAAACACCATGTAAGCACTAAAGCACCAAATGTAAGCCTCATCCTCCTTTCAGTCTTCTTCATCTGCATTTTTATGGCACCAATGTGTGCTTCAACATCGCTCAATCCCTTCTCATCAAATACTCTATGCCTTATATTTTCATCATATAACCTATCAACATGCCCAAGTAACTCATTTATCACCTCTCTTGGCCTTTCACCCATTTCTTCATCATGCCATTGAAAAAACCCGCATCCTCCCTGTACAATTACAATAATAATTTAGATAAGAACAATATAAACAAAAAAAAAACCTCATCATTTGCAATGGCCGATAAACCCACCGTAAACTAAAATAAACCCACATCCGCCTTGTACCTACCTGTTGGTAATTTCGACAGTCGAAGAATCTCCTCTCAGGGTTGATCTCGGTCCAAGAAGTATAGAGAGGAGCCACTACACCATAGCCACACATCCTCACCGAACCCTCATTCTGAACCTCGCTACTACGACGCCTGATAACTCTACATATTTGGTACATTTAAAGAATATTTTAAAGATAATTGGAGAGTTATCTATACAATTTTAGAAGATTCAATGAGATTTTATTATGAAAAGATCAAATCAAAGTCATGAATTGTTTGTGGGAGTTAGATTATAAATATTGAAGATAAAAATAATTAATTTTAATAAGATATAAAATTTCTTAAAAAAAAGAAGAAGAAGAAGTTGTTTTTCTTATTTTATTTTATTTTTGCTCTTACTTTTTGATTTAGATATTTAGATTGTCGGCCATGTTTTAATAATGGTCGTAGGTGATGTCATTTGGGATGAGAATTTTGAATCAGTAAACAATTCTTGACAGGTAGGGGACATCAGCGTTTTGGGCTTTGGGCTTTTTATTGTCAATTCAATATCTAAAGAAGAGGACCAATTTGAGGTGGGCCAAGGAGCTCTGGGCAATAGAGAATTGGATACCGAATGGAAAACCTAAGGAAAAAGAGCAGGACAGAAACGAAAGTGGGGGGGCTGGACTAAAGAGAGGAAAAAAACAGAATCAGCTGCACAGTGAGACGGAAGCACAGCCGCAATTCATCTTCATCTTCCAGAGCTAGAGAGCGGTGGCTGCAGAGGAGGGCCACTCTATATTATTGATCATCATCTTCATCTAGCGAAAGGGAGAAGGAACAGCCGCACAGTGAGGGTGGGATTAGCATCATCTGTCGAGAACCAGCACAGAAAAGGAAAATCAGCAGAGACAACCGCAATACTTGACTCGGAGCATCATCATCTGGAGGCCGAGAGGGGAGAACAAAAGAGAAGAGGAAACCAGAGGGAGCGAAGCAGGTGTGAGAGAGAGAGAATCTCGTTCATCTTCTTCTCCATCATCGGCCACCGGAGTGAGGACGGAAGGAACTCCGGTGTGTCGTTGATATCCTCTGTTTTCATCTTTTTGACTGGAACCAAAGACGCACGCTGGACAGAAAAGGAGGAAGAGTACACTGTAGCCGAGCCCGTTCATCAGTTTTGGGCAGCAGCGTTCTATTTGGTGTTTTACATTTTCCTTGTTTCAATTTAATTCCCAATATGATTGTGGATGCTAATCTGACTGTAGTTGTAATGGGATTTATTTTGAGTATGTGTGGTTAATTGGATTTGAATCTAGAATAGTTATGAACTGATTTAAGGATTTGAGCATGTATTAACTAATTAATTTGTGCTTAGTATTATTTTTGTTTACTTAATCTGTTTTGTTTTGTCTATTTAGTGCTTGATCACCATTAAGTATGAAATTAGAAAATTTAGATTATCCTTGGGAAAGGGATCTTAATTAAACCATAAGATTAAGTAATATGTTATTAGAATTTATTCTAATTTGTCAATGGGATAGGAATATACCTATTGGACCCATATAATCATATTAGAGTGAATTTAAAAATTTATTGCCTCTTGCGTAAATTAGTTAGGAATAACAATTTTAACTTGAGAGAGGGGTATAAGTGATTGGAAGATACTTATATCCATTAATACTCTATATTAACAAATTAACATTAAGTGCTTTTAATTGGGTAAATACAAGCTCTAAAACTTAAAGAAGGGATTAGCCACTCTAGGTTGTTTTCATCAACTGAAGTCCTTAAATCATTAGATTTGTTTCTTTTGCATTTGTTTAAATTGTCTTTTAATCACTTCCTTTGATTTGCTCAACTTAAATGAAAATGGGAATTTTAATGCCTAATTATCTATTACCTTGGATCTCTGTGGGATGACCTTGATTTGCTATTATACTATTCTACGACTCGTACACTTACGGTGCATATTTAAGATGTGCGACCCTCCTCCTGCTTCCAGTTGACGAAGATGCTGTGGTCGAGTCTCCCATTGCTCCCTTCTCTTTTCTTGTTGAACCCTAATTGTCCTCAACCTCTGTTCCTTTACTTTTGTTTCCAACACCTTTGTTCCTTTATTAACTGTGGCTGATTTTGGTGTTTTTTTCTCTCAACCGTTTTCACTTAACTAAGCAAATAGAGATAAAAAAAAGTTGTGGATAGCGTGGAGTCCACTGTGGCCAAATCTCCTAAGTGGAAAATGACATATTGGTTCCCCATCCCCCAGGTCGACATTGCTCTTAAATTAACACTTCTAAGGTAAAATTGCACCCTAAAAAACTTCTAGGGCGAACTTACTCTTTTTAAACAACTTCCAGGGAAAACTTGGATAATAACCCCAAAATAATTTTCCCTTCATTTTTAGACAACCTTTTTTTCTTACAATTTTGTGGCCGCCGACACCATATCTCCTATGACCATTAGTCTTTGGAGTTCTGGTGGTTCACGGTGTTGGGGGTATTTTTTATATAAGGATAATTAAATAAGTTAACAAAAAAAATTATTTCATAATAGTCCCTAAAAACCTCATAGAAATTAGGTTACTTTATAAGAATATCTTAAAATTTTCTTATTTAAGTGGACCTTACACAGAAAAAATGTGATAAGGTGGGACATGAATCATCATATTGTCACACCACTAGACTGAACAAATCTCTTCAAAAAATTGTGTGGTGCTTAATGACGCATATTAATTAATTGGATGCTATAGTAGTGGCTTATCACATTAACCTTTTTTTCAAAAAAAAAAAAAACAAAGCCATGTCTCTCTCTCACTCTTTCTCTCACAATCACTTGATGTTACCTAAAATTCACACTTTTTTTTTAGACAACCTAAAATTCACACTTAACTATCATTTGATTAAATCAGACCCTAAATTATCAATTGGCTCAATAAGTTGTTTTGTGGAAAGGACTTTAACCTAATGTGCCTTCCCTTGTAAAAATGTGCTCTTGATATTGCCAAAAATATAATTTTAATATCCACTATCCAAAAACCAATTCAAAAAATAATTAAAAATTAAATTGTGCTTAGAAGGAAAATCATTTTACCTACCTTTATTTTTCTTGGTAGAAACTTACCCTTAATATTTTTATAAACACGTTAAATTTGTATCTTTTCCCCCATATTTGTTGTTGTTTTAAATAATTCAACTATGCATTCATTTTTCCCTTAACTATATATATGAAATGAGTATATGATGACCAGTATAATATATAATCTTCCCAAAAAGATATATGATTATCCAAAATGACTCATTTACATTTTCTTCAGAAACAACATCAATGATCAAATCAACCACTCACATTAGGGGTGGAAGATTCACTCGTCCATTTATCAGTCACAGTATTGGGCTAAAAAGGAGGTGGATTCACCTTCCTCAACAAACAGCCTCTTCCTTCTCCGACGACATTGACGGTGGCGGTGGCTTATCACCACCTTCAAGATTCTCAACCTCATCATCACCTTTACCACTCTGAATCCTCTTAAGACCTTCCAAAACCTCTTCCATGGAAGGCCTCAAATCCTTATCTCTCTGCAAACACTGAAACGCCAATTCCCCGACTGAAATCACCATCCTCTTCACCTCACTATCCTCAACCCCCAGACACGGATCTACCAGTTCCATAAACGCACTCTCCTGAATCTTTTTCATCGCCAAGTTCGACAAGTTCACTTCATCCTTACTCCTACTTATATCCACCGCAGGCTTAGAAGATATCAACTCGATCAACACAACCCCAAAGCTATACACATCACTCTTACTCGTGAGCTGGTACCATTGGTAGTATTCTGGGTCCACATAACCTGGTGTTCCTTGTGGGGCTGTTGAAACATGCGAAACATCGTTGGGGAACAATCTAGAGAGTCCAAAGTTAGCAACTTTAATGTTAAAATTGTTGTCAACGAGGATGTTGTTAATCTTTACATCGCGGTGGATGATGTCTGAAGTATGAAGGTAGACGAATGCACTTGCAATTTCTATGGAAATTTTGAGATGAATAGGCCATCTTAGTGGCGTAAATGTTGATGAGTTGTTATTATTACCTTGGAGGTGACTAGCTACGGTGCCATTTGAGATGTATTCATAGACCAGAAGGAGATCTTGGCTTCTGCGTGAAGTGCAGCCATATAAAGACACAAGATTTTTATGGCGTAGTCTTGCGAGTATCTTCACTTCATTCCTGAACTGTTCTACTTTTCTGTAATTGTGTTCGTATAGGTGTTTTACTGCAACTTCTCGTCCATCTCTAAGTTTCCCTAGTCATGAAAGTTCATGTTAAAAATACTTTATTATGGGTACCTAAGTGTGATGAAAAATCCCGCCCCAAAAGCTATATGTTGATGTGAGTGAATCAACCACTTAAATACACCATTAAGCATCTCATACTACTCGATGTAGGAGAAAATAGAAGTGGGTGAGTGAACAGCTTACCATAGTAAACAATTTCAAAGCCACCATCTCCAAGTTCTCTGGCTTGGTCGAAGTTGTTTGTTGCTTCCTGAAGCTGTTTGTAAGAAAATAGAGGAACACCTAGGTAGATATTGCCATTTTCTGGGTCTGAATTTGAGTAGTCAGCAAAATAAGAGTTTCTGGGTTCGAATTGATCATCATCATAAGAACCATGTTTATGCTGGCAACACCATCATCTTATAAGCCACGCAATCATCAAAATGGCCAGAAGCCCAATGCGGAATCCTGTAGCAGTAGGAAATCTCCATCTTTAACATCTAACACAATTTACTTCTCAATTCTTATAGTTATGGGCTTTTCTATTAAATTGAAGTAACCAGTGAATGAAGAACATGTAAACATATTACCTATTCCTAGTCCCAGCTTCAGGAACCTGCTCCTATACCCTACAGCAGGAGCTAAAAAAGGAAACAGTTCTACAGTAAGAAGCAAAGTCTAAAGCAAAAGACAATAATGAGAATCATGTACAGCTTTACTGGAATAAAAAGTAAAACCTTAGACTTAGTTTTACCCTCAAGGAAAGTCACTTGAATATTTCAAAGACAATTTAGAGCTATACGAGCTTAATGTATCAAAGGTAAGAACAAAGCAGAAGCAATAACATATAATCTATTTGGACTTGAATATCCATGGACCAAACAACAGATAGAAAATTAGGGAAATCAAAAATGATAATAGGCTGAGATGAAATCTACTCTAGCCTCTGCTCTTTATATAGTTGAATTATACAACATAAATTGGTTACAAAATGATATAAACCATACACGTGTCTAGAGAATCAAATATGGTAAGATATGACAGCTATATACAACTGTACAAATACTAATCCTATACAAAATGCTAATTACGTATTAGTTCTAACATTCCCCCTCAAACGAGAGGGTGTGGGACACAGTCTGAGTTTGCCTTTGAAACTGGTGAATTGTGTATGTGGTAGAGCTTTTGTTAAGCAATCTACAATTTGACTGGAAGAAGGAATATATCGAATGTCTAGTTGTCCTGATAAAACAAGATCTCTAATAAAATGCACTTCTATTTCTATATGCTTGCTACGAGTATGCTGAACAGGATTTGCTGTAAGAGCCTTAGCACTCAAGTTATCGCACCAGATAACATAAGGTGTTCCAAGAAATAAACCAAGTTTAGAAATTAAAGATTTTAACTACTGTAATTCTGCTGCACCATCAGCAAGGGCTCTATACTTTGATTCTAAATTGGCTTTAGCTACTACTCTCTGTTTCCTAGATGACCAGGAAATAAGCATGCTACCTAAATATACACAAATTCCTTCCACTGACTTCCTATCATCCAAATCTATTGCCCAATCAGCATTTGTAAATGCTGTCAACTGTAATGACTTAAACGGTTTAATATGCAACCTATACTGATAAGTGCCTTTAAGATATCTAAATATCCTTTTAACACCTTGAAAATAAACATCTGTAGGTTTAGCCATAAATTGACTCAATTTATTAACAGAGTAGGCTATATCTGGCCTTGTAGTAGTTAAGTATTCTAAAGACCCTATAGCTCTATGATAAATAGAAGGATCAGACATGGGCTTTCCTTCATTTGCAGAAAAATATCTTCCAGTAACCATAAGAGTTGAAACTGGTGCATAGTCAAATAAATTGAAGCGTCGTAATAAATCAAGTGTATACTTGCCTTGATTAATATATAGCCCAGAGGAATCATGATATACTTCTAGACCAAGGAAGTAATAAAGTGGTCCTAAATCTTTGAGGGAAAATACTGCATTCAACTTTTGAATAAATGTTCTCACAAAACCAGAATCATTGCCAGTTATGAGAATATCATCGACATAGATGAGAATAAATACCAGCCGATAATGAGTCTGAAGGAAGAACAAAGACACATCACTTCGGATATTTTGAAAGCCCTAATCTAACAAAGTACAACGAAGGCATTCAAACCAGGCACGCAGTGCTTGTTTAAGACCATAAATTGCTTTGACCAATTTGCATACATGATTAGGCCGTTGGACATCGTGAAAGCCTTCAGGTTGGCACATAAAAACCTCTCCACGCAGATACCTATTGTGGAACGCAGTGTTGATGTCAAGCTGTCAAATTTCCCAATGGTAAGTGACAGCAATGGTTAATGTTAGCCGAATAGTTGTTGGCTTTACCATAGGGCTGAACGTATCTCCATAATATATGCCAGCCGATTGTTGAGAAGCCCTTCACCACCAGTCGTGCCTTATGTTTTAGAATGGAACCATTGGTCTTGAACTTCATTTTAAAGATCCACTTGCAATCAACGAGTCATTAACTGCAATAAGGGACCAGAATCCAAGTGCCATTTCGCTGGAGAGCATCAAATTCAACTGTCATGGCCTTTTTCTAGTGAGACAAAGCAAGAGCCTCAGAAACAAACCTTGGTTCAGTGGCAAGAACCAGAGAAGTAGGGTTTTCTCGGACTCAAGAAGACCAACAAACGGGTAACGAGGTCTTGTAACACCCGCTTTAGCTCGGGTCACCATAGGATGTCAGTTTGTAACACTAGATACTGGACCCGGGTCACAAGTGTCAGGTTGGGCTTCTGAGACTGGTTCAACTGGACCAGTAGCTGAAGATGAATGAGATGTACTACCAGAACCTGGGCTTCGAGATGGAGCTGACGCTAAGACTGGAGATTTAGAAGAATGTACAATAGAAGGCACCAATGAAGTTGAAACTCGAGAAGCTGATTGAGGTGTGTCAATGATTAGTGGAATCAGATGAGCATCAGAAATAGGAACATATTTACGATTGAGGAAACCCGATGCAAAAGGAAAACAAGAAACATCAAAAACCACATGTATGGAAATGTATATTTGGCCTGTCATACTCAAACATTTATATCCTTTTTGCTGCGATGCTAGACCAAGGAAGACACACTTTTGATTGTGAAATGCGAACTTGTAAGCATTGTATGGCTTTAAACAAGGGTAGCAAGCACAACCAAATGGTTTTAATGACTTGTAATCCGGCTATGTATTGAATAAGCAAAACAGATGTGAAATACCCTTCAGTATTGGAGTAGGAAGGCGATTAATTAAATGCATAGCCATTGAAAAAGCCTCAGTTCAGTAAGCTAAGGGCATTTTAGCTTGAGCTAGTAAAGTTAAGCCAATTTCAACAATATGTCTGTGTTTACGCTCAGCACGCCCATTTTGTTGAGACGTATATGGACATGTAAGATGAATATGAATACCAAAAGCCTCAGCAATAGCAACAATTGGTTTGTACTCAGTTCCATTGTCACACTAGATATTCTTTATAGTTGTTTGGAATTGAGTCTCAACCATATTACGAAAATGATTAAAAGCAGTAATTGCTTCACCTTTATGTTTAAGTGGATATAGCCAAGTATATCTGCTAAAATCATCCACAAAATGAATATGAAACCGATGTCCATGAACTGATTGAATAAGAAAGGGACCCCAAAGATCAGTATGAATTAATTCAAATGGAGTCAAAGCATGAGAATTAGAAATAGGAAATGGCCATTGTTTTGATTTTCCACATTGGCAAGCTTCACAGAAAAAGTTCTTATTGATTTTGATATTGATATTACAATCATTCAAAATTTGTTTCAATATCCTATTATTTGGGTGGCCTAACCTGTAATGCTAGGTGATAAAATCATCATCATATGGGGAAGGTTCAGCCATGTGTGCTTGAGCTCCAAGAGTGACACTATGCATTGGATATAGTCCATGTCTTGGTGTTGTGGTCAGTAGAGTTCGTCCTGTTATCTTGTCCTTCACATTACAGCCATTATTAGTAAAGGTAACAGTAACATCATTATCTGTAACTAACTTATGCACACCGAGTAAATTTTTGGTAGCATGTGGCACAATCAAAACATTCTTAAGTTGAAGAGCAGAGTCAGAGCATGGGATAGTTGCACAACCAATGCCATGAATTTTAGTTCTATCACCAGTACATGTAACTAAATGTGCCTTACTAATAGGAGTCACATGATCAAGTTGAGAAGAATCAGACGCAATATGATGATTAGCACCACTGTCTAAGTACCAATCAGAATCTGTCACAGTTTGACCATCAGCATAGTAAGTTTGAGCAGAGTGTGATGGTGAACTAAACGTGCGATCAAAACGCTTATAGCAATTAGCAACTCTATGACCCACACGTTCACACATATCACAATAGGGTCTGCCACTGCCATTATTACGTCCTCTGAAGCTGCGACGGCCACAATTGTTAGTACGACCACCCCTCCAAGAAGGATGATCGGAAGAGCGAATAGAATTGCCGGAGTTCTGATTAGGATTTCCTTTGACAACTATGTTAGCAGACGATTGAATGGTAAGAGTAGACAACTGATTAAGCTGCTCAATTTGACATTCAAAAGCAAGAAGAGTAGACTGAGCCTCGACCCAAGTGAGATATGCTTGATCAACAAGTTTGACGACTATGGCATTATATTCAGCGTCTAAGCCATTCAACGTATGCAAAATGAGTTCATCAGTGGTAATTGGTGATCCAGTAAGAGCAAGTTGATCATATAGTGACTTCATATGAGCTAAGTAATCAACCATTTTCATGGCATTCTTTCGTGTCTGATGTAGTTCAGACTTAAAAACTATAACCCGAGATTTTAAAACTGCACAGGTAAGAGAATGAGCCTCTGTCCAGAGATCATGAGTTGATCGACAATGCAACAATTGAGCACCGATTTCTTGTGTCATGGTGTTGCAAAGCCACCCCACGAGCATCTTATCAACAACATACCAATCATCATAATCAGGATTAGAAATAACCTCCTGAGTGCCAGGAACAAGACGAGTCAATGTTGGAGCAGTAGAAGAACCATCAATATGAGACTGTAAACGAGCTCCCTCGATGAGTGGGAGAACAACTAATTCCCAAACCAAGAAATTGGTCCGATCCAACTTGACGGATGTAGTCTGATTGGAAGAATGAAACAGCGAATATGACTTTGTGATTGCAGTGGAATTTGCATCATTTGTAGTGTGAGAAGAAAGGGACATGGCAGCGAAAAGAGAGAGCAAAAGCTCTGATACCAAGATAGAAAATTAGGGAAATCAAAAATGATAATAGGCTGAGATGAAATCTACTCTAGCCTTTGCTCTTTAAATAGTTGAAGTATACAACAAAAATTGGTTACAAAATGATATAAACCATACACGTGTCTAGAGAATCAGATGTGGTAAGATATGACAGCTATATACAACTGTACAAATACTAATCCTATACAAAATGCTAATTACGTATTAGTTCTAACAACAACTCATTAGATTGTACCTCCATCGCAGTTAAAGGTTCCGTTAGGGTCCTTAAAAGGAAACCGAATAACAGAACATGAAGATAATAAGCTACTACTCTTATTGCTCCTAGGGTTTGCAAGACCATAAATGATATTAGAGTCAACACAGGTAAAATTGAAGAAAGAAGCATTGGTTTGATCTAAATGGTTCGATTCGTTGCATCTTTAGAAGAATTCAATGTTATTGATCTTGAAAGAAGCCAAAGCAGGAGGAGGGAGGGAAAGGGGAAGAGTGTAATTACCACTAAAGGCTTTACAACTTTTGTTTCTTAACTGCTCTTGGAGATCCAAGTCTCTAATAACAATAGTAGATTCAGAAGAAGAAATAGTATGACTGACACTTAAGACCATAAAGGTTGTTCCTTTGTTGGTTAACAGAGTTTTAGGAACATTGAGATCACCACAACCTTGTATTACAAATAAACCACAATCTCTGAGTTCTGTGGTGGTCCAAGTTGCCAAGATATCCAGAGTCAAATGAGGTTAGACACTTTGATCCTACAGGAAGAAGACATGAAAGCAAGAAGATGACACTAGAGATTAAAAGTGAATCCATCCTCAAATGAACTCAACAGAACAATCTGATTCATTAACATGTAGCCTCATTTACATTTTTCTAAGCTATATGAACTAAGGAAGTAAAGTTTTTGCCTTTGAACTTTGTGGGGTCAATGGTCTTCTATTTATCAAAGTGGGAGAATAAAGATTATATTATTATATCAGAATAAAGAGGAAGGTAAAAGCAACTTGAAGATTTGGCTGTTGACTAGAAGCCAGACAGACTTGAACAACTCCTGAAAATACATATCATTTGTTTTTCTTAATCTGTGTCTAAGAAGTTTTGGTATCTGTGGATTCTTTGAAACAAGAAAGGATTTGAAACTTTCAGGAAAAGTTGGGTGGTTGTTAGAAAATGGTGGGAAAGAAATTTAAAACGAACAAAAGCAGAAAACAATGAACAAATAGTTCTAGAATGAACAAAAACAGTCAATTCTCATGTTAGATATGGGTTTACCAAGTTTACATTAAAAAATGACAAGTTTCGCCCAGCAAAGGCACAATTCCAAATTGCCCATCAGGGGCAAATTAGTTAAAAATATGATAAGTTCTGATATGAAAATGACAAGTTTAATTTAGAAAATGACTACTTGAGAAAATAAGAATACATATTTAAAAGAATTCCCACACTAGATATGGGGTTTACCAAGTTTATATTTAAAACATAACAAGTTCCAATGTGAAAATAACAAATTGACTTAAATTCAGACTTACCCATAAAAAAATATCAATAATCATATGAACATCTTGGTAGGGTATGCATTAGATGGGCGTGTGTGTCATCTCCTTTATTAGGGATGGTTAGGATTGGAAAAAAGGTAAAATGTGAAGTAGTGTAAACGCATAAATTATGCAGTGTCTTCATATTTATAATTCATCTCCTTTATTAGGGATGGTTATTGGTTAGGATAGGCAAAAAAGGTAACATGTACAGTGGTGTAAACACATAAATTATGCAGTTTCTTCATATTTATTATTCCCTCTAGTCCATTGTATAAGAAATAAATAATTAATTTTCAAATTAATAGTTATTAATTCTAAAAAATTTTAAAAAAATGTAGCTACAGTGAAGTTTACTTCTTTTGTTTTTGTTTTTGTTTTTTTTTTTTGCCCTGATTGCTAAAAAAGTAAAAATTACTTTACAACAGGGAGAGAAAGTTCTACTTCTTTTTAATAAGAATATAACAGAAACAATTTAATAAATACTCTCAACAAGATATGTTGTTTGTTTGAAATAAAAAAGAATCAAAATCCCCCATAATAACTCTCTGATGTAAAGCACATGAGGAGTATGAAATATGAATATACAACAATCACATGCCCACCAACTTCTTAAACATTAAACGCTGCAATTAGGAGGACATTCACTACTCCATTTTACAGTAACAGTATTTGGTGAAGAAGATGACTTGAACAACATTGCCTGATTATAGCTTATTGAACTCTTCACCATAGCTTCTTTATCTTCCTCTCTGTCTTCGCCTTCTTCTTTCCCACTCTCAATTTCCCTCAAAATCTCCAAAACCTCATCAATGGAAGGCCTCATCTCCTTATCTATCTGCAAACACTGAAACGCCAATTCCCCCAAAGCAACCACTTTCTTCTTCACCTCACTATCCTTCTCTATCCCCAAACATGGATCCACCAGTTCCTCAAATTCATTCCTCTGAATCTTCCTCACCGCAAGACCTCCCAACGTAATCTCATCTTTATTCCTTCTCATATCAACGGCCGGCATTGAAGATATCAGCTCCATAAGCACAACCCCAAAACTAAACACATCGCTCTTATTGGTCAGCCTAAAGCAAAAGTAATACTCTGGATCAAGATAACCCGGTGTTCCTTGTGGAGCCGTAGAAACGTGCGACACGTTATCTGGGAACAACCTAGAAAGTCCGAAATCCGCAACCTTGACAGAAAAATTGTTGTCTAGGAGAATATTGTTGGTTTTGACGTCACGGTGGATGATGCCGGAGGCATGAAGGTAAGAGAGAGCACTTGCTGTTTCTATGGCGATTTTGATTCGAAGACGCCATGTGAGTAATGAAGGATTTGCAGAGCCGTTGTGGAGGTGGCTGGCGAGGGTTCCATTTGGGATGTATTCATAGACAAGGAGGAGCTCACGGCTCTGACGTGAAGTGCAGCCATAGAGGGAGACAAGGTTTTTATGACGGAGGCGAGTGAGGATCTCAACTTCTGTCATGAACTGTTCTACTCTCTTGTAGTTATGGTTGAATAGATGTTTCACTGCAACTTCACGCCCATCTTGAAGCTTCCCTGTAAATAAAGGAAATAACCTTTAAAGTTGAGAACTTTGCTATAAAAACACAAGATTAGAGCTAGTGATATGAGAAGGGGACCATAGTAAACAGAGCCAAAGCCGCCGTCTCCGAGTTTGTTGGAGGGGTTAAAGTTGTTGGTTGCATCTTGAAGTTCGTTATAAGAGAAGATGGGGACTCCAAAGAAGAGTCTGCCACCGTCTGGGTCTGGTTCATTGTTTGGGTAGTGATTCGTTGATCGGAGTCTGACATGTGACTGAGCACTCTGTTTCTGTTTGTAGGGTCGGATGATGAGCACCAATGCTAATATCAGAAGTCCTAGTCCCACCCCAAAACCTGATCAAACGTCAACTCTTAAAATTTTTTACTCAAATCTTTAACTCAAAGGCTAATGTGAGTGCAGTAAAAATGAAGTAAAATTACCTATACACAATCCCAGCCTCCAAGCCCGTTTTTTCTTTTGATATTTTATCTCAGCTTCATCTTTTGCCACCATTAAGAGAAGCAGATATTACATGGACTAATTAGTATCTGAGTTAATTAGATTACATACACACACAAAAAATATGCAGAGCTAATTTGATAGTAGTTGACAGGCATATATACAACCGTGCTTTCTAAAAACGAATGAGTAAAATTCACATGTTATTACTTGTTATGCATAAATACCTTTGAATTTGGAACAATATAATCCTCTGGTGCCGTTGAGGTGGCATATGCCTTCATTGTAGTCAGAACACTGAGAACAGTCATCAGAAAGTTCGATGTTAACGGGAAATTCAGAAGCTATAAATGTGAAAGGATCAGAAGAGAAAGCCATCATATTGACTGGAAGCTGAACCCTTGAACATGTTGCTAAAGAAGGTGGAGGATGATCTTGATCTTGGGATCGGAAGAAGATGGTCTCACGATTACTCTTAGCACAACCTGTATACTTCAAGAATTGCTTTGAAACGTTGTAATTGAGCGAGCTATTACATTTGTACATGGTTATATTTGGGAAGATATCAAAGAAACCCAAGGGTGAGCTTGTAGGAAGAGTAATATTGCAGCACAAAGCATCACAGTCATCTTTTTCCAAACGGTTCTGCAAAACCGTGTCTCTAACAAAAACTGCAGGGTTGAACATGTTCCACCCAACTCGTGTCACTTGAAACTGCTTTGTCCCAAAGTACACAGTTTTTTGAGCGTTGGGCTGTTCAACCTCACAGCCATAAATGGGCAACATTCCACAGTGATTGCGTTGTGGAGTGGTGAAAGGGAACGAGACGTTGCCCAGATTCCCACACTGAAACGAAGGTGGGCACTCTACACCAGAATCAGAAGATAGAACAAGCATATGGTCAGCCAACAAGGACAAGAAGAAGAAGACGAACAAATAAACAGGTTGAACCATTCTTCTTCTCAAACACCCTTGCTCTTAGAGATCGAGTTTAGTGTATATGAGATGAGACTGGTTTGTTTGAAGGTTTTATCCAATTGAGGAATCAAGAGTTTGCAATTCGTTCTCCCCGGAACACACGACAAGACTCAAGTGGAAGCTGTGACCTGTGAGACACGGCAGTTGACTTGGCTCAAAGACCAAGACCAAGACCAAGAACACTAATGAGACACGTGTCACCATACTCCTCTACTCTTATCTACCGGGGTGAGAGAAGATTTTTTTACTTATATTTATAAATCACATCATTAAATTTAACTATTTTATTTTTATTTTTATAATTTTAAGCTTCTTATATTATTGTGTAGCCTTTTGTTTTCATGAAATAGAGGGTATATTAAATAAAAAAAAATTTATAATATTATTTAATTTTAAAATAGAATTAACGAGGTTTAAGGATTTTCTTAATTTTAGGAAACATATGAGAAGAATCAAGAACCAATGGAGTAATCTGTTTCACAAGCTCTCTCTTAAAGGTTTGGTCCTTCAATAATTGTGCTCACAGTTGACAATATCCCCTAATAAATAAAATTATTCAAAATTCAACAAACATATGAATGTGTTTTTGCCCGAGCACCAAACATATGAATAGGTATCACAATATTATAGATTACGTTGCCAAATAGTCAATGGTACATGTGTAAAAACTAATACTCTATACGATTCTAAATATAAGATAGAGTAAGTTGATTTTTTTAAAAAAATTTAAAGAAATTATTTAAATTACTTTAAAAGTAAATGTAAATGAAAAATGTGAAAAAGTGAAATATATATATATATATATATATATTTCTCACTACAACTGTATATATATAGATATATTAAGGGATTGTAAATGAAAAACGTGAAATGTGAAAAAGCAGAGGAATTTGTCCAAAAAAAAAAAAGGCAGAGGAATTAATATCTATGCAGAAAGGGAGGCAGGGAAGACGACTCAACATTTGTGAAAGCGTGTTGCAGACGCGGAACACATTACAACTTTTGATAAAGCTCATTTGTTATGTTAACCCATACACATTAGAACTTTTTGTTGCCTTGTCGACATGCCAATAATAAAAAGGGCGGTTTGGAAATGAATGATATTGATATTATAAAGGTTTGGTAGTTGTGTGTTTTTTCCTTTTTTTTATTAAATCTTTTTAATTTTACTTTGTTAACAAAATCAGATTCTATATATAAAGGCTAATAATACTAACAAAGTAGAGGTACATGGGCTAATGATGCTAAAAAGTAAAATTAAAAGATTTAATAAATAGAAAAAATTGTACATATAGTAAATTAAAAATTTAAGTAAACTATAGATATCTCAAAATAATTTTCCCTTCATTTTTAGGCTATCGTTTTTCTTATAATTTTGTGGCCGCCAACACCAGATTTCCGATGACCATTAGTCTTTGGAGTTCTGGTGGTTGACGGTGTTGAGGGTATTTTTATGTAAGGACAATTAAATAAGTTAACAAAAAAAATTATTTCATAATAGTCTCTAGAAACCTCATAGAAATTAGGTTACTTTACAAGAATATCTTAAAATTTTCTTATTTAAGTGGATCTTAGACAGGAAAAATGTGACAAGGTGGGACTTGAATCATCATATTGTCACACCATTAGACTGAACAAATCTCTTCAAAAAATTGTGTGGTGCTTAATGAAGCATATCAATTAATTGGATGGTAGTGGCTTATCACATTAACCTTTTTTCAAAAAAAAGAAAAAGAAAAAGAAAAGTCATGTCTCTCTCTCACAATCACTTGATGTTACCTAAAATTCACACTTTTTTTTTTGGACAACCTAAAGTTCACACTTAACTATCATTTGATTAAATCAGACCCTAAATTATCAATTTGCTCAATAAGTTGTTTTGTGCAAAGGACTTTAAGCTGATGTGCCTTCCCTTGTGTCTATTATGAGACAGACCTTAGCCAAGGTAAAATATGTGCTCTTGATATTGCCAAAGATATAATTTTAATATCCACCATCCAAAAACCAATTCAAAAAATAATTAAAAAATAAATTGTGCTCAGAAGAAAAATCATTTTACATACCCTTATTTTTCTTGGTAGAAACTTACCCTTATTATTTTTATAAACAAGTTAAATTTGTATCTTTTCCCCCATATTTGTTGTTGTTTTAAATTATTCAACTATACATCCATTTTTCCCTTAACTATATATATGAAACGAGTATATGATGACCAGTATAATATAATCATCCCCAAAAGATATATGATGATCCAAAATGACTCATTTACATTTTCTTCTGAAACAACATCAATGATCAAATCAACCACTCACATTAGGGGTGGAAGATTCACTCGTCCATTTATCAGTCACAGTATTGGGCGAAAAAGGGGGTGGATTCACCTTCTTCAACAAACCAGCCTCTTCCTTCCCCGGCGACATTGACGGTGGCGATGGTGGCAGTGGCTTATCACCACCTTCAAGATTCTCAACCTCATCATCACCTTTACCACTCTGAATCCTCTCGAGAGCTTCCAAAACCTCTTCCATGGAAGGCCTCAAATCCTTATCTCTCTGCAAACACTGAAACGCCAATTCCCCGACTGAAACCACCATCCTCTTCACCTCACTATCCTCAATCCCCAGACACGGATCCACCAGTTCCATAAACGCACTCTCCTGAATCTTCTTCATTGCCAAGCTCGACAAGTTCACTTCATCCTTACTCCTACTTATATCCACCGCAGGCTTCGAAGATATCAACTCGATCAACACAACCCCAAAGCTATACACATCACTCTTACTCGTAAGCTGGTAGCATTGGTAGTACTCTGGGTCCACATAACCTGGTGTTCCTTGTGGGGCTGTGGAAACATGCGAAACATCGTTGGGGAACAATCTAGAGAGTCCAAAGTCAGCAACTTTAACGTTAAAATTGTTGTCAACGAGGATGTTGTTAGTCTTTACATCGCGGTGGATGATGTCTGAAGCATGAAGGTAGACCAATGCACTTGCAGTTTCTATGGCGATTTTGAGACGAATAGGCCATGTTAGTGGTGTAAATGTTGATGAGTTGTTGTTATTACCTTGGAGGTGGCTAGCTACGGTGCCATTTGAGATGTATTCATAGACCAGAAGGAGATCTTGGCTTCTGCGTGAAGTGCAGCCATATAAAGACACAAGATTTTTGTGGCGTAGTCTTGCGAGTATCTTCACTTCATTCCTGAACTGTTCTACTTTTCTGTAATTGTGTTCGTATAGGCGTTTTACAGCAACTTCTCGTCCATCTCTAAGTTTCCCTAGTCATGGAAGTTCATGTTAAAAACAATTTATTATGGGTACCTAAGTGTGACGAAAAATCCTGACCCAAAAGCTACATGTTGATGTGAGAGAATCAACCCACTTAAATACACCATTAAGCATCTCATGCTACTCCGATGTGGGAGAAAGTAAAAGTGGGTGAGGGAACAGCTTACCATAGTAAACAATTCCAAAGCCACCATCTCCAAGTTCTCTGGCTTGGTCGAAGTTGTTTGTTGCTTCCTGAAGCTGTTTGTAAGAGAACAGAGGAACACCTAGGTAGATATTGCCATTTTCTGGGTCTGAAATTGAGTAGTCAGCAGAATAAGAGTTTCCGGGTTCGAATTGATCATCATCATAAGAACCATGTTTTCGCCGGTAACACCATCGTCTTATGAGCCACGCAATCATCAGAATGGCTAGAAGCCCAATACCTAATCCTGTAGCAGTAAGGAATCTCCAGCTTTAACATCCGACACATCTTTAATTCTCAAGTATTACAGTTGTGGGCTTTTTTATTAAATTAAAGCAACCAATGAATGAAGAACATGTAAACATATTACCTATTCCTAGTCCAGGCTTCAGAACCCTGCTCCCATCCCCTGCAGCAGGAGCTAAAAAAGAAAACAGTTTTTGGCGTAAGAAACAAAGTCTAAAGCAAAGGACAATAATGAGAATCCTGTTCAGCTTTACTGGAAGAAAAGGTAAAATCTTAGACTTAGTTTACCCTCAAGGAGAGTCACTTGAATATTTCAAAGACAATCTAGAGCCATACCAGCTTAATGTATCAAAGGCAAGAACAAAGCACAAGCACTAACATATCATCTATTTGCACTAGAATATCCATGGACCAAACAACTCATTAGATTGTACCTCCATCGCAGTTAAAGATTCCGTTGGGGTCAAGTTGACAACGGCCTGCTCTTTTATAGAGACACTCACTACAATTACCGGATAATCGTACTTGAAGAACGACCATGGAAGTTATGAAAGTGAAAGGATCATAGTCATCAGGGAGGTCCTTAAAAGGAAACCGAATAACAGAACATGAAGATAATAAGCTACTGCTCTTATTCCTCTCAGGGTTTGCTAGACCATAAATGATATCAGAGTCAACACAGGTAAAATTGAAAAAAGAAGCATTAGTTTGATCTAGAGGGTTCGATCGGTTGCATCTTAAGAAGAATCCAATGTTTCTGATGTTGACAGAAGCCAAAGTAGGAGGAGGGAAAGTGAGAGGAAGAGTGTAATTGCTACTAAAGGCCTCACAGCTTCTGTTTCTTAACCGCTCTTGAAGATCCATGTCTCTGATAACAATGGTAGATTCAGAAGAAGAAACAGTATGAGTGATGTTAAAAACCTTAAAGGTTCTTGTTGTTCCGTTGTTGGTTAACAGAGTTTTAGGAACATTGGGATCACCACAACCTTGTATTACAAATAAACCACAACCTCTGAGTTCTGTGGTGGTCCAAGGGAACTGGATCTTGCCAAGATATCCACAGTCAAATGAGGTTGGACACTTTGATCCTACAGGAAGAAGACATGAAAGCAAGAAGATGACACTAGAGATTAAAAGTGAATCCATCCTCAAATGAACCCAGCAGAACAATCTGATTCATTAACATATAGCCTCATTTACCTTTTTCTAAGCTATATGAATTAAGGAAGCAAAGTTTTTGCCTTTGAACTTTGTGGGGTCAATGGTCTTCCTTTTATATAAGTGAAAGAATAAAGATTATATTATTATATCAGAATAAAGAGGAAGGTAAAAGCAACTTCAAGATTTGGCTGTTGACTAGAAGCAAGACAAACTTGGCTCTTGAAAATCCATATCATTTGTTTTTTCTAATCTGTGTCTAATAAGGTTTGGTATATGTGGATTCTTTGAAACAAAAAAGGATTGAAACTTCAGGAAAAGATGGGTGGCTGCTAGAAAATGGTGGGAAAGAAATAAAAAAAGAACAAAAGCAGAAAACATTGAACAAATAGTTCTGGAATGAACAAAAACAGTCAATTTTCTGAAAAAACATATTTTTAAATATTGACTTTGCATAAGTATTAACATCAGAAGTATACCTTTCCTGAATATAATAATATTTACAAGAAATTGGGCATGAAAAATCATCAGGCCCTTTAAAGCTTATTCTGGGCTTTTTTTTGGGTCAACAAGCATATTCTGGGCTTATGAGATATATATAATTAATTATTTATGTTGCAATCAAACAAGAATTTTTTTTTTTTTTTAAGTACAAATGGTCAACTTCAACAATTTGAATGAGCGAAATCAAACACACAACTTCTCACAAATAGGGAGAAATTGATGTCACTAACACAGCCATGGGCATCAAACAAGAAATTTTTCTCTCTCTTTCCTATGTTATATGCTTTGAATATTTTACTATAAGTTTAAATTTCTTAACTTTTCTTTGGACCATATCTTAACAAGTTAAAATATCAACTTACCAAACATTGCAGCTTTTTCTTCAATAATTGTTGATACACCATGGCGTTATGTAATTTATATAATCGATCTGATCTAATCTAATAGAATAAGATTGGTTGTTGTTGTATGTATATTTACCTAAAATTTCAATACAATTGGGAAGTTAATTTATTACAAATGGATAGAGACATTTTGAAAGCTCTATTTCTATTTGTTTTTTAATTAGTTTATACAAGTAAGATTAGATCTTCAAATAAAGAGAAAAAAATAACTCCAAGAAAAGGAGTACTAGTCAACAATAAACTAGATGTCCCTGTCTGAAACATAAGCACGTAATTTTATATTTTTTCTGTACCATATTGATTAGTTTTTTAATCATATTATTATTTTTTGGGCAGCGTTGCATATATTATTGCCACAGGAAATTAAATTATATTAGCTGTGATTATCTCCGCAATTGTCATGCCTAATCTTGCTCATAATTAAACCAGAAATACATGGTTGACTACTTTGATTTCTGGCTGCCTACTAATATATAAAAATAGTTATCCAATTTTGACTAAATATATTTTCCTTTCAAAAATAAAAATGCCAATACCCCCTTCTTCTTCTTCTCTAGTTTTTTTTTTCCTTTTTTTTTTTTTTTTGCGCGAGTAAACCTAAGTTTGAAGAGTCAAACAACTAGACAAATTAAAAGAGAGAGAGAGTGTGTGTGTGTGTGGTAAACGCCTCTCTTTGTGTGAATATCTCCCATCTTAATCAAAGTGACCAACATTATACAGCTAACAACTAAATAAATTCAAAAAAAGAAAAAGAAAAATATGTGGTAAACACCTCTCTCATTATTTTGAAATTTCACCCGTAAAAAAATTTTAGCTCTTGGAATTTTGTTTGCATTTAGATTATTATAATTTTATTTATTTAAATTTTCTAATATGCCCTTAAGGTTAGTTTATTTACCCTTTCCATAATTATCTCTCTTACTCAATAATTAAAAATAATGAAGATGAGATTATAAGTTTAAAAAATAATTATTAATACTTCTCAAAATTTTAAAATAATAAAAATTCTCTTCAAATATGATAATTAAAAAGAAACAGAGAGAATAAGTTCAATTATTTTGAGAACTTATAGGATGCCTTTTTTTAATGAAACATCATCAATATCATTCGATTAGCATGTTTTATGGTGAAATCATCCCGATTAGTTATTTATTTTTACTATTCTCGCATCTTTTCACTCCCATTATACTCATATTATTAATCAATCTGGAGGAAAAAAATATTATTAACCAATCCTTTTGTACAATAAGGTTTAGCTTCCTTCAATAATATTAATATCCTAAAATTCAATGGCTAGCTGTCTTTACATTCTTTGGTCCTATGTATCTTCTTCAAATGAACATAAGGTAAGCCTATACCTTATATCACTTTTAAAATGCCAAAACTTTAGACCTAAAGAACCAATAGCCATCAAACCATTCATAGAAAACACATTCACATATCATCCAAGGAAAATGAAATTAAATATAAATATATATATATATATATATAGAGAAGTCACAAGATGTCGTAAATTTAATTGAAGTTAAACTCATTTATGTTTAGTGGAAACTAATGTAGTATTAATTATATGAATAGTTAATAACAACCATACCGCTTGCATTTATATTATAAGTTAGATCTAACATGTAAGTGCCCGTTTGGATTAGCGGCGGAGAAGTGGCTTTTTTTTCCATCTAACTTTTAGAAAAGTAAGGTAGGATTAAAAGTGAAAATGTAAATGTGATTTGTGTTTGGATTAGCGATGACAGAAGTGACTTTTTTTTCTAACATTGAATCTGTTTGGATTAGAGTTTGAAAAGCCCATTTAGATGCAAAATGACTGAAAAAGGCATAGATTTTATTAAATACTATATATATATATATATATTATTTGTATATATTGAGAGTACTAATAACATTAGTGTCCCAACCAAATAAAAGCCTGAGTAGAAATAAAAAAGTGAAAAATAAAGGGAAAAAACACTAAAGTATACTACCTACGGTCCTAATTATAAGATAAAGTTGACTTATTTTGGAGAAATTAAGGAAGCTAAATAAGTTACTTAATTATATAATATGTTATGTATTCTTAGATTATATATTAATTTATTAGTCAAATCAATTAGTTTGAAGGAAAAAAAATTAGCTTCCTTGATTTCTCCAAAAAAAGTCAACTTTATCTTATAATTAGGATAAGAGGAATTATCATATATTATTCTTTGTTCAACTGCTATGAGTTTTAAAATGCTCATATAATAAATAAATCTATTAAAGGTTTGTCTAAGAGTATAGTTGTGCAAACAAATGCAGTGCACAAGTTGGGAGTGAAGGGAGAAAATGAAGACGTTCTAATGCGTGATGTCTGATGTCTGATGTCTCTTTCTATCCTTCCAGCCTCTTTCTCTCTCCGAGACAACTTCACCGCGCGGTGGAAGGGAAAAAAGCAACTCCAATGAGCTTCTACAAGAAGTCACTTTAAATCCAAAAGTCCAGTTTGGTCAACCGCTTCCCCAAACACAACAATTTGTTGTCCCGTGACTTTCATAGCATGACCGTGCGTTTTTCTTTGCCTGCCGCTTTGGCAAACAGACCCTAAGATGCGGACATGCCTCCGCATTGAATAATCTTTAAAGACCGCAAACTGAAAAGATTTGTGGGATATTTTATATATCTCTCAGAAAAATCAAGATATGCTCCTTTATTTTATGAAAAAATTATTGAAAAATTCTCCATTATAAAATTTATGGTCTAAAGGTAACTAAAATTTGTTTAGAAACCAAATCCAAGCACAACTCATCTTTAACAACTCTTTTTCAATCTTGCACCATCTATTTTTTTTAATATGGTTATTTAACCGAGTCAAATTCAAGCATTGTCGATCAAATCCAACCCAAGGTAGCTTTTTCAAAGGCAATTAGTACATTCTCACATACTTGAGACGCCTAAGCCCGTTCCACACCGACGTCTATTAGTTACACAATCTATCTATAACTATTTGCGAGATAGAAGACATTAGTACATAATTAAAGAAATGTTAAATCCATTAAAAAATGAGTTGTACATGTTCAAGGAGCTATATATATATATATAGGTAACTCTGGACAACGAATTTTGTAATTGGAAATCTTTTCAATAATTTTTCCTTATTTTATTAAAGGAGAGTGTTTTTTTTTTCTTTTTATTTTTTCAACATTAAAAGGGGAGTAACTAAATGCAACCTCAAATACTACTAAATTATTAGTCTCTATCATGTTTGACCCGTATCGCCTCTATCTGCCATCAAATCTCTGTAATTCTGAGAATCCGATCAAGTGGGCCTTTTTTTTTTTTGTATTTTTCTTTTGGTTTTTAACAACAAGTGGGCTTATCATGTTAGTGTATTTCTGTTTCCATCACATGTTTAGTGTTCCCATTAGTACTACATACGGTGCACCATACCCCCACCTGTACATTTTACTTTTTATAAGCAACACGGTGTTGATTGCGTAGAGTAAAATGCAATGAGAGTTATATTTAGTTAAAAGTAATAAATGTGTTAAATATGTTACACTAAATATACTCCTATTTATAAAAAAAGTATAGGAGAGAAGATGAGTAAAAAATATATAAGAAAAATGATAATAAAATATGAAAGAGAATGTGTAATAAATTATTAGATGAAAGAGAATTAGTTGTGAGTGTGTGATAATTAACATAAAGATATATATTTAATACGGGTAGAAAAAGAAAAAATATTTTAAATTTTGAGACATAAAAAAAATTGTTTATATTAAAGATCAGCACCAAAAAAAAAAGTTGTTTATAAAAAAAAAAGATGAGAGGGAGTATAAGAACAAGAGAATGTGCTTTCTTTCCTCTAAATTATAAGACCCTAATCTATTTTATCTCTAAAATTTATATTTTTTTTCTCCTTAATAACTCAATTGATTATGCATGTTAAAAGGTTTAACGTATTTTTGGATTGGCAATCACTTCTGTGTAGTCTGTGACTATTGGTTGGGATCGAATCCTGATAAGGACCATACTATGATGCCCATCATACAACTGCACCACCTTAAAAGGGTATTTTAGAGAAATTAACTCTAATTTATTACCGAGATTTAATTTAACAAATTTTTTAAATATATAAAAATGGGTGTTTAGGAAGTTTCTAAATCTAGATTTTAAACCTAAGTTTGCGCAAAGTGATACTTCTTTCTCGCACTTATCTCATAAATCATAAAAACTATTCTTAAAAATTAATTCAAAAAACTCACATAATTTCATAATCAATATTAAGGATCAGAGCTAGTAAAAGATTAAAAAAATTTCTGTACTGGATAGAGAGATATAAATAGAGAGAGAGAGGCTAACCAGGAGGCGGAGCAGGAACAGGAGGATCACATCTCAGAGCATGATCTCTATCTGTGCAATAGCATTTGAAACTGTAGTCATTTTTGCTGGAGTCAAATCCACACTTGCCTCCGGTCTCCTCACACAAATTGCAACTTGCCACAACCCAATTCAACACAAACCCTCTTCTCACCACATCTCCATTAATCTCTCCTTCTTTCGTTTCATTTCCAATCTTCGTCTCCACCACCACGCTCCCATTACACTTCTCCGACGCATACCTTAAATCTCCGCCGTCCTCCGTCATACCCAGAACTGAAATCGTTTCGTTTTCTGCAGAACACCCAACTCTGTACTTCCAAAAATTCCCCGGCAGCAACCCCAGATTGCATCCAAATAACAAGAACAGGTTACTCTGGTTCGGTTGAAAACTGAATCTTGTTCCATCCAAGGTTATGTTATGAATATGAGGAATCGCACAGGATGATGATGTGGCGTTTGGTGAAGAGATAACAGCTTCAGACACTTGAATTGATTGGGTGGGATAAGAAATTTCATGGATGACATACTGATAATTGGAGATATTAAGGATTGGGAAGTCATTATCGGAACAAATGAGTCCAAAACCAGGGAACCCACAGAAGGATCTTTGTCGGCCTAGGATGTAAAAAGGGTATTTTATGATTTGACTACCGCAGGATGTAGTGTTACAAGCTTCGAAGTTAGGGTTCACAGATGAACAGAGGGTGATGAATATGGTGAGGGAATAAACAAAGACGAAGAAGAAGAAGAAAGATGATGAAAAGAGGTGGTTTTGGATCATTGTGTCTTATGTCAGAGTGTGGATGTGAAGATAGATATGGAGAGAAAAGAGAGAAGAGAGAAGATTGAAGAGAATTACAATTATTGCAGATAATAATGAATATAATAATTAACGATGGTTAGGAAAGGGGTTGAACTTTGAAGTTTGAATGAAGGCATGAAGGATTTGACTTGAAATTAGAGTGCTCATCATGCAATTTCAAGGGTGTGTTTGCCATTGTGGGAAGAAAAGTGGTTTATTTATAATCTGGCTTATAAAAATGTAAGCTTAGATAAAAATTAGATTATATAATATTATGTGATTTATATTTGGATTAACGATTATATAAGCATTTTTATAAAAGTAAATATTTATTTGGATTGACGATTGGATAAGTACTTTGTAATAATTGTAATATAAAAATGATATTTAATATTATAAACAAGTGAAAAAATTTAAGTTAGAAAATGTGGTGCTAAAATACATAATTCGATTAAAAAGGCATTGCATAACTAATTAGATCATATATTCCGTACAAGTTGATCTATAATCATGTTACGAATATGATTCATTTGGGTTGAAGATATCGCAGCATACTTTGTCGATGAAGACTCTTCATCTATAACATAATTATCTACATGACCTATAGTCTCATTTTCAGCTTGCTCAAGATTAATATCCGTTTGAGAATTTCTCCGAATAAAATTATGTATGATCATTGTTGCACAAACTATGCAGACTTATGTTTGGTAGCTGTATTTGTGCATTCTTTATAAGATTTTAAATCTATTATTCCACATATCAAAATCCTTTCTATAATAAACCTCAAATTGGAATGATAAAAATTGAAGCTCTCTAGCATTTCCAAATGCAGGTTGACACCTAAATTCTGACAAGTGATAACGCTCATATCTATAGGAACTAAGATGTCCAACTAGTGTCGGATAGTCAGCATCAACCGAATAATATTTGCCTAACAAATATTGAAATCATTTTATAACGGTTTAATAAATACTAGAGGGGAGAAAGAAAATCTGAACATATCAAAGGACAAAATAATATGAGTTGTTCAGAATAAATAATAAATATTTCATCAACCCTCTATGCACAGAAACTCAGATAAGCTGATTTTTGGAGTTTATTGGCAAAAGCCGCTTTTCCCTATAAACCCATATGAAAACAAGTGTCCCCAAACTTCCATAAAAAGCAGAAAAATCTCATAAGTCCTGTTTAACGATTGGCCCCGTTAAAAGCTGTTCCAAACACACCCTCAACCTCTTACTTTTTATTTTGGAAAAAAAAAACTCTATGCGTAAATTTATAATTTCTAGTTTATTTTCTTTTAGACTGCTTAAATTGAAAATTTAAATGGTTTTATTTTTTTAAAAAAAAAGAGCATGAAAGTGGGACTCTGGCCCCTTGTACCTACTGTCTGGGTTAGCTTCTAAATTGGACTTTTTTGGGGGTTGATTGAATTGAATCTGGGACCTAATTTCGGTAGCAGGGGGAGCCAAGTTGATCAGGTCATAGCCGCAACTTTATTCCCTTTGTAGATTTCACTTTTTGCAACTGCACCACCTCCCATCTCAATAATTTCTGTCTGCCTTGGGATTGTTTCCTTTACAACTTTTAAATATTTTAATGCGCTTCGGATTCACAATATACCAATATCAAATATCAGAAATCATACTACTTCCTTGTATCCATTTTAACAGGGTTATTCTCTCTCATGCTTAAGTTGTTAATATAAATAACAAATTCTTATGCTCTAAAATCTTGGATTGATTTTTTTATTTTTATTCTCAGTAAATATAGAAAAAATTATATTCAGATCTTAAATAAAAAAAATAAGAAAAAGGTCTCTTCATATTTTAAAATTACCAATAAGTCCTAGGACTTGTTAATGGCGTCCCTAGACTTGTCAATAACGCATTCCTAAAGTTGTCAATGAGACTTGTTGGTAATTTTGAAATCTGAAGGGACCATTTTTTTTCATTTTTCTATTGGTAATTTTGAAATCTAAAGAGACTATTTTTTTTTCCTCACATCTAGGACCTAAATGTAATTTTTCCTTAAATATATATCATTCATTATTTTTTTTACAATAAATTTTCACTTATTATATCTCATATACATTTTTTCTAAATAAGGGTATAAGTTAAAAAACATTCAAAAATTATACATTTATTATGTTTAACTAACCTTTTAAACCATAAGATTTTGATAATTGTTTATTATAAAAAGAGCAGAGAGGTCATTAATTTATTTATAAGTTGAGCATGGTTACATGATTATATGTTACTCCTTTTGTAGTTATCAACAAATTGCCGCCGTCAATTGCCACGGTCGTCTTTGTTGCTGTGGATTCGATTGTTATTTGAGAGAAAATTCTCTCTGGGGTATTCCATTGTTGCCCAGAAAGTTCATGAGGGTGTTGATTCAGTTTTGTTTAAACTCTGAGGGACCGTTTGGATTAAGATTTAAATTTTGGAAAAAAATGGAATGGAAGGGAATAAAAAGCATTTTGCCACATAGGTGTTTGGTTAGCATTAGAAAAGAAAATGAGTTGATTGAAAAATTTTTATTTGGTTTGAAGAAAATGAACTAAAAGACCATTTTATCCTAAAGTAAAAGTATTATTTAAATGTCTATGAGATCCATTCGCCTTTTTACATATCCAAAGTCACATTAAGGAGTTTTTTTGCATTTGAGACATTTTCTTTCCGCATTTGAAAATTGGTTCTCACCAATTTTGGTGGGAACCTATTCTCAATCACAAGGCTGAAAATTAGTGGGTTCAAGAAACATATTAAAGCCAAAATGGTCAAATTTAACCTATATTAAAACTAAGGCGCCATTTCATTAGTTTTTACACTTCTGGGCAACATTGCATCAAAAAGGATTTTTAAGGCAACATTGTTTTTATGAGACAACTTATGGGGTAAAACTGGATATAGTCCTGAATATTAAATATGTAAAATATGTACTTTTCTTTTCAAATATACCGTTATTTATAAATAGAATAAGTAAGGGAACTTGGTTCCCTACTAATGAGATAGTTTAGTATGGAGAGTTAAGTGGATCTAAGCCATTCAGATATAATTTTGAATAATCTAGACCAAAGTTTTGTTAAAATGATAACTTTTTAAATAAAAATTCATTTTTTGAAAGAATAATATTTAATAGATTATCTTTATTTTAGATTTTACACCCATTAAAATAATTTTTTTAAAATAATATAGACTTTTAAAAACTCAAATTTAGACTATCTAAATAAGATCTGGCCGTTCAGATCTGCTTAACTTTCTCCCCATTAAGCAAATTCCATAAGTAAGAGAGACCATTAGTGGAAAAAAAGAATTAAAGATGATATATGAGGAAAAGGTAATGAGAGAGTGTAGTAAAATTGGAAACATTAAATATCAAACCCTTTACTATTTTGAGATAAATATTTACCTATTTCAGTCTAGGAACACCAAGTTATATATACTATGACTAATTAAAATATAATAACTTATTTTAATATTACATGGCACATGAATTATATGAAAAAATTTAAATTTTACAATTTTAGAAAATATCAGCTTCTTAATTTAAAAAGAAAAAGAAAAAGAAAAAAGCAATTCCCCCATGATCCCTAACTTCAGTCACAACCCCTTTCCTCCATGATCATCGTCTTTTGCTTCTTCTCCTCCGATCCATCAAGCTTAGCTTTCCAACAGTACGTAGCACAACTAAATCCAAACCTTGTCTCCTGTCTCGTTCTACTGCTTCTTCTCCTACAACCTCCACTGCAACACATAGCACTGCCGAATCCAAACCTCGTCTCCATGACCGCCCCGTTCTGCTTCTCCCCCTCTATCAGGCTTCACTGCAGTACAGAACACCTCCAAATTCGAGCCTCGTCTCCTCTATAATCGTTGATGTTTGAACCTCATCTCCACTATTATCGTCATCGTTCCAGTTGAGGTTTTGTGATGTGTAATTTTCATATTTGAAATTAGATCCGGTTGCTGCTTCGCGTACAAAGAGGAAGGAGGAGGACACGATGGAAGAGGTGTTTGGGTCAGAAAAAAAGGCGAAGGGCTTGGCCGAAGAAGAAGAAGAAGAAAGCTTTGCCGGTGTACTTTTCAGTATTGAAGAAGAAGCCTAAGAGGAAGAAGAGGTTGTTGTGCAGTGCGGGGGACGAGGGGCAATGACAAGGAGGAGGAACGAAAGGGGTGATCATGATGGTGGCGCTGGCAGGCAGCATCTGGGGGAAACGGCCACTGTCTTGGAGGTCGGAGGAGACGAGGCTGACTGTGAAGTAGGGGTGATGGGAGGAAATTGGGTTTTTATTTTCAAAATAAGTTTTTAATTTTTAAAATCATAAAATTTGAATTTTTCAGATGACTTATTTGAGATTACACTCTTAGAGAATACATGTATTTCTCTTTTTTTAAAACCTATATTTTGAATCAGAGGAGTAGTTTATATGAATTAGAATGTTTGGTATAGCTATAAAAGATAGGGTTAAGGTGCAAAAATACACATGTGAATGTCCTCGAAGTGCACCCAGCACCAAATGCTTTTTTTAGGTACAACAGTGACTATGTGGTTACAAAATAGATGCAAAAATACCCTTTGACCGTTAGTTTGACTGTTTGACCGTTACTTTGACTTTTTTATCCTGAAAGTGATGACGTGTACGATGACATAGACGTTGGAGTGACATTCTGAAAAAAAAAAACTTGCTGAAAATTAAATTTTCTTAATAAATCATATAATTTAATAAAAATTAGTAATATAATATATGTATTATAATGATTTTAATTTAATAATATTGGGAATCTAAGGTTGGGAAAAAATTGAGCAATCAGTATGTTTTTTAGGGCAACAGCTCTGCTGAGTGAGTTAAGCACTCTGCACTCAAATTTGAATCTACTTCAGCGAAGGTGATACTAAAATAGTGAAATGTGAGTAATATTAATTGCAAAGCTTTACCAGTCAGCAAGTTTTTTTCCCCAAAATGTCACTCTAGTATCCATGTCATCGTACACGTCATTACTTTCAAGGTCAAAAAGTCAAACTAACGGTTAAAAGGTATTTTTGCACCTATTTTGTAACCACGTAGTCACTGTTGCACCTAAAAAAAGTATTTGGTGTTGGGTGCACTTCGAGGACAATCACATGTGTATTTTTGCACCTTAACCCTAAAAGATAATAATTTTACACTTTATATATGAGACAAAATTGTTCACATATATTTATTTGGTAAAGCATAAAATTAATTCTCCATTCACTACTATAAAAAACGTTTTTAACGTCCCCTTTTTCGGGCCTTTTAACATCTGAAAATAGGGGGACATCTATCTGAGCAACGTAGAAAAAACTGTCAATAACGTCCCTAAAATAGGGGACGTCTTTAGGCCTGACTTCAGACGTCCCCAGTCATTACTGGGGACGTCTAAAGTGGTTCAGAAACACTTTAGACGTCCCCAATTTGCTCTGGGGACATCTAAAATCAGGCTTTAGACGTCCCCAGTTCAAATTAGGGACGTCTAAAGTGCTTCATAAACACTTTAGACGTTCTCAGTTTGCACTGGGGACGTCTAAATTTTTTATGGCCTTTTATATACATCACTGTCCGGCAAATTTAAACTGCAAAAATTGGATAGAAGAAATATTGCATAAATCAGAATAGAAACAACAGTAGTTCAGCACTATCTAATAAAAATGTTATCCAACAATCTAATAGTATGTACAACAACACAACTCTAATTCGCATCTTGGAAATTCATCCCAAAACTCCCCTTAAAAGTGAGACATCCCAAAATCAAAATAATAAACCGTCTCAGCTTAATTTAAACGAAACTAAACTAATTAAGGCAATTCATATTCAAGATAATGTATCATTGTGATTTTTTTTACCAAGCAACCCATGCCAAGTTCAAAGCTTCCAACTAAACAATTTTCAAGCCTCCACAATTTTTAGATAAGTATTATACATCCCATCACAAGAAATGAGCTCTCTTAGAATGCATGTACTACCCTAGAAAAAAAATTTCCATCTTCATACCTATTTTATGGCATAATTGATGTTGTATTATATTGTACCTCATCAATATTCCAGAACTATACACGCATTTGAGGCTAAACTCTGACATATTTTTGTAATTTAGTTGACTTTTGAATAATGTTAAACTAGACTAACCTAAGCCAAACCAAATTCATTCCTAAGTATCATTGTCATTTTTTTAACTCATGTTTATATATATACAACACTGTGTTGAAGTCTGCTGACGAAAAAAATAAGTATGCAATAATGACAGTCCATTTCCATATCAAGCAAATTAGAAGCATATTAAAAGTATACATATACAAGTTATTTTGTTTTTTCAGTTTCATAATCTGATTTAAATTAACAGTTACAAGCATTTGCTCTATCATTTGTGTCTAAAGTTGTGGGAGTGAGAGATAAACCTGTGTACAACGGAAATAGAGACGACTCACGGTGCCACCAGCTGGGAAGACGACAATTGTGAGAGGGAGACACAAACGACGGTGCTCTTGTCAAAGAAGAGAGAGGGAAAAATAGAAATATGATTATGAGAAAGAGGAAGCAGACGGGGGAAGGAGGCACAGGGAAGGGAGCATGGGAAAGGGAGTTGCAGCAATAAACTGAGAAAAATGAAGGAAGACGGGAAAGGAAGCAAGGGAAAGGGGAAAGAGGAAGACAGCTGGGAACAAAGCTCACGGGTGAAGACGGAATGAAGCTTGGGGAAGGAAAGTAAAGCTGATAGCCTGCTGCTGATGGGATGGGTGTCTGACATGCTTTTCTGCGTCCCCAGTCAAATTGGGGACGTCTAAAGTGCATAAAGAGCACACTTTAGTCATCCCCAAAGGCTCTGGGGACGTCTAAAGTGGTACAATTTTTTTTTGTTTTAAATTCAACTAGCGCCAATATTTCATGCTAAATATTGAACTTTGGGCGTCCTTAATTTAAAAAGGGACGTCCTTTAGGGTCGTTAAATGTCTAGTTTGTAGTGGTGATTAATTCAAACAGGTTTTAATAAATGATGCCTAAGTGATTTTTTTCCCATCTCTGAAAACATGCTTAGGTGAATTCAATGGATGGAGTTTAAGGTGGCACCCATGTAGGCTATGATAAAAGGTCCTAATATTTACATAATCCATTGCAACATAGAAATACTTTTTTAAGATTCCGTGGTAATAGCCATTTTTTCACCTTGAAAGATTCCATTGTTGTACTTTAGTCAGAGTCCAATTTTAAGTGAGTGTTTGGGAAGATCCCAAACTTAGGTTTGCTCAATTCGAGATAAAACTCCTCTCACATACTTACCTCGTAAATTGTAAAAGCTATTCTCAAAAGCTAATCCAAACACACAGTAAAGTTCATTCCATAAATAAGCACATCATATATATGCAATGCATGTGCCTTCATTAAAAAAAAAAGGTGTATTTTTTATGTTTATTTGTAGGTTAATTAGACATTAGGTTTTCATTTTCATTTATTTTGTATTTTAGAATTTCAATAACGCCTTAGACTAAAGTCCATAATTTGTCTTTTGTTTTTTTATTAGAGCCTTACATATTAGGGTTTTTTTAAAAAGGTTTCAAGGAGTCTTAGTTAAGTTAGGATTCTAGTTAGTTGAGATTTGTTTTCTATTAGATCCTTACATGTTAAAGATTTGTTCATTGATGAAAACTTAGCGGTGATCAAGATGATCAAAGGTTTTATTCATATTGATTTGAAGTGTCTAAACAATGGTGTTTTGAGGATAAGGAATGGCATTTGATATGAGTATTTTGTCTCACTACTAAAGATTTGCATATTTATAATGCTTAATTCATCATAGTTACAGCTAATAAACGTTATGTATGTTGACGCGGAGGTTGTGCAAGGATATAAAACGTTTAAAAGTAACAATTAATTACATATGCGCACCGTCATGTATTGTGAGGTAGAATTCGTGAAAATACAAAAATAACGATTGTAGTTAATAACTGTCATTTATTTAGTGATAAAACTGACGGTTCTTTTGAAACAATCGTCATGTAATACTTACAAATGATTTAATTTCCAACCATACATCAGCAAAAACACAAAAATAATGATTCTATTAAATGACTGTAAAGTATGAACAACAAAAATGAAATTTCATAAGAAACAACCGTCATTTAAAGAATAACTCTTAAAAGCACCACCGCCTCCTTCTCCAACTACGTATTCTTTTCCCAACTACCAACTACTTTTATTTTAATTACCTTTTCATAAATCTCTAATTAATTCCCACCTATTTAAAACCTAGGGATTGGAGCTCTTCCTTCACAAGCTCTGTAACATCCCAAATTTCAGTCATCAAAATTCCTTTACACCTTTGAGGTATTAAAGGGAATAAAATGGTGAATATTGGTATACTTAAAATTAGCCAAATAGTGCAATTAGTGGCCACACAAATTTTGGGTCACAATAAGACATAAAATTTAATTTGTGTCTTTATAAAAGCTCATTATTGGAGTCCAAATCAGATAATGGAAGAACACAATTTTTGGGCCCAATATATATGTGAATTTTAGCGCAAACAAAAGAAAAAAAAAGAAGGCCCAATTTAATACAAAAATGTATGGGCAATATGGTCATGTGCCAATAAAGCAAGAAGTCATATATTTTTCCCTTTTTATTGGGATATTTTCTTCCAAAATAGAAAAGCAAGGGCAAAAATAATTATTTGGATATTAATGATGCCATGTGGATGCATTTTTATCTAAGTTTAAAAGATGACACAAAAGTCAAATTAGCATATGTTAATTTGCAATTAAATATTACTATTCAAGAGGATGGATAATGATATTTCAAGAAGTTATTTTCCTCACATTAAAGGCTATATTTTTGGCCAACAAGAGAAAGGCAAGAGGAAAACAAATACTTGGTCCAAATTAAAGCAAAAGAAGACATTTTTTACCAAGTTTAAAAAGATGATGACTTTAGTCAATTTTCACATGTTAATTGACACTTAAATAATATATTTCAAGCAGGTGGATGATGATATTTTTAAAAGCTCTTCATCTTTCCTTAAGGGCCATTTTTGGCCAACATATGAACAAGAGAGGGAGAGAGAGTCATACAAAAAACACAAGGAGCAAGAGAGAGAGAGAGAGAGAGAGAGAGAGAGAGAGAGAGCTCAAGGGCTCAAAAAGCAAGATCAAGGTGAGTTAGTTGTGATTTCCACTTGTTCTTGTCTTCTAATTCATGACAACTCTCTCTAATCTCTATTTCTTCTTTAAATATACATGAAGCAAGCACAAATCAAGAGGAAGAGAGAGAGAGGGAGCCCACGGTTTGAAGGGCTAGAGAGAGAAAATCAAAGGTAAGCCATAAAACCTTGTTATCTTGTTGATTCAAGGTTGTTTGTTGTGGTTGTTGTTGATTTGTGGCTTTGGTTGGTTTTTTTTTTATGATTGGGATGCACAAACCTTAAGGGGAGGTGCTGCCCAAATCTGGATTAAACATGTGGGAAGTGTGTTTAAGTGATTAAACAAGTGATTTAAGATGAAAAGAAGGTGTTAAGTTGATTGAAATCATAAAACTTCATTTCCCCTAAAATTTTTAGATTTTTGGCCAGCAGTTTTTGGACTGGATTTTGGTGTTTTTTATGGTTTTATTGCGTTTATAATGAAAAATTGTGTAGGGAACATGTAAAATGTGAAGTGTGAAGGCTTTAGGGTGTAAAATAACAATTTTACCCCTAAAACCCTAACATAGTGGCTGCCAGGGGTATTTTTGTCATTTGGGTTTGAATTTGACAAATATAAGGTCAAAAATGGATTCTACACTCGAAATTGTCTAAGAATAGCTCGGGTCATAATATTTGATAAAGTATAGTTAGACCGGGTATAAAGGGGCTTAGACTGGGTCCCTAGGGGCATTTTGGTCATTTAGCAATTTTGAGTCAAGATAACCAACAATAAAATTTTAGAACAATACATGAATGAGTAATAAATCATTTATTGTAAATTTGGGATTTTAGGATTGGACAGTAGCTCTAACCAAACAAAAAGTATTGCACCGATAAACAAGCAAAAAAAAAAAAAAAGCAATCCAAGTAGTAACTCTGTCTCTCATAAACTATGTGGTGGTTTATATGTTGTATGTGACTATATTAGGTTATATGAATAATAAACACACACTATCTAGTGCGGGAAAAGCACAAGTACCGTCCTAATGGGAAAAACACAAGTATTATTCGACCTAGAGAGGACCCAACTATGATACACAGTGCTTGGGGCACATTACCTAGCCATGGTCTGGGACTCAGCTAAGGTACACAGACAAGTAAGGGATTTGGGCCTGAATAGTGTGTACACTCCGGTTTACAGTGTTATTGTTATATTTACATTATGTGGTGCATTACATATTTATTTGTCGCATTTTATATGATTGATAGCTTGTTACTATTAATATTCTTTAAAATCTCATTCTTTCCATAAATGCATAAAATTTACAACAGTAGGTAGCGGCTCAAGGGGAAAAAGTGTAATTACCAATATCTAGAGGTTCCAAATTAGTATAAGCAGGATAGTTGGTTATCTGAAGTCCTTTTAACTATTTTAAGGTCTATAATTATTATGAACACACCTTGTAGGGGATACCTGTAATATAATCAAGCACTTTGTATCAATATATCAGTATTTTTATGTTATTCATCTGTGCCCACCAAACTGCGCGCAAACACTCTGAAATAATTAAGGGTATGGCAAGCTCTTATTCTTTCGTAGTCATAATATTCTTGCTAGTTGTAAATGAAATTTGTAATGACTGGATATATGAAACTTGTGATGATTAGATATATGAAACTTGTGATTACAAGTTTCACATATCTAATCATCACGAATTCCATAGACAAATATTTACAAGGACCACATATTTGGCTCAAAAACATACCTCTTTCGTTCTCTCTTTGAACAAGAAGGTCAACAAATTAATTGGAGAATGAAAAATCTGATGATGCATCAATTCCTTCATCTCCATAACTTTTTATTTTTTTTCACATTGTCTTTTTTTAAATGTTTTTCTGTAATATTGTGGTTGATTATACAATTAACAGTAGACACCAATAAACTAAAAAAATTGTCAAATAAGTAACGATTAGCATATAAAAATTGTTACTTATTAGAATACAATTTCAAATTCCTAACGGTTATTAAGAATTAACCATTACCATTTATAAAATATAATGATCTTTAATACTAAAAGATGTAGGGGCTCGATAATCCACAAAACCATTTCTATATAAACATCTGAAAATTGAACTCCAATACGTCTCTACTTCAATTTCAACTTCTCAAAGCCAACTTTTGATTCACCAAAAAATCATGCACAAATGCAAGTTAACTTATGATTCATCATCAAACAAAAATCTGAAAGATAAATTCCCTCCGCCAACAAGCGTTGAATGTCTTATACAAGCAACCTATGAGCTTTATCGTATGGTCCAGGTTTACCTACGAGAGTAAGTATACATAGACTAGTGCTTGAAGGAACTTACCTCTCTCATTGGCCCTTTGAAAAGAAGGTAGATAAGTTACCAGAGAAGGTAGATAAGTTTCCGGAGAAGGAAGAATATGATGATATATCATATTCTTAAAACATCTCCATAACTTTTTATTTTTAGTTTGTTTATTTACTTTATCTTTTTTTTTTGTTGTAAAATGATGGTTGCATAATCAACTACCAAAATTTTTTTTTTAAAAAAAGTAATATATATTACAGTTATTAAATAACAACTGTCACTTATTAGAATACCATGCCAATACGCAATGCTTTTATTTTATAACCGTCATATATTGTATCACAAGAATGATGGTTCTTATGATAAAACCATCATGAAATGTTAGCTAAACAAACAAACTATTTGTCTTCCACCTTTATATAGCAACAAAAACATAATGATTTCTCTTAAATATAATAATCGTCAATTAAACGGTCGAAACTTTTCCTCTTACCTACGCTCATGATGAGAATACTTTGTGCTTCTTCATTCTTCAATGATCGGTTCAAACTTGTCACTTTCAATCTATATAAACTCCCAATTTTCTTATGTTTATTGTACTACTTTTTCATCATCCTCCTTTGTTCTTTCAATTGCCAAGATGAAACATTATGCTGAAGATTTACTAGAAAATCCATGGCATCCTCCTTCTCCTCTTTCCACTTCTCCACCTCCACAACCTCTTACCCCCTAACCTCTGCCTCAAGCCTGGCCTATTACACATTTAGGCCTTTAAGTAGGCCTTAGCCTGGCCTTTTTAATAAACAGGCCAAGCCAGGCTGTAGGTCGTCTGATAGAGGCCTGACCTATTTTCACTCCTAGTCTTGATGATATGAAACTTGAGAGTCCCATAAGTCACATGTAATTGGCATCTAGCTATTATTCTTAACTAGTGCGGGTTCTGATAGAGGTGCAAGTGGCGTCTTATGTAGTGTCCAACAAAACATCAAGTTGGCATCCAAGGTGGTGACAAAGTACTACATGGTAGCTCAAGTGACATCTATAATGAATAAGATGTTGTTTATGTTATCCAAGTGTATTCTAAGCAAGCCTAAGATCCTCTTCATGATTCAAGGGCCTAATTACCAGAAGTCCAAAAAAGAGTGAGATGTTCGACAAGCTGGAAAAAACATTTAGGCTTCAAGTTGCTTCATTAATAGCCCATAATGTTAATATATATGTTGAGGGTGCAAATGAGTCCAAAAGCATGCATATAGGCTTAAATAAGTATGGTTAAGGACTCATTTACATCCTCAATATATATACTAACATTATAGGTCATTAATGAAGCAACTTGAAGCCTAAATATTTTTTCCAGCCTCTCAAACATCTCACTCTTTTTTGGGCTACTAGTAATTTGGCCCTTAATGTCATGAAGAGGATCTTGGGCTTGCTTAGAATATACTTGGATAGCATAAACAACATTTTGTTCATTGTAGATGCCACCTGAGCTACCATATAATACTTTGCCGCCACCTTGGATGCCAACTTTGATACTTTGTTGGACACCACATAAGATGTCACTTGAAACTCTTCTTGAGGAAGAGTCATCCTCGACTCTTAAGGGTCATATTCTCCATGTGGAACAATCATTGTCGAGTTATTATAGTTCTGCCCTGTAGTGATGATAAAACAATACTAGGAAAATGATAGTTAGTATCAACAAAAGTTTCTTCTTTTACATATCATTTATCCTTATATTCACTCTCATTCTTTTTATTTTCACTCAAGTCACTCTCAATTATTTTTGTCAGCTCAAACTCATTTTCTCTTTCACTCTCAATTTTTCTTTTCTCTTCAAGCATTTTTCATGCGCCTCTTTCTCTTTTGTTTTATCTTCTCTTTTTCTCTATTTCTCTCTTTTTTCTTCATGAGTTTTTCTATCTCAATGGCTATAAAGACCATTCCTTGAATATCACTATACGGGTACAACTTCATTTGTTTAGCGATATCTGGATTAAGTCTATATAGAAATTGATCCATAGTTGCCCTTAAGCTTTCTTTGACTTTTGCTCAAAGCTTAGCAATATGCAACTCATCAAAGTATTCTTCGACACTCATAGAACCTTGCTTCAGCTCTTGCAATTCTTTGTAAAGCTTAAAATGGGATTATGCCTTTAATTTGCGCACCTCTTTATGTAGCTTAGAGATGTCATTTGTCATGCTTTTGAAGAACAACTTGAAATCTACAAGCGTTTCTTCTTTACTCATCTTGAACCTGAAATGTTAGTTTTAGGAAAAAAATTAATAAAGGATCTTAGCACTCTACTCACATATTTATACTCAACAGTTGTGTTTCACACAAATATGGCTTTTAATTTTATATAACACTCTTGCCTTTTACCACTCCAACTTGCTTCCTATAGTATTCTTGTTTAAAACTCAACAAAATCAAGAAACAATGTCAGTATGTGGTAATCTTCACAACCAGAAATTTTAAGAACCAGAAATACGAGGGAAAGAAGAGAAATATGTGATTAAAGAAGGGAAGAACAAAAACATGAATAATAGAAAGGAAGAAGGGAAATAACAAGGGAAAAGGAAAAACAAGGAATAAGAAAAAGAAAGGGAAATGAAATCAAAATTGGAAAGAAGGAAGAATTAGGTAAGTAGGAGTCTTACCATCCAAGTTTGTAGATTTAGAAAGCTTTTTATGACTTGTAATGGAAGCTCTCAAATTAGAAAACTTTCCTTCAATCTTTCAATTTCCAAAATCTGCAGCTCTTTCCTCTTTTTTTCTTTTTTTGTGAATTTTTTAATTTTTTTTAAAAAAATTTGCTCTTTTTTTTTCAGAACAACACTTTTTTTTATTTTTTTTGCACGAATTTGCTTGCTTTTTTTTTTCCGGGTAATTGAAGACCTAACAAAGTCACACAACAAACACAAAATATATAGGTGGAAGAGGAGAGATGAGAATGGGAAAACACTAGAAGGAAGGAAGGCGATAGAAACAAGGGAAGAAGGAAAACTGAAGCAAAGAAAGAAAACAAAAGGATAGAACTTGAAATCTAGCAAACCTTAAGCTCTAATGCCACTTGATACGATTTAGGGGGGCTAGAAAACAAGTTTGAAGACACAGACGGGACGGATGATCAAAGGTAGGATCTTAAGAGAACTTGTCTCTTGCAACCCTAGCCATAAAGACACCACAAGAATGATCAATCCTTGATATAGTCAGAGTATTCATACGAGCATACAAGGATGCAAGCAAAGCTCACACAAGAGAAATAAAATTCTCCAAGAACAAAGTTCTTATTCATATCATTATAATCTTCTAAATATCAAACAGAAAAAATGCAGCCATCATATTTAGGCAACACAAGAACACTCTAGAACTAAAATCCTAGTGATAAATGCAATAAATGATGCCTTAATGATGATTGATTGTTTTGGTTGGCACCATTCAAGCCTAAAGGAATTATGAAATGACTTATTCTTCAATGGGAAACTAAAAAAGTCTTCTTGAACAATCTTGGATCAAAAGGCCTTATTCAATGCAAATAAAAATAAGAAACTTGCTTAAAACGAAATTAAACCCTAATGAATGAATTATGACGTCTTCTAGGTGTTTCTTGAAGTGTGTTGGACGTCACTTATGCTCCTCATCCAAGGCACATTCTTGTCACATGATATTTTTAGTGAATTCTTCATTTTAGATTGCACATGCATGGGCCTTGTACAGAGAGCTGGTAAAAAAGGTTGGCTTGGCCCTACAGGGCCAACTCGTTTAGGCCCAGCTCAAGAAAAATAGTCATTTTTGGGGCCTGACCCTTAAGCAAAGGGTCATGGCGGCCCTACAAGGCTGAAGCTATTTTAATAATCTTTTTCTATTTTTTTCAACTTTGTTTTAAAGAAATAAAATTACAACAATGCAAGTCCTAATTTAACATATAAATGTTGTCAAAATTAATGTGTAAATGGTATGTATCATGCAACAAACAAACACAGTCACTAAGTCATAATTGAAGGTAAACTATTATCTACATACCATAATTACAAATAATTAATGAGAATACTTAAAAAAATTAAAAACACTTCTTATCAATATGTCTTGAAATATGTAAGTAGTCAACAAAATAAACAACACAAGATATAAACAAAACAATCACTAGAAAATATGTCAGAAAATACAAAATTCGTAAGAATATTTATAAAATAAGAAATATCTTTTATAAGTTTTTAATTTTTAGGATTCTTAATACAAGATGTTCTTATGACTTAATTCTAAAAAAGATAATAATAACTAAATATTTACAACATCATTAACAAAGTATAAAAAAATCAATAATATAATTATTAAATAAATAATTTTTTAAAAAAACATAGGCACTTTTAGGCCTTCGGCCATACAGGGCTGATCCTTTTAGGCTCAGTTTCACTTTTGAGGCAAAAATCTTAAGCCTAGCCCTTGTAAATTCAGGGCCTAAACTGGTCGGCCTGACGGGCTCAACCCATTTTCCCAGCTCCACTTGTACATCATCTTGTTGGGATTATTCCTTTATGTTACACAAATTTCATGGATCTTCATGCTTTGCCACGTGCTCCAACTTCTATGTGTTGTAAAAGCATGCATATAAGCCTGAATAAGCATGGTTAAGGACTCAATTGCATCATCAACATATATACTAACATTATGGGCTATTAATAAAGCGACTTGAAGCCTAAAGGTGTGTTTGGAAGAGCTTAAATTTGAGAAATAAGCCCTTATTACGCAAGCCGAGAAAAAACTCATCTCACATACTTACCTCGTATACCGTGAATCACGAATTATAAGCACTTATTGTCCAAAAATAAACTCTTCCAAACGAGCACTAAATGTTTTTTCAGCCTCTTGAACACCTCACTCATTTTTGGGCTTATAATAATTGGGCCCTTGATGTCATGAAGAGTATTTTGAGCTTGCTTAGAATCTACTTGGATAACATAGACAACATCTTATTCATTATAGATGCCATCTGAACTACCATGTAGAACTTTGTCGCCACCTTGGTTACCAACTTTAATGCTTTGTTGAATACCACATAAGACGTCACTTGCATCTCTATCAGATTCTATGCAATCCACGGATGTAAAATAGGTAGCCGCTCGTGTAGTACAAGAGATTGAATGGGATATCCAATGGTCAGCTAAAATCTCTATATCTACTTCAAGATACAAGATTATAAAATATTTTTGTGTAGATGATATTGGACGTTTTTTTTTTTTTTGTGAGATGCCTTTGATAATCTAAAATGAATATATTAAAAGAACAACAAGGAGGAAGACTTTCCATTTCAGAGTTCAAGAAAATTTAGATTTACAATATTAAAATGACAATAAAAGGAGAATTGAAAATTGGTATAATCTAAATCAAATATTTACAATGATATTAAAACTAAACCTAGATCACCTTATTGGACTAGTGAACTAGTCCCCTGATTGGTTTAGTCAAGACCTTTGGACACGTACAGTGGATTGAATGTTAAAATTTTGCCATCCTTACAAAACCTGAAACTATTTTGCTTTGAGTTTAAGAAATTTGGAGTCTATTACGTTAGTACTTTAACAACTCTGTTTTGTTGGATTATATATGACTTATACATAAATATTTCATTTACTTGTAGATTAATGGCTTTTTATTTAAATATTTATTTTTTAATATTAAATATATGTGAATATTTTTGCATATTTTAAATAATCATATTAATTTTTGAATTAAGGAGCATACATTAATAGCATGAGGGAAGTTATAATTTATTAACAAGGTTGTTGTCCTAGTATTTGATGCACTCTTCACAAGCGAACGGCTTCTCTATGACAAATCCAAACCTGTGTGTTGGGCTTGGCTTTGATGTGGACATGCCAATATCTTGGGCCTCATGGTTCAGAGATTGACACCAGTCCTTTAGTGACAAAATTATAATTTTTCTATATACATATAAGAGACAACGTAAATATAAATATTACCTCATGTCCTTAATATATATGAATTCGTTGATTTTTTAAAGAGTTTAAATTAAATTAATCATTTAATCATAACATATATTATATTTTATTAGATTATATATCAGTTTATAAGTTTAATAAATTAATTTCATAGTTTGAAGAAAAACGATAAACATAAATACTTTAAAATAATTGATTTTACTTTCTTAGTCTGTAAGAAAAAGTTAAATGATTCTCATATTAAAAAGTAAATAGAGTATTTTTTTTTAAAGAAATTTATATAATACACACATGCATGCATGCGCGCGCACACACATATATATATTCTGGTTTTTTATCTATAAATAAGATGCTGAAAACATATTGAATGATTTATTCCATGGACAATTGGACATGCATCATCGAAAATAACGTCGGCTCTCCCTATATTAGTATCTGCGTTAGATATATAGATATAATATAACAAACCAAATTTAATTAAATTAATTTATATACTACTTGTATGTATAACTTGTATATGTGTATATATATTAACAGAAAACAAAACACAGGATATAGATATAGATATAAACAAATAGGATAATATCAACAAATCGGAGGGAAAAAACCTCATATGCTTGGCTACAAACAAGGGCAACAATATAAACGGTGTGTGTTATTACTTATTAACACAACAAACATAACCAGTAAACTAGAGCCAGGAATTCGGGCCGAGCCCGTCGGGCCGGCCTGTTTGGGCCCGATCCCTTCAAAGGCCAGGCTTATGATTTAGAGACTAAAAAGGGAAACGGGCCTAAAAGGGCGGGCCCTACAGCCCTGTAAGGCCGGCCCTTCTAAGCCTGTTTAATATTTTTTAAAAATAAATTAATAAATATAATATCATTATATCAAATTATCAATATAAGAGACACCTAAGTATCTAATAGAGTATAAATAACAGGCAAACACTTATTAATTGGTTTGATTTATTTTATTTTCTACAATGGTTTATTAATTTAAACTTTAAAAAAAAGGCTAATTTGGACATTAGATTATTATTTTAACTAAAAATTTATGAGTTTTAAAAATAATGTATCTCAATTTAAAGCATAATAATAAATAAATTGTAAAACTTGAAAAAGAATTTTTTTTTTTTGAATTAAAATAAGTTTAAGCCCGAGTTTGTAAAGGGTCAGCCCTATAAAGCCGCTGCCCTAAAAAATATGGTACTTTTTAACAAACGGGCGGGCCCGTTTAGGCCCGAGCCCATGAAGGGCCGACCCATATTCCCGGCTCTACAGTAAACGAAATAAAGGGTGTTCGGAAATTTAGGGGCTGTTTAGTACGGGAGATTTGGAGGAGAGGGAAGATGAGAGAAAATTTTTATGAATGAGATATAAAAAAAAATTAGAAAAGTAGGGTTATAAAATTTTAATAGAAAGAAGATAAAAGACAAAAAATTAATTAAAAGCTTTTAACTCCACTTTTTTAATTTTTTTTAAAATCCAACTCAAAATTTTTTTTCTTCCACCCACTTTCCCTCCCCTCCCCTTCCCTCATACCAAACAGCCTCTAGACTTCCAAGGTAGGGGTGTTCATCAATTTTCTGTCTTGGTCTTCCCGTCCTGATCCCGAGCAAATATGGATGGGAAAATCCCATCCCAAAAATTTTGGGATCAGGAATGTGATTTTGGGATTGGGAAAAAGTCAGGATCAGGAATGGGACTTCCCGATCCTGAATATATATATATACACATTTTTTTAAAATATTTAAGAAAATAAGGTCAAATGTAAAATAAAATGTGAAAATCCTTAACACCCTTAGGGTGTGTTTGGTTTGAGGGGAGGGGAGGGGAGGGGTGGGAGGAAATGAGAAGGTGGGTAAATTACCTTTTTGGGTTTAAGGAATTAAATTTTAGGCGGGAATCCAAAATTTAAAAAGAATGAGAAAGTAAATTTTAGGCAGGAAACCAAACTTTAAAAAAATAAGAGAGTAAATTTTGGATTTCTTTTGTCCAAAATTGTAATTTTCCCACCCTACCCTCCCCTCCCCTCAAACCAAACACACCCTTAAAGTAATATCTATTCTTTTAGTTAATTTAGTTAATTTTATTTATTATTTATTAAATAATTCTAATTTTTTGTTCCTTTTGCAGCCGAATCGACAACTTTAAGCATGTATTGGATTAATTATATATTTGTATTAAACTTATTTGGTACAATATGATATTAGAAAAATTATATATTTATACCAGATTAAAGGAAACACAACAAAAAATTCAATATAGATATTTATTTTAAAAAAAAAAAGAAATTTGGGATCGGGAAGTTCCTGATCCCGAAAATCGGGAAATTTTCGAGATGGAGATCAGGATCGGGAATGAAAATTATTCCCGAATCCTTCTCGGGATCGGAAATGGCATTTCCCGATACTGTCCAGATCCCAAACACCCCTATTCCAAGGGGAGATCTCACAGAGCTAGTAGGTTAGGTGACGATTCATACTTATTAAGATGAAGATGATCAAGTACTTTGTCAATCTTCTTGATGTGAAGATCACGGACAAATGAGTTGACTTAATTTTGTTGGCCACATGGTTTTTAATGATCTATGAAATAGTCCACTGAGTTTCTTTTTTTTTTTATACAGAGTGAATGAGGGGACGCCCTCAACCAATACCTAGCGTCACGCTTGGAGCCACAGTGGACTCAGCCTGAAGTCATTCAATCATCCCACCGAAAGGGACTGACACGTGATGGTAACCAGGCATAGCACTCAATGCTTCCTTAGCCAAAAAGTCCGATACTTGATTAGCGTTCCGAGAGATCTGCAGGACCTCCACTATCCATTCCTGTGCAATCATCCTTTGTATCTCCTTAATGACATCACCATGTGGGTGATCATCTACATAATGTCTATGTACCAGCCTCCACACCTCCGCTGCATCAGTTTCAATGTGAAGCCGTAGAATACCTTGCTCCCAACTCAGCCTCAAACCTAGCAATAATGCCCAGAGTTCTGCACCTAAACTATTCAACGGGGTGGACGCACAGTATAAGAAACCAGCAATAAAAGCACCACCCTCATCCCGTAATGCACCTCCACTTGCCGCCTTGCTGTTTGTGCAGGACGCTCCATCAACATTCATCTTGCACCATCCCGGTGGTGGGGGTCTCCATTATCTCTAACATCTTGTATGAGTTGGTCGGTTAGGTTCACCCCTTTCAATTTGGAATGCGCCAAGTGCAACGTTCCAATAAGAGTTGCTGCCTTTGCCTTAACACCTTCATTGCTAACAGCTACCTTATCAAAAATAAACTCGTTCCGTCTCTTCCACACCAACCAACAGATGATAGAGAAGAACTCCCCCCAAGCTGTATCCCGTTAGGGTTCACGGGCTCTTATATTCCACTTCAACCAATCTTTAGCAGCCGCATTGAAAAACCATGCATGCCTACGTTGCTCCACAACCTCCAGCCATAGTTTCTTTGTTTCATCACAATCCCGAAGCATGTGCAGTAAGCTTTCAGGGCGTTGACACTTCGGACACCCAGGGTCCATACCAATACCGCGTCTTGCTCGTTCCATGTTGGTAAGTAGCCTGTTGTGATAAGCCAGCCACATAAATGATTTACACCTTGGAAGAGTGTTCAATTTCCATATCTTGGCCCAGGTTACATCCTCCCCAGCCTGCTTGTAACCCCTGCCGTAATTATATCCGAAATACGCGATTTAAAGTGAAATAGAGACCAATAAGAAACACAACTTATTTAAAATCACATCTTCACGATAGGGTTTTCACAAATAACTTTCAAAACATAATTTACCTGGTCTCATATTCAATTTCGAATACAATTACATTACACGGAATATCACATTTATCCAAATATCAGAGTGTACAACAATAACTTCCCGGCAACTCCCGGGTTCATACCTTTACATAGAATTCATAGGGCACATTCGCCCTTTACAACTCCTCAAATGGGGATTACACAAATCCTCTTAAATACGTATACAAGTATCTAATAACTCATTCCAAATACATAATCAAATATTCTCATCCAAATATATATTCAAATATACATTCCACAATATATATACAACCTTTATCCAAATACGAAAACAAATAATCCCATTCATGATAACCAACTATCATAACCAAACTCCAATGGAAGCCCTAGCCGTCCTTGACTGCTTGCTCCATCTTCGATCCACTACCCTGTCTGAAAGGTTGGTAGGGGAGGGTGAGATTCGAGAGAATCTCAGTAGGAAACAAATACCAAAATGCATGTATGATATGTGTTTAATGCATGACATGCTTGCAATACATATCTCATGTTCACATAATGACATATCTGTGTGCTCAATGTTTCAACAACATACTCATGGCCATAGCATAACTAGAAACAGAGCTACAATCATTCATACATGTTTCACATAATCAAGCAAAGCAATACATGCATCAAAACACAAACACAAATATCAAAGTATGCAAAAGAGGTAAGTTCCCTACCCTCTTTCCACGTATGCTCCAGCTCCGCTTACTTGCGATCAGGCGAATATCGAACCACGTTCAGGGCGAACATCAAACCCTATAACCAAACAAGGACATAGGGTTAATCCCTTTTCCAATTCCTTAACTCTCAAACACTTAAGGTTGGTTATCATTTAACACCTTGAGGTGGCTAATCAAAGCCTAAACATATGACTAAAGGCTTGGGAAACACTTGGCCAAAGATCACCTTTAAAAGTGTAAAATACTGATTTTTGGGGGTGGGCCGCGGCCCAAAAATCCATGGGCTGCGGCCCAAAACTGCCCAGAAACATTTGGGCTGCGGCCCAGGAAAATCCAGTTTCTGGCTGAACTTCCAAAAATCATAACTAATTCCACAAAAATCGAAATGAGGTGATCCCAAAGCCAAATGGAAGCTATTCAAGTCCTCTACACAGGAAAAATATTGGCCTTTACTAGAAATCACCACACAAATACAGAATTCCCCAAAACTCAAGACTGTCCCAAAACAGGTTCCATTTTCGACCTCAAAGTTTGGACAGCTATAACTCCCAGTTCCCAAAACGAAATGGCACAAAGTTTATGTCCATTTTGAAGCTTAGGAAGTTAACTTCAAGACTGGAAAGTTTCATAATTTTCAGAGACCATTTGGTCATTCAAAACGTCCACAACACCAGACTGCCCAGAACAGAACTTCAAAAGACAGAATTCCAAATTTGCACAATTGGCTTCCAATGGTCCAATTTTCATATCAAACATCATTCTCACACAAAACTTCACAAGGAATCCATTGGAAATACCAAATCAACCAAATTCACATTATATTGACACGTTTCACAATGAATTGCAACATGTCACACAATATCACATTTCAACCACAACATTACAACTAGTTTCACAGGGCGAACATTACAAATAATACGTAAATCCCTATAAATACCCTTATCACAACTCATTTCAAACACTCCCCAATTTCTTTTCACCTTACCCTTCTTTCATTTCCTCTCATTTACAACTTCTTTCTTATGAGTTGAGGAGCTGAATAATACGATCAAATATGGTAACAAGATTTTCAATTTCTTTTAAAATACTTCTTTCCTTTCTATAAAATTTATTCTAAACATCTTTTTTTCTACATATATCTTAACTCTATCTCATTTTCATCTATTTTTCAGATACAATTACATGATATTATAAAACATAATAATTCCTTATTACCTAACTATCGTTAATAATATTATTAATATAATTTTATACTAATCATATTCAATTACATTTTTTCTTTTTAATTTATTAATAAGTTAAACTATTAAATAATAAACTAATTGAAATAGATAAAATAATAACAAATTAAACCATTTAATATAATATTGAAAAAAAAGAAAAAAATCAACGTATATTTTTAAAAAAAATTTTAAATATTTGTAGCGGTTATTAAACCGCTACTAAATAACGCGCCTTTTTAAAGGTAAATTTAAATTTTTTTGCGGTAAATTTGAATTTCATGAAATTAGTAGCGGTTCTAAGAACCGCTACTAATTTCATGAAATTCAAATTTGGTAGCGGTTTCCTAACCGCTACAAATAAAAAAAGTCATTTTTAACAAATTTTCATTTTTATATATTTGTAACGGTTTTTTAACCGCTACAAAAAAAAAATTCACTCTAAATAAAATTTTTCATATTTGTAGCGGTTATATAACCGCTACAAATATCTCTTGATTTTGTAGCGGTTACTATTAACCGCTACAAACTTTGTAGCGGTTATTTTTGATTGAGTAGCGGTTTTTTATAACCACTACAAAACCGCTTGCAACGTACGATTTAGTAGCGGTTTTTCTAACCGCTACTAATCTAGTTTGTAGCGGTTAGAACCGCTACGAATACCTATTTTTAACCGCTACTAAATCACGTTTTTTTTGTAGTGACTCTTCCAATTCAAGTTCCCAAATCAATTCCAATGACCAAATACCACAACATGGCACCATTTCCAACATAAAACACAACCCAATTCATCCAATCAAAAATCACATGAAAATCAGGGCAAAATTCGAAATTCACTAAACTCATCCAAAAATCACAAAACTTAGATCAAAAGGCTTCAAATACTCACCTCTTCCTCTTTCCCAAACCAATTCTTTGATTCTCCATCTTTCCAAATTTCCTCAAGCCATCAAACACCTTCAATCAAGAATCTAAAACCATAGAGATGAAGCTCTCATCACAATGAACAACTTTATAGAAGGACATTAGAGCATTAGAGGACAAGAAGCCAACCAAAATCTCACCTCTAGTTTTCTCTTTCTTCCTTGAGCTAGAAGAAATAAAGAACAAGAGAGAGAGGTATGAAGATGAAAATGATGAAGATGATGTTCAGTTTTTGGAGCCACAAACCGACCTAATAGAGAGAGGAAAGAGGAAAAAGCAAACTTTGAACATTTGACTTGATCCAAGGGTCCAAAAAGTGCCACATGTCAACATCTTGCAATATCCTCCATGAGCTCACATAGGCACATGCACACATGATTCCACCCTTTGATCTATTACACAAATCAATCTCAACCATTGATCTTGAAGTTACCAATGAGTTTCCTCTTCGGTAACCGATCAATCGGTCGGTAACTTTACCGTTTTGCCCCTGATTATGGTAATTCCTCTTGAATCACCATCAAATACATTTTCTCATTCATTTCCACCATATTGTGCGCCCTACCTCTATTTTAAGTCAATTTAGAGGTTAATCCATAATTGAACTTAAATATAGGGTTTCTGCATTGCTCACAGCACTTACGAATCACATTCGAGTGCCAGATCACATCATAGTCTCCAAAAGGGCTATTTATTACTAACCATATCCACTTTTGGAGTCGTTAACCCTTAATCACAATTTGGGATCTTGCTAAACCGGGGCTTAGCAATCCACTAATCTCAGGCTTATTCTCTAGCCTCAAGTCTCAGAATTCGGGGTATTACACTGCTCACGTGTGATCTCCAGTATTACAGAATATAGATTTTACGTGCCTAAAGGATGTCCCTTTTTAAAAAAGGTAGTAAAAAATAAAAAACGGTGACATTTTTGTAATTATGAGTGATAACTTAATAGCTTTAGACATTCCCAATTTAAATAGGGATGTCTAAGGTGTGACTTTACAAACTTTAGACGTCCCTATTTCAAATAGGGATGTCTAAATTAAAAAAAAATCACTTTAGACATCCCTAATTTAAATTAGGGATGTCTAAAGTCACACTTTAAATGTCCCCATATACATTGGGGACATCAAAACTTTAAAAAAAATATTTTTTTTTAAATGAGGGACACCCTTTGGCGTCCCTCATATATATGAGGGACGCCAAAGGGTCTCATCAGGCATGCCAAAATGGCATCCCTAATAATATATAATTAGGGACGCCAAATACATCAGGGACACCCGGCGTCCCTATATATATGAGGAACGCCAAAGGGTGTCCCTCATTTTGAAATTTTTTTTTTAAAACTTTAGACAATCCCCAATATATATGGGGACATCTAAAGTGTGACTTTAAACGTCTCCAATTTGAGTTAGGGACGTCTAAAGTAAAAAAAAAATAAAAAAAATAACTGGACAAATTTAAACGTTCCTAAATTAAATTGGGGATGTCAAAAACAATTTAAATTTTTACTGACAGTCTTTATTTGTTAGTTTTATACTACTTTTATACTCATCTTTCTTTTTCTATAGCCGCAAACACAAGAAGAGCCACTACCACCATGCCTTTTAACTCTTGCTTCTTCTTCTTTATATGCTCATTTTACTTTTGTTTCTTCTTTTCTCTCTCTTTTTTCATCTCCAGATCTGTTATGCTTTCTTACCATTTTTTATTATTTTATCCTCTTTCTCTTTTTCTTTTGGGTTTTCCTCCTATTTTATCTTCTAACTCGTGTTGTTATGATTTATAGATCAGGACTCTGAAACATGCTTCATGGCTACGTTCCCGCTGAGAAAATGAGGTTCATCTCTCCCTTTCGCTCTTCTCTATTCATTATTACGAGAAAATGAATTTCAATTATAGAAGGAGATAAGTTTTTTGCAACTAATTCCTCTTATTGTTTTCATCTTCTCCCTATGAGATTTCAGCTTTGAAGTTATTATTGTGTAGATTTTGGATTTGGATTTCATATACTATATCTGTAATTTTATTGACAATGATTTGTAATTTCTGGTTTTAAATACTGTTTAGTCTAAATCTGTAATATAAACGATTTTTTTTTAAAAAAAATACTTTAGACGTCCCCATTTTAAAATGGGGACGTCTAAAGTGTCAGTGTAGCACTTTAGACGTCCCTTTTTAAAATGGGGACGTTTAAAGTCCAAACTTTAAACGTCATTTTATCTACGAACGTTATTGTCCTTTTTTACTACGTCGCTCACATAGACGTCTCCTTGTTTTCAGACGTTAAAAGGCCTAAAAATGGATGTTAAAAACAGTTTTTGTAGTAGTACTCCTTGTACACTGACTTAACCATGAACGACTCACTACTATCATGTCTCCACTTCACAGATTGTCTAGCTGTGTCAACCATTCCACCTTCCTGCACATGCTTCCAGGCTTGTTTAATCCTAAACCATGTATTCGAACTTGCTTTTAGAGGGTCAATTTGTGGCAACAAATCATCACCACATCTATATTTGCTTCTTACCACTCTCACCCAGAGATCATATTTCTTCTTCACGAGGTTCCAACCTAATTTAGCCATATACGCATGATTCTGGCTTCGAAAATGCTTTAAGCTAAGCTCGCCATGATGTTTCAGCTTGCACACGGTATCCCAACCTATAAGGTGTACTTTCTGTCTATCATTACTCGACCCCCATAAAAAATCTTTGTTTTTCTTGTCAATATTTGTGCATGTACCAATAGGAAAGGCAGCCATTTGCATGGTATACCCAGGGATTATAGAAGTCACCGACATAACCAGGTTGCCCGACTAGCTAGGGAGAGAGAATGCGACTTCCATCTAGATAGTATTTTACTTACTTTATCAACAATCCCTTAAAATCTCTCCGTTGTCACTCGCTGGTAATGAAGAGGAACCCCCAAATACTTCCCCGAGTCTAGATTCAATTGGAAACCCAACGTCTGACTAAGCTCCATTCACCGAGTGTGGTGGATATTCTTAGAAAAGAACATCCTAGTTTTTTGAGCATTTACCTTTAAGCCAGATGCATTACAAAATTCATCCAAACACGCTCTAACTTCTTCAGCTTGTCTCAGTGAAGCCTCCATGAACAAAATAATGTCATTTGCAAAAAATAAATGGGAAATTAGAGGGCCATTTTTACACAATTTTATTGGGCGCTATGCTCCTCGGGCAATCCGATCCTGAAGTAGGTGAGCTAATCACTCCATGCAAATGACGAACAAGTAGGGAGAGAGAGGATCCCCTTACCGTACCCACGAGATGGGCAAAAAGAACCTGCTTCCTCCCCATTCCAAAGTAGGCGCATGGCTGGGGTAGTGATACACGAGTAAATAATATCCACCAAAGAGGTGGGTAACTTCAAATCCAATAAACATGATCTGAAAAGATTCCAATTTAGTTGATCATATGCCTTTTCTAGATCAATTTTAATGGCCATATAACCCCGCTTGCCCTTCATAGTCCTCATTGAATGGATAACTTCCTGTGCCACAATAATATTATCCAAGCTATGTCTTCTTGGAACAAAACTACACTGGATCGGGCTAATTACATATGGAAGCACCTCTTTAATTCTATTTGCCATAGCTTTAGTGATAACCTTAAAGACAACATTGTAAAGACTAATGGGTATGAGATCTTGACAAATTTTTGAGTTATCTTTTTTAGGAATAAGCACCATGCTTATGTCATTAATAGCCTGGATTTATTCTGGGTTAATCCACAGGTGTTTAATAAAATCGCACACAGATCTCTCCATAATCTTCCATCGGCTCTGATAAAATAGCGCATTCAACTCATCAGGACCTGGTGCCTTCAGTGCTCCCCTGTTAAACAATGCCTGCTTAATCTCCACCTCTGTAATTCCATGGCCTAAGATCACAAGTTCACCTTCAGATATAGAAGGATATGTGATGTTACACATGATTGGTGGGCGCCTCCCTTGCTCCTCCTAGAAGAGTTCAAAGAAGAAAGCCACTACACGGTCCTTAATCACATTACAGTTATAAATCAACTCATCCTTACTCTCCCTCAAGGCTCCAAAATAATTTAATTTTTTACGTCCGTTAGCCCGAACGTGGAAGAACCGCGTGTTTCGATCACCATTAATAAACCATGCATGGCTTTGGTTTTCATATCCTCTTTTAGAAAAGAGTCTTGTAGCAATACCTCTTCTAGCTCCTTCCATAACTGTTTTTGCAAACTTTCAAGTTCAGGAGATAAACCATGCATGGCTTTGGTTTTCATGATACCATTCAGTCGTTTCATAAGTTTATTTTTCCGAGCCTATGTGAAACAAAATACCTGCTTATTCTATTTAACACATGCATCAGCAAATCTCTCCACCGTATCTTTCTATGGCAACTCTGAACTCCAGTTCTCTTGCACCACTGACTCAAACCGATCATCCAGCACCCACGCAGTTAGGAATCTAAAAGGTCGACTCTTTCGTTCTATTAATGTTGACTCATGGAGTTTCAACAGCACCGACTTATGGTCCAACTTGAGCCAGGATAAATGGGTAACTGTGGTATGTGGAAAAGTCTCCAACCACTGCAAGGAGCCCAATACCCGGTCTAGTCTACTTTCAACATTTGATCGCTTCCAGGTATATGGCGGACCCACAAAGCCGAAGTCATTCAAACCAGAGTCAATCACAAACTGGCGGAACTCTTTATCAGGGCCCCTTAATCCATCAAATGACTGTTGCTCCTATGCCAATAGAGTAGCATTAAAGTCACCCCCACATACCAAGGCACACCTAACCTGCTACCTAATCGGATCAAATTTCTCCACAGCTCTCAATGAAGCACCCCCTTCAGACTCACATAAACACAAGTAAGTTCCCAAGCTCTCAAATCATGGTTAACAATTTTAAAATGGATGTATTGATGGTTAGTCTCCACAATCTCAACTTGACGAAATTTATCCCTCTAGAGACACCAAATCCGACCCTTAAACCCATCAGCGTCTATAAGCTTCATGTTTCGAAACCTATACTTATTTGCGATCTAGTTGGCCTTCACCCCACTACATCGAATTTCTACCAAAACCATAAAATCTAAACTATAAAACTTGACTATATCGCGCATTAAATTAGGAAAAGAGAGTGCTCCCGCCCCCCTCACATTCCAGAAAAGAAAATTCATTGGGAAACATTATGAATTTATGGGACAATAACCCCTTGCTCATTTAAAGCATCCATGCTTACATCCATTGTGTCCATATCCACAATATACACTTCCCCACACAAAGCCTGGGTCGACTCTGCCGATATGTTTCCAGAGCCCACCTCTAGGTTTAGACTAGCTTCCTCCAAGAGCCCATGCACAGCCCCTACCTCTAGCATATCCGGCATTGGCCCACTACATGGTTGCTCACTGGTGCTAGGCTGCTCGACTATATTAGGCCCACTCACCAAAACTTCAAAGGTGTTCAACACAAAGGAACTCCCCGAAGGCCTAATGGACTCTTTTGTTTTATTCCTAACTACCACCCTCAGGTTCTCCTTACCATTCTCTTACGACTAGCCTTCCTTTTTGACCCAACCTCAACCCATTCAGCACCGTATACTTTATTCTACATATCTGTGCCAAACTCCCTTTTTAAATCCCTAGTATCTCGGACATACATCCCACTGAGTTTGATTTGGTTCTTTCCCCAGCACCACGCATGGCGCAATATCCTTCTTCCCCTCCCTATTACTCCTACTCGTATGTCATGGCGCCAAACCAGCCTAAAACTCCTTCATATCCGGCTTCAGAATCTTTTTCCTAAAATCCCGCTTAACCAGCATCCCAGGAACGTATTCAATGTGATTACCTAAACCGAGTTTACTAGCCGTCCCTTTTGACTGACGCATCCCCCTGCTTTAGCTCTGCCATTGGTGCCCGTATCGGTGGCACGTAACTCTTGCTCTGTATTGGACTATCCTACGCCTTCACTGAACACTGTCCCATATGGTAACCATACTTCCCGCAATGAAAGCATACCAAAGCAAGCTTTCGTATTTGAACCTCCATTCTTCACCATAATGCTCGAAACCCGAGAGTAGTGGTTTCCCCAGATCAATCTCAACACAAAATTGGGAAAAGCTCCCTCTTTCCAAAATTGCCATAGTCTGATCAATCTTCAATATTTTCCCAATCATGTTACCCAACCTTCTTAAGGAATCCACTATATATAGTCCAGCCAGAAGATCATGAATTCAAACCCATACTGCTATTTTCTTTTGGTGATTTGCTTTCCATGGGTTAAAGTTTGGTCTCCATCATTGAACCAACAGATAGTGATCGGCTATCATCGATGGACCTTCCTTTAACATATAGTCCCTATCCTCTTTGGAAGAAAATGATGCAATATAATAGCCATTATTCAGTGGCGTGACCTTCATTGGCTGTTTAGGATTCCACATCTTCTCCATACAACTCCTCATGAAAGCGCAATGAAATGATTTCCCTAATAGCTTAGCAATTAAAGAATTCATATAGGGTTTACACCATGCTTTGTATTCCTCAACGTTGACTTTCAATTTCGGGAGTTTCCCTGTACGTCGCCAAACCTCCACAGCCTCCTTCTCCATGTCATCCTCCTCATCCGAGTCAGCAGTATCATTACATACCTCCTTCTCGGCTAATTTCCAAAGGTAGTCTTTCTAACCATTCAAAGCCTTAGCAGCTAACATGTTCAGTTCCAGGAAACCAAAGTCCCCAAGGCTCAACAGCTTTTCCTTATAAGACACTGAGGTACTCTGCCCATGTACATGAGCCTTACTGCTATTCCCACTCGCCACCCCTCCTTTCGATCCTCCACCAAGTCGGCCAACACCCTGGAACCCTCCCTTCATACCCACCCCCTCCTCACCTCCGCCTCCTCCATCACCATCCTTGCTCTCACTACTTTCTCTCATCCTCACTTATTACTCAAAGTAAGGAACCGTTTTAGTCCACTAAGTTCTGGAGATAAAGAATATATTGGATATGCCCTCAAGAGATAAAGGAAGATGAAAGGGTTAAGGGTCTTGAAAGGCTTAAGCCTAAAAGGAAGATTAAGTAGTATTCCCTCTTTCAGAGGGAGATTCTTTGGATGGCCTAACATATGGGGTCCTTGATCTCATCATTATCGGTGTCGCAATAATATATTTCCTCCGGTCCAAAATATAGGTACTTTAACTAATTGATAAGAAATAAGAGGTGATAGTTAACTCAATAAATATGTCATAAATTAAAATTTTTTCCACTTCTACCCCTTATTAGGAAATGTATTTGACAATTTAATGAGTGGACAAAAATGAACAATGAACATAAATTCAAAGGACAAAACTGGAAAATGAGCATTAATTATCTTATAAGTGACTTATATTTTGGACCAAGCCATTCTTCTAAAAGTATCTTATATTGTGGATTGGAGGGAGTATAAATAGATCAAAGCAACAAAAGAAGAAAAGAAAAGGCAAGTTTTACCAAACATGAAAGAAAAAGGAGAAAAGAGAGTGCGTGTGTATATACCTAACCCAAAAAAGATGATGCGCTACTATAGATTTGTCTAAGAGCAAGCAAAGCAAGGTTGAAAGGTGAGTTTGGTCTTGATTTTTCACCTTCTTAACCTCATCTATGGCTCAAGTATCCTTCATAAATATTGTTTATCTTGATGAGAGCTTCATTTCTATGGTTTTAGAATTTCAAGAGGAGGTGTTTTGAGTCATCTTCTAAGAACAAAAGTTGAAAAACCAAAGAAATGAGCTAAGGAGAAGTAAGAGGTGAGTATTGGCTTCAATTTGAGCTATTGGTTGTGTAGGTTAAATAAGTGTTTTGACATGTGTACTTCTGCCCTGATTTTATCTAAGCTAGGGTTTGGAGAAGTCATGGTTTTTTGGTTATGTATTTGGTGTTTCATGATGATCAGAAACCATATGACACATGTTGGTGTTGAAATTGAAAGTTTGGTAATTGTTAGAATTTAATTTGAATTTTCTACCAAAACAGGATGTGGAGAATGAGCGGGCATTTCATTTTGATGTTACCATTGTGTTCTACATGAAAGGGTGTGGGAATAGCCCCAGGTTGTGAATTTAGGTAATTGAAACTCAAAATGCAAAACTAGATTTTCTGTCGAATAGAATTCCAGCGAGTTACCCTGATTGTGTGGTGTTTTTGGAACCAAATGATGGCTAAAAATTCTGAAACTTTCTATTCTAATAGTGCACATGCCAAGCTTTAAATTGATACATTATGGTAGTCATTTTGATTTTTGTGCTGGAAGTTATGCATTTCCAAAGTTTGAGGTTGAAACTGGGATCAATTCTTGAATAGTATGGAATTTTGGTCAAGTCTTTATTTTTTTGGTGGTGGCTAGTAGTGGTATATATTTTTCTTATATATAGGACTTAAAAAGATCAAGTAAAACTTGGAGTCACCCCATTTCAATTTTTTATGAATTAGTTATGATTTTTCAAAATCTAGAGAAAATTCTGGCATATTTGGTTCAAGTGTGCGAAAATTCAAAGGCAATAGCACATGGTAATAACTATGAACTCTAAGGTTAGAAAATTGGTCTTTTGGGTTCATTAACCACTTTAGCTCCTTAGTTGACTTGATTAAATGGCCATAGTGATAACCAACCTAAGTATTATGAGTTATTAAAGAATTTGGAAAAGGGAATAACACTACGTCCTTGATTTTGGTTTATAGGATTCGATATTTGCCCTGATCGCGATGCACCTGTGCCAGAGCACAACCGAAAAGAACAAGGTAGTGACACTTTCTCTTATATTGTATATGATGCATTGTATGTATGTGATATCATTAAATTGTGTATTGCCAATGCTGCGGAGCTTGTTGCTGTGTGTATGCCGTGAAAGCTATATGTATGCCGTAAAGGCTATGTGTATATAGCCGTGAGTGCTATCTGTAATATCCCAATTTTTGATTATGGGTTAATCATGAATTTAATTGGAATTATTATGTGTTTATTGCAATATTAAATTAATATATCATAATTACTGAAAAAAAAATTGGAATAATGGAAATATTGGCCATTAGTGGTAATTAATGGAGAAATTAATTACTAACTAAGAGAAAATGGGATGTGTGATTAAAATGGCTAATGGAGAGATTAAAGTAGCTAATTGGTGACTTAATTGGTGTAAGCCAATAGCAAGTTGACATGTGGCAAAAGTGTGAATGGTGAGTGATGAGGAGAAAAGTCAAATGGAGAGTATTTTAATCATTTTTCTCTCTCTTCCTCTCCTCTCTTTTTTGCTGAAGTCATGGAGGGAGTATCATTATTTTATTCTTCACTCCTCCCTCTCATCTCTCACGTCCTCTCTCTCCATCTCACCATCTCTCTCTCATTCTTGCTCTCTCTCTCTCTCGTCAGCCATGGAAGGGGAAAGAGAAGGGAAGAAAGCTTGAAAAAGGTAAGGAAAATGATCCCATTGCTCAAACTCCCTTCATTAAAGTTGATCCTTGAGTTAAGAGCAACATTTCTATGGTTGAAGTTTGTCCATTGGTTGTGGTTTGTGGCCACAAGAAATTTTGGGAGGTGGTGAATCAAGAACTCCCTTTGAGAAAGTTGATAAGGTGAGTGAAACCTATCTATATATCTATGTTTTATGCCAAATGGATTAACTTGGATTTTCTGGAATTCTTGGGCCATTTTCGAAAATGAGGGCCATTGAGAGTTTGGTATGTGTTTGGTATGGAATTTGTATGTTTGGAATGCATTTTGGATAGATAGAATTGTTTGGGTTGGAAATTGTTAAGTTTGGAGAATTTGAGATTTTAGTGTTTAATGTTACCCAAAACCAAAGCATGATAATGGAATAGGATTTTGGTGATTTTGAAATTCCCATTGGATTCCTTGAGTGATTTTGTGTGGGAATGAGCTTGGTTATTGATTTTGGGTTCATTTGAATCACTTGGGAAAAGTTGGAAAGTTGTCTGGTTTGAGCTCTGTTTTGTGCAGTCCGTTTGCACGAGCATTTTGAATGACCAAATAGTATTGGAAAATTTTGAAACTTTCCAGTCTTAAAGTTCACATCCCAAGCTTCAAAATGGACATATATTTTGTGTCATTTCGTTTAGTATTCTGTGAGATATAGTTGTCCAAAGTTTGGGATTGAAACAGAACTCTGTTTTGGAGTAGTGTTTATTTTTTGGTGATTCTGCATTTTTGTAGTGATTTCCAGTGATGGTCTATATTTTTCCTTGAAAGAGGACTTATATACCTTTCATTTGGCTTTGGAATCACCTCGTTTCAATTTTTCTACAATTAGTTATGGTTTTTCGAAGTTCAGCCAAGAGTCAAGAAATTTCTTGGCCGCGGCCCATGAGTGGCTGGCCACAGCCCACGGCCTTCTGACCATGTTTTGGCTGCAGCCCAAGGAAGGGCTGGCCGCGGCCAACCCCTGTGTTCCGGCACTTTAAGTTTTCAAAAGGAGATCTCTAAGCTATTGTTTCCCAATCTTTTAAGGCTTTTATTAGAGGCATTTGTGGCCTCTTAAGGGTCAATTATGATAACCAAAATTAAGTGTTTCAAGTTAATTAAGTCTTGGAATAGAATATAACTCTTCGTCCCTAATAATGATTCTAGGATACGACATTTGCCCTAGGCGGGAGAGACCGGAGCCAGAGTACGCGCGAAAGGATCAAGGTAGTGACTCTTCTCTCATATTATGTATGATGTTTTGGCATGCATAACTTATCATTGAATTCGTGAAATGTGTGCCATGGTCTATTACGGCGTGAGCAGGTCAACGTGAGCCGTGTAGGCATTGACGGTGGTCATCTCTAGGTCAGCCGTTGAACTGCCGTCATAATCGACATGGATATTGTGAATCCGACTCGTGGGGCGGCGTTTGAGAATCCAGCCGTGGGCTGTGTGTATCTTGCCTGTATGGCTTGTGTATGAAATGCATTATATGAATCCCAGCTGTGGTGAAATGTATTGTGTGGATTGCTGTGATGCAATGCAACGTGAGCAATCGTAAGGGATGACATGTGTCATACTAACCATTGCCGTTGTAACTGCCGTTGTAGTTGCTTGTTGTGGTTAATGATTTGCTTACATGCATTATTATTGTACATTATATGATTGATTTGTTACTACGGGGATTCCTTAGAATCTCACTCTCCCAAAAAACCATGTTTTAGACAGGGCAGAAGGATCAAAGGGAAAGCGGGCGACGAAGAGCGGATAGAGCTCTGTTTAGATGTATATTTTAGGTTATTGGTTATCATGTATATCTTTTGGATATTTTTGGGAAACAATTGTGTATATTGGGATTGGTAGTGCAGATTTGTGTAATCCCCAAGTTAAGGGTAATGAATTGTGGGCTTTGTGCCTTTGTAAAACCCTTATTAATGAATGAAACCCGAGTGTGTCGGGAATTTGCCTTATACTTTGATATTTGTGAATGAAATCAACTTGTACAGGCCATTTAGTATTGAAATGTGAATATGAGACCGTCATGAACATATTTTGTAAAAGTTTTTGTAAGCCATGATTTTGGGAAGTTTGATTTTGCTTAAGTCCCAAAATCATTTATGGTCTCTAATTCTATATCAATTATGTGTTTATGAACTAAATCTCGGCCTTAAGCATGAAAGGGGTTACACTATCAATTGTGACGTTGGTCACACATCATGTGTCTACAACTGTGAGTGCTATCGATTGTGACGTTAGTCACGCATCATGTGTAAACAGTCGTGAGTGCTGTTGTTTATGGCAAAAGCCACGAATCACTGTGTTGCTACTGCTATTGCTGTTGGTGATTTACATGCATGCTATGTGATTATATATTATATAAGTGATTTGTTACTACTGGGATTCCCTTGAATCTCATTCTTTCCATTAACTAACCTACAACCAGGGTAAGCGGCTCGAAGGAGAAGCAGGCAACCAAGAGCGAATAGTTCTTTATTTTTGTTTATTGATTGATTGTCATATTTTGATTGGGATTACTGTACATTTTGTGAATGTTATTTTGGATATGGTTATGAATCCCCTGATTGGGAAATTGTAAAGGGTGACTAGCCCTGTAAATAGAGCTGGGAATCAGGGCCGGCCCTTGAAGGGCCAGGGCCTAACAGGGCCGGCCCTAAAGGGCTCGGGGTCAGGAAAATTACAGTTTTTCAAAGCCCGGCCCGAGAGCATCAGGGCCAGGGCCGGCCCGCAGGGCCGAGAAGTCCTTTTCACAATATTTAACTATTTTTCCTATGTATTTTCCCCAGAGAGATATAATTAATAAATAACAACGATTAAAGTTCTAATTTAATACATAAATATTATCAACATTAAGGTTTAAATAACAAGTCTCTTGCAACAAACAAACACAGTTACTAATGTATAATCAAAGGTAAAATCATGTCCATAAATAACTCACATAAAGGCCAAAGCATAAGAAGGCAAGAAGCTCAATACTCTAAGCTCTAAACAATATGAGTATGACGACTATCATTTTCACCTTCTTCGCCACTATCATCAATTTCAAGGACATTTGATTGTGTTTCACTTTGAGCAGTAAGTTCAAGTAGTTAAATAATCACAACCTCCATAAAAAATCATACTCTATCAGGCATAATAGTATATAATATGATTTTATTCTAAATAGGCAGAACAATATACTCAAAAATCACAATATGATTCAATTAGACAAAACAATATACTCAAAAATCATACTCTATACAATATGAGGATAGAGTGACATATAGATTCAATAAGGCAATTCAAAAATGTAACATAGTTCATGTCCAAGCAGAAAAAATAAAAAATAAACGGGCTTAAAGGGCCGGCCCGAGGCCCTTCAGGGCCGGCCCTTGTAAGCCCGAGGCCCTACAGGGCTGGCCCTTTTAGGCCCGACTTCCTTTTGAGGCTACAATTTGCAAGCCCGGCCCTTGAAGGGCCAGGGCCTAAAAGGGCCGGCCCGACTGGCTTGGCCCGTTTTCCCGGCTCCACCTGTAAACCCTTTAGTTATTATACGAAAACCTGGGGGTTGCCAGGAATTTTGGTTTATACTTTGATATTTATGAATGTAACTTAACTGTGTAACACCCCGAATTCTGAGACTTGAGCTTAGAGAATAAGCCTGAGATTAGTGGACTGCTAAGCCCTGGTTTAGCAAGATCCTAAATTGTGATTAAGCGATAATGACTCCAAAAGTGGATGTAGTTAGTGATAAATAACCCTTTTGGAGATTATGGTGTGATTTGGCACTCGAATGTGATTCGTAAGTGCCGTGAGCAGCGCCGAAACCCTGTATTTAAGTTCAATTATGGATTAACCTCTAAATTGACTTAAAATAGAGGGGAGGGGGCATTGTGAAAGAAAATGAATGAGAAAAATGTATTTGATGGTGATTCAAGAGAGATTACCATAATCAGGGGCAAAACAGTAAAGTTACCGACCAATTGGTCAGTTACCGAAAAGGAAACTCATTGGTAACTTCAAGATCAATGGTTAGGATTGATTTGTGTTGAGATCAAAGGGTGGAATCACATGTGTGTGAGCTTATGTGAGCTCATGTGAGGTTTGTCAAGATCTTGACAAGTGTCAAGATATAAGCCATGGATTTTGGGTCAACAATTCAAACTCACATCTCTCTCCTCTCTTTGTGAAAGTCGGCCAACTTGGGGAGGGAATTAAAGATCTGATTTCCCTTCATCATTTTCACCATCTCATCTTCTCTCTCACACACTCCATGGACACCAAGCACAAGAGGAGGAAAGAGAAAACTAGAGGTGAGATTTTGCTTGGCTTGTAGTCCTCTAATGCTCTAATGTCCTTCTATAATGTTGTTCATAGTGATGAGAGCTTCATCTCTATGGTTTTAGATTCTTGATTGGTGGTGTTTGATAGCTTGAGGAAAATTGGAAGTATGAAGAATCAAGGAATTGATTTGGGAAAGAGGAAGAGGTGAGTATTTGAAGCCTTTTGATCTAAGTTTTGTGACTTTTGGTTAAGTATTGTGATTTGTGAATTTTGCCCTGATTTTATGGTATTTTCCTGTGGAATGTGAATGTTGGAATTGGATGTTGTTTTGTGTTGAAAATGGTGTCATGTTGTGGTATTTAATCATTGGAATTGGTTTGAATTGGATTGGACACAATGGTTGCAAAACTGGAAATTCTGTCCAGTGAGAATTCTGTCTGGGCAGTCTGTTTGTGTTGCCATTTTGAATGGGCAAATGATGTTAGAAAATTCTGAAACTTTCTAGTCTTGAATTTCACATCCCAAGCTTCAAAATGGACATTAATTTGTGCCATTTCATTTTGGGAACTGGGAGTTATAGCTGTCCAAACTTTGAGGTCGAAAATGGAACCTGTTTTGGGACAGTCTTGAGTTTTGGGAAATTATGTGTTTGTGTGGTAATTTCTAGTAAAGGCCAATATTTTTCCTGTGTAGAGGACTTGAATAGCTTTCATTTGGCTTTGGGATCACCTCATTTCAATTTTTTTGGAATTAGTTATGATTTTTGGAAGTTCAGCTAGAAACTGGATTTTCTTGGGCCGCGGCCCGTGGATTCTGGGCCGCAGCCCAAATGTTTCTGAGCGTTTCTGGGCAGTTTTGGGCCGCAGCCCGTGGATTTTGGGCCGCGGCCCACCCCCAAAAATCAGCATTTTGGACTTTTAAAAGGTGATCTTTGGTCAAGTGTTTCCCAAGCATTTAGGCATATGTTTAGGCTTTGATTAGCCACCTAAAGGTCGTGAATGATAACCAACTTAAGTGTTTGAGAGTTAAGGAATTGGAAAAAGGGATTAACCCTATGTCCTTGTTTGGTTATAGGATTTGGTGTTCGCCCTGATCGTGAGCAGCTGGAGCTGGAGCTTACGTGGAAAGAGTGTAGGGAACATATCTCTTCTGCTTGTATTTGATATATGTGTTAATGTGTTGGTGCATGTCTTAGCTTTGCATAATTGTGTGTAATTTGAAGCTATGTTTCAATTTATGCTATGGCCATAGGTATATTGTTCGAAGCATTAAGCTTGCAAATTGTCATTGTGTTATCATGATTTGTGTGATGCAAGCATGTCATGCATTAAACATTTATCGTACATGCATATTGATATTGTTATCCTACTGAGATTCTCTCGAATCTCACCCTCCCCTACTAACCTTTCAGACAGGGTAGTAGACTGAGGATGGAGCATGCAGCCAAGGGCGATGAGGACTTCCTTCGGTAGTCGTTTTGGTAGTTGGTTATCATCCTAGATGGGATATTTGTATTTGGATGTGTATATATGTATGTGGATGAGGATTTGATTATGTGTATGAGAAAGATTTGTGTAATCCCCATATGAGGGCTTGTATGGGCGATTGTGCCCTGTAAGGCTTGATTAATAAATGGAATCCGGAATTGCCGGGATTATTGTTGTGTACTCTGATATATTAAATGTGGTTTATCTTCGTGTAGTAATTGTATTCGGAATGTGAATGTGAGACTAAGTTATCAATGATTTTGAAAGGCATTTATGAAAACCCCGTCTGGTAGATGGGTTTGTAAATTGTAGTTTTGTTTCTTATTGGTCTCTATTTCACTTTAATTGCGTATTTCGGATATAATTACGGCAGGGGGTTACAAACTGCACAGGTTAATTGTATTCAAAATGTGTGTTTGAGACCGAATCGAACAGGTTTTGGAAAATTTTTTGAAAACCCTGTCTTGAAGATGGGATTTTTAATAAGTTTTAAGTTATCCGTCGGTCTCTAATTCAATATAATGACATTTTTTGAACTATAATTTTGGCTATTAAGGTAGGGGTTACAACAAGATTTCGTAATGGCCAATTGTGCTAGATTAGAAAAGTACCCATATGTTGGATTATAGTCTTGACCCAAACTATTGTCCATTTATATTTTGAAGGTTTACAGGCCAACTCCTCTAACAACAATCTTCTATTAACAACAATCTTCCATGAGTTTAATATTCACGCTTCTAAGTAAAATAGATCAAAATAAGACGGCCAACAAGCATTGAGGTTGCTATATCTCACGAGTAAAGCCAACAGACTGCAATTTTACATTAATTACATAGAGGAAGCCATCAAATGACAAAATTAGGAGTTGATGTTGGTACATAACACATTTCTTGAAACATGTAACGGAATCTTAAGTTAAACAGTGTATGAGAACTAGGAAATCTAGCTAAAATGCATACAACTAAATTTAGGCAGAGGTGACACTGACGTCAACACCGGAGGGGCAAAGGACCAAAGTGTAGAAGTGAAGAAGTAGAGTGACAATGTTGGAGGAAAAGAGGGTTGAAGTAATGAAGCTAGAGAAGCATTAGAGGAGAAGAGGGTTGAAGTGACGAACCTGGAGAAGCACTCGATGGATTGCATCTGATGAAGAAAGAAAGAGTTTTATGTTAGAGGTTAGATATGGAATATCAAAATATTATCATGGGTAATTTGGTCAAAATGATGTACAAATTTTCTCTCCCCTACGAAAAACCCTAAATTTGGAGGGTTGAGAAAGTGGGGGAGGGGAGCACTACAAGACAAATTTTTTCCTACTCCTCACCTCCCCTCCCCTCCTTCCAACCAAACATGGTTTTTAAATTTCTAATCCTTACCTACCTTAACCTCAAAAAAAAAAAAACCAACCACATAAAGCCTAAGTTTCCTCCCCTCTCTCTTTGCTCTTTAGACCTCCTTCATCACAACAAGGCCCTTCGTCAGTACTCTCTCTTCTTATACTCTAAGTTGTGCATCATCATCTTGCTGCATATTATAGGGGTTGGCCTAAGGGTTAGGACCCTCAATTCTTGAGCTATTATCAGATGCTGACATATTAACCTGTTTTAAATCTTAAATCATCATTTTAACTTTTCCAACCCCTAAAACCTTGTAAAGAGATCAAACACACTAAGTCATAACACAATAAGTACTCTAACAGCAATAAGATTTTGAATATTGAATGAAAACTTTTATAACCGGATCAAATCAATAAGTAATTTCCTAACAATACCTTGACTTCATAGATTATGTCAAAAACTCAATGTAATGAAAAGGCACTTGCCAACAATACATTACTTACAAAGAAATAATTTGTTTGAAATTCTTTTTAGAAAAAGTATTGATTTTGAAGCTAACAATAAGACTTCAAAAAAAGCTACATTCTTGTGTTCATATTTCAATTTCTTAGCAAAATCCATTGCTTAACACTAGTTTTATCTCCATGCTTTCCAAGTGTGATAAAGAAACATTATTTTCAAGCTTATATATATTGATTTCCTTTCATAAGGCTATATTATACTTAATAAATCCTTTAACAAATCCATAAATTCCGCTAACAGAACCAAATAAACAAATGATGATGCTTAACTACATTAAGTCTTATCATCATCTAATCTAGGTTGGTTTCAAATTCCTCTGTTGAAATTCACTATATACTCATATACTTAACTACAACTTGCACACCATGGTTTAAAACAACAATTCTAGACGATCTTCACTTAACAAACGAACAAACAATTCGTCATAACAAAACCAAATGGCTGCTCTAAAACATAAACCTAGAATCTAGAACGGACCCATGAGTACTCTAATTGAACAAATCATTTAGAAATAGAAATTTAGAGTACTCACTCCAACTTTACAATGAATTAAGACCACCAAAAATTCAAAGTTATGAACTTGCAACTCAAAAATGGAGATTCAAAGAATGACAAACGCCTTCACGAACCACAATAAACATGCAATAGAGGATAATGACATGCAACAACCACCTTATTTACCATACAATTAACTATTTCAAAACAATTGATTAAATCATCAAGTATTATCAGATAGAAAGATAAGAAAACCAACAAAGGTTTAACATAGTATAAAGGATTTGATTAAAACATTTAAAGAATAACTATGGTAGAAAAAAGGATCAACCTTACAATCTAAACCTACCACAATTATAAAATATTCCACTAAACACTTTTGAAAAGTCAACCATGGTAGAAAATGATAAAATCAGCTAAATAAAGTCTACCCATGGTTAATAGGAGTCAAGTATTTAACCACCTAATTATCACAATAAAGTTTCAGTATTTAAAATATGAGTCCCAAAGTCATAATGACTATATTCTCAAATGGGTTAGGGCATTTAAAGCCCTCAATAGAATAATTGACACCACAACCCATTATAACAAAAAATATAATTAAATATGAATATCTCAATTCATTTCACTCAGCAAAATATTTAAGCTCAGCCTATAGTAAAACAACCACCATAATAAAATAGTGTAGGAACATGACGGAACAAAATTTGCCAATTCCTAACAAATAAGAATCTAGGATCCTTTATGCCTAATCACTTTTAGTTAAAGGTAAAACGCAACATTTTAGTGTCCTCAGAGAAAAATTTGGTGCGAGTCAAAATCCATCAGCTTTATAAATTGTTGGACTTTGAGTCTAAGTTCGCCCTTAATGGGCCGGAGTATTTGATATGGAAAAACCCAAATCAAATAAGAAGATAATATATCAGCATTTATTGCTAATGGAGGAAATCAAATTGCATTAAGTGTGAATAATCAAACCAAATCAATAATTAATATCGATTTGTTGATTAATTAGAGGAGCCTATTGATTGAGAAAATCAATTAAGAAATATATGCGGCTTGGTGGCTAAGGTGGAGGAGCCTCTCCAAGGCCTCCACCTGCATTATTTCTACTCCACAACAATTGAAATGTCTTGTGTTTTCACTTCTCGTCTTCCATCTTTTTTAGTTCTAGTGCACTGTTATACACATTTAAATTAGACTATCATAGTCTGATTTTGCGTGAGTTCCACTTAGCCAGATTCGACCCGACCCGCTATGCATCTTTCCTCTCTCTTTTTTTGCCAAAGAACATAATATTTCATGTCATATCAGTAAACAACTTACAAGTGCACAAATCTTAAAAGAAAAAAAATAAAAGGAATTAAAAAACACCTCAAGAAAAGTATGAATCATCCAACTTCAACATCTTCAGCTTGATACACCAAGTATCTATTCATCAAAAATAGTAGTTAAAGAGGAGGTCTCAAAACCCAATCAACAAGGCATGACCCTTATAGTGAAACTTAAGCTACCCAATCAATAACTCCATTAGCCTCTGTTAGAATCCATCTGCAACATAGGATCCTATATGAGTTCGTAATAAAAAGGATATTCTCCATTATGGCTAAATTATCCCAATTAGGAGCCTCAGCTTTCCCATTCAAAAATTGGATGAGATGCTAGTTATATGATTCTACAATGACTTCATCAAGTTCATTATTATGAGCATATTTCAACTTTTTCAATACAGAAAGAGATTCTGCCATAAAAACTAATGAAGCCCTTATTAAATGTGATTGCTCATCAAGAAAATAACCATTTAAGTCTCTAATTACAAAGACTACAGCTGCCTTGTTATCATTTTTTGAAAAAGCACAATCAACATTTACCTTCAGAGTGGTTCCTTCAAAGGGCACCCATTTGTTCACAACGTCTCGCCTATCATTGGAGATGTGATACTGTGTTTTCTGTACTTTGTCTCAAGCAGTGAACCTGCCAAAAATCATCAAGCATTTGACCTAATTGATTGAGAATGAACCTTGGATCAAGTATCTTTCTTTGAAATACAAAGGCACTTCTTTATTTCCAAATTTGCCATAGGAAGACTGCAATTAACGCCTTCTGATATTCAGTTAAGGAGGGGCAAGAGAACAAATAACAGCCACAAGTTCAAGTCATTGATTTATAAGTTCCGCAAAGTAAAAGAAAATGGACTCTTATACCATACCCTTATTGTTCATTCACAGTTCAAGAATGTATGATAGACAAAATCACTATCATTTTTATAGATTATACACAAATCAAAGTCAACACAATTCATTCTTTTCAAATTTAACATAGTAGGCACTGCATTAGACAGAATCCTCCACATATAGGCTCTAATTTTGTAATGGACTTTTAATTTCCATATATGCTGCCAGATGTTGATTAGATTTCTAGGACCAGACCCAATTGAGTCCTACTATTACCCAGGACACTATTTTTAATCCAATTATAACCCTCTTTCACCAAGTAAATTGTTTTTGAGCCTCTAAGCCATATCCATTTATCTTCCCTATTGCTTAAGACATGTCATTTATGGCTTGAGATTCTTCATCAAATATGAAATCATTAATTAATGACATATCCCACTCAACCCCTCTTATCAATTCAAATACTTTAAGATTAGACATTGAATGGAAAGGACATTGTGAAAAGAGTTTATTACCTGGTAGTTTTTGAATCCATGGATCCTCTTATATTCTTGTAGCCAAACCATTTCTAATGCTAATAGCTACATTTCCTTCTAAGATTTGCCTACCTTCCAATATACTAATCCACAACTACGATGGAGGGCTTCCCTTTTTGGCTTCATGAAGGTTGTTTTTAGGAAAATACTTGCTCTTCAATACTCAGACCCATAGCTGATTGGGATCCTACATAATTCTCCATCCAATTTTAGCAAGAAGAGCAAGATTAAATGCTTCAAAATCCTTAAACCCTATGCCTCCCTCGCCTTTATATTTTTTCAACTTTCTTAGAGACACCCAGTGGATTCTCTATTTATTTTCAAAACTTTTTAACCAGAATCTAGATACAAAACTATCCAGTCTTACCAAAACAAATTTAGGAAACAGAAAACATAACACAGAGTAGACAAGGATAAAATTAGCAAAAGCTTTAATAAGTAACTCTCTTCCTACCTCTAGTAAAAAATTCCTTTGCTATCCCAACATCTTCTTTTTTACTCTGTTAATCCAAAAATCTAGAGCTTATGTTTTAGATCTTCCCCAAATGATAGGCAATCCCAAATAATTTCCTAGAACATTAACTGCTGCAATCTAAAACACATGGCCAATTCTTCTCTTATTTGCTTCGAGACTTTTTCAAAGAAATATAAGCAAGACTTTCTAACATTAATCATTTGACTAGATGCATGACAATATATGTAACCCTATGACTTGAAAGCCGTTAATATGGTTCAAAAACATGTTATGAAATAAATGGGAGACCAAGAGATAATTGAAAACTCATTAAAGGTTCCGACTTCAAGATGGGATTTAGTCCTATGATAAAGTAAGTTTTCAAAACTTTTCAAAACACGATTAACGTGGTCTCGTTTCAGCTTTACCAAATATATTTGGCTTTCTTGGTTCGGTTCAATTCATTAATATCAGAGTGCTCAACAAAATTTCCTAACAAACTCTCAAGTTATACTCAAACTATTAGGGTTTATAGGACATAAGCGCCCGTTTTAGTTCCCATGTCGGGGATTACATACAACTTCACAAGTTTACATCATATACAATATATACATTTATCCCCAAAAACTGATAACTAACACAAAACTCTAGTCTCCTATCCAGGAGCACTAGCCGCCCTTCGTTATTTGTTTCTCCTTTGATTCGCTTGCCCTGACTGTAGGTTAGTCATTGGAAAGAGTGAGATCATATGAATCTTAGTAGTAACATTTCACTCATATGATATATAATTAATAAAGCATGTAATCAATTATCATAAAGCAGTATTCACAACAGCATTCACAGTAGCATACACAGCAGCATTTACATTCGTGACCTTTGTCATATTCACGACAGTTTTCACAGCTATATACGATAGCTTTCACAGATGTATACGACGGCCTTCTTAGCTGTATACGACAGCTTTCTCAGCCATATACGACAACTTTCACGGCTATATACACATTTGTGACATTCATCACACAGCAACATTCACGGTAGCATTCATAGTAGCATTTACTTTCGTGACATTTGTCACAATTCAAGAATAAGCAAATACATAAAAAACATTATGCATGATATAAGAGAAAGAATCACAACCTTGGTTTTTTTGGTCTTGTTCTTGCACAGATTTCTTGAGCCTAGGGCATATATCTAACCCTATAATTAGAATTACGGCAATATGTTATTATTTAATCTAATTCTTCTTTAATTCAAACACTCAAGTTGGTTATCATTAGGGACATTTAATTAAGTCATATAAGGAGTTAAAGTGGTCAATAGCCTAAAAGATCAATTTCTAACCTCAGAGTTCAACAATATTACATTTTGCCATTACATCTTCAATTTTCGCACAAGTGACCAAATCTGCCAGAATTTTTCATCAACTTTGAAAAATCATATTTTTATGTACAAAAATTGAATTGCAGTGATTCCAAAGGCTATGTGACCCTTATTTAGTCTATTTTCAAGGAAAAATACTACCCAAAGCCAGTTGGATGCACAGCATTCCCAGAATTGTCGTTTATTGTGTACACTACTAGAATTCAACCCAGTTTTTAAGACCTAACTTCAAAAATTCATAACTCCCAGTGTATAAATCGAAATGATGCAAATGATCTATCAAATTAAAGTTTGATATGTCTAATTTTATTCTAGAAAGTTTCACCTTCATTGAACATCATTTGGTTATCCAAAAATACCACACAAACAAGGTACCTGGCTAGAATCCTGTTCAGGCAGAAAATTCAGTTTTGCATTTTGAGTTTCATTGACCCAAAATTCACAACCCGAGCTATTCCTACACCATTTTTTGTGTAGAACACAATGGTAACATCAAAATAACCAAATTTTTACTCTTTTTACATGTCCTATTTTGGGCAGAAAAATCAACAAAATTACAGAAATTACAAAACTCCCAATTTGAGCATCAAACTTGTGTCATATGGTTTCTAATCATAATAAACCACCAAATACATAACCAAAACACCATGACTCTTCAAAACCCTAGCTTGGACAAAATTAGGGTAGAATTACACATGTGAAAATACTCATTCAACCTACACAACCAATAGCTCAAATTGAAGCCAATACTCACTTCTTGCTTCTTCTTAGCTCCTTTCCTTTTTTTCATCTTTTGTCTTAGATGATGGCTCAAAACACCTCCTCTTGAAATTCTCAAATCATATAAATGAAGCTCTCATCAAGAGGAACAATGTTTATGAAGGGTGTTTGGGCCATGGATGAGGTTAACAAGGTGAAACTCAAGAGCAAAGAACTCGCCTATACTTGGTTCTTCAATTTCTATTTTGGTCTAGCTACTTAGAAGACTTAAAGATGGAGAGACAGACTGGTAAATGATTAGCCATTTCCTTTCCCTTATCACTTAAAGGGCTGGCTGAAATTTTGGTCAAAAAGTGGTGAAAATTTGTGGTTAATAATGAATTCCTTTGGTCACGTACTTATATTATCTAACTTGAGTTTTTCCTTTCCTCTTCCCTTCAAAAAGGTGTCCTAATTAATTTAATCTTCAAGCCCTCTTCTCTCTTCATTTGACCAAAATATTTGCCCCAAAAAGGTGACAATTTAGTTGACCAAGCTTTCTTGCAATTAACTTGCTTTTTGGTCAAAATTTCCAACTTGTAACAAATTGCAAGTCTAGTTGAATTTTTTCCTCTTCGTGTTGTCTTTTTGATTTGTCATTGGTTATGATTTAATTGCATATTCTCTTTCTCTTTATTTGGGATCTTGAACGAAATTAATTAAGAGAAAAGGAGAAAGATATATTGATCCATTGATATCTTGGTTCTTGCTTTATTTATACCTAGCCACAATTGTTGACTTTTCAAATGGAAAAGATGAAGAAGTATATCATTTAAATTCTCTTTCCTTCTTCTTATAGTCTTGAACGTTTTTTATGAAGGGAGAAGGAAAGGAAATTAATTTAATCTTCATCATCATTATTTTTACTTTTCAAGAGCAAATCTTAGCCTTTCATTTTAGTTTCTAACTTTAACCTCAAGATGAAGTGGCAATTGTCTCTTTTACCCTTGATTATGACAACATTATTTAGATTGCCATTAACTCTTTATTTGTTTCCTTTCTTTCTCTTCCATACGCCATTTCCCCTTCTTCTTATGTTCAAATTAGGCCTTTAGTCATTTTTGTATTTAGGCTAAAAGACTAAGTAGTTATCTCAAGTTAATCGGAACTAAAGTCATAACAAATTTTTTAGGGTAATTTTGTCATTAATCTCACTATCTATTATGTACATTTAGCCGTTGAGTACATTTTGGGGTATTACAATATATGTCCAAAATATATTGCAGGTTCTTGCAATTTTTTACTTTAGCTTTCAGAAAAAAGATTGAATCATCATCAAATAGACAATGTGTCAACATTGGGGATCCTTGAGCTATTTCAATGCCTTTTATAAGCCCCAACGCTTGCCATTTCTCATTCATTACTGAAAAATTATTCAAATAGGAAGACAATCAAGGGCTTGTACTTCCTACATTGGAACCTTAGATTTCAAACCTTTGAAGTAGTTCTAAGACCCAGACAGTTCTAGGCAATAATCAAGTCTGCTTGGTGACTAGAGAAGGCCAACCACCACCCTTTGAGCCATAAAAGAGGAACTTTCGCCTATAAACAACACCTCCTTTGCTTTTCCTTTTTCAAGATATTTTTTGTCCCTCCCTCAGCTTAACAGAGCCATAATAGAAGTTCAAAAAATTCTCAAAAGCTGATTTATGTACCTCGAATCCCACCGCAGAATTAATGACATCATTTAAAGATAGCTCCCTCTAATAAAAACTACCTTCCTTCTTTGCCACTTTCTATAGATAAGCCTTAACTATTTGTCACTCTTCTGCTTGGCTATAGGAAAAGACCACTTATCGTCTACTGCTCTATTTAGATTTACACGTGCAACCTATAAAGCTAATGCTCCCACTCTCCACCATATAAATTATTAGCCTTATCGTTTTGTACCTCTTGTTCCCTTTCCTCTAACTCCACTATATCCACCACCTTCTTATTACTCTATTATGCTATATTAGTTGGATCGAAGCTTGGGTAGCCAGTTAAGCCCAACCTAACTATCAGATCATTGACTTAAAGCCCTTCCTTTATTAAGTTCTATCTTTTTCTCCACTGGTTGAGGGTCAGATTTACACCCCACGTAGTCATCTTTCATAGGCTCCCTTTCAAGCACCTTTTCATTAATTGGGGATTTAATATTTTCAACTTACAGCTCCCTACTATTGCCTTGAGAACATTCCACTCATACCTCGGTTGACTCAATATTCTCCTCTTTCCTATGCAAGCAATTAATATTCTCACGTTCCCCATGCTCCACTTTACTCTCCATCGTCTGGCTATTAGGAAACTTCTTTGGTAGTCCTATTAGTGCCTTTGTTAGTGGAGCACATATATTGGCGTCGAACCGTCTCTGCTCTCCACTACCTACCGCTTGTGTCTCAAACTCATAGCCCTTGCTTCTATGCCCTAATCTTCCACAAACATAACAACACTTTGATAGTCTTTTATATTTCACCTGAATCCAGACTGGTTTTGTAGATTTGAGATCCTTCTTTGGACTAGAAATGTAAAAGCTCGATACTAAAGGCTCCTCCACATTAACTTCTACACGAACCCTTCTGAAAACTCTTTATTATTATTTTTTTCCTTCCTTAGATCCTCCACTTCAATCACTTTACCAACTTTTACTGCAAGTGATATGTAATTAGAAAGGCTCCGCCCTTCTGGCAGCATATAATGCAGTTGTATCCAAAAAAAGACACTTAGTGATTTGGATTTCACATTCATTGACATAAGCTTCCCTGCACTTGAGAGTTAGGATATGTTGCCTTGCCACCCATGGACTCTCTGCTAGCACCCTTCGAGCATCTTCCACTTTCTTGAAATTGAAAGAAAAATAGTTGGTGCCAATATCTGACACCTCTAACTGATCTTCCTTCACTTTCCACGCAGCCAATACATTTTCTTGAACATCACCGGCCCCTAATTGAACTTTTGTGATTACTCTTCCCATAAGATTTTTCTCATCATACTCCTCCTCAACTGCTCCAGCCCATTCTATCTTTAAATCCTGTTAATAGAAATTACCATTTCCATCCCTAAATGATTGAACATAGGGCAAACCAAAGACTCAAACTAAAAACCCCAAATGGCACTTCAGGATAAAATTTCTCAAGGAATAAAATTGAAATAAGTGATTAATAGTAAAAGAAAGCATATAGTAAATAAGAAAAGGGAACCATCCTAAAGCCAAGACACCTCCACAAAAGGGAACGAAAAGGATAAAACCCTAATGAGCTTTTAGAGAAGAGAGAAAAGAGCAACACCTTGATGTAACGCCCCAAATTTTGATTAAGGGCTAATGAGGATTATTGTAGAGATTTGTGAATTTAAATTGGAATTATTATGTGTTTTGTGACAATATTAATTAATATGTCATAATTGATGGAAAATTGAAAGAATGGAATTATTGGCCATAAGTTAGTGATTAATGGGGAAATTAATTACTAACTAAGAGGAAATGAGATGTGTGATTAAATGGTTAATGGATGGATTAGAGAGGCTAATTGGTGGTTTACTTTATGAGAATCAATGACCATGGGACACTTGGCAAGATCACATGTGGAGAGAGTATTAAGAAAAGTCAAAAAGCCATTTTAAAATATATTTTTCTCTTTCGTTTTCCCTCCCATTTCGCTGACATGGAAGGGGGTACCATCATCATCATTCTTTATCCCTTCACACTCCATATCTCACTCTCGTTCTCTCTCTTCTCTCTTTCTCTTGAGTTTAACGCCATTGTTGCTCAAAGAAGAAGGAAGAAAAACTTGAAAAAGGTAATGGAAATGATCTCAAATGCTCAAACTCATTTCTTTAAACTTGTTCCTTGAGTAAAGAGCTTCATTTTGATGGTTGTAGTGTGTCCATTGGTATTGGTTTGTGATTCCAAGAGATTGTGAAAGTTGAAGGATCAAGAAGTCCTTTTGGAAAAGTTAAAAAGGTAAGTGAAACATATCTATCCATTTAAGTTTTATGCCATTTGGATTAGTTTTGAATTTCTGGGAACTATTGCCTATTTTTGAAAATGAAGGTTAATGGGAAGTTTGGTATGTTATTGGCATGGAAATAGTATGTTTGGAATGTATATGGATAGATAGGATTGATTGGGGATTAAATGATTGAGTTTAGTGATTTTGGAAATTTAGTGTTTAATGTTGCCCAAGACCAAAGCATGATAATGGAGTAGGAATTTGGTTGTTTTAATGGTTTTACTGGATTCCTTGAGTGATTTTGTGTGAGGATAGCTTTAGTTGAGGTTTTGGGTCATTTGGAAACTCTTGGGAAAATTTTGGGAAAGATTGTCAATGTTTCTGCGCTTTCTGGGTTCTGATAAGGTCACTTGAGTGATCTGGAGTTCACTCAAGTGAGGGATGAATATCACTCGGGTGAGGTTGGGTACCACTGAGTGAGTCAGTGAAACTCTCCAGTTTTCCCTTCAATTTCTGTAGTGCACTTTTGCAAAAGGTCAAGAGTGATGCCTCACTTGTGAGTATGGTGGGTTCTCACTCGAGTGTTGGTGTATTTGACACCATGAACCTGCCTCTCGGGTTATCACTCATGGATAATGAGCAAGAGTGCGTTCTGGCACTCGCAGGTATTCAGTTTCCACTCGAGTGAGAAGTCTCATGCTTGAGTACATCCTCCCTCTGAAAACTCCTATTGCTCTCAGGTTCTCACTTCCTGGACTTTACTCCTTAGTGCTTGAGTGAGGCATTTGGCTATCACTCGAGTGAGGTCTTGTGTTCTCGAGTGTCCCTGTTTCTGAAAAAGTTCTTGTGCTCTCGAGTGCTTACTCGCTATCCTTCACTCTCAGATACCTAAGTGTAGACCATACCACCACTCGAGTGAGGCCGTCTTCACTCAAGTGTCAGTGCCCCATCACTCGAGTGAGGCCATCTTCACTTGAGTGAAACAGTGAAAAATATCAGTATTTGTGCTTCCAAAAAGGGGATCCCTGGGGTAGTTCTCCCAACCCTTTAGTGCTTTTATTAGAGGCATATATGAGTACTTAAGAGACAATAATGATAACCAATTTAAGTATTGTGAAGGTATTGAGTATTGGATTAAAAACACATCATCCTTAATTATGACTTTAAGATTTGATATTTGCCCAGAGCGTAGAAGTCCCGTGCTTGCTCAAGAGCGGAATGACCAAGGTAGTAACACTTTATTCTATATCATGTATATTGCATTGCTTGTTGGCATTAGCCATTGAATACAGATACAGTAAAGAAACGTGGCGAAAGCCCAGCCTTGAATATAGATATAGTAAGGGGACGTGGCGAAAGCCCGGCCTTGAATACAGATACAGTGAGGGGACGTGGCGAAAGCCTGACCTTGTATACAGTGAAGGGGACGTGGCATTGTGCCCGGCCTCAAATATTGATTGCTGCATTGTTATGTATGCTTACTTGCTTTGTTTAATATGCATCATATACGTAAACTGTTGCTACTGGGATTCTTTAGAATCTCATTCTTTCCAAATAACATTTTAGATAGGGCAAGTGGATCAAAAAGCAAGCAAGCGTATGAGGGCGACTAGGACTACTGACGGTAGTCTTAGATAGATACTTTTGGTTTTTGATTAGTTATCATTTTGGTCGAATGTATGTATTGAATAGATTATAGAATTATAGTTTTGTGTAATCCCCGGTATGGGAACTATGATGGGCAATGATGCCCTGTACAAATTCTTGGATTAATGTCATTATCTCAGGTGAATGTCAGGAATTTTGCTGATACTCTGATATTATATATGTGACAAACCGAACAGGCCTATTGATTTTATAAATTAATGAATAGAGATTTATTTGTACAAGTGTTGTAAAAAGTTTTTAATTATTCTGGATCTCTTATTCAATTATGAAACACATTTAAACGCTAATTACGGCCTTGATCGTGGTGGGGGTTACAATTTTTGCATCACAACAATTGAAAGGTCTTACATTCTCACCTCTTGTCCTCCATCTTTCTTAATTCTGGTGTACTGTTAGACTCTCGTAGTTTGATTTTGTGTGAGCTTCACTTACCCATATTCGACCCGACCCGGTACACATCTATCATTTCTCTCATTTGTTATTCTCACATCAAATTTTTTAAAGACAAGTATAATATAAATATTTTGGGAAAAAATGTTAAAACAGCAGCAATAGTTGAATTGAATAATTTAAATGCTTAAATCAGGTATGATGTATATACATGGTTTGATTGGCCTATTCAAACCGGTTTGACTCATTCATATTGAGTCGGTTTTACTCATTTCTATATTTATTCATGTTTCTTTTATAAATTATAATACATTGGTTAAGCCCATGTTTCCTCAATAAGATGAGTAAAGACAGCTAACTTAATTTGAAAGTGATGCACCGATTTCATGTTTTATTATTGAATATTGATCCTACGATGAAAATTATTTAAGTACTTCTACTAAATCTATATAATTCAGAAATTCTACTAAATTCAGAAATTCTATTTTTTCAAAAATTCCTCCCTAACCCTTTTAAAAATTGACATCATCTATATAATGTTTTAAAAAATAGTTTTTGCATAGATGTATTGTAACTATTAATTTTAATTTATTGTAATATATTAATTTGTATCATAAGAAATTAGTTGTTGTTGTTACTACTACTACTAGTACTACTAAAATATAAGTGCTTTTATGTTTCTTTTTCTTTTTTTTCTTTTTGTTTTTTTACTTTAGGGATCTCACATCTAAATAATATTGGGTTATATTTGGGTATTAGTGAAGGCCATGAGTATTTCTTAAATGTGTTCTTTTAATTTATTTACATGAATTTAAAATTAAAATCTCAAGCATTTATAAGACATAACCTCCTTCTAAAGTACAATATGTATCTTTGATCAAGGTCAAAAATGTAATACCCTGAATTTTGAGACTCGAGGCTAAATAATAAGCCTGAAATAAGTGGATTGCTAAGCCCCAGTTTAGCAAGATCCCAAATTGTGATTAAGGGTTAACGACTCCAAAAGTGGATGCGGTTAGTGATAAATAACCCTTTTGGAGAATATGATGTGATTTGGGATTCGAATGTGATTCGTATGTGTTGTGAGCATCGTCGAAACCCTGTATTTAAGCTCAATTATGGATTAACATCTAAATTGACATAATATGCTGAAATGGAATGATATGTTGTGTTTGTGGTGATTCAATGTGAATTGCCGTAATCAGGGCCAAAACGGTAAAGTTACCGACCAATTGATCGATTACCAAAGAGGAAACTCATTGGTAACTTTAAGATCAATGGTTGAGATTGAATTACGTAATAGATCAAAGGGTGGAATCCCATGTGGTGTGCTCATGTGAGCTCATAGGAGGTGTGTTAAGATGGTGACAAGTGGCACTTTGTGGACCCTTGGATTTTGGGTCAAGATTTCAACTCTCCCTCTCTCCTCTCTTCCTTTATTTAGCCAAGGGGCCATTTTGGCTCAAAAATCTGATCATCATCCTCATCTCTCATCTCTCTCTTCATCCTCCATAGACGCCAAGCATAAGGAAGAAAGATAAAGAAACAAGGTGAGTCTTGGCTTGTGTAATGGCCTCTAATGGTTAAATCATCTTCACTAATCTTGATCATGTTGATGAGAGCTTTATCTCTATGGTTTTAGATTCTTGAAAGGAGGTGTTTGATTGCTTGAGCAAAAGTGGAAAGATGAAGAATTAAGGAATTGGTTTAGGAAAGAGAAAGATGTGAGTATTTGAAGCCTTTTGATCTAAGTTTTGTGATTTATGGATGAGCTTTATGATTTTTGAATTTTGCCCTGATTTTCACGTGATTTTGGATTGGAGGAATACCCTTGTGTATTGTGGTGCCACTAATGTCATGTTGTGTTTTGTGGTCATTGGAATTGATTTGGGAACTTGAGATGGAAAGTTGTGCAATTTGGAGTTGAAATGTGATATTGTGTGACATGTTGTAATTCATTGTGAAACATGTCAAATTAATGTGAATTTGATTGATTTGGTGTTTTCCATGGACTCCTTGTGAAAATTTGTGTGAAAATAATGTTTGATGTGAAAATAGGAACCATTTGAAGCAATTGTGAAAATCTGGAATTCTGTCCATTGAAAGTATGTGCTGGGCAGTCTGTTTGTATTGATGTTTTGAATAGCCAAATGATGTCCGAAAATTATAAAACTTTAAATTCTTAAAGTTCACATCCCAAGCTTCAAAATGGACATATAATTTATGCCATTTCGCTTTGTGAGTTGGGAGATATGACTGTCCAAAGTTTGATGTCAAAAATGAACTCTGTTTTGGGGCAGGGGTGAATTTTGTGTAATTCTGGAATTTTGTGGTGATTTCTGGTAATTTTTCATATTTTTCATATGAAGAGAACTTAAATACCTTTCATTTGGCTTTAGAATTATCTCATTTCAATTTTTGTGGAATTAGTTATGATTTTTGGAAGTTCAGCCAAGAAATAAGATTTTCTTTGCCGTAGCTAGAGGTTATGGGCCGCGGCCCAAATGATTCTGACCTGTTTCTGGACGTGGCCAGTAGATTTGTGGGCTGCGGCCAACCCCCCAAAATGACATTTTGGACTTCCAAAGATGGTCTTTGGTCAAGGGTTTTCCCAAGCCTTTGGGCATGTGTTTAGGCTTTGATTAGCCACCTAAAGGTCATGAATGATAACCAACTTTAAGTGATATGAAAGTAAGGTTTTGGAATAAAGAATAACCCTATGTCCTTGCTTTGGTTATAGGGTTTATGTTCGCCCAGATCATGGTTCGATATTCGTCTAATCGTGAGTAAGCGGTGCTGGAGCATACATGGAAGATAAGGGTAGGGAACTTACCTCTCTTGCATGCTTTGATATTTATATTTGTGTATTGATGCATGTATTGCTTTGCTTTATTATGTGAAACATGTATGAATGATTGTAGCTATGTTTCTATTTATGCTATGGCCATAAGTATGTTGTTGAAACATTGAGCACGCAGATATGTCATTGTATGAGCATGAGTTATGTATTGCAAGCATGTCATGCATTAAACACTTATCTTGCATGCATATTGGTATATGTTTCCTACTGAGATTCTCTTGAATCTCACCCTCCCCTACCAACATTTTAGACAGGGTAAGTGGATCGAGGTTGGATCAAGCAGACAAGGACTCCCTTTTGGGTTATTTGAGTTTTGGTAGTTGGTTATCATTGTAGCTAAAATATTTGTATTCGATATGGATGTATATTTGATTATGTATGGAGATGAGATTTGTGTAATCCCCATATGAGGGCTTGTAGAGGTGAATATGCCCTATAAGGCTTTGAGTTAATGTATGGAACTTGGGATTGCCGGGATTATTGTTGTGCACTTTGATTTGTTATGAATGTGATATTCCGCATAGTAATTGTATTCAAAATGTGAATATGAGACCAAATTATTAGGATTTCGAAATGCATTTGTGTTCACCACCGCAAGTGCACGGATCACGTCAAGTAATAAAGTGATAAGTAAAGATGGTTCCCTCGAGGATTTGAGTAACAAATTAGTTAAGAAATAGGATTGATGACTTCGATTAAGTTGAGCCAAAACATGTTGTTATGTGTGGAAAAAGGAATTTCAAAGATATATTTGTAAAACTGAAATTTACTGAACAAGACTCTGATTTGTGTGACTTCAATCAAGTATGATGATCCTGGGATTGTTCATCCCCTTAGTACTTCATAAACTTGCTTCTTTTCCTCTCCAAGAATCCTTTCCATGAGGTATATATATATGTCAGTCTAAGAATCTCAAGCATATGATTAAGCTCTCTCAAGTCATAACCAGTTTTATATCTTCTACTAGCATGCACAATCTCTTGATACAGCTAAGAGAAGGTAAACATTACATACCAATCTTAATTTGACAATGCTAGGTTAATAACTATATCTCTATGTTACTAACAAACCATCCGTTTAGTTGCAAACTTCAAGGCTAGCATGATTTCACTCAGGTTCTGCAATTAAATTAACTCTCTCAAGCTTAATTTAATCAAACACATCATCCACAGTGATGGCCAATCACCCACAACAGTAAAAACAGAGTGAAATCAACATATATATGCCATTAGATACTTAGAGAGGAAATGAATCAAGTTTAATCCATAAAAAGGATCATAAACAATCCCAGAAAAGGACTCTAGCTATCCATGTTCACAAAAGAATCACAGACATATACTCTCATTACAGCCATATCAGAATTACAGAGGAGAAATGGAGGAAATACAGAAAAACTAGTGAATCTGAGCTGAAATCTCTGCAAATCTCCAATCTCTCCTTGATTCCCCTTGATTTCAGACACACCCAAGCTCAGAGGACACTCCCAGCCGCCTGCTTAGGTCTTTCCTAATTTGGAACCCCCTTCTTCAGCCTCTGGTTTTCGCTTTTATAGTTCCCAGGTGACAAAACGCATAACAGCATTTTCGGGGGTTGGCCGCGGCCAATGAGCTTCTGTCCAGTGTTGGGCAGCGGCCCATAAATGCTTTACCACGGCCAATAACTATCTAACCTCAAGCTTGCCGCAGCCCATGGATGCTTGGCCGCGGCCAGTAACTTTCTAACCTCTTTTTGGCCGCGGCCAAGAATCTCTGAAGTTAAGCTCCCTTTCTTCCTATGCTCTGTTCTCATTTCTTCTTGCATTTCCTTGACCTGGTTGATGGCTTCAACTTCATTTCACTTCCTCCTCCTTGCATTTAGCTTTCTCTCGTCCAGCTATGACTCAATTTGTATCCTTTCAACACAAAGAACTCATAAACAATCACAGTTGAATAATCATAGCAGTTAATAACATATTTCCTCCACATTTATACTCTTTTTGTGCCCAGCATGAATAAAACACATTTCATCTACTTTAGCACTCCCAAATGCCCACTAATATACCCAAAGTGTGGGAAAAATAAGATGAAATGTGCAATTCTGACAAGAATTTCATGATGTTAACACACCCCCAAACTTAAACTTTTGCTCGTCCTCGAGTAAAATCAGTCAAATGACAAAAGCTAGATTAAATTAATTCCAGATATAGTGCTCATGCATGACAATTTCTTCTCATTAGCTACTCATGACAACAAAATATACATGGATGCCTGGTTCACAGTTTTAAAACGAATTTCCCAACAATTTTCAGAATGAGTGTGTGTTTGACAAGAGTTGAATAACAATTTTCCTACAGTTATTAAGATCAGATACAACACTTCAACATGTATGAATCAGACTCAATATTTAGACTTAATCTTCTGCATTCTCTTTTCTTTTCACTTATAAATCATTCCACACACCTTTAATGCCAATAGGACTTTAAGGTTTTATGGAATTGCTCATTGTCACCGCTTGAAGCTAACAAAAATTTCAGTATGAGGCAATATAGATGAATTAGATTAATGCTCAATCAATCAAAGATAAGTACACAAGAGAACACTCACGGATTTAAGTGTTTAGTTCTCACATATGTAGGTAATTTCGCTCAGTACCACTTATAATAGGTCCTGCCATAAGCTTGTAGAAATTCTACTCTCTCCACCACTTTGCACACCTGGATTCATGAATCAAGGGGACTTTTGAAAAGGGTTGTAATGTTGGAAATAGTCTAATGGAGAGGATGATGGAACAAGTACTATGCATGCATAAGTGTATATAATGACATCTTTTCTTTTCTCTTCTTCTTTCTTTCTTATTCTCTTTTTCTTTTTCTTCTCTCTCTTTTTTTAATATATTGCTTTTCTTTCACCAATTCCTTCTCTCTTTTGTAAATTGTATAACTTAACACCTACTTAAACAAAGAGTGAATCAAATGTTATTTCAATGCTTTTCTAAGTGTCATTCTAATGCAGAACTGAAGCATACATAGTTTGTTGTTGAATACTAGATTTTGAAGAGTGAAGGGCTCAAAGGGGTCATCAATGGGTTAGTATCCCAAGAAGCGCTTAGTTTATAGTCTTTAGCTTGACTCTTCACTTTGGTCAATCTTCATTTGATAAGTAGATGGTGGATACCAGCCTATCCACATCTTCTCCCCAATAATGCTTCAACCATTGACCATTAGCCTTGAATCTCTCTCCTTTTTCATTCTCCAACTCCACATCACCATATTTTGATGCTTGAACCACCTTGAATGGCCCAGACCATTGAGACTTGAGCTTTCCTGGAAATAGCTTTAGCTTGGAGTTATAAAGAAAAACAATTTGACCAGATTCAAAGCTCTTAGGAATGATTTTGCTGTCATGGTCCCTCTTTGTCTTCTCTTTGTAAATCCTTGCACTCTCATAAGCATTTAAGCGGATTTCATCTAACTTATTGAGTTGAAGTAGCCTCTTTTCTCCCACAGCTTGTGGATCAAAGTTTAGCTTCTTGATAGCCTAATAGGCCCCATGTTCCAATTCCACCGGCAGATGGCATGCTTTCCCGAACACCAATCGATATGGAGACATACCAATAGGCGTTTTATAAGCCGTTCGGTAAGCCCACAGAGCATAATCCAACTTGGAAGACCAGTCCTTCCTAGTAGTGTTCACCATCTTCTCAAGAATGTTCTTGATCTCCCGATTAGAAATCTCCGCTTGGCCATTTGTTTAGGGGTGGTAAGGTAATGATACTTTGTGTCTAACACCATATTTCTTCATCAAAGCTTGAAATTGGTGATTGCAGAAATGTGATCCACCATCACTGATAATTGCTCTTGGTGTGCCAAACCTTGTGAAAATGTGCTTTTTGAGGAATTTCAGTACCGTCTTGGCATCATTAGTCACACATGCCATAGCTTCAACCCATTTTGATACATAATCCACTCCAACTAAAATATATTCATTGTTGAAAGACTTAGGAAACGGACCCATAAAATCAATCCCCCAGATATCAAAGAGTTCAACTTCTAGCATGCTATTCAGTGGCATTTCATTCTTTCTAGATATGTTCCCCACTCTCTGGCACCGATCACATTGAAGGACAAATGCATATGTATCTTTAAATAGAGAAGGCCAATAAAACCCACTCTGAATGACTTTCACAGCGGTTTTCTCTCCTCCAAAATGACCACCATACTCAGACGAATGGCAACAATGCAGAATGCATTCTTGTTCATTTTCTGGGACACACCTTCGAATGAGTTGGTCGGGATACCTCTTGAATAAGTAGGGTTCATCCCAAAAGTACTTCTTCACTTTATGCAAGAATTTATGCTTTTGATGATAGTTGAACTCTGGAGGTAACACTCCACAAACCAAGTAATTTACAAAATCGGCGAACCATGGTGTGGATGAATGATCAACGAAGAACAGCTGTTCATCCGGAAATGATGCACGGATCATGTCAGAGTCATCAAGTTGAGTCTCAGTACTCAACCTTGATAGGTGGTCTGCTACTTGATTCTCTGTACCTTTTTTGTCAATGATGTTCAAGTCAAACTCCTGAAGTAAAAGCACCCAGCGAATTAGTCTAGCCTTAGAATCCTTCTTGGTGAGTAGGTACTTTAGAGCTGAATGATCAGTGTAGACAGTAACTTTAGTACCCACAATATAAGGTCAAAATTTCTCACAGGCATAGACTATGGCAAGTAACTCCTTTTCAGTGGTGGTATAATTGAATTGGGCACAATCAAGAGTTTTGCTAGCATAGTATATGGGGTGGAAGAGTTTCCCTACCTTTTGCCCAAGAACAGCACCAACGGCGTAATCACTCGCGTCAGCCATGATAATAAAAGGTAAGACCCAATCTGGGGCTACTAAGATAGGAGCTAAAATGATACGCTTCTTTAACTCCTCAAAAGCTTGTAGACACTCATCATCAAACTTGAATTCCACATCTTTCTCCAATAGCTTAGAAAGGGGTTTGGAAATTTTTGAGAAATCCTTGATAAATCTCCGGTAAAACCCGCCATGTCCAAGAAAGCTTCGGATACTTTTCACATTAGTAGGCGGTGGTAATTGCTCAATAATAGCAATTTTAGCCCTATCCACTTCCAACCCTTTCTTGGATACCCTATGGCCAAGTACAATACCTTCTTGCACCATGAAGTGACACTTCTCCCAATTGAGAATCAAGTTTGCCTCTTCACATCTTTTAAGCACCGCATCCAAATTCTCCAAGCACGAGTCAAAAGATGGACCAAAGACAGAAAAATCATCCATAAATACTTCAATGGTCTTCTCAATCATATCAGCAAAAATCAACATCATGCACCTTTGAAATGTGGCCGACGCATTGCATAGTCCAAAGGGCATTCTTCTAAAAGCAAAAGTAACCATATGGACAAGTAAAGGTTGTCTTCTCTTGGTCTTCTGGGGCTATAGCTATTTGGTTGTAGCCGGAATATCCATCAAGGAAGCAAAAGAACTCCTGACCTGCTAGCTTATCCAACATTTGATCAATAAACGGCAAAGGAAAATGATCCTTTCTTGTAGCAGTGTTGAGCTTCCGATAATCCATACACACCCGCCAACCAGTCACCGTGCGAGTGGGAATTAGTTCATTTTGGGTGTTAGCCACTACAGTCATGCCACCCTTCTTAGGGACACATTGGACTGGGCTCACCCATGAACTATTAGAAATAAGGTATACAATTCCAGCTGAGAGCCATTTGAGGATTTCTTTCTTGACCACTTCTTTCATGATTGGATTCAAGCGCCTTTGATGCTCAATAGAAGTTTTATGATCATATTCCAACAAAATTTTGTACATACACGTCGAAGGGCTTATTCCCTTAATATCCGCTATTGTCCAACCTATGGCCTGCTTGTACTCTCTCAAAACTCGTAGGAGCTTCTCTTCTTGCAAATTAGAAAGATCAGAAGAGACAATCACCGGTAAAGTGTCAGCATCCCCTAAGTAGGCATACTTGAGATGAGAAGGTAACGGCTTTAATTCAAGAACTGGTAGGACTTCAATAGAAGGCTTCAAAAGAGTACTCAAGGCCTCAGCCACCTCAAGTGGCTCAAAATTCCTCTGTCTTGAGTGAGGGAATGCTTCCATCCGAAAAAGGTTTTCAATAGCTTCTTCATCAAATTCATCCAAACATTTCTCTCCAATTAGAAATGCCTCTAAAGGATCTTTTATCATAGGAGCATATGACTCTTGAGGAACGAGCGAGTCCAATATATCAACAAACGAGCATTGGGCTGATTCATCATGGAACTTCAAGGCTTTTGGCATGTTAAAGATTACTTTTTCATCGTCCACCCTTAAAGTGATTTCACCCTTCTCCACATCAATAAGGGTCCTTGCTGTAGCTAAGAATGGACGTCCAAGAATGAGCGGTATCTTCCAATCAACCTCACAATCAAGCACCATGAAGTATGCTGGGAAGATGAACTTGTCTACCTTCATTAGCATATCTTCAATGATTCCTCTAGGCTTAGAAATACTCCGATCAGCAAATAGAAGAGTTACTGTGTAGGCCTTGGCTCTCCCAACCCCAATTGGTTTAAACGGCTAAGGGCATCAAGTTGATGCTAGCACCTAAGTCACATGGGGCTTTACCATTGAAGTTTGTTCCAATATTGCAAGGAATATAGAAACTTCCCGGATCCTTCAACTTGGTGGGTAACTTCCGTTGAATCACTGCACTACATTCTTCGGTTAATGCCACAGTTTCAAATTCATTGAATCGTCTTTTCTTGGACAACACGTCCTTTAGGAACTTGGCATATTTAGGCATATTTAGGCATATTTAGGCATGCCATAGTAGAGGCATGATAGTGGAGGTGGTTGGCTTTCTCGTCTTCTCATTATTCAACTCTTGTTCCCTCTTCTTGCTCTTGCCAACGTCATCCAGTCCTCCTTCAGTTTTCTTTCTCTTCTTAGTTTCATCATCTTCCACCACATTTTCTTGAGTCATGACTTCTTCCTCTTCAATCTCAATGTCCTCTTGCTCATCTCGCTTTGGTCCAGTTGTGCTCGAATTATACATATTCGAAAGCACCTTGCCACTTCTCAAGTGAATGGCCTTGCATTCTTCTTTTCCACCCCGCTTTGGATTAGGGATGGTATCACTTGGGAGACTATTTCGAGCCATAGCATTTACTTGTATTGCTAATTATCCCACTTGAACTTCAAGATTCTTAATTGCAGATTCATGAAGAGAAAAGGTGGCCTTACTCTCACCCCTTGAAGATTCTACCTCGGATAAGATCCGGGCCAACATCTTGTCTGTCTTAGATTCTTCTTCTTTTGCAGGAGCTTGCCTTGATGGCAATGAAAAACCCGATGGAGGAACCGGCTTGGTGCCAGAAGTAGACTCGTGTGGAGGGTTCAAGGTGTTACCTTGACTCCAAGAAAAGTTGGGATGAGCTCTCCAAACACGGTTGTAAGTTTGTGAGTATGGATTACCTTGAGAAGGTTGAAATTTGCCCATATAGTTGATAGATTCAGTGCCCATGTAGAGGGGGCAATTATCAGGCATGTGGATGTCATTGCATTGCTCACGTACAATCAGAGTAGATTGAACAAAATGCACACCATGAGAAGTACCCTTATGTATTTGAGACTCTAGAACATCAAAACGCTTGTTTAGAGCAGATAAGATTGTGGCAATTTGTGATGAAGAGTCTTCTTTCGTGTTGAGCAGGGCTGGGGTAGTCCTTCTATCATTGCCTTGGGTGTTGTTTGCAGATAATTGATCCAAAAGTCTAAACACTTCATTGACAGGCACATTCCGGTAACCTCTATTAGTCATAGAGTCCACCATCGCCTTAGATTGAGGATTCAAGCGCGTGCAGAAAATTTGGATCACTACCCACTTGTCCACCCCATGATTAGGGCATTGCTTCATTAACATCTTGTATCTTTCCCAAGCGGCATACAGATGCTTATCTGGCTGTTGTCTAAAACTTAGAAATTCATCCCTTGCTTCCACTGATTTATCATCTGAAAAAAATCGAGCTCTAAATTTTGCCTCAAGATCAGCCCAAGAAGTTATGGATCCTTCCGGGAGATTATTGAACCAATCTCGAGCTTTCCCTTATAGAGAGAGAGGGAATAGCCGTAACCTCAGCACATCTTGGGGTAGTCCATTCTGCTTGAAAGAATCACACACCTCCAAGAAGTACATCAAATGCTTGTTGGCGTCTTTATTGTAAAGACCATGGTACAAACCATGCATTTGCAACATTATGATCATCACCGGCTTGATCTCAAAAGTGTGTGCTTGTATCTCCAGCATTCGAATGTAGAATTGAATCCCTCGCATATTCCGGCTGGCAAAGTCATTGATGGTAGCTCTATCATATTCATCCGCCATTGTTTCAGCTTCAGTTTCAACTTCAGATTCTGCTACAGAGTCAGATTGAGATATCTCTGACTCAGATTCTGCTGCTGATTCAGTTTCTTCTTCAATGCGCGGTAATCCGTCAAGTGCCACTATCAATCCATCTAAGTGCAAATGTTGCATGTACTGAGATGAGACCTACAAAATGCATAAACCAGCAAGTATCAAACTAAAACCAACAAAATTAATTTAGAAAATGGGGAAAGGAAAATTATAAAACTAACTAAAGACCCAAGCGAAATCTACTATCACAAGCCTAAGGTTAACTAAAAGATTTGTTAAACCAATCCCCGGCAACGGTGCCAAAAACTTGTTCGCCACCGCAAGTGCACGGATCGCGTCAAGTAATAAAGTGATAAGTAAAGATGGTTCCCTCGAGTATTTGAGTAACAAATTAGTTAAGCAATAGGATTGATGACTTCGATTAAGTTGAGCCAAAACATGTTGTTGTGTGTGGAAAAAGGAATTTCAAAGATATATTTGTAAAACTGAAATTTACTGAACAAGACTCTGATTTGTGTGACTTCAATCAAGTATGATGAGCCTGGGATTGTTCATCCCCTTAGTACTTCATAAACTTGCTTCTTTTCCTCTCCAAGAATCCTTTCCATGAGGTATATATATATATATATATGTCAATCTAAGAATCTCAAGCATATGATTAAGCTCTCTCAAGTCATAACCAGTTTTATATCTTCTACTAGCATGCACAATCTCTTGATACAGCTAAGAGAAGGTAAACATTACATACCAATTTTAATTTGACAATGCTAGGTTAATAACTATATCTCTATGTTACTAACAAACCATCCGTTTAGTTGCAAACTTCAAGGCTAGCATGATTTCACTCAGGTTCTGCAATTAAATTAACTCTCTCAAGTTTAATTTAATCAAACACATCATCCACAGTGATGGCCAATCACCCACAACAGTAAAAACAGAGTGAAATCAACATATATATGCCATTAGATACTTAGAGAGGAAATGAATCAAGTTTAATCCATAAAAAGGATCATAAACAATCCCAGAAAAGGACTCTAGCTATCCATGTTCACAAAAGAATCACAGACATATACTCTCATTACAGCCATATCAGAATTACAGAGGAGAAATGGAGGAAATACAGAAAAACCAGTGAATCTGAGCTGAAATCTCTGCAAATCTCCAATCTCTCCTTGATTCCCCTTGATTTCAGACACACCCAAGCTCAGAGGACACTCCCAGCCGCCTGCTTAGGTCTTTCCTAATTTGGATCCCCTTCTTCAACCTCTGGTTTTCGCTTTTATAGTTCCCAGGTGACAAAACGCATAACAGTATTTTCGGGGGTTGGCCGCGGCCAGTGAGCTTCTATCCAGTGTTGGGCCGCGGCACATGGATGCTTTATCGCGGCCAATAACTATCTGACCTCAAGCTTGCCGCGGCCCATGGATGTTTGGCCGTGGCCAGTAACTTTCTGACCTCTTTTTGGCCGCGGCCCATAGATGCTTGGCCGCGGCCAGGAATCTCTGAAGTTCAGCTCCCTTTCTGCCTATGCTCTATTCTCATTTCTTCTTGCATTTCCTTGACCTGGTTGATGGCTTCAGCTTCATTTCACCTCCTCCTCCTTGCATTTGGCTTTCTCTCGTCCAGCTATGACTGAATTTGTATCCTTTCAACACAAAGAACTCACAAATAATCACAGTTGAATAATTATAGCAGTTAATAACATATTTCCTCCACATTTATACTCTTTTTGTGCCCAACATGAATAGAACACATTTCATCTACTTTAGCACTCCCAAATGCCCACTAATATACCCAAAGTGTGGGGAAAATAGGATGAAATGTGCAATTCTGACAAGAATTTCATGATGTTAACAATTTGTGAAAACCCTATCGTGAAGATGGGATTTTAAAATAAATTTCGATTATTATTGGTCTCTATTTCACTTTCATTTCGTATTTCAGATATAATTACGTAAGGGGGTTACAAAAAAGGTTTGTATCTTAGATAATGGTATGATAATCAAATTTGTTGAGACAATGATTTAAGGGTTAATGATCTAAACTCAATTATTGGCCAAAAAAATTTGAATAGAGGTTAACATAATAATGATTAAAATAGTTGGCAAAAAAAGATTAAAATAATATAATTTAATTAAAATATACAAAAATGTTCATAAGTAATTCTAAAAAGAGTAATATTTAAACAAAAAAGACATTGTATCTCAGAGGACATCAGATAAATAAAAAAGACATTAACTCATAAATAAATAAAATATTTATATATAAATTAAATATAATCAAATAAAATAGAACTCTTAAAGCACAAATCTAACAAACTATAGCTTTTTAACTCAAAATAACATCATTTGATACTTAATAAGGGGAGAAATAGATGCAAAATCCAACCAATACTATAATATCATGACCTCACTAGAATCATAATTCAGAGCTATTAACTAACAAGCTGTTGACTGAGGTAGTAAGGGGTCTCACCCCCGTAAGAAGGAAGACACAAGTTCGAGTCTCGGGAAGCGAACTTGTTGGGAGAGGTAAGAACCCTTTGCTCTCTAAACCTTTAGAGGGAAACCCTTGATCAAATAAAAAAAGAATTTAGTGCTATTAATATTCACTACTACATAATCGCGTATATTTCACGCTCTATACTTAACGGTTTTCATTAAACTATTAAATACAAATAGGCAGAATTATGGGAAAGAAATATATAATGATTTTTTAAAACAATTGTTAAGTATATGAGACAATAAGTTTGGTTTTTTGAAAATAAAAACACATCATTTACTTGATGGTTGTATCTAAAAATCCGTTATATATATTCTATCAACATATGATGGTTGTTTATCAAAACACCATGAAACTTGTATATTTGACGATTTTTCAAAAAAAAAAAAAGTCAAATATATGGCTTTAAAATCCCTTTCTAAACTCTATTTTCGAGATTTCAAAATTCCTATAATTTCTCCGCATGCTTGTCGAATAGCTCCAACCACTCTTTTCTGGCATCCCCACCGTTATTTTCCTCTCTATTGTTGCCGAAATCGTGATTCTCCTCCTTCTTGTGTTATGGCTATCTCTGAAGTCTTTTGTGGCTTGTTCTGGGTTATGGGTTCGATTTTCTTTGAAGCTTTACAAGTTTCACGTCTTTTCATATAAAGATGAGAAATTTCTGCCCTTAACAAGAGTTAATAATACAAAATTGATTATCTATGCTTTTGTTGCTCTCTCTTGTGATATGAATCAAACAACGAGTAGGACATGGTTGTTCATCTCATTTTTCAGTTCTATGATATTGAGTTCGTATGATTTGAATGAAGTTGCTATCTTCTATAGTCTGCTTTTGTTGCGATCCCCTGTTTTGGACAATTACGTTTTCCAAAAGAAGAGTTATAGTTTTGATGAAATTAAGCTTTCCAAAGTGCTTAGAAGGAAGAGTTATGTTTTGATGAATTTAAACTTTTTGGGTTTGAATTTTAAGACCAAAAATTGACAAGGAACTCATTGTTTTATACTTTCACATTTTAGATAAATGTATTGTATCATTAAAGCATGCTACAAGGCTCTACTATAATGGTTAAAACAATGTTCTTGAAGTTGGAAATATTTGTAGAGTTCTATAGTGGGGCTATTTGAATTTAGGAGTTAAATGATCTAGTTGTTAATGAAATATGAGATCTAAGTGTGGTTTATTTTGATTTACCAAAACATGTATTAACTGGGCTAAATTTTTTATACTATGAATTAATTTTGAGTACCTTTAAGGCGTTTGATGAAATGCTCTAAAAAAAGCTCATTCAACTATGTGTTTGCATAATATTTTAATGGTGGAAAATGACTTAGATCCTATTTGAATCAATTATGATTTATGCTTGTTCAAGGAAACTTTATGAAAATTATAATATAAGGTTATACTATTTCTTCTATTTGTTACAGGTTAATACGTCGGGATCTAATATGGATAGTGGCTTAAGTACTAAGGGTCCTAACCCCTCCGCCAACCCTTCTAATATGCAGCAAGATGATGACGCACTACCTATAGCACAAGAGGAAAGAGCACTGAGAAACGGCCTTGTTGTGATAAAGGAGGCCCAGAAAGCAAAGAAAGAGAGAGAGAGAGAGGAGGAAACTTAATGTGAGATGGAACAAGAAAGGGCAAGTTGCGAAATCTGATATGTTCGTTAGCTACCTCAGGTATGCGAGAAAAACCAACGTGCCTATCGCTTTGAGTAACTAGAAGAAGGCAATTGATTCAATGAGGAAGAACATCTGGGATGAAGTATCTGTAAGACATGATGCTACATAGCTAATAATATCTTGTTAACCAGTATGCCTAACACTAACAATAACACTAATAATGATTTGTGTGTTTTGTAGTCAGAATTCCACATACATGAGGAGAAGGAAGAAGGATTATGTCCTCAGGATGGCTGGCAGGATTATGCGCTTGTTCTAAGGGTTTATGATGAAGAAATATTTGTTGGAACCCGACTCAGTAGATGAGTCAGTGGTTCTGACGCTGCTAAAGGAAGTTGTCACGACTCTTGAGGCACGTAATAGTGTAGTCGTCGAAACAGACCCTGAGCAAGACTACTACACTAAACAAGTCCCCTTTGAGCAAGATATCTATAGGGAACAAGGTGTGTTTAATGCTATCAATCAAGTGTTAGTCAAAGAGACCATCACGGGCGATATGGCTAGCTCGAGTGCTTGTAACTTTTATATTCGGCATGTCTTCTACTGTGAATGAATACTTAGCTACTCATAGCATTTTTATATACTGATTTGCTTGTTTTTGTATGTAAGGTACCCTCATAAGGAGCATATAGCCTGCAATGGACTACCGGACACATTCCTGTCCCTCAACCCCCACCTCTATTCAGGAATATTGGAAGAAGGCAATAAGCTAGATTTTGTGGAGAGAAAAACAAGGGAACTGGTGGATTTGGTCATTAAAAGGGCACCAAAGAAGAAGGATAGTTTTTTCTTGGTGCTGTACTGCCAGAGATAAGCATACTACTTCATTAAATTGGATACTAATTATGTTTTTTTCTTAGTTTTATTCTCATTATGTTTAATGTACTTATGAATCATTGGATGCTCATCATGCTAAATCCCTTCAAGTAAACAATTTGGTACCTTGATGAATTTAAATTTGATACTTTTATTCAGAGTTTATTATGAATTTGGTGCTTTAATTTCTTATTGCGATATATCTTGTTAGAGCTATTTACTATTATGTCACGGACAAAGGCCTTGCTTGCCCCTCGTTAAAAGGCAAAGGAATTGCATCGCTTAAAAATGGAAGAAAGTAGTGGTAATTCACCAATACTTACCATTTTGTGTTAAAGTTGTCAGAGTTGGTTTTTTTGTGTTAGACTGATATATTTCATTTATTTGTTTATAATATCCACGGCAACTAGATTAGAGCTCTTATTGTGGGTACTGTGTCATAAAGTTCATGAAGGACATAGTCACCCAAAATCCCGATTCAATTCAGAAACATTTTTATATAAATCGAGATAAAATTCCTCTCAAACAAGACAACTTAAAAAAACAAAGACCAACTATCGTGAGAATACCAAACGCGTTTGGCGCGTGATGCTGCCGTTTCTCAGCGTCCCACCCATCCCCTTCATTATTTTTTTTTTAAACAAACAAATCTGGCGGTGTTTATATTTTATTTTCGTTTTCATTAAAATAAATAAATAATAGTTTTTTTTTTTTTGCCAGCAAATAATAGTAATAATAATACTCCAAAATAATGTGGCCAAAAAATAATATAAGAATAACAATAAAGTAGGCGGCTTTAATACTGGCAAAAAAAAAAGGCGGCTTTAAATTCTAATTCCAATTGGATAAGAAAGAGACAGCCTCACCGATTCCATCTCTTTAATCTCAACCATACACATGTCCGTTCTTTTTTCTCATATCACACGTGTCTTCACATCACCCCATCCTCAGGGACTAATCCGAATGCCTCAGTTTCAACCAATCACGGCTTTCCTTTTGTCAATCGCTAGATCTTTTCACCTAGAAAACGCCTCGTAATCTATCTACCAATCTCCCAAAATTACCCTTATTGTGAACCAATTATTACTCTCCTTGGGTTCGCAATTTTATTTATCTTGGGAGTGTATTTGTCTTTTCGACTTATTACCCGGGACCCCAAGAGCTACCTTGTTTGAGAAAATAAAATAAAATAATGCTAATAAATAAATTTCTGAATTCTTTTTGAAGGAATATTAAAAAAAATTGTTTTCTTCTTCGTTGCCCCCCTTTTATTCAGAGCCTGGTTCATCCGTCTTTTTCTTCTTCTTTCCTTGATTGCTTCGCTTCGATTCATTTGCTTTGATTGATTGGATTGAATGCCCTCTTCTCTGTGCTGGTGCCTCAGCCTCTGTGTTAGCTTAATTAACCCTTTTGCCCTTCGTTCTCATCATCGTCCACTGAACTCTCGAACCAGATCCACTCCCTCGCTTCGTCTTCTTCGTTTGGAGTTTCTATTTGATTCTAGAAGTTACATCCCTCCTTTTTCTTGTGGTTCCGATTCACAGTAACTTTTGTACCCTTGTTCTCTTCGCCAAAACCCCTTCCACATTACAGATCCTTCAGTTCTTCGTTGCTCCGATTGAATTGGTCGCCATAGATACAGACTTGTTCAATCTCATCAACAAAACTTAATCCTGATATCGTTGACTATATATTTTCTGTTTCTTGGATTAGGACAGAAGCTTCTAGTTTTTCTTTTCTGCTTAGTTCCCAAATCTGGTCTTGGTGGTATTTTTGTTTTTTTTTTTTTTTAATTTTCTATCGAGCATTAGAATGGTGGGTACTGGGATACAGTTTGGGCGTGCCCGCGGAGAGGATCGATTTTATGATCCGGTGAAGGCGCGACGATCAGTGCATAGCTTGGAAAGTGATAGGTCCCGTAAAGCACATAGCGATGTCACGGCGAGTCGTCCATCGCATTTGGTTAAAGATAGAGCGGTGGATTCAGTAAGTAGAGAACCTGAGAATCGGGTAGGATCTGAAGAGACCAAGAAGCCCGCTGCTGAACCATCTACTCCTAGACCCGCGTTGAAGCGATGGAGTAATCTTGAGCGGTTCTTGCTGGCGATCACACCTTCTGTGCCTGCTCGGTATCCTTCTATGGTCTGTTTGTACAGTTGCTGTGTGTAATTAGTCAATTCTATGGTTTACATTGTCCTTGTTATAATTTTTGTGGTTTGTCCCTATCCAGAGTTGTGGGAACTGGGGAAGTGAATGAAGAAAATGCATTTTATTTCTTAGTTATTAATTTTACTTAATTTATGGATGCGTTTAAACTATTATGTAATTTCCTGCTCTTGTTTGCAACGGATTAATCGTTGGGTATTGTATTTTTGTGGGTTGTATTAATGAAAAGCTCTTTGCCTTACGTTTTAACTGTGAATTGACTATTGCAGACGGCCATGAGAGGTCTTGGAACTTGTGGCGGGGAATCTCAGCCGTACTTTATGCTTAATGATTTGTGGGAATCATTCAGGGAGTGGAGTGCTTATGGTGCGGGAGTGCCCCTTTTACTAAATGACAATGATAGTGTGGTTCAATACTATGTACCTTATCTCTCTGGAATTCAAATATATGCTGATACTCCGAAGCCGTCTGCTAAATCAAGGTATAAAATTGTTTTTGATGATTTTGGATGCTAAAGTTTAGGTAGGAACATTGCAATTGGGATGGCACTTGGAGTGAAATATTTCTAAAAGTTTAGTTAGCCTTTTAAACTTTATGCTAGAATGGATGAAGTTAGATGCCTTTTCATCTTCCCTGTATTTTGGAAAAATTAAAAATAGCCCGGTGAAGTAAGGGAGCTTCAAGTTCACCACTTTAGGAGATCCAATTTCTAAGGATCCCCATCCATTCTTCTTGTTGTGGTGATGCACCCCCCCCCCCCCCCTTTTTCTTTTTTTCTCTTTTGCAAGATGACGGCAGGCTTTCAATTTTTGGCTGCATATTATCGTCCTCGATTCCCTTTCTGCCAAACTTAGATGGGTTTCCGACTATCATGACAATTTTAAGTAGTACAATTGAATGCTACAAATGTAGTGTTAAGCATACCCCATGCATCTGTAACCATAAGTATTACTCCCTCTAATCCTTGACATGAGACATATTTATTTAATTTGACTTGATCAAGGTAGTTGTTAAATTAGTTAATATGACAATTATTTTTTAAAACACCATCGTCATCTATCTTAGTTCCCTCATTCTCTCTCGTCCAGTGTTGTGGGAATATCAATAGGGGTAAATTAGGAAAAGATATGACATATATTAAAAGTATGGCTTATAGTTAGAATCAAGATTTACTCCCCAAATATATCCTATATTAAAGACTAGAGGAAGCAAATCGGCTTTTTGTCTAAATGTATATGAGAACCTTATATTCCAATGCTATTTATGCCTGTTGCTTGATGGAGATCAAATGGCATATTGAACTGCTGGCCGCCTTTTCATTGTTCATTGCTACTCTTCTCTGCTTTATGTTATATTCGATTGACTGTTTGCGGATAACTTTTTTTTTTTTGTTCTTATTTGAAGAAGCAATGGATTTCGTTTTTATAGATATGGCACGTGGGAACAATTTGAAAATGGTGGTACGGTGGTAGACATGGTAGTAGTGATTTTTTATCTTTCATTGCAGCGTTCATGGATTTCTTGCTGAATTAGTATATCACCCAATGCTCAATTTTTGACCTGTTTTTTTTAATCATTTTGATTTCCGGGAACTTGGGTCATGATGGTGACGGTGCTTTACTGTTTGTGTAGATTAGTGAACAACTTCAGTCGCATGCTTTCTTTTTCTCTGATCATTTTTGTGCAGTTCTCTTGCATATTAATGTATGATTCTTCCTCTGATAGGCAACTTGGTGAGGATAGTGACAGCGATTTTAGGGATTCTAGTAGTGATGGAAGCAGTGATTATGAACCTGCAAGAGGATTGAAATACATGGGGGAGGAGAGGAATCTTCATCTCTCAGATGAAGTGCAACATTGGATGGGCGGATTATCCTTCAGAGATCAACATAATGTCACTCAAGATGGTTTTTCTAGTGATGATGGGGAATCTGTAAATTCCCAAGGCTGCTTAATTTTTGAGTATCTTGAACGGGACCCTCCTTTCAGCCGTGAACCTTTGGCTGATAAGGTGTGCTTGTGCTCTCCTCCCCTCCCCTTCTTTTCCTTCCTTTGCAGTTTACTGGAACAAAGTTATCATTTCTCCACTGGTCCTCCTTTGTATAGCCTTTTGATTAGAATTTCTGTTATATGTTGGTGCAGATATTCGACCTTGCTTTTCATTTCCCTGAGCTTAAGACCCTTAGAAGTTGTGACATACTCCCTTCAAGTTGGATATCTGTAGCCTGGTACGCTCTATGTATGCCCTATGCTTTTAGCAGTTAACTTCAAGATGCAGAAGTGGCTGACCAAGTTACATTTTACTCGCAGGTATCCAATTTATAGGATACCAACTGGACCAACATTGAAGGATCTTGATGCTTGCTTTCTGACATACCATTCTCTTCATACATCCATCGAAGGTGGGTGGATTTTGACTTCATTTCTGTTTAAGCTTTTGCTCTGTGATTGGTTGGATAAAGATGAAATTATATGCAACTAAAATTTTATATTAGAATCTCTAGTTAATGGTAACATTATTTAAGGAAATTGGTTATCTTTCTACTGGTCTTTTTCAATCTGTAGCATCAAGTATTGTTTGTGTTAGCTAGTTTTCCGTATAGGGAGACTGATTACTGATCTTTCAGGTACCCATAGATCTCAGGCTCCGGTGTTGACATATCTTGGTGAGATTAATGGTGGGCTTAAATTATCTTTGACTGTCTTTGGTCTTGCTTCATATAAGTTCAAGGGTTCTCTCTGGACTCCTAATGGTGGAAATGAGCGCCAATTAGCTAGCTCTCTACTACAGTATGCGGATAACTGGTTAAGACTTCGTGAGGTCAGCCACCCAGATTTCCAGTTTTTCAACCGTTGATGATCTTGGGGTGGCACTAGCGTTTTAACTTCGGCCATTTAAGATGTGGTCTTACCATTTCAGTACGAGCTTGGCACATGCAAGTACACCAAATTGACAGACAGAAAAGGGGGGGGGGGTGGCTTAAAAAAAACACAAGATGCGAATGCCATAACCCATCAGCTACCTTTTTCTAATGCCCTTGGGGGATTTATATGATATAATAAGCAAGGAATGAGAAAAATAGTGGGAATTAGAACAGATAAGCTTTCGACGCGCATCTCTATTTAGTGCTTCTCAGAGACTTGTTTATGGTGGGTGGAAGGTGTAAAGCTTCAGAAACGCTGGCTTATACCTGTAATGAGGTGGTTATGTTGTACAACAAAACTTTGAAGGCACCACATCTGTTGCTTCATGTTTTGCCCCCAGACCATTGCGATGTGTTGTTGGTATGGTGTTAAACGAGAACAGGCTGTGTTTTTTTATTGTCCTGATTATATATGGGGCCAAGCTCTTTAATTTATGGTGGAATCAGTACAGATGTTGCGTGTTGCTTCTTTGTCTTGTTTTGCTGGTGTTTGAACTGGCCCAACGTGTTTAATTAAACGCTAGTTGCTTTCAACTGCTGTGTAACTTGTTTTGCAGGGTTTTGTTGACTTTTGACGCCACTGAAAAAAGTGGTTAGGTTAAAATGAGTTATAGTTTGCAATTCATATTCTTGTGCGTTGTGATTATGGCAACAATCTGTTTTCATATAGAAATGAGATTTTGGTTAGACTCTTGAAAGCAACGCGATTGAAGTTCCATGGTGCAAGGTTTACACATATTTAGGAATTTACAAACATTTTATTTATTTTTTTTGTCAGAAATTTACAAACATTTTATTGGACATTAACAAGCTATACGTGGGTAATGTGAAGCTTCGAGAGACGGAACAATACATTTGATGAGATTAAAAAAAGAGTTAATATAACTTTTGGTTCTTGAAGTTTGATCCAATTTTGGTTTTGGTCTCTTAAATTTGAAATATGTGGTTTTGGTTCCTGAAGTTTGAAATTGGTGGTTTTTATTCTTGAAGTTTCACCCGATTTTAGTTTTCATCCTTTAAGTTTGAAAAGGACTTGGTGACCCAATTAAAAAACCCGACCCGACCCAAAAAAAAACTAAATCCTTTTCAAACTTGAGGGACCAAAACCAAAATCCGGTGAAACTCCAGGGACTAAAACCAAAATTGGGTGAAACTTCAGGGACTAAAACCATCGATTTCAAATTTGAGGGACCAAAACCAAAATTAGATCAGACTTCAGGGACCAAAAATTATATTAACTCTTAAAAAAATTTAACCAACGGTGTTGGGCTTAGGGCTAGTCATTTATTCCATCTTGTTTTTAATTTAAGATATATTTGCATAAGATATAGTTTTTATATTTGTCATTCTTTTCTTAATTTATTTCTATTAACGCTCTCTTAATAATAATCAATGAGGAGAGGGAATAAGAGAATTAAGGAAGAAAACTATGGTATTTTCAAAAATACATGTTATGTTAGCTAATTTAATCAATTTTTTCAATCTAATCATATTTCCTCTTTTGCCCTTATACTCATTCTCCTTCTCTCGGTCAGCAACCAAATCCTCCATTCGCGGCGAAGGTCCTCCATTGTGACAACAGCAACAGACCTCCACCAGGGATGGTAGCGACAAACCTCTACTAGAGACGTTCCTCTATCTTCTTTAACCTCTGCCCACACTTTAACCTGCGACCTTCAACTAGCGACAACCTCCAACAGTGAACGTGTTTCCATCATCATCTTTCTCTAGCAGCAAACGCGACCTCGACGTAATCTCAAATGAAGGTGGAGGATGACGATTAACATTAGCTGGAGGTGGGAAAGATTTTTTTTTTTTATTGGAGAATATTTTAGTATTTTCATATTATAAATATATAATTTAATTAAAAATTATATCTCATTTCCACCATCTTATGTCATCAAACATGTTTTATAACCCACTTTCACTTCCATTATAAACCACTTTCACTTCCATTATAAACTCTTATATAGTATCAAACATGGGGCCTCAGCTACCATATCCCTTTTCTTTCAATCAAACAAAAATCATAACCTCCTCTACCATATCCCTACTTACATTTAATAAACCTCTCATACCTTTCACCAAGCTTTTGAAACTTGAACCGGACTGGACGGTCGGCCTGGTCTGGTCGCCATCCTCTCCCTTCATCGGATCGGTCTTCATGTTTAGACTGTTCGAAGGATTAAGCCGTTTTGAGCCACATGAAAACAGCGGTTGAGCCGGAACCCAGATTCAAGCCAGAAACCGGAGCGGCTGAGAGAGAACCGGATGGATCTGGAAGCTTCAGAATCTCAAAGAAAAAAGAGTTTGTATGCTCTTCCCGTTATCATGGAGAGAACAAAAATGAAGAAGGAGAAAAGGAGAGGGAGAGTTCAGCGAGAATAAAGGATGAAAATAAAGAAGAATAACAAATAAGCCCTACCAACCATACTTTTGCTTCTCTTCTCCATAGTTGCAGATTACTCCAAGTTTCATCTATGGTATTTGAGAGGATGAAAAATTTCTCTGGTTAAAAAACAGAAGTCCCTCGCAGTGAGAAGAAAAAAGTTGAGAAGAGAGATGGAATCGTATGTTAGTCTAAAGTCTCTTATCACTGATCCCTGGTAACTTTCATTGGAAAGGAGGAAGTAATTTAATTCACTGTCTCCATGTTCGTGAAGGTTAAGACTAGCTGGAATACGTTTTTTTTCTGGAGAATTATACTTAGGTCTCATGGAAGAAGAAAAAATGAAGAAATGGTCCCTGTAGATTGTAAAATGAAAAAATGGTCCCATTAATAACTCCATAAGCCTGTATTGACAACTCGTTAACAACTCCAGGAGTCTGTATTGACAACTCCATGGGACCATTTTTTCATTTTGCAATTTATAGAGACCATTTCTTCATTTCTCCTCTTCCTTGGGACCTAAATGTAATTCTCCCTTTTTTTTGAGAAAATCACTCCTAAGTCCCAAAAAAGTAAGATATTATCAAAAAGATCCCTTGAGGTTGTAAAACATACATTGTGAATACACGCTTTGAAGTTGTAATTAAAAATATTTCTAATAATATCTTCCTTCCTTGAAACTTAAAAGTAATTTTCCCTTTTTTTTTTCCTACTCTAGCTGTCAATACGTTAAACTACTTGCTTTTGGTTTTTGTTTTTTAATATTTTTATTAACATTAAACAATGAAATCTATGTGAAAATTGTTAAAGGACAAAATTTATTAGTATCGTACCTGCCGCATTATAACATTTACATAGGCATATTTTTTATTTTCTTTTTCTTTTTGTAACAAACCCATCTTTTTGAATCTTCATATCTTCATTTGATTTTATTAACTCCCTAATTTTTCTTAAAATATTTTACAAATTTAAATAAAATATTTTTCCAAAATATAAAATGATTAAAAGTTAAATGTGTGTCTGTATATTTTTTTACTATTTAATATTTATCTTAATTTTTTAATAATTTGATATTTTATTTTTTACACATATATTATTATATAAGTATATAATATTATTTTTAATTTAATTATTATGTCACTGGTCCAATCAAACAGCCGAACTGATCTGACCGTTTGAATCATAACCCGTTGATCTTTCTGGCTCGACATCCAATTTTGCTTTTAAAATATTGCCCTCCCCTCTAGTGACCCAAATTAACTCATCCTCAAGGTCTCTTTGGCAAGAGGGAAATGAAGGGGGAGGGAGGGGAGGTAAAATTTTTAAGAATTTAATTTAAAGAAATTAGAAAAGTGTGGTTATAAAATTTTAATAACGATAATATATAACATAAAAAAGTTAAAAAAAAAAATTAGCTAATAATTTTCAACCCCATTTCTTTAAGTTTTTAAATCTAGATCATAAAATTTTTTCCTACTTTCCTCTTCTCTCCAAATCCCTCATACCAAACAGCCCCTTAGGAGCTGTTGGCACGAAGGATTTGGAGAGGAGATGAGAGAACATTTTTATGAATTAGTGCATATTTGTTTTAACTTTTTAAAAATATTTTTATAATTTATGAGATAAGTATATTATAAGAGTTTTGCCGGCTTGTGGAAAAGTGTCTAAAAAAGCACTTTTTATGAATTCTCAAATGAGCACCTATATTTAAAAAAATTAAAGCAGTGAGGTTATTAAATTTTAACAAAAATAAGATGTAAGATAAAAAAAATAATTTTAAATCTAACTCAAAAGCTTTTTCCTTCTACCCACTCCCCCTCTCCCGTCCCTCATACCAAACAGGTTCTTAATGAAACACATGACCCACAATGAAGCTGCCTTCATATTCATTAGGATTATAAAACCCTTCAATCAAACCATCTGCTAAAAACGCCATTGGTTCAAACCTCTGTACTAGTCTCTTGATGACACCCTCATGGTGATAACTATTCACCTTTATCAAATCACGATATTCATCATTATTATCATAGTTTATATGGTGTATCAAAAATCCTAGTGTATATCTACAAGAACAACTGGTCCGTTACTGGGTTTCTCGCTTCTGGATCTTCCTTCCAGTTGCATTTTCAATATTCTTTGGGATATTCGAGCCCTTTACCTTTGTGGCTCACATCGGCGGTCATCACCACACACTCTCTGTAGTGGTAGCTTTCCAGAAATGTTCTTTGTATGCGCAGTGTCTGAAATGCTATGGTAAACTGGCTCTTGGTCTTTCGTCCTTGATTTTTTATTCAGTTGTGGTGGTGTTATCTTATGTTCTTTGTATGTTTTTGTTTTGTATTTTAGTGGATTAGGCCTCATTGTTCTGTTGAGTTTATCTTCTTATGTCCAGAGGCTCAATTTATGCATATCATTTAAGCCATACTTTTTGAAAGGTTTTTGTTTTCAATTTAATGAAAGGTTTCCCCTTTCGAGGCTAGAAGCGCAAAGGGTTTTCGTCTTTCCCAATAAATACGTTTCCTGAAATTCAAACTTATGTTCTCCAGTTTCTTCTTTTTATAAAATGAGACCATTTATCATATCAACTAACAGCTTGTTGGTTCCTTCTCTACGTCTTGATAAAGTGTAGCTGTAGCCCCAACAGACACATTGAGAATCTGTAAGCCCCTGCTGATTCCTAAACAGGGCATGTTTCTAGTTTTAGCCCAATGAGGTGTTTGTCTTTATAAATGTTAAAATTATAAAAACAAAACCAGTAATAATCAAAATCCAAAAGTGACATTTATTTTTGAAACTTGAATGAAAAAACTGAAACTTCAAAATCCTCAATATAAGAGCTAAATAAAGGATTTACTTTTGTCCTATATTTAATCCATTTTACTTCTCAAATTTATGATTTGTTTCATAAAATATTCTTATTGATCACATGTGATAAATGAGTTTCCATTTGGGATGGTTACAACTTACAATACACATAACTCAAAAAGGATAGTGTAAGAAAATTAACACATTATTAGAAATAACTAATTAAACTAAATTTTTAAATATCTACAAATCAGTTATCTAACTCTTATATTAAGGTTAAGAGTTTATAGGTTGATATAGGGATTGTATGATATCATTATGACTCTTAAAATGATAGTTGTAATTTGTAAATGTACTTGTTTAAGGGATTCAATGAAATTTTTTTCATGAGGCACCCAACATGTGTTGATCCCTTTTAATATATTAAATATAAATATATGCAAATAAAAAATATACATATAATATGGTATTATATGATTTCTAGATTTTAAAAGTTGGAATTTGAGAGAGAGCAAATATCTGTGTTTGTTTTCAATTAGAGACGTTAGCCCTAGTTGTGGTTTTGTGTGAAGAATTCTCATTCATAAGAAAGCTGTTATTAATCTTTTGATGGCCAATTAGATTGTTATGTGAAAAAATTAGTTGAGGAAATATTTGGAAAAATTAGAGGTGAGTAAGGCTGGGCCGGGTATCCACCAGCCCGTTGTTCAACCCGTAGCACATATTGGGCCAAACCGATGCCCTAATGGTCAGGTTGGGTTTGGTCATAACCTAAAAAAACAAACAAAATTTAAAATTAGGAAAATGAATTATTTATCAATGAAAAATATAATTAGCATTATTTAAAATATGACTATTAGAAACAATTAATTTTAAAATTATACATATGTAGCAATAATTCATTATAAAGAGTTAAGGTGCTAAAATAACCTTCAATTTTTATCAAAAGTGCAACAATAACCATAAATTATTTATTGGAGCAAAAACAACATAAAATTTTAAAATTGGGGTAAAAACATTAGATCCAACTAACTTTCATATATTACAATAGGAAAAATTAATCTTTTGGCCCTTAAAGTGTTTACTTACTTATAACTCAATCCCTGAACTTTTGACTCACTTATAACTCAGTCTCTGATGTTTCTGAGTCACTTTATATGGCAACAAAAAATGTTAAAATACTATTAAAAATTGCTTAGATAGATTTTACATAAATTCACAAAAATAAAAAACAACGTCCTCGTCCCCACTAACTCGCATTCCTCTCCACCTTTGTTTTCCAGAAATCTTGCTAGGCATCCGTGGCATCCGTGACAGATCCTTCTAAAGCTTCTTTCAAGCATAAAGTGAGATTGATTTTCTTATATTAAATAGGCTTCAAAATTATGAGCATCATGTAAATGATCTATAGTTTCATTTGTTTATTAAAAGAAGAGATTGTGCGCCAGATGTGTTGCGAAGTGGGTGTGCTTCGGGTTTTTTAATATCATCATCTTCCAAACGTTATTCATCATTTATCATTCAAAAGTTAAAAAACCTCTTTTCACAATGGCTTTTTCTTGCATATTTAGGCGCTTTATCAAAGTTAAAATCATCATAAGTGACTTCAACTTATTTTCCAATATGAGTCATTTGTTGCCCTATCTAGCTTTAAAAGGATCTGTCATGGATAGCAAGGATGCCCAATGAGGTTTCTAGAAAACAGAGGCGGAGGGGTAATGTGAGTTGGTAAGAATGGAAACGTTGTTTTTTATGTTTTTATGATTTATGATGTAAGTATGTGAGAAGAGTTTTATTACCTCGATTTGCGGAAAAAAACTTTTGAAACCATGATTTGGGGGTTACCCAAACACACACTAAATACAACAACCAGGCTATGCAAAACCCAACTTGTTGGATTTTCAAGTATACAACAATGCTTAGGATTCTGATTTGAAATCAATACATACTTAAGAGGAATAGGAGAATAAGCTGATGCTTATATTTTACTTTTTTTCCTCTCACATTTCACTGTTTACAACAACAGTGTCGGCTTTAGTGCCAAGCCATTTCTTCACATGTTGGCTTCGTTCAATATATGTACAGTGCGTAGTTGCAAAAAGGTCATTCTTGCACAAAATATCATTCCAACGTCACTTCATATTTTTTTTTTCCACTGTCCGCCATTCATTAGAAGTGGGTGAAGCCATTTACTCCACCGCCCAACGTCACTTCATATCTGCTTTTTTCATTGTGAGCCATTCAATAGGAATGGGTGTGAAGCATCTCCTCAACCTAAGCCAACAAGGTCTTCATTCTGTCTCTGGTAGTGGAAAAAAATTGAAAATCTCGGGTTTAAGTTCTAATGTGGTTGAGAATCGCCATCGGATCCATGGTTCGAATGAGTAGGAGAAGCATGAGGGTCAGTCGATCTGGAGTCTGATCCTTGAGCAATTCAACGACACATTGATTCGGATTTTGCTTGCCGCTGCCATCATCTCCTTTATGCTGGGTTGATGTTGATCTTAAGGATTGAAGGGCAGAAGCCCTTGCAGTGGCAGTGAACGGAGGCAAGTCAGAGACAACGTCGCAAGTATACCTAGAAAGCTAGGTTGTGAAGGAGACCAGAGCTTTGATTTCTGAACTCTGTCGCCACTTCTACAATCTTGGATGGGTCTCTAGCACCGATGGTAGTATTACTATTAAGGTCCATGATGATTCTATCCCTAAATCTTTGCAGCTTATAAAAATGTCTCCTTCAGGTATGAATCAATTCCTCGATTTTCTTCTAGCTTTTGTTCATTTCTGGTGTGCAGTTTTTGATGGTATATTCTGTTGATATCTGGGTATTTGTATGCCAGCTCAAGTTTGAATCTTCTGATATTCTACCTAGTCTTTTTGAATGGTTGGTTTCTGGATTTATGCAATTCATGGTCGCTGATCTAGAACACGGGTCAACCTATTTTGATATTTTTATCAGTTTATACTGTATCACTATGCTTGATACTGGCACATATGTTTCAGGTTGGAGCTCAATTCTCAGTGAATTGGTCAGCATAGTTGTTAGTAACGAATATAGTATCTTGAGCAAATGGTGTTGAAATTCTAGCTATTTATCGTGGCTTTATTTTTATTTTCTTTTCTAATATGAGCAGGTAAAATTGACGAAAGGGGTTCCTGAATATACATTTAATGAATCAGTTATTAATCATTTGATTTTGTTGCTATCATGTTACTTACATGGAGTAAAAAGTTGAATTGACTTTGCTTTTCTATTTGTACATCAAAAATTGAAGCTTTCCTATTAGTTTAGTTGATTTGACCATGTTGAAAATGAATTACCTTATTCATTTGACCTAAACACAATAATTTTATTCTTTTTTGACAAGTACCGTTTGAATTTGATGTCTAAGGAAGTAGGAGGTACAGATGATCCATACTTGATACTGTGTGAACAGTTACTTTGTATGGTACAATTCCAACCTGCTTCTGACCTTTTTAGATGCCTATTGATTAATGACTAATGAATAATGCCTTAAGACTATATCATATTCAACAATCAAGTATGTCCCATATTGTTGGAACACTCATTTTCAGCGCTCATTCAACGTATATCTGCATTTTCACTGGTATGATTGTTTCATATGCAATATTACTTCTGGTCATAGTAACAATTTTGCAATATGATGTGGTTATTCATGTTGAATTAAATTGGCTCCCTTTTAATATTGCTAGCTGTGGTTATTCATGCTGAGTTTTTTCCAATATAATCATTGATTCATAATTTTTTGTGTTATAAAATAATTAACTAGTAGATTTAATGAAGGGTAGTCATTTTTGGTAGATCATGCAATTACTAAGCTATTCAAAACCTTAGAGCTCGGCTGGATTAGGTAATTGTTGTAGTTTAACTTAGTCCAAGTTAAATGCATGTCATTTAATGATTTTAGCTTAAGATTTTTTCCCTAATATGTTTTAAATGCAGAAGGGGTTACATGATATGACAAGTAGTTTCTGAATGTGATGCCTTGGAAGGGGTTTCTGTATGAACGATTACTTGATAAGGTACAGTTCCAACTTGCTTCTGATATGTTTAAGATGCCTATTGATTAATGAGTAATGAATAATGCCTTAAGACTATATCGTAATGTCTAATCCCTTGCAGACTAATAAACAAATAATCAACTGAGGTGCATGTCACAAGTGAATGCACATGTTGAGTTGAGTTCTTTTATATAAGTCAAATTAGTTGTTAAGTTTTATCAATGTTCATCAGGTTGTTGTTTGTTTACATTGTGAGCTTAATTGCGAGATGTGGACACTAATGCTAAGTTGTATCTGCTAGGATAGAAATACTAACTTATGGATTTGACCGTCAAGAATTTGATCATTTTCTTATTGAAAACTTGGATAGAATGTGTTTCCAACCAATACCATTTAAACTGACATTTTGTTCCTATTCTATCAGCATAAACTAAGCAACCAGTAGATTTAATAAAGGGTAGTCATTTTTGGTAGATCATGCAATTACTAAGCTATTCAAATCCTTAAAGTTGGGTTGGAGTAGGTAATTGTTAAAATTTATAGACTGGATGGTGGTAATGATGTCTGTGAAAGTGGACTTATATCTTACTCTTTGATTTAATAGGAAGTCCAATGTTTGGTAGGAAAATCTCTCTTTTTATTTGTATAATGGGTATTGTTGTACTTAAACATTGCATCATGGACTTTGAAAATCTGTGGCTACATTGACAATTAAACCTAGCTTAGTTACTGTGACTTGCAGTGTGCTCTGTGTCCTCTGTGACCGAAATGACTATATGTTTGGTATGAGGTCATCTGAAGAAGTGTTGTTGTAGATATATTCTTTAAGTAGTATAATATTAGTTTGAAAGTGGAATTCCGTAATGAGTTATGAATTTGTACACAATTGGATTTTCGACGGGCATATAATCCATCATAGAAAATTGAATACTGAATTCAGTGGGCAGATTTACAATGATGTTATAATCTAGTACAATATAATACCAAAAGGCATTTTAACTCATGTTGTTATCAACTCAAAAATGCATTATGTATATTGCAGTATCAAACTTAAAACTATGCTCCTTTTTTGTATGTATGGAGGCCCACACATTCTGAGTAGTGCTATTAGGCAAGAAAATGGTAAAGGGCATTTGATTAAACGTCAACAGACAGCCAGAACAATTGTGATGACAGTAGATAGTTGTACAATGAATTTTAAATGTGTTACTAACCAAAAGGCGTTCAAGTGAAGTGACGAATAATGGATATTGTTGAATTATTATTATTAGGTTTCAGAAATTGTTCTGCCCCATTTTCATTCTTCACTAATTTTTCTTGCATCCATCCCACTACCATATATTATTAATTACTTAAGAATATGAACTTCTTTAGATCAATAAAATATTATTCATACTGGTGAAATATTTGGAAGAAAATGGTAAAGGGTGTTAGACTAAATGTCAACAGACAGCCAAAACAATTGTGATTACAATAGGTAGCTGTACAATGAGTTTTAAATATGTTTCTAACCAAAAGGCGTTTGAGTGAAGTGACGAATAAGTTTATCAAGTTTTTCTGCTATTAAAGTTTGATTCAATGCGTTTCATACATAGGCTTTTGAACTGATATTTTCTGCCTTATTTACTCAGAATGCACTAACGAAAAAGGGTATTAAATGAAGTCTAGTCATTTTTCTGCATTATTCAAGGTATGGCAATCCCTGAAATCTTGGTGTAGTATATAATTCTTTGTACCTTCTCTAAGGTTAACTTAAATGTTGGTCAATCAAGGTGTCATAATCAAGGTTTTCTCACTGATCTGTTCTAAATGCTTTATTCTGTGTACGGTCTGTCCAGAAGGGTTAGTATATGACTATGATGGCTAATGAAGTAGGTAGCAGACGGTTCCACATGGGAGTAGGGATGAATAGTTACCTGCCCTTGAACTGTTCCAACTCTCTCTTGACATGTTTTAAATGCTTAATGCCTTATGACTAATGGTCATAATGTCTGTTATGACCATGATGTCAATACTTGCGAAAATTCACTATATTAAATACCTAATGTCTAATGCCTACGTAATAAAATAATGTTGCTGTATCATACCTTTGATGGATATTCTGTGATGTAACACCTTTTGTTATGAATGATATTTACCTATAAGAAGGTGCCTATAATATTCAGAGGTCTCATGAATTGCTTACCATATGACTATGATAAAGTAATGCCATTGTTGTCAAATACTTACATTATAAAATGGGCAGTTCATTTTAAATTACCTTTAGTGTATTCAAGAGTCTATCAGAATGTTTTAAACAAAATTTTCAGGGCTGAGACAGCGTCACAAATATAGTTTTTAAAAGTATGAATATGGTTCCTCAATATTTTACCCATTTTGCATGATGCAAACATATTTTCCCCTGATGATACTACTGAGTGGAGCTTTGCAAGTGTGTTCATTTTCTGATAGTGTACCATTTCCTCATTGTTAGTCAGGTAGTGATATGGTATATGTGTACCATGATATAATATGCCACTTCCGAATAAGCATATGTGTTCAATAATCGTAAATAAGGATTTTTTGAGTCGTACTGATTAGGTTTACACGAATCATTTTACTTTGAAAACCCTGATCTATGTGGAAGATGAGTTCTGATGTTGGGAATACGCAACAAAATAAGGTAGAAGCTATACACTACCAGTTTACAAGTCATATTATTGAATTTTATGAGTTTTGTTCTTTTAAGTAAATAGATATATGCCTTCTCCATTAAATACCGTGTCCAATTGTAGGTTGAATTCATTTTTTTAACAGTTAAGCAGTAGGTGTACTCATAATATCTTCTGTAGATTCCATGAAGAGGGGTCATTTTCCTAGCAGCAGCCATTTACAAGGTATGGCAATCCCTTAAATCTCGGTGCAGATATGTTTCATTGTGGAAGATTTTCATTGATTTTGTTGCCTTACTAGATTCTACATATTAGAGCTTGGATAGATATATTGTTGTATGTCAGAGTGGACTTATATCTTGCTCTCCTCGATTTGATAGGGTAAAAAAATAAGGTAAGGGCTATATACTACTCATTCACAAGTCATATGATGGAATTTTATGGGTTCTATTCTTTTCAGTAAACAAATATATGCCTTCTCAATTAAATAATTAAATAAATTATACAAGTGTAGGTTGAAATCAGTTTCTTAATAGTTTTGCAGTAGGTCCTCTCATAATATCTTTTGTACGATGAAGTTCATTTGGAAAATATTGAACTAACATATTTTAAAATATGTTGCTGCTATGTTTCATAGTGAAGATTTTCATTGGCTTTGTTGCCTAAGTAGCTTCTACATATTATAGACTGGATAGACATAATATGTGAAAGTGGATTTATATCTTGCAACATTGACTTCGAAATAAAGGGCTATCAAAGTTAGACCCATTTTGTTTTATGTCTATTATGGAGGTCCATTAATTCTGAGTGGGGTTATTAGTCAATAATAAATTAAATAGTTTAAAGTAAGTCACTTATTGGTATTTACATTTCGTTTATACCTAGCACATTGACAAAGTACATGGTAAACGGCCTTTGATTTATACTCATGAAAATTAGGTATTAACCACTCAACCATTCGATTAATTTGAAGAATATCAAAATGAAGGTTCTCTGCTATTAATTGTGGCTTCAATGGGTTTCCATGTAAGGCCTTCTTAACTCGTGTTATTTCTATTTGCTCTCAGTGAACTAAAGAAAAAGTAGATTCAATGAAGAGGGGTCATTTTCCTAGTATAAGCTATTTACAAGGTATTGCAATCCCTTAAATGTTGATGGACTATGTAGTTGTTTATGATATCACTGAGCATAACTACAATGCCTGTCAATCAAGGTGTCATGATCAAGGTTTTTCCATTCACCTTTTGTCAATGCAGCACAATGTGTAGGATCTGTCTATTATAGGCTGACATGACTTTGTCTTTGAGTTGGGGTTTGAAAATTATCATGAAGGAGATTGCCTTTAATTTCAAGGTCCGTCATATATCTTCGACATGACTTTGTGTAAATGCATCACAATATTGTAAACATTGCACCATAGATTTTGAAGATTCGTGACTCTATTGACAGTTACACCGACCTGACTTAATGTAGCTTCCAGTGTGCTCTGTGCCCACTGTGATTGAAATGACTATTATATTGATATCTACATTCCACAAGCTGAAACAGAAATGAATTTGGACTTTATTTTGATTAATCTATTAGATAGAGATTGCAATTAAGATGAATTGCTATTTACAACATTCCTATATACGACTTCATGAGTTTGTATTGCAGATCTGTTTTTTCTCATGGGAAAGGAGATGTGTAACAGATTTGACTATTTATGCCATATGATGCAGTTTTGGCGATTGATGTATTGATGTATATTGCATGTAAGTTTGTGTATGTACATGCTGATGGGAAGATAGAAGTACAGTAGATATGCTTCATGTAAGTTGATATGCTACATTACATGTGTACTTGAAGATGTGTTTTTCTCATGCCTAAGCTAAAGCCATGGCGAATTCTGTTCAAACTTATATTGCTCAGTAACAAAAACCTGACCTCTCCTACGCGTTTGCTTTTGAACATATGTTGTAATGTAATGTTGTTGGCAGTCGGAGGAAGGTTATTCCATTTTGAGTTTGTTCTTCTGCTTGTCACATTGGATGAGTGGCAGGTCCGCCTATGCTTATACGTCATGTGGTTAATGCACCCGCGCTATGTGGTTGATGCACCCGCGCAAAGCGTGGGGGGAATTTGTGCTTGTTTATAGATAAGAACTAGTAAGAAATTAATCTTTTCTTTGAATTTAATAATATTTAAATTTATGAGAAATAATAATAGTAAAATCATTGTATAAAAAAAGTAATAGTAAAATCAAATAATAGATACACGTGGTTCTTAAAAAATTAGAATAACAAAAAATGATAAATATAAATATTATAATATAACTTATTTATCAATATCAATCTCTTTAAAAAAGTCAACTAACTCTTATATTACTAACAAGAGGTAGTAGATGGCAAAAAAAGAAAGAAAGAAAATTACAAGAGGTAGTAATTGTAAAAGGCAATTAACTCTGGATGGAAATACTACAATACAAGTAATATTTTTGCACTGGCAACGGTCACTTGAATTGCGTATTAGTATTACAAGTTAAACCCAAACCAGCATGTAATATTTGTTTGGGATAGTTTACTTTTTATTTATAAATGCTTATAAATCATAATTTACGATATACAAAGTAAATATGCGAGAGAAGTTTTATCTCGACTTACACAATAAACACTTATATCCCAAAACACGCTATTCTTTTTTTTTTGCCAAGAAAGAAACTCAATATATTGAATCAAGCGGAAACTTACATCAACTTACAAACTAAAGGCAGCCTATAAACTAAGAACACTAGTAAAAATTTAAAACATACAAACTCTAAAACAACAAACATAAGCCAATAAAAGGTTCTCCAATATAACAAACACATAAATCTTAATCAAAATAAACATCCACAACACCAGTGACCCGAAAGGCCAACATCTGTGATAGAGGTCGATGGACCCAATGCACAGGGCGAGACCATCTAGGGAAGCTTTGGCAGTCCACACATTTGCCAAATGTGCTTCTATGAGAATCCATCTTTGAAAGAGGTTCCTGACAAATTTCTTTAAGCCCAAATCATGCTCAAGGAGGTCAACAATCCAAATACTAACAAACAAGGCATTTTTAGTATGGCAGTAAATGAAAGAACCACAATTCCAGCCCCATGATGAACAATGTCACCATACCCACTGAACAGGCACACATTGAACCCAAATATGAACAATGTTGAGAATAACACTGAACAGGCAAATGTCTACCCAATAAAGAACAGAGTGTATGAACTGTAACACCCTGACTTTAATCATGTAATTATAATTCGATATTAAATAATTAAAGTAGATTAGAGACCTTCAGATAACTTAAACTCATTTCAATCTCCTACTTTGTGGTAGGGTTTTCACAAAATCATTCAAAATCTCTTTCCTGTTCCTGGTCTCCATTTCAAAATTCGAATATAATCACCTGTGCAGTTTATCTACATTCACGTATGACAGAGTGTAAAACCAATTCCCCGGCAACTCCCGGATTCTATACATATATAACCTGAGGTTTAAGTATCCACTAGGGGATTACATCCAAAATCGAATATACTATTCATATTTCAGATTATACAGTAATCCCGAATTCAAAAGAAATAACCAACATTTCCAAAATCAACTATATACCCCCAAGGGTCCTAATTGCTTCGGGTTGGCCGCCTCTCCTTTGAGCCACACGCCCTGTCTGAAATGTTAGTCATAGGAAAGAATGAGATTCGAGAGAATCTCAGTAGTAACAAACCACTCATACAATGTATAAATACCAAGCATGTATATAAATCACAACCAGCAACAACAGCAACATCAATCTCAAAGATACATGGTTTTCACCACAAACGACAGCACTCACGGCTGTATACACAATACGACAGCTCTCGCTGTAATCTTCATCACGACAGCTTACGCTGTAATCACAATAACGACAGCTTGCGCTGTAAACGACAGCTTGCGCTGTAAACGACAGCTATCACCAGCTGTAACCGCAGCAGCATTAAAGAAATCATCACAGAACCATGATAACACACACATACAAAGCATTACACACAGTATAAGAGAGAGAGAGTCACTACTTGTCCTTTCCTGACGTCCTTCAGCGCAGTTGGCTCACGGGGGCGGCAAATATCGAATCCTACAATTCCAAATGCACCATTTAGACACTTCCATAGTGTTACTTGGGGTTATATGAGTCTATAATGAAAATTTACAAAAATACCCCCGGGGACCCGGCCCGGGCCCGCCGTACCCGGTCCGGCTGTACTTTTCTTGAAATTTTGACATGGGCTATCCTGACATATTTTCGCCCAAGGAATCCATTTCCGGACTCGGAATTATCAAATTCAATGTCAAATTACAAAATTGCCCTTGGCAGCCCTACTTTTAGGGTTTTAGGGGTGCTTCCGTAATTATGCTTTCTCGGCCTTGTTTGAAAAAGTGCCCAACTGTAACCCCACCTAATTTTTGCCCCTGAACTCAATGGAACCATAAAATCATTGAAAATCCAACTCTAAGACCCATTTCTAGAGCTGGCCGAAATTTATGAGTTCTCCAGGGAAAATCGGGGTTTTACGATTTCGGCTCCGTAAACGCGTTCCTTTCTACTCCTAACCACTTTATTAACCATTACATTAGGTTACAACTAACATTAAGACCCAATTTGGGCAGCATAACCCCTAGGCCATATCATTTCCAAACTTTAAAACCAATGGCAATCCGGTGAAATTTCACCGATTAAATTGCCCACAGCAGCCAGAATAAGCAATATACGAAAGTTTGGAAGTTACCTCAAGCTCCCACAAGCTTTTCCCAAATATTGCTGAAAACCCTAAGTGCTCAACAACAGATTTTGAGCTTCCAAACCTTAAAGAACAAAGAGGAGTAGCTTAGGATCGGAGTTATACGCGTTAGGAGCTAAATCGTCGGAGAAATCGGCTTACCTTGTGATTTTTCTTCTCCTTTCTCTCTCTACAAACCTCAACGTTCTCACTCCTCATTCAGCTGCTGTGTGCGACAGAAATGAGCTGAGGAAGATGATAACATATGTAATTCCATGCTGACATCATCTTTTAATGAGATGATGTCATAATTCCCATTTTCGGATTTTCTGGCAGATTTTCTGCCCAAACTTTGAAAAATCATAACTAATTCTAGAAAAATTGAAATGAGGTGATTCCAAAGCCAAATGAAAGGTATTTAAGTCCTATTTATAGGAAAAATATGGACCATTATTAGAAATCACCACAAAATTCCAGAATTACACAAATTTCATCACTGCCCCAGAACAGAGTCCATTTTCGACCTCAACCTTTGGACAGTCATATCTCCCAGTTCCCAAAACGAAATGGCACAAATTATATGTCCATTTTGAAGCTTGGGATGTTATCTTTAAGACTGGAAAGTTTCATAATTTTATGACATCATTTGCTTAGTCAAAACATCCACACGAGAAGACTGCCCAGAATAGAATTTCACTGGACAGAATTTTAGATTTTGCATCTTTGCTTCCATTGGTTCCATTTTCATACCAAACATCATTCCCACATAAATTTTCACAAGGAATCCATTGGAATCATTAAAATATCCAAATTCCCATCACACATTCTTCAAAAGTGTTTATTCAACAATAATTACATCCACTTTTGAAGTCATTAGCCCTTAATCACTTTTTGGGATATTACATGAACCTACTGAATAGACTCAAATTGAAAGTTCTATCATCTAAACACCCAATATACCAATTCAGAACCGCACCTCTAGGCACACAACTATGCTCAAATCCCATCCCCAAATGCAGAATACAGGATTTTGAACTATAAATCCCGCAACCCAAAGGAGCATGATAACAGAGCATCCAAACAAGAAAAACGAACCCAACCTCAAGCCTTAAAGCTTCAGACCAGAATACTAAATTTATCCTAGAGAACTCAGCAATAATCAAAATGGCCCTACCAGAAGCAAAACTCAGACTGAATCGGCCATTATTGGGGAAAACATAAACCTTAAGCAAATCACTGACCTTCGAATCTAAGAGTCGATTAATAGGTACCTTTAAGTACATCTGCTTCTCTGTTTTAGGTTCACTCAGGTCGGTTTCCATTCCCCAACAGCTAGCCTCCGTCGATCTCATCGTTTCGCTCGGACGAAGAAAGAACCACCGCATCAAGCTATTCATCCTCAACGGGATCCACGGTGGAACCCATCGGAGATCTTCATCGGAGGCCTTCACAACGGCTTGAGGCCTAGCTGCCTTCTCGAGCCCCTCCTCGCTTCCTTCCCGTTCACCTCCGTCACCAATTCCACTCCCCACCAATACCTCCACCAGCCACAGCATAAGGGTTACTCGAGAGCTCCCCAGGGAAGGAGGGACAGCCTTATGTCAACATCCGTTTCCATTTCGATATACACAGAGTAATAGAGACCAAGTTCCACAGGCATACAGAAGAGTACATATATACTGATAAAAGTATTTGTTTACAGTCCAAAGTCAACCCTACAGAATGCGACAATATACACCACTATTACAAAATATCCAAAAGTATTTTAGACATAGGCTATCTATAACCACGAACTTTGTATTTTCTTTGAGGCACATGCCAGCTACTTCCCTTGGTCTCCATTCTTGCCTTTTGATCCACTGGCATCCGCTGAGATATTTGGTTTAGAAAAAGAGGTGAGATTCTGAAGAATCCCAGTAGAAACATGCTATCGTTCATAGAAAATACGAAAAGTAAATATGATATATGCCATGTATGCACCAATTAATGAACAATATAAACATATCATATGCATATATACATGAGTAGGGCCCAGCCCCACTAATCTGCACCGGTTGGTCTTCCGCCAACTCCAATGTAAGTGCCTCTAGCACTACTGGCCCCTCTCTGGGCAAAACATTTTGATTAATAAAGCGCATTTACAAACAATGGCATCCACACAATCATAAAACTATGGCATGATGTATGAAGGATAATGTCCCTACCTCGAAGTTCTATCGACCCCTGTGCCTCGTAAATCTGTCGACTTTCAGCTCCCGGTTAGGTCCTAAAATATTAAATGTACAAGAAATAGGTCATAACCTATCCAAGTATCATTTTAACTCTTCCATAGTGTTTCTTGTAGTTATATTAGCCTATGGTGAAAATTTACCAAAATGCCTTCGGGACCCCGACCCGGCCCGATGGCACGTTTTCCCAAAATTTTGACTAGGGCTATCCTGACGTATTTTCGTCCAAGGAATCCATTTCCGGACTCGGAATTACCAAATTCACTGCCAAAAGATGAAATTGCCCTTGGCAGCCCTTATTTCAGTGTTTTAGGGGCATTTTCGTAATTATGCTTTCTCAGCCTTTTCCGAAAAAGTGCCCAACTGTAACCCCACCTAATTTTCGCTCCTAAACTCAATAGAACCATCAAATCATTGAAAATCCAACTCTAAGACCCATTTACAATGCTGACCGAAATATATAGGTTTTAAGGGGAAAATTGGGGTTTTTCGGTTTCAGCTCCATAAACACGTTCCTTTCTACTCCTAACCACTTTATTGACTATTCCATTAGGTTATAACTACCATTTAGTATCAATTTGGGCAGCATAACAGCCCCACATACCCATTTCCAAAAATTAAAACCAATGGCAATCCGGCGAAATTTCACCGATTAAATTGCCCACAGCAACCAGAATAGTTAATATACGAAGGTTTGGAAGTTACCTCAAGCTCCCACAAGTTTTTCCGAAATATTGCTGAAAACCCTAAGTCCTTGAACACCCAAATTTGAGCTCCACAAACCTTGAAGAACATAGAAGGATAGCTTAGGAGCGGAGTTATACGCGTTAGGTAAGAATTTACCGAAGAAATTGCCTTACCTCGCGAGTTCTCTTCTCTTTCTTTCTCCAAGTGCTCTCAACGTTTTCTCACCTTTGTTTCAGCTGAATACGTCGGTTTAGGGGCTGATATGAAGAGGATGATGTTACTTTATCATATATATTGTATGACATGTAATTATTTATTAATTTTCCAAAACTTCAAAAACTAATTTTTATGTACATAAACTTATGTACATGTAATCATACCCATTAAGCCCAACCAATATTTCCTTCTCCATGCCACATGTAGGAGACTCCTAGGGGTCCCTCCCTATAGTCTCAATTGACTGCACAACTTGTTCCGGTTACGTTTACACGTAAAATCTCAATTTTGGTTAAAATTGCACTTTTTGCTCAAATTTTCCATAAATTCATATTAAATTGACTAAAATATTCTAAATATATTTTTAAACTTTATTTTCCTTAATTAATTGAAATTAACTTCAATTAATTGAAAAATAATTTATTTTGTACTATTTTGGCAAAATTATGATTTTGCCATTACCTTTATAATCCAATTTCTTCTCTTATTTTTCCTTGGCCAATTTTCATCTATTTTTGGACCAAATATTTTCCCTAATATTCCTTTATTTTTGGACCTTAATATTGGGCTTTTTAAATTACCCAAATTAATTCCATAATTATTTTTGCCCAATTTCCATGAAATTGAACATTTATGAAATTCATAAATTCCAAATTCATGAATATTCACCATTTTATTGAATTTCCCAAATAATTACAATATATTTGGTGAATATAAAATTTGGGTTGTTACACCTTACAAAGCGAGACGCGATCTACCCCCTAGCAGGGTCGGCTTGTCACTAGAGGAGATCGACGCCGGCTCGAAGGAACTCGCACCGACGGTGAAAAGCCTAACAGAGGGTAAGAAATCGCAAGGAGGGCGAAAGACTACTGATTACTTGTTCTCTCAAATTGTAAATGTGGCTCATGTCTCCAAAAAAAACACACTATTTCAAACGTAACTTCATCAACTTTGGGCGGGCATAAATTTTAAATTTTTAATGTAATGGTTAAGCCTTTATTTTAGTATTCCTTAAATTACGGAATCAATGACAAAGCCCCCATCAGGCGTGGGAATCTTTCTCCGAAATCGATAGTTGAGTCCCAATCCCGACGCTCAGGTCAAAAAGGTTCTATTCATAATAACGTGATCTCATCTAAGCTTCAAAATACTGTCAACTTTTGTGGGGAAAAAAAAATGCTGTCAACTTTTTTTATACACACCTATAAATTAAAAACAAGTCTATCCTTCTATTAGAGATATTATTATATTTGAGTACAGTTACATATTAAATATTAGACATTAAATATGAGCATATGCCCTAACAAAAATTCCAACATTGGTTTCTCACTTTACAAGAAATTAGTCCATTCTACTAAACCTTCCAATGGTAAATGCTGTGAACCTTTTCATGCAGTTATCTTATATTTTAGTTTTTCCTCTTTAAACTGACTGGGAACAATTGTTTTTATCACCTGGGAGGGCGAACAGTTTTTTGTATATAGTACTAAATAAGAACCCTTAAAATTAATGGAAGCATCAAAATAATCAATTATACTTGTAAGCTTTGGCTTTTGGCAAAAATCATCCAAACCATGACCAATCTCCATTATCCTGAAAATCAATAAATTATTCTGCTAAAAACTAGTATGGTCTATGGAGAAGCTATTGAAATCAGCTTGTGGAAATCAATTCAGAATGATGAAGTGATAACCCTGTTTGAAAAAGCGGTGGAAAATCAAATTCATTTAAGTCAAGATAAAACTTTTATCACAAATTTACCTTGTATACCATAAATTATATTGGAAAAGCAACTTCTACCACTAATCCAAACAGACAGGATAATGGCTATCCGAGATGCTTAAATTACCAAATTACCCTCATTTGTTTGTAGTTTATATGTGAATATCACGTTAACTAATGTACTTTTTGATAATTTACACATGAAGAATGATTTAGATTATAATCATCCAAATTAATATCACTTTTCCAAAAAATCTATCCTACCTAAAATATATTTTGTAAAACAATTTTCTGTAAAATTTATTTTTCAAAGACTAATCCAAACTAATTAGGCAGCTAATGAATGCCATGATGGTTTTTTCCCTAAGTTTTTCTTACCTTTCTTTTTTTTATTTTTCACCCACTCTAAGTTTTTCTTACTTGAATTTTCGTAGCTCTGGACAATGTGACACCTAAGTTTAATTTTCCATCAATAGTAGTTGGGAACATAAATTATAGGAAAAAGTAATTTTTTAGTCCTAAACTTAAAATTTAATTAAAGGGCATGATTTAATTTTAAGGGCTAAGGTATACTTTTAGTCTTTGAAGTTTTACATGAGGTATATTTTTTGTCTTTTAACTTTATAAAATATATTTTTGGTCTTATATTTCTAACAACGTTAATGTTACTAATGAAAAATATTGACACAACAAACTCAAATGATGAATATGTAGATGAGAAAACATATTTAAGTTTTAATTTTGTTTAATATAACATATTTAGATTATTAAGTTAAAATAAACCGACAAATCACTTCAAATAAAATCAGGGTTTTGATATTTGGATTATTTTTTCCCAACTTGATATTTATGTTTTGATTATTTTTTAATGTTTACATTATTAAACTAATATATTTAGATTATTAAACTAAATTTTTTTAAGACAATCAAGATTTTGATATTGATTGCTTAATTAGGTTTTTAGATTTTTTAAATTTACATATATATTAAATTTAAAATTAATAATATTTAATTACGTAGTCATTACTTAAATGTGTTGCGTTTGTGTTATCCATTAGTAACATTAACGATGTTAAAATTATAAGAATAAAAGTATACTTTATAAAGTTAATAAACTAAAAGCATACCTCATATATTAAATTTAAGACATATTTAATAAGTTTACCGCTATCCACAATTCTAATGAGGTTGTGAAAAGTCACTTGTATTGTTGACCAAATGGAGGAGATTAGCATGTATAATCTTTTTTTTCCGCTAGAGATTAGTATGTATAATCAATAAAGGCATATTTTAATATAAATTATAAAAAGATATATTTCAAGTAAGGTTGTCAAACTCATGATAGCACGTAAACTCGTATCATAAACTCAGATCGTAAACTTTTAAGAGTTTACGATTACCATCAAATATGTATTAATAATGTATAATCAAACAATTTAGATATAAAAAATGATTAAAATTTGATTTAAATATATTTTAAATTTAAATAATTGAAACTGAATCTATCAACATTCATAATTTATGGTACTTAACAAAATATTTTTTATAAAATTCATATATAAAACCACTAAGCATAATTAAATAAAAAATGTTAACATGAGTTTGAAAGTGAGTTAACATGATTCTAAAAACTTATAAATGGTAAACTCGGTGTGTAAATTGATGAGTTTAATTGAATTTACAGCTGGTACAAGTTTACCAACGACTTGACATAATTTTATAAGTTATAAATATAAAAACAATAAATTTGAAGAATCTAACACGCCTGTTTGACAAAATGATTTTAAAAAAACTAATTGGCATTTTTAATAACAATTAATTTTTTAATATATATATATATATATATATTAATTTTCTAACATATATATCTATTTTCATACATTATATCATCCTCTTGGCCGATTAATTATGAGAGCTAGATAGGTCTTTACTTTAAACTACTACTTCTAGTATAAATATAAGACTTAGGGCCCGTTTGGTTCGATCCCATTACATCCTGTAATACAGTGCAGTGCGATGTAATGGTAATGCAATGCAATATTAATTACAGGGGTAGTGTTTGGTTTGATTTTTAAGTAAGGTGCAATGGGTTAATATTTTAACAATTATTTAAAATTAATATATTGCATAAAGTCTATTTTACCCTTATATAATCTTTGTAGAAAAAATAGTTAAGAGTTGACAGCGGCAGAGATGGAGGAGGAAGAGGTAGTGGTGGTGGCAGTGGGCGCGCAGCCGGCGGAGATGTCAGGCGAGCAGCCGGTGGCGATGATGGTCGTAGAGGAGTTAGTGGTGGCGACGTCAGTAACGGTGGAGGTGGGGGGCCGTGGTAGAGGAGGAGGAGGTAGTAGCAGTGACGGTAGGTGTCGGTGGCAGGGGTAGAGGAGGATGTAGTGGCGAAGACAATAGTGGGGGTGCCAGGTGGTGAAGGAGGTGGAGGTGGGGGCGGCAAGGGGTGGTAGACGAGGAGGAGGTCGTGGTGGCGATAAGGGGTGGCAGAGGAGAAGGTGGTGGCGGCGGCGGTGGGTGGAGGAGATCGTGGCGGCGGTGAGGGGTGGCAGAGGAGGAGGAGATTGTGGCGGCGGTGGGGGGTGGAGGAGGAGGAGGAGGTCGTGGCGACGGCTGCGAGTGGAGGAGGAGGAGGAGGTGGCGGCGTCGATTGCGGGGGGTGGTGGAGGAGGAGGCGGTGGTGGTGGGTAGAGAAGGAGGAGGAGGTGGCGGTGGTAGCAGCTGGGGGTGGTGGAGGAGGAGGAGGTCGTGGCAGAGGAGGAGGTGGTGGTGGTAGTGGGTGGAGGAAATTGTGGCTGTGGCGAAGGGTGGCAGAGGAGGAGGAGGTTGTGGTGGTGGTGGGGGTGGCAGAGGAGGAGGTCGCGGTGGGTGGAGTAGGAGGAGGAGGCGGCGGCGACTATTGTGGGGGGCGATGGAGGAAGTGGCCGTGGCGGCGGGTGGAGGAGGAGAAGGTGGTGGTGGCGGGGGATGGCGAAGGAGGAGGAGGTGGCGGCGGTGGCAGGGGACGGTTGTTGCAAATGAAATAAGATAAGTGAAATAGACACGTGAAACTAAAGGGTAAATTGGACTTTTTTAACTATGCAATGGGATGGTAATGAGGATTCATAGGAGGGGAGGTATGAATGTGGATTACCAATTTTTTTGTAATCATCATTACCATGGTAAACCCTATTACCATGTTAAAGAGCAACCAAACACTCTTCCCTTGGTAATGCAATCATGATTATCATTGCAGGCATGCAATGGGGTTGAACCAAACGGGTTCTTAGTTAATTTTTTGGACAGTTTAAGGAAGCAAAATAAGTTTCATTAAAGTATTTTTAATTATTATTTTTCTTCCAATTAAGTTGTTTGACTTATAAACCGATATATAATCTAATGATATACAACATATGCTATGATTTAATAATCTATTTAGTTCCTTTAATCTCTCTTAAAAAATCAACTAAGTCTTCTTATATTTAAGACTGGAGAAAGTAAAGACATTCATCTATTTTATTTCTAATATGTATCATTTTCCCCATACTACTTTAATTAAATATAATATTATATAAAAGTTATTACTATAATTCATATAATTTTGTAATACGGAAAATTATAAAAAAATACATTGGAAATTGTAAAAGGATGATTCAATACATCAAAATTCAAAAATGATAGATCAGTACAATGTCAAAAGGAATGAGGAATCTGAGATTTTGAAATCTTGGCGAAATGACAAAAATGCTCTTCAGCCCTCCCTCCTTCCATTTCGGAATAACAACACGATCCTCATAATTAACAACTCTAGATTCAACATTAATAACTCCAATTTCTTCTTTAATAATTAACAAGTTTTATAGCCAATAACAACACCGATATTTTAATTAACAACTCCGGATTAAACATTAACAACTCTAATTTCTTTTTTCACCGTTAACAAGTTTCAGGGCCAATAACAACTCCTTTCTCTTTATTAACAATACCATATTCTACATTAACAACTCCACTTTCTTGCTCCACTTTGGAATAACAACACGATTCTTAATTAACAACTCCGAATTCGACATTAACAACTCTAATTTCTTCTTTCACAATTAACAAGTTTCAGAGTCAATAATAACACTGATATCTTAATTAACAACTCCAGATTCGACATTAACAACTCCAATTTTTTCCTTCACAATTAACAAGTTTCAGAGTCAATAATAACACTGATATCTTAATTAACAACTCCAGATTCGACATTAACAACTCCAATTTTTTCCTTCACAATTAACAAGTTTCAGGGTCAATAACAACACTCATATCTTAAGTAACAACCCCAAATTCAATATTAATAACTCCAATTTCTTCTTTCACAATTAACAAGTTTTATGGCCAATAACAACACATATCTCTTAATTAACAACTTCAGATTCAATATTAACAACTCCTATATTGTTTTTTTTACTGAGGGCTAAAGGGCAATTTCATCATGTCGTCGAGATTTCAAAATCCTAGATTCTTCATCCCATTCTGACACTGTATTGATTTGTTCTTTTTAAATTTCAATGTACTGAGTCGTCCTTTTATAATTCCTAATATATTTTTTTAAAATTTTCCCTTTATAATATGTCCAAATTAGGTCATACTTATATTAAGATGGATAGAATATTAAAAGTATGAAAAAAAAACAGGAAAAGCCAAGCCGCAAAAACAGGGATGGAAACCGACGGGCCTGGATATGCACAGAGCAGCCAACGAGGGTCCAGCTGTTTACTCTGACTTATTGGCCTCACATCCTTCTAATTAAGGGGGTCCCATTATCACAGGAAATAAAGGGAGCTGCGAGCTGCCAGTATCTTCTCATTTTGTTTAAAATTCTTTGAACTCTGCTCCCTCCACAGCACCGCATGTAAAGTAGAACACTTTCTTTGTTTTTTTCCCCCAAATCTTAAAAAAAAAAAAAGATTTATTCTTGAGAAGGTAGCATTAAAAGTATCTTGTTATTTCTAGTTATATTTAGCACTCTAATTCTGCTTATTATGCATTTAGCATCCTGATACTATGTTTTTGGTGTTTTCAACCCTATAATCTTATTCAGGTTAAAAAACCCTCAAATATTATTTTTATTACATCTATTACTCTAAAATATAAAATGAACACGATAGATGTAATTGTGAAAATAATATTAGTGCCATGTTTGGTATAATAGAATTGGGAAAGGTGGAAATGGAATAAGTAGTAGAAGTTATTTTTTACACTTTTGATACGGTTGAAGCCGCTTCCCAATGGAAGCCGCTTCTATAAAAAAACGATAGGAGTTCTCTAGCCACACCTATATGGCCATGTTTGGTATGATGGAATTAGGGGTGATGGAAATGGAATTGAGGATCAATTCCATCATGATGCTTGTTTGGTATGATGGAATTGGAAAATTTTTCAATTCCATGTGGAAGCCAAATAGGCTCAATTCCACCCAATCAATTCCATCAAAATACCTAAGATTTACAATTCCATGTAATCATTTCCATCTATTACCCTCCACTACCTTCAAAAAAAATAAAAAATAAAAAATTGAAGGACATTTTAGTATTTTTATACAAAAATTAGATTTCATTTCCATGACATACCAAACATACTTTTAGTCCCCATTTCCATTTCCATTTCCATATCCATTTCCATCAAAATCAATTATAACGTACCAAACGAGCCCTATAGGACACGCTCCAATTCTTGAGAACTAAGACCAAGAGATTTTTTTCATAGCATCCTTATTTTTATTTTTATAATATAATTATAATTAAAAAATAATTATTTATGAAAGATAAATTTAGCAGGTAATTATTGAAAAAAAAAGTTTGGATAAAAAATGGACCAAAAGAATAATAAATAAAATTTTTTTTTAAAAAAATAATAATATAAAAAATAATATTAAAAAAAATTAAAGGGCACGGTCAAAAGGTGGTAGGGTTAATAAATACCCACTATCCACCACTTTTAATTCACTTTATTCATTTCATTTGGCAAGTCAGAAGTGCGGATTCTGTGTGTGTTTGGAACTTCGATTGAAAAAATAGAGTTTTTTAATATTAACTTTTGGTAATCTTATTTTTGGTAAAAATCCGATTGTGTAATATGATTTATGTTTGGAACAACGATTGTATAAATGACTTTTGTAAAAGTAAAACTTATTTAGATTGACCTAAATATAAGTGACTTTTGTGGTAATAATAAGAGAGAGTAAGTGGAAAAATATTTTAAAAGGTTAAAAGAACAAAAAAAATTTTAAAATAATTTTTGAAGCTGAAAAAGTACATTAAGAATAAAATTTGCAATCAGTCTGATAACACATTAGGTACAGTTGACAAAATATTTTAAGGGTTAAAAGCACCAAAAAATAGTTGAAATTATTTTTTGTAGTCGAAAAAGTACATTAAGGGTAAACTTGCAATCAGTTTAATATCACACTAGACAAAACTGAAAAAATATTTTAATCATTTTCACTCTCCCCAAAAGCTAAATCACCAAAAGCTAGGAAATAGAGCTTGTGGCAAAAGCTATTAAAGTGAGATTAAGCTCAATTGCTCACTTTATTCACCAAACACTCATTTTTTTTAAGCTCAATTGTCAATTTGTATTTTGGGGGCAATTGAGCGTTTGGGGGCCCAAACGCTCCCCCCAAACACAGCGTGTTTCTGTCTGGTAGTTGCTATTTCAGGTAACGTTTAAACTTCTTAGATAATTAGAGTACTTAAAATCATTTATTCTTATCGAATTTTTTTCATAAAAGTTGTTTTACATATTTTTATTTTTTTTATTGGTGATAGTATTATACTAATTAGTGAGAATTTAGGATTAGAGTTTTGGGAGAGTTTTGAGTTTTGACAATAGATGACTGTATATAGGCAGAAGAATGCTAATAACTAATTTTAATTGGTTTAGATTTATTATTTGATTGTTTTATGATTTTATAATTAATTTCTTTTCAAACAGATCATAAATTATATTTTAGGAACGTTTTTGACAGATTAAATTTGGATTAAACCTTTTATTTGGGTTATTGAAGGTATTATTGAAATTTTAATCAGTTTAGTTTTGTAGATTTTGAATTATATGAAATTATAAGTTATGATTTGATCTTAGAGTCAGAATTTGATATGGTTTTAATTATGTGGAGGTTTCAGATGTTGTTTAATAATTAGGTTATACTCATATAAGCTAGGAGAGAGATTTAATTGATCTAGGATGTTGATATTGATGATTTTATGACTATTGGATTATTAAGGTAATTAGAGAATTATTGTTGTTAAAGATTTATTTGAGTGAAATAGAGTTAAGAAATTTTAGAATTTGTGATTTGAAAGGAATCTAAGGAATAGATAAATTGTTGTTATTCTTCTAAGAAGATTAAAATGAGCCAATTATAGGGGCTATTACTTGCTATTTTGTATTAGGTAGCAATTATTATTAATTTTATTAACATATAATTATGTATTTATTGTAGAGTGAACTTGAATTTTCTCAAGTTTAGTTGTGTCAAGAACTTGAGGTAACCACTTTCCGATTTACCTTATATGCTTGTTGAGGTGATTATAAGTGTATATTCGTATTCAAATGATATAAGTATATGACATAGTATTTTATGTATGAAAAATGCATATATGTGAAATACATATTTGTGAGAAAACTTTTAGTTAAATGGGTTTAAACTGTTTATCTTGAGATCTAATTTGATGATGCATAGCTTTGAAAATTGAATATATGAGAATAAATTATTGATGTTGGAGTTTGTGATGTTGAGATGTTGAATGTGGTGAGTTGTGATTAGGGGAGGTTTAGTTCTTTTATACCACGTCGTATAACCGCCACTGTATGCACAGTGGATGACTTTGACATTCTCAAGGCTCTTGGTATTACCGTTTCCTTTAGTCGAGTTAAGGGTCAGCTCAAGAGACAGGTGACACTTTTCTATATTCGATGGAAAAGGAACCCATGGTTTGATACGAGTCCTGTAGCATTTGGCCGTGCTACACCTCATTATTAGAGAGCTTGGTGTAATTTTGTCAAAGAGACTAATCCTATTATGTGTTGCAGCCCATGGGTTCTATCAGTGGTTATAAGGATAGTTGAGGGAATTCTATGCATTTTGAATGATTCTCTTGAACTACTAATATTTTTGTAAAACTATATAGACTTTGTTATTTGAATGTATATCTTGCCTGTTTAATTATCTTATAACCATTCCTTCTATACTTGTTAAAATGGAATTATGGTTACTGAGTCCATATGACTCACCCTGTCATCTATTATTTTTCAGGCGAAACTTCAGGCGGTGCTACTAAGGGGAAGGCGTACGAGACTTGATTTACTTTATCAATCTTGTATGCCTCGTTTAGTTGCATGAACATAGCTTTATCAATTTTGAATGTTCCGTTGCATACTGGGATTTATACTGTGGGCGGAGCCCTTTGATATGTTGTTTATTGTGTAGGTTACTTTATCAGAAGCTGAGCCTAAATGTTTTTTTTGTTTGAAAAAATTAATTATATGGTAACTATAGGAGGTTGTTACATTTTTGCCCTTGGTCCAGCCTACCTCCGTCAAATCCAACTATGGCAACCTTATCTCTGTCGGCTGTCATCAATCTCACCCTCCCTGCCTTCCTCAAATTTGACGACCACACCATCGTTAGCGAGACTATCAAAGCCATCCTTGCGATCCTTGCCATTTGGAATGAAGTCATAAATCTAGTGAGTCATCATCCATTTCGATTTATCTCCATTGTAGTTGGATAATCTGCCGCACCACCGACGATGCCGTTTTGTCTCCCTTTGTTTCAAAACTTTTAGTCTCCACTGTTGTTTTTGATCTGGTTTTTTGTGACGATGCAACGTCTTCTTCCTCTTCGATATGCGAATGGTGATAACATCTTCTCCCTCTTTGATTTGGTTGTTTTCGAAGCCAAGGGAGGATGCAGACGGAAAGTGGATGATGTCTTCTTCTCCTTCGATCTACAGCTTTTTTTAGTTCTGAGCCATGTATTTTTAAATTCATTTTGCTATCAAATTTTTGGGTTTGTTTTCTATTTTATGATTCATTTTTTGGTTTATGGATTGTTGTTCTTCTTGATTTTTGTTCTACGATTTCATTGCTCCAATTTGGTTCTTGTTTGTTGTTTGTGGTAGTGGTCAGATGAAGAAGGTAAGGGACAACAGACATGGCTAGAGGTGGAAGATATGTTTTTGGGGTGGAGGGAATTTTAGTATTTTCATATTTAAAATACATATTTAATTAAAAATTATACCTTACTTCCACCCTCCTACTAAACATGTTTTAAAACTCAATTCAAGTTCCAATTTTATTTCTACTTTCACTTCTAGTCCTACTTCCACTTTCACAAAAAACCTCTTTCATGATACCAAATGAGGCATAGAGGTGTTGGATACACCAAAAAATAATATCAAGTGTTGATGCATCATAAATAAGGTTAAGCTGCTTGATACTAACGGAAAATAATATCAGGATGCTAAATGATATTTTACCTTTATTTTTTTAGTAGCCGTTGTTAAAAAAAAATACAAGGATGTTTTTTTAAAAAATATAGAATATCTTCGAATTTAGACCCATAATATCTTGTAGAAAGTGTCACATGTACTCCTATGTTTAGTATGATAGTCATAATCCATAGAGTTGAACTATAATTCATCATGGATGACAAAATCATTTAAGCATAAATATCTAACTTCCTTAATATATTCAAATTAGTTAATCTACTCATAAATGTGCACAAATTTAACCTGTGAAAACCTTAAATGAAATGGTCATTTTGACAGATTTTACTTGGGCAAGTTAGATATGTTTGAGGTTTTTGGTGCATATATATATGATTTGTATGTGTTTAAATACTTTAAAATAACTTTATTTTTCTTTTAGGTGAAAAATGAATCAAAAAATCACTAAAAGCATTGAAACAACTGAGTATGTTCCTCTTAGTGATGGTTACAAGTAGAAGCACATATACCAAAATATGAACCTCTTAGCAAAGATTTCTTAGAGAAATCTTTTGAGGAACAAAACTATTCGGCGAGGATTCCAAAAATGATCTAGAAACTGGTCCCAACGAAATAGTTACTAAGCTATGTTTGGTAGTAGTGAACTGAGGCGAAAGAAGTGGAAGTGGAACTAGTATCTTAAATATTGCTTGTTTGGTAGATGTGAAGTTGCTTCCATAGGGAAACGACTTCCATCAAAATTGATGGAAGTGGTTTCCATCACACCCCCTAAGGAAGTGAGTTCCACTTCTCAGAGAATTGGGATCTCACCATTTTGTCCTTTCTCCTTCCTTCTATGGCAACCACAATCCTCCTTCCCTCAACTGGCGACAACAACATCTTCTACAACAACGGCGACTGCGACTTAAGCCTTGTCTTCCCCAAAGTTGCTAACATATTCGACTCGCTGCTCCTTCAACGATGCCTCCTTCACTGATCTTTGACAAGGAGTACCAACTTCTCTGTGATGATGGTAGACATCGATGCTGAGAAACATGACAGCAACGTCAATGACGATGGTGACAAGAATCATGATGTCTCTCACTCCCTATGTCAGCAATTCTTCCTCAAGTTTTGAAATCTATAAGCTCCAATCTCTATACCCACTCTTCGATTTGCAAGATCTGGTGAGGATGTCGTCGACTTCATGTATGGGAGGAGGCAGCGACGATGGCTCAGATCTAGTGATGGTTTCAAATCTTGTTTTTAATTCGATGGCTATTATTTGCTTGAGTTTGATTTATACTCTATTGTTTAGATTGATTTTGGTTGAGTTTGGACTTGATTTATTCGGAAATAATGGTGGACAATTCCGATGGATGTTGGTTGTGGTTATGGATGCAGTTTTATAATCAATGACTGCTGGTCTGCTAGTTTTTAGCTGGGGATTTTTTTTAATTGAGGGCATTTTGATATTTTCCTATTATTAATACATATTTTAATTAAAAATTATATCTCACTTCTATGAACATACCAAATATACTTTAAAACACACTTCTACCTCTACTTCCACTTTCATTTCTACTTCCATATCCACTTCCAATTTCATTAAAAACTCTTCCACTGTACCAAACGGTGCATAAAAGTCAAAGTGATTCTCATAGAAAATCTCAATTATAGATTTCCTCTACCTAGCTAGTCGCTATGGGTTTTTTTTGCGCCATTTTCATTAAAAAAATGGTTACCCATAGGAACAAAATAGGGCTAAGTTTCAATGAAATTGATCCAATACAATAAATGTAGAAGTACAATTGAAACTTAGAGTTTTACAATTGAGCATAAGGGATCTTTTTCAAAGGGGACAAGATCTATCTGATTTGGTCGAGGCAGAGAGGAAATGAGCATGACAATGAAGAAAGCCTACAAAGAGGTCAAGCATGAGACAATTCATCTATGCTTAACTAAAAGAAGAATATTTTGTCATGGAACAATTTGGTACACGCTCTACTGAATGCACTTCTTGATGACAAATTCTAAGATCCAATTAAATTGTACATTCCGAGAGACAATGAGACAACCATATGAAGGAAGAAAATAGGTGAAAAGCCCTTGTTTAAAAATTTAGGGAAAAATGCCAATTAAATACCATTTAAAATTGTAAAACCTTAAAAAGTCTATTAACACTTTAAAAAGACATAAAGATACCAAGTACCAAATTGAGTTTTTCAATTTTTGACACTTTTACCATTTTACCCCTCAATTTTTTTTAAAAATAAGAGTGGTGCCTCGGCTGGCCGGCTGGTGGCGCTCTGGTGGGCGGGCGGCCGAGACCCCCAACGGTTGGAGCTCCGGCCGGCAGGAGATTTTTTGGTGGGGAGGGAGTGCTTTTTTTTTGTTGAAAAAAACTAGTTGAGAATGGCAAGGGGTGGGATCGAACCCATCCCATCCCTTTAGCAAAAGGAGTATGGTGGTCATTGGGCCACCAAAGCTCATTTGATATATATATATGCATTATTAAATATGTATAATATAAATAAAGACGTAGTTGCTTTGACAAAGTCAGTAAAGGCTTTGACAAATTAAGTAATGGAAATAATAAAATTCGTAATAGTAGTGACTAAATCGTTGGCTGATGAACCTTGACTTGTATGTTTTCATCAGCATTTTTGCACAAAACGCTTTTGTCAAAACCATTACAATTCTTGTTAAAATCATTACTAAACTTGTCAATCTCATTATTGAATTTGTTAAAATCCTTTTATTTATATTATGAATGTTTTCATAATGGAATCTCACAATGAGATTGTCAAAACCATTACAATTCTTATCAAAATCATTACTAAACTTGTCATTTCTATTACTGATTTTGTTAAAGTCATCATTTCATTTTTTATATTATACATACATACATACATACATACATACATACATATATATATATATATATATATATTGCTCGTTTAGTTAATCCTATTACTCGTTTTGTTTTTGTTAAAGCCATTATGCATTTTGTCATTTCTATTATTGATTTTGTTAAAGCTATTATATCTTCAATTCTTATCAAAATCATTACTAAACTTTTCAATTCCATAACTGACAAGAATTGTAATGGTTTTGATGTAATATGTAACCCCCTTCACGATTAAGGCCGAGATTTACTTTCGTAAACACGTAATTAATGTAGAATTAGAGACCATACTTCAAATTGGGACTTATGAAAGTAATCTTTTGCCCAAAATCGGATTTGCAAAAACTTTTCAAAATTTATTCACAATGGTCTCACATTCACATTATAAACCCAATATGGCCTGTACAAGTTGATTCCATTTACAAATATCAGAGTGCAAAGTAAATTTCCGACTCACTCGGGTTCCATTCATTTAATAAGGGTTTAAACAAAGGCATAAAGCCCATAATTCATACCCTTTACTTGGGGATTACACAAACTACATCACAAATCTCAAAATATACATATACTTCCCACAAAATATCCACAAATGAACAATGATAACCAATAACCAAAAGGAACTCCTAACACGGAGCTCTACCCGCTTTTCGTCACCCGTTTGCCTTTTGATCCTTTAGCCCTGTCTAAAATATTTAATTTTGGGAGAGTGAGATTCTAAAGAATCCCCGTAGTGTCAAATCAATCATATAATATACAATAATAAGGCATGAAATCAAATCATTATCCACACAAAGCAACTACAACGGCAGTTGTTAGTATGACACATGTCATCCCTGACGATTGCTCAGCTATATTGCATCACAACAATCCACACAATATAATTCACCAAAGCTAGGATCCATATAAAGCATTTCATTGCACAAGCCATACAGGCAAGATTCAAAACTCAGCCCACGGCTGGATTAACAAATGCCGCCCCACGGGTCGGATTCACAAAGTTCCATGTCGATTACAACGGCAGTTCAACGGCCGACCTAGAGATGACCAGCGTCAATCCCTACACGGCTCACGCTGACCTGCTCGCGCTGTAATGAACCATGGTACACATTTCACAAAATGCAATGATAAGTTATGCATACCAAAACATACACAAAATGAGAGAATGGTCACTACCTTGATCCTTCCGTGCGTGTCCTAGCACCGATCTCTCCCGAGTAGGGCAAATGTCAAATCCTATATTCACAATTAGGGACGAAGAGTTATACTCTATTCCAAGACTTAATTTACTTCGTAATACTTAATTGGTTATCATTATTGCTCTTTTAGAGTCATTAAATACTCCTAACAAAACTCCTAAAGGGTAGGAAGAACTATCCCAAAGATCCCCTTTTGGAAGCACAAAACTGATTTTTCACTGCTGCACCTCGAGTGAAAATGGTCTCACTCGAGCATTGGTACGGTCACTCGAGCACAAAAGCCCTCACTCGAGCATTGGTATGGACATCACCTCAAGCACAAGAAAGTGAGGACAGAAAGTGCTTGCCCGAGAGCACAAAAATTTTCAAAGAAGAGGATCACTCGAGCACAAAATCCCTCACTCGAGCACACTCACTCTCACTCGAGCATGATTATCAGAAACCAGAAAACGCAGAAGGTATGACAGCAATTCCAAAATTTTTACCAAGTGATCCAAATGATCCCAAATACCAAACCAAAGCTACTCCCACATAAAAACATTCAAGGAATTCAATGGAATCATTAAAATGACCAAAATCCAACGCCATTATCATGCTTTGGTTTGAATAAACACAAATCATAAATTTTCCCAAAATCACTAAACTTAACATTTCAACCTCCAATCAATCTATCTATCCTAAACTCATTCCAAAATACCATTCTCATGCCAACAACATACCAAATGAACAGTGACACTCATTTTTCGGATTGAAGCCAAATTTCCAAAAATTACAAACTACTTCAAATGGTATGAAACTTATATAGATAGATTGGTTTCACTTACCTCTTTCACTTTTTCAAAGACACTCTTTGATTCTTCAACAATCAAATTTTCGTGATTCTTGAAATCACCACCCATGACCAAACTAAAAACACCAAAATGAAACTCATCACTCAAGGATCAACATTTATGAATGGAGTTTGAGCAATGGAGGGCATCTACTTACCCAAATCACAAGCTCTTCTTTTTCTTTCTTGCCTAGATGAGTTGCCAAAAATGGGGGAAGGGAAGAGAGAGAAAACAAGAGAGAGATGGAGAGATGGAGTGTGAGAGTTGACAAATGATGATGATACCCCTCCCCCTTGTCCAACCGAATGAGAGAGAGGAGAGGGAAAAAGTGGTCCTTTGTCCTCTTGTGGCCTCATCCATTAGCCACCACAATGCCACAGGTCACCATCTCCACACCTCCACTATGAGCTCACACAAGCTTAATACACTGGATTCCGACCCATGTGCAATGAATCTCAACCCTTGATCTTAAATACCACACACATATACACCAAATTCATATTACATTAATTCCAAAAGTGCTTAATTACACACTTACAATTAACCTCAAAGTCATTAGCCCTTAATCCTGAATTGGGATATTACATAATACCTCAAAATGTACTCAAGGGCTAAGATTTTCTCTTGAAATGTAAAGATAATGATAAAGAAGCTTAAATTAATTTCCCTTCCTTCTCCCTTGATAAAAAAACGTTCAAGACCATAGGAAAAAGGAAAGAGGATTTAAATGATATACCTCTTCATCTTTTCCATTTGAAAAGTCAACAATTGTGGCTAGGTATAAATAAAGCAAGAGCCAAGAGATAAATGGATCAATATATCCTTCTCCTTTTCTCTCAATTGATTTCGTCTAAGATCCCAAAGAAAGAGAAAGAGTATATATAATTAAAGCATAACCATTGACAAGTCAAAAGAAAGAAAGAAGAAGAGGAGAAAATTCAACTAGACTTACAATTGGTTACAAGTTAGAAATTTTGACCACAAAGCAAGTTAATTGCAAGAAATCTTGGTCAACCAAATTGTCACCTTTTTGAGACAAATATTTTGGTCAAATGAAGAGAGGAGAGGGGCTGAATATTGAACTAATTAGGACACCTTTTTGGGTAGCAAGCTATAGTCAAAAGATGAAGGGAAGATGACACGAAAAACCCAAGTTAAATAATATAAGTATATGACCAAATGCATTCATTATTAACTAAAATTTTTCACCACCTTTTGACCAAAATTTCGGCCATCCCTTTAAGTTATAAGGGAAAGGAAAAAAAATGATCATTTATCACACTCTCTCTCCATCTTTAAGTCAGCTTGCAACTGGACCAAACCAGAAATTGAAGAACTAAGTGTAGGTGAGTTTTTTCCTCTTGAGTTTCACCTCCTTAACCCCATCTATGGCTCAAGTGTCCTTCACAAACTTTGTTTCTCTTGATGAGAGCTTCATTTCTATGATTTTAGAATTTCAAGAGAAGGTTTTTTGAGCCATCATCCAAGAACAAAAGTTGAGGAAGCAAGAAAAGAACATAAGAAAAAGCAAGAGGTGAGTAAGAGCATTATTTTGATGTATATGATGTTTGAATTGGTTGAGTTTTGGTGGGCTATTGTGACAACCCTAATTTCAGTTTTTAGGGTGTATTATAGAGATCATGAAGCTTTCATCTTATGTATGTGCTTATATGTTGGCTTGGAGGCAAATGAGTTAAGCTTAGTGATTAAATAGTGAAGTGGTTGTTTGTTGGGAAATACCCTAAAATTCTGACCTGAACAGGGCACCATGAAGCAATGGGAATGTGTTCATGTTGATGTTACCATTGTGTTCTATACGAAAAATTGTGTGAGTATAGCCCTGGGTTGTGAATTTTAGGTCATTGAAACTCAAAATGCAAAACTGGATTTTCTGCTAAACAGGATTTCAGCTTGGTACCCTGATTGTGTGATATTTTTGGATAACTAAATGATCTCTAAAAATTCTGAAACTTTCCAGTTAAATAGTAGACATATCAAGCTTTAATTTAATAGGTCATTTGCAATATTTCAATTTGTACACTAGGAGTTATAAATTTTTGAAGTTAGGTCATGAAAACTGGGTTGAATTTTGATGGTATGCAATAAATGAAAATTCTGGGAATATTGTGTATCCAACTGGATGTGGATAATATTTTTTCTTAAAAATAGACTAAATAATGGTCACATAGCCTTTGGAATCACCCCCATTTCAATTTTTATAGATTTAGTTATGATTTTTCAAAGTTGATGAAAAATTCTGGCAGATTTGGTCACTTATGGGAAAATTGAAGATGTAATGGCATAATGTAATATTGTTGAACTCTGAGGTTAGAAATTGGTCTTTTAGGTTAATTGACCATTTTAACTCCTTAGTTGACTTGAGTAAATATCCCTAATGATAACCAACTTGAATGTTTAAATTAAAAAATTGGATTAAGTAATAACTTGTCGCCTGTAATTCTAATTATAGGATTTGACATTTGCCCTGCACGTGATAAATCGGTGCCAGTGCATGAGCGGAAAGAACAAGGTAGTGACCCTCTCTCTTATATTGTGTATGATGCATGATATGCATATCTTATTATTGAAACATGCCGTTATGAAACATGTCGTTGTAAAACATGATGTTGTGAAATATTCCGTTGAGAAACTTGTCGTAGTGTAACATGCTGTTGTGAAATATGCTGTTGTGAAACATGCCATCGCGAATACAGTGAAAGCTGTGGCAGAAATGCTGTTGTTGTGTGGTTGTTTGTGATTAGCTTACATGCTTTGTGATTGTACATGTTATAAGTGAATTGTTACTATTGGGATTCTTTTAAATCTTATTCTTTCCATTAACTAACATACAGCCAGGACAAGCGGTTCAAAGGAAAAGTAAGTGACGAAGGGCGGTTAGAGCTCCTAGTTATGAGTTTTAGTTTTGATAGTTGGTTGTCATATTTTGTTGGAGATTAGTTGCACATGTTGTATATATTGAATAATGTTGTGTAATCTCCTGTATGAGAAACTGAGAATAGGCAATGTGCCATGTAAACCCTTCATTAAATGAATGAAACCCGAGTGTTGTTAGGAATTTTTGTTACACTTTGATATGTATGAATGAAACTGAACTGCACAGGCCAAATATACATTTGAAATGTGAATGTGAGACCGCATCAAACATGTTTTGAAAAAGTTTTTGAAAACCCTGTCTTGAAGATGTGATTTTTAATAAGTTTTACATTTTTCATTGGTCTGTATTTCAACTTAATGATGCATTTTCAAACTATAATTTCGGCTATTAAGGTAGGGGTTACATTTGACAATCCCATTATGAAAATATTCATAATATAAATAAAAGGATTTTAACAAATTCAGTTATAGGATTGACAAGTTTAGTAATGATTTTGACAAGAATTGTAATGGTTTTGACAATCCCATTATGAGATTCAATTATGAAAACATTCATAATATAAATAAAAGGATTTTAACAAATTCAGTAATGAGATTGACAAGATTAGGAATGATTTTGACAAGAATTGTAATGGTTTTGATAAAAGTGTTTTATGCAAAAATGCTGATGAAAACATGCAAGTCAAGGTTCATCAACTAACGGTTTAGTCAATACCATTACGAATTTTTTTATTTCCATTACTGAATTTATCAAAGTCATTACTGACTTTGTCAAAACTACTACGCCTTTATTTATATTATATATATTTAATAATACATATATATATATATATATATATCAAAGGAGCTTTGGTAGCCCAATGACCACCATGCTCCTTTGCTAAATGGGTGTGATGGAACCGATTCCACCCCTTGCCATTCTCAACTAAGTTTTTTCAACAAAAAAAAGCACTACTTCCCCACCAAAAAAACTCCAGCCGGCTGGCCACTAGAGCGCCAGTGTTGGGGCACCACTCTTATTTTTTTAAAAAAAATTGAGGGGTAAAATGATAAAAATGTCAAAACTTAAAAAATCCAATTTGGTACTTGATACCTTTATGTCTTTTTAAAGTGTTAATAAACTTTTTAGGATTTTACAATTTCAAATGATATTTAATTGACATTTTTTCAAAATTTAATTAACTAAAAGAATATGAATTTGACTACTAGCACTTTTTGTGTGTTAAATCCAATAGTACCTCCTCTTATAATCAATGGCATGGGTTGTATGCCCTATATTGCCAATGAAGAGTTAGTGTGCGTGTGTGTGGGTTCCGTTCTTTGTGGGGGTGGAGAGTGTTTACATAGTAAAAATTTTAAAAAGGTATTAAATATTTTCTGCGTATAAAAATATATCAAGTCCTTCTTCTCAATTAAATTTTTTACATGAAAACTTTTCACCAACTTTTTGCCAAATTGAAACTCCAAGAAATGAGACATTCTAGAAAATTGTAGAAAGACTACATTATTGTCTCATCCCAAATTTTAAATGGGTCAGGGCGTAAATTTGTCTCAAAAATGTTTTTGAAGGGATAATTTTATTTTAAAATTTTTTTTAGATTCAATATTGTCTTAAACGTTTTAGAACATAACAAGATTGCCTTATTCAGTTAAAAAATTAAAATTGACCATTAAAAAATTAAAATTTATCGTCAATATTTTATATGATAAGGAGCAATATAGTTCTATTTTAATACTTTCAAAGTAGTATTAAATTTCAAAAACTTTTTGAGACATTATTGCTCATAAGTGATAATATAAGCAACAACTTTTTACTTTAACCCATTCAAAATGGATAAAAGCTTTGTTCATACGAACTATATTAAAAGGGGAAGGTATTTTTTTTTTGGGAAAATTCCAAAAAACTACACTCAAAATACAAAAAGGATAAATCAGTACATCGAAATTCAGAAAAGACGAATAAGGCGGGTGTCAGAAAAAGGAGGAATCTGGCATTTTGAAATTTCGGCCAAATTACGAAAATGCCCTTCAGCACTTCAAGCCCACTTTAGAATAACAACATGATCCTCGGAATTAACACCTCCGGATTCGTTATTAACAACTTCAATTCTTCTTTTACAATTCACAAGTTTCAGGGCTAATAACACCACCGATCTCGCCATTAACAACTCCGGATTCGATATTAATAACTCCATTTTCTTCTTTCACACTTAACAAATTTCAGGGCCAATAACACCATCGATCTCGCCATTAACAACTCCGGATTCGCCATTAACAACTCCTATGTTGTTATTCCGACTGAGGGCTGAAGGGCATTTTCGTCATTTGGCCAAAATTTCAAAATGCCAAATTCCTCTGCCCGTCTGACACAGCCTGATCTATCCTTTTGCAATTTCAATGTACTGAATTGTCTTTTTGCTATTTCCAATATATTTTTTGGAATTTTCCCTTTTTTTTTCAAGGCCATGCAGAAATTAGAATATGAGCCATGAAATCATTCAAATCATGAGTCAAAACTCCTTACAAGATTTAGAGAGATGGAAAAGTTACACTTTAAAGAAAAAGAAATTGATGAAAAGACAAATGATAATAATTCATATTAATACCCTCATGCAGTATAATTGTTTACTTGTTTGTTTTTTTACTTTTGAATTTGTGTTCAAATTTGTACCAAGATCATATGTTTACTTTAATGAATCGTGTTTTAATGTTATTTAATTATATGTTTTGATTGTGAATTTTGATGTGATTTTCAACGTGCAACTCTGCTATGTGCTTTGGCATGACAGGTGACCGTATGTGCGAGTACGAAAAATACCCAACGACTCAAGCCGGATGCTATTAATGAATAAGTTTGGAGGTACTTTTAATCAGGGTTATGGACTTCGGACCGGATCAAGAGCATGTTTGGGAGAGCTTATATTTGGGAAATAAGCCCTTATTACGCAAGCTGAGAAAAAACTCCTCTCACATACTTATCTCGTATACCGTGAATCACGAATTATAAGCAATTATTGCCCAAAAATAAGCTATTCCAAACACACACCAACTGATTCGGCTCGGAAACCGTAGAATTAGTCAGAAAATCAATCTGGTTCGTGGTCTGATCTGGTTCCTATTAAAAAAGAATTTTTTTAATATTTTTTTTATAATTTTATATTAATAAGTTTAAAATCTTCAATTTTTCATCAGTTTAGCTCCGGTTTAATCCCGATCTAACTCACTCACCCTTAACCTAATACCCCAATCGTTTCAGTACCCGATCCGGATCCATGAACCTTACATTTAACACCTAAATCCAAATTGAGGAGGGTGACATTTAGGGCTTAATATTCCTATGAGATAATATCTGTTTGAGATTTATGTGTTTGACAACATCTCAAACCATGATTTCAAACCATGGTTTGCGCAACCCGAAATAAAACTTCTCTCACACATTTACATCGTAAATAGTAAAAACTATTAAAAAAAGCTAATTCAAACATACTGGCAACATCCCAAACCATGGTTTGCGTAATTCGAGACAAAACTCATCTCACACACTTACCTCGTAAGTTATAAAAGCTATTAAAAAAATCTATATGTGTGTTTGGGATCACTTAATTTTAGAGAATAAATCCTTATTACGCAAGCCGAGATAAAACTCATCTCACATACTTACATCGTATACCGTGAATCATGATTTATAAGCACTTATTGCCTAAAAATAGGGTATGTTTGGTTGAGCGATTCGATTGCTTATAAGTTGCTTTTTAATAGTGATTTACGGTATACGAAGTAAGTATGTGAGAGGAGTTGTGTCTCGATTTACGTAAAAAGCAACTTATAAGTTTTTTTAAGTTGAAACAAACATGCTTATAAACTATTCCAAACTAGCACTAAGTGGTATATCATTAAGCAATTAAAATTATGTAATATATAATTTATTTATTTAATTAATTGTGGTGAGATGCACGGGGTTGATTGGAGGCTTTCATGATGAGGTCTCTGATATGACTTCACGAGCGGCGCGGGAGGAATTTGATTGATGGACTTAAGTTTGCCATTATAAATTTTAAATTTGTTTTGTAGCACTAAAATAAAAATTTTAATTTTGAAAAAACTAAATTTAATCATAAAAATGATAGGGAGAATCCCTCTAAAATGCCTTTAAAATAGAGAAATCCCTAATAAATGCTTTGAAATCAAAAATTCTGAATTAATACCCTGTCAGTACGGATGAATATTATGGGCGGTGCCAAAAGACGATTTTGCCCTTCAGCCCGCATTCTCACCACTTCAGAAATAATAATACGCGGTTCTTAGTTAATAACTTTGGATTCTTGATTAACAACTCTCATTTCTTGTTTCACAACTTCCTAATTTAAGTTTCAAGGCCAATAATAACACCACTTCTTTTATTAACAACACGCGCTCTTAATTAACAACTCCAAATTCTTGATTAACAACTCCAGTTTCATCTTTTTACTTTCACAATAATAATATCGGCCTTTTATTAATAACACTATATTCTACATTAATAACTTCCATTTCTTATTTCACACCTTCATAATTTAAGTTTCAGGGTCAATAACAACACCTCTTTATTTATTAACAACACCGTATTTTACATTAACAACACTATATTTTTGAAATGTGAATATGTGGAAGAATAAAGCGGAGTTGTTAATTAAGAATCCGGAATTGTTAATAACAAAATCGGTGTTGTTATTGTGAAAGTAAAACGATGAAACTGGAGACTAATGGAAGTTGGTCCAAGTGGTAAGCGGCTTGGTTCCGCTTAAGCAATGTCTCGGGTTCGAGCCTTGTGTATGCAGAAAATTCCCATTGGGAGACTCTCCCATCATAGCCAGCGTGTGCGACGCGGGTCGGATCCGGATGTAGTTGGGGCAAAGCTCCGGTGAACCGAGTGGCCAACCAAAAAAAAAAGATGAAACTGGAGTTGTTAATCAAGAATTCAAGAATACAGAATTGTTAATCAATAATCCGGAGTTGTTAATTAAAAATCGTGTGTTGTTATTTCTGAAGTGTCGAAAATGAGGGCTAAAGGGCAAAATTGTCTTTTGGCACCACCCGCACTGTTCATCCGTACTGACAGGGTACTGATCCGAAATTTTTTATTTCAGAGCACTGATTAGGAATTTCCCTATTTCAAAGGTAGTTGAGAGAGATTCTCCCAAAATGATATGTGTTTGGAAAAATTAATCTTTACTCCTTTAACTTTTAATTTATTTATAATTCCATCTTTCAATTATGATTTAATACCACTTAGTTTCTACACTTTTGGCTTATCTATGACCCAATTTTTTACCTTTTCAATTTTTAATACTATTATTCTTATTATTTGCAACTCATACTAAATCATCATATGCAGCAACCATGGGTAATAAAATTGCTTCCCAGTTAGAAACACATAATTAAATCACCATACTTTGGTATTGTTATTTATTATTTTAGTGTTGTTACTCACTACTTGTATTCAATGGAGACATCTCTCGTCTTAGACAAGGGGTGCTTAGGTGTGTTTTTCTTCAAAAAGAATGTGAGGACAATTATGTGCGTGTTTGTTTAAGCTTTTTGCACAGTAAAAACGGACTTATTACGCAAGCCGAAAAAAAACTCCTCTCACATACTTACCTCGTATACCGTGAATCACGAATTATAAGTGTAGGATTCCCAATTTAGATTCCCAATTTAGATTCCCAATTTGAAATTTGGATTCCCAATTTGAAATTTTGATATTTCATAATTTCAATACTTTCTTTGATCTTAAGTGTAGGATAAAATTGATATTTTTGAAATTATTAAGAAAATTAATTAAATTATTTTAAAGTATTTATATTTATTATTTTTTCTCTAAACTATTTTACCTAAATTATAAATTAATAGATAATATAATAACATATTCCCTCCGGTCCTAATTATAGGATATATTTACCTAACTTTGGAGAAATTAAGGATAGTAGTTAAATTAGTTAATCATATTTATTTTCCTAAAATGCCCTTATTTAAAATTTAAAATAGCATCCAATTACGTTAATTATCTGTTTTTTCTTATACCTCTCCTACCTCTCACACGACTTCTCCAAGCTCTTACATAATCCAGCGTCATCAACCTCCCTTAACAACTTCTAATATACTTTTATTAAATTATTATTGTGTTTAGTTATTATTAAGAAAGCATTAATAGGGGGTATTTTGAAAAGAAATTAATAAAAATTAGAACTTTGTCCTATAATTAGGACCCAGATTAACTCTCAAATGTTGTCCTATAATTAGGACCGGAGGGAGTACAATATATTATATGAATAAACAACTTATTTATTTTATATAGGAATAAGTAATTTATTTAATTTTTTTAATTTCTTTAAATAAAAATTAATTATATCTTATATTTTTTGGATTAGCTTTTAAGAATATCTTTTAAATTTACAAAATAAGTATGTAAGAAAAATTTTATCTCAATTTACGTAAATTTAGATTTGAAACCTATATTTAGATAATTCCCAAACACACACTAGAATACAAGGGAGTAATATTTTTCTGTCATTTTCTTAATTTAAAATTATTCAATAATAATAAATATCTTTCCGTTTTTGTCAAATCAAATCACGGACAAAAATAATAAAAGAAAAAGAAGACAAAAATAAAGGAAGAAAAGCAACGAAAGTGAATGGGATTATTATTTTATATTCCTTGAAAAGCTGAAAAATTAAAATAGCGTGTAAACTGGGAAGTGGTTAAAAATCTAAAATATCAGCACCTTGGCACCCAAATCGACACACACAGTAAAGTGAAGGGACAGAGAGAGAGAGAGGGACTGTGTGAAGAAGCAAACAGGCAGCGAGAGAAAATCATGGCCGTTTCCGTCCCAATTCTCGCCACCGTCATCTCCCTCCACCTCATCGCTTTCGTTCTTGCCATCGGCGCCGAAAGCCGTCGTAGCAAGGTAAGCCTCTTTTTTTCTACTGATGCGCATACTATGAGTATGGAACCTCGGTACTACTTGTTTTCTTCGATTTTCCAGGCCAAAATCGTGCCCGATGAGTACGACGACCGGAGCTTCTGCGTTTACGACACCGATGCGTCGACGGTGTACGGTCTGGCGGCTTTTGCTCTGTTACTGGTCAGCCAGGTGGTGGTTCTTGGTGTCACCAGATGCCTCTGTTTCGGCAAAGGGCTTGTCACTGGTTGCTCCACCACGTGCGCCACCTTATTCTTCATTTTTTCTTGGTAAATCTCACTAATTACCATCTCTATTTTCGTCAGTCCTTTTTCCACGGTTCAAAATCCATGTTCCTTATCCCTTCATTCTCTCTCTATATTTCATTTTCGCGAGTTCCATATCTGCAACTGATCAACATCTATGCTTCTCTACCGCAGATTAGAGTCAATTAGAGCTCAATAGAGTCATACAGTCAATAGTTTATTAGGGAAAAAGGGGTCGATTTACCTCACACCGTGTGATTTGTGCAGATTCTTTTTTTAACCCATAAGCTGTTACGAAAGTATGTATTTGTCTTTTTCTAGTCTTTTTATTCATCGTAAAAGTATAATTTTAATCATTATCATTATAAGGAGCTACATAGAAGCTTAAGGGAAATTTCGGTTGGTTTATTTAAAGAAAGAAAGAAACTAGAGGCTGAGTACTTGAAGGTAGTAAACCGAACTCTGTCTAAGCATATATTATATGCGCTTATGAAAACAAATGTATTGAAACAGATATTAATATCACAGTCAACTAAGCCTAGTACTGACATAGTATGATTATATTTGAAAGCCACCTATTGATATTGGTATGTTGTGTCAACTTTTGGGTATACCTATTGATATTGGTATATATTGTTGTCAACTTATGGGTATGGAAGCTGAAGGGTAATTTCAATAGGTTAATCTGGAGGGGAAAATGCAAAATGTGTGTTTGTTTCCCTGGAACTAATTATTTGTTATTTGTTTAAGGAAATAACTAATATTTGTTCTATGAGGAAGGAAGAAATTACTTACTCCCTCTAGTCCTTAATATAAAACATATTTGGAGAGTAAATCTTGATACTAAATATAAAACATATTATTCATCTTTGTCCATCTTTTCTTAATTTACTCTTATGATGCCTTTCAACAATAATCAAGGAGGAAAGGGAATGAGAGAATGAACGAAGATGATTAGGGTGTTTTAGAAAACACATGTCATATTAACTAATTCAACTAGCTTCATTAATCTAATCAAATTAGGTAAATATGTCTTATACTAAGGACTAGAGGGAGTATTTGTTAAGAATTTGTGTTGATTTGCTGAAAATACTCTTGAATCATTTGCATGAAATACTCTCTTAAATTATTTGCATTGAAACTATCCTTGATGCAAACTCCCTTAATATGTGCAACCAATAGGAATAATTTAGAAAAAAAACAATAAAAATGGGGGGACAAAGTGGATTGGGGTCTTAATTTAGGACCTAATCCAATCCCCCAATTCACTCTTTTATTAGGGACCGGAGGTAGTTGTAAGTTCTTTCAAACTACTGAATGGACAGCAGTTAAATCACTTGTGGTTGCAATTTACAGTCGAAGGACTTGAATATTTTCTTTTCGTCTTGATATAGTGTTGAATAGAAATGAAATGTGAAAATTGAGATGATCTTTTGAATGTAAATATCAGGATTACATTTCTGGGAGCAGAGGCATGTTTGTTAGCAGGATCAGCGAGGAATGCATACCACACAAAGTACCGAGGCATCTTTGGCGAACACAACTTAACCTGTGCCACCCTCCGCAAAGGAGTGTTTGCAGCTGGTGCTGCTTTGACATTGTTGTCTTTGTTAGCTTCCATTGTGTACTACTGGACTCACTCCAGGGCTGATACTGGTGGCTGGGAGAAGCACCAGAATGAAGGCGTTGGATTGGCTGCTTCCAATTTCAACCATCACCACCAACAAGGTGGAGAGTTTGAAAGGGCCTGAAATTATATGGTATGGGTTGGTTTTACGAAATATTGGTGCTCTCTTTTTGTTTACAACAAAAGGATGGGGACGAAGATTTCCAATCCCGAATCTTTCGTGTGGTAATGGGAGGGTGTATATTGTGTTATCATTTGTACTGCTAGAAACGAGATATTTATAGATAGTTTATTATGGTTGTTCATACTTCCCAACTCTGGTTATAGTTAATGTTATTTTTCATCAGTTTGGGCTTTATTTTCTTCATATGCATCTTAAAATTCTCGTTCTAATATTTATAGTTACTCAGGTGATTGTGATTATCTCAGTGCATAAGTTCTACTTCATATGGTTGGAGAGCTTTTGCTTCTCAGCTTATTGCACTTTGTTTCATTAGTGTCTTGTGATCTTGAATAAGTGGAGTGTGCTAGTGAGGATTCAAATATTAATTTAGCATGTTGTGAGGTAATAGCCCTTTTGCTAGACCCAATCCCCATTATCATCAAGCTTGCAGTTTTGAACTCAAAAGTTCTCCTTAGTTATCCTTAGTAGTCTCTAAGAGCTCAAAGAAAGGGTTGGAAAGGAAAAGAATGAAAAATATTTTGCCAAAGAAGTGTTTGGTTTACATTGAAAAAGAAAAATGGATTGATAGGAAACTTTTTTTTGGTATGAAGAAAATGAGATAGAAAAATGAACTAAAAGACCTTTTTACCCTTGTTTAAAAAATATTATTTAAAGGCCCCTATTTTCACTTTAGTCCCTCTAACCATTTGTACTCCAAGGCCAACTCATGGTCATGAATTACTTCAAATAATTCTCGCATAACGACGGTTTAACCATTATAGGTTGTATGTGTAAAATCGTGGAAGAAAGAATTTAGTTTGCCCTTGTTTTCTTATAATGTAACAAAGTAATAATTATGAGATACCCACTAATGACTTGTGGTTATACATAAATGAATGAAAATAACTTTAATCATGTGTATGTGCTAAGTGACTTAGGTTGCACGCAACTAAAACGACTTCACTTTTAACCATCACGTAGCCATCACCCTCATGTGTTGATTATGGCAAGTTTCCCAAGTCCCACGTCCTAAATTTTGTAATATTAGGGGAGGGCCTTAGGCTATAAAAGAGGAGGCTCCCCTTCCTTTTAATTCCATCCCACAATTGCCTTCTCATTCTTTAAAGCAATTTGTATTTTCTCCTCTATTGTATTATTTCACTTGTAATTTATTTGGAGTGAAATTAAATTATGGTGTTCCTTTCATTGTCTTATTTATATTTATTATTTATTAGTTGTTATTAGATATATGAGTTATGATTTATTATATTATTAATTACATCTAGAAACTTTGTTTTCTAGTATTGTGATTTTTTAATACAATCGGTTACGCTCTATATATTCCGCTTTCGCAACAATTGGTATTAGAACAAAGGCTGTCTGAATATGCTTTGTGGTTGCAACATAGTCTGAACTTCCACATCAGAAAAGGATTACTTTGAGTTTTTGTATTATCAGTTATCAAATAGTATCTGGAGCAGAAATGACAGAAAAAAAGATTGAAGAATCCGTATCAAATGTCAATAATTCATCGTTGGCATATTCACTTTTATTTTTTAGTTGTTATAGTAATTATGGTTTATTATATTATTAAATTACGTTTAGAAATTTTGTTTTCTAATATTGTGATTTTTTAGTATAATCAGTTACACTCTATATATTCAGTTTCTACAACAACTTGTGGTCACAACCACTTTTTGTGGTCTTATTTTGCTCATGAGTACAACATATGGCCAGAAAATGGGTGCCAGTGAAAAAATGTTTTCTGAGGAAGATAGCGAATTAAACCGCCACCACTAGTGGAAAATTTAAATTTTCCCTTCCTGCCTCCATTTGGCCATTTTCCTCCAACCAAACGAGCTCTAAGTAATAAACAAACTATATTTATTAGTAGAGATTTGTAAGAAGTCAAATCACTCAATTTTAATTCCTGCTGTGATCCCCACACCAACAACTACCAAACAGAATTAATGCCGTGACACAGTGCCATCTCACTTACGGCACCAAAGCAAGTTGCAGCAAATTGTGTCACATTAAACTAGGTGGTTTGCAATGACCTGCTTCAACAGTTCGAGAGTAAATGACAGATTTTGTAGCATTAAATTAAATTCTTTGTATTGTTAGTATTGTAACTTTAATCAGGGTGGAGGTGGGTTTTCATATGAAGTTTTTAGAGAAGTCAGAAACATCAATATCAATATTTTCGTTATATTTTGTGGGGATTAATTATTAAAAAAAATTAATTTCTTAGTCTTTATAGCATGAGTATCACCCAATTACAAGTCCGATCAGTTTTTTATGCTAAGAGCCCCATCTGTAGCCATTTTTCTTATAAATTAACAAATTATGAGTGTAGAAACCAATACCTATAATTCAGGTAACTATATGGACTTAATGTGAAAAAATAAGATGAAATTATAGGAACTTGAATATGAATTTTTCATTAAATATTTTGCATCAGTTATATAAGTTCAAAATTAATAATTAATGATTTTGATTTGTGGTATTTAGATTAGAAAAGAAAAGCATGTCCTGCTACCAATCAATACTATAGAGGGATGCCAAATATGTCAGTAAAATAGGAATTAAGAAATCATTAAATCCATTTTCTTTATTAACAAGATAAATTTTATTAAAAAATATTCCACATATTTATTTATAATTAATTGACATTTTTTTAATCAATCAATTCTTATCAATGGTATAAATTACCGGTAATTACTATGCAATAAATCGGTTTTCCTTATGTAGGGTGATTTGGCCATGCATCTAATGACCTAATCATTGTCAGATTCAGTTATCAGTATCTCTCGTCAACTTTATTAAGGGTCAGAATTAAATTTCGTGATACCACCTACTAAGCCTATAAATCTTGACCAAATCAAAATTTTTATAGAATTAAGGAATTATAATATATTAGCCAATGGCCAAAAGAAATGTCAGTCAAAAATAAAAAGGAGAATTACATTATAGTCCTATAAAAGAGAATATATGAAGAAATGGCCCTAGAAAATTTTAAAATTACTGTCAAATCCCATGAGACCATTTTGTAATAAATTGTAGGTGAGAAATGTCATAAACACCCCTGTTAGATAAATAGAGAAAGGGATGCAAAATGCTGTATGGAATAGCTCTAGAGATGGGGATGCAGAAGAACGTTGAGTTTCAAATTTTCCGACGAGAAAGGAGAGTTTTGGGGACAGTCAGTGGTGGGTTTTTGTTGTTGAGCTTGTCGATAAACGACAGTGAAGGGGATCATATCTATGTTCCAAAATCGCAAGAAATTCTAGGCCAACATGAAGATAAAGTTTCAAATAGTTCCAATGGATGTAAAGAGAAGGAGGATGTTCGTATGAAGGGATCGGGTACTATGAATATGACTAATCATCTGTGGGCCGAAGCTGTGGTTGCTATGGTTTCATGGTTTGGCTGTGATTTCAATGTGTTTGGATATGGTTTATTATGCTATATTTTTGTTGTATTATGCTTTATTTTCTGGTTCATTATGCTATGTTTCTGCAATAGAAGAGCAAAGGAATGAAGATGAGGGTGAAATGTGTGTGGCTATATAACTTGATGTGCGTAGAAAAAAATGTGTTGTTAATGGAAGCAGCAATAGTTGTCAATAGAGTCTGTTGAACTTGTTAATGACAATTATATGTCATATTTAAATGTCTTTTTTACAACTAAAGGTTTTGTTGATTGAAGTTCATTTTGGTCTTAATAAATGGAAAAATATATCTAATTTTTGTGGGTATTGTCCTCCATATGCTTGTAAACTATAAAGGCAAACCTAGCAAATGCAATAGATATGTTTTGGTTAAGGTTTCAATGTGTTTGGGTATGGTTTAGTATGCTTTGTTTTTGCTGTCATTATGCTCTGTTTTTTGATTCATTGTGCTGTGTTTCTGCGATAGAAGAGTTAAGGAATGAAGGTGAGGGTAAAAGGTTATGGCTACATAACCTGATGTGCGTAGGGAAAAAATGCGTTGTTAATGGGAGCAGTGATAGTTGTCAATGGAGTCTGCTGAACTTGCTAATGACAATATAAGGTTTGGCAACAATAGAGTTTGGTTTAAAAATGATTTTACCAAATGACATGAAGTGATGTGTTTTTCTTTTCAAGAATTTTAAGGCTCTTGAACTAATCTTGACACCTTTTGCTCCTGAACTTCTGCAAATCTCTGAAGCTAATTTTGACACCTTTTTCAAGAATGTCTGGCTTACTTGGATTGGGGTGCAATGTTAAAGTAGTGAAAATTCTTTTTTCCAGGGAAGCAAGATGGACAAAAGAAAATCTGTTAAAGATAAACAAGGAAGAAAAAGCCCAACACGACTAAGGGCACCAAGCTTTTATGGGTATACTTTATTCACTAAAGAATTTTTCATCCATAAGGAGGAGAAGCAGAAGGACAAGAAGGAGAAACAGAAGGGGAAGGGAAATCATTCATTGTAAATATGATTGTATTGACAGCATATTAGGGGATTGTAATGACTATATGTACACTCATTGTAAATATGGTTGACTTTTTTCTAATGATCAAGTGCAATGACATTGTTTTTCATTGCACATTATTTGTAATAACCATAAGTTAACGTTAGTGTTAAAGTTATGTAACACACATATGGTGCTTTTCCTTACACATTGTTTAACTCCATTGATAACTGCAAGAGACTCCATTGACAAGTCGAGAAGACTCCGTTGACAACTCCATGAGCCTTCAGTGACAAGTCATTAGACCAGAATGTAGTTGTCAATCTCAATGGGCATCCATTGAAAAGCGTAGGAGCCTCCATTGACAAGTCAATAGGCTTCAACTGATAACACCAAGGGCCTCCATCGACAAGTCTAAAAACCTCCATTGACAATTCAATGGGCATTCATTACAAGCCAATGAGCCTCCGTTAACTAGTCATAGGACGTCTACTGATAACTCAATGGACATCAATTGACAACTCAAGGGGCTTCCATTGATAAGTCAAGGAGCCTTCCATTGACAAGTCATAGGGCCTCCACTAACAACTCTAGGAACCTCCATTGTCAACTCAATGACTATCCATTGACAAGTGCAGGAGCCTCCATTGACAAGTCATTTGGCCTTCATTGACAACTCCATGGGCTTCCATCGACAAGTCAATAGGCCTCCGTTAACAAGTCATAGAGCCTCCACTAACAACTCTATGGATCTCCATTGACAACTCAATGGGCATCCATTGACAAGTCAAGGAGCCTCTACTGACAAGTCATTGGGCCTCCATTGACAACTCTTCAACCCTTCCATTGACAAGTTAAGAAGGCACCAGTGACAAGTCATATAATATTACCACCTAATTAATATTATATATTAACAACATAGATAATCTATACATATATGCACATAAGCTATCAGTTTCTAACGTGATCATAACTACATATATATATTAACAACTTCATAGGCATACATTGACAACTCCAAGGGCCACCACTGACAACTCCAAGTCCATATATTGACAACAGAATTTACATCATATTACAAATTTCCATAAATGAAAGCGGGATACAAAATCATATTACATACAACCTTCATTTACATCTAAAAATGCATGTACAAAGAACTAGTAACAAATTCACAGACCGTGGCCAAAAACCAAGTGGTCTGAATTTCTATCTAATCAGATTTACAATCGGATTTCTAGATCTGACCGTTCCTCCAACATATATTATATCACCATCTTCATTGACTTCAAACATTCCCCCTATATGAAGGAAACATAGTAGATTCTTGCCAGACCTAATAGCCATCACCGCTGTTCACATGCACAAAACAGTTGTCATTAATCATTTCAGGACTTTCAGCCACACATCTTTCACACCTTATTCATTAAATATCACTTCTAATTACTGAAAACAACACAAAGTACTAAAAAACATAACAAACTTTTTAAACTCATTCCAAACATCATTACACCACAAACAAAACATTTAAATATGACATATAGTTTTCAATAACAAGTTCAGCATACTCCATTGACAATTATCACCGCTCCCATTAACAACACATTTTTTTCCTACGTGCATCAGATTATATAGCCACAACCTTTCACCCTCATCTTCATTCCTTAGCTTTTCTATTGCAGAAACACAACACAATGAACCAGAAAACTGAGTATAATGATAGCAAAAATAGAGCATACTAAACCATACCCAGACACATTGAAAACCTTAGCCAAAGCATATCCATTGCATTTACTAGGTCTGCCTTTATAATTTACAAGCATATGGAGGACAATACTCACAAAAATAAGATAGATTTTTCCATTTATCAGGACTAAAATGAACTTCAATCAACAAAACCTTTAGTTATAAAAAAATATTTAAATATGACATATTGTTGTCATTAACAAATTCAACAGCCTCCATTGATAACTATCGCTGCTTCCATTAACAACTCCTTTTTTCCTACGAACATCAGGTAATATAGTCACACACCTTTCACCCTCATCTTCATTCCTTAGCTCTTCTATTGCAGAAACACAACATAATGAACCAGAAAATAGAGCATACTAAACCATACCCAAACACATTGAAATCACAACCAAACTGTGAAACCATAGCAGCACAACTTTAGCCCACAGATGATTAGTCATATTCATAGTACCCAATCCCTTTATCAAACTGTAATGCCCCAATTTTTGATTAAGGGCTAATGAGGATTATTATGGATATTTGTGAATTTCAATTGAATTTTTATGTGTTTTGTGGCAATTTTAGTTAATATGCCATAATTAGTGAAAAAATTGAAAGAATGGAATTATTGGCTATAAGTTAGTGATTAAGGGAGGAATTAATTACTAACTAAGAGGAAAAATAAGAAGTATGATTAAAAGGCTAATGGAAGGATTAAAGTGACTAAATAGTTACTCATTCTATAAGAGCCAATGAGGTGGAGACATTTGGCAACATAAGAGGACGAGAGAGGGTATTGGGAAAAGTCAAATGCCATTAGTTTATTATTTTCTCTCTTTTCCTCTTCCTCCTTTTCGATTGGGCAAGCATGGCTAAGGGGGAGTATCATCATTTCACTCCATCTTAAACCTCTCTTCATCTCTCTCTTCTTTCTTATTTCTAGCGCCATTGTTGCCTAAGAAAGAGAAAGGAAAAACTTGAATTTAAGGTAAGCAAATGACTTTTAATACCAAAACTCATTTCATTAATCTTGCTCCTTGGCTTGAGAGTTTCATTTTCATGGTGGTAGATTTGCCATTGGTATTGATTTAAGCTCTCAAGGAATTGTGAAGTTTGAAGGATTAAGAAATTCCTTTGGGAAAGTTAAAGAGGTGAGTAAGAGAATTCTTCTATCTAAGCTTTGTGGCATTTGATTTAGCTTTGAATTCCTGGAATCTTGGCCTTAATTTCAAAAATGAGTGTCATTGGGAGTTTGACATGTTGCTGTCATGAATATGGTGTCTTGGTATGAGTTTTGGATAAATAGAAATGGAATAGATGTTGAAATGTTAGTTTTGAAGATTTTGAAAATTTGCATTAATTGTGGCTTAAGACCAAAGCATGATAATGGAATAGGAATTTGGTAATATGATGTTCCCATGTGATTCCTTGTGCATTTTCGTGTGGGACTAGCTTTGGTTTGGCATTTGACACCATGAACTCTCATCTCAGGTTGTTACTCGTGGTCAATTTCTCAAAAGTGTGTCTTTGTACTCGTGGGTGTTAAGCCATCACTCGAGTGTCAAGGTTCGTGCTCGAGTGATGCTCTCTTTTGAAATTTTCTTGTGCTCTCGGGTGAGCACTTCTTGAACCTCACTTTGGGGGACTCGGGTGAGTATTAGGCTATCACTCGAGTGAATTGAGTCATGCTTAAGTGCAGCGAGCAACTTTGGTTTCTATCATTCCTTTCTACTCTCGGGTGAGCACTTTTTGCACCACATTTCCTAGGACTCGAGTGAGCAATTGGCTATCACTCGAGTGTTACTTCTAAGACTCGAGTGCAAGTCTATCACCACTCGAGTGAGGCTTTCTTCACTCGAGTGTATCAGTGAAAAACCAGTACTTGAGCTTCCAAAAGGGGATATTTGGGATAGTTCTTCCAACCCTTTAGGACTTTTGTTAGAGGAATTTGTAGCTTCTTAAAGAACATTAATGATAACCAATCTAAGTTATATGAAGTCATTTAAGTATTGGAATAGAGAATAATACTTCGTCCCAATTGTGAATTATAGGATTTGACATTTGCCCTACTCGGGAGAGACCGGTACTAGAGCATGCCCGGAAGGACCAAGGTAGTGACTTTTCTCTCATGTTGTGTATGATACTTGGTATGCATGACTTATCATTATTGTGTTGTGAAAAATCTTTAGCATGAAGCCATTGCGAACTTTTGTATGTGTTATCGGCCGTAGGGCATTACAGCGTAAGCAGTTGTAGGGGGTGAGGTTATCACACCTACCCCTGCTGTTGCATCTGCCGTTGTAATTGTCGAGGCTGCGTTGTGGAATCGTAGATTCCTATTTGATTATATGGCCAGTGTGGCTGTGCGTATGTGAAATATTTTATATGGATCTCAGCTGTGATGATATTTGTGATATGAACATGTGAATGTGCAATACAGCGTGAGCAAACGTAAGGGTGATGCAAGTCATACCTGCCCTTGCCACTGTAACTGTTGTTGCAGTTGCTATGTGTTGTGTGATGATTTGCTTTCATACTTTGTTGTTGTGCATACTATAAGTGATTTGACACTACGGGGATTCTTTATAATTCTACTCTCCCAAAAACAAATTTTTAGACAGGGCCGAAGGATCTAAAGGAAAGCGGGTGACAAAGAGTGGATGAAGCTCCAGGCAAGGAGTTTTATTTTGGATATCGGTTATCATAGTTGTATATATTTTGGATATCTGATAGGGAATCAATTGTACATGGATATTTTTGTGTAATCCCCTAGTTAAGGAAAATGGATTATGGGCAATTGTGCCTTGTAAAACCCTTATTTGACTAATGAAACCCGAATGTGTTGGGAATTTACTGTGTTCTCTGATATTTATAAATGGAATCGAACTGTACAAGCCATTTATGTATTGGAATGTGATTATGAGACCGTTGTTGAACAGGTTTTAGAAAATTTTTTATAAACCCTGATTTTGGGAAAATCTACTTTTAATAAGTCCCAAATCATTTACGATTTCTAATTTCACATAATTACTTATTTATGAACTTAATCTCGGCCTTGATCATGAAAGGGGTTACACAAACATCCTCCTTCTCTTTACATCCATCGGAACTGTTCAAAAATTTATCTTCATACTGGCCCAAAATTTCTTGCGATTCTGGAACATAGATCTAATTCCCTTTGCTGCCGTTTATCGACAAGCTCAATGACAAAAACCTGCCACCGACCGTCCCCGAAGCTCTCCTTTCTTGTCGGAAAATTTCAAAACTCAGCGTTCTTCTGCATCCCCATCTCCAGAGCTATTCCGTATGGCATTTGACAGCATTTTGCATCCCTTTCTCTATTTATCTGACAGAGGTGTTTATGACATTTCTCACTTGCAATTTATTGCAAACTAGTCCTATGGAACTTGATAGGAATTTCAGAATTTCTTGGGACCATTCCTTTGTATATTCTCTTTCATAAGACTACAGTGTAATTCTCCCAAAATAAAACGGAAGCCAAATGAATATACAGTTAAATCTTGTTATTACCATCCTTGAGAAATAAAAGAAGGACCAGCATTTAGAGAGTAGCCAGTAGCCAGTTCAATTTTTGTAAGTGGAAAGGAGGAAATTATAATTATTTATATACAAATAAAAACAGCGACAACTTTTGGTCTTAAAAACAAATATATACTATCCTTTCTTTTCTCTTTTATTGCAAAAGTGTATATTTAGTCTTGTAATTTTATACAAGGTTTAAGTTTTATCCCTTGATTTTATAAAATATTGTTTCATTTATCTAAACCTAACACTATTAATTTCAAATGATGATTTTGTATGTTAATTATAATTAATTTTTAAAATTAAACTTTATATGATAGCTTTTGAAAATTTTTTATCAACATTTAAAATTTTAATGTCAGCATTTTTCCTTTATAATTTTTAGGGACTAAAATAAAATATTATGTAAAATTAATTGATTAAATTTATACTTTTAGACTTTTATAAAATAATTGTGATGCATGGCACATCTCAATCAATAAACAAGCATTTTTGTTTTTTACCAGAAGCAATCAACAAGCATATGAGTATATGACGTACCTGAGTTTTGTATACTTTTAGTTAAAAATATGTCGTTGGCAAAAAAAAAAAAAAAAAGTTAAAAATATGTCAAACTTGGCCAAAAAAATTAACGCAAATGTATCAAGAACCACATGAAAAGGAAAATCGTTGATAAGTCTTTTTTTTTTTTTTTGATAGCAAGGGGCAAAGCCCAGCAATCTTTGAGAAGTTTTTGTTTATACATTTTATTAGTCAGAAAGAATCTGTATGTTGTTCATATTATTGTAGTAATAAAATTTTAGACATATAGTTTTTAAGAAAAATTTTAAATAAATACCATTTAAATGTATGAAACCCAAAAAATCTTTTAATACTTGTAATTGATAGAGAGATGACATGAGATTAAATTAAGATTTTAAAATGTTGGTAATTTTATAATAATATCCCTCAATTTTTTCAATTAAAAAGTAAAAAAAAAAGGCACATTGCCAGAGCATCACCTCCAACAAGCGGAGCTATAGCGCTGGGGTGGGATTTGAATGTGGAGCAATGGTGGGATTTGAACCCACCTTGTTGCCCACCAAACCTCTTTGATATATATATATATATATATATATATATATATATATAAAACCTACATTTTCTTATTCTTTTATTATAATATATTTTCTTTCCCTTTTTGAAATATCTTCTTGATTTATATTTTCTATAAAATTTATCTTTTAGATATTTCTTGAATTTATACCTATATTTATTATTTTTTTCTCATAGGTTTTTTATATTTATTATTTCTCTTATTTTTTCGTTTTATTCTTTTATCTTTATCATTACATCCCTATCTATGTGGTCTTTCAAATTCACTACATCTTAATATCATCTTATTTTGGTTATAATATTTCATATTCCTCCAAGCTTGTTTATATTTATCTGGTAAATATTCTCTTAAATATTCTATTCTTCTTCCTAAGGATGTGTTTGGTTTGAGGGGAGGGGAGGGTGGGAAAATTATAATTTTGGATAAAAGAAACCCAAAATTTACGCTCTTACTTTTTTAAATTTTGGATTATCGCCCAAAATTTACCTTCTCATTTTTTTTTTTAAACTTTGGATTCCTGCCCAAAATTTAAATTCTTTCAACCTAAAAAGATAATTTACCCACCTTCACATTCCCTCCCCTCCCCTCCCCTCCTTTCAAACCAAACACACCCTAAAGTATCTACAAATGGTATTTATTCTTGTTGACCTTCAAATTCTTTGTAATAGTCTTCTAATATAGTTTCTCCTATTATTTTTGGCAATTTTCTAAAAAATATATCTAAATATATTAATCTTTTCATATCTGGATCTGTTTTAATTTCATAATAATATTTTTGAAATTCACACATATATTGATTTAAATATTTTGATTCTAAAGAATATATCTCTATTTGACATAATTTTTTTTTTGCACCATCACTTCTTCCTATAAATTCATTTCTTATTAATTGTTCATGTTGTTTTATTATTTTTGCATAATACTCTTTTTTATTATTATATTCACTTTTATCTATATGTCGCACTTGTTCTCTTCTTTCTTCACTCATATATCTCCACCAGTTTAATACATTCCCTAAAAAACTTGATTCTATTAATAGGTTTGTTGTTTGGAAATCTAAATTTTTTCCTAATAATGCTATTAATTGGGCTCTAGACCATTCTTGTAATATCCTTTCATTTTCTAAATTACAATCGAAGTTTAACCAAATTCCTGATAGTGGTATACTTCTTGTTTCATATTGTTCTATAGATGGTGGTGTAAATCCCGTTTTACTAGGTGTATTAAATTTTACTTTGAATTCCATTTTTTCATCCTTCATAGTTTCTTTATGTTTTAATTCTTCTGCATCTATTCCTGCTTGGCTACTTCTCTTTGATATCTTATTTTCATATAATCTTCTTTGGTTCTTATTTTCTCGGAATCTCTATTCATTTTAGTTTGTGAACTACTACTTTTATGTATTACTACTCCTGTATTTAATTCAGTTCCTTTATCTAAATCTCCTTTTATTATTGTAGCATTTTAAAAATCTTTTTGAATTTGTTCTAATTCTTATTCTTCTAATCCCATTAATTTTTCTATTTCATCTTCTTCATGATTTGTTGCATTCATCATTTTTATTGTTGGATTAAATATTTCTAACAGATCTTCTATTGTTCCTGGATAACATATTATTTCTGCCATTTTATGTCCTTCTTCTAATTCTTCATATTTTTTCTTTCTATTTTGTGTTTTCTTCTAATTTTATTATTTGCTTAGTTTTCATTTTATCTTCTTTTTGCTCTTCTGTTTTTATTAATTTATCATTTATTGTCCATAAGTTATTATTTAATACTTGTTGTCCTTTTATTATTCCTTTAACTATCATTCTTGTTTGTCTTACATGTTCATCCATATTTTGTTTTGTTATTTGTTCTCTAGATATTTCTAATTTTTCCATTTCCTATAAGGCTTTCATCATTTTTAATTGTCCATAATTAGTTATTATTGGTTTTAGATTTGGTTATGAATTTTCTATTATCATAAGTTCTCTTACTCCTAACGAGTTCATTATATTTTTCAAATTACCTTTTATTTGTTTTAGTTCTTCACTATTATATTCTACTTTTTTCATTATATTATATATTTTTTTCTTCTAAGGTTTGACTTAAAGATTCTAGTTTACTATTTCTATTCTTAGGTTTTCTAAAATTACTTTATCTTATACATCCTTAGGGACCATATTCAAAACTTCTTCTAATTCATATATTTCCATTATATCTCTTATATTTCGATTTATATAAGTTCCTAATTATCTCATTAAATACATATTAGTCTAATTAATTAAATTTCATGTATTATTTCCTTGGCCTCCAGCCATAAAGGGAGTAAACATACCAGTTTCTTCATTGATTATAGGAATAAATTAACTTTTAGGCAAGGTCTTACATTCAGTTTCATATATTCGCAGTTCTATGTTCTTAATTATATTCATTATTTTTTCAAAAAAAAAATTATATTCATTATATTTCTAATTTAATATCTAAAAATAACTTACTTCTAACATATAATCACAAATAATTTATAATCAGACTTAATCAATCAAGATCATAAATGTACTGGGGCAAATATTATATATATATATATATATATATGTATGTATATACATATATATATATATATATATATATGTATATATATGTATATATATATATATATGCCCATAAGTGTGTGTGTATAAATATAATGTATAATACAAATAAAGGCATAATATATTAACTGAATGAGTAATGGAAATCACTAAATGTCTAATGATATTAATTAAATGAGTAATGACAATGGAATTGACTAAAGGCGTAATGGAATTTGCTATTAATCATTTAAACACCTTTAGTCATTTTCATTACTCATTTAGTTAATATCATTAGGTATTTAGTTAATATCATTATTTGTTTAGTTAATACAATTACGCATTTAATCAATTTGTTTATGCCTTTAGTGATATCATTACTCTTAGAGTTAATATCACTACGCTTTTAGTCAATGATATTATTCATTTGTAAATATCATTATGCCTTTAGTCAATAGTATTACTTATTTAGGCAATACCATTATGCCTTTAGTCAATTTGTTTGCACCTTTTATGAATATAATTACTAATTTAGTTAATATTATTATACCTTTAGTCAATATTATTACTCACTTAATTAATACTATTATGCATTTAGTTATTTCCATAATTTATTTAGTCGATATCATTATACCTTTTTTTGTATTATACATATAAAGAGGCTTTGGTGGCCCAAACCAATGTGGGGTAGGTTCAAATCCCACCCTCACCACCTTGGCTCCATATTAGGGGGGAAAAAAGAAATTAAACCCCCTAAAAAAAAAAACAGCCCCAGCGCCGGAGCTTCAATAGTTAGCAAGCAGTGGTGCTCTGGTGAGTGCCATTTTCATTTTTTATTTTAGTTTTATTTAAAAAATTAAGAGGCATTATAGCAAAATTACCAACACTTTAAAATCCCAATTAGATCCCCTGCCACCTCTCTGTCTTTTACAAGTATTAACATATTTTTTGAGGTTTTAGTAATTGAAATATTTATATATCTTTTTTCCTACTTTTTATCCAGTTTTTTTTTCTTCTAAAATTATAATTATTTAAATACAAATAAAAATAGTGTCAACCTTCAAGCACCTGTGAAACAAATACGCACTCTTTTTCCTCTTTTTATGAAAAGCAATAGTGCATATTTGGTCTTATAATTTTATACAAGGTTACAATTTGGTCTCTTAATATCATAAAATATCTTTTCAATCCTCTAACTTTAACACTATTGTTGGCAGGGGAAAAAAACTCTAACATTATTAATCTCAAATGATATTTTTTTTTTTTGCCAATCATTATTATTTTTTAAAATTAAACTTATATGTAAGCATTTGAGAATGTTTTATCGATGTTTAAAATGTTAATGTCAGCATTTTTTAATGGTGTTATGATTAAATGACTGAAAAGATACTTTATAAAATTAAATATTCAAAATAAACTCTATATGAAATTAAATGACAAAAAATGCAGTTTTGCCATTATAAAATAATTGCAGATGCCTCGCACACCGCAATCAGTCAACAACCATATGACATACCTGGGCATAATATACTTTTAATAATTAAAAATAATTTTAAGTAAGAAAAATTAATGTGGGTTAATGCATTGAGAGGACCAAGCACGTGAAGATAAAAACTTGAAGGGCATGGCCAAGTCATTCCTTTCCCTCATTATATAGTGTTTGTTTCTTTGTGTCAAAGCTTAGATTAACCATCTTTTTGTTGTGTGTACAACTCTCTCTCTCTCTCTCTCTCTCTCTCTCTCTCTCTCTATATATATATATATATATAGTGTTTATGATGGCCCATTGATCACAATTAATTATCACAAATAATTAAATTGGTTAAGCAAAGAGCATAATCATCAACACACAGTTTCAGAGATCTATTTTGCAGCAATAATGGCCAGTCGCTCATATGAAGCAAGATTGTTCGGCCGTCAAAGGCCATTTCACTCCATTTTTGGTGGAGGAAAGGGTCAGATATTTCTTCTTCTTTTTTTCCTTCCTAATTTCAACCTTCTTTTTAATATTCCTTCTTTTGTTTTTCTGCCATAATCCAAATGCATGCATAATTTTTGCAGCTTAATTATTCATTTGGAGAAAAAGAAATAAACTCAACTGAATTACACAAACTTCTCAATATAAATGATCCTAACACTGCCCTCATTCATGTATGATTTTTTTATATAATTATCTGATATCCGAAATTATCATATTAAGTATTATTAAATCCAATGAAAAGTAGCTCTTCTAATTTTATATTTTGCTATTAATAAGGTTTAAAACATTCATTATTTTTAAGAATAGCCAAGTCTTTTTCTCTTAATACTAAGAAATCTTTTTATGGAGAATGTTTCTTTGGTTTTTGGTACAAATGGAGGTCCATAAGTTCATTTTTCTGGGCCATTTGGCTCATAACACCAGTCACACTATCATTCATTGAGAGATTTTAAGAGGTTAGAGAGATCTGTATTAGCCAATGGCCTTATAACCTAATAACATGTATGTTTCCTTGTAAATGAGAGGTCCCAGGTTTAATCCCACTTATAACCTCAGACTGCTAGTGTCTACCCTTCTAATTAAAAAAGGAAAGGAAAAAATAATATGTATTAGGGAAAAGCTTCAAGGTTGACAATGGCTGAAAGTATATTATCATTTTTGTAGTAGTAGTGTGTGTGTGTGGGTGGTTTATTTTTATACTGATGAATTGATTTTGCAGTGGCTGATATATTGATGTTGAAGGAGAAGAAGCTATCGGTTGCCATGTTAGTTGGGATATCCACCATTTGGTTTATGCTTGAAGTGGTGGAATTCCATTTTATTACTTTACTTTGTTACTTACTCATTTCCACTTTGCTCTTCTTCTTCCTCTGGTATAATTCTGCTGGACTTCTCACTTGGTAATGTCAATCTCATCCTCCTAATGTTCATTTGTAAAAGTCCTCTTATCTACTGAACAAAAATTATGAGAAATTAATAGCAGTTGAGTTGAACAGAAGAACTGCATTCTTTTCAAGAAAAAGATGTTTTTTTCTGTCAATATTTCAAGTATCTTGTATCAAGTTTTTCAACAGGTTAATATAATCTTTTATTCTTCAAGGTTACCCTCATTTTAATTTGAGTTCTTCCAATTATGGGTTTTTGTCTTTCAAGGGATAAAATGATTTAGGTTTTTATTAAATTAAAAGGACCAATATTTTAAATGGAATGAAACTTCAGATTGAGGGACTATAACCTATGGCTTAAAAATTAAATGACCAAAATCAAAATTAGGAAAAATTTGAGGGACTTGAGATTGTATTAATCATTTTCAACAAAATAATAAGCTTGCCGAGGACCCTTGGGTCTAGTGGCACCAACTCCCTCTTCGGGAGGGAGGTCACTGGTTCAAACGCGTGCTTGTGCGCGCGAGTGGGTTTGTGTGTATGCTCTTCATTTGATCCCTATAAAAAAAAGTAAAATAAAATTATATTCAATAATGTGCTTGAAACCCCTTTTATGAATGGAAAGAAATTGAAGTCCTATCCTTTGATAATCTCCATACTGGAAATTATTGCAGGAGTCCTCCGTGTATCTATGAAGTTGGAATATCAGAATCCACCTGGAGATACTTATTCAAGAGACTCAACAGGTTCATGAGGACCTTTTATGAGATTTCAACTGGGAAAAATCTGAAACACTTATTCATGGTATTTAGAAAACACTTTTCAATTTCTCTCACAACTTTTCTCTCCAATAATTTTACTAACATCAAATTCTTAAATTTCAGACACTCACTGGTCTCTGGATCTTGTCAGCTGTTGGGGCTTTTCTCACAGCTCTGAATCTGTTCTATATCAGTAAGATAACAAGCAACTAAGCATTTTATTTATATCATGGCAAAGTCATTAAGCTTCTAACATAAAACCTAATTGATCTGCTATGTGTATTTTTTATTTTTATGCAGCTTTTCTCTGCACGATGACCCTACCAGTAATGTATGAGCGGTATGAATATGAAGTAAATTATCTAGCAAGCAAAGGCAACAGAGATTTGAACAGATTGTTCAGGAAACTGGATTCTAAATTTCTCAGCAAGATTCCAAGGGGACCTGTGAAAGAAAAGAAATTCACATGATGAATATGTAACTTTAATTTCTGTAACCTGGTTGACCTGCAAATAAATTGATGTGGCTATGTTTGAAGGCAAAAATAAAAAGAAAAAATTGATGTGGCTATGTAACTGTAAATGGCAACAATGTCATGAAGTCATTCAATAAATTTATGACATTTCAGTGTATATAGCATTTGGGGCACATTTCAACATTAATAAAGGAAAAATTAGGGAAAAGTCACTCATTAAAAATTTTATTGATAAGAAGAACCTATTAATTTTCTATGCACAAAAAGTATCGATACTCTGCAAATTCTGAATACATAAAGTACATTTGGGTCCTTTTCACCAATACAATTTTCAATGGAGACTTTTCCCCAATTTTCACTAAAATATAGGGTTTTTTTGGGGGATTACAGTATTTAAAAAACATAATTTAAATATCGCAAACTAATGTCAAATATGGGAACAAACCTCACTTATTTTTAAAAAAATCACATTGTCAGAAATTCAACAAATTATTTTCAATTAGGAACAATTAGCAGAATTCCAAAAACAGATAAATTGCCAAGAACTTTAAAAATGCACTATGCTTTCATATTTAGTGTCTCCTGCAATACGCCATTTACCAAAATCTACGAAGAAGCCTAGTTATGGAAATCATCTTATAATTAGTATCTATCCTCCAGTCCACTGAAGAGATTCTGGGGACATGTATGATCAAGATTTTTTCAGCATTATGACCATACAATTTTGCAGTAGGAACAAGATCAACAATAAGGTACTTGTATACGTTTTGCATGTGAACCATAAGCTGCAACAACTTCCATTCTTATTTAGGATTTTCTTTTCATTTTTTCAATAGAGTACAAGCTAATGTCTAGAACACTGACTGACGTTTATCTGTATGCAAAAATATGCAATATATACCTTGTGTACAGATACGTGATTATTTTTTAGCTAAGCCTTGTAACTGTTGTGAGCATACAGGACTCTGAGCTATAAAGGAATTTACATTCCGCTTCTTTTCCTTATCTCAGTGGAAGAAATATCCATGCGGAACTGTTCAGCTGGAATGGAGATGAACATGTCTTTTAGTTCCTCAGGGACATCCAAATCCTCAAGAACCTACACAATCGTACAACAGTCTCACTAACGTAGAACAAAAATGTAAACAAGAAAGTCAAGATTCAATATAAAAAATGTTACTAAATTATTACGCAGAAGTACCTTGAAAGCACCATCTACACTCCGGCCACCTACAAGAAATGTGCATCCTGTTTCTTTACAACCATTGAGTATGTTCAACATCTTCTTGTAATCCCCATCATAGTATTTAGGCTGCATACCATAAAGAACATGAGAGATTAGCTAATTATATACAAAAAGGCACACTTGTTCAGATACAATAACACAACACTAATGGTAGAGAAAAAACAATGGGAAAAGAAATCAGATATCTCCTGTTTTCTTCTCTTACTTTAAATGTTTCCTCTATTCTTTTTCCGAATTCTTTAGTGTTTACCATTTTATAATATTGTAGGGGTGTTTATGGTACTGAATGAACCTTTTACTATTTCTAAGAGGTTATCAATCAAAAGGACGTCAACAATTTGTTACATGTCAAAATTATTTCATCTTATTACCTTTGGATTACCCTAATTCAAGATCACATCTGCTAAATGGATCCATGTTCATAGCAAGTCAATATCAGTTGAAAAAAAAGTTTGACTTACTTTCCACCATTTCATAGTTGGAGCACAAACACATGTTTGACACACAGCCATCAACCTTGATCAATTTTCACTAGGCCATATTTCATATTTCTCAATGTCTGACAAAATTTTGTTCTCAGCCAAGCATAATCACTAAAACAAACCACATGGTAAAAGTGCTTAAGACATGAATTTGTTAAGTCTGATACAAAACTTATTCTAGAGGAATGCAATTTCATACATTAATAAGCCTCACTGCTGTGTCAGAACCAATTACAAACGCACTGCCTGGAAAAAGTTCAGCCTTCTTGTAAAAATAAGGTTGATTGGATATAATTACTGACTTTCCTGCCAATCAAGTAGACAGTAACATTAGAACTTTAAATCATTGTGGTAAACAGTACTAAACAAAACGCTCAATAATCATAAGCTCACGTGTCATTACAGGATGATAGGCAAAAGCTAAACACACAAGTGGAATACTTTTTTTTTTTGGGCAACATATAAGAATAATATCTTTGAAAGAATATGTTGTAGCAATAAAAGATCTCCGCACTTCACCGAATGACCTTATTCTGAATTTTCAACGTTAACAGAATACATAGCCCCTATTCACCAACTTTTACACCATAGTTAACTCTGGAAACAATTTTACATCATTAGTTATCCCCTCTCTGTGTGTGGCACTTGCATCAGATGTTACATAGACAAAAGCTAATGGGCTATGTTCATTAAACAGAAGATCAGCAATCACATGCAAACACAACTTAAGCTGTATGCAACTAATTATATGGTAGGTCAAAATGCAAGAGTCTGACCTTAAAACGCAAAAGAGGAAACATAGCCCATCAATTTTATCAGCAAAATTGTCTCTAGAACTAAGCAACACTTCGAATCTTTAATCTCTAAGAAGAATAAGTTGAAGGAAGCTCACCAACTTTTTCAAACTGCTTGACACGATTCTTTGTTTCAGACACAGATAATGGAGGTTTGTCTGCATTAACTGCAGATATTTCAAAGCATGGATAGCCACCACCACAAATACTGCATAAATGAGCTCTAAATGAGTGAAATCTTTGAAATTGCCAACAGACTCAAAGAAATTTGAACAGACTGACTTTAAGAAGCAATCCTAAACAAACTTTCAAAAGAACATGTAATTTGGTGAGTTCAAGATCATGATAATATCAGTGTTAACTTCACACCATCACTAACTTACTAGATAGATATCTGAGAATTATATCATTGACAACATTTTTAATTTATATTTAAAAAGAATAGCTTGTTGAAGGTTAAATGTCTTTCTTTACTCCATTATTTGCAGTCTATTAATGAAATTAAATTATTGAAATTATTCAACGACTAATGCCAAGTTATATGAGGAAATATTAATTTCTAGAAGCATATTATAATGTTAACTTTTGTAAGGCACGTGTTAAAATAAGCATATCAGAATAACACAAGTGAACCACTGAAATAAGGATAATATATTCCATGTTTAATGTATTAGATTGTTAAAATCAACAGGAAATTACATAAATAACAATGACTACAAATGAGCTTGTTTACCGAGTGGCAACTTCCATAAGCTTGAGATGCCCATCATGTAATGGATTAAAAGAACCAGGTAGAATTATTTTCCTTTCTGGTGATGTGTAAGCTTCTGCAAACAAACGAAAAAGAATGTCATTCAAATGTCGAATTTAATTATAAGCTTGAACTCTCTTAAAATTTATTCTTCTGAAAAATTAGGTCATACCGCTACAGAATGGATAAATTTTAAAGCATATTTGGCCATTTATTAATTGTTCTAATTCTTGATCTTCATTGAATTGCTTTTCACATTCATCAGATACATCAGATTCAGTAAGCTCAGAGATAGATGTTGCAGGAACTTTGCATGCGTTTGCAATTGCCTACAAGCAGAACAGAGGAGGTAAAGAAAAGAGCGAAACAAAAAGGAGACAAAAACAAAGATATTGAAAAGGATAAAAAAGTAAAAATAAAAAAAGGAATAAAATAAGGTTTTGCCCAAACTAGTAAAAGGTGATTTTGCTGCCTAATATTTCCATTTCCAATCATATAATATGAGAACTCTAGTGTTTGTTATGCATAATATGGAAAAATAAATAAATAATTAAGTAAATAGAAGAGAGTAGCTCATAAGTGCACATGAATGGCAAACTAATTTATGAACAAGATCCCTCTGCGCCAGCCACTCACCTTGAGTAAGAGACGACTAGAGACTCTTTCCTCTTCTTCTCGGGTACGCAATCCCTAAATTGAAAATAAATAAATTTAAAAATGTAAATAAATAGCATGACATGTCAAGTTCCTTATATCTATTATGTCATGTTTTCCAATCACATATAACCATGTGTCTTATTTTTTTCATGTGGGTTTTTTTTCCATGTCAATTTATAGTTAAATGATAATATTTAAAAAATAAGACACATGACTACGTGTGATTGGAAAATTTGACATAATAAATATAAGAAACTTGACCTAACTATTTTCTATTATTATATTCGCTAGTTCTTGATCAAAACAAGGACATATATAACATTCAGGTCCATCAGCACCTTGGCCAAGGTCACTGTTGACATCCATAAACGGTCAGCTGTTCTTGTTGACATATAACACCTACAAATGAATAGAAACAAAGTTGTTTAGCTGAGATTATGAGGCCAAAAGCTCATGCAATCACGAGTTACATTTAGTGAGATGAAGTGAAAGCATGATCTGGAAAGGACCTCTTTAAAGAAAATGAGACCAATTTACAAGGTCAAACGTCCTTAATATATTTAATATTTCTAACCACAGTTGCTATCAGCTTGTATTGAGTAAAGTTTTTAGAGTATCATTATAAATGGCCAACATACTCACTGTGCAGCTAAGGAAAAGTAAATTATATGATCCACATTGAAAGCCAAGAATTAAGAACAGTAGACCACTATACAACAAAAAACTTTAATCTCTCCCGTGAAGCAGAAAGTTATTTTCTTGAAGTAAAAAACATCCTCACACAAAATGATTTATTAACACCTAACTTCTTTCTACCTAACCTCTAACCCTCACTCAATTATGTACTTGTCCTTTTTAATAATTTGCCGGCTAAGTTTTGCAAGACTAACTGGTAGACTTATCGCCAGAAGAAACAAAAGAACCGCCCCTAGATGAAGTACCTAGTTAGATAAAGTTCTTAACAACTTATGCCAACAAAGAATTGAACCACCAGTGGCAATAAACCCGCAAGTTGGCAACTAATATTAATGTGATTTTCTGATTAACAACCTACTACTTTGAGAGTTAGGCAAAGAAGATCAACCATCACAAGCTTTTCCTAGGCTGAATAGAGTCAGGCACATTAACCAGTTCTGCAGATAGCTTGAAATTATATATTACCTGTGCTCCCCAAGTTTTGGACGCGTAGTAGCCAAAGAACCAGTGAAACCCACACCAAGAACTGGGGAACCTGAAGAGGCAAATCATACACATATTTAAAAGCATGTCCAAATCATCCAACTCACATGATAGAAATTTTTCCGTATCACTCGGCAATAATAAAGAAGAAACAGATTGGAATAGCAACGTGTTGCCAAAACCAATTATCAAATGTTTACAGGACCAAAATTGAACCCAAGAGAATAAGTTTTATTTAGATTAGTTGACCTGGTCTGGAGAGCTTAAGAGCACGATTGTAAGCCAACAAAGCCATCTCTTCAGCAGTCTGTTGACAACAAAACTGAGATGGAATCTGGAAGAACAAAGACAACAATAACAACATCAAACATTTAAGAAACATAAACTGGATCGCTCAGAAGAACAATTCAAACGTAGACCTTGCCAAGCAACTGGATCGTTGACATCGTGGAGTAAGGAATCACAGCTTCAAGCACAGTATTTGAAGCACCAGGAACTGAAAGCAACGAACCCAATACCTTATCAGATTCAAGATGACTCCGATTACAAACTGGGTCAACATTGTCTATAACAAGTAGACACTAACACAGTGACACACACAGAGAAACAGAGAGAGAGGGGACCAGAGAAGCTCCGCCGGATAGATAGATGACGGCCTGGTATGGACTCGAGTGTATGGCTTCTACGACGGCTCGGATACAAGCGTCCGTCATTATCTTGCCCGGTTTCTCTACAGCGTTCGATGATTCTCTCAGCGGAAGATAAGACAAATCGCGATGTGGCTTACCTTGAACTTCTGTGGCCGAATTGGCAGAATATAAACAGACTCGAATAGTCAAAGTTGGATGGATCAAAATTAGATTTGGGAATTATCCAAAAAAAAAAAAAAGATTTGGGAATTGATCCCTGACTTTGTGCAATTTTCTTTTGGTAAGCGACTCTTTTTGTTTTTATGCTAAGAAATCATTAATCTTGTTTGAGGTGTTGTCAAATACTGAAAGTGTGTTTGATTTGAGGGAAGGGAAAAGGATAAATTACCTTTTTAGTGAGAGGAACCCAAGATTTACCCTTTCCCCCCTTTTATTGAGAGGATAAATTTTGGGTTCCTCCCGCCCAAAAAGGTAATTTATGTCAACACCGTTTCCATTTTGATTTACGTAAGTTAATAATGAACAAGTTTCATAGGCAAACAGAAAAGTATGATTATATTGATAATAAGTATTTGTTTACATACAGTCATTAACAAAGAAGAAATCGATAATATAGACAAATATATATAGAATGTCTCAAAACTATTTCGTATACAGACTATATATAACCACTGTATCTGTCTTGGGAAACGTGCCCGTCAGTTTCCCTTTTCTGCGTCCTTGGCTTTCGAGCCGCTGGCACTCACTGAGACATTTGGTTCAGAAAAAGGGGTGAGATTCCAAGGAATCTTAGTAGAAACATACGATCAACATATAAAATGCGAAAAGCAAATATGCAATGCATCGTATCAAGTAAAATGAAAATTCATATCATCCGTATGTGTACACAAAATTCAAGGCCAACTAACTCGTTGAAACCCCTACATATACATCAGCCGAGCCCCTTACTACAGCTAGGTAAAACTAGTGTACCTCAGCTAGGTCCTAGACTACAGCTAGGTAATGTGCCTTCAACACGTGTTCAAATCACAAAATACAGTTGTAACACCTCAATCAAATAGCCAAATACTTAACCATAGTAATTCAAATATCGTTAATAAGGATGTTCAACATCCAAACCATTAAAATACAAATCAGTTTAAATAAAGCCCAAATCATAGTGTTAAATCAGATCCTCAAAATATTTCCTCAAAACAAATTAAAATGCGGAAGTCTTAAGGTCATGGCAATATAAAAGGGCATAACATGAGCTCTAGGAGCACAAAAGAGCCACCAAAGCTCACTCCGTAGGTGTCTTCCCTTGATCCCTACTAGAACAGTCACCTGAAAATGTTAATATATATAGGGATGAGATTCCACGTCTCAGTAACTACTGAAAGTTTCTACCGTACACAAGCAAATCACATATGATAAAAAGTAACTGATTACATATATATATTCATATATACCATAATTCTTATACAAGACCAAAAACAAGTTTAATCAATCTGTATTTTCATCACAACATGTAACATACAACTATGCAATATGCAATATGTAGGATGCAACCTCCCTTATATCACCGTCCACCCTTATTCCGCTGACTGGAGCCATAGGCTAACACATAGTCCAACAGAAACCTATCCATTTGACTGGATTGTCCCAAGCTCACCAGTTCTTAAGATACACCCGGCCAAAGGTGTAGAGCTTAAGTCTGGACTATGGCTCCCCTCCTTAAAAGAATACAACTAAGGAGGTGTCACATGTCCCACAGCTCCAATGAAATCCCGGCCAAAGGAAAACATGGAAGAAGGGGCCCTGACAAGTACCATCCACTGTGCACCGAGTGATGGCATACCACGTGGTAAAAGATCTCAACATACAAATTCCTCCTCACTCCAACCCATCACAAATGCAACCGCCATGACAGTGATAAATAAAACATCATTAAAAGATAAAGTACAATAATTCATGCTTCTATTCATATCAAATATAATCACATATTCAAACATGCTAAAAATGAAATAATAATCCAATAATACATTAATTATCATTAAATTATTAATTATATGAATATAATGAGTTATATAGAAATTTACTTGTAACACTACTTATTTGAGAATTTATAATACAAACACATATACATATAATTCAGTCCATTTTTCTTTAAAAAAAATAGTCATTCAAAAATCATACACTATTCACAAGTATATGGAAGAATATTCAGAGTTACCTGTTATTCCAGAATAGCTTACAAATAATTATAGAAATTACTCCGAAGCTCTCTACAAGAGGCTACAAATTCACAAACACATATATCTATTAACATATGACTCATTATTATTTTAAAATCACTGTAAACTAATCTTGACATTAAAGCTACCCAAAAACGCATATTCTCTTCATATATAAACACACACGTGGTTTATGGCTATAGAGTGAAGAAGGCATGAAAATTTGGTGTATAAAAAAAAAGGATAGATAATATGTTTGATTAAATTGAATGAATTATTATTTCATTCTTTGAAGTCAAAAACCAAGGTCTGAAACAAATGAAGTGGGTTGTAAAAAAAAAAAAAAAAAACGGACAAAAACAAAAATTAAGAAAAAGATGAAGAAATTAAGGATACAAAAATCACTGTACATATTGAAGGTAGAATTAAAGAAAAGGGAGTGAGGCACAGTAACAACTAATAGTGAAATGAGTTTAACCAATTAAAAGAAAGTTATTCAAATAGAAAATTATGTATGTATCTATGTATATAGATAGATATGTATGTTTATCTAAATTTTCTTGAGGGTAGAAAATATATAAACTGGGTTAGCAAATATATATATATATATATATATGAGTTTCATATTGTCTCACAAGTAATGAGTCCAGACTTTGGAGGCAGATGAACCAGAATAAATAATAATAATTAATAAAATAAAATAAAAACAAAAACGTTTCAACATGGGTTTGTTCTAAATAATTACGCACAAAAAAAAAAAAAGGGGCAATAGAGGTTGAAAGATAGAAAGTATACACACACACTTCCGCACAGTTAGTTCAAGGGAGGGAGATGGGGTTTTTGAAGAAATACCAAGAGGAATATATATATGTGTGTGTGTGTTCAAACGCCATCATAAATGAAGATTGAAGAAATGACAAGAGGAATATATATATATGTGTGTTCAAACGCCATCATAAATGAAGATTGAAGAAAAGAGCGTGAGGCACAAATAACTCTGTTTTGTTTTTAAATCATATACATCATGCACAGTGAGAGGAGGAGACCTATGACAAGACTAGGAGACGAGAAAATTAGAGGATAGCTAGAAAATGAGATTTGACAGGACTATTAATCAGTTTGAGGCAGATATATTCGAACAAGAGAATGAATGAAAGACAAAATAGAAGAGCACCTGTAGACGCTCTGTGCCGCGCGCCGTGGGTTAAGTCTAGGGTGAAGCGAAAAAGATCTTATATAGAGTAGATCTAGGGTTTGTTGCTCTCATTAAAATATTTTTTTCTTTTAAAAAAATATAAAAATAATAATAGTATTATTCAAATTACTAGCAGTACTTTTTTTTTTATATAATATTTTTTTTTTGTTTTTTTTTCCCAATGGTAAGACAAATTTACCCACATATACTCATTTTAAAATAATTATCTTAATGGGGTATTTTATTTGTATTTAGTTTTCTTTTGAATAATTATTTTTTTTTCCTTTAGAACTTTATATATATATATTCTATATTCTTTGACTAACTAAAATTAAGCTACAACTAACTCTAAGCCTTAAAAAAATTAAGGATGTTACAATTCTCCCCTCCTAAAAAGAATTTTGCCCCCAAAATTCAAAACACGAGCTAAAAGACATACCTAGATAAATAAATGAGGGTACTCCTGCCTCATCTTTTCCTCTGTCTCCCACGTGGCATCACCAGGAGCCATACCTCTCCACACAACCTTCACAAGTCTGATAGTCTTGTTTCTTAATTGCTTATCCATCACATCCACAATCCGCTCTGGCTCAGCTTTATATGTCATATTATCTCTGAGTTCTATCTCCTCCACTTCAATAACATGGGAAGGATCTGGTTGGTACTTCTTCAATTGTGACACATGGAAGACGTCATGAATGTTTGCAAGCTGTGGAGGTAATGCAATTCTATAAGCCACTGGCCCCACTCTCTCCAAAATCTCATAGGGACCCATGAAACGAGGTGAAAGTTTCTTTGCTCGAATCGCTCTACCAATGCCAGTCATCGGTGTGACTCTCAGAAATACATGTTCGCCCGCCATGAACTCCAACGGTCGCCTTCTTCTATCGGCATAACTCTTCTGTCTGCTCTGGGCGGTGAGAAGTTTCTGCTGAATTATCTTAATCTTTTGAGTAGTTTCATCCACCAGATCTGGACCTATTAAACTTCGCTCATTCAATTCTGTCCAACAAATAGGAGATCTACACTTCCTTCCGTACAATGCCTCATACGGTGCCATCTCGATGCTTGAGTGATAACTGTTGTTATATGCAAACTCTGCCAAATGAAGGTGATCGTTCCAACTTCCTGCCAGTTCAATTGCGCATGCTCGTAACATGTCTTCTAGAGTCTGTATAGTCCTCTCAGTCTGCCCATCAGTTTGGGGATGATAAGCGGTACTAAACCTCAGACGAGTCCCCATAGCATCCTGCAATGCTCTCCAAAACCGTGAGGTAAACCGTGGGTCACGATCTGATACGATGCTCTTCGGTACCCCATGCAATCTGACAATCTCCTTCATATAGATCTTCGCTAGTCTCTCAAGAGAGTACTCTGCCGCGATAGCCAGAAAATGAGCTGACTTAGTCAATCTATCAACAATTACCCAAATGGCATTACATCCAGAAGTAGTTGGAGGAAGTCCCATGATAAAATCCATAGAGATGCTGTCCCACTTCCATTCTGGGATCTCCAAATTCTGCAACAATCCCGGAGGCTTCCTGTGTTCAATTTTAACTTTTTGACACGTCAGACAACAAGAAACAAACTCAGTAACATCTTTCTTCATGCCTCGCCACCACCAATTCCGCTTGAGATCATGATACATCTTAGTTGCTCCAGGGTGAATAGTGTATTTACTCCTGTGAGCTTCCTTAAGTATGAGCTTCCTTAATTCTCCATCATCGGAAAGACAGACTCTTCCTTTATATCTTAATATCCCATCTTCACCCAACTTGAATTCTGACTCTCTTCCCTCTTCAATATCTTCCATGACACCCAATAGATACTCATCCTCAAGCTGAGTGAATTTAATTTCTTTCCAGGTTATACTTTCAATGGTTAACGCTTCCATGGTAGCAACTAATCCTGACATTATGTCAATAGATGTACTCTGCACATCCTCTAGTAATTTATGTTCCCTGACCATCAACTGGGCTGCATGGATTGACTTTCTGCTTAGGGCATCCGCTACAACATTTGCCTTTCCTGGATGGTACTTCAACTCATAGTCGTAATCCTTGAGAAACTCCATCCACCTTCTCTGCCGCATATTAAGCTCCTTTTGGTCAAACAGGTACTTCAGACTCTTATGGTCACTAAAGACCTCAAATTGTGAACCGTAGAGATGGTGTCTCCAAATCTTCAAAGTAAATACTACTGCTGCTAACTCCAAGTCATGAGTGGGATAGTTCTCTTCATGTGGCCTCAACTGTCGGGAAGCATAAGCAACTACCTTACCATTTTGCATTAGCACACACCCAAGACCTTTCTTAGATGCATCAGTGTACAAAGTGAAAGTCTGAGTAGGATCTGGAATCACAAGTACCGGCGCCGTAGTCAACTTAGTCTTCAAATCCTGAAAGGCTACTTCACACTTCTCGTTCCATACATATGGTTAGTCCTTCCTAGTTAACTTAGTCAAGGGCATGGCTATTTGTGAAAAGCCTTTAATAAATCTCCTGTAATAGCCTGCCAATCCCAGAAAACTTCTGATTTCGGTGACACTCCGCGGCCTTTCCCAATTCAACACTGCATCAATCTTACTGGGGTCTACTGACACTCCTTCAACTGATACAACATGGCCTAGGAAATTTACTTTCTTTAACCAAAATTCACATTTAGACAACTTCGCATAGAGCTTATGTTCTCTTAGTATCTGTAACACAACTCTGAGATGCTCTTTATGCTCTTCCTCATCCTTAGAGTAGATAAGGATGTCATCAATGAATACCACTACAAACTTATCCAAATATGGTCTGAATATTCTATTCATGTAATCCATAAAAACAGCTGGAGCATTGGTTAGCCCAAACGGCATAACAAGAAATTCATAGTGACCATATCTAGTTCTGAATGCAGTTTTTGGAATATCTTCAGCTCTGACTCTTAACTGGTGGTAGCCTGATCTCAGATCAATCTTGGAAAATATGGATGCTCCGGTCAACTGGTCAAGTAGATCATCGATCCTGGGCAAAGGATATTTGTTCTTTATGGTTGCCTTATTTAATTGGCGATAATCAATGCATAACCTCAGACTCCCATCTTTCTTCTTCACAAAGAGCACAGGCGATCCCCAAGGAGATACACTAGGCCTAATGAAACCCTTTTCCATTAACTCCTCAATTTGATTTTTCAATTCTGCTAGTTCTGATGGAGACATTCGATAAGGAGCTTTTGAGATAGGCCCCGTCCCAGGTGCAAGATCAATAGAGAACTCCACTTCTCTCTCTGGGGGTAAACCCGTCATCTCCTTTGGAAATACTTCCGGAAATTCATTTACCACTTTAATGTCTTCTACCCCTTCTTCCACTTCTACTTGAATGGAGAAAAACACCATGTACGCTGGACAACCCTTACGAATAGACTTTTCAACTTGTACTGCAGATAACAATTGTGGTCTACTAAGATTCATAGGGTCAACAGGGAGGGAGATGGTCTTCCTCTTACAACCAAGGATGGCGTCATTCGCCGACAACCAATCCATCCCCACTATCAGATCAATACCCTTTATGGGTAGACAAATAAGATCAATAGTTGATGTCCTACCATCGAACTCAATTGTACAATTCAAGCAAGCTTTAGAAGTTCTCACCGAGGCTCCCGCCGATGTAGAAACAATCATGTCAAAAGGCAATTCACTTATATGTAAATTTAATCGATGCACGCAAGCATAAGATATAAAAGAGTGTGTAGCACCAGAATCAAATAAAGCTTCAATCTCAAGGCTTTGAAGTTTGAGAATACCTTTAATCAGATTTGGTGAAGCACTAGCCTCCTGGTGTGATAGTGCGAACACTCTGCCTGGAACTGCAGCTCTAGCATCATTGGCTCCTCGCGGGCCTTCCTCACAGAACCTGAAGACATGGCCTGGCTTCCCACACTTGTAGCATATCAGACAATTGCCCTGATGCACCCTTCCACACTTGGCACACTTCTGACTGTTAGCAGTGCTAGCAACAGGAGCTGTAGAGCCCCTATAAGAGTTCTGTCCTCCACTAAAATGACTCCTCTGTGGTCCACTGAAATGACTCCTTGAAGGTCCACCAGAATGATTCCTTGATGGCTGGCCAAACCGCTTCTTCATACCACTGAAGCTATGGCTATGCTTCTTAGTAATTCCCCCCGTAGGTCTCATGTAAGGTGTAGATCTAGCTTGGAATCCCTTTATTCTCTCAGCTTCTTCTTCTCGCTTGCTTCTAGCAATGGTGCGAAGCTTGTCACACATCTTTTCAAAATCCTTTATCTCATCAAGGAATGGTGACAAAGCCGTTTTCAAATCTGGCCTAGCTTTTTCCACTAGTCGATCACACATCCATTTGGAGTTGTTTTGCGAATACTTGCAAAACTTAGACAACTCTAAAAAGCGAGCGATAAATTCTTCTTCGTGTAAATCCTCTTGCTTGAATGTAAGGAATTCAGTCTCTTTCGCCACTCTAATGGAAGTGGGGAAATAATTCTTCTCGAACTTTTCCCTAAACTCTTCCCAAGTTATCTCCACATCATCATCAATTTTTGTGCTCTCCCACCATTCTTGAGCAGCTTTCTGCATCAATTGCTCGGCAACTAGCACTTTCTGTTGAGAACTGATCTCAATGACCTTAAAAATCTTTTCCAAACGCTTCAACCACTCTAGTGCTTCAACTGGATCTAGCTTCCCCTCAAACATTGGAGGAGCAAACTTCCTAAATTTGTCCCAAACTTCAGTAATAGATGGGACGTGGTACTGAGAATGGGAACTGCTACCGCCTCTTGATTCAGTACATGAATGGCTGCCACCTCTAGAATGCTGACCAGTGGAAGTATCTTCATTAATGGGACTCTTCTCCTCATCATGATCACCGCTTTGGCCTCTTCTTGCTGCTAGTTCTTCTTCATGCCTATTCACTTTCTCTCTCACATCTAGGACTAAATCCCGTAACTCCAACAAGATAGCACTATTATCCTGAGGAGGAGGACCATTTTGGCGAGGAACAGGAGTTGAATTAGTCTTTCGAGTATTCACCATCCTCCCCACCTATGAAGAACACCACAAGGACATTAGGTAGGAAAACAAGTTACCAAATGAATTCTAAACCTAAACAAAGGGAAGTGCACATGTTATGATATTTAAATTGCCACGACCTCTAAAAAGTTTAAAGAAAAATAGTTATAAAATTAACAAAATAGCCATGGAACGTTTTGGCTCTGATACCAAAAATGTAACACCTCAATCAAATAGCCAAATACTTAACCATAGTAATTCAAATATCGTTAATAAGGATGTTCAACATCCAAACCATTAAAATACAAATCAGTTTAAATAAAGCCCAAATCATAGTGTTAAATCAGATCCTCAAAATATTTCCTCAAAACAAATTAAAATGCGGAAGTCTTAAGGTCATGGCAATATAAAAGGGCATAACATGAGCTCTAGGAGCACAAAAGAGCCACCAAAGCTCACTCCGTAGGTGTCTTCCCTTGATCCCTACTAGAACAGTCACCTGAAAATGTTAATATATATAGGGATGAGATTCCACGTCTCAGTAACTACTGAAAGTTTCTACCGTACACAAGCAAATCACATATGATAAAAAGTAACTGATTACATATATATATTCATATATACCATAATTCTTATACAAGACCAAAAACAAGTTTAATCAATCTGTATTTTCATCACAACATGTAACATACAACTATGCAATATGCAATATGTAGGATGCAACCTCCCTTATATCACCGTCCACCCTTATTCCGCTGACTGGAGCCATAGGCTAACACATAGTCCAACAGAAACCTATCCATTTGACTGGATTGTCCCAAGCTCACCAGTTCTTAAGATACACCCGGCCAAAGGTGTAGAGCTTAAGTCTGGACTATGGCTCCCCTCCTTAAAAGAATACAACTAAGGAGGTGTCACATGTCCCACAGCTCCAATGAAATCCCGGCCAAAGGAAAACATGGAAGAAAGGGCCCTGACAAGTACCATCCACTGTGCACCGAGTGATGGCATACCACGTGGTAAAAGATCTCAACATACAAATTCCTCCTCACTCCAACCCATCACAAATGCAACCGCCATGACAGTGATAAATAAAACATCATTAAAAGATAAAGTACAATAATTCATGCTTCTATTCATATCAAATATAATCACATATTCAAACATGCTAAAAATGAAATAATAATCCAATAATACATTAATTATCATTAAATTATTAATTATATGAATATAATGAGTTATATAGAAATTTACTTGTAACACTACTTATTTGAGAATTTATAATACAAACACATATACATATAATTCAGTCCATTTTTCTTTAAAAAAAATAGTCATTCAAAAATCATACACTATTCACAAGTATATGGAAGAATATTCAGAGTTACCTGTTATTCCAGAATAGCTTACAAATAATTATAGAAATTACTCCGAAGCTCTCTACAAGAGGCTACAAATTCACAAACACATATATCTATTAACATATGACTCATTATTATTTTAAAATCACTGTAAACTAATCTTGACATTAAAGCTACCCAAAAACGCATATTCTCTTCATATATAAACACACACGTGGTTTATGGCTATAGAGTGAAGAAGGCATGAAAATTTGGTGTATAAAAAAAAAAGGATAGATAATATGTTTGATTAAATTGAATGAATTATTATTTCATTCTTTGAAGTCAAAAACCAAGGTCTGAAACAAATGAAGTGGGTTGTAAAAAAAAAAAAAAAAAACGGACAAAAACAAAAATTAAGAAAAAGATGAAGAAATTAAGGATACAAAAATCACTGTACATATTGAAGGTAGAATTAAAGAAAAGGGAGTGAGGCACAGTAACAACTAATAGTGAAATGAGTTTAACCAATTAAAAGAAAGTTATTCAAATAGAAAATTATGTATGTATCTATGTATATAGATAGATATGTATGTTTATCTAAATTTTCTTGAGGGTAGAAAATATATAAACTGGGTTAGCAAATATATATATATATATATATATATATATATATGAGTTTCATATTGTCTCACAAGTAATGAGTCCAGACTTTGGAGGCAGATGAACCAGAATAAATAATAATAATTAATAAAATAAAATAAAAACAAAAACGTTTCAACATGGGTTTGTTCTAAATAATTACGCACAAAAAAAAAAAAGGGGCAACAGAGGTTGAAAGATAGAAAGTATACACACACACTTCCGCACAGTTAGTTCAAGGGAGGGAGATGGGGTTTTTGAAGAAATACCAAGAGGAATATATATATGTGTGTGTGTGTTCAAACGCCATCATAAATGAAGATTGAAGAAATGACAAGAGGAATATATATATATGTGTGTTCAAACGCCATCATAAATGAAGATTGAAGAAAAGAGCGTGAGGCACAAATAACTCTGTTTTGTTTTTAAATCATATACATCATTCACAGTGAGAGGAGGAGACCTATGACAAGACTAGGAGACGAGAAAATTAGAGGATAGCTAGAAAATGAGATTTGACAGGACTATTAATCAGTTTGAGGCAGATATATTCGAACAAGAGAATGAATGAAAGACAAAATAGAAGAGCACCTGTAGACGCTCTGTGCCGCGCGCCGTGGGTTAAGTCTAGGGTGAAGCGAAAAAGATCTTATATAGAGTAGATCTAGGGTTTGTTGCTCTCATTAAAATATTTTTTTCTTTTAAAAAAATATAAAAATAATAATAGTATTATTCAAATTACTAGCAGTACTTTTTTTTTTATATAATATTTTTTTTTCGTTTTTTTTTTCCCAATGGTAAGACAAATTTACCCACATATACTCATTTTAAAATAATTATCTTAATGGGGTATTTTATTTGTATTTAGTTTTCTTTTGAATAATTATTTTTTTTTCCTTTAGAACTTTATATATATATATTCTATATTCTTTGACTAACTAAAATTAAGCTACAACTAACTCTAAGCCTTAAAAAAATTAAGGATGTTACAACAGTAACACACATCATACAATTAGTCACATAGTATATGAGAGATAGTAGTCCCTACCTTAACCTCTTTCCTGTCTTAAATGCCTTGTTTGGTACGTGGTATTTGAGGACAGGGAGTGGGATTGGATCAGGGATTGAGTCAGAATGTATCGTTTGGTATGAGGGACTATGGGTAACCAGGGATTGGGAATACCACGAAAGTGGGATTGCTGCAAAGCCACCTCCCCCTGGTATTGTGTTTTGAATCTCGGGATTGCAAAATTGTGAAGACAAAAATACCCTTAAATAAAATATTTTTAGACAAAAATCACCCTAATCATAACCTAAAATCCCTCTCAAATATTCACTACCTCTTTTTTCCCCTCACCATCGATGTCTCAACTTCACACGGTTTCCCTCACCGCTGCTCACTCCATCGCCTCAGCACCGATCACTTTTCCCCTTTCTCTCCATCGAAGATGTGCATTGTTGGCTATTAATTAGCGATTTGATTGTGATATCGAGATGTCTCTCATCTCTATATCAGAAGTCAAAGCCACAAACTTATTAGACGAGAGCTCTTTAATGTTCGTTAGCTTCGCAAATGGGTTTTTATTTATTTGTTTGGTCACTTTGAATCCATAGCCTTCTGATTTTCCTATTTTGCTGATTTCACGGCAATAAATATACCCTGTTTACTTGGTTCTTCAGAAATATATTTGAAGTTTTTACTAGGTGAACCTTTCCAATTATGACGATCTCGACGATGAGTTCAACACTGATTTCCCTGAGGATTTGGTTGATCGATCAAGTTTGGGATTAGGACAGGGTATTTGAGTCTTTATAATTAGTACTTGTTTATTAAATAAGATTGGTAAAATCATTCCCTCCAATTAACACTTCATACCAAACATATTTTTAAAGCATCAATCCCAATCACAATCCCAATCCTGATCCCAATCCCTATCCCTATCCCAATCCATCAAAATTCAATACCACGTACCAAATAGGGCCAAAGGGTCTGCCCTGTAAAATGTGTCGACTATAGGCGTCCAACTCGGTTCTAAAACATCAAATGTACAAGAAATAGGTCATAACCTATCCATGTATCATTTTAGACACTTTCATAATATTTCTTGTGGTTATATTAGCCTATGGTGAGAATTTACCAAAATACCCCCGGGACACCGGCCCGGCCCCACCGTACCTGGCCCGGCTGCACTTTTCCTGAAATTTTGACTAGAGCTATTCTGACATATTTCCACCCAATGAATCCATTTCCAGATTTGAAATTACCAAATTCAATGTCAAATTACAAAATTGCCCTTGGCAGACCCGCTTTAAGAATTTCAAGGACGTTTTCGTAATTATGCTTTTTCGGCCTTTTCCGAAAAAGTGCCCAACTATAACCCTACCTAATTTTTCCCCTTAAATCCAATGGAACCATTAAATCATTGAAAATCCAACTCTAAGGCCCTCTAACAGTCTTGGCCAAAATTATAGTATCCTCCTGGAAAAATCGGGGTTTTGTAGTTTCGGCTCCATAAACGCATTCCTTTATACTCTTAACCACTTTATTAACCACCTAATTGAGTTATAACAACCATTTGAACTAAAATTGGGTAGCATAACCCTTAGGCACACCAATTTCCAAAATTTAAAACTAATGGCAATCCAGCGAAATTTCACCGATTAAATTGCCCACAATAGCCACAATAGATAATATATGAAGGTTTGGAAGTTACCTTTCGCTTCCCTCTAGCTTTTCTTGACAAGTTGAAACCCTAGCTTTAACAAAACCAAAGATGAGCTTCCCAAACCTTAAACAAATAGAAGAGTAGCTTAGGAACGAAGTTACATATGCTAGGAACCGATTCACCGAAGAAATCACTTACCTTTAGAAGTTTTTCTTCTCTTTCTCTCTCTAGAATTTCACACACTGTCTCTCTAGTTCAGATCTGTTAGGGCACGAAATGAGCGGGAGCAAGATGATGGAAATGTGTTTTTATTATATTATATGATTTTTTTAATGATTTATGGAATTTCCAAAAATTCCAAAATCAATTTTATGCACATAAACCCTATGTACATGTAACCAAGCTCATTAAGCCCAACCAATATTTTCTTTCCCTTGAAACATGTAAGAGGCACCTAGGGGTTCCTCCCTATGGTCTCAATTGACTTCACAACTTGTCCAAGTTACGTATACACGTAAAGTCTCAATTTTGGTCAAAATTGCAGTTTTTGCTCAAATTTTCCATAAATTCATATTAAATTGACCAAAATATTCTAAATATATTTTTTCCTTTTATTTTCCTTAATTAATTGAAATTAAGTTCAATCAATCAGAAAATAATTAATTTGTGATAAATTGGCAAAATTTCGATTTTGCCATTACCTTTTTATTCCAATTTCTTTTCTATTTTTTTCTTTGGCCATTTTCCATATATTTTTGGACCAAATATTTTCTATAATATTCCTTCATTTTTTGACCTTAATATTGGGCTTTTTAAATTACCTAAATTAATTCCATAATTATTTTGCCCATTTTCTCATGAAAATGACCATTTTTAAATTACCCAACAGTTATCATGCGAGCATTCAGATGGCTCCGTATGAAGATTGTATGGAAGGAAGTGCTAGTCATCGTTGTGTTGGTTAGATTTTTCTGAGAGGAAGTTGTATGGCCCAGACCTCGTTGATCAAACTTTAGAAAAGATCAAAGTTATTAGAAAGAGGCTCCTTGCAGCATATAGTCGACAGAAAAGCTATGCTGATAAAAGGAGAAGACCTCTAGAGTTTGAAGTGGGGGATCATGTTTTCCTCAGAGTATCTCCGATCACAGGCATCGGAAGGGCAATCAAGCAAAGGAAATTGAGTCCAAGGTACATTGGTCCATTTGAGATTCTGGCACGAATTGGACCTGTGGCGTATCGGATAGCCTTACCCCCGAATCTGAGTAGATTGCACGATATGTTCCATGTCTCGCAGCTCAAGAAGTACCAACCAGACCCTGAGCATATTATTGAATATGAAGATATAGAGTTATAGGATAACTTCACTTATACAGTTGAGCCAAAGAGAATTATTGATCGTGAAGAGCGGCGGCTCAGGCATCGAAGCTTACCGTTTGTGAAGGTGGTCTGGAAGGGAATATCTCCAAGAGAAGCAACTTGGGAAGCAGAAGCGGATGTGAGGAAGATATTTCCTAAGTTTATGCCTAATGATGTGTAATCAATTTCGAGGACGAAATTTATTGAAGCAGGGGAGAAATGTAACGCCCCAAATTTTGGTTAAGGGCTAATGAGAATTATTGAGAATGTAATCATGGATTAAAGTTGAATTAATGTGTATTTGTGACAATATTATCTAATATGTCATAATTGATGGAAAATATATAGAATGGAAATATTGGCCATAAGTTAGTTATCAAGGGAGAAATTAATTACTAACCAAGAGAAAATGAGAAGTGTGATTAAATGGCTAATAGAAGGGATTAGATAAGCTAATTGAGTGTTTACTTTATGAGAACCAATGGCCATGGGACAAGTGTCAAGCTTACAAGTGAAGAGGTATAAAGAAAAGTCAAATGGAATTTTTAATTGTTTTCTCTCTCCTCTCTTCCCTCACTTGGTGATGAAATGGTAGGGAGGGAGTAGGGTGATCATTCGTTCTTCATATCTTTACTCTTCCTCATCTCATCTCTCATCTCTCTTATTCTCTCTCTTCTCTCCTCATTCCAGCGCTATTGTTGCTCAAAGAAGAAGGAAGAAAAGCTTGAAAAGGTAAGGGAAAATGATCTCAAATGCTCAAACTCATTTCATTAATGTTGTTCCTTGAGTAATGAGTTTTATTTTGATGGGTGTAGTGTGTCCATTGGTATTGATTTGTGATCTGAAGGAATTTTGAAAGTTGGAGAATCAAAAACTCCCTTTGAGAAAGTTGTTGAGGTGAGTTAAAGAAACCTATCTATCTAAGTTTTGTGCCAAATGGAGTAGTTTTGAATTTCTGGGATTTATTGGCCATTTTTTAAAAATGATGATCATTGGACATTTAGCATGTTATTGGTATGGAAATGGTATATTTAGAATGTGTATGGATAGATAGGATTAATTGTAGAGTGAATGATTGAGTTTGGAAATGTTGAAAATTTAGTGTTGAATGTTGCCCAAAACCAAAACATGATAATGGAATAGGATTTTGGTGGTTTTGACATGTCCATTGGATTCCTTGACTGTCTTTATGAGAGAGTGTCTTTGGTTGAGGTTTTGGGTCCATTGGTAGCCTTTGGTAAAATTCTGGAAAACTGTCATTTTGTTTGCGTTTCCTAGGTTCTAATATGGTCACTCGAGTGATCTAGGGCTCACTCGAGTGAGGGATGAACATCACTCAGGTGTGGTTGGGTTCCACTCGAGTAATTCAGTGAGATTCTTTGTTTTTCCTTCAGTTTCAGTGTTTCACTTCTGTAAAAGTGCAAGAGTGTGTCTCAACACTTGCAAGCATTCCGTCTCACTCGAGTACAAAGGCTAGTACTTGAGTGCTTCTCTTCTTTGAAATTTCTGTTTACTCTCAGGTTCTCACTTCCTGGACTTCACTCTCTAATGCTCGAGTGAAGCATTTGGCTATCACTCGAGTGATGTCCAATGTGCTCGAGTGTCCCTGTCTCTGAAAAATTCTTGTGCTCTCGGGTGGTCACTTGCTATCCTTCACTCTCTGGTGCCTAGGTGCAGACCGTACCACCACTCGAGTGAGGCCGTCTTTACTCAAGTGTCAGTGCCCTATCAATCGAGTGAGGCCATCTTCACTCTAGTAAAACAATGAAAAATGTCCGTGTTTGTGCTTACAAAAGGAGATCCCTAGGGTAGTTCTTCCAACCCTTTAGGACTTTTATTAGAGGATATATGAGTGTTAAAGAGACAGTAATGATAACCAAATTAAGTATTATGAAGTTATTGAGTATTAGAATAAGTGGTGACGTATCGTCCTTAATTATCACTTTAGGATTTGATATTTGCCCAAAGCAAAGAAGGCCTGTGCCTGCTCAAAAACGGAAAGACAAAGGTAGCGACACTTTATTCTATATCATGTATATTATAGTGCTTGTTTGCATTAATCATTGAATACAGTGAAGGGAACGTGGCGTAAGCTCGATCTCGAATACAGATACAGTAAAGGGAACGTGGCGTAAGCCCCATCTCAAATATAGATAAAGTTGATAGGACGTGGCGAAAGCCCGGTCTTGAATACAGATACAGTGAGGGGACGTGGTGAAAGCCCGACCTTGTATATAGTGAAGTTGACGTGGCAGTGTGCCCGGCCTCGAATATTGATTGCTGCATTGTGATATATGTTTACTTGCTTTGTTTATATGCATCATATTCGTAAACTGTTACTATTGAGATTCTTTTGAATCTCACTCTTTCCAAACAACATTTTTAGACAGGGCAAGTGGATCGAGGAACAAGCAAGTGGATAAGGACGATTAGGACTGCCAGCGGTAGTCTTAGTTAGATATTTTGGTTTTATACTGGACTGGTTATCATTTTGGATAAATATACATATTGAATATATCATAGAATTATAGTTTTATGTAATCCCCAGTATGGATACTGAGAAGGGCAATGATGCCTTGTATAATATTTTGGATTAATGTTATTATCCCGAGTGAACTCCGAGAATTGTGCTTACTCAGATATTATACATGTGACAAACCGAACATGCCTATTGATTTTATGAATGAAATAAATGGAGATCTATTTGTAAGATGTTTTAAAAAGGTTTTAATTATCTCGGATCTTTTTTTTTATTATGAAATGTGTTTTAAACACGTAATTTCGGCCTTAATGACGACAGGGGTTACAGTGAGTGGGATAGTTCAGTTCATGAGGTTTTACCTGACGAGATGTATATGCCACCATTCGGACATGCTGCATCAACACACATCCCAATCCCTGCCCACTGGTATCTGTATAAACAACATACGTAAATTGTGGATCTGGGATCGTCAGCCTTGGTGCTGTAGTTAACCTCTGCTTCAACTCCAGAAAGCTTTTCTCACAATTCTTATCCCACACAAAATGTTGAGCTTTTCACATCAATTTCGTCAATGGTAATGCAATTCTAGAGAAATTCTATATAAACCTTCGATAATAGCTGGCTAGACCCTGAAAACTACGTACTTCAAATACAGTTTCTGGTTTCTTCCAACTCAGTACTGCTTCTACCTTGCTAGGATCAACAGAGACCTCTTGCTATGAGACAATGTGGCCCAAAAACTATACCTCTGAAAGCCAGAATTCACACTTACTCAACTTGGCATAGAGTTGCCTATCTCGCAATATATTCAACACAGTTCTCAGATGCTGCTCGTGTTCAGCTTTACTTCGTGAATACACTATCATCAATGAAGACTACAATGAACTGGTCCAAGTACGGATAGAAGATTCGATTCATGTAGTCCATAAACACAGCAGGTGCATTGGTCAGCCCGAATGGCATCACAAGAAACTCGTAATGCCTATATTTGGTCCTAAAAGCAGTCTTCGATACATCTTCTGCTTTTACCTTCAACTGGTGGTATCCCGATCGCAAATTGATCTTTGAGAATACACAAGAACTAGACAACTGATCGAGCAAATCATCAATTCTAAGGAGTGGATACTTGTTCTTGACGGTCACCTTGTTCAACTCTTAATAATCGATACAGAGACGTAGGCTTCTGTTTTTCTTCTTGACAAAAAGCACTGAGTACCCTAAGGTGATACGCTAAGTCGTATGAACCCTTTCTCAAGTAGCTCCTTAATTTGCTTCTTTAGTTCCGTCATTTCACTTGGAGCCATACGGTATGGGGTTTTGGAGATTGGTCCTACTCTAGGCCTCAGGACAATGGAGAACTTCACTTTTCTATCTGGAGGTAATCCACTGATATCCTCTGGAAACACATCAGGGAACTCATTCACTATAGGGATACTTTCCAAGACTACACCGGCCTTTGATTACATAGAGCAGAATACTATATGCCCCTGACAACCTTTCTGCAAATATCTCTCAACCTTAGCCGCGGAGAGAAGGTTAAGAGTGATTTTTATGTCAGCTCACGGTTGTGGATTCAAATATATAACTCTTTTTTATTTACAATCTAGTAACACACCGTTTGCTGTCAACCAGTCAATCCACAAAATTACTTCCAACCCTTGCAGTGGCAAACAAATCAGATTTACAGTCAACCCATGGCCCTCAGCGTTTATCCCGCAATTCAAACAAAAATTAGCTGTCATAATTTATCTTCCCGTGGGCGTAGATCAACCAATTCATATGGGGATTTATGCACATATATATTCAATCGTCTCACGCAATCATATGCAATAAATGAATGGCTAGTACCAAAATCATACATAACATGTACTAGACTGTCGTTGAGAGAAATCATACCTTGAATCAGCTCTAGAGATTTTTGAGCTTCTTCTTGTGTCAATGTATAGACCCTACTGGAACCCTGGGTCTAGTCTCCTCCGGTTGCTGCTTCTGTGGACAATCTTTCGAAAAGTGCCCTAGCTTACCGCAGTTATAGCAAGTGAGTGGTTTGTTAGGATCCGTCGTCAATGGGGCTCCACTACACGTCTTGCCAGGATGAAATGGCTTGCGGCAATGCCAACATGTTCCGCCTCTCGGGAAACCTTGGCCTCCATGGCCTCCAACCTAATTCGGCATCTTATTATCGCCCCTGGAAGGTCCACCTTGTTCTTTTCGTTTCTGTGATGAATTCCACTCCTAGAAGCACCTTTATTTCCAGTCTAAGTTGCCAGGCTTAACATACGCATCTCAATGTATCGACATTCCTCTATCGCTTTGCTGAACCCGGTAAAATGTTGAGAAATCAGTTTCTCCTTTAATTTGGGTCTCAACCCTTCAATCATCATATATGCGTTCCATTCTTCATTATCATTCAGCTTATGGTATGACGAGTATCGCGACAGTCGAATGTACCAAGCAAAGTAATCGTCAAAGCTCTCCCGGCCTTGTTGTTTAATGCATAGAAACTCTTTTTCCTTTTTTCTTCTGATAGTTGGGGAAAAGTACTTCTCGTTGAACTTTTCTTGGAATAATTCCCATGTAATAGGAATATTCCTTCTCTTTAAGGTAAGATATGTGCCCTTCCACCAACGATCAGTATCACCTTCTAACTTGTAGATAGCTAACCGGGCTTCCACATCGTCTGGACATTGCAACATATAAAAAATCTTGTCCAAACGATCCAACCAATCTTCCGCTAGTTGAGGATCAAACTTCCCCTGAACATAAGTGGCTGTTGTTTACTGAACCTGCTCAGCCAGGTTTGAATATCCACCTCAGGTTCTGGTGGTAAATCCTCTGGTTGGGGTCCCTCCGATATTTCTTTATAATTTCCCCACATAAATTCATCCAAATGATTCTCTAGATGATCTTGCCTTTGCTATACTCCTTGAAGTTCACCTCTTATTTCATTCATTGTAGTTTGTTGTTGTTCTATCATATCCAGTATTCGCTGCTGGATAGGGTCAGGCCTTGGATCTTCCCCGTTGTTACCATGTCTACCAAGCCCTCGGCCTCTACCACCCTCTCCTGTTTATATCATCTCCATAATTCTCTCTACATGAAATTAGAGAAGTGTAAATTTTGATATAAGAGTAAAGGGCATTTTCGTCATTACATAAAAGTCAAGGTACACAGATATGTCATACATAGCATACATAACTATTTACAGTAGCTACAGAGAAACAAAAACATCAGATAACCTATAAACTATTGTACATGACATATTGTTCCTTGTTACATTACATTTCCCTGTTTGTACCCTTCCCAAAATAACGACTCTGGCTAAATATTTTTCTGTCTGTTGGTTCCACCTGTCCGCCCTTGTCTCAGTATATGTACTAGTCATCACCGGTCACCCAAAACATACCACGTGGGTCCAACATCAACCCATATACATATATTTCGATACGAGGGTGTTCACGTGATCCAAGAACTCCCAAAAGTTCCTACTTGGACCCTTCTCTACAATATTATTCTTCTATATGTTCCAGTACGTTGTATCTGGAAAGAAGCCCATGGTAGTATATGCCCAGACCTCATCCGTGAACCCCACTCCCATATCCTGTTGAAGCCTATACATCGTTCCTACACCTATCAAGAACGTAAGATATTGACTGCGGGGAGTGTCATGTTCTCGTACCGCTCGGATATATTGACCCTACAGATAGTACCACAACTCGAGGTTCGGCTGTAGGTTATACGACACCTGAACCGGCTCTGCCGAGACTCACGGTGTAACCCCCTCACCGTAATTACATCCAGATTACGAAATTTACGGGAAATAGAGACCAATAAAACAAAATAGCCATTTATGATCCCTCATCCAAGAGATGGGATATTTCAAAATCAGTTCTAAAGCATACTTAATCCTGGTCTCATATTCACGTGCGGATATAATTACCAGAGCGATCAAATCACATAAACAATATCAGAGTGCGGAAACTAAAATCCCGGCAAACCCCGGGTTACTTACATAAATAACTTGGGTTTAAGATTTCCTAACTATGGGGATTACATAACCAAAATAATCATTTACATTCTTATGTACACTTGATAATCCCAAATCCAAAACTATGATAACCAACTACCACTTAGATCTCAGAGTAGTCCTAACTACTCCTGGTTGTCCGCTTCCCTTTCGAGCCACTCGCCCTGTCTGAAAAGGTTAGTCATATGGAAGGGGTGAGATTCTAAAGAATCCCAGTAGTAACAACAATTTCATACCACATGCAATCACAGAATATGCACACCAATCATCTCATACAGCAACACAAGTCACTCCACCCTCATCCCCTTTTACCGCCGGGAAGGCATACGACCTTCACCCGAACCGTTGTTAGCGACTCAGGGACTATTGGCGTGGCAGTGCATACAAATAGCCACACGGCTCAAATATAGCCCTTCGGCTTTCACAAATGGCCCGTCGGCCTTCATAATTTGCCTGTCGGCTCACAATTAGCCTTTCGGCCCACATATATACATATATCACACCCTAACCTCATCCCCTTTTACCGCCGGGAAGGCATACGACCTTCACCCGAACCGTTATTAGTGACTCAGGGACTATTGGTATAGCGGTGCTTCCAAAATTTTCACAACACTTGCAGCATACAATACTCATTTCAAAACAATGACATAATATACATACAATGTATCACACAAGGTATAAAGAAAGAGTCACTACCTGTATCCTTCCTGACTGGCTCTGGCGCCTTAGCCTCACGAGGACGACAGATGTCAAATCCTATATCAATTAGGGACAACCAATCAATCTCTTATCCATATGTATATTTCGATAATAATCTAAGTTGGTTATCATTTAGGACTCTCTAGGTGACTATTAGAGGCCTAAACATATGCCTAAAGGGTTGGAAGACACTACCCAAAAGACCCCTTACTCGAAGGCAAAACACTGATTTTTGACTGTTTCACTCGAGCACAGATGCTCTCACTCGAGCATAGTACGGACATCACTCGAGCACAAGAGAGAGTGAGACTGCGAGTGAGCACCCGAGAGCACAAAGAAACTTTCAGGAACTGGCTCACTCGAGCACGCTGAACCTCACTCGAGCACAAGGCCAAATGCCTCGCTCGAGCACCTGCGAGTGAAGTTCAGGAAGTGAGGACCCGAGAGCAGACAACGCTCTCCAAGACCAGGATCACTCGAGCACAGCCATATGCACTCGAGCACACACCTCACACCCGCGAGTTAGAAAACACACTCGAGCACCTTACTCGCGAGTGAGAACCTGAAAGCACAACTCCCACCTGAAGCACAATCTCACTCGAGCATGATCCCCAGTGCTCGGGTGAGAAGGCTATGCTCGCGAGTGTCAGAGCACACTCGTGGCATCCATCAGCAAGTGAAGACCCGAAAGAAACCCTTCACTCTGAACTCACACCATCACTCGAGCAGACCATGCTCACTCGAGCATGTTCTTCGCTCACTCGAGCAAAAAGCGATGTGCTCGAGCATTGCCCATAAAACCCAGGTGAACTCGAAGCACAAAGGGAAAAACTCACGCATCACTCGAGCACGTTCTTCCCCTGCTCGAGTAAGGTGTATCAGAGACCCAAAAATGTAGAAAAACCAGAAAACGCCAGATGGTCAAAATCATGCCTAATGGTTCCCAAACTCTTCCCAATGCTCATACACTCTAAGCACTAACTAGGGAACACAATGGCAACTCCAAAAACACTCCAAAAACCACTTTGACCACAATCAAACACTAAGGTCTCTAAGATACACAATATCCAAATTTCATTACACTTGATTCCAACATTCCAAATCATATTTAATACTCATATATCTCCAAACTAAATCATTTCCAATCATCAATCCTAATAAACTTCATATTTCCAGAAATAGGCATATTTAGGGCAAAATTCCAGATTTGACCAAACTTAGCCAAAAATCACAAACAATACTTTAAAATGCTCTAAATGCCTACCTCTTCTCTTTGCCCAATTCAGAACCTTGATTCCTCAACTTTCAATTTCTGCCAATGTCCCAATCAACACCATTCAAGGCTCAAGGTTCAAGCTTTCCTTCTTCCTCTTCTTGCCTCAAGGTCGCCGGAAATGGAGGAGAAAGAGAGAGAAAATGGTGAGGTATGAAGGAGATGATGATGAGATGTCACTTCCTCCCCTAGTCACACACACACAACCGAAAATAAGAGAGAAGGGAGAGAAAAGTGCTATTTTGTCTCTTAGTGCCATATCCAATGGCTCACACCATGCCACATGTCATCATCCACTCAATTCCCTCTATGGGCTCACCAAATCACAACACGTAGGATTCCGACCCACGGTCAAGGAATCACAACCCTTGATCCTAAATACCACATGTATTTATTCCGAAATTCACATTACATTAACTCCAAAAGGGTTTAATCAAGATAATTACAATAATTATCAGAGTCATTAGCCCTAATCACAAATCGGGATATTACACACAGTCACTTGACTCATCCTCGGGGATCACCTCTAAATCATCATCAGGATCCCATTCTGGATCCTCCTCGGGGTACTCATCGGTTTTTCCTATCCGAGACTTCCCTAGAGATGTCAGCCTGGGTTTCGGTCCATATACGGGTAGCTGCGGTACACTCTTCCATACCATCCGCCTCACACGAACCCCTCCAGGTCTAAAGTACTCGATGAAAAGCCACTCGTATAGTATACGCTGCTCTGGTTAACTGACACCTTTGACCCCTCAAACGGTACACTCGAACTAGTCATAGGCTCACTCGAACTACTCATGATGTCCTGTCGCCATGCAAACAAAACCATATCAGTATACCATTCTAATAATGCCAGAACCGCTTATTAGCTTTGATACCAAAAATGTTAGCACCCATTTCCATTTGGATATGCATATGGCAATAATGAACAAGTTCTGTAGGTAAACAGAAAAGTACAGTTATACTGATAATAAGTATTTGTTTACAGATAGTTATTAACAGAGCAGAAATCGATAATAATGACAAATATGTATAGAATGTCCCAAAACTATTTCATAGACAGACTATATACAACCACTGTATTCATCTTGGGAAACGTTCCCGCCAGTTCCCATGCTCTGCGTCCTTGGCTCTCGAGCCACTGGCACCTACTAAGACATTTGGTTTAGAAAAAGGGGTGAGATTCCAAGGCATCTCAGTAGAAACATACGATCAACATATAAAATACGAAAAGTAAATATGCAATGCACCGTATCAGTAAAATGAAAATTCATATCATCCATATGTGTACACAAAATTCAGGGCCAACTAACCCGTTGAAACCCCTACATTTACCTCAGTCGAGTCCTTGACTACAATTAGGTAAGACTAGTGTACCTCAGCTAGGTCCTATACCACAGCTAGGTAATGTGCCTCCAGTATGTGTTCAAATCACAAAATATAGTAACATGCATCATACAATTAGTCACATAGTATATGAGAAATAGTAGTCCCTACCTTAACCTCTCTCCTGTCTTAAAGGGTTTGCCTCGTAAAACGTGTCGACTATAGGAGTCCAAGTCGGTCCTAAAACATCAAATGTACAAGAAATAGGTCATAACCTATCCATGTATCATTTTAGACACTTCCATAGTGTTTCTTGTGGTTATATTAGCCTATTGTAAGAATTTACCAAAATGCCTCCGGGACGCCGGCCCAACATCGCCGTACTCGGCCCGACTGTACTTTTCCTAAAATTTTGACTGAGGCTATTCTGACAAATTTCCACCTAATGAATCCATTTTTGGATTTGAAATTACCAAATTCAATGTCAAATTACAAAATTGCCCTTGGCAGCCCCGCTTTAAGAGTTTCAGGGGCGTTTTCATAATTATGTTTTTTCGGCCTTTTCCTAAAAAGTGCCCAACTGTAACCCCACCTAATTTTCCCTCCTAAACCCAATGGAACCATCTAACAGTCTTGGCCAAAATTATAGTATCCTCCTGGAAAAATCAGGGTTTCGGCTCCATAAACGTGTTCCTTTATACTCCTAACCACTTTATTAACCATCTAATTGAGTTATAACAACCATTTGAACTAAATTTGGGCAGCATAATCCTTAAGCACACCCATTTCCAAAATTTAAATCTAATGGCAATTCGGCGAAATTTCACCAATTAAATTGCCTACAACAGCTAAAATAGACAATATACGAAGGTTTGGAAGTTACTTTTTGCTTTCCTCTGGCTTTTCTCGACAAGGCTGAAACCCTAGCTTTCACACAACCAAAGATGAGCTTCCCAAACCTTAAACACATAGAAGGGTAGCTTAGGAAAGGAGTTATACGTGTTAGGAATCGATTTACCGAAGAAATCACTTACTTTTAGAAGTTTTTCTTCTCTTTCTCTCTCTACACACACTCTCTCTCTAGTTCAGATCTGTTAGGGCACAAAATGAGCTAGAGGAAGATGATGGAAATGTGTTTTTATTATATTATATGATTTTTTTAATGATTTATGGAATTTCCAAAAATTCCAAAATCAATTTTATGCACATAAACCCTATGTACATGTAACCAAGCTCATTAAGCCTAACCAATATTTTCTTCCTCTTGCAACATGTAGGAGACACCTAGGGGCTCCTCCTTATGGTTTCAACTGGCTTCACAACTTGTCCAAGTTACATATACACGTAAAGTTTCAATTTTGGTCAAAATTGCAGTTTTTGCTCAAATTTTTCATAAATTCATATTAAATTGACCAAAATATCTAAATATATTTTTCCTTTTAGTTTCCTTAATTAATTGAAATTAATTTCAATTAATCAGAAAATAATTAATTTTGTGATAAATTGACAAAATTACGATTTTGCCATTACCTTTTTATTCCAATTTCTTTTCTATTTTTTTCTTTGGCCATTTTCCATCTATTTTTGGATCAGATATTTTCTTTAATATTTCTTCATTTTTGGACATTAATATTGGGCTTTTTAAATTACCCAAATTAATTCCATAATTATTTTACCCATTTTCTCATGAAAATGAGCATTTATAAATTCATAAATTCCAAATTCAAGAATCTTCACCATTTTATTGAATTTCTCAAATAATTACAATATATTTAGTGAATATAAAATTTATGGTGTTATAATTTATCCCCCCCCCCCAAAACCAAACACACTCTATATGGTGGGCACTTCTTCTAACGAAGATTCAAAACATGGTAAGGAATTGATCCCTTCCGTTAGACCCAACTTTATTAGTTTTTAAGAAGCGACGTTGTGCAATTGTGTATTCCGCATTAGGCATGATCTCACCTTAGCTCAGCCCAATATACATTTCAATCAGTTCGATGCCCGTTGAGTACATAACTACATGCAAAAAAAGGTTATTCATCAATAAAAAAAATGATTCCCATCCATCAAAAGTGAAAAATTGTTGGCTGATTCCTTGCGAATCAATCATTTGAATTACATGTGGAAAAAATCCCAAAATTTCAACTATATGAGCTATAATAAGTCATATAACTATGAGAACTTGAGATCCATTCCCTCTCCCCAGAGTACAAATAAAATCTTGTTTGGGAAGCATAAAAAAGTGCTTTTTCAAGTACTTTTTTCATAAGCTAAAATAAAATTTTTCTCACATACTTACCTTGAATGCCATAAAAATTCTTCTAAAAGGCTAAATTAAATAGACACAAGTCAAAGAGCAAAAGTGATTACTAGGCAAGATCCAATGCTAGATGACTACATCGGGAAAGAGGGTTTGGAACTAATATGCAGTTGTGTGCAAGTGGGCATAAAGAGCTAATAGATTAATAGTTTGTTTGCAATTGTGATTAAAATTTTTAAAAGTAGATTTTCAATTATAATTTACAACATATAAAAGTGTGTGTTTGGCAAAGTGTTGCAACCCTCATATCGCACGATTGAAGAAGACAAATGTGTGATTGTAGGATTATTGAAGATTGCAAGTGATTGGATTAGATTTTTTTTTCTAACCAAGCTTTTGAAGAAAAAAGTTGCTTAAGCCATCAGCCAAAATCTTTTGCTTTTTTCTTTTCCAATGTGGAGAGGGAAAAAATTTCTACCTTGGAAAAAAAAAAACTGAATGCCTCATGAAAAAATGATGTTGGGTCCCACCTTTTTTATTGAAATTTCTTTCATGTCGGGCCTTTGAAATACTATTATGGTCCTTATTATAAATCCTTGTAGATGAAATTTTTTATCTTAAATACAAATTCACTTAAAAGTTTATGATTATTTGTTTTTCAATTTTATCTTTGTTTAATTCTCATTAGAAATATAAAAAGAGGAGAAAGATGTAAGAGAATTAGTTAAAATGAACTTATAATAAGGGTCAGATGGTAAAAGATAAAATTACTTCCCAAGATTTAATAATTTGATGTTTATAAAAGTACACAAAGAAAAAAAAATTAAAAATTAAAACTTAAGGAAAATTGTAGGGAAATCCCCATAAGAAATTTAATTGATAAGAATTTCCTGATAAATGTTTACTTAAAAATTATGATAGTTCTCTAATTTAGGTCATTCTTACTAATTAAATTTTCAGGCGGACTTTTCCCCAATTTTTCTAAAATTTAAGTAGTTTAGTATTTTTTAAATTTTCCCAATAATGCATTATCTATTTTTATTTTTGTAAGATTTATGTCCTTTTTAATCAGTTACATTTAAATTTTCTTTTTTTATTAATTATCTAAACAAGTTTCTGTTTATCAAATTGACTTTTATAAAAACCAACTCAAACATAAATTATATTGCACTATTTAACTTTTATCTAAACTTGTAAACACAAGATTAAATAAAAGTCACTTTTACTACTACTAATACTAACACATCCTATATGAAATGATGAGTTTTGTCTCAGATTACAAGAATGTGATTATGTTAAGCAACTCCAAACAAGCATTAAAATATTAGAGTTATGTTGTTGAAACAATGTGAGATGTGTTGTAGTGTGTGGGTTGATGATTGGTGAATTGTGTTTGTGTTGAGTAATGACCTTTTATAGACAAACTTTGACAACTCCCTACTTAATATAATCTTAATTTTCCACGAATTTTAAGAGGCCTTTTTGCCATTTTAGGGCCTGTTTGAGTTGGTGGTTGAAAAACATATTTACATAAATCGAGACAAAACTCCTCTTACATACTTATCTCGTATATCGTAAATCGTTAGAGAAGCAGCTTCCACCGCTAATCCAAACAAGCGCTTAGCTGTCATTTGCTGATATATGTGAGAACCTGAGTTTCGAGGATGCTTTGCAAAGACAAAAGTTTTCAGGAGTTTTGGCTCTATACTTATATATAAACTACCTCCAGTCCTAAATATAAATAGGAGTGGGAATAGGTTGTGCTAAGCTATATCTAAATAAGTCTTGTTCTATAATAAAGATTTAAAATCTGAGCTTGTTTGTAGGGCTTTTTCTAGGCACAAGTCTAGGTTTTCAAAAAGTTTGACAAGACTTGAAGCCTGTTTAAAGGCTTACTTAAAATATAGGTCTTTAAATAGCCTTTAAAGTTTGTGTCTCCAAATTTACATACAATCATTCTAGCCTATTTACAATCCTACATTATGTTTTAAAAGCTTAACATTCATTTTCATTGTAATATAAGGGCTCAGTAAGGGGAAAAAAAAAGAATACCCAATGATAATAGTTGTTTAAGCAAGCAAGAATAAGAAAAACTAATTGTCTGTAGACTAATAAGATATTTTCGACCAAGCAAAATAAGCAACAGATAAAACTGAAGTATATTTTACCTTTTACTTTTCCCACTTAAATGGAAATAAACTCCCTCTACTAAGATTTTAATTTCATTTGACACTAAAATAAACTCATAACAATTATTATGCTTTAGTGGACAACGCAAATGAAAGGAGAGGGAGTGAGTTAGCATTGTCATATTGAACAATTGAAGAGAAAAGGGGTAGGGGTAAATGATTGATATGAATGCAAGGTTTGAGTGTGTGTAAATGACGATAGGATGTGAAATTTAGGATTAAAACAAAGTTGCTAAATTTATAAAATTATTTAGATGATATTATATATACTTATATGATGGCATAAATTAAAAAAAGTTAAATAGGCCAAGCATATAGCCTTGTAGATTAGGCCTTGTGAAAATAGACTTAACTTGTTTATCTAAATAGATCTGGCAATAGGTCTGAGCCTGACTTACTTGATAAATAGGTTAGGTTAGGCTGCAGACCCCTATTAGGGGCTGACCTATTTTCATCCCTAAATATAAGAGCTAAATAATAGATTTATTTTAGTCTTAAATATAAAATTTCAATCCATTTGTCTCCTAAATTTATAATTTTTTCCCTAAAATATCACTATTAATTGCTCATATATGGTAAGGGATTTCCATCAAAAGATAGTTAGAATGCACATAATTAAAAAGAGCATTTTAGAAAAACCAACACACATTCATTACAAAGAACTAATTAATTATCTAACTTTTATATTTACCGTTAAAAAAATGAGTATCATGATGTTTCATGTTGGGATAATTGAAAAGGCCATAAAAGATCTTCATAATAAAGTTTGTTCCGCTCTTACCCAAAATGAATGTGATGTTTTGATTGCAAATGAAAAGGGCAATTTTGGTGTATGATGGTTTGACTTTGATGGAGAAGTCCTTGGACGATCCCCCCTTCTAGGTACCTATTGGATGGTTCATGTTGCACAACAAATCAGTCATTACACTAGTTAGTTATATGTGTGTGTGTCTATATATATATATATATATAGCATGGGGTTGATTTTTCCTTATTGTATTTGTGCTTTGTTGTTTCTTTAGTTTCACTCTTTAGGAGAGATGTTTTCATATAGTTAGATAGTTTTTATGTGGATGGTAGTTAATTGTATTGTTTAATTCATTCAATGCTACGATTTTTCTTGGACAGAAAAAAAACTTCCTCAAATTTTAAATGTAAGAGTTAGGCAACTGTTTTGTAAAGATTGAGAAAATAAGTTTAACTAGTTATTTGTAAAAAATATATGTGTGTGTGTGTGTGTTGATTTTACTAAAAATTTTATGATGAGGAAGTTGGATCTTTAGCCCACACAAGATGATTTGTATCAATTCCCCAAAATACTGTATATAATACTCCCTCTGGTCCTAATTATAAGAAAAAATTGACTTTTTTGGAAAAATTAAAGAAGCCAATTAAATTACTTTAGAGTGTTTATTTTTTTAATTTTTTTCTCCAAACTAATTAATTTGACTAATAAACTTATATATAATCTAAGGATATTAAAAATATAAAAACTCTAAAGTAATTTAATTGGCTTCCTTAATTTCTCCAAAAAAGTCAACTTTATCTTATAATTAGGACCGGAGGGGGTATTTGATATAGTGAGAGGAAAATTTCTTCTTAATATTCTTTTATCCAAACAGTCCATCCATGCAGGAGCTAATTGGAGAGGAAGCTGATATTTTACAAAGTAGAATAATAGTTACAAGAAACCAGGAGCACTTCCAAGCAGAGTGTAGGTAGCAAGAGATATCCACCAAGTCCTTTACCATAGCATGAGGATTTAAATTTAAATTATGAGTGTACTACTTGAATATTAATTTAATAATTAGTGTAGGTACTATGTATTGCATAAAATTTAAGGAAATTTGTTAATAATACATATGAATATTTAATCTTATTACTCCTCTGCTCCTATATTTATAGAATAGAGAGACAAGAATCTTTTTTGTCATATTTATAAATCATATCATTTGTTATGAATATTAATTTTGTGGATATCAATTTACTCATATCACAAATTTACAATCATTCATAAATACATGTTGAGAAATTAAAAAGGTCATTAATGGTGACTTTTAATTTGACCCTTGAAAGCCTATAAATAGAGGCCAATATCAATCATTGTGATGTACCCCTGAAACACAAGTGAATAAACTTGCTCCCAATTGTCCTATCAAACTTTTCTTTTCTCTTGATCTTTTCTCTTATCCTAGATTTCATTTAGTTTTGCAAAATGTTATCAGCACGAGGCTTTAACGAAGATATATTTTTCTCATCGTTGCTTTAACGATTTCCTATACTTTTTTTTTTTTTACTGTATCTCTATTTAATCTATTTAGGATAATTTGAGTCATCATTAAAAGAGACATTTTTTACTGATTGTTCTATATATCAGGTTTCATGGCTAAAATTGGAAATTATTGTTAATTTTCTATTTTATTTTAATCTCATTCACAAGTTTTTTATGTTTATTTATCATTTCCAGGGAATATTTTATTTATACAACATTTATATGGACCACACTTAGGTCAAGTTAATTAGGTCAGGTAAGTCCATGAAGCCAATCAAAGGGAGCCACATGTATTAATTTTTCCATGTCAACAACACCCGGTTAGCCTGTGTTAGTCCTATAAAAATTAGGAGAAGCTGCGCGAGTTAATTAGGGGAAGGCACTAGGAGAAGGCCGCGATTTTATGATTACAATAATAATCAGAACTGGGTAAAAAAGCTAATGAAATAGATTGAGGGAAAATTTAACACAATGAACACTTCTGGTGTTGCTTTCAAAGCGAGAAACAAATAAATAAGAGAAAAAATCGAAGATCATCCCAAGCTAGAAAAGTTTGATTATAGTGTGCGTCCCGCACCCAAAAAATGCAGCACTAACTGTCACAAGCATCCAACTAAATTACAGAATGACGCAAGATATTCCTCCGTGAAATTAAAAGAAACGGATTTGAAAATTCAGAGATCGCATACACAAACAAACACAAACACAATCACACAAGCTCAGGGACACGGACGGAAGATAACTTGGAAAGCCTTTTCCGAAACAATAAAAAATATGTAGCGACGAGGGCGGGGGAATTAAGGAGAAAATATCAATAGCCCGTTTGGTTCAATTTTATGGGAGATGATTAAATATAATCCTGATATAACAAACCGATTATAATGTTTGGTTGGTCTTATGTAATATAAAGATATGATTATATTTTGTAATCCTGATTATATCATTTGATGTAATCAGGATTACACTGCTAGAACTGATAAATGAGGATGCATGCATCCTGTAATCAAGTGAAAAAGATACTATTATCATTATAATTTTTTAATTTAAGCAAAGTGCCCACCTATAAATACTATTAAATATTAAATAATCACCACCATTAAATATTTAAAAAATTAATTAATTATATCAAAATACCAAAAAAAATCCCCACTAAAAAATAAAAAATTATATTCCACCATTAAAAATATTAAAATATCCCATTAAATAATATCTCCATTAAATATTAAAAAATTATTTTGAACCCATCGCATACACTGCACAAATTGAAGAAAATTACTTGAACCCAACGTGTATAGTATACATATATGTAGATAGGGGTAATTTTGTCTCTTGCTATATTATTCCCATATATTCTCATTTTTTATGTAATACAACCAAACGTTTTTACACATATACATCATCTTTCCCTAATAGTGAACCAAACAAATTCATATACTCATCATTACATTACATTCCATTATATTACCTTCAATCTCGTGAACCGAACAGGAAGTAAAGGATACAAGATAATAATTTTTAAAGATCAATGAAGTAGAAAAGCAAGGAATTAAAGGAAGATCGGAAGGTCGGAGCTGACTGAAGTTGTGAGGATTTTCTGGTGACCAATTATATTTATTAGCGGTGCTCTAATAATAAGGACTAACAGAGGGTTAACGGGATGTTAGGGTTAAGTGATGACATGGAAAAATTAATGCATGTGGCTCCCTTTGATTGGTATCATGGACTTACTTGACCTAAGTTTGGTACCATTTATATTTCTTTATTTAATATTCTCTTGTTATTTGCATTTTGTGTTACTATTTCTCACATCTAACAATTAGTAGTGCAAGCATCAATATTATTGAGGTGTAATACAAAATTAATTGAAGGCTCCGGAAGTTGAATTATAATATTACCTAAAGGGATAAAAATTGTTATTAATGATGCTTTATATTCTTCTAAGTCTCTAAGACATTTATTGAGTTTTAAGGATATCTGCCAAAATGGGTATCGCATTGAGACTATAAATGAGAAGAATATGGAATATTTACAAATTAAAATTGTTAGATTTGGAGAAAAATGTGTCACGGAAAAATTACCAACATTATCTTGTGCTTTGTACTATACAAATATTAGTACAATTAAAACAAATGCTATAATAAACTAGAAATTTGCTAATAAAAATATATTTATTGTTTGACATAATCAGTTAGGCCATCCCAGATCAACTATGATGCGAAGAATTATTAAAAATTCACATAGACATCCATTGAAGAGCTGGAAGATTCTTCAATTTAAGGATTTATCATGTGCTGTTTGTAATGTCTCAAAATGTGATTAAGGGCTAATGATTTTAAAAATAAATGTAATTATTGTTAAACAAACACTTTAGGAGAATATGATTTCAATTGTGATCTGAATGTGTTACGATCAATGTCTAAACCCTGTATTTAAGTTCAATTGTGAATTAATATATAAATTGAATTAAAATAGAGAGATGACGCATCTTATGGTGAAATGGAATAATAGAATGTGTTTGGTTGTGATTCAGTAGGAATTGCCATAATCAGGGATAAAATGGGAAAAAAGAAAGTTACCGACCAATTAGTCAGTTACTGAAGAGAAAACTCATTAGTAACATAAGAGATTAAGAAGTGTGACAATTGTCCAAGTGTTATAGAGGGAATCCTACCATGTTTGCATGTGCATGGAAAGAGTTGAGAGGAAGCTCAAGATCATGACATTTGTCAACTTGTGAGCAATTGATTTTGGTCAAATTGTCAAAACTCTTCCCTTTCTCCTCACCTCTCTAAGTCAGTCAAGAGGGCCATTTGAAGCCCTAAAATTTGCTTATCTTCATTATCTTCACTCTCTCTCCCATTCTCCATTTTCGTTCAAGGCCAAGGAGGAAAGAGAAAGGAAAATGTGAGATTTTGGCTTGTTTGATGACCTCTTTAGCTCAAATGCTCTTTTATAATGTTGTTCATGATGATGAGAGCTTCATCTCTATGGTTTTAGATTGTTGAAAGAAGGTGTTTGAGTGCTTGAAGAAATTTAAAAGTGGTGGAATCAAAGAACAAGATTTGGAAAGTGAAAGAGGTGAGTAATAGTTGCATTTTGACCTACGTATTGTGATCATTGGATGAGTTTTGGAACTTGTGAATTTTGCCTTGATTTTAGTGTGATTTTAGAATGAATGAATTGCCTAATGTATTGTGGTGGATTGGGTGTCATATTGTGTCATTAGAACAATGGAATTGATTTGCAACTTGGAATGGAAAGGATTTCAATGTTGAGACTTATGTGGTGATATTGTGTTGATAGTTTGTGGCCAATGTGGAACATGTCAATGTGATATGAATTTGGTTGTTTTGGTATTTCCAATGGGTTCCTTATGAAAATTTGTGTGGGAATAGGTTTGGTTGTTGATTTTGGAGCCAATAGACACATTGGTTGAAAATTTGAAATTCTGTCTATTGAAGCTCTGTGTTGGGTAGTTGGGTTGCATGGACATTTTAAATGACCAAATAGTGTCTAAAAATTCTGAAACTTTCCAGTCTTAAAGTTCACATGCCAAGCTTCAAAATTGATATATAATTCATGTCATTTCAATTTGTGAGATAGGAGTTATGATTTTGCAAAGTTTGGGGATTGAAACTGGAAGCTATTTTGGAGCAGAATTGGATTTCGTGTAATTATGTATTTTTGTTGTTATGAACATCATTGATTCATATTTTTTCTGTAAATAGGACTTAAACAACTTTCCATTGGCTTTAGAATCACCCTATTTCAACTTTTCTAGAATTAGTTATGAGTTTTTGAAGAAAATCTTGGCTACAGCCAAAAACTCTCTGTGCTATTTTTGGCCCCAGCCAGAGATTTCTTGGCTGCCGCCAACCCTTGTTTTCAGCACTTTGTGATTTTGAAAAGTGGTTTCTAACCCAGTATTTCCCAGTCCTTTTAGGTTATTGTTAGTGACTTTCATAGCTACTTAAAGGCCTCAAATGATAACCAAACTTGAGCATTTAAAATTAAGAATTTGGAAAAGGAAATAACACTACGTCCTTGGTTTTGGTTTTAGGATGCAATATTTTCCCTATACGAGATCAACCAGTGCTAGAGCACAACCGGAAAGAACAAGGTAGTGATGTTTTCCCTTATATTATGTGTAATGCATTGTATGTATGTTTTATCATTGTTTTGTGATGATTTCGAATGCTATGAAGCTTGTGGATGTGAAATTCGAAAGGTTATGTGACAGCCTTAAAGGTTTGTGCAAGCCGCAAGGCTATGTGTATTACAGCGCCAGCGTGAGCAGCCGTAGGGATTGACTCAGGTTATCTCTACCCCTACCGTTAATATGCCATTGTAAATGTGTAAGCCATTAAGGCAATGTATATGCTGGAAGACCATGTGAATGTCGTGAAGGCAATGTGTATATTGTGATAGCTTTGTGTATGTTGTGTTCGTTGCTGCTGTACAGCTTGATAATTTACTTGCATGCCATGTAATTATATGTGGTATGAGTGATTTGTTACTACTGGGATTCTCTTGAATTTCATTCTTTCCATTGACTAACCTACAGACAGGGCAAGTGGTTCAAAGGGAAAGCAAACCACTAGGGCGGCTAGGGCTCCTGTAGGGATGTGATATTGGTTGTTGGTATTCAAATTTTGGTTGGGATTATTGTGTATATTCTGGATGTAAATTTTTGTATGATGTTATGTAATCCCCTAATTGGAAAATTATTGGGGCAGTAATGCTCGTAAACCCTTAAGTTATTATATGGAAGCCTAGAGGTTGTCAGGAATTTTGGTTTACACTCTATATGTATAAATGCAATTGAACTGTGCAGATTAATTATATTCAAAATGTGAGCATGAGGCCGAATCAAACATGTTTTGAAAGAAATTTTTGAAAACCCTTTCCAGCGGATGAGATTGGAAATAAGTCTTTTAACATCTGATAGTCTCTAATTCATCTTAATTACATATTTTTGAATTATAATTACAATTTATAAGGCAGAGGGTTACACTACTTGTTCTTAATGCAAGTTAATTATAAGACCTTTTTTGCTAAAAGTTGGACTTAAATCCCTTGTTTTTCTAGAATGTATCCAAGAGGACATATATGGGCCTATTTATCCACCAAATGGACCGTTTAGATATTTTATGGTGTTAATAGATGCATCTGCAATATGGTCACATGTGTGCTAGTTGTCAACACGTAATTTAGCATTTGCTAAATTACTTACTCAAATAATTCGGTTAAAAGCACAATTTCCAGATCATGCAATTAAGACTATTTGTCACGCCCATATCTCAATTTCAACCCTTTTCAAAGTATTTGCGGAAAATGATATGCGGTTCGGTGGGCAACATAGGAATAGCATAAATATACTGATAATAAGTGCATGATTATAAAAATTCCCCATAGGGGTTTGTACATGATACTTACAATTAAGGTAGCCGCACAAGGCTACTAGGGTGTCTAAACTCATCCCAGTGAAACGGATACTTCTTCCCATCTTCGTTCCACTACTGTAATCCCCTCGTACGGTACTCTGTATTGTTGTTTGTATATCTTCTGTTGTCTCCTGTCTAAATTATTGGTAGGGGAGGGTGAGATTCGAGAGAATTTCAGTAGGAAACAGATACCATAATGCATGCATGATTGATGCTATGTGTATGAAATGTTAGCTTTATCTAGATGTATGCCCTATAATGACATTTCTGCATGCTCAATGTTTCATACAACAAGACTATGGCCACAGCGAAAACAGAAACAGAGCTTCATTTATTCAAATATGATCTACACAATCAAGTAAAGCAATCACATACATCATTACACAAGCAAAGATATCAAATACATGCAAGTAAGGTAAGTCCCCTACCTTAACCCTTTCCCACCTCGAAACTCGTGCCTCGATCTACGTGCAAATAGCTCGGGGCTCCATATTCGATCCTACAATGTCAAATGTACTATTTAGAAACTTCCATAGTATTTTTGGGAGTTATATGAGTCTATCTTGAAAAATTACTAAAATACCCCGGGGACCCGGCCCGGCTGTACTTGGTCCGACCGTACTTTTCCTGAAATTCTAACCTGGGCTATCCTGACATATTTCTGCCCAAAGAATACATTTCCAAACTTGGAATTACCAAATTCAATGTCAAATTATGAAATTGCCCTTGGCAGCCCTACTTTTAAGGTTTTAGGGGTGTTTCCGTAATTATGCTTTCTCGGCCTTTTCCGAAAAAGTGCCCAACTGTAACCCCACCTAATTTTCCCTCCTGAATCTAATGGAACCATCAAATCATTGAAAATCTAACTTTAAGGCTCTCAAACATCCCTGGCTGAAATTATGGTGTTCTTCGGGAAAAATCAGGGTTTTGCGATTTCGGCTCCGAAACGCGTTCCTTTCTACTCTTAACCACTTTATTGACTATTCCATTATGTTACAATTATCATTTAGTACCAATTTGGGCAGCATAACACCTAGGCCAACCCATTTCCATAAACTAAAACCAACGGCAATCCTGCGAAATTTCACCGATTAAATTGCCCACAGCAGCTAGAATAGTCAATATACGAAAGTTTGGAAGTTGCCTCAAGCTCCTACTTGATTTTCCTTGACTTGGCTGAACCCTAGCTCACTTCAACAAGAAAATTTGAGCTTCCAACCCTTGAATCACATAGAAGAATAGCTTAGGAGCGGAGTTATAAGCATTAGGAACCGATTTACCGAAGAAATCACTTACCTTTGTAAGCTTTTTCCTCTCCTTTTCTCTCTCTAAAATTTCACACTTCCTCTCTCTATGTTCAGCTGGTTCACTTCAAAAATGGGGCTGAAGGAGGAGGAGGAGGATTATAATAATATATCCAATTTAATTAATTAATTTTCCCAATTTTCGGATTTTTACAAAATTTTGGCAGATTTCTGCCCAAACTTTGAAAAATCATAACTATTTCTAGAAAAATCAAAATGAGGTGATTCCAAAGGCTATGTAACCCTTATTGAGTCTAGTTTCAAGAAGAAATATAGCCTTTTGCTTTATGGAATCACAAAATTCCCAGAATTTCAATTTTTGCTTGTTGTTCCAAAAAATTTCCAGTTTTTCTGGGCTAATTTCAAAAATGCATATCTTTTTGTATATAGCTCTAATTGAGTCATATGACTTATCAAATTAAAGCTTAGGATGTCTACTTTCATTCTGTAAAATTTCATAATTTTTGATCATCATTTGATCATTCAAAATCTCATGACAAGCTCACTACCTCATAGACGATTTCACCGAAAACATAATTACTTTCTCCAAAATTTACCATTTTACTTTCTTAATACTCCAAAGATATAAGAAACATTAGAGAATATATTTGGGACACCTGCTAAACCGGGGCTTAGTAGTCCGCTTAATTTAAGCTTATTCCCAAGCCTCAAATTCCAAATTTCGGGGTATTACACTATTCATCTTGATAATGCAATTGAGTTTTCATCTCAAGTGCTTAATTATTGTTGCATGGCAACCAGAATAACAGTAGAAAAATTTGTTGCTTATATTCACACTCAAAATGGTCTAGCAGAATCATTCATTAAATGCCTCTAAGTTACAGCTAGACAATGCCTTTGAGAACAAAGCTTCCCATCTAAGCTTGAGGACATGCAATTTTACATGCAGTAGCAATTATATACATCATGCCAACAAGTTATCATGAACTTTTCCCATTACAATTGGCTCTTGGTCAGGAGTCAAATATTTCTCATCTTAGAATTTTTGGATATGCAGTATTTGTTCCTATTATTCCACTACAACGCACAAAGATGGGACCTTAAAGGAGATTAGGAATATATGTTGGTTATGAATCTCCTCTATAATCAAGCATTTAGAACCATTAACTAGAGATTTATTTATGGCATGTTTTGATGAGACAATTTTCCCAACATTAGGGGGAGATAATAAGAAGATGGATAAAGAAATTATATGGAAAACATTGTCACTCTCACATCTAGATCCTTGTATACAACAATGTAAGTTTGAAGTTCAAAAAATAATTTATTTGCAAAATATTGCAAATCAACTGCTAGATAAATTCACTAACCTTAACAAAATTACTAAATCTCATATTCTAGCTAAAAATGCTCCAATTAGAATTGATGTCCCAATAGGACAACCAACAATTGCAAACGAAACTAAGCCACGCTAGAAGCACAGTAGGCCAATCAATTCTAAAGATAAAAATCCTAAACTAAAAAGAAAAAAAGAGCAAACAATCAAGACGGTCAAGTTAAGGAGGCTGGTCTTATAGGAGAGACCTAAGACTTAACTAATCAAAAGACCTCAGAAGAGGTCCAGGAACCTAAAAATAATGAAGAGATCTTGATGAGTTATGTCACTACGGGAAAAAGATGGAACCGAGAAAGTATAGTTGTTGACAATTTATTTTCATATATTGTTGCAGTTGAAATAATTCATCAGAATGAGGATCTTGAACCTAGATCAGTTGAAGAATGTAGAAATAGAATTGATTGGCCAAAATGGAAAGATGCGATTCAAGTAGAGTTAAACTCACTCTCAAAACATGAAGTTTTTGGACTTATAGTCTGAATACCAATGGTGTACAACCTGTTAGGTATAGATGGGTATTTGTGCGAAAATGAAATGAGAAAAATGAAGTCGTTAGATATAAAGCACAACTGGTAGCACAAGGATTTTCACAAAAGACCTAGAATTGATTATAAAGAGACATATTCTCATGTAATGGATGTAATCACTTTAAGATACCTAATTAGTCTGGCAGTAAATAGAAAACTTGATATGCTTCTAATAGATGCTGTTACAATCTACTTATATGACGCTTTAAATACTAAAATTCATATGAAAATTTCTGAAAGATTTAAATTGCTAGAAGCATGTAAGAATTCTCGAGAATTGTGTAATTCGTTTGCATAAATCCTTTTGTGGATTGAAACAATCTATAAAAATGAGGTATAACTGTCTTAGTAAATATTTGTTAAAAGAAAGTTATAAAAATGATCCAATTTGCCCATATGTTTTCATAAACGGAACTATATCAGAGCTTGTGATAATCATTATATATGTGGATGATTTGAATATAAGTGGAACTTTAAAGAGCTTCAAAAAACTGTTGATTGTTTAAAAAGAGAATTTAAGATGAAGGATCTTGAAAGAACAAAGTTTTGTTTTGGCTTATAAATTGAGCACTTAGCAAATGTAATTCTCCTTTATCAATCAACTTATGTTGAAAAAACTATTAAAGCAATTATATATTGATACAACACATCTATCAGCTACTCCAATGGTTGTAAGATCGCTTGATAAGGAGAATGATCATTTTCACCCTCAAGAGAAAAGGGAAGAGCTTCTTGGTCCAAAAATACCATATATTAATGCTATAGGTGCTTTAATATATTTTGATAATTCAACACGGCCTAATATTGCATTTGCTATAAAATTATTAGCAAGATTTAGTTCTTTTCCAACAAGAAAGCATTGGAATGGAATTAAATATATATTTCAATATCTTCGAGGAACAAATGATAAGGGATTATTTTATTCTAACGACTTTGAATCACAATTGATTGGTTATGCAGATGCAAGGTTTTTATCAAATCCACACAATGGTATATCTCAAATAAAATATTTATTTACTTGTGGAAGTATAGTTGTATCTTGCCATTCAACAAAACAAACTTTAGCAGCTACCTCATCAAATTATGCAAAAATAATTGTTGTTCATGAAGCAAATCAAGAATGTGTTTGGCTAAGGTCAATGACTCAACATATCCAATCATCATGTGGTCTGTTTCTTGAACAAAGGATTCCAACAATACAATATGAAGAAAATACATCATGCATAGCTCAATTGAAAGGAAGATACATTAAAAGAGATAGAACAAAAACATATTTCTCTAAAATCCTTTTTCACTCATGATCTTATGGAGAGTCGTGACATAGACGTCCAACAAAGTCACTCATATGACAATCTTGCAAATTTGTTTACCAAGACACTGCCAACTAGAACAATTGAAAAGTTAGTGTGTGGTATTGGAATATGTAGACTAAAAAATATAAAGTGATGTTGTCATTAGGGGGAGTAAACATTGTGTACTTTTTTCTCTTCACTAGGTTTTTGTTTAATGGGTTTTTTTTAGTAAGGTTTTAATAAGGCACATTCATCATAGATATCCTAGAGAGAGTGTTATGAATATTGACTTTGTGGATGCCCATTAACTCATATCTTAGTCAACATTCATAAGTACATGTTAAGAAATTAAAAGGCTAATTAATGGTGACTCTTGGTTTAACCCTTGAAAACCTATAAATAGAGGCCAATACCAAGCACTGTGATATACCCTTGAAACCAAGGTATTAAAACCCGGACCGGGTATTGAACCGGTCGAGGTACTGGGTTAAGGGTCAATGAGTCAGACCGGGGCTAAACCGAAGCTAAACCGGGACCAAACCGGTGAACAATTAAAAATTTTAGACTTATAGTATGAAATTCTAAAGGAAAAATTTAAAATTTTTTTTAAAATAGTAACTCGGACTGGACTGGGAACCGGACCCGTTTATCGGCCGGTTTCCAAGCCGGGCCGGCCGGTCTGGTCTGGGTTACATAACCCTACTTGAAACATAAGTGAATAAACTTGCGCCTCATTGTCCTCTCAAGCTTTTCTCTCCTCTTGGTCTTTTCTCTCCTCTTGGTCTTTTCTCTCATCCTAGATTTCATTTAGTTTTACAATATCATTAAATTTTGTATATGAATGTCTATTTTTACTCTTCCTTTATTATTATACTAATTTTTTTCTCATGGATTATAATGTATATTAAATATGGATAAAATTGAAAAATTGTTGAATTTTAAAATGGAATTAATAAAGTTTAAAATTTTTTTGTTTGTGGAAATATTGTTGCCATGTTAGAAGTAACTTATAAATAAGACAAGAAGAATAACTTGTTACAACACAAAAGTGAACATGTCAACACTCACTTAACTTATTTTAATAATTTTAATTAGTATTTTTTATATATATAACACTTTCACTTATTATTATTCCTTTTGGTCCTTTTTATAAGGAATATTCTCTCTTATATGTGTGGTCCTTCATAAAAGGAATAAATCATTTTTATCTGAAATTTTAAATTTGTCTTTCCAATTTTATCCCATTAAATAAATGTTTACTTTACACTGAATTTTCAATCATTATCTCTTATGTACCTTTGTTATAAATAAGGGTTTAATTGGAAAGATAAGTACATAATTTACATATTTATTATTTTTAACTAACATTTTAAACGTGTGATTTTTATAGTTTTTTCTTATAAGGGGGAGGGGATTTTAAGTAACTCTTACTTATTGCACCAAATCCAAATCCATTAGGTATATGCATGGCATGAATTATGAAGGGCCCGTTTGGTACGCAGAATTGATTTTGATGGAAATGGAAATTGATATGGAAATGGATATGGATATGGATATGGAAATGAAGTTTAAAAGTGTGTTTGATATGTCATGAAAATGAGATATAATTTTTGTATGAAAATACCAAAATACCCCCTTAAATTAAAAAATAAAAGAATCTTCCACAAAATCCTATCACCACGAAAATGAAAGCATGGAGAGGGGCAAAAATATTTTTTCTGGGTGGAATTGACAAATCCTAACTTTTGGCATGGAAATCATTTCCATCAATCTTGATGGAATTAGCCTCCACATGGAAATGATTTCCATATTCCTAGATTTGTACCAAACATGACAAAAGCATGGAATTGGCCTCCAATTCTATTTCCATGAGGCCAATTCTAATGTACCAAACGGGCCCGAAATATGCAGGTTGAAAAGATGAAGCTTTAAACAATACGGTTTCTGAATGTTGGGGTTGTAAAGGGGAAAACATGCCTTTACGTAGCCCTTAAATTTAACGCACATTGGGCTCCATCGAAAGAAATTATCTCCCACTGTGTTCCTGCTTTTCCTAACTTTAGGATCCCACTTAACTTTAATTTCTTAAAAAAAATTAATTCCTTAAAAAAAAAATTAGAGAGATTTTCCAAGAAAATTAATTAAAACATTTTTTGGTATGAAAATGATTTGTCATTAATTATTACTCATACTTTATAAATAATACACATTTGTGCATATTTACATTTTTTATATATTCATTTAATTTACATGATAAATGACTCAAGTGGTTAAACTTAATTATTTTGTTAATAATTAAAGTTTTCTTTGATGAAGGATGCCAATTTTATTTTATTTTACTTGCTAAACAAGCAGTTAACAACTCAAAACACTGACATATTAAAATAGGAGAATGAGACATAGGCCAAATATTTAATTTAATGATAATTAGATATTATAATATTTTATTAAAAAAATAAGTTGTGAATATGAATTCAACCACGTAAAAATATGAAAATCACAATTATAAATAAAATATTTAAGTCTTATGAGTCAACTTTTAGTTATTTGTAATTGTGATTCTCACATTACATATATATAAATCCATACCTACAACTCATTTTGTAGGAAAGTTTTTTAAAACTTAACTATAATTAAATAAGTTTTTGTGATCTAATTGTCATTCCTTCTTTTCTTTTAAATGTCTTAAAATTATATCAGGGTCAGTATATCCTAAATAAGTTAAAGTTAAGCCACAATTAAATTGTAAGTCTATAGCCACTTCTCTGCTCTTATTTATACATCATTTCCACATGTTTCACATTAACCAAGAAAAATTTTAAATTTATAATTATTTTTAAGGTTAATATAATCTTTAGTCTCTCAATTTTGCACTTATTTTAATTTTGGTCTCTTAAATTTTAAACAAGAGGTTTTGGTTTCTCAAAAAGTAAAATAGTCCAGATTTTTATTCAATGATAGAGACTAATGCTTTAAACAGAATTAAACTTGAGAGACGAAAATGAGGGCAAACTTGAGTGATCAAATATTGTATACCCTTAATTATGCCTTAAAATTCAACAAATTTTCAATTTTACCTTATTTAATATACATTATACCTTATGATAAAATTTAATATATAATAATAAATAAAGAGTAAATTTGTTTTTATACTCATATGAAAAATTTCTTCTTTCTCTACTTTATAAATAGGACTAGAGAAATAATTGTCAACTATGTTAGACCTAGTTGGTTAATATTTGTGTGTGTTCTTTGTTCATATGATTTTTTAATGAAATTGATAGTATAATTTATAATTAATATATGACCCAATTAACTTTTTGGCAAAGATTAAAGCACCTAAATAAATTATTTTAAATTTTTTATATTTATTTTTTATATCAAACTAATTTTTCTGACTTATAGACATGTATATAATTAAATAATACATAATATAAGCTATAATTAACTAATTTATCTATTTTTTTTAATCTCTCCAAAAAAAGGTCAACTGAGTCTTATATTAAAGATTGAAGGTAGTATTATCTTGAGTGCTAATTATTATATTTAATGTTGTCCTTTAAACTAAATCATATCACTCTGGTTTTATTTATACATTCATTTTGACCAAAATTTTTAGTCCTTATTATAAGTTCAGTTTTTACAATATTTTCCTCTATTAATTACAATAAATAAAAAAATTTATGCCTGATGATTTTTAGAACCAATTATAAATAAGAGAAAAATTGAAAATTTAACCCACAATTAATGAGTTAACTAACTCTAATTGGTATGTGAGAGTTTATTAATTTGGACTTATAAATAGGACAAAAATGGTACTCCTTCTGATCCTTTTTATAAATAACTTTTATCCTTATTACGCAAAACGAACTAGCAGTTAAGATTAGTTAAAATAATAAATGTATAAAAAATGTCATGTTTATTCCAAATATGCCTCTATTTATGAAAGGAGCATAAGAGAGAGTGAGTAACAAATATGAGAGAGTATGGATATAAAATATGAGAGAGAATATGTAATAAATGAGTAAATGAAAGAGAATTAGTGGTGAGTAAGGAGTAATTAATATAAAAATGTGTATTTAATAGGGGTAAGAAAAAAAATTTATATTTTAAGACATAATAAGAAAATTATTTATAAAAAAGATCAATTCCAAAAAACAAAAATTACTTATGCAAAGAACTGGAGAGTGTATAAATTAAAAAATAGTTTAAATTAATTAATAAAAAGCTTCAAAAATGAACTTATAGCTAGAGCTGGGAATCAGGGCCTGCCCGGCCCTATAGGGCCGACCCTTGACAGGCCAGGGCCTAACAGGGCCGGCCCTAAAGGGCTCGGGGTCAGGAAAATTGCATTTTTTTAAGGCAGGGCCAGAAAATCCTTTTTACAATATTTAACTATTTTTCCTGCGTATTTTCCTCAAAGAGATATAATTAGTAAATAACAACGATTAAAGTTCTAATTTAATACATAAATGTTGTCAACATTAAGGTTTAAATAACACGTCTCTTGCAACAAACAAATACAGTTACTAATGTATAATCAAAGGTAAAATCATGTCCATAAATAACTCACATAAATGCCAAAGTATAAGAAGGCAAGAAGCTAAATACTCTAACCTCTAAACAACATGAGTATGACGACTATCATTTTCACCTTCTTCGCCACTATCATCAATTTCAAGGATATTTGATTGTCTTTCACTTTGAGCAGTAGGTTCAAGTAGTCAAACAATCACAACCTCCATAAAAAATCATACTCTATCAGGCAGAATAGTATATAATATGATTTTAGTTTAAATAGGTAGAACAATATACTCAAAAATCACAGTATGATTCAATTAGACAAAACAATATACTCAAAAATCATACTCTATATAATATGAGGATATAATGACATATAAATTCAATAAGGTAATTCAAAAATGTAACATGATTCATTTCCAAGTGAAAAAAATAAAAAATAAACGGGCCTAAAGGGCCGACCCTTTTAAGCCCGAGGCCCTACAGGGCCAGCCCTTTTAGATCCGATTTCCTTTTGAGGCTCCAATTTACAAACCCAATCTTTAAAGGGTCAGGGCTTAAAAGGACCGGCCCGACGGACTCGGCCCGTTTTCCCGGCTCTACTTATAGCTAAGAATCTCATAATAAATGGCCTCAGAATCTCAGATAGTACTGAGGGGTCTTATCGTGATCCGTAAAAGTTAATAAGCTAAAAAACAAGCGAAGAGAGAAATTTTATAAAAAAGAAAAAGGGTAAAAAGGCGAGGAGATGAAAGAGAGAGCACGCGCGAGCGAGAGGTGGTAACAAGTTGGACCACGTAGGAAGAGGACACCTAAGCCTACACCTTCTCATATTTACATGCACGCCCCTCCAAATATTACTTTTTTCCTACATATACCCCCACAGGCCACACGGCCTCTTCTTTTGTGGGTGGGTGCCTCTCAAACGGCTAATCATGCACCTTCACGCTCACTCTTCTCTCCCCAATTTATCGCCCTTTCTTCTCGTTTCGTGATATTTCGACTTTGCAACGCCTCTCATTGCCTTTTACGGGAAAAAAAAAGTACTCGTTGCATTTTATATTTATTTATTTTCTATTTCTTTTTTCAATTATCCCGTTGCCTTTTACGCCAAATAAAAAAATTGGAGAACACATGGAATCACACTTCTCTATACAGACTGGCGAGCTGTAAGTGCGAAGAAGCAAAGTTCACAACGTGGCATGCTGTGGGGACCATTGAAAAGTCATTAACTCTTAATCAGGTGATTAGCTCTACATAAATTAAAGTAATTTTTATAGCACACTCAGATATGGGAAGTCACATTTAGCTATCACCAAAAGGATTATACGAGCCGGTACAGCGAAAGTAACAAATTTTTCACAAGGTGAATCAAAATTTGAATTTTTATTAAGAGATACATATATATTTGGCATTTGGCAGTACTCCTTGAACATGATTATTTTTAATAGAAGAATATATGTGCTTAGCGAGTTAGAAAGAAGTTGACTCATACCCTATAAGATCATAAATTCAAATCCCGTTGTAAATATGAGGACTAGTAGTAGGCATTTCATATGTAATTTAGTAAGCATTCTTTAATTTTGAAGATATGCCTTAATATAGATGAACCTATAACGGTTAAACTTACATATAAATAAATAAGGATATATATATATATATATATATTTGATCTACAAATAAATAAGGATATTGACACAATGGGGTGTGAGTTAGTACTAACTTTGGCAATACACTGAAATAGACGGTTTGAGGAATTTTAATTAATAAAAATCACTAATCAGTACTCTCCATTTTTCTAATCACCATCCTACACATCTTACCCTTTTTTTTTGGCCCTCCCTCCACATCTGACACTAATTGTCAGTTTATTAAATAAATCACAGCCTCATTGAGAGTAAATAATTAAAAGGGAAAATCCCTGAAAAATACCTCCGAAATAGTAAAATCCCTAATTAGTATTCTGAAATCCAAAATTTCGTATCAATACTCTGTCAGTAAACAGTGCGGGGCGCCAAAAGACGATTTTACCCTTCAACCCTCATTCTCGTCCACATCCGAATAACAACACGAGACTCTTAATTAACAACTCGCGATTCTTAATTAACAACTCCAGTTTCATCTTTTTACTTTCACAATAATAACACCGGTCTTATTATTAACAACGTCATATTTTACATTAACAACTCCCATTTCTTATTTCACAACTTCATAATTTAAGTTTCAAGGCCAATAACAACACCTATTTCTTTATTAACAACACCGTATTTTACATTAACAACACTATATTTTTTATATGTGAATATGTAAAAGAATAAAGAGGAGTTGTTAATCGAAAATCCGGAGTTGTTAATTAAGAGTATCGTGTTATTATTCGGGAGTGGGCGAAAATAAGGGATGAAGGGTAAAATTGTCTTTTGGCGCTCTTTGCACTGTTCATCCATACTGACAAGGTACTAATCCGGAATTTTGAATTTCAGAGTACTAATTAGGGATTTTGCTATTTCGAAGATATTTTTTAGGAATTTTCCCTTTTAATTATTTATTCTCACTGAGGCTGTGATTTATTTAATAAACTGACAATTATGGGTAGGGATGGCCAAAAAAAAAGGGGTCAGATGTGTAGGATGGTGATTAGAAAAATGGAGAGCAAAAAGAGGACATAATCATGATTATGTCTCCTTAACGGTACTGAGGCAAAAGCCTACAATCATCACTGTTCATTTTGGTTGCAATAATCTCCAATTCTCCACAAGTTGTACATCATTCTTTTTTTTTTTGAATAAAGTTGTACATCATTCTAGTTCCAAATGTCGACGTTGTATTTCATTTTTTATTAATATAGTTAAAATTTAATAGATTTTCTATTTTTTAAAAAATAATTCACCTGTTCTCATATTTTAATATAATTGTTGATTAGGACTCTTGTAGTTTTTTTATCGAGTCTTTATAATTTACTCAATTAAACGCATTAATTTCTATTCTCATAATTTGCTAATTAGGTTTTGAGGTGGATGTTAATTAACTGACATGTAAGTTGTCACAAAATTCAAAATAAAAAAAATTTAAACATTAAAATGCTGAAATAAAATGTATTATTATCAACATTAAAATTTATTATACTTATAACTGTCTCTTTGCATCTCCATATAATATATGATTTGGTTGATTTTGATTTTATTTAGATTTATGAAATAAAATTAATCCAAGTGCACATCATGTGAGAAGCTCGTGGTTAACTACGAACACTGCTTCCCTAACAAGTTAACAGATTATGAGTATAAGGACTGATATTTATAAGGGAGAATTGTTAAAAAATACCTTATGGATAACTTATTTGTTAAATGAGATCTGGGAAGATATCTTACACATGGAGGGAAGATATTTACACACGGAGGGAAGATTTCTGCACACATAGGGAAGATTTCTGTACAGGGAAGAATTTTACACATAGGGAAGATCATCTGCACACCAAAGAAAATATTCTGCACACGTGGAAGATAAGCTGCACATGAAGATCCTGTTTGGCAAATAAGTTGCTAAAGAGGGGTTTTTTCACAATTTTCCCTATTTATAATTGAAGAACAATGTCTCTAATTCTTCCGTAACGATCTTAGGATATTCTAATAATTGAAAGTCACTAAAAGTTGAAGTGGGTTGAATGGAAATGTCGTACCAGTGCGACACAGTTGAGACTCTGACACTGATAACCTCATCTCCAGTATCGATCATGGCTGGCGTCCCTTTGATGCTTCTGCTATCCTTTTCTAGTGGTGGTGCTTTTGCCTCCGGCATGGCCAATCTTGGAGAAACTTCTGCTCAATCTCTTGGACTTGAGCAGAACTCAGCACCACATCTCTCCTCAGATCTCCCTCATCTCCATGAAGGAGACGACGTTAACGCGGGATTGCTCCAATTATGATATATTAGAGTAAAAATTGTATCCTTAGATATTTTAGGATGGTAGGTGTATTTTAACCTTTTAAAAATAATAACAATAAGTGAAAACAATTTTCTCCTTCTTACGTTAGATATTTGAACATGTAACAATAAAATATTTGGCTAATGTATGTGTATTTGGAGTCACTCATCAAATAAATCCAGATAATATATATTTTTAATGCTCTCTCTAGTTCTTAAAACATGATCAACTTTAGCAAAGAAATATATGAATAAAAAGTGCACCAACAAGTTGGAATGCTTGTAAATATTATTCCATTCAACCCTTAATATAATATAATTGATTACTTAAGTAATTTGTCAAAGAAATGAGATAAATTGGTTAGTTATGTTAAATATGATATGATTTTTCTAAAGTATTCCCATACTAAAAAAAATAGCTTGAAAAAAAAATGATGAATATAAGACACAAAATAAATTAAAGTACTCATATTTAAGATTAAATTCAACCTTCCTGATATATTTTACATTGCTCTAACCTAGAGTGTCCTTTATTCTTCTGGTTAGAGAAAAGAGTAGAGGCGTCTTTCACTTATCACGAGCCTGCCTGCATAATGTGCCTTCTCCTTCTCTGGACTATCGACAATGGACCCCTCCTAAATTATCGCGATTTTTTCAGTGAGATACTTGGGGACCCTTCTCAATTTATCGTCTCTTTAACGCTCACCAACCTTATTTGCCCCATTCATTTGTCTAATATATTGAAAATGTGTGTCTCGACCGGAGGTCTTCGTCTCGGTGAGCCTAACCTTTTTCCCCATTCAACACACTTTTATTTCTTCTCAGTCACTATTCGTTAAGCTTTCATTATCGCTTTTTTCTTCGTTCAACTCCTTTTGCTTTCACCTATTTAGTTCTCTGCTGCGGAAATAAGGGGAAAATCCCCACTGTTCTTGATCTTCTTCTTCAGTCTTCGTCTTCCTTCTCAGTGTTCTTGATTTGCTCTCTCCAACGGTCACTTATTAGTTGGAGATGCTTCCTTTGGTCTTCTTGTTTCTTCTCCTTCTCTGTAATCATCTTTCAACTGTGATTTCTCTAAATGCTGAAGGCTATGTCCTGTTGGCTCTTAAGCAGTCCATTACAGACACAGGAGGGTCTATGAGTAACTGGAACTCTTCTGATGAAAACCCATGTTCGTGGAATGGTGTTACATGCAAGGAACAAAGTGTTATTTCTATCAGTATCCCAAAGAGGAAGCTTTATGGCTCGCTTCCTTCTTCTCTTGGATCTCTCTCTCAGCTTCGCCATGTGAATTTCAGGAACAATAAGCTCTTTGGGAAGTTGCCTCCTGAACTATTCCTAGCACGGGGGCTTCAAAGTTTAGTCCTTTATGGCAATTCCTTTTCTGGGCCTGTTCCACAGGAGATTGGGAAGCTCAGGTACCTTCAAACCTTGGATTTATCTCAAAATTTCTTCGATGGGTCTTTACCTGCTTCAATTGTCCAATGCAAGAGACTCAGAACCCTTGTTCTGAATCACAACAATTTCACTGGTCCTCTTCCGGATCGATTTGGTACTGATTTGTTCTCTCTGGAAAAACTTGACCTTGCTTTCAATCACTTCAATGGCTCAATTCCTAGTGATGTGGGGAATCTATCCAGCCTACAAGGAACTGTAGATTTATCTCATAATAGTTTTTCTGGCTCAATCCCACCCAGCCTTGGTAATTTGCCTGAGAAGGTTTATATTGATCTTACCTTCAACAATTTGAGTGGCCCTATACCACAAAATGGTGCTTTGATGAACAGAGGACCAACGGCTTTTATAGGCAACTCTGGTCTCTGTGGACCTCCTTTGAAAAACCCTTGTTCTTCAGAAACTCCTCGTGCTAGTTCGCCCTCCTCATTTCCATTTCTGCCAGATAACTACCCATCTGGGGATTCTAATAATCCTTATGGGAGAAATGAGAAAACCAAAGGGTTAAGTAAGGGTGCTATTGTCGGCATTGTTGTGGGTGATATAGTTGGAATTTGTCTCTTGGGTTTGTTGTTCTCTTACTGCTACTCAAGGGTTTGTGGGTTTAATCAGGATAATGAGGATGAAGCTGGTTTTGAGAAGGGAGAGAAAAGAAGGAGGAAAGAGTGTTTTTGCTTCAGAAAGGATGAATCCGAGACATTATCGGATAATGTTGAGCAATATGATCTTGTTCCCTTGGATCCTCAAGTGGCATTTGATTTGGATGAGCTTCTCAAGGCTTCAGCTTTTGTTTTAGGCAAGAGTGGAATAGGCATTGTCTACAAGGTGGTGCTTGAAGATGGGCTTACCTTAGCCGTGAGAAGATTAGGCGAAGGCGGTTCTCAAAGGTTTAAAGAATTCCAAACAGAAGTGGAAGCAATAGGAAGATTAAGGCATCCTAACATTGTTACCCTCAGAGCTTATTACTGGTCTGTTGATGAGAAACTTCTCATCTGTGATTATATACCCAATGGAAATCTTGCTACAGCAATTCATGGTAAGTTGATAGATTCTTTCATCTTTTTTTCCTTTAAATCTTACGCTGTTCTTTATTTATGTCAAATATCTGGTGGGTTTGAGTTTGAAAACTTGAACTTGAAGTAGTTGCATTCATGAATAATTATACTATCCAACTATTTGATTGTTTGGTTTCATTCAATGTCATCAGGGAAGGCTGGAGTAGTTGCATTCACACCAATTTCTTGGGCGGTTCGACTGAAAATCATGAAAGGAATAGCAAAAGGATTGGTCTACCTGCATGAGTTTAGCCCCAAAAAGTATGTTCATGGAGATTTGAAACCAAGTAACATGCTGCTTGGGAACAACATGGAACCCCACATTTCTGATTTTGGACTTGGAAGACTTGCGAATATTGCTGGAGGGTCTCCAACCTTGCAATCCAACCGAGTCGCCGCCGAGAAACCCCATGAGAGGCAAAAGAGCTTTTCTGCATCAGAAATCTCGTCTAATGTCTTGGGAACCGGCTACCAGGCTCCAGAAGCATTGAAAGTGGTGAAGCCATCACAGAAATGGGACGTATATTCATATGGTGTGATTTTGATAGAGATGATCACAGGAAGGTTGCCCATTGTCCATGTGGGAAACTCGGAAATGGACCTTGTCCAATGGATTCAGTTCTGCATTGAGGATAAGAAGCCACTCTCAGATGTAATAGACCCGTATCTCCCAGAAGAGGACGTGGATAAGGAAGAGGAGATCATCGCGGTTTTGAAGATCGCAATGGCTTGTGTTCATGGCAGTCCCGAGAAGAGACCGACAATGAGGCATGTTCTTGATGCTTTGGATAGGTTGTCTGCTTCTTCTGATTGAGAAACCCTAGTAACAATAATAATAATAATCTGTGAATGAATTGTGAATCCAGTTCATTTGTGCAGCTTTTTATGTTGGGTCATGTTTTCAAGGGTTTCAAGCTTGTTTGGTTTTGTCAGAGTTTCACCATAACCCCTTGTAATCGAAGTGCTAGAAATAGAATGATGAAGCATTTTGTTCCAACCTCGTTAGCCATTACAAGAAATTGGTATTTACACTTAAGAAGCCTATAAAAACTCAAAAATAAGTGTATCAGCTGAATCTAACATAATAAACATAAACTTTTATGAGTTTTTATTTTTTTTAATAAACTTCTCTTATGCTTATTCCCCTAAATATGTTTTTGTGTGAGATGTGCATCTGAGAATTGTTTATGTTTTTTTTAATAAACTTCTTGTGTTGTGGGTAAAGCATGCTTTGAGAGCCTTTTTCTGCCTTCTTTGTTTGATTACATGTTTTTTTATTTGATGAAGGAATATGAAATCGCAAAAGAGAATGTCTTAATGTTGCTTAAATTTAAGCTTCGACGACATATGTTTGGTTTTATATTATTCTTGCACTTTCTTTTTGGGTAAAGACAAGATTAACCAATACTTAAAGTGGTGCTTGGAAATGCCTTAGCCTCTGGACCCTTGGGACCCAAAATAATAATAATAATAATAAAAACGGAGAGATGATTTTGACAAAACATTACTAATATAAATTTGGTAATGAGTGTTTTCCGAATTGGTCAAATGATTTGAGTTTTTATTCTCAATCTGTGATCTTAATAAACGGGTGATTGTGCATAATTCTTGGTTCTTGACTATATACTTTTCTTCCTTTGAACCATTAAAAGCATTTATTATCGACAAAGAATAATGCATTGCACGTAGGCCAATCTTATCTTTCTTTAGCTTTCATCCTTCTTTAGCCTTTAAATCAGTCAAGTTGAGAATTTTCAAAAGGGGGGAATTTTTGAAAACCTGTTACAAAATTTCTTGTCCAAAAGATATTTAAGACTTGTTTAAGTATGGGTCTAACTCTTCTATAAGTGTGTATAATTTATCTCTACCTGAATGCAAAATGGAAAACATGTAATGTTTTGCACATAACTGAAAAGATACTTCCCCTACTCCCTATTACATAGCACTTTATTAATAGTTCTTCAGGTAACTTATATTAAAAACTAAAAAGTCATTTTAAAAAGCGTCGTATGATAAGGATCAAAGAAAGTATTAAAGAATGTTGCATAGATATAGAGGAAGAGTTGCATCTAGATGAATTATACCCATTCAAGGATCTATCAATACATTTTTTGTAATGAGGGATTTTTCAATAATTTTCTAATTAAAAAAATCCAAAATTTTCAACTTTTTCAGTTTTTCCTGACTGCCAAATAGAGCTGGGAATCAGGGCCGACCCTTAACGGGCCAGGGCCTAACAGGGCCGGCCCTAAAGGGCTCGGGGGTCAGGAAAATTACAGTTTTTCAAAGCACGACCCGAGAGCATCAGGGCCAAGGCCGGCCCGCAGGGCCGGAAAGTCCTTTTCAAAATATTTAACTATTTTTCCTTCGTATTTTCCCCAGAGAGATATAATTAATAAATAACAACGATTAAAGTTCTAATTTAATACATAAATGTTGTCAACATTAAGGTTTAAATAACACGTCTCTTACAACAAACAAACACAGTTACTAATGTATAATCAAAGGTAAAATCATGTCCATAAATAACTCACACAAAGGTCAAAGTATAAGAAGGCAATAAGCTCAATACTCTAACCTCTAAACAACATGAGTATGATGACTATCATTTTCACCTTCTTCCCCACTATCATCAATTTCAAGGACATTTGATTGTGTTTCACTTTGAGCAGTAGGTTCAAGTAGTCAAATAATCACAACCTCCATAAAAAATCATACTCTATCAGGCAGAATAGTATATAATATGATTTTATTCTAAACAGGTAAAACAATATACTCAAAAATCACAATATGATTCAATTAGACAAAACAATATATTCAAAAATTATACTCTATACAATATGAGGATAGAGTGATATATATATTCAATAAGACAATTCAAAAATGTAATATGGTTTCTGTCCAAGTAAAAAAAATAAAAAATAAACGGGCTTAAAGGGCAGGCCCGAGGCCCTCCAAGGCCGGCCCTTTTAAGCCCGAGGCTCTCCAGGGTCAGCCCTTTTAGGCCCGACTTCCTTTTGAGGCTATAATTTACAAGCTCAGCCCTTGAAGGACCAGGGCCTAAAAGGGCCGACTCAACGGGCTCGGCTCTATTGCCGAACACTGAGGTCTCTCGTTCTCATAAGAGAGAATAACTTAATTAAAGACGCCAATAGCCTTGAAGCTAGTTAGCTTGTAAGCCTATCTTATAAATGGTAAGGTTGTGAATTCAATACCGCTTATAACATCATTCTCTAGTAATTCTTTTATTTTTTTTTTTTGGCCAGATTCTGTTAGTGCTTACCCTCTAATTAAAAAACCCCTAAATTAAAGACTTTACAGACAACAAGAGGGTGGACCCCCTGTTCTATTAAATTAAAGAAGTGGTTGGACTTTGGGACAGCCAAGTCATGTGGCGCTAATTTAGGAGAAATGGAGTCCTGCAACAACAACCTAAGCTACAATTCCTGGCTGTCATTTAGCTTTGATCTATGAACTTGTGTTCTAGTTCTACCACCACATTCACCTTTCCTAGCCATCTCACTTTGCTTCAATGTTCAAAAATAACACACTCTTAACACTGTGGGACACACTTGTCTCGTTCTTTTTTAGAAACTGTCTCTGTTTCCCATCTCATCAAAACCTATAGGATTTAAATAATAATCTATCCCCTTATGCCTTACTCATCCTTCTGCTTCCAAGTAACTAAGAGCTTGAGCACGTGGGTTGATCACTTTTCACTAGAACCTATACTACAAATACAATTAATAAAGTGAGTTTTGGGAAAAGTAATTCTGATCCCTGTAGTTTTAGCTTATTAAAATTGAACCCGTAAATTTTAATTCAGTTCAATTCAATCCCTATAATTTTGGTGTGATTAAAACTTATTCCCTAAACTTTGACTCAATGCTACTCAATCCTTATGATAAAATTATTGCAAATATTGGTTCCTAACATTCAATAAATAACTTTAGTCCATATAATTTTATTTTTTTAAATGTAGGGACATACATTTTAAAAAGTAAAATTATAAGAATTGAGTTACACTATATTTAAGTTTAGAGACTAAATTTTAATTAATCCACAAATTATAAAGACTGAGTTGCATTAAAGCAAATTCTATAAATTGATTTTTAATTGAATTACAACTATAGGGATTAACTCATGAGTTTATCAATCTGCTTTTATATGAGGAGCTTGTAGTTGTTGTTGGTTAGTAATCTATAAGTGCTTCTATAAGTATTTTTCGAATGATGAGGTTTGTTTTGATTTTATTGCTTTTAGTGGGCTTGTATTGGAGCAATGACAGAGTTATTGTTATGTGACTTTGAGGTCACAAGTTCAAATCCTAAAAACAATCGCTCCGTTTATTGAGGTAAGATTACATATATCTATCGTTCTCCAAATCCCATATGATAGATTGGTAAGAACCTCGTTCCCTGTACTGCCTTTTCTTAAGAGATCAAATTTATCTACACTTTTTTTCATCTAAATAAAAGTGAACTTTTTATTTATTTATTTATTTAGGATGATTTACAATTTTGTTACTCCTTTTTTTTTTTCTATTTTTTTAATCAGAGCCAAGGGAAGGAGAAATGTCATTGTCTTGTTCAAAAGTGAACCAAAATTAGAACAGTACTTTTTGCCCATATTAACATTAAGAATTTGAAAATCCCATAGAACAATTATTATCGCCATTGGAAGTTAGCTAGAGAATGAAATGAAATGAGTCATGTAATCAGTAAAACAAAAATTAATCATAACTTTTGATTGATTATATTTTTTGGCCCATCAATGGCTTACTTTACAGTCTGAACTAGCCATGTGCATTTTAGTTGAGATGAACCCATCAAAGTGTTATTTGGACAGCCTACATAATGAAAGATTCTCACCCTAAGATTTCACTTTCCATAAATTATATAGACACGTTAAAGGACAAAAATAGGCATAGGTATGGGCATAGATTTCCAGCGTTAGATTTCAATTTGTCTGCTTTATTTATGAAAAGTCCTTGTTACTAAATTCTAGCCATTTAACCAATGCTAATTATTAAATATAGAACACTCTGGCACACAGTTACATTGATATTAATAATCATAATAATAACAAAACTTTAACTACTAAGCAACATTCAAAATGTCTGTACTTAAGACATTGATAACTCAAATATTACTTAATGAGGAAACATGAGGAATGACAGAAAATTTTAGGCTGCTTTATTCTTTCTTGCAATCCTCAACCTCTTCACACTTTCTACAAATTCACTGTGTGACAGAAAAACAAGGGAGTGAAAAGAAAATTATATTCGGAAAAAGAGTTCAAATTAGTAAATAGCCTTGAGTTAAGTTGCATCTATCATCTAAAAGTATTTTTCTAGTATTATTTATTATCCAAAATAATTTTTGGTGTATCCAACACCGTAAAGTACTTTTCTAGTAGCACTTAGACTGACTCAAGTATTCTAAAGTAACTTTGGTGTATTCAATATCCTAAAATATTATTCCAATAGCACCCAGTATTATAAAATTTGGGTGCTCATTACTATTGAGAAAATATTATAAGGGAAAAATTGCACAAAAATTACTTTAGGATATTGGGTGCCGCTGAAAAAATACTTTAGAGTTCTGAATGCATCAAAAATTATTTTAGGATACTAATTGGTAATGGAAAAATATTTTCAAAAATTAGTTTAGGATACTAAATGGTATTGGAAAGATACTTCAGATGCTATACTGGATGCAACTTGATCCAATAATCTTAGAATGAAATGCAGAACATGGCTACACAAACAAGGCACAGAGGAAAAAGGAAACCTACTTCCATGGGACATCACCCACTGTCCTCCAATGATCTTCTCTGTCTTTGTAGAACAGTACATACTCTGACTCAGATTGAAACAGTTTCAGACCAGAAACAGATTTGCTTCCTGAATGTGAATCAGTTAGAAGAGTAGAAAATTTTCAAGAACTTATGTGACTTTTGTCAGAAAGCGAATTAATTAGTGGTAATATGCCTTACCAAACATGTTCTCTAACTGGTTTGATAGACTTGGGTAGCCTTCATGATCAAGGACACAGATTTTTCTGCCTACTGTAACACCATCCATAGTAACCTTCACATAAGCCCACCTATCATTGCTTTGAACTCCTTCTATTTCTTCATCAAAGTTTTCTGCAACAGATTTAGAATGAATTGTTGTGCTTGAGCTCTTGAGGTTGTTCAGATTATTAGACTGTGCCGGCCAATCCATAAGGTCATCATCATATCTCCACAAACTCAAAACTGAAATATTCACAACACACAACAGTCTCACATTAGAAGTAATTATCAGCAAAAGAATAGAAATGAAGATAAACAAGGGATTTTTTTTTTCAAAGGCATACAGTTGCTAGAAGCATGATAAGTTTCAGGTTGGACGGTTCTCAGGCTAAGTCCCAGATCAATCATGCCATGATCATCATCTTCATCCACTTTGCCATGGTAGAAATCAGGGTGAAAATTTGTTGAAGAGTTCAGAGGAAAGCTTGAAGTGTTTGAATCCATGGAGATAAGTGGCACCCGTAAACTTCAAAACTTTAAAAAAAATATCTGATTTTGTCTATGATGAAAGTGATGAAGGTGTATTGAGTTGCATTCATGTAATCATCTATTTATAGGATCAATTATGATTATATATATAAGTAAAAAATGAAAAAAAAGAAGAAAAAAACTTAAAAAGAACATGGAAGACAGTGAACTTTTCTCCATTATCAATCATTGAGAGCAAAAAGCTTATCTTCTAGTACTATCATCATGGAACACACAAGGTAGAAACAAAACACCTCCTCAACAACATGGAATGGCCATGTTGAATCCTAACAAAAGTTGTTCTGGATCCTGCTTCCTCACTTGACTACAAATCCTTAGACTCTTATGTTAATTTTCCATGGTGATTTTGATACCTGATGATCTGAAATTTAATAATCTTCAATAGTTAAGATTGTATTAGAATCATTTCATTTGTGATGTTTTTGTTTTAGACTTGAAAATGCTCAGGTTTTGTATCTCCCTTACTGTTGGGGCATTCAGTGGATTATGTGTCCAAAAAAGAGAACAGTATCAGAAAATAATGCAAGGGAAGGCTTACAGATATAGGGACAGGTCTTTTCTGTGACCATCGGATGACAGGAATGCTACTTTTCAAGGGAACAACGGCCTGATCTGATCCCCACAACCCATTCGACCTTGCAAGAAATCATTTTCTTTCACTGCTAAATCTTCACATTGATTCCTGTAATTTTTTTTGGCAACAAAATGTTTAGATGAGTTGGATCGCAGGCGCTCAAAGGTACTTACTAATTGCTCACTGATAAGGTTCTCACAATGGCAGTGGGATTTGATTTCATGACCTTGAGGGTTATAAACCAACCTTTGTTGGCTCTTTCTTGTAATTTCTTGTTCCTTGATTAATTTGCGTTATTACGTGTTCATCCCTGATAATGTATATTGTGTTCACTTAGAATATGATGAGGTTTTTGCTATGAACACGAGTCCAAAGGAAAAACCCATTGAACTTATCCACACGTCGCTTACTAGGGCCTCCCCTAATGTGGACTCATAATGGTTTTCAAATTACTTTTACGTATCTATTGTATATTTTGGAGGATGATTTTAGAATCAAAGGGTTTTTCCTGAAGTAGGAGTAAATCATAATATATGCATTACAATTTTGATGAGAGACGAGTTAGAAGTGATTTGAAGGTTAAAATGGGAGATTAGATTTGTTCTCAAGTGACAAAGTTCATATATTTATGATCAATTATGCAAAAAGATGGTGAAATTGCTAGAGATGTTAGTTATAGAATTAAGGCTATGTGGTTTAAATGGAGAGGTTACTGGAGTTATTTGTGATAGGAAAGTAATAAGATAAAAGAGAATATTTTTTTTTGGCATTGAACATAGTTCCCATTTTTTATCATATAATAAATATTGTTTTCATATCAGAATCTGTGCTTTTCAAATTACTTTATACCTATTCCTTTATTGCAGAGCATAGATAACTTTTTTTGGGCATGAAGTGATTTTTCAAGTAAAAGTAACGATCAAACATTCAAAAGAATGGATTTTTCGAAAATGTAGGAATTTGGTCAACTTAGGATGATCTAATTGTTGTAACTTGGACGTGAACATCTACATTATAATGATTTTAAGTCGCATTCGTTACTAAAACATAAACTCAGTCTCCATCAAACTTTTTGAGGAGAGATACAGATTTTTTTTTCTGTAGATATTTATATTTTTATTCTGGTCTGAATTCTTTCTAAATTAAAAAAAAAAAATTAAATGAGTGATCTCTCAAGCGAGTTCGAGATATATATATATATATATATATATGCATAGCATAACCTCAATATTCCTTGGATAAAAATGAATCAAATAATGTGAGAAGATTTTTCTTTTTGGTTTTTGAGTGATGATATATATCATACATTCTAAATTTATTTGATTAATTTATTATATTTATTACAACAATCATACTTATTAAGTGCATAAAAATCAAATCAATTTTCCAAATACAATCGATTACTATATCTATAATGGTTAATCTAATAACACTGAAAAGCTAACAGTTATGCAAACTTCAAGTTTAATTTACAAACAATATCTTCACTTAGGACACCTAACCTCCCGGAAATGATAATTGCCGGTTTGAAACTTAACGGCCCATATGGTTTGTGGAATCTGTAGCCTGTAGGAATGTAATGAAATGTAATGGTTGTGAATGTAATGTAATGCAATGTATCAGTGATTATAATGAGATTGTTTAGTATAATATTAGGAATAGTGATTTCATAACATTAATCCTCATCGTGCGGTAACCTAAGATGGATTCTAATGTTTGGCACTTTCAACTAGAAACTCTGAGAGGTCCATAACAAAAGGCAATTTTTTTCAGGAAAATCTTACAAATCTGACAAGATTCTTGCAACTATTGAAAGGATGGTTAACCATACAACAAAATTCAAAGCCATGAACCCTATTGTTCCACTTTATATGTACACTTAATTTTGGTGTTGTTTGTTTTGATATCTCCTGTGGTGTTGACTGTTATTGCTTTGATTCTTTGAATGATATTTTTCTTTTCAGGAAAAAATATCTTCACTTAGGGTTTGTTTGATAAATAAAAAAGGAGTTTTAAAAAAGGGAGAAGAGGAGCCTTTCATTGGAGAGCTTACTTTCATCGTATGTGGGAGTGATTTTTCCATCATGACAGCTAACGACATGGTGTTTTCCTTGAAAATCATAATGTCAAGGATGAAAATAATTCTATTCTTTATAATTTAGGGAAAAGGATAGAAAAATACCTTTTGAACTTCAAAATCCCGCTGACAAGAATGGTAATGGGATTGACAAGAATGGTAATGAGATTGACAACGTAAATCTTTGTCAAAGGACTAATTTGGGATTTTGAAGTTCAAATGGTATTTTTTTGTCTTTTTCCCTATAATTTAAGGCGAATTATCTCTCTTTTTTTAAAAAATGTTGTTGTCATTTATTTTATTTTATTTTTTGTCAATTTTTTTATGTTTGAATGTGTCTATTTTTTTGGTTAAAATATTCTTTTAGTCCTTTAAGTTTACATGTGGTATATTTTTTTTCCTTTAACTTTACAAATTATGCTTTTGGTCCTATAATTCTAACATCGTTAATATTGCTAACTAGAAAATGTTGACGCAACAAATTCAAGTGATGACTGTGTGAACTTAAATGATGACTATATAATTAAATGCTATTAATTTTATATTCAAAATATGTGTAAATTAAAAAATACCTAAAAATTTAATGAAGCAATCAATATCAAAACATCGATTGTATTAAACAATTTTAGTTTAATAATCTAAATATCAAAACTTTGATTTCATTTGTAGCAATTTGTTATTTTATTTTAGTTTAATAATCTAAATATATTATATTAAAAAATTAAAACTTAAATATGCTTTGTAAATTGCATAGTCATCACTTGAGTTTGCTGCGTCATCATTTTCGATTAGCAATAATATTAAAAGTGTTAGAATTATAGGACCAAAAGTATACTTTATAAAATTAAGGAATAAAAAATATACCTCATGTAAAACTTAAAGGAATAAAAGTATACTTTAACCCTATTTTTTTCAATCCATATCAACTATGTAAATTGTTGTTGCTACCTTGCATGTGGATCCTGTCATTGTTCATTAGTGGAAAAATGGCTTTTTAGATCAGTTAAAATTGAATTTTTAGACCGATTTTAGATCCGATCTTGATACAGCCGGTCTTAAAAGTATGTCACTTTTAAGACCGATTTGGTAACCGGTCTTAAAATTCTCACTTTTAAAACTGGTTGTATTAATAACCGGTTTTAAAGTAAACAATTTTAAGACCGATTGTCATGAGCACCGGTCTTAAAAGACCTCTTTTATAAGGTAATTACAGAACAATTTTAAGACCGGTTATTAGTATAAACGGTCTTAAAAGTTATTTTAAGACTAATTTTATATATATGATGTGTTTGGATTGACGATTGGATAAGTGACTTATTTTTACTAGACTTATGGAATCTTAAAATTAGAAAAAGTTAGATTGGGTAAAATGATGAGTGTTTGAATTGGCGATTGAATAAGTAACTTATGTAAAAGTGAATGATGTTTGGTTTGGCTTTTGCATAAGTGACTTTTGTATTATTTAAGAGAAAAAAATTGTAAAAATTATGAAAAATGAAAAAATGGAGAGATTATTGTGAAAAAAGACCTTATTGGCAACTTAATTGCCAAATAGGACTTGTGAAGATATCTACACATGGAGGGATTTTTTCACAATTTTCTCAAAAATTAATATTGAAAATTTGGCAATGGTAAAATTTTAAATAAAATTATATCAAACTCTAATTTAAATTGGTGCACTCCAAAAATCTTTTCTATTGTACTCTTCAAGCTTAAATTTTATAAATTATATCAAACTCTAATTTAAATATTAAATCCTAACTCACATTTTCACATAGCTCAAAATCTAACAAAATAAACCGATTAAAACCTTAATAATACCTTCAATAATTCAAATAAATTATTTAAACTAAATTTAATGGGTAAAAACACTATATAGAAACTAATTTATGACATGTTTATAAAACAAATTGATTATAAAATCATAAAACAACTAAATAATAAATCTAAAATGATTAAAAGTAATTATTAATTATTCTCTACATTTCTATAGTCATATATTAACAAAACTCAAAACTTGTCTAAACTCTTATCCTAAAGTATTCTCTAATTAGTAGAAGATTACTATCTAAAGAAAGAGAAATTTATTTAGAAAATTTTTCATAAAAGAATTTTTGTGATTAGAAGTGATTTTGAGTACCTCATTGATCCCCAAAAATATGAAAATACTCCTATCAATATTATTTTATACGCACACACGCACATAAGGTCCGATAAACTCCATTTTGAGGTTTATAACTTTTTCCAACTTTTACCTTTTTTTACCTTAAATCCAATTGCTCAACCAAACATCCATTTTGACTAAAACACTGTTCAAGTCTGTTTTGTTCAACAAACGTCAAAACAAACACCCTCATAACCTGTCTTAAAAATTTTAATTTTAAGATCGGTTGCGATTGGTTATATGCGAAACCGATGTTAAAATGACTTTTAAGACTGATTATTTTTATAACCGGTTTTAAAAGTATTATAATTTTTTTTAATTATGTGTGATTAGGTTAGTTACCAGAACACATCCTAGAATTGCTACTTCCAATGCCATACTTATTAAGTGCCATAAGGTGTTCAGTTTGCTTCCTCTTACTATTTTCTTTTTCTTTAACCTTCTCATTGGGAACTTGTAACATAATATGTCATATATTCTCATGTAATGTGTTGTTTAAAACCATACATATACATATATATATATATATATATATATATAAAATTGTTTAAAACACATGCAAGCCAATGATATGGCTCAAACAGATTCATATGTATAAATGCATGGTTGCACATAATCACAAAAACAACAAACATGTCAAATCATGCAACCAACAAGTTTTACAACCAACCAACATGTTAAGTCATCATCAATATATACAAGATATTTGTCAATTTTATAAGAACTCATTGTTATAAAAGTTCATAAATGAATTCAATACAACAATTGCGAATGTGATCAATATCTTCTTCTGGAAATGGGTCAGCAAGATCAAATATCTGAAACACCAAAACCAAGCAAAACATTAACTTCACTTAAAAAAAATAAAAGTAATACAAAATTTTTTAAATATATATACATTTATCTCTTGAGTAAATTCTGTCGTGTCTAGGGTAATAATATTATAAATGTGCCTTAGAACATACAACCCATACAAGTTGGACCCCGGTGGTTGCCTACGGGTCTGAAAAATAATATGATATCATTAAAACAAGTATAAATTAAAGCATAACTTATTATTGAATACATTCTCAAAACAAATCAAAATGTAACTAACATTTGATAAAATCCATGTAGGGTCATTTAGTTCACAAGTATGCCTACCACAAGTAGTGTGTAGAAATGTCCACATAGCCCTATGTAATCAAAATCACAAAAGTTATTTATTTTACACAAATTCCATAACTTTTGCACACAAAAGGTAATTAATAATGCAAGTACACTTAAGAGTTCAAGGACTTCTTCAATTCACTAGTTGGCTTGCTGAGGTGGAGGGAGCATCAGAGGATGACAGAATAACTCTTCTTGCACAAAATAGCCAATTGCCAATTATTACTGAAAAAAGGGAAGACTTTTAAGCAAATATAAAACATTATGTATATTATGAAATATAAATTTTTTTCTTACTCATGCAAATATGGAGCCAAGAAACGCTCAATTGAGGTTTCACTAAGCATGTGCGATAAGTATGTGTGTTTGATAGCAGCAATGGTCTCTTTATCATAGAGTTGAAGTGGCATAGGAGTCCAAATTTATTGGTTTTACCATAGTCAACCAACCTACGATTCATGTACCTACAATAATGCAATCACACAAATCAAAGTTTAATAGCGTAATTTATAAAATATTAACTTTCAATTTGAGAAGATACTTACATTAAAAAGAGTTGGACAATCGAAATCGTAAGCTATTGTAGAGAAGCTACCAAGGACATTAAATCATCCCTCTCAAGATAGCATTGTGCCCCTGACTTGCCAACAACTACTCAGTAAGCCAATCTCTTGTTCGAAAGGACGTATTATATGCCATTAGAATCACTTGCTGCATGATATTCAATGGAGGCCATGAAACATCTTGAGTGGAGGGAGGGGGAGGGGGAGGTGGAGGTAGAGGTGAAGGTGGCAGGGATTCCTCAGCTTGATCAGAAACAAGGTTCCTTAGCCACAAGATAAAAGAGTTGAGGACATCGCCCACAATCTTGAAGTTATCAACAGGGATAGGAAGAGGTGCATCTGCAACGATCACCTCTTTAATTGTCACTCTGACTTGATCATCCTTTATTTCTTGGTGGTGGATAGTTGATCCCAAGTTGTGCATGCTCCCCCGTGCAACTAATCATCTCAGAGGATTCTCCACAAGCAAGTCACAAGGATCACCATTTTCTTTTCCAAGACCATCTGATGACTGACCAATACAACTCCCTTTAGTGTTCTGTTTAGGGTTTAGGGAATGAGTTTGGGGAGCACTGGTATCTGCTTGTTTTGTGCTAGTCATGATCATCCATTCCTCCTTCATCTTGTTGAACCTTTCTTCAAATCGTGTATCAAATGATGCTTCTGCCTTGGCCCTAACTTCCACCCTCACAGTGGCCAATATATGCTCCATCACCTCCCTAGTCACCATATTACTTGAGAAACGGCGTGGGGGTGCTCTAAAGTAATCCCTTATGCCTACCCCTCCTCCAACCCCTGACACAGCCGGGATGTTCACGTTTTCCTATAGCTACAGTCAGCATGTCATTCCTCCCATCCGACCTAAACGATCCCTCGGCTTGTTTTTTTTAAGCTTCTCCTATAAGACACAGATGACAAACGTTAGTAATAAAATTTGTTTACTAAATAATTAATAACAATAAGTCAACAAAAATACTTACAATTTACTCACCAATTATATGAGATTGTTTACTCATATAAGACCTACTCCTCTTTTGGTGAGCGAACAACCATTTCTCTTCGCGACGTATAGGAGATGATGGAGAAAGAAGAACAGAAGGATCGGATTGAGATGCTTCTTCCAATCTCTTCCGTTTGGCCGCCAACAAATTTTTTTCGGCCTTCACATAACCCCCACGAGACATTGTATGGGGGCAATCATTCTTTCTTCCACTCTCTTGGGCCTTTTTCCTTTTTTCCTGTAAATAAGAAATCAAAGTTAAGGTATAATCAATAAAGACAATTCACAATTCATAAGTAAAGAAAATGCAAAACAAGTCAACTCACCAATGATTCTGGAGTAGTTCGAAGCCGTCTAAATTCTTGCCAAGTGTGTTCGTCAATATAAGAATACTGGTCGTACGGATTAGGAAGAGGTTGACCTTCTTCCACCTTGATATGCACATAATTGTTGGCTAAACTTGTCGAAAACTTCCTCCAGCGTTCATCACAATACGTCATTGTCTTGTTATACAGGGCTTTATTCTCAGGAATGTCGTAAGTGAGCTGGATAGTTTCCCAAATATGTCGCTTCATATTTTTATCTACATTTCTCCACTGCTCTATCAAGATGCTAGGCTTGTTGCATGCTAGGAGGTCGACAAAACTCCTATATCGTTAGAGTTGGGAATCAGGGCCGGCCCTTGACAAGCCAGGGCCTAATAGGGCTAGCCCTAAAGGGCTCGAGGTCATAAAAATTGTAGTTTTTCAAGGCCCGGCCCGAGAGCATCAGGGCCAGGGCCGGCCCACAGGGCCGGGAAATCCTTTTCACAATATTTAACTATTTTTCCTGCGTATTTTCCCCAGAGAGATATAATTAGTAATAACAACGATTAAAGTTCTAATTTAATATATAAATGTTGTCAACATTAAGGTTTAAATAACACGTCTCTTGCAACAAACAAACATAGTTACTAATGTATAATCAAAGGTAAAATCATGTCCATAAATAACTCACACAAAGGCCAAAGTATAAGAAAGCAAGAAGCTAAATACTCTAACCTCTAAACAACATGAGTATGACGACTATCATTTTCACCTTCTTCGCTACTATCATCAATTTCAAGGACATTTGATTGTGTTTTACTTTAAGCAGTAGGTTCAACTAGTCAAATAATCATAACCTCTATAAAAAATCATATTCTATCAGGCATAATAGTATATAATATGATTTTAGTCTAAATAGGCAGAACAATATACTTAAAAATCATACTCAAAAATCACAATACGATTTAATTAGACAAAACAATATATTCAAAAATCATACTGACAAATAGATTCAATAAGGTAATTCAAAAATGTAATATGGTTCCTTTCCAAGTAAAAAAAATAAAAAATAAAAGGGCCTAAAGGGTCGGCCCGAGGCCCTCCAGGGCCGGCCCTTTTAGGCCTGACTTCCTTTTGAGGCTACAATTTACAAGCCCGGCCCTTGAAGGGCCAGGGCCTAAAAGGACTGGCCCGACGGGCTCGGCCCGTTTTCCCGGCTCTATATACCGTTAGGCATTAGGCCCGATTGGCTTCCAATATCTATCAAACTTAATCGGAATCTTTTCCCTGGTATTCCGATTGAGAAGAATGTCTCTCAATTGGGTGGCTCTCCTACCCTTTGTCTATGCCAGTTACATGGTTCACTGTGTTTCTGGCTCGAAGCATTGCTAGGCTCGCTTTGATTAACATTAGTTGGATCCAGAGTACCCTCATTAGGACGACTCATTATCTTCACTTTAAGGACACTATTTAAGGATAGCTAGTGATGGTTTAAGAAAATTTTGCTACACGGTGCTTATTGCTATAACACGGCACTATCTACAAATGAATTGTTCAAAAGCAATTCCCAAGTTATGCAAACATGAACAAATAATTAATTGCAATGCACAAGTTGATAACCAATATCAAACAATATCAGCACTATGAATCCAGAGATTTACTATATTGAACATACATGCAAAAATACAGAATTAGTATTGAAGCAAAAATACAGAGTTAGGCAATATGAACACAAGCAAGTTTTCATTCATCAAAATGTTCCTGCAAGAGTTTATATAGTATGAAGCACCATGAACACATAGACAGTCCTAAATGCACTAGGAGGTAGACTCAAAACCCTTCTCATACACAAGGACATTAATCTCAAACACATGCATATAGTAAAACTCTTCAGAATAATTAACAGTACATTTAACCTTTGTTTGAGGATCCTCTTCTTCCTTTGGGTTTGAACAGTCTTTGGCCACTTTACGAATCGAGTAAGGTCTCTCTTAAGAGGCAATGCACGCTTCTGAAAAGTAGGTTGACGACTTGCTACAAGAATCAAACAAAGAAAATGGAGGCTAAGACATCTCACAATTTCAATGAAATACCCAAAAACGAAACCAATAATTTAATTGAACGCTTGGTGATTAAAACACAAACCTGATAATAAAAACGAGGTTGAGAACAAAACCAACCGGAGGGAACAAACGACAATAGCCTTAAGGCAATGTATTCAACCGTAGATCTACATTGATGGCGGCGAAGGTTAAGGACGGAGGAGAGAAGGGGAAAGGAGGAGCTGCCGCGAACCGACGGAGGGGTTTTGCTGATGTGCTTGAGTATCTGATTTCAAAGTTAAAATTAGGCGCGGTTTAGAATTTAGATCAGTTTTAAGATCGGTTGTAATTAAAAACCGGTCTTAAAACTAATATTTAAGACCGGGTATTAATAAATAACCGGTCTTAAAAATATAAAAAATTTTAAAGACCAGTTATAAATAATAGCCGGCCTTAAAGTTTTAATATCTAAGACCAATTTTTATTTACAACCGGTCTTAAAAATAATGAACATTTTATTTTTTTAATTTTCTTTAATTCAAATAATATTTTCTAGACCAGTTATATATAGAACCGGTCTAGAAAATATATTACATATTTTTATTCTTTTAATTGTATATATTTTAAGACCAATTTTTATTATAACCGATCTTAAAAGTATTTTTAAGACTGGTTTTAAAGATAATAGGTCTTAAAATTTGATCATAATTACAAAAATATCATTAATCATATTTTTAAAACCTTATCCGATATAACCGGTCTAAATATTCCGGTTTAAAATTCCTTTTCTGAACTAGTGGTTGTGTTACGATTCAAGTGATGCGTATGCTTTTTATCGGGTCCTCAACTTTGTTGGTTTGGTTTTTGTTGTAATTGGGCTCCTGTAGTTCTCTCTGGTTTTACTTGGTAAACAACCCAAACGGTATGTCTCCTTTTACTTTTTAATGAAATTGACTTTACATAAAAAATATGTAAAAAAGGCTTATTTCTCCACCAATTCCTAGTTTCATAACTTTCTCATTTCTTTTAAAATCATTCCTTATACCAAGTATGTCTCAAAAATAGCACTAAAAATATAGGCAAACTCAAGCTATATAAGCTAGCCTATATCGGGCGATACTTGATATCTAAAGATCGAGTTGAGCTAACCCATGTTTATGGTTGATGGTTAATTTTGTTCTGGAAGTTTTTATCAATGGGTAATTCTGTCTTGAAAGTATAAAAAATGGAGTAATTTTGTCCTGACCGTTATCCTAGTTAATTTTGACAGTTAGTTGAGCATATATACTGAGCTGACAATCCACATATCATCCATATCATTTTTATTAATATACAAATTTGCTCAAGAAGTCCATGTGTTATCTACATTTTTCTTTTTTTTTTTTGAAGTTGGTAACATATGAAATGACTTGAATGACATATGGACTGTCAGCTCATCACATATGGTCAACTGATGGTCAAAATTAGTTGGAATAATGATCAAGGCAAAATTGCTCCCTTTTTAATACTTATGGAGTAAAATTTCCCCCTTAAAAAACTTACAAGACAAAATTACCTCTCAATAAAAACTTTCAGAATAAAATTACCCTTAACTTCCATTTTTAATTAAGTGGTCTCAACCCAACGTATATAGAATGTGTGGCTTGGTAGATTATACCGAGTCAATCTATCAACTCATATTACAGAGTTGACGATTGTAAATAATTATCAGTTAGTTTTATCAACTGTGCTCTCTGCCCACATCTAATATTTTTTGTAAATCTAACTCATAAAATTTCTCTTTCCTCCCCTTTCTTCCAATTACCGCTCATACTAAACATCAAACAACCCGATCTGTTGCTTAGAATTTAGAGCTGAGTAAACCGGAGCCTAAAAAAGCATCTTGATCAATTCCCTTTGCACCCAAAATTTTTTTTTGGTACTATAGAAGGGCTAAGCCCTAGGAAATAAAAAGACTGGCCTAACCAGGAAATCAATCTCAAACTATTGTTTTCCACTAAAGTCCTTATTAAATAAGGAGGATACATATCTAGAAGGATTGGAGGTAATACTATTTGAAGTACTGTCGGGCATTAAATGTGAACATCTCTCCAAAAAAGGATTCAAACCTCGGTTTATCACGTTATGAGGAACTAGTCTCTTCTACTAGACCCAACCCCCATTTATGAACTAATCAGAATTCTTTTTTTTTTTTTTGTGAATAAAAGTTTAGGTGAATTAGATCCCAGGGACTTATTAGGGTTAAGACATGCCTCCGGACTCAAAGAGTGCTTACAGTATTTACAGATCGTCAGCCAACAATGCTCTCACATGAGTGGGATTTGAATCTATAGCCTTATAATTATAAGCCAACCCCTTTACCAATTAAACCAACTTTTATTGATAACTAAGCAGAATTCTAATTGAAGAAACGAAACACACCTTGCAAAGGTATTGGGCTTTTCTCTTTAGTGCCACCTTAAAAGCCCATATACTCATCTTTAGATAGTATGATGGGCTGTGAGTTTGACTTTTCAAAGTCAGACATTTGCATCCAAGGGGGCTACTGGGCTCATTCCATAACCAGGTCACTCTTACTTGAAGCTCGCTCATAATCTCCATTCCCCACTTCTCCAAGTCCTTTCCTTTGGCCTTGAAAATCTCGGATTTGGGGCTTCTAATGTGTTTGTCTTTAATTTCTCTTGTGATGCCCCCACTTCCCAAGTGTATTGTTTTTTTTTTTTGGATACAATCCGAAGTGTATTGTTCTCATTTCTTGTAATCATTAGATTTTACATGAAATGAGTAATAATTTAATATCTTACATGTATAAAATGGTGTAGATTTTATGTTTTTTTTTTTACAAAAAAATCATATGAAATTCAAAATTATACTATTTCATACTCATAAGATATCAAAATGTCATCCAATTTATGTATAATCTAATGATCATAAGAAATAAGAACAAAACACTTAAAAAGTTGAGAAATTTTAAAGAGCTTTAGATAACACCTTAGAAAAGGCACATTTGAGGCCCCTAGTCTGAAAATCTCCATAAGAGTAGAAGTTTGAAGAAGACTCTCGTTCTTATTGTGATGTTTCTTTCTTCAACTTCCTTCCGTCGTCGTTGCATGTGGCCATGCACCTCGTACTCTGATTCTGCAATTCTCAGGTTGTCGTTCTTGGGGTTCTCTTGCTTATCTTTCACCTCTGTTTATCTCCTTTATTTTCCTTCTTTCCTTGTGCTTTTGCTTCCTTGTTCTTCAGCTCTGTATTATTATTCTCTCAATAATTCTTGAGATATCGATCATAGGAAGAAAGCCATGGCAAGGGCTCTTAATTTTGTGGTAAATTACATGTTACCTTTCTAGTAGTTGATTGATACGTGCTACTCTGTTGGCAAAAAAAAAAAAAAAAACAAGATACATGCTACTCTAATATCAAGGATTTGGTTTCTCTATTTCATGTCTTTAAATGTGGCGTATACTAATATTAACTTTAAATGTTGTAGGTTGGTTTCTCTTTCCTGTCTTTGCAAGCACATCAAATCATTGAATTGTTCTAATTAAAAAGTTCCACATTTTGCATATTGCAGAGTGGAGTGGAGCAAAGCGCTAGTAACTAAATTGCATGGTTGGATTATTTGATGATTATTTCTCAGTAGTTAAAAGGTAAATTTGTTGTCCCTTCAATTTCATCCTGCAAAAATTTGGTTCCCTAATGACCGGCTCAGCTTGTGTATTCTTCCTCACAGCTTCATATGTTGATCATAAATTATCTTTCTTGAAAAAAGGAAAACAAACGGTATAAGGCTTAAAATGTAATTAAGATTAAATGAGATCTCTTGGAAATGAAAGTACTCCAAGGTTTTTACTCTAAAGTTTTACTACTACATTTTATTTTTGACAAACTGATTGCAATGCATAAGAGAATGTAGGCCACAAAAGTTTCGGCCGATCACAAATAAAAAGACACAAACAGCATCAATAAAACTAGGAAACTATGAAGTTGAACTCTTGTAGGTTGATGAATCACTTTTATCTGTACTTAATGTGTAGGCTTAAGTTGTTGAAAAGCTTGTTGGTGGTATGCGAGAAGACATATAATTCCTCGGGAGGATGCAGGTACACAAAATTCTTCACTGCTTACTTTGCTTCACATTGAACTCAACAAATATCTGCTTGAGGCATAGAATATTAAATATTAATGGAGCATGCATTAAATTTATTTAGTTGTAATAACCTCATGTTAATCAGAAGACAAAAATGCATGTTGGCCTTTACTTGATCTCTGCCAAGCTTTGAGCATATTCAAGTGTTAACATTGCTTTGTACATATTTCACAGCATCATATATACCACTTTTGCTCCTTAATAGAATAACTAGTTGACTGATTTGGATATATTAAGAAAGAGAGTTGTATTAGTTAGTTGGAACAAATACATGTTGATTTTCCTAAAATATCATATTTCATTATACACTACTACAAAAATCACGATATATAACGGTTATTAACTGTCATACATCACGGTTTTGAACCGTCATATATGCGAGTACTATAAAAGTTCGACGCAAATACATTACGGTTCCAAACCGTTATTTATTCCAGATTTATTATAACTGTAATAATATAACACCAATTATGTATTGAGGTTTGATAAAGCCATGATTTGCCCATTGTTGTGATTAACAATCAACGAGCACAAGTAAACAACCGTCATAATATATGATAATACTTGCATAATATATAATGGTTTCATTTTACAACTGTTATTTATTCAGTAACATACATAACGGTTTGTATATAAGAACCATGACTTTTAATAAAAATTAATAACGGCCTCACGTAGATAACTGTTATGTATTAAATACATAAATAATGGTTTATAAATAAGAACAATGAACATTTATAATACATGACAGCTTTTATATAATACTTCCTCTGGTTCTATTTATAAGAGCTCAATAATCGAATTATGCAGTTTAAAAAGTGGTCAAAGAAAACAATAAGTGTGTCTGAAATAAACGTTGTTTTTCCAAGTATGCCCTTATTTATGAGAAGTAAGTAAGAGAGAGAAATAGAGTAAGTATAGGTATAACCAACATTTTAATTAATGGAATTTATATAATTAATGAGGGGCAAAAATGAAAAAAACTCATCAAATGTTCAGCCAACTTTTATCGAGCTCTTGTAAAAAGGACTGAAGGGAGTAACCGTGATGTATGGATATAAGACTTTTCAAGTGAGAGTTTCTAAGGTGGTTGACCTCATCTATACAAATAATAGAATAGTAGTACCTTCCACATCAAGTGGCATGCAATTTGGCATGAATCAAGACATTCCAGGTTTTATGAAGAGAATCAATGGCAACTGTTGATGTAAGACCCTTCCTAAGTGCTCTTTTCTCATGCCATCTCGTCATTTGGCATAATAGATGGATTGGCAGAGGGTGCAGAGGCGCTGGCTATGGCGGAGGGGGCGACGTGGTTAGAATCCTCAATACTTGAGCCATTTGTGGCCACCAAAAAGCCTTGAAGAGGAGGAGGTGGTGGAAGAGGGAGTGGCGATGGCGGAGGAGTTCCTTGGGATCTTAACATGATGAAGAAGAAAAGGAGGAGGCTAATGAAGAAAAGTAGTAAGAATCAAACGAGTTAAGGAGTAATTGAGCTTAAATAAAGGTCTAACAGATTATAAAGTGTTATGAGTTATATATGACTTGTAAAGGTCTAACGGGATTACGAAGGGTTATAAGTTATGAGATTGAAAGCCCGAAAGTTACAAAGGGTTATGAAATAGTTAGATAACAGTTATTTCTAAAGACCTTCATGCTTTGTCTTCATTGATATAAGTGTTGGAAGATGAACCGTTTGTAAGTGTTACATGACGGTTGTTCTTAAGAACCGTCATTTTTGTCACTAAATAAATAATGGTTATTAGCTATAACCATTATTTTTGTGTTTTCGCGAATTCCGCCTTACAATACATGACGGTGTACATAACTAATTGTTACGTTTAAGCATTATATCTCTTTGCAGGACTTCCGCCTTGACATACCTGATGTTTATTAGTTGTAATCGTTCTGTATTGAGCATTACAAATGCTCAAATCTGTAGTAGTAATAATTAATCTTTGATAGAAACTCTTTAATGTGTGCAATTAATAAGGAAACTTTGGAAAAAAATTTTAAGTTTGGGATACAAGATGGATTAGAGTCTTATATTAAGAACAAAATCCAATTGCCAACTAAAATTAGAATATTATATTAAGGACCAAATCCAATTGCCAACTAATTTTTATATTAAAAAATGGAGATAGTAATGAGATTCTTTGAGGTCATCTCTAATACTTTTACCGTAGCGAGACTAGTGTAAATCGTGTTGAAAAATACAAGTTAAAGTCTGCTGTTATTCACAAGAGTTTTGCTAACGCATCATCAAAATGAATATGGCCTAAACTCACTCAAATCAATTGATGCATGTCTGATTTCAATTATTCTGTTTTTGCCTTGTAACTTATTTGCTATTCTTTCCCAAATCAAATGGTTCCGTTTTGATGGGAGAAAAGTTGATAAGGGAAAATGGAGAGAAGACAAAACTAGAGACATCGTCTTACCACTTCTCAATGGATGTACGAGAAAAACGAGTGAAAAAGTATAGGCAAATATCATAAGGATTCTAATACTCTTGTCAATATACTCCCACCTGTGTCCAAAAGTTTAGGGCATTTTTCTACGAAAAATATATAACAAACTATAAAAAGCGGATAACGCTGAATTCTTTTTTATAAATACTATAAATTCTTTTCCTATCACCCTCTCTTGCTGGCACTTCTCATTCTTTATCTTCCATCGCACCTCTTCTATCCTGAAATTTCCCTATTCTTTTAGGTCACCCTAGGATTTTCCCATTTCTTTTATAAGTTAAAAGTTTAGGCCGGTTGAATTTCGAGAGATTATCGAGGCTAGGACATACCAATAAGGTCTTCATCATATCGGTTGTGGGATTTGAACTCAACCGTATGGATTATGTGAACTAACTCTATACTAGTTAGATTAACCTTTGTTAACCCCACCCTTTTGTATCTCTTGCTACTTCTAAGGTTACATTATTGTTCTGTCACACAAAAAGAAGGAGACAAAGGGATGCATAAATCTTTTTGAGGTCAAGGTATGGATGTTGATCAAATGCTACTATTGTTAATACTCCTCTGGTCCTATTTATAATTAACTCTCTTTCTTTTGGGATTGGTCTTTAATATAAGTAACTTTTTTTATGTCTCAAAATTTGAACTATTTTTTTCTTTTCTACCATTATTAAATGCATATCTTTATATTATTGAGCCGCCAATTCTTTTTCATTTAATTATCTATTACACATTTTCTCTCATTTTTTACTTATTCTCTCCCCTATACTCTTTATAAATAGGGGCATATTTGGAAAAAATATTACATATTTTACATATTTATTGTTTATAACTAATTTTAATTGCCTATTTATTTTTGTGCTAGCAGGGTAGTTGTTGCTTATAAAAAAAACCGGAGGGAGTAATGTAAAATGCAAAACTGTGTTTCCAAATATAAATTCCCAATCACCTATCTTATGCCGTCATGGGGTTCATCCAACAAAATTTTGAAAGAATATAAAATGTTTGACTTCAAAACTCTCTCTTGGGAGAAATATGTGTTGGCAAGGAAAAAAATAAGATGGGTATATCTTGAAGAGGTTCATAAGATACTTCTTTATATATTTAAAAATTTAACCAGATTTTCTAACTACAGTTCGAGCCACGCCTAAAACCAAAGTTCTACACAAAGTACTGATTCACATAATGATGGACTCGATCCACATGTCTTGGTTTGAGGCTTCATCATGTATTAGCGAAGGCCCTTGACTGAAATACGTGTGAAATTAATTTTCATCATGTTTAATTCGGAAAAGACCAGAATAGGCTTTGAAAAAGGGAGACCTTGGGAGGTGAGAGAATCCAACACCCAATTAACCTTCCAATCCACACAATCAGAAACACATCAAGAAGAACAATCAACAGTCAATAACGGATTTAGAAAAAAATTCAGCCATCTCTTCATTCTGCAATCATCTTCTTGAGAAACACAAATTCTCCATAACAACCTTAATTAAACTGATAAAAACCTTTGTAATCATTTTTTCTTTTAATTTTTACAATGAAAGATAAATAAACAAAACAACTTACATCCATTTTAAATCAAATATTCCACAGTTCCATTAAAGGCACACAGCAATTTAAAGAGTGGCAATACCAAATTAGGGTCATAAATCCTGCAAGTTCACCCAACAACAAAACTAACAGCCAACATTGTGAAATGAAGATCGATAAATCACCATTAAAAATAAATTGAAAAAGGGATAAATAAGAATAAGAGGAAAGTTGCAGGTGGAATGGAATCCAGACCCCCCCGGTTATTATGCGACGTCGCATGCAGAGGAAAACATGGAAAGAGAAGATGAACTGAAGCTATGGCATAGACCTCGTCCCCCAAATACCTGGAAGAGACAGAAGCTCACAATCGGTGTTTATAATAAACTGAGAAAATTGTGAGCATCTATCAGTTCAACCAGAGCTTTGGTACTACTTTCCGCGGCCTCTCTCCTTACGTTCAAGTTGCATGAGCCCTTCCTTCAATCTCATTAACTGCTCTAGTGTCTCTTCCAGGTCTTGAGTGCTTGAGGCTAAAGCAATCATCTTTTCTACCTTGGCTATGCCATCGTCAACCCTTGCTCTTTTTGGCTTCAACTCTGCAACGAGTAAAGCTCGTTCCTTCTTTAACTGTTTCTTCTTCTGTTTTATTTCAACGAGCACTAACTCCCCCGCGCGTTGCGCGGAAAGCATTATGTCCATATGCAATTTCGAAACTCTTTCATGCATTACGTTCTCAGAACATAAACACTATTCGTGAAAGCTAACCAATGCAGTAACTTGTCATGTTAAATATCATTAAAACAAATAGTCTCGCAAGTAAGTTCAGAGTAATGGTACATGGCAATTAAATACTACAAACATGTAATGTAACCAAGTTCGCATTGTCAAGAGTTTTTTACATGGTAAAGACTAACCACCTAAGCATGCAAGTTCCTAAAAATCTCCTTATAAACCACATTTGTTGTTGTTCTTTTACCATCATGTCCATTGTTAGGCACATAGATTTTTAAGCCATCCATGCTCCTAACCCTAGATAATGCGACATATAGTTGACCATGTGTGAAGACAGGCTTGGATAGATATATCCCAACATGACGAAGTGATTGACCTTGACTTTTGTTGATTGTCATTGCAAAGCTTAATTGGATTGGGAATTGTCTTCTTCTCATTTGAAATGGCAATCTAGTTTCTGAAGGATTCATGTCCATCCTATGCAGCAACACCTTCTTGTTAGGATTTGAACCATTCAATGTAATGGCCTCAATAACATGCTTTCCGAGCTTTGATATACGCAACCTTGTTCCATTGCACAACCTTCCTGATTGGTCTATATTCCTTAGCAACATTACTGGGGCTCCAACCTTCAATGTAAGCTTATGAGATGGTAAGCCAGAGCTACTAATAGTGTTGAGGAATTCAGTTGTATAAAGATGATCAACACAATCACTATCATCTGTAGCTTTGCAAACAGAGTCGCAACTTAAAAAATCATATGTTTCACCTGGTAAGATAGAGCACATATACTCATTAATATGACTAACCATCTCAATGGTTGGTGCAAGTATTGCTCTATCATTGAAGTACTGATTGCTAGCTAAGTTATCTTCCAAGCCGTTGTAAATTGCTGAAACAATAGCTTGAACTGGGCATGCACTCTCTTGCACCAACAATTCAGTTGGAATTTCAATCTCGGCTACACCATCATGAGGTTCACCTAATTTACCATCACCAACATCTAGCAGCCATTGACTAAACCATTTTAATTTCTGAATATCTTCCTCTGATGTTCCAGAAGATAGTCTCATGTTTTTTGTCAACTGGAAGATAGTGCAATGGTCCCAAATACGTGAGGAGTTGATTGCTGCATTTACAATTGTTGCCCTAGAACCTTTAGGTACAACTGGGAGGATTTGACGAAAATCACCACCCATAAGTATGCATTTTCCACCAAAAACCTTATTGGAATGCATTATATCCTTTAGAGTACGATCGAAGGCTTCAACACAATACCGTTGAACCATTGGAGCTTCATCCCATATAATCAACTTTGTTTTGATGATCAATTCCGCAAGTGCTGAATTTTGTCTGATTGAGCACATTGAATACTCATTTATTTGAATTGGAATGGCAAATCGTGAATGAGCAGTTCTACCACTAGGTAATAAAGTAGCCGCTATGCCGCTAGATGCTACAGTCAAGACAATTTCCCCTTTTGCTCGTATAGATGAGGTCAACGCATTCCACAAGAATGTTTTCCCCGTGCCACCGTATCCATGAACAAAGAAGAAACCTGATGAGCCTGATTGGAGTGAGGAAATAACATTATCAAAAATCACTTTTTGCTCATTATTCAGCGATTTAATTAGCTTGGTCGCTTCTTCATGAAGAGCAATTCGATCGTAGCTTAGCTCTTGTAAAATAAGATTGTTTGTCACATCAATAGTGGGTGATGTTGAAGGAGTAGGTAACATAGGATAATCTTGAAGGCACTTCCCATTTTGATTAAGTAATTTGTTCAACTCTATCAACGATGCATTCTCCTTATCACTATTTGATATAGTAATACCTGTGTTTGAAATATCCCCAATTAAGTTATAATATCTTATGGATAATACTACTTGATAAGTTAGAAATAAAATATAAGGGTAAGAGAATTACTTACTTGAATATTGAGGATGATATCGTGGTATGTATAACAAATCGTCTGATAAAATCTTTGAACATTGATTCCACACCAAGTCTGGGCGTTGCAAGCAATTAGATAGAAGCATGCTTACAAACAATTTACGTAATGTAATTTCGGTTCCCCATACTGAAGCTTCCTTGATAGCATTGACAAATTCTTGATCATCATCTAGCAACCCTAGAGCATCACAGGCAGCTCTAAATGATCCATATGTAACTCCATCAACAGTCTTTATGTCGTTAAACGATTTTGGACCTCTGACTTTCGTGAGAAGTATGCGCAAGTAGTATAATTCACCAGAGCTTGGTGCGGCATTTGTTATCCTTCCTACTGCGAATCCTCTTTGTCTCTTCTTCCACAATCGTTTATCCTTTTGATAAACGTAATGATGTGGAAACTCAGCATAAGTAAGTGTTGCAGCAAAGTCATCCTCTCCATTAATTTTCATCCATGCTAAGAATTGTGACTCAGCAACCCTTGGTTTATTTAGTACATCTGAAACATCATCAGTATTAGAATAAATCACATGCTGCTGATTTGGTAAGTGGAAACTTAACCGTTCAATGGAAGGAGATCTATGATGTATATCAAATCCAAATATCCGCCATGAACCTTCACATGCAGATATATATCTACAATTATAATAATGTTGTATTTCATCAAGCATCCGCTCTCCACTTGGCTTGTTGCTACTATCGAAAATTCCAGCAACAACTCTATCATTGCCTTTACTAATGTACTTGAATAAGTACTTAATTGCTGTTGATTGATTGCATTTCTCAACATTAATGTGTGCTTGGAACATACGAAGCAATGATGGATTGTAAGGGACAACAAAGCGATTATCCAATGGTATACCTTTAACTTCAATTGTTCTACCGTCATCCCTTCTTCGGTATGTAGGGTAGCCATCCTCATCCATAGTTGTCTGGTCACTAAATTTTTTTGGGAAATGTTTGCTACACTTTTTGTCTCTCATGCACTGTGCTTTAGGATTGCTATTCCCACAAGGACCGTGAACCATGAATTTCCTAACCAATTCATATAGCTCTGGTGATGAATTTTCGTCTGGAATTTCAGCGGTTATGACCTTATCAATTGCCGAAGGAGTTGTTATCTTGTCATATGGTTCCAGGAAGAGAAGTATGTGAGCATGTGGAAGACCTCTCTTTTGAAATTCTATTGTATACACTTCTGCAAAAAAAATTAGTTTAATTGTAATCGTATGTAATCAATAATGTATATAATAAAAATCCTGAACATAATATTGTGAAGTACCTGCACGTATTGTCCCGAAAATTTTCTTTCGTCTAAGTGTCTTCAAAAGAGTTTGCAATTTGAGCTTAAATATCCTACAAAGGATGTCAGGCCTGTCTGGAGGATTTAGAGAGTGCTTCTTACAATACCTTGTGATCTCCGGCCATGCAGGATTACAAGTAAAAGTTAAGAAGATATCGGGATACCCTGCCCACCGGCATATCGCCATTGCATCTTGATAATTTTGTAGCATGTACCTAGCACCACCGGTAAATGTTGCTGGAAGTATTATCCGTTTTTTGGTGGATGAAGCATCAGTTTCACCTCTAGTGAGTGCATCAGATAGTCCTTGATATAAATCAACCCTCAACTCCTTCTGGTGTGTTCGAACCCAATGAAGTCTTTGGGCTTCCATCATTGTGTAACCATCAACAATGAACTGTTGAAGTAATCTATTGGCATACAGTAACACAGATATTTCGTCATCCCTTGTCATCAATCTGTATGCAAAAAATTCCCTGATGCTAAGCTTTTTCCTTTTTTTCGTTGAAGAGAGTGTTTCTTGTCTATGTTCAACATCATCTCTATAACCATCTTCACCAAAAGGGAATAGAAGAGGGTATTGTAGTGGTAAATAAGAAGCATGCAATTCATTGATACATTTAGGGGTGCCTGATTTCTTTTCCACAATGATATCTCTGACATTGAAGGTCATGTCTATGTCGCCAACAATTAAAGCCGCAACTTCTGAAGCAGTTGGAACATTGTGTGTACGTCCATCATGATGTCTTGTGCTAATCAAGCACAGCTTCATTTCATTCGAGTGTTGGTGAATAATTTGGGATGAGGCAAAGCGGTATTGCTGAGCAAAAGGATTGACGTGATCTAGCATTTGCTTGATTTGTTCAACAATTTGTGGGTCAATAGTAGTCATTTTTTGATGCTTGCTGAGAATATAAAAATGAAAAATCAAGTTAATTAAGAGAATTTATAATTACAACTGAAATAATTCAGAACTAATAAAAACATGTAAAGTGCATACACAAAATTACCTAACGGCTTCTATTCTGTTCTTCACTTCATTTTCAGTATCAAAAACATATAGTTGAGAGTAAACTGGTTTTGCACCTTTAGGAGGTAATAAACTACCAATACTATGGTAGTTCATACCTAAAAGGACAAAAGAGTATGGACCTCCACCATTGTTCATTGAGTGATCAATGCTACCGCCCATAGAAGTGAAGGAGAACATATTGTTGTATTGCCGTATATTTGCATGGAAGTTCTTAGAAGCCTCAGAATTCTTTGCAAGAACAATGAATGAAGAAGAGATGGAGGTGCCTTAATTGATGGTAACTGGACCTTGCCTTGGAGGCAGCACATTGAAAATGTATCAGCATTTCTTTTCTTTGTGTCCTTCTTAGGTCTTTCGTTATACCAGAATAATACACTGCAATACTTGCAGGAAGATATGGCATCGCCTTCATCGAAATAATCTGTAAGAATTACAAAGTTCATTAACTCATTGAACACAGAAGCAAACTCCTGTAGTAGTAAGTGCTCAATTTATGTTGAATGAATAATATTTTGGCTAACATAATACCTTCTACTTCCGTGTCGTTATGATGAGGGATTTGAATAGTTGATTGATGTTGCTGCTTATTTAAACTTGCCATAGACGTACTCCCAGCTACAACTAAATATATAGTATAAAATAAAGTAAGTTGATGGAATAGTAGTAAGTGCTAAATTTATGTTGAATGCACAGAACAAAGTACCTTCATCGTCATCTGAAGATGATGACAAAACAGCAGTACAATAATCTTCATTGAAGCCTAAGTTAAAATGAACATCTTTATAGTTGATTCCTTCCACTGAAATGTAAGCAAATGACATATCAAAGTAAGCCAATTTATTTCATAATAGAGTTCTAACTGTAGGCATGGAAAAACAAAAGCTATGTTGTTGGAGCTGAATTTTTCAGATCCTTTCTGAAATAGTATTCTTTGAGAATGTAATGGCAATGATGAACAGTTAAAAACGTTCAGCGCAGTGCATATCCACAAATCTCAACTTTAGTAAAACAACCATGTATAATTGGATTGGCTTCTGTTATATAAGTTAGTAAACAAAAGCGTAAATCTTCCTAACTAAATCAATGGACATTATTGACTACAAGACGACATGGCTAAGCATTAGTAAATTGATAGCAGTATCACAAAAGCATTAGACTATTTCGAAATCCTTTTAAAAGGTATTGAACCTATCTTAAGCTGATGAAAGTGGTTTATCCAACATGAACAATATATAACATGTACTACCAATTATTCATGAATCGTTGAAAACAATATAATAGTTAAAGGAACGACAAATATATGCATTGATGAAAACTTAGAGGAAATAGTAATATAAAACATGAGGGAAAAAGTACCTAATCTTATGGGGCATGAGCTTTCTGGGCCTTTCTCCGTAACTACATCTGAAGTGTTGTTTCTTTGACAGGAATATATGTTCGAACGCCCAAATCCATGGTGGTGGGTCACTGGATTATTTATTTCCACATTTGATGATTGAGGATGTCCTAAAAAAAATTGAAGAGTAAAACAAAAAATAGATTTCTAAGTGTAGTCATACACTTAAGAAACGAAATTCATAAAGTAGGACGTAGAATATGAGTCAGGATTCACTTGATTTGTAAAATAGATTCATCAATCTAACAACTTATATTTAAAAATACATAAAGCTATATTATTGACTTCTATGGGCTACTGTGGAGTTGATAGAATTTATCCATTCTTGATGAGTTCAAAAAACATAAAAGGAAAGTACCTATGCAAATTAATTCAATTCAACCTTGACACTAATGCGACACAATACAAGAAATAACCTAATGTTTTCGTACACACAATGTTCCATTCCTTTTTTCATTAATCATCTTTCTGCATGTCTTGAAGATGATGAACGGTGAAACATCTCCATATCGATAACTATCCACAAGTTACTACCATTTCAAGTTTATTAACCACTAATGAGGAGCATCCTTCACAGTCTTCTTTAGCACAAAATTACAATAATCATCATGAGTCTTTATTATACATACCACGCTATCATCCACAATATTCATGTACGTGCAAGGCAGAACAAACTAATGACCATGCCAAACGTGACGTGAGAGGCTACTTTACATATGTTTCACAGAAAGATATATCATCCCCAATATACAAGTACGTGAGAGGTAGAACAAACTAATGACAAAACTAAACAACTTATGCTTGTCAATGTTAGTATAGCCGTTATGTTGGATGGGTTATGACTGCTGCCAGATGATCATGCCTGACCTCAGTATCGTGTGTAGCTGTCTTCAGCATTATGTTGTAAGAATTACATGCATAAGTAGAACAATTTTGGTTCAGTTTGTATGCTGCATTTGGCGTCCATTGGTTTGGTCCTACACATGTTATTAGTGTGTGGATGACAGGGATAGTCACCTTCCACTAATGTTTATTTGACATAGAAGGTTAAACAAAGGAGGATGAAAAAAAATGATAAGTGATTCTGAACGGTGGACCCAGTAGTAATTTCTGCAAACTTCTAAAGAACCTTCTTGTTATGATAAATGCAAGACTTGAGGTATAGAAATATCTTTGTGGCCATCAATTCTTTTTGTTAGGTCAGTCGAGAGTCATTGAAGTCAATAAATGATTTGTGCTTGCTGCTACCCTGGTGAAGAGCATATTAGCAACCTCTTTTTCTGTTTGTAAATGTTTTAAGTTATTGATCCTTTTATTTTCTGGTTCTTTAACTTAAGTGAATAAATAATTTGTGTTCGCTGCTTCCATAATTTTTCATGAGTTGTTTTATTCTGAATGACACAAGATTATCACCTTATTACTCTGATTTATCTTAATTTAATACTCCCTGGAATTGTTCTTAGTGATTGGTATTGGAAGAAGGTTGAATTCCATTTTTTCTTCAATTTTTTCATTTTTAATTTGCTGTACCAAATTTTTGTTGGAATTGGATGGAATATGGCCATCCTTTTCTTTCTTTGTTGGAATTGGTTTGGGCATGATGGGAAGTTTCAGCAAATTTTGGTAGAATATTTAGCTGACAATGACAGAATTTATGTTCACGTATTCATGTCCCTATCGTAATATTGAGCTTTAGCTTAAAGTGAATTTCTCCCCTAAAACGGTATTCTGTGAATAGGTTCGAACAATGATGAGCTATATTCTTTGTTTAAGTTAATTAGGTTGCATGGTGTATTGTCGTGGCGATTTAGTTTCATCAGAGTATAAAGGAGCTCCTGCACGTTGGTTTCAAGGTTATGGGAATGGGAAGGTGGGTATGATGTAATGAAGATGTGCCCATATGAAGCATAGGTATAACATGCAATTTGAGGTTATCATGCAAACATTACATACGAAAGCAAATCATGTCCCTAACAGAAGATAGATATCATATTATGTATGTAGCATTCAACAACCAAAAGCCAGATGTATGGGATTCCAAACTTAACAAAAAAATTATTTAACATGATTGAGTATGTCTTGTAATCAATGAACAAAAAATCATATCCATGTCATCACATTTCCACAAGTAACACTAACAGTAATTAGACCATCTGATATTTTAATCAATAAGAATTACAGTAAGTTTCACATGCAGTATATTAGTGACAACCTGATGTCTTTTATTACTGTATGAATAGCAAATATACCATATGGTTGGATGTTTGCATGTGAAGATCCTCCATCATTAAGGATGGCCTTCAACCTAGCACTTTTTCTCTTGAACACTTGCTCAATAGGTGGTAATGAGTCATCAAACAAAGGTTTTAAATTGTCACCAAACTTGATAGTTCCCTCTATATTGGAAGCAAACAATCGTAAGAAAGATAGGTATACTTGTTCACAACAATGTTGATAAAATGCAGTGGTGCTAACCTGAAGAACCAAGAAGATAACAGTTTGACAAGTCTGAAGCAACATTAGTGACATCATGCAGTATTCTTCGTTTTCTTGGCTGTTTGATACACCTGTTCATAGATGGAACGGTGGCAACTGCAGAAGGTTGCGTGAAAATGTCTGGCGAGTCTTCATTGCCCCGGTCACTTGAATGTTTGGGAAGAATATTCAAGTTATTCGGAGATGATGAAGAAAACGGCATGTAGGCTTGCTTTTCACTAAGTTCTGACAATTTCCTATGGTGGTTGGTAGCTGCAAATGAAAGATTTATTGAATAATAGTGTTCACACTCTTAAGATAGAAGATGGTTACATATAACTGAGCATAGCTTCTTATAAGGTTAGGAAAATAAGAGTATAAATTGCAATATGAGGATAAATATGACTTGACATAAGTAGGTGAGGGCCATTAACCTCCTAGACGATTCTGGTTGCATTTCATGGTTGAAGCAGAACCATCATTCTCTTTGTTTAGAGAGATTGAAGAAGGATTCATCTTTGTTAACTCTTCCATGAGAAATTGTTGCAGTGGAGAATGAATCACAACAGAGGAGAAGGGATAAATCTATTGTTGATCAAAATCTATTGGGATACAATAATAAACTGATATGGATCCATTTGTAAGCTGCGTTGTTTCTCACATCTGGGAATTTTTTTTTCAACGTCATATATTTATCTGATCAGCAATGGACTTAAGGCAGAGATAATAACATGGATAGGACGATGGTTAAAGACTGAAAAGTTGCATGTATAGACAAAGGATAATTCAGAAAAATTCAAAAAAATAAACTGGCTAGTTGATGATAACAGATGCAGAAGTCAACTCTGAACCAAGGCCAGACTATAACACACGCAGGAAGAGGTAGACACCTAAAGGCAACCAACTGAACCATAGTATTATTATAGGTAGTAGGCATAATATTAGTATCAGCAGTGAAAGTGCATCTTTGCAGGCACACAGAGAAGATGGAAGTCATTTAAGTGGAAACTAAACCTATGCATATGCAGTACAACCAATGCAAACATGAAAATATAGGGTCAATGTAAATAGGAATAGGGAAAAAATAGTGTTAGCTGAATATGTAGAAAATAAAATAATAAGTTTCACAAATTTGGGAAAAGTAGCACTCACCCACTGACATCAAATCACAAGATTCCTGCAGCATATCAATATCTTCAGTATGGCTGCAGAATCATTTGACCAGATAGTTCTTCAAATAAAATGTGAAGGGCATAAAATTCATTGGGGTCAACTTGGTTTATGGGATTAGAACAACATAATTCACAAATAAGGAAAAGATTAAACATAGTTTTGGTGAGGAGATGACCTTAATCATAATAGAAGGAGAGCACTGACAGAAAAAAGTATTTGAGATTATATAATCAAAGTCAGAATCTCCCATTTGTCTTATAATTAGAAGGGTGATGCACCTCTAAGAGTCATCCAAGAGGCCTCACATGCTTCAAGATCTTCATGTAGTTAGAGTAACCGATTTATGCAACGATTAAATTAAAAATCCATTAAAAAGCTGCAGAGTTGGCCCAGGATACTAATATGAAGAAAGAATAACAGGGGAGTCATATGTATCATCAGAAGATTATGAGTAAATAGATAGCAAAACCAGTTCAGTGGTCCCAAAAGAAGGGGGCAAAAGACACAGCATTAAATAATCATATTCACATACTTGCTATTTGGATCATATTAATATCACCATATCAGCAGCAAAGTTGAATTACGGATGGCTTTTGCTGGACAAAATAAGTTAAGCATGTATATTTGCTGATAACCAATAAAGCAATGACGTAAAATTAGTATGAATAGGAGAAGTACATATTGTACACTATAAAGAAAAGAGAAGTACCAATTTGTCCCCACAAAGAATATCCCTACATGACTGCATATCTAAGCAAGCATAAAATTATTTGTTTTAGTAATTAGGTTACGTTCCAACAATTATAGAACCCTGCAGCAGATTCATCATAGTTTGAGTATATAGACAGAAAACAACAAAGCATCCTTTATAATAAAACAATAGTATGGGTCATTGCATTTTTGTTGTTCAAAGAAAGACAAACCGTATATGGCCAAAAAGACAGCATTATTAAAAAACTAAAAAGGATAAGCAATCATGCGAAAATTGGGAACAATATGGTGTAGACACAGGAAATGAACTCATTGCATTGCAAGGCAAACTGCTATGGAAAGTACATTGAATAAAAGGATAAAAACTCTAAAACAACTTAAAACAAAGGACTTGAAAATGAAAGATAGTAAATGCGCTAAGTGTGCATGTGAATAATGCTTCCACAATACATAGGGATATTGGTCATCTAAGACAGCATATTATGACCAAATCCTAAATACATGAGACCAAGACCATCTACTTCTTCTCTTGCTTAACAACCTTAAGACAACGATCATTGGTAGGTGGGACAGCTTCATGTTGTGTAGAAGTTGTTTCATGGTCCACAATTGCTTTTTTCATGTAGGTCTTCCTTTTCCCTTTGGTGGGGGCAGCAGTTGCGTTCTTGGAAGGCTGGCATATGATAACATCATCAGCAGTATCTTTGGGGTTGCTTGTTGTCTCTTTAGAGGAGAGTACTTGTCCAGCTGGTGTATCAATTGTAGGTATAAGTACATGTTCAGCAGCCTGAAAAGATATAAACACATCAAGCTTAGTATTGCAATATGCTTGGTGATACAAGTTTGAAATTTTTTTTTTCCTATCTAACCTCAGTAATGTTGCCAGTTTGATTTTGGTTTGGATCATCAATCTGAGAAAAAGAAAACTTGATTTAGTATGATAACAAAAAGTCAGAATAATTGCAGATTTGTTTAAGAGGTAAGAATATTAAATATTAACCACTTCTGAAGAAGCTTGATTGAATTGCTCAGTCAAGTTTTCACATAACGTGTACTGCTGCACACTGATGCTAGAACCTGAGTGCTTGCCATTGAATTCATTGCGCTTAAGCTTAAGAAGCATCCTCTTCCCAACAATTGAATCACATTGATCAGGGAAATCATATTCACGTTGATTCTGTCACAGACCACATGTAATATATGAAGTAATGCAACAAAAACTAAACTGATATGACTAAAACCTTGCAGTGACAGATATTTAATACATACATTTTTTAGTATCTGCTTAAGGTCTGCAGCAGACTTCTCAAGCAATTGTGAAGCAAGCTTGTCCCAGAAAACAATAGAGGCACTTCCTGTTTCATCACCAACAGTGTAATGGATCTTAAGCCTGCATGAAGATATGGATGTCATAGGCTAATATACATATGAAGTTGCCCCAACAGCAAGATGTGATACTTAAATAATGCTGTGTAAAATGTAACTTGCATTTGACACTTACTTTGGTTCAATAATTTCAGGTTTCTTCTTACAAGTAGGACAAAATAACGTATTACCCTCATCCCTAGGTTTAGTGCCACACTTAGCACATCCCTCATACGTCCACCCATGCCGAGTCTCAAGTTTTTGTATAAGACAGTTCACAACAAAACTTTCACCCTGTGACAGACAAAAATATCATTTATGCATGAAGAAAGATGACAAGTGATATTGTGAAATAAAGGACATGAATTTACAATCTTCTGCTGAGGTATTTCTGAAACTGAAACCCTATAATTATTCTTCAAGATGTTGGATGAAGAGTGGTGGCTGGATTGTGGTGGCATGGGTTGGGTTAAGGTTGTTGTGATAGGGGATGCTCTGTCTTTTGCACTGCCAGTAAATGCATTAAACAAAGTGCAAATGAGATTAGTGGAGAAGGCATCCCAAAAACTAACAACAGTACATTTTAAATAGCATAACTTAAACTAAAAATCAATATTGCAGTACCATTGAATTAAGTCTTTCACTTCTTTAAGGGGAGGATTGAACAAAACCCTTGTTGCACTAAATGAGCTACAAATTTGAGCTCTACCTGAACCAAAAAAGGCATAACAATATGTTACCTAGAGGACATATAAATTGAAGGGTCATAAAACAGTGGAAAATAAATGATATGACCATCATCAGTAAATGCAATCCTTGCAAGATTTAACACCACAACAACAGGAGTCTCCATATTGTCTAATTGAGCCATATAAGCATTGGTGGAACATTCATCGAACAACACACACTCAATGTCATTATCACTGCCAAGAAGAAAATAAGGAAGGATTACATCAGAATAGGAGCATGTATATAGTGTTAGAGATCAAATCATGTGACATGACTATTGTGTGATGTTGAATTAAAGATGGTACTCAAGGTCAGTGAGGAGCATGCGAAGCTTGTTTTTAGTCTCATTATCTCTACGATACTCCTCTAGTGAGCCCATATTCCTCACGAAAGCAACAACATCTGTCAACATACATATTAGACTATTAGAGGGAAGCATATTAGAAGCCAGGGAAATTAAATACTGCAGTCTGTGTTTACCAATGAGGTAGTCAGCGAAATTCCTTTCCTGTGACTTCAAGATATCAGGAATAGATAAGAAAGAGTATGCATTAAGGGGTATGTTTCCAGATTCTGGACGGGAAAAAGTTTGTTGAGTCAAAGTTATCTTGAATGGATGTGTTGTTGCCCTATATTGACTTGAATTTAGGGAGACAACAAAATTAGCAAGGAAAAAAATCTTCCCTTCATCTAAAGTTTGGCGAAAGTAGTCAATAGAATTTTTTAGGATGTTAGTTGCTTGTATCTTGGTGCCCTGTAGCAAAGGGAAAAAAATGATACAGTCAATATCATTGGTAAGATAGTATACAAAATATACCAACAGATAACATGCGTAAGAAAATAATGAAAGGCAATACCTCCTCATCCACTAAGATCATGGTTGTGCAGAATAGTTGAGAAGGAGCAGATTTTTGATATACATTCCACTTGCGCAACACTCGAACCACAATTGTCCATCTATCAGTGCCATCATGGAGGTCTTTCAACAATGAGATACGAGACATGATGGAGACAGGTTTGAGGGAAATGGAAGAAGATAATTAAGATAAAGACTGGAATAAGATTCAAAGATGACTGTGTTATCATGGACTTGTATGAAGACTGATGGTTCTTATTTATAGACAATAGGATTTCATAAAAAATGAAGTGCGTCTGAAAATTTATTACTGAAGTTGAAAAAATCAAGAGATAAATCAAGAGAAAAGTGATATGACAACTGTTCTTTTTGGATCATTGAAAGCAACTGTGCATTAGAAAAGGTTGAACTCAAATGTGGAAAAAAGTGACTTGGCAGAAATGCCCAGGGGTCAGTGTCCATGGTTCAGATAGTGGGCTGCATAGAAAGTGACGAATATATGAAGTGAAAATGGCAATGTAAGAAGAGAATGGATACTTAGAAAATTTTTTAATTGAATTTGATATAAATAGGTAAAAGTGGCAATGTCATGGTTAGGTTGGTAGGCCAGAATAGAAGATGATTCAAAAAGTGGACCTCAAGAAGTTTAAACGAATAAGCATGTCAACAATAAAATGAGGTAATTAATCATTGGGTGTTTTCAACTATATAAATGAACAACAAACTTCATGAGGCAAAAATATAGAAGACCGATGTTTATTAAATGAAGTTAATAGTGTAATTTTTATAAGACATGCTGATGTGTTATTAGTGCAAAGTCAATGTTGCAGCATCAGAGAGAAGAGAGGTATAGTTTTAGTGAAATTCAAGCTCTCATTATGTAGGGCTATTAATGCACACATGGAAAAACAGGTTTAATGTAAGCAAGGATTAGTAAGAAATATTGTGAGCTGGAAATTGCATGCAGAAAGGATAAACAGACATGAAATTCAAAAAATGACGTGGGAGAAGAGTTAATAGAAAAGTGCCCATGGTTGCCATCCTTGCATTCATAGAAATACAGGAAAATATAAGGTGAAAATGACAGAGCAAATATGATTAAATGAATAAGCATAGCACCTATTTAATAAGATTATTAATTAATGGGTTTGACCATGTATATTAATGAGAAGGGCATATTTGCAGACTCCAACAATGTCAGGTGTATAATGCTGAAAATGAAAGAAGTTTCACAAATATGGAAAAAGTAGAAGTCAACAAATGTCATCACATTAGTATTATTAATAAAGTCAACTATTAAGTAAGGTTTATAATGAATGGGCTAAACCATGTATATGAATGGAAATCAGCAGCTTATCAGAATCGAATAGGTCACTTCATGTACGGTGGTATTAGTATTAGCAGTGTATGGAAAAATGGCAGAAAATGAAGTAGTTTCATTGATATGGAAAAAGTACAATTGTTAATGAATCTAGTCAATGTTGCAGCAACAGAGAGAAGAGAGGTATAGTTTTAGTGAAAGAAAAGCTCTCATTATGCAGGGCCATTAATGCACACATGGAAAAACAGGTTTAATGTAAGAAAGGATTAGTAAGAAATATTGAGCTGGAAATTGCATGCAGAAAGGATAAACAGACATGAAATTCAAAAAATGACGTGGGAGAAGAGTTAATAGAAAAGTGCCCATGGTTGCCATCCTTGCATGCATAGAAATACAGGAAAATATAAGGTGAAAATAACAGAGCAAATATGGTTAAATGAATAAGCATAGCACCTATTTAATAAGATTATTAATTAATGGGTTTGACCATGTATATTAATGAGAAGGGAATATTTGCAGACTCCTACAATGTCAGGTGTATAATGCTGAAAATGAAAGAAGTTTCACAAATATGGAAAAAGTACAATTATAATGAAGGTTCCTTTTTCTGCTATTGGAAAGAAATAAAAAAGAATTCGATTTAGACATGTCAATTTATGTACCTATATGACATAACAGATAAGAAATGAAGCAGCTTTTCATGGATGGAATGAAGACAAAAAGGGAAGACAGTTTCATGGAAGTGGCTAATTTATTACCCACATAAAAAAAAGTGAATGAATATTTACTCATTCTGAGTGAAACTTATGGAACATAACTTGGTCAACGATAACAGCTATGCGATTAGCCATACTGTCATATATTAATCTAAAGACAAAGACAGTGAAAACTGAAAAGTTTGCATCAGCACACTTAAAAGCAAATGTGCCCTTAGAAAGGATACACACACGTCTGAGGAAAGAAAAATGAAATTGGAAGAGAAGTTCACAGAAAAGTGACCATTCTGGCCATGCCTGCCTGCATAAGAATTAAGAAAATGATTATGTGAGAAGGACAATGCAAATATGGTTAAACGAATGAGCTCATCAACTATTAAATAGGTTTATTAATGAATGGGCTTGACCATGTATTTGAATGGAAATCAGCATCTTAGCAGAGTCACAGATATGATTTCATGTACAGTGGTATTAGTATGAGCCCAAAAGGGAAACTTTGCAGTAAATGCAGGAGTTTAACAAATATGGAAAAAGTAAAAGTCAACAAATTTCAGCACAAATCCAGCAATATCTCAAAATTAGTCTGACTATGTAGTGTCCCAGGCGTTAAAGTATAATACGTCAAAAAGATAACGATGTATATCAAGGATTGATGTTCATTTGGCAAAATATCTAAGCAAGGAACGCCTTAATTGGTCAAATACTCAATTAAAATATTCTGATACGATTCAAACGAAAGAATAAAATGAACTTGCTTTTGGAATGAAGACAAAAAAGCAAGACAGTTTCATGAAAGTGGCTAATATATTACCCACATAGGAAAAAGTGAACGAATATATAATCAGTATGAGTGGAAATTATGGTCCATAACTTGTTAAAAGATAGCAGCTATACAATTAGCCATACTGTCATATGGCCAAAGCCAGAAGAATAGTTCATAGAAATCAATATATACAACAAGTAAAGACTGAAAGGTAAAAGCAGACTCAGTTACTATAAGAGGAACCAAATCACCAACGATTATGTAAACCACCTTACTCACTATATCCATCATATGACTACGGAGAATAAAATTAGGAAGTATGAGTGAGTTTGTGGACTTTTCTCACAGTGAATTATACAGGATATGCTCTCGTTGGAGGGAGAATGGAGTATCAAGTATCCGAATCACATGTGGTCCCATGCAAGTGTTTGAAGAATTAGACACGGATGAAACCGAACCCTCAATAGTCACAGTAGAAAGAGGCCAAGTGAGAGCAGGATCTTACCAGTTTTATGAGTCTAGGTATGACATATTCCGGTCCTTGTATGGTGTGATTAGGAATCACGGACTGTTCAATCGCTACTGGGAACTCGCAGACACCCATCACTTCTGCTTCAACACAGCTCATGTGGGAGTAATCGAAGCATATTCTCCATACATGATGGTGCAGATGGAAGAAGGAGATATTGACCGAATGATTTTCCTTGACTTTCGTTACCACTCTTACATGAGGATAACTCCGATTAGAAACAGGCGTGGCGGTCAGAACGTTCAACGCACTTGGCGCCGGCGACAAGTGATTGAAGATCAGAGGATAGAAGCAGATTTAGGTCTGCCCTCAAGTGAGGAGTTAGGCGCTGAGCTCGGGTTTGTTAGAACCGACAATGAGGGAACAAATTAAATATGTTTCTTTTATTAAAGGCTTGAAGCATTTCGTCAATGAATTATTAAAGTGCATATTTACAATTTCAATGTCGTCTTATCTTGTCTTGTCCTGTCTGGCTCATAAATGAACTTTAATTTCTCACCGTTTATGTATGAAAGTCCTCTTTACTTTATCAGAAATCTTATCCTCTTTTCTTCCCTTTTTGTTTTTTATGAACGTGGTCGTCTTGCAGTACCTTAGACCATACTTCTAATTGGACATATGTTTCTGCATTTGAGTTCAGTGTAGAATTAAATAGCCCAACATTGTAGAAATAAATAGGCCCAACATTATTACTGAAACCATGTAATTTTTTAATCTTTCTAAATTGGAAAACCATTTTGTACGTTCATATGGGTTCCAAAACCACATTGCTCCTGAAGGAAAAGTAATTCACATTGCTTACTGACCATGGTCATGCATGTATATTAAGGGAAAATGTAAGATTTTAATATAAGTTCATCTAAACATAACACAGAGTAATAATACATCTCACTTGCTCACAACTACTACACGCACGAGACTAAGCCACCTATATAAATACAAAATTAGAACTATACGTGGGAATAAAACCTATTATAAAAAAATATGGAGAAATTTTGACATGGAGAAGCTAACAACATGAGCTTGGACAGTCTGAATCAAAAAATAAAATTCACAATGAAGGGCCTTGATAACGATACATTATCAATATGGCCTTAGGTCAGTATCGGAGAATTGACGTCGGTGAGAAATCACAGCAATGGTTTAGAAGCAGGGCACCATCATAAGCATGGTTATGAATGCTCTTCACCGAACCTCACTTCCAGCACACACCATCATAAGCACATCCTATGCAGCCGCCGACGATTCAAGAACCACCGGTGACCTTTTCTGGTTTAGAGAGACACAACGCCGTGGACCGTCGGCGTCCTTTCACTATCGTCACCGCGGTGATGTTCAGCGTGAGTCTGAGCTTACTCACTGTCATCTACATCACCTCCATCACTTTCCATCACCGGTGTCACCAAACCGACAAACTCCGACAACGTAGAAGCAGAGAAACAGAACCACAGACATTTCAGAAGCTTACCCATGTCCGTGCATAAGACCTTATGAATCAGTACAGAGTAATGAACGGTTACTTGAACTCGTCCCTGCGAAATGACTCATAAACGTGAAAACCACATGAATGTCGACCAGCAAAGCAAATTATATACATAAATGGGTATGCAAACTATGTACCTCTATCTCTTTGCTTTAGCAACCTTAAAACGAAGTCTGGTCTGGACGGTAAATGAGGATAAAGCGCAAGTTTTCTGTCATCTCCATCACCACCGTCACTTTCCCTCTCTAGTGTCACCAAAACCACTCTGTTTGACACAGTAGAAGCAGAGACACAACAGCAAAGACACATCCGAAGCAGAACAGAGTCTGTGCGTAAGACCTTAAGAAGCAGAGCAGAGTAATGAGTAGTTAGTCCCACTGGTCCCTGCGAAATGAAGTTTTAACGTGCTCACCACATGTAAGTCGATATACAAAGCAATATACATTGTTTGCAAACTGTGTGCATCTCTCTCGTTGATTAAGCTATCCGTAAAACAAAGAATGGTCTGCTCTTCCTGAATATGACGTTCCGTTTCATCATGGCGTGCCCTGCTCTTCCTGAATAACAATATAGGAGCAAATGAGAAGAGGGAATTCTGATTTCCAAAGGATAAATCATTTAGGAACAAACATGAAACGACAGAGGCATCGAAGAAAATAAGAACGGTGGAAATAAGTATGACGGATGGATGAAGGCATCTGGTATAGAAGGTCGTCTCCTGAACAGACATTAGATTTATTTGTAATGGCAGGATTGAGGCACACGTTTTTGAATTTCAAACAGGGTGCCAAGGCTTTTGATCCACCGCGGAAGAAATGAATTAAGTGGGACTCAATCTCTGCCATCCATTGCTTGTGAACAGTGTTTTTTCTTAGGTTGCGTTTTGGAGCCGTTAGATGAGATGACGTATTGGTGGAAGAGTATTTATATATATATTGATACCAAGTTCAGAGATTTTCTTCACAATATCCGCCATGGTGTTCAAAGTAACGAGCTAAGTAGTGTAAAGTGCGATTACTCTTTGATGTACTGCCATTTTTATAGCCAGAAGGCTGGCTGACGCAGACCACTCAATAATACGCAATGGCATATGTGTAATTATTGCCTTAGAGCATGGGTTATTATTGTCGGGGCTCGGCTTCACTCCCCACTATCAACAACTACCATCTAGGGATGGAAATAAGCCATATCTCTAACAAGGATTTACGATCTAACCTACATAAAGTCTAACCTAACATATTTAATAAATAGATTAGGTTCAGGTTTATTGTCAAACCTATTTGGATAAATAGATCAGATCTATTTTCATAAGATCTAGCCTGCAAGCCTACATGTCTGACCTATTTAACTTTTTAAATTTATACTATAATATAAGTATATATAATGTCATCTAAATAATTATATAAATTATTTATAAATTTACTAACTTAATATTAATTCTAAGTTTTACATTTCATCGTTATTATTTTCAACTCCTTACTTTTACATCAATCATTAACCCCCACCTCTCTTCTCTCTAATCACTTCAGATAGCAATACTAAATCACTTCCCCTTCTTTGATTTGCGTTGTCCACTAAAGCATAATAATTTATGAGTTTATTTTAGTGTCAAATGAAATATTATTATCTTAGTAGGAGGAGTTTGTCCCAATTTATATGGGAACAATAAAAGAGATAAAATATAGTTTTACATGTTATTTGTTATGCTTGATCAATTTTTAGAAAATATATCCATTAATTAACATATATTACTTTTTTTTATTCCTATTTACTCTAACAATTGTTGTCACTATATATTATTTTCTTTTCTTTACTAAGCTTTTATATTACAACGAGAATAGATAAGTTTTTAAGACATATAATGTAATATTTTAAATAAGCGTGAAAACAATTATATATGAATTTAGATGTGTATGCTTTAAAGGCCTATATTTTAAATAGGCTTTTAAACATGCATAAGGTTTTCTCAGGCCTTTTGAAGGCCCAGGCTCAGGCCTCAAAAATAGCCTACATATAAGCTCAGACTTTAAATTTTTATTACAGGTCTAGGCCTATTTAGATAAAGCCTAACCTAACCTATTTCCACCCACACTTCTATCCGCTGCCCCCTTTTTTTTTCCCTTTTCTCAACTCTCCACGCTCCAATTGCTTCACGCCACGTTGCCCTACCCCTCACTCCTTACACCCTTTATGCAGCAAGGACCGGAAACACAACTTTTTTTTTTTAAGAAAGGAGTAGTTGCACTCAACAAAAACAAGTTTTTTTCCTATTATTTTGAGATAATTGATTTTAGGAAAAATTTGGTAAAAGTTTTAGTTAAAAATATTTTTGGTGATGAGGACCTAAATCAAAGTATTAGTACTTTATATATAAAGAAAATTTTCATTTCTTTCTTACTAATAAAATTTTTAGTGGGATACTTTTTTTCAATTTTTTCTTGATTTAATTGTTTTTCAAAAATTTAATTTACTAATCCTTATTAGTTTTATTCCTCAATTAAAAGTATTAGTTCTAATGCTCATAATCTGTTAGAATCAAAATCTAGAGATGTGATGATAATAAGCAAAATTATTAAATCTGGATTGGCCCCTGAACCTGTCAGGGTACTGGGTCAAGTGTCAGTACGTCAAACCGGAGTCAAACCGAAGCTAACCCAGAGCCAAACCTGTGAGAAAGTGAAAATTTCAGGGTTATCAATATGAAATTCTAAAGAAAATAGAAAAATTGATTTTTTTTTAAAGTTGAACCAGGTTGATGCCCGAACCGGATCAATTTACCCACCAATTCGCCTGGAAACCGGCTAGTCCGATTTGGGTTTAATTACCTAGATAATAAGAGATAATTGTGGGATACTAGAGATAATAGAGATAATGAAGATATGTAGAAATTTAGACAAATATTCTATTCATAGCAATTTTATTTATAATTGACTCCTTGCATTTAAAATAAATTTTATTACTACCTTTGGTCCTAATTATAAGATAAAGTTGACTTTTTTGAAAAAATTAAGGAAGCTAATTAAATTACTTTAGAGTGTTTATATTTTTAATATCTTTAGATTATATATTAGTTTATTAGTCAAATTAATTAATTTGAAAAAAAAATATAAATTTAAATACTTTAAAGTAATTTAATTGGCTTCCTTAATTTCTCCAAAAAAATTAACTTTATCTTATAATTAGGACTAGAGGAAATAATAAGAAGGAACTTATCAATTTTTATATGCACTGGAAATTTTCTTACTCATACGGTACTAATACTTTAATTTAGGTCCTCATCATCAAAATAATTTTTAATTGGGACTTTTACCGAATTTTTTCTAAAATCAATTATCTCAAAATAATAGGAAAAAATGGTTTTTTGTACAGTGTAACTACACTTTTCTTTTAAAAAAACTTATGTATCAAGAGTTCAAGACCTTTCATTAAGAAAAAAACAATTGTGTTTCAGGTCCTTGTTACATAAACTGTTCAAGTGTATAAAGTGTGAGGGGAGGGGTAACGTGGCTTGAACCAATTGGACGATGGAGAGTTGAGGAAAGGGAAAAACACATGGTAGCGGATGGAAGATGCAAAGGAGAGAAGTCACGCCCAACTGCAAACACAAGTCAAAAGTACATAATGGCCATCTTCATAATCATTAACTTCTTTCATTGGTTATTATTTTTATCGGGTATTAAAATTCGAATCGGGTATTAAATCGGTCGGGGTATTGGGTTAAGGGTTAGTGGATCAGACCGGGGCCAAATCGGAGCTAAACCGGGACCAAACCGGTGAGAAATTGAAGATTTTAGACTTATAGTATGAAATTCTAAAGAAAAAATTTAAAAATTTTTTTAAAGAAAATTAGAACCCGGACTGGACCGGTCTACCGGCCGGTTCGCAGGTTTTCGGGCCAGGCCGGTAGGTCCGGTCCGGGTTCCAGAACATGGATTTTTACCGGCATTCCATGATTATAATATTAAGATTCTAATTCAGACTAGAATCAGGAAATCGGCCCGAGCATGTCGGACCATCTTTTTTAGGCCCAAGTCTGTCACAGGATTGGCTTATAATTTAGAGCCTTCAGAATGAGGCGGGCCTACTGTAGCCCTGTAGGGCCGGCCCTTTTAGGCCCGTTTAACTTTTTTTTTTAAAAAAAAAATGGGCACATGGCAATAGGCAGCAAGCATTGGTCAGAGGTAGAGTTAACCTAACCTAATTATCAGATCAGAGACGCTCTCATATTGACTTAGACCTCATTTGAAGCTTCTCTTCTTTGATTTTCTTTTTTCTTTTTTTGTATGCGTACGCCAAAATTTAAATAAGGTATTCTATTATTACTGACATTTGAAGTTTGTAGATTTGTTTGATTGTGGCTGTGGACTTGTTTAATTGGTTGTGGACATTAATTATGATTTGGACTTAAGTTTTAGTATTTGTGTTTTATTAAACTTGAATAATATTTATGTTTTAAATTAGTTTTGATGATATTTATATTTTAAATTAGGTATTTTAGTCTTTAAGAAAATAAGAAATACAAAAAGGCATGGCAAAAAAAAAAAGCTAAACCGGCTTAAAGCTCGTGGGCCTATCTGCGGGCTTCCCTTAAACGAGTCAGACCGAGGGAAAACGGTACTTTTTTGGACTCGGGCCTAAAAGGGCTGGCCCATTTTCCCAATGCTAATTCAGACCCCTCGCAAGTACAGCAGAGGACCGTCCATTTCCCTTTATTTTTTATTCTTATCGTTAAATTAATTTTAAATGGTTGATATTCAATATCCTATAAAAAATATTATTATAATATTAAATAACAAAAAATGTATATAAATAAATTTAAATAATTAAAATTATATATATATATATGTGTGTGTGTGTGTATATATTCTTTTTATAAGTTATTAAATCTTAATCATTTAAAATTAATCTAACAATGAGAATAAAAAAATAAAAGAAAATGGACGCTAAAAAAAATTGAGAGTCCCCTCTCCCTGCAACTGCATAATAGCCATCTGAGTAGTTATTACATTCTTACACGGGTTACTATTTTACCGGAGTGTCTTTTCCACACCCACTCTAATACACTAGTCAAAATAAATTGTTTTTTTTGTTTTTTAATTTTTGTTATGTTTTTTTTTAATGAGTGATAATTATTTACAACTGCCAACTTTTGTAATAACAATAAGATCTGCTTCTGTCTTTGTTATTTTGCTTCTACCCTCAAAATCTTCCTTCTTTTTGACATTTTTTTTACAAATTAAATGGTTGAATGAAAAGATGTGCATGGAATTAGTTAAGATTAGATATTCTACAATTGCGTATTTGTAAAGAACAATCAATTCGCTCAAGATGCAATGTTTATATATGTTATCAAGATAGTATTCAGGAGCTTACAATCATAAAAAGTTCTGTCAAGCTCGGAAAATCACAATGAACATAGAAGAAATACAACAAATAAAAAAAGCAGAAAAGCAATTGGCAAAAAGAGGGAATGTCTCTAAGAAGAGAGAGATATGCTAAATTCATTCACACCCTTTCTACAACCTTGTCCTTGTATGCTTATTCTTCTTCCATTTTCCTCAACTCCAAAGGCCTTCTTTTCACCCGTAGGCTACGTCTCACTTGGGTTGCTATTGGATTTGGGCTTTTCTTTTCATGCACTAAACCTATAGTGTTCGGGTTCATTACAGTATTGTCTCCATATTAATGAATAATTATTTATATTCAAGCTTTAAATGAACAGTCTTTTTAAGGGAGCTCTGTTTGATATGAGATGAGGGGAGGGGAGGGGTATGAAAATTTTAATGAGTTCGATTTAAACATAAAGCATTGTGTTCCACACATTAATTGCCAGCATGGTGAACTACTTTGGATCAACTTCAACAAGTATAATGTGTTTCAATTCCGACTCATAAGGAAAGAAAGTGGAAAATTCAGCACTTGGTCATTCTAAAACTGAGGGGCTGATTCGTATGAGGGGAGGGAAAAAGTTTCTATGTTGGATTTATAAGAATTAAGAAAGTGGGGTCCTTCTTCTAGCACTTTTAGTGATGTCCATTCTTCCACGGCTCACGATGAAATTTCTGAGGGTTTTGCTGAAGATACGAGGGCCAAGTTGAAGATTGATGATGTAGTCCACAAGACAGAGCACGAACAAGAAGAGGAAGATGAGGAAGAGGAGGAATTCGGCATTGCTTGCACGATCCCTGATGAATCACATATTTCGGCCGACAATGTAGGGCTGAGTAATGGGTTATATGGGCCGTTTGATGGTCCATCCACCCATTTATTTTTCAATGGGCATGGGCGTCAAAAGCCCGCTTATGCTAGTGAAAAATGGGTTAGACTAAATCTGTGTGGGTTGAAATGGGCATGAGCTTTCTGTTAGTGTATATTTTCTAAAAACTACACATATACCTTATTGTTTTGTTGTTACTAATTTTTCATTATAAATTAATAAAAACACTATTAATTATCAAAGCACCATAATCCTCATAATTTCTCATGAGATAATTTATTTAATAATTTAATTAATCATTAATTGATAGTTGATAAAATCTTTAGAGTAAGAGCAATTTATAATATTATATATAAAATTATAACTTATATATAAAATCTCTATATCATGATCATGGTTTTTATTTATAAAACATGATCATAATATATAATCATTGATTTATGATATATATATATAATTATATCATTTAACTCGTTTGGAAATTTATCGTTTAGAATTATATTATCTCTTATACTTAAATAAATATTATATATAATATTATATATATACATATTAATATATATATATATATATATATATAATATTTTGAAAAAATATTATATATTTATACTTAAATAATAAATATTATACACACATATAAATGGGCGGACATGGGTAGCTTGAGGGTATGTCAGGGCCCATCCCGTTTAATGCACATGTCCACCCATTTAGACCTTCCTGTTAGGGATTTTTATTTGACGGGCCAAAATGAATAATTTTTTACTGGACATGGGGGCTTATTGGGCCGTGAACGATATGATCAGCCCTACGACGATGTGTATGACAACAGCCCAATCTGACCTCTATATCCTATTTTTGATAGAAGTCTTCTAATGGAAGTGGAGAGAAGAAAGAAGAAAGAAGAAAGAAAGAGAGAAGAAGGGTAACAGTGGAAAGAGGGACTTGATTGATTTGAGTGCTAAATAGTGCGTTTAGCTTTTCCAACACATCATATTTGTTCTATTATATCTGATTTGAACTTGCCCAGATCTAATATTTTAAAAGTGTATAATTTTTAATAAAAATTATTTGAATGAGTAATTAAGTATAGAAGCTAAAATAAAGATAATTTTTTAATACTATTCTTTTAAAAAATAATTTTTTTTATTAAAAAATTCATCATTTTAAAAAAACTCAAATTTAGATTGTCCAAAATCAGATATGGACGGTTTAAATTTGATGAGTTGGTAGAGCCAAGCATTGTGTTTCTTAAGAATTGCCATTTTTGTCACTAAAATATGACAGCTATTAACTACAACCATTATTTTTATGTTTTTGTGAATTTCGTCTCACAATATATGACGATGCGCATAATTAACTATTAAGTTTAAATGTTATATATCCTTGTGTGACCTCCGCTTCAACATACCTAATGTTTATTAGCTGTAACCGTTATGTATTGAGTGTTATAAATACCCAAATAATATATAGTAGTGATAATTACTCTTGAATAGAAACTCTTTAATATATACAATTAATAAGGATACCTTGAAAAAAAAAATATTTAAGTTTGGAATACAAACAGATTAAAGTTTTATATTAAGAACAAAATCCAATTGCCAACTAAAAGTAGAATATTATATTAAGGACCAAATCCAATTACTAATTAACTCTTATATTAAATATTGGAGATAGCAATGAGATTCTCTAGGGTCATCTGTAGTACTTTTATCGTAGGGAGACTAATGTAAATCATGATGAAAAATACAAGCTAAAGTCTGCTGTTATTCATAAGAATTTTGCTAGTTCATCATCAACATGAATATGGCCTAAGCTCACTTAAATCAATTGATGCAAGTCTGATTTCAATTACTCTTTGCCTTGTATTTGCTATTCTTTCCCAAATCAAAATGGGTCCGTTTTGATGGGAGAAAAGTTGAAAAGAGAAACTGGAGAGAAGACAAAACTAGCTAGAGACATCATCTTATCACTTCTCAATGGATGTTCGAGCTAAATGAGTGAAAAAGAATAGTGCAAATATCATAAGGACTGTAATACTCTTATCAACAAGCATTAACCCCGCGGGATGCATGTAATCATTATATAAATTAGCACTAATCAACTTGATACTTTCAAATAATGGAGTATAATTATATTGCTAGTGCTACCATGCTTACATCATTTTTTATACTCCATCTAGTTCATAATATAAGTCACTTTAACTAATTCATTAAAATCAATAAATAGTAGTTAACCCATTAAATTTATCTTAACTTTTAAGAAATTCCAAGTTCTATATTAAATGAGGTTTTGAAGGAGACAAGTCATGTTTGAACATTAGAGGGGCAAAATTGAAAAATAAGCATTAATTACTTAGGATAACATTGACATTACTAAATGAAGTTTTTTTTAAAAAAATAACTATGCAAGCATTAAAGATGAAGATAAAAAAAAAGGATTATTGTGCTTCACAAATTCAAATAGACTAAGGAAAAAAAGTTGAATATTTAAAATGTGGTTTATTGCTTAAAAGTTCTTTCTTTAATTTTATCAAGAGTTAGCACTGAGTCATGCCCCAATAAAAGTTGTAATATCTTGTCATATTGAGAAACCTTTCCTGCATTGGGTTTTATATTAATCGTATCCTCACTATACTTAACATGTATTGCATGCCATTTTGGGGGCAAATTTGGAATTAATTTTTCAACAAAAAATTTAAAGGGAAACATAAAAAAAATAAAATAAATGAAAAACCTCTCATTGATGATGATTGACGTCTAAATTGGCAATCATCATTAAAGGGAAACATAAAAAAAAATAAAATAAGAAAATCCTCTCATTGATGATGATTGGTGTTTAAATTGACAATTATCATTAAAGGGAAAATTTAAAAATAAAATAAAAAACGAAAATAAAAAAAAGAGGAAAAAAAGTTTTTATATTGATGATAATTGATGTTCAAATTGGCATTGTCATATAAAAAAATAAATACAAAAAATATCTCTCATTCATAAGTTTAAATTAGGAAATTGCTTATAGGGAAAATATAAGAAAATAAATAAAAAATATCTTTCATTTATGTTGATAGATTTAAATTAAGGAATTGCTTGTGGGAAAAACTAAAAAAAATAAAAATAAATATTAGAAAAAATCTCTCATTGATGGTGATTAGGTCAAGTTAGGAAGTTTTATTAATAGAAAATATGAAAAAATAAAAAACGAAAAAAAAAATCTTCATTGATTTTGATTAGGTTAAGCTAGGAAGTTTTGTTAATAGAAAATACCAAAAAATAAAAAACGAAAAAAAGAAAAGAAAACTCCATTGATGATGATTGAGTCAAGTTAGAAAGAGTATTTATGAAAAAAACCCTATCTTGAGACTATAAGGGCCTGTTTGGTACACGGAAGATGTGGGAAGGGAAGGGAACATGTATAAGTTCCCTCGTTTGGTACATAATTTTGGCTCAATCTTCCCGGGAACTCAAGTTCCCGGGTCCACCCCAGGTCCACCAATGTTCCCTTATTTATGGGAAGATGAAATCCCACCAAAATTGGTGGGATCCTAAGTTCCTTTAGTAGAAGAAGATCCGAAAGACAAAAATGCCCCTGAAATATTTAAATCAAAAGGCGGGAAATTTAAACTTTTCAACAGAATTTGCTTATCAAATTCGAACTTTTCAAAATTCTCGTCTTGCAAATTCGAGCTTCATCAATAAATTCGAACTTTTCAAAATTCCTGCCATACAAATTCGAATTTCATTAATAAATAAATAATTTTTTATTTATTTAAATTATAATTTATATTTTATTCATTTTATTTAATTTTTAAATTATTGTACTACTAATTATTTAATTTATGAATTGAAATATAAATTTAATTAATATATAATTATTAACTTATGTTGAGGGTAAAATAGGCATTTCTCTTTTTTTTCTTTAAGTTCTACCCTCCATTTTCTTCCTATCAAACAACCCATTTTCCTTCAACTCATCTTCCATCACCCTTTACAATATTCCTTTCCCTTCCTTTCCCTTCTCAAAGTTCCTTTCCCTCTTCAAATATTCCACGTACCAAACAGGCCCTAAATAAGGGAGTAAGAGTTGAAGCAAGACATACAAAAAAATTGAGAGAGTAAAGACACAAAAATTTGGAGAGAAAAAGGAAGGCAAGAGCTATGTGAACTTGCTTTCCATTGTTTTATTGAATTGTCTTTATGTATTGTTGCTGGATGTGTGGCATTTGGATCAAGAGTGGGATTTAAAACATTAAAGGTACACACTCTCACTATTTCTTTATGAGAAGAATGCAATTCCATGTTAGTTTGATGAATTTTTTTTTTCTCCTTTTGCAAATAAAAAATAAAGAGGCTCTTTTCTTAAAATAAATGAATTTAGTTGCATATGAGATAATATTTTTTTTAAAAAAAAAAATAAAAAACACAAACTAAACAAAAAATTATTTTTCTCAAATAAATTAAATAAATATTTTTTCTAAAATACACTAACAAAGTGACACACATTTCTACCCCTAATGAACTATGTGGGCTTTGATCCCTCTACAGGGTATGTAGGCCCTAGGCTATTTTCCTAGGTTAAGTCCAACTTTATAAATAAATATATTTATCCTTATTTTCTTTTTGTAAATAAATGTTCATTTCTTTTTCTTTAGCCTTCATTTCATTTATTTTTGTAAATATTCCTTTTTATTTGGATAATTATCATAAGATTAAAGGCCATATATATTTTTAAATAATTAACTTAGGGTAACCATTCTTATGAATGGGTGTTGTGAGGTGCCTAACACTTTCCCCATACACAATCGACTCCCAAACCCTATCCGGTTTCTATTTTTCAAAAGAAAATTTCCAAAATTATTCTTTTTTAAAATTTTGGTGGTGGCAATTCGGGTGCTACAACCGCCACTATCAATCTACCATCAATTCCTTCCTCTTATCCATAACCATCACCTTGACATGTCCCCATTGAGATGAATGAAGAATATGAATAAGCACGAACTAAATTAGCAAATAGATAATAAAGGTAAGATCTTTAACAGCACATATTAGTGAGGATGGAGGCATGATTTTTGGAGGGAGACGAAATGGAGGATAGAAAGATGAGCAACAGGCATAGGGAAGAGGTGAGATATATAAGGATAAAAAAGTGAGACTAGAGGGAGAGAATGAGCCTTCCTTATTTATTACTAGGCGAGAGGAGCTTCTTTATATATAAGGGGTGTGTTCTTATTAGCTTTTGGAGAATAGATTCTGGAGAGAATAGTTTTTGGAGAATAGATTATAGGAAAATAGATTATGGGAAAAAGTGATTTTGATAAAATGAGAGTGTTTGGATGATTTTATCAGAATAGCTTTTTTCATGGTCAAATGACTAAAAAGGACATTAACTTTTATGATAATTACATATAAATGATAAGATTATATTTTAAGTATTATTTGACATTAAATTGCATAATAATTACAATAAATGAAATAAATTTGTCCAAAAATTTTTAAATTATAACATTTGTCAATTATGTAATATAAAAAAATAGATGCAAAAATTATAAAATTATTACATTAGTCAATTATGTAGTAAATTACAAAATTAGATCAAACGTACATATTGAAGGCGTACACTATATTAATTTTCATCTCTTTTCACAACCTGGGTTATCTCTTGCCAAACCCACTGTATTATTCTTCATTAAATTCTTTGGAATGGTTTTGATTTTTGCAAGTGTATCCGTGTCTTTAATTTCTGTTTTTTTACCACTCCTGCCTAGTCTCTAAAGATATATATATATATATATATTATTATTCTTCATTAAATTCTTTGGAATGGTTTTGATTTTTGCAAGTGTGTCCGTGTCTTTAATTTCTGTTTTTTTACCACTCCTGCCTAGTCTCTAAAGATATATATATTATTATTCTTCATTAAATTCTTTGGAATGGTTTTGATTTTTGCAAGTGTGTCCATGTCTTTAATTTCTGTTTTTTTACCACTCCTGCCTAGTCTCTAAAGATATATGTATATATATATATAAAAGTATATTAAAAAATTGCTAAAATAAGAAATCTTTTTCTACAAAACACCAAAGTACAAATTCCGAGTAAATGTCAATAACAGAGTAAGTCAAAATATGGATAAAATACCATTTAACATATTGTCAAAAAGGGAGTACAAAAAAATACGAAAACATTCACATGACTAATGCTCTTGCGTATAATAAATGATCTGATCTCTTATCGAATCACGAAGAGAAGCCATGTCAGATGAAGATGCAAGTAATGAAGGTATTGTTGAATAGTCTATAGCGTCAGGCCCATCGACATCAAACAAACTATCCTCTTGTTCATGGTGGCAGAAGTCAGGATCAGAAATAGAAGTTCTTCTGATGAAATTGTGTATGGCCATCGTCGCACAAACAATTTTAACCTGTGTGGGAAAGCTATAGCTACGCATGGTCTGTAAGATTGTGAACTTGTTCTTCCAAACCCCAAATGTTCTTTCTATTGTGCACTTGAGACTTGAATGCAAGTAATTGAAGCTTTCATTGTCATTTTCAAGCCTAGATGACCTCCGAAAGTTAGGGAGATGGTAACGCTCGCGTCTGTATGGACCCAGATTTCCAGTTGGGGTAGGGTAGCCGGCATCCACCAAATAATATTTATCTGCATGAAAGAATAAATTTAATGCCAATACATTCTGTGTGATTTAAAATAATTACATTGTATGAGAATACAAGAATACCTGTAGGCGGATGTGGAAAATTCATTGACGGAGTTGTCAGGGCATGATGAAATATGTGAGAATCATGTGCCGTACCTTCCCATCCAGCCAGTACAAAGATAAAACACATGTCCCAATCACAAACCACCATCACATTTTGCGATGGAAATCCTTTTCTTCCAATATATTTTGTTTTGTCCCTTGCTTCAACCTTACATGGAATGTGTGTGCCATCAATTGCACCAATAGTATTTTTTAAAAAAGGCCAATATCTATTACTTTGGCTTATCTTACTGTGAATGCTCTGAAATATAGGATCCAGCGGTTTGATGTTAGACATTGCAAGACTACAACATGCCTGTAAGACAGCATGCATCGCCCTATGAATTGTATCTCCAGAGCGCATAAATCTTTCTTGTACCAGTCTACTCGATGTCGCATGTCCAACTGTGTGCAAAAAAATAGCCACCATTTCATGTATAGCCACATTTCGAGTTTCCCTCAAACCATGTCGTTGCATTTCAAAGCAGAATTCATGAAAGATATTCAGTTCCATTCTAAACATGTCATAACAACGGGCAGAATTGCCGCGTAACACATCACACACCCATACAGCACTTGTAAACTCACTGGTATGCCGTGGTTGTTTACATAAAAATTGATGAGCATATGCACCAACATATGCGGCCACTTTTCAGATTCTCTGTAATCGCCGTTTTCTATTCTTTGCAATAAATTTCATAGTATTCTCCATATCTGCCTTTACCTGTAGACACATACATTAACTTATATAAAACAAAAACAACCACAAGTATACATTAATAACATGCACACGCATATCATTGATAAAGAAATAACATTACATTACGTATAAAGTGACTTGATCAATAGAAACGTAAATATAATAGTCATTAAGTACATAGCAACAACGTTCTTAATACACATCAATAGTGTCTATAGCATTCATGCCTAAGAAACTTAACAAGTGTATCCTTCATTTCCTTCATTGCCACGTACATTTCCCTTGCAGCTGAATCCCTCATAAGGAGGTGTGCACAGCGCATATAGAAGTCTTCATCATTGGTTATTTCGGTGACTTGATTAAGATGATTCATGACTCCCGATATTGAAAACTCATTCGCCCGTGCTTCTGCAGCCATCCTTGCTGCATGGGCCTCTGCTTCCATCCTTCCTGCAAGTTCCACATCAATGTCAGTGGCATCAGCTATCCTAGTCAGGGCGTCGGCAATTTTACTCAATGCAGGCCCTTTCTTTTTCATTGGGGCACCCCTCTTCCTCACCCCCAGTGAGCTTGTCGTTCTACCACCACTACTTGTTTTCTCTCCACCACTTATTCCCTTTCCTCTGTCATTATTCCCTCCACTGCCTCCACTGGTGTTATTGAAATTGATTGAATTGAACTCCCCACTCAATCCAGTCGCTGTTCCTAACACCTCATCACTGTCTCCTGACCCTTCTTGCATTTCGACATCAGGGGTGGTCTCGGTAGGGTTTGGGAGAGACATGGAGGAAGGTGCCCAATTATTTGTTCCCGTGGCCGCCACACTTGAAAACAGGCAGGTTAATTCTTCTTGGAATTGGAGGCCATTATTTCTGAATTTATCGTAACCGGGAACTTCCTGTACGTGAATCACCAAATTCATTACACAAGTTCATAAAAGCACGATGTTATGGAAATAAAAATGGCCGTTCGCATAAGTGAATCACTAACCAATAGCTTCTTCTCCCATCAATCATCGTTAGCAATAATAGTCTTCTTCTGATCGTCCCATTCAACTCCAGTTTCATTTAACAACTGATCCCACAGTTGCCACTCCTTTCGAAGGGCATCGTATTTGTGTTTGAACTGCCCCTTATCGTATAATCTGCCTGTCCTTGCAATAAAGCCTTCAGATATCTCTTTCCACCCCTTCTTTTCGAAGCTAGTGCTTTTTCTTGTTCCTTTCTCAACTTGTTCTATGCACAAGTCAATGAAAATTTTCGTGCTCTTTATATCCCAGGATGCTTTCACCTTACTCATTATGCTGCTAAGTTGACAATTAATATATGAAATGGACAAGGAAGCAGAAATAGTAAAGCAAAAAAAATAAAGCCCTGCTTGCTTAAAGACTCATTCAGGAAGCTAGACCAAGAGGCAACTATCTCAATGGCCAATGAGGGAATAAGGGAAAAAACAATTTCATACCCACATTCAAAAAAATCTCAATGGAATTAAGCAAGGTGTAATGTTGAGGGTCTTGACTTCAAAATTACTGCATTATTTGACTAACTAAATCAGACGATCAAATAATTCCTAATCCACTTATTCTCTACAAGCAATCATGTAACATTAATACAAATATGAACTTTACCCGCATCATTTGCTTACAGAAACTATAAGTTTGTAAAATAAAACCTATAATAAGTAAAAGCAGCAGCATTTGTCTCAAATAAAATATGAAGAAAGAAAGATGGGAGAGGGGTGCCAAAAACAATTAGCAGATACTTATCAGGACATGAAATATAAAAGCACAAAATTGTGCAACAAAATCACAAGTTTAAGTTTCTTGTGTCAATCCCTAATATGAGTATCATTTTTATATTCAAGGATATACATCCTTTTCAATAGTTCACAAGCTTGCAAAAAATATAAGTTAAAAAAATTTTATGAGCCCCAGCAAATTCCTATATTACTGTGTCCCTATTATTTAAGGAAAGGAAACAATCAATGAAATCTTTCAATTCCAGCAACGTACAAATCACCATTCATATTTCTTTCAATAAAGCAAAGAAGAACAGTCAAGATTTATGGCATTATGCTTTGGATAGCATTAAATGGAAAACAATTATCCAAGTGACAAATCCTGAGATGGAAGAAAAATCAGTTCAGCTGCAGTTCAAATGGGAGCCAAAACAAAATAAAAACTATTGAATGTTAATTTGTCTTTAGGAGCTAATAACATCATCTAGACGTAAGGTACTGTGAATTCCTCTATCAACTACCATATGCAAGAAATAAAATGAATCGTGACACTTTATGTAGCATACTTCCATGGAAAACCTTTAAGAATATGTGAAGTCATAAAATAACTCATAACATAGCTGATCAACCTATTAGAGCATTGAGTTCCAGTCCTTCGTTCTAATACAGAAGCTACAGACTGCCAATTGCTCACACCAAAATGTGCAACAGCACGCCTAAGTTGATCATCTTCTTCCTCAGTCCATTCACTATTTAGCATGGAAGGATTTAAACTCCTTTGGTATCGTGCCAAGCATTGAAATGGCGTCCTATTTGTGCTTTACGATTCAGCAATTTTAAACCAGTAGTGCAAGCATTGTTTAAGATGAGCCAATAGCAGTGGACCATAACATGACAAAGTGCTAGTATTACAAGCAATCAACACAAAATATCCGAAAATCATTGAATTGAATGGCTATAAAAGAACTATAGGATTATTGATTCACATATCTCAAATAATAATAAGTGGACCAAATAATCTTGGATGAAAATGAAATACAAATGGTGGCAAGGCAATGTGCTCTGTGTGTGCGCGCGCGTGTGTGCGTGATAGAGAGCGAGAGAGAGGGGGCTCTAGAACTTCAACAGTGAATATAGAAATGAAAACTGAAAAGTGTGAGAACAAAGGATAATTCCTAAGCCAAGAATGCATCTCAACAGCACCATAACTAGACCACCAAAACCAGAGCAACATAACCACAACGCCATAACCACTGCACCATAACCAGAGAACAGAAGCCCACCACAGACGCAGAGGAAAATGACACACAAAGGGAACTATGAGCTACCACCACAAACCACACATGACACATGCGTACCTAGAGGAAGTCGCCAAACCGCAAAACCACCATAGATAGAGGAGTAGCCACCAAACTCACCGGCTAGATCTGGATCACCGAACCTCTCGAAGTCGCCGGCAAGATTTCTGAAGTGATTTTCCGTCAACATAGATATAGCCACCGAAAATATGTTCACCGCGAGAAAAGGGAATGCTTTTCAGATCGAAGCCACGAGGCCAAGCGTTTCCGATCTGCAAGAGAATGGGAACGACAAGGGGAAGATGGGATCTGTTGACGGCCGAAGAAGAGAATGCCGACCGGAAAGGGAAACGGAGAAGGAAAGGGAAGACTCGATCGAGAAATTGGAGACAAGAATGAAGGAAGACGGGAAAGGGAAAGAGAAAAGGAAAAGAGACAAGAGAAAAGGACAGGGGCAGCTGGATAATAATTAACTCCCAATGGTAATAATCTGTTCTGAAAAGTGATGGAAAATAGCTTATCCACAGAATAGATTTTTCCCTTAAAAACGGGATTTTGAGTAAAAACGGGATTGTCAGCAAATGGAGAGTGTTCGGATACCTTTGTGACAAAACCTTGGTTTAAGCAAATAATCACTTTTTTCTTCATCTGCCGAACACACACTAGGACCAATGTTTTAAAAGACAGACCGGACATCAAGCCGGAAAGGTTAGCGGGTCAAGGTTCAACCGGTTGGAACGGTTGAGCCGTTTAGCCGGACCGGTGACGTAATAATTAAATTTAAAAATATTATATATATACACATATATTACAATAATTAGTCTTTAGTCTAAGAGGTCATAAAAGCACAAAATTATTTAATATTTGGTGCTGCACTCAGTTTTTTTTTAACTTGTATAATAATTTCCCTCGTCGAGGTCACTTGGATGATTAAATATTTTTAAGAGAGGCCCTTATCTGCTTTACAACTTTCAAAAGATGTACTCAAAACACTCATATTTGAATTCTCTTTGTCAAGTAATCCACTTTTTGTCTTTTCAAGTTTTTTTCAGGTTTTTTTTAAAAAATTTTTCCCCAAATATGTACACAAAACACTCATTTTTGGACTGTTTTTTTAGGGTTTTTTTTCCAATTTCCCCCCCAAAAAAAACCTGATTTTTTTTGTAAATCAAGTTATTGGGTTGGGCTGGCCGGTTTTTAAAAACCCGTTCCGGGTTTCGGGCCAAAAACGGTTTCCGGCCCAACAACGGCTAAAATCCGGTCCAAAGCGGTTCTCCCATGAAAACGGTTCAACGTGCTAATCCGGCCTGCCCTCTTGATCGGCCAACGGTCCAACCGGTCGGACCGTCCGGTCCGGTCCGGTTCTTAAAAGCTTGACTAGGATAGAAATGAAAAGCAATAAGACAGAGAAAAGGAATTTCAAATGGAGGGAATTTTAAAATTTGAAATCATCCTGTAAGAAAAAGTAAGCACGGAGCCATATACCACATGCCACATGCACAAGCCACACTATTTATGGAGCCAGTGCTGTTCATATGAACAGTAAAAATAGAGTGAAGCCATACAACTTATGCTATTGGCTCAACTCAACATTGATTGAGATTTATTAGTTTATATGGATATACTCCCTCCTGTCCAAAAGTTTAGGGCATTTTTCTGCTAGTTAGGGCATTTTTTTACCAAAAATATATAGCACACTATAAAAAGCTGACAACCCTAAATTCTTTTTTATAAATACTATAAATTTTTTTCCTATCACCCTCTCTCGCGGGCACTTTTCATTCTTTCTCTTCCATCGCACCTCTTCTTCTATCTTGAAATTTCCCTATTCTTTTAGCCCACCTTTAGGTTTCTCGCATTTATTTTATAGGTTAAAAGTTTCGGTGAGTTGAGTCTCAATAGCTCATCAAAACCAGAACATATCAATAAGATTCTCATATTGGTAGTGGGATTTGAACTCAACTTTATCGATTATGTGAACTAACTGCTTACTAATTAGATTAACCTTTGTTCACCACACCCACTCCACCCTTCTGTATCTCTTGCTGCTTTTAAGGTTACGTTATTGTTAATGAGACAAAGGAATACATAAATATTTTTGAGGGGAATTTTGAGGGGAAGGTATGGATGTTGATCAAATGATGTTGCTATCGTTAATACTCCATTCGGTTCTATTTATAAACAATTTTCTCTTTTTTGAGGTTGGTCCTTAATATAAGTAACTTTTTGTGTCTCAAAATTTGAGCTCCTTTTTTCCTTTTTTACCCATATTAAATGCATATCTATATATTACAGAGCCACCAATTCCATTTCATTTAATCATTTATTACCCGTTCTCTCTCATATTTTTTACTCTTCGTAAATAGGGGCATATTTGAAAAAAAATATTACATTTTTTGTACATTTATTGTTTATAACTAATTTTAATCGCCTATTTGCTTTTGCACAATCAGGATAGTTGTTGTTTATAAAAAGGACCGGAGAGAGCAATGTTAAATGTAAAACTATGTTTCCAAATATAAATTCCCAATCACCGATCTTATGCAGTCATGGAGTTCATCCAACAAAATTTTGAAAGAACATAAAATGTTTGACTTCAAAACTCTCTCTTGGGATAAATATTCAAAGACAATAATATAACAGTCGAGGTTTAAGGCCCTATGGCCATGTAAAATTGAAATATGAAGAGAGTTTGAGAGGAAAAGGCAATATAAAGAGCTTTTAAAATGAGTCAAGAAAGGATCATCAAGAGGGTGTGATTGCCGGGAGAGGGGTGTTTCTATTGATTTTTTTTCTCCATTTACTCTCCATTAAGTATATCTACCATTAGATTAACTTTCAATGGTTAAGATTTACTATGATAAATTTTTATTATAATGATATTCTTTACAAATTATTAAATTTCAACATTTGAAAGTTGATCTAATGATAGATACACTTAATGGAGAGTAAATGGAGAGAAAAATCAATGGAGACGCCTCTCTTCCGTGATTGCCTTATCAAATATTTGATGGTGAGGCACGCAAAAGAGGCAAGAAATTTAGTTAGAAACATTGAGAATGATATATACAAACACACACACTCGGTTTACCTGAGGAAGGAACAAACCATAATTTAATTAGGGTGTGGGAATGAAAGAGAGACGGCAAGAACATGAATAGGTTTGTGGCGGCGTGTGATGAGAATATGCAGATATAGAGTGGAAGATAATAAAAATTGCTAGGTTCAGCTTTTTAAAAAAATAAGAATACGAAATATAATTTAAGGCTGATTAAAATTAAACTCATATTTTTGTTGACATATATAAGATGAATATATGTGTTGGCAAGGAAAAAAAGATGGGTATATCTAGAAGGTTCATAAGATATTTCCTTATATATTTAAAAATTTAACCAGATTTTCTAATTACATGTTCGGGCCACGCCTAAAACTAAAGTTCTACGCAAAATATTGATTCAGATATACATGGAAAACTGATGACCTCGATCCATGTCTTGGTTTGGGGCTTCATCATGTATTAACAAATTAACGGCCCTTGACTAAAATATGTGTGGAATTAATTTTAATGTGTTTTTTTCTTTAATTCGGAAAAGAACAGAATAGGCTTTGAAAAAAGGGAAACCTTTCACATTTGGCGTTGAGAGAACCCCGCGGCACAAAGAAGACCCCACATTCCAATCAACATAATCAGAAACACGTAAAAAAAAAATTCACCCATTTCTTCATTCTGCAATCATCTTCTTCAGAAACACAGATCCTCTCCATAACAACCTTAATTAAACTGATAGCAACCTTTGTAATCATTTTGTCTTTTAAGTTTGACAATGAAAGATAAATAAACAAAATAACTCACATCCATTTTAAATCAAATATTCCAATGTTCCATTAAAGGCACAAAGCAATTTAAAGAGTGGAAATACCAAATTAGAGTCATAGATCCTGCAATTTCACCCAGCAACTAAACTAACAGCCAACATTGTGAAATGAAGATCGATAAATCACCATTATAAAAATAAATTGAAAAAATGATAAAGAAGAATAAGAGGAAAGTTGCAGGTGGAATCCAGACCGCCTGTTATTATGCGACGTCGCATGCAGAGGAAAACATGGAAAGAGAAGATGAGCTGAAGCTATGGCACAGACCTCGTCCCCCAAATACCTGGAACAGACAGAAGCTCACAATCGGTGTTCATAACAAACTGAGAAAAGTACGCCCCTGCTGATAAACACCTACTTCTTCACATTCTGGTGGCTAGCCAGCCACTCGTCTTCAACAGATGAACAAGCCTCCGTTATTAATTGGACTTATCCAATACGTTGGGTTCACAAACTGGTATCCACATTTTGTCGGTGGCTTAGATCACCATGCCTGCAACACAATAAACCCAAAATCACACACACACACACACATACCAGAAACTTTCAATTAATCTCAGAAGAATCCAAGTGTACGTACCTCCGTGGGCAATAGGTGTGCATTGAAGAAGCCTTGGACACGTTTGTGGAGCTAAAACGCCTTCTGATGCAATCCCACTTGTAGGAACTTCTGAATCTTGGGCGAAGCGACAGAGAGAAGTCATCCAGATGATATTCTAAGTAACCATGTACACAAAAACCACCAGGCAAAGGAGAAAAATGATCAGAATTAGCAAAGCAACGTACAAGATCAGGAGTCTTGGATTCTCCAGAAGGCTCCCACAAATCCAGCTAGTGCCACTAATAATATGAGTGCGTACACCCAGTATCATCACCCACTAATAATTTTGTCCTGAATCTTTGAACAGAGCTTGCTCTCAACACATCTTCTCTTGTTCTTCTGATCGGAATCGTTCCTTCTGGACATGATTCACCAAACACATCTTCTTCTTAACATGGAGCAATCAAAAGCCAGTTGTTGATGAGACGCAACACAATCTATGATATCTCCATCAGGACTCTGCAACAAAAGGACATATTAACCACATTGTTTCAGAACAGAGGAAGAATTGTGAAACCTTAAAATCTTTTCAATAGTTCTGCAAATGAAGACCTGAATTATCTCAACAAGGGGGGCTTGTTCATCTGTTGAAGACGAGTAGCTGGCTAGCCACAAGAATGTGAAGAAGTAGGTGTTTATCAGCTGGGACATAATTTTCTCAGATTATTATAAACACCAATTATCAACACACCCTCCAATCTTTCTTCCCCACCCTTATCCCATTTCCTTGAATATGCAATGGATGAATGAATTTTCGAATCATGAGAATGACGTTGTAAATTTTGCTACCAAAAAATAAATAATATAATATAAAAAATTGGTATGTTTACTTTAAAGTATTACATGTTAAACACTAACCGCGAGGGCTCACCGACGTTCCTAATTTAAATGAGGTATTTTGCTTTTTTGCGTTGCTGACAATATATGATTTTTCATAACTATATTTAAATTTAAATAAACATATTTTATTTGATCTGAATATGTGCAAGGAAATGGCAAAAAGGAATATATAAAATTTAAAACTTTATATATATAGATATACATTTCCTAAGGGTTTTATTATCTTCAATTTTTTTAAATGATGAATAATTAGATAAACAACGTTATTCATCATGTTACTTTTATATGTAAAATGTTATACACTCAATGCATAGGAAAATGCTATGAATACATTTGATCCTTGTAAATAAAAAGATAATACAAAAAGGCATTTATATAGGCAAAATAATAGACTAACCCTAATCCTAGAATCTATCCTAATCTAATTAAATCAAATCAAATTATAATATCTTAATATATAATTCTAAGATATAATATCCAAATCCAATCCTAATAAATACTAAATATCTATATATAGGGGTACCCTGTGTTTCTAATTCACACATAACCTGAGTTCTCTTTATAATGACTGATTCGCTCTCATTTCAAACATCTCAACCATTAATTTCTTACAAGCAAATTTAAGAAGTGTTAGGATGGCAAGCGCAGCAATTGCACGCAATGTTGTGGGCATTATAGGTTTGTTTTCCCTCTATTCTTATTTTCAAGCCTCTCTATTCTTTCTCTTCCCTTGGTCTTTCTTTTTCTTGTTTGCCGCTTTAATTAAAATTCGATACATTCCCATTAATTCCCCTTTAGATTTTATCGTTTAGGCTTAGCGTCAAATAAATTTTATTTTGATAATAATTACTTGGATGAATCGCATGTTTCTTGATTAGTTTCTTGATATTTTTATGCAATCTAAAGAAATTTTGGATTAATATTTTGATCACAGTATGAATTTTCCCCCTACACTTGAAAAACGACGTAACGTACATCAAGAAGGATAAATTTTGAGAATACTTTTAATTAAGTTCTGATATTTTTTAACTTTATAAATTTATTTCTTTGTAGGAAATGTAATCTCTTTTGGGCTTTTCTTCTCTCCAATGTAACTTCTCTCACCTTTCTTTCTATGCATCTACACACACACGCATATATACATCAGTTTTAATAATAACCAAAATTTTGGGATGTGAATTATATATACAGGCCAACATTTTATGGGATAATGAAGAAGAAAGCGGTGGAGGAGTTCAAGCCAGATCCTTATCTCGCGACAGTATTGAACTGTGCGTTTTGGGTGTTTTATGGTATGCCTTTTGTGCATCCAAATAGTATTCTCGTGGTCACCATCAACAGTGTTGGTCTTGTCTTCGAATTTATCTATCTCATCATCTTCCTCATCTACGCCACTAACAAGGGACGGGTATGCATATGCCCCTCTTTAATAATTATATAACAATAACTTCATGCATATATTTATATATGTGAAAATCATGTTTTTAATCTCTTCGTTGACATTTACTTTTCTCAGAAGAAGGTGTTTCTGTGGCTTCTGGCAGAGGCTATTTTCTTTGCTGCCGTCGTTCTAATAACAATGTTGGTGCTGCATGGAAATGTAAAGAGGTCATTGGTGGTGGGCGTTCTATGTGATGTGTTTAATGTCATGATGTATGTCGCTCCTCTCACAATCATGGTAAGTTTCGTTTATTATATATAGTATGCCTGTATATTCATTTGTCCTTTTAAAGACTATATATATATATATATATATATTTCTCTATCTGTGTGTGATTAATACATGTTACAATATAAATTAAACAGGCAAAAGTGATAAAAACGAAGAGCGTCAAGTATATGCCCTTCTGGCTCTCTCTGGCTAATTTCTTAAATGGAGTGTGTTGGACAGCATATGCTTTAATTCATCCTTTCGACATTTACGTCCTGGTAATTAAATTTGCCTTCCATCAACACTGTTGTCTATTGTTTCTTGTCCATCGATCTTTCTTTGGATGTTGAGAATTTTTTGTTGTGGTTACAGATTAGTAATGGACTTGGAGCAATTTCTGGGTTGATCCAACTCATACTATATGCATGCTACTATTCCTGTAAACCAGCACCAGCGGACGACAATGCTTCAAAGCCTAATAATGATGTTCAGCTTTCTGTAGTCGATGCAAGTGCCAACGTCTGATAACATCTCAACATCAAATTATTAATTAAGCTCTTTTTTTTAGTAGATCTCCTTTTATTCGTACTTGTTGATAAATATTATTATAAGTCTTGTATTATTATGAAATAAATCATAGTTATGCTCCGCTCATTTTTTTACATTAAAAGTTTTAAATGAAGCCTTCAAACCATACGTAAAGGCAATCTTAAAAAAAAAAAGATGAGAGAGACCTTGTCGAAAAAGGAATAACTATGCATAGATACTTAATCTATACGAGTCGATTAACTAAATTTCATGGAGGGGTGAGGACAATAAATACATCACATTTTAATTATATATATATATATATATACACACACACACATGCATATATAGACGCACACATGTATGCGTGTAATCAAAATTACCTAAGCAATTCATTCGTTGAGAAACATGCACAGCGCACACAAATTCACTTTTACCACAAAAACTCGTGGTAAAACATATTGCACGATATCTCCTACTATAAATAATATTATATTAAATACCTTATTTTATCTAATACGAGAAACTATCATGTGACACGCAAATAGGCATTCAACTTGTCACACTTATTAGTGTCCATCTTTGTTTCCAAACAAGTGTCTCTCTCCTTATAAATAATAATATATTAAATAGTTTTATTTATCTAATGCGGGAAGCTACCATGTGACACGCCAGTGGGCATTAAAATTGTCACTCAACTAGCCTGCAGCCAGTTTCCCTCATGTTAGATAGGCAACATACACACAGAGAAATTCAATAAAGTATTCCATACAATACCCAAAAAGCGTAACTTTATTGATGGTGACGCCAAAATGTTATGGGATGCAGAAACGTCAACCCACAGCACCTATGAAACACAATTTAGTATTGTTGAAATATAATGATTCGGCTTGAATTCTTCCACTACAATATAAGGATATGGCTGGTATTCTTAGACCCTCTTCTTCAAGCACAATTCCAACTCGCCAGTTACGAGTTGGCCTATGGGAAGCTGCGAGTTGGTAGGGTGCGGGCTGAAATGCCTAGCACACCAGAAGGCTACCATTTTGCCAACCCCACCTAACCTCTTTTTTTTACATTTTAAAATATTTTTTTTTATTTTTAAAATTAAGTTATAACATTTTATGGACCAAGTTTAACTTGTATCTATGTTTTCAAGACATATTATATAATTAAGTTAGCCATAAAACTTACAAAGTAAATATATAACCCATTTTTATATAGTTATTTGTTTTGCTGTCACTATTTTACACTATTAGTATATAAATATAAACCAAAACTTATTTCCAACATTTTATATTCATTAGACCCAATTAGCTAATCAAATGTTGCCGCCTAACCATTTATTACACATAACTGTTTAACGCCATTTTAACCACCGTTAAAATTTCTTATCCACCATTGCAACAACGTTGTAACCCAAAATTGAACAGCCCAAGAAGCAAAGTGATTCACCGATCACTTCCTTCAATCTTGTCAATTGCTCTAGTGAGTCTTCCAGGTCTTGAGTGCTTGAGGCTAAAGCAATCATTCTTTCTACCTTGGCTATGCCATCATCAACTGTTGCTCTTTTTAGCTTCAACTCTGCTACCAGTAAAGCTCGTTCCTTCTTTAACTGCTTCTTCCTCTGTTTTATTTCAATACCAATTTCAGAGATTTTCTTCACAATATCCGCCATGGTTTTCAAACTAATCAGCCAAGTAGTGTAAAGTGAGATTATTCTTTGATGGATTACCTTTTTCATAGCAGAAGGATTTTAGCTACGCGATATATTCCATGATTATAATATTAAATGCTAATGCAGACACCTCACAAGTACATAATGGCCATCTGAGTAACTATTACCTTCTTACATGGGTTATTATTTGGGAAAATGCCTAAAAAAGCACCTAAAAATCATGAAAAGATAGATAAATGTTTTGAATTTCTGAAATCTTACAGAGATGGTTTGTGATTGATTAGGGATTTATAAATTCAGAGAAAATGATCAATTTTTCTTTACTTATTTTTTTATTAAAATAATAATAACCACGCCGGCCGGCCGGTTTCCTCTCCGGCCGGCGGGGGCTCTGGCCAAGCAATATTCCAAATATTTCCTGGCATTGGGAATAATTCCCAAAGTGGTGGGGAACCCCCACCACTTTTATACACTAAAAGTGCATGACCATTAGGCTAGCAAAGCCTTTCAATATATATAGTGTAAAAAATATATATAGCAACATTTTATTTTTAACTAAGCCAACCATCAAGTTCATATAAGGAATTGACAAATTGATAAAAGAAATTAACAAGTTCATATAAGGATTTCACAACTTTGTTTTTTAAAGTAAAAAATTCATCTACTCTCTCAAACTGTTCACTAGTTTAGATAAGGAATTCCCGAGTTCATATGAGGAATTAACAAATTGATATAAGGATTACGCAACTTTTGTTTCAACTAAAAATTCACTTTCGCTCTCAGGCCACTACAAAAAAACATGTTATTACTGACGGAATTACCCACGGAATTATTTCCGTTGGTAATTTCCGACATTTTACAGACGAATTTTCCGTCGAAAAAATTACCGACGAAATTACCAATAGAAAAAAATTCCGTCTCTAATTACCAACGGAATTAAAGACGGAAAAAATTCTGTCAGTAAATACGGACGGATTACTCATGGAATTTTTTCCGCTGGTAATTACCCACGCCTTACCCACGAAATTCCGTGGGTAATTTGAATGAGAAATTACCAAGAGAATTCTGTGGGTAATCCGTTTTAAATTACCGACGGAAAAAATTCCATCGATGAATACTGACAAATTACCCACGGAATTTTTTTTTCGGTTGGTAATTACCCACGAAATTCCGTGGGTAATTTGAATGAGAAATTATCTACGGAATTCCGTGGGTAATCCGTCTTAGATTACTGACGGAAAAAATTCTATCGGTGAATACTGACGAATTACCCACGGAATTTTTTTCATCGGTAATTACCCACGCTTTACCCACGTAATTCTGTGGGTAATTTGAATAAGAAATTACGGACGGAATTCCGTGGGTAATCCGTCAATAAAGCTAATAATTTTTTTATTATCTTTTAATAATTTATGTAAAATAATAAAATAAAAATAATCTATAACAAATAAAAATTTAAATATCATAAAATTAATATTTAATATAATATATATATATATATATAATATTAATAATAAAAATTTTAAATGAAATAAGAAATTAAAAATTTTTAAACTTTATATCATAAAAACAAAATATATAATTATATATAAATATCTATTTAATATTATATATATTTATATTAATATTAAATGTTTAAATGAAATAAGAAATTAAAAAATGTTAAATTTATATTATAAAAAACGAAATATATATATATATATATATATAATATTATATAAATTTATATTAATATTAAATATTTAAATGAAATTAGAAATTAAAAAATTTTATATTTTATATTATAAAAAATGAAATATATAATTATATATAAATATATATTTAATTATATATATATATTTATCTTAATATTATTATTTTTTAATTATTACATTATATATATTAGTACATGAATAAAAAACGCAAGGTTAAAGTATCTTAATTGACAAATGCATCAGAACACATACCAAAAGTCCAATGTTCGAATCCCACCTTTGTCACAAAATGCAACAATTATCTCACAGAGACACGTGACGCAAGGTTAGAGGGACACGTGACCCTTGCTTGGGGGCCACCAGGGCCATATGCGGGGGAGGGCGGTGGGGGGATTTCGGTTCCGTTGGTAATTTTTGACAGAATATTTTCCGTGGGTAATCTGTCGGTAATTTCCGATGGAATTTGATGGAATAAAAATTCCATCGGTAAATCAATTTGCCACGAATTTTTTAGAGACAGAAAAAATTCTGTCGGTGATCCATCAATAATTCCGTTTTCGTCCCTAATCCGTCGGTAATTTGATTTCAGAGACGGAATTCCGTGGGTACTTCACTGTTTTTTTGTAGTGGGCCATTTACAAGTTTAGATGACTAATTCCTAACTTCAGATAAGTAATTAACAACTTGAGATAACGAATTCACAACTTTTGTTTAAGTAAAAGATTCACTTGCGCTCGCAGACCATTCACAAGTTTAGATACAGAATTACTAAGTTTCTATAAATAAATGACAAGTTACGATAAAGAATTCACAAGCTGAGATATGAGATCAGGAATTCGCAACTTTATTTTCGTAACCTTATCTAATAAAGATAAGCTCACAAACTCAGGAATTCGCTACCTTAGAAATAAAAATAATAAGTAAGGGCAAATTAGTCATTTACCTCTGAATTTGTATATCCCTGATCAGTCACAAAAGCACCTTTACAGGATTTTTTATTTTCATTACAACTCTCTGTCTTTTTACACTTTTGAGGTCTTTTTTTAAGGATTTTCCCTTATTATTTTACCGGCTTGTCTTTTCCACACCCTACTCTAATGCACTAGTCAAAATAAATTGTTTTTTGTTTTTTAATTTTTGCTATGCTTTTTTCGTTTTTTTAATGAGTGATAATTATTTACAATTGCCAACTTTGTAATGACAATAAGATCTTCTTCTTCTATCTTTGTTATTTTGGCTTCTACCCTCAAAATCTTCCTTCTTTTTGACATTTTTTTTCAAGTAAATGGTTGATTGAAAAGATGTGCGTGGAATTAGTTAAGATTAGATATTCTATAATCGTGTATTGTCTCCATATTAATGAATAATTATTTATACTAAAGCTTTAAATAAACAGTCTTTTTTAACGGAGCTCTGTTTCATATGAGAAGGGGAGGGGGGAGGGGATGGAAAATTTGAATGAGTTCGTTTTAAACATATAGAATTGTGTTCCACACATTAATTGCCAGCATGGTGAACTACTTTGAATCAACTTCAACAATCGTTGTGTGTTTCAATTCCGAGTCATAAGGAAAGAAAGTGGAAAATTCAGCACTTAGGTCATTCTAAAACTGAGGAGCTGATTGGGATGAGGGGAGGGAAAAAATTTCTAAGTTGGATCTATAAGAATTAAATGAGTGGGGTTAAAAGTTTTTGATAAATTTTTTTTACTCTTTTATCTTACATCTTCTCTTTATTAAAATCTTATAACTTCACTTCTTTAATTTTTTTAAATCCAACTTATAAAAATTTTCTATCTTTTCCCTTCTCTTCCAAATCCCTAATCCCTCCAAGCATGGCAAACAGCCCCTGAGTGAACATAGATGTGTATCCGAGTATTGCAAGTCTTGTGAAAAAGTTTAGAACCCTTGAAACTTATAGCTCCCAGGGGTGAAACACATAAAAAAAGAATAGGACCAACGATGACAATCCAACAAACAAGACAGGAAGTTCTATGGAACAATTCAACAAACACATGGTGTGCATAGCAGAAGAAACATAAAAAACATCTTGATTATCAATACTTGACTTCCCACCTTAAAAGGCCATCGTAAAATACTGAAACAGAACGAAACAAAGACATTAAGGAAGAGTGGTTTGATAATGGTACCTCTTACTCAAAGTCCAAAAAACGCACGTAAGCCGACTTATCAAGGAAAAGCTGATGCCTTCTTGCAGTTGAGTCATAGCAGAACAGGAATCACCATAAGCAATATCGAAGGTGACTTGTAAATGTGCTTGATATGATATGGATCGAGTTCTATTCCATGGCTATTTGGGGGCAAGTTTTGTAACGCCCTTCTTCTTCGGTTCTGATCCATCTGCAGCTTCGTTCACTTCATCTTCTTCTACAAGAGCCACTTCTTCGGTAACCTCCATTATGGAATTAGAGCTCGTGTACACCAAAGTTGAGGGAAACAGACTCTCGATAGTACTTGGGAGGGAATGATTTCAAGTCACTGAGGATAGAATCAAGTATATATAGCATCCATACGGTCAAAAAGAGCAAGGTCTGCATCTTGTTGTCGCTTCATGAAGTCCGCAAATCGTTTAGTTGCAGCGGCCAACAAAACAAACTTTCGAATCCGGCGGTGTCAAACCTTGGAACAGACTCCGTCATGGACTCATGGTCGCCGAGGAAGGTCAAAGAAAGCACCTTCGTAATGACAACTCCAATAACTAACAAGGGAAAATGGGAAAAGACTTTTTGCCACAGGGGATGGGGACATAGATATAAAAGTAAAGTATCGTGACATGATTCTTTTTTGTCTTAACTTAAGTCGTTCCTTCTATTTTAAAAATATATAGTTTAGTAAAAAGCTTTATTCCTCGTTAATCGTTATGCTAAATCCCGAATTTATCTTTTAACATTAATATAATATTTATTAATTATCTATATTTAAAATTTCTAACTATAATATATTAATATAAGTATCTCAAAATTATACTCCATCCAGTCCTAAATATAGGAGAAAGTTTGTAGTGCATAGTATCATTTTATAATTTAATTGAAAAAATATGTGTGTGTGATTGTAAAACATTTTAACCACATATATTTAAAAAGATTATATTATAAGTAAGATTAAATAAATAGACAAGATGAAATATTTAAATTTAAATAAAAATTTATAATGATAAAATTAATTAACTTTGTAACATGAAAATCAATTTAATAATATGAAAAAAAAATTTAAATATATTTAACAATTTAGCAACCAGACAAATTGGCTAAGAAAGTAGAAGCAACAGAAGGACAAAGACAAGTATCCGCAATTGATGCCTCAGCCTAAGTATCTGAAAGCCAAGTATCTAGAGCCTAATCAAAGGTTTAGCTATTAATAGAAATAATAAAGAACCAGCAAGTACAAAAAGCCCAGTGACTTCTGGCAGAGGCTATCTAAAAGCCAAGTATCTAGAGCCTAATCAAAGGGTTAGCATTTACTTTTCTCAGAAGAAGGTGTTTCTATGGCTTCTGGCAAAGGCTATTTTCTTTGCTGCCGTCGTTCTAATAACAATGTTGGTGCTGCATGGAAATGTAAAGAGGTCATTGGTGGTGGGCGTTCTATGTGATGTGTTTAATGTCATGATGTATGTCGCTCCTCTCACAATCATGGTAAGTTTCGTTTATTATATATAGTATGCTTGTATATTCATTTGTCCTTTTAAAGACTATATATATATATATATATTTCTCTATCTGTGTGTGATTAATATGTGTTACAATATAAATTAAATAGGCTAAAGTGATAAAAAAGAAGAGCGTCAAGTATATGCCCTTCTGGCTAATTTCTTAAATGGAGTGTGTTGGACATCATATGCTTTAATTCATCCTTTCAACATTTACGTCCTGGTAATTAAATTTGCCTTCCATCAACACTGTTGTCTATTGTTTCTTGTCCATCGATCTTGCTTTGGTTGTTGAGAATTTTTTGTTGTGGTTACAGATTAGTAATGGACTTGGAGCAATTTCTAGGCTGATCCAACTCATACTATATGCATGCTACCATTCCCGTAAACCAGCACCAGCGGACGACAATGCTTCAAAGCCTAATAATTAGGTTCAGCTTTCTGCGGTCGATGCAAGTGCCAACGTCTGATAACATCTCAACATCAAATTATTAATTAAGTTCTTTTTTTTTTAGTAGAACTCCTTTTCTCTTTGTACATGTACATAAATATTATTATAAGTCTCGTATTATTATGAAATAAATCATAGTTATGCTCCGCTCATTATTTTACATTAAAAGTTTTAAATGAAGCCATCAAATCATAGGTAAAGGCAATCTTAAAAACAAAAAAAGAGATGAGAGAGACCCTGTCAAAAAAAGGAATAATTATACATAGATACTTAATCTATACGAGTCGATTAACTAAATTTCACAAAGGGGTGGGGACAATAAATACATCACATTTTAATTATATATATATATAGACACACACATGTATGCGTGTAATTGAAATTACCTAAGCAATTCATTTGTTGAGAAACATGCACAACGCACACAAATTCACTTGTACCGCAAAAACTCGCGGTAAAACAAATTGCACGGTATCTCCTACTATAAATAATATTATATTAAATACCTTATTTTATCTAGTACGGGAAGCTATCATGTGGCACGTACGTGGGCATTCAACTTATCACACTTACCAGTGTCCCTCTTTATTTCTAAACAAGTGTCTATCCCATTATAAATAATAATATATTAAATAGTTTTATTTATTTAGTACAGGAAGCTACCATGTGGCACGCAAGTGGGCGTTAAAATTGTCAAACAACTACCTTGCGGCCAGTGTCCCTCATGTTAGATAGGCAATAGAAGACTATTTTATACGTCTTATGCGAGAACAAAAGAGTGGTGGGAAACAAGTTAAAGAGGGAGCTTAGATCTTATCCCAATTGAACCCGAGTATACGCACATACGTACCCTTTCTCTTTTGCCGGCTTATAAAAAATATGATGACATAGAAAAATTCAATAAAGTATTCCATACAATACCCAAAACGTGCAACTTTATTGATGGTGACACGAAAATGTTATGGGATGCAGAAACATCATCCCACACCACCTATGAAGCACAATTTAGTATTGTTGAAATATAATGATTCGGCTTGAATTCTTAGACCCTCTTCTTCAAGCACAATTCCAACTCGCCGGTTACAAGTTGGCCCATGGGAAGCTGCGGTATCGGTGGGGTGCGAGCTGAAATGTCTAGCACACTAGAAGGTTACTATTTTGCCAACCCCACCTAACCTCTTATTTTTACATTTTAAAATATTTTATTTTTAAAATTAAGTTATAACATTTTATGGACCAAGTTTAACTTGTATCTATGTTTTCAAGACATTATATAATTAAGTTAGCCATAAAATTACAAAGTAAATATATAACCCATTTTTATATGGTTATTTGTTTTGCTGTCACTATTTTACACTATTAGTATATAAATATAAAGCAGAACTTATTTCCAGCATTTTATATTCATTAGACCCAATTAGCTAATCAAATGTTGCCGCCTAATTATTTATTACACATAACTGTTTAATGCCATTTTAACCACCGTTAAAATTTCTTATCAACTGCTCTAGTGAGTCTTCCAGGTCTTGAGTGCTTGAGGCTAAAGCAATCATTCTTTCTACCTTGGCTATGCCATCATCAACTGTTGCTCTTTTTGGCTTCAACTCTGCTACCAGTAAAGCTCGTTCCTTCTTTAACTGTTTCTTCCTCTGTTTTATTTCAATACCAAGTTCAGAGATTTTCTTCACAATATCCGCCATGGTTTTCAAAGAAACGAGCCAAGCAGTGTGAAGTGAGATTACTCTTTGATGGATTACCTTTTTTATAGCAGAAGGATTTTAGCTACGCTATGTATTCCATGATTATAATATTAAATTCTAATGCAGACACCTCACAAGTACATAATGGCCATATGAGTAATTATTGTTAGCGTCCGCATTCCCTGCTCATCAGGGTGATGACAAAAAAATTCCCATCACCAAAACGACATAGTTTTAACTTAAAAGAGATATATGAGCCATTGATACAGAAATAATCAGGGACGTTTGTAACGTATCTAGTATCTTCAAATATTTTTTAAGTGACATGCAGTATCCTAAAATAATTTGTAATGCTTTTAATCCCTTAAAATATTTTTTCAGTTATACCCCGTGCATTAGCATAATGATTGTAATTTTATCCTTAATGTATTTTTTCAACTCCAAAAATTACTTTAAAATATTAGATGTTACTGAAAAATATTTTAGAGTGGGTGGAAATCAATAAATCAGTATCCTAAGTTTTGAATGCTTGTTACTACTAAGAAAAATACATTAAATGTAAAATTGAAGTTAATCTCTTAAAACAATAGATACAACTGAAAAAGTATTTTAAAGGGTTAATTAAAAGAACAAAAAAATATTTTAAAGTAATTTTTGAAGTTGAAAAAATACATTAAGGGTAAAATTACAGTAAGTCTGCTAGCATACTGGACACAACTGAAAAGATATTTTAAAAGGTTAAAAGTAGTAAAAATTATGTTAGGATGAGAAGAGAGACTTAAAAAATATTTTAAGATACTAGATACGTCACATACTACCTTAATTATTTTTATATCAACAGCTCAAATATCTCTTTTAAGTTAAAACTGTGTCACTTTGGTGAAGAGAAATTTTTTCTCATCACCATAATGAGCGGGGAATGCGGACGCAGTAATTATTACCTTCTTACATGGGTTATTATTTTACAGGCTTGTCCTTTCCACACCCTACCCTAATGCACTAGTCAAAATAAATTGTTTTTTGTTTTAAAATTTTTGCTAGGGTTTTTTCTTTTTTTTTAATGAGTTATAATTATTTACAATTGCCAACTTTGTAATGACAATAAGATCTTCTTCTATCTTTGTTATTTTGGCTTCTACCTTCAAAATCTTCCTTCTTTTTGACATGTTTTCTCCAAGTAAATGGTTGAATGAAAAGATGTGCGTGGAATTAGGTAAGATTAGATATTCTATAATCGTATATTGTCTCCATATTAATGAATAATTATTTATACTAAAGCTTTAAATGAACAGTCTTTTTTAAGGGAGCTCTGCTTCGTAAGATGAGAGGAGGGGGAAGGGTACGGAAAATTTGAATGAGTTCGTTTTAAACATATAGCATTGTGTCCCACACATTAATTGCCAGCATGGTGAACTACTTTGAATCAACTTCAACGATCATTGTGTTTCAATTCCGAGTCATAAGGAAAGAAAGTGGAAAATTCAGCACTTGGTCATTTTAAAATTGAGGGGCTGATTGGGATGAGGGGAGGGAAAAAATTTCTAAATTGGATTTATAAGAATTAAAGAAGTGGGGTTAAAAGTTTTTGATAAATTTTTCTCTCTCTCTTATCTTACATCTTCACTTTATTAAAATCGTATGAACCTAATTCTTTAATTTTTTTAAATTCAACTCATAAAAATTTTCTATCATCTCCCTTCCCTTTCATATCCCTAATCCCTCCAAGCATGGCAAACAGCCCGTTGAGTGAACATAGACATATATCCGAGTATTGCAAGTCTTGCGAAAAAGTTTAGAACCCATGAAACTTATAGCTCCCAGGGGTCAAACACATAAATAAATAATAGGACCAACGATGAAAATCCAACAAACAAGACAGTAAGTTCTATGGAACAATTCAACAAACAAATGGTGTGCATAGCAGAAGAGACATGAAAAACATCTTGATTACCAATACTTGACTTCCCACCTTAAAAGGTCATTGTAAAATACTGAAACAGAACGAAACAGAGACATTAAGGAAGAGTGGTTTGATAATGGTACCTCTTACTCAAAGTCCAAAAAACGCACATAAGCCGACTCATCAAGGAAAAGCTGATGCCTTCTTGCATTTGAGTCATAGCAGAACAGGAATCACCATAAGCAATATCGAAGGTGACTTGTAAATGTGCTTGATATGATATGGATCGAGTTCTATTCCATAGCTATTTGGGGACAAGTTTTGTAACACCCTTCTTCTTCGGTTCTGATCGATCTGCAGCTTCGTTCACTTCATCTTCTTCTACAAGAGCCACTTTTTCGGTAACCTCCATTATGGAATTAGAGCTCGTGTACACCAAAGTTGAGGGAAATAGACTCTCGATAGTACTAGGGAGGGAATGATTTCAATTCACTGAGGATAGAATCAAGTATATATAGCATCCATACGGTCAAAAAGAGCAAGGTCTGCATCGTGTTGTCGCTTCATGAAGTCCGCAAATCGTTTAGTTGTAGCGGCCAACTAAACAAACTTTTGAATCCAGCGTAACTCATCGAATTCGGCGGTGTCAAACCTTGGAATAGACTCCGTCATGGACTCATGGCAGTCGAGGAAGGTCAAAGAAAGCACCTTTATAATGACAACTCCAATAACTAACAAGGAAAAATGGGAAAAGACTTTTTACCACAAGGGATGGGGATATAGATATAAGGGAAAATCCCTATTAAATATTATTTGAAATAGCAAAACCTATAAAAATCCTTTATAATATCTAAAAGACATAAAAAGGATGTGGGATGTATCAGAGATACTGAAGTGTTGTGCAAAATACCAAAATGCCCCTTTTTAAATTTGTTTCACATATGAGGTGGTTGCTGTGGAAAAAAGGCTAAAGAAAAAAAAAACAAAGTGGAAGGGTGGTGTCTATAGAGCAACGTTGAAGGTGAAGAACGAGGCCACGATCAAGATTGAATCGGACAAGTGTAAGTAATTTTCTGAGAAACATAATCTTTTTTGGATGAATCGGACTATAACCATCTTATCGTTATTGTTCATGTTGGTGGGTATTGGGTATGGTTTAGTTGGTCTGATGCTGCATGAACTGTAAATAGATAGGCAGTAACGTGGTGTATGGAAGATAACTTATTTAGGGTTGTCAATGAGGGCTATGAAATGACGATGTGTTGCGATTGTAGGTTATTTATGGCAGTTTTGGTTGTGGGTAAGTAGGTTTATAAGTTGAGCAGGATTAAAGGTTTGGACTTTAAGTAACTATGGCGGCATCGACGGTGTGGTGTGGGTTATTTATGTCTTGGGTCTTGTTAGCTGTGAAAGGGAGCATAATGAAGAGGTTATTGATTTGAAATAGGTAGCATTGAGTTGATGTGATGACTGACCGTTGAGTAGGTGTAAGTGGAATGAATAATCTATAATGAAGATGTTATAAGCATATCTGTACGTGCATGGTAGTTGCTGTCATTACCACATCTGGTTTGTTGTCAATGCCATTACAAGATTTATCATTACCATTACTAAATTTGTCATTAGCGTTAACAATAATGATGAAGGTAATAACTCATTTTGTCAGGCAATAACTCGCATAACTTAATTGATGACAAGGAAAAACTGTTGCTCAATCGTTTGGCACATGTTATAAGTTAGTGATTCTTGTCAAATCCATTACAGACTTTGTCATCACCTTTGCTATTGTTGTGAATCCCAAAACGGATTCTGTTAAGAGCAGTAGTAAGTTAGTCAAATCGTTGAGAAATGTATGCTGTCATGACATGGGTGTGGAGTTGGAGGTTAAATACTTAGTAAAAGTTTAACTTTGTTATTAATTGTGAATAAAGTGATATTATCAAACATATTGATGAAGTAGTCAATGATCCAATGAGGTGTGATGTGGGGAATTTTTTTAGTGATGAATTTTAATTGGTATGAGACTAACAATGTCATGAAATCTGAATTTTTCTTGCAGGTTATCATGCAAGATGACATCAAATATTCAAGCAACACCTTCTTCAAAGTCACTTATATGTTTTTTCTATGTTGGGGGGGGGAGTTTGTAAGTAATGTTGAAGGTGAAGTTAAATATAGTGGTGGGAGTGTGAAGGTAAAATCAATGAAGGAGGGGATGACAATTGAAGAATTGAGGGTAATGATAGGAGAATGGTTTGGTGTAGATGGGCATAGGTGCGACATTAAATACACTTTGAGCTTTGATGAAAGATATTAATGGATCTCATCGATGATTCTGAAATAGAAAATCTGTTTCATTATAATGATAGTAGTGCACATGTGTATGTAGCATGTAGCATGTAAAGGAAGTGATAAGGAAGGAAGGGCCATGGATGATACAGAAAGACAAATGTTAGTTTTTATGGTTACAGAAAAAGTTATTTGCTATAGTGTTTTTGGTAATATGTGTTCACAACACTTGTTAATATCCATGCAGGGTTGGTCAATTCTTGGGAGTTGCGGAGCAAATGTTGTACATTGATGAGGCTGTGTTATGGAATGAATGATGAATTTGTACAAAATGAGTGCAATGCAAGACCTGCAACACTCCAAATTTTATTCACAGAGAATGTATTGTGATTATTATATATATTCAATGAAATGATGAATATTTAAGGTCAAAGGAATTAAATATTGAAAATTGAAAGTTGAATAGTGGTTTTAGTGAAATCGTATGCGAGGTAGTGAGTTTGTCATGTGGTTTTGAAAGACCAAATGATGAGCAAAAATTATGAAATTTTACAGGGTGAAAGTATACATCCTAAGCTTTAATTTGATAGGTAATATGAATCAATTGAAGCTATTTACAAAGAGTTATAAATTTTTGAAATTAGTCCAGAAAATCTGGAAAGTTTCTGGAGCAGCGGTCAAAGATTGAAAATCTGGGAATGATATGATCCTAGCTAGTAAAAGTCCATATTTTTCCTTGAAACTAGACTCAATAATGGTTCCATACCTTTAGAATAACTCCAAAATGATGTTTACAAAATTAGTTATGATATTTCAAAGCTAGGGCAGAAAATTTGCCAGAATTGGCATTATTCCGAAAATTGAAAATAAAATGTGTTACCAATTGTGTAAATTGTGGAATTAAAGATGCCAAGTGTCATTATCATATGAAGAGAGGATTAGATTATGATTTATCAAGATGAGCATATGTCTAATTGCATTAAAATAATGCTACATGAACATGGTAATTATGAGAAGGATGGAGGGAAAAATTTATGTCTAAGAGCACATGTCAAAATGCTACATGAACATGGTAATGATGACAATGGTGGAGTGTACACTACATGAAGGCATAATTGAGTGCATGATGGGAATTAAATGGAGTAATTATGAGTAAATAGGAAGGAGGTATGGGTGGAAGTATGGTTGTGACAAGTGTCATATTATGGTCCCTTAATGAAATCCTATGGTGAAGGATGAATGAAGTTAAATTAATAAACACATTTCCCTCCCTCTTCATGTGCACAATTCGGCCAACTCAAAGAGAAAGAAGGGAGAGAGAGAGCTTGAAGACTTAGAGAGAAGGAGGAGCTTAAGGAGGCTAGAAGCTAAGGTAAGACATTGTTCTTAAGCTTTTTCTTTGTAAGTTTCCATGAGAAAACTCCTCTAAACCTTGTTTCTTCATGAAACCATGATCTTGAAGACACCATTCTTAGCTCAAGGAGAGAGAGAGAGAGAGAGAGGAGATGTAACACCCTGCCTTTAATCATGTAATTATAATTCGATATTAAATAATTAAAGTAGATTAGAGACCTTCGGATAACTTAAACTCGTTTCAATCTCCTACTTTGTAGTAGGGTTTTCACAAAATCATTCAAAATCTCTTTCCTGTTCCTGGTCTCCATTTCAAAATTCGAATATAATCACCTGTGCAGTTTATCTACATTCACGTATGACAGAGTGTAAAACCAATTCCCCGGCAACTCCCGGGTTCTATACATGTATAACCTGAGGTTTAAGTATCCACTAGGGGATTACATCCAAAATCGAATATACTATTCATATTTCAGATTATACAGTAATCCCGAATTCAAAAGAAATAACCAACATTTCCAAAATCAACTATACCCCTAAGGGTCCTAAGTGCTCCGGGTCGGCCTCTTCTCCTTTGAGCCACATGCCCTGTCTGAAAGGTTAGTCATAGGAAGGAATGAGATTTGAGAGAATCTCAGTAGTAACAAACCACTCATACAATGTATAAGTACCAAGCATGTATATAAATCACAACCAGCAACAACAGCAACATCAATCTCAAAGATACATGGTTTTCACCACAAACGACAGCACTCACGGCTGTATACACAATACGACAGCTCTCGCTGTAATCTTCATCACGACAGCTTACGCTGTAATCACAATAACGACAGCTTGCGCTATAAACGACAGCTATCACCAGCTGTAACCGCAGCAGCATTAAAGAAATCATCACAGAACCATGATAACACACACATACAAAGCATTACACACAGTATAAGAGAGAGAGAGTCACTACCTTGTCCTTTCCTGACGTCCTTCAGCGCAGTTGGCTCACGAGGGCGGCAAATATTGAATCCTACAATTCCAAATGCACCATTTAGACACTTCCATAGTGTTACTTGGGGTTATATGAGTCTATAATGAAAATTTACAAAAATACCCCCGGGGACCCGGCCTGGGCCCGCTATACCCGATCCGGTTGCACTTTTCCCGAAATTCTAATCTGGGCTATCCTAACATATTTCCGCCCAAGGAATCCATTTCTGTACCCATAATTATCAAATTCAATGTCAAATTACGAAATTGCCCTTGGCAGCCCTACTTTTAGGGTTTTAGGGGTGTTTCCGTAATTATGCTTTCTCGGCCTTTTTTGAAAAAGTGCCCAACTGTAACCCCACCTATTTTCGCCCATTGAATCCAATGGAATCATCAAATGATTGAAAATCCAACTCTAAGACCCATTTACAGCCTTGGCCGAAATATACATGTTCTCCGGAAAAAATTGGGGTTTTACGATTTCGGCTCCGTAAACGCGTTCCTTTCTACTCCTAACCACTTTATTAACCATTACATTAGGTTACAACTAACATTAAGACCCAATTTGGGCAGCATAACCCCTAGGCCATATCATTTCCAAACTTTAAAACCAATGGCAATCCGGTGAAATTTCACCGATTAAATTGCCCACAGCAGCCAGAATAAGCAATATACGAAAGTTTGGAAGTTACCTCAAGCTCCCACAAGCTTTTCCCAAATATTGCTGAAAACCCTAAGTGCTCAACAACAGATTTTGAGCTTCCAAACCTTAAAGAACAAAGAGGAGTAGCTTAGGATCGGAGTTATACGCGTTAGGAGCTAAATCGTCGGAGAAATCGGCTTACCTTGTGATTTTTCTTCTCCTTTCTCTCTCTACAAACCTCAACGTTCTCACTCCTCATTCAGCTGCTGTGTGCGACAGAAATGAGCTGAGGAAGATGATAACATATGTAATTCCATGCTGACATCATCTTTTAATGAGATGATGTCATAATTCCCATTTTCGGATTTTCTGGCAGATTTTCTGCCCAAACTTTGAAAAATCATAACTAATTCTAGAAAAATTGAAATGAGGTGATTCCAAAGCCAAATGAAAGATATCTAAGTCCTCTTCATAGGAAAAATATTGGCCATTACTGAAAATCACCACAAAATTCCCAGAATTTCAATCTTTGCATACTGTTCCAGAAAATAATTAATTTCGCTGGGCAAACTTCAAAAATCCAAAACTCTTAGGTCACAAATCAAAATGATACAAATTATATATTCATTTTGAAGCTTGACATGTGAACTTTAATACTGGAAAATTTCAGAATTTTTAGACACCATTTGCCTATTTAAAACGTCCATACAAATTGGCTGCCCTGTACAGAGTTTCAATGGACAGAGTTTTCAACTTTTGCATGATTGTTCTCAATGGTTCCAATTTCACAATAAACACTCTCCCCACATGAATTTTCACAAGAAAGCCATTGGAATCATTAAAATATCCAAATTCCCATCACACATTCTCCAAAAGTGTTTATTCAACAATAATTATATCCACTTTTAAAGTCATTAGCCCTTAATCACTTTTTGGGATATTACAGGAGACATCTAGAGAGAGAGGATTCAAGATCTCAAGAGGTAACCACACAAACCTTAGATCTATTCTTGTATGAAGTTGTTGTTGAGATTTGTGGTTGGTTTTTATGATTTTTGGTTGAGTTGTAAATTTGGAAAAGCCCTAACCCTAAGGGGTTATGCTGCCCAAATTTCTTTGAATTATGATTAAGATGTGTTTAAATGAGTTAATAAAGGATTAGAAGTGGAAAAGTACAAATTTTGGAAGCTAAAACACAAAACTCCATTTTTTTGTTTTTTTAGAAACTTTTGGCCAAGACCAGAATAGGGGGTAGGAGCTGGATTTTCATGAAATTGATGGTTCCATTGGATTTAGTGGGCAAAAATAGGTGGGGTTACAGTTGGTCACTTTTTCAGAAAAAGACGAAAAAGCATAATTACGAAAACGCCACTAAAACCTTAAATCGGGGCTGTCAAGGGTATTTTTGTAATTTGACACTGAATTTGGTGATTTCAAGCTCGAAAATGAATTCCTTGGGCGAAAATATGTCGGGATAATCCTAGTCAAAATTTTGAGAAAACGTGCCATTGGGCCTGGGCCGGCTGGGGTTCCGGGGGCATTTTGGTAAATTTTCACCATAGACTAATATAACCACCAAAAATACTATGGAAGTGTCTAAATTGTACATTTGACGTTTTAGGACCGAGTAGAGAGCTCGAGGGATTGGCACGCAAATCGAGGCATATTGTTCGAGGATCAGGAAGAGTGATTAAGGTAGAGAACTTACCTCTCCTGCATGTATTTAATATTTGTGCTAATGTATTGATGCATGTTATTACTTTGCTTGATTATGTGAAACATATATGAATAATTGAAGCTCTGTTCCTATTTACGCTGTGGTCCTACATATGTTTTTTGAAACATTGAGCATGTAGATATGTCATTATGTGAGCATAAGTTATGTAATGCAAGCATGTCATGCATTAAGCACTTATCTTGCATACATATTGGTATTGCTTTCCTGCTGAGATTCCCCAGAATCTCACCCTCCCCTAACAACAATTTAGACAGGTGAAGACAGAAGCTATGCTGAGAGCAAAGAAGAAAATCGTATAAAGGGAATGTTGTGGTGGAACAAAGACTGGAAGATGTCTCTGTTTCACTAGGACGGGTTTAGACACCCATGTAGTGCTATGAGGCTACATTAATTGTAATTATCAAGTATGAACTCCTATAGGGAATTTTCCTAATATTGCACATAACATCAATATATTTATGCTATTCTTATGTTGCCCACTGAACTGCGTATCGTTTTTCGCAAATACTCTGAAATAGGTGAAAATAAGATAAGGGTGTGACAAGACCTCTTCTGAGCCTTCCATGTGGAGTTGAGAGCGCACCAACACCGATGCCAGAGATGAACTATAAGAAGTGAATGGATTTTTTGGTAGGAGTAAATCAAATATTTGCACATGCAAATGATTTCAAAAAGGTGCTACACAAGTTCAGCATTACGCACAAATTTGAGTACACATATGTGAAGAATTGTAGAGATTATGTGTATGTTAAATGTAAGGTTGAAGATTATCCATAGAGAATAACTGTGAGGGCAATTGGGAAGAGCACTCATTTTGTACGTGTGACGAGATACACCAAAGAACATGTTCATACAGCCCAACACAATCTTGATGTGACACACGCTCGAAGTGCTAGCTTGACATCATCAATTATCATTGATGAGGTTAGAAATCACACAGACAAGCGTGCAAATAAAATAACGAAGAGTTTGGCTAGAGATTATGGAGTGCAATTGACATATAAGCAAGCATATATGGCAAAGGAAAAGGTTATGGAGGAACTTCATGGTAAACCTGAACAAACATACATGTTAATACCATAGATATGTGATTGGTTAAAGCAAAGTGATGACAAGACTGTGGCTGAATGGGTCGATACTGGGAGGAACACCTTTGAGCATGTATTTATATAGCCTACGGCTGTTGTATAGAGGGGTTCATTACTGGTGCTAGACGTGTTGTACATTGATAGATCCTATTTAAGTGGACTATACAAGGGAACTCTATTGGCAGCTTCAGCGTTTGATACAGACAATGAATTGTTGTCATTTTCCATCGCTATAGTGAAAGGAGAGACAATTGAAGACTGGACTTGGTTCCTTGAGATGATTAAGAAGATATTAGGTTCGTTATAAATAACAATTGTATCAGACCGACACAATGCGATAATCACTGCTGTGCGAGGAGTATTCGGAGGTGAGAGGCATGCATACTGTTACAGGCACATTAAGGAAAACTTCAGTGCCCAAGTCCTTAAATTTAATAGAGGAAAGAGGAAGATAGGGGGCAAGGAAGGCAAAATGCACTGGACATGCTTGATGCAATTGTATATGCAAGGCTTGACAGCGACTTCGAGATTGCAATGGAAAATATGAGGCTTTTCAATAAGGAAATATATGAGTGGCTGATCAACCATGGTGATATTGGAAGGTGGGCCATAAGTAAGTTCCCATTTAAACGTTGGGATAAAATAACGACAAACCTTGCTGAGTCATTCAATGCTTGGATGGTAAAGGGGAGACGTCATAATGTTGCCTAGTTTATCCACGAGCATCGTGACAAAGTAGCCAAAAAGATGTATGCAATAAGCTTGGGAATAAGTAAATGGAAAAATGGTGTTGGGCCAAACATAGAACAAGAGGTGAAGGAAAATGTTAAAAGGGCTGAATACATGGATGTAGAATGTAATAACCCAATTTGAGATTAAGGGCTAATGACTTTGAAATTGATTGTAATTAGTATAATTAAACACTCTTGGTGAAATGTGATGCGAATTTGATAAAAATGTTCATAGTGATAATTTAATAATCATAGTGAAAACCAGGGGCAAAATGGTAAAATTAGAAATTTACCGACCAATTGGTCAGTTACCAGAGAGGAAACTCATTGGTGATTAGAGATCAAGGGTTGAGATCTATTGGCTATAGGTCGGAATCCTATGCTTTAAGCTCATGTGAGCTCATGGAGGGAGTGAGCAAGATGTTGACAAGTGGCTTAATGTGGACCATAGGATGATGCTAAAAGCCAAAAACTCACTTTTCTCTCCTATTTGGTTTTGTGTAAATTTTGAATGTATGAATTTCATAGTGGATGATGTTGGAATTAGTTCATTGGGAAGTGATTTAAGTGTTGGATATGGTTTTGAATTTGGGAAATGAGTTGAATAAATTTGGGTAATGTGTGTGTCATAGAGACCCAAGAGTATAAATTGTGATTCAAATGGTTTTTGGGTGTCTTGGAGGTTACCAATGTGTTCCTTAGGCAATGTTAAGTGGGTATGAACTTTGTGTGGAGTTTGGGAACCATTAGGAGCAATTTTGTCCAATTTGGGAATTTTTGTCAGTTGTTGCGATCTGGGCAATCTGATAGCATTACTCGAGTGAGGGGGGATCTCACTCGAGTGCTTCCGTGTGTTTTCCCTTTCTCCTTTATGTTTTGCCTAAGTTTTCATGAAGGAAGTTCGAGTGCACTTCTTAAACCGTGAGTGATGTTGGTGATCACTCGAGTGATGGTGTGAGTTCATGGTTAGGGTTGCTCTTGAGTCGTCACTCGCTGGTCAATGTTCAAGAGTGTGTTCTGACACTCGTAAGTGTGGTCTCCTCACCCGAGTGCCAAGGGTGGTGCTCAAGTGAGCTTTTCCCTCTAATGTTGCATGTGCTCTTGGGTTGTCACTTTCTGTGTTGCACTTTCGGAGATTCGAGTGGATTTGGAGTCATCACCCGAGTGCAAAGCCTTATGCTTAAGTGTTGTGAGCACTTTCTGGTCATGGGTGTTGCTCACTATCAAACACTCAAGAGTGAGAGCCATTCTCACTCTAGTGCTGATCACTGACTCATTGAAAAAAAAATTGCATTGTACCATTCAATAGTGCAAAGATGTTTACTTTGTAGCTAGCATTCCACATCAAGTAGATCTCGAAATCCTAACCTTTCTACCTTATCTTTCATGTGGCAAATGAGTTGCATTCGTTGTTTAAGATTCTTGCGAGAATCAAATTTGTGGCATATTGTTTGTGTAGGTGGTCTAGAAGGGATCGTCCCAATGTGAGATGATTTGTGAAACGGAAGCCGTTATGAAGAGGCATCCGAAATTTAAGGCTTCAGTGGTGTGATAAATTTTGAGGATGGAATTTATTGAATGGGGGGAGAAATGTAATACTCTGAATTTTGAGATTTGAGACTAGAGAATAAGCCTGAAATAAGTAGACTGCTAGGCCCCAGTTTAGCAGGAGCCCAAATTTATTCCCTAATGATTCTTATATCTTTAGGGTATTAAAGAAAGTAAAATGGTGAATTTTGGAGAAAGTAATTATGTTTTTGGTGAAATCACCTATGAGGTAGTGAACTTGTCATGCAATTTTGTATGAAAAAATGATGAGAAAAATATATGAAATTTTACAGGATAAAAGTATACATTCTAAGCTTTAATTTGATAGGTCATATGGCTCAATTAGAGCTATATACAAAAATTTATGAATTTTTGAAGTCAGCATACAAAAACTGTGAAATTTCTGGAACATCATGTAAAGATTAAAAATCTGGGAATGATGTGCTTCTAAGTAGCAAAAGGCTATATTTTTTTTGAAACTAGACTCAATAAGGGTTCTATAGGCTTTGGAATCACTCCAATTCAATTTTTATAGAATTAGTTATGATTTTTCAAATTTGGGCAGAAATCTGCCATAATTGTCACTAATCCGAAAATGAGGAAAAATTGTGGTGGTAATTTTGTAATTATGGAATAAAAATGAATCAGTTTATTTTGCTGTTTTAATGGACCCTTGGGCGTGTTTTAGGCTGACTAAAATGGGAGAGGAGTTAGTCCATCTATAATTGAGTTTTGTGATATGCTTGGGTCTAATTAGCTTTATGTACACAAAGTTGGCATTTTTGTAATTTTGGAAATGGAATAATTATGAGATAATGGTAAAATATTATAAAGCAACATTTCATCTTCTTCCCTCCTCCAAACTGACGTGAAACAGCCCTTAGAGAGAGAGGAAGAGCAAAATTTTTAGAGAGAGAGATGTAACCCCCTCACCGTAATTACATCCGGATTACGAAATTTAAATGAAATAGAGACCAATAAGATGGTTTAACCATTTATAATCCCTCATCCAAGAGATGGGGCGTTCGAAAAATCATTTGAAAACTTATATATTCCTGGTCTCACATTCATGTACGGATATAACTACTTGAGAAATCAGAGTACATAATAAATATCAAAGTGCGGAAACTAAAATCCCGGCAACCCCGGGTTACTTACATAAATAATATGGGTTTTATATTTCCCAACAACGGGGATTACACGATCAAAATAATCATTTACATCAATTTACACTTTGGCAATCCCAAATCCAAAGTAAGGATAACCAACTATCCCAAAAATCCCTAATGTCCCTAAGAGACCCTAACCACTACGGGTTGGTCGCTTCTCCTTCGAGCCACTTGCCCTGCCTGAAAGGTTAGTCATATGGAGGAATGAGATTCTTGAGAATCCCAGAGCAACAACTCACTCATACAATATATAAACACAAAGCATGTAATGTATCATGTTCACCAACATCATCAGCAACACAATGATCCATAGCTCGCGCCACAGACGACAGCACTCACGGCTGTATCACAATGCACTATGCCCGCTTACGCGGTAATCACAATGACAGCTTTCGCTGCAAACACTATGCCCGCTCGCGCGGTAATCACTATGCACAACGCCCGCTTTCGCGGTGAACACTATGTAGCAGCAACTCAAAGCACAATGTATCACTAAGCATCTCCAAACACAATGTATCACAAGGCACTATGCTCCACAGTACACAAAGCTCCACAACGTATCACAATGCATCTCAAGGCAGCAGCAGCACACAATGCATGATAGGCAAACATACAGTACATTTACACAAAGTATAAGAGAGAGGTCGCTACCTGAATCTTTCCTGACAATCTTTGGCAAAGTAGGCTCACGCGTTCGACAGATATCAAATCCTATATAAATTAGGGACATTTGATCAATCTCTTTTCCATACTCATATTTCAATAATACTCTAAGTTGGTTATCGTTTAGGACTCTTTTGGTGACTAAAATAAGCCTAAACATATGCCTAAAGGGTTGGAAGAACCTACCCAAAAGACCCCTTACTCGAAGGCAAAACACAGATTTTTGGTCCTCTCACTCGAGCACAGATGCTCTCACTCGAGCACAAGTACGGACATCACTCGAGCACAAGTGCGAGTGAGACTGCGAGTGAGCTCCCGAGAGCATAAAGACACTTGCAGGAACTGGCTCACTCGAGCACGCTGACCCTCACTCGAGCACAAGGCCAAATACCTCACTCGAGCACACGCGAGAGAAAACCAGGAAGTGAGGACCCGAGAGCACCCAAAGCTCTCCAAGCATAGGATCACTCGAGCACAAAACCACACCCGCGAGCACACTCCCACCCGCGAGCACACTCCCACCAGAAGCACACCTCACACCCGCGAGCACACACCTCTCACCCGCGAGCACACCCGCGAGCACACACCTCACACCCGCGAGCACACACCTCTCACCCGTGAGCACACCCGCGAGCACACACCTCACACCCGCGAGCACCTCACTCGCAAGTGAGAGCCCGAAAGCACCACTCCCTCCTGAAGCACAACCTCACTCGAGCATGACCCCCAGTGCTCGAGTGAGAAGGCTATGCTCGCGAGTGTCAGAGCACACTCGTGGCATCCACCAGCAAGTGAAGACCCGAAAGAAACCCTTCACTCTGAACTCCCACCTTCACTCGAGCAGACCATGCCTGCTCGAGCATGTTCTTCGCTCACTCGAGCACAAAGCGCTGTGCTCGAGCATCACTCAAAGAAACCCAGACGCACTAGAAGCAGAACAGGGAAAACTCTCCCATCACTCGAGCACGTTCTTCCTCTGCTCGAGTGATGCTCATCCGAAACCCAGAATTGCAGAAAACCAGAAAAACACCAGATGGTCAAAATCATGCCCAAAGGTTCCCAAACTCCCCACAATGCTCATACACTCTAAGCACTAACTAGGGAACACAATGGCAACTCCACAAACACCCCAAAAACCACTTTGACCACAATCAACCACTAAGGTCTCTATGACACACATTTTCCAGATTTCCCTTAACACATTTCCCACATTCCGAATCTTATCCAATAATCAAATAACTCAACATTAACCCATTTTTACTATCAAACACCATAAAATCCACATTTTCAACATTTGGCATACTTAGGGCAAAATTTCCAGATTTTACCGAACCTAGCCAAAACTCATAAACAATATATCCAAATGCTCTAAATGCCTACCTCTTCCCTTTGCTCAATCCAGAATCTTGTTTCTCCAACTCCCAATTTCGACCATATCACAAACCAATACTATTTCAAGATTCTGAAATTACCATAATGTAGTTCTCAATGAGACACACAATATTAAAGAAGAGGTTTAGGGCATTAGAGATCAAACAAAGCATCAAAATCTCACCTTTCTTCTTCCTTCTTCCTTTGATCGCCGGAAACAATGGAGGAAAGAGAGAGAATATGGGAGAGAGAAATGGGAGGAGATGATGATGAAGACTTCTTCCCTTGCCTACACACACACTCCACCGAATTGGAGAGAGGAAAGGGAGTAAAAAGGTGGTTTTTGTCCTCTAGTGCATCATCCAACCACTACCACAATGCCACATGTCATGATCTCAAGCTCTCTCTCTAGGAGCTCACACAATCGCAAAGCGTAGGATCCCGACCCATTAACAATGAATCACAACCCTTGATCTTAAATACCATACACATAAATTCTCAAAATCACTTTGCATTAATCCCAAAAGTGCTTAATTACACAAATCTCAATGATTATCAGGATTATCAGCCCTAATCACAAATCGGGATATTACAATTCTCCCCCTGTTAATTAAATTTCGTCCTCGAAATTTGTGATATCCCTTGAGCCATAAACTCCGGATATCGCCTTCGCATATCTTCCTCCGTTTCCCACGTTGCTTCCCGCTGAGTCATTCCCTTCCAGATCACTTTCACATAAGGAATACTTCGGTGTCTGAGCCGACGTTCTTCTCGTTCAATAATCCGCTCTGGCTCCACCGCATACGTGAAGTTATCTCGCAACTCCACATTCTCATACTCAACGACATGAGATGGATCCGGTTGGTACTTCTTCAATTGGGAAACATGAAATACATCATGGAGTCTGCTCAGGCTTGGAGGTAGGGCTACTCGATAAGCAACAGGCCCAATCCTATCAAGGATCTCAAAAGGACCTATGTATCTCGGGCTCAACTTCTTTCGCTTTATAGCTCGCCCAATACCGGTGACAGGTGATATTCTCATAAATACATGATCACCAACTTCAAACTCTAGAGGCCTTCTCCTCTTGTCTGCATAACTCTTCTGCCGACTCTGATCTGCAAGAAGCCTCTTACGAATGATTCGAATCTGGGCTGAGGTTTGATCCACAAGATCCGGCCCATAGAGTTTCCTCTCGGACAACTCATTCCAACACAATGGCGATTGTCATTTTCTCCCATACAACGCTTCATACGGCGCCATCTGAATGCTCGCATAATAACTATTGTTATAGGCAAACTCCGCAAGTGGAAGAAAACGGTCCCAACTCCCTTCGAAGTCAAGAACACATGCCCGCAACATATCCTCTAAGGTTTGAATAGTCCTCTCTGACTGACCGTCTGTCTGAGGATGATAGGCTGTACTGAATCTCAACTGAGTACCCAGTGCCTCATGCAACGCCTTCCAGAATCTCGAAGTGAAACGAGGATCTCGATCAGAGATGATATTCTTCGGTATGCCATGGAGCTTCACAATTTCACGAACATAAATCTCTGCTAGCTTGTCCGGAGAGTAACTAGCCTTGATCGGTAGGAAGTGCGCCGACTTCGTTAACCGGTCCACAATGACCCAAATCGCATCATAATTCTTGATCTTGGGCAATCCCACAACAAGATCCATGGTCACACTTTCCCATTTCCATTCCGGAATTTCAGGACTTTGCAACAAACCAGGCGGTCTTTGGTGTTCAATCTTTACTTTCTGACATGTGAGACACCTCGCCACATATTTCGTCACATCACTCTTCATACCCTGCCACCAATACTCGGATTTCAAGTTATGGTACATCTTGGTCATACCAGGATGAAGAGTGTATTGGCTCTTATGCGCCTCATCTAAGATCTTCTGTCTCAACTCCGCCTTAAGTGGAATACAAATTCTCTTCTGATAACGAACCATTCCACTAGGCGACACATCATAGCCCTGAGCTTCACCACGCTCTATTCTGGCTAGATTACGCTGAATCCAGTCATCTTGCCTCTGAGCTTCTTCAATCTCAGCTCTCAAATCACTTTCCCCTTGGGAAACATTATAGTTGGCACAGATGATCTGGTTCGACAGATTCATATCACGAAAATCCGCAATCAGCTTCCCCTCGTGTATCATCATTGCTGCCACAACCACTGTCTTCCGACTAAGAGCATCAGCGACTACATTTGCCTTACCCGGATGATATTTGATTTCCAGGTTGTAGTCCTTAAGCAACTCCATCCAGCGCCGCTGTCTCATATTCAATTCTTTCTGATCATACAGATATTTGAGACTCTTGTGGTCGCAGTACAGTTCCACGGTCACACCATACAGGTAATGACGCCAAATCTTCAATGCAAACACTATGGCCGCAAGCTCCAGATCATGTGTGGGATAGTTCAATTCATGGGGTTTGAGCTGTCGAGAGGCGTAGGCCACCACACGTCCCTGCTGCATAAGGACACACCCTAATCCCTGCCCACTGGCATCAGAGTACACAACATATGTCATACTGGGATCGGGTAAGATCAACACAGGTGCCGTAGTCAACCTCTGTTTCAGCTCCACAAAGCAATTATCACAATGTTCATCCCATACAAACGACTGATCTTTTCTCGTGAGCTTGGTCATCGGCAACGCAATACGGGAGAAATTCTGAATGAATCTCCGATAATAACCAGCAAGACCCAGAAAACTGCGTATTTCAGCCACGGATTCTGGCCTCTTCCAGTTCAGTACTGCTTCCACTTTACTAGGATCCACAGCGACCCCACCTTGCGAGATAACATGGCCTAGGAATCTCACTTCCGATAGCCAAAACTCGCACTTACTCAATTTAGCATAGAGTTGTTTTTCACGCAATGTATTCAACACAATTCTCAAATGATGCTCATGCTCTTCTCTACTCTTAGAGTATATCAAAATATCATCAATGAATACCACAACGAATTGATCCAGATATTGTCGGAAAATACGGTTCATGTAATCCATGAATACCGCAGGCGCATTTGTCAACCCAAATGGCATCACTAAGAACTCATAATGACCATACCTGGTCCGGAAAGCAGTCTTCGGAACATCGTCCGCTTTCACACGCAGCTGATGATACCCCGACCTTAGATCAATCTTCGAAAACACACATGCTCCAGATAATTGATCTAAGAGATCATCGATTCTAGGGAGAGGGTACTTATTCTTAATGGTAACCTTATTCAACTCTCTATAGTCAATGCACAAACGAAGACTCCCGTCTTTCTTTTTCACAAACAAAACTGGAGCACCCCAAGGCGACACACTGGGTCTAATAAACCCTTTCTCAAGCAAATCTTCAATCTGCTTCTTCAACTCGGCCATTTCATTTGGGGCCATACGGTATGGGGCTTTGGATATCGAACCCGCTCCAGGCACAATGTCAATCGAAAACTGAACTTCCCTTTCCGGAGGTAATCCGCTTAGATCATCCGGAAAAACCTCAGGGAATTCATTCACTACGGGTATACTGCTCACAGCTTCACTGGTCTCTCCTTGTACAGAAAAGAAAACCATATACCCTTGACAACCCTTTTTCAAATATTTCTCAGCCTTAGCTGTCGAAAGGAAATTCAAACCGGCGTTTTCGCCCTCAATGCTCTGAGAAACAGGATACACTATCCTCTTGTTCCCACAATCTAACAACACATTGTTAGCTCTCAACCAATCGAAACCCAAAATGACTTCTAACTGGCAGAGCGGCAAACAAATCAAATCTACTACAGACTCATGGCCCTCTACGGTTATAACACAATTTAAGCAGGCTTCTGTAGTTACAGCCTTCACACCCATCGGTGTTGACACAATCAGATCGAATGGCAACTTATGCACATTCATTCCCAGACGCTTCACACAAGCATAAGCAATAAAGGAGTGACTTGCACCCGAATCAAATAACGCTTGTAACTCAATGCCATAGATAAGAACTTTACCTTGTATCAGCTCTGGGGATTTTCGGGCCTCTTCGTGAGTCATAGCAAATACGCGGCCCTGAGTCCTCTGTCTCTGCTCTGGTCGTGGCTGTCCACACTCAACAGATGTATGTCCCACTTGCTTGCACTTAAAGCAAATCACCCGACCATCACACGTCTTGCCATGATGTGGCTGGTTGCAACGAGGACATGTCCATACACTAGGAGTTCTCTGCTGATCACGACTCCAAGATTGATAAGGCTTCTTACTACCCCCTCTAAATGAAGAGGATGATCCCGAGCCCTTCCGCTTCTGAGAAGCACCGCCCTTACTAGGCTCACTATGACCACTACCAGCCTTAGCCGGATACAACTCTCTAAGATTATTCTCAGTAATCCGACATTCTTCAACGGCCTTGTTGAACTTGGAAAACTGATGAGTTGCTATTCTCTTTCTCATATCACGCCTCAAGCCCCGAATCAGCAAATCTGAGCTCAACTCCTCATCGTCCATTTTCTGAAGATAGGAGGAATATCGGGATAGACGGGTAAATCGGGACAAATATTCGTCAAAAGACTCCGTGTCCCCTTGCTTGATATTCAGGAATTCCGTTTCCTTCTCAAGCCTCACTGACTTAGGAAAGTATTTCTCGTTGAAGTGTTGCTGAAACACCTCCCAGGTCAATGGCTCATTCTTTAACCGCATTGATAAGGCAATGTTACGCCACCAACGATCAGCATCGCCTTCAAGCTTGTACACTGCCAACTTGGCTTTCACCTCTAAGGGACACACTAAAACTTCAAAAATTTTCTCAAGACGGTGTAACCAATCTTCAGCCGCCTGAGGATCAAACTTCCCTTTAAATGCCGGAGGTAGTTGTTTGCAGAATTTGGAGACCCAATACTCAAGGTCTCGTTCCTCCCTGACTGGCACTCCATGGGATCCTTGGTTCGGAATCACATGAGAAGGAGATTCAAGTGGTCGTGCCGACCCCTCAGCAGTATCTTCTATTCTAGTCTCCTCTCGGGTTTCCCCTCGAGTTCCTTCATGAGTAGACTGACCCCGGCCCTCATTGTTCTTGGCCTTTTCAGCTCTAAGCTCTTCTCTAAGCTCCGCAATCATATCCCTCTGATCCTTTATCAAGCCCATTAACTCTTGCATAGGATCCGGTGGATTGTCATTGACCAACTCCACATCGGGATCTTCTTGTTGTACTCTGGGGCGACCTTTTGTTGTTCTTTTCATTCTACAAAGAACTCACCCCATTAATCCAACAATTATGGTATACACATCTCCACAGAGCTCATATATCCACAATTATAACTCAAAGATGTGTAAACGAACAAACATTCACTACCAATCCATTATCACTAAGGACACACTATGGGAGCTATCCTAGCAAACTCTACCCTTGCCAGGAACTGCAGCTCTGATACCAAAAATGTAACCCCCTCACCGTAATTACATCCGGATTACGAAATTTAAATGAAATAGAGACCAATAAGATGGTTTAACCATTTATAATCCCTCATCCAAGAGATGGGGCGTTCGAAAAATCATTTGAAAACTTATATATTCCTGGTCTCACATTCATGTACGGATATAACTACTTGAGAAATCAGAGTACATAATAAATATCAAAGTGCGGAAACTAAAATCCCGGCAACCCCGGGTTACTTACATAAATAATATGGGTTTTATATTTCCCAACAACGGGGATTACACGATCAAAATAATCATTTACATCAATTTACACTTTGGCAATCCCAAATCCAAAGTAAGGATAACCAACTATCCCAAAAATCCCTAATGTCCCTAAGAGACCCTAACCACTACGGGTTGGTCGCTTCTCCTTCGAGCCACTTGCCCTGCCTGAAAGGTTAGTCATATGGAGGAATGAGATTCTTGAGAATCCCAGAGCAACAACTCACTCATACAATATATAAACACAAAGCATGTAATGTATCATGTTCACCAACATCATCAGCAACACAATGATCCATAGCTCGCGCCACAGACGACAGCACTCACGGCTGTATCACAATGCACTATGCCCGCTTACGCGGTAATCACAATGACAGCTTTCGCTGCAAACACTATGCCCGCTCGCGCGGTAATCACTATGCACAACGCCCGCTTTCGCGGTGAACACTATGTAGCAGCAACTCAAAGCACAATGTATCACTAAGCATCTCCAAACACAATGTATCACAAGGCACTATGCTCCACAGTACACAAAGCTCCACAACGTATCACAATGCATCTCAAGGCAGCAGCAGCACACAATGCATGATAGGCAAACATACAGTACATTTACACAAAGTATAAGAGAGAGGTCGCTACCTGAATCTTTCCTGACAATCTTTGGCAAAGTAGGCTCACGCGTTCGACAGATATCAAATCCTATATAAATTAGGGACATTTGATCAATCTCTTTTCCATACTCATATTTCAATAATACTCTAAGTTGGTTATCGTTTAGGACTCTTTTGGTGACTAAAATAAGCCTAAACATATGCCTAAAGGGTTGGAAGAACCTACCCAAAAGACCCCTTACTCGAAGGCAAAACACAGATTTTTGGTCCTCTCACTCGAGCACAGATGCTCTCACTCGAGCACAAGTACGGACATCACTCGAGCACAAGTGCGAGTGAGACTGCGAGTGAGCTCCCGAGAGCATAAAGACACTTGCAGGAACTGGCTCACTCGAGCACGCTGACCCTCACTCGAGCACAAGGCCAAATACCTCACTCGAGCACACGCGAGAGAAAACCAGGAAGTGAGGACCCGAGAGCACCCAAAGCTCTCCAAGCATAGGATCACTCGAGCACAAAACCACACCCGCGAGCACACTCCCACCCGCGAGCACACTCCCACCAGAAGCACACCTCACACCCGCGAGCACACACCTCTCACCCGCGAGCACACCCGCGAGCACACACCTCACACCCGCGAGCACACACCTCTCACCCGCGAGCACCTCACTCGCAAGTGAGAGCCCGAAAGCACCACTCCCTCCTGAAGCACAACCTCACTCGAGCATGACCCCCAGTGCTCGAGTGAGAAGGCTATGCTCGCGAGTGTCAGAGCACACTCGTGGCATCCACCAGCAAGTGAAGACCCGAAAGAAACCCTTCACTCTGAACTCCCACCTTCACTCGAGCAGACCATGCCTGCTCGAGCATGTTCTTCGCTCACTCGAGCACAAAGCGCTGTGCTCGAGCATCACTCAAAGAAACCCAGACGCACTAGAAGCAGAACAGGGAAAACTCTCCCATCACTCGAGCACGTTCTTCCTCTGCTCGAGTGATGCTCATCCGAAACCCAGAATTGCAGAAAACCAGAAAAACACCAGATGGTCAAAATCATGCCCAAAGGTTCCCAAACTCCCCACAATGCTCATACACTCTAAGCACTAACTAGGGAACACAATGGCAACTCCACAAACACCCCAAAAACCACTTTGACCACAATCAACCACTAAGGTCTCTATGACACACATTTTCCAGATTTCCCTTAACACATTTCCCACATTCCGAATCTTATCCAATAATCAAATAACTCAACATTAACCCATTTTTACTATCAAACACCATAAAATCCACATTTTCAACATTTGGCATACTTAGGGCAAAATTTCCAGATTTTACCGAACCTAGCCAAAACTCATAAACAATATATCCAAATGCTCTAAATGCCTACCTCTTCCCTTTGCTCAATCCAGAATCTTGTTTCTCCAACTCCCAATTTCGACCATATCACAAACCAATACTATTTCAAGATTCTGAAATTACCATAATGTAGTTCTCAATGAGACACACAATATTAAAGAAGAGGTTTAGGGCATTAGAGATCAAACAAAGCATCAAAATCTCACCTTTCTTCTTCCTTCTTCCTTTGATCGCCGGAAACAATGGAGGAAAGAGAGAGAATATGGGAGAGAGAAATGGGAGGAGATGATGATGAAGACTTCTTCCCTTGCCTACACACACACTCCACCGAATTGGAGAGAGGAAAGGGAGTAAAAAGGTGGTTTTTGTCCTCTAGTGCATCATCCAACCACTACCACAATGCCACATGTCATGATCTCAAGCTCTCTCTCTAGGAGCTCACACAATCGCAAAGCGTAGGATCCCGACCCATTAACAATGAATCACAACCCTTGATCTTAAATACCATACACATAAATTCTCAAAATCACTTTGCATTAATCCCAAAAGTGCTTAATTACACAAATCTCAATGATTATCAGGATTATCAGCCCTAATCACAAATCGGGATATTACAAGAGATGGGGAGGAAGAAGCTTACAAAGGTAAGTGATTTCTTCGGTAAATCGGTTCCTAACGAGTATAACTCCGTTCCTAAGCTACTCTTCTATGTAATTTAAGGTTTGGAAGCTCCATTTCTTGTGTTGAAGTGAGCTAGGGTTCAGCCACTCTTGAGAAAAGCTAGTGGGAGCTTGAGGTAACTTCTAAACTCTTGTATATTGACTATTTTAGTTGTTATGGACAATTTAATCGGTGAAATTTCACTGGATTGTCATTGGTTTTAAAAATGGAAAATAGGTGTGTGGGGCTGTTATGCTGCCCAAATTGGTACTAAATGGTATTTGTAACCTAATGGAATAGTCAATAAAGTGGTTAGAAGTAGAAAGGAACACGTTTACAAAGCCGAAACTGAAAAACACCGATTCTTCCCAAAGTATACCAAGATTTTGGCCAAGGCTAGATTTGAGGGTTAAAGTGGGATTTTCAATTATTTAATGGTTTCATTGAGTTCAGGAGCGAAAATTAGGTGGGGTTACAGTTGGTCACTTTTTCGGAAAAGGCTGAAAATGCATAATTATGAAAATGCCCCTGAAACCCTTAAAGTGGGGCTGCCAAGGGTAATTTTGTAATTTGAAATTGAATTTGATAATTATGATTCTGGAAATGGATTTCTTGGGCAAAATTTTGTCAGAATAGCCTAAGTTATAATTTCGGAAAAAGTACAGCCAGACCAGGTACGGCGGGGCCGGGTCCCTAGGGGCATTTTAGTACATTTTTCTAATAGGTTCATATAACCCTTAGAAACACTATGGAAGTTTCTAAATAGTACATTTGACATTGTAGGATTGAATATGGAGCCCCGAGCTATTTGTACTTAGATCGAGGCACACGTCTCGAGGCAAAAAATGGTCAAGGTAGGGAACTTACCCCTCCTGCATGTATTTGATATTTGTGTTAGTATGTTGATGCATGTTATTGCTTTACTTGATTATGTGAAACATGTATGAATGATTTGAAGCTATGTTTCAATTTATGCTATAGCCATAAGTATATTGTTCGAAGCATTAAGCTTAAAGATTTGTCATTGTGTGAGCATGAGTTATGTGATGCAAGCATATCATGCATTAAACATTTATCGTACATGCATATTGGTATTGTTTTTCTACTGAGATTCTCTCGAATCTCACCCTCCCTTACCAACAATTTAGACAGGAGAAGACAGAAGATATGCTGAGAACAAGGTGGAGAACCATATGAGGGGATTGCAGTGGTGAAACAAAGATGAGAAGATATCTCTATTTCATTGGGACGGGTTTAAATACCCAAGTAGCCCTGTATGGCTACATTGATGGTAATGATCATGACGAACCTGTAACCCCTTGCCGTAATTATATCCGAAATACGCAATTAAAGTGAAATGAGACCAATAAGAAAGAAAACTATTTCAAAATCCCATCATCATGATAGGTTTTTCACAAATAACTTTCGAAATATAATATACCTGGTCTCAAATTCACATTCCGAATACAATTACTACACGAAGATATATCACATTCATATATCAGAGTACGCAATATAAATTCCCGGCAATCCCGGAATACATATCTTCGTTAACAATCATAGGGTATATTAGCCCATATAACTTCACAAATAGGGAATTACACAAATCTTTCTCATACACATAATCAAATCCTCATCCACATATACTCATCCAAATAACCAAATACATTTATCCAAATATACATCCCAACTAAGATAACCAACTACCAACTTCAATCCCGAAGGAGTATCCATCGCCCTTAGCTGTTCGCAATATCCTTGATCTACTACTCTGTCTGAAAGGTTAGTAGGGGAGGGTGAGATTCGAGAGAATCTCAATAGGTACACAATATCAATATGCATGTATGATAGATGTTTAATGCATGACATGCTTGCATCACACAACTCATGATAACACAATGACAGTTTGCAAGCTCAATGCTTCGAACAATATACATATGGCCATAGCATAAATTGAAACATAGCTTCAAATTACACATAATTATGCAAAGCTAAGACATGCACCAACACACTAACTCATATATCAATACAAGCAAAAGAGATATGTTCCCTACACTTTTTCCATGTATGCTCCAGCTCCGCTTACTCGTGATCAGAATGAATACTGAACCACAACCAGGGCGATCATCAACCCTATAATCAAAGCAAAGACATAGGGTTATTCTCTATTCAAAACTCTTACTTTCATATCACTTAAAGTTGGTTACCATTCATGACCTTTAGGTGGCTAATCAAAGCCTAAACATATGCCTAAAGACTTGGGAAACACTTGATCAAAGATCACCTTTTAAAAGTCCAAAATGCTTATTTTTGGGGGTGGGCCGTGGCCTAAAAATCCATGGGCTGCGGCCCAAAACTGCCCAGAAACGCTCAGAAACATTTGGGCTGCGGCCCAAAATCCACGGGCCGCGGCCCATAAAACCCAGTTTCTTGGCTGAACTTCCAAAAATCATAACTAATTCCAAAAAAATCTAAATGAGGTGATCCCAAAGCCAAATGAAAGCTATTCAAGTCCTATACACAGGAAAAATAGAAATCACCACAAAAGTCCAGATTTACCAAAAACCTAACATTGTACCAAAACAGGGTCCAGTTTTGATGCCAAACTTTGGACAGTTCAAACTCCCAGCTCAGAAAGTGAAATGACACAAAATTCATGTCCATTTTGAAGCTTGGGATGTGAAATTTAAGACTGGAAAGTTTTATAATTTTTTTGACTTCATTTTCCTAGTTAAAATGTCCACACAACAAGACTGCCCAGACAGAACTTCCAATTGACAGTTTTTCAAGTTTTGCACAATTGGCTTCCAATGGTCCCATTTCACATCAAACACCATTTCCACACAAATTTGCACAAGGAATCCATTGGAAATACCAATTCAACCAAATTCACATTATATTGACATGTTTCACAATGAATTGCAACATGTCACACAATATCACATTTCAAACCACAACATTACAACTCTTCCAATTCAAGTTCCCAAATCAATTCCAATGACCAAATACCACAACATGGCATCATTTCCAACATAAAACACAACCCAATTCATCCAATCCAAACCACACGAAATTCATCACAAAATCAGGGAAAAATATCACAATTCTCAAAACTCCACCAAAAACCACAATCAATAGATCAAAATGGAGCAAACACTCACCTCTTCCTCTTTCCCAAACAAATTCCTTGATTCTCCATCTTTCCAAATTTCCTCAAGCCATCAAACACCTCCAATCAATAATCTAAAACCATAGAGATGAAGCTCTCATCACTATGAACAACTTTATAGAAAGGTGTTTAAGCATTAGAGGACATTAAGCCAACCAAAAACTCACCTTTTGATTTCTCTTTCTTCCCTTGCCTTGGACGATCATTGGAGCATAAGAGAGAGAAAAATATGAAAGGATGAAGAAGGAGGGTCAGTTTTTGGGGCCAAAAACCGACCTAAAAGGGAGAGGAGAGAGGGAAGAGGTGTTTTGACACTTTGACCAATCCAAGGGCTCACATTGTGCCACTTGTCAAGATCTTGTTCCATCAACCATGAGTTCACATGAGCACACCACATGGGATTCCACCCTTTGATCTATTACACAAATCAATCTCAACCATTGATCTTGAAGTTACCAATGAGTTTCCTCTTCGGTAACTGACCAATTGGTCGGTAACTTTACCGTTTTGCCCCTGATTATGGCAATTCACACTGAATCACCACCAAATTCTTTTTCTCATTCATTTTCTTTCACAATACGCCCTCCCCTCTATTTTAAGTCAATTTAGAGGTTAATCCATAATTGAACTTAAATACAGGGTTTCGGCGCTGCTCAGAACACATACGAATCACATCGGGTGCCAAATCACACCATAATCTCCAAAAGGGTTTATTTATCACTAATGACATCAACTTTTGGAGTCATTATCTCTTAATCTCAATTTGGGATCTTGCTAAACCGGGGCTTAGCAATCCACTAATCTCAGGCTTATTCTCTAGCCTCAAGTCTCAGAATTCGAAGTATTACATACCCCTATGGGGAGTTCATGTAATCATGCACTTATTATCAGTATAATTATGCTATTCCTGTGTTACCTACCGAACCACATATCGTTTTCTGCAAATACTCTGAAAAAGGTTAAAATGAGATAAGGGTGTGACATCAAACATTTAGGCTTTCGATTAGAAAGACCCAGAATTCATTCCTTGTAGTTCTACATAGTGTGTATATTTAGGTATTAATATTGATATTATGTGATGAAAACAAAAATTTTCCATGATTAAACTAAAGATAAAATAAAAATATTAAATAATTTGACAAATTAATACCCGATCAGCAAATAAACTCTCCTTTTTGTTTGTCTTGAATAACACTAATTGGAACTCCTCCTGCACATGATGTTAACTGATGTTAGAGGAAAAACTGAAAAGTGAACTTGCTTCAAAATATAATGATATGACAAAGAATTATCAAATATGATAATATCATTTCTATCACAAGACAAAACATAAAAGCTAACTTAAGGCAATATAATGTGTCCAGAATACTGTAGTCAGATGATCAAACAGACAAACCTTGTTAATTAGCCCATAATCAATCACCACACAACTGGCTTTCTTAAAGAGCTCATAAAGTGCTTCTATTTCACTTACACTGACTGCATAAAGGGTAAAAAACCAAATGCTTTCAAATATTAGTGATGTAATGATTAACAAAAACATAACATACAGAAATGCTTATTTTCATTAGAAGGCAACAATTAACAAAATCAGCAGTGTATCATAATGTCATGAGAACAAAGTAAGGTCAATATCTTACAAACTTTCTTCCTTGCAAGAAGTTCGGGATCTTCAAGGCCTCTTGTTTGCTTATCGAGGTCAAAACAACGCAATAAAGTCTACGACTTTAGCCAAATGAAGTTGAGTAACTCATTTCATGTCAAGCCCAGTCATGAATAACTTCATTATGATTTCACTAAATAAGATTAAGCTTATGGTAGAAATGAAAAAAATTCACATTAAGCTTAAGCCGACAAGCATAGTTCATTACTTGTAATAAAAACGATAATCATGGTTGCAAGAGATAATAGTATCTACAATATTGAGGTATGGATTTCTCCATTCCATAATGAAACCATAAAATTAAACTGCACCAAATACATAGAAAAGCCTTAAACAAGGCTTCAACTCAGTCCAAAGTCATGCAACAACAGGATCATTTAATAGCCCAATTTTATGTACAACACAGGAAAGCTAAGCTTGTAAAAAAAGTACTCAATATTGAAATAATGAATTATCGGTAGAGCTACTTCAACTTCAATACAAAAAGAAAAAGCAAACACCTATCGTTCATAATGGCCAAGTAGATAAACATGGATTTCAGAATCAAATTATGGCAGCAAACCAACGATCTTTGAGTCTCAATGGAAAAAATAGACTTCCTAGAACGATAAATAACCCAATTCCATAATTTTTTGGGACCGCGAAACCGCTGAAAAATGATGAAATCGAAGTGAAGTATTTTAAAAAGAAGCTCATCGCCAATATATGTCAGAGGTGTCAATCCAGTCGGAGCTCGCCGTAAGGGTGAAGAACATAAAAAACAAGCAAACCTTGTGTTGAAATTCACGCATGCTGTTTCGGAGGGAGCCACATTGTATCTGATCTCTCTCTCTCAACGTTAAGTTTCAGTTCATCTTCTTCTCCTCGTTTGGGCAAGATGAGAAGATAGATCCAAGACAACGAAGCACTTGTGCAGCCGATAGAGGGAAGATAGCTCGGAGAAGGCGACCAGAGCAGAGAGCGACAAAGATTTGTGGACCAGAGAAAGACAGATTGGGATCCCAAATTAATTTATCACTTACCACATCAACGTTGGCGGCAAGAAATGAGAATTTCAACCACTCTGAATAAGGAAGTTGATTAAACATTCATCGATTTGGGGACGGCTTCCACCCACTCTTGCGGATTTGCGGACGACGACGATGCCCAGGGGTTTCGGTTTTTGCTTGTGACTCTTTAGATTTTTGAACCGTCTGAAGCCTTCTTCCAGTGTGAGGAATCCATATGTGTGTGAGAGTAAATGAGTATGGAGGGTATTTTAGTCTTTAGCCTTAAAATTTAGTATTCTTGATACATCCCACATCCATTTTCTGTCTTTTAGATGTTATAAAGGACTTTTGTGGGTTTTGCAATTTCAAATGGTATTTAAATGTGATTTTCCCTAGATATAAAAGTAAAGTATCGGGGTTCCTTATTTTTTAAAAATATATATTTTAGTATAAAACTTTATTCCACGTTATGCTAAATCTCTAATTTATCTTTTAACATTAATATAATATTTATTAATTATCTATATTTAAAATTTCTAACTATAATATATTAATATAAGGATCTCAAAATTATATCATTTTATAATTTTATAATGTAACTAAAAACATATATGTGTGTGATTGTAAAACATTTTAACCACATATATTTAAAAGATTATATTATAAGTAAGTTTAAATAAATAGACGAGATGAAATATTTAAATTTAAATGAAAATTTATAATGATAAAATTAATTAACTTTGTAACATGAAAATCAATTTAATAATATGAAAATTTTTTTAAAAATATTTAACATTTTAGTAACTAGACAAATTGACTAAGAAAGTAGAAGCAATAGAAGGACAAAGACAAGTATCCGCAATTGATGCCTCAGTCCAACCAGCAAGTACAAGAAGCCCAAGCTCAAAAAGCCGAAGAACAACCCTCAACCTCAAGAACCTCTACATATAAATCTTCCTTATAAACTGTAGACCAATATAGATTTTTTAAGATTCTTACCCACAAATTAAACCATTTAGTTGAATAACATTTAATGAATACATGATAGTAGGTTACTATTTTAAAATAATGTTTTGTTGCATCTTGGATAGAATTGGGTAACTTAGATATTTCTTCCATAGTGCTTAAGGGATAAATGGTCTGGATTAGTCCACAGCTATACCGGGTTTTTACTAGGTTAGGTGAGGTTTCTGGGTAAATAATTGCTTTTATTAAAGACATAATGAGAAACATATTTAATGATCTTATTAGCAACCATAAAAATTTTATTCTCTAATAAATTTGATAAGATTTAGAACTACCAAAAAGCCAATAGAGTATGATGAAGAAAGATATTGAAGATGATGAATATTGCTGACATGGAGTATCCTCAATCTGAAGGATTTGCATTTTGGTCAACTAATGGTTGGGTTGTTAAAAGTTAAATATCAAAATTAAAATTGAGATTTATGTAGCATATATTTTGATTTTTGAGTCTGTATTTGGTACAAGGGAAATGGAAGGGAGGGGGAGGTTGGGGTTAAAGACTTGTAATTATTTTTCACTCTTTAATCTTATTTATTTTCACAAATTTTTCTTTTTAATTTTAAATTCAACTTATCCGACAACTGCAGATTTAAGCCTAACAAACTAAAAAATCAAATAATTATCAACTAAATATTTTCTTTTAGATAAAAAGCCCATTTCATTTGGGCCTTTAAACCCATTTTCCTTAATGCTGCCCAATTCTTTTCTTCCTTCTCGTCCCCCATGCTCTTCTGGCCTGAGAAGAAGCGCACATACTTTCGCCGCCTTGTCAACCACTACAGTCGCTCCAACGGAACACTTCTCTGCTACCAGCTCACCATGTCGAGTGGTTAAAGCAGAGGATTTGAAGTGAAGAGAGTGTTTATAGGAGCAGGATGCAACATAATAGTGAACAACGTTTCATGGGGTGCTTGTGGCTTGATCTCCTTTGGAGCTCAGAATGCCGTTGCTATATACTGTCCCAAGGTCCCTTTCGTTTTCTTAAACTCACTAAGTTCTGATTTTTGAAGTCTTTTTGTCGCAAACTTGTGATTGAGAGTCCCTTTCTTTTTCTTCTATTGGGTTTTGACAGAGTGCTCCAATTCTGACTACTCTTCCGGTTTACCGAGCTTCTATGAATTGGACACACTGGCTTCCTAGTAGCAAGTTTGCATTTAGAGGTAGCCTCTTGCTTTCTTAGATTGATTAGAATTCCTTAACTTAGTTCATTTTTACATGATTCCATGCGAATTTCTTCAGTTGGACATGGAATGGAATATTTGGCATAACGATGAGATAGGCTATAAATTAACGGAGAAGTCATTGGAAAAATATTTTGAGAGGGGGAGAGAGAGAGGAGGCAGATGTTTGGAGGAGTAAAGATATTTAAATCTTCATCCTTCATCTTCCTCTTCCAAACTGATTCTTCTAAGCCAATTTGGTACGCTTTTGTTTACAAGTTTGAATTCATTTGACATCGTTATTGCAGTAGAGGTCAAAGACCATAAGCAAATTTACTGCCTTAACCCACGAATGTGTACAGATCCACAGTGACTTAGATAATTGGCACGCACAATGGAATAAAAAACTTCATACTTGTTTTTTGAATCAAGCTCTTATTGAGCTTTTTCCATGATTTTGCAGCAAAACAGTTAGAGCAACAATATTTGCTAGCTGATTGCAACAGTATTTTCAACACACTGATTGCAATTTAGTTCCTATCTGGGAACCCCAACCATAGTTTTAAAATCACTTTTGTGCAAGCTGATACAAAACTCATATCACATATTTACCTCGAATGCTGCAAAAACACTTCTAAAGGGATTAAACAAATAACACTTATAAAAAAAAGGAAAAAAAAGCAAATGATGATCAATTAAGCATTCAATCTTGTTAAAATAGCAGCTGATGTACTGTGTGCATATTACATTTGACTTCATGTGAGTTTCAGCTTTGATTGATGTATTATACACATGTAAAAGAAAAAAAATTATGAAGTTGGTTGTTGTTTTGCATGCTTCTTGAATATGCATTTTTGCTTAAGTGGTCAATGCTTAATCTTTCCATATCCATCACAGCCTTTCCAACATTATAGCCTAGAGAAGGAACTCTTGATAATTAATTTCCATGATTTTGAGTGGTGGAGATATTAGAGCTTTGACAAGCTTATGGTAGAGGCTAGCCTGGGAGAGAGGAGAGAAAGAACCCTATATGAGATAGGAGAGAAACACTAATTCCTGGGAGTCCTTGATGCCTATTACCAGTTACAAGGCTATGCATTAAAATGATTATTTTGTCTGGATGATTGCAAGTTTCTATATTGATTGTAAAGATGAAAATGGTAAGATTAAGGAGCTCATATTTTAGTCAAAGTTTGCTGCTAAAATGATTATTAAGAATTAGATTATGGATTGAGATTTATTTACCCAGGAGTGTAAATGTTCTAGTGCGGGGGAATTTGATAAACTCATTTTTTTGATTATATTTTCTATAAGATTTTGTTGTTGTTAGAATATTTTTATGGGCTAAAAATATACATATGAGATAATTTGGGAAGATATGATGTTGGTTGGAATTTTTGATATACGCGGAGAGAGTGGAGAAATAGGCAATCTTGTATCATGCAAAAGGAAATATGCGAATGGTAGAAGGAAGCCAAGAGGAAGTCAATTGGAAATTGGGAATGCATGTGTAGCATGGGGACCATAAGGAAAAGGTAGAATGGTCAACCAACTAGCATGCAACAAACTTGGACAACAACTTAATCAATAGACACGTGTAGGGAGATCCAATGATTTACACACTTAAAAACAAAAGTGATTTGTTTGGCTCTTTCCAGAAAGAGTAGGGGATGGAATTATTTTTACGGCAAAATAAAGTGAAAGCTTCGTACTCTCCATCACAGGGAGAAGAAGACTATTGGGGAAAAATCTCGAGGATTATTTATCCTCTTCGCTGAGAAGTGAGCTGATGCCAGAGCCACTGAACCTGAAGGGAGTTATTCAATTCACTCTTGCTATATTCAGATTTATCTTGTATCTATTCGGACTTGTAAATCTGAGTTTAGGACGATCTGATGTCATATTTCTTTAGGATTGTTGAATCCAGGATTAATTGATTGTGACGAACTTAGGTGTTTGCTCTTGATTCAAAGTAAATTTAGTTGTAATATTTAATTCGTTATAATTGAGTATTATGGCTGAGTTGAATGATTTGCAATGAATAATGTTCAGTGTTCATCTAAAAGTTTTAAGTACGTTGCAATTTGTAACACCCCAATTTTCAATTAAGGCCTAATGATAATTATTGTGAATAATTATCGAATTAAAGTGGAATAATTATGGGTTTGGTGGCTATATTAGTTAATATGCCATAATTAGTGGGAAGTGAAAGAATGAAATTGTTGGCTAATTAGTTAGTGATTAATAGAGGAATTAATTACTAGCTAAGAGAAAAATGAGAAGTGTGATTAAATGGCTAATTGGTGACTTAATTTGTGAGAGCCAATAGAAAGGTGACAAGTGGCAAAGGTGTGTGTAAAAGTCAAAAGGGAATAAAGAAACATATTTTCTCTCTCTTCTTCCCTTGTGTTCAGTTGAGTATGGGGGGAGTGGGAAAATCATCATTTCTCATCTCTCTCAAACTCCATCTCATCTCTCTCATTCTCTCTCTTGTGCGCCATTGTTGCTCCAAAGAAAGAGAAAGAAAAGCTAGATTTTGAGGTAAGCAATTGGCCTCTTTAGCTCAAACTCACTTCATAAATGTTAATCCTTGGAGTGAGAGCTTTAATTTGATGGTTGTAGCTTCTTCATTGGTGGTGATTTGAAGAATCATGAAAATCTGAAGTTTGGTGAATCAAAAAGTATCTTTGAGAAAGTTGATAAGGTATGAGAGATCAATCCTTCTATCTATATTTCATGCCAAATGAATAAGTTTGGAATTTCTGGAATTATTGCCCTAATTTCGAAAATATGGGTCATTGGGTAGTTTGGCATGATATGGTTATAGAAATGGTGTTTTGGTATGATTTTTGAATAGATAGAATGGATTTGGAATTGAAATGATTGAGGTTAGTGATTTTGGAAAATTGATGATTGTATTGCCCTAGACCAAAGCATGCTAATGTAGTGGGATTTTGGTTGTTTTGATGATTTTATTAGACTCTTTGAGTGTTTTTGTGTGGGAGTAGCTTTGGTAGAAGTTTTGGGTCCTTTGGGATCAATTAGGCAAGTGTTAGGAAATATGGTATGTTTTCCTGTGTTTTCTGGTTCTGATAGAATCACTCTAGTGATGGGAGTTCACTCGAGTGCAGGATGAGCGTCACCCGAGCAGCGATGAACTTTGCTCGAGTGCGGTATTGCAAGTTTCGTTCCTACTCTCTGTGTTCTTATTGCACTTCTGTGGTCATGGCAAGTGTTGCCTCACTTGCGAGTGAGAGATGAACATCACTCGAGTGAGCCTCCTGGTGCTCGAGTGATGAGTATATTTGACACCAAAAGACTTGCCTCTCAGGTTGTGACTCGCGAGTAAAGTGCACGAGTGTGCCTTCTCACTCCAGGTATGGAGTGTTCAGTCAAGTGCATATGGTTGTGCTCGAGTGATCCTAATCCTTGAGAACTTGTGTGCTCTCAGGTCCTCACTTCCTGGACTTCACTCTCTGATGCTCGAGTAAGGCATTTGGTCTTCACTCGGGTGAGGTCCGGTATGCTCGAGTGAGCCTGTTTCTGAAAACTTCTTTGTGCTCTCAGGTGTTCACTCGCTGCCTCTCACTCTCTTATGCCCGAGTGCCGTCCGTACCATCACTCGAGTGAGGCCGTCAGAAGTCAGTGTTGTGCCTTCCGAAAAGGGATCTTTGGGGTTTGCTTTCCAACCCCTTAGGGCTATTGATAGAGGTATTCTTGGGTATTAAAAGAGCAATATTGATAACCAATTAAGTGTTAAGAAGCTATTGAGAATTGGAATAGAGAATTGATACTTTGTCACTTAATATGAATATAGGATACGACAATTGCCCTTGGGAGTGACTAGTGCTAAAGTGTGCACGGAAGGAAAGAGCAGGTAGTGATTTCTCTCTCATATTGTGTATGATATGTGGTATGCATGATTTGTCATAGTGTTGTGAAATGTGAAATTTGTGCTTAGTGAAATGTGAATGAAAATGTGCCATGGTCCTTTATAGCGTGAGCATTTCAGTGTGAGCCGTTTAGGGAGTGATAGTGGTCATCTCTAGCTCAGCCGTTGAATTGCCGTTGTAATTGACGTGTATTTATTGTGAATTGTAAACCAGCTAGTGTGGCTGTGCATTGTGAACTGTTATATGAAACCCAGCTGTAGTGAAGTATATATGTTTTTGTGAACTGTGATGGGTGCGATACAGCGTGAGCACTTTAGCGTGAGCAAACGCAAGGGTGACATGAGTCATACCTGCCTTTGCCGCTGTAACTGCCGTTGTAGTTGCAACGTCTGTGTGATATGATTGCTTTCATGCCTTATTGTTGTACACATTCTGAGTGAGTTAACACTACGAAGATTCTTTAGAATCTCACTCTCCCAAAAACAATGTTTAGATAGGGCAGAAGGATCGAAGGGAAAGAAGGTGACGAAGAGTGGCTAGAGCTCCGTGTAGGAATTCCTTTTTGGTTAATGGTTATCATTGTATATCATTTGAATATTTTGGATCAATTGTATATGTTTTGGGATAGATTGTATAGTTTGGTGTAATCCCCAAGAAAAGGGTATGAATTATAGGCTTGTGCCTTTGTATAAACCCTTTTGATGAATGAATGGAACCCGAGTAAGTCGAGAATTTACTGTGTACTCTGATATTAATGAATGTAATCAAATTTGTATAGCCATTTGTATACTGAAATGTGAATATGAGTCTGCTATTGAAGGTATTTTAGAAAAGTTTTGTAAACTCTGATTTTGGGTAATTTACTTTCTTAAGTCCCAAATCAATTAAGGTCTCTAATTCTATATTAATTACTTGATTATAAACGTAAATCTCGGCCTTAATCGTGAAGGGGGTTGCACAATTTATCCATCACTGAAGCATGATCTGATATTTGCCTCTGGAATAGCTTAAATTAATTGATAGGCAATGAAGGCTAGGTGAAGTTCTTAGGGAAAACCATTTGAAACTTGATATCTTTAACATCAGAATTCTCTTTTAACTGTCATTTTCATTTCTTAAACTTTGAAAATTCATAAATAGTAGAAATAGGAGTATTAATAGTTTCTTCAAAGATTACTGCAGAGTGCTTTTCTTAACTTGATTAAATGCTTTTACAGTTAAGATTTAAGGATTTCTAACTCCTCAAGAGAATCGACCTAGGTTGCATTACTAAATTGCATTTTTGGTGTCCTAATATTTTGATAAACTCACATGACAGGGTTAATCAAATTGGTGCCGTCGACAGGGAGCTTAATTTCCTTGAATTCAATTGTTTGGGTGCTGATTAATTTGTTCTTGAATCAGTCTTGTGTTTTCAGTGGTTTTGCTTCATTAGGATTTCATTATTCTGTCTAAAAACCACCAGAACCGGTCTTGTTTTACTGCTGTGAGCATCTGAATTGGAACTTTGCTGAGTTTTATGACCAGAAAAGGGGATAATCTGTTGTATGATCTAGATTTAAATAAGACTATAAGAGAACTAAAGAAATCTAATAAGGATGAGAAAAATATTGCTCCACACTTGGAACAATCTGCACCACTAGTACTTACGCATTTGCTGTTGATTTGAGTGCATCTGATTGTGAATCTGAATCTGTTGAGGGAGAATTTTTGGATACTCATTTTATTATGGCTGCTTATAATATGAATAATGATGATGATACTAGGAGTATGAGAGATATTAATGATGCTTCTGTTCATTGTACTCCTAGAGGATTTTATGTTGATGCAGCTAATTTTGAAATTAAAGGTGCTTTAATTTGTGCTTTTTCGAAATTTTATGGACTTGCAAGAAATGAAGCATATCAGCATTTGGACAGTTTATTCAGTTTGTTCAACCATGAAGCCACCGAATGCTTGTTTGGAAGATGTGCTTGTGCGAGTTTTCCATTTCTCATTGGAGGGAGGAGCTAAAGAATGGCTATATAATCTACCTCAACATTATGCTACCCTCACTTGGGAGCAGCTGAAAAAGGCCTTTTTGGATAAATATTTTTCAGCTTCACGAACTTCAAAGCTCAAGAAAGCTATCTATGGAATCGCTCAAAGGGACTAAGAATCTTTATATGAGTATTGGACAAGATATGTCACTCTCCTTAATCACTGCCCTAATCATCAATGCAGCAAGACCAATCTTATCCAGTATTTCTATAAAGGTTTATTGCCTTCTTATAAGATTAGTATCGATGCTGCTGCAAATAGGTCCATCTTTGCTTTGACACCTAATAAAGGTTGGGAATTGCTGGAGACTATGGCTAACAGCAATCAATAATTTTATACAAGGGATTCCTCAAGTGTTGGTGAGGTTTTGACAACTAATACTTCCCAAGATATGCTGGTTCAGTTGCTGGCCAAGATAGATAAGAGGCTTGAAAAGTTAGAAACTGACAGAAATTCTAAGGCTTGTCATTCTTTAGGCACTTCTCGAGCTTTGGTGGGTCCTTCTTGTGAATTTTGTGCTTCCCCCATGCACACTAGTGACACATGTCCTACACATTATAAAGAAGTGGCTGCTATGTATCCCAATAGGCCAAATCAGTTTCCACAGAAAAATCCTTTCTCTAATACATATAATGAAGGATGGCGGGAGCATCCTAACTTTAGGTGGAGGGAAGGAGGAGATAGACCTAATAATTATCAAAATAAGAACCGGTTTGATGGAAGGATGCAGGCAGCAGAATCATCTAGGGCTATGGTTCTCATTCAAGAAGCTTCCTCTTCAAAACATGATGATAATATGTCTAAGCTTCTTAAGGTAATGGAGGATGAGTTTAAAGATTGATCACACCACTGCAACAAACACTTCCAAATTTTCTGCTATTGAAAGCAAGTTTGAGCAGTGGGAAACAAAGATAGCAAAACGCAATAGCTTTGTTACTAAGATTGTTGACACTTTAAATGATGTTCAAGCAAGCAAAGATAAGAGGTACTTTACCGTCAAATACAGTGATTAACCCAAAATCACTTAATGCAATCACTCTAAGGAGTGGAAAACAAGTTGGGAAGCAAGTTAGATTTGTTGAAAAAGATAGTAGAAGCTGTTCTGGTCAGATTTTTGCTCATCTTAATGATGAAGGAAGTGATGGAGATTGTGAGGAAATTATTGTTACAAAGAAATCTGAAATTAAAATGGAAAGGAAGTTGCTGGAAAAACACAATCTGAAGGTAACTCAGAAGAAGAAATTGGTAGAGCATGCCTAAATGTTGCTGCTGATCAAGAATGCTCAGTTATAACAAAACCTGCAATAGAGGCTGAACAAGAAGAGCAAGGGCAGCAATCTGGATCTAAGCATGTCGTCCATAAAAATAGGGAGGTAAAAATTTCTAATTTACCTTTTCCTCACTCATTTTTGCTTAGTAAAAAGGCTGGTAATGAACAATGGGAAAAAGAGGCTTTACTATTGTTTGGTAAGATGGATATTAATGCTCCTCTGTTAGATTTTCTGAAATGCTTGCCTAAACACATGAAATTTTTGAAGGATTTATGCACTAACAAAAGAAAATGTAAACCTAATGAATTGGTACAAATGAGCTTTAATATTTCAGCTCTTTTTAAGCCTCATTTACCAATTAAGTGTGCTGATCATGGATCATTTATAGTACCTTGTACTATTGGTAAGTTGAATATTGCTAGTGCACTACTTGATTTAGGTACAACAATCAATGTGATGCTTATGTCCATTTATACTACTCTAGGCATTGATTCTTTAAAGCCAACTAGCATTATTATTCAACTAGCCGATAGAACAACTAGGAAACCTTATGGGCTGTTAGAAGATATCTTGGTAAAGGTTAAGGATTTGGTATTTCCTGTGGATTTCTATGTTCTTGACATGTCACATGATTCATGTTTATAAAGACCATTAATTTTAGGAAGGTTATTCCTTAGAATAGCTAAAACAATCATAAACTTGAAAGATGGGTGCATTATCATGGAAGTAGGAGAGCATGTTATTAGTTTTAATGTATATGAAGCAATGAAGCATCCATATGAAGATTACTCATTACTTGGATTGAGTGCTATGATGCTCTTATCGATGAATCTGTTATTGAATGAGTTTTCTCTGAATGATACAAAAATAAATAACATGCTAGCTAACTCCTATTTCCTAGAAATTAATTCTTCTTCCTATTCTGTTTTCACTTTTCCTGACAATAGTGATGATGTGTGTAGTGTTAATCAATTTTCGGTTGACAGCTTACTTCCCACACTTGAGTCTTTTTCTTTGGATAGCTTACTCTCTTTTGATGATACTATTTCTGTTTTGTCAAGAGCTAGTTGTGGCAAGGAATTTCTATATGAATTTGCAGAGGCAGAAGCTATAGCACAAGTTGAATGGAAGAAATTTAGAGACTCTTGTAAAGAATTTGATGCAGCTAAACATTCAGATGAGGATTTTTGTGTTTTGGAAAATTTAACTGCTGAAACTAACACAATTAAATAAGGGAATCTAGTTCTTAGCAATAATGTGGAAGAGGATTTTAAGCTGAAGTTACCACCACCCTACTGTTTTGACAAACAAAAGAATAATCGTGGCTCATTTAAAACTATTCAGAATCTATATAATCTATTTTTTGAGTTTGTTTTCGGTGCTGAGCAATTTAGGCAGAAATTGGAGCAAACATATTTGGAGAACCAGTCTAGAACTCAAGGCAGTAAAGCATTTTACTTGGCAGAACATGTTCAGGGACTGTCTGGATCTGATTCAAATCAATTAAATGATAACAGTTCTATTCTAAATACCTCTCTAGTTGACTCTTTTCATGGCAGGATAGATGAAGACTTACTGTAGGCAAAACCACTCTTGAGAGCATTAGAGTTGAAGAAGCTGATTCCTTCAGTCCTACAACCTCCAGATTTGGAACTCAAACCCTTACCTTCTACTTTGAAATATGTTTATTTGGTAGAAAATAATAAATTGTCTGTTATCATATCTAATTCATTGTCTGAAATTGAAGAGGAAAAGTTAATTGCTATTTTAAAGAAACACAAACATGCTATTGGTTGGACATTGGCTGACATACCTAGAATTAGTCCTTCTATTTGCACACATAGAATTTTGTTAAATGCTGATGCTAAGCCTATTAGACAACCCAAAGAAGGCTAAACCCTTTGATACTAGATGTATTTAAGAAAGAGGTCCAAAAACTGTTAGGAGCTAGCATTATTTTTCCAATTTCAGATAGTAAATGGGTCAGCCCTGTTCATGTTGTGCCCAAGAAAAGTGGAATAACATTAATTAAAAATGAAAAAAATGAGCTTATACCAACTAGGATTCAGAATTCATGGAGGGTATGTATAGATTTCAGGAAATTGAATGACTCTACTAGAAAAGATCATTTTCTATTGCCATTTATTGATCAAATGTTGGAACGGTTGGCTAGAAAAACAAATTACTGCTTTCTTGATGGTTTTTCAGGATATTTTCAAATTCCTGTAGAACCCAAAGACTAAGAGAAGACAACTTTTACATGCTCGTTTGGCACCTTTGCCTATAGGCAAATGCCATTTGGGTTGTGTAATGCTCCCGAGACTTTCCAAAGGCTATGATGTCTTTCTTTAGTGAGTTTTTGGGGTCATTCATCGAGGTTTTCATAGATGATTTCATAGTCTATGGTGATTCTTTTGATACATGTCTTGAAAGTTTAGATAAGGTCCTAGGAAGGTGTGTTGAGAAAAATCTGATACTTAACTTTGAAAAGTATCATTAGTAGATAGTGGTATAGTACTTGGACACCTATTTTCTAAGCAAGGAATATAAGTTGATAAAGCTTAAATAGAGGTGATTTCATCTTTGCCCTATCCCATTAATTTGAAAGAGTTGATGTCTTTTCTTGGTCATTGTGGTTTCTATAGGAGATTTGTTAAAGACTTTAACAAGGTAGCATCACCACTCTCTAAGCTCATGAAGAAAGACATAGAATTTGTGTTTGATGAGGATAGTAAAAAGGCTTTTGACACTTTAAAATCACTACTCACCTCACCACCTATTTTGACTGCATCAAACTAGATTTTGCTTTTGAATTGCATTGTGATGCCTCTCATAGTGCAGTTGGTGTAATGCTGAGTCAGAAAATTGATAAACTGTCCAGGGTGATTTCCCATGCTTCAAAGACTCTTGATAGCGCTCAATTGAATTATACTACTACTGAAAAAGAGATCTTTGCTATTGTTTTTGCCTTGGAAAAGTTTAGGCCTTATCCTGTTAACTCTAATGTGGTTGTATTCACTGATCATGCTGCTGTGAAATTTCTGTTTAAGAAACAGCAATCAAAACCAAGGTTAATCAAGTGGATGCTCTTGCTACAAGAGTTTAAAGTTGACATCAAGGATAGGAGTGGAGTTGAGAATGTGGTGGCTGATCATTTGAGCCATTTACCACCTGGAACAAGGGGAGTTTCTGATTCTAATTTGATATGTGATGATTTCCTAGATTCTGTTTTGCTTACCTTGGTTGACAAAGAACCATGGTATGCTTCTATGGTTAATTATTTAGCTACAGAACTGATTTCACCTTCTCTTTCATGATTTCAGGTGCAGAAATTCAAGAGTGAAGCCAAATATTATGTGTGGGACCCTCTCATTTTATGGAGGCTATACAATGATCAAATTATTTGGAGGTGTGTTCCAGAGCCAGAAATTCAGTCCATTATTTTAGGTTGTCATTCTCTATCTTATGGAGGACATTTCAGTAGGAAGAAGATAGCAAGGAAAGTACTGGAGGCTGGTTTCTATTAGCCTACTATATTCAAGGATTGTTTTGATTATTGCAAGAAGTGTGACATATGTAAAAGGTTTAGTGGTTTGAGCAAAAGACATGAAATGCCCCTCCATCCTATGCTTTTTTGTGAAGTTTTTGAAGTCTGGGGCATTGATTTCATGGGACCATTCCCTCCATCTATGGGCTTCAATTACATACTTCTAGCTGTAGACTACCTTTCACGATGGGTGGAGGCCATTCCAACAAAGAAGGATAATGCAGCCACAGTTTCTAAGTTCCTTAAATCCCACATTTTTGCTAGATTCGGTGTGCCTAGAGCTTTGGTAAGTGATAAAGGATCTCATTTCTGCAACAAGGTCATTGATGGGTTGTTAGTTAAGAATGGGGTGGTTCACAAGATGTCTACTCCCTATCACCCTCAAACTAATGGACAAGTCAAGGTGTCTAATAGGGAGGTAAAGAATATTTTAGAAAGAATTGTGAAACCATCAAGGAAGGATTGGAGCACCAAGCTTAACGATGCATTGTAGGCCTATAGGACAGCTTATAAGACTCCTATTGGAATGTCCCCTTATAGGATGATTTATGGAAAGTCTTGTCAAAGCTTATTGGGTTGTCAAGAGTTGTAACATGGATTTTGAAGCCGTTGATGAAGAGAAACTTTTACAACTGCAAGAGTTGGAAGAAATTAGACTTGAAGCTTATAAAAATTCCAGAATTTACAAAGGCAAGACAAAGCTTATTCATGAGAAGGGAATCCTTAAGAAAGAGTTCAATATTGGTGATAAAGTGTTGCTCTTTAGGACTAGATTTAAATTTGGTAGAGGGAAGTTGAAGACCAAATGGTAAGGCCCTTATACAGTGATCAAAGTCCACACTTTTGGCATGATTGAGCTGCTGGATGATGAGAATGGCAAAACCATGAAAGTTAATGGACACTTACTCAAATTATACCATGAGAATTCTGAGCGTCCTTGAATTCAGGTTGCCTCCTTCCCTTATCTACTTCTCATTACTACTATGATTGTCAATTGTCTTGTTTATCATGTTTTGAGAATCAATGTGGGGGAGGGGCCATTTCAGTAGAATAGGCGTTTATTTTATTTTATTTTCCCTAGGCAATATCATATTGCTCCTGGTTTGATCTATGTTTTTGCTCATTGCTGCTGTTTGGTGCTTTCTTTGCTCATTTTAAGGCTGTTTGCATGGAGGACAATACAAAATTCAAGTGTGGAGGAGGTTTAAATGTCATTTGCTACTGTACAAGTGTCATTGCTGCTGCTTCTGTGAACATTTCATTGTTGTTATTAAGTTTCTGCTGACTTGAGTTCTTTGCACTCAGATTTGCCATCTATTCTGGGGCAGAGCAATTGAATATTGAAAATTTAGTTTTCATTGGTTGTTGTAGAAGTAAGCTTGATTGAGAAATGAGAACTTTGATTTTGCTATCTGATTCTGCATTATTAGTATAGGAATGAGTAGTTATTCATGGCATTAGGATCAATTTAGTGGATAATTTTGTCTTTGTTAATGGGCTAGAGGAATTAACCCTTGATGAAAGGTTTTTGAGCCTTATACATTCCTAAATATTGAGAGCATACTCCCTAGAGTTAGTTTTCTCTAGAACTTGTCCTAGCTCTTTGTCGAGGCTACATTTGTGCATGAGAAGAGGTGTAAATGATAGAGGCATTTGTTCTAAACCTTATATAGACTTAAATACAAACTTCAAACAATTGACCCTTTGCAAACCACTTTGAGCCCTTCCTTTTCTTTTCTTTACATCATTGACCAGTTGAGTGAAATGTATGAGTACAACTGCAGAACATTAACTAGCTTCTTAAGTGGAAATAGAGTCCAGTGACATACTTGAAAGGAATTATGTAGTGGTGTTGAATCCAAAGTCAATGAAGTATGTAGAAGTAATCAGCTGTGAAGTTTTGTGCTTACAGACTTGATCTCCAAAAAAAAAGAGAGAGAAAGAAAAAAAAGAAAAAAAAGCAAGTAGAAAGAAAAAATTTGGAACAAAAAGAAAAAAAAAAGCCAATGATGATCAATTAAGCATTCAATCTTGTTAAAGTAGCAGCTGATGTACTGTGTGCATATTCCAATTGACTTCATGTGAGTTTTAGCTTTGATTGATGTATTGTACACATGTAGAAGAAAAAAAAATTAGGAAGTTGGTTATAGTTTTGAATGCTTCTTGAACATACATTTTTGCTTAAGTGGTCAATGCTTAATCTTTCCATATCCATCACAACCTTTCCAACATTACAGCCTATAGAAAGACCTCTTGATACATTAATTTCCATGATTTTGAGTAGTGGAGATATTAGAGCTTTGACAAGCTTATGGTAGAGGCTAGCCTAGGAGAGAGGAGAGAAAGAACCCTATATGAGAGAGGAGAGAAACACTAATTCCTGGCAGTTCTTGTGATGCCTATTACCAATTACAAGGCTATGCATTAAAATGGTTATTTTGTCTGGATGATTGCAAGTTTCTATATTGATTGTAAAGATGAAAATGGTAAGATTAAGGAGCTCATATTTTAGTTAAAGTTTGCTGCTAAAATGATTATTGAGAATTAGATTATGGATTGAGATTTATTTGCCCAAGAGTGTAAATGTTCTAGTGTGGGGGAATTTGATAAACCCATTTTATTACTATATTTTCTATAAGATTTTGTTGTTGTTAGAATATTTTTATGGGCTAAAAATATACATATGAGATAATTTGGGAACATATGATGCTGGTTGGAATTTTTGATATATACCGAGAGAGTGGAGAAATAGGCAATCTTGTATATTGCAAAAGGAAATATGCGAATGGTAGAAGGAAGCCAAGAGGAAGTCAATTAGAAATTGGGAATGCATGTGTAGCATGGGGAGCACAGGAAAAGGCAGAATGGTCAACCAACCAGAATGCAACAACCTTGGACAACAACTTAATCAATGGACACGTGTAGGGAGATCCAATGATTTACACACTTAAAAACAAAAGTGATTTGTTTGGCTCTTTCCAGAGAGAGTGGGGGGATGGAATTATTTTTGCGGAAAAATAAAGTGAAAGCTTTGTACTCTCCGTCATGGGGAGAAAAAGACTATTGGGGAAAAATCTCAAGGATTATTTATCCTCTTCTCTGAGAAGTGAGCCGATGCTAGAGCCGCTGAACCTGAAGGGAATTATTGAATTCACTCTTGCTAGATTCAAATTTATCTTGTATCTGTTCGGACTTGTAAATCTGAGTTTAGGATGATTTGATTTCATGTTTCTTTAGGATTGTTGAATCCAGGATTAATTGATTGTGACGAACTTAGGTGTTTGCTCTTGATTCAGAGTAAATTTAGTTGTAATCTTTAATTCGTTAGAATTGAGTATTATGGCTGAGTTGAATGATTTCCAGGTTGTGAAACCCGGACCGGACCGGCCGGTCCGGCCTGGTAACCGGCGAACCGGCCGGTAAACCGGTCCGGTTCCCGGTCCGGTCCGGGTTAGTGTTTTTAATTAAAAAAAAAAAAAATTCCTTTAGAATTTTATACTATAAGTCTAAAATTTTCAATTTTTCACCGGTTTGGTCCCGGTTTGACCCACTGACCCTTAACCCAGTACCTCGACCGATTCAATGACCGGTCCGAGTTTTAATACCTTGAATGATTTACAATAAATGTTGTTCAGTGTTCATCTAAGAGTTTTAAATACGTTGCAATTTATCCATCGCTGAAGCATGATCTGATATTTGCCTCTGGAATAGCTCAAATTAATTGATAGGCAATGAAGGCTAGGTGAAGTTTTTAGGGAAGACCATTTGAAACTTGATATCTTCAACATCAGAGTTCTCTTTTCACTGTCATTTACATTTCTTAAACTCTGAAAATTCATAAATAGTTGAAATAGGAGTATTAATAATTTCTTCAAAGATTACTGCAAAGTGCTTTTCTTAACTATTTCTAGTTCCTCAAGAGAATCGACTTAGGTTACACTATTAAATTGGATTTTTGGTGTCCTAATATTTTGATAAACTCACACGACAGGGTTAATCAGGGAGAAAAGTGAAGAGATAATAAAATCCCTCCTTGTGTTTGGATAGAGGGGAGAGAGGGAGGAGAGAAAACACATTTTATTTACCATGACAATAATGCCCTATTTAATTTCCCCTTTAAAGTTTGATGTTATTTATAAGAGTTTTGCCAAGTCATCATCGAAATGGATATGGCCTAAAGCTCACTCAAATCAATTGAAGCAAGTTTGATTTCAATTTTTTTTGTTTTTTATATAAAAAAGCAGATAGCACTAAATTCTTTTTTATAAATACCCATAAAATCTTTTCCTACCACCCCTCTTCTGTGCTTTTCCTTCTTTCTCTTTCATTGCGCCTCTTCTTTTATGTTGAAATTTACCTATTCTTTTAGGCCACCCTTATGTTTCTCCCATTTATTTTATAAACTAAAAGTTTATGTGAGTTATTGAGAATTCATCAGGTATCGGGCAAAAAAAAGATGGGTATATCTAGAGGTTGATAAGATACTTCTTTTTATTTTAAAAATATAACCAGATTTTCTAATTATTTAATTTATCATCAACTACTTAATTCATTAATATTTATATAAAGCAAAAATGTCAAAGCAAAAGTAAACCTAATTTACAGTTTGAGCCACGCCTAAAACTAAAGCTCAACGCAAAATGCTAATTCCTATCTAGATTGAAGACTGAACTCGATCCACGTCTTGGTTGGCAAAGGCCCTTCGCTAAAATATATGAATTGTATTTTACGTGGAAAAGACCATCATAGCCTTAACATAATCAGAAATCAGAAACACGTAAAGAAGAACGAACTGAACTCGATCCAGGTCTTGGTTGAATTGTATTTTACTTGGAAATTAAAAGACCATTATAGCCTTCACATAATCAGATTGAATTGTATTTTACTTGGAAAAGACCATCATAGCCTTCACATAATCAGAAATCAGAAACACGTAAAGAAGAACGAACTGAACTCGATCCACGTCTTGATTGGCAAAGGCCCTTAGCTAAAATGTATGAGAAATTAATTTTAAGCACTATGTGTATTTTACTTGGAAAAGACCATCATAGCCTTCACATTATCAGAAATCAGAAACACGTAAAGAAGAACAATCAACAATGTCAAAAACAGTTCTAGAAAAAAATTTCATCCATTTCTTCTGCAGTCATCTTCTTCTTCAAAACTGCCAAAACAAACCTTAAACTGATAGCAACCTTGGTGACCATTTAGGTTTGGCAAGAATGAATGAATAACTAAACAAAACAACTCACATCCATTTAAACAAATATTATTCCCCATTTCCATGAAAGGCACAAATCAATTGAAAGAGTAGAAATACTTAATTAGAGAGAGTCATAAATCCTGCAATTTCACCCAACTAGTAACAGCCAAGAATAAAAGGAAATCCAGACGCCTTATTAAGCAGCACGCAGATGAAAATATGGAAAGAGAAGATAAACTGAAGCTAGCCATGTAACTCATCAACTAGTTGAACAGAGTACCAGAGGTCACAATCGGACACGATGTAATTGTATGCGGCGTGGGAGGAGAGGCGGTGGCGATGGTAGATACATGCGGAGAATCGGCGACGGCGGCCGTGGCAGAAGCTGAGCTTGAATACGCTGGACCGACAAGCCCAGGCAAGCATCCAGAGATATATAACGCATGGTGTGCTTGAATTGTATATGCTTGGTGTTAACGTCCCGTTTTTCCTTTGGAACTCGTGTTCTCAACTAGTTCTTGATCGATCTCATTGTCAGTCCTTCCGGGAAAATACACTGCAATTGTTGATCACCTCATAAAAAATTAGTCCGATAAACATGTGTCAGACGACTTTTCCGGCGAACCCCTAAAATGTGTTGGATTTCACCCCGCTAGTGATATTTCACTTTCGCCGGCGCGCACTTCTCACACTTCCACATGACCCAGAAGGACTGACAATGAGATCGATCAAGAACTAGTTGAGAACATCAGTTCCAAAGGAAAAACGTGACGTTAACACCATGCGTTTTATATCTCCCTTCTGCCACCAGTGAAGAGAAGTGGATCTTCAATGGCAGGGCAGTAATTTTTGTGAGCTTCGGCCTGTTCAACTGGTTGCTGCATGAAGTTATGGTTAATTACTTCAGCGGGCTCTCTCCTCACGCTGAAGTTGGATGAGCCCTTCCTTAAGCCTAATTAACTGCTCCAGCGTTTCTTCCAGATCTTCAATCCTTGAAGCTATGGCATTCATTCTCTCTATCTTGGCTACACCATCGTCAACTCTGGCTTTTCTTGGCTTCAACTCTGCTGCCCGTAATGCTTGTTCCATCTCTAACTGTTTCTTCTTCAGTTTTATGTCAGCACCTAGTTCAGAAATTCGTTTCGCGATAGCACCCATCTTCTTTTTTTTGCTCAAAATAGCACCCATCTTCTAACTAACGATTCAAGATGCGTAAGGTGAGATTATTTATCGAATATGCACAAAAGCTTTAATTACCAACACTATATGTTACATTATTATGGGCGATGAATATAATATTTGACAAACTCAAAAACAACGGGGCAGGTATTTGAGTAATTTCGACTACAAAATCTCGGCCATTGATTTTCAAATATAATCTTGGCCGTTGCTGTTTTTTCCAATGCTCGTCTTGGCCGTTGCCGTTTTCCGGACACCAGCACCATTACTAAACTACTACAAAATCTCGGCCGTTGATTTTCAAATATAATCTTGGCCGTTGCTGTTTTTTCCAATGCTCGTCTTTTTTTTTTTTGGTCGAAATTTCCAATGCTCGTCTTGGCCGTTGCTGTTTTCCGGACACCAGCACCATTACTAAACTACTACAAAATCTCGGCCATTGATTTTCAAATATAATCTTGGCCGTTGCTGTTTTCCGGACACGAGCACCATTCCCTCAATCCATCACGTATCCCCCTTCCCGTTGTCGTCTTTCAATGGTGCTGTTATCTTTTGCACTTTGGTTGCTTCTGTAGAAAGTAATCTTCAAGTTTGTAGGCCAAATTATTTTTAAGAATCAATGGCTAAGATTCTTTTTTATTTCAAAACTGCCCAGTTTAATCGAAATGGACAGAGACCTTGCAATTAATGCCAAGGTTCACGGCCGATTATTATTATATTAAAAATTTTAAATTTTAATACTCACACCTCCCAATTACGTAGCTACATAGTAATTCTTACATGGTTATTATTTTGCCGGCTTGTATTATCCGCACCTCACTCACATTACCTATTTGATTATACTCAAATACGCTCCTCAAAATAACTTATTTTTCGCTTTTTATTTTGTTTTGTTTTTTAAACAAGAGTGATAATTATTTACAATTGTCATCTATGTAATAACAAGTAAGATGTTCTTCTTGATCTCTATTATTTTTGGCTTCGACCCTCAAAATATTTTTGCTCCCAAACCCTAAACCTTACATGAATTTAATGCTTTGTTTGAATGGGAAGAAAAATTGGAATGAAAGCATGAGACGGGGTGGGTCATTAGCTTCACATAACTTAAAATCAAATTATTTGATAAAGTATGGAGGCTTCGGCATAAACAAATTTGGGAGACCGTGGGGCCACCTTACATGATTTTTCTTTCCCTCTTAATGCTCCCAAACCCTAAACCTTACATGAATTTAATGCTTTATTTGGATGGGAAGAAAAATTGGAATGAAAGCATGAGACGGGGTGGGTCATTAGCTGCACATAACTTAAAATCAAATTATTTGATAAAGTATGGAGGCTTCGGCATTGAACAAATTTGGGAGACGGTGGGGCCACCTTACATGATTTTTCTTTCCCTGTTATTATATAATGCTCCCAAACCATTCCTCGCTTCTATCCCCAAAATTATATATTATTTAATTAAAAGATAATATTGGAGTTGGAGGAGCCTCCCCAGCATTGAAGTTGAACCCATCAAAAAAGAAGAACCACGAACCTGATCAAGAATACTGCTTCATAAGAACCGAATCTGACTGCACCATTATTTTTTCAACTACCATGCTTTCTGTAATTTCATGATTTATTGAAGCCTCTGCATTTGTTGTTGCAACCTGATTTGCAATCAAAACGGAATCATCAGTACAACTCTGCATTTGTTGGTCCTCACACATGTTACTCTCCATTGTTTCATCGGCATTATGATTTATTTGAAGCACTTCGTCCTCCTTCAAGCCACTGCCTTGATTCTTATTTTCGTCCATTCCTTGCTGCAATGGGCACAGTTCAAATTCTTCATTTTGATTTAATAAATCCTTTTTCTCCTTGTGTTGCATAACCTCCATCATCTGGTTTAATTCCACCGACCCATTATTAGATATGGATCCACACACTACTTTGTGGCCCCTTCCAATTCCAGGTTTTTTCCTATTTAACAAGCCCATAGCCTTTTTCGGACCATGAGACTCATGTTAGTGGGAGTAGAGCTAACAAAATAATTAGAAGGCTGGGTTTTAATACCTGGATTCGTCTGGAGGCGACGGGTTATATTATGCGGGGGGATCTGGGTTTTGTGGAATATTGATGACCTTAATCTGGAATATATCTCTTCATCAACCCAAGCTGTTCATGTTAAGGTTACAGAGGTTCAGGAAGATACTGAATTTGTTCTTTCCTATATTTATGCTGAACCCACTCGTATCCTTCGTCAATCTCTATGGGATGAAATCAATGATTTGAGCCTTAATATTAATATTCCTTGGCTTCTGATAGGAGATTTCAATTAATGCCTATTTTTATAGTAATGATAAAAGCGGTGGGTCGGAGTCAAATATTATTTCAATGAGGCAATTTCAAGAATGCATCTCTAGGGCTCAGCTCATTGAAACTGAAACAGTTGGTGATCATTACACTTGGGAACGAGGAATGCTTAAAGAAAAAATTGATTGGGCTTTTATGAATGAGCATTGGAGTAATGTATACCCTTTTACGAAGACCTACCATTTGAGTAAATTTGGATATGATCATCGTCCTATCCTGGTTAAAACTACCCATACTCAATCCCAGTACAGAACAAATCCTTTCTTTCGATGTCAAGTGGCCTGGTTTCTAGAAGAAGACTTTGGGGATCTTATTAAACAAACCTGGAGTAGGGGAAATTGGAATGAGAAAGTTGGAAATTTTTCTGCATAGGCCCGAGTATGGTATGTACGTTGAGTGGGAAATTTGAATGGAAGGAAGAAAAATATTATGCAACGGATTGAAGGTGTTAAGAGATCAAGAGCAAGACGGGATAGCCAACATTTAGCACAGACAAAAAATGAATTATGGAAAGAATATAATAAGGTGCTTGCCCAGGAAGAGCTCATATGGTACCAGAAATCCAGATGTAATTGGTTGAAGTGGGGGGAGACAAAAATAGTAAGTTTTTCACACAACTGTGGTGATAATGAGAAGGAGGAATCGAATTGATGGCCTTAAGAATGTAGAGGGTGATTGGATTTTTGACCAAGTTTCTTTAAAGAACATGGCTTTAAGCCACTACAAGGATCTTTTTAGAACTAACTTGCTAAATTTCAGTCCCTTTACTACGCAACATCGTTTTCCAATCCTATCTTCTATGGAATGGGAAAAGGTGCATGCTACTCTCTATAAGGAAGAAATCAAGGAAGTGATATTTGATCTTGGGGCTTTTAAAGCTCTTGGATCGGATGGCTTACAGGCGGTGTTTTATCAAGAATACTGGTCTACTCTTGGGGATCACATTATTGAATTGGTTATGAATATTTTCCAGGAACCGGAGTGTATTAAAGACATCAACAATACTAACGTTGTCCTTATTTTGAAGTTGGAGAAACCGAAGGCAATTAAGGATTTTAGGCCCATATCTCTCTGTAATGTTAGCTACAAGATCATTACCAAAAGTTTAAGCCGTCACCTTCGCGATATTATGGGGAAAATGGTGGGTGATCATCAATGCAACTTTATTACGGGGCGTCAAAGTAGTGATAATATCATCATTGCTCAGGAAATGATTCACTCAATGAAGACAAAATCTGGTAGGAAAGGTTGGATAGAAATTAAGGTAGACCTTGAGAAAGCATATGATCGTCTGGAATGGCCCTTTATCTATGACACCCTTAGATGTGTGGGAATTGAAGAGGGAATATGTGAAATTATTATAGCATGTATCACTACCCCATCGTTTCAGGTCTTATGAAATGGGGTAGCCACGGAGAGATTCAGTTCATCTCGAGGTATTAGACAAGGGGATCCCCTGTCCCCTTACATATTCACCTTATGCATGGAGCATTTAAATCATGTTATCCAAGATGCTATTGAGGAAAAAGAGTAGAAACCAATTAAGCTGCATAGAAATGGCACTCAGATCTCTTATTTATTCTTTGCGGATGACCTAATTTTATTTGGATAGGCCTTTGAGAGTCAAGTGGAGGTTATTTTGAAGTGTATGCAGATCTTTTGTAAAATGTCGGGTCAGAAAATGAATAAAGACAAGACTAGAGTATGTTTCTCAAGGAGGGTTCATTTCTCCAAGGCCGTTGATCTAAGTCGGAAGATGGGTGTTAGTCTAACGGCGGATTTGGGGAAATACCTGGGGATCCCATTGATACACAAAAGAGTCACCAAGCTCACTTTTGCACCCATGATCGAAAAAACTATGAAAAAAATCTCTAGGTGGAAAGGGGTTGTTTGAGCTTTGTAGGGAGAACTACGCTTATAAAAGCTGTTCTATCCGCCTTACCTTCTTATCAGATGTAGACAATGTTGATTCCCAAAGGTATCTTGGGGGATCTGGAGAGAAAGAGTAGAAAATTCCTTTGGGACGAGCAGGATGATCAGAAAAAGATGGACCTCATCTCCTGGGACTAGATTACAAAACACAAAAACCACGGTGGCTTGGGGATTTGGGACTTGTGCAAACAAAATGAGGCATTTATTATGAAACTCTGCTGGCAGGTTCTGACTAATACTGACAAGCTGTGGGTCAAAGTTCTGAGAGGGAACTATAGATGGGATCGGCTGAATAGTCATGTACCTAGAAGAAATGCTTCTCCTACCGGAGGGGTATTTGCTCTGTTTGGGACAAGTTCCAGAGAGGGGTGGGAGTTAAAATCGGCAATGGAGCCTCAGCTTCTTTTTAGACTGACAATTGCTCGCAAGTAAATAGTCCGTTGATTGACTTAATTCCTGGACGGGAGGTGTTCGTGGACCATAATGAAAAAGTTCATGATTTTACTGATTTGTGGGGCTAATGGGATATAACTAAGATGGGTAACTGGTTCCCACAACACATCATTCAAAGAATCATTAGTGCTAATCCACCATGTGAGGACAGAGGGGAAGATAAGTATTTTTGGAAACCTTCTTCTGATGGTTGTTTTTCTGTTAGTTCTGCATATCACTTTATATCTGTAGGTATCCCGAGATCGGAAACAACTCTCTGGAGAACGATTTAGAGATGGCAAATCCCCAAGAAGATTAAAGCCTTTATATGGATTGCAGCACACGGGAAAACTCATATAGCACAACTCAGGGCTAGGAGGGGAGTAGCTGAATTCACATCGTGCCCCTTTCAATGTGATCAAGACAAAGACATGATGCATCTTCTGAGAGATTGTACTAACGCGCGTGAGAGGTGGATCTCAATAGTTAAGCTAGGTATGTGGGATAACTTTACTAATTTGCAGGGTGCAAAATGGATACAGTGGAACCTTAAGCATAAGGCAGGCCAGGACTTCACAAAGAAACTCAGTTGGCAAACTCTGTTCAGTTATGTCTGTTGGGACATATGGGTGGACAGATGCCGTAAGCTTTTTGGAGAAGAGGCCGACGTTGATTACTAGAATATTGCTCATTCAAGTGTCTTTCAGGCAACTTGGGATATGGAGTTGGGTACTCACTGCAACTTTTAGTCTCAAGCTACTAATGGAACCAGAGAACAAATGATGAGAAGACAGGGATATTATACACTTGAAGCAGACGGTTTTGTTCACGATTCGGGTCAGAGTGCAAGTGCGGGTATTGTTAGAAGTGAAGACGGTGGCTGGGTGTGTGGTTATTCGTGCAAACTTACTCGGGTTCCACCGGCTATTACGGAAATTATCGCCGTCATCCAAGGACTACAAATTTGCTAGAATAGAAGTTTTAAAAACATTTTGCTTTGTACTATTGTATTGAAGTTGTAAATTTAATCACTAGGGGATGTGATTCTATGCATCCTTTTAGAGAGGTCATTGATGAGGCTAGGCTATTGCTGTCTAAAGATTGGCATGTCCTTATTAGACATATCCCTAGAGATGAAAATCTTCAGGCTGATTATTTGGCTAAGTTTGCTCATACAAGTAGTGAAAATTTTGTCATATTTGATCACCCACACATCCTCTGTTGGTGGGCGGTAGTTGATGAAAGATCTTTAGATGTCCCTCCTTTTGGGGGGTGTTTTGTATTAATCTCTATTGGATTAATGAATTTCAGATTTTAATTCAAAAAAAAAAAAGTTGAACCCATCCAAAAGTCCCCACTTATGGCTTCTGACACGAAATTACCAACAAAACAAACAGTGCCTTGTCACATCTGATAACAGTCCATCTCCCATGGATGATGCTCAACTTTTAATCTACTTACAACAATATTGGAGGATAAATTCTCACAACTTTTCTTTAACCCTAATTTCGTCGCATGATGTATATGGAATAATATGGAACAATGGAAGTATACCTACAGTGTGCTTAATTGAATCAAAGTGGGGTATGCTTTCGAACATCGTGAAACGAACCAAATCAAAGTGGGGTATTCTTTAACCCTAAAGTTTCATTTGCCTAGATGATTTGTTGAACATATAACAATGATAATGAATTATATGAATTGATTGTTCGCATGATTGACTGTTTGTATTGACGATTGGCTTGATTGACTGTTCGCAACTGTATATTCTTGGGGGAAATTATTTTTGATTTGCTCAGAAACAAGTGCCGTTGTTTTGCTGAATAATATGAATTGAACTATTTAGGATTATGAACAATGTGATTATAGATAATAATATTAAGAATGTCTGCTGGATTGGTTTGAGTTTGTTACATACTTTGAGTCTGCAAGATACCACTATAAATGATAGTTTCCTCAACAAGGAAGAAATGGAAATGAAATTGAGCGTTGAAAGGGCAATAATGGAAGGGATCAAGGAAGAAACTGGAAGGGGAGAGGAGACGGAGAGGTCTGGGTCGACGGGTTTGAGAATTGAGAGGGAGTGTTTATTGAAAAAGAGAGAGAGAGATGGAAGGAGAAGACATAGAGAAAATAATACAAGGATATATTGATAAAATTGACTAAATTAGATATTCCTAATGAGGCCACTTAGCCTCATTAGGGATTTGATAAAAATGCAAGCCTAAATTTATATTTGAATATTTTAAATGGATTTAAATTATATTTTTTTTGTTTAAAATATTACATCATAGGTAACTTTTAATAAATAAATGAGATTAACTTTTTCAATTGATTGAAAAAAAAAATGTATTGATGAAATGAGCAACTTTATGATATGGTAATCAATTTTTCACCGGATGACAAAAAATTTAAAAATATATTTAACATAATTTTTTTAAAAAAATTTTGAATAAAGATATGAGATTAAATTATTATTTTTTTCTTCCTGAAGGAGCCCAACTCTGAGATATGAGATTAAATTTTTCATCCACAGCATCCTGAATAATGTAGTTCAATCTCTCCATGCATAGAGTAAAGATGTAGGAGGAAATAGGGTCACCTTGACGTATGCCCCTGGAAGGCGTGAAGCTATCTGTAGGTTCTCCATTCCAAAGGATCTGAAAAGAGGTACTGGTGATGCAATTCATAATAAAATTACACATTTTGTCATCAAAGCTCGTTGCCCTTAGAGTATCATAGATAAAAGGCCATTCTAAACAGTCATAGGCCTTTTCGAGGTCCACCTTAACTGCTAACCATCCACTACTCCCTCCCTTTTTGCTTCTCATAGAATGAATAACCTCCTGCGCTATAATGATATTGTCACTACTCTGTCTCCCCGCAATGAAGCTACTTTGATGAGGGCCAATCAATTTACTCATTATAGTTTTCAGTTTATTGCTGATGGCCTTTGTGATGATCTTATAGCTGACGTTGCAGAGGGAAATTGGACGAAAGTCTCTGATTGTTTCCGGTTGCTCCGTTTTGGGAATGATGACAAGGTTGGTTCTATTAATGTCCTTTATTGAAGAGGAATTCTCTGTGAAACTTTTGGCTAGGGCGATGATCGAACCTTTCACAATGTTCCAGAAGTTATGGTAGAAAAATGCTTGGATACCATCAGGACCGGGTGCTTTGAAAGCACCAATATTAAAAACAGCTTCTTTTATCTCTTCATCGGAAAAATTTAAGCTCACCTTATTTAATTCCTCTTGTGATATCTGTAGGAATATGTTGGTTGTTTGTAAGGCTTGAAAATGGATGATCTCACTACTGAAAAGATCTTTGAAATATGAAACAGCCCTGTCTCTTGGCTCATCTTGATCAAAAACCCACTCTCCATCCCGGTTTTTTAGCCCCTCAATTCGGTTTCTTCTTCTCCTTATGATAGCTGAATCATGGAAAAATTTGGTGTTCTGATCCCCCCATTTTAGCCAATTGCATCGCGATTTTTGAAACCATAGGAGTTCCTCTTGAGCTAAAGCTATCTCATAGTCTCTCCTCAGTTCCTGTTCCGCTTGTAAGAGTTGTTGGCTATCTCTTCTCGATCTAGCATGTTCAATTCCTTCAATTCGATTGATGATTCGTTGCTTTTTGTGATACAAATTCCCCACCTTGAATTTATTCCAGGTTCTGGCCTTATCCGTAAAAGCTTTAATTTTGTCCACCCAATTTCCAGAATTCCAGGTATCTTGAACAACATCCGAGAACCCCTCCTCAAGAAGCCATGCAGCTTGGCAACGAAACGGGGCCTTTAGTTTACTACTAACATTCCCTGGCTCACATTTGACAAGAAGAGGTCTGTGATCAGACCCATATTTACTTAGATGGTGAATCTTAGTCAAAGAATATTTTCTATTCCAGTGAGCATTCATGAATCCCCAATCGATACATTCCTTCAAGAAATTCCTTTCCCAGGTGAATTTTTTCCCCCACCGCATCAACTTCAATCAAGGAAGACTGATTGATACATTCTGCGAATTTCCTCATAGCCTGAGTGTTATGAACAGAGCCACCCTGCTTGTCCGACAGAGAAAGATAAGAGTTGAAATCCCCAATAACAAACCAGGGGTCTCGGATTTCATTACTGAGCACAATTAAGTCCTCCCATAACGGTTGCCTCTTAACCACAGTAGGCTTCGCATAGACACAAGTCATCCACATTTTGTGATTATTTTGCAAATTTCTGACTAAGACATGAACGAACTGGGTAGAAGAGGAAGAATATTGAACCTCAATTTTATCATCATTCCAAAGCATCCAAATACCCCCTGCATACCCAATAGCCTCAACTCTGATCCAGTTAGTAAAACCCAATTTTCTCACAATTTTTTCTGCTTTTTGACCACTAACTCTGGTTTCCAAGAGAAAAAGAATATCCACGTCTCTATTTCTAAGTAAGTCCTTGATTCTACTAGGGAACGTTTTAGCAGCCGCTCCGCAGCAATTCCATGATAAGAAAATCATTGAGAAACTAAAGAGAAAAGGAAACGACTCCTACCTCAAGGCACCACTAAGATTAAATGGTTGATGGAGTATCATTTCCTTCCCCTTCCACAAGGCCTCTAGACGTCAATTCTTGGATATCCATGCCTTCCTCTCTTAAAACTGGATTTCCTATCATCTCCATCTCCTTGCTCGATCCCAGGAAACAGTCCAGCGCTACGTCCGAAGAGAACGAGTTCACCACTGATAACGCGATCTCAATCTCGGCTATCCGTGTTTCTGAACTGATGAGGGCCACGTGATTCTCACGTTTGGTTTGAGCCAAGGCAATCTGCATTGAATCTTTGCAATTAACAAGGCCCTCTCCTTCCATGGTTTTCAAGTGGTCCAAGGTCATAGTTCTTGGGTTTGTAACTGACCTAAAAACCACGTGGTGGGCTCTTGAGGATTGCCCATTTCTTTTTTTGAAATCTGGGTGTTTAATTTTTGGTTGCATTTTTTGGGCTTTCTTGGTGGGCTTCGCTGCTTTGGTTTGCTCCTCCTTTTTCAAGTTTACTTTTTCAACTTGTGTCATTGGGCTTGGCTTAATAAGGGCCCTATTCGGTTCATTCCCCTTCAACTCATCATTCTCCATATCAACATCACATCTTCCAACTTCATATTCCACCTGGACACATTTTCCTTTTTCCGTCTTTTCTGCCTTTGATTTTCCTGTCTTGGAACTCACCTTTTCCGTACCTTGCGCCACTCCATTCCCTGATCCCTCTGACTTTTTCTTCCTTGAAGCCGCTGACCTACTTTCCTCTTTATTTATCCCGTCACTTTCGCCTTTCTTCCTCCACTCTTTCGCATAAGCTTTGTTTGTAAAGGATTTTTGGGACTGCTCTGCACCGCCAGTCATGGGATCTTCTTTCAGAATCTCATATCTTGTGGCCAGTCCAACGTTCCTTTCCTTGGATTTGTAGCCTTCTGCACGTTTCTGCGGTTGCTTCCTGTCCGAGTCACATCTAGGCGGTCGTTGTCTGAAGGTCCTAGTGGCTAGCATCCACTCACCATACTGTTCATCGAAAGAGACTCCTGGGATGCTGATGAGTGATTGTTTTTCTGGCAGGTCCATCGTCGGCTCCTTCATATTCTGAGATGACGAATTTCTACTCTGCTCCTCCGTTTGAAAAGGGGAGGTCGGTGATGCAAGCTGCAGGTTAGCAATTGGTGGGGGAGTTGTGGGACAACCTTCTTGATTATGACCATACTTCTCGTATTTGAAGCAAATGACTTCCAGTCCCTCATACTCAACCGTAAAAATTCTAGATCTAAGAACAAATCTTGATTGTAGCTGTTTATTGAGATCCACCTCAACACTAATTCTAGCAAATTTGCCTCTCTCCACTGTAGTAGCAGTGTTATTATTTTGTGCCAAAGTATGCAAGTCAACTTTTAAAGTTCGCCCAATCAAATTTCCCAGCTCCCACATGCACTCAACCGAATAACAGTGGAGAGGAGGTGTAGGGACCCTCACCCATACAGCCACCTTCTTGATTCTGTTACAGTATGGGTTAAAATTTAGGCTCCACCTTTGCACAGCTAGATAATGTCCTTGAATAAGCCAAGGGCCATCAAATAACAGTTTCCTACACAATTCCTTGTCCTCAGTCCTGAACACATAGTAGTTGTTGGCCAAGTCAATGAGCTCAAATTTCCTTGTTCTTAGATGCCAAGCGATCCTGTCTTTCATCATATCTAATTTTGTGTGTTTTCCAAGCAGAGTCACAATCAATGCATCCTTCCAAGGCTTGCATAGTTCTTTTAATCTGTCATCTGGCATCTGAAGTCTGGGTAACGTTGCAAGGAGGTGTTTCTCTTCTTCAGTAAGGTTAGGCGCTGTATCAATTTCCTCCTTTAACCATTCTTTCATGAGGTTATCAAGATTCTGATTATCAAGATCCTCCTCTTCTCCCATAAGTTTGGACTTATACGAAGTTTGATTCCTCTGTGTCTCACTTCTGCTCTGGGTTTTATGTGCTGCTTCTTGTTTCTCAGCACCATGATCAATATCCATCTGAACTATTGGTCTCTCCTCCTGCTCTGATTGCTTGCTGTCCGATCTTTTCTTAATGTTTCTTGCTAAAAGGTCTTCTTGTTCTTGCGAAACTTCTCTGTTTACAGTTGATGGTCCACCACCTGAGTCAATGAGTTCCCTGCGATCATCCACTTTCACACTCTCTCTCGCTCTATCTTTCTCCATTCCACAAACACACTCTCTCGCTCTGCGTAACAATTCCGTAGTTTCCAAACACTCACGCTAAGCTTTGGGTCGATTTTGATTTTGATTTTGATTTTAATTTTATGGCCGGGCGATTTTAGTTTGGGCTTTGAACCCCATTTTTCCTTAATGCCGACCCAGCTCTCTTCTTCCTTCTCGTCCCCGATGCTCTTTAGGCCTGAGAAGAAAAGCACATCCTTTCGCCGCCTTGCCAACCACCACACTCGCTCAGACTGAACGCTTCTCTGTTACCAACTCACCATGTCGATTGGTGAGAGCGGAGGGTTTGAAGTAAAGAGAGTGTTTATAGGAGCAGGATGCAACAGAATAGTGAACAACGTTTCATGGGGTGCTTGTGGCTTGGTCTCCTTTGGAGCTCAGAACGCCGTCGCTATATACTGTCCCAAGGTCCCTTTCGTTTTCTTAAACTCACTAAGTTCTGATTTTCCGAGACTCTTTGTCGTGAACTTCTGATTGAGAGTCCCTTTCTTTTTCTTCTACTGGGTTTTGACAGAGTGCTCAAATTCTGACTACTCTTTCGGTTTACCGAGCATCTGTGAATTGCACACACTGGCTTCCTAGCAGCAAGTTTGCATTTAGAGGTAGCCTCTTGCTTTCTTAGATTGACTACAATTCCTTAACTTAGTGCATTTCTACATGATTCCATGTGAATTTCTTTAGTTGTACATGGAATGGTTTATTTAGCATAACGATGAGATGGGCTATAAATTAATGGAGAAATCATCAGAAAACTATTTTGAGAGAGAGAGAGAGAAGGCAGATGTTTGGAGGAGTAAAGATATTTAAATCTTCATCCTTTCTCTTCCAAACTTGTTCTTCTAAGCCGATTTCGTATGCTTTTGCTTTCAAGTTTGAATTCATTTGACATCGTTATTGCAGTAGAGAATAGAGATCAAAGACCATAAGCAAATTTACTGCCTTAACCCGCGAATGTGTACAGGTCCACATTGACTTAGACAATTGGCATGCACAATGGAATAAAAAACTTCATACTTGTTTTTTGAATCAAGCTCTTATTGAGCTTTTTCCATGATTTTGCAGCAAAACTGTTAGAGCAACATTATTTGCTAGCTGGCGATGCAGATGGTGCTATTGTTTTCTGGGCAATGTCCCTATCTGATGGAATGGTGCACTACGTTCTTATTTTTACCTCTCTTTAGGCGTGAATGAGTTGTTTTTAAACTAATTTAGATAATTCTGGGAAAAGAAAACAAGGAGTGGGGACTTATCAATTTTATGCAGATATTTCTAGACAGTTTGAAGCCTATATTTACTGTTATTTGTGTTTTCTGACGTCTGTCCACAGTGGAGACGTGTCTTACAAATACCACAATCACACAAGAAAGGTGTTACATGCATTAATGGAATCATGGTTTCTCAAACCGAGGCAATGTTTGCTTCTACTTCTTCAGACAGCACAGTATGTGTATGGCAACTGGTATTTCCAATGGCTAAAGGAGGAAAGGCTTAATTCCTGACAACATAGATGTTTACTGCCACATCTCTTTTACATTGAATTTAACCTTGATGACCTTCCTGCCATCTCAAAGTCTACATGTTGTATCTCATTATCTGATAAATCTCTCTGGCAAACATACCTTTGAATTTTTCTATGACCTGACAAATTCAGAACAGTTCGGATTTTGGAATTTAATATGGTTAACCTTTTCCTCTGTTCTGTTCTAAAGTTTGATTGCCTAACTGGTGTAGTTATCCACATGCATGAGTGTTCCCAATGTGTCTTTTGTGTGAATGACGTTAGATTGAATAGTGATAATTTTGAAACAACTGTTTGAATTATTGGAACAAGTCTTAAGAAGCCCAACAAAGAGAGGAGTGCAGATTAGTCATTTTGACCAAATAGTAAAATTAGTATTTTAAATAGGCTTTCTGGGATGCGGTCTCTATGTGTCAAATTCATAATATCTTTGGAATTTGACAAGAAAGAAGAAATAAGTTTGTCATCCTATATAGAAGGTCCTGTGCTTGTGGCTGGTCCGTCTTCTTTTCAAATATCTTTGGAATCACTTTTAATTGGACATGAGGATTGGGTATATTCAGTGGAATGGCAACCACCTTTGGCTTCATCTATGGAGGGGGATTCATATTATCAACCTCACAGCATCTTATCAGCATCCATGGACAAGACTATGATGATATGGCAACCTGAAAAGACTTCTGGTATTTGGATAAATGTGGTCACTGTTGGGGAACTAAGCCATTGTGCTCTGGGGTTCTATGGTGGTCACTGGAGCCCGCATGGAGATTCAATATTAGCACATGGATATGGTGGATCTTTCCATCTCTGGAGAAATGTTGATAATGATAATTGGCTGCCACAAAGGGTTCCCTCAGGTCATTTTGCATCAGTGACTGATATTGCCTGGGCTAGATCTGGTGATTATGTTCTGTCTGTCAGTCATGATCAGGTATGTTGCCTGTAGCAAAATCTCGCACAAAACTGTCTACTCTGTACAATTGACGGCTAAGTGGTTCTTTTTCTGAATGTAATCATAAGTGGACAATACTATGTTACTTTAAAGATTAAGGAGAGCCCTTGTATTGGTAAGTCATCTGAATGTGTTCAGTAGTGTGGCTATTGGTTTGAACCAAAAATAAGTGAACCAGATGTTGCCTTTTGCTGTGTCATAAATTTCAGTCTTTGGAAAAACTGTTTAGTAGAACGAAAACTCCTAAAACTGTTGCACTCAAAAGCAGGGAATTGGGACCCATGGTATATATTCCCTCTGCTTGGATTTTGTTTCCTCAGGAAAGACTATCTGCTTGTCATTGACTGATTACTAATATATACTGAAAAAGTTTCCTTCCTTAGGTCTATTTGATGCTTATAACTGTGTTTTGCTAAATTTAGGTCTGCATGTTATGTAGCTTTTATACATAAACACACACGTGCATGCATGTGTGCGTGTTCTAATTGTTTACTCATATGAAGTAGTTTTGTTCTTATAATTGATGTTGCAAACTATAAAACTCGCAGACAACTAGAATTTATGCTCCGTGGAAAACTGAGGCTTCTCTTTAAACAGGGGAATCCTGGCATGAGATTGCTCGTCCTCAGGTTCATGGCCATGATTTTAATTGTGTGACAGTTGTCCAAAGTAAGGGAAACCATCGTTTCGTTAGTGGAGCTGAAGAGAAAGTTGCTAGAGTGCTTGAAGCTCCCTCTTCTTTTTTAAAGACTTTGAATAATGCCTCTTTGCAGAAGTCTTGTTCTTCTGATGATTTCCAATCAGATGTTCAGATTTTGGGTGCAAATATGTCAGCTCTTGGGCTATCACAGAAACCTATTTATGTGCAAGGTTAGTACTTGTTATGTATTGAGATGTTGTACATTTCAGATTCAGTCAGTGTTGAAATAACATAGTGGCACTTCTGTTTCTCTCGTTCAATTAATTTCTATATGGCTTAGTGATAATTCAGTTAGGTAGTGTCTAAATCATAGATGAAAATAATACTCTCTTATTGATGTGATTTATTCCAATGGAAAGGTTACAATATATAGACTTAGAGTAATTAGGGGAGAGAAATAAGGGATAACAATAAACTGAAAATAGGAAACTTTCCGAAAACTGAAAAATCAATCTAGATCCTAAAATCAAGGGATATGATCAAGAGCTATAATCAAGGATTTTTCTAACGGGTAGGACTTTTGTTTAAAGTTGATTAATATGAAAAAGCTGGAAATAAGATCAATTCTCTGGTTAAGAATATGAAAGAATGTTCATGAATGAAATGCTAGCTTGTGACCCAGGTAATTAAATCATTGGATAATTTGGTGAATTTGGATGTGTGCTAGTCCCTTTAGTCTTTATTTCCCCTTTTCTGGGGCCAAATTGTCCCTTTAGTTTAATTTTTCAATATTCACCTGGAGCTTAAAATACTCAAATAATGTGTTTCTGGAGGGGATGCATATCTAGTCTCTGACCCAAATCCTATCTTAACAGTTAGGATGTTTGCCTGACCAATCTGCTTTGACATTGATAACCGCTCAACTTTTCTTCTGTTCCCCATTCCATCTTATGTCAGCTCCTGGAAAACTGGATATCTGAATATTCCCTGGTGAGTTGTGAAGCACATTGACATTATCATTTGACAACTTTTCTTATAAATTATCATGCTGTGTTAGATGTGTGTCTATAGCTTGAGCCTGTGTCAAGTCCTTTAGTCATCGTACTGCCTCAGGACCTTCTGAGCTCCGTCCTTGCTCTGTTTCATGTTTATTGAACCAGTTATCAATTTTGGACTGGGGTTTTGCTCACTTGGGAAACCAACTGCATATGCACAATTATCTTTTTGCCATCCTACGTATTATATATAGGGCTTGTTGCGTGCATGGTTGTTGGTCTCTCTCTACTCTTTGATGTAAGACTACCCAAGGGTAGGCTGTAGTAGGTTGACAGTGAAGAATGGAAAAGTTAAATCACATATTTCTATTTTTTTCTTGTTGAAATAGAAGTTGACAGTCATATAAGACCTTTATTGGAGTGTCTCGATTTATAGTTTGATGGGCTATTGTCCTATGCAGCTGTACATGAAACCCCCGAGAGACTCCCTTGAGACTATTCCTGATGCCATGCCAACAGTGTTCACTGAGCCTCCAATTGAAGATCAACTGGCTTGGCATACACTATGGCCTGAATCACACAAACTCTATGGTCATGGGAATGAAATATTTTCTTTATGCTGTGACCATAGAGGTGAGCTGGTTGCTTCTGCATGCAAGGTACATGGTGTTATTCTTGACGTACAATTGTTTTTATTTGACTAAAAGATACTCCCTCTCATCCTAAATATCAAGTTCTCTGACGTAATTTGTTGAATACAAAAAAACGTACGTAAGTTGATTAATTATAATTAATAGGGTTAAGGTGCAAATTTAACAATGAAGTTTTGTCCGAGTGTCGTTTGACACAATTATGTTTTGGAAGGGGCAAAAATAACAATGAACAATTAAAAATGGTGCATATTTAATATTTAACGGTTTTGTTAAATGTGCACCATTTTTAATTGTTCATTGTTATTTTTGCCTCTTCCAAAACATAACTGTGCCACACGCCCCTCAGACAAAATTTCGTTGTTAAATTTGCACCTTAATTCATATTTATATAAAGCAAAAACATCAAGTAAAAATAAACCTAATTTACAGTTCGAGCCACGCTTAGAACTAAAAGTCTTAAGCAAAATACTGATTCACATATGGATGGAAAACTGATGAACTCGAATACTCGATCCATGTCTGGGTCTGGGGCATCATCATGTATTAGCAAAGGCCCTTAACTAAAATACATGTGAAATTAATTTAAATCAACATGTGCTTTTTTTTTTTTTAATTATTATTCGGAAAAGACCAGAATAGGTTTTGAAAAAGGAAGACCTTTCACACTTGGAGGTGAGAGAACCCCGCGGCACAAAGAATACCCCATCTTTCTTCCCCACCCTTATCCCATTTCCTTGAATATGCAATGGATGAATGAGTTTTCGAATCATGAGAATGACGTTGTAGATTTTGGTACCAAAAAATAAATAAGATAATATAAAAAATTGGTGTGTTTACTTTAAAGTATTACATGTTAAACACTAACCGCAAGGGCTCACCGACGTTCCTAATTTAAATGATGTGTTTTGCTTTTTTGCGTTGCTGACAATATGTGATTTTTCATAATTATATTTAAATTTAAATAAACATATTCTATTTGATCTGAATATGTGCAAATAAATGGCAAAAAGTAATATATAAAATTTAAACCTTTATATATATAGATATACATTTCCTAAGGGTTTTATTATCTTCAATTTTTTTAAATGATAAATAATTAGATAAACACCGTTATTCATGTTACTTTTATATCTAAAATGTTATACTCTCAATGCATAGGAAAATACTATGAATAAATTTGATCTTGTAAATAAAAAGATAATACAAAAAGGCATTTATATAGGCAAAATAATATACTGACCCTAATCCTAGAATCTATCCTAATCTAATTAAATCAAATCAAATAATAATATCTTAATATATAATCATAAAATATAATATCCAAATCCAATCCTAATAAATACTAAATATCTATATATAGGAGGTACCATGCGTTTCTAATTCACACATAACCTGAGTTCTCTTTATAGTCACTGATTCGCTCTCATTTCAAACATCGATCTCTACCATTAATTTCTTGCAAGCACATTTAAGAAGTGTTAGGATGCCAAGCGCAGCAATTACACGCAACGTTGTGGGCATTATCGGTTTGTTTTCACTCTATTCTCATTTTTCAAGCCTCTATTCTTTTTCTTCCCTTGGTCTTTCTTTTTCTTGTTTGCCTCTTTAATTAAAATTCGATACATTCCCATTAATTCCCCTTTAGATTTTATCGTTTAGGCTTAGCGTCAAATAAATTTTATTTTGATAATAATTACTTGGATGAATCGCATGTTTCTTGATTAGTTTCTTGATATTTTTATGCAATCTAAAGAAATTTTGGATTAATATTTTGATCACAGTATGAATTTTCCCCCTACACTTGAAAAACGATGTAGCATACATCAAGAATGATAGATTTTGAGAATACTTTTAATTAAGTTCTTATTTTTTTTAACTTTATAAATTTGTTTCTTTGCAGGAAATGTAATCTCTTTTGGGCTTTTCTTCTCACCAATGTAACTTCTCTCACCTTTCTCTCTATGCATCTACGCGCGCGCACATATATACATCAGTTTTAATAATAACCAAAATTTTGGGATGTGAATTATATATACAGGCCAACATTTTATGGGATAATAAAGAAGAAAGCGGTGGAGGAGTTCAAGCCAGATCCTTATCTCGCGACAGTATTGAACTGTGCGTTTTGGGTGTTTTATGGAATGCCTTTCGTGCATCCAAATAGCATTCTCGTGGTCACCATCAACAGCGTTGGTCTTGTCTTCGAATTTATCTATCTCATCATCTTCCTCATCTACGCCACTAACAAGGGACGGGTATGCATACGCACCTCTTTAATAATTATTTAACAAAAGCTTCATGCATATATTTATATATCTGAAAATCATGTTTTTAATCTCTTCGTTAACATTTACTTTTCTCAGAAGAAGGTGTTTCTGTGGCTTCTGGCAGAGGCTATTTTCTTTGCTGCCATTGTTCTAATGACAATGTTGGTGCTGCATGGAAATGTAAAGAGGTCATTGGTGGTGGGCGTTCTATGTGATGTGTTTAATGTCATGATGTATGTCGCTCCTCTCACAATCATGGTAAGTTTCATTTATTATATATCGTATGCATGTATATTCATTTGTCCTTAGCTTTTAAAAACCATATATATATATATATATATATATTTCTCTATCTGTGTGTGATTAATACGTGTTACAATATAAATTAAACAGGCAAAAGTGATAAAAACCAAGAGCGTCAAGTATATGCCCTTCTGGCTCTCCCTGGCTAATTTCTTAAATGGAGTGTGTTGGACAGCATATGCTTTAATTCATCCTTTCGACATTTATGTCTTGGTAATTAAATTTTCCTTCCATCAACATTGTTGTCTATTGTTTCTTGTCCATCGATCTTTCTTTGGATGTTGAGAATTTTTTGTTGTGGTTACAGATTAGTAATGGACTTGGAGCAATTTCTGGGCTGATCCAACTCATACTATATGCATGCTACTATTCCTGTAAACCAGCACCAGCGGACGACGATGCTTCAAAGCCTAATAATGAGGTTCAGCTTTGTGCGGTCGATGCAAGTGCCAACGTCTGATAACATCTCAACATCAAATTATTAATTAAGCTCTTTTTTTTAGTAGATCTCCTTTTATTCGTACATGTACATAAATATTATTATAAGTCTTGTATTATTATGAAATAAATCATAGTTATGCTCCGCTCATTATTTTACATTAAAAGTTTTAAATGAAGCCATCAAACCATACGTAAAGTCAATCTTAAAAAAAAAAAAAAGATGAGAGAGACCCTATCGAAAAAAGGAATAACTATGCATAGATACTTAATCTATACGAGTCAATTAACTAAATTTCACGGAGGGGTGGGGACAATAAATACATCACATTTTAATTATATATATACATATATAGACGCACACATGTATGCATGTAATCTAAATTACCTAAGCAATTCATTCGTTGAGAAACATGCACAGCGCACACAAATTCACTTGTACCGCAAAAACTCGCGGTAAAACATATTGCACGGTATCTCCTACCATAAATAATATTATATTAAATACCATATTTTATCTAGTACGAGAAGCGACAAGCAACTAGGCATTCACCTTGTCACACTTATCAGTGTCCCTCTTTGTTTCCAAACAAGTGTCTCTCCCTTTATAAATAATAATATATTAAATAGTTTTATTTATCCAGTACAGGAAGCTACCATGTGGCACGCCAGTGGACATTTAAATTGTCACTCAACTAGCCTGCAGCCAGTGTGCCTCATGTTAGATAGGCAACACACACACAGAAATTCAATAAAGTATTCCATACAATACCCAAAACACGCAACTTTATTGATGGTGACGCCAAAATGTTATGGGATGCAGATCAACGCATCCCACAACTACTATGAAGCACAATTTAGTATTATTGAAATATAATGATTCGGCTTGAATTCTTCCTCTACAATATAAGTATATGGCTGGTATTCTTAGACCCTCTTCTTCAAGCACAATTCCAACTCGCCAGTTACGAGTTGGCCTATGGGAAGCTGCGGGTTGGCAGGGTGCGGGCTGAAATTGCTAGCACACCAAAAGGTTACCATTTTGCCAACCCCACCTAACCTCTTTTTTTTACATTATTAAATATTTTGTTTTATTTTTGAAATTAAGTTATAACATTTTATGGACCAAGTTTAACTTGTATCTATGTTTTCAAGACATTATATAATTAAGTTAGCCATAAAACTTACAAAGTAAATATATAACCCATTTTTATATAGTTATTTGTTTTGCTGTCACTATTTTACACTATTAGTATATAAATATAAACCAAAACTTATTTCCAGCAGTTTATATTCATTAGACCCAATTAGCTAATCAAATGTTGCCGCCTAATTATTTATTACACATAACTCACTACAAAAAAACATGTTATTACCGACGGAATTATTTCCGTCGGTAATTTCCTACGATGTACCGACAGATTTTCCGTTGGAAAAATTACTGACGGAAAAAAATTCCGTGGGTAATTACCGACGGATTACCCACGGAATTCCGTGGGTAATTTGAATGAGAAATTACCCACGGAATTCCGTGGGTAAAGCATGGGTAATTACCGACGGAAAAATTTTCCGTGGGTAATTACCGACGGAAAATTTTCTACCCACGGAATTTTTTCCGTCGGTAATTACTCACGCCTTACCCACGGAATTCCGTGGGTAATTTGAATGAGAAATTACCGACGGAATTCCGTGGGTAATCCGTCGGTAAAACTAATAATTTTTTTATCATATTTTAATAATTTATATAAAATAATAAAAATAAAAATAATATATAACAAATAAAAATTTAAATATTATAAAATTAATATTAAATATAAAAATTTTAAATGAAATAAAAAAATTAAATATATATAATATTAATAATAAAAATTTTAAATGAAATAAAAAAATTAAATATTTTAAACTTTATATCATAAAAACGAAATATATAATTATATATAAATATATATTTATATTAATATTAAATATTTAAATGAAATAAGAAATTAATAAAATTTAAATTTATATTATAAAAAACGAAATATATAATTATTTATAAGTATATATGTAATTTTGTATATATTTATATTAATATTAAATATTTAAACGAAATTAGAAATTAAAAAATTTTATATTATAAAAAATGAAAAATATAATTATATATAAATATATATATTTAATTATATATATTTATCTTAATATTATATTTTTTTTAAAATTATTACATTATATATATTATTACGTGAATAAATAACACAAGGTTAAAGCAGCTCAACTGGCAAAGGCATCAGAACACATACCAAAAGGTCCAAGGTTCAAATCCCACCTTCGTCACAAAATGCAACAATTGTCTCACAGAGACACGTGGCGCAATGTTAAAGGGACATGTGGCCCTTGCTCAGGGGCTGACGGGGCCAGATGTGGGGGCGGGCGGTGGGGGGCTTTCGGAGATGTCCACGTGGCCTTTTTTAAGATTGCCACGTGGAATTTTTTTTAAAAAAAAATAATATAAAATTACCGACGGATTACCCACGGAAAAAATTCCGTCGGTAATTACCCACGGAATTTTTCCGTGGGTAATCACCGACGGAATTTTTTCCGTGGGTAAATTCCGTGGGTAATCGCCGACGGAATTTTTTCCGTGGGTAATCGCCGACGGAAAATTTTCCGTGGGTAATTTCCGTCAGTAATTACCGACGGAATTTTTTCCGTCGGTAATTTCCGTCGGTAATTTCCGACGGAATAAAAATTCCGTCGGTAAATCAATTTGTCACGGATTTTTTAGAGACGGAAAAAATTCCGTCGGTGATCCGTCGGTAATTCCGTTTCCGTCCCTAATCCGTGGGTAATTTGATTTCAGAGACGGAAATCCGTGGGTAATTTCCGTGGGTAATTTACTGTTTTTTTGTAGTGACTGTTTAATGCCATTTTAACCACCGTTTAAATTTCTTATCCACCATTGCACCAACGTTATAACCCCAAGCTTCCTTGCCCTCCAGAAAAGTCCTCCTTCCAACTCTCTCAAAAAGTGAACAGCCCAAGAAGCAAAGTGATTCACCGATCACTTCCTTCAATCTTATCAACTGCTCTAGTGAGTCTTCCAGGTCTTGAGTGCTTGAGGCTCAAGCCATCATTCTTTCTACCTTTGCTATGCCATCATCAACTGTTGCTCTTTTTGGCTTCAACTCTGTTACCAGTAAAGCTCGTTCCTTCTTTAACTGTTTCTTCCTCTGTTTTATTTCAACACCAAGTTCAGAGATTTTCTTCACAATATCCGCCATGGTTTTCAAAGTAATGAGCCAAGTAGTGTAAAGTGAGTTTACTCTTTGATGGATTACCTTTTTTATAGCAGAAGGATTTTAGCAACGCTATGTATTCCATGATTATAATATTAAATTCTAATGCAGAGACCTCACAAGTACATAATGGCCATCTGAGTAATTATTACGTTCCTACATGGGTTATTTTTTTCCGGCTTGTCTTTTAGTATAAAGTTTTATCCCTCGTCATGCTTCTTTTAACATTAATATATATTTAAAATTTCTAACGATAATATATTAATATAAGATCTCAAAACTATATTATTTTATAATTTTATAATTTAATTGAAAATATATGTGTGTGTGATTGTAAAACATTTTAACCACATATATTTAAAAAGATTATATTATAGTAATTTTAAATAAATAGACAGCAATAAATATTTAAATTTAAATAAAAATTTATAGTGATAAAATTAATTAACTTTGTAACATGAAAATCAATTTAATAATATGAAAAAAATTTAAAAAAATTTAACATTTTAGTAAATAGACAAATTGGCTAAGAAAGTAGAAGCAACAGAAGGACAAAGACAAGTATCCGCAAGCCTCAGCCTAAGTATCTGAAAGCCAAGTATCTAGAGCCTAATCAAAGGTTTAGCTGTTAATAGAAATAACAAAGAACCAGCAAGTACAAAAAGCCCAAAAAGCTCAAGCTCAAAAAGCCGAAGAACTACCCTCAACCTCAAGAATCTCTACATATAAATCTTCCTTCTAAACTGTAGACCAATATAGATTCTTATCCACAAATTAAACCATTTAGTTGAATAACATTTAATGAATACATGATACTAGGTTACTGTTTTAAAATAATGTTTTTGTTGCATCTTGGATACACTAGGATAACTTCGATATTTCTTCCATAGAGCTCAAGGGATAAATGGTCTAGATTAGTCCATAGCTATACCGGGTTTTTACTATGTTAGGTGAGGTTCCTGGGTAAATAATTGTTTTTATTAAAGGCATAAACAGAAACATATTTAATGGTCTTATTAGCAACCATAAAAATTTTATCCTCTAATAAATATGATAGGATTTGGAACCACCAAAAAGCCAATAGAGTATGATTAAGAAGTCAAGGAAGATATTGAAGATGATGAATATTTCTGACATGGAGTATCCTCAATCAAAAGGATTTGCATTTTGGTCAACTAGTGGTTGGGTTGTTAGAAGTTGAATATCAAAACTAAAATTAAGATTTATGCAAAATACATTTTGATTTTTGAGTCTGTATTTGGTACATGGGAAATGGCAGGACTGACAATACGTACCAATACCGGGTTTTTATTCTTTTTCAACAAATACATGTTTAATGGAATATATTTAAAATTTTATAATTATAATATATTAATGTAAGGATGTCAAAATTATATCATTTCACTATTTTATGATTTAATTGAATATATATATATATATATAATTGCAAAAACATTAGAACAAATCATACGTGAAACATTTTTCTGTGTTTTTGTTTGCCAGAAACTTTTTCATGCTATTATAAGGGTCAATACAATTTTTAGTTCCTCAAATTTGCTTTCATATTTGGTTTTGATCCCTCAATTTCCAAGCTGAGTTTTGCTCCCTTAAGGAGCAAAATGGTCAAGATGTTTATTAAAATATATGATTTAAAACTCAATGGGGCAAAACCTATGATTTCAAACTTGAGGGAACAAAACTAAAATGAGAACAAACTTAAAAGACTAAAGATTATATTAACCCTTATTATTATTGGCTTTAATAATAATAGTAATATAATTAGGGTACCTTAAAAAGAATATTATCATCTTTCAAGTATTAAAATTATTGCAATTCACCCAATAGCTAATGGGCGTTGAAGCTAACAGTTTACTTCATGTACTCTTTCAGTCCTTAACATAAGACATATTTATCTAATTTGATCAGATTAGAGTAGTTAATAGTATAACATGTATTTTCTGAAACACCCTAGTTATCTTCTTTAATTCCCTCATTACTTCTTCTCATTGATTATTGTTTGTTGAATAATCAATAGAGGTAAATTAGGAAAAGATTGATAAATATGAAAATCATGTCTTATATTTAGGACCAATATCAACTTTTCAAATATGTCTTATATTAATGACTAGAGGGAGTATTGTTTTTGGTTTAAAAACCTTTCACGAGAATTTAAAAAAATAGTGGTTATCAGTATTAAACAAATACAATGCTTGAGAAATACATATAAATGGTAGTTTAAATATATATAAATGTGAGTTGACGAAGTCTAACAAGTTTATTAGCTATCTCGGTATGTTGTTTTTGGCCTTGTTATATTTCACAATTTGTCCTTTCTTATTTTATCTCACAGTAAGTTTCCTCCCCTCTCCCTTAATTTGCTTTCTGGACCTTCTTCATGACAACAAGACGTTTCCCCAATGCTCTTTTCTCTTGTTTCATCTCATCCTTCAGTGCAATAGATGGATTGGAGAAGGGGGTGGAGGCGCTGGCTATGGTGGACGAGGTGACGTGGTTAGAATCCTTAGTATTTGAGCCATTTGTTGCCACCAACAAGCCTTGAGGAGGAGGAGGGGGTGGCGGTGGTGGAGGAGTTCCCTGAGATCTTAACATAATGAAGGAGAAAAGGAGAAGGCTGATAAAGAAAAGTAGTAAGAATAACAAGGGTCAAGGTTTAAATAGAGGTCTAATGGATTACGAAGGGTTATGAGTTATGACTTATGAATATCTAACGGGATTATGAAGGGTTATGTGTTATGACATTGAAGGTCTGAATGTTATGAAGGATTATGAAATAGTTAGATGACGGTGGTTGTAAAGACCGTAATGTTTTGTCTTCACTTTTACAAGTGTTGGAAAACGAATCGTTTGTAATTTTTACATGACAGTTATTTCTTAAGAATTAGTCATTTTTGTCACTACATAAATGACGGTTATTAGCTATAACCATTATTTTGGTGTTTTTCGTGAATTCCGCCACGTAATACATGATGGTACGCATAATTAACCGTTACGTTTAAACGTTATATATCCTTACATGACCTCCTCCTCGACATACCTGACATTTATTGGTTGTAACTATTATGTATTGAGCGTTATAAATGCCTAAATCTGGAATAGTGATGATTACTCTTGGATAGAAACTCTTTAATGCGTGCAATTAATAAAGATACTTTGAAAAAAAAAATTTAAGTTTGGGATACAAGGGGGATTAGAGTTTTATTAAGCACAAAATCCAATTGCCAACTAAAATTAGAATATTATATGAAGGACCAAATCCAATCGCCAACTAACTCTTATATTAATGACCGGAGATAGTAATGAGATTCTCTGAGGTCATCTGTAATACTTTTACCATATGGAGACTAGAGTAAATCATTTTGAAAAATGCAAGTTAAAGTATGCTATTATTCATAAGAGTTTTGCTAATGCATCATCGAAATGAGTATGGCCTAAACTCACTTAAATCAATTGATGCAAGTCTGATTTCAATATAATTATTCTGTTTTTGCCTTGTAACTTATTTGCTATTCTTTCCCAAATCAAATGGGTCCGTTTTGACGGGAGAAAAATTGAAAAGGAAAAGTGGAGAGAAGACAAAACTAGTGACGTCGTCTTATCACTTCTCAATGGATGCGCGAGAAAAAAGAGTGAAAAAGTTCTTATCAATATATTCCCTCCTGTCCAAAAGTTTAGGGAATTTTCCTACTAGTTAGGGCATTCTTTTTACCAAAAATATATGACACACTATAAAAAACCGATAACACTAAATTCTTTTTAATAAATACTATAAATTCTTTTCCTATCACCCTCTCTCGCTGGCACTTTTCATTCTTTTTGTTCCATCGCACCTCTTCTTCTATCATGAAATTTCCCTATTCTTTTAGCACACCCTTAGGTTTCTCCCATTTATTTTACAAGGTAAAAGTTTAGGTGAGTAAAGTCTTGAGAGCTCATCAAGGCCAGAACATACTAACAAGGTCCTCATATCTGTAGTGAGATTTGAACTCAACCTTATGGATTATGTGAACCAACTTCTTACTAATTGAATTAACCTTTGTTCACCTCACCCTGCTGTACCTCTTGCTGCTTCTAAGCTTACATTATTGTTCTGTCACACGCAGAAAAGGAGACAAAGGGATGCATAAATGTTTTTGAGGACAAGGTATGGATGTTGATCAAATGCTACTACTATTAACACTACTTCGGTCTTATTTATAAGCAACTTTCTTTCTTTTAGAGTTGGTCCTTCAAATAAACAACTTTTTTTTTGTGTCTCAAAATTTGAACTACTTTTTCCTTTTCTATCCCTATTAATTGCATATGTTTAGCCATCAATTCTCTTTCATTTAATTATTTATTACCCGTTCTCTCTCATATTTTTTATTCATTCTCTTTACTATACTCTTCTTAATAGGGGCATATTTAGAAAAAAACATTACATTTTTTTACACATTTATTGTTTATAACTAATTTTAATCGTCAGTTCGTTTTTGTGCAATCAGAGTAGTAGTTGCTTATAAAAAGAACTGGAGGGAGTAGTGTAAAATGTAAAACCGTGTTTCCAAATATAAATTCCCAATCACCTATCTTATGCGGTCATGGAGTTCATCCAACAAAATATTGAAAGAATATGTAATGTTTGACTTCAAAACCCTCTCTTGGGAGCAATATTCAAACACAATAAAATAACAGTAAAGGTTTAAGGTCCTATGTCCATGTAAAAATGAAGCATGAAGAGAGTTTAAGTGGAAAAGGCAATATAAAGAGCTTTTAAAATGAATCAAGAAGGATCATCAAGAGCGTGTGATTGCCTTATCAAATATTTGATGGCGAGGCGCGGAAAAGTGGCGAGGAATTTAGTTAGAAACATTGAGAATGATATATATATATATATAGCTAGGTTCAGCTTTTAAAAAAATAGCAATACGAAATATAACTTAAGGCTCGTTAAAATTAAACTCATATTTTTGTTGACACAAATGAGATGGGTATATGTGTTGAGAAGGATAAAACAAGATGGTTATATCTAGAAGGTTCATAAGTATGTTGGTTTACTAAACACTCACAGATAGAAACAAAGCAGCAAGAAGGCTACCCTTCTATTTTTATTTAAAAACCAAATATATTTTTACAATCAATCTTAGATCATAGGTTGATCCAAGTATTTATACTTATTGTATTCATACAACTTAACCGACTAAACAATGTTCACTGGGCCCAAGCCCAACAGTACTAACGCACAGACACTAATACAATACATCTATGTCATAATAATATCCAACTATTCCATCACTCCCCTTCAAGGTGGAGGGCAGAAAATATCTACTGCTCCCAACTTGTGCAGAGTTGCATCTTGTGTATCTCTTGTAACAACAGCCTTGGTTAAGAAATCAGCTTGTTGTTCACTTATTCTAACATGCTGCAGCTTGATTAATTTTGCTTGAACTTTTTTGCGAATGAAATGACAATCGATCTCTATATGTTTGGTTCGCTCATGAAAAACAGGGTTGTTGGCTATGTGTATTGCAGCTTTACTGTCACAATAAACTTCTACAGGTTGTGATTGCGACCGACCAAGCTCCATAAGAAACCCTTCTAGCCATACAACTTCAGAAGTTGCTGACCCCAATGCCCTATATTCAGCTTCGGTAGATGAACGTGACACTGTCACTTGCTTCTTTGATTTCCAATGAACCAATGATCCTCCCAACTTAAGCAAGTATCCCGTTACAGATCTTTTTGTTGTACCACCTGCACCCTAATCAGAATCACAATAGCAACTCATGGTGGTGTCTCCTTATGAGCTAATCAAAATCCCCATTCCAGGACTCTTCTTGATATATTTTACCATATTGAGAGCTGCTGCCATATGAACCTTTATTGGTTGTTGCATGAATTGACTTACGACCTGCACCGAGAAACAGATATCGGGGTGTGTTATTGTCAAGTAAAGGAGTCTACCAACCAACCTTCTATATCTGTCCGAATCTGTCAATACGTCAGCAGGTTTATCTTTTCCTACTTGATAAGCCATTAATTTTAAATTTTATGGCATTGGCATTCAAAGGGGTTTACATCCACTTATTCCTAAATTAGCTAGCAAGTCTAGAGCATGTTTCCTTTGAGACATAATGATTCCTTCTTGGGACCTAGTCATTTCTATGCCCAAGAAGTATTTCATCAAACCCAAGTCTTTAATCTTAAAGTTACTATGCAAGAATTGCTTAACCTCACCTATTTTTGATATAGAATTACCAGTGACAAGCAGATCATCAACATGAATCAAAATCAAGACTATACTACCATCACTGTACCTCTTAAAGAAATGGGTGAATCCTGATTTTATTAATGCCATTGTCAACTTACAATTCCATTAGCACGAAGCTTGCTTAAGTCCATATAGGGACTTCTTAAGTCTACAAACAAGGTTCTCCCCTTTGGTACAAAAACCTTGAGGAACAGTCATGTATACTTCTTCCTCCAAATCTCCCTGCAAAAAGGCATTATGGACATCCATTTGATATATGTCCCAATTATGTATTGCTGCCAATTTCAAAGTCATGCGAACTGATATCATTTTAACAATAGGGGAAAAGGTGTCATGATAATCAACTCCTTCCCTTTGACTATACCCTTTAGCTACTAACCTAGCTTTGTATTTGTCAACCTCCCCATTATATTTATATTTTATTTTGTACACCCATTTGCATCCAATGGGTTTCTTACCTAGAGGCAAAGTAACAACATCCCAAGTCTTATATTTTCAAGAGCCTCTATGTCAAGATTCATTGCCTTTACCCACTTACCATCTTGAGCCGCTTCCTAAATGACAAAGAAAACACATGTGACAAAGAAAAAGGCATTTTGTAGCTCAGAGATTGAATCTAAATGACAAAGAAAACACATGTGAGCAGCAGATATCTTATCATATGATATGTAACGTCTATCAGATAAAGGCATTTTGTACTTTGCTCATGGGACCCTTTAGTTATTAGGTTGCAAACATAGTCCTTTGTCGCCCAAATGGGCAGTTTCCTTGCTGTTAGCCTCATGAATTTCTTGTTAGAATTGCACATTTCCTCTTATTTCTGCCGTATTTTAATGTACTAGTGGGCATTTGAGAGTGCTAAAATAGAGGAAATGTGTTCTATACATGCGTGGCATAGAAAGAGTGTAAATATGGGGCAAATACACGAATATCTATTATGCTTACCAAACTGAGATTTTTTGTGAGTCCTTTATGTTGAAAGGATAAAGATTTAGTCATAGCTGGAACCAGAGAAAGCCAAATTCAATGAAAAGAAGGTGAAATAAAGTTGAAGCCATTAACCGCGCTAGAGAAATGCAAGGAGGAATGAGAACAGAGCTTGAAAAAACAAAAATTAGCACAGCAGGGTTACTGGCCGTAGCCCATAGGAGCACAGAAACATATTGGCCGCGGCCAAGCATCTTTGGGCCACGGCCCAAAAGTGGCTAGTAAGTTGCTGGCCACGGCCAATGGAAGCACAGAAGCTCACTGGCCGCGGCCAACCCCCGATAAAGGTGCTATATGTTTTGACATTCAGTGGGTATAAAAGAGGAAACTTGAGGCTGAAAGAGGGGGATCTGATCCGGAAATACCTAGAGAGGTGGCTGTGACACTCCTTTATGCTTAGGTTCGCCATAAAGCAAGGGAAATCGAGTGGGGATTGAAGATTTGCAGAGATTTGAGCTAGTTTTCCTTGGTTATCGTGATTTCTTTCCCTTGTGCTGATATGGCAGTTCATGTTTTGTATTTCTGTATCCATTTCATGAACATGAGCAGCTAAACTTTCATTCTAGGATTGTTTATGAACCTTTGTATGGATTAAACTTGATTCCTTCTATCTTTAAGTATCTAATGGCATATGTATGTTGATTTTACCCTATTTTCACTGCTATTCGTGACTGGCCATCACTGTGGATGATTTGTTCATATAAGTTAAGCTTGAGAGAGTTAACTTATTTGTAGAACTTTGGTAAAATTATGCTAGACTGACATTTGGAAGCTAAATGGATGGTTTGTTAGTAACATAAAGATATAGTTACTAGCCTAGCATTGTCATATTGAGGTTGGTGCTTAATGCTTATTTTCTCTTAACGGTAGCAAGAGATTGTACATGTTAAAAGAAGATACGGAGTTGGCTATGACTTGAGAGAGCTTAATCAAACGCTTGTGAACCTTAGAAGAACATACATATATCCCATAGAATGATTCTTGAAGAGGAAATACATCAAGTTTATGAAACACAAAGGGGATGAACAATCCTAGGTTTATTACAACTGTTGAAATCACAAGGATCAAGTTTTTGTTCAGTAATTTTCAGTTTTTACCAATATATCTTTTGAAACTTCTTTTTGTTTCACACACAAAACAACATGTTTTGTCTTACCTTAATTGAATTCACCAAACCTATTGCTTGACTAATTTGTAACTCAAATCCTCGAGGGGAAGATCTTACTTATTACTTTATTACTTGACGCGATCCGTGCACTTGCAGTGGCGAACACTTGCCCTACTAGTTGGGCTTTGAGAGGAGGGAGAACTAATATTTCTAGGTTCTGTATCATTTGCAGTCCCATCAGATTCTGTTCTGACTTGATCACCATGATTTGAGTCATCGAATTGTATTTTAGTCCTAGATTCATCAACATCATCAAAAAGAAACATATCCCTCACCTCTTTAGGTATGTCTCCCCTTTGATCTAAGGGTTTCTTCTCCAAAAAAGGAAATCTATCTTTCAAGAAGGTTACATCTTGACTCACTATGATCTTTTTAGTATTCAAGTCTAACAGAATATATCCCTTTTGATTGTTGGGATATCCTAGAAAAACGCATGGCATAGTATGCGGTTGGAATTTATCAGAAGCATTCAAATTTGTGGCATGAGCTAGGGACCCGAATGTTCTAAGGCTCTCAAAGGTTGGTTCTTGCCCATATACCTTTTCATAAGGTGTTTTATAACCTAGAACTTTTAAAGGTACTCTATTCACTCTGTAAGCTGCCATGCGAATGCACTCACCCCAGTAGTTAATAGGTATACCAGATTGGATCATAAGGCTTCTAAATATCTGCATAAGGGAGCGATGCTTATACTCTACTATACCGTTTTGTTGGGAAGTATAAGGACATGTTGTTTCATGGATAATCCCTTTACTAGATAGAAAGTTTCACAGTTCATGATTAAGAAATTCAGGGCCATTATCACTTCTATTTATTTTGACATGTAAAGAGAATTGTGTAGTAACATAAGCAATAAAGTTCTGTATGCATTGAACAGATTTTGATTTTGATTTCATCAAAAATATCCAAGTGCTTCTAGAGAAGTCATCTACAACAGTAAGGAAATAACGATGGCCCTGATGTGTAGGGGTCCTATAGGGACCCCATACATCCATATGAAGTAATTCAAAGCATAAATGAGACTTAATGCAACTAGAAGTAAAAGGGATTCGTATTTGCTTAGACTGTATGCATATTTCACACCTTTTATTGAAAGAAATATGTTTGTTCTTTACAAAATTCAAGTGTTTCAAAACAAGTAGTGGAGCATGTCCTAATCTTCTATGCAAAAGCAACATATCAGCAGATTTATGTACTTTAGTATTCAATACATTTGCAACAGCAGCAGATTGTTTGGGAAAACATATCATGTAAAGTCCTTTTTCTAGCCACTTGGAAGGTCCTGCAGCAAACAATGGTCAGGAAAGAATACTATCATGTAGCATAATTCTTTAGTTAACCTTGGGATAGAGATAGGGTTAAATTGTAATTGAGAGGCATAAAGGACATTGGTAAGGTAAATGTCTTTAGATAGTTTAATATTTCCTATATGTGTAGCTGGGACTCTAACTCCAATCCATTTGGTATTTTAATTGCTTTTATATTACTGTCATTAATTCTATAAGTGTCAAATAGAGTCAAATCTCCTGTGATGTGGGTAGTAGCCCCTGAGTCTAGAACCCATCTACTATAACTAGAATTTAAGTGATTCAAAGCTATGGTAGTACCAGTAAGAGCATGCACTGTAGCCTCAGAGTCTCTCTTTAGAAGCTCCATTAACCGTTCATATTGGTCTGGAGTGAGACTTGGTGAAGCAATCTATGACATTTGGGTGCATTTTTCTCCTTCAATAGCCGGTGCAATTATGAGTTGATTAGCAATTGCATCACTTGGTATTTTGGATTTATTTCCTCGAAAGTTTGGAAGATATCCAACAAGTTCCCAACATATGTCTTTGTGGTGGCCTTTCTTCCCACAGTGGGAACATTCAAAGCTTCCTCCTAATCAGCCACGCCCCTTTCCACAGCCACGGCCACAAACTGTCATTACAATGCCCTCAACTGGGCTATTGTGTGCCGAATGGGCAATGGATTTTTACATCTCATTTTCAGAGATCATGGCAAATGCCTGGTTGACCGATGGGAGTGGGCTCATTAATAGAATTTGGCTACAAGCCCCACTAAAAGATTCATTTAATCCAAGAAAAAATTGAAGTAGCTTCTGACATTGAACCATTTCAGAGTAAACTGTAGAAGTATCGCATTTACAGGAAGGGATAAGAAATAGAGTGGACTACTCTTCCCAGAGCTCCTTCATCTTTGTGTAGTATTGGGAGATGAAAGATAAGTCTTTTCTCAGATAACATAGTTCACGGTGAAGGGAGAAAAGACGGGACCCTGTGTGCTTATCGAACTGTTCTTGAAGATCTTTCCAGGCTAAGTACGGATACTGATGGAAGATAATGCAATTAGCAAGATCTTTGGAAATGGAATTTAGGTTCCAAGAGAGCACCACAGTGTTGCAACATTCCCACTGCTTGTGAAGACCTTTATTCTGTGATTCCTTTGTGCAAGTCCCTTCTACAAACCATAAATTGTGTTTCCCAGTAGATCAATTCTTATGGCCCGACTCCAAACCAGATAATTGTCGCTCCCCATCAAGATATGAGGAACAATTATCAGCCTTTGTGTTTCAGACGGGTGTAAGTATAAAGGATGGTTGAAGCTCAATCCGTTGGCCCCAATGGAAGAAGCAGAAGTCTTTGGGTCAGAACTCATCACGCCGATGAGTTAAATCCCCCCGATGAGTTAGATCGTACCGAAGATTCAAGAAGAAAAGAAAAGCGTCGACAGAGAAGAGACATACGAATGTTGCTGAAGGGAAATCAAATCTGGAGGGTGTGGTAGTGATGTGGGCTTCATGTGGGGTCGGGCCTTTGAAAAAAGACAAGGAAACCTTGAAAAACCATTATGAGGGAAATCATAACGTGTGGGTCTTCTTGTGGGGCCAGTGCTTTTTTTTAAAAAAACATTGCAATCTTGAGAAACTGCTGGGACGGTTTGGGCTTCTCAGCTGCTCGTGGGGCTAGTTCTTGAAATGGGTAAATGCACTTCTTGACAATTAGCCTGGTCTAGATGGCTCTGGTATCATGTTGGTTTACTAAACACTCACAAATAGAAACAGAGCAGCAAGAAGGCTACCCATCTATTTTTATTTAAAAACCAAATATATTTTTACAATCAATCTTAGATCATAGGTTGATCCAACTATTTATACTTATTATATTCATACAACTTAACCGACTAAACAATGTTCACTGGGCCCAAGCCCAACAGTACTAATGCACAAACACTAATACAATACATCTATGTCATAATAATATCCAACTATTCCATCAATCACTACTACAAAAAGTATCATTTATGACACTAATTAATGATTGCTTTAAAATATTTGTAGTAGAAAATCATGGTATGGTAGTGACAAACGTTTCAACAACTATTATTGAAAAAACAGTCGTTGAAACATAAGATTCAACGACTGTTATTCATAACAGTTATTGAAAGCAGTATTTCAACGACTGTTATTCATAATAGTTATTGAAAGTGATGTTTCAACGACTGTTAATGAAAATAGTCGTTGAATCTTGCTTTCAACGATCATTTTCATTAATAGTCATTGAAACAACCCTAAAAAAAGCACCAACGCACGCTTCTAGCTCCTACTTTCCCTTTCCCGCCCCCTATCCGACATTACAGCGTTGTGTAACTCCCTTCTAGCTGACTCGCATCCACTAAATTTCTGCTTGGTCTCTCGCGTGTCCTCTGTCCTCTATCCTTCTCCGACAACGGAGGTCCACAGGCTTGCAGTCCCTCCATTCCCTCTCGGTCACAGGTCTTTGCTTTCCCTACCTCTTCTCAGTCCGAGCAAGCAACACAAGTAGGTAAGCTCAGGCCCTTTTTTTTCCTCTGGTTTATTTACTTTTGTTTTTCTCTTCTTAGCCTTTATTTTCACTCCTGTAGTTCATACTGGGCTCTGATGTTAAGAAGACAATATTGGATTTGTGTTTATTGTGGTTTGTGTGTAAGTTCCCCTTTTCTCTTTCTAGTTGATTTGTTCATTTGGATGTGAATTTCTACTGTTCTGGGAAAAAAATTGGCATTTTGCACTTCGTTTGTGACTGAATCTAGGATTAATTAGATTGGCAACCAGAGAAGTTCTTGATGATTACTCGTGCAAGTTCTTTTGCAAAGTAAAACTTTGAAAAATTTCATGTTATGCATCTTATTTATTTATTTGGTTGAAATGTTATGCATCTTATCAAAGATATAAATATAATTAAGTCCTAAAAGTTACTTATGGCCACTATAATTACACCTCCTCTTACTTGTGTTTCTACCCCTACTCTTGATTTGTAGCATGTATCTTCGGCTATAGAAATATGAAATTGAACAACTGATTGTTTTCTTCATAAAATATATTAATTATATTTAACATGTAAGAGGAAGTAAGCAAATAGTACTACCTCATATGTCAGGCTGTTGTATATATTCTTCAGACTGTTCATTTCAACACTATTTATGTTGTCCAAATATTATTAGTACTGTTCATGTTAATATTTTCAGGCCCCTAATGAATAAAAAAGTAGGATGCAAATTTGTTATATTATCAGTGCTACAAATGGGATAAATATTACAATTCATGCAACTTTTCCAAGCATACTTTTCCAAGAAACTTTTCACAAAGCACACGAAATTATTGTATGAAAATGATTCAACAAAATATTGTGATGGGCTACTTGGAAGTTCGTTTTCCTATTGCAGCTCCATTCTTTTTCAAAGTTTTAAATATTATATTGGACTATCTTATTAAACAGTGTTTTGTTCTCCAGGTCACTAATATACTTTATATTGTCCCCTGGATACTTGCATTCCATTTGCCATATACCTTACAAATGCACAGCTGCCTTTTTCCCTTAGCATCGTGGACCTTGCTTATGTCACCAACGTCTGATGCCTTCTTTCTCAAGTGTTTCCTTCCTACACTATTTTACATATTTTAACTTCATATCAATGTTGTACCTTTGTTTCTCATCATACCTTGGTAATACCGGTCATATCCTATATGATTTCGTATTAGGAATGGCCAAAGCTAGAGTTTTGATTTGATTTTTTTCAATAAAAATCATAATTTTAATGCAAGAAATTAATTACAGGGAAAATTGATTAAAAATCTCCCATTACAAAATTAATTATTTCTCAGAACTTGTTATCAATGTGTACACTTTCTTTTTCTATCTCGTATCATTTGAATTATAATTAAAAGTGTTATTTGCAAATAAACGTGGGAATTAAAAAGTGCAAGATTAGTGGCATACATTTTCTAATTTCCAGACAATCAACAAGGTCAGTTCAACAATGCCTTTGAGTTCATAAAAGATGTAGTAGTTAAAGTTAATATTATAATGTTTTGGGTAATAACTCTCTCATAAACCTGCAGGTATCACTACTGCCATCGTTGTCCCTACTTGGTTGCCGGCCTACTACATCCTTGCCTCAGTAGAATCTTCTTCCAAATTCCTCAATCACAAACATAGTGTCCTTGGAAGCTAAAGATTAGCTGGTAAGTTCTATTATTGCTTGTTGATGAAAGTTTTTCAAACCTGAGGATATCGTGGTGCTACTATTTGTTATAAGTGTGATAAAGTTGAATTACTAAACTTTGAAATTGGTAATTGAACTGTTAGTTTTTACAGTGTGTCATGAGTATTTCATATCGCTGTTCTAAACTTGAGTGTCTGTGAAAATGGATTAAGTGGTAATAAAATGGATCACCGTTGGATGAATGCTTTGAGGATTAGTGAAGAATATGAGAATGGGGTAGAAAAGTTTATTTAATTTGCTAAAATGAATGCGCCTAGTAAAAATGGGAAGTATTTTTGTCCATGTATCAACTATTTAAATGAGATTCTACGGGATGTTGATGATATAAGAGATCACTTACTTTGTGATGGAATAAATCTTCGGTACACAAGGTGGATATGGTATAGTGGGGAAGTAACTGCTTGTGCGTCACTAATAAGTATATATTTTATAATTAAATAGGTATATATTTTAGATATATTCACTGGATTTATAAATATTTTATACCTATTTAATTATCTTTTATATAGTTTTTATCTTTCAATTAAATTATAGGATAAGAATAAATTTTGATATAAAATCTAATCAAATCCTATATTATTTTGTAGGAAATATTATCTTATTGGACAAAAAAAATATCAAACAGAATAGGCGAATGATATAACAAATATAATATATATCTATATTTATATATGCAGATATATGTAATATCTAATTAATGGACGTAGCAGAAGCAATATCTCAAGCAAATCATTCAAGCCAAAATGTTGACCCCATGGGATAAAACCATATGGGAGATATTGGAAGATAGAAAAGCAATCTGAAGGCCTAACAAAACGTGGGTCCCATAAGAAAAAGTCAAAACGAATATATGAGATGCAGATTATTTGAGCAACAAATATTATATATCACATCTTTATGAAATTGGGATAGCACCGTGGACCCCATATGAAATATGATAGAAGATATCAAGAAAAAAGGAAATCACGAACAGCATGCAAGGAAGCCTATATATATGCGAGAGGAGGAGGCATCCGAGAAAAACACAGGAAAAACTAAAGGACAGCAGGGACGCACAGAAACACAGCAGAACGCTGAGACGCAGAGCTGAGAACGAGGAGAGCTGAGAACCGAGCGGAGTGAGGGAGCTGGGGCTTGAAGATTCAAAGAGATTTGGAGCTTTAAAATTTGGTTTTCCATTAATTTTCTTCTCTCTTTTTCTTAGTTTCTGATATGAACCGAATTATTATTTATGGTTTTAATTTGTTGATGAACATGAGTAGCTAATTTTCTAGGATTTTCTTGAACCTATTTATGTATTGAATTATTTATTTACTCTCTTTTTGCATCGAATGAAGTTTTTGTATTGATTTTATCTTGCTCTTAATGCCTCTAAATGCGTGATCACCATTTAGTTGTCTTGTTCATTTAAAATTAATCTTGAGAAAGATAATTTAAGTGTAGAACTTGGATAAAATCATGTTAAACTTGAAGTTTAGGTATATTAAACGGATGGTTTGTTAGTATCATAGAGATATAGTTACTAACCTAGCATTGTTAGATTAAGATTGGTGTTTAAAGTTAGTCCTTATAAATTAATACAAGAAATTGATTAGTTTATTAGGATAAATATTTGGTTTTGACTCGAGAGCGCGTTATCGAATACTTTTGAATCTTAGAAAAATACATATCTTCGTTTGATTGCTTATTGAGGGTAAATTAATTAGTTTATGAAATAAACAAGGGATAGATAATCCTAGGTTCCTCCTGTCTTGAAGTTCTCGATTTAATTAATTAATTCTTAAGTATAAAATTTCTTTCAAAATATTCTCACTTAACCTGATTGATAATTTAATTAAGATAATTAATTCATTTTTGTCATAGTCCTCGTGGGAACGATCTTTTTATATTACTTGCGACCCGTACGCTTGCGGTAAAGCTAGACGGCTAACAAGTTTTTGGTGCCGTTGCCGGGGACTATGGCAAAAAGCTCATTGAACTAGTTATCTTAATTGTATGATTAATCACGTTTGAGTATTTTCTTTCTTTTCTTGATTTTTTCTTTTATAATTTTGATATTCCTCGGTTGTTGTTTGGATTTACAGGTATCTCTCGACATATGAGTGGCGCATTGGTAGTCCACCCTAACAACCAAGACGACGAGCATCATTCTGAAGAAAAGGAACTTAAGTCTGAATCAGAATCATCAAAAGAACCGACGTCACCTGATCCAAAGATCATGGCACACCATACTGATGAGGATATAGATCGTAGTTTGGATGAATATATGGAATAGGAGAGCACCACCTATCAATCTAGCATTCAATTCCCAGCTATTACTGCTAGAAATTTTGAGGTGAGGCCAATTATGCTCCAGATGATTGGTACATTCACAGGAAATCAGAATGAAGACCCAATTGAACATTTTGACAAAATTTGTTCAAATGCGTGAAAATTTCAAACAGCAGGGAGTGTCTTCTGATGCACTGAGATTGAGACTCTTCCCCATGTCTTTAGATAAAAAGGAAACAGCTTGGCTCACGGCTCTACCTCCCAATTCTATTTCTATATGGGACACCCTAGCTTCTCTATTCAAAGCAAGATTCATTCCAAGGGGTAATCGAGCAGTGCAAAGAGCTGAGTTATTGGGCTTTGCACAAGAACCAGGTGAACTCTTTTATGAGGCATGGGAGAGATTCAAAGAAATGTGGCACAAATGTCCTAACCATGAGCAGAAAACTTATGTGTTATTGGATGCTTTTTGGGCTGGATTGGATGGTCCTACCGTTTCTGTGGTCGAGAATGCTTGCAACGGTGGGATTGGCAAGAAGAAAGTGTCTGAATTATTAAAGTTATATGATGAAATTGCTTTTAGCACTCTGCAACAATCTGATAAAGCACGCTCTGGGTATAGGACTTATAAAGAGCCAAATTCTTCTAATGCTTCTAGTATATCTAAAGATATTGCCACTCAACTTGCAGCTATCGCCAAGAGGTTTGATCAACTTGAAATGAAGATAGAGAAGACATCTTCTAAGGGTATTCACGCTATCCAGGCCTCACGCCTCTCTTGTGAAACTTGTGGAGAAGCATATTCTTATGAAGATTGCCCACATACTATGGAGACAGTCCATTACTTGAACAACAATCAAAGATATCCTCTTGGCAATCCCTATTCTAACACCCACAACCAAGGTATGAGGGATCATCCAAATTTCTCTTGGAAGAATGGACCAAGTGAGAATCCACCTAATCACTACGCTAGTAAGCCAATGGCACCACCAGGTTTTGAGCAACAACAAAAATCTAGAGAAAGTGATTCAGAGACAAACCAGCTCTTGAGGCATATTCTTAAGAGCCAAGAAGGTATAATAAACAAGGTTAATCTTCATGATACTTCCACTAGAAATCTTGAGATACAAGTGGACCAAATAGCATCTCAAATAAACACATTCAACAGAAATAGTCTACCTAGTGACACCGTTCCTAATCCTAGAAGGGATGGTAAGGAAGATTGCAAAGCAATAACCTTGAGAAGTGGAAAGCAACTAGCTGACATTCCTAGCCAAAGTGGAAAGAAAAAAAGTGTAAGTAATGAGGTTACTAATAGGCAAGAAGATGAAATACATGTAAATATTGATGAGGTGATTAAGGAGAAAATGAATGAAAATAAGGAGAAGGCTTGCACTTCCCCTTCAAAATATGTACCTCAACCACCATTCCCTCAGCGACTTAAGAAACATCAAGAAGATTCGCAGTTCAAGAAGTTCATTTAGATATTCAAGCAACTCTACATCAACATTCCATTCGCTGAAGCTTTAGAACACATGCCTAAATATGCCAAGTTTATGAAGGATATTCTATCTAAGAAGCGATGATTCAGTGAGTTTGAGATAGTTGCTGTGACCAAAAGTTTCATTGATATCATTAAGCAGATGCCTCCAAAGTTAAAAGATCCTGGGAGCTATTCTATTCCATGCCATATTGGAGATAAATTCTTGGGAAAAGGAATGTGTGACCTTGGAGCTAGTATTAACCTCATGCCTTTATCTGTCTTCAACCAGTTGGGATTAGGTGAAGCTCGACCAACGACGGTTACCCTTCAATTTGCTGATAGAAGTCTATCTCAACCTCGTGGAATCATTGAAGGTGTATTAGTGAAGGTTGACAAGTTTATCTTTCTAGCAGACTTCATTGTACTAGACTTTGAGGCAGATAAAGAATTACCTTTGCTGTTAGGGAGACCATTTTTTGCAACAGCAAGAACATTGATTGACGTAGAGAAAGGTGAGTTAACTATGAGAGTAGCTGATGAGTAGGTCACCTTCAATATGACTCTGTTGATTAAATCTCATAATATTCCAGAGGACTGTTTTTCATTGACATGCTTGATCCTATGGTACAAAATGAATGTGAAAAAGTTATGACTAATGAACCACTTGAAGCTATGATACCTGAGATTGATTCAGAAAAATTTATAATAGAGGAATGTAAAGCTATCATGGATGCATCAATTCCTTGTCCTCAAGGACGAATGCAATTTGAATCATCTAAGAAGTGGTATGATAAGAAGATCATATTCAAGACCTTTGATCCAGGACAACAAATGCTCTTATATAATTCCAGGCTAAGGTTGTTTTCGAGAAAGCTAAAATCTCATTGGTCTGGACCATTCATTATGGTTTAAGTGTTTGATCATGGCACAGTAGAGTTGGAAGGCAAAAGTGGAGAGAAATTCAAAGTCAATGGGCAAAGATTGAAGCACTATTGGGGTGGTGGAGTGGACTATCACACCACTACATTACCTCTAACAGTTGATTCTTGAGATGCTGCCATAGTCTGGCTGAAGACTATAAACTTAGCGCTTATTGGGAGGCAACCCAATGATTTGATTTTCATTTACTATTTTTTTCTCTTTTCTTTTTCTTATTGTTATTCAGGCTTTAGGGTGATTGCTCCTCTCGCAGCTCTAAATTCTGGCTCGTGCGCTCTTTCCTCCTTCAATTTTGAAACATCAGAGGAATAACTCCACATCAGAATCTGAGATCTAAACCAGGGGAGTACTAGTTTCTTTCTCCTTTATTAATTTTTGCAACATTAAGGACAATGTTTGATTTAAGTGTGGGGGAGAGAATTAGGATTCACCAGTTAATTGACATTTATTTCAAAAAAAAAAATAATGAAGGGAAAAGAGATACTTTGTCTTGATTTTGAGATTGTTGGATTTGAATAGATATAGCTTAGTTACTAGTTGAATGAAGGGAAGTTGATTACATATATTGCAATTTATATGATGATATATTGTTTAACTTGATTAAATTGGGTGAGATAGCATAGCCCTGTTGGAAGGAGATTTGAGCCTATAACATTCGATTCTAGTGTGATATTTCACTTGTCTCAACTTTCTCTTCAGAACTTGTCTTATTTCTTTTTACTGCTACCTTTTACCTATGCAATTCTTTAATAGGATAGAGGCATTCATTTTTATACCCTTGAATCCTAAACACAAGCTACAAACACTTCATCTATTGCTACCCCTTTGAGCCCATCATTTTTTCCTTTACATCTTCATATCCATATTAAGTTAATATGCATGTACAATCATTATTGCAATAGTTTGATCATGTTATCGAATCACAAGATGTGGTATTGTTGCTATTAGTGCTTTATGTTGGAGGGTATTTCAAAAAGAAAAAAGAAAAAAAAAACACAACTCCAATGGCTTATCTCGACTTCACTTAGTAACTGGGGGCACTTCATTACCAATGTTGACACTCGCGTCAAACGATGAAGCCAAAGAGGGCTATGAGTTAGGCTAAAAGCCTCTTGAGGCACTTGTTGGAGTAACTAAGTAACCGGTGCTGCATCACCCATGTGCAAGTTCGCGTCAAAAGGGAACCTACAACAAGCTCAAGATGAAAAAAAATTGAAAAAAAGAGAGAGAAATATATAGAGAGAGAGAGAGAGAGAATACCCTTCTTGATTCTTGAAGAATAGCATACATATCACTATTACATTAAATTCTCTGCATAACATGATTTACATGCATATTGCTTAGTATCCATTATCCACTCCACATAGCCTATATTCCAACATTACAAGCCATAAAGTCCTCTTGATTTTTGAATACACATGAAATTGGTGGTGGAAAATTAGAACTATTACAAGCCTATGGTAGGGTGATTGAACAAGTGAACTGAGCAAAAAATAACCCATATGCTAGTGAGTTGAGTGATACACTTTATACCCTTGTGTGACTATTTTACCTGGATTTAATCTTGTTAAACTTTGTATCTGAATATGAGTTTATCTATATGTGATTGACAACCCATATTGTATATTTATTTCCTAGGGTATATTTACTTGAGTTCTCAAGGTTTCTTAGTTAATTCAATTTGTCTCTCTTTTTTCTTCAACCTATTTTCAAGATTGACTTTTCTTTGCCCAGGAGTGCAAAAGATTTAGTATTGGGGAGTTTGATAAGTATATATTTTATAATTAAATAGGTATATATTTTAGATATATTCACTGGATTTATAAATATTTTATACCTATTTAATTATCTTTTATATATTTTTTATCTTTCAATTAAATTATAGGATAAGAATAAATTTTGATATAAAATCTAATCAAATCCTATATTATTTTGTAGGAAATATTATCTTATTGGACAAAAAAAATATCAAACAGAATAGGCGAATGGTATAACAAATATAATATATATCTATATTTATATATGTAGATATATGTAATATCTAATTAATGGACGTAGCAGAAGCAATATCTCAAGCAAATCATTCAAGCCAAAATGTGGACCCCACGTGATAAAACCATATGAGAGATATTGGAAGATAGAAAAGCAATTTGAAGGCCTAACAAAACGTGGATCCCATAAGAAAAAGTCAAAACGAATATATGAGATGCAAATTATTTGAGCAACAAATATTATATATCACATCTTTATGAAATTGGGATAGCACCGTGGACCCCATATGAATTATGATAGAAGATATCAAGAAAAAAGGAAATCATGAACAGCACGCAAGGAAGCCTATATATATGCGAGAGGAGGAGCATCCGAGAAAAAACACGGGAAAAACTAAAGGACAGCAGGGACGCACAGAAACACAGCAGAACGCTGACACGCAGAGCTGAGAACGAGGAGAGTTGAGAACCGAGCGGAGTGAGGGAGCTCGAATTTGAAGATTCAAAGAGATTTGAAGCTTTAAAATTTGATTTTTCATTAATTTTTTTTCTCTTTTTTTTAGTTTCTGATATTAATCGAATTATTATTTATGATTTTAATTTGTTGATGAACATGAGTAGCTAATTTTCTCATTCTAGGATTTTCTTCAACCTATTTATGTATTGAATTACTAATTTACTCTCTTTTTGCATCGAATGGAGTTTTTGTATTGATTTTATCTTGCTCTTAATGCCTTTAAATACGTGATCACCATTTAGTTGTCTTGTTCATTTAAAATTAATCTTGAGAAAGATAATTTAAGTGTAGAACTTGGATAAAATCATGTTAGACTTGAAGTTTAGGTATATTAAACGGATGGTTTGTTAGTATCATAGAGATATAGTTACTAACCTAGCATTGTCAGATTAAGATTGGTGTTTAAAGTTAGTCCTTATAAATTAATACAAGAGATTGATTAGTTTATTAGGATAAATATTTGGTTTTGACTCGAGAGAGCGTTATCGAATACTTTTGAATCTTAGACAAATACATATCTTCGTTTGATTGCTTATTGAGGGTAAATTAATTAGTTCATGAAATAAACAGGGGATAGATAATCTTAGGTTCCTCCTGTCTTGAAGTTCTTGATTTAATTAATTAATTCTTAAGTATAAAATTTCTTTCAAAATATTCTCACTTAACCTGATTGATAATTTAATTAAGATAATTAATTCATTTTTGTCATAGTCCTCATGGGAACGATCTTTTTATATTATTTGTGACCCGTACGCTTGCGGTAAAGCTAGACGGCTAACATTCACATAAGAAGGAAGTTTTGGAGGTAGGAGATGACGATAGAATGGAGAACATGATTCACGATGTTGAAGTAGAATGTTTTGCTCAATCGCCTGTATATGATAGCGTGCGGAGTGATGTAGAGACACCTTTGTACCTGGGGTGTACTAAGTATACACGCTTGTCAGGCATGTTGCACTTGGTGAACTTAAAGGCAACTTGTGGGTGGACCAATAGTTGTTTCACATTATTACTTGAATTGTTGTGTGATATGTTTCCAGAGGATAATGTACTTCCAAATCGTATGTATGAGGCCAAGAAAATATTATTTACGATGGGTATAGAGTATAAAAAGATATATGCTTGCCCTAATGACTGCGTATTGTACAGAAATGAGTATGAAGGCTTAAGTGAGTGTCCGAAATGTAAAACTTCCAGATACAAAGTGAAGAAAGGTAATAGGTGTGGTGATGAGACAATTAAAAAGCAACCTTTAAAGGTTTTGTGGTATCTTCCAATCATACTGCGGTTCAAATGAATGTTTGCTAATGCGAAAGAAGCAAAGAAGTTGAGATGGCATTATGATGATAGAGTTTGTGATGGAAAATTACTTCGGCACCCGGCTGACTTTCCATAATGGAAGAAAGTTGATGAAATGTATCCCAGATTTGATAGCGAGCCTAGAAACCTTCGGCTTGGGCTTTGGACAAACGGGATCAATCCCTATGGAACTTTTAGCAGTACATATAGTGCATGGCCCGTTCCGCTGGTGATTTACAACTTACCTCCCTGGTTGTGAATGAAACGCAAGTATATGATGCTTTCTATGATGATTTCGGGACCAAAACAATCAAGGAACGATATCGATGTCTACTTGGTTCTTTTGATTGAGGACTTAAAGAAGTTGCGGGAGGATGGTGTAGATGTGTTTGATGCATATAAGCAACAGTCATTTAAGCTGCGTGCAATAATTTTCACCACGATTAACGACTTCCCTGCATACGGAAACTTGTCAGGTTATAGTGTCAAGGGTCATAAAGCGTGTCTGATATGTGAAGCGAGCGCAAAATTCTATCAACTCAAGCACAGTAGAAAAACGGTCTACCTTGGTCATAGACGATTTCTTCCTTGGTTCCACCACCGTAGGCTAAAGAAGGCTTTTAACGGTTTGTCGAAGAATGAAATGGCTCCAAAGCCATTAACTGGAGATGAGGTTTACAGTCGGGTGGAAAGAATCAATGTCACTTTTGGTAAAAATCAAAAGACTATGGGTGAGAATAACATATGGAAGAAGAGGTCAATTTTCTTTGATCTTCCATATTAGCATAGTCTTGATGTGAGACATAGTATTGATGTGATGCATGTGGAAAAAAATGTATGTGATAGCCTTGTTGGTATGCTTTTGGCACATACCAGGGAAAACTAAAGATGGAATTAGTGCAAGACTAGACTTGGTTGAAATGGGAATAAGAGAACGATTGCATCCACAACTAAGAGATGATGGTAAGAGAACGTATATGGAGCCAGCAGCGCATACATTATCAAAAGCCGAGAAAAGAATTTTGTGTGGGTGTTGGCACGGCATTAAGTTGCCACAAGTGTATTCTTCTAATGTGAGCCAACTTGTGTCAATGGAAGATTTGAAGTTAGCTGGAATGAAGTCTCATGATTGTCATGTCTTGATGCAACAACTATTACTAGTAGCTCTTAGAGGCATTATGAAAGATGATGTACAAAGCACGATAACAAGGTTGTGCAATTTCTTCAATGCTATTTGTAGCAAAGTTGTTGACATTGCAAGGTTAGACGAATTAGAAAATGAGGGTTATACTATTCTATCCCAACTAGAGATGCATTTTACTCCTGCATTCTTTGATATAATAGTGCATTTAATAGTTCATCTGGTAAAGGAGGTAAGACTATGCGGCCCAGTTTATCTAAGGTGGATGTACCCTTTCGAGCGATACATGAAGAACTTAAAAGGGTATTCTAAAAATCCTTATCGACCTGAATCTTCAATTGTGGAAAGATATGTCGTTGAAGAGGCTATGAACTTTTGCAAAGAATATCTATCAAGGTCAAAGGCCCAATCTCGTCATGAAAAGGGTACAAGTAAGGGAACATGAGGGCTCAAAGTGAAGAGTATGCATCGTGAAGAGGTGTTGCAATCACACCTGTATATTTTGAATAATACGGAAGAAGTTTAGTCGTACTTAGCCTAACACAGAAAGAGTTCAAAGGAGATATATCCAAGGAAAAATGACATACAGATAGCTAATGAGCAAAACAAAACTTTCATAGAGTGGTTCAAGGATAAGATAGCGAACGAGACAAATGTGTCTGAGATAATCAAATGGTTAGCTTGGGGGCCTTCTTTTGAGGTCATAACTTAGAGTGGCTTCAATATAAACGGGTATTCTTTCTATACAAATGCCCAGGATAACAAAAGTACTATGCAAAATAGTGGGGTGATAGTGGTAGCCGAATCAATGCACATTTCTAGTTCAAAAGAAAAAAACCCCATTTTGGCATCCATGGTCTATTATGGAGTTATTGAAGACATATGGGAGATATGCTACACTAAGTTGAGAGTTCCTTTATTCAAATGCAAGTGAGTTAACAATAATACTATTGAAATAAATCAATTTGGATTTACCTTAGTTGATCTTGAAAGAGTAGGTTATAAAGATGAGCCATTCATTCTAGCAAGTCAGGCAAAACAAGTGTTTTATGTCATTGATCCAGCAAATAAAAAATTGTCTATTGTACTCTAAAGTAAAAAACAAAAGGATGGTGATCTGATTTTGAATCTTGACGACACGCCGCCTTTCACTACAAATCCGCCTATGCCATCTGAAGTGGAATTGGTAGATGATGATGAATATGTAACTAGAGTTGATCATTGTGAAGGAATTTGGGAAAACACTTAAAGCAAGATTTTGAATTGTTTAAAGTGTGCATGTAATTTCAATTTACTTATCATATGTCACTTTTATTTCTTAGTAAGATTTTCAATTGTTTAAAGTGTGCATGTAATTTCACTTTACTTATCATGTCACATTTATTCCTTAGCAGGATCATGGCAAGTTCAAATTCAGACGGCTCTGTTGGCTCACCGGTTAAGAAAAAGGTTAGAGGAAGCATGAAGCTGCGGTCGTTGGTGGAACGTTATAAGGAACAACACGCGAGCAGGGTTCACGTGGAATTTGATGATAATTTGAAGCCACTCGGCCCAGACAGAGACAAGTTCATTAGCTATCTTGGCTTTTTGGGTCGGAGCAAAGTTAGCATTCTAATTCCTACCTGGAGGGAAGTTTCAAAGGACATGAAGGCTATGATTTGGGAATAACTTTTGGTATGTAAAGTTGTATTTGTATCTATATTTTTATTTCTATTTGTTTATATATAATGACTACTATATATTTTGTTTTGTAGCAAACCTACAATGTTCCCAATACGAGGGAGATGTACAATCATTGGATGGGGGAAGTTCGTGAGCGATGGAAAGATTTCAAGTCCACGCTTACAATCAAGTTCGTTCGAGGGCCAAGGAGTCATTTGGATCCTTGTAAAGAGTATTCGTTTCTTTCTCCAAATGACTGGAGGTTGTTTGTCGCATCACGGCAGGATCCCAATTTCCTGGTACATTGTATTCATCTTAGTGTTAAACATTTTAGTTGAACTTACTTGACATCGCTAACTCAGTTATCATTATTTTTTGTTTATATAGAAATTGAGTCAAGCAAATCAAGAGAAGGGAGCAAAAAACAATTATCCTCATTACATGTCACGTGGGGGTTATCGTAAGCTCGAAAAGAAGATGATGCAAGCTGAATTACAAAAATTGGAGGAAGCAGCCAGAGCAAATCCTAGTATAGTCATGTAGGAGCCACCTCCTCCCTCACATAACAAAAAATGGAAAAGCAGGGAGGATAAAGGGAGAGAAATATATAAATCTAGTCATTGCTGATGTCGCCAAAAGGATTGTGAGTATTTAATAATAAGTATATTTAAGTGTGTTTCATTTTTCTAACGTTGGTGGCATATAATTATTTTCTATTTATCCATTGTATGCCACAGGATGAACTTGAAGAGCATAGCAACCAGGGTTCATTCACTCAAATTGGAAGGATGGACATCTTAGCCACGGCGCTTGGTAATCTAGATTACCCTGGTCAAGTTAGAGGGGAGTCAAGGGGAGTTGGTCTCTCTAAATACTTTGGACAAGGTTCACAAGCTTATGGATGAGGTGAAATGAGTCAGGAGTTTGTGGCCAGGGTTCGAGAGGAAATCCGAGCAGAGCTTCGTCACTCACTTTGAGACGAGCTTAAAGAAAAGTTGTTGAGTAAGCTACGTAGTGAGATAAGTACGATGGTGTTGTCTCACATGCAAGGCGGGATGTGTAACATGGCGTCTAGATTTGAGGTTTGTAACTTATTTCATTTAACATTGTATTAATTTTTTCCTTACATTATTTTAATTAATTCTTTCATTTCTCTTACTCAGGAATCCCCGACCTTTCCCGGCACCAAAGGCAGTTACAATCCACCAGAGGTTGGACATGGCGACCCTGGTCTTTCACTAGAGCTTGGAGAACCTTGTACTCTGTATTTGGAAGTCCCGTACCTGCGTGCTGTTGTTGATGTTGTTGTATACAGCCATGCCACCACCTACCATAATAACCAAATCCAGAACGATCAACGCAAGGTCAATGTGACAAGTGTTCGACTGGGGGAGGAAGGTGTAGATGTCCCATTCCCTAATGGTGAGGTTGCCAATCTAGGTCAGGCAACAGGATCTTTCATCTTATGGCCTAGACATCTTGTTCAGACTGTGCCAGTCCCTCCAATGGTAGGAAACACCTTACTGTTACTTGATCCTTGACATTCTACTTATAATCTCTATTTTGTGTGTTACTAGGAACAAGCTTATGCGACAAAATTTCCCTTTTTAGCACGACTGCAAAATATTCATCAACACATAAACAAGGTCGACTTGCAGATGCCTTGTGAGATTGTGGGTCGCAGAATCTCGTATAATTATGGACTTGATAACAAAGATATTAGAGAGTTCCTATCTTTAGAGGAGATTGACGTAGGATGGGTCACATTTGCAATCATGTGAGTTTAGTTATAATTTTTAATTGTAATTAATGCACTAATATTTAGGGGTTTTAGGTTTCTACATTTACTGTGTCATTTCTCATTTCATTTATGTTGTAGCTGCTTCCACAAACTGTGTGCCGAATGAGGGCTCGGCACTACATATGGCTTCTTATGTCCTGGCACTATGTCACGGCATAATAGCCAGATGTTGGAAGATCGAATGAGCTATGTAGGCTATACAATAGGCGAGACTCAGTTGCCTTGTTATCTGGCACCAATTGTTGAAGGGCAAGTAACTTTATTTGATATATTTATACACGTTCACTTTGCTAAATAGTATCATGTTATCTAACCTCATTTTAATCTATATATGCATGTGATTATAGTTATCATCGGAGTCTCTGTACTCCTTGTCCCTCGATCAACATCATCTTTTGGTTTGACTCATTGGGTTACAAGCCAAACGTAGATATCAAAAACATTTTTAACACGTAAGTAAATTTATTTTTCCGTCATTGATTTTTTATTTTACTCAATTGTTTTAATGTCTTCTGTTTATCATTTTAATTATTACGGTGCACTGAAGACATATTATATAATGGGTGGGAAGCGTGAAGGTAAAGCTGGTCATACAAAGTGGTTCCAGCCAAACGTAAGTTCTTTACATTCAAGTTCTTCGATTGACTATTGCTTTACATAGGCCTTTATTCATTTTTACCGTTTGCTTTTGATGTATAGTGTCCTCGGCAAGCAGGGAAAACTGAGTGCGGCTTCTATGTTATACTATATATGTATAACATCATTTTCTCTTGCCTTACTACAAATTTTGATCAGGTGATCATTTCTTGATTCTCAATTGACTTTCAGTTTTTTTCATGTGATTGAATTGTTAGTTATTTCATTCAATTTATTTATTTATGTTAACATATTCTCCATTTTGCGCACAGATTTTTGGTAATCAGGACCCCTACACAATCAAAGACATTTATTTTATCCGAGACCTATTATCAGGACATCTTCTACAATACATAGAGGGGTGATAATGTGTAGAGGTTTTTTTACATAGTGCAGTGGTTTTGTACAGTGCTATATAAGTTTGCATATTTGAATACTTTTCCTAGTTTCTTATTTTTAAGTACTTTGAATTTGTTAAGGCATTATGCTTTACAGAGAACACTTTGGAAAATGATGATGAAGAATAGGGATTTCATGGAAGCATGTCATCATCTCTTTGGCCATATGCATGTCATGATTTACATTGAAAGTTGAAGTTTGCACATTGAAATGATGTTATGATGATATATGTGCTATATGTCATGATAGAAAAATTAACATGTGATTTTCACTTCCATGAGTAATAGGGGAAGCTAGAGAGTTAATCATGAGAGGATGGTTCATAGATTTGGTTTTTTCTTTCAAAGATAGCAATGTACAGGTTCATCTACTAGTATGGAGGCAGCGAACATGGAGTCGGTGGGAGGGGAGACTTGTAGTAGTATGGAGGCAATGGTGAAATTGATGGAGCAAATGGGAACTTGTAGTAGTATGGATGCTGTGGTGAAGGGGATGGAGGAGGTGGGGACTTGTAGTAATATGGTGGAGGAGCAGAGGGGGATGGTGTAGGGAGTAAAACGTTAAAAAAAGAGAGGATACAACGACTGTTTTAGGGAAAATAGTCGTTGTATTTCCCATACTACAACTGTTTTTTAACGGTCGTCTTTTCCTAAATTTTCAACGACACTAAGATAGACGTCCCCCTGAAAACAGTCGTCTAAAGGGCAAAAAAATGGTCATTAAAAGTTCCTTCTGTAGTAGTGAATAACATATTTCTTTATATATTTAAAAATTTAACACGATTTTCTAATTATTTAATTTATCATCAATTACTTAATTCATATTTATATAAAGCAAAAACGTCAAGTAAAAATAAACCTAATTTACAATTCGAGCCACGCCTAGAACTAAAGTCCTAGGACTTGTTTGGTATGAGGGGAGGGGAGGGAAAGTAGGCAGAGGGAAAAAAATTTTTAGTTGAATTTAAAAAAATTAGAGAGATAGGGTTAAAAATTTTTAATTAATTTTTCTTACTCTTTTATCTTATATATTCTCTTTATTAAAATTTTACTACCCCATTTCTTCAATCTTTTAAAATTCAACACATAAAAATTTTTCCTCCCCTCCCTCCCCCTCCAAATCCCTCACACCAAACAGACCCCTAAATACTGATTCACATATGGATGGACAACTGATGAACTCGATCCATGTCGGGGTCTGGGGCATCATCATGTATTAGCAAAGGCCCTTGACTAAAATACGTGTGAAATTAATTTTAATCAACATGTGCTTTTCTTTTATTATTATTATTATTATTATTATTCGGAAAAGACCAGAATAGGCTTTGAAAAAGGAAGACCTTTCACACTTGGAGGTGAGAGAACCCCGCGGCACAAAGAATACCCCATCTTTCTTCCCCACCCTTATCCCATTTCCTTGAATATGCAATGGATGAATGAGTTTTCGAATCATGAGAATGACGTTGTAAATTTTGCGCCAAAAAATAAATAAGATAATATAAAAAATTGGTGTGTTTACTTTAAAGTATTACATGTTACACACTAACCGCAAGGGCTCACCGACGTTCCTAATTTAAATGATGTGTTTTGCTTTTTTGCGTTGCTGACAATATATGATTTTTCATAATTATATTTAAATTTAAATAAACATATTTTATTTGATCTGAATATGTGCAAATAAATGACAAAAAGTAATATATAAAATTTAAACCTTTATATATATAGAAATACATTTCCTAAGGGTTTTATTATCTTCAATTTTTTTAAATGATAAATAATTAGATAAACACCGTTATTCATGTTACTTTTATATCTAAAATGTTATACTCTCAATGCATAGGAAAATACTATGAATAAATTTGATCTTGTAAATAAAAAGATAATACAAAAAGGCATTTATATAGGCAAAATAATATACTGACCCTAATCCTAGAATCTATCCTAATCTAATTAAATCAAATCAAATAATAATATCTTAATATATAATCATAAAATATAATATCCAAATCCAATCCTAATAAATACTAAATATCTATATATAGGAGGTACCATGCGTTTCTAATTCACACATAACCTGAGTTCTCTTTATAGTCACTGATTCGCTCTCATTTCAAACATCGATCTCTACCATTAATTTCTTGCAAGCACATTTAAGAAGTGTTAGGATGGCAAGCGCAGCAATTACACGCAACGTTGTGGGCATTATCGGTTTGTTTTCCCTCTATTCTCATTTTTCAAGCCTCTATTCTTTTTCTTCCCTTGGTCTTTCTTTTTCTTGTTTGCCTCTTTAATTAAAATTCGATACATTCCCATTAATTCCCCTTTAGATTTTATCGTTTAGGCTTAGCGTCAAATAAATTTTATTTTGATAATAATTACTTGGATGAATCGCATGTTTCTTGATTAGTTTCTTGATATTTTTATGCAATCTAAAGAAATTTTGGATTAATATTTTGATCACAGTATGAATTTTCCCCTACACTTGAAAAACGATGTAGCATACATCAAGAATGATAAATTTTGAGAATACTTTTAACTAAGTTCTGATTTTTTTTAACTTTATAAATTTGTTTCTTTGCAGGAAATGTAATTTCTTTTGGGCTTTTCTTCTCACCAATGTAACTTCTCTCACCTTTCTCTCTATGCATCTAGGCGCGCGCGCACATATATACATCAGTTTTAATAATAACCAAAATTTTGGGATGTGAATTATATATACAGGCCAACATTTTATGGGATAATAAAGAAGAAAGCGGTGGAGGAGTTCAAGCCAGATCCTTATCTCGCGACAGTATTGAACTGTGCGTTTTGGGTGTTTTATGGAATGCCTTTTGTGCATCCAAATAGCATTCTCGTGGTCACCATCAACAGCGTTGGTCTTGTCTTCGAATTTATCTATCTCATCATCTTCCTCATCTATGCCACTAACAAGGGACGGGTATGCATACGCCCCTCTTTAATAATTATATAACAAAAACTTCATGCATATATTTATATATCTGAAAATCATGTTTTTAATCTCTTTGTTAACATTTACTTTTCTCAGAAGAAGGTGTTTCTGTGGCTTCTGGCAGAGGCTATTTTCTTTGCTGCCGTCGTTCTAATAACAATGTTGGTGTTGCATAGAAATGTAAAGAGGTCATTGGTGGTGGGCGTTTTATGTGATGTGTTTAATGTCATGATGTATGTCGCTCCTCTCACAATCATGGTAAGTTTCGTTTATTATATATCGTATGCATGTTTATTCATTTGTCCTTTTAAAAACTATATATATATATATATTTCTCTACCTGTGTGTGATTAATACGTGTTAAGACAGGCAAAAGTGATAAAAACCAAGAGCGTCAAGTATATGCCCTTCTGGCTCTCCCTGGCTAATTTCTTAAATGGAGTGTGTTGGACAGCATATGCTTTAATTCATCCTTTTGACATTTACGTCCTGGTAATTAAATTTTCCTTCCAACAACACTGTTGTCTATTGTTTCTTGTCCATCGATCTTTCTTTGGATGTTGAGAATTTTTTGTTGTGGTTACAGATTAGTAATGGACTTGGAGCAATTTCTGGGCTGATCCAACTCATACTATATGCATGCTACTATTCCTGTAAACCAGCACCAGCGGATGATGATGCTTCAAAGCCTAATAATGAGGTTCAGCTTTCTGCGGTCGATGCAAGTGCCAACGTCTGATAACATCTCAACATCAAATTATTTATTAAGCTCTTGTTTTCTAGTAGATATTCTTTTATTCGTACATGTACATAAATATTATTATAAGTCTTGTATTATTATGAAATAAATCATAGTTATGCTCCGCTCATTATTTTACATTAAAAGTTTTAAATGAAGCCATCAAACCATATGTAAAGGCAATCTTTAAAAAAAAAAAAAGATGAGAGAGACCCTATCGAAAAAAGGAATAACTATGCATAGATACTTAATCTATACGAGTCAATTAACTAAATTTCACGGAGGGGTGGGGACAATAAATACATCACATTTTAATTATATATATACATATATAGACGCACACATGTATGCATGTAATCAAAATTACCTAAGCAATTCATTCGTTGAGAAACATGCACAGCGCACGCAAATTCACTTGTACCACAAAAACTCGCGGTAAAACATATTGCACGGTATCTCCTACCATAAATAATATTATATTAAATACCTTATTTTATCTAGTACGAGAAGCGACACGCAAGTAGGCATTCACCTTGTCACACTTATCAGTGTCCCTCTTTGTTTCCAAACAAGTGTCTCTCCCTTTATAAATAATAATATATTAAATAGTTTTATTTATCCAGTACAGGAAGCTACCATGTGGCGCGCCAGTGGACATTAAAATTGTCACTCAACTAGCCTGCAGCCAGTGTGCCTCATGTTAGATAGGCAACACACACACTGAAATTCAATAAAGTATTCCATACAATACCCAAAACACACAACTTTATTGATGGTGACGCCAAAATGTTATGGGATGCAGAAACGCATCCCACAACTACTATGAAGCACAATTTAGTATTATTGAAATATAATGATTCGGCTTGAATTCTTCCTCTACAATATAAGTATATGGCTGGTATTCTTAGACCCTCTTCTTCAAGCACAATTCCAACTCGCCAGTTACGAGTTGGCCTATGGGAAGCTGCGGGTTGGCAGGGTGCGGGCTGAAATTGCTAGCACACCAAAAGGTTACCATTTTGCCAACCCCACCTAACCTCTTTTTTATTTTATTTTTGAAATTAAGTTATAACATTTTATGGACCAAGTTTAACTTGTATCTATGTTTTCAAGACATTATATAATTAAGTTAGCCATAAAACTTACAAAGTAAATATATAACCCATTTTTATATAGTTATTTGTTTTGCTGTCACTATTTTACACTATTAGTATATAAATATAAACCAAAACTTATTTCTAGCAGTTTATATTCATTAGACCCAATTAACTAATCAAATGTTGCCGCCTAATTATTTATTACACATAACTGTTTAATGCCATTTTAACCACCGTTTAAATTTCTTATCCACCATTGCACCAACGTTATAAGTTTTGTGTACTCTCTAAGATGGAATTTTTAATGATAGGGTACTAAAAAGTGAACAGCCCAAGAAGCAACACTACTACAAAAAGATTGAAAGGTAGCGTACATATTGTGACCCTTCTTTAATGAAGTGCCACAGCTGCTTTTTTTTTTATGATTTTTTTACCAGCTGTGGCGCCTGGGAGGGTAGCTAGGTGCCACAACTGGGGAGGCTAAATGTGGCGCCTTCCAAGACAGGCGCCACACATCACCAGGTGGGATCAGCTGCCAGGCGCCACACTATTGTTTGGTCAGGTGTGGCGCCTGCCTGGCCAGGCGCCACACATGACCCATTTTTTTTAAAAAAATATTTTTTGGTCAGGTGTGGTGCTTGCTTGGCCAGGCGCCACACATGACCCATTTTTAAATTAAAAAAAAAAATTTGGTCAGGTGTGGCGCCTGCCTGGTCAGGCGCCACACTTGACCCATTTTTTAAATTAAAAACAAATTATGATTTCCTATCCCTTCCCCACCAATCAGAACCAATCCCACCCCCCACCCCCTTATCCTTTCACTTTCCCGCCTCCCCCCTCCATCTCTTTCCCTACCTTTAATTATTCCCTCTCTCACTTTCCCTTTCATCTGCGCTGCGTGCACTCCGTCCCTCCATTTTCATCTTCACATCTTAAAAATACACCCACACACGCACACGTTTTTGTTTTGTTCCAACTGTTAGCCCCACTCCCGTCCCTATTATTCCCTTTTCCTTGTTCTGTCTTCAACTTTTGGTCCCCACTCCATTTGGTAGCTCAAATTTCTTCCTCCCCTCACTCAAGATTGCGTCACCAACGGCAATTACGTGGTCCCCCACTCCACTGCACTGATCAACCTGTAAGTTCAACTTGCTTTTTTTTTTTTTCAGGTTGTTCTGCTTTTTTTTTTTATGGCATGCGATGCTTTTTTTTCTTTTTATGACATGCATGTATATTTATATGTCATATATATATTTGTGTTAGTTCTATTTTGTAGAGGTAATACCCATCGTTGTTAATCAATTAGGTTAATATTGAATTGTATTGTTTAACAGAATTATGTTTTTCAACAAAGCGTTTGAATTAATTTGAGTGATTCACAAATATATTAATAAACACTTTTGAAACAATTTATTTGGCTTAGAAATATTAATGTTGCATTGCAAAAGCTAAAAGGAAAACAATTTTTTTGTTTTTGTTTTTTAAATTTCTTTGGTCCCTGTTGCTTTTGTTTCGAACTTTTTTCACATGGGTAGAAGATTATTTACTTTTCTAGCCATTTATGTTGGGATGGGACCTCTGACCCACAAGCTATGAAACTTTTCAATCAAATTGACGTACATCCAATTGTATCAAGCCATAGTCACAAGTACCTAATAAGCTCCCCAACAATGAATTACACCATTACGAATTTTTGTGTGTGTGTGTGTGTGTAATTTGTTGAGTTTTTCATTTAATGAATTGAGACTATTATTTTCACTTTGCTGTCTGTTGTTTATCATTGAGTTAAAATAATTACTTCTAATGGAAGGATACCTATGCCTAGCTAGCTAAGAAAAAAAAACTTAGAATAATTTAGTTATTATGGTTTATTAATTTGAAACATCTTAGTTCTTATATATATTTTTTATTTCAGAACAATTTTAGATTAGCTTCCAAGAATAGTTTGTGGTCAACAAAATTTATTATTGCAATTTATTAATTTATATTTGTGTCATATATATTTGTATATGTCATATACAAATATATATCTTATTAAACTATTTTGTAGAGTATATATTTATATGTCATATATATTTGTGTTAGTGCTATTTTGTAGAGGTAAGAAAATAATTTTTTGTATTATCTTATTAAACTATAATAGAGAAAATCCCATATAAACCCAATTAAAATAGGAAAAATTGAAATCATGATAATAAATTGAATAATTCGTTAATTGAGTCATTAACTTATTTAAGGATTTTAAAATATGAATAAAATGACTTTAATATATCAATATATATTAATGTTAATATTTAATAAAATAAAATATAATTTGTCTATATTGTTTAACTTTAAATATATTAACTAAAACTGTAAGGGAAAAAACATACAATAAGGAGATAATTAAGCTAATCATATTTGATTTTATTATATATTGATGTTTATTACACATATTGTTATTAAAAATAATAACTTAAAACCACAAATATTTTATTGATTTTTTTATGTTTAATTTTTGTTTGTAGTTTTAGTTTATTAGTTTATTGAAGCTTCTATTTACGGTATGTTTTTTAAATTTTGAGCTTACAAATGTGATTTTAGTTGAATTTAGTAGTTATAATTTGTAGGTGTTTTAATGATTGTTATTGATTAATTGCATAAGCAAAATAATTATTTATATATTCTTAACACTTGTATTTTATTTATTGACTTGTAATGTTTTCTAATTTGACTATGGTATATTGTGGCAAATATGGTTTCTTTTGTTATGAGTTGTAAAAAATTATTATAATGCCTGGGAATAATTAATGAATTATTTGGCAATTTAAACATTGAGTTTAAAACTTAGAAAGCTTCAATTATGAAGATTCATGTGGTGTATGTTATTTTAAATTAAAATTGGTAAGAGAATATAAAAGTAATTAGTAAATGCAATAGTCATACAACTAACCACATACTTTTTTAAAAAATAGATTGAAGCCCATAGATGGATCGTAAATGGATGTCATCTAATCGATGTTCAAGGGAATATATAGATGGGGTGAAGGATTTTGTTACATTTGCAACTGAGCACACAAAAGATCCTGGCAAAATCTTATGTCCTTGCTTATCTTGTTTTAGAAAGCGGATTAGTCAACTTGATTTACTAGATCATTTAGTGTGTTATGGTATTGATCAAACATATATACGATGGACAAGGCATGGTGAGACCAACGATGCATGTAGTGTTCGGGTGCATACCACGGGTGGTGCTTCAAATGAATTTGATCAAAGCATGTTTGATGAAGATGATGGTCTTGAAGAAATGGTAAATGTAGTTGAAGGGGTGCTTCATAACTGTCCTAACGAATATGAGAGGTTGAAAGGTGATGCAGAGAAACCATTATATGTCGGTAGTACTAAATACACAAGATTACTAGCAGTGTTGAAGTTGTACAACTTTAAAGCTCGCTACGGATTGAGTGATTCGGGTTTCACCGCATTACTTGAACTGTTGCAAGATATGCTTCCAGAAGAAAATGTACTTCCTACCAAGACATACGAGGCAAAGCGAATTCTTTGCTCTACAACCGGTATGGGATATAAGAAGATACATGCATGTCCTAATGATTGCGTATTATTTCGAAATCAGTATGCAACGTTGGAGAAGTGCCCTAAATGCAACGCATCTCGATATAGGAAGAAGAAAGGAAAAAGTCCTTTGAAGGTGCTATGGTATTTTCCCATTGTTCAGAGATTCAGGCGACTGTATAGTAATGCAGAGATTGCTAAGTAGTTGACATGGCATGCAGATGAATTGATTAAAGACACAAAACTTAGGCACCCTGCAAACGCTCCTCAATGGAAAAAAATTGATCATGAGTACCCTGACTTTGCTGATGAAGTCAGGAACCTTCGCCTTGCACTGTCAACTCATGGAATTAATCCGCACGGTGTTCAGAGTAGCACACATAGCACGTGGCCGGTGATATTGATGATTTATAACCTTCCTCCACACTTAATCATGAAACACAAGTTTATGATGTTGTCCATGTTAATTTCTGGGCCAAGGCAACCTGGGAATGATATAGATGTATACTTGGCTCCTTTAATTGATGACTTGAAGCTGCTTTGGGATGAAGGCGTTAGTGTGTATGACGGGTACATAGAAGAAAGTTTCACTTTGAAAGCCATGTTGTTTGGCACAATTAATGATTTCCCTGCTTATGGAAATTTGTCAGGATACAGCGTCAAAGGATATGGTGCATGCCCTATATATGAAGATGACACTCATTCAGTGCGACTTCATTATTGTAAGAAAAATGTTTACATGGGCATCGAAGATTCTTACCATCACAACATCATTGGAGGAAGTGGAAAAAGCCTTTCAATGGTGATCCAGAAGAAGGTAGCCCGCGGAAGATATTGACCGGTTTCCAGGTGTATTCCAAGGTAAAAGACTTGGATAACAATTTTGGCAAGCCTTTTGCAAAACAAATCGAGACAAGCGGTTGGAAGAAAAAGTCTATTTTCTTTGAACTTCCATATTGGAAGTCTTTATATGTGAGGCATTTTCTTGATGTGATGCACATAGAAAAAAATGTGTGATAGTCTAATTGGCATGTTGCTTAATATCCAAGGAAAAAGCAAGGACAGTGTCAATTCGAGGTTGGAATTAGTGAACTTGGGAATTAGAGAAGAGTTGGCACCGATTGAGCAAGGGCCTTGTACCTATCTACCGCCAACGGCATACGCTCTGTTGAGGAAAGAGAAGAAATTGTTTTGTGAGTTTCTGCAAGGAATTAAAGTTCCAGAGTGCTACTCTTCAAATATAAAGAACCTTGTATCGGTAAAAGAGTTGAAGTTAAAGAACCTTAAATCTCATGATTGTCATGTGATCATGCAAAATTTCCTACCGGTTGGTATACGATCCATTTTACCCAAAAAATTAAGGAACACTATCACGAAACTTTGCGTGTTTTTCAAGTTGATTTGCAGTAAAGTGGTTGATTCAACCAAGTTACAAGATTTGCAAAGGCTGATTGTGTGTACTCTGTGTGAACTTGAAATGTATTTTCCACCTTCTTTTTTTGACATTATGGTACATCTAACTGTACACTTGGTCAAAGAGACTCAATTGTGCGGTCCAGTGTACTTGAGATGGATGTACCCAAATGAGCAATTCATGAAAATATTAAAAGGATATGTGAAAAATAGATATCGCCCAGAGGGTTGTATCGCTGAAAGGTACATGGTTGAAGAAGCAAGTGACTTCTGTGCTGATTTTCTATCAAATGTTGACCCTGAAGGGATCCCCAAGTCCCGTCATGATGGCCGAAGATCAGGGAAAGGAGCAACGGGGAGTGATGTAATAACGATATCAGCGACTGAATGGGACCAAGACTACTTGTATGTCCTACATAACACTGATAAGGTCGAACCGTATGTAAAAGAACACAAGGATGCTCTCCTATTGGTATATGGTGATAAGAATGAAAATTTATTAACAATAGAACATAATAAACAATTTACAGGCTGGTTGAAAAATCGCATTAACGATGAGATGGAGAGGAATCCTAATTCAGTTTCTGAAAAATTGAAGTGCCTGTCGAAGGGACCGAGCTTACATGTATTATCTTACAATGGTTATGCAATCAACGGTTACACATTCTATACACAAGACCATGATACACAGAGCACGATGCAGAATAGTGGGGTAACACTTGTTGCTGATTCTTGGCATAGATCCAGTGCTAAAGACACACACCCTGTATATGCATCAATGTCATACTTTGGTGTCATTGAACGCATATGGGAGTTAGATTACTCTATGTTCAGGGTCCCTGTCTTCAAATGTAAGTGGGTTAACAACAACAGTGGATTACGGATAGATGACTTAGGCTTTATGCAAGTGGACCTTTCTAAGGTTTGGTATGAAGATTATCCTTTTATTTTAGCAGCACAGGCAGAACAAGCATTTTACATTCCTGATCCTACTAAGAAGAATTGGTCTATTGTACTTCCATCCAACAAGAATCGTCAAGCAGAAGTTGATTTTGAAAGTAATGAATATTTGAACATCAATAATGATGATCCTTCGTTTGAGAAATTGTGGTCAGCAGAGATTGATATAGATGCAGATGCAGATGAAGATGAAGATGGAGATGGACCCGTATACATGAGACATGATCATGAAGAGGGAACTTGGGTCAAGAGAAACACAATTCTCAATCCAACACGAATTCTGAAGAATAAAATTTTAAATGAGACGAGAAAAAGGAAAAGATAATGATTGCCTTGACTTGTTTACTTGTACGTATGTTTTTATAAATTTCAAAATAATTTGCTTTCATTGACATGGTTGACATTGTGCACTGATGTTTTGATTTGGTTTATTTCACTTCTAGGAGTATGGACTCACCACACGATGACATTGATGATGTTCCCAAGCACATTGGTAGACAAAGATTTGAGGAGAACGTCAGACGTGGCAGGACAATTATAGCGAGGTTGATCAAATTGAGAAGTAATGGAATCAAGTTACAACTGGAGTGGAATGAAAATGGAAACCCATTCAACGAGAACAGTACCTCCTTAAATAACTTGATCGGGACTACGGTTCGAGACAGAGTCCCTATTACAGTTCAAAATTGGAAAATGGTAAAGATAAATTATGAGGGTGAGATCTGGGCTGAAGTATAGGTGACACCTTAATTATATAATTGTTCGGTTTGCTTTGTTTCACTTCATTTCAATCTTACATATTATATATATTTTTTGACTTGTTTACAGAGTATTTTTATTATTGATGATGATCGGAAGAACTTCGTAATAAGAAAAGACGGAAACCTTATGCGAAAGTTTTGTTCTGTTCTTGTCAAATACTTCTTGAGGGATGATAATGAGGATATCATTACTACACCGCCTTATCCATTGTACGAAGGAATCATCACTCAAGAAATGTGGGATGAGTTTATCAGAACACATACAACTTCTGAATTCCTGGTAAGGGGATTTGTTTGTCTTTCCCTATTACGTGTAATGTACGTATTTGTAATTAGCATTTATATATTTATATGAATCATTTTGATCTAACTAGGAGTTGAGCGAGAAAAATCGAGCTAACGCGACCAACATGGCATACCGGTACACACAAGGACCTGTTTCATACACACGGTTAGAAAGAAAAATGGTACGAACTAATGATTATTTCATTTGTAGAAAAATTGTATGAATATCATTTAACTTCGACTAACTTTGATGTGCAAATATAAGAATTAGACTCAGATATTACTCAGGTTCCACGACATGATCTGTGGGTAGCCGGTGTAACAAATAAGAAAGGTGAAATTCGTAGTAAGGAAGCAAGAAGAGTAGCCAAATATTGTGTAAGTATTCGATTATATGATGCGTACAATAAATAATTGGCTTTACTTAAATGAACTCGATTTATAATAACTAATTTTCATTGTAATTCTTTTTGGGATAGCGACAAATGACACAGGAGGATCCTGTGTTGGCGACCTATGTTGGTCGGGACGATTTATTGAGCAGAGCGCTAGCAGTACTCGAGTATGATGGTTGTGTTCGGGGTACTGGTTTTGCAGTCACCCCATCAGCATACTTCGGACGTCAGAAGCGCCCGAATAGAAGTGACGTTTCCCACCTACGTGACGAGATGGCTAGCTTTAAGCATCAAATGCAAGAACTTCAAGAACAAATGCGCTACAAGGAACAACGAGAAGAACAATTCATAGAACAAATGCGTTTGATGCAAGAACAGAATGCGTTGTTAACAACGCAAATACAACAGTTGGTCTAGTGTAAGCCAACACCAAATGTTCCATTCTGTGATAACCCAAGTTTCAGAGATAGCTGCACTTCCATGCCTAAAGTCCCTTTTCCTTCTGTAATTAATTTCTTTTCTACTTAACTTTATATTAAATTATAATTAAGCGAACTTTAACATATTAACTCTATTTTCCGTAGGGCGAATTTCAATGCAAGCTATATATCGAGCAAGCTTCCAAGCACGCAGTTGCAGTGGGTACTGCCTATAACACTGGTGAGGACATACTGCACAATTCACCGTTGCCCGACAACACACTCCGGGTGAGGGTTGACATCTGCACGAATGAAGACGCCCTCTTACCGATCCCGTCTCTGGATGAGCAAAAAAAGGTGGCAGATGTTGTAGGTGGCTATATTGCTTGGCCAATAGGTCTTATCGAGCCATATGAAAAGGTCGTTCATTCAAAATTCCCTGCACTTTTCCTTCGAACCTTCATCTCAAACTGTGATTTAATTTTCTGATTTGCGCAAGGTAAAATTTCAAAGTGTTCAACAACACAACCCAAGTCAAAAGCATCGGCTAGCCAACAGAGCAGAAGAAGACAAACCTCATTTCTCGATCAATTAATATCGATTACACCACAATTGATCGGTGAGGGAGGAGTGCAATTACGTATTCCAAGACATATCTACAGTGTTAGTGGTCTAGTTGATTATGTTACTGCCGAGGTCATGCAGGACATATGTGCTCGTGATTGGGTTAGTGCTTCGGCTATCAACATCTGGATAAGGTACTTCACTATCATCGTTTATCACTATTATTAATATTTCTCGTTCCATTTCTTTTGTTTCTCATGACACTGTATGTTTTATACCAGGCATTTAGACCATGACGTTTTAATGGATACACACAGGGTCCAATTCGCATTTGTCAACCCTTTTCTCGTTGGTCATCATGAGGGTAAAGTAGATATAAATGCGTAGTCTAATGAGCTGAAAGATTACTTTAGCAAGAAAGCGACACCAAATACGTTATTTTTAGTGCCGTATAATGCGGGGTAAGTTATTATTGGTACAATTTTTGTTTTTATTGTTTAACTTCTATCATAACATGATTGTTCAAAAAAAATTTTTAAAATATATTTTAGGCGCCATTGGATATTGATCGTTATCAATCCAGCGGAACCTTCAGGCCCTCGCATTTACTATGTGGATCCTCTAAAAAATGGTCTTCCACAACACCGTTTTGATATATTACTATTTATCAATAGGTAAGTATACGTTCCTATTTATAAATATTTGCGTATGTGATTGAATATCCAAAAGTAATTAGTTTCTATTTGTTTTGTTAGCGCATTGACTGCGTATCGGTCGTCTATCTCATTAAACTATTCTAAAGCTGCTGACCCCCACCTTAGCTATCCTTGGAAGAAGATACAGGTATTGATATATGACTTTACTTAGACTTTGTTAGTAAACAATTTTTATTCATGAACAGAGTTAAATATTGCATTATATTTTTGCAGTGCCCTTTCCAACCCAATGACAATGATTGTGGGTACTATATCATGAAATTTATAAAGGATGTTATTATGCATGATCAGCCATTTATTCCTCAAAAAGTAAGTCATTTACTTACACTTCATATTGTGTTTTAATGAAATTAAATTAGTGCCTGACAATTATGTTTTACTGATTTTAATTCGTTCTAACTTGTGTCTGTTGTATATATCTGTAGTATTATGAAGATCAACGTTGTGACGCTTTGACTGACCATCAGGTTAATGAAGTGATCGAGGAATGGTGTGAATATGTGTTTAGGCAAATCTCTGGGTAGTTATATATACTATTAAATTTACTAGCTAGTCTTTTTTGTGTTGTTTCTAATTGCCAATTGTTGTGTCATGCATGTATGTTGAAGTTGAATTGGTTGTATTTCATTCAGCTAGGTTTACAATATATTGTATAACAATTTTCAGTACTACTTTAGCTAATTAATCATTTGTTGGTATCATTTTAAAGTTATCTATCATTGTTCTTATTAAACCTTGCAGACTATAATTATATATGCATGGGAAATATATATGAGGAAAAAATATGCTAGAATAAAGAAACCAATACGAAGAACCCAAAAAATATGAGGAAAAAATATGCTAAAAAAAACCAATAAGAAGAATAAAAAAAAAAACCACCTCCTGTGGCACCTCAGGCACCCCAGGAGGTGTTGGCTCCTGTGGCGCTTGCGTCAGCAGGCACCCCAGGAGGGGGTGCCTCCTGTGGTGCCTAGCCAACCAGGCGCCCTAGGAGAGGGAGCCTCTTGTGGCGCCTGGCCAACTAGGCGTCACAGGAGGGGAAGCCTCTTGTGGCGCCTGGTTGGCCAGGCCCACAGGAGGTTATTTTAAAAACCTGTGGCGCTTCCAAGCGCCACAGTTTTTTTAGTAGCGTCTATATAGGTGGCATTTCTCTAGCGCCACAGCTAATGCAATTATAAGCGCCACAGCTTTGATTTTTTGTAGTAGTGCAAAGTGATTCACCGATCACTTCCTTCAATCTTATCAACTGCTCTAGTGAGTCTTCCAGGTATTGAGTGCTTGAGGCTAAAGCAATCATTCTTTCTACCTTGGCTATGCCATTATCAACTGTTGCCCTCTTTGGCTTCAACTCTGTTACCAGTAAACCTCATTCCCTCTTTAATTGTTTCTTCCTCTGTTTTATTTCATTCTCATAATTTACTTTATGGACCTTCTTCATGACAACAAGACCTTTCCCCAATGCTTTTTTCTCTTGTGTCATCTCATCATTCAGTGAAATAGATGGATTGGTGGAAGGGGTGGAGGCGCTGGCTATGGTGGACGAGGTGATGACGTGGTTAGAATCCTTAGTATTTGAGCCATTTGTTTCCACCAACAAACCTTGAGGAGGAGGAGGGGGTGGTGGTGGTGGAGGAGTTCCCTGAGATCTTAACATGATGAAGGAGAAAAGGAGAAAGCTGATAAAGAAAAGTAGTAAGAATAACAAGGGTCAAGGTTTAAATAGAGGTCTAATGTATAACAAAGGGTTATGAGTTATGACTTGTGAATGTCTAACAGGATTACGAAGGGTTATGTGTTATGACATTGAAGGTCTGAATGTTATGAATGATTATGAAATAGTTAGACGACGGTGGTTTCTAAAGACCGTAATGTTTTGTCTTCACTTTTACAAGTGTTGGAAAATGAATCGTTTGTAAGTTTTACATGGCAGTTATTTATTAAGAATTAGTCATTTTTGTCACTACATAAATGATGGTTACTAGCTATAACTATTATTTTTGTGTTTTTTGCAAATTCCGCCACGTAATACATGACGGTACATATAATTAACCGTTACATTTAAACGTTATATATCCTTACATGACCTCCTCCTCGACATACCTGATGTTTATTGGTTGTAACTGTTATGTATTGAGCGTTATATTAATGACTGGAGATAGTAATGAGATTCTGTGAGATCATCTGTAATACTTTTACCATAGGGAGACTAGAATAAATCATTTTGAAAAATGCAAGTTAAAGTATGCTATTATTCATAAGAGTTTTGCTAATGCATCATCGAAATGAGTATGGCCTAAACTCACTTAAATCAATTGATGCAAGTCTGATTTCAATATAATTATTCTGTTTTTGCCTTGTAACTTATTTGCTATTCTTTCCTAAATCAAATGGGTCCGTTTTGAAGGGAGAAAAATTGAAAAGGAAAAATGGAGAGAAGACAAAACTAGCGACGTCGTCTTATCACTTCTCAATGGATGTACGAGAAAAAAGAGTGAAAAAGTTCTTATCAATATACTCCCTCCTGTCCAAAAGTTTAGGGCATTTTCCTACTAGTTAGGGCATTTTTTTTTTACCAAAAATATATAACACACTATAAAAAACCGATAATACTAAATTCATTTTAATAAATACTATAAATTCTTTTCCTATCACCCTCTCTCGCTGGCACTTTTCATTCTTTCTCTTCCATCGCACCTCTTCTTCTATCATGAAATTTCCCTATTCTTTTAGCCCACCCTTAGGTTTCTCCCATTTATTTTACAAGGTAAAAGTTTAGGTGAGTAAAGTCTTGAGAGCTCATCAAGGCCAAAACATACTAACAAGGTCCTCATATCTGTAACGGAATTTGAACTCAACCTTATTTATCTAGTATGGGAAGCTACCATATAGCATGCAAGTGGGCATTAAAATTGTCACACAACTAGCCTGCAGCCAGTGTTCCTCATGTTAGATAGGCAATAGAAGACTATTTTATAAGTCTTATGCGAAAACAAAAGAGTTGTGGGAAACAAGTTAAAGCGGGAGCTTAGATCTTATCCCAATTGAACCCAAGTATACACACATACATACCCTTTCTCTTTTGCCGGAGTATAAAAAATACGATGACATAGAGAAATTCAATAAAGTGTTCCATACAATACCCAAAACGCACAACTTTATTGATGGCACTAGTACAAAATCTATCTTTTAGACCGGCTCATTTAGACCGGTTATACAGGGATAAGGTCTAAAATATATAACTTCGGAGACCGGTTCCCCGGATATCAAGTCTTAAAGATATTATTTATACCTTATTTATATGTAACCAACCTTAAAAAGATAAAATAATTAAAAAGAAATACATTATTGTTTAGACCGGTTATTTCTATAACCGGTCTAAATAAGAAACTCGGAATTAATTTTTTTTTTAAACTTTTAAGACCGGTTATATATTATAACCGGTCTAAAAGTTGAAACTTTTTGGATCGATTATTTTAAAAATCGGTCTGAAATGTATATTTAAGACCGGTTATTACAAGAAACTAGTCTTAAAAGTGCGCGCCCTAATTAAAATTTCACTATTCTCTTCCTCCCGCCGAATCGTAGCTTGCTCTCTAAACTAACTTTTCCCTGAAATTTCTTCGACGGTGTTTTTGTTCACAACTCCGCCATCATCTTTCTCTCTAAATCTACAAAGTAAATATATAACCCATTTTTATTTAGTTATTTGTTTTTTTTAACAGATATATAGTTATTTGTTTTGCTGTCATTATTTTACACTATTATTATATAAATATAAACCAAAGCTTATTTCCAGCATTTTATATTCATTAGACCCAATTAGCTAATCAAATGTTGCCGCCTAATTATTTATTACATATAACTGTTTAATGCCATTTTAACCACCGTTAAAATTTCTTATCCACCATTGCAACAACCTTGTAACCCAAAGCTTCCTTATCCTCCAGAAAAGTCCTCCTTCCAACTCTCTCAAGATGGAATTTTTAATGATAGGGTACTAAAAGTGAACAGCCCAAGAAGCAAGTGATTCACCGATCATTTCCTTCAATCTTGTCAACTGCTCTAGTGAGTCTTCCAGGTCTTGAGTGCTTGAGGCTAAAGCAGTTATTCTTTCTACCTTGGCTATGCCATCATCAACAGTAGCTCTTTTTGGCTTCAACTCTGCTACCAGTAAAGCTCGTTCCTTCTTTAACTGTTTCTTCCTCTGTTTTATTTCAATACCAAGTTCAGGGATTTTCTTCACAATATCTGCCTTGGTTTTCAAAGTAACGAGCCAAGTTGTGTAAAGTGAGATTACTCTTTGATGGATTACCTTTTTTATAGCAGAATGATTTTAGCTACGCTATGTATTCCATGATTATAATATTAAATTCTAATGCAGACACCTCACAAGTACATAATGGCCATCTGAGTAATTATTACCTTCTTATATGGGTTATTATTTTACCGGCTTGTCTTTTCCACACCCTACTCTAATGCACTGGTAAAAATAAATTGTTTATTGTTTTTTAATTTTTGCTATGCTTTTTTCTTTCTTTTTTAATGAGTGATAATTATTTACAATTGCCAACTTTGTAATGACAATAAGATCTTCTATCTTTGTTATTTTGGCTTCTACCCTCAAAATCTTCCTTCTTTTTGACATTTTTTTTTCCAAATAAACGGTTGAATGAACAGATGTGCGTGGAATTAGTTAAGATTAGATATTCTATAATCGTGTATTGTCTCCATATTAATGAATAATTATTTATACTAAAGCTTTAAATGAACAGTCTTTTTTAAGGGAGCTCTGTTTCATATGAGGAGAGGAGGGGGGAGGGGATGGAAAATTTGAATGAGTTCGTTTTAAACATATAACATTGTGTTCCACACATTAATTGCCAGCATGGTGAACTACTTTGAATCAACTTCAACGATCATTGTGTTTCAATTCCGAGTCATAAGGAAAGAAAGTGGAAAATTCAGCACTTGGGTCATTCTAAAACTGAGGGGCTGATTGGGATGAGGGGAGGGAAAAAATTTCTAAGTTAAATTTATAAGAATTAAAGTGGGGTTAAAAGTTTTTGATGAATTTTTCTTCCTTTCTTATTTTACATATCCCCTTTATTAAAATCTTATAGCCCCACTTCTTTTATTTTTTTATAAATCCAACTCATAAAAATTTCCATTCCCTTCCCTTCCCTTCCAAATCCCTGACCCTCCAAGCATGGCAAACAGCCCCTTGAGTGAACATAGATGTGTATCCGAGTATTGCAAGTCTTCCGAAAAAGTTTAGAACCCTTGAAACTTATAGCTCCCAGGGGTCAAACACATAAATAAAGAATAGAACCAACGACGAAAATCCAACAAACAAGACAGGAAGTTCTATGGAACAATTCAACAAACTCATGGTGTTCATAGCAGAAGAGACATGAAAAACATCTTGATTACCAATACTTGACTTCCCACCGGCCATCGTAAAATACTGAAACAGAACGAAACAAAGACATTAAGGAAGAGTGGTTTGATAATGGTACCTCTTACTCCAAGTCCAAAAAACGCACATAAGCTGACTTATCAAGGAAAAGCTGATGCCTTCTTGCAGTTGAGTCATAGCAGAACAGGAATCACCATAAGCAATATCGAAGGTGACTTGTAAATGTGCTTGATATGATATGGATCGAGTTCTATTCCATGGCTATTTGGGGGCAAGTTTTGTAACGCCCTTCTTCTTCGGTTCTGATCCATCTGCAGCTTCGTTCACTTCATCTTCTTCTACAAGAGCCACTTCTTCGGTAACCTCCATTATGGAAATAGAGCTCGTGTACACCAAAGTTGAGGGAAACAGACTCTCGATAGTACTAGGGAGGAAATGATTTCAAGTCACTGAGGATAGAATCAAGTATATATAGCATCCATACGGTCAAAAAGAGCAAGGTCTGCATCGTGTTGGCGCTTCATGAAGTCCGCAAATCGTTTAGTTGCAGCGGCCAACTAAACAAACTTTTGAATCCGGCGTAACTCACCGAATTCGGCCGTGTCAAAACTTGGAACAGCCTCCGTCATGGACTCATGGTCACCGAGGAAAGTCAAAGAAAGCACCTTCGTAATGACAACTCCAATAACTAACAAGGGAAAGTGGGAAAAGACTTTTTGCCACAAGGGATGGGGATATAGATATAAAAGTAAAGTGTCGTGACATGATTCTCTTTTGTCTTAACTTACACAGTCGTTCCTTCTATTTTAAAAATATATAGTTTAGTATAAAGCTTTAATCCTCGTTATGCTAAATCCCGAATTTATCTTTTAACATTAATATAATATTTGTTAATTATCTATATTTAAAATTTCTAACTATAATATATTAATATAAGTATCTCAAAATTATATCATTTTATAATTTAATTGAAAATATATGTGTGTGTGATTGTATAACATTTTAACCACATATATTTAAAAAGATTATATTATAAGTAAGTTTAAATAAATAGACAAGATGAAATATTTAAATTTAAATAAAAATTTATAGTGATAAAATTAATTAACTTTGTAACATGAAAATCAATTTAATAATATGAAAAAAAAATTTAAAATATTTAACAATTTAGTAACTAGACAAATTGGCTATGAAAGTAGAAGCAACAGAAGGACAAAGATAAGTATCCGCAATTGATGCCTGGCAAGTATCTGGAGCCTAATCAAAGGTTATGCTGTTAATAGAAATAATAAAGAACCAGCAAGTCCAAGAAGCCCAAAAAGCTCAAGCTCAAAAATCCGAAATGGAAGGGAAATAATAAAGAACCAGCATTTTGATCAACTAATGGTTGGGTTGTTAGGAATTGAATGTCAAAACTAAAATTAAGATTTATGTAAAATATATTTTGATTTTTAAATCTGTATTTGGTACAAGGGAAATGGAAGGGAGGGGGAAGGTTGAGGTTAAAGACTTGTAATTATTTTTCATTCTTTAATCTTATCTATTTTTTTTATTAAAATTTTATAAATAAATTTTTCTTTTTAATTTTAAATTCAACTTATCCGATAACTGCAAATTTAAGCCTAACAAACTAAAAGGCCAAATAATTATCAATTTAAATATTTTCTTTTGGATAGAAAGTCCATTTCATTTAGGGCTTTAACCCCATTTTCCTTGATGCTGACCCAATTCTCTTCTTCCTTCTCATCCACGATGCTCTTCTGGCCTGAGAAGAAGCTCACATCCTTTCGCCGCCTTATCAACTACCACACTAGCTCTAACTGAACACCGATGTCGAGTGGTGAGAGCGGAGGGTTTGAAGTGAAAAGAGTGTTTGTAGGAGCAGGATGCAACAGAATAGTGAACAACGTTTCATGGGGTGCTTGTGGCCTGGTCTCCTTTGGAGCTCAGAACGCCGTCGCTTTATACTGTCCCAAGGTGCCTTTTGTTTTCTTAAACTCACTAAGTTCTGATTTTCGGAGTCTCTTTGTCGTAAACTTCTAAATGAAGTCCCTTTCTTTTTCTTCTATTGGGTTTTGACAGAGTGCTAATATTCTGACTACTCTTCCTCTTTACCTAGCATGTGTGAATTGTACACACTGGCTTCCTAGTAGCAAGTTTGCATTTAGAGGTAGCCTCTTGCTTTCTTAAATTGATTAGAATTCCATAACTTAGTTCATTTCTACATGATTCCATAAGAATTTCTTCAGTTGGACATGGAATGGTCTATTTGGCATAATTAACGATGAGATGGGCTATAAATTAATGGAGAAATCATCAGAAAATATTTTGAGAGAGAGAGAGAGAGGAGGTAGATGTCTGGAGGAGTAAAGATCAATGTATGGAAAATTGGACCGGACCGGCAGGTTCAGACCAGAAACCGGTTAACCGGTCACTGGTTTGGTTTGGTTAAGGGAAAAGACCGGTGAACCGGTCAACCCGATCTGACACGGTGTGAACTGGCCTGACCCAAACTATTCACGGTTTGGCCTTTTTTTTTTAACCTTTTCACACACCAAATAAAGTCGTTTTGGCTTTTTTAAAAACAAAATTCCTAACAGTTTTTTATTTATAAGGAGTTTTAAAAGGATTGTGGAATACTTTTGGCATTAGTTGGGGAAAAATTCTAATGTACTTAATGATATTTTTGTAGGTATTAGGTTCAGGAGGTTATATTAGACTATTGGTTGAAAATAACTCTCATATAATTTTTTGAATGATATGTATGAACATTTAAATTATATTTTTTTTTAATTGACCCCGGTCTGACCCCTAGGTTGACCCCAGTCTGAACCAGTGACCCTTAACCCAGTGTCTTGACCGGTTCAATGTCTGGTCTGGTTTTTAGTTCCTTGGTAAAGATATTTAAATCTTCATCCTTCATCTTCCTCTTCCAAACTGATTCTTCGAAGCCGATTTGGTACGCTTTTGTTTACAAGTTTGAATTCATTTGACATCGTTATTGCTGTAGAGATCAAAGACCATAAGCACATTTGCTGCCTTAACCCACGAATGTGTACAGATCCACAGTGACTTAGACAATTGGCATGCACAATGGAATAAAACACTTCATACTTGTTTTTTGAATCAAGCTCTTATTGAGGACATTAACAACATCAATAAAACTCTTATAGTGTGTTTGGATGGGGAAAAATTAGAAGGAGGAGAAAATGGAAGGGGAAGAAAAGTGAAGAGATAATAAAATCCCTCCTTGTGTTTGGACAGAGGGGAGAAAAGAGGGAGGAGAGAAAACACATTATATTTTCCATGACAATAATGTCCTTATTTAATTTTTAATACCTTTTTCAAGTAATGCCATGAAAAAATAAATTCAAATAAAAGTTAATACCATGATATTAAGCCAAATATATTTCCTCAGAAACTAAAATAATAAAAAGAAATTTAAAATAAAAATAAACATGTCTCAATAATAGATATAAATGTGTGTGTGTCTATATAAAAGGTCATTGCACATTTATAATAGAATTATGTTAAGATAACCTATTATTATAAACTTTTTTAGCTAACTGGTATTATAAAATTTTACTTTTTTTGAAATACTGAATGATCTGTAAAATATTATACATATAAGAATTTTATTAATATACAAAAAAGAAAAGAAAAAATGATATAAAAAGTTAAATTCTTTCTAACTAGCCAGCCGGTGGTTCAGGGGTATGGTCGAATAAATTATTTATAACTATAATTATTTAAATTACAATAAAGAGGTTATTATAATTGTAAATTATTTTTGAAGGGTGAAGTTAAACCTGATGAATCACTTTTTCTCTGCTTATTGAAGGGTGAAGTTGTTGAAAAGCTTGTTGGCGTGGGAGAAGTAGAAGACATTCCTCGGAAGGATGCCGAGGAGGTAATCACAAGACAAACTTATGGGTATATATCAAAATGAATTAAGAAAGGATTCCCTTGTCAAATCATATTTTTGTTCACATAAAAAATCCTACTTGGATAAGATGGGGATATGTGTCGGGCTAAAAAAAAAAAGGGTATATCTAGAAGGTTCATAAGATACTTCCTTTAATTTAAAAAATTTAACCAGATTTTCTAATTATTTAATTTATCATCAATTACTTAATTCATTAATATTTATATAAAGTAAAAGTAAACCTAATTTACAGTTTGAGCCACGCCTAAAACTAAAGCTCAACGCAAAATGCTAATTCCCATCTAGATGGAAAACTGAACTCGATCCATGTCTTGGTTGGTAAAGGCCCTTCGCTAAAATACATGAGAAATTAATTTTAATCAATATGTGTATTTTTATTAGGAAAAGACCATAATAGCCTTTATAAAAGGGAGACCTTCTCAAAGAACCCCGCCGCTCGAAGAATACCACCGTCCAATGAATCAACATAATCAGAAACCCATAAAGAAGAACAATCAACAATATCAAAACCAGATCTAGAGAAACATTTCATCCATTTCTTCTGCAATCATCTTCTTCTTCAAAACTGCAAAAACACACCTTAAACTGATAGCAACCTTGGTAACCATTTAGGTTTGGCAAGAATGAATGAATAACTAAACAAAACCACTCACATCCATTTAAACAAATATTAGTCCCCATTTCCATGAAAGGAACAAATCAATTGAAAGAGTAGAAATACTTAGTTAGAGAGAGTCATAAATCCTGCAATTGCACCCAACTAGTAACAGCCAACATTGTGAAATGAAGATAAACAAACTGCTAGTATTAAAATAAATTGAAAAGGGATAAAGAAGAATAAAAGGAAATCCAGACGCCTTATTACGAAGCACGCAGATGAAAATATGGGAAGAGAAGATAAACTGAAGCTAGCCACGTAACTCATCTCACAACTTGTTGAACAGTGTACTGGAGGTCACAATCGGAGACGATGTAATTGTATGCGGCGTGAGTGGGAGGAGTGGCGGTGGCGATGGTGGATACTTGCGGAAAATCGTAGACGGCAGCCGTACGTGGCAGAAGCTGAGCTTGAATACGCTGGACCGACGAGCCTAGGCATGCATCCAGAGATATATAACGCATGGTGTGCTTGAAGTATATATGCATGGTGTTAACGTCAAATTTGTCCCTTTGAACTGGTTGAGAACACGAGTTCAAAGGGACAAATGTGACGTTAACACCATGCGTTATATATCTCCCGATGCTTGCCAGCGTATTCAAGCTTCTGCCACCAGAACGTGAAGAGAAGTGGATCTTTAATGGCAGGGCAGTAATTTTTGAGAGCTTCGGCCTGTTGAACTGGTTGCTCCATGAATTTGGTTAATTACATTAGACATATTTATCTAATTTCATTAGATTAAAAAAGTTAGTTAGTATAACATATATTTTCTGAAACATATTAGTTATTTTATTTAATTCCCTCATTACTTCTTCCCTTTTACTATTGTTGAGGGATAATCAATAAGGATAAATTAGAAAAACATTGATAAATATGAAAATCATGACCACTATCAATTTTTTAAATATGTCTTATATTAATGATTAGAGGGAATATTGTTTTTGGTTTAAAAACCTTTCATGAGAATAAAAAAAAATAGTGGTTATCAATATTAAACAAATACAATGCATGAGAAATAAATATAAATGGTAGTTTAAATATATATAAATGCGAGCTGAAGAAGTATAACAAGTTCATTAACTATCTCGGCACATTGCTTTTATATATGTGTGACATGTCACTCACCCTCCGCCCTCCTACTCTGCACCTCTCTCCCTCTCTCCCTCTCTCTTCACTGCAATCGGCTCCTTCATCCTTTTCTTCAGATGCAGGCAAGCAGCCCCTCCGCCTTCCTCTTCCGCTCCTCCACCTGCCCCATCCTTACACCTAATTTTTGCCGGCGAAACAAGATGAATTTATTCAAAGTCCTCCAGAACATGATCAATATTGTCATTCAGAAGACATCAAACTTCAGGGGAGAAAAAAACAGAATTTCTTCTCTTCATTTCCTATAGGAATTAAAAACAACGACAACGATTAAACAAATTGACCTTAAAACCGCCGCCATCTTTGATCAATTGGCAACATGTCCCAATCAAATTACATGATATAAAGTTAAATCACCATTCCTGACAAAAATTACTTTGGAAAAAGGTCACAGAAGAGAGCCTGCGATTTGATTAATACGTTGGTATAGATGCAACAAAACAAATAGCTCCACTTATTAATTTCGGAGCACGTTAGATTCATCCTGAGCACTATTTCACCGCTAAAAAACGAGAAACGCAAAACAACACCACAGGAGATAAATTCAAACAAATAAATAACATCCAGTAAGAGGACCTACAAACTCGTAAAACTGAAATCCCAAGGGGAAAGAAGGAGAAGAGTCCATAAGCTACCTACCACAAGAGACTCCAAAGATGGCGGCGGTAGTTTCTGAAGACCGTTATGTTTTGTCTTTTCTTTTATAAGTGTTGGAAGACAAATCGTTTGTAAGTGTTATATGACAGTTGTTTCTTAAAAATTAATCATTTTTGTCACTAAATAAATTACGGTTATTAGCTACAATTGTTATTTTTGTGTTTTTATGAATTCCGCCACGCAATACGTGGTGATGCTTATAATTAAACCAGTACGTTTAAACATTATATATCCTTGTACGACCTCTTCCTCAACATACCTGACGTTTTTTGGTTGTAACAGTTATGTATTGAGCATTATAAATGCCTAAATTTGTAATTGTGATTATTATTGTTAGATAAAAACTCTTTAATGCGTGCAATTAATAAAGATACTTTGGAAAAAAAATTTAAGTTTGGGATACAAGCGGATTAGAGTCTTATATTAAGGACAAAATTCAATTGCCAACTAAAATTAGAATATTATATTAAGGACTAAATCTAATTGCCAACAAACTCTTATAATAATAACTGGAGATAGCAATGAGATTCTCTGAGGTCATCTGTAATACTTTTACCATAGAGAGACTAGTGTAACTCGTTTTGAAAAATACAAGTTAAAGTATGCTATTATTCATAAGAGTTTTGCTAATGCATCATTGAAATGAATATGGCCTAAAATCACTTAAATCAATTGATGCAACTCTGATTTCAGTTATTCTGTTTTTGCCTTGTAACTTATTTGCTATTCTTTCCCAAATCAAATGGGTCCGTTTTGATGGGAGAAAAACTGAAAAGGAAAAATGGAGAGAAGACAAAACTAGTGACGTCGTCTTATCACTTCTCAATGGATGTGCGAGAAAAAAGAGTGAAAAAGTTCTTATCAATATATTCCCTCCTATCCAAAAGTTTAGGGCATTTTCCTACTAGTTAGGGCATTTTTTTTACCAAAAATATATGACACACTATAAAAAGCCGATAACACTAAATTCTTTTTAATAAATACTATAAATTCTTTTCCTATCACCCTCTCTCGCTGGCATTTTACATTCTTTCTGTTCCATTGCACCTCTTCTTCTATCATGAAATTTCCCTATTCTTTTAGCACACCCTTAGGTTTCTCCCATTTATTTTACAAGGTAAAAGTTTAGGTGAGTAAAGTCTTGAGAGCTCATCAAGGCCAGAACATACTAACAAGGCCCTCATATCTGTAGTGAGATTTGAACTCAACCTTATGGATTATGTGAACCAACTTCTTACTAATTGAATTAACCTTTGTTCACCTCACCCTGCTGTACCTCTTGCTGCTTCTAAGCTTACATTATTGTTCTGTCACACGCAGAAAAGGAGACAAAGGGATGCATAAATGTTTTTGAGGGGAAGGTATGGATGTTGATCAAATGCTACTATTATTAATACTACTTCGGCCTTATTTATAAGCAACTTTCTTTCTTTTAGAGTTGGTCCTTCAAATAAACAACTTTTTTTGTGTCTCAAAATTTGAACTACTTTTTCCTTTTCTATCCCTATTAATTGCATATGTTTAGCCATCAATTCTCTTTCATTTAATTATTTATTACCCGTTCTCTCTCATATTTTTTATTCATTCTCTTTCCTATACACTTCTTAATAGGGGCATATTTAGAAGAAAAAAAAACATTACATTTTTTTACACATTTATTGTCTATAACTAATTTTAATCGTCAGTTCATTTTTGTGCAATCAGAGTCATTGTTGCTTATAAAAAGAATTGGATGGAGTAGTGTAAAATGTAAAACCGTGTTTCCAAATATAAATTCCCAATCACCTATCTTATGCGGTCTTGGAGTTCATCCAACAAAATATTGAAAGAATATGAAATGTCTGACTTCAAAACCCTCTCTCTTGGGGGAAATATTCAAAGACAATAAAATAACAGTAAAGGTTTAAGGTCCTATGGACATGTAAAATTGAAACATATATGAAGAGAGTTTAAGAGGAAAAGGCAATATAAAGAGCTTTTAAAATGAATCAAGAAGGATCATCAAGAGGGTGTGATTGCCTTATCAAATATTTGATGGTGAGGCACGGAAAAGTGGCGAGGAATTTAGTTAGAAACATTGAGAATGATATATATATATATAGCTAGGTTCAGCTTTTAAAAAAATAACAATACGAAATATAGCTTAAGGCTCGTTAAAATTAAACTCATATTTTTGTTGACACAAATAAGATGGGTATATGTGTTGAGAAGGAAAAAACAAGATGGGTATATCTAGAAGGTTCATAAGATATTTCTTTATATGTTTAAAAATTTAACCAGATTTTCTAATTATTTAATTTTTCATCAATTACTTAATTCATATTTACATAAAGCAAAAACGTCAAGTAAAAATAAACCTAATTTACAGTTCGAGCCACGCCTAGAACTAAAGTCCTAAGCAAAATACTGATTCACATATGGATGGAAAATTGATGAACTCGATCCATGTCTGGGTCTGGGGCATCATCATGTATTGGCAAAGGCCCTTGACTAAAATACATGTGAAATTAATTTTAATCAACATGGTGCTTTTATTATTATTATTATTATTATTATTATTATTAGGAAAAGACCAGAATAGGCTTTGAAAAAGGAAGACCTTTCACACTTGGAGGTGAGAGAACCCCGCGGCACAAAGAATACCCCATCTTTCTTCCCCACCCTTATCCCATTTCCTTGAATATGCGATGGATGAATGCGTTTTTGAATCATGAGAATGACGTTGTAAATTTTGCGCCAAAAAATAAATAAGATAATATAAAAAATTGGTGTGTTTACTTTAAAGTATTACATGTTAAACACTAACCGCAAGGGCTCACCGACGTTCCTAATTTAAATGATGTGTTTTGTTTTTTGCGTTGCTGACAATATATGATTTTTCATAATTATATTTAAATTTAAATAAACATATTCTATTTGATCTGAATATGTGCAAATAAATGGCAAAAAGTAATATATAAAATTTAAACCTTTATATATATAGATATACATTTCCTAAGGGTTTTATTATCTTCAATTTTTTAAATGATAAATAATTAGATAAACAACGTTATTCATGTTACTTTTATAGCTAAAATGTTATACTCTCAATGCATAGGAAAATACTATGAATAAATTTGATCTTGTAAATAAAAAGATAATACAAAAAGGCATTTATATAGGCAAAATAATATACTGACCCTAATCCTAGAATCTATCCTAATCTAATTAAATCAAATCAAATAATAATATCTTAATGTATAATCCTAAAATATAATATCCAAATCCAATCCTAATAAATACTAAATGTCTATATATAGGAGGTACCCTGCGTTTCTAATTCACACATAACCTGAGTTCTCTTTATAGTCACTGATTCGCTCTCATTTCAAACATCTCTACCATTAATTTCTTGCAAGCACATTTAAGAAGTGTTAGGATGGCAAGCGCAGCAATTGCACGCAACGTTGTGGGCATTATCGGTTTGTTTTCCCTCTATTCTCATTTTTCAAGCCTCTCTATTCTTTTTCTTCCCTTAATTGGTCTTTCTTTTTCTTGTTTGCCGCTTTAATTAAAATTCGATACATTCCCATTAATTCCCCTTTAGATTTTATCGTTTAGGCTTAGCGTCAAATAAATTTTATTTTGATAATAATTACTTGGATGAATCGCATGTTTCTTGATTAGTTTCTTGATATTTTTATGCAATCTAAAGAAATTTTGGATTAATATTTTGATCACAGTATGAATTTTCCCCCTACACTTGAAAAACGATGTAGCATACATCAAGAATGATAAATTTTGAGAATACTTTTAATTAAGTTCTGATTTTTTTTTTTAACTTAATAAATTTGTTTCGTTGCAGGAAATGTAATCTCTTTTGGGCTTTTCTTCTCACCAATGTAACTTCTCTCACCTTTCTCTCTATGCATCTACGCGCGCGCACATATATATACATCAGTTTTAATAATAACCAAAATTTTGGGATGTGAATTATATATACAGGCCAACATTTTATGGGATAATAAAGAAGAAAGCGGTGGAGGAGTTCAAGCCAGATCCTTATCTCGCGACAGTATTGAACTGTGCGTTTTGGGTGTTTTATGGAATGCCTTTCGTGCATCCAAATAGCATTCTCGTGGTCACCATCAATAGCATTGGTCTTGTCTTCGAATTTATCTATCTCATCATCTTCCTCATCTACGCCACTAACAAGGGACGGGTATGCATACGCACCTCTTTAATAATTATTTAACAAAAGCTTCATGCATATATTTATATATCTGAAAATCATGTTTTTAATCTCTTCGTTAACATTTACTTTTCTCAGAAGAAGGTGTTTCTGTGGCTTCTGGCAGAGGCTATTTTCTTTGCTGCCATCGTTCTAATGACAATGTTGGTGCTGCATGGAAATGTAAAGAGGTCATTGGTGGTGGGCGTTCTATGTGATGTGTTTAATGTCATGATGTATGTCGCTCCTCTCACAATCATGGTAAGTTTCATTTATTATATATCGTATGCATGTATATCACTACAAAAAAAATCACTTTCAGCGGCGACATTTGGCGGCGACTTTTAATGTCGCCGCTGAAAGTGAGACTTTCAGCGGCGACATTGTTTTGTCGCCGCCGAAAGTGTGTTTCAGCGGCGACTTTAGTGTCGCCGCTGAAAGTGTTTTTCGAAAATTTAAAAAAAAAAAAATTTTTAAAACACTTTCAGCAGCGACTATTAAAAGTCGCCGCTGAAAGTGCTTTTCGAAAATTTAAAAAAAAAAAATTTTTAAAACACTTTCAGCGGCGACTATTAAAAGTCGCTGCTGAAAGTGAGTTTCAGCGGCGACTTTAGTGTCGCCGCTGAAAGTGCTTTTCGAAAATTTAAAAAAAAAAAATTTTTTAAAACACTTTCAGCGGCGACTATTAAAAGTCGCCGCTGAAAGTGAGTTTCAGCGGCGACTTTAGTGTCGCCGCTGAAACTCTTTTTCGAAAATTTCAAAAAAAAAATTTTTTTAAAACACTTTCAGCGGCGACTATTAAAAGTCGCCGCTGAAAGTGAGTTTCAGCGGCGACTTTAGTGTCGCCGCTGAAAGTCTTTTTCATATTTTTTTTATTAATATTTTTAAAAAATAATATTTATAAAATTAAAATAATATTTATAAAATTAAAATATTAATTATTAAATAATTCTTTTTAACCTTAATTATTAAAATTATATTATTATTTATTAATATTAGATTTATAATTTTTTATTAAAAATAATATTTATGATATTAAATTATTATTTATTAAGTAATTTTAATTAAAAAATTTTTAAATTTAAATATATCAATATTTTTTTCGTTTTTATTTAATTTTTCATTACTTTTAATAATATTATATTTAATTAATAATTAATTATATGTATATAATTAATTAATTATATGTATGTATGTTTATATATATCATAATATTATATATATATATATATATATAATAATATGTAATAATATGACATAGGTTCGTTCCGGCACAACTGGTAGAGACTCGCGCGCTAAGGCATCGGCTCTCTGAGGTCACGGGTTCGAACTGGAGGAGAGTCACATGGAGGAATTATGAGGAGGCGACACGTGGCAGCACAGCGAGGCGACACGTGGCAGCACGAGGAGGCGACACATGGCAGCACAGGGAAGCGGCTACGTGGTAGCACGGGGAGGAGACACGTGGCAATTGTAAATTAAATTTTTTAAAAAAAAAATCTAATTTTTTTAATAAAAAATTTAATTTTTTGAATTTTTTTTTTAAAAATTAACACTTTCAGCGGCGATAAAAGTCGCCGCTGAAGGTGACTTTCAGCTGCGACTTTTGTCGCCACTGAAAGTGTTAATTTTTTTAAAAAAAAATTAAAATATAAAATTTTTTATTAAAAAATTCGAATTTTTTTAAAAAAAATTTAATTTTTTGAATTATTTTTAAAAAAAATTAACACTTTCAGCGGCGACAAAAGTCGCCGCTGAAAGTCACCTTTGTCGCCACTGAAAGTATACTTTTAGCGGCGACAATCTAAAACTTTCAGCGACAGTCGCATCGGCGGCGACTTTTTGTCGCCGCTGAAAGTCTTTCAGCGGCGACTTTTAGACTTTCAGCGGCGACAAAAGTCGCCGCTGAAAGTCTTTTTTTTTGTAGTGTATTCATTTGTCCTTAGCTTTTAAAAACCATATATATATATATATATATATTTCTCTATCTGTGTGTGATTAATACGTGTTACAATATAAATTAAACAGGCAAAAGTGATAAAAACCAAGAGCGTCAAGTATATGCCCTTCTGGCTCTCCCTGGCTAATTTCTTAAATGGAGTGTGTTGGACAGCATATGCTTTAATTCATCCTTTCGACATTTATGTCTTGGTAATTAAATTTTCCTTCCATCAACATTGTTGTCTATTGTTTCTTGTCCATTGATCTTTCTTTGGATGTTGAGAATTTTTTGTTGTGGTTACAGATTAGTAATGGACTTGGAGCAATTTCTGGGCTGATCCAACTCATACTATATGCATGCTACTATTCCTGTAAACCAGCACCAGCGGACGACGATGCTTCAAAGCCTAATAATGAGGTTCAGCTTTGTGCGGTCGATGCAAGTGCCAACGTCTGATAACATCTCAACATCAAATTATTAATTAAGCTCTTTTTTTTAGTAGATCTCCTTTTATTCGTACATGTACATAAATATTATTATAAGTCTTGTATTATTATGAAATAAATCATAGTTATGCTCTGCTCATTATTTTACATTAAAAGTTTTAAATGAAGCCATCAAACCATACGTAAAGTCAATCCTAAAAAAAAAAAAAAAGATGAGAGAGACCCTATCGAAAAAAGGAATAACTATGCATAGATACTTAATCTATACGAGTCAATTAACTAAATTTCACGGAGGGGTGGGGACAATAAATACATCACATTTTAATTATATATATACATATATAGACGCACACATGTATGCATGTAATCTAAATTACCTAAGCAATTCATTCATTGAGAAACATGCACAGCGCACACAAATTCACTTGTACCGCAAAAACTCGCGGTAAAACATATTGCACGGTATCTCCTACCATAAATAATATTATATTAAATACCATATTTTATCTAGTACGAGAAGCGACAAGCAACTAGGCATTCACCTTGTCACACTTATCAGTGTCCCTCTTTGTTTCCAAACAAGTGTCTCTCCCTTTATAAATAATAATATATTAAATAGTTTTATTTATCCAGTACAGGAAGCTACCATGTGGCACGCCAGTGGACATTAAAATTGTCACTCAACTAGCCTGCAGCCAGTGTGCCTCATGTTAGATAGGCAACACACACACAGAAATTCAATAAAGTATTCCATACAATACCCAAAACACGCAACTTTATTGATGGTGACGCCAAAATGTTATGGGATGCAGATCAACGCATCCCACAACTACTATGAAGCACAATTTAGTATTATTGAAATATAATGATTCGGCTTGAATTCTTCCTCTACAATATAAGTATATGGCTGGTATTCTTAGACCCTCTTCTTCAAGCACAATTCCAACTCGCCAGTTACGAGTTGGCCTATGGGAAGCTGCGGGTTGGCAGGGTGCGGGCTGAAATTGCTAACACACCAAAAGGTTACCATTTTGCCAACCCCACCTAACCTCTTTTTTTTACATTATTAAATATTTTGTTTTATTTTTGAAATTAAGTTATAACATTTTATGGACCAAGTTTAACTTGTATCTATGTTTTCAAGACATTATATAATTAAGTTAGCCATAAAACTTACAAAGTAAATATATAACCCATTTTTATATAGTTATTTGTTTTGCTGTCACTATTTTACACTATTAGTATATAAATATAAACCAAAACTTATTTCCAGCAGTTTATATTCATTAGACCCAATTAGCTAATCAAATGTTACCGCCTAATTATTTATTACACATAACTGTTTAATGCCATTTTAACCACCGTTTAAATTTCTTATCCACCATTGCACCAACGTTATATATAACCCCAAGCTTCCTTGCCCTCCAGAAAAGTCCTCCTTCCAACTCTCTCAAAAAGTGAACAGCCCAAGAAGCAAAGTGATTCACCGATCACTTCCTTCAATCTTATCAACTGCTCTAGTGAGTCTTCCAGGTCTTGAGTGCTTGAGGCTAAAGCCATCATTCTTTCTACCTTTGCTATGCCATCATCAACTGTTGCTCTCTTTGGCTTCAACTCTGTTACCAGTAAAGCTCGTTCCTTCTTTAACTGTTTCTTCCTCTGTTTTATTTCAACACCAAGTTCAGAGATTTTCTTCACAATATCCGCCATGGTTTTCAAAGTAATGAGCCAAGTAGTGTAAAGTGAGTTTACTCTTTGATGGATTACCTTTTTTATAGCAGAAGGATTTTAGCAACGCTATGTATTCCATGATTATAATATTAAATTCTAATGCAGAGACCTCACAAGTACATAATGGCCATCTGAGTAATTATTACGTTCCTACATGGGTTATTTTTTTCCGGCTTGTCTTTTAGTATAAAGTTTTATCCCTCGTCATGCTTCTTTTAACATTAATATATATTTAAAATTTCTAACGATAATATATTAATATAAGATCTCAAAACTATATCATTTTATAATTTTATAATTTAATTGAAAATATATGTGTGTGTGATTGTAAAACATTTTAACCACATATATTTAAAAAGATTATATTATAAGTAATTTTAAATAAATAGACAACAATAAATATTTAAATTTAAATAAAAATTTATAGTGATAAAATTAATTAACTTTGTAACATGAAAATTAATTTAATAATATGAAAAAAATTTAAAAAAATTTAACATTTTAGTAAATAGACAAATTGGCTAAGAAAGTAGAAGCAACAGAAGGACAAAGACAAGTATCCGCAAGCCTCGACCTAAGTATCTGAAAGCCAAGTATCTAGAGCCTAATCGAAGGTTTAGCTGTTAAGAGAAATAATAAAGAACCAGCAAGTACAAAAAGCCCAAAAAGCTCAAGCTCAAAAAGCCGAAGAACTACCCTCAACCTCAAGAATCTCTACATATAAATCTTCCTTCTAAACTGTAGACCAATATAGATTCTTATCCACAAATTAAACCATTTAGTTGAATAACATTTAATGAATACATGATACTAGGTTACTGTTTTAAAATAATGTTTTTGTTGCATCTTGGATACACTAGGATAACTTCGATATTTCTTCCATAGAGCTCAAGGGATAAATGGTCTAGATTAGTCCATAGCTATACCGGGTTTTTACTATGTTAGGTGAGGTTCCTGGGTAAATAATTGTTTTTATTAAAGGCATAAACAGAAACATATTTAATGGTCTTATTAGCAACCATAAAAATTTTATCCTCTAATAAATATGATAGGATTTGGAGCAACCAAAAAGCCAATAGAGTATGATTAAGAAGTCAAGGAAGATATTGAAGATGATGAATATTTCTGACATGGAGTATCCTCAATCAAAAGGATTTGCATTTTGGTCAACTAGTGGTTGGGTTGTTAGAAGTTGAATATCAAAACTAAAATTAAGATTTATGCAAAATACATTTTGATTTTTGAGTCTGTATTTGGTACATGGGAAATGGAAGGACTGACAATACGTACCAATACCGGGTTTTTATTCTTTTTCAACAAATACATGTTTAATGGAATATATTTAAAATTTTATAATTATAATATATTAATGTAAGGATGTCAAAATTATATCATTTCACTATTTTATGATTTAATTGAATATATATATATATATATAATTGCAAAAACATTAGAACAAATCATACGTGAAACATTTTTCTGTGTTTTTGTTTGCCAGAAACTTTTTCATGCTATTATAAGGGTCAATACAATTTTTAGTTCCTCAAATTTGCTTTCATATTTGGTTTTGATCCCTCAATTTCCAAGCTGTGAGTTTTGCTCCCTTAAGGAGCAAAATGGTCAAGATGTTTATTAAAATATATGATTTAAAACTCAATGGGGCAAAACCTATGATTTCAAACTTGAGGGAACAAAACTAAAATGAGAACAAACTTAAAAGACTAAAGATTATATTAACCCTTATTATTATTGGCTTTAATAATAATAGTAATATAACTAGGGTACCTTAAAAAGAATATTATCATCTTTCAAGTATTAAAATTATTGCAATTCACCCAATAGCTAATGGGCGTTGAAGCTAACAGTTTACTTCATGTACTCTTTCAGTCCTTAACATAAGACATATTTATCTAATTTGATCAGATTAGAGTAGTTAATAGTATAACATGTATTTTCTGAAACACCCTAGTTATCTTCTTTAATTCCCTCATTACTTCTTCTCATTGATTATTGTTTGTTGAATAATCAATAGAGGTAAATTAGGAAAAGATTGATAAATATGAAAATCATGTCTTATATTTAGGACCAATATCAACTTTTCAAATATGTCTTATATTAATGACTAGAGGGAGTATTGTTTTTGGTTTAAAAACCTTTCACGAGAATTTAAAAAAATAGTGGTTATCAGTATTAAACAAATACAATGCTTGAGAAATACATATAAATGGTAGTTTAAATATATATAAATGTGAGTTGACGAAGTCTAACAAGTTCATTAGCTATCTCGGTATGTTGTTTTTGGCCTTGTTATATTTCACAATTTATCCTTTCTTATTTTATCTCACAGTAAGTTTCCTCCCCTCTCTCTTAATTTGCTTTCTGGACCTTCTTCATGACAACAAGACGTTTCCCCAATGCTCTTTTCTCTTGTTTCATCTCATCCTTCAGTGCAATAGATGGATTGGAGAAGGGGGTGGAGGCGCTGGCTATGGTGGACGAGGTGACGTGGTTAGAATCCTTAGTATTTGAGCCATTTGTTGCCACCAACAAGCGTTGAGGAGGAGGAGGGGGTGGCGGTGGTGGAGGAGTTCCCTGAGATCTTAACATGATGAAGGAGAAAAGGAGAAGGCTGATAAAGAAAAGTAGTAAGAATAACAAGGGTCAAGGTTTAAATAGAGGTCTAATGGATTACAAAGGGTTATGAGTTATGACTTATGAATGTCTAACGGGATTATGAAGGGTTATGTGTTATGACATTGAAGGTCTGAATGTTATGAAGGATTATGAAATAGTTAGATGACGGTGGTTGTAAAGACCGTAATGTTTTGTCTTCACTTTTACAAGTGTTGGAAAACGAATCGTTTGTAATTTTTACATGACAGTTATTTCTTAAGAATTAGTCATTTTTGTCACTACATAAATGACGGTTATTAGCTATAACCATTATTTTTGTGTTTTTCGTGAATTCCGCCACGTAATACATGATGGTACGCACAATTAACCATTACGTTTAAACGTTATATATCCTTACATGACCTCCTCCTCGACATACCTGACATTTATTGGTTGTAACTATTATGTATTGAGTGTTATAAATGCCTAAATCTGTAATAGTGATGATTACTCTTGGATAGAAACTCTTTAATGCGTGCAATTAATAAAGATACTTTGAAAAAAAAATTTAAGTTTGGGATACAAGGGGGATTAGAGTCTTATTAAGCACAAAATCCAATTGCCAACTAAAATTAGAATATTATATTAAGGACCAAATCCAATCACCAACTAACTCTTATATTAATGACCGGAGATAGTAATGAGATTCTCTGAGGTCATCTGTAATACTTTTACCATAGGGAGACTAGAGTAAATCATTTTGAAAAATGCAAGTTAAAGTATGCTATTATTCATAAGAGTTTTGCTAATGCATCATCGAAATGAGTATGGCCTAAACTCACTTAAATCAATTGATGCAAGTCTGATTTCAATATAATTATTCTGTTTTTGCCTTGTAACTTATTTGCTATTCTTTCCCAAATCAAATGGGTCCGTTTTGACGGGAGAAAAATTGAAAAGGAAAAGTGGAGAGAAGACAAAACTAGTGACGTCGTCTTATCACTTCTCAATGGATGCGCGAGAAAAAAGAGTGAAAAAGTTCTTATCAATATATTCCCTCCTGTCCAAAAGTTTAGGGCATTTTCCTACTAGTTAGGGCATTCTTTTTACCAAAAATATATGACACACTATAAAAAACCGATAACACTAAATTCTTTTTAATAAATACTATAAATTCTTTTCCTATCACCCTCTCTCGCTGGCACTTTTCATTCTTTCTGTTCCATCGCACCTCTTCTTCTATCATGAAATTTCCCTATTCTTTTAGCACACCCTTAGGTTTCTCCCATTTATTTTACAAGGTAAAAGTTTAGGTGAATAAAGTCTTGAGAGCTCATCAAGGCCAGAACATACTAACAAGGCCCTCATATCTGTAGATATCTGTAGTGAGATTTGAACTCAACCTTATGGATTATGTGAACCAACTTCTTACTAATTGAATTAACCTTTGTTCACCTCACCCTGCTGTACCTCTTGCTGCTTCTAAGCTTACATTATTGTTCTGTCACACGCAGAAAAGGAGACAAAGGGATGCATAAATGTTTTTGAGGAAAAGGTATGGATGTTGATCAAATGCTACTACTATTAACACTACTTCGGTCTTATTTATAAGCAACTTTCTTTCTTTTAGAGTTGGTCCTTCAAATAAACAACTTTTTTTTGTGTCTCAAAATTTGAACTACTTTTTCCTTTTCTATCCCTATTAAATGCATATGTTTAGCCATCAATTCTCTTTCATTTAATTATTTATTACCCGTTCTCTCTCATATTTTTATTCATTCTCTTTACTATACTCTTCTTAATAGGGGCATATTTAGAAAAAAACATTACATTTTTTTACACATTTATTGTTTATAACTAATTTTAATCGTCAGTTCGTTTTTGTGCAATCAGAGTAGTTGTTGCTTATAAAAAGAACTGGAGGGAGTAGTGTAAAATGTAAAACCGTGTTTCCAAATATAAATTCCCAATCACCTATCTTATGCGGTCATGGAGTTCATCCAACAAAATATTGAAAGAATATGTAATGTTTGACTTCAAAACCCTCTCTTGGGAGCAATATTCAAACACAATAAAATAACAGTAAAGGTTTAAGGTCCTATGTCCATGTAAAAATGAAGCATGAAGAGAGTTTAAGTGGAAAAGGCAATATAAAGAGCTTTTAAAATGAATCAAGAAGGATCATCAAGAGCGTGTGATTGCCTTATCAAATATTTGATGGCGAGGCGCGGAAAAGTGGCGAGGAATTTAGTTAGAAACATTGAGAATGATATATATATATATATATAGCTAGGTTCAGCTTTTAAAAAAATAGCAATACGAAATATAACTTAAGGCTCGTTAAAATTAAACTCATATTTTTGTTGACACAAATGAGATGGGTATATGTGTTGAGAAGGATAAAACAAGATGGTTATATCTAGAAGGTTCATAAGTATGTTGGTTTACTAAACACTCACAGATAGAAACAGAGCAGCAAGAAGGCTACCCATCTATTTTTATTTAAAAACCAAATATATTTTTACAATCAATCTTAGATCATAGGTTGATCCAAGTATTTATACTTATTGTATTCATACAACTTAACCGACTAAACAATGTTCACTGGGCCCAAGCCCAACAGTACTAACGCACAGACACTAATACAATACATCTATGTCATAATAATATCCAACTATTCCATCACTCCCCTTCAAGGTGGAGGGCAGAAAATATCTACTGCTCCCAACTTGTGCAGAGTTGCATCTTGTGTATCTCTTGTAACAACAGCCTTGGTTAAGAAATCAGCTTGTTGTTCACTTATTCTAACATGCTGCAGCTTGATTAATTTTGCTTGAACTTTTTTGCGAATGAAATGACAATCGATCTCTATATGTTTGGTTCGCTCATGAAAAACAGGGTTGTTGGCTATGTGTATTGCAGCTTTACTGTCACAATAAACTTCTACAGGTTGTGATTGCGACCGACCAAGCTCCATAAGAAACCCTTCTAGCCATACAACTTCAGAAGTTGCTGACCCCAATGCCCTATATTCAGCTTCGGTAGATGAACGTGACACTGTCACTTGCTTCTTTGATTTCCAATGATCCTCCCAACTTAAGCAAGTATCCCGTTACAGATCTTTTTGTTGTACCACCTGCACCCTAATCAGAATCACAATAGCAACTCATGGTGGTGTCTCCTTATGAGCTAATCAAAATCCCCATTCTAGGACTCTTCTTGATATATTTTACCATATTGAGAGCTGCTGCCATATGAACCTTTATTGGTTATTGCATGAATTGACTTAAGACCTGCACCGAGAAACAGATATCGGGGTGTGTTATTGTCAAGTAAAGGAGTCTACCAACCAACCTTCTATATCTGTCCGAATCTGTCAATACGTCAGCAGGTTTATCTTTTCCTACTTGATAAGCCATTAATTTTAAATTTTGTGGCATTCGCATTCAAAGGGGTTTACATCCACTTATTCCTAAATTAGCTAGCAAGTCTAGAGCATGTTTCCTTTGAGACATAATGATTCCTTCTTGGGACCTAGTCATTTCTATGCCCAAGAAGTATTTCATCAAACCCAAGTCTTTAATCTTAAAGTTACTATGCAAGAATTGCTTAACCTCACCTATTTTTGATATAGAATTACCAGTGACAAGCAGATCATCAACATGAATCAAAATCAAGACTATACTACCATCACTGTACCTCTTAAAGAAATGGGTGAATCCTGATTTTATTAATGCCATTGTCAACTTACAATTCCATTAGCACGAAGCTTGCTTAAGTCCATATAGGGACTTCTTAAGTCTACAAACAAGGTTCTCCCCTTTGGTACAAAAACCTTGAGGAACAGTCATGTATACTTCTTCCTCCAAATCTCCCTACAAAAAGGCATTATGGACATCCATTTGATATATGTCCCAATTATGTATTGCTGCCAATTTCAAAGTCATGCGAACTGATATCATTTTAACAATAGGGGAAAAGGTGTCATGATAATCAACTCCTTCCCTTTGACTATACCCTTTAGCTACTAACCTAGCTTTGTATTTGTCAACCTCCCCATTATATTTATATTTTATTTTGTACACCCATTTGCATCCAATGGGTTTCTTACCTGGAGGCAAGGTAACAACATCCCAAGTCTTATATTTTCAAGAGCCTCTATCTCAAGATTCATTGCCTTTACCCACTTACCATCTTGAGCCGCTTCCTCATAACATCGTAGCTCAGAGATTGAATCTAAATGACAAAGAAAACACATGTGAGCAGCAGATATCTTATCATATGATATGTAATCGTCTATCAGATAAAGGCATTTTGTACTTTGCTCATGGGACCCTTTAGTTATTAGGTTGCAAACATAGTCCTTTGTCGCCCAAATGGGCAGTTTCATTGCTGTTAGCCTCATGAATTTCTTGTTAGAATTGCACATTTCCTCTTATTTCTGCCGCATTTTAATGTACTAGTGGGCATTTGAGTGTGCTAAAATAGAGGAAATGTGTTCTATACATGCGTGGCACAGAAAGAGTGTAAATATGGGGGAAATACGCGAATATCTATTATGCTTACCAAACTGAGATTTTTTGTGAGTCCTTTATGTTGAAAGGATAAAGATTTAGTCATAGCTGGAACCAGAGAAAGCCAAATTCAATGAAAAGAAGGTGAAATAAAGTTGAAGCCATTAACCGCGCTAGAGAAATGCAAGGAGGAATGAGAACAGAGCTTGAAAAAACAAAAATTGGCACAGCAGGGTTACTGGCCGCGGCCCACAGGAGCACAGAAACATACTGGCCGCGGCCAAGCATCTTTGGGCCATGGCCCAAAAGTGGCTAGTAAGTTGCTGGCCACGGCCAATAGAAGCACAGAAGCTCATTGGCCACGGCCAACCCCCGATAAAGGTGCTATGTGTTTTGACATTCAGTGGGTATAAAAGAGGAAACCTGAGGCTGAAAGAGGGGGATCTGATCCGGAAATACCTAGAGAGGTGGCTGTGACACTCCTTTAAGCTTAGGTTCGCCATAAAGCAAGGGAAATCGAGTGGGGATTGAAGATTTGTAGAGATTTGAGCTAGTTTTCCTTGGTTATCATGATTTTTTTCCCTTGTGCTGATATGGCACTTCATGTTTTGTATTTCTGTATCCATTTCATGAACATGAGCAGATAAACTTTCATTCTAGGATTGTTTATGAACCTTTGTATAGATTAAACTTGATTCCTTCTATCTTTAAGTATCTAATGGCATATATATGTTGATTTTACCCTGTTTTCACTGCTATTCGTGACTGGCCATCACTGTGGATGATTTGTTCATCTAAGTTAAGCTTGAGAGAGTTAACTTATTTGTAGAACTTTGGTAAAATTATGCTAGACTTGACATTTGGAAGCTAAATGGATGGTTTGTTAGTAACATAGAGATATAGTTACTAGCCTAGCATTGTCATATTGAGGTTGGTGCTTAATGCTTATTTTCTCTTAACGGTAGCAAGAGATTGTACATGTTAAAAGAAGATACGGAGTTGGTTATGACTTGAGAGAGCTTAATCAAACGCTTGTGAACCTTAGAATAACATACATATATCCCATAGAATGATTCTTGAAGAGGAAATACATCAAGTTTATGAAACACAAAGGGGATGAACAATCCTAGGTTTATTACAACTGTTGAAATCACAAGGATCAAGTTTTTGTTCAGTAATTTTCAGTTTTTACCAATATATCTTTTGAAACTTCTTTTTGTTTCACACACAAAACAACATGTTTTGTCTTACCTTAATTGAATTCACCAAACCTATTGCTTGACTAATTTGTAACTCAAATCCTCGAGGGGAAGATCTTACTTATTACTTTATTACTTGACGCGATCCGTGCACTTGCAGTGGCGAACACTTGCCCTACTAGTTGGGCTTTGAGAGGAGGGAGAACTAATATTTCTAGGTTCTGTATCATTTGCAGTCCCATCAGATTCTGTTCTGACTTGATCACCATGATTTGAGTCATTGAATTGTATTTTAGTCCTAGATTCATCAACATCATCAAAAAGAAACATATCCCTCACCTCTTTAGGTATGTCTCCCCTTTGATCTAAGGGTTTCTTCTCCAAAAAAGGAAATCTATCTTCCAAGAAGGTTACATCTTGACTCACTATGATCTTTTTAGTGTTCAAGTCTAACAGAATATATCCCTTTTGATTGTTGGGATATCCTAGAAAAACACATGGCATAGTACGCGGTTGGAATTTATCAGAAGCATTTAAATTTGTGGCATGAGCTAGGGACCCAAATGTTCTAAGGCTCTCAAAGGTTGGTTCTTGCCCATATACCTTTTCATAAGGTGTTTTATAACCTAGAACTTTTAAAGGTACTCTATTCACTCTGTAAGCTGCCATGCGAATGCACTTACCCCAGTAGTTAATAGGTATACCAGACTGGATCATAAGGCTTCTAAATATTTGCATAAGGGAGCGATGCTTATACTCTACTATACCGTTTTGTTGGGAAGTATAAGGACATGTTGTTTCATGGATAATCCCTTTACTAGATAGAAAGTTTCACAGTTCATGATTAAGAAATTCAGGGCCATTATCACTTCTATTTATTTTGACATGCAAAGAGAATTGTGTAGTAACATAAGCAATAAAGTTCTATATGCATTGAACAGATTTTGATTTTGATTTCATCAAAAATATCCAAGTGCTTCTAGAGAAGTCATCTACAACAGTAAGGAAATAACGATGGCCCTGATGTGTAGGGGTCCTATAGGGACCCCATACATCCATATGAAGTAATTCAAAGCATAAATGAGACTTAATGCAACTAGAAGTAAAAGGGATTCGTATTTGCTTAGACTGTATGCATATTTCACACCTTTTATTGAAAGAAATATGTTTGTTCTTTACAAAATTCAAGTGTTTCAAAACAAGTAGTGGAGCATGTCCTAATCTTCTATGCAAAAGCAACATATCAGCAGATTTATGTACTTTAGTATTCAATACATTTGCAACAGCAGCAGATTGTTTGGGAAAACATATCATGTAAAGTCCTTCTTCTAGCTTCTTCTTGCCACTTGAAAGGTCCTGCAGCAAACAATGGTCAGGAAAGAATACTATCATGTAGCATAATTCCTTAGTTAACCTTGGGATAGAGATAGGGTTAAATTGTAATTGAGAGGCATAAAGGACATTGGTAAGGTAAATGTCTTTAGATAGTTTAATATTACCTATATGTGTAGCTGGGACTCTAACTCCAATCCATTTGGTATTTTAATTGCTTTTATATTACTGTCATTAATTCTATAAGTGTCAAATAGAGTCAAATCTCCTGTGATGTAGGTAGTAGCCCCTGAGTCTAGAACCCATCTACTATAACTAGAATTTAAGTGATTCAAACCTATGGTAGTACCAGTAAGAGCATGCACTGTAGCCTCAGAGTCTCTCTTTAGAAGCTCCATTAACCGTTCATATTGGTCTGGAGTGAGACTTGGTGAAGCAGTCTATGACATTTGGGTGCATTTTTCTCCTTCAATAGCCGGTGCAATTATGAGTTGATTAGCAATTGCATCACTTGGTATTTTGGATTTATTTCCTCGGAAGTCTGGAGGATATCCAACAAGTTCCCAACATATGTCTTTATGGTGGCCTTTCTTCCCACAGTGGGAACATTCAGAGCTTCCTCCTAATCAGCCACGCCCCCTTCCACATCCACAGCCACAAACTATCATTGCAATGCCCTCAACTGGGCTATTGTGTGCCGAATGGGCCATGGATTTTTACATCTCATTTTCAGAGATCATGGCAAATGCCTGGTTGACCGATGGGAGTGGGCTTATTAATAGAATTTGGCTACAAGCCCCACTAAAAGATTCATTTAATCCAAGAAGAAATTGAAGTAGCTTCTGATGTTGAACCATTTCAGAGTAAACTGTAGAAGTATCGCATTTACAAGAAGGGATAAGAAATAGAGTGGACTGCTCTTCCCAGAGCTCCTTTATCTTCGTGTAGTATTGGGAGACGAAAGATAAGTCTTTTCTCAGATAACATAGTTCACGGTGAAGGGAGAAAAGACGGGACCCTGTGTGCTTATCGAACTGTTCTTGAAGATCTTTCCAGGCTAAGTACGGATACTGATGGAAGATAATGCAATTAGCAAGATCTTTGGAAACGGAATTTAGGTTCCAAGAGAGCACCACAGCATTGCAACGTTCCCATGCTCATGAAGACCTTCGTTCTATGATTCCTTTGTGCAAGTCCCTTCTACAAACCATAAATTGTGTTTACCACGTAGATCAATCCTTATGGCCCGACTCCAAACCAGATAATTGTCTCTCCCCATCAAGATATGAGGAACAATTATCAGCCTTTATGTTTCAGACGGGTGTAAGTATAAAGATGGTTGAAGCTCAATCCGTCGGCCCCAATGGGAGAAGCAGAAGTCTTTGGGTCAGAACTCATCACGCCGACGAGTTAAATCCCCCCGATGAGTTAGATTGCACCGAAGATTCAAGAAGAAAAGAAAATCGTCGACAGAGAAGAGACTTACGAATGTTGCTGAAGGGAAATCAAATCTGAAGGGTATGGTAGTGGTGTGGGCTTCGTGTGGGGTCGGGCCTTTGAAAAAAGACAAGGAAATCTTGAAAAACCATTATGAGGGAAATCATAACGTGTGGGTCTTCTTGTGGGGCCAGGGCTTTTTTTTTAAAAAAACATTGCAATCTTGAGAAACTGCTGGGACGGTTTAGGCTTCTCAGCTGCTCGTGGGGCTAGTTCTTGAAATGGGTAAATGCACTTCTTGACAATTAGCCCGGTCTAGATGGCTCTGGTATCATGTTGGTTTACTAAACACTCACAAATAGAAACAGAGCAGCAAGAAGGCTACCCATCTATTTTTATTTAAAAACCAAATATATTTTTACAATCAATCTTAGATCATAGGTTGATCCAACTATTTATACTTATTCTATTCATACAACTTAACCGACTAAACAATGTTCACTGGGCCCAAGCCCAACAGTACTAATGCACAAACACTAATACAATACATCTATGTCATAATAATATCCAACTATTCCATCAATCACTACTACAAAAAGTATCATTTATGACACTAATTAATGATTGTTTTAAAATATCTGTAGTAGAAAATCATGGTATGGTAGTGACAAACGTTTCAACAACTATTATTGAAAAAACAGTCGTTGAAACATAAGATTCAATGACTGTTATTCATAACAGTCATTGAAAGCAGTATTTCAACGACTGTTATTCATAACAGTTATTGAAAGTGATGTTTCAACGACTGTTAATGAAAACAGTCGTTGAATCTTGCTTTCAACGATCATTTTCATTAATAGTCATTGAAACAACCCTAAAAAAGCTCCAACGCACGCTTCTGGCTCCCACTTTCCCTTTCCCGCGCCCTATCCGACATTACAGCGTTGTGTAATTCCCTTCTAGCTGACTCGCATCCACTAAATTTCTGCTTGGTCTCTCGCGTGTCCTCTATCCTTTATCCTTCTCCGACAACGGAGGTCCACAGGCTTGTAGTCCCTCCATTCCCTCTCAGTCGCAGGTCTTTGCTTTCCCTACCTCTTCTCAGTCCGAGCAAGCAACACAAGTAGGTAAGCTCAGGCCCTTTTTTTTCCTCTGGTTTATTTACTTTTGTTTTTCTCTTCTTAGCCTTTATTTTCACTCCTGTAGTTCATACTGGGCTCTGCTGTGAAGAAGACAATATTGGATCTGTGTTTATTGTGGTTTGTGTGTAAGTTCCCCTTTTCTCTTTCTAGTTGATTTGTTCATTTGGATGTGAATTTCTACTGTTCTGGGAAAAAAATTGGCATTTTGCACTTCGTTTGTGACTGAATCTAGCATTAATTAGATTGGCAGCCAGAGAAGTTCTTGATGATTACTCGTGCAAGTTCTTTTGCAAGAGTAAAACTTTGAAAAATTTCATGTTATGCATCTTATTTATTTATTTGGTCGAAATGTTATGCATCTTTCTCAAGTGTTTCCTTCCTACATTATTTTACATATTTTAACTTCATATCAATGTTGTACCTTTGTTTCTCATCATACCTTGGTAATACCTGTCATATCCTATATGATTTCGTATTAGGAATGGCCAAAGCTAGAGTTTTGATTTGATTTTTTTCAATAAAAATCATAATTTTAATGCAAGAAATTAATTACAGGGAAAATTGATTAAAAATCTCCCATTACAAAATTAATTATTTCTCAGAACTTGTTATCAATGTGTACACTTTCTTTTTCTATCTCGTATCATTTGAATTATAATTAAAAGTGTTATTTGCAAATAAACGTGGGAATTAAAAAGTGCAAGATTAGTGGCATACATTTTCTAATTTCCAGACAATCAATAAGGTCAGTTCAACAATGCCTTTGAGTTCATAAAAGATGTAATAGTTTAAAGTTAATATTATAATGTTTTGGGTAATAACTCTCTCATAAACCTGCAGGTATCACTACTGCCATCGTTGTCCCTACTTGGTTGCCGGCCTACTACATCCTTGCCTCAGTAGAATCTTCTTCCAAATTCCTCAATCACAAACATAGTGTCCTTGGAAGCTAAAGATTAGCTGGTAAGTTCTATTATTGCTTGTTGATGAAAGTTTTTCAAACCTGAGGATATCGTGGTGCTACTATTTGTTATAAGCGTGATAAAGTTGAATTACTAAACTTTGAAATTGGTAATTGAACTGTTAGTTTTTACAGTGTGTCATGAGTATTTCATATCGCTGTTCTAAACTTGAGTGTCTGTGAAAATGGATTAAGTGGTAATAAAATGGATCACCGTTGGATGAATGCTTTGAGGATTAGTGAAGAATATGAGAATGGGGTAGAAAAGTTTATTTAATTTGCTAAAATGAATGCGCCTAGTAAAAATGGGAAGTATTTTTGTCCATGTATCAACTATTTAAATGAGATTCTACGGGATGTTGATGATATAAGAGATCACTTACTTTGTGATGGAATAAATCTTCGGTACACAAGGTGGATATGGTATAGTGGGGAAGTAACTGCTTGTGCGTCACTCATAAGTATATATTTTATAATTAAATAGGTATATATTTTAGATATATTCACTGGATTTATAAATATTTTATACCTATTTAATTATCTTTTATATATTTTTTATCTTTCAATTAAATTATAGGATAAGAATAAATTTTGATATAAAATCTAATCAAATCCTATATTATTTTGTAGGAAATATTATCTTATTGGACAAAAAAAAATATCAAACAGAATAGGCGAATGATATAACAAGTATAATATATATCTATATTTATATATGCAGATATATGTAATATCTAATTAATGGACGTAGCAGAAGCAATATCTCAAGCAAATCATTCAAGCCAAAACGTTGACCCCATGGGATAAAACCATATGGGAGATATTGGAAGATAGAAAAGCAATTTGAAGGCCTAACAAAACGTGGGTCCCATAAGGAAAAGTCAAAACGAATATATGAGATGCAGATTATTTGAGCAACAAATATTATATATCACATCTTTATGAAATTGGGATAGCACCGTGGACCCCATATGAAATATGATAGAAGATATCAAGAAAAAAGGAAATCACGAACAGCATGCAAGGAAGCCTATATATATGCGAGAGGAGGAGGCATCCGAGAAAAACACAGGAAAAACTAAAGGACAGCAGGGACGCACCGAAACACAGCAGAACGCTGAGACGCAGAGCTGAGAACGAGCAGAGCTGAGAACCGAGCGGAGTGAGGGAGCTGGGGCTTGAAGATTCAAAGAGATTTAGAGCTTTAAAATTTGGTTTTCCATTAATTTTCTTCTCTCTTTTTCTTAGTTTCTGATATGAACCGAATTATTATTTATGGTTTTAATTTGTTGATGAACATGAGTAGCTAATTTTCTAGGATTTTCTTGAACCTATTTATGTATTGAATTATTTATTTACTCTCTTTTTGCATCGAATGGAGTTTTTGTATTGATTTTATCTTACTCTTAATGCCTCTAAATGTGTGATCACCATTTAGTTGTCTTGTTCATTTAAAATTAATCTTGAGAAAGATAATTTAAGTGTAGAACTTGGATAAAATCATGTTAGACTTGAAGTTTAGGTATATTAAACGGATGGTTTGTTAGTATCATAGAGATATAGTTACTAACCTAGCATTGTTAGATTAAGATTGGTGTTTAAAGTTAGTCCTTATAAATTAATACAAGAGATTGATTAGTTTATTAGGATAAATATTTGATTTTGACTCGAGAGAGCGTTATCGAATACTTTTGAATCTTAGACAAATACATATCTTCGTTTGATTGCTTATTGAGGGTAAATTAATTAGTTTATGAAATAAACAGGGGATAGATAATCCTAGGTTCCTCCTGTCTTGAAGTTCTCGATTTAATTAATTAATTCTTAAGTATAAAATTTCTTTCAAAATATTCTCACTTAACCTGATTGATAATTTAATTAAGATAATTAATTCATTTTTGTCATAGTCCTCGTGGGAACGATCTTTTTATATTACTTGCGACCCGTACGCTTGCGGTAAAGCTAGACGGCTAACAAGTTTTTGGTGCCGTTGCCGGGGACTATGGCAAAAAGCTCATCGAACTAGTTATCTTAATTGTATGATTAATCACGTTTGAGTACTTTCTTTCTTTTCTTGATTTTTTCTTTTATAATTTTGATATTCCTCGGTTGTTGTTTGGATTTACAGGTATCTCTCGACATATGAGTGGCACATTGGTAGTCCACCCTAACAACCTAGACGACGAGCATCATTCTGAAGAAAAGGAACTTAAGTCTGAATCAGAATCATCAAAAGAACCGACGTCACCTGATCCAAAGATCATGGCACACCCTACTGACGAGGATATAGATCGTAGTTTGGATGAATATATGGAACAGGAGAGCACCACCTATCAATCTAGCATTCAATTCCCAGCTAGTACTGCTAGAAATTTTGAGGTGAGGCCAATTATGCTCCAGATGATTGGTACATTCACAGGAAATCAGAATGAAGACCCAATTGAACATTTTGACAAAATTTGTTCAAATGCGTGAAAATTTCAAACAGCAGGGAGTGTCTTCTGATGCACTGAGATTGAGACTCTTCCCCATGTCTTTAGATAAAAAGGTAACAGCTTGGCTCACGGCTCTACCTCCCAATTCTATTTCTACATGGGACACCCTAGCTTCTCTATTCAAAGCAAGATTCATTCCAAGGGGTAATCGAGCAGTGCAAAGAGCTGAGTTATTGGGCTTTGCACAAGAACCAGGTGAACTCTTTTATGAGGCATGGGAGAGATTCAAAGAAATGTGGCATAAATGTCCTAACCATGAGCAGAAGACTTATGTGTTATTGGATGCTTTTTGGGCTGGATTGGATGGTCCTACCGTTTTTGTGGTCGAGAATGCTTGCAACGGTGGGATTGGCAAGAAGAAAGTGTCTGAATTATTAAAGTTATATGATGAAATTGCTTTTAGCACTCTGCAACAATCTGATATAGCACGCTCTGGGTATAGGACTTATAAAGAGCCAAATTCTTCTAATGCTTCTAGTATATCTAAAGATATTGCCACTCAACTTGCAGCTATCGCCAAGAGGTTTGATCAACTTGAAATGAAGATAGAGAAGACATCTTCTAAGGGTATTCACGCTATCCAGGCCTCACGCCTCTCTTGTGAAACTTGTGGAGAAGCATATTCTTATGAAGATTGCCCACATACTATGGAGACAGTCCATTACTTGAACAACAATCAAAGATATCCTCTTGGCAATCACTATTCTAACACCTACAACCAAGGTATGAGGGATCATCCAAATTTCTCTTGGAAGAATGGACCAAGTGAGAATCCACCTAATCACTATGCTAGTAAGCCAATGGCACCACCAGGTTTTGAGCAACAACAAAAATCTAGAGAAAGTGATTCAGAGACAAACCAGCTCTTAAGGCATATTCTTAAGAGCCAAGAAGGTATAATAAACAAGGTTAATCTTCATGATACTTCCACTAGAAATCTTGAGATACAAGTGGACCAAATAGCATCTCAAATAAACACATTCAACAGAAATAGTCTACCTAGTGACACCGTTCCTAATCCTAGAAGGAATGGTAAGGAAGATTGCAAAACAATAACCTTGAGAAGTGGAAAGCAACTAGCTGACATTCCTAGCCAAAGTAGAAAGAAAAAAAGTGCAAGTAATGAGGTTACTAATAGGCAAGAAGATGAAATACATGTAAATATTGATGAGGTGATTAAGGAGAAAATGAATGAAAATAAGGAGAAGACTTGCACTTCCCCTTCAAATATGTACCTCAACCACCATTCCCTCAGCGACTTAAGAAACATCAAGAAGATTCGCAGTTCAAGAAGTTCATTCAGATATTCAAGCAACTCTACATCAACATTCCATTCGCTGAAGCTTTAGAACACATGCCTAAATATGCCAAGTTTATGAAGGATATTCTATCTAAGAAGCGATGATTCAGTGAGTTTGAGATAGTTGCTGTGACCAAAAGTTTCATTGATATCATTAAGCAGATGCCTCCAAAGTTAAAAGATCCTGGGAGCTATTCTATTCCATGCCATATTGGAGATAAATTCTTGGGAAAAGGAATGTGTGACCTTGGAGCTAGTATTAACCTCATGCCTTTATCTGTCTTCAACCAGTTGGGATTAGGTGAAGCTCGACCAACGACGGTTACCCTTCAATTTGCTGATAGAAGTCTATCTCAACCTCGTGGAATCATTGAAGGTGTATTAGTGAAGGTTGACAAGTTTATCTTTCTAGCAGACTTCATTGTACTAGACTTTGAGGCAGATAAAGAATTACCTTTGCTGTTAGGGAGACCATTTTTTGCAACAGCAAGAACATTGATTGACGTAGAGAAAGGTGAGTTAACTATGAGAGTAGCTGATGAGTAGGTCACCTTCAATATAACTCCGTTGATTAAATCTCATAATATTCCAGAGGACTGTTTTTTCATTGACATGCTTGATCCTATGGTACAAAATGAATGTGAAAAAGTTATGACTAATGAACCACTTGAAGCTATGATACCTGAGATTGATTCAGAAAAATTTATAATAGAGGAATGTAAAGCTATCATGGATGCATCAATTCCTTGTCCTCAAGGACGAATGCAATTTGAATCATCTAAGAAGTGGTATGATAAGAAGATCATATTCAAGACCTTTGATCCAGGACAACAAATGCTCTTATATAATTCCAGGCTAAGGTTGTTTTCGAGAAAGCTAAAATCTCATTGGTCTGGACCATTCATTATGGTTTAAGTGTTTGATCATGGCACAGTAGAGTTGGAAGGCAAAAGTGGAGAGAAATTCAAAGTCAATGGGCAAAGATTGAAGCACTATTGGGGTGGTGGAGTGGACTATCACACCACTACATTACCTCTAACAGTTGATTCTTGAGATGCTGCCATAGTCTGGCTGAAGACTATAAACTTAGCGCTTATTGGGAGGCAACCCAATGATTTGATTTTCATTTACTATTTTTTTCTCTTTTCTTTTTCTTATTGTTATTCAGGCTTTAGGGTGATTGCTCCTCTCGCAGCTCTAAATTCTGGCTCGTGCGCTCTTTCCTCCTTCAATTTTGAAACATCAGAGGAATAACTCCACATCAGAATCTGAGATCTAAACCAGGGGAGTACTAGTTTCTTTCTCCTTTATTAATTTTTGCAACATTAAGGACAATGTTTGATTTAAGTGTGGGGGAGAGAATTAGGATTCACAATTTAATTGACATTTATTTCAAAAAAAAATAATAATGAAGGGAAAAGAGATACTTTGTCTTGATTTTGAGATTGTTGGATTTGAATAAATATAGCTTAGTTACTAGTTGAATGAAGGGAAGTTGATTACATATATTGCAATTTATATGATGATATATTGTTTAACTTGATTAAATTGGGTGAGATAGCATAGCCCTGTTGGAAGGAAATTTGAGCCTATAACATTCGATTCTAGTGTGATATTTCACTTGTCTCAACTTACTCTTCAGAACTTGTCTTATTTCCTTTTACTGCTACCTTTTACCTATGCAATTCTTTAATAGGATAGAGGCATTCATTTTTATACCCTTGAATCCTAAACACAAGCTACAAACACTTCATCTATTGCTACCCCTTTGAGCCCATCATTTTTTTCTTTACATCTTCATATCCATATTAAGTTAATATGCATGTACAATCATTATTGCAATAGTTTGATCATGTTATCAAATCACAAGATGTGGTATTGTTGCTATTAGTGCTTTATGTTGGAGGGTATTTCAAAAAGAAAAAAGAAAAAAAACACAACTCCAATGGCTTATCTCAACTTCACTTAGTAACTGGGAGCACTTCATCACCAATGTTGACACTCGCGTCAAACGATGAAGCCAAAGAAGGCTATGAGTTGGGCTAAAAGCCTCTTGAGGCACTTGTTGGAGTAACTGAGTAACCGGTGCTGCATCACCCATGTGCAAGGTCACGTCAAAAGGGAACCTACAACAAGCTCAAGATGAAAAAAAAATTGAAAAAAAAACAGAGAGAAATATATATATATATATATATATATAGAGAATACCCTTCTTGAATCTTGAAGAATAGCATACATATCACTATTACATTAAATTCTCTGTATAACATGATTTACATGCATATTGCTTAGTATCCATTATCCACTCCACATAGCCTATATTCCAACATTACAAGCCATAAAGTCCTCTTGATTTTTGAATACACATGTAACTGGTGGTGGAAAATTAGAACTATTACAAGCCTATGGTAGGGTGATTGAACAAGTGAACTGAGCAAAAAATAACCCATATGCTAGTGAGTTGAGTGATATACTTTATACCCTTGTGTGACTATTTTACCTGGATTTAATCTTGTTAAACTTCGTATCTGAATATGAGTTTATCTATATGTGATTGACAACCCATATTGTATATTTAGTTCCTAGGGTATATTTACTTGAGTTCTCAAGGTTTCTTAGTTAATTCAATTTGTCTCTCTTTTTTCTTCAACCTATTTTCAAGATTGACTTTTCTTTGCCCAGGAGTGCAAAAGATTTAGTATTGGGGAGTTTGATAAGTATATATTTTATAATTAAATAGGTATATATTTTAGATATATTCACTGGATTTATAAATATTTTATACCTATTTAATTATCTTTTATATATTTTTTATCTTTCAATTAAATTATAGGATAAGAATAAATTTTGATATAAAATCTAATCAAATCCTATATTATTTTGTAGGAAATATTATCTTATTGGACAAAAAAAAATATCAAACAGAATAGGCGAATGATATAACAAATATAATATATATCTATATTTATATATGTAGATATATGTAATATCTAATTAATGGACGTAGCAGAAGCAATATCTCAAGCAACTCATTCAAGCCAAAATGTGGACCCCACGTGATAAAACCATATGAGAGATATTGGAAGATAGAAAAGCAATTTGAAGGCCTAACAAAACGTGGGTCCCATAAGGAAAAGTCAAAACGAATATATGAGATGCAAATTATTTGAGCAACAAATATTATATATCACATCTTCATGAAATTGGGATAGCACCGTGGACCCCATATGAAATATGATAGAAGATATCAAGAAAAAAGGAAATCATGAACAGCACGCAAGGAAGCCTATATATATGCGAGAGGAGGAGGCATCCGAGAAAAAACACGGGAAAAACTAAAGGACAGCAGGGACGCACAGAAACACAGCAGAACACTGAGACGCAGAGCTGAGAACGAGGAGAGTTGAGAACTGAGCGGAGTGAGGGAGCTGGCGTTTGAAGATTCAAAGAGATTTGGAACTTTAAAATTTGGTTTTTCGTTAATTTTCTTTTCTCTTTTTTTTAGTTTCTGATATGAACCGAATTATTATTTATGGTTTTAATTTGTTGATGAACATGAGTAGCTAATTTTCTAGGATTTTCTTGAACCTATTTATGTATTGAATTATTTATTTACTCTCTTTTTGGATCGAATGGAGTTTTTGTATTGATTTTATCTTGCTCTTAATGCCTTTAAATGCGTGATCACCATTTAGTTGTCTTGTTCATTTAAAATTAATCTTGAGAAAGATAATTTAAGTGTAGAACTTGAATAAAATCATGTTAGACTTGAAGTTTATGTATATTAAACGGATGGTTTGTTAGTATCATAGAGATATAGTTACTAACCTAGCATTGTCATATTAAGATTGGTGTTTAAAGTTAGTCCTTATAAATTAATACAAGAGATTGATTAGTTTATTAGGATAAATATTTGGTTTTGACTCGAGAGAGCGTTATCGAATACTTTTGAATCTTAGACAAATACATATCTTCGTTTGATTGCTTATTGAGGGTAAATTAATTAGTTCATGAAATAAACAGGGGATAGATAATCCTAGGTTCCTTCTGTCTTGAAGTTCTCGATTTAATTAATTAATTCTTAAGTATAAAATTTCTTTCAAAATATTCTCACTTAACCTGATTGATAATTTAATTAAGATAATTAATTCATTTTTGTCATAGTCCTCGTGGGAATGATCATTTTATATTACTTACGACCCGTACGCTTGCGGTAAAGCTAGACGGCTAACAGTCACATAAGAAGGAAGTTTTGGAGGTAGGAAATGACGATAGAATGGAGAACATGATTCACGATGTTGAGATTGAATGTTTTGCTCAATCACCTGTATATGATAGCGTGCGAAGTGATGTAGAGATACCTTTGTACCCAGGGTGAACTAAGTATACACGCTTGTCAGGCATGTTGCACTTGGTGAACTTAAAGGCAACTTGTGGGTGGACCAATAATTGTTTCACATTATTACTTGAATTGTTGTGTGATATGTTTCCAGAGGATAATGTATTTCCAAATCGTATGTATGAGGCCAAGAAAATATTATCTACGATGGGTATAGAGTATAAAAAGATATATGCTTGCCCTAATGACTGCGTATTGTACAGAAATGAGTATGAAGGCTTAAGTGAGTGTCTGAAATGTAAAACTTCCAGATACAAAGTGAAGAAAGGTAATAGGTGTGGTGATGAGACAATTAAAAAGCAACCTTTAAAGGTTTTGTGGTATCTTCCAATCATACTGCGGTTCAAATGAATGTTTGCTAATGCGAAAGAAGCAAAGAAGTTGAGATGGCATTATGATGATAGAGTTTGTGATGGAAAATTACTTCGGCACCCGGCTGACTCTCCATAATGGAAGAAAGTAGATAAAATGTATCCTGGATTTGACAGCGAGCCTAGAAACCTTCGGCTTGGGCTTTGGACAAACGGGATCAATCCCTATGGAACTTTTAGTAGTACATATAGTGCATGGCCCGTTCTGCTAGTGATTTACAACTTACCTCCCTGGTTGTGAATGAAACGCAAGTATATGATGCTTTCTATGATGATTTCGGGACCAAAACAACCAAGGAACGATATCGATGTCTACTTGGTTCTTTTGATTGAGGACTTAAAGAAGTTGCGAGAGGATGGTGTAGATGTGTTTGATGCATATAAGCAACAGTCATTTAAGCTGCGTGCAATAATTTTCACCACGATTAACGACTTCCCTGCATACGGAAACTTGTCAGGTTATAGTGTCAAGGGTCATAAAGTGTGTCTGATATGTGAAGCGAGCACAAAATTATATCAACTCAAGCACGGTAGAAAAACGGTCTACCTTGGTCATAGACGATTTCTTCCTTGGTTCCACCACCGTAGGCTAAAGAAGGCTTTTAACAGTTTGTCAGAGAATGAAATGGCTCCAAAGCCATTAACTGGAGATGAGGTTTACAGTCGGGTGGAAATAATCAATGTCACTTTTAGTAAAAATCAAAAGACTATGGGTGAGAAGAACATATGGAAGAAGAGGTCAATTTTCTTTGATCTTCCATATTAGCATAGTCTTAAGTGAGACATAGTATTGATGTGATGCATGTGGAAAAAAATGTATGTGATAGCCTTGTTGGTACGCTTTTGCACATACCAGGGAAAACTAAAGATGGAATTAGTGCAAGACTAGACTTGGTTGAAATGGGAATAAGAGAACGACTGCATCCACAACTAAGAGATGATGGTAAGAGAGCGTATATGGAGCCAGCAGCGCATACATTGTCAAAAGCCGAGAAAAGAATTTTGTGTCGGTGTTGGCACGGCATTAAGGTGCCACAAGTGTATTCTTCTAATGTGAGCCAACTTGTGTCAATGGAAGATTTGAAGTTAGTTGGAATGAAGTCTCATGATTGTCATGTCTTGATGCAACAACTATTACTAGTAGCTCTTAGAGGCATTATGAAAGATGATGTACAAAGCACGATAACAAGGTTGTGCAATTTCTTCAATGCTATCTGTAGCAAAGTTGTTGACATTGCAAGGTTAGACGAATTAGAAAATGAGGGTTATACTATTCTATCCCAACTAGAGATGCATTTTACTCCCACATTCTTTGATATAATAGTGCATTTAATAGTTCATATGGTAAAGGAGGTAAGACTATGCGGCCCAGTTTTTCTAAGGTGGATGTACCCTTTCAAGCGATACATGAAGAACTTAAAAGGGTATTCTAAAAATCCTTATCGACCTGAAGCTTCAATTGTGGAAAGATATGTCGTTGAAGAGGCTATGAACTTTTGCAAAGAATATCTATCAAGGTCAAAGGCCCAATCTCGTCATGAAAAGGGTACAAGTAAGGGAACATGAGGGCTCAAAGTGAAGAGTATGCGTCGTGAAGAGGTGTTGCAATCACACCTGTATATCTTGAATAATACGGAAGAAGTTCAGTCGTACTTAGCCTAACACAGAAAGAGTTCAAAGGAGATATATCCAAGGAAAAATGACATACAGATAGCTAATGAGCAAAACAAAACTTTCATAGAGTGGTTCAAGGATAAGATAGCGAAAGAGACCAATGTGTCTGAGATAATCAAATGGTTAGCTTGGGGGCCTTCTTTTGAGGTCATAACTTGGAGTGGCTTCAATATAAACAGGTATTCTTTCTATACAAATGCCCAGGATAACAGAAGTACTATGCAAAACAGTGGGGTGATAGTGGTAGCCGAATCAATGCACATTTCTAGTTCAAAAGAAAAAAACCCCATTTTGGCATCCATGGTCTATTATGGAGTTATTGAAGACATATGGGAGATATGCTACACTAAGTTGAGAGTTCCTTTATTCAAATGCAAGTGAGTTAACAATAATACTATTGAAATAAATCAATTTGGATTTACCTTAGTTGATCTTGAAAGAGTGGGTTATAAAGATGAGCCATTCATTCTAGCAAGTCAGGCAAAACAAGTGTTTTATGTCATTGATCCAGCAAATAAAAAATTGTCTATTATACTCTAAAGTAAAAAAACAAAAGGATGGTGATCCGATTTTGAATCTTGACGACACGCCGCCTTTCACTACAAATCCGCCTATGCCATCTGAAGTGGAATTGGTAGATGATGATGAATATGTAACTAGAGTTGATCATTGTGAAGGAATTTGGGAAAACACTTAAAGTAAGATTTTGAATTGTTTAAAGTGTGCATGTAATTTCAATTTACTTATCATATGTCACATTTATTTCTTAGTAAGATTTTCAATTGTTTAAAGTGTGCATGTAATTTCACTTTACTTATCATGTCACATTTATTCCTTAGCAGGATCATGGCAAGTTCAAATTCGGACGACTCTGTTGGCTCACCGGTTAAGAAAAAGGTTAAAGGAAGCATGAAGCTGCGGTCGTTGGTGGAAAGTTATAAGGAACAACAGGCGAGCAGGGTTCACGTGGAATTTGATGATAATTTGAAGCCACTCGGCCCAGACAGAGACAAGTTTATTAGCTATCTTGGCTTTTTAGGTCGGAGCAAAGTTAGCATTCTAATTCCTACCTAGAGGGAAGTTTCAAAGGACATGAAGGCTATGATTTGGGAATAACTTTTGGTATGTAAAGTTGTATTTATATCTATATTTTTATTTCTATTTGTTTATATATAATGACTACTATATATTTTGTTTTGTAGCAAACCTACAATGTTCCCAATACGAGGGAGATGTACAATCATTGGATGGGGGAAGTTCGTGAGCGATGGAAAGATTTCAAGTCCACGCTTACAACCAAGTTCGTTCGAGGGCCAAGGAGTCATTTGGATCCTTGCAAAGAGTATTCGTTTCTTTCTCCAAATGACTGGAGGTTGTTTGTCGCATCACGGCAGGATCCCAATTTCCTGGTACATTGTATTCATCTTAGTGTTAAACATTTTAGTTGAACTTACTTGACATCGCTAACTCAGTTATCATTATTTTTTGTTTATATAGAAATTGAGTCAAGCAAATCAAGAGAGGGGAGCAAAAAACAATTATCCTCATTACATGTCACGTGGGGGTTATCGTAAGCTCGAAAAGAAGATGATGCAAGCTGAATTACAAAAATTGGAGGAAGCAGCCAGAGCAAATCCTAGTATAGTCATGTAGGAGCCACCTCCTCCCTCACGTAACAAAAAATGGAAAAGCAGGGAGGATAAAGGGAGAGAAATATATAAATCTAGTCATTGCTGATGTCGCCAAAAGGATTGTGAGTATTTAATAATAAGTATATTTAAATGTGTTTCATTTTTCTAACGTTGGTGGCATGTAATTACTTTCTATTTATCCATTGTATGCCACAGGATGAACTTGAAGAGCAGAGCAGCCAGGGTTCATTCACTCAAACTGGAAGGATGGACATCTTAGCCACGGCACTTGGTAATCTAGATTACCCTGGTCAAGTTAGAGGGGAGTCAAGGGGAGTTGGTCTCTCTAAATACTTTGGACGAGGTTCACAAGCTTATGGATGAGGTGAAATGAGTCAGGAGTTTGTGGCCAAGGTTCGAGAGGAAATCTGAGTAGAGCTACGTCACTCACTTTGAGACAAGCTTAAAGAAGAGTTGTTGAGTAAGCTACGTAGTGAGATAAGTACGATGGTGTTGTCTCACATGCAAGGCGGGATGTGTAACATGGCGTCTAGATTTGAGGTTTGTAACTTATTTCATTTAACATTGTATTAATTTTTTCCTTACATTATTTTAATTAATTCTTTCATTTCTCTTACTCAGGAATCCCCGACCTTTCCCGGCACCAAAGGCAGTTACAATCCACCAGAGGTTGGACATGGCGACCCTGGTCCTTCACTTGAGCCTGGAGAACCCTGTACTCTGTATTTGGAAGTCTCGTACCTACGTGCTGTTGTTGATGTTGTTGTATACAGCCATGCCACCACCCACCATAATAACCAAATCCAGAATGATCAACGCAAGGTCAATGTGACAAGTGTTCGACTGGGGGAGGAAGGTGTAGATGTCCCATTCCCTAATGGTGAGGTTGCCAATCTAGGTCAGGCAACAGGATCTTTCATCTTGTGGCCTAGACATCTTGTTCAGACTGTGCCAGTCCCTCCAATGGTAGGAAACACCTTACTGTTACTTGATCCTTGACACTCTACTTATAATCTCTATTTTGTGTATTGCTAGGAACAAGCTTATGCGACAAAATTTCCCTTTTTAGCACGACTGCAAAATATTCATCAACACATAAACAAGGTTGACTTGCAGATGCCTTGTGAGATTGTGGGTCGCAGAATCTCATATAATTATGGACTTGATAACAAAGATATTAGAGAGTTCCTATCTTTGGAGGAGATTGACATAGGATGGGTCACATTTGCAATCATGTGAGTTTAGTTATAATTTTTAATTGTAATTAATGCACTAATAATTAGGGGTTTTAGGTTTCTACATTTACTATGTCATTTCTCATTTCATTTATGTTGTAGCTGCTTTCACAAACTATGTGCCGAATGAGGGCTCGGCACTACATATGGCTTCTTATGTCCTGGCACTATGTCACGGCGTAATAGCCAGATGTTGGAAGATCGAATGAGCTATGTAGGCTATACAATAGGCGAGACTCAGTTGCCTTGTTATCTGGCACCAATTGTTGAAGGGCAAGTAACTTTATTTGATATATTTATACATGTTCACTTTGCTAAACAGTATCATGTTATCTAACCTCATTTTAATCTATATATGCATGTGATTATAGTTATCATTGGAGTCTCTGTACTCCTTGTCCCTCGATCAACATCATCTTTTAGTTTGACTCATTGGGTCACAAGCCAGACGTAGATATCAAAAACATTTTTAACACGTAAGTAAATTTATTTTTCCGTCATTGATTTTTTATTTTACTCAATTGTTTTAATGTCTTCTGTTTATCATTTTAATTATTACGGTGCACTGAAGACATATTATATAATGGGTGGGAAGCGTGAAAGTAAAGCTGGTCATACAAAGTGGTTCCAGCCAAACGTAAGTTCTTTACATTCAAGTTCTTCGATTGACTATTGCTTTACATAGGCCTTTATTCTTTTTTACTGTTTGCTTTTGATGTATAGTGTCCTCGGCAAGCAGGGAAAACTGAGTGCGGCTTCTATGTTATACTATATATGTATAACATCATTTTCTCTTGCCTTACTACAAATTTTGATCAGGTGATCATTTCTTGATTCTCAATTGACTTTCAGTTTTTTTCATGTGATTGAATTGTTAGTTATTTCATTCAATTTATTTATTTATGTTAACATATTCTCCATTTTGTGCACAGATTTTTGGTAATCAGGACCCCTACACAATCGAAGACATTTATTTTATCCGAAACCTATTGTCAGGACATCTTCTACAACACATAGAGGGGTGATAATGTGTAGAGGTTTTTTTACATAGTGCAGTGGTTTTGTACAGTGCTATATAAGTTTACAGTAGATGTACATGTGTTACAGTAGAACTGATTTAAGTTACAACAGTATAGAAACTAACTTTATTCTAACATCTTCCCTCAAAAGAAACTACCCTCCTGAACTTCTAACACTAAGAAACTTCTTAAACTCAGTAAAGGAATTCTGAGAGAGAGCTTTGGTGAAGCCATCTGCAACTTGATCTCGGCCAGGAACATGCTGAACTAAGAACTCCTTTTTGATGGCCTTTTCTCGAACAAAATGGAGATCCAGCTCGATGTGTTTAGTTCGGGCATGCAGAATAGGATTTGCTGTCATCATAACAGTACCAAGATTGTCACATAGAATACGAGTAGGACCTGAGAAGGAAACATGAAGTTCTTGTAACAAGGACTTAATCCATAAAACTTCTTGGACAGTGGAGGCCATACTGCGATACTCTGCCTCTGTACTGGATAGGGAAACTGTTGCTTGCTTTTTAGATGACCAAGCAATCAGGTTTGAGCCAAGATAGATACAAAATCCAGAGGTACTTCGCTTATCATTGCAATCAGACGCCCAATCGGCATCACAGTAAGCTGTGATAGTTCTATGAAGACAAGGCCGAATGACAAGACCATCTGTGGGTGACCAGCCAGATAACGAAGAATACGTTTGACTGCCTTCCAGTGAGTAACTTGCGGGTCCTGCAGAAACTGACAAACCTTGTTGAAGCATAACTAATTTCAGGTCTGGTGATGGTGGCATATTGAAGTGCTCCAACAATAGAGCGATAAAGATGAGGATCAGCAACTGGATCAGAATCATGTTTAAAAATTTTAAGACCAACAGTCATGGGAGTTGCAACTTTCTTAGCATTAAGCATGTGTGCACGAGCTAGAACATCTTTAATATACTTAGTTTGAACTAACTGAACTGAACCATCTGATCTTGTCTTAACCTCTATGCCCAAGAAATAATGCAAGGAACTAAGGTCTTTAAGAGAGAATTCATGATCCAAATCAACAATAAGCTGCTTAATACTATCATGAGATGATCCAGTGATAAGGATATCATCAACATAAACCAAAACATACAAAAGTTCAAAGGAAGTATGTCTAATGAACAGAGAAGGATCACACCTACTTGGAACAAAACCATATTTTGTAAGAGCACCTCCCAAACATTCAAACCAAGCACGTGGGGCCTGCTTGAGACCATATAAGGCCTTTGATAAACGACAAACTAAGGACTTATCCTTGCTCTCAAAATCAGGAGGTTGAGTCATGTAAACTTCCTCTCTCAAATGGCCATTGAGAAAGGCATTGTTGACATCAATTTGATGAATATGCCACCTTTGAGAGACAGCAATACTTAGAACAGTGCGAATAGTAATAGGGCGAATAACAAGACTAAAAGTCTCATGAAAGTCATACCCCTCTTGTTGATGAAAACCCTTAGCAACAAGGCGAGCTTTATATTTAAAAGAAGAGGTGACAGGATTAACCTTTTTGCGAAAGACCCATTTGCAACCAATTGCTTGACGGTTAGTAGGTAAAGGAACAAGAGACCAAGTGTCATTCTTCTGAAGAGCATCAAACTCCTCCTGCATGGCCTGACGCCAGTGAGAAGACTGAAGAGCATCCTGAAAACTAGTAGGTTCAGAATCAGTAGTAGCCAAAAATACCTTAGGTTTAAGGTGGCCGGATTTAGACCTAGTAATCATGGGATGTTTAGAAACAGGAGCAGGAGGTGGAGGAGCAGGGTAAGAGACAGCAGTTTGAGAAGGTAAATCATGAGTAAAGGAAGGAGAAGGCTGAGAAGGAAGGCCTGGAATAAAAGAGGCAGCAAGCTGAGATGAAGGAATAGAAGTAGGTGATGGAGAAGGAGATGAAGAGGAAGGGCGAGGTGCAATAGGTAATAGAGGAGGTAAAGCAGAGATGGTAGGGGCTGAAACTGACTGAGGAGGTGAGGATTTGAACAAGGTTGGATATGGGAAAACTCTCTCATTAAACAAAACATCTCGCATAATGAACAACCGGCCAGAAGAAGACAGACACTTGTTTCCTTTATGCACTGAACTTGGACCAAGATAAACACACTCAATATATTTAAATTCAAACTTATGAGAATTATAAGGTCGGGTCAAAGGAAAACAAGAGCATCCAAATACACGCAATCTGCTATAGTTAGGAAGCTTGTGAAAAAGAGCTTCAAAAGGAGTCTTGTTAAGAAGAACTGAAGAAGGAAGAACATTTATGAGAACCACAGCCATGGCAAAAGCATCAAACCAGTAAGATAAGGGAAGAGATGCTTGAGCAAGAAGGGTAAGCCCTACTTCAGTAATGTGCCGATGTTTACGCTCAGCTACACCATTTTGTTCATGCACATGTGGACAACTTTGGCGATGAAGAATACCATGATCAGCAAAATATTTAGTGAATGTGGCATATTCACCACCACAATCGGATTGAAATATCTTGATGCACTTATGAAACTGAACAGAAATCATGGCTTGAAACTGAAGAAAAGCAGGAAACGCTTCAGACTTACGCTTCAAGGGATATATCCAAGTATAGCGAATACAAGCATAAGTAAAATGTATATAGTATTGATAACCCTCACGAGTTTGAACAGGTGATGGACCCCATAAATCAGAGTGAATCAACTCAAAAGCCTCAGAATAAGACGTATCAGATCGAGGAAATGGATGTTTCCGTGATTTTCCCAGAGCACAGGCCTTGCAGAATTCAAACATAGATGTTTTATTGAAAGAAACATTACATGATTTCAAAACAGAAGCAACGACAGTAGAGGAAGGATGTCCCAATCTATTATGCCACAACTGATACAAGGAATTCTTAGAAACAAGAAAAGAATCAGAATGACAACTATGATTGTCAACAATAGCAGAAAAACACGCTTCCCTTGAAGATTGCAGATGAAGATTTGAGGCCGGATACATTCCATTCTTGGCATCACAGTGATAGACAACACGATTAGTCTGTGTGTCCCTGACACGGCACTGTGTGTCATCAAATTCAACCGAGACACGATTATCACGACAAAACTGATTAACTGAAATCAAATTCTTGACAATGGAAGGAACATGTAAGATATTAGCAAGCCTAAGAGGCTTAGAAGTGGTAGAAATAACAGAGGAACCAATATGCTTAATAGGCAAACCTGCACCGTCTCCAATGTAGACCTGATCAGTGCCCTTGTAGGACGAGCTGTCAGCTAGATTGCCAGCATCATGAGTGAGATGGCTCGTAGCACCAGAATAAAAGTACCACGCAGGGTCAGCCACCACATCAGAAGTTGCAAGAAGAGCAGTAGGAGTATTAGTCTTATCAGTGGAAGAGGAGGCAGGAGAATCATGAATTGAAAGACCTTGGAAGGACTGATCAAACCTGTACCAACAAGTTGCAACAATATGGCCGGTTTTGCCACAGAGTTGACAAACAACAGATGACCGCGATGAAGTGTGGTTAGGACCACGTGCACGACCACGACGAGCACCGCCGCGATTTCGACCACCACGATGCTGAGGAGTCGATCTGAGTACGTGTGAGAACAGATTCAGTCATAGAAGAAAGAATCCAGGACATAAGCAACTGATCCTGACGCATCCACTTGAAATACGCCGGAGTAAGAGCAATTCACTGATCACCATTATACTCATACTGTTCAGGAGGAGAAATCGAGGAATCTAGAAATGATTCTAGAGCATAACCACGAACAGCGCTCAGAATTTGTTGACGCCATAAGAGGAAATTAGAGTAGTCTAATTTGACTGAGATGGTGTGGTTAAAGGCAACAACATCATTTGGAGATAAAGTTGGAGGAACGAGCGGAAGAGAGGAGTGGGATTTCATGGATGAGCCTGAAGCTCTGATACCATATGAGAAAATAAAGTAGAGAGAAGAGATGAAAACTGATCTTATATGAGAAAATAAAGTAGAGAGAAGAGATGAAAACTGATCTTATTATTCAGAGAGTGTATACAGGGTTATATAGACAGGTGTTATGTACACGTGTCATAGTTGGTTACAGTAGATGTACATGTGTTACAGTAGAACTGATTTAAGTTACAACAGTATAGAAACTAACTTTATTCTAACAATTTGATCTGAATATGTGCAAATAAATGGCAAAAAGTAATATATAAAATTTAAACCTTTATATATATAGATATACATTTCCTAAGGGTTTTATTATCTTCAATTTTTTAAATGATAAATAATTAGATAAACAACGTTATTCATGTTACTTTTATAGCTAAAATGCTATACTCTCAATGCATAGGAAAATACTATGAATAAATTTGATCTTGTAAATAAAAAGATAATACAAAAAGGCATTTATATAGGCAAAATAATATACTGACCCTAATCCTAGAATCTATCCTAATCTAATTAAATCAAATCAAATAATAATATCTTAATGTATAATCCTAAAATATAATATCCAAATCCAATCCTAATAAATACTAAATGTCTATATATAGGAGGTACCCTGCGTTTCTAATTCACACATAACCTGAGTTCTCTTTATAGTCACTGATTCGCTCTCATTTCAAACATCTCTACCATTAATTTCTTGCAAGCACATTTAAGAAGTGTTAGGATGGCAAGCGCAGCAATTGCACGCAACGTTGTGGGCATTATCGGTTTGTTTTCCCTCTATTCTCATTTTTCAAGCCTCTATTCTTTTACTTCCCTTGGTCTTTCTTTTTCTTGTTTGCCGCTTTAATTAAAATTCGATACATTCCCATTAATTCCCCTTTACGTTTAGGCTTAGCGTCAAATAAATTTTATTTTGATAATAATTACTTGGATGAATCGCATGTTTCTTGATTAGTTTCTTGATATTTTTATGCAATCTAAAGAAATTTTGGATTAATATTTTGATCACAGTATGAATTTTCCCCCTACACTTGAAAAACGATGTAACATACATCAAGAATGATAAATTTTGAGAATACTTTTAATTAAGTTCTGATTTTTTTTTAACTTAATAAATTTGTTTCGTTGCAGGAAATGTAATCTCTTTTGGGCTTTTCTTCTCACCAATGTAACTTCTCTCACCTTTCTCTCTATGCATCTACGCACGTGCACACATATATACATCAGTTTTAATAATAACCAAAATTTTGGGATGTGAATTATATATACAGGCCAACATTTTATGGGATAATAAAGAAGAAAGCGGTGGAGGAGTTCAAGCCAGATCCTTATCTCGCTACAGTATTGAACTGTGCGTTTTGGGTGTTTTATGGAATGCCCTGTTGTGCACCCAAATAGCATTCTCGTGGTCACCATCAACAGCGTTGGTCTTGTCTTCGAATTTATCTATCTCATCATCTTCCTCATCTACGCCACTAACAAGGGACGGGTATGCATACGCCCCTCTTTAATAACTATATAACAAAAGCTTCATGCATATATTTATATATGTGAAAATCATGTTTTTAATCTCTTCGTTAACATTTACTTTTCTCAGAAGAAGGTGTTTATGTGGCTTCTGGCAGAGGCTATTTTCTTTGCTGCCGCCATTTTAATAACAATGTTGGTGCTGCATGGAAATGTAAAGAGGTCATTGGTGGTGGGCGTTCTATGTGATGTGTTTAATGTCATGATGTATGTCGCTCCTCTCACAATCATGGTAAGTTTCATTTATTATATATCGTATGCATGTATATTCATTTGTCCTTTTAAAAACTATGTATATATATATATTTCTCTATCTGTGTGTGATTAATACGTGTTACAATATAAATTAAACAGGCAAAAGTGATTAAAAGCAAGAGCGTCAAGTATATGCCCTTCTGGCTCTCCCTGGCTAATTTCTTAAATGGAGTGTGTTGGACAGCATATGCTTTAATTCATCCTTTCGACATTTACGTCCTAGTAATTAAATTTTCCTTCCATCAACATTGTTGTCTATTGTTTCTTGTCCATCGATCTTTCTTTGGATGTTGAGAATTTTTTGTTGTGGTTACAGATTAGTAATGGACTTGGAGCAATTTCTGGGCTGATCCAACTCATACTATATGCATGCTACTATTCCTGTAAACCAGCACCAACGGACGACGATGCTTCAAAGCCTAATAATGAGGTTCAGCTTTCTACGGTCGATGCAAGTGCCAACGTCTGATAACATCTCAACATCAAATTATTAATTAAGCTCTTTTTTTTAGTAGATCTCCTTTTATTCGTACATGTACATAAATATTATTATAAGTCTTGTATTATTATGAAATAAATCATAGTTATGCTCCGCTCATTATTTTACATTAAAAGTTTTAAATGAAGCCATCAAACCATACGTAAAGGCAATCTTAAAAAAAAAAAGATGAGAGAGACCCTATCGAAAAAAGGAATAACTATGCATAGATACTTAATCTATACGAGTGGGGACAATAAATACATCACATTTTAATTATATATATACATATATAGATGCACACATGTATGCATGTAATCAAAATTACCTAAGCAATTCATTCGTTGAGAAACATGCACAGCGCACACAAATTCACTTGTACCGCAAAAACTCGCGGTAAACCATATTGCACGGTATCTCCTACCATAAATAATATTATATAAAATACCTTATTTTATCTAGTATGAGAAGCGACACGCAAGTAGGCATTCACCTTGTCACACTTATCAGTGTCCCTCTTTGTTTCCAAACAAGTGTCTCTCCCTTTATAAATTATAATATATTAAATAGTTTTATTTATCCAGTACAGGAAGCTACCATGTGGCATGCCAGTGGGCAATAAAATTGTCACTCAGCCAGTGTGCCTCATGTTAGATAGGCAACGCACACACACAGAAATTCAATAAAGTATTCCATACAATACCCAAAACGCGCAACTTTATTGATGGTGACGCCAAAATGTTATGGGATGCAGAAACGTCAACCCACATCACCTATGAAACACAATTTAGTATTGTTGAAATATAATGATTCGGCTTGAATTCTTCCACTACAATATAAGGATATGGCTGGTATTCTTAGACGCTCTTCTTCAAGCACAATTCTAACTCGCCAGTTACGAGTTGGCCTATGGGAAGCTGCAGGTTGGTAGGGTGCGGGCTGAAATGTCTAGCACACCATAAGGTTACCATTTTGCCAACCCCACCTAACCTCTTTTTCTTACATTTTAAAATATTTTGTTTTATTTTTAAAATTAAGTTATAACATTTTATGGACCAAGTTTAACTTGTATCTATGTTTTCAAGACATTATATAATTAAGTTAGCCTTAAAACTTACAAAGTAAATATATAACCCATTTTTATATAGTTATTTGTTTTGCTGTCACTATTTTACAATATTAGTATATAAATATAAACCAAAACTTATTTCCAACATTTTATATTCATTAGACCCAATTAGCTAATCAAATGTTGCCGCCTAATAAAAGACAATTCTACTGCTTGCTTTTCGTGCTTTGAGAGAGAAACTGAGTTTTGACCGTTGCATCGGGAACGGTCTCCAGCTCTGACGAGATTCTTTGGGTTCTGTCGATCAGCTATGATTCTATATCGATCTGTATTCTCTGGTATCTGTCGATCTGATATGCTTCTATATTGATTTATTTCTTCCATTAACTGATGATCTTTCCGTGGATCGGTTTCAGTTGAACTGATTCTGTTTTTTCGAGGATCCAATTCAGCTGAATTCTCTAGTTCTGTTGGTTCTGTTTTTGGTCGACAATGTTTGTGATTCTGTCATTCTTTCTGTAACTCTTGCTTATCTGCCAAATTTCTTTCATCTGAGATTCAGTGAACGTGATCTTCAGCCACCTGCGATCGTCCGTTTAGGTGGTAATTGCACATCTGCAAGGGTGCATAATAAAATCCTAAGATCCACCTGTTTTGTTTTCGCCATCGTCCTGTATTGTTCTTGGTTGCTGGCCGTCGGTGAGGGTAAGTTAAGAATACGTAGTTGTTGGTTGGTTTTTTTTTTCCTTTTCCTTTCAAGAATGAATATTTTTATCGTCTAGACGGTTTTGGAGCTGTTAGACATGATTGAACGTGAGAGAGAATGTAGTCCTGAGAGAATGGTTTCAGAGCTAATAATGAAGAAGAGTGATGCCTTAGAGCGTATTACAAAGAAAATTTGAGATGATAATGAAGAGTTCATAGGTAAGCAATCATTGGCTCCACGAGTTGAGGACTGGATGAGTGACGAGGATGTTGAAAAGGAAACCGTTATACCGGAAGCACCAAAAAGGTCATACAAGGAGGCATGTGTCGTAGTTCAGATAAGGGAGGAATGTTCAAATGAAGGAAAAGAATGGTGGAAAGGGGACGGATGGAAGTCCAGAATTGAGTTCGAGATAACGAAGAAGGGTCTAAATATCATTATGTCTCCAGAGTTTAGAATGAAGCTAGAATGGAAATGGTCAACGTCGTTGTTCGTTAGACTACTTGGCAGGATGGTGCGGGAGGATCAATTGGGTCAAAAATTGCAACAATTATGGGGACGTAGAGGGCAAGTTGAAACTATTGAGATAGGCTCCGGGTATTTTCTGGTTCGTATGAACAATGAGAAGGACTATGATTTTGCATTAAGAGGAGGCCCTTGGTTATACATGGATCATTATCTAGCAGTGCAGCCGTGGAAGTCAGAGTTTGATCCAGATTTTGGTGAGGTTTCCAAAATTGCAGCACGGGTAAGAATTCCTAAATTCCCAGTTGATTTCTATGATAAGGGTATTTTACATGTGGTGGGTAACCAAATAGGAAGGGTTCTAAAAGTGGATACTAATACTCTTAGGCAGACCAAAGGGTGCTTTACCCGTATATGTGTCGAGGTTGATTTAAATGCACCTTTACTTCTATCCTTGATGATTAATGGGAAAGAAAAGAAGATTGTTTATGAGGGTTTACATTTAATTTGCTTCTCATGTAGGAGGTATGGCCATGATAAGGAACAATGCACAAATAATCAAGTAACAGATACGTTAAAGTCGCCATGCACAGAGAACACGTTGACTTCTACAACTATAACACCATCGCCCACGTCCTCCAAAATAACTGCTGGAATGTACGGGGAGTGGATGGTGGCGCCACGTCGGAGGACGGGGTAATGGAACTCGAATGCAAGGAATGGCAATTATAGTCGTGAGCATAGGTGTGATATACATTCTCGAAATATGGGAGGAGGATCTCACTTTAAGGCTCTAAATGTTGAAGACATTACGATTATTGATAGCGGTACTGGTGATAACGCATATTAGGGGAAGACTCGTGTGAGTTCAAAGCTAGAAGATAGGTGCGTGATAGTAAAGGTCAAAATGGTTATCTACCTGTTTTAAATAAAGGGAGTAAGGGTAATAATAGATCGGATATTTCAAATGTAAGAAAAAAGGAGGTTATTTGTGATGTTGTGAATAGTGTTGGGCATTTTAATAAGTTAACTCAAATACGTGGGAGCCAAGTAGTTAAGAAGAAAGGGTTTAAGGAGGGACCCTCCCAAGAAATATTGATTACGGGGAAAACAAAAGAAGTTGGAACGTCTGGTAATTTAAGTGGGGAAGTAGGGTCAGGCAGAAAGAAGAATGTTATGAAACTACAATCCAATTCCCCCGCTATTCATCTAGAAGCCTCCAACCCTATTGATCCAGGTGCAGAAGGAGGAGAGACTTTTGTAACTCGGCTTAGTTCACTTGGAGGTGTTGATGATGTGGGGATGCATGGGATTGAGGATGTTCAGAAGGGACATATGTCTCAATGATGTCTGGTTTGTTTGTGTTGTTCTACTCTTTTATTAATTTTTTAATGATTATTATGACTTGGAATACTCGGGGTGCCGGTGGTGCATCCTTTCGAAGGTTACTTGGTGATGTTGTTGCCAGACATGGAGTTAATATTTTTGCGCTGTTGGAACCTAGACAGCTAGGATTAAAAGCTAAGCTCATTGCTAGAAAGTTGGGATGGATGAATATGCACGTGGTTGAAGCTCGTGGTTTTAGTGGAGGGATGTGGTTGTTCTGGGATTCTACATTAAATTTCTCTGTTACTTCTTCAGGGGATCAATTTATTCATGGGGTGGTTAATAAAGGTACCAGGGATGAGTGGTCTCTAACTGTTGTGTATGGGCACCCAAATATGGTTATAAGAGGTCAACTGTGGCAGTCTCTTGAAGGTATTAGGCAATTGACTATTGGAGGCTGGGTTGTGATTGGTGATTTTAATGCTGTTTCTCGTCCCGAGGAACACTGGAGTAAGAATCATAGGACGACTATTAGCATTGATAGGTCATTTCGGAATTGGCTTCTGAGTAGCGAGTTACTTGATATTGGTTTTAATAGACCTCAATTTACTTGGGGCAATCTGAATAGCCAAAGCAGAATAGACAGAGCCTTGGTTAATAACTACTAGTTTATGAATAATCCTAATGCCACAGTGATACATTTGCCAAAGTATAAATCTGATCATTGCCCGTTGTTGGTTGATACTAAATCTCATATTCTTACGGCAAAGAATCAAAGGCCTTTTAGATTTTTCACACCTTGGGTTATGCATGATGATTTCAAGAATTTTGTTCATTCTCATTAGGGGGTGGATGATGACTGGTGCAGATCTGTTAAACAATTTACTGAGGATCTGAGGTTATGGAATAAAGATGTTTTTGGAAATATATCCTATATGAAAGACAGAATATATCGAAGATTAGATGGGATTAATACAAAGATGGCCTTGGTAGGTATCTCGGAGCACCTTGAAAAGTTAAGAGGGGAGTTATGGGGAGATTTTGAGAAACTCTTGGCATGGGAAGAAGTTATGTGGCTTCAATACTCTCGGGCTAATTGGTATGTGGATGGTGATCGTAATACTAAATACTTCCACTCAGTGGCTAATGGCAGACGAAGAAGGAATAAAATTGAAGCTTTAAAGCTTGAATCTGGGGAATGGACATATAATGCAACTGAAATTATAAGATTGGGAAGCCAATTCTTTGAAAAGTTGTATACTGAAACCAATAACTATAATGGATCTTTGGTATTCGGATGCACTTATCCTGAAATTGATGATGTAAATTTACATATTCTGGGAAGATCGGTTAAAGATCAAGAGATTAAAAGAGCTTTGTTTGATATGGGGCCGTTGAAAGCTCCTGGCCCAAACGGATTCAATCCGCTATTTTACCAAAGCCAATGGGAAACTGTAGGACCGTCTGTGATTGAATTAGTGAAAAGAGTGTTTAATGATCCGATGTGGATACAACAAATCAATGGGACTCAGATTGTACTCATTCTGAAGGTGGAACATCCAGAGTCATTTCGCGATTTTCGTCCTATAAGCCTTTGCAATGTTGTATACAAGATTGTTACGAAGGTTATATCAAAAAGACTCAAGGCAATCATGCCTTTGGTTATAGCCCCGAATTAGTGCAGTTTTGTTAAAGGGAGTCAGAGTTCAGATAATGTTATTCTTGTGCAGGAGATCATTCACTCTATAAAGTCCTTAAAAAGGAAAAAGGGTTTCATGGCCATTAAGATTGATTTAGAGAAGGTTTATGATCGTGTGAGATGGAATTTTGTCTACGACTATCTTAAAGAACTAAAGATTCCTGAATATCTGAGTAAAGTTATTCAAGCTTGTATGTCGACGTCTCATTTGCAATTGCTTTGGAATGGAGAAGCTACTAACATGTTTTACCCTTCCGGAGGGGTTAAACAAGGTGACCCAATATCGCCGTATCTTTTTGTTATCGTGATGGAAAGATTGGGGCATCTTATACAAACGACAGTGGAAGAAGGTGTTTGGCAACCATTTAGGCTCTCCAAACGAGGTACTCCTGTCTCTCATATTTTTTTGCTGGTGATCTCTTTTTGTTTGTAGAAGCAGATCTAGATAACGCAGGGGTTATTAAGGCTATCCAGGACGACTTTTGTGATATTTCGGGGCAGAAAGTTAATGCAGGAAAATCAAGAGTTTACTTCTCTAAGAATGTAAATCACATAAAAGGTAAAGAAATTAGTGAGTTTCTAAATTTTACTCAAACGTCGAATCTAGGGAAATATCTGGGAATGCCTATTTTACATGAACGAAGATCAAAGGCAATGTATAGTTTTCTCCTGGATAAGATGGATGCTCGTCTGGCCAATTGGAAGTCTAACATATTATCGATGGCTGCCAGGCATACTCTTGTGTCGTCTGTTATGTCGGCTATGCCAACTTATGCTATGCAGACAGTGCCTCTTCCTTTAGGAATTTGTGATGAAATGACAAACGTTGTCATAACTTCCTTTTGGGTAGTAGCTCAGCCAACAAAAAACTTCATCTAGTCTCCTGGGACATCGTGTGCGCTCGTAAGGAGGATGGAGGCCTAGGTCTTAGGTTGGCTCATTACCAGAACCAGGCTTTCATGATGAAGCTTGGATGGAATATGATTAATAGAAGAGATTCACTCTGGGTCAAGATTTTGCGAGAAAAATATAAAGCCGGTAATGGTATTATTCCTAAAGTTGAGAAGCGCCGGTCTGAGTCTAGTACGTGGAAGGGTATTCGTAACTGTTGGGACAAGATCAAAGATAGTTTAACATGGAGAGTTACCAATGGATAGAATACTTCTTTCTGGAATGATATATGGGTACCGCATCTTGACAAGCTTCAAAGTTAGGTAATCAGTGAACTGCCTAGAAATGTTACTGATTGGAGAGTAGCTGATTGTATCACTTCATCCGGACAGTGGGATATGAGCAAGTTTAATCACCTACTTCCAAGTCATATATGTACAGCTATTACTCGCGTTAATATTAATCATCTGAATGGGGAGGATTTTCTGGTTTGGAAATGGTCTTCAGATGGAACCTTCACCATTAGATTCGCTTACAAATATCTAGTAGTCACCCCAAAACCTTACAGTAATAATTAGAGGAGGTATGTTTGGAAATTGAAAGTCCCTCAAAGATATCATATTTTATTGTGGCTGTGTTTTCATGGTCGTCTAATGACAAACATGATGCGTTACCAGTGAGGTAGTCATCTGACGGGCATTTATGATATATGCCATAACTCTCACGAGTCTCTACTCTATGTTTTGCGGGATAGTCCATTCACTTCTGAATTATGAAAAGGATTCTTACCGCCGGATTGGCGTGATCAATATTTTAGCATGTTTAAGAGAAATGACTGGCTTACATGGTGTGCAGGAAGAAAAGACGTAATACAATGTATCGAGTTTCGTCTTTGGTTTACAGTACTATGCCGGCATATCTGGTTGGCTCGTAATGATAGATGTTTTAACAATAATAATTGGAGTAAACAGGCCATATTTGCTCGTGCTCGTGCCTTCTTAATATAAGGTAATACAAGCTTGTTTCAAGATAAGAGTGCAGAAAGGAATCAACAACAGTGGATGCCACCACTGCTTAGATGGGTTAAGATTAATACCGATGGTTCTAGGAATGACAAATTAGGCACTTGCACGTGTGGAGGTGTGTTGAGAGATCACAATGGTGAATTTTTTATGGGGTTTATGTATCAGATTGGGTAAGGAACGATAGTATTTGCGGAAGCTTGGGGTATTTTGTGGGGACTTAAAGTTGCATAGGATAGAGGATACAGACAAATCATAATTGAGTCTGATTTTAGTGAAGTAATGGATCTAATTCAAGGCAAGGTAGCTCAGGAATATCCTGATTTTCAGCTTATTATGGAGGTTCAAACGCTGCTGGATAGAGATTGGGAAGTGGAAATTTCACATTACAATCGGGATGTTAACACAGTTGCAGACGCTATGGCAAAAGAAGCTTGAAAGATGGTGATTGATCTTCATATCACATATTCGCCACCTGATACTATTACCACCTTTTTAATTAATGATGTAAACAGGATGAGATTTCATGTTGACTCAGGAGGATAGCTTCTGATGTGTTTGTAGTATTTCTTTTATTATCAAAAAATGTTGCCGCCTAATCATTTATTACACATAACTGTTTATAAATGCCATTTTAACCACCGTTAAAATTTCTTATCCACCATTGCAACAACGTTGTAACCTAAAAGTGAACAGCCCAAGAAGCAAAGTAATTCACCAATCACTTCCTTCAATCTTATCAATTGCTCTAGTGAGTCTTCCAGGTCTTGAGTGCTTAAGGCTAAAGCAATCATTCTTTCTACCTCGGCTATGCTATCATCAACTGTTGCTATGTTTGGCTTCAACTCTGCTACCAGTAAAGCTTGTTCCTTCTTTAACTGCTTCTTCCTATGTTTTATTTCAATACCAAGTTCAGAGATTTTCTTCACAATATCCACCATGGTTTTCAAACTAATCAGCCAAGTCATGTAAAGTGAGATTATTATTCTTTGATGGATTACCTTTTTCATAGCAGAAGGATTTTAGCTACGCGAAATATTCCATGATTATAATATTAAATGCTAATGCAGACACCTCACAAGTACATAATGGCCATCTGAGTAACTATTACCTTCTTACATGGGTTATTATTTGGGAAAATCCCTCAAAAAGCACCTGAAAATCATGAAAAGATAAACAAGTGTTCTGAATTTCTGAAATCTTGCAGAGGTTGTTTGTGACTGATTAGGGATTTCAAAATTTAAAGAAAATGACCAATTTTCCTTTACTTATTTTTTATTAAAATAATAATAACCACGCCGGCCGGCCGGTTGCCGCTCCGGCTGACGGGGGCTTTGGCCAGGGAATATTCCAAATATTCCTAGCATTGGGAATAATTCCCAAAGTGGTAGGAGTGGGGGTTCGGACCCCCCACCACTTTATGCACTAAAAGTGCATGACCATTAGTCTAGCAAAGCCTTTCAATATATATAGTCTAAAAAATATATATAGTAACATTTGATTTTTAACTAAGCCAACCAACAAGTTCAAATAAGGAATTGACAAATTGATAAAAGAAATTAATAAATTCATATAAGGATTTCACAACTTTTGTTTTTTAAGTAAAACATCCGCCTACTCTCTCAAACCATTCACTAGTTTAGATAAAGAATTCCCGAGTTCATATAAGGAATTAACAAATTGATATAAGAATTTCGCAACTTTTGTTTCAACAAAAAATCCACTTTTGCTCTCAGGCCACTACAAAAAAACATGTTATTACCGATGGAATTACCCACAGAATTATTTCCGTCGGTAATTTCCAGCGTTTTACAGATGGATTTTCAGTCGGAAAAATTACCGACGGAATTACCGTCGAAAAAAAATTCCGTCTCTAATTACAACGGAATTAGAGACGAAAAAAATTCTTTTGGTAAATACGGACAGATTACCCACAGAATTTTTTCCGTCCATAATTACCCACGCCTTACCCACGGAGTGGTAATTTCTCATTCAAATTACCCACGGAATTCCGTGGGTAATTTGAATGAGAAATTACCAAGGGAATTCCGTGGGTAATCCATCTCAAATTACCAACGGAAAAAATTCCGTCGGTGCATACTGACGAATTACCCATGGAGGTCGGTAATTACCCACGCTTTATCATGGGTAATTTGAATGAGAAATTACCGATGGAATTCCGTGGGTAATCCATCTTAAATTGCCAACGGAAAAAATTCCGTCGGTGAATACTGACGAATTACCCATGGAATTTTTTCTGTCGGTAATTACCCACGGAATTCTGTGCGTAATCCGTCGGTAAAACTAATAATTTTTTATTATCTTTTAATAACTTATATAAAATAATAAAAATAATCTATAACAAATAAAAATTTAAACATGATAAAATTAATATTTAATATAATATATTAAATATATATAATATTAATAATAAAAATTTTAAATGAAATAAGAAATTAAAAATTTTAAACTTTATATCATAAAAACAAAATATATAATTATATATAAATATTTTTTTTAATATTATATATATTAATATTAATATTAAATATTTAAATGAAATAAGAAATTAAAAATTTTTAAATTTATATTATAAAAAACGAAATATATAAATATATATGTAATATTATATATATTTATATTAATATTAAATATTTAAACGAAATTAGAAATTACAAAAATTTATATTTTATATTTTATATTATAAAAAACGAAATATATAAATATATATTTAATTTTATATATATATATATATATTTACCTTAATGTTATATTTGTTTTTTAATTATTACATTATATATATTATTACATGAATAAAAAACGCAAGGTTAAAGCAACTCAACTGGCAAAGGCATCAGAACACATACCAAAGGTCCAAGGTTTGAATCCCACCTTTGTCAAAAAATACAACAATTATCTCAAAGAGACACGTGGCGCAAGGTTAGAGGGACACGTGGCCCTTGATCGGGGGCCGTCGGGGCCAGATGCGGGGGCGGGCTGTGGGGGGCTTTCGGTGATATCCACGTTGCCTCTTTTAAGGTCGTCACGTGGATTTTTTTTTACAAAAAATAATATTAAATTACCGATGGATTACCCACGGAAAAATTCCGTGGGTAATTACCGACGGAAAATTTTCCGTGGGTAAATTCCGTCGGTAAATCAATTTGCCACGAATTTTTTAGAGACGGAAAAAATTCCGTAGGTAATTCCATTTCCGTCCCTAATCCATCAGTAATATGATTTCAGAAACGGAATTCCATGGGTAATTCGCTTTTTTTTTGTAGTGGGCCATTTGCAAGTTTAGATGAATAATTCCCAACTTCAGATAAGTAATTAACAACTTGAGATAACGAATTCACAACTTTTGTTTAAGTAAAAGATTCACTTGCGCTCGCAGACCATTCACAAGTTTAGATACAGAATTACTAAGTTTCTATAAATAAATGTCAAGTTGCGATAAAGAATTCACAAGTTGAGATATGAGATCAGGAATTCGCAACCTTGTTTTCATAACCTTATTGATAAAGATAAGCTCGCAAGCTCAAGAATTCGTAACCTTAGAAATAAAAAAAATAAGTAAGGGCAAATTGGTCATTTTTCTCTGAATTTGTATATCCCTTATCAGTCACAAAAGCACCTTTGCAAGATTTTTTATTTTCGTTACACCTCTCTGTCTTTTCACACTTTTGATGTCCTTTTTCAGGGATTTTCCCTTATTATTTTATATTTTATAGGCTTGTCTTTTCCACACCCTACTCTAATTCACTAGTCAAAATAAATTGTTTTTTGTTTTTTAATTTTTGCTATGCTTTTTCTTTCTTTTTTAATAAGTGATAATTATTTACAATTGCCAACTTTGTAATGACAATAAGATCATCTTCTTCTATCTTTGTTATTTTGGCTTCTACCCTCAAAACCTTCCTTCTTTTTGACATTTTTTTTTCCAAGTAAATGGTTGAATGAACATATGTGCGTGGAATTAGTTAAGATTAGATATTCTATAATTGTGTATTGTCTCCATATTAATGAATAATTATTTATACTAAAGCTTTAAATGAACAGTCTTTTTTAAGGGAGCTCTGTTTCGTATGAGGAGAGGAGGGGGAGGGGATGGAAAATTTGAATGAGTTCTTTTTAAACATATAGCATTGTGTTCCACACATTAATTGCCAGCATGTTGAACTACTTTGAATCAACTTCAACAATCATTGTGTTTCAATTCCGAGTCATAAGGAAAGAAAGAGGAAAATTCAACAGTTGGTCATTCTAAAATTGAGGGGCTGATTGGGATGAGGGGACGGGAAAAATTTCCAAGTTGGATTTATAAGAATTAAAGAAGTAGGGTTAAAAATTTTTGATGAATTTTTCTTCCTCTGTTATCTTACATCTTCCCTTTATTAAAATTTTATAACCCCACTTCTTTTTTTTTTTTTTTAAATCCAACTCATAAAAATTTTCTATCATTTCCCTTCCAAATCCCTAAACCCTTTTAGCATGGCAAGCAGCCTCTTGAGTGAACATAGATGAGTATTGCAAGTCTTGCGAAAAAGTTTAGAACCCTTGAAACTTATAGCTCCTAGGGTTCAAACACATAAATAAAGAATAAGACCAACGATGAAAATCCAACAAACAAGATAGGAAGTTCTATGGAACAATTCAACAAACACATGGTGTGCATAGCAGAAGAGACATGAAAAACATTTTGATTACCAATACTTGACTTCCCACCTTAAAAGGCCATCGTAAAATACTGAAACAGAACGAAACAAAGACATAAAGGAAGAGTGGTTTGATAATGGTACCTCTTACGTAAAGTCTAAAAACTGCACATATTCCGACTCATCAAGGAAAAGTTGATGCATTCTTGCAGTTGAGTTACGGTAGAATAGGAATCACCGTAAGCAATATCAAAGGCGGCTTGTAAATGTGCTTGATATGATATAGATCGAGTTCTATTCCATGGCTATTTGGGGACAAGTTTGGTAATGCTCTTCTTCGTCGGTTCTGATCCATCTGCAGCTTCATTCACTTCATCTTCGTCTACAAGAGCCACTTCTTCTAGAACCTCCATTATCGAATTAAAGCTCGTGTCCACCAAGTTCTGGGAAACAGACTCTTGATAGTACTAGGGAGGGAATGATTTCAAGTCATTGAGGATAGAATCAAGTATATATAGCATCCACGCGATCAAAATGAGCAAGGTCTGCATGGTGTTAGCGCTTCATGGAGTCCACAAATCATTTAGTTGCAGTGGCCAACTAAAAAAACCTAATGAATTCAACATAACTCATTGAATTCAGCGGTGTCAAACCTTGGAACAGACTCCTTCATGGACTCATCGTAATCGAGGAAGGTCAAAGAAAGCACCTTCGTAATGACAACTCCAACAACTAACAAGGGAAAATGGGAAAAGACGTTTTGCCACGGGGGATGGGGATATAGATATAACAGTAAAGTATCGTGACATGGATGGCCTAAAGAGAGACGCTCCCCCTTCTCTCTAGAATCCTCCTATCAACATGCAACACCCAGCATCTTTGGAAAGCGCACCCAAACCCGACCCACCGCCATACCCTGGAGAAGATCAAAACACCAAGAAGATGAAGTTTGCAAAGGATATGGATTCAACCGATGCTATAGAAGATGAACATTTCCCTAGCTTACCCACCTCGGTCTCACACATCTTAGCTACCCAACCCCCTGAGTTCATCCCATAAACTCAAATGACTTTACCATAAGATCCTGCAGTAGAAAATAAGACTAGTATGAACAGTAATACCCCTGGCTGAAACTTCTACTCAATCTTTTAAAGATAAGTTACTGAACAAAGACCTGGATTTTGGGACGCACAATTAGCATTCACCAACTAAGAACGTAGCTGCAAATCATCTGGCGTTCATCTGGAAAATACCAGGTAACAGATTTGGATGATGAATGCTTTCTCGCCAAATTCAAGGAAGACATTGATTTCCAAAACACCCTCATCGGTAGTCCTTGGCAGATTTATGGCCACTACTTGACCGTGCGACCTTAGTCTCCTTCCTTTAGACCCCAAGATCATGTGATTAACCAAGTTGTAGGATGGATACGACTCCCTCAGTTACTGGCGAGATACTATCACAAGACTATCATTTGATCTATTAGCAACATATTTGGGGAAGTCATTCGAGTGGACTACAATACAGACTTAAGGGACAGGGGGAAATTTGCTAGGTTAGCTGTCCTCATTGATCTCACAAGGCCACTAATCTCTAAAATCCAGGTCCATGGTCAAATGATTTATATGAAGTATGAGGGCCTTCCCACTATATGCTTCAATTATGGCCGTTATGGTCACCTACAGGACTCATGTCAGGAAAAAATGGAGAACACAAGCGATATTCCGATGAACCAAACACACAACCAGCAAGAGCGTGAGAGCTCCCTTCAAATCAAAGCGAGTGAAAAAGCACAATTCGAGGATTGGATGCAGGTGCAGTGCAAGAAACGCACCTATGAATGACCAGGTGGTGGTCTGAGACCCAAGATCATGGCGACAACATCTCACTTTGGTGTCATTAGTAACATGTCAAAAAAAGGACGAGGACAGAACCAAGGCGTACGAACCAGTCAGAATCCCCAATCTTCCCAAAGCCGTTATGAAACAAAGAAAAGGAAAAGAGTACAGAGGAACTAAGCGGAATGAGCAGAACATAAAATCCAAACCACAATCACAAGGGACCACAAAGGAGGAAAATCTTTTCAATTCCAATACATACACGAGCAAGACAAGAGACACCACTCTGGATGCCCAACGTAATTCAGTTGTTTCCATTACTGATACGCGTCTTTAGCACGGGAAGCAAGGCATGATAAATGACCCAACAACTTTAGGCCAAGACCCACACACTTCACCCCAGATCCAAATAGGGAACAAGTCTGAAACAACAAGGCCACCAGATCCAAATGCACAACCAAGAGGAGTAAGGATATCATATGGGCTTCTAGTCCACAACTTGGGAGTTAAGCCCAATATCCAAACACCTGGACCATCTGTAAAAGCCATGAAAGATATTGCACATGGGCACAACAAGATTTGGACAACAGTGATGAAATCATGCTAATTGAGGGAGTGGATTTTAACCCTTCTCCTTCCAATTAATCAGTTTTTCTAATGTCTATCATAACATGGAATTGTCAAGGAGCCTTTGATAAAAGGTTCCCCTCCATTTTTAAATCTTTTGTTGCCAATTACAAACCTAACATTTTTGTGATTTTAGAACCTCGTATCTCTAAAGTGAAGACTAACAAAGTTATTCAAAAGTTTGGCTTTAACCACTCCCATCATGTATAAGCAAATGGCTTTTCTAGTGGTATATGGGTCTTATAGTCCAGTAAAGTAGAGGTGAAAATCCTTATAAACCACTTTCAATTTATTTATATGGAAGTCAGCCATCAAGAGAGGCATCCAACTTTCTTATTCATGGCAGTATAAGGAAGCCCACAACCTCAATATCGGAAATTCCTGTGGCAAGATCTCTCTTATCAGGTATTAAATGAGTCTTGACCATGGCTCCTCGCATGAGATTTTAACTCCATTATCAGCCCAGAGGAGAGAAAAGGAGGCTCAGAAAGATAGGCTCATGGCTGCAATCTATTTAAAAATTTTATGTGTGAAAATGGGCTTATTGATTTGGGCTCAAAAGGACCCAAATTCACATGTAGGGGAGACATACTTCTTGTTAGATTGGACCGAGCCATCTACAACTCCTCTTGGATCAATCTCTTCAGTAATAGCTAGGTGGATAATCTACCAAAAGTCCAATCTGATCACAGACCCATATCTATTAATTATGGAACCCATACCCAACGAATTGCAAGGGATCAACCTTTTTATTTTCTAGCCTCATAGTTATTACACCCAGATTTTTCATCCATTGTTCAAGAGGCGTGGGGCCAAGACGAAAGTATTGTGGAGTATATGCAAAGGTTCCAATAAAAAGTCAAATTCTGGAACATTCACACTTTCGGTAACATAAGCAAACAAAAGAAACACCTCCTAGTTTGTTTGCAAGGTATTCAGAAAAATATGGAAATCCACCCTTTCTGTGATTTCCTCTCTGAACTAGATCAAAACCTTCAAATAGAATATGAAGATGTATGCTTCCAGGAGGAATTGCTATGGCTACAAAAATCTACCTCATATTGGTTTATCTAAGGGATCGAAACACCTCCTTCTACCATACTAAAGCTCTAATTAAAAGAATCCGAAATCGAATCACCCAATTAAAAACTGCTGATGGATCGTGGGTGACGGATGCAACAAAGCTATTGGACATGGCAAAGGAATTTTTCCAATAGCTATTCTCCCTTGATGACGACACATCAAGAAGCTATGGTACCAAAAACATGTTTCCTTCACTTTCTATCTCAAATTTTCTTTCCCTGGAGTGTGATACAACTATAGAGGAAATCAAAAAAGAACTTTTTGAAATGAAACCTTTAAAATCTCCAGGAGCAAATGGCATGCATACATTATTTTTTCAATCATAATAGGATATAGTTGGTCCTAGTATGCTACAACTATTTCAAAGGCTTTGGGGTGGAAATCACCTAGACCCCTTTCTTAACTGCACTCTTATCACCTTAGTCCCAAAAGTTACACAACCTACCCAACTGAACCAATTCAGACCTATAAGCATGTGCTTTGTTGTATACAAAACCATTACGAAGGTTCTTGCAAATAGAATTTCTTTGATCCTCCCGAACCTTATCAGTCAAAACCAGACTAGCTTTATACAAGGGAGAAGTATTGTGGAAAATATAATTGTAGCACAGGAAGCAGTCCATTCAATGAGGAAAAAGAAGGGTGTAGGTGGGTAGATGACAATTAAGGTTGATCTAGAAAAAGCCTTTGATCGCTTACGATGGGATTTCATCTAAGACACTTTGAAGGATGTTGGTCTACCAGAGAAAATGGTGAGATTAATTATGCACTGCATCACTTCTCAAACAATGCAAGTTTTGTAGAATGGGTCCCCTTCTACTCCTTTTACCCCACAAAGAGGAATAAGACAAGGAGACCCATTATCCCCATATATCTTTGTTTTGTGCATGGAACGTCTATCACAAACTATTCTAGCGGCGGTAAATAAGGGGTACTGAAAACCAATCAAGATGGGTAGGAAAGCAGTCCCACTCTCTCACCTCTTTTTTGCTGATGATTTGATTTTATTTGGCCACACATCAGGCCCCCAAGTAAATCTTATCAAGAAAATCCTGCATGACTTTTGTTCATCTTCTGGACACAAGATTAGCATTACCAAGACAAAGATATACTATTCCAAGAATGTTGACAGTGGCACAAGGAGGGCTATTTGTAGAAAATTAGGCTATGGCCAAGCAGATTCCTTGGGGAAATACTTAGGAGTACCCCTCATAAATAGTAGAGTCTCCTCATCTACATACAAATACATCCTTAAGCGAATACAGTCCAAACTAGCTGGATGGAAGAGTCACACCCTCTCCTTGGCTGGAAGAATCACTCTTGCAAAATCAGTCATGTCATCAATACCTTTTTACACAATGCAAAGCACATTATTACCACCCAACTGTTGCACACAAATTGAAAAGTTGATTTGCAAGTTTATATGGGGATACTTAGAGAGCCGTCATGGGATCAATTTAGTAAAGTGGAAGGAATTATGTCAGCCTCACAAAAATAGAGGTTGTGGACTGTTAAGGATGGAATCTCAAAACAAAGCCTTTCTCATGAAACTACTCTACCAAATGTGCCACAATCCAGACACCCTATGGGTAAAAGTTTTGAAGGGGAAGTATCAAATAGGCGACAGATTGCAAGACTTAACCAGGAAACATTCATCATACTTCTGGACCAATATGGGAAAAGTCTAGGAAGAAGCATCGCTCTACATAAAATGGAATCCTAGTGACTATACTAAATTCTGGTCAGACTACTGGAAAATTGGCGAAAGTAGCCCACTAAAATTTCTGACTTATGCCGACATCCCAAATATGGATTTAGGAAAGACTTTACCTGAGTTCATTGATTGTAGAGGGCATTGGAAAAGAAGCCTTTTTGAGAATTTGCTACTAGCTGAAGTTACTTCAAAAATTTTGCAGACACCAATAGAGCATCTACCTCTACTAGCGACAAGCTCATAGGCACTAACCGTATCTGGGAATTTTTCAGTCAAATCTGCCTATCAAGCTCTTGAATCAATTAACTGGAATACTTCTAACCCTAAATGGACCTTACTATGGAAATTACCAATAGCACAGAAAGGCTAAGAAGAAAAATGACAATTGATAGCAAGTGCACTTTCTGCAAAGGGAGCATAGAGGATGTCAACCATGTGTTTTGAGATTGCCCAATGGCAACAGCTATATGGAAAAAAAAATTCTACCAACAGACATGTGCCAAGACTTTTCAAAATGAATATCACAGATTGGCTTTGCACTACCTGTTGGAAAGATAGGGATATGCATTACCTGTTGGAAATTATGGGATATCCGGAATCGTAGAGTCTTTGCACAGGAGGCATTCACAGTTGAGGGGTTTTTCTCCCACGTCAGGGCTTTGGTCCACCACATACTCAAAAGCAAGGTATTAAAACTCGGATCAGGCATTGAACCGGTCTAGGTACTAGGTTAAAGGTCAGTGGGTCAGACCAAGGCCAAACCGGAGCTAAACCAGGACCAAACCAGTGAGAACTTTAAAATTTTATACTTATAGTATGAAATTCTAAAGAAAAAATTTTTTAAAAAAATTAAATATGAACCCGAACCAGACTGGTTTACCGGCCGGTTCACCGATTTTCGGGCCAGACCGGCCAGTCTAGTCTAGGTTCAAGAACCTGGCTCAAAAGTTTCTCTTTGCTTACGACCATAGTGTAATCTCTTCTATTTTAGCTTTACAATTTTTGTACAAATTCACATACTGTAATTTTCTCTGAATGAATGAAATACCCATTCCATTCAAAAGTATCATGACATGATTCTCTTTTGTCTTAACTTACAAAGTGGTTCCTTCTATTTTAAAAATATATATTTTAGTATAAAGCTTTATTCCTCCTTATGCTAAATCCTGAATTTTTCTTTTAACATTAATATAATATTTATTAATTATCTATATTTAAAATTTCTAACTATAATATATTAATATAAGATCTCAAAACTATATCATTTTATAATTTAATTGAAAATATGTGTGTGTGTGTGTGTGTGTGATTGTAAAACATTTTAACCACATATATTTAAAAAGATTATATTATAAGTAAGTTTAAATAAATAGACAAGATGAAATATTTAAATTTAAATAAAAATTTATAATGATAAAATTAATTAACTTTGTAACATGAAAATCAATTTAATAATATGAAAAAAAAATTAAAAAAATTTAACATTTTAGTAAGTAGACAAATTGGCTAAGAAAGTAGAAGCAACAGAAGGACAAAGACAAGTATCCGTAATTGATGCATCGGCCTAAGTATATGAAAGCCAAGTATCTGGAGCCTAATCAAAGGTTATGCTGTTAATAGAAATAATAAAGAACCAGCAAGTACAAAAAGCCCAAAAAGCTCAAGCTCAAAAAGCCGAAGAACTACCCTCAACCTCAAGAATCTCTACATATAAATCTTCCTTCTAAACTATAAACCAATATAGATTCTTATCCACAAATTAAACCACTTAGTTGAATAACATTTAATGAATACATGATACTAGGTTATTGTTTTAAAATAATGTTTTTGTTGCATCTTGGATACACTTGGGTAACTTTGATATTTCTTCCATAGAGCTCAAGGGATAAATGGTCTAGATTAGTCCATAGCTATACCGGGTTTTTACTAGGTTAGGTGAGGTTCCTGGGTAAATAATTGTTTTTATTAAAGGTATAAAGAGAAATCTATTTAATGGTCTTATTAGCAACCATAAAAATGTTATCCTCTAATAAATTTGATAAGATTTGGAACCACCAAAAAGCCAATAGAGAATGATTAAGAAGTCAAAGAAGATATTGAAGATTATGAATATTTCTGACATGGAGTATCCTCAATCAAAAGGATTTGCATTTTGGTCAACTAATGATTGGGTTGTTAGAAGTTGAATATCAAAACTAAAATTAAGATTTATGTAAAATATATTTTGATTTTTGAGTCTGGATTTGGAACAAGGTGTTAGATAATGTTGCTTTATGATTTATTATTCATTATAAATTATTTCCCCTGTAATTCTATGTTGTGGTCCTTAGCTAGAACACATGTAATACTGTGATTGTACATTATGTAATATTCCCTAGCATAAACTATTAGGGTAAGGACCACATGTATTCTCTAATGGCTATATGAAGAAATGAGGGTTGAGCATTCTCCCTTATACTATCTTTTCAGCTAAATTCCTTCTCAAGGGAAATGGAAGGGAGGGGGGAGGTTGAGGTTAAAGACTTCTAATTATTTTTCATTCTTTAATCTTATCTATTATTTTAATTAAAATTTTATAAACGAATATTTCTTTTTAATTTTAAATTCAACTTATCGGATAACTGCAAATTTAAGCCTAACAAACTAAAAAGCCAAATAATTATCGATTTAATTATTTTCTTTTGGATAGAAAGCCCATTTCATTTAGGGCTTTAACCCCATTTTCCTTGATGCTGACCCAATTCTCTTCTTCCTTCTTGTCCACGATGCTCTTCTAGCCTGAGAAGAAGCGCACATCCTTTCGCCGCCTTGTCAACCACCACACTCGCTCTAACTGAACACCTCTCTGTCACCAACTCACCATGTCGAGTGGTGAGAGCGGAGAGTTTAAAGTGAAAAGAGTGTTTGTAGGAGCAGGATGTAACGGAATACTGAACAACATTTCATGGGGTGCTTGTGGCCTGGTCTCCTTTGGAGCTCAGAACGCCGTCGCTTTATACTGTCCCAAGGTGCCTTTTGTTTTCTTAAACTCACTAAGTTCTAATTTTCGGAGTCTCTTTGTCGTAAACTTCTAATTGAAGTCCCTTTGTTTTTCTTCTATTGGGTTTTGACAGAGTGCTAATATTCTGACTACTCTTCCTCTTTACCTAGCATGTGTGAATTGTACACACTGGCTTCCTAGTAGCAAGTTTGCATTTAGAGGTAGCCTCTTGCTTTCTTAAATTGATTAGAATTCCATAACTTAGTTCATTTCTACATGATTCCATAAGAATTTCTTCAGTTGGACATGGAATGGTCTATTTGGCATAATTAACGATGAGATAGGCTATAAATTAATGGAGAAATCATCAGAAAATATTTGAGAGAGAGAGAGAGGAGGCAGGTGTTTGGAGGAGTAAAGATATTTAAATCTTGATCCTTCATCTTCCTCTTCCGAACTGATTCTTCTAAGCCGATTTGGTACGCTTTTGTTTACAAGTTTGAATTCAGTTGACATCGTTATTGCAGTAGAAATCAAAGACCATAAGCAAATTTGCTACATTAACCCACGAATGTGTACAGATCCACAGTGACTTGGACAATTGGCATGCACAGTGGAATAAAAAACTTCATACTTGTTTTTTGAATCAAGCTCTTATTGAGCTTTTTCCATGATTTTGCAGCAAAACAGTTAGAGCAACAACTTGATTGAAAATGTAAATAATTTTTTTAACAAATACATATTTAATGGAATATATTTAGAATTTTATAATTATAATATATTAATGTAAGGATCTCAAAATTATATCATTTCATTATTTTATGACTTAATTGAATATATATATATATATATATATAATTGCAAAAACATTTTAGCCAACACATATTTAAAATATTACATCATAAGTAACTTTTAATAAATAAATGAGATTAAAATTTTCAAGGGAAAATCCCATATAAATACCTTTTGAAATAACAAAACCCCTAAAAGTTTATTATAACATGATAAAGACAGAAAAGTGTTGAGGGACCTTTCAGGGATAATGAAGTGTTGTGTAAAATACCAAAATGCCCCTTTTTACATTTGTGTGACATATGAGGTGGCTGCTGTGGATAAAAGCCAAAGAAAAAAAAACACAGTCAAAGGTGTGTGTACAACATCGTTGAAGGTGAAGAGCGAGGAGTCAATCAAGGTTGAATCGGACAAGTGTAAGTAATTTTCTGAGAAACATAATCTTTTTGAGATGAATCGGACTATATCCATCTTATGATCATTGTTCATTTTGGTGTTTATTCCGTGTGGTTTGTTGGGTCAAAAAGGTGCATGAACAGTAAAAAAAGGGCAATCACGTGGTATAAGGAAGCTAACTTATTTGGGGTTGTCAATGAGGGGTATGGAGTGTCAATGTTGCTGGGATTGTAGATTATTTATGACAGTTTTGTTTGTGGGTAAGTGGGTTTATAGGTTGAGTGGGATTAAAGGTTCGGACTTGACATACCTAAGGCAGCATCGAATGACAATGGTGGTGGGATTGTGGGTTATTTATGTCTTGGGTCTTGTTAGCTGTGAGAGGGAGCATAATGAAGAGGTTATTGATTTGAAATAGGTAGCATTGAATTGATGTAATAACTGACCGTTGAGTAGGTGCAAGTGAAATGAATGATCTGTAATGAAAAAAGCATATCTTTATGTGCATGGTAGTTGCTGTCATGACCACATCTGGTTTGTTGTGAATGTCATTACAGGATTTGTCATTACCATTACTAAACTTGTCATTAGCGTTAATAATAATAGTGAAGGTAATAACTCATTTTGTCACATAATAACTCGCATAACTTAATAGATGACAAGGAAATAGTGTTGCTCAATCGTTTGGCACATGTTATTGTAAGTTAGTGATTCTTGTCAAATCCATTACAGACTTTGTCAACACCTTTACCATTATTGTGAATCCCAAAACAAATTCTGTTAAGAACAGCAGTAAGTTAGTGAATGCCATATATATTGAGAAATGTATGATGTCATGACATGGGTGTGGAGTTGGAGGTTAAATAGTTAGTAAAGGCTTAACATTATTATTAATTGGGAATAAAGTGATATTATCAAACATATAGATGAAGTAGTCAATGGTCGAAGAAGGTGTGATGAGGGGAATTTTTGTAGTGATGAATTTTTGTTGGTATGAGACTAACAATGTCATAAAATCTGAAATCTGAATTCTTTTTTGCAGGTTATCATGCAATATGACATCAAATATTCAAGCAACACCTTCTTTAAAGTTACTGATATGTTTTTTCCACATTGGGGGGGAGTTTGTAAGTAATGTTGAAGGTGAAGATAAATATAGTGGTGGGAGAGTGAGGGTAAAATCAATGAAGGAAGGGATAAGAATTGAAGAATTGAGGGTAATGATAGGAGCATGGTTTGGTGTAGATGAACATAGGTGCGACATTAAATACACTTTGAGGTTTGATGAAAAGATATTAGTAGATCTCATCGATTATTCTGAAATGGAAAATCTGTTTTATTATAACGATAGCAATGCACATGTGTATGTAGCATGCAAAAGAAGTGATAATGAAGAAAGGGCCATGGATGATATAGAAAGGCAAGTGTCAGTTATTTTGGTTATGTAAAAAGTTATTTGGTATAGTGTTAGTGGTAATATGTATTCACAACACTTGTTAATTTCCATGCAGGGTTAATGAATTATTGGGAGCTGCAGAGCAAATGTCGTACATTGATGAAGATGTGTTATGGATTGAATGATGAATGTGTATAAAATAAGTGCAATGCAAGACCTCTTCTTAGCCTTCCTAGCCTTCCATGTGGAGTTGAGAGCGCCCCAACACCGATACCAGAGATGAGCCATAAGAAGTGGAAGGATTTGTTGGTAGGAGTAAATTAGATGTTTGCACATGCGGATGATTTCAAGAAGGTGTTGCACAAGTTCAGTATTGCGCACAAATTTGAGTACACATATGTGAAGAATTGTAGAGATTGTGTGTACGTTAAATGTAAGGTTGAAGATTGTCTATAGAGAATAACTGTGAGGGCAATTGGGAAGAGCACTCGTTTCGTACGTGTGACGAGATACACCAAAGAACATGTTCATACAGCCTAACACAATCTTGATGTGACACATGCTCGAAGTGCTAGCTTGACATCATCAATTATCATTAATGAGCTTAGAAATAACATAGACAAGCGTGCAAATGAAATAAGGAAGAGCTTGGCTAGAGATTATGGAGTGCAATTGACATATAAGCAAGCATATAGGGCAAAGGAAAAGGCTATGGAGGAAATTCATGGTAGACCTGAACAGACATACATGTTTATACCATGGATATGTAATCGGTTAAAGCAAAGTGATGACAAGATAGTGGCTAAATGGGTCGCTAGTGGGAGGAACAGCTTTGAGCGTGTTTTTATAGCCTATGGTTGTTGTATAGAGGGGTTCATTGCTGGTGCTAGACCTATATTGTACATAGATGGATCCCATTTAAGTGGGCCATACAAGGGAACTCTATTGTCAGCTTCAGCATTTGATGCAGACAATGAATTGTTGCCATTTGCCATCGCTATAGTGAAAGGAGAGATAATTGAAGACTGGAGTTGGTTCCTTAACATGATTAAGAAGATATTAGGTTCATTACATATCACAATTGTATCAAACCGACACAATGTGATAATCGCTGCTGTGTGAGGAGTTTTCAGAGGTGAGAGGCATGCATATTGTTACAGGCACATTAAGGAAAACTTCAACGCCCAAGTCCTTAAGTTGAATAGAGGAAAGAGGAAGATAGGGGCAAGGAAGGAAAAATGCACTAGAGTTGCTTGATGCAATTGCATATGCAAGGCTTAAAAGCGACTTTCAAACTGCAATGGAACACATGAGGCTTTTCAATAAGGAAATATATGAGTGGTTGATCAACCATGGTGATATTGAAAGGTGGGCCATGAGTAAGTTCCCTTTTAAATGTTGGGATAAAATAACGACAGACCTTGCTGAGTCATTCAATACTTGGATGGTCAAGGAGAGATGTCATAATGTTGCCCAACTTATCCACGAGCATCGTGACAAAGTAGCGAAAAAGATGTATGCAGCAAGCTTGGGAATAAGTAAATGGAAAAATGATGTCGGGCCAAACATAGAACAACAAGTGAAGGAAAATGTTAAAAGGGCTGAATACATGGATATAGAAGTATATGGAGGTGGTAGGGTGAAAGTCCATACACCAAGTGGATCACTAAAGGTTGAATTGTCATTAAACAAGTGCACATGTAGAGGATGGCAAATGTCAGGTATTCCTTGTCCTCACGCTTGTGCTGCCATAAAGGGAGTTCATGGAAATGTGTATAATTATGTTGATGAGTGGTTCAAGAGTACATGTCAACAGAAGATATATAGCAAAACAATGATCCCAGTCGTCACAATAGACATGCCAAATCCAAATGACTACCGGGTAGATAATATAGCAACTGAACGGTTCCTTGCACCACCTAAGACTAGTCGACCTCCCGGCAGGCCCAGATTTGTAAGGAAAGAGTCACAATTCCAAAATAAGAAAGTATATCATTGCAGCTCATGCCATAAAGCAGGGCATTCCAGAAGAACGTGCAAGAATCCTAACCCAACTTAATCCTGGGTGTGCAGACCTGGGAGTAGCTATTTTGCAAGTCAGCTTTTGTTTTATGTATAATGACTTGGATCCCTTCACATATTTTGGTTGGAAGAGGTATGGCATATATGATCTCCTTTATACCATGGGAATGACAAGAAAACATTAGGTGCTGGTGGAATCGTAATGTTCACTTGTCATTGGCCAGGTTAAAGCAAAGTTGTTGTCATGAAGAATCTGGTGTTTTGTAAATTCCATTACTGGACTTGTAATTCCCATTACTACTCTTGTTAATGATGACAGCTTATTGTAATTACAGTATATATAAAGGGACACCTTATTTTGGGTTAATGACTTCTATGCATTGGGTGTTGGTGGAATTAGTAATGTTAGAATTTTTTTTTCACAATGCTGTCAATCAGAATCTGGTGTTTTGTAAATTTCATTACTGAACTTGTCATTTCCATTGAAACAGTTGTTAATGATGACAGCTTATTGTAACTACATTTTACATGAACGGACACCATCTTTTTAGGTTAATGACTTCTATGCAATAGGTGTAGGTGTAATGCGTAATGTTAAATTGTCATTTGGACCCTTTACTTGCGAGTTGTCATAATCATTTGTGGTTTCTGTCATTGTCAGAACAAAACTTGTCATTCCCATTAGCATTCTTGTCAATACCATTATAAAACTTGTTATTCCCATTATGAAACTTGTCAGCGGGCTCCCCTTTTGGGGAAACACTTTCAATGATATCTTGGTAAGCCAAACTTGTCATTCCCATTAGCATTCTCATCAATACCATTATAAAACTTGTTATTCCCATTATGAAACTTGTCAGGGATCTCCCCTTTTGGGGAAACACTTTCAGTGATATCTTGGTAAGCCAAACTTGTCATTCCCATTAGCATTCTCGTCAATACCATTATAAAACTTGTTATTCCCATTATGAAACTTGTCAGCGGGCTCCCCTTTTAGGGAAACACTTTTAGTGATTGCATGGTGAGCCTAACTTGTCATTCTCATTACCATTCTTGTCAATTACATTATGAAACTTGTTATTCCCATTATGAAACTTGTCAGCGAGCTCCCCTTTTGGGGAAACACTTTCAGTGATTGCATGGTGAGCCTAACTTGTCATTTCCATTACCATTCTTGTCAATTACATTATGAAACTTGTTATTCCAATTATGAAACTTGTCAGGGCCCTCCCCTTTTGGGGAAACACTTTCAGTGATTGCTTGGTGAGCCTAACTTGTCATTCCCATTATGAAACTTGTCAATTCCATTATCAAACTTGTTATTCCAATTATGAAACTTGTCAGGGCCCTCCCCTTTTGGGGAAACATTGACACACAATATTTCTTCATTTTCCTGTATAATAGAAGTGCATATTGGCATAGTGTGGGAATATAGGGACTTGGAATTTAGTATATTCAAATACACAATAACATTACATGGAAAAGGACACTGCTATGAAGAGGTATACAAGATCATTTACAAAAATATCAACTTTACAATGTCACCCCAAAATGCAATGCTTGGTGACTAAGTTAGACAACCAGGGTTACTCTCTTCACAACAGTGGTTATTTCAAAAATAAACAAGTGTTAATGGAAGAACAAAAAGTTACATGAAGAAAATAATTTTGTCAATCACTCATATCCTGTTGGTCAGCGTCATTTATGCAGCCAGCAATCTCAATGCATCCTCCCTCTTCCTATTCATTTCATGGTTAACCACCCACCACATAAGGTCTCGCCTATATGTCCCAACCTCATCAACACCGTAGTCGAAGGTTACACCTGGCTTCTAATTGTTCAGCCAAATTAGCACATGGACGCCACAGTCACGCCTGAAAGACACATGTGACATGAAAACACTCACAAGGATGCCACAGTAATGCTAAACCATATTATAACCACAATGTCACTAGAACATACAAAAACACTCACAAGTTGTTCTGTTGTGGAATGGGTGCCCAAATAAAGTCTCCAACCGGCTCTTCCCAGCATGCCCTTGTTTCACAAGCACAATGATAGCATGAAATCAATCCCTCTGCACAAATAGGGTCAACCTTGTTATATCCACATGATTAACTCAATAACAGTAAATTTGTCACACAATTTTCTTACAAGGATATTTAGAGCGGATTCCTGGGGATTTGCAAATGCACTTTGTTTCTTTCGCTGTTTACTCTTGTTGGTAAAAGTTAGTGGCCTCATTGAATCAAGCACGTAAAAGTTCATCATTTTTGGTTCAAGGGCTCCACAGAACCAGTGTTTTGCAACCAACATGGGACCCAAAATCAGATCACACTCTGCAATATTGTAGCCAACTTGTTCAGGCAGTAGCTGGTCTTCCCATTCAGCAACTGACCATCCTATAGGTTTTCTGGCCAATAGTAACTAAATGAGGAATAAACTTGTTAGAGCCAATAGTAACTGAATGAGGAGTAAAGAAAATTATATCATGCTCACCATAAAATCTGCATCAAAAATATGTCGGCCCACTTGTCCCACGCTTTTCATTTATGCCATTAACATCTTACACACAAGAGACATTAACTGCATGCGCACTGGAGTGTATTAGATGCATTACAGAAATTTTAAAAACAAATCAGGTATTATTTAACTTACACGATTACTGATTTTGTTAAGTCCACCAAGTGTCCACAGCTGGTCCCTGTAGTGTATTCATCACCAATGTCAGCCAGCACCCTATAAAGGCTAAACACTATCATTATCCAATTACTGAATTATCAATTTACTAATTAGTAAAGTAAGAAGAACTTTAGTACTTACTCTTCACCCTTAGCAGCATTTGTTATTCGAGATATGACCTCGAAAAACTTATCCTTGTCATCTTTAGCCCTCTTCGTCCGCTTAACTGGCTTTGTTAAAGTCCACAGGGACATGTTCTTAGGCATCCTTGGCCTCTTTGATCTCCTTGGCCCTTGTTCCTTCTGTCCAACCTCATCATCCCCGGATTGTTGTTGGTCAATGTTTGTAGGCTCTTAGTTTAGAGTCTCTTCATTAAATTCACAAATGTTTATGGGTGAGGCCAGTGATGTATCTACATTATTCTTGGCTTCATCATCAACACCATTGTCATTGTGATCCTGTCCCTCATCATCCTCACCATGTACCCTATCACTTCCCTTATGTCTATCCGGATTGTCGTCGTTTATTTCATCACAGTCAATAGGGTCCTCAGCTTGCTGCTTGCGTCGGCTTTCAATCTGTAGTTGTGCTTTAACCAACTCGTCTTCAACAGCAGCAACAAGTTTCTTGTGGTTGTCCTCAATAATCCCCATCAACCGTGCATGCAATGCCTTCAATTCCTGCAAAACACATTCACAAAAAGGGTCAAAGCCATTGGAAACTCATGAAATTAATTTAACATAATGTGATGACATACAGGGTCTAAATAAGCGACTCGCTTCTTATTGGGAAAGTCCTTTTCTTCGTGCACTTTTGTTGCCTCCCTCATATATAACAGCCCAATGTCACTCTTGCGCTCTTTGTCGATCATCTCCTTGACCTTCTCTTTCATCCAAAACTTAATTGCAGACGTCGACACATGGCAAACAGGTTTAGACAGAGGGAACCGCTTACCAAAAAATATCTATAACATAAAAGACAAACATTAAACATTTCGTGGATCGATAAAGGGAAAAGCAAAAAAAACTGCTCATAGTACATACCAACAACATGTATAAATAGCCTCCCACATTGCAGCTTCCCTCTTTGTTCACTCTAATTGTGTCAATGTAATCTGCCATCTCTTTGCGTAGGTCATTAACAATGTATGTGGCCCGGTCAAAGTTGGCAAATCCTTTCATGGTATAGCACATGAGCTTGAGCAACTTGTCACTAATTGTGGAGCTTGTTGTGGGAGCTAAAAAAGTACCCAACGTATGTAACATGAATAAAAATTCAAACTTGTCATCAACTTCCCCAGATGTTATGTCACTAAGTATGTTCTCATACTTGACCTTGCCATACTCAGCCTTCAATCTCTTATACGTGTCATCTGTGTCATTGATGTCTACTCTAACCTCGTCCCCACTATTTGGGACCCCAAGGAATTCTGCAACATCTTTTGCTTCTATTTCAGCTGTCTTCCCCCTAATTCTAAATTGATTGGTAGGGGGATCATACGCTCTCATTATAGCAACTAAAATTTCCCGGGGGAGCCTCATACATTCCACATCTAGTAGAGCTCCAAATCCTAATCTTTGTACCTTAGCTTTTAACTGTGGATTACAATTTACATGAGCAGCTAGCTTGGTAAATTGATTTAGAGAGCAACGGGAGTGAAAAGCAACTGGATAGTTCCTCTTCTGCTTGTCTGGCCTTCCTTGCTTGGCCCTATCATTATATTTTTTCCTCTCTTCCTCACTCATATTCCTCCAGGCCTTTGTTGACTCCCTAACCTTCTCATGAAAATTTAGGCCCTCCTTCCCCTTTTCAAACTCATGAAGAAACAACATATAACCATTTTTTTACATCTTTTGTCTGCATATCCACTTCACTTGTCATTGTATAAAACCCAATAAATTGCAACTACAATTTAACATAACAGTTTAATTCAACTGAACTGAATGAATCTGTTACAACTCAATGAGTTTATGCATAACATTTTAGGCAATTATAGCATGCAGAATCGAAAACCAATCTTGTTTCAGCAAACCAGTAGCTAAATCTGACTTGCAGCAAAAGAGAATACCAAAAAGAAAACAGGTAATGAAACTATTGGGTCTACAATGATAATAAGTGTTAATTAGTCCAAATACCCAAAGGGAAATATCCAAATTTCAATGTTTTTCTGAATGCAAGTTTGCAACATCCAATTCCCTCACGCAATACACTTTAGACACAATGTATATATAATTCTTCAATTCCCTATAACTCATCATACCTGACTATATAAACTATACAAATAGTGAGCATTTTTACCATTTTTAACTTTCAAACATCAATCCAACCAGCATTCATCTTCATATATTCATAAAAGTTTCGTTATCATAATCTTCAAGTTTGGCCTCTTACCATTTTACCCCACATAACTTTGCAAATTGGCCCTTCTTTTTGATTCATGCACACAAGCATCAGTCTCCATTCAATATATCAGCAAAAGAAGAAAGCAACTTTTCATGTGACGAAAATAAAAGATATATACAGCATTGTTCTCTTTGCAAATTATACTTATATCTAATACTTTAGTAACTCACTGCATGAGTATTTATCGCAAAATCCAGAGAGGTGAGTAATTCAGATGGCAGAACTACTATTAACACATGAACACGCACATTGACCACAAGAGAGTAGTTCAAAAGCAAGTTCAACCATTGCAAGAGAACTAGCAATAAATCACAAGCACAATCGACAAACAAAAAAAGCCTCTTTTTTTACCAGGTAAATCATGGTACAGATTCAAAACTTACCTGAATAAAGGATCAACTGACCGAGTAGGCGGCGAAGGAGACGACGCTCAACAACAGAAAGTCGCATGAATGAGACGAGGGAAAGGGATTTAGAGGGAGAGAACTGGATAAAAAAACAGATTGGACAGGGATTGCCACTTACACGCACCAACCAACATACTGATTTGACACTTGAAAGGTACACTATATTAAGAGAATGCAACATACCAGCAAAGATATTATTCATTGATAAGCATTGTTGAAGCAATCAAGCAATAATATACATCCTAAAATGCAAGCTAATTGTTTAAACTGAAAGCATATCAAAATATGTACTTTTTCTTTTTCAGTACGCAAGGTTCTAGCTTGAGACCTTTAACACAAGCCTAGATAACCTCAAGTAGGTTTACAATTAGTTCATCATTCAGTAGCATTGCAAGTTATATGACAAAGTACGCAGGGTTCACCGGAGAAGGAAAAAAGCCAGGTTAATATGACAAAGTAGCATTGCACTCACCCTTTGCGCAAATATGCCTTGGCTAGTTCATCATTTAAGTCAATTGCCTTGTTCGCGTCAGTAACAGCTTTTGCTCAAATAATTTACAATTAGTTGCAATAATACATAAATCTTATCCAATTCAAGCATACAATAAACAAGAGAGCTTGTAAATACAAACGCAACCAAAAGGCTAAACCAACACACAAAAGCTCAGTCATTCAAAGACACACATGCACAATGAAATAGAGTAACGAATAGACTGAAATTCAAAGCATCATTGAAGAGAGAGAACCATACTTAGCACCCACTATATCACAACTTATCAAGGAAATTACATAATCTTCTAGGAGAACCAACTACCTTAAACAAATTTCCTTTCTCAACTATAAAAAAGAATGAATACAAGCACAAGCGTATCCCCTTAATAGATCTCCCACATAAAAGAAAATTCCATGTTCATTATTCTTGCCCTCCTACCTGATTCTCTCTCAAGCGTATTTCGATTTTCTAATCAAGTTTTAATTGCTTCCGCCATGAAAGGCGAATTCAAAACCTTGATCACAGAAATGGATCAGCAGCAGCATCTAATCACGCGGAGAAGGAAGATCGGTTTTGAAGATTCACTTTTTCGCTCACACCAACATTTGCACAAGACAATCGAACACAAGCATTTTGGAATCGAACATAAGCACAAGGAGGAGGAGAAATCGAACACAAACCTTAAATGGACAAACCAACGACTGAACATTCCCTCACCCACATTGACGTCGCCGGCAGCATAAGAGAATGGCACACACAAGCATTTCCGATTTGGGGACGGCGACAGCTAGGGCTCCACCAGTGTTTCTTTAAGAACTTAAAAGACTTAGAGCCTTGTTTCACCGAGAATATCGAACGAGTAAAGGGGGCATTTTGGTATTTTACACAACACTTCATTATCCCTGAAAGGTCCCTCAGCACTTTTCTGTCTTTATCATGTTATAATAGACTTTTGGGGGTTTTGTTATTTTAAAAGGTATTTATATGGGATTTTTCCAATTTTCAATTGGTTGAAAAATAAAAAAAATTGTATTGATGAAATTATCAACTTTATAATATGGTAATCAATTTTTTACCGTATGACAAAAAATTTAAAAATATATTTAACTTTTTTTTAAATTTTGAATAAAGATATGTGATTAAATGACTTTTTTTTTTTGCTGAAGGAGCCCAACTTTTTAGTTCTACTCCGGAGTTTCTCGTAGATTGTTTATCGTCTGATTTAATTTCATTGTTTTAGTTTGCTTCTTTGTAATAAAAATAATGAAGTGTTGTAGGCCAAAGATTAAATGATAATTAGATAATATTTATGTTAAGGAGGGGCATTTCGATCTTAATAACATATCAGTACTTTGATTTAACACTCTTATTACTCAGTTTTTATATTTTTAAGTAAGATACTTTAACTACCCTTCTATTTTGCCTTAATTATATAGATTTTCCCTTTAGTTTAAAAACATATACTTAAGTCCAACTGTTAATTCTATTAAGAATATTCCAAAAGAATTCTAAAAATATATTTTTAATTAAAATTTATATAAAAAAATTATTAACTAATTTAACCTTAATACCAAAGCCCAAATTTTAATCGATAGCTTGTAAATATAAATAAAGTTTTAAAAATTTGAGTAAGTCTTTTAAATGTTTGTAAGAAAATATAAAATTATAAATTTAAATGACTTATACAATCTCTCAAAGCTTTGTAGTTTATTATATTTGATAGAAAAGATGTCTTTAATATATATTTTAGTCATTTAAGAAACTAAAAGTAAATAAATTTCAATAAATATGGTGAATCTCAAAATTAATAAATTTTTAACAAAAGTTAAAAAAAATATGTTAGAATTAAAATTTGATGGTATAATTTCTTTTGCCCATATATATATATGCTTAAATAACTCACACGTTAAAGAGGGGCATTTCGGTAACACAAAAGTTCAAAAGTCAAACTTAATGGTAAACATACGGTTTAAGTGAATGGAAATAAAATCTCAAAATATAAAGGAGGTTTGTGTAACATATATTTTAATCTTAAGGGAGGTCTTTATGTGTTTTCAAAATATATGAGCGAACTATGAAATTAAAGCAAAAAAGAGGAGTTAGAATATTTTACTCTATATTTTTTTAAAATTGAACTTATTAAAATTTTTCTCCCCTCCAACATCTAGTGGCCGTCAACTTCAAATTTAAGCATAACAAACTTTTTTCTTGATATTATCATCGGTATCCGACCTGAAGTTCATGACTACCCCTCTTATCACGGATTTCTCCTTTTTAACTTGAACTCGAGAATTAGATGGATAGAAGCATAACAGACTAAAAAGTCAAATAATGCTCAATTTAAATTTTTTCTTTTTTGAATAGAAAGCCCATTTTATTTTGGGCTTTAAACCCCATTTTCCTTAATGCTGACCCATTTCTCTTCTTCCTCCTCGTCCCTGATGCTCTTCTGGTCTGAGAAGAAAAGCACGTTCTTTCGCCGCCTTGTCAACCACCACACTCGCTCTAACTGAACGCTTCTCTGTTACCAACTCACCATGTCGATTGGTGAGAGCGGAGGATTTGAAGTGAAGAGAGTGTTTCTAGGAGCAGGATGCAACAGAATAGTGAACAACGTTTCATGGGGTGCTTGTGGCTTGGTCTCCTTTGGAGCTCAGAACGCCGTCGCTATATACTGTCCCAAGGTCCCTTTCGTTTTCTTAAACTCACTAAGTTCTGATTTTCGGAGACTCTTTGTCGTGAACTTCTGATTGAGAGTCCTATTCTTTTTCTTCTACTGGGTTTTGACAGAGTGCTCAAATTCTGACTACTCTTCCGGTTTACCGAGCATCTGTGAATTGCACACACTGGCTTCCTAGCAGCAAGTTTGCATTTAGAGGTAGCCTCTTGCTTTCTTAGATTGACTACAATTCCTTAACTTAGTGCATTTCTACATGATTCCATGCGAATTTCTTCAGTTGTACATGGAATGGTCTATTTAGCATAACGTTGAGATGGGCTATAAATTAATGGAGAAATCATCTGAAAACTATTTTGAGAGAGAGAGAAAAGAGGCAGATGTTTGGAGGAGTAAAGATATTTAAATCTTCATCCTTCCTCTTCCAAACTTGTTCTTCTAAGCCGATTTCATATGCTTTTGCGTACAAGTTTGAATTCATTTGACATCGTTATTGCAGTAGAAATCAAAGACCATAAGTAAATTTACTGCCTTAACCCTCGAATGTGTACAGGTCCACAGTGACTTAGACAATTGGCCTGCACAATGGAATAAAAAACTTCATACTTGTTTTTTGAATCAAGCTCTTATTGAGCTTTTTCCATGATTTTGCAGCAAAACAGTTAGAGCAACATTATTTGCTAGCTGGCGATGCAGATGGTGCTATTGTTCTCTGGGCAATGTCCCTATCTGATGGAAAGGTGCACTACGTTCTTATTTTTACCTCTCTTTAGGCGTCAATGACTTGTTTTTAAACTAATTTAGATAATTCTGGGAAAAGAAGACAAGGAGTGGGGACTTATCAATTTTATGCAGATATTTCTAGACAGTTTGAAGCCTATATTTACTGTTATTTGTGTTTTCTGACGTCTGTCCACAGTGGAGACGTGTCTTACAAATACCACAATCACACAAGAAAGGTGTTACATGCATTAATGGAATCATGGTTTCTCAAACCAAGGCAATGTTTGCATCTACTTCTTCAGATGGCACAGTATGTGTATGGCAACTGGTATTTCCAATGGCTAAAGGAGGTAAGGCTTAATTCCTGACAACATAGATGTTTACTGCCACATCTCTTTTACATTGAATTTAACCTTGATGACCTTCCTGCCATCTCAAAGTCTACATGTTGTATCTCATTATCAGATAAATCTCTCTGGCAAACATACCTTTGAATTTTTCTATGATCTGACAAATTCAGAACAGTTCGGATTTTGGAATTTAATATGGTTAACCTTTTCCTCTGTTCTGTTCTAAAGTTTGATTGCCTAACTGATGTAGTTATCCACATGCATGAATGTTCCCAATGTGTCTGTTGTGTGAATGACTTTAGATTGAATAGTGATAATTTTGAAACAACTGTTTGAATTATTGTAACAAGTCTTAAGAAGCCCAACAAAGAGAGGAGTGCAGATGAGTCATTTTGACCAAATAGTAAAATTACTATCTTAAATAGGCTTTCTGGGATGCGGTTTCTATGTGTCTTGTTCTTTTGTCTAGTTTGAGAATCAAATTCATAATTATTCATTTCTCAACGTTGAGAAATTTTCTTTACATTTTAGGTGACTGCGAATTATTGTGTCTGGATTCTTTCTCTGTTGGTCCTAAACCAATGGTAGCTCTATCATTGGCCGAATTGCCTGGAAATAATGGACAAATGGTTCTTGCAATGGGAGGATTGGATAATAAGATTCATCTTTATTGTGGGGGGAGGACAGGAAAGGTAGTTATTTAAAAATGTTCTTTAGTTAGTTATATGGAAGTATTACCTGTGTATAAAGACTTTTCTTCTCATATATGAACCCAGCTTGTTCGTGCATGTGAGCTAAAAGGACATACAGATTGGATCCGAAGTTTGGACTTCTCATTGCCCATTAGCACAAAAGGGGAATCAAGCAGCATTTTTCTGGTAAGTTCATCTCAAGATAAAGGCATACGAATTTGGAAGATGGCACTACGCAGTTCTTTGTCCAATGGACATGCTATATACAAGAAAGAAGAAATACGTTTGTCCTCCTATATAGAAGGTCCTGTGCTTGTAGCTGGTCCGTCTTCTTTTCAAATATCTTTGGAATCACTTTTAATTGGACATGAGGATTGGGTATATTCAGTGGAATGGCAACCACCTTTGGCTTCATCTATGGAGGGGGATTCATATTATCAACCTCAGAGCATCTTATCAGCATCCATGGACAAGACTATGATGATATGGCAACCTGAAAAAACTTCTGGTATTTGGATGAATGTGGTCACTGTTGGGGAACTAAGCCATTGTGCTCTGGGGTTCTATGGTGGTCACTGGAGCCCGCATGGAGATTCAATATTAGCACATGGATATGGTGGATCTTTCCATCTCTGGAGAAATGTTGATAAAGATAATTGGCTGCCACAAAGGGTTCCCTCAGGTCATTTTGCATCAGTGACTGATATTGCCTGGGCTAGATCTGGTGATTATGTTCTGTCTGTCAGTCATGATCAGGTATGTTGCCTGTAGCAAAATCTTGCACAAAACTGTCTACTCTGTAAAATTGACGGCTAAGTGGTTCTTTTTCTGAATGTAATCATAAGTGGACAATACTATGTTACTTTAAAGATTAAGTAGAGCCCTTGTATTGGTAAGTCATCTGAATGTGTTCAGTAGTGTGGCTATTGGTTTGAACCAAAAATAAGTGAACCAGATATTGCCTTTTGCTGTGTCTTAAATTTCAGTCTTTGGAAAAAATGTTTAGCAGAACCAAAACTCCTAAAACTGTTGCACTCAAAAGCAGGGAATTGGGTCCCATGGTATATATTCCCTCTGTTTGGATTTTGTTTCCCCAGGAAAGACTATCTGCTTGTCATTGACTGATTACTAATATATGCTTAAAAACTTTCCTTCCTTAGGTCCATTTGATGCTTATAACTGTGTTTTGCTAAATTTAAGTCTACACTTTATGTAGCTTTTATACATAAACACACACATGCGCATGTGTGCGTGTTCTAATTGTTTACTCATATGAAGTAGTTTTGTTCTTATAATTGATGTTGCAAACTATAAAACTCGCAGACAACTAGAATTTATGCTCCATGGAAAACTGAGGCTTCTCTTCAAACAGTGGAATCTTGGCATGAGATTGCTCGTCCTCAGGTTCATGGCCATGATTTCAATTGTGTGACAGTTCTCCAAAGTAAGGGAAACCATCGTTTCGTTAGTGGAGCTGAAGAGAAAGTCGCTAGAGTGTTTGAAGTTCCCTCTTCTTTTTTAAAGACTTTGAATAATGCCTCTTTGCAGAAGTCGTGTTCTTCCGATGATTTCCAATCAGATGTTCAGATTTTGGGTGCAAATATGTCTGCTCTTGGGCTATCACAGAAACCTATTTATGTTCAAGGTTAGTAATTGTTATGTATTGAGATGTTGTACATTTCTGATTCAGTCAGTGTTGAAATCACATAGTGGCACTTCTGTTTCTGTCGTTCAATGAATTTCTATATGGCTTTTGCTAGTGATAATTCAGTTAGGTAGTGTCTAAATCAGAGATGAAAATAATACTCTCTTATTGATGTGGTTTATATCAATGGAAAGGTTACAGTATATAGACTTAGAGAGAGTATTTAGGGGAGAGAAATAAGGGATTACAATCAACTGAAAATAGGAAACTTTCCTAAAACTGAAAAATCAATCTAGATCCTAAAATCAAGGGATATGATCAAGAGCTATAATCAAGGATTTTTCTAACAGGTAGGATTTTTGTTTAAAGTTGATCAATATTAAAAAGCAGGAAATAAGATCAATTCACTTTTTAAGACTATGAAAGAATGCTCATGAATGAAATGCTAGCTTGTGACCCAGGTAATTAAATCATTGGATAATTTGGTGAATTTGGATGTGTGTTAGTCCCTTTAGTCTTTATTTCCCCTTTTCTGGGGCCAAATAGTCACTTTAGTTTAATTTTTCAATATTCACCTGGAGCTTAAAATACTCAAATAATGTGTTTCTGGAGGGGATGCATGCCTAGTCTCTGACCCAAATCCTATCTTAACAGTTAGGATGTTTGCCTGACCAATCTGTTTTGACATTGATAACTGCTCGAATTTTCTTCTGTTCCCCATCTCAGCTCCTGGAAAACTGGATATCTGAATAGTCCCTGGTGAGTTGTGAAGCACATTGACATTATCATTTGACAACTTTTCTTGTAAATTATCATGCTGTGTTAGATGTGTGTCTATAGCTTTCTGACCCTTACTTGAGCCTGTGTCAAGTCCTTTAGTCATTGTACTGCCTCAGGACCTTCTGAGCTCCGTCCTTGCTCTGTTTCATGTTTATTGAACCAGTTATCGATTTTGGACTGGGGTTTTGCTCACTTGGGAAACCAACTGCATATGCGATATTATCTTTTTGCCATCCTACATATTATATGTAGGGCTTGTTGCATGCATGGTTGTTAGTCTTTCTCTACTCTTTCATGTAAGACAGTAGTAGGTTGACAGTCAAGAATGGAATACTTAAATCACATATTTCTATTTTTCTTCTTGTTGAAATGGAAGTTTACAGTCATATAAAACCTTTGTTGTAGTGTCTCTATTTATAGTTTGATGGGCTATTCTCTTATGCAGCTGTACATGAAACCCGCGAGAGAAATGGAATTGATGGTATTGACTCCCTTGAGACTATTCCTGATGCCATGCCAACAGTGTTCACTGAGCCTCCAATTGAAGATCAACTGGCTTGGCATACACTATGGCCTGAATCACACAAACTCTATGGTCATGGGAATGAAATATTTTCTTTATGCTGTGACCATAGAGGTGAGCTCGTTGCTTCCTCATGTAAGGTACATGGTGTTATTCTTGATGTACAATTGTTTTTATTTGACTAAAAGATACTCCCTCTCATCCTAAATATAAAGTTCTCTAATGTAATTTGTTGAATCCAAAAAAAATGTAGTTAAGTTGATTAATTATAATTAATATGTAGAGAACTTCACTTTCAAAAACAACCCTGGGAAAATCCCATTAAAATACAATTAAAAGTGGGAAAGGACAAAATGGTGTTGTGAATTGCTGAAATCCCAAATCAGAACGTCAGTAGGAATCTAGGATTTGAAATTGTGACCAAAAGACAAAAATGCCTCTTAAGTTAAGTTTAAAAAAAAACGGGATGGCTGAAATTGCGTCATGTTTTGAAGAGTGGGTTAGCTGAAGGAAGAGTAACTGAAAAAGGGTCAAAAAACCCAAGAGTGGAAGGGGGCGAAGGGCTGGTTGGCACAACAAAGAATTGGAAGGGAAGGACGGTTTGGGCCAATGAAGAAGAGGAAGGGAACGCTGGTTTCTTGGCTCAATGAAGAAGAGGGGCTTCAGCGGTGTTTGGAGTTGGAACATGGTTGACGGTGGTGGGTGGTTGCTAGCCCAACGAAGAAGAGGAAGGGAACAATGTTTTCTTCGTTGAGCTTTGGTGGTATTCTGTCGAGTTGGAAGATTGTCAGATTGGAAGTTGTAAAACAAGAAAATAAAGGCGTTAATGTAAAATATGGTGTTGTTAATATAAAGACTGGTGTTGTTATTGGCCCCCAACTTATTAATTTCACATTTTTCCCTAGGCATGTGTTGGATTGTGTTAAAAGTCAAAAAGTAGATCGGTGGTTTAGCATGAGTTTTCTGACTTCTCTCTCTATCTATTTCTCCTTCAATCACTCTACCTATTTCCTCCGTCAATTGCTGCGTTTTCTGTCACTCTGTTTATCTATATATATATTTTGTAATGTGCCCATTTGAGATATATCATTGAAATGAAGGCTCTATGAGCCAATATGGTATCAGAGCATCTCCAGGGATGATCCGCGGCTGGAGGAAGTGGCAGCGGCGAGATACAGCAAGGAGAGAAAGAAATCAGTGAGAGAGTGAGAAAATAGCGGAGGAGACGCTGTCCCCTACTCCATCGTCATCGGAATCAGACCGTTGCTTCGATCTGATCGGCGCATCAACAAAGCCAGCATTGGCCACTCTCTGTGCTTCGACAATTCGCCGACGGCGGTCCTCCGACTGCTTTTCGATCGACCAGAAAACGTTGTCAGCACCACCGGCCAAGGTACCATTGGAATTCGCCGAGGTATGAGAGTTGTTGTTGGGCTTGGTCTTCTTGTGTCGCTTTGCGTAGGTGACCTTCTGCCATCCATGGTCGCTGTTGTTGTTGACACTGTGACTAGCAGAATGGACGCCATTTGCTTCATTAAGGGTTGATTCGAAAGATGAATTGCTGTCCCCTAATCCATCGTCGAAGTTGAAGAATCAATATTGTGTTAAGCACTCTTCTTCCCCTGATTTCTTGGCCACCTTGTTGCTCGTGGTTTGGAGTTTCGCCGTCAACTTGCATCTTCTGTGCCCTTAGCCAGATCTGGTCTATTATTTAATCCAACAGGACCAATCGGTCATTTTCAATATTCGAAGGACTGAATTGGTATTTCTGAAATTAGAAGACCAATCTGTCATTTTCAATATTCGAAGGACTGAATTGGTATTTCTGAAATTAGAAGACCAATCTGTCATTTTGAAAATTGGAAGGACTAAATTGGCATTTCTGAAATTCGAAGTCCAATCTGTCATTTTTGAAATTCGAAGGACTAAATTGGCATTTCTGAAATTCGAATCCCAATCTAGGAAAAGGCCAAGATCATGCAGTTAGGAAAGAAATGTGAAGCTGGGCAGACTACTGTTAGCCCTTTTCCTCCTAAAAGCTTTCTAGCCATGAATCCAAGTCAATATACCAGCAGCACAAGGTTGGCACCTGAATTCCCTGATAGTCAGGATGAATTACAGATGCTTCGCTATATCCTTGACAAGCAGAGTATGTCAAACTCTGTTCCTAATGTGAATCTAATACAATCAAGTAATACCATTATAGCCCTCAACGCTGTGATGACTAGTGAAGATACTTGGATTGTTGACTCTGGAGCTACAGATCACATGTCCGATAACAAAAATTTATTCCACAACCTTAAATTTTGCCATGAACACCTCAAAGTAAAAGTAGCTAATGGTGTATTCACAAGGGTTGAGGGAATTGGCACGGTCACTTTATCTAATCACTTGGAACTACACAATGTTCTATTTGTTCCCGCACTTACCTGTAATCTAATATCTGTGAGCAAGTTAACTAGAAGTCAAACATGCCAAGTGATTTTCGATGATAATCTTTGTGTTTTTCAGGATTTAAAATCGAGGAGGACGATTGGGACTTCTAGAGAATGGGATGGACTGTTCTATCTTGAAGGATCAAACTTGAAAACTAAAAATGCAAGGAAGATAAGAAAGGCACTGGTTAGTTCCAAATCTCAAGATCATGAGGTACACTTATGGCACTGTCACTCAGGCCATCCTAGTTTTGATTATATGAAGCATGTGTTTCCAAGTTTATTCAATAAGAATTCCACTCCTTTTGACTGTGAAACTTGCCAACTTGCAAAGCAAACTAGATCTTCATACCCCAAACAGCCCTATACACCTTCCTCACCATTCACACTAATCCATAGTGACATTTGGGGTCCTTGACGAATAAAAACCCTCACCAATGCTAGATGGTTCGTTACTTTCATAGACGATCACACTAGAACCACATGGGTTTATTTAATGAAAGACAAATCTGAAGTAGCTAAAACATTTCAAAAGTTCTATACCTTGTGCGAACCCAATTCAACACTTCCATTATGGTACTACGAAGTGATAATGCCAAGGAATACATGAGCAACACCTTTAAAGAATTTCTTGATCAGCAAGGAATTCATCACCAAACTTCCTGTCCTTACACCCCTCAACAAAATGGAGTGGCCGAACGAAAGAACCATCACTTATTGGAAGTAACCCGAACCTTACTGATAGAACGAAATGTTCCTACCATCTTCTGGGGTGATGCTGTTCTCACTGCAGCTTATCTCATTAACCGCATGCCATCTAAAGTTCTCAATTACGAAACTCCTATCCAAAAACTCCTTCAACACTTTCCAAATTACCCACTAATCAATTCGTTACCTCCAAAGGTGTTTGGTTGTGTTGTCTTTGTTCATAAACTGCTCGAGCTACCAAATGTATATTTCTTGGCTACTCCTCTACTCAAAAAGAATACAAATGTTATTGTCCTAGTTCCAAGAAATTTTTTATCTCCTGGGATACCGTCTTCTCAGAAGAAGAAGCCTATTATCCCAAATTACCCATTCAGGGGGAGTACCACAACATTGAATGGCTAATCTGGGAAGAATCTAACTCAAAACACTTACCCCACACATCATCAGTGTCACAACCACAACGTAACCTTATAGCCAACATTGACACATTTGCTCCCACAAGCCAACCCAGTCATACCCAACTTGATCATGAATCTGAACCCATACCACCTGAAATCACACGTAATGAACTGGAAATAAATGTTGAGGTCAATTCAGGGATGGATACTGAACCACAACAAGAGGAAGAATCCGAACTACAAGTTCAAGATGAACTAAATACTGATAGAACTATCTCTCTCATTCAAAGGAACAACCATGACTCCAATCCGAGATTAAATCCTGAAGAACTAGGTTGGCCTATTGCATTGATAAAAGGGGTAAGATCTTGTACTCAGCATCCAATTCAACATTTTGTCTCATACGGTAACCTATCTGCAAGAATGCAAAGCTGTGTTGTAAACAATGCAAGGATAAAAATCCCAAACACATTTCAACAAGCTATGACTGATCCGAATTGGAAACAAGCTGCAGAAGAAGAGTTGAGGGCACTCAAGGAAAATAAAACGTGGGAGATTACAACTCTTCCCGAAAGAAAGAAACTAGTAGGTTGCAGGTGGATCTTCAACCCAAAATTCAATCTTGATGGTAGTATCAACAAATATAAGGCAAGACTTGTTGTAAAAGGATATACCCAGACATATGGAGTTGATTATCAGGAGACCTTTGCTCCAGTAGCCAAGCTTAATACCATCCAAGTGCTACTATCAATCGCAGCCAACTTAGATTGGTCGTTGCACCAACTAGATGTGAAGAATGCCTTCTTAAATGGAAACTTGGAAGAAGAAGTTTACATGGAGATTCCAGATGGAATTCTAGCTCCTAACAACTCTGTGTGTAAACTTAACAAGTCATTATATGGACTTAAGCAATCTCCTAGGGCATGGTTTGGTAGATTCACCAAAACAATGAAAAAGGCTTGGCTATACTCAAGGACAAGCAGATGATACATTGTTCATCAAACGTGTCAATGGCAAAGTCACCATCTTGATCGTTTATGTTGATGATATGGTCATTACAGGAAACGATGAAGATTCTATTGCTCAACTGAAAAAGGACTTGTCAACTGAGTTTCAAGTCAAAGATCTCAGACAAATGAGATATTTCTTGGGCATGGAAGTGTCAAGAACTAAAAAGGGCATCAGCGTATCACAGCGGAAGTATACCCTAGATTTATTGCATGAAACAGGAATGTTAGGGGCACAACCTGAAGGAACACCAATGGAAGAAGGTTGTCACCTGAAAATCAAGCCAAATGGTATCCCAGTCAACCCAGAACAGTACAGAAGAGAAGACTTGTCGGGAAACTCATATACTTAACCCACACACGTCCAGACATTAGCTATGTAGTCGGAATAGTAAGTCAATTCATGCACCAGCCACAAGAAGAACACATGGCGGCTGTGTACCAAATCCTAAGCTATTTGAAGTTTAATCCTGGAAGAGGGATCTTCTTTAAGAGAGGCACTATCAGAAATATTGAAATCTATACTGATTCAGACCATGCAAAAGACAGGGAGACTAGAAGGTCAGTTTCAGGGTACTGCACATATGTGTGGGGAAATCTAGTTACATGGAGAAGTAAGAAATAGACTGTGGTGTCAACAAGTAGTGCGGAAGCTGAACTGAGAGCTGTTAACAATGGAGTACGTGAAGGAATTTGGGTCATCAGATTACTGAAGGAGTTAGGGATTCCACATGAGGGACCAATATGAGTTTGGTGTGACAACAAGGCCAGCATTGAAATGGTTAAGAACCCAGTTTATCATGATAGGACAAAACATGTTGAGATAGATAGACACTTCATTAAAGAAAAGATTGAAGTAGGTATCATGAGTCTATCCTATATCAGATCTGAAGACCCAATTGCAGATGTTATGACAAAACCACTAAGCAGAACTAAATTTGAAGGATTTCGGAACAAGTTGGGAATGATTGACATATACTCTCCAGCTTGAGGGGGAGTGTTAAAAGTCAAAAAGTAGATCAGTGGTTTAGCATGAGTTTTCTAACTTCTCTCTCCATCTATTTCTCCTTCAATCACTCTACCTATTTCCTCCGTCAATTGCTGCGTTTTCTGTCACTCTGTTTATCTTTATATATATTTTGTAATCTGCCCATTTGAGATATATCATTGAAATGAAGGCTCTATGAGCCAATAGATTGTCAGGTAGGAAGTTGTGAAACAAAAAGTGAAGTCGTTAATATAAAATATAGTGTTGTTAATATAGAAACAAGTGTTGTTATTGGCCCCCCAACTTGTTAATTTCACACTTTTCCCTGGGCATGTGTTGGATTGTCAGATAGGAAGTTATGAAACAAGAAATTAAAGTCATTAATGTAAAATATGGTGTTGTTAATATAGAGACAAGTGTTGTTATCCCCCCCCCCAAAAAAAAACTTGTTAATTTCACACTTTTCCCTGGGCATGTGTTGGATTGTTAGATCGGAAGTTATGAAATAAGAAAGTTAAATCGTTAATATAAAATATGGTGGTGTTATTGGCCACCCAACTTATTAATGTCACACTTTTCCTTAAGCATGTGTTGGATTGTCAGATAAGAAGTTGTGAAACAAGAAATTCAAAACGTTAATGGAAATATGGTTTTATTAATATAAAGATAGTAATTGTTACTGTCAATTACCGGATATATCCCGCCTGTATTGCCACTTAACTCAGGGCATTTGGTCTTTTGATCACAATTTTCAATCCCAGATTCCTACTAAAACTCTGATTTGGGATTTCAAAAATTAGCAGCACCATTTTGTCCTTTCCCAATTTTGTTTGCATTTTTCTGGAATTTTCCCAATAACCCTACCATTTAATGATTAAAATTTATTGCCCAGAGATAAAAGTGCCCCAATAAAACCTAAACCCTTATTATAGGAAAGAGAACTTTAATGTGGGAGACGAGCGAATGAGACCTTATGTTGAGGACTAAACCAAATACCCGCAAAGGACATGTCTGTTGAAGTTTCTCATAAGACAGACACAGGTGATGTTTTGTTGAAGTTGACAAAACTTAGGAGTGAAATGTGAGATTGCCATGTTTTTTAAGTGGTTTGAGGTACCTCCTAAACTTGATCTTAATGACACCTCAAATGATTGCCCAACATCCAAGATATTAGGGTCGAGATGACGGTGCGCCAAACAAACCTTTCATAATTTATGGTATTAGATGGACTCTAGTTTTTATCTTCATTTTGACGTTCTTCTTATTTCTGGATGCACACACATACACTTGAACGCAGGTGGCTGGCATTATTTTGTTGGTGAAAACTACCATTATTTTCACTTTGATTTTTTTAGTAGTGCTACTTTTACATGATAATTTGTTAATTATTGTTTGGGTTTTGTCCTTTGCAGGCTCAATCCGCAAATGTAGCAGAGATATGGCTTTGGTTAGTGGGCTCATGGAAAGCCATAGGCCACCTGCATTCTCACGGCTTAACAGTGACACAGTTGGAATTCTCATATGATGATAATTATCTGTTGAGTGTTTCAAGAGATCGCCATTTCTCCGTGTTTAGAATCACAAGAACAGGTACCTGATTATCGTGACCATCTATAGTATCAGCATATGCATGAGTATGAATAATGTTATGGTTTGTTACTCAAAGAAAAAAATAAAAAGAGCATTGCCTAATAATTTGGACTGTGGCAAGTCAAGAAATTTCCCAAGGGATGAAATGCCTAGTATGTTCACTATGGGATGAGATTTTCAAAGCGTATCATATGAACATTTTCAGACTGACTATGACATTATTGATTGCTTTTTCAAAAAAAATTTCTTGTGTCTGAATTAAAAATTGCAGTTTTTATCCCTTACCCTATTAACTGAAGTACCTCTGTGGCGAGAGCTGTCAGTTTTCTCTGTAACTAATGCTGCACGTCAACAGAAATCTCAGTCAGTAGTGGCTTGCAGGCACAGGTGAAATATGCTACAATCTTCTCACTAAGCAAGAGGGACACAAACGTATCATCTGGTCATGTTCTTGGAATCCAAAAGGCCATGAATTCGCAACAGGTTCCCGGGATAAATCAGTGAAAATCTGGGCTGTGCAGGGGGAATCTACAGTCAAGCAGCTTATGACTCTGCCTCAGTTTCACAGTAGCGTAACGGCATTATCTTGGGTCAGTCTCAACGATCGGAGAAATGATGGACTTCTTGCTGTTGGGATGGAATCTGGTCTAATAGAGCTCTGGAACCTGTCATTCTCTCAAACAAATCTGGGTGCTTCTCTTGCTGTGCGCATGGATGCTCTTATGTGCCATGTCTCTTCTGTGAACCGTCTGGCATGGAGGAAGAAGAGAGGAGATGAAAAGAGCATGAAACTGGCTTCTTGTGGAGCTGATCATTGTGTGAGAGTGTTTGAAGTAACTACTGATTAATCTGATAAGCCTGTAGAATTAAAATGTTATTCATAGCTATGACTTAGAAGAAGAAAATAACTAAATAAGTTTGATGTATGTGTGAAAGTGGACTGAAAATTAAGGGCAGGAGCCTCAATTTTCTTCCTCCTGCCTTAATATGATTATTTGTAAGTGCTAAGTTTGTTTTTGTCTTTTAGTTTGTTATACTAAAATTTAGATGAGTTTGATTCTTGAGAGCCCGGTAGGTTCGAGGCATGTTTTATGGTTTGAGAAGTATTTATGAAGGTACTTCCAAGTCAAATCCTTATTAATTGAAAGCTTAAATTTATTTTATTATGAAGTATGTATGCATTTCATATCCATCCACTAGAAGAAAATATCTCTATAACATAAGTGGATTTTTTTTTTTTTTTGTAAAAAAAAAAGACGACAAATTAGAGTGGGAGGATTATTGAAAAAAATTAATAAAACAACAACATCCACAACAAAGCATGAAAGGAAGTTTTCAAGAGAAGTTAAAATATATCGTCATGTTATTAGGCAAGCAGGCTGGGCAGTATGAGACACGAAGTTAAATTCTACTGTTTTTGGGGGAAAACACTAAGGTTATGTGAACATTTTCTAAAGGGAAATCTCATAAAAAGATTTTTAAAATTTTAAAATCTCCAATAACTGATGTCTCACTAAAATGAACTGTGAATTTCTTTTAAAGTATGGTCAATCTCTTATTAGTTATAGGAACCAAAATTAATTTAGGATTTTGAAATTTTGAAGGTATTTTCTGGAATTTCTCCCTTTTTAAACTATGGATATTTTAATTTTGAATTAAGAACTCAACTGATGACGAATAAATTTTAAGGAAAATTAGGTAAAAGTCCCCTATTAAAAATTTATTTGGTGACAAAAACCTGATAACTTTTTATATGCATTGAGTATTGATAACTTACAAATTTTGTACACACAAAGTACAATTATTTAAGTCATTTTTACCAAATTAAATTTCTTTTTATCCGTTTTACCAATTAAATTTTTAATAGGGACTTTTCTCCAATTTTCACTAAATTCTAAACTCCAAGGAGGTCAACAAGGGGATGAACATGTTCATTGTCATATATTTTGAAGTTTGAACAATAAGATTGTGTACTTTATGAGAATCAAGAATTCGCACCAAATTCTACATTTAGAGCCATATTTTGTCGGACATTGGAGGTCCGATGACACCTTGAAGGACAGGAAGATTAATACAAATCACGAAGACAAGATTCCATGGAAGATCACTTCTTAAAGTAAGTTTCAATACCAAAACCAATTTTCAGGAAGAAGCAAACAGATAATAGGGAACAACACTGATTAGACCGAGTTGCCCACAGAAAAAATACAGATAAACTTGGGTGGAAAGAGAACAACAAAAGACGTAATTAAGAAGAAACTAGAAGGTGACCCCGTTGAAGGAATCATTGATTCTCTATTCCATTTCATGTTTATCCTATTAATATTAATCACCCCTTCAAAGCAATCCCTAACGTCATGCTTTGAAAGATGCCATTATTGTTTTTTAGGAGATATTCTTTATATGTTAATGTGCTTTCTTGTGGGGGAGGGGGTGTGGTTGGGGAAATTGCTGAAAAAAACCCTTATTGCAAAATTTATTACTAGGTTCTTTTGTGAGTTAACTTATCTTCATTGGGTGTAACTCTTCTTTAGTTATGTACAACTTTAACTTGTTTACCCATCGTTCTATGGGTTCAACGGTCAAAGGGTTTGACATTCTCACTATAAGAAGGGGGTTCGATTCTTATAAACGTCACGACGTTTAAGGAGGCATTTTCAAATCTAAGGTCATTCACCTTAAATTAGTTAGCCAGAAGTACTATGGCTCCTGGTGGTGGGAGTCAAAGGTTTTTTGCCCTTCTATTGGATCGTAGATGAGTCCAACCCCCTTCCTCAAGTTCATTAGTATTTACCAAAATATGTATTTCTTTTCACACAAGGTAAAGATATGTTACACAGATGAATGAGAATTGTATCCATTGAAAATATGTTGCATTTGGTTCCTTAAACAATTTCAAATGGCTTTGAACAATACATTTTGTAATTTGTGATTTTTCAGCAATTTTATCATAAAGAAATTATGTTTTTTTCCCATCAAAAGTTTGGGATAATACAATAAGAAGACAGAGAGTGAGAGGAAGGAGTTAAAATGGCTACATGATATGAATACCCTCTCGTTGAAATTCCCAAGTTGAGTCTTTAAAATCACTAGCACAAACTTTTTCAATAGAAAAATATAAATATTAATATAAAAAACACTTATTTTAAAAAAATTAAAAATGTTATATCAAAAGCAGGATAATTAGTCAAAAGATTTTTTAAATGCTATCAATCGGTATCTCCTTTTTTGAATCATATTACTAGATATATGAGTAATCGACTACTCCAATTTTAGAGTTTGATGTTGCCCCTTGTAGCATAGGTGCCTCCTAATCAAAATATTTTTTTTAACTATTAATACATTATTTATTCTGTGGTAAGAAGTACCATGTATAATTTTTTTTTTTTTAAAAAAAAAACTAATCTAACTACTACTAGCAATTTCAATTTTGGTTATCTGTTAAGAAATAATTTTGTTCATGTTCATTTGCTAATAGTAATAGCGAAACTGACAATTGCAAATAAATTGTAAATATCGATTCAAACTACTATAAATTTAGGAGTATCAATTGCAAATAAAATATTTATGTTTCAAATGTATGCCAAAAAAATTTTTTAAAATTTTGGTTGACATTGTGATGTGCATACTTTGAATTATTCAAGAAATGAAGGTGTTTGATGCACGAGGGAGAAGAAGGGAGATAGAGTGGCCTAAATAATACGCAAGCATGGTTACATCCAGGTCCCTGTCCACGATGGTGTGACGTGACAATATCAACTTCTCCTGTGCCTGGTGGCTAGTGGGACCCCAAGGCCGTTTTACAAAATGGACCTCAATTATTTTGGCGATGATGTATCATTTAATAAATGATACTTCTCGTATTCTTAATAGTAGATTTATTTATATAATTTAAGTAAAGTAAAAAAATTAGTTAAATTAATTACTCCTTCCGATCTTTAACATGCGGCCTAATTAATTTTTTTAAGAGATTAAAGAAGTTAAATAAATTACTTAATCATAGCATATGCTGTGTATCATTAGATTATATATTAGTTTATATGTCAAACAAATTAATATAGAGAAAAATGATAAATATGAATATTTTAAAGTAATTCATTTAGTTTCCTTAATCTATTCAAAAAAGTCAATTGAGTCTTATATCATGGACTGAAGAAAATATTTGTAAAAAATGAGTGTTGGTATCCTTAAAACTCCTTCTTAAGTCATCAGTATTCAAACTACTCCTTGATTCAAACTCTCTTAATATAAGGATAGTTTATGGTGAAAAGATAAGTACTCCTCTATACCTATTTAAAGGGCAAAGAAAGAAGATAATTTTTTGTCATATTATAGGGCAGAGAGAGAAAATTTTTATACAAGTGTATAATTTTACCCTTCATTTATCATAGTATTGACTTTAATCTCATAAAGTATGATATATATATTAAATAGGGATAAAGTTCGAAAGTTGTTAAATTTTATGAAATAATTAATGAAGTATAAGGTTTTTCTTAATTTATCTAAAACATACTAAAAGTACTTAATAAATAAAACCAAAGGAGCATAGGAGACAAGTGAATTAAGGTCTTATATTTATTATCAAATCCAACTCCTAACTAACTTTTATATTTATAACTAAATTTAACACCTAACTAGCTTTTATATTAGGCATAAAAGGTATGTGTTTGATTTATTAAAGTTTGTAAAATGGACATTTTCCAAATTGAATTGAAGTTTGACAAATGTGACTTTTCATGTGTTAAATGTCAGTTATGATAGATTTCTCTAAACAAGCAAAAATGAAAGCCAGCACATATCGTCTAAAGTGTTATGTTTGTCTAATCCAATCAACCTTCCACAAGGTTAAGGTGGTTTTATCACTAATACAAAAAAAATTTATTCATGTTTTAATTTTTGAGAGACATGTAACTGTTGAAGCTTAAGGTTGCTCCTAACTTTGTGAGTCATAGGAGCCCCACACCTTATTGTGTCATGTTTCAAGCTTTGCCAGCAGCATCACACCCACTTGTTACAATAACTTTTGACAAATTAAAAACTTTTGACTAATCTAAACTATATTTTCTTAATTCATATCATTCGATTAATTCTTTGGATATAAAAAAGGGGGGGATTTTTTTTAAAACAAAAAATCAGATGGACTATAATAACCTATTAGTTACATGCATAAATCAACCCACAACCCCTCATTTATACGAAAATTTTTATGCCACTTGGCTAGGAGGGGTATTGATATTAAAAATTAGCAAGTCAATTGACCTGATCACAAATTATATATTAGGTAAGTAAATACTATTAAAATCAACAACTCTTTAAAATAATAAATACCAGATTTCTCGTTAATTACGACAGCAAGATTATTAACTACCCCAATATCAAGATAAAATAAAATTTATAGTAAACTATCCTAATTATAGGGCTGGTTTGATACGAGAGATTTGAAGGGAAAGGAAAATTCTTATCAGTTGAAATAAAATAAAATAAAAAAAAATTGGAGAAATGTGATTGTAAACTTCTAATACCAAGAAGATATAAAATAAAAGAAAAATAATTAAAAGCTTCTAACCTCACTTTAATTTTTGTATCCAATTCATAAAACTTTCCCTCCCCACCCTGCCAAATCCTCCGTACCAAACTGCCCTTGGGAAGACGTATGACCCACTAATAATTCATGTATGCAAAAGAAAGACATGATGTCCTCACGCAAAGCGTGCGTGGTGATGGAGGGATAGGGCTTAATGAGCAGCATTTTGACGAAGACATTTATCAAAGCAGCCGCAATAAATGGTCAGGCAGGCAGCCATATACCACTTTGAGGTTACACGTTTCCCTTTGGTTGCTTGTTTTCACTTCTATGGGAACGACAATGACAAATTTTAACAACCAGAAACCACTTGGATCTTCTTTCTTCTCTGCTCGGTAATCCACCAGAAGCCCCACAACATTGCTTTTTATAATCACCAAACAATGAATCTAAATGCACTTGCACTGAATGTCACGTGAACTAACATGCTTCTTGTGTGAGCAAGTTTTTTTATAACACTTTGGGTCATCCGGTCTCTAACGCTTTTTCTGAATCCTATGAGACTTGCGATTAGATTGCCTCTCACCATAAATCTTTTTAAACAAGGTGGGATTCAAACTCAATTCACCCACTTCCTAGTCTAACTGCACTACCACTAAATCAAGCATCCTTGGCTTGTGTGAGCAAGTTTGATATGTATCTATCTTAAAGTTCACTGTACGTAAAAATTCTCCATCTCAACAATTTTGGCTGCTCATGGTTTTCGTGGATTCTGATGTCGGTTTGTGTTGAGTACCAACAACCATTATAAACAGCGTTGTCTTCACGGAAAAGCAATGAGAAATGGCTCAAAATGAAGCGCACAAGGAATTCAAGGTCATTTAAAAAGGAAACCATCTAATTGAATCCCTGGATAAAGTTGTAATCTGCTGCTTGAAATGCCAAAATAAGACAAACAGCGATTCTTAGGCAGTTTCAACTAGGCACTCCTCTTGATAATTCAAGGATTAGTTTCCATCAAAGATTGACCCAATTCAAACTTGGCAACGGCAAAACCAATCAGTTGGCATAAATGTATGATTTCCTATTGAAAAAAAAAACATGACCAATGAAAAGTCTAATAAAAGTGCCTAATTAGTTGTGTATGCCAAGGGCAAACTAGTGGCCCTTTAAGGTCCAGGATATTATAGGGACCAGGGACTAGCTCCATACCCATTGAGATTATCAATGGGAGAAGGATTTGCAAAAGGAAATTACTACTCATCTATAGCTCAGGAACCATAAAATACAGAAACGAACCGAGGCACAATGCATGCTAATTTACACAACAATAATTCATGAATCAATATTCGGACTTGACCAAACAATTTTGAAAATTTGACCTTTTACAGTATAACCCTGGACTTATCAATTTCTATAAATTATGACAGAGAAGAAAAGGTACAAGATGAGATGAGTTTTTAATAATCTATCACAAATACAAACCACAAACAGGTACCAATAACACATCAGAAACAGAAAAAATTAAAGGGAAAAATATATATCAAACCCATTTTTCTTCAAAATTGTTTCTTTACTTGGGACTGACTTACTGTGGCTGTGATGTTCTTATTTGCTGCTTCATGCTGTCTGAGGGAGGCTGGGCAGAAACTTCAGGATGTACAGCTGCACCCGTCATAGTTTGGTACTGTGAAGGCATTGTGGGTGCCAGAGGCTGAGAGAAGTACATCTGGGTGTGAGCAGGATCGGCATACTCAAAAGCATAACCAGGTTGGGCAGCAGAATTGGCGGCGGCGGCCTGAGATGGATGATGATACTGGGAATAGGGAACAAATTGCTGCTGGGTCTGACCCGAAGCAACTTGAACCCCTTGAGGGGTGACTGAAATTGCAGTTCTATATGCACCAGTGGTCATTTCAGATTTAGGCACTGGAGCATTTCTCATGGCATTGTAGGCCGCAGATGGCGGAACCATCGCAGGGTTCGATGTAGTTTGGGCATGGCTAGAAGGAATTGTTGTAGCAGGTTCGCTGATATTAGGTTGCTGTGCAGACAAGTTGTAAGGTTGGGTCTGTCTAGTGGGAACATAGTAAATCTGATACTGCTGTTCAAGCTGATGATGATGATGCTGGGGATGAAGCTGCTGCTGAGAAGGATACATAGGATAGAATGTAGGGAGTGGCATGGCCCCAGAAGGAGCATGGTGAATGAAATGTGTGCCATGTATAAATTGTTGCTGTTGTTGTTCGAATTGAGGCTGCAACATATATCCTGCTTCCTGTACTTGTTGCTGTGTTCCATGTATAAATTGGTGCTGCTGCTGAGATGATTGTTGCTGTTGCTGTTGCTGTTGATCAAATTGTGGTTGAAAAACATATCCCTGTTCCAATACTTGTTGCTGCATTTGGATCAGTCCATGAGAATCAGACATTGTAAGTTTCGGATCAACCGGATTACTAGGAACCCTTGAAGTAGCTCCAGAGGGAATTTGGAGCTGAGCTTGGTCTTGATAGACCATAGGTTTTGGGCGCAACATTGCATTTGTCATACTACTGTCACTGAAGAATTTAAACAAGCAATCAGCAAGAAGCACCTAAGGCAGAAACCTCTAAAGAGTAACCCATGAATATGATCAAACCAAATTAAAAAGAAACAACCCAATGACATCAAAATAAGCATGCAACACCACAAAACCAGATGGACAAAATGAGAAACGCAGAAGAAAGAGGAAAGGGATTTGAAGGTACCTTGAAACTGAATCTGGAGAAGGCAAATCAACACCTCCAGTCGGCTTCTGCTGCAATTGCGTATGCACAATCTGAGGCTGAGGCACCGCCTGTGGCTGCGGTGTCGGAGGTTTCCTAAAGCCCACAGGGACTCCATGGTCTGATCTCTCATCATCAGAGACAACACGATTCTGGTATTCGCCGGTAAGGACCGAGCCAATAGGCACACCGGACACAGCCGGGACGGTGGATGCCGGCATAGTAGGAGGCGAAGACATCAGAAAACCCTCATCCTGCTTCTGTCCGACCCCAATACCCATTTGAGCAAGCTGATCCTCAATTCCCACCGCCTTCTGATCCTGCACCCTCGCTCCACCACCACTTCCATCATCAACATGAACCCGAATTGGCGGCAAATTCGCTACTGAAGGCGATGAAGAAGTGGACCCAAATGAAGAAGTGGTTTCCAGCATAGGCGAATCGGGCACAGAGTGAACATCCTGGCCCTGCTGCTTCACACTCTTGCCATTTCCAAAAGATCCAGAACCCACAGCCTCGATATCTTTCGAACCACCATCTAGATTGCCAGTACCAACCTCATCATCAAAACCCATCAACAAATTAACGGAACCAGAATCCGAAAACCCTCTATTGAGCATACCGAGAAACCAATCCTCTGTCTTAGCCGAGCTATTAATTACGGGAATCGACTGCGTCGAATCGGGTTTCGCCGGGAACAAGAAGAGGCGGATTCTAGAGGGTTTCACTGACGTATTAGAAATTCGATCGTACTCGTCGATCATATTATCGAGGTCTTCATCGGTGGTAACAGAAATTAGAGAATCGAGGTCTTCAGTGGGAAGCAAGTATTTGAGAGTGAAGGGACGACCGTTGAGGAAGGTTTTTGAGAGACGAGAGGAAAGGTCAGAGAGGGAAGTGTGGCGTTCAACAACAACGATACGCGTTTCACCACCAACGTAACAGAGGGACTTATCGTGAGGACGAGGAACGATGTGGCCGCCGAAGCTGCACATAAAGCGAAGCTTGGCGGAAGAGGCGGCGGCGGCGGCAGCCGGAGGGACTGATTCATCCCAGGAATCAGTGTTCCGGGAGCGAGGCGAGGATTCGACGGAGTCGGGATAGTTGAGATGAGAGGGTGGCGCGGAGGAGAGGGGCGGAGCGGCTGAAGGAATCTCCATGGGCGGTGGCGGAGGGAGAAGAGGTTTGGGGGAGGTTTTGAGGGGTGCTTGCTGCTGGGTGCTGCCTCCTTGGCAGGAGAGAGAGAGAAGAAAAAGAGGGCGAACGACGTGGAATTTTGACGTTATTATAGTTACTGCAAAGCCAGTACACAGCTGGCCCTCCCTTGCACTTGTTTTTAAAAGGAAAAATTACTCATTTTTCTTTTGCCAACAAAAAAAAGAGGGAGGTATTCTGAAAAAAGACCTCAATGATAAATTAATTGTTAAATAGGATCTAATAAAATCATCTATATATGAAAAGAAAATATTGTATATATGAGGGAGATCTTCTGCATATAGGGAAAGATGTTTTGCACACGCATAGGGAAAAATATTATACACAAGAAAGACCTTCTGCATATAAAGGAATATATTCTGCACACCTGAAAGATTATATGCACACCAAAATCCCATTTAACAATTAAATTGCCATTGAGATATTTTTTCACAATTCTCCCAAACTTACTAATTTGGGAGGCTTGAACTACTGAAATAGGATAAGAAAATAAAATAAATTGATTAATTCAAAACATAGGGTACAATCTCTTTAAAATATTTTAATATAATATTATATTATATATCATTTTTGTTTATAAGTTAAATTGAATTAATTTATAAAAAATAAATTGATAGATTATTTTTGGACACGGAAAAAAAGTTATATGATGTTTTGGGTAATATTCAACCTTTTTTTCCACTAGGTAAAACTCAACCTAGTGATACAGCAAGTGCTTCTTTTATAAAAATATTATTGACATTAATGTTTTGGGTTAAAAATTGGGGCACAATGCCCAATTAACCTTTATTCATCAACCAATATTAATATTATTAATTACTAAAGATTCATTAACCGTTATTCATCGACCTTTATGAATGTTTGCATACCTGAACACTGAACATTTATTAGTTGAAATCACGAATTAATGGAATGCGCCTGTGTTTCCAAATATAAGGAAATAATAATTTTCGCCACATATATTAAGATGGGTTATTTTTATAAGTACATCTTGGCACTTTAAAATACTTTTTCAAACGGGTCCAACACTCTAAAGTTACTACTAACAAATTATTTTTAAGTTATTGGATGTACCTTCATTTAAAGAACGTTTTAAAAATTAATGACAAAGTTAAAATTGCTTCTAAAAAAACTCTGTGGACAAATTTTCTTCGGATAAAATAAATACTTAAAAGGTAAAACTGCATCACAAAATATTCTAGGAACTTAATGCACCTAGAAAAATATATCAAGGTGTTGAATAAATCACAAAATATTTCAAAATATCGGACACATCTGAAAAATACTCCCTCCAATTCTTAATATAAGGTCTATTTGCTTAATTTGATTAAATTAAGAAAATTTATTAAATTAATTAATATGATATGTATTTTTTAAAATACCTTAGTTATCTTCATTAATTGCCTCATTCTCTCTCACTCTTGATTATTATTGAGGCAATATCAATAGAGGTAAATTAGAAAAAGACTGATAAATATAAAAACTATATCTTATATTTAGGATTAAGATCAACTCCTCAAATATATATTGTACTAAGGACCAAATGGAGTACTAAAAGAAGCATAACCCTATTAAGATTTAAGATTAAGAAATTATTTTGTATCTTAATTTTTTATTTTTTGAATTTTGTCCCTAATAAAGTAGTTAAGAAATAATACTTCCCCGATCCTTAATATAAGACTTAGTTAATTAATTTTGAGAGATTAAGGAAGATGAATAAATTACTTTAAAGTACTTATATTTATCATTTTTCTCCAAACTAATTTGTCTAACTATTTATAAAATGATATATAATCTAATGATACGCATAAATATTTCAGAGACATCCTGTAACATATGAGATAATTACATAGTGAAAAATGCTATGTCAAATTCTCTAATCACATATGACCATATATTCTATTTTTAAAATAGGAATAATTAGTATGCGGGTCCGTATAATTTCAATCAATTTTTAATTAGGTCCTTATAGTTTTTTTTCCTTTTTATCAAGTCGTTATTGTTTCACTAAATTTTTAATCAGGTCTTTGTAGGTTTTATGGATTTCAATTTATTAGTTTGACCGAAAATTAAATAAATGAATAATATTAAAAAAAAATTTAAATAATAATTTTAAATTAATAATTATATAATAAAAATAATTAATATGATTAATTAATAATTAATTATAATTATATTCTATTTATTTTGTAAAATTTATTATTATAAGTCAGATTTTTTAATTATATGTTTAATTAAATTCATGAAAAATAATTTTAAAATAAAATTATAATAATAATTTATTATATATTTTGTAAAAAATAAATAATATAAATATATGTTTAATTAAAGAATTATGAAGAATATTAACAAAATTCATGAAAAATAATGTTAAAATAAAATGATCATAATAATTTATTATTTATAGAGCATTAGTATTTATAGAAAAATATTTAATAATATTATACATAATAATGTTATATTTTATATTTACCGAAGAATATTATTAGAATTTATTGAATACATAATAAAAAAATACAAGGATCCAATTAAAACCATGTAAAACTATAAAGACCTAATAAAAAGGGAGAAAATCTATAAGGATCTGATAAAAAAGAAATGAAAATATGAGGACCAAATAAAGAGAGAGAGAAACTATAGGCACTTAATTAAAAATTGGTTGAAACTATAAGGATCTGTAAATTAATTATCCCTTTAAAATATTATCGGCTTTTTTACTAATATACTATAAACAGTAAACATATATACCAAAATGCTACACCGTGGGAAATATTTACCAAAATGTTACACTCAAAATCGTTCTTCAGGTGATGAATTTTAGAAACCGTTCACCTGAAGAACGACTTCTTCAATAATACAATACCGGCACGAAGATTTATACAAATGAAAATCGTTCTACCGGTGAATGATTTCTAAACTTTATCACCTGAAAAACGACTTCAATGTGTTTCTCTTTTCTAATTCCCTATCTCCTCATCATATACCTAATGATTAATTTACATTAAAAAATAATGATTGATGATGATGATAAAATAAATAATGATTGTAAAAATAAGATAAGGAGTATATTGACTAAATAAAGTATTAAAAAATTAATACTAAATAATAATTAAATGTATATGACCAAAATAAGGAAAAAGTATGATGTAAATAACCAACCACAAATCAACAAGGCAAAATATGAAGGATGTGGATGGGGGGAAAAATTGAGCAAATAAGAGAAGAGAGGGGACACAACAAGGAGCTACGGAGAAAATTGAGAAAAAAATAAAGATGGACGAGAATGAAAAAGTAGCATTCAGCAAAATTTATAAGGCCCATTGCACTGTATATTCACGAGTTGGGGGGAAGAGTTTGATATGATGGAAGAGAGGAAGCATTAGGAAGGAGGAGTGATATGTACGAAGAAAAAGATATTCATGACAGTTTATTTTAATATTTTAAAAAATCACATCATAATAAAATCGTTCATTCCAACATCGTTCTTCACAAGTACGACTTCTAACATAATAATGTGTTTCTCTTTTCTAATTCCCGCTCTCCTCATTCCTAATAATGTGTTTCTCTTTTCTAACATAATAAAAAGGCAGTGTTTGTTGAGGGCTTTTTTACTAATATACGATAAATAGAGAAAAAATTACCAAAATGTTACAATATGGGAAATATTTATCGGAATGCTACACCTAAAATCGTTCTTCACAAAAACGATTTTGCGTTTATAAAGAAATCGTTCACCACAAAAACAAGTTTTAGTCTGACAAAACACTGAAGTCATTCTTGTGAAGAACGATGTTAGAAATTGTTCTTGGCGTGAACGATTTCATTATGATGTGATATTTTTTTAAATATTAAAACAAACTATCATGAATATATTCTTCTTCGTACATATTCCCCCTCCTTCCCAATGCATCCTCTCTTCCATCATATCAAATTCTCCCTCCCAACTTGTGAATATACAATGCAAATGGTTTTATAAATTTTGCTGCATGCTACTCTTTCATTCTCTTCCATCTTCATCTTTTCCTCAATTTTCTCCGTAGCTCTTTGTTCTCTCCCTTTTCTTCTCTTACTTGCTTAATTTTTTTCCTCATCCACATCCTTCATATTTTGCCTTGTTGATCTGTGGTTGGTCACTTACATTAGACTTTTTCCTTATTTAGTCATATACACTTAATTATTATTTAATATTAATTTTTTAATACTTTATTTGGTCAGTGTACTCCTTATCTTATTTTGGCAATCATTATTTTTTTATTATTTAATTATTATTATTATTATGTAATTATAATAATAATAATAATAATTACTATCATCATTATCATCATCTTCAATCACTCAGTAATCATTGTTTTTTAATATAAATTAATCATTATGTATATGATGAGGAGAGAGGGAATTAGAAAAGAGAAACACATTAAAGTCGTTCTTCAGGTGATGAAGTTTAGAAATCTTTCGCCTGAAGAACGATTTTCATTTGCATAAATTTTTATGCTAGTGTTGTGTTATTGAAAAAATTGTTCTTCAGGTGGATGATTTCTAAAATTTATCACCTGAAGAATGATTTTGAGTGTAGTATTTTAGTTAATATTTTCCACGATTTAGCATTTTGGTATATATGTTTTATTGTTTATAGTATATTAGTTAAAAAGCCAATGTTATTATTTAACTATAAACTCATATGAAAAAAGCTAAAACACCTGGTCATGTATGATTGGAGAACTTGACATAATAAATATAAAAAATTTTATAAGAATAATCTTTAATTAATTTATTTAATTTCTTTAATCTTTCTAATTTAGTCAATTAATCCTAGAGGGGTATTTCTATAAACATGAAATTAAATATTCATTGAACTTCGTAGTAAGAATAATCTTTAGTTTCCTCGATGAAAACTAGAATTCTACTTTGAACAATAAAATTAAGCAATCTGAACATTAAATGTTTTTTAAAGAAAATTGCTCCCAAACATCACTCAACATCCTAAAATAGTTCATGGTCAAAATAACGTCATAGAATAGTAAAAGGACTTAGATTAAATTAGTTAGGTTAAGTATGTCCAAATAGCCAATTAATTTTTTCCATGTGTTTTAAACATTGTTCTCTAACCCAGACCGGACTGGCTAAACTGGAAACTGGCCAACCGGCCAATAAACCTGTCTTGTCCTATGACCTGGTCTGGGTCAAGTTTTTTATTTTCTTTTTTAAATCATTTTTTTTATATTTTTCCTTTAGAATTATGATACTATAAGCCTAAAATCTTACATCTCTCACTGGTTTGGTCCCAGTTTAGCTCTGATTTGACTTTGATCTGACTCACTGACCCTAAATTCAGTACCTCAACCGGTTCACTTACCGGTCTGGGTTTAATTACCTTGGTTTTAAATAGACACGTAATCAATTAACCCTAAATTAACTTGGTTAGCAACCATTGTATGAGGAGATGGATGTGGAAGTCGACTTGCAGCCAAGAACACTATGGTGCCCAAAAAACCATAGGCGACTCACGCACTTGAAATTGAGAGAACAATCAAAATTGACAAGGGTAGACGCACAGCTCCGAAAGTATGAAAAAACTCAAAAAGGTTTATGCCCAAGGAATGTATAACTATAGCATAATTCTATCGGTAACAAAATCTGCCCAAAAAATGAATAAACCCAATAGATTCAAAGTTTATGGAAGTTGAACCCAAATGCTAAAGGGAAATCAAAATTGTAATCACAGTCGGGGGTGGTTCACATTTAAAATCCTATGCCTGACAGAAAATTACAAAACTAATGCCTCTTTTGGTATTATGGAGTAGTTTTTTATAGAAGTGGAAGTAGAAATAGAAGTGAAGATAGAACTTGAAGTGTGTTTTAAAACATATTTGGTAGGATAGTGGAAGTGAGATATAATTTTTAATTAAAATATGTATTTAAAATATACAAATACCAAAATGCCTTCCAACAAAAAAAGTCTCTCCCACAGCCAGATGTGTTAACCGCCGTCCCACACCTTCATCTAACCACTACCCTCGCTGAAAACAAAATCTTCCCATAATCAAAATGAAATCATAGAACAAACAAAGGAGCAAACAAGAACTAGAACAGAGTAATGAAATCATAAAAGGCTCAACAAGAAAGTTGAACCCAAATGCTAAAGGGAAATCAAAATTGTAAACCCAGATCTAGAGGGAAATTGAAATCGCAATCCCAAATGTTGAATAAACAAAACATTGTTTGCACCTGGTTGGGTTGTGTTCACTACTGAGGGATACGACGACCAAGTTGCGTTCACTGCCAGAGGGAGACAAGGAGGGAGACACATTCACTGCTGAAGGGTGAAGTTTCGTCCGCTGTTGTCAATGTGGAAAGGGAGCATCACCTCTGTCATTCGATGAGGATCATTGCCGATGTCTCTAGAGGAGGGTTGTTGCTAATGTCACCTCAGAGGTCTGTCGCTAGGGGAGGTCGGTCTTCATCATTGCTAGTATAGGACTAGCACCATCACTGGTGGTGGACCATCGTTGCTGTTGGTAATGGAAGGAAGAAGAAATAGTATGAGGGTAAGGAGGGACATGGGCACATAGAACTAGAGGTGGAAGTCACTTCTATGGGGTGAGTGATGAAACTCACTTTCATCATTTTTTATAGAAGTGAGTTCCATCAAGAACTGACTTCCAGTGCACCAAACGGTTAAAGAGATGAGTTCCACTTCCTTCCTCCCACTTCCATGCTACCAAACATGGCATAAGAAAGTGGCTAGAGGATGGTAATAGCCTAAAACTCAGAGTTGCTTGCCATCTCTTTGAGATCTACTATCAGCAGTCATGACCTGACAAAATAGTTTGTTCTTGCACCCAAACCTCCACAATCCAATCCTTACAATTGAAATATGAAGCAATCGAATACCCTTTCTTTAGCTGTGAGTCGACTCCTATGGCGATCTCAAATAATGGTTGCTAGCGGGCTAATAGCGGTCTCCTCATAAAAATCTCTTCAAACGATGGTTGATAATGGGGTTAACGACGTTCTCCTCAAACGAGGAATTGGTTTCCATACTTAGCATATTTGATGAGTATGGAGAGTTAGAAGATTCGGGGCCATCAGATCTGATCTGGACAGTCCAGATATGTTTTATTAAAAAATATTTATTTTTTAATAAAACAGATACGGGCCGTCCAGATCAGATCCGACGACCCCAAACCTCCTAACTCTTTATGCTCATCAAATCTGTTGAGCATGAAAACCGAGTCCCTCAAATGATGGTTGCTAATAAAACACAGGTTGGCTACTTGAATGCACTTGACACAACTAACTTGACGAAAGTTTGGTCTATAATAAAACACTCGATGGTCCTTTTTGTTTACCTGAATTTTTTTCTTGCCAGCAATTTTTACCCGAATTACTCTATGGTCTTTGGAATTTTTACCTGAATTTTTTTCTTGCCAGCAAATATTCATGTGGGCCCCGTAGTGGCTAAAATATGGTACATTTTAACCCCCTCACCAGGAGGGGGCCCACATATCTATCGCACAACTACCCCATATTTTAGCCACTAGGGGTATAACGCATAACCTACTAGGGGTATGAGGGAAGAGGCAAGGTGTCATTGAACCAAAACAAAAACAATTCTTGGAAACAAATAATTATTTTTATTGGAAACTATCTTTAAAGGTTTGTTTGGTATGAGGAAAATAGGATGGAGAGTGGAAGAAATTTTAAAGAGTTTGATTTAAAAATTGAAAAAATGGGATTATAAAACTTAAATAAAGCACAAAATATAAGGTAAAATAGTAATTAAAATTAATTAAAATTTTTTAACTATAATTCTCCAATATTTTTTAGATTAAACTTACTAAAATTTTCCCTTTCTTCCGTTTCTCTCATACAAAAGAATTTAGAAAAAGAATTATAAATTTGAAGAATAAATTAGACTAAAATCTTATATTTAACATCCAAACAAACTTATTTATTAACTCTTATATTTAAGTCCTGAGATAATAATGTTTTGCATATATTATATGATTTGGTTTTATTGTTATCCTTTTCCGGCCAGGATTTGAAATGCTGAGAAGGGGTAATTTGAAAAGGTGTTGGCGTGTTGCATTATAGGAGCGTTTGCCAGCTACTTGAGTGGTTGGACTCCGTTGGTTAGCTTCCTTTTTTTAAAAAAGAATTATTTTTTTCATTATTACTTATTTATTTTAATTTATCATTACATGTTTCATTGTGTGATTTGTGCCTGTGGGGAAGAAGGAAGGATGCAACCTGGTCATTGGTCAATGGCATGGATATCTTCGCCAAAACTGGAAAATTGGGACCACTTTTTAAAAATCATTTTGCATATAAAAAATTGCAAATAATAATAATAATAATAATAATAATAATAATAATAATAATATCTATCATTTATATTATTTTTTGATAATTTTTAAATATATTTATTATTTTTAATAATTATTATTAAATTATTTGTATTCAAAGAAACTGTCAGCATTTCTCGTTTGCATTTACAATCACTAATTCTAACCAAATGAAAGGGGGGTTATGTTCATCTTGACAAACTTCCTCAAGAGATCCATTAGTTTTCAAGTATCATTTAATCACTAAAAAATCTTATAATAAATGAACCTTATATATTTGTTGCCATTTTTTATAGCGAAACTTGTCATTATCTATTATTTATTTGTTGTGTGATTTTTTATGATTATATCCCTTCTTTGAAATCACATATTAATTTTCTCAAGATAAAAAGCTAATAGCATAAGAGAGGCAAAAGCACATAATTACAATATTGATATGTTTCTATTTATTTATATTTTATATTAATTACATATAATGTAATAAATAACGAAGAAATTTTATCAAAAGGATTGGAAGAAAAAATAAAAGAGCATAAAAAAAAAAAACACACACACACACACACTACTATTAATTTTTGGGTTAATATAATATTTGATCATTATAATTTATCCTCATTTTGATTTTTAATCCTATGGTTTCAAACTTTAAATTTTGATCAAATTTGTTTTTATCTAAAATATTAGTCCTTATATATTTTAATAAAAGCACTTGATATTTTTACGGACGTATCCTATCATCATTGTTCATACTTAGCTTTCATAGTATGTTGATTTGGAATATGTTTGATTTTATGTAAAAAATTATCAAATCTGTAATTTCGAATATAAAATCAAATATTGGCTTCAAGCTTTAACCCAGGTCATTAACCATGTTCTAACTTTTACGCTTGAAATTATAATATAATAATCACAACGTTGATAAAAAAAATTGGATAATATGAGAACTTTTTTAAAATGAAAAATATTTGTTATTAATGCGAAGGACTAATAATTTTAAAATATGGAGGGTATAAAATTTTAATTAAACCCAACTCATTGTTTAGAATAACAAAATTTTATAATATAATATTTTGTATATCAAATTATTAGAAAATTAAATAATTTTTTTATTAAATTTAAAATTGAACATAAAATATATATATATATATATATTATTTAAAATAAAAACATTTCATTTATTTTTTTTTTTGCCCAATAATATTTTCATTTCTAATAATTATATAATGATCAAATTTTACTTGAAATATTTAACGAAATTTGTTTTAAAAAAATTTGAACCTTTTCCATCCTTTCTTTCTCGCGGAAAAATAAAATTCCATATTCATCACGTCAAGGTATAAAACGCGTTTCTTTGGTCCAAAAAACAAAGAAACAAAATTGGAAGAAGGTTTCTCTGAGGTGGTTAGACAAAGCTGGAATTCAGGGAATTGGCAGAAAATTGTAGCAGATTTTAGGAATAAAGCTCAAAATTGGAATAAGGAAAAAGTGGGGAATTTCTATCAGAAGAAACGAAGAATAATTCAAAGGCTTGAGGGTATTGATAGAGCAAGATCTAGACGGGATAGTCAACATCTGTTGCAGGTTGAACAAGAACTTCATAAAGAATATAGTAAGGTTCTGGCTTAGGAAGAGCTACTGTGGTTCCAAAAATCCCGGTGCAAGTGGTTGAAAGGGGGTGACAGAAATACAAAATTTTTTCATGACTCAACTATGATCAGAAGAAGAAGAAATCGGATTGATGGCTTGAAGGATCAGGAAGGGGAATGGATTTTTGAGCAGACTGATCTCAAAAGAATGGCACTAGACTACTATAAAGCTCTGTTTCTTAGTGAACAACGTAACCTCCAATCCCTTGTCACAGTTAATAATTTCCCTTCACTGTCATTAGAAGAGTTGGGAGTTTTAACTGAGGGTGTTTCTAAAGAAGATATTAAAGCAGCTGTTTTTGATCTTGGGCCTTTTAAGGCGCCTGGGCCTGATGGCATTCAGGCTTTCTTGTATCATGAATTTTGGGATCTTATGCAAAGGTTGGTGTTTGCCTTGGTGAAGGATATCTTCAGCACCCTGTCAACTATTAGAAGTATTAATCACACTAACCTGGTGCTCATTCCGAAAGTCGACAATCCGGTTTCAATACAAGAGTTCAGACCTATCTCCCTTTGCAATGTTAATTATAAGATTGTTACTAAGGTAATTACTCAAAAACTGAAATCAATCTTGGGGAAGGTGGTTGGGCATCATCAAAGTAGCTTCATTGCAGGAAGGCAGAATAGTGACAATGTTATTATAGCTCAGGAGGTAATTCACTCTATGAGGACTATGAAGAGGAAGAATGGTTGGATGGCTGTTAAAGTGGATCTTGAAAAAGCCTATGACCGATTAGAATGGGCCTTTTTCAATGATACACTGAGAGCTATTGGGATGGACAACAAATTATGTGAAGTAATTATGGCTTGCATAACCAACTCCTCTTTCCAGGTGCTATGAAATGGTGAATCTACAGAATCTTTTACCCCTTCCAGAGGTATTCGTCAAGGCGATCCTATGTCCCCGTACATTTTTACTCTTTGTATGGAACGTTTGAATCATATAATCCAAGATGCGGTGGATGAAGGAGAGTGGGAGACAATACAATTGAGTTCTACAGGGCCAAAACTTTCCCATCTGTTCTTTGCCGATGATTTAATGCTATTCAGGAAAGCTTCTGGCTCCCAAGTGGATGTGATGCTGAATTGTATGGAAAAATTTTGTGTTGTATCAGGACAGAAGATGAATAAAGCTAAAACCAAAGTGACTTTTTTCAAGAATGTTCATTTCAACAGAGCCTTAGGGTTAAGTCAGAGATTAGGGGTAGGTCTAACAGGGGATCTGGGCAAATATTTAGGGATTCCTTTACTTCACAAGAGGGTATCTCGGATGACTTTTGCCCCAATTGTTGAAAAGTGCCAGAAGCAGTTATCGGGTTGGAAGAGTAAGTGCTTAAATATGGCGGGGAGAACCACATTAATTAAAGCTGTGCTATCAGCTATGCCTTCTTACTATATGCAGACCATGCTGCTTCCTATAGGAGTTTGTAATGATCTGGAACGGCAGAGTAGAAACTTTCTATGGGGAGAACAAGATGAAATCAGAAAGATGCATTTGGTTTCGTGGGAGGTGGTCTCGAAGGATAAGAAGCAAGGAGGACTTGGGATCAGGAATCTTAGAAACCAGAATAAAGCGTTCTTAATGAAACTTTGCTGGGGACTGATTAATAACCCTAATGCGTTGTGGGTCAAGGTTCTGAGATCTAAGTACAACTGTGATAACAGAGAAGTGCCGGATGTGAGGAGAAAGAGTAACTCGTCTCTCACGTGGAAGGGAATTTGTGCAGTTTGGGATCATTTCAAGAAAAGTTTGGGAAAAAGGATTGGCAATGGTCGAAGTACCTCTTTCTGGTTTGAAAACTGGTCGACTCTTAATATACCACTTATTGATCTGGTTCTAGGTCTGGAAGGTTTTATTGACCGAAATGAGAAGGTTGCTGATTATGTCCTCAGTAGTGGGGAATAGGATAGTCGGAAATTTCAGAGTTGGTTTTCACTAGCGATTACTAACCGAATTACCTGTGCTCACCCACCTTGTGAGGAGAGAGGAGCGGATATGTTCTTTTGGAGGCCATCTTCTGATGGCAAATTTTTTGTTAAATCTGTATATTTTTCTCTTTTTACAGGTACAAACAGGAGTGCTGAGAATGTATGGAAGCTACTATGGGGATGCTCTGTTCCTGAGAAGATCAAGTCTTTTTTGTGGCTGGTTGCATATGGTAGGACTCATACAGCTCAACTTCGAGCAAGCAGAGGTATTCAAGAATCAGATTCATGTCCTTTCTCTTGCAACCGGATGGAAGATTCCATGCATCTTCTTCGGGATTGTTCAAATGCTTTGGAAAGATGGAGAGCAGTGGTTACACAGGTTCATTGGAGTACTTTTGTTTCTCTAGAGGGTATAGAATGGATCAAATGGAATTTGACTCATGAAGTGGGTAAAGGTTTCTCAAAGAAGGTGAAATGGCCGACTCTGTTTGGATATATTTGCTGGGATATCTGGGTGTCAAGATGCAACAAGCTTTTTGGAGAGTCAAATCCAGGTGAAAATCTTGGTGTAGCTTCCTCTTTCTTCAGAGCCTGCGCTGATCAAGATCTCATTTCATCAGGGGTCTTTGCTAGTGTGAGCCAGTCTTCTCATCTATCTTGTCGAGATGAGCCTCAAGATTTCTTTTCCTTGGAAATAGATGGGTCTGTTATGAGAGATGGAAGGAGTGGTTGTGGTGGAGTAATTAAGGGTCTCGATAACCATTGGGTTTGCAGTTTTTCATGTAAACTAATAGCTGTTCCACTGGCTATAGCGGAGCTTATAGGTATGATTCACGGTCTGTATTTATGTTGGACGAGGGGTATCCGGAAGGTTTACCTCTTCTCTGATTGCATAGAGGCGATCAATCTTGCAATTAGGGGGTGTGAACAGGCCTACCCTTTCAGAGATGTGGTTGATAAGATTAGGAATCTTATTTCTAGAGATTGGCAGGTTCAGTTCATTAATGTTCCACGAGAAGATTTGGTCATTGCTGATGGACTGGCCAAATATGCATATGGCATTGTGGGGAATTTTTGTCTCTTTGATCATCCTCCACCTATTCTTCAAGAGGAGGATAATGATGAAAGACCGTAGGTCGATTGTACGTGTTTTTGTATGCTACCTAGGGTAGATAGTTGATGATTTCCAGTTTGTAATAAAAAAAAAATTATAAAAGCATGTTTGGGACACTGTTTAGAGATCGGACTGGACCGGACCGTCAACCGGTCACTAATACGGGTCCAACATATACATTGGTCCATTTTTTTTGGAGAGTCGTTTTGGGTTATCATTTATCTATTTTTGGGTAAAAAACCGAACTGTTTTTTCAAAAACCATCCCACCCAATATAAATGTGAAGAAAAAAATTTTGCTGCAATTTTTTTTTAAGAAAATTGATGCTGCAAAAAATAAAAATAAAAAATGGCATATAAATTTTAGACATGTTATTTTATTATATGTTACTAATTTTAATAATTTGATTTGTTGCACACTATTTTATAAAGATGTCTTTGAAGAATAAAGCAATGAGATTCATCCTCAAGCTAAGGATGAAATTTGAAGAATCGAGATTGGAGTTGAAGGTCTTAATTTTGAGTCATTTCCTAAAAAACATGATGACATTACCATTTTGGTCCTATTTATAAGTTTTTTTTAACTAAATCTCGCATAGAGATAATTAACTCAATAATTATGGGGTAAACTTACAACTATGTCTTCATTTATAAATTGGTACTCTTTAACTTTTTTTCTTTATCTATCTTTAAATTATTTTTTCATATGTATAATAAATAGAGGTAAAATTATCACAATCTCATTTATTACACTGAAACTAGAATTATAAATAGGACCAAATTTTTTGATAAAAAAAGACTTATAAATAGGATTAGAGTGGAATAGTCCAAATGCTTTTTCAAGAAACTCATGTTTGGATCAATCAAGAGCCATCAATATTTGACAAGTCATTAAATCATTATTGTTAGTGTATTTTGTTAGGTTGATGATTGATTTAATGTTCTTCCTTAAATGATACTCTATAAAATAAATTTGACTTTTTTGGAGAAATCAAGGAAGCCAATTAAATTACTTTAGAGTGTTTATATTTTTAGTATCCTTAGATTATATATTAGTTTATTAGTCAAATAAATTAGTTTAAAGAAAAAAATATAAATATAAATACTCTAAAGTAATTTAATTGACTTCCTTAATTTCTCCAAAAAAGTCAACTTTATCTTATAATTATAACCTGAGAGAGTATTTTGTGACTTTATTAACTTACTATGAAATTAGACTAAAGACTAATTGTAATATATATATATATATATATTAAATTTAATTTTTACGTCACCGATCCAATCAAACGACTCGACCGTTTTAACTATTTGAATCATGACATGCTAATTTTTCGGCTCAACGTCCGATCCTATTTTTAAAACATTTATTTGAGACTTAAATATCTGACTCGCGTGGCCGTCACAGCTTCTTAAGTTGCGGCGATGAGTAGTGACCCCGTTTTGTAACTGCCACGACACCTGAAGACATTACGTTTTGCGAGGGGACCGAGAATCAGGTGCTTCTGATCCCCACATAACAGTTTTCTTTTTTCTTTTTTTAAATTGCAATAAAGTAAGTGATACTCCCTCATTGCATGGTTATTGTTTTTTATGGGCCAAGGCTTATTCCGAGATGATGCGAAGTAGTCTTTGCGTGTGGGTCCATCGTTTCAAAATATTTTTAACGCAATTTTGCATTTAAAGTATTTTCAGTAACCCTCAACATGCTAAAGTAATTTTTGTTACAATTTTGCATCTAAAGTATTTTGTGAGTTAATTTTGTTGGAGGCATCTAGAAAAATATTTCAGGATGTTAGATAAATCTTAGCCTTTTTTTTTTTAATTTATACATTGCATGATTCATGGGACTTATAAAAACCAACAAGCTTGGTTTTAAACTTTGGTAGAAAGGACTTTGATAGTTTAAGCATGAAGTTTTGAGTTTAGTCATCATGGATATAGAAAATGTTTTTAAAAGAGTTACTTCTAATTGGACTTAATAATATTTGAATTGTTTTAATCAGATAGTCATGTAACAAATATCAGTACTGATATAAATGTCTAAACACTAATATGCTTATTTCCAATCTATGACTTTAAGTAATACTCATTTAATCCTATTTACAAGTCACTTATAACATATTTTAACGAAACTAAGAAAAATCATAAATCTAACTAATTCTACCTAAAAATTTAATAATTTTTCAACTTTATCCTATTCAATATACATTACCCTATAAGAAAAAAGTCTACATGACTTTACCAGTGTATAATATTAAAAAATAAAATAAAAATATTTATACAACTAGAGTTGGTATAACTAGGTTTAGGGAAGGAAAAAAGGGTTAAGGTGTAAATTTACCCTGAAGTTTTCGTGGAGGAGTAATATTGCCCTATAAGTTTTTTTATGTTCAATGTCGCCCCAAAAGTGTTAAAATATAGCAATATTTTCATTTTCCGTTAAAATATTAACGGTCAATGTCAATTTTTTAATAGTCAATGTTAGTTTTTTAAGGGTATGAGGCAACATTGCTATGTTTTAAAATTTCTGGGGTGACATTAAACCTAAAAAAACTTCCAAGGCAACATTGCTCCTTAGCGAAAACTTTCGGGGGTAAAGTTGAACCTTAATCCAAGGAAAAATTAGCAGTACATCAGTTTTTCAAAAACAGTAACAAGAAAAAGATTGAAGCAGTAAGTTCATATCCTTTCATATGGTGCCATTGAAATTAAAATGGATAACAATACCATTGAGCAAATTCCTTTTGTATGTAATGACAAAAATTTGGTGCAAAGATACATCAAATGGTGAAGCAGATTGGATTATCCAATGTAGAATCAGTCTCAGATAGGAAACACAAAAGAGGGTGGGGGGTTAGTTGATTACAACGTCACCCATTTAAAAGATTAGACTTTATCTTGGCCTAGAAAAATTGTAGCAATACAAGTGGAATGCCTTCGAATCTTAACGTTGCTCATGAAGATTGTCCAACCCCTTAAAGAGCTGAATGCTATAAACATCACAACTAGTAAAAGTAGAGTTGAGTTGGAGAGAAAGCATTAGAATTATGAGAAAATTCTTGTCAAAGTACAAATCTCTACGAGGTATCAAAAAGACCCTCAGAAGTCTTGAATTACTTGTTCTAGACTATTTTTAATACCTCTATGAAGAGTCATAGTTTGCTAAAACTAGATAGGACTTGAAAAGATGATATTTCCTTTCAACATTGTCAACTTATTGTCCAAAAATAGTCCATTCAATGTTTCAGAATGCCCTGTTTGAAAGCCATAATTAGAAAAATTAGTGGAGAATAAAAGAGCACCAAACCCTGGAGAAGAAACAAAACACAGGGCATTCAATGTTTTAAAATGGGGGGTACAAGGCCTTCCTAACATGAAGAAGAAACAAAACGCGTCTCTTACTTGGAGGGGCATCTGTAAAGTCTAGTCCTCCTTTAGAGATGGTCTTAGAAAGAAGATTGGGAATGGGATGTATATATCATTCTGGTTTGATAACTGGCCTGAGATGAATGTTCCTCTAATTGATTTAATTCCTGAAGCAGAGGAAATAGTTAACAAAGATGAGGTAGTGCCAAAGTATGTTATTCAATTTGGTGAATGGGACAGAAGCATAATGCTTCTTTGGTTGCCTTCACATAGTACGGATTGAATTATCTGTGCACACCCACCTGTGAGAAGGGCGGTGAGAATAAATTTTACTAGAAGCCATCTAATGATGGAACCTTTACTATTAAAAGTGCATATCATTTTCTCATTGCAGGTTCTAACCACCATGGTGACAGCATTTAGAAACTCATATGGAGATAGGTTGTTCCAGAGAACATCAAATATTTTATATGGCTCTTTTCTCCTGGAAGGGCACATACAACTCAACTCAGGCAGAGTAGGGGGATCAACATGACGGCGTAATGCCCTTTTGGATGTGAAGTGGAGAAAGACTCGATTCACCTTCTTCGAGATTGCAACAATGCCAGGGAGAGGTGGAAATCGGTGATCTCACCAATAAAATGGAGTACCTTTTCTTCTTTGCAAGGAGCATATTGGGTTAAGTGGAATCTCAAATTGAAGTAGGAAAGTTACACACCAAGAAGGTCCCATGGGCGTTGCTCTTTGGGTATATCTGTTGGGATATCCGGGTCTCAAGATGTAAAAGGCTATTTGGAGAGGAACAAATGAATGAGTCATGTAATGTAAACAATAGCTTTTTCTAGAGATTGCTTAGATAAGGAATTGCTATTGCACTATAATTTCTATAAGTTGGATATTGTTGGAGCACAAGAGGAACAAGGTGCAGGAAGAGAATGCGTGCAGCTCGAGGTTGATGGATTTGTGATGCGGGATGGACGCAGTGGTTATGGTGGGGTTATTTGAGACCACCAGGATAGATGTGTATGTTGATTCAAAAGCAAACTGACATCAGTTCTGCCTACCATTACAGAATTAATAAGCATTATACATGGGCTGAACTTATGTTGGACTCGAGGATTCAGGAAATATATGCCTTTTTTCATATTGCTTGAAAGTCATTAACCTGGCTACTCGTGGATGTGACAACAACCACCCTTCAAGGATATTGTGGAGGAAGCTCTCTTACTTGTTTGCACATATTGACATATTTTATTCAGCTATCTCTATAAGGAACACAATAGTTTTGTTGATTATTTTGCTTAAATTTCTCATAGAATAATAAGTAACTTTTGCATCTTTGATGAACAAACACATTCTACTCAGGAGGCATTCGTTGATGAAAAATTCTAGGCTTGATGCTCTCGTTTGTATTGCTCATATATCGAGATATTGAGATAATAGACTCCATATTTCATTCAAAAAAAAAAAAAAGAGCACCAAACAAAATAGCTTGGATATGGGTGCAAGTGTAGAAAAGATGATCAATAGTTTCTTTGGCATTTCTTCTCCTGTTTCAACTGAATCAGTTAAAAAAGAAATTACAATATTTGAATTTTTAAGTTATTGTTATTTTTCGAATAATAAATAATCTAGTTTGCCTTAACAATTCAAACGTGTGAAGGGATCGAATCAACAAGTTACAAATTTTGCTGTGATATTTGGTAAATAAAGTAAAGAATAAACTTTTTTGAGGAAAAAAATGATTGAGAAGTGATGGATATTCTAGAAAAACAGTTGAGAAATATCATACCATTTCATGACCATGTTCCGCGGTTATAATTATTATTTATTTTTAATAGATATTTTTTGCATGGAATAAGGGAAAATCTCAAGAAAATACGTTTAAAATAAGGAAAAGATAAATTAGGAAGTCCAATATCACATATCCTAAATCAGACTTATGATAGGAATATGGGATTTGCAAATATTTTTAAATGACTGATTTGCCCCTAACAACATTTGAAATTTCAAGTTGTCAATATGTATACTGAAGTTATTAATTGCAAAACTTAAGTTATTATTTTCTATACCTTAGTAGTCAGTGATACCTAACATGTGTAGCTTCAAAATATTACCTATAAGGTTGTTGGTATTTGGGGAGTTCAAGTTATTAATATGTATACCGAAGTTGTTAATTGCCATGCGTAACCAACTTAGGTATAAAAAATAACAACTTAATAATCACAATTAAGTGAATTAACAATTTCAATATATATATTAATAACTTAAGCTCGTCAAATACTATCAAGGGAAAATTGGTCATTTAGAAACATTTGAAAATCCCATCCCACATGGTCTAACTTGAGATTTGTGATCTTGGATCCCTGATCCCCCCCATTTTAAACATATTTTTATGGGATTTTCCAATGGAATAATGTCAAATCATAACTGTAATTGGAGGGATGTTCATTTTGAAATCAAATCTTTTACTATTAAAGAATCATGTACCCAAAGAAAATGTAGGGACTAGTGGCCATAAGAATAGAAAAATCTTTTCAATGTTTTATTTATTATTTCTTTGGATTAGTAATCAATTTTTCCATTACCCAAGCAATAAAGTTAAAATAAGATGATATGTGGAACCCACACTGATATATATATGCTGATACTTCGTTTTTATCTCTATCTCTAGACACTGTTATAAGATAAAGTAATTCGGCCAAAAAAAAAAATTATATGGTAAAGCCGTAAAGGTATTGTGGAATGTGGATCATAAAATGAGGGATTCTATGATTTAATATGTAAAGAAGAGATAACGTAGGATAAATGTTAGCAAATTAATGTACCAAACCAGTCTTTAAATTTTCAGAACCAAACAAGCTTAGAGTGAGAGGACATCAAGTTTTTTAGTTTTTTTTTTTTGAAGTCTTTCCTCCTGTTCTGTTTTTTGGGCAAAAATTTATTCCCTCCTATTTTATTCAATAATAATACAAATTGTTTTTTTTAAAAAAAAATACATGAAGTTATGAGCCAACCCATTTATTTTTCTTATGGTTCTCCTGTTTAAAGTTCAAATAGTCTTAAAATCATATAAACCGCAAACTCAACCTTTGGGTCAAACATGCCAACTTAACTGGCTTGGCGAATTTTTCCGGCTTCACGCGTGCCATGAGATTTCTAAACAAAAGTCAACAATGTCCTTAATTTTTTACATACAAAATTAATTTTTTAGTTCTTATAATTTTAATTGGGACCCCTAAACTTATCTTGGTGCACCTCAATTATTATAGACTAAATTGAAACTCTGTCCCTAAACTCTAACTCACTAAAATTTAAAATTTTAGTTCTTAAATTTTATTAAACATATAATTTTTTCTATATAGAGACTAATATTTTGTTCAAACCATAGAATTTGAGTTCCATCAAGTCAAAGTTCAAAAAATTTATTACATATTATCAAAAAAAAAAACAAAAAAGTTCAAAAAGTGTGTTACAATTTATAATAGAGTCAAAATTATAGGGATTAAGCCACACTAAAACTTATTAAATTATTTCATAATTTGAGAAAAGTTTGGCAATTTATTAATCTTTTGTGCTTAAATTATTTCCAACCCTTGTCTTTTATATTTTACCAAACATATGTTTTCTATATTTTATGTTTGTAATTATGTCTTCTGAATACTTATCTCCACTATTCCATTCTCATATTCATTCTTACTTCTATTGTGCCTCACAAGCAAACAAGGCATAAGTTGGTGCCACCGGTAGGTCACCATGAAGAAGACAAAATTTCAAATTCAAATTTGTTGACGCTCCATTATAAAAGAGCTGATTACCAGCTAAGCAAACTCATATTTAAATATCTTCCTCTAATTTATGGCTTACTTATAATCATGTTGGATGAGACTTTTCTTTCAAAATCAGGCCCAATGGGCTGATCCCAAAAGCAAAGAAGCCCACGTGCACCCACCAATGCTCACTGCTTCCCAAAATCCCCCCCCATTTCTTTTGCCTTATCTAACTAAACATCTCAAACAGAGGATTAAAACTTTACAAATTAATTATTATACAAGTCAATTACAGAGATAATAAAATTATACAATAAATCATTATATAACATTTTTTAAGCCAAAAATCACTTACTGAGATATTTGAAAAGTGTTGTGATAAGATTTAAATCTATACATGAGTTGTTGGCAAAAATAAAAAAATAAAAAATAAAAAATCAATACATGAGTTATCATTGACCGTACTATTACTTATTAGAGGCATATTATAACGATCCATGAGATATTGCATGAACTCAAAACTCATGCTACTTCTAAATTTATTTTAATGAGATCATTTACAATTTATAGGTAATTTTGTATGAATTTTGAGGGGGAAAAATATAAAAGTGTTGACTACTATTATGAAGAATTGGGATTTAATTTGACATAATGCGATTTCAAATTCCGTAAAATCAATAAAACAACTGAGGCAAAAATTGTAAAATAAAACTAATACTTTATCCCATATTTTTTATAAAGAGCCCTATAACTTAATTACGCAGTTTAATAAAATGGTTAGAATTAGTAAAAAATAATAAGTATGCCTAAAATAAACATTTTTCCCAAGTATATCTTTATTTATAAGGGGCTAATAAGAGAGAAATAGAGTAATAATGATAGGAAATGGGAAGGGGAATGTAATGCAACAAAAAGTTAATGTGATATATTAGGTTCTAAATATAAGACTCCGTTTACTTTTTTTTTAGAAAGATTAAAGAAGTTAAATAAATTACTTAATCAATATATACTGTATCAATTTATAAAGCAGATAAACTAGTTTGAAAAAAAAGATAAATATAAATATTTTAAATTAATTTAATTAGCTTTTTTAATCTCCCAAAAAAACCAACTAAATTTTATATTTATGACTGAAAGTTGTATATGATTAATGAGGGGTAACCAACAAACTGTTGGTTGAGGTGATAAACAGTTTCACCTTTAAAGGGAAAAGAACACAAGTTCAAATCTTTGAAATGCATTTGCTGGGAGAGGCAAAAAATCTTTGTGCTAAACCTTGAAAGGGAAAATCCTTAAATAAAAAAAAAAACAGAGAAACAAAAATGAAAAAAGGCTCATGAAATAAATTATTTAGACAACTTTTATCAGACTTTTATAAAAAGGATCACAATTTAAATTTTTGGCTCATGTGAAAAAGAACAAGAGGGGGTATTTACTGTTAAAAATGATTCTTTGGTTTTTTGTTTTTTGGTTTTTGCTGCAATTAAGTATGATTCAATTAGAACCTAATGTGAATTAGTTAATTGTTAAACCATATAACACTTAAACCAGATTCCCTTTTGCGAGTGATTATGATCCCACCAACCAATATGGGACAAGGTTGGTAGGCATTTAATAATGTTTTGACACTAAGCTAAGCTAGCGGCTGTCTCAATAATTTCTGGCCAAAAAGCTGCGTCATAAATTATGATGAAGAGTTCGTGTAAATAACAATATGTCTTAAATTTAAATTTTATATATATTCTTACACAACTAATTATATTTGATATTGTGTGTGTTTGGGATTACTTAATTTTAGAGAATAAGTTTTTATTACGTAAGTCGAGATAAAACTCTTCTCACATATTTACCTCGTATACCGTAAATCACGGTTTGTAAGCACTTATTATCCAAAACTAAACTATTCCAACGAACACATTTATATTTGAACTTGTCAATTTCTGGCAAAAAAAGAAAAAAAAGAAAAAAAGAACTTGCAATTAAATTTGGCGATAACTCTTCTAATATTATTCATATATTGATAAATCTGTTTATTAATATATCTTCTCATGCTTTATCTGTAAACGAGGTTACGGCACTGATCAACAAATCAGTTGAGACCGTGGTTCAAATAGGGGCTAACACTAGATGAGACAAGTTATAATTAAAATAATGTTCAAACAAAAATGTATCAATCTACAAATATATAAAACATTCATACATAAACTATGTATAATTCAACAAATCAGAGTCACTAAAACAAAAATACGATGTACTGTTATTTTTTTAACCCCAAAATCATGTGATTTCTTGCTCAACTAGAAAAAAATAAATAAAATAAATTCGATCCAGTTGACCCATCCAAACCCTTAACGAACCGGCTATTTTAATACCATGCTTGTAAATAAAATATGCAAATTAAATTTTTGGTCATGAACTTTTTTTTCACTGATAGAAAATAATCTCACTCAAGATATTGAAGAATACAAGTAAAAATATGTAAATTAATTTGGAAAAATCACTCTTAGGTCCCAAACAAGCAAGATATTATCATAAAGGTCATTAGAGGTTGTAAAACACATTCAACAAATTGTATATACACGTTTGTAGGGTTATAACCAAGGACATTTCTGATAATATCTTGTTTGTTTGGGACCTAGGAGTGATTTTCCCAATTAATTTTCCTACACATCCATGCTTTTGTATTCTTTTGAACTTAATTAATATAAGAAACAGGGGGAAGAGCAGGGAATGATTGATGTATGAATTATACTTTTCTAGTGGTTAATATAAGATATGTTTTAAGAGTTGATCTTGATTCTAAATATAAGACATGATTTTTATATTTATCAATTTTTTTATAATCTATCTTTATTGATGCTTAGCTCCTTCAATAATAATTAAGGAGAAGAAGGAGTGAGAAGATTAAGGGAGATGATTAAAATATTTTAGATAATATATTAACTAATTTAATTAATTTTTTTAATCTAATTAAATTAGATAAATATATCTTATATTAAATATATAATGAATATAAATTATAGCGTGTAATGAACCATGGAAAAAGTGGTTTTGGATAATGAAATTGTTAATAATTGTTTTGGTGTAGAAAGTCATTGCACAAACCAATGTGAAACAAGAGATGGGACACCACTAGGCCTCCAACCTGTCCTATTCTCACCAATTTTTCTTGTCGTCTTGTTAAATTCGTTTTCTTCCTATTAAATGAGGAAAAAGATTAAGATGCGAACTTTTGTAACTTCACATTATTTTTCATTAAGTTGTTACCCTTCTTTTTATTAGATTTTTATACTTTCTCCTGTTTTTTAAGTTATAATTTTTTGAATTGGTTTGGTCATTGTTATAAGCTACTCTACCTTTCAGAAATATATGAACACTTGATGTATTTTTTATTTTTGCCCCTATTTGATTATATGTGTCCATTATATAAGCTTCAGATTAAATAACTAAATTACATAAGTAAAAAAGTTAGTTAAAATTTGTTAAAGACAATGAATATATAAAAATGCAATTTATTTTCCCAAAACACCCTTGTTTATGAAGAGGTGAGTGAAAAAAGAAATGAACAAGAATGAGTAGGAAAAAAGATGTGCTAGATATATAATTAATTATGTGTGAAAATATAAAAATACATTAAATGTTTAGACATATATAAAGTATAGCTTATAAAAAGGACCAAACTCATTCAAAAAATTGAAGCTTATAATAAGGTCATGAGGAGTATTGATTATTTATTTTCTCTTCTTGACTCCACTCTCTCATTACCTTTTCCCTATAGCCATACATGATCTTTCATATTTTCCCCCTCTTCCCTTCGCATATTTTCTCTTCATAAATAAGGATATATTTGAGAAAAATATATATTACACATTTATTAACTTTAATTAATTTTAACCAATTTTTTAATCTACCCAATTCAATTATCTATAGTTTATGAAAAAGACTAGTGGGAGTAGTTTTCTCAATTATCGATATTAGTTTCTATACTCATAATTTTTTAATAATTTGTAAGTGAAATTATGTTAGTAACTATTGACATAGCTTTAACTCAGCATGCATATGGATTAATTTTGTCAGATAGATTTGAATAAAAGTAATATCAATCAGTTTTTTTTTTTTTTTTGCCATGGAAAATCAATCAGATACACATTATATAAAGATGCAAGGAGATGGTAATGTATGAGTATAACAATATTTTTTTATGTTAATAATAAATAGATTTTATTTTATCATTTTATTTTATTTTGAATAAAATAATTTTATTTTATTTTTAAAAAATATTTTTTTTATTTTTTTATTTTGTGACAACATATATATGACTTAGCATTATATTTACATTATCCCTAAAAATTACAGGGATCTGATTGAGAATTAGATGAAATTATAGAGGCAGATAGATTAGTTTTCCCTATACTCAACAATAGTTTCTTTTAAAACATATAATAGGAAAAATAACATATCTTGAATCAATATACAAAATAAGCAAAATCACCAGTTTTTTTTAAAAGTTTTCGTTTCAAACTATATATCATTTTCAACCACCTCATTAAAATTAAGGAAGGGAGATTAACTTATTAAATATAGGGTTAAGGTGCTAAAATAACCTTCATTTTTTTTATAAAAAATGCAACAGTAACAATATACTATTTTTTGGAGCAAAAGTAACCATAAACTTTTGAAATTGGGGAAAAACAATTAAACCCAACTAACTTCCATATATTATAATGAGGAAAATTAATCTTTTAGCCCTTAAAATTTTAACTCACTTATAACTCAGTCCCTAGAGTTTGACTCGGTATAAGTCAGTTCTTGAACTTTTGACATACTTGCAACTCAATCCCTAATGTTTCTGAGTCATCCTCTGTGGCAAAAAAATGCTAAAAATACTATTAAATATTGCTTAGGTGGATTTTATATAAATTTTAAAAAAAATAACCAAAGTCCTTGTTCCCACTAGCTTGAATCCTCCTCCACCTTTGTTTTCTAGAAATCTCGCTAGGCATCTGCGGCGTCCATGATAAATCCTTCAGAAACTCTTTTCAAGCATAAGGTGAGATCGATTTTCTTATATTAAAGGGCCTTCAAAATTATGAGCATCATGTAAAGGATTTGTAGTTCTATTTGTTATTAAAAGGAGAGATTGTGCGCCAGGTATGTTGTGAAGTGGGTATGCTTAGCGTGTGTTTGGCGAGGGCATTTGGGCTCTCAAACGCTCAATTGGACCCCCAGACGCCAATTGACAATTGAAAAAAAAAAAGAGTGTGTGGGAGCTAAATTGATCAATTGAGCTTATCTTATTTTAACAGCTTTTGGCCATAAGCTCCATTTCCCAGCTTTTACTGATTTAGAGTTTGGGGAGGGCGTGAATGATTAAAATATTTTTTTAATTGTGTCTAATGTGCTATTAGACTGATTGCAATTTTACCTTTAATGTACTTTTTTAGCTACAAAAATTAATTTAAAATATTTTTGGGTGCTTTTAACCATTAAAATATTTTTCCAACTGTACCTAGTGTGTTATTAGATTAATTGCAATTTTATCTTTAATATACTTTTTCAGCTCCAAAAATTATTTTAAAATATTTTTTTGTGCTTTTAACCCTTTAAAATATTTGTCCACCCACTATATCTTACTATTATCATAAAAGTCACTTGTGCTTAAGTCAATCTAAATAAGTTTTACTTTTGTAAAAGTCATTTATACAATCGCTATTCCAAACATAAAATCACATTACACAATCGGGCTTTTACTAAAAATAAAATCATCAAAAGCTAAATTGAAAAACTCCATTTTTCTAATCGTTGTTCCAAACGCACACTTAGACTTTTTCTAATTTCATCCTCTTCTAAGTGCTATTCATCATTTATCATTCAAAAATTAAAAAATCTCTTTTTCCACAATGGTTTTTTTCTTGCATATGTAGGTGCTTTATAAAAGTTAAAAGCATCATAATTAGATTCAACCTTTTCTCTAATATGAGTTGTTCGCTTCCCTCTTGTGCTTCAGAAGGATTTGTCATGGACGTCGTCTTTGCCTAGCAAGATTTCTGGGAAACAGAGGAGGAGTGGGATGCATATTGGTGGGGACGGGGACACTGTTTTTTTTTTCTAATTTATGTAAAATCCACCGAAGCAATTTTTAACAATATTTTAACATTTTGTTTGCCACATTGGATGGCTCAGAAATATCAAGGACAGAACTTCAAGCAAGTCAAAAGTTCAGAGGCTGAGTTATAAGTGAGTCAAAATTTTAAAGGCCAAAAGATTAATTTCCACCATTGTAATAAATGGAAGTTAGTTGGGTTTAACGGTTTTGCCCCAATTTTGAAAGTTTATAGTTACTTTTGCCCCCAAAAAATAATTTATAGTTACTATTACATTTTTTATAAAAGTTGAAGGTTATTTAGCACCTTAGTGTGTGTTTGGGTAAGCCCCAAACCGTGGTTTTAGAAGTTCTTTTCCGTAAATTGAGATAAAACTCCTCTCACATACTTACTTCGTAAATCATAAAAACTATTCTTCAAAAGCTAATCAAAACACACACTTAATCCTTAAATATATCTTAAGTTGAAAGAATTTTTTTAACTTTGCACTTATTTTTTTATTTGATTAAAGGTTTCTCTCTCAAGACTTAGAGGGCAAATGATTGTTATTTCTTTCAATAAGTGTACTTCCCAGAATTTGAATATGTACTCTCCTCCTTATTATAGTGTAACGAATTAATATTTTAACAATTATTTAAAATTAATATATTGCACAAAATCTATTTTACCCTTAATATAATCTTTGTAGAAAAAATAGTTAAGAATTGACGGCGGCAGAGATGGAGGAGGAAGAGGTAGTGGCGGCAACAACGATGGGAGTAGTGGTAGAGGAGGAGGCAGTGGTGGTGGAGGTGGGCGGGCAACAACAGCGAGGGAGGAGGAGGAGGTGGCGGCGGCTGGCGTGTGACAGCGACGATGGAGGAGGTGTTGGTGGTGGTGGTGGGAGAGTGGCGGTAACGGAGGAGCTGGTGGTGCTAGCGGGCTTGTGATGATGGCGGAGGAGGAGGAGGAGGTGGTGGTGGTGGGTTTGTGATGGCGGCGATGGTGGAGGAGGAGCTGGTGGTGGTGGTGGGCGGGTGGCAGCGACAGTGGAGTAGGTAGTGGAGGCGACAGTGGGCTGGTGGCGGGGACGGCTGCGATGGAGGTAGTGGTGGTGGCAGCGGGCAGGTGGCGGGGTGGCCGAGGAGGTACTGGTGGTGGCGGCGGGTGGCGGCAGGGGTGGAGGGAGAGGTAATAGTGGCGATGGCAACGATGGGGGTGGTGGCTGCAGCAGTAGAGGAGGAGTAGGTAGTGGCGGCGGCAGGGGGTGGAGGAGGAGGTAGTGGTGGCGGTAGTGAGTGGAGGTGACCACGGTGGAGGAGGAGGGGGTAGTGGTGGTGGCAGTGTTGGTATGCTGTGGCAAGTGAAATGAGATAAGTGAAACAAATACATGAGAAACTCAAGGGTAAATTGGACTTTTTAAACCATGCAATAAGATGGCAATGAGGATTCATAGGGGAGAGGTATGAATGAGGATTATCAATTTTTTGGTAATCATCATTACTATGGTAAACCTTATTACCATGCTAAAGAGCAACCAAACACTCTTATCTTGATAATGCAATCTTGATTACCATTACAGGCATGCAATGAGGTTGAACTAAACAGGCTCTTAGTGTTTAAGGACCAAAAAGATACCTTACAAAATAAAGGGATAAAAAAATAAGACATTACATGATGAAGTTAAAGGACTAAATATATACTTTTATATAATTTTTTAATAATATTTGGTTGTTACTCTCAATTATCAACCTATAGAAATTGACACTGCATTATTACAAAGTGCAAACTACTTACACTTATTCATATAATTTTAGTCTAATAATTAATTGAGTGATGACGCCCAATGTGGAAATTATTGAGTAATGGTGGGACTTAGCACCTTTATCCTTATCAACATCTAAAAACCAGCGGATTTTATTGATTATGCTTTTGTGTTTTAGACCGCCACAATTGGAATTTTCAACGCTTCAATTATGTTCGTTTTATAAAGTGATTATATTCCCATGCATGATTAATAGTATTTACTATTTGAAGGCAAAAAAAAAAAATAGCATTTACTATTTATAGATAAGAATTTAACATTAGTGAATTTTAAATGCTTTAGTTGTTACTACCTATCCCAACATTGCAGTTGTAGAGGGTGTTTGTTTGGACGTTTCCATGTTCAAACGGGCTTGAACAGTGGCTTAATTGGGTTTGAACAGTGGAAAAGTCAATTATTGGTGTTTGGTTGAACGTTGGGTTTTAAGCTAAAAAAAGGCAAAAGTTAGAAAAAGTCATAAGCCTCAAAATGAAGCTTATTGGAGTTTATTGCTATAAAATAATATTGATAGGAGTATTTTCATATTTTTGGGGATCAATGAGGTACTCAAAATCACTTCTAATAACAAAACTTCTTTTATGAAAAATGTTCTAAATAATTTTCTCTTTCTTTAGATAGTAATATTCTGCTAATTAGAGAATACTTTGGGATAAGAGTTGAGGCAAGTTTAGATTTATTATTTAGTTTTTTTATGATTTTATAATCAAATTTTTTTTATAAACATGTCATAAATTAGTTTCTATATAGTGTTTTTACCCATTAAATTTAGTTTAAATAATTTATTTGGATTATTAGAAGTATTATTGAGATTTTAATCAGTTTATTTTGTTAGATTTTGAGCTATGTGAAAATATGAGTTAGGATTTAATATTTAAATTAGAGTTTGATATCATTTATAAGATTTAAACTTGAGGTGCACAGTAGAAAAGAATTTTGGAGTGTACCAATTTAAATTGGAGTTTGATATAATTTTATTAAAATTGTACCATTACCAAATTTTCAAAGTTAATTTTTGAGAAAATTGTGAAAAAAATCCCTCTGTGTGTAGATATCTTCCTAGGTCCCATTGACAATTAAATTGCCAATGAGGACCTTTTTCACAATTATCCCTCATTTTTTCATTTTTCATAATTTTTTCAATTTTTTCTCTTAATTAATACAAAAGTCATTTATGCAAAAGTCAAACCAAACATCATTCACTTTTATATAAGTTACTTTAAGTTACTTATCCAATCGCTAATCCAAACACTCGTCATTTTACCCAATCTAACTTTTTTCCAATCTTAAGATTCCATAAATTTAAGTAAAAATAAGTTACTTATCCAATCACCAAAACAAACACACTCTAGTTGTTTGTGATTAATAATAGTAAGGTGTAAGAGTAGCATTTATGTTGGTAATCTATGCGTTAAAAATAAAGAATAAAAAATGTCTCTAAAGTCTTATATAAGTTTTATTTGAAAAATCTTGTTAACTATGTGTAACATAGATAAATATACGGAAAAATATGATAATTAATGTGGTATTAAATATTTTAAAAGCAAAACACAGGAAAAATAAATTTAAAAAGAAAAAAAAAGAATTTGCTTGAGAAAAACAACATATTAAACAAACGGATGGAATGTTAATTTTATATATATTAAAGAGTTAAGGTGTAAATTTACCAACAAATTTTTTTCTGAGGGGCATCTGGCACAAATATCTTTTAGAAAGGGTCAAAAATATCAAAGAATAATTAAAAATGGTACAAATTTAACAAAACCGTTAAATTTGACCTAACGCCCTTAGAGGTTTTTTTCTCTTATAATTTAATGCTGTTAGGTCAAATTTAACGGTTTTGTTAAATTTGCACATTTTTTAATTGTTCATTGGTATTTTTGCGCCTTATAAAAAATATTTGTGCCAGACGCCCCTCGGTCAAAACTTTGTTTGTAAATTTACACCTTAACTCTATATAAAACGATTAAAAATAAAAAAAGTCATTGTCTCTATTTCAGTCGGATTGTAGTTAATTCAAGTCTTTGAGCGGTTGCAACTCTTATTCAATCATGTGTAACATATACTTAGCTATATGCTAATGTGTTTTATTTAAGAAGCAAAAACAAAGATTTTTTTACATTTTTTGAGGAAAGGACAAAAGTTTTTTACATAGTTAAAGATATATATATATATATATTTTGTCGAATATAATTAAAGATGAGATGCATTTGATACATCCTATTTTGGATTGAAAACAGAAGACATTTACATATAATTAAAAATGTGTTACACTTAATTAAAGAAAAATTGCACCGGTTTAAGACCTAAGCCCTTAAACAAATTTTAGGCATATTTGGACAATAAATATTATAATGAGGGATTTTTTCAGCAATTGACTATACTTTAAATAAATAAAATTTTAGCGGCTATGTATGCATATGAAACCCTAAAATAATATAGTCAATGTCCTATCTTTAATCAAAAAATGCACGCAAGCATTCATAAATAAAAAATTATGCTCATGAAGTCATAAACTTGTCGGCTTCAAAGAATGAAATGATTGGTAAATATTTTGATTCTCTTTGACCGTCTAAAAAAATATTATTATTATTTTTTAAAAAATAATATGCAAATCCCTATAGTTTTATTTAATTTTTAATTTGGTTTTTGTAATTTTTTTTATCAAGTTCTTACAGTTTCACTTTATTTTTAATTAGGTTCCAATAATATATTTCTTTCATATAAAACTACAATAATATGATAAAAAGAAGAATAAACTAAAGGAACCTAATTGTTATGAGGTAAAATTATTAGGACGTGGTAAAAAACTTATAAGGTCCTTTTATTTCTTCTACAAAAATTCATATTCATTTATATCAAACAAATATAATTATATAAAAAAAATTAAGGAGTCGTTATTTCGGTTCAAGAGCGTAAAGTGACACGCGATCGCCCAAGGAAGTAAACAGCCGCTCCGCGCCAAATCATTTCGCTTCGAACTTGGGCAGTTAGAAACTTCCTTCTCCTTCTCTCTCTTCGTGCATTCATTCACTGCTGACCGGTAAATTCTTCTTCTTCTTCTTCACATTGCGGAAAGATTCTGGAAAATTTTCCCAATTTCCCGAGAAAATTTTCTTATTTTTTCTTTTTAAATTTTGAAAATAGGATATTTTTTTCCTTGGTATCCACTCCTTTGTGTTTTTACTTTTTAACTATCTTTTTCGTCCTGTTTCGGATAATTTCTCACTCACTCACACACACTCTCTCTCTCTCTCCGGAACAATGAACCTCTTCTGCCCGTCCCTTTCACTATCGGCTAATCTCAGCGTCGTTGTGTTATAGGCATAATTATCGGAAATTTTGTGACTGCGCTCACAAACTGCCTCGTTTTTTATGGCGTTGAAGGATGTACTGGCGTCTCGATTTTCGTTTGGAAGATTCTGGGCTTTGTTTAAGGTTAGTGATTAGTGAAATGCTTTCTGGTTTTCTTTCCGTTTTCTTGATTAGGTAGGGAGTGGTTTACCTCTATGAATTAATTTTTCAACAATTATCCATTTTCGTTGGGTGCTAATTTAAAAAAATTCAGTTAACTATGTAAGTCATGTTCCTAATATTTAGCGGGTTTATGAATTTGGCGTGTACTGTCATATTTTAGAGCGGAATTTTATACCGAAATAGAGGTTTACAGTTTTGCAAAATGCGAATGTTTTTGTGTACAGCAATTCGAATTGTCACGTTTTGGTAGAATTACTTTTCCTATACTGGTTTAGCCTGCATAAACCGCACGCTCTTCAATTTTAGTTTTTTATTGATTCACAGATTCACCAGAGTATAATAGCAGAGTTTTGCAATTTGAACAGAATTCTGGAAATATATGCATCATTGGTATAAGTGTGAAAGCATGTCTGCTATTATAACCTAAATTGGACATGTGTGAAGCAGGGTTTCTTCTTCAATCAGAAGAGGAAATAACAAGTGTGTATATAGAGGTCAATTAATAGGACTTTTAAAGCCATCTTGGAAGTATTTGAGATCTCAGTGCAGAAAATGCTTTTGTGTTTCTACAATGTCCCAACCTGGTAATTAGAAGATTCCTTTCCAATTTCACTGTCTGCCTTTGTTTTTTCACAGCTGGGAAGCATGGGCCAAGTTGATCCTGCGGCTCACACTATCCAATCTCATGGAGCTTCACTTGCAAGAAATCACTTGCAAGACTGGCTTATATTGCTTCTTCTTTTGGTGATAGAGGTCGTTCTGTATGCCATTCATCCATTTTATCGCTTTGTTGGAAGAGACATGATGGAAGACCTCAAGTATCCCATGAAAGATAACACAGTACCAGTGTGGGCTGTTCCTGTAAGTTTTATTCTTTATCTGGAAAATTTAAGACTTCAATTCTGAAACCTATGTTCGCTTGTCACCGGATCTGTTCTCTTGGGTCTTTATGTTTATTCTGCATAAGATTCATCCATTTTATTGCGTCAGTTTAAGGTGTAATGATTATACTCATTTTTTATAGTTCTCCATTGAAAACTGCTTGATTTGATGCTTTATTAATTATCATGATAACGGAACAAATTACTGCAATCTAGTCATCTACCTTGTTTGTTTCTAACACTTCTCTTTTTTAGCAACTTGTTAACCTCAGTTGTTGCAAGAAGCAGAGTGAATTTTGATATTTTCTCTCTTAATGGTCAGCTCTATGCAGTTTTGTTGCCCATTGCTGTTTCCCTTTTCTTCTATATGCGTAGGAGAGATGTTTATGATTTGCACAACAGTATTTTAGGTAAATTTTCTTTGCACTTTGATATGCGTACATCAGTACTTAAAAGTTTTTGAAGAATTATGCAGATGCAGTTAGTAATGTACTTCATCGCTAGCAGGTCTCTTATTTGCGGTGCTGGTCACTGCAGTCCTGACTGATGCAATAAAAGATGCAGTTGGCCGGCCTAGGCCTGACTTCTTTTGGCGTTGCTTTCCTGATGGGGTAGAGGCAAGTATCATCTATTTCAAATTGATTGTATTGTTAATATGAAGATCAATATAGTCAACATAAACTATATAACGTGGAAGAAGCCATATAGTGCACTAATCATATACAGTATGACTTATTTTGAGTTTCGTGCAAATGGGGTGAATACCTTTTTCTTTTTCTTGTTTTTTTTTTTTTTCAATTCTTTTTGAATGAATGAGATATAGTGTCAAGCCATATAGAGGATAAAGCTAACTCTTAGGAGCAACATGCTTGATACACATGTTAGACAACGAAAGATTCAAATAACCTAAGGATGGTGTCTGCTTCATTTGAAACTCTACGTCCGTGTGATGGGCATAACCAGTCACTGCAAGAATTGGCTCCCTTATACCTAAAAACAAAAGTGATTGTCCAATCTCTCATAGTATACTTTTTAATTTCCGTAGGAGTATTGATTCAAGGGTACATGGAATACACTATAGTTCTTGTATATACCTCATTTTCTCTCATTAGATGATTTAATATTTACCAAAAATGCTTTGGACAGAGAGAGATTGAGAGGTTTAAGATCAGGCGGACTTGTGCCCAATTCTGTGCAAATGACAGCAAAATCTTTCTTTTCCTAATGTTGGTTGTTCTTTTGCATATTCTGATCTTCTTTGACTCTGGTTGCTGAATGTTTTCAGCTAACTATCAGTAGTATGTAAACTGTCTATTTTTTTTTAATTTTTCTTTTTTGATGGAAAATGTGGGCCTAAGCCCAGCTTAGCAACTTAAAATATATAGGGGAAATGTTCCCCACGTAGTCAATTCATATAGCTTGCGGTAATCTGCTTTGGAAGGTAGTCATATAATCATTGTCGTCTCGATTACCCTTACAGGTTTACAATAAATGGGGAGGTGTGGTGTGTCATGGAAAAGTTAGTGATATAAAAGAAGGACACAAGAGTTTCCCAAGCGGCCATACATCTTGTGAGCAATAATATTTCAATTATAGTTTTTTTAATAGCTAATTAACTGATACGGTAAACATTTTGTAACCATATTTCACTTGTACCCTTTTCATTTTAAAAATATAGGATCAAAGAGTGGCAATCTAATATAGTTTTACCCAGTAATTGCTACTATTCAAAATATAGTTTAAGTTCATAACTCGTACTGATTCCATCGTTTTATTCTTACTAGTTAGTTTATAGGCAAATATATTTAATGCATGAACCTCTGGTCTAATGAAATTCAGTTCTGCAGGGTCGTTTGCAGGATTAGGTTTTCTTTCTTTGTACCTATCTGGAAAGATTAAAGCATTTGATCGGAGAGGCCATGTGGCAAAGCTATGCATTGTTGTTCTTCCTCTACTTCTTGCTTCTCTTGTTGGCGTCTCTCGGGTAGATGACTATTGGCACCATTGGCAAGATGTGTTTGCTGGAGGTCTTCTAGGTCTCTTTCTTTTTTTTTTGGCCAACTTCTAGGTCTCTTTCTACTCTAATTACACTGCAACAAAAATTAATAATTTGGGTATCATATCAATATTAGAGCTCTTTTAGATTACGGAAGAAGAAATAAACTATCTATCTTTTGTATGTTTCTTACAGGGCTTGTTGTGGCGACCTTCTGCTATCGGCAGTTCTTTCCACCCCCTTATAATGACGATGGTAACACGTTTATCCCTGTTCTTTTGATTTCTTGATTTTAACAAACACCTTCTGTGAGTTTTAAATTATCAAGTCGAAGTTTTGTTGGCCATCTCTGAGGCATATTTGATCGTATCATGTTCTTATCCAGACATGGTTCAATCAGTACATTGGACTATGTCAATAGTAAACATGTCCATATTAATTAACCATACCTCTAATGTTTAGTAACAAATGTGCCACTTCTCCTCTTCTTAATTCACTGAACCATAGTATCTTGAATATTTTGTCTTGAAGAGCACTTTGTTATCATCTGAATACAAAGAATAGATGTTTCTGTGTTCAGATCCTCATTGGTTGTCCCTGTCTGGTTCTTGCCGGATCTTTTCCATTCAAATTTTAGCTCAGAAGGAACTAGGTCTATGAGTGACTTATTTTCCAAATCTGTGCATTTAAGAAATGCTGTGGTTCCTCCATGCTTATTTTAAATCTGCTGATATTTGCAGGGTGGGGAACATATGCATATTTCCAAGCAATGGAGGAGGAATCACGATCCAATGAGAATAGGAATAACCAGAATAATAATGCAGTAGGAGGTCAGCAGGACGTGGAGGCCGGGATTGTGAATGCAGAAGCACGGCGACATCGTACTGATGCCTTCACTCATGTCCCTCAGCATTACGATGATACTCATAGCCCTATTTTGGAGGCCATGGTAATTGAACGCAAGTGATGATCTATCCCATCATGTACAGCTTTTGGTACTTTGCCTTCATATCTTCTATATTGGCTCTGATTGCTTGTTTCTATATAAGTAGTAACCTGCCTTTGTGTTGCCCAAGATTAAGGTCCATAAAATTTCTTTTCTTCCGTCTTTCTCTTCTCCATTGTCAAAATCTCTCCTTCCTCTCTTTTCTTTCATGTGTTAACGTTTTAACGTGCTTTTGGTGAAAGTTAAAAAAGCTGGTAGACTCGTTAATGATGGTAGTTGCAGCTGCCTGCTGTTTTAGTTGTAATTATTGATAATTATTTAAATGATCCCATATTGCTAGGTGCAATCTCTACTGCCACTAACTTCACACTCTGTACTGCGATTGCGAATTTGTCACTGGTAAAAGTAACCAAGCGAACTAATCAAACCATTTAATCAATATATCTAAATCTATATATCTAGATACACACACGTATCTATGTCTAGCCTACACACACACACACACACACACACGAGAATAGATACTTCAATTATTATTTCGGAATCGAAATAGATAGATAATCCATGAAAATACATGTCATTCCTTTGACCGTTTGAAATTTTAAGACAATATTAAAGTAAGATAGCATGACACCACCGTATATAGAGGTTCGGATTCGAAAATTGAATCCCGCATCCTCTCTCCAAACATGAATCTTGGGATTTTGATATGTAATAAGAAATTACAATACAATACTCAATTTACAAGTTTTTATGAACTTATTTAAAAAAAATATCTGAAAATTAATCAAGAGAAGGATTTGAACTGCATCATATTTCAATGAGCTTTTCCTTCTCATATTTGTTGCTGATGCTGCATTTTAAGCATAGGAAAGGAAAATGAGTGCAGTGATCAAAGCACAAAGGAGGAAAGGAAAATGAGTGCAGTGATCAAAGCACAAAGGAGGAAAGGAAAATGAGTGCAGTGATCAAAGCACAAAGGAGGAAAAGAAAATGGTAATCCATTATCCTCAAGCATACATAGGGAATTCATGAGAAATCAAAGGCTCTGGTTGGGTTCAAACCTTAGGAATATATGAAGGATCTTAAATAGAGAACATTAATCCTTATCAATTAGAACAAGCTCCTACCATGTTGGACAATACCTGCAACAAACCTATAATAAGAAAAATTCTAACAGAGAAGATACAAAAAGTAATCTTTCCTCCTGTCCTTAACATAAGACATATTTGGCGAATTGATATTGATTCTAAATATAAGACATAGTTTTTATATTTGTCAATATTTTCCTAATTTACCCCTATTGATGTTCCCTCAACTATAATCAATGATGAGAGGAAAAGAGGGAATTAAAGAACATGACTATGATATTTTAAAAAATACATGTTATATTAAATAATTTTACTAAATTTCTTAATCTAATCAAATTACACAAATTTGTTTTAAATTAAGGAGCCGAGGGAGTACATAAATAGAAACTGTCTAGAATATACCTTTAAGTTACATGACTGATCATGTATGAACCACAAAACAATAAAGTTGACAGAAAAGCTATACAAGCTTTATGAAATCTGCGTTATCCCTGCATATTTTTTAAACCAAGCGGATTACTTCACTAATCTTTAATTATGATCAAATTGATATACTTTTGTTCTTCCATCTAAATTTGTGAATATAATGGATATAAATAAACATGTTAAATTAATCGTTTATGTTTCAGTGTATAGGACAAGTAATATGAATAGCTAAAGTAATGGATTATTAATGCTTTGAACCGTATCAATTGCCGATCGAATATTCAGCACTATGTGATCAAATAGATAGAATAATATACTATAAAAACATGAAATGTTTCCTCAATTTAAATGATCAAGCTGCAGATTATAATACTTTAATTTAGTTTTTAAAATGCATACTTATATAATCATTTTAATTTCATTAGAAAAACACCAAAAAACAGTATAAAGTCACAAGATATGTGAAACAAATTATAATGTCAAAAAGAAGAACTAAAGACAAGTAATTAATACAAAAGATAGTTACACTTCTAGTTAGATATATGCAACAGTTTTTTAAATGAATATCCAAGTAAACAAAAAAAAAAAAAAGAGAATGGGAAAAATACTTCCAATCCAAACAAGATATGCTTTTAACCACTTTAGTTAGTAAAATTAAAATGTCATGATTAGTGTGCAATAATTTCTCAATACTTAAGTAGTTGACTAAACTGTAAACTGTAATTTGCAATGGGAAGAAGGGAGTGACGATAAGTACCTCTTGGCAAATTGTATCCTCATGTGGATGAGAAATATTTTCATGTGGGTTATAAATACGAAGGCAAGTGACGATATTACTTAGGAGATGCCACCCTGCTTGATGGGATAATAGCTTGTTACAACATGAAGTTCCCTCAAACTTGGCACAATGGTCCCTTCTGGAAATGCTTCCATCTTGATACAACCATTTATGTGTAGCTTTCTTAAATTTGACATTCACTAATTTTCTAACTTCAATCAAACCCTTCAAATTTGACATTCCTCCCAATTCTCCAATCCCCGTCTCTTGCTCTTTTCTAACGGATAATTCATTCAAAAATTGCAAATCTTTCAAGTTACTCAATCCCCTCAGCATTTCTTTCAAAGGAGTGCCTCTTACGTCAAGATGTCGCAAGTTTACAAGATCTTGCATATCATTTGGCAGTGTCTCTAGAGAAATACAATAGTGCAACCTCAATGTTTGTGGATTGTATAATTTACACAATGAGTTAGGCAACCTTGCAATCTTCACTGATAAAGACAAATCAAAGCGGCGAAGATTTATAAGATTGTGCATGTCGCTTGGGAGCATCTCAAGAAATGAACATGAGCTCAACTTCAACGTCTGTAAATTATGCAACTTACCGATTGAATCGGCCAAATTTTCAATACATGTATACGATAGATCCAAATAGTGCAAGTAGATAAATTCTCCAGTCGACTCAGGAATCATCTTTAAAGCATATAGATTATGACGTGACAACGCTGTAAGCATGTAATCTTCAGTGGCAAGTACACATAATCTTTATTAGGTATTGGTTGAGAGAATGATCTTGAAGCTAAATCATCAAAGTACCCATAGCCAACTTCTTCTCAAATCATGTTCCCCTTTGATGGCTGCAAAAAACCTTTTGCCATCCACATCAAAATTAATTTCTCCCTTCAAATTGATAATCCTCCGAGAGTAAAGAACAATAAACATTTTGTTTGGGGGGGGCTCGCATTTAAAGCTGGAATGATCTCATTGTCCAATGAATCCCATATAGTGTCTTTTAACATATTATTCTAGTCTTTAAAGTCAGCCTTTAATTGAAAAAGTCCCCCAAGTACTTTTGCAGCTAAAGGCATTCCTTTGCACTTGCCAGCAACATCTCTTCCAATTTTTTCTATACATGAATTCATGGTTCAATCTCTAAAAGGGAAAGCGTGTGCAGCAAAAATTGACAAACATTCTTCGTTGGATTAGATATTTAGGTGATAAAATAATGAGATAGTTTTAACCATCAAAGCAACATGCTTTAGGCGAGTTGTAACAAGAACTGTACATCCTTCCAAAAGCCAATTCTTTAAAGTATCCCAATCAGTGTATTTGTCATCCAGACGATGTCAAGAATGACTAAAAACTTTTTTCTTTCTAACTTTGCCAAATGAAGTTGAAGAAGATTTAAATCCATATTTAAATCCATTTTTTTTGTAGTGTTTGGACTATGTGTATCTGATTTATTTGGAGAAAGGTGAGCAAAATAGCCGTGAAATTCCTCTGCAGTATATCAGACAAGATCGACAAAAGTAGGGGTTCCTTCTGAAGTAAATAAAATAATAAAAGAAGAAGTAGTAGATATGCAAGGCGAGAGCAAGAATGATGATTTAGTTACTCTGGTATTTTAATCTACTCAAGTTCAAGGCGAGAGCAAAATTAAAGGACTGGATTTGTTTTCTTTTCTTTTCTTTTTTAATTTTATTTTTTCACAAGTCCAACATAGGATGACACGTTTAGTTTACCACCTCAGTTTGCCTAATCAGTATAAACTTAATGGCGTTAATGACACGTAGGCAAATTTAACATTGTTAACCCAACTTCAAGTTTTTTAAAAACTATAGGGACTAACGGTTTTAGATGAAGTAAATTTAAGGGACCAAAGTTAAATGTTTCAAACTTCAGGGACTAAAATCAAAATCAACAAAAATCAAGAACTCATAAATCAAAACCCATATATGATCTGTGAAACCTATATACCATAAACCAAAAAAATTAAAATCAAAAGGAAAATAAAAATCCTCAAATCCAAAAAAAGAAAACAAAAATTTTTGGTTCGAGAGACCAAAAGCTATAATAAATGAAAATAGAGAACATAAGAGGAGAAAGCCCCACTCAATGAGAAACTCTTCACAAATTTGTTTTGTGAAGTATGCCCATATTTTCAATCCCGTTGATTATAGATATGGATGAGCTTACAGAATAAATTTGTGAAGAGTTACTCAGTGAGTGGCGTTCCCCTCTTTTGTCTTCTCCGTTTACTTTTGTCACATCTTATAATTTCCAACATTTATGTTTACTTTTTTTGGACTTGAAATTTTTTTAATTTGATTTTTTGAGTTTATGCTTTATGGATTTCCTTGCTCCTATACTTGGTTTTGATTTATGGGTTCTTGATTTTTTGTTGATTTTCCTATTTCTTTGATTGTTTGGTGGTTGATGCCGGCATCGTATATATGAAATATATTAATAAGAAAATTCTGACTTTTAGGGTGTTATTGCCCCCTCAAAAAATTTTCTAGTGCTCACAATTCTTCCATGGAAAGTTATTGGGCAAAAATGCCCTTTAAACAGGATGACGTGGTCACGTGGGTATGATATCGCAGTATAATTGGTCAACTAACAATTGACTGTTTGGATCTATTAAGGTAGGGCAATATTACTATAATTTTGTAACTTTTGGGGTAACATTGCCCCCCAAAAACATTCAGTGCCTAACTCTTTTGTGAAATCTTTTGGTGCAAAAATGCTCTTTAACCCAATAAAAAATTAAGAGAGCCAACAAAACACGAAGAGAAAATGAGAGATAGGGAAATGGTGTAAGTGCTCACACAAGGATTGGAGAGACATATATGGATTGTTGTTGGATAATGGTGGTGTCTCTTTAGTCTTTAGACACAGAATTGGGAAATTGGGTCAGCCCTTCATGGGCTTAGTTATATAAAATGCCCTTTATGAAGCCCAACCCTTAAAGTGGGTTTAGGCCGACCCGGAAGCTTTGAGCCCATTTAACAAAAAGAATTTATTTTTGCATATGTTTATAAAGAAGAAAAATTAAAATAATAAAATTCCCAAAAGGCATAAATATTATCAAAATTAAGTTATAAATACTAAGTCCTAAACATTAGTAAACTATTGTCCACAATTAAATAAACCATAAAATCTGTAATTAGATAACACGTTATCATATGAATGCTGATTTTTTTTTTTGGTCAATCAGTGTCAGTATTCTTATGTTTATCTATATAAGTTGTAGGATTTATAATAAGATAAAATTTATCTAACGTACAAATGATAGAGGTGCAAGGGAAGTCTTATGTGGTGTCCAACAAAGCATCAATGTTGGTATCCAAAGTGTTGACAAAGTACTACATGGCAGTTTAGGTGGCATCTACAATGAACAAGATGTTGTCTCTATTATCCAACAAGATTCTAAGCAAGCCCAAGATCCTCCTCATGACATTGACGGCCCAATTACTAAAAACTCAGAAAAGAGTGAAGTGTTTGAGAGGTTGGAGAAAACATTTAGGCTTGATTTTGCTTCATTAATGGCTCATAATGTTAGTATATATGTTGAGGGTGCAAATGAGGCCTTAACCATACCTATTCAGGCCCATATACATGATTTTACAACATATAGAAGCTTGAGCATGTGGCGAAGCATGAAGATCCATGAAATTGGTGTAACATAAAGTAATAAGCCCAAACAAGATGATGAACAAGGCCCATGTGCAGTCCAGATTGAAGAATTCACTTAAAATACCATGTGACAAGCATGTGCCTTGAAGGAGGATCATGAGTGACGTCCAAGACACCTTAAGAAGTATCTAGAAGGCGTCCTTATATAGCAAATCTAAATTAATTTCATTTTTATTTGTTTCCTTTTTTTTTATTTGCATTAAATAAGGCCTTTGGTCAAAGAGTGCTCTTGAAGACTTTGTTTTATTTCCTATTTTTAGGTAGCTGACTTAATCTTGAAGAATAAGTAATTTCCTAATTCCTTTAGGCTTGAATGGTGCCAACCAAGACAATCAATCATCATTAAGGCATCATTTATTGCATTCATGACTAGGTTTTCAAACTCTAGAGTGTTCTTTTATGGCCTTTATATATGGCTGCGTTTTTGTACTGCATTTTGAGACTTGAATGATAATTGAGAGTTTTATTTCTCTTGTGTAAGCTTTGCTTGCATCCTTGTATTCTCGTGCGAATACTCCGACTGTATCAAGGATTGATCATCCTTGTGGTGTCTTGTGGCTAGGGTTGTAAGAGACAGGTTCTCTTAAGGTCCTACTTTTGATCATCCGTCCCGTTAGTATTTTCATACTTGTTTTCTAGCCGGTCCGTTACCCTCATAATATCAACAAAGCTCGACTTTTTTTACTTGACTTGAACCATCAATAGTAAAAATTGCATCGATTTGTTTTTTTAAGACAAAGGGGAACATAGTTATGGGCTGTTTATTAATTTAAAATTTGTGGAATTTTGCAAGCTCTAAGAGTCACTGCTACATAAATTGTGATATATAACGGTTATTATCTACCATAATCATGGTTACAAACCGTCATATATGCAAGCGCTATATATGCTCGGTGTAGATACATTATTGTTGCGAACCATTATTTATTCTGAACCTATTATATAGTTCTAATATAACACCAATTATGGATTGACTCTCGGTGAGCCTATGATATGCGCATTGTTGTGATAATAATTAACGGGTACACTAAACTGTTAGAACCGGCTGACACCCAAGAAGGGGGGTGAATTGGGTGTAAGTTAAAAACTTCAAAACTTTAAAAATATTTTCGTATCTTAGTGGAAGCAATAAATATAAAAGTAATGAATCATAAATCAACAGTAAGATTAAATAATGTAAATTGGAAATATAAGAGTTTAGGGAAGAGAATATGCAAACTATGATTTATCTTGGTTCAGTCCAATTTGTGATGGCCTACGTCTAGTCCCCATGCTCCTCCTGAGATTTTCAAATCCACTATTTTCATGTTTAATCCAGGTACAAGAAAAGCCTTTATAAAGTTCTCACCAAGATACTCCTCCTTACAGCAAGTCTTACGAGTAGGGTAATCCCGAAGATCTTTCCTTCCTGCTTACCCATGCAGGTCTTACGAGCAGCAACGTTCTCTCCTGCTTACACCCCTGTAAGTCTTACGAGCAGCAATATTCTCTACTGCTTGCACCTTATAAGTCTTACGAATAGAAAGTCTTACCGGCAATTCTCTTTATACTTTCCCTTAAGGAAATCAACCCACTCAAGGTCTCTCTACCTTGAGATCAATTCAGAAATATAGTTGAAAGTGTTTACAGACTCTCTCACAGAGTAGATATAATGAACACTGAAGTACAATACAAATAATCTCTCTCTCAAATATACATGATATAGAAAATAGATAAGAATAGAGAGTAGTTGGGTTGGAGTAGATGATTCATGATCTTTTCATGTTTCTCGTTGGTGTTCTTGTTCTCTGCTTGAATCTCTTGTATTTATAGTTGATGAAGATTGATGACCGTTTGAGCATTTCAACATATCCGTTGGAGTACGACTGCTTCTTTTGTTCGTTTGCTTGAGTTTGAAAAACTAACCGTTAGAACGTTGGACGCTCCGCTTCCGTAAATCAACTTTTATCTCTTCTCATCATCTCTTCATTATATTCCTGGAGAAATGCATTAAACACTAATATAATGAAGTGTTAGAGTGATTGGAAACAAGAAGAGTGAGTTTCATAATCATTCCCATGATTTTTGAAATCTTCAGTAGGTTGTTCTGTTCTCTTGGGAAGATTACTCGAGTGGTCACTCGAGTAAGCCTAGGTCATTACTCGAGTGATGCCTCTAGTAATCACGTTCAAAATCTGACCGAGAGTATTTCCAACTTCATTACTCGAGTGATCCCTCGAGTAATATTCCTTTTCATATTTGGTTACTCGAGTAGTCCCTCGAGTAATATCAATCATTTCTTGGCCGAGAGCTACTGGATGGTTTCTTCTCTGATTACTTGAGTGGCCCCTCGAGTAATGTCTCAGATAACTCTACAGATTACTCGAGTAATCCCTTTGAGTAATCCCATGCAATTCTTGACAGAGAGCTTACTGGAACAATTTCTCACACATTACTTGAGTGGTCCATTGAGTAAGGTTTCAAATAACTTTGCATATTACTCGAGTAAGCCCTTCAAGTGAATTCTTAATTTTGATTCAAAACATGGCCAATTATATATCATCGGAAAGCTCTCATCGTCTATAGTCCAATGCAACAAGAATCAGCTCCAAACTCGTTGTACACAGAAAGTTATGATCCAAAGAGCATCTACTGTTCTTAGACAATCTCTGAAATCATGAGCAGTAAATTCCAAAAAACATGGATCTTAGTATATAACTTGAAATGTGACAACTTATATATCCATGGAAAGCTCTTTGAGTCTACTTTCATATGGCACTATTTTTGTCTTAATCCGATGTGTAGTTTAAGAGTTATAACCAAAATACCAAAACTGTTATGGTAAAAGATGCTGATTCATGTGTCAAATTCAATAGAACATATCTCCCTCATATGAACACCTTTTAATGTGATCTTGGTGTCCATAGTTTGTGTTGGGAGTCTAGTTTCATAAGCCATTAGTGTCAGATCAATTCGACATGTGGTTAGAGAGATATGCCCAAAATATTGAACCTCTATTCTGCCACTCAAAAACAGAGTGCCATTATTTGAGGGAGCCCTCGAGTAATCTTTCAAGTAACTTTGCATATTGCTCGAGTAAGCCCTCGAGTAATTATCTCCAAAATGAGGCAGTGCCATATTACTCGAGTAATCATCTCTGGAGGTGCCATAACTTCCGTATATGTCATTTTAACTTCGTATTGACCATTCCAACCTTCGGTATCACTTCTAAGAGCTTGAATCTTGATATTCTCATTTGATCTTACAAGGTCTTCCTTCTTCAATCTCTTTCTTCTTTTTTTTCCTCTTGATGATCATTCTTCATAACCCAACTAGATATCTTCTTGAATTGATGATCATTCTTCATAACCCAACTAGATATATTTTTGAATATCTTCAATCTTCTTCTTTCTTTGCTTGACTAATCTTGAATTCTGGTATTCCCATTAGATCTTACAATTTCTTCTTTCTTCAATCCCTCTTAATTTTCTTCTTGATGATCATTCTCCATTTATGAGGCATTATAAGCAAAATAACGTCAACTCACCATCGGGTATATGATTAATCTACAAGATATACAATATTAAATATAGTAGTTAGTCAATGAAGAAGATAAATATATTATGCAAAATTTTTGCTCTTAATATTTGACATCTATATTTGACATAATCAAAACTATTCATATCTAACATAAACAACCGTTATAATATATGGTAATGCTTACATGATACATAACGGTCTCATATTGGCAACTGTTATTTTTTCAGTAACATATATAATGGTTCTTATGTAAGAACCATTACTTTTAATAAAAATAAAAAATGGTGTTACATACATAACGTTATGTATGTAGTACATTAATAACAATTTCTAAATATGAACTATGAGCTTTTATAATAAATGACAGTTATTATATAATAACTGTTATGTATAGATGTGATACTCTTCAAGTGAGAGTTTCTGAGCTAGTTGGACTCGCTTGTATATAATAGAACAGTACCTTCAATATCGAGTGGCTATGCAAGGGATGGATCAAGACTTGTGGGGAGAATCAATGTTAACTGTTGATATATATATATATATGATAAAGTAACTATTGACCTATAAATTGTGTATCTACATAGGAATTAACCTTGGAAAGCTAAGGATGAGGGGGAAAAATGTACGAATATCCTTATTGGAAAGGATGCATGGGGTATGCAAACTCATGAGCTACTCAAGGGTTTGCTTATCCCTTGCGGCCTTTCCTATATGGATATTCATGTTTTATTCACTCAGCCGTTACTTTTCTAGCTTAATTGCTAAAAAGACACAAGATATATGTGACAAACACTTACATTATCAGATATATAGGTTAGGAGTGCGATTGACTCTAGCCACAAAACCTTAAAAAAGCTTGATTTGCCTCAAATTGCATGGCTACTCGATATGGGAAGTACTCCCTCCGGTCATAATTATAGGACATATTTAACTAACTTTGAAGAAATTAAGGATAGCAGTTAAATTAGTTATCCATATTTATTTTCCAAATATACCCTTGCCTAAAATTTAAAATAACATCGCGTTTTTCAGTTGGTCGAAATAGCATCCTGGACATTGCTTCTCTGGTTTTTCTCGTGCGTCTCCGACTTCACAGACTAATTCTTCGAGCTCTCCCGGCGTCGGTGACCTCCCTTAACAACTTCCGATCCACTCTTGGAGGTTGGAAGTCAGAATCTCAAAATGTATGTTTCTAATTTTGAGTTCCAATTTCATATACTCCATGTGTTGCTTCTCTGGATTTTAGCCTCAGATCTCCATCGATTTCTTCAACGTCCGATTGACTTCTCCGGGCGCTCACACAATCTTATGTCGTCGGTCTCCCTCATCAAATTCTGGTATACTCTTGGAGGTTGGAAGTGTGCGTAAGCCTCAGAATCTCGATATGTATGTTTCTTACTCTATTCGTCAAAGTTGCTTCGCTGGATTTTAGTCTTATATCTCCTCGATTTCAGTTTGCTTGCCACAATTCTTCAATGTTGTTTCTCTGGACTTCAGATTTTGCTTGCTATGGATCCCTAAATTGGCTACTGGTGATGGATTTTAATAGTGAAGAAATTGGTACAGGTGATGGCGTTAAAGCTTGTTGTTATTGTAGTCAAACAACACATTTAATGGCTTCGTTAATAATTTTGTATCCTTATTAGTTTCAGGTGGGTTTCTCTTTGACCTAAACAACCTATTAAGTCACTTTCAGGAAACTTCAGAAAATGAACATGATAGTATTGAACAACAAATTAATGAGGAACTCATTCATGCAGCTGAAACTAACGGTAATTTTTAAACACCAAGCTAGTTTGGATTTCAAACAGTAATTTTCTTTTCCTAAATGGTGAGATGAAACTTTGAGGAAAATGATGAAAGTCATAGTGAATATTTATGCTAACTACTTCTTCTGAAACTTTCATTCTCAGTAAATGACACTACTTATACTTAAGTTATTTGTACTATATATATACACTTAGCATTGTCAGGTTTTGCAAATCAATCATAAATATGAGTAGTGATTTAGGATATGTGGTGGCTATACATTCATTGAATCTGATCTGAAGCAAATTGATAAGATGAGCACTTGTTAGCTCAGTCACTTGACAGTATGTAATCTACTTTGGGAATTTTGACTGGTAGCTGTAAGTGGGTATTGATGTAGCCTCAATATAGGCTTATGGTTTTTCTAGGTTACAATTAAGTGTCAAACATGTTTCAAACTCTTTCATTACCTGTACTTTTTAAGTAATAACCCCTTTTATAAGTAAGCAATATTCTCACACACACACACACACACGCACACACAAATTTACCCACCCTCATGCATGTTGAGTTGAGAAATTAGTCTTATCCAACCAAGTCTTTCTTTTGTTTTGAATAATTCATGTGTGGGTCATCATGGTCTGAAGGAGTAGGTTTGGCATAAATTTTTTTTAACCTTCTCCTTGTTAGGTAGCAGTAAAGTTTGAAAAGCAAGGGCTAAAGCTGATTCACTTGAGCAAATAACTTTCCATCCAGAAATAATGGACAAAGGAACAAAGATTGTGTTGTTGACACCTATATGATTATACAAATGAATGAAATGAATAGAATCAAGAGATATGATTCTATCATCATTCTTAAAGTCTGAAACAGGCAATACATATTTGTTTATAGAGTTTATGGGCAGCCCTATAGGAAAAAGGAAAAGACAAGGAAATAAATGCATAATATAAGACTTAAATCATGGACTGATTCACACCCTCCAGGAAAGGAAAAAATCTTTGAACTTAAGACCTAATTAAGGTCTAGTTTTCTTCCTTATATTCTTCATTAATGAAAGACAAAGTTCCATGTTTGGGGTTTGAGATAGCCCTTGTGTGTCCCCTTTTTATTTTTTTGCCTTCGAACATAGATGACAAAACCAAAAGCAATTGGATTTCTTCCTTTCTTCTTCTTCCTTTTTTTCTGTCTTCTACATAATCAAAATCTTCTTCAGAATAGTACTTGCAATTTCATTGTTTCATTCGATTAGATCATGGCTTTTTGGTCAGAATGTCTAAGGATTTATCTGAGAAGTTCTTTTTTTTTGCTGTTCTTTACTCTGGTTCGGCTGCAGACACATGATCCACTCTATCTCCATTTTATTTTTATTTATTCATTCTACTCTTTCATTTTTTTGGGTTCTGCTCTGTTTAAGCATCTAGATCATGGCTTGCCATTGTTATAGTTTAAAATTCAGGTGACCACCGTAAGTTTTTGAGTAATGAAGACCGTAAAGCCATCTCCTATCTCTTATTGTTGAATAGTCAAGGTGGGAGACTACGTAGAGGGGCTATAAGAAAGGTTGCATCACTGTATTCAGTATCCAATAGTGTCATTCATCATATTTAGAAAAAAACAAAGCTTGGGAATGGAGTGTGTCATAAAAAAACAAAAAAATGTGGTCGCAAGAAGGTTGAACTTGACCTTGATCAGTTTCTTCAAGTCCCTTTGGCTAGGAGGACCACCTTGAGAGATTTATCCTTTGCATTGAACATAAATAAGACCTCATTAATTAGGCTTAAAAAGGAGGGAGCTATCGAGCGTCACAGTAATCCCATTAAACCATTTTTGAAGGAAGAGAATATGATTGCTCGATTACAATTTTGCTTGACCATGATTGAAAATGGTCCAATGATAGGAGATCCAACCTTCAAAAGTATGCATAACATAGTTTATTTAGACGAGAAGTGGTTTTATATGACAAAAAAGAATGCAAACTATTATCTGTTACCAGGAGAGGAAGAGCCACTACGTACTACGAAGAACAAGAATTTTATTGGAAAGGTGATGTTCTTGGTTGCTGTTGCTCGTCCTAGGTTTGATTTAGATGGTAATGAAACTTTCTCTGGGAAAATTGGAGTCTTTCCTCTAGTTACACAAGAGCCAGTAAAGAGAAACAGTGTTAATAGACCTGCAGGTACACTTGTGACGAAGCCTATAGTTTCAGTTACGAAAGAAGTTAGTAGACGATTTCTTGTTGAACATGTTGTTCCTGCTATAAAAGAAAAGTGGCCAAGAAATTCAATAGGAGAACCAATATATATTCAGCAAGACAATGCTAGATGTCACATTGATCCAAATGATAGTGAATTTTGTCGAGTTGTCACAGAAGATGGGTTTGATATCCACTTGATGAATCAACCTCCAAATTCTCTAAACTTGAATATCCTTGATCTTGGATTTTTCAATGGAATACAATCTTTACAATACAAGGAAGTGCCAAAGACAACTGATGATTTAATTGTAGCAGTGGTTAAATCATTTGAATCATTTTCATCTGTTAAGTCTAAAAAAATATTCTTGACACTTCAATGTTGCATGCCAGAGATCTTGAAGAAGAGGGGTTCTAATAAATATGATCTTCCACATATAAGAAAAGAAGTCATGGAAAAAAGAGGCTCACTGCCCAATCAAATCAAGTGTGATCCAAATTTAGTGGAAGAAGTGATAAAGTATTTGAGGTAATTTTTCCTTTCTCTAAGTGTGTTTTTTATTAATATGTGTGTGATACTTCAATTTTGGGAGTTGGGATGGATAATTCATTTTGTGACTTTTTGTATTCTGATGATACAACATACGTTCAAGAAGGGGGTGATGTCACTGCATGATCTGTTTGGTGAAGCCATTCTCTCCTTCATTCCACCTCTGGAGTACGAGTAATTTGTAACATCATCATGTTCTTTTAAGACCCTCAAAAGTGAGTACAAATTTAGAAGATTTAAGATCCTCTGGATCGAGTATTTTTGTAAATGTGATTCACCTCATTTCTTTTTTACCATGGTGGAATGATTCCTCCAAATGTGGAATAAAAGGTCTTTCAATTAAGTCAAAGATGGATGACACTACTTTTTTGAGGCACAATTTTAGATGTATTCTTTGTTGATGTAGCTACATGTTCAAGATTGATCAGTAAGTGTATATAAGATCTAGGAAAGTTTAGGATTGTTCAGGTGTTCATGAGAAGCTCCTATGTACTCCATAAAGACACTTTTTAGTCTTTAATGGGATGAAATCCAACCTATTGTAGTGATAGTATTTGTTTTTTTTATGTACACATTTGCAAATTCTACATAATCACCTTTTATGTGTCTGATGCTAGTTTATTTATTTAGTTATTGCAAAAATGAATTTTTTATAGATTTAAAATGATTTTTTACTATCATGAAATGCTAGTTTGGAGATTTAAAATGAATTTAAAATGTATAAAAATATTTTTTTTATATTTTTTCCATGGATTTTTTCAACGAATTTTTTTTTAAAGAAATATTTAAATTATTTCATTTAAAAATAAAAAAAAGAAAGTAGAATCTCTCACTTGATAGAATATAAGCGTGTTATTAAATTAATTATTGTGAAGGAAGTATTAGTAGGGGTGATCTAGGAAAAATATGACAAAAATTGCTCAAAATTATTTTATTAAAAAAAATAAAAAAAAGGCAAAATTGAGATGTATGTGGCATTAATGAGTTGCAAGCATTACTCACTTTATAGAATATATAGGTGTATTATTAAATTATTATTGTGTTAATTATTATTGAGAAAGCATAATAGGGGTAGTTTGGGAATAAATTAACAAAAATTAGAACTTTGTCCTATAATTAGGACCAAGATCAACTCTCAAATGTTGTCCTATAATTAGGATCAGAGGGAGTATTAATCTATTAGATAAAGTCAAGACCAAGTAGCTCAGAAACTCTCACATTAAAGAGTCTATGACTGATCACAATATTGAATTTCAGAGCTTTTAACTTGGTGCCACCTGCTCAATATAAAAACAGGAGAAGAACCTTTGATCAGAGCAATAATAGGTTTTCTGAAAAAACATAATTTCACAAAAGTAATTTAATATGTCACATTGAATGCTTTATCGTGTCGTGACTTAACAAATGTTGTAAGTATTCACTTGTTCATGTATAACTCTCGGTACAACTGAAGTAATTTATTTATCATATCCCTATCAATCTTTTCGAAGTAACTTCTAGAGATATGAATGCTTCCAAAAAAGGAGGTATTTTCTTAGGGATCCATATCTCCCTAAATCACTTCAACAAAGATCAATAAAGTAAGAACCTTCAATCAAAGCAATGGGTTGAGAACTTTCTGTAATAGGAGAGGACCTTCAATTAAAGCAGTAATGGGTTTTCTACAAAAACATAACTTCACATAAGTAATTTAACATCGCCTTAGATGCTTTTATCATGTCGTGACTTCCCAAAAGCAGCCCAATCAGCCGGGTTGAACACTACAAGAAATATGAGAGGAACTGTTAAAAGTGAATGTAGGAAGGATAATGTGAAATGAATGAGGGAAATTATAAATACACCTAGCTAGGTCTTACAAAAGAAAATAACTCATGTGATAGTCACTGAGACATGGGTCAAGTGTATTCATTAGTGTAGCTTTCATTGAGAAGTTTAACGAAGGCTTTTAATGGTGGCATTAAACTGAAAATGACTCCCGACGGCCAGAAAAGGCAATAGGAGTTGTACGGTTATGATGTTGGTGGGTTTTGTTCGAACAGATTAAGCGTCAAGTGTATTTTGTTTCAAATGTTTAAATAGAAGAGGAATGATTTTTTTTGAGTTATCATGCCTAAGACTTTCCATCATGGTTCATTCGTAAGAACTGTTATTTATTTGTTTACATTTATCATGGTTTTTTGCTAATAACCATTATGTATTTCACTTTTTTTACCTGGTATTCTAATAAATGATGGGTTTTACTTAATAACCATTATGTATTACACTTTTTTTTAAAAATAATTTGGTGCTTGATTATGCAACCACAATTTTACAAACACAATTAAAAAAAGCAACAAAGTATATAAACAAATTAAAAATAAAAAGCTATAGAGATGTTTTAAGAATCTGATGCATCATCATATTCTTCCTTCTCTAGTAACTTGTCCACCTTCTCATTAAAAGAGCGAACGAGAGTGGTAAATTCCTTCAAGCATTGGTTTATGCGTCCTTGCTCTCATAGATAAACCTAGACCATATGATAGAGCTTGTAGGTCACGTGGATATACAGCATATACAGCAATGATTCACAATTAGTTTTCTATCCTTAATACCAACTAAGGGATCTATCTTAGCAAATTCTACCATTGCCAGGAACTACAGCTCTGATTCCAAAATGTAACCCCCTGCCTTAATTAGCGCAATAAAGATTTGGTAACATATAATTAAACTGGATTAGAGACCGAAAGATAGTTTGAAGCTCGTTTTAAACACCCCCCTAAGGTAGGGTTTTCAAAACATTTTGAAAACTTCTTTCCTTTTCCGGTCTCAAGTTCAAATGTCGAATATAATCACCTGAGTAGTTAGTTTACATTCATACATATCAGAGTATATAATCAAAAATCCCGGCAACCCCCGGGTTCCATTCATTCACTAAAAGGGATTATAATTCCCATAGAGGGGATTACACAACTATATTCAACTAATAATTACAACCCAAAAATACTTTACAAAATCTCTGTCCAATATGATTAACCAACATGGTATGAACAAAATGTCCCTAAAGGGTTCTAACTGCTCTGGGTTGTACGTTTTTCTTTGGAGCCACTTGCCCTGTTTGAAAGGTTAGTTAAAGGAAAGAATGAGATTCAAGAGAATCCCAGTAGTAACAAAACATTCATACCACACATAAGCACATAGCATGTAAGCAATCATCATACAGCAACACAAAACACACTCCACCCTCATCCCCTTTCTCCGCCAGGAAGGCATACTATCCTAACCCGAACCGTTGTTAGCTACTCAGGGACTATTGGCGTGGTAGTGCATACATATAGCCTTATAGCTCATATAGCTATCCGGCTTACACAATTGGCTCGACGGCCCTCACAAATAGCCTTTCGGCTTTTCACATAATCACAAAGCCACACCTCATCCTCATCCCCTTTCTCCGCCGGGAAGGCACATAACCCTTATTTGATCTGTTGTTAGCTACTCAGGGACTATTGGTATGACGGTGCTTATACATATCCACAAATGTCGCAGCATACGAATTTATCACAAATCAATGATATAATCCACATACAATGTATCATATATGGTACGAAAGAAAAGTTACTACCTTGTTCCTTCCTGACGTTCACTGGCACAGTGGGCTCAAGAGGACATCAGATGTCGAATCCTATAAACCAAATTAGGGACAACCCGTCAATCTCTTTTCCAAATTCTTAATTCTATAATACTTTAAGTTGGTTATCATCTAAACTCTCTTTAGGTGACTATTATAGATCTAAACATATGCCTAAAGGGTCGGGAGAATCTACCCCAAAGATCCTCCTTCTTGGAAGAATTTCTGATTTTGGGCTGGCTCACTCGAGTGAAGAAGGGCTCACTCGAGTGTTACCCCCAATTGCACTCGAGCACCAGCGAGTGAGACACAGAAAGTGTTTGCCTGAGAGCAAACCTCAAAATATTTCTCACACTCACTTGAGCACAAGAAGCTGTACTCGAGCAATGACCTCAAGTGCACTCGAGCACCAAGAAGTGAGGCCCAACGAGTGACTACCCGAGAGCAACCATAAACTCCCAGGTCTTAAACTGACTCCCTCACTCGAGCATGCCCATGCTCACTCGAGTGGAATCATATCTCACTCGCAAGTCAGGAAGTGTGCTCGTGGTTTCTGCCTGAAGACTTAACTAATATTCCGAGAAGTTCATATCGTGCTCGAGTGAGATCTTCCCTCACTCGAGTGATGCCTATCAGATGCCAAATCACAACAACTGATATGGTTTTCCAGAATTGACCAATTTGCTACGAATGGTCCTAAGACTTGTTCTAAAACTCATTTTTACTCATTTTAACACAAGGAACCCATTGGTAAACCCAAAACAACCAAACTCCCACTCAAGCAACACATTTCTATCTCTAGGTCACAAGATCACCCAAAACCACAATTTTCCAACTTCCTCTTTCCAAATCCAAACCAAAACCATTGACTCCCATACACTATTTGGCATATATTCCACCACATTACATCACTTAATTCATATCTTCTAAAATCATAAGAAATCAGGGCAAAAATACAGAATTTACAAAATCAAACCAATGGCCAAAACAATTATACCAAAATGCATTAAATGTTTACCTCTCTCTTTCCCAAATGTGGTTTCCTTGATTTCTCAACTTCTCAAACTTCACAATCTCTTAAACACCGCTAATAAAAATTCTGAAACCATAGAAGTCAAACTCTTAACTTCTTGAACAATATCAATGAAGAGTGTTTAGGCATATGAAGTCATTTACCTACATAAATTTCAAACCCTTCTTTTCTCTTTCTTGCCTAGCTCGCCGGAAATGGAGGGAGAATGAGGAGAGAGATGAGAGATAATGATGAAATTTTCCCTTCACACATACACACATACAACCGACTTGACAAGGGAAGAGAGAGGGAAAAATCATTTGACTTTTTGACTTCAAATCCAATGGCTCTCATTTAAACACATGGCACAATCTCATCCTTCCTTCTATGAATTCATATACTCTCCTACACATGATTCCACCTCTTGTTCTTTAAATCCTAGCCATTGATCTCAATTACTAAGGAGTTTTCTCTTTAGTAACTGACCAGTCGATTAGTAAATTTACCATTTTGCCCTTGATTATCACAATGCTTACTAAACCATCACTAAGCACCTTTATATCACATTGCACAACATATACTTCAAAAGTGCTTAATTATCATTAATTACATCACTTTGAAGTTATTAATCCTTGATTACCATTTAGGATATTACAATTCACCCCCCAAAAATTAAATTTCGTCCTCAAAATTGTTATACTACTTGAGCCATAAATTCTGGATATCATCTTCGCATATCTTCTTCTGCTTCCTAAGTTGCTTCCCTCTGAGTCATCCCCTTCCAGATCACCTTCACATACGGAATACTTCAGTGTCTGAGCCGTCGCTCCTCTCGGTCAATATTTGCTCTGGCTCCACCGCATACGTGAAATTGTCTTGTAGTTTGACATCCTCATACTCAATGATGTGTGAGGAATCCGGTTGGTACTTCTTTAACTGGGAAACGTGAAACACATCATGAAGCCTACTCAAGCTCGAGGGTAGGGCTACTGGTAAGCCACAGGCCCAATCCTCTCAAGGATTTCAAAAGGACCTATGTACCTTGGGCTCAACTTCTTTTGCTTAATTGCTCACCCAACATCGGTGACAGGAGATACCCTTAGGAGCACATGATCACCAACTTTGAATTCTACAGGCCGTATTCTCTTGTCAGCGTAACTTTTCTGCCGACTCTGAGCTGCAAGAAGCCTCTTTTGAATAATCCAAATCTGTTCTAAGGTTTGATCAACCAGATCTGGTCCATACAGCTTTCTTTCTGATAACTCGTTCCAGCACAAGTATGATTGGAACCTTCTCCCATACAACGCTTTATACGGAGCCATCTGGATGCTCGCATAAATTTACCATTTTGCCCCTGATTATCACAATGCTTACTAAACCATTACTAAGCACCTTTATATCACATTGCACAGCATATATTTCAAAAGTGCTTAATTATCATTAATTACATCACTTTGAAGTTATTAATTCTTGATTACCATTTAGGATATTACAGGAGTAGCTAGGATTATGGCCAATCCTATAGTTATCAAGTTGAGATTGATCTTCTTGTTCATACAGGAAGGTATCTAAAAAGCCTCCTCACGGCATGGTCTGTCTGTTGTGCAGCAACATTGCTTCCAGTTAAGGAAGCATAGGATGTGGAGGTAGAGGAGGAGGTGGCAGAGTCGGAGGCGGTGTTAGTTTAAGCCTTTCACCCCAAGAGGGGGGTTGACTTGGGCGATATCAAAAATTTTAAACTTAAGAAAAAAGTTCAATAAAGATGATGGGGTCAGAAAAATATTACCAAAGGGAGACACAAGAGATTTATACTAGTTCGGTCTAATAACTTGACCTATGTTTAGTCCTCAGAATTCTTTTGTAAGAGTTCAACTATCGTCCTAAGATTTATAGAGTTCTTAATGCCTCAGTATAAGCAAGTTCTTCTTTAAAGAACACTCACTCCCCGTTATACTTTGCAATCAATGCCCATACTCAAGGTCCTACTAACTTGAGTTGCTTAATCATAATAAATGATTGAGTAATGTCTCTTACAAGAGTAAATGAATAATCAGTAAAGTACATAATCACATAAAGAAAGAGCTTAAGACTAAGCAATGAATGCAATAGTAAATTTTTCGTAGAGAGTTGGTTGCTTCATCTTCAATGCTATGCTATTTATAGTGTGATGGTTGTTGATTATTAGAGTTAGGAAATCGGATCAGCCTATTTTGGCCCAAGCCTATCAGGGCCAGGCTTATGATTTAGAGCCTTCAGAAGGAGTTGGGCCTAAAAGGGCTAACCTTGTGGACCCTGCAGGGCTGGCCCTTTTAGGCTAGTTTAATATGTTTTTTCAATATCTAAATTAAATAAGGCTATTAGGGTAACTGCTTAACTGGGTAAGGCAGTGGACAAGCTTAATAACCTAACCCTCAGATAGTTAGACACTCTAACACTCTACTCAGACCTTACACATCGATAATGTTTAAGTTTTGTTTTAGTTTGGACTTAGGTCTTAGTGTTTGTGTTTTGTTAAACATCGATAATGTTTGATGTTTTAACTTAGTTTTGATAATATTTATGTTTAAAATTAGGTATTTTAGTCTTCGAGCACATAAGAACATAAAAGGTGTTAAATAGGCCCAAACCCGTGGGCCGACACCTAGGCTTCAACTAAACGGGTCGGGACTAACAATTATGTATTTTTTCAAGTTTCTTTTCTTTGATTTTCTTTTTGTCTATCTATATTTTTGGTTGGCAGACACCAAGTTTAAATTTTTCCTTAAACATTTGTTAGGATCGTGTTTCGGTACTTGATTTTCCTATTTCATAAATTCTACTTGGATTGCACTTAGGTCTTAATGTTTTTGTTTTGTTAAATATGGATAATATTTGATATTTTAACTTAGTTTTGATGATATTCATGTTTTAAATTAGGCATTCCAGTCTTCAGGAGCATAAGAAGCAAAACAAAAAAAAAATTAAATGGGCCTAAAGCACTAGAGTCGGTCTACAGGCTTTACCTAAACGAGCCGGGCTGCCATTTTCAGTGCTTTTTTGGACTCAGGCCTAAATGTGCTGGCCCATTTAGGCCTAAGCCTGTTATTGGCTGGCCCTACAGGGCTAGGCCGTCCCATTTTCCCAACACTATTGATGACCATTGCTTCTTAGAATGTATCCATTGTGAGCAAATTGTCATTGCTTTTATTCATTGAGTATGTTAGATCATTCTTTGTGTCTTTTGGATTAGCTGTTGGGGACAGAGAGAATTTAAAGAGGTTAAAGCTTGGAGCATTAAGTGCTTCGACATAAAAGTGGGTTTTTTTGCTAATCTTGTGTTAATCCTTAATTAAGCACCTATAATATGTTTAAATACTGATATAACAATGTATTAAAGTAGTTAGAAGTAAAAAGAACAAGTTTAGATATGATTTGGACAAGTATCAAAATTTTTGAAGCGATGTTATGTTTCTGAGACTCACTTGTTTGACTTTGAAAGTTTAATAGATCACTTTTTTGGTTCACTATGGTGATATGGAAGTGATGAGCATAAATGAGGTTACTCAAGTACCATGCTTCATTTTAGTTTAGGACCAAAAGCTTGAGATTAGGTCTAACTCAAACAAACTACAAAGCCCCAGTTAGTAAGAGTCCTAAGAATGTCCAAGAAATAGAATGACTATTAGAAGTTGTACCCGGATAAAGTATGAATTTCGGTGCGAATTAGTCGAAAGAAAATACATGATTCCTTTTGAATGTTTCAGTATGACATAAAACCTAACTTGGTTCCAAAGGAAAAGGAAAGTAGTATCTAGAAAGAATTAAGAAAGAGAATTGAAAGAATTAATAGCACAAGAATTAATATTTCCATAATCAAGGGCAAAAGGAACAATTGCCTTGTGATCTTGAGGTTAAAATTGGAACCAAAGATTAAGGGCTAGAATTTGCTCTTGAAAAAGTAAGAGTAATTATGAGAAGAGAAAATAAAAGACAAGAAAATTCACTAAGAAAACTATTGGGTAAAGAAGAAGGGAGACAAGAAAATTCGACCAAGCATCCAATAGGCGGTAAGCTTCCTTGTGTGCAAAAAGCCATGAACCATTGGGTAAAACAATTCCCTCTTTTCCCTCCCTCTAATTTTAGTCAAGAAAGGCAAGAGAAAGAGGAATTATCTTGTTGGCTTAACCAAACTCCACTTAGTTAGGCTAACTAAGTAACTTTCAAGAAGGCCACCATATTATGGCACATCATTATTTTTCTCTTTTTCTCTCCCTTTCTCTTGAAAGTTTCGACCAGCCCACATGGGGAGCGAAAATAAGTGATTAAAACACCTCATTCACTTCCATTTGCTTCATTTTGGTTGGCCAACTCAAGGGACAAGAGAGAGAAAGTGAATCTGAAAGTTCAAGAAGAGGTAAGAAACTTCTCTCAAGATTTTCACTGTCCTACTCAACTTTCTAGCTAAAATTGTCTTCATGAATATTGTTCCTCTTGGTCTAAGCTTCATTCCTATGGTTTTAGTTTCTTAGGAGGAGGTGTTTTGAGGCATTTATCAAGGTCCAAAGTTGTGGAGTCATGAAACAAAGCTTAGAAGAAACAAGATGTGAATAAGAGCTTTCTTTTGAACCATATATTGTGTTGTTTGGTGGAGCTTTGTGGAATGGGTATTTTTGCCCTAATTTTTAGTTGTATAATTATTCTTATAGTTCATGGTGGTTTGGTCTTGTAAATGGTATTAAACAAGGTTTATAAATGAGAAATCATAAATTAGGAACTTAAGAGTAGTGCTGCCAGATTTCATTTTCTAGAAGGCAGCGATGTTGTGGCGTGTTTTTGATGGGTCAAACTTGGTCCAAATACTATGAAATTTTATAGGATGAAAGTATACATCTTGAGCTTCATTTTGATAGGTAGAATGTAATTTTTAGACTAGTAGATTTAAAGTTATAATTTTTCAAAATTGGACCCTGTTTCTGGAGCCAATTCTGGAACAATTAAGGTTTAACGAATTTCTGGAAATTGTGTGTCTTCATTTTCTAGAAAATGATATTTTTTAAAAATTAAATTTAAAGAGGTTTATAATGTACTTGGAATCAGTCAATTTGGATTTTTTTAGAATTAATTATAATTTTTGAAAATAGGCAGACTAATGGTGATGTGTTTTTTCCTGGCCAAATGAATTCCAATATCCATGAAATTTTCCAGAAATAAAGTATACCCAACAAGCTTTAATTTGATGGGTAATTTGTACTAATTGGATAAGTACACAAAAATTTATGATTATTGGAAGTTGGGCATTAATTCTTGCCAGAATTTTGTGACAAAAGTGAATAATTAAGAATTCTGGAAATGTGCGCATGTAATTGGCAGTGTTAACCATTTTTCCCTTCAAGTAGACTTAATAAGGACCACATTGAGCTTTGAACCAACCCAATTGGAGTTTTATAGAATTAGTTATGATTTTTCAAAGCACAGTGAAAAATCTGCTAGCTAGCTTTATGTCTTATGCAAATTAAGACTTAATGGCACAAATGTAATAGTTAGAAACTCCAAAGGTTGGGATTAGGCCCTTAAAGTTGTTGAAGGCCCATGTAGCCCATTGAACATGTATTTGTCAAGGTTCTAATAATAGGGCCATTTATTTAGGGCCATAAGATGACAAAGAAGAGACAATGGAAGCAACTTTAGTGATTCAAAGAAAATGTACAAAACTTGAAGACAAAAGGTAGTGAAGTTACCCTACTTGCATGTATTGATATGTATGCTTGTGTGTTAATGTGCATGCTTGCTTTACTTGTCTATGTGTAATATAGTTGAATGATTGAAGCTCTGTTTTCTATTGATGCTATGGCTATATGTAAGAAATGTGAAGCATTGAGTATGCAGGTATGTCATTATGTTAACATAAGCCTACATAGGGCAAGTATATCATACATTAGCATTTATCTTATATGAATTGTTTGGTATTGTTTGCTACTAAGATTCTCCTGAATCTCACCCTCCCTCAACCAACCATATAGGCACATAAGCACAGAAGAGGAGTGCAGGATGATATGCCAAGTGAATAAGTTGCAAAGAAGAATTGAAGATTATTACACACTAATCGTGATGTATAAAATAACATTAGAAGTGGTTAACTGTATAATCTGCATGATGGATGAATTGTTTCGTAAGTGTGAAATTGAACTAGGAATGAGTAATTGCACAGTATGAGCCCATTAGTTAAGTAATTTGAGGAATTGATAAACCAAGAAAACCTTGATAACAATGAATGGTAGAATTGGAAAATTTAAAGTGAATAGTAACCCCTTGAATAAAGTTAATTAATCTAGTAAATATGGTTTTACCGAATGAATAGTGCCCCAAGAATAACGGTGTAAAATTTTGGCTGAGAGCTTTATTTGTTGATTCTCCTGAGCTGTAATAATAAAGATATCTCTTCCGATGTATAATAAAGGGGCATAAAAAACAGGTGTTACAATAGAAATATTTTTGTGAGAAATAAAAAATAAAAGGGCCTAATCGCAAAAGCCCGTTAGGCCTTTGGCCTATTAGAGCTGGCTCATTTAAGCCCTCAACTCATTAGGTCAGCTTTATAGGAACATTTTCATTTTGGAGGTTAAAATCCTGAGCCCGACACTAACAATTTTTTGGCTTAGACAGGCTGGCCTAATAGGCAAGGCCTGTTTTCTTGGCTTTATTTACACATGATTGTGGTTTAGTAGATGAGCACTAGTTGCTCATTGATTTGATGAGCACCAAGGTCGACTTTAGTATATTCTTTTTTTTTTAGCAAGACTTCAGTATATTCTAGTTGGTGTAAGAAAAGGCTATAAAAAGAATAAAAAAGATGGTGAAGTATTATTATCCATTACCTTAATGTTATTTCTCACTAGCATCAAGCACCCCTAATAATATTATTATCTAGCTACATTTAGTATGCTAATCTTATTTATGATTTAGGGTGCTAGAAGTAACAAAAATAAGATTAAGAATGCTTGATGCAACTAAAAATAACATCAAGGTGCTAAATGTTATTTTACCCTTAAGAAAATAAAGGAAAAATTGCTAAAAAAATCTTTCATTGTTAATTTTACAAATTAACAAAAAAGACATTACAAGGAGAAGAGTGGGTGAGATGGAACTTAAAGCAAGAAGCAAGACAACCTCATACTAAAAAAATTCAATGGTCTATGCTTTTTGGCTATTTATGTTGGGATATCTAGGTATCTCGATGTGGTCAAGTGCTTGGTTCTTTACCGGATATGAGGGTTGTGCGGGCTAATGATAGCTTTTTAGGGGATAAGGATCTTTTGGAGAATTGTACTTTCTATACAGGTGATGATCAGCCTAGCAGGGGCCTGGTAATGGGAGGAGGAAGCAAATTATGTCAAGCTGGATGTTGATGGAGTTGTTAGTTCAGAAGGTGGAAGTGGACGCGGAGGTTAATTAAAAGCACAAACAACAGCTGGTTATGGCATATAATAGTTCGGCATTGCTTTAGAGAGAACCTTGTAATGGCATATTATCTTGTCAAATTGTCTTTTACCCAAGACCAGAGCTTTTTGTATATTCGATCAACTACCTCTAGAGATCCTAGGCTCTTTTATTTTCCGTTTGTTTTGTTAGTTTTGATTATGTAATTTAGGCTTTCAGTAATTCATTCAAAAAAAAAAAAAAAGATGAAAGGGAGGAAAATTTATGTTTGCATTAAGTTTCTTGTTAGTCCCTCAAGTTTATAAAGTTTACTTTTAGTATCTTAATCTTAATACCGTTAATCTGATTAATGTAAAATGTTGAGTCAACGTGACTGAGGGTGAATGACTAAGCAATTGAACCTTTTAATATAATATGTTTATATTTTGAATTGTGTAAACTGGAAAAGATTTTGAAAACCAAAACTTTATTTTTGCAAATAGTTCCACGGTTTCACATCAACAACTCATTCCTGGCTTGTCTCCGCAACTGCGAACATCTCATCCTCTTAGGAACATCAATCCATATGTGCCTTCACATGCTTGAGGTCATCGTTAAGCCAAGGTTTAAAAACGACAAAATGCATATTATGAAGAATCATTGACTTAGGAATTATATAATCAAAATGTATTTAGATAATTCTCCACCAGGTGTAGCTTCTTTGGCCTTACATTGCAACGCATTTTTAATTATTAATGGTTTGCGTAATTGGACCATCAATCTCACTATTAAATTAGCTTTTTGCCTAAATCATACGTGCCCAGTTGTTATATAGATACGTGCCAATATTAGAAATCCAAGATATGCCCAACAAGGGCATGGTTTGAATTGCCCACCAAGGGCAAATCAGCATCTAGAAAAAAAAAAACAAAAAAGAAATCCAAGATATATTATAAAAATAAAGTCTGAAAAACCTATTTAATACTTTTTTTACTGATAAACCTAAATTAGTACTACCTCCATTTCTTTTTAATAAGAAATAAATATTTACTTTTTTAATGTATAAATTAGGTTAATTTAATTAGAAAAAATGAGAGAATATTTTTCTCATCTTAGATAACGACGTAAGTGAAAAAAAAAAGTAATAAATATTAAGATAAATGAAAAATTACTATGCATTTTTATATAAACAATTTAATTACTGAAAAGTTTCATAACAATTGAGCAACATATATGCAATGACAACATTTGATGTGGGGGAATTAAAGACGGTAAAGAGCCGAACAATCATCAAAGGAGGAAATAAATATCATAAAGAGACTGAATTCATTTCAATTCAAAGACTGCAACAGTGACGTTAATTTATATAGGTGTGCTGTGATAGAGTGGTCAAGAATAATAGACACGTAGCCCTAGCTAGAAGGATCTGGAATACAAGACTATATTGGGCTATAACTGTTATGTATTGGGCTTCTTGTAATTGGGCTTATTTTATGCTTTAACAGCCCCCCTCAAGCTGAACGGTATAGGAACAATAGTGAGGCTTGAACGCAGGATTTGAAATCTTGGAGCATCAAGAGGTTTAGTGAATAAATCTGCCAATTGATACTTAGATGACAATACTGAGATGGTCAAAAGTTTGGCAGCTACTCTCTCTCTTACAAAATGATAATCAAGCTCTACATGCTTTGTTCTTGAATGCAAAATAGGATTTGCAGCTAAGTAAGTTGCTCCAATATTGTCACAACACAAAATAGGTGGTTTTGAAAGATAAATTCCCAATTCACCAAGTAGAGATTGCATCCAAATTAGATCACAAGTTGCCAAAGCAAGGGATTTATATTCAGCTTCTGTAGAAGATATAGCAATAGTAGGTTGTTTTCTTGAGCTCCATGAGATAAGATTAGGACCAAAAAAGACACAATGACTTCCATTGGATCTTCTATCATCAACACATCCTCCCCAATCAGCATCAGAATATGCAGTAAGATCATCAGAATAGGCAATAAGTGAGGAAGTGGAACTCTTCCTTATGATCATAGAAAACTCTATTGTATACTTGAGATACCTCAAGTTGCGTTTGACAGCAACTCAGTATGTATCAAGAGGATTGTAAAGAAACTGACAAACTTTATTAACAGCAAAGGAAACATCTGGTCTAATGAAGGATAAATATTGCAGGCTTCCAACAATTGATCTATATAAATGCACATTCTCAAAAGGTTTACCAACGGTAGCAGACAATTTCTCCTTTGCAGACATGGGAGTTGTGGCAGGTCGACAATATAACATATGACTCTTTTTCAGCAAATCAGCAATATATTTTCTCTGAGATAAGAAAAGACCCTTAGGAGTAAAATGTGCTTCAATACCCAAAAAATAACTGAGAGTACCAAGATCTTTAATTGGAAAATATTTTCCAAGAGTTATGATGAGATTTTGAACCTCTCTGGTATCAGACCCCACAATCAATATATCATCAACATAAATTAAAATATGCAGAATAGAGGTAGCAGAGATCTTTGAGAAAAGAGAGGTATCAGATTTTGAGGGAATAAAACCAAGTTGTGCAAGGCAGGAACTAAGCTTTGAAAACCAAGCTCTTGGAGCTTGTTTAAGGCCATAAATAGAACGATGCAACTTACATACATGATGTGGATAATCTGGATGTTTAAAGCCCGAAGGTTGTTCCATATAAACATCCTCTTCTAAAACTCCATGAAGAAAAGCATTCTTGATATCAATTTGTTTTATGTCCCACCCATAAGAGATAGCCAAGGAGAGTAATAACTTGATCGTTGCGGGCTTAATGACTGGGGAAAAAGTTTCATGGAAATCAATTCCAGGAGCTTGATGGAAGCCCTTAGCCGCTAATCAAGCTTTTCGGCAATCAATCGAACTATCAACTTTGTACTTAGTTCGAAAAAACCACTTGCATCCAATAATATTGTGAGAAGAAGAAGGTGGAGGAGCTAAAGACCACGTTTGATTTTGAAGAAGAGCTGCAAGTTCAACTTTCATTGCATCATGCCATTGTGGATATTTTAGAGCAGTAGCAACAGATGTAGGTGCCTCAGGAATTCCATCTATAGTAGTCAGTAGGGCCTTAGGTGGAGGCTAGCGAATAGTTCCATCATTAAAGGTCTTTGGTTTGAGTGACCTACTTTGAGCTCTTGTGACCATGTGATGAGGTCGGTCAGGCAACACATGAGGATAGTGGGAAGGAGAAAGAGAAGGAGGTGATGAGGGAGGAGAGGCCAGACTATCAGAAGAAGATAATGTGAAAGAAGGAAGGCAAAGATGATGTTATCAGGTTGAGAGACTGGTAGGTTTACCAAGGAAGGGGTATGAACGGGTGTGGACTGGGACATAGGTAATGGGCTGGTAAATTGGGCTTCGGTGAGTGAAGAGAAGGCAATAAAACATGGGTGGAGGTAGATGAGTCATTGGGCTGGGACTCTGAGAATACAGTTAGAGCTGGAAAATTATTTTCATAAAAAACAACATCCCTTGATATAAAAATACGTCCACTTTTGGGTTCAAAGCAAAGATAACCATGATGTTTAGTGGTATACCCAATGAAAATACAGAGAGCTGACCGAGACTCAAACTTATTGCGTTCATAAGGTCTAAGATTATGCCAACATGCACATCCAAATATTTTTAAAAAGGAATAATCAGGATTATGATGAAAGAGAAGTTGAAAAGGAGATTTATAATTGAGAGAGGATGAAGGAAGTCGATTTATGAGATACACAACAGAAGTAAAAGCATGAGTCTAAAATTTTGAAAGTAATGAAGCATGTTGAAGTAAGGCTAATCCTGATTCAACAATATGTCTGTGATTTCTTTCAACAGAACCGTTTTGAGCATGAGAGTAAGGACAAGTAATACGATGAATGATTCCAGATGACTGAAGATGTTTGTGAAGACTTTGATATTCCCCACCACCATCAGTTTGAAGAAATTTTATTTTGGTGCTAAACAGATTTTCAACTTGTTTTTGAAATAGAGTAAAAGCATGAACAACATCTGATTTTAGTCTAAGAGGATAAAACCAAGTAAATTTGGTGAAGTCATCGACAAAAGAAACATAATATTTATAACCAGAAATGGATAAGATTGGAGCAGGGCCCCATACATCGCTGAAAACTAAAAACAAAGGATAGGGAGAACAATGATGAGTTGGAGGGTGGGGTAATACATGGCTTTTTGATTTATTACAAGCAGAATAGGACGTAGAGCTACTAGAAAACTTAGGTAAACCTTATTTGGATAACATATGATGCACAGTGCGATAAGCTAGATGTCCCAGACATGCATGCCATTGATCAACTGTTGCTTTGACTCCAAAAGAGGCTGATGGTGAACAAGCTTTAGAGGGATAGAGTTGATATTTAGCTGGACCTTGTAGAAGAATTTCCTTTGTGAGAAGATCCTTCATGACAAAATGAGTAGAGTAAAATTCAAAGAAAACAGAGTTATCATGACAAAATCGAGAAACTGAAAGAAGATTTTTAGAAATAGAGGGAACATGTAACAAATCAGATAAAAGATAATTTCTAGTAGGAGCAAAGAAGGTGCCTGAACCATAATGAGCAATAGGTAACAGAGAGCCATCGCTTATATGCACTTGTTCTTTTCCTCTATATTGTTCTGCATTTAAGTTGAGATGAGAAAAATCTGAGGTCATGTGGTTTGTTGCTCCAGTATCAAGATACCAAGCATTTTCAGGTATGTTATCCACAGCAGCATGATGAGCTTCAACTAGTGACCTTGGTGGAGGAGCTTGATAGGAGAGATTGCATCGGTTTGCACAAGTAAGAGCAGTATGGCCATGCTTTCGACAAACTTGACATTCTACAGAGGTAGCAGAAGGTATAGCAGAGACATTGTTATATGTTTGAGGAGGTGAATAAAAATTTATGCTACCATTATGTACTCCTCCTCTGTAATAGTCAAAATGGCCTCGATTTCTATTAAATCTTCCACCTCTGCCTCTGCCACGAAAATATTGAAAACCTCTTCCTCTGTGAATTTGAGGTTGAGTGAAAGACATGTTTGCAAATATATCAGTAGCAGGAGCATATTCAAAATTAGTAAGACGGGCTCATATATTAACAAGAAACTCAATGCATCTTCAGGAGATAAATCAGCAGCACGAGTAGTAAGAGAAGCAACAATAGATTCATAATCAGATCCAAGGCCATTCAACAAGCAATTAACAAAGGTAACATCAGAAATAGGCTCTCCAGCAATACACAGAGCATCATATATTTGAGTTGCTCTTTTGAAATATTCAGACACAGACTCAAAGCCCTTTTTTAAAGTAGTAATCTGATTATGGAGGTGTAAGAGTCTTGCTTGAGATTTTTGAGTAAATAATTTTTCAAGAGCAAGCCACATGGATATGGCTGTCTTGTTTCTAGCAACTTGACCAAACATTGATTCCGATAAAGAAGAAATTAAGATTGAAAGAGCTAGTTGATCTTTTTGGAACCATTTTGCAAATTCTAGATTAGGTTGACCATTAGAGAAATTGGCTAATGGTGTTTCACTGCCACCATCCACCAAAGAAAATAATTCTTGCCCATGAAGATATGGAATCATCTGGGCTCTCCAAATGATGTAATTGTCATTAGTCAACTTAATAGAAATAAAATGAGAAGGTGATGAAAGTAAAGATGGAGCTGGATGAGAAATAGCCGAGCTAGTGCTCATGGCTGAGGAAGAAGAGGAAGTCTAAATAGATGAGGAGCCTTTTGTCATTTGCATTGTTGATGAAATTTGCTATTTCTCTGATACCATAAAGACGGTAAAGAGCTGAACAATCATCAAAGGAGGAAATAAATATCATAAAGAGACTGAATTCATTTAAATTCAAAGACTGCAACAGTGAAGTTAATTTATACAGGTGTGCTGTGATAGAGTGGTCAAGAATAATAGACACATAGCCCTAGCTAGAAGGATCTGGAATACAAGACTATATTGGGCTATAACTGTCATGTATTGGGCTTCTTGTAATTGGGCTTATTTTATGCTTTAACAGGAATAACAACATGTTGCATGTTGCTAACAAAATTTTTTTAGTGATTCGGCTACTTATAGAATGCACAGTAATTTTTCTTGAGATAAAGGCAAATTGAATTTTTATGAATATGAACAAAGTTGTGCTCTTATTTGTTCATTATGAAAAATAACGGAAGAGGGAGTATATAATAAAGCATTGCATTCAAAAAAGACAATGCATAGGTTAATGATATACGCAAGGGAATATGGAGGATAGAATGTATTGTCTATGACCTTTCGTAGTTAAAATATTTGAAAAAACGTATATTTTTATATTTTTCTATTTCAAAATTAAATAATTTACATGTTTAAAAATTTATTTTCAAAGAACAATAAATTGAAAGAAAAAAACCAACTATTTATGTTAAACAACAACACTTTTATATTTGCATAAGTTTAAAAATAAATCGAGGAAAGATTTTTTCAAAAAAAACAATTGTGAAGATGGACTCGTTGGGGTTGGCTGGAATGAGAAACCGATGGTAAATGTCGCTGGTGTGCGTTTTGGTGCTCACCATCAATAACGTTGTGCGTTTTGGGTGTTGTGCGGAATACTTTTTTGAATTTGTCTATGTCATCAAATTTTTTATACCCAGCAAAACGGAAAGGGTATGTATGTGTGTATGCTCGGGTTCAATTGGGATTACATCTAAGTTCCCGCTTTAACTTGTTTCCCACCCCTCTTTTGCTATCACATAAAACTTATAAAATAGTCCTCATAATCTCCACCAAAACTATATATATCTATTGCTTATAAAATGTGAGGGGCACTGGTTGCAGGTTAGTTGTGTGACAAGTTGAATGCCCACTTGCGTGCCACATGATAGCTTCCTATACTAGATAAATAAAACTATTTAATATATTATAATTTATAATAGGAGATACCATTCAATATGTTTTACCGCGAGTTTTTGCAGTACAAGTGAATTTGTGTGCACTGTGCATATTTCTCAACAAATGAATTGCTTAGGTAATTTTGATTACACGCATACGTGTGTGTGTAAATAAAATGTGATGTATTTATTGCCCCCACTCCTCTATGAAATTTAGTTAATCAACTTGTATAGATTAATTATCTATGTATGGTTATTTCTTTTTTCGACAGGGTCTCTCGCATCTTTGTTTTTTTAAGATTGCCTTTCCGTATGGTTTGATGGCTTCATTTAAAACTTTTAATCTAAAATAATGAGCAGAGCATAACTAGGATTTATTTCATAACAATACGAGACTTATAATAATATTTATGTACATGTACGAATACAAAAGGAGATCTACTAAAAAACAATAAGAGCTTAATTAATAATTTGATGTTGAGATGTTATCAGACGTTGGCGCTTGCATCGACCGCAGAAAGCTGAACCTCATTATTAGGCTTTGAAGCATCGTCGTCCGCTGGTGCTGGTTTACAGGAATAGTAGCGTGCATATAGTATGAGCTGGATCAGCCCAGAAATTGCTCCAAGTCCATTACTAATCTGTAACCACAACAAAAAATTCTCAACATCCAAAGAAAGATCGATGGATAAGAAACAATAGACAATAGTGTAGATGGAAGGCGAATTTAATTACCAGGACGTAAATGTCGAAAGGATGAATTAAGGCATATGCTGTCCAACACACTCCATTTAAGAAATTAGCCAGAGAGAGCCAGAAGGGCATATACTTGACACTCTTCGTTTTAATCACTTTTGCCTATTTAATTTATATTGTAACAAGTATTAATCACACACACACATATATATAGTCTTTAAAAGGACCAATGAATATACAAGCATACAATTTATAATAAACAAAACTTACCATGATTGTGAGAGGAGCGACATACATCATGACATTAAACACATCACATAGAACGCCCACCACCAGTGACCTCTTTACATTTTCATGAAGCACCAACATTGTTATTAGAATGACAGCAGCAAAGAAAATAGCCTCCGCCAGAAGCCACAAAAACACCTTCTTCTGAGAAAAGCAAATGTTAATGAAGAGATTAAAAACATGATTTTCACATATATAAATATATGCATGAAGTTATTGTTATATACTTATTAAAGAGGGGCGTATGCATACCCGTCCCTTGTTATTGGCGTAGATGAGGAAGATGATGAGATAGATAAATTCGAAGACAAGGCCAACACTGTTGATGGTGACCACGAGAATGCTATTTGGATGCACAAAAGGCATTCCATAGAACACCCAAAACACACAGTTCAATACTGTCGCGAGATAAGGATCTGGTTTGAACTCCTCCACCGCCTTCTTCTTTATTATCCCATAAAATGTTGGCCTGTATATATAATATTCACACCCCAAAATTTTGGTTATTATTAAAACTGATGTATATGAGCGCGCGTGTAGATGTATAGAGAGAAAGGTGAGAGAAATTACATTGGTGAGAAGAAAAGTCCAAAAGAGATTACATTTCCTGCAAAGAAACAAATTTACAAGGTTAAAAAGAAATCAGAACTTAATTAAAAGTATTCTCAAAATTTGTCTATCTTGATGTACGTTACATCGTTTTTCAAGTGTAGGGGGAAAATTTACACTGTGATCAAAATATTAATCCAAAATTTCTTTAGATTGCATAAAAATATCAAGAAACTAATCAAGAAACATGCTATTCATCCAAGTAATTGTTACCAAAATAAAATTTATTTGACGCTAAGCCTAAACGATAAAATATAAAGGGGAATTAATGGGAACGTATCGAATTTTAATAAAAGCTGCAAACAAGAAAAAGAAAGAAAGAATAGAGAGGCTTGAAAAACGAAAATAGAGGAGAAACAAACCTATAATGCCCACAACATTGCGTGCTATTGTTGCGCTTGCCATCGTAACGCTTCTTAAATTTGCTTGCAAGAAATTAATGGTAGAGATGTTTGAAATGAGAGTGAATCAGTCACTATAAAGAGAACTCAGGTTATGTGTGAATTAGAAACGCTGTACCCCTATAAATAGATATTTAGTATTTATTAGGATTGGATATGGATATGGATATTATATCTTAGGATTATCTATTAAAATATTATGATTTGAATTGATTTAATTAGATTAGGATAGATTCTAGGCTTATGATTAGTCTATTAATTTGTCTATATAAAGGCCTCTTTGTATTATCTTTTTATTTACAAGGATCAAATTTATTCATTGTATTTTCCTATGCATCGAGAGAGTATAACAATTTAGATATGAAATTAACATGAATAACGTTTTTTTATCTTATTATTTATCATTTAAAAAATTGAAGATAATAAATCCCTTAGGAAATATATATCTATATATATATATATGAAGGTTTAAATTTTATATATTCCGTTTTTCCATTTATTTACGTATATTCAAATCAAATAAAATATGTTTATTTAAATCTAAATATAATTATGAAAAATCATAAATTGTCAGTAATGCAAAAAAACTAAACACCTAATTTAAATTAGGTACGTAGGTTGCTGTTAGTGTTTAACATGTAATACTTTAAAGCAAACATACCAATTTTTTATATTATATTATTTAATTTTTGTTGCCAAAATTTACAACGTCGTTCTCTTGATCAGTCAATTCATTAACAAATAGCTATATAAAAATGGATTATATATTTACTTTGTAAGTTTTGTGGCTAACTTAATTATATAACCTCACAGCTCGCGTAACCTGTAAAATGCAACTCGTCTTGACCCCTTTTTGTTCGAACCTACAACCTCGTCCATACGCGGACGATGCTTTACCTGTTGAGCTGGAATGCTTTGCCTTTTTATTGTTACACAATTACATATATAAAATCTTATTATATATATAATCAATTATTTATAAATATATATTATTATAAAAAATTAAATATAAATGTGATAATAATATAAAATAATTTTATATATTCTTATAATTTTTAATATAAATTAATTTCAAATTAAAAATTTTTCATGTTAAATGAATTTTCATATGACTATATTTTTGTCCAATTTTTGAATATAAATTTTATTTTTAATTAAAATTAATTAATAAATAATAATGTATAAATAAATTTTTATATGATTATTTTGCCCCCTATAAGACCAAAATATGTAGTTGGAAACTTGAGAGGCTAAAATTAAAATGAGGAAAAACTTGAGGGATGAAAGTTGTTATTAACCCTAATTTTTAAATATTTATATGTCTCATAATATCAAAATTTTAATTTTTATAAAGATACTTTTTTAAAAATAAATTTAATTAAAAAATAATAATTTTTAAATTTTTCAGATGGAATTAGCCACGGAATTAAAACTTCCGTGACAAAATTAATTCTATAGTTAATTCCATGGAAAAATTATTTGCCATGGAATACTTTTTGTGGCTACAGAAAAAATTCAGACAGAATTTGTCATGAAAATAAATTCCATCAGAAATTTAATGTGTTTTTTGTAGTGAAGAAGAGGGACTATGAATACCAGCCATATCCTTATCCTTATATTGTAGTGAAAGAATTCAAGCCGAATCGTTATTGAATGATACTAAATTGTGCTTCATAGGTGCTGTGGGATGCCGTTTATGCATCCTAAAACATTTTACTACTCACCATCAATTATATTGCGCGTTTTTTGTGTTGTACGGAATATCTTTGTGAATTTATCTATGTACGTATGCGTGTATGCTCGGGTTCCACCATTATCCATTTTTGTTGGGTGCTATTTTTATAAATTCAGTGAAATACGTAAATAATGTTCCTAATATTTAGCGGGTTTATGAATTTGGAGTGCAGTGTTATATTTTAGAGTGGAATTTTATACCGAAATAGAGCTTTATAGTTTTGTGAAGGCTTTTGGTAGAATTACTTGTCCTATCTGCACGCTCTTCAATTATCATTTTTTATTGATGATTCACAGATTCACCAGAGTATAAGAGCAGAGTTTTTTCAATTTGAACGGTAAATCTGCATAACGGGTAGGGACATAAGTGTGAAAGCGTGTCTGCTACTATAACCTAAATTGGACATGTGTGAAGCACGGTTTCTTCTTCAATTGGAAGAGGAAATAACGTGTGTATAGAGGTAAATTAATAAGACTTTTAAAGTCATCTTGGAAATATTTGAAATCTCAGTGCAGGAAACGCTTTTGAATTTTTACAGGAATCAGCAAAATAAAAATGCAGTAGGTGGTGAGTAGGACGGTGATACGATGGGGGAATAGACCAGCTTGAAAACAAGTTTGAAGACATGAATGGAATGGATGATCAAAGGTAAGAACTTAAGATAACTTGTCTCTTACAACCCTAACCATAAAAAACACTATAAGGATGATCAGTCTTTGATACAGTTAAAGTATTCTCACGAGAATACGGAAATGCAAGCAAAACTCACAAGAGAAATAAAATTCTCCTAGAACAAAATTCTTATTCATTCAAAATATTCTCCATCTTGAATAGAGCACATAGTGAAGTATTTATAAGTTAAGACCCTTCAAAAACCCTCATATGAAAACTCTAGTTGATACCCTAAGCCCAAAAGCCCAATATAAGTTATTTGAGCCTAAAACACTAACTAAATAAATTACACCAAAAATAGGTGCGAAAATTCAATGAAAAATAGAAAATCAAAACACCCTCTAGAATACTATAACTTGCTAGTCATAGAATAATCTAGATGATACATGTCAGACCCCTTATTTATTCCTATATTAATCAGAGTAGCAATGTGCAGTTTGGTGGGCACACAAGAAATTAGCATAAATATACTAATAAAAAGTACTCATTTATAGAAATTCCCCGCAGAGATTGTATATAACAATTACAAATAATGTAGCCGCACAGGGCTATTAGGGTGTCTAAACCCGTTACAATGAAACGCAGACATCTTCATGTCTTTGTTCCACCACTGCTACTTTCAACTGTCTAAATGGTTAGTTGGGGAGGGTGAGATTCAGAGGAATCTTAGTAGCAAACTATTACTAACAATGCATGCAAGATGGATGCTAGTGCAAGATATGCTTGCCTTACATAGGCTTATGTTCACATAATGACATTTCTGCATACTTAATGTTTCATGCAACATAATTATGGTCACAATATAAATAGAAACAGAGCTTCATTCATTTATACATGCTTCACATAATCAAGAAAATCAATATTGCAAATCAATACACAGCAAACACATCAAATACATACAAGTTAAGTAAGCTTACTACTTCTTCTCTTTGAGTCCTCCTCTTGTACGTTTTTTCAACCATTGAAGTTGCTTCTTCTTTGTGACCTCATGGCCCTAGATAAATATTGACATTATTAAAGCCATGACCAATGAACCTCTAGTGAGGCTATATTAGCCCCAAGTCCTCAACTTAACCCTTAGAGTTCAAAGAAATCATATCTGGCCCTTTTCTTCTTAAATTCGCATGGTAGCCAAAAGCTGCCAGCATTTTGACCAAATTTTAAAAATTTATAATTAATTCTATAGAACTCCAAATGGGATGGTTCAAATTCCTACTTAAATATATTTGAGTCTATTTTAAAGATAAAATATTACTCAGAGCTAATTCTAGCCACAGAATTCCAGAATCACGACCAAAGCCACACTGGTTCAGGATTCTATCCAAATTCATTACCTAACTAAAAATTCATAATTCCTAGTGTACAACTCCAAAAGACCTATATAATCTATCAAATTAAAGCTTGACAAGTCTACATTTATTTTGGAAAGTATCATAGCCATTGGACACCATTCAATTACTCAAAACTCAATGCAAACCTTTGTCACACAAGGAAACCCTAACTAGCAGCAGCATTACAAGTTTTGGAATTCAAATCCATTCTTTCTACAAGAGTGCCAACCACCAATTCCTACACAATTTTGCCCTAGAAATCCATTAGAGACCTCAAAAATAGGAAAACCATGCTCCTTCTTCATGCCCTATTCAGACCAGAAAATTGAGGTTCTAATGCGAAAATTCACCAATTCACAATTTATTCACTTTATTATGTTCATATGCTTCCCAAACCTCATATAACCACAAGAATAGGAGCAAAGCATCATAAAACCGTAAATACACTATTTGGCTGAAATTAGAACAGCAAAGAAAGACAAAAAAATTCCACCAAACAATACAATACATAGGTCAAAAGGAAGCTCTTGCTTACCTCTTGCTCTTTGTTAAGCTCTTTTCTTGATTCTCCAACTTCAACTCTTGCTAGATAACTCAAAACATCTACCCTTGAAATTCTAAAACCATAAAATTGAAGCTCTTGTGAAGGAAAACAATGTTTATGAAGAGTATTTGAGCCATAAAAGTGGTTTACAAGGTCAAAATTAAGCTAGAAGCTCTTACCTTAAACTTGTCTTCTTCAAAACTTCTTCTCTTTCCTATGACTTGCTTGGACGAAATATGAGAGTGTGAGAGAGTGAATATGTTTTTAATTTTCTCTTCCCTTGCTTCTTGAATACTTGGCCAAAATTAGTCAAAAGAAAAGAAAGAAAAAGAAAATAACATGTGGCCATAATTCCTTCTTCTTACACAAGCTTATGGTTAATTAACCAAGTATGGTTAAGTCCATTTGATGAAGCTTTCTCTTTCCTCTTTCCTCTTTCCTCTTATGCTTGACTGAAATGCTCAATTGAAAAGGAAAAGGATTTGTTGACCAATTCACTCTTGGATTATTGCTTTTTGGTCAACTTTTCAACTTGCAAAATGTTTGAGACTTGTTGACTTGTCTCTTCCCTTCTCTTTTGTGATTGGCCACCTTTTCTTGTATAAAAGGTAAGGAATGACATTAATTCAACTCTCCCTCTCTCCCCCTTGTGCCTTGGATGAAAATCTCATTCAAAAAGGAGGAAATATGTGGACTAATTCTCTCTTCTTGCTTCTATAACACCCTAGTTACATTATCGTTCTGAAGAGTCTTTCGTATTGAATCTGAACCACTAAATGATATTTTTTGGCAACAATTTCAAATCCCAACGCCAAAAACAGGATTCAAACCTGTACTTGAAGGGGGTTTTCTGAATAACTTAAAACTTTTTGAAGATTGTTCACAATGGTTCCCTACTTATTGTGACTCATCTTTCCATAATTCTCTTTATTATCTTAATCAGAGTGATTTTTTACTCATTTTTATGTGTAGAAGGTTTCTTAACTAATGGGCTCGTACCGTACAATTACCCATTCTAATTCAATTATCGTGCCTAGATAATTAATTCATTCGTCATACAGGTTATACAGTTATCCATTACAAATATATTAATTTACATAACCGACTAGTGCGTGAATAATTCTTCTCTTCTTTATTGCAACTTCTTTCCTGGAGTAGCATCCTGCACTCTTCTTCTATGCTCAGCTGCCTGTATGGTTGGTGGGGGAGGGTGAGATTCGGGGGAATCTCAGTAGCAAACATTACGGAGAATACATGTAAGATGAATGCTAGTGCATGATATGATAGCTTTTCATAGGATCATGTTCACATAATGATATTCTGCATGCTCAATGTTTGCAACATACTTATAGCCACAGTAAAAACAGAAACAGAGCTTCATTTATTCATACATGCTTCACATAATCAAGAAAAGAAATATAGCAAACCAAGACACATCATAAACATCACATACATGCAAGTAAGTAAGTTCACTACCTTTTGTCTTCGAATCCTCTTTTTGTACCTTTTCTTCCAACCTCTAAAGTTGCTTCCATTGCCTCTTATTTGTCATCTCATGGCCCTAGATAAATGACAATATTATTAGAGCCATGACAAATAAATGTCCAATGGGCTACTATAGTTTCTTGGACTTGTCTTTATTCCTTGGGCCCATACTTGTCTTTATTCTTTGGGCCCATACTTGTCCTAAATTTTAATAACAAAAAAAAAATATTAAAGTTAACATATTAGGCTCAATGGGTATTTAATGGGCCCACACTAACTTTATGGGCTTTATTTAACCATTGAAGTTCAAATTAGTTACCAATTACCCTCACTTTCTTATTTTCGCACAATTTCCAAAAGTTGGCAGAATATTCAAGAAAGTTTGAAAATTCATATATTTTTCTGCAAATATCCAAATTAGGTGGTTCAAAATTTTATGTCACTTATTAAGTCTATTTTAAGGAAAAAATACTTCTAGCAACCACCTATCCACACAAAACTCCTAGTTTCCCTTTTTACCCTTACTACCAGAAAATCTGACCAATTTTAATGGTGTAACTTCAAACATTTATAACTCCAAGTGTGCTTGTCCAAATCCTTCATAATACCAAGCAAATTAAAGGTCTTTATGTTTACTTTAAATCTGAAAAATATCATCATCATCAGATGAAGTATGGACAATGAAATTTTTGCCATAATAAATCTGTCAGTAAAAAACGCAACACTGACAGCTCTATCATACTGATATACTTACTTTCCAGTCTTCGCGTTTTTAAACCAATCTGTCAAAAATTATAACCAGGGCCTATTCTTACATAATTTTTCATGTAGAATCCAATTAAAACCTTAAAAATACCAAAATCATACTCCCTTTACCAGTTTTCACCTCTGATCAAGTTTGTGTTTTTGATCCCCAACAAGTCTAATACATCATTAATCATCATATATCACCTTATATATGATTAAAACATTATCTCCCTTTAAAAAACCTCTCTGGCCAAAATATTAGGGGAGACCGAAAGCTAAGAAAACTCAATGAAAATACAAGGTAATATGTTCAACAGGAAGCAGAAGTTTACCTTTTCGTATTTCTACAACCGGTTTGGTATTTCGGCAATCCTCTGGCTAAATAAATGACACAAAACACCTTAGATGAGAAATCTGAGACCATAGAATTAAAGCTTATAGTGGGTAGAAGAAGTTTACTAAAGGGCTTACCAGCTGGAAATAGCGATTCATGGTCAGAATCGGCTCCAAAACTTTGGGGATTTCACTATTCACCTTCCTTCTCTCCTCTTCCATTTTTCTGATTTTCCTCTTCCTCTCTCTCCATTTGGCCAAATTTAGGCCCCTTAAAAAGGAATGGATGGTTGTGATTAAATATTGTAAAGTGATCTCCTCTTGTTGTGACAAGTGTCACAAGATTAAGGTGTAAGGTTGCCATGTGTTATCCAATCCTCACATCTTCTCTTTCTCTCTCTTAGATGGAGCCAAAATGGTCAAGGGAAGGAAGGGGCCTGACAATTTTCTAAGACTCCCTACTCGGTGTTCAAGAAAATCAAGTACCCGACTGGACCAGGAACTGTTGGATTCCCCAGACTCAGGCACTAGGTGGCACACTCGACGGATGTCAACACTAAAGGTATAAAGGTGGTGTAATGATGAAGGACACTTTTCAACTCCTCATTTGGTCAACACAAAAGTGGCTTTGTACTTTGTCATCATTAAGGGACACATATCAAGCTCTTGTTTAGCCAACAAAAAAGGTGTTCCATCATGAGTCATCATTGCGTACTTTATTAATATTACTATAATAAAGTTACTTTATCGATGCTTACTTAGGATTCTACTTGGGACTATGGCACACATATTGAGACCCACTAAATGATGCAAGGTTAGAGTATATGTGTGTGGGCCCCACATGGTGCCATATACCGGTGTTTACTTCAAAAACGTTAGGTGCACATGTCTGCCCTGAAAATTCCATGTGCACATCTATACCGGCATATTTCGCTTGACCAATCAGTCTTATACCTCATGACATAGTTGGGTGGCATCTTTCAACCAACCTAATGGCACCTTATACATGTCCCGTGCATATTTACACTGATACTTGATTCTACTGCCTATGCATACTGGGCCCTCAGCCTGGTAGGGCTAGATCACATATTCCCCTAGAATCTTTCTATCTCTCGTTATTATTAGGACTCTTCTTAAACTAGGCTTAGTAGTCTGCCTGATATAAGCTTATTCTCAAAGTTCTAGACCCAAAATTTGGGATATTACAGCTTCCTTTATGTCTTAGCCACAATTGTTGACTTTTCAACACATCCTTTTACTTGGCCGAAAATCCTTTAAAGAGGCATATTTAATAGGATAAAACTTAGGTCCAGTTCCTTATGTCCATTAGATCTAATTAGCTAATAACATAGTGCCAGGTGGATTATTTTTATTCATCACCGTATAACCCTGTTAAGCCACCGCTACCTATTGAAATTTCTTCTTCTCCATACATCATTAACCTCAAGAATTTTTCACTTCACTGAAAAACCCCCTCACCCTTGGTAGTGTAGCTCCATCGCGATCGAAGTGCGACCACCCCTCTTCTCCCTTGCAATTGTCAAGAAACTCTTGACTACCGATGAGGATTCTCCTTCCATAAAGCATATCTTAGAAATCTGGCATGGATTGTTCAAGAACGAAGTACTCTATATGTCCACCATTCAAACAATCAAGCTCTTGTTGTTGTTGAGTAATGAACTTGAGTCGAAGCTTTAATTCTCTCAATTGAAAAGTAGCTTTATATATGGGTTCTCTCTCCATAGGTCGGCGATCCAGTGTGACGAGTCTCAAGGGAAAAGGGTGGTCGGAGCCAGATATCTGAACAATTTTGGTTGGTCGAAGATGGTGGTCAGTAATCCACTATTCATATTTGAACTACTCACAGTAAAGGATGAATCCTCTTCCGAGATGAATCACAGTGCTTCCAAATGGACCTTCAATCAATTTCTTTAAAAGGCTTATGCAGCTTCCTATGCCTCTCACCCTTCTCCTTCCTCCAATCCTGACAAAAATGATGCCCCCCATTCCCAAGAATGCCACTCTTTGCTCCAAAGATTGAAGAGGGTTTTTTGGTTGAGGAATAGTGGGTTGATACAATAGAGAAGAAGAAATTTCAGTGGGTAACGATGGCTTAACAAGGTCAAATGGTGATGTGTAAAAATAATCCATCTGGCAGCATGTTATTGGCTAACTGGACCTAATGGACATAAGGAATTGGACCTAAGTTTTGTCCTATTTAATATTCAATCATCATCGTTTCCTCTTTTAGTTCCCTCTTGGGCAAAATATATCCCAAGAAAAGGGAAAAATAATTAACTTGTTGCTTTATTGGAAAATTATCATTTTGCCCTTAAATTTTTGTATTAAATTGGGCCTTCTACTTTTTATTTTTTTGGGCCGAAATTTTCATATATATATATTGGGCCTAAAAATTGTATTCTTCTATTATCCCATTTTGGGCTATAAGAATGGGCTTTTATGAAGACACTAATTAAATTTTATGTCTTATTGTGACCCAAATTCACATGGCCACCGATTGCACTATTTGGCCATTCCAAGTCCTCCATAATTCACCATTTATTCCTTTTAATGCCATAAGGTGCAAAAGAATTTTGGTGATTGAAACTTGGGATGTTACAATACATGCTGCCTAGATGATCCCATTATTAATGAGATGGATCTTGGTTGACTCTACTAATTGATGAAATACAAAATAGGTAATCCTTTTGCCTTCAAGAAGCAATCAATACAAAATAGAAAACTCTTTAAAGAAACTAGAATCCTAATCAACTCTATATAAGACCATTCTTGATGCTTATTGAACCTTTCAAATGTGTCTTCATTTTACTATTCACGTGCATAAACATGTATGGACCTTTTAGACATCCATTTGGGCTTGAATATGGTTGAATCACATTCTGGAACTCCCATGATCCATTACACAATACATTTAGGCTTGTATTTGAAAGATTATAGCACCATTGGACTCCTCCATGCACATATAGTTGTATTGGGCATTTAAAAACGTGGGAATTGATTCCAAATGCTTCTTTTGGGCTCTTAAAACGTGATCTTGTCTTTCTTAGCATCCAAGTGTGCATAAACCAATGACTTGCATTCCATGGTGGCTTTGGAAGTTCCCTGTCACATGTCACATCAAGTGCCACATATGTAATTGTAACACCCCAAAATTTATATTCACAAAACATGTTGTAATTATTTGGGAAATTCAACAAAATGGTGAATATATATGAATTTGGAATTTATGAATTTTATAAATGTTCATTTTCATGAGAAAATGAGAAAAATAATTAAGGAATTAATTTGGGTAATTTAAAAATCCCATTATTAAGGTTCAAAAATGGAGGAATATTAGAGAAAATAGTTGGTCCAAAAATAGATGGAAATTGGCCAAAGGAAAACAAGAAAAGAAATTGGATTAAAAAGGTAATGGCAAAATCGTAATTTTGCCAAAATAGCACAAAATAAATTATTTTCCAATTAATTGAAGTTAATTTCAATTAATTAAGTAAAATAAAGGGGGGAAATATATTTAGAATATTTGGGTCAATTTAATATGAATTTATGGAAAATTTGAGCAAAAAGTGTAATTTTGACCAAAATTGAGACTTTACGTATATACGTAACCGAAACAAATTGTGAAGCCAATTGAGATCGTAGGGAGGGACCCCTAGGTGCCTCCTACATGTTGCAAGAGGAAGAAAATATTGGTTGGGCTTAATGAGCTTGGTTACATGTACATAGGGTTTATGTACAAAAAATTGATTTTGGAATTTTTGGAAATTTGTTAAATAAATAAAATAGTATATGTAATATTATAATATATCATTACCTCCTTCCTTCATCCCATTTCGTCCCATACAGGTCTGAAACAAGAGAGAGAAATTTGAGAGATTTTAGAGAGAGAAAGGGAAGAAATCTCGCAAGGTAAGCCGATTTCTCCGACGATTTAGCTTCTAACGCGTATAACTTCGACCCTAAGCTACTCCTCTTTGTTCTTTAACATTTGGAGGCTCAAAAATCTGTTGTTTAAGGGTTAGGGTTTCAGCCATATTGAGGAAAAGCTAGTAGGAGCTCGAGGTAACTTCCAAACCTTTGTATATTTATTCTGACCGATGTGGGCAATTTAATCGGTGAAATTTCATCTGATTGCCATTGGTTTTAAATTTTGGAAATTTTTGTCCCTAAGGGTTATGCTGCCCAATTTTAGTTCAAATGGTTGTTATAACTCAATTAGATGGTTAATAAAGTGGTTAGGAGTATAAAGGAATGTGTTTAAGGAGCCAAAATCGCAAAACCCCGATTTTTCCTGGAAAATATCATAATTTTGGCTAGGGATGTTAGAGGGCCTTAGAGTTGGATTTTCAATGATTTGATGGTTCCATTGGATTCAAGAGGGAAAATTAGGTAGGGTTACAGTTGGTCACTTTTTCAGAAAAGGCCGAAAAAACATACTGACGAAAATGCCCATGAAACCCTAAAATAGGGGCTGTCAAGGGTATTTTTGTAATTTGACAATGAATTTAGTAATTACGACTCTGGAAATGGACTTCTTGGATGGAAATATATAAGAATAGCCCATTTCAAAATTTCAGAAAAAGTACAGCCGGACCGAGTACGGCGGGCCTGGGCCGGGGTTGTAACCCCCTCACCGTAATTATACCCGGATTAGGAAATTTAAGTGAAATAGAGACCAATAAGATGAAAAAAACTTTTATAATCCCTCATCATCAAGATGGGGTATCCCGAAAAACAGTTCAAAAACATAATTCATATGATCCCACATTCACTATCGGATACAATTACTTGTGCAGTTATATCACATTCATAAATATCAGAGTGCATAACTAACCTCCCGGCAACCTTGGGTTACTTGTATATATATGTAATGGGTTTAAGGTTTTCCAAAATGGGGATTACATATCCAAAATTCTTATTTATATCTCATATACAAAAGGTAATCCCAAACCAAAAACAGATAACCAACCCCTAACCAAATGTCTCTAAGAGATCATAACTACTCCTGGTTGTCCACTTCCCTTTTGAGCCTCTTGCCCCATCTGAAATGTTAGTCATTGGAAAGAATGAGATTCTAAAGAATCCCAGTAGTAACAAATCACTCATACAATATATAAACACAAAGCATGTAAGTTCATCATGTTTAGCATCAACACTATGAGTCATGGCTCGCACCACAACTGACAGCACGCACGGCTATATCACAATGCTTTATGTAACCCTCTTCCGTAATTATATCCGAGATACGCGATTAAAATGAAATAGAGACCAATAAGAAACAAAACTTATTTAAAATCCCATTTTCATGATGGGTTTTCACAAATAACTTTCGAAATCTAATTAACCTGGTCTCATTTCAATTTTGAATACAATTACTATCATGCGGAATATCACATTTCTACAAATATCAGAATGTACAACAATATCATCCCGGCAACTCCCGGGTTCGTACCTTTACATAGAATTCATAGGGCACATTTGCCCTTTACAATTCCTCAAACCGGGATTGCACAAATCTCATCTCCATACATAATCAAATATACATCCATATATACACATCCAAATCCAAATACAAATATCCAAATATACATCCCAACTATGATAACCAACTACCAAAATATATAACCCGAAGGAGTCCTCATCGACTTTGCCTACTTGCTCCATCCTCGGTCCACCTACCCTGTCTAAAATGTTGGTAGGGGAGGGTGAGATTCTAGAGAATCTCAGTAGGAAACAAATACCAATATTCATATAAGATAAGTGTTTAATGCATGACATGCTTGCAATACACAACTCATGCTCACACAATGACATATCTACATGCTCAATGTTTCAAGAACATACTTATAGCCATATCATAACTAGAAACAGAGCTACAATCATTCATACATGTTTCACATAATCAAGCAAAGCAATACATGTATCAATACACAAACACAAATATCAAAGCATGTAAGAGAGGTAAGTTCCCTACTCTTGTTATTTCCACGTAAGCTCCAGCACCGCTTACTCACGACCAGGCGAATATCGAACCACGTTCAGGGCGAACATCAAACTTATAACCAAAGCAAGGACATAGGTTTATTCTCTCTTCCAAAACCTTACTTTCATATCACTTAAAGTTGGTTACCATTCATGACCTTTAGGTGGCTAATCAAAGCCTAAACATATGCCTAAAGGCTTGAAAAAACACTTGACTAAAACCATCTTCGGAAGTCCAAAATGTCATTTTTAGGGGTTGGCCGCAGCCCACAAATCCACTAGTCACAGCCAAAAACAGCTCAGAAACATTTGGGTCGTGGCCCAAGAATTCACTAGCCACGGCCAAGAAACTCCTGTTTCTTGACTAAACTTTCAAAAATCATAACTATTTCCACAAAAATTGAAATGAGGTGATTCTAAAGCCAAATGAAAGATGTTCCAGTCCTCTTCATAGGAAAAATATGGGCCATTACTGGAAATCACCACAAAAATACAGAATTCCCCAAAATCTACTACTACCCTAAAACAGTGTTCAGTTTCAATCCTAAACTTTAGACAGTCATATCTCCCAGTTCCCAAAATGAGCTGCCACAAATTATATGTCCATTTTGAAGCTTGGAATGTGAAATTTAAGACTGAAAAGTTTCATAATTTTTAGACATCATTTTCCTAGTCAAAAAAATCCACATGAGCAGACTGCCCAGAACAAACTTCCAATGGACAACATTTCCAGTTTTGCAACGAATGTGTCCAATCCAATCCAAACCAATTCCAATGACTAAATACCACAACACAACACACATGCCAATTCACGCCATTCGAAAATACCATAAAATCAAGGCAAAATTCACAATTCACAAAACTCATCCACAAATCACTAAACTTAGATCAAAAGGCTTCAAATACTCACCTCTTCCTCTTTCCCAAACCAATTCCTTGATTCTTCATATTTCCAAATTTCCTCAAGCCATCAAACACCTCCTTTCAAAAATATAAAACCATAGAGATGAAACTCTCACCAACATGATCAAGATTAATGAAGAGGATTTAGCCATTAGAGGCCAATTAGAGCACCATACCTTGAATTTCTTCTTTCTCTTTCCACTTTGAGCTAGGCGAAAATGGAGAACAAGAGAGAGAGAGAGAGATGAAGATGAAGATGATGAAGTAGAGGATCAGTTTTTGGGATGCCAAAACTGACCAAGTAGAGAGGAGAAGAGAGAGGGAATGTTTGAGATCTTGACCCAAGATCCAAGGGTCCAAATTGTGCCAAGTGTCACCCTCTTACTCCACCAACCATGAGTTCACATAGGCACACTCACACATGATTCCACCCCTTTTGATCTATCATAATCAATCTCAACCATTGATCTTTGAGTTACCAATGAGCTTCCTCTTGGGTAACCGATCAATTAGTCGGTAACTTTACCGTTTTGCCCCTGATTACGGCAATTCACACTGAATCACCACCAAACTCATTTTCTCATTCATTTACACCATACATACGCCCTCCCCCTTATTTTCATTCAATTTAGATGTTAATCCATAATTGAACTCAAATACAGGGTTTCGACACTGATAATAACACATTCGAATTTCAAATCACATCGAATTCTCAAAAGGGTTATTTATCACTAACCACATCCACTTTTGGAGTCATTAAACCCTTAATCATAATTTGGGATCTTGCTAAACCGGGGCTTAGCAATCCACTTATTTCAAACTTATTATCTAGCCTCGAGTCTCAGAATTCGAGGTATTACACTCTATGCCCGCTTTCGCAATAATCACTATGCCAGCTTTCGTTGTAATTTCAATGCCAGCTTTCGCTATAAACACTATGCCCGCTTTCACGATAAACACTATGTAGAAGCATCACAAAGCACCACAAAGCTCCACAAAGCATCTCAATGCATCACAAAGTAGCGGCAGCAATACAATGCATGATAAGCATACATATAATACATTTACACAAAGTATAACAGAGGAGTCACTACCTTGTTCTTTCCTGACGTTCTCCAACACAACTCGATCACGACCAGGGCAAATGTTAAATCCTATAAACCAAATTAGGGACAACCAATCAATCTCTTTTCTAAATGCTTATTTCTATAATACTCTAAGTTGGTTATCATTTAAACTCTTTAGGATGACCATTAGAGGCCTAAATACATGCTAAAAGGGTTCGAAGAAAATACCCTGAAGACCCATTTTCGAAAGCAGAACACTGATTTTTGGCTGACTCACTCTAGTAAAGATGACCTCACTCGAGTGATGAGAGACTTGCACTCGAGTGAGAACGGCTCTCACTTGCGAGTGTTTGACAGTGAGTAACACCCATGGCTAGAAAGTGCTCACAACACTCGAGTATGGGTAATCACACTCGAGTGGTGACTCCAAATTCACTCGAATCCACGAGAGTGCAACACAGAAAGTAACAACCCGAGAGCACAGACAATTCAAGAGGAAAAAGCTCACTCGAGCACAACCCTAGGCACTCGGGTGAGAAGGCTTCACTTGCGAGTGTCAGAACACACTCTTGAAATTGGCCAGCGAGTGCATACCCGAGACGCAGCCCTAAAACACGAACTCACACCTTCACTCGAGTGATCATCAACATCACTCACGGGTTAGGAAGTACACTCGAGCTTTCTTCATGAAAACCCAGTAAAAACACAAAGGAGAAAGGCCAATTACACTACAGTACTCGAGTGAGACCCCCTCACTCCAGTGATGCTATCAGATTGCCCAGATCACATAAACTGACAGAAATTCCTAGTTTGGTTAAAATTGCTCCCAATGGTTCCCAAACTCCACACAAAGCTTATACCCACTTAACATTGCCTAAGGAACACATTGGTAACCTCCAAAACATCCAAAAACCATTTTAACCACAATCTAACTCTTGGGTTTCTAATTCACACACAATACCCAATTACAATCAACACACTTCCAAAATTCAAAACCACATCCCACACTTAAATCACTTCCCAATAAACTAATTCCAATATTATCCACTATGAAATTTATACATTCAAAATTTACACAAAACCAGGGCAAATTCTAGATTTTATCAAACTTATCCAAAAATCACAATAAATATATCATAAAGCACCAAATGCTCACCTTTTCACTTTGCCAAAGTTAAATGCTTGATTCTCCAACTTTCAAATTTGCTCCAACACCTAAATAACCACTTTTCAAAATTCTGAAACCACCAAGATGGAGCTCTCTATGAGGTGCACAACATTAAAGAAGAGGTCTAGAGTATTAGAGATCAACAAAGGCATCAAAATCTCACCTTTCTTCTTCTCTTTCTACCTTTAAGCTCGCCGGAAATGGGGTATAAGGAGAGAGATGGTGAGATATGATGAAGAAGATGATGATGATGTAAAAATTTCCCTTGGTCCATTCCCTAAAACCGAATAGGAGAGAGAAGAGAGAGAAAAAGTGTGTTTTGACTTTTGGCATCATCCTATGGTCCACCATATTGCCACTTGTCAACATCTTGTTCACTCCATCCATAAGCTCACATAAGCTTAAAGCATAGGATTCCGACCTATAGCCAATAGATCTCAACCCTTGATCTCTAATCACTAATGAGTTTCCTCTTTGGTAACTGACCAATTGGTCGGTAAATTTCCAATTTTACCATTTTGCCCTTGGTTTTCATTATGATTATTAAATCATCACTGTGAACATTTATATTAAATTTGCATCACATTTCTCTAAAAGTGTTTAATTACACTAATTACAATCAATCTCGAAGTTATTAGCCCTTAATCTCAAATTGGGTCATTATAGGGGTCCTAGGGGCATTTTGGTAAATTTTCACTATAGGCTAATATAACCATAATAAACACTATGGAAGTGTCTAAAATGATACATGGAGAGGTTATAACCTAATTCTTGTACATTTTATGTTTTAGGACCATGTTAGGACCCTGAAGTTGGCTCACTTTTCAAGGCACACCGGGGTAAAAGTGACTTGAGGTAGGGACATTATCCTTTATACATCATGCTATAGTTTATATGATTGTGTAGTTGCCATTGATTGTGCTTTTATTAATTAACTTGGTATACCTAGAGAGGGCATTAGTGCCAGAAGTGCACTTACTTGAGGGATTGGATGAGAATCCAACTGGTGTACGAGTAATGGGGCTAGAGCCCTTCTCATATATACATGACGATGTGTTTTATTGTTTATTAATTGGTGCATTCATGCTGAATATCATATTTATTTATCGCATGTTATGTGAACGATAATATATTTCTACTGAGATTCCTCGGAATCTCACCCCTTTTTCTAAATCAAAATGTCTCAGCGGGTGCCAGCGGTTCAAAAGACAAGGATAGTTACAAAAAGATGACAGGCACGTTTCTCGAGACACAGCTGGTGGTTATATTTAGCCTATACTTGGAATATTTGGGATATTCTTTATATATTTGTAATTATTAGTAAATTTTGCTCTGTTAATGACTGTCTGCAACAAATACTTATTATCAGTATAACTGTACTTTTCTAGTTGCCTGTGGAACTTGTTCATTATTGCCTTGCGTATATCAAAATAGAAACGGGTGTTGACATAATTGTCCATGTCATCATCTAAGCAATAATCCATATCTACCTCCATGTAAGCATTTTCAAAATTTGATAGGCTTCTTGAAAACCTTGGAGGGCTTGTTGGACCTTGAATTAGATGAACTCTTCTTGGGCTTGTTGCCCTCCATGTTGACTACCTCCTGATATGCTATCATTCCCTCCCTCTTTGAAAAGATTCATCTTCAAATCTTGGCCTGTATCAAAAGGGAAGATATTAGTGTTTAAAGTCACCTATCATACACGATCCAAGGCCAAATGTTTAGTTAGAATTTATTTTAACTAATATTTTTTGAAGTGTGTGAATTTTTGTTTCCGCAATCTTAAGATAACAGAATTAGATCTTAGGAATTTAAATTTAAATCTGATTCAAATTATCCGATGTATTAGGGTATCCTAACAAACCCTAGTTCCCTCTCTATATGTATTACCATAACCTTTACTTGAGAAATAAGAGAAATTATTGATTCTCGGCCAAACAATTTCAATTTGAATTTCCAAAAACAACATGAACATAATAATTACCAATTGGAGGAATCTTGCAACTCAAGTTATGGATCCTTTCAAGAACATGAGAGGGATCTTGAATCCTTTGAATCATATCAAGATACTCTAATTTAAGAAGTTATTTGGCCTCGCTTTGAATTAGGAATGTTTCCTTTCTCATATGCACCCAAATATAAATGACAATTTGAACTCTTTGTATATCTCCAAAATATCCCAAAGCAACAACAAAATCCATATAACAAGAAATCCTCTTAACCACAACAGTCATATAATAACAACACCTATGAACAACAAAATTCATGTAACGATCAAAGTTCAAAGTGTGGAGTTCATGGTATCTTAAAGGTAGCAAGTAATTAGGAATAACAAAATTTAGGCATCTAGCATATGTTTCAATGCCATTTGAAGGAGATAAATGTCCAATGCTTCTAGATGAGAAGAAGCTATCGAGTAGATCCTTGGGAAACAAGTCTGCTAATACCTAGAACTCACAAAAAACATAAGGAAAATAATGATTAAATCACTAGTAACTAAAGAAATATCCTTACAATCACTCTTAACCTCACTTTTCTCAAGATTCTTTTCATCTTTCCTTTTTTCCTTTTTCTCATTTTCTTGCTTTTCAACTTTCTTTTCATTCAACTCATCACTCTTATTTTTACTCTCTTTATTCTAACAACACTTTGTGCTCTCAACTAATTTTTCTCTCTCTAACTCAATCTTACACATTGAAATAGTTCCACTAGAGTCACCTCACTCACATTTTCACTTTTTGAGATTCTCTTTCGCTTGGTTTCTTGTTCGTACTTAGCAACTAGAGGAACCAAATTTTCAATCTCCATGGAATTGCACATCTCCATAAAACGGGATAACTTAGGATTAAGCCCACGTATAAAATGATCCATAGTAGCTTCTGGAGTATCCTTTACACCAACTCTAATCATAGCTAACTTCATCTCTTAATAATATCTCTTAACATTCATGGAGCCTTGTTTTCAACTCTTGCAATCTTCTGTATAAGTCTCTCTTAGACTCAAAGTTGCATTTAGACTTTTGCTAGACTACTTCAGCATTTAACTTTCACACTTATTTGAGAAAGAGCTAAAGATCTTCCTCAAGATTTTTTTTTGCCATACAAATTTAATACCTGAAATGTTAGTAATAGAGAAAAAGGACCTCACAACTCTACTCACATGTTTCACTCAATAAGTTGTATAATCGCTCGTGTTTCACACAAATATGTCTTTTAACTTAATGTAACACTCTTGCCTTTTACCACTCAAGCTTACCTCCTATAGTATTCTTGATTGAGACTCAACAAAATTAGGAGACAATGTTAATATGTGGTAATCTTCATAACCAAAATTGAAAGAACCATAGAATATGAGAGAAAGGAAAGAAATATGTGATAAAAGAAGAAGGGGAGGAAAACATGTGAATTATGGAAAGGAAAGGAGGAAAAACGTGAGGAATTGATTCCAAATGCTCCTTTTGGGCTCTTAAAACATGATCTTGTCTTTCTTAGCATCCAAGTATACATAAACCAATGACTCACATTCCATGGTGGCTTTGGTGGTGCCCTGTCATGTGTCACATTAATAGCCATATATGTAATTGTTCAAGTCACCATCCAGGCAATAATCCTTGCCTGCCCCCATGTAAGCATTTTCAATATTTGATAGTCTCCTTGAAAATCTTAGAAGGCTTATTGGGCTTTAAATTGAATGAATTCTTCTTAGGCTTATTGACATTTATGTTGACTCCCTCCTGATATGTTATCAGAGTACAGAAGCATGATGAAATCGTATTGATGCCTTCACTCATGTCCTTCTATACTACGATGATATTCAAAGCCCTACGTTGGAGGTCATAGAGCTTGAACGCAAGTAATGATCCATCTCATCATGTATAGTTTTAGGTACTTTGTCTTCATATTTTACATAGGATGTTATTGCTTTTTCTGTATACGTGTATATAATGTCATCTTCACAGCCAATTGTAGCCTTAGTTTTAGCTGCCAAATGGCATGTAGCTTCAAATTAAGAAGTTTTTCATGCTGAGGCCTAATGAATACTAGCCAAAGGAATTTAAAAAAAAGTAGTAGCTTTAGGCTTTAGCATAAGTAGCGAATAGCCTATGTGCCACCCAAGATTATGAAATTAAATTGTTCTTTGGAAAACCAATTCCCTAAAAGACAGGAACTGGTTTTCCTACTAAGCACTTTGCAAAGCAAGGAGAGTTAAGATGGGCTATCCAGGTTTGATCTAGACGGTCCAGAGGTTTGGGGCCTCTATTACCTCTCCCTAATGTTCCTTGTGATGCCCCAACCTCCCTAAAGTTTTGTTCTTGTTTCTAGTGATTATTAGATTCTAAATAAAATGAGTGACATTTTGATATTTTATGAGCATAAAATAGTGAAGTTTTGAATTTTTATGATTTTTCAACAAAAAAATACTCTTAAATTGTGCAATTTGTTTTTTGAAAAATCATGAAAAATTCAAAACTTCACGATTTTTGTACTCATAAAATTTCTAAATGTCACTCATTTTATGTAGAATTTGTTAGATCTCACATGTTTTGATGATAACAAAGAATGGGTGTGAAAAAGTTTTGATAAACAAACAAGTTTGAACAAAGTAATGACAGAGCAAATCATCACTTGAAGTAAGCACTGGAGTAATGAAGAAAGGCCAAGAGAAAAAGCTGAGAAACTTCATCACTAGCAGAATTTCTAAAGGGTTACTCGAGTAATGAGACAGAAACTTGAAGTAACCAAAGCACAGAACCTCAAGTAACTCACAGCCAGATACATTACTCGAGGGATGACTCGAGTAATGTGAAATGAAAAGAAGAGTTACTCGAGTCAACACTCGAGTAATGTGCCACAAGGAAATGAGTTTCTCTCAGCCATGTAATCGTGCCAACGTTACTCGAGTAATCAGGAAAATCACTTCCAGTTGCTCTCGGCTTGCCAACGTTACTCGAGTAAGTACTCGAGTAATCAGGGAAATCACTTCCAGTTGCTCTCGGCCTGCCAACGTTACTCAAGTCAGTACTCGAGTCCCCTGCTTCAAGAAATATGTTGCTCTCGGCATTCCAATCCTGCCAACGTTACTCAAGGAGCAACTCGAGTAAATCACTGTGGTAAACAAAACTTTAAGACTTGAACGAGATTACTGGAAGTCAGTAATCGAGTAATCTGCATAATTATATACAAAGCACTTGAAGTATATACCCGAGTAAGCTATGCAGAAAATAGATGTTTACTCAAGGCAGTACTCAAGTAAACAGGTAAGCAAAAATTGAAGTGCTCTCGGCCTGAAATCCTACCAACATTACTGGAGTAAAGCATCGAGTAACCTGTGAAGAAAATTGTAGTATACTTGAGTAAGTACTCAAGTAAACAGGTATTTCCAAGGTTTGTAAATTTGTTTACTCCATGCACTACCCGAGTAATATGATGTTCATTTATTGACTTGCTCTCTATCAATGATTTCATGAAGATACTCGAGTAATTACTCGAGTAAACTTAATGAATACTTGAGGGACTACTCGAGTATCCAAGTCCAGAAATTCAGAAATCATTCCAATGTTCAATGATTGTTTCCTATGTGATTAACCCTTCATTGTATTAGTATTCTTAGCATGTTCGCAGATAAACAATGAAGAGATCTTACCAAATAAGGAAAGTCAAATGCAACATTCAAACGCTACCTACCGCCACCTACCGCAAACGGATATTTTTCAAAAACTGGAAAAGTCAACAGTGGCTGCGCACACTCTAACGAGCAAGAAGAAAATGTTCCAATAGCCATTATCAACACATCTATATATATGGGAACATCTAAACAGAGATAACAACGAGAACACACACGAACGCATTATCAAGTTCACTCTCAATCCTCTGTTTTTACATATACTTGTAAATCTGTACTTCAGTGATTCTTATTCACTATGTAAGAGAGATATTTCATTCAAACTCAATATTTCTTATTGAGCTAACTTAAGGTTGTGGAACTTTGAGTTGGCATTAGATTACAACTTGTAAGGGGGAGTGAGTGTCCAGGCGAAGGAACTTACTTGTACCGAGGTGCCAAGAACCTACTAAATCTTGGAAATTATAGTGAAACTCTCAGAGATGCTCTGAGGACTGGACGTAGGTCAAAGTGGTTGTGGCCGAACCAGTATAACTCCCGGTGTACACTTAGGTGATATTTCTCCTTACTTTTTACTGCTTTATATTCACCGTTAAGTTTTATATTTGCAACAAAATTTTTTCGTATCACCCAATTTACCCCCCTCTTAGGTGAAAGGCTTGCTCTAACAGAATTTAATGATGATAAGAAGCAAAAATAAAACACTTGATAAGTTGTAAAAAAATTTGGGTACAAGTTGTAAACTTTTAAGGGGTATTAGAGAGCCCACTATAGGCCCCTACTCAAAGGTCCAGATCTGAGTTTTTTAAGGTGATAATTTTTTAAATAAAAAAACATTGTTTAAACATAAAATAGTAAAGATATCATCTTTATTTTAGATTCTATACCCATTAAAATATTGTTTTAAAGAAAAATATAGACTTTTAAAAAACCAAATATGAATGGACGCTCATATCTGCCTAACTCTCCCTACTAAGCAAATTTGTTTAGTACAGAACCAATTCCTTAAATGCAACGAGACATGAATGTCTCTATTGATTTCTCTCTCAATTTCCTCTCCATCGAATGTAGGGATGAGCACAAAAACCGGTAGTCCAAGTAACCCAGTTTGACCTGAGGTGACCTATGTAACCCCCTTCCAACCATAGGCCGAGATTAAGTTTATAATCAAGTAATTAAGTGAAATTAGAGACCTTAGCTGATTTGGGACTTAAACAAAATCAAACTTTTCAAAATCAGAGTCTATAAAAACTTTTCAAAAACATGTTCACAATGTCTCATATTCACATCACAAATATAAAATGGCTTGTACAGATTGACTTCATTCATACATATCAGAGTATATCATAAATTCCCGACACACTCGGGTTCAATTAATCAGTAAAGGGTCTTACAAAACAATAATGCCCATAATCTCTTTCCCTTTACTAGGGCATTACACAAAACTATACTATCCATCAAATATACACAACTATTTAGTACAAAATATCCAAATGATTTTATACATGATAACCATTAATCAAAATAAAACTCCCGATTCAGAGCTCAACCGCTTTTTGTCACCCACTTTCCTTTCGATCCTTCAGCCCTATCTAAAAATTTAGTTTTTTGGGAGAGTGAGATTCTAAAGAATCCCCGTAGTGTTAAATCACTCATAATGTACACAACAATAAGGCATGAAAGCAATCATAACACACCTATCGCCTTACAACGGCAGTTACAGCGGCAAAGGCAGGTATGACGAACGCCACCCTTACGTTTGCTCACGCTGTATCGGACTCATCACCATTCACAACAATATATATATATATATATTTCACCACAGCTGGGTTTCATACAACAGTTAACAATAGATCCATGTCAATTACAACGGTAGTTCAACGGCCGAGGTAGGCGTGATGAGCATCAACCCCCTACGATGGCTCCCGCTGAAGTGCTCACACTGTAATGGACCATGGCACATTTTCCTTCACATTTCACTAAGCACAAATTCACATTTGAAAAACACTAAGATAAATCATGCATACCAGATATCATACACAATATGAGAGAGAAATAACTACTTGCTCGTTCCTTCCGTGCACGCTCTGGCACTGTTTTCTCCCGAGTAGGGCAAACGTCGTATCCTATAATTCATAATGAGTGACGAAGTATCAATTCTCTATCCTAATTCTCAATGACTTCTAACACTTAATTGGTTATCATTATTGCTCTTTGAGTACCCAAAAATCACTCTATTAATAGCTCTAAAGGGTTGGAAGACTATCCCCAAAGATCGCCTTTTTAAAAGCTCAAACTGATTTTTCTACTGCGACACTTGAGTGAAGATGACCTCACTCGAGTGAAATTATACGGACACTCGAGTGAAGAAGGCCTTACTCGGGTGACGGTATGGTCTGCACTCGGGTATTAGAGAGTGAAGGATAACGAGTGAACACCTGAGAGCACAAGGACTTTTCAAAGACTACAATACTCGAGCACACTGGACCTCACTCGAGTGATAGCCAAATGCCTCACCCGAGCACTAGAGAGTGAAGTCCAGAAAGTGAGGACCCGAGAGCACCAGAGTTTTCAATGAAGAGGAGCACTCGAGCACAGGATATTGCACTCGAGTGATGGATCAACACTCGCAAGTGAGACTATACACTCTTGAGATTTTCCAGAAAGCACAACAGAAAAACTGAAGAGAACAATGAATATACATGCGGCACTCGAGTGAAACTCAACTTCACCCGAGTGATGTTCATCACTCACTCGAGTGAATCCCAAATCACTCTAGTGATTCTATCAGAACCAGAAAACGCAGAAAAACTGACCATTTGCCCTAACCTTTGCCCAAATGATTCTAATGGACCCAAACTTTTACTCAAGGCTACTCCCACACAAAAAAACCCAAGGAATCACATTGAACCATCAGAATTACCAAAATCCTATCCCATTATCATGCTTTGGTTTGAATCAACATTAAACACTAAAATCCCAAAACCACCAAACTTAATATTTCAATCTCTAATCAATCTATCTATCCAAAACTTACCACAAGGTACCATTTTCATGCCAATAACATACCAAATACTCAATGCTACTCATTTTCGAATTTAAGGCCAAAAATACCAAAAATTCCAAACTTCACACAATGGCATGAAACATAGATAGAAAGATTGGTCTCACTTACCTCTTCAACTTTTCCAAAGACACTTCTTGATTCTCCAAACTTCAGATTTTCGTGATTCCTCAAATCACCACCAATGGAGAAGCTACAACCATCAAATTGAAGCTCTTAACTCAAGGAACAATATTAATGAAGAGCATTTTGGCATTTGAGGCCATTTGCTTACCTCAAAATCAAGCTTTTCCTTTCTCTCTTCTAAGCTCTAATGGCACCGAAAATGGAAGAAGAAAGAGAGAGAAAGAAGAGAGAGATGGAGTGAAGAGATGAAAATGATAATGATACTCCCTCCATGCCTTGTTCATCGGAAATGAGGGAGATGAAGAGAGAGAAAATGGATAAAATACTCCCTATTTGACTTTCTCATCTCTTCCCTCAGCATACCCACTTTTGCCACATGTCACATTTCTATTGGCTCTCCACAAATAAGTAACAAATTAGTTACTCTAACAACTCCATTAGTCATTTTAATTACACTTCTCATTTTCTCTTAGTTAGTAGTTAATTTCTCAATTAATCACTAACTAATTGCCCAATAATTTCATTCTTTCAATTTCCACTAATTATGGCATATTAATTAAAATTGCCACAAAACACATAATTATTCCACTTTAATTTGATAATTATCCTCAATAATTATCATTAGCCCTTAATTAAAATTTGAGGCGTTACAACCTACTCCCATCCAATCTAGTAAAAAATAGCCTTATAACACAAAAGGACTAGACCAGACCAGACCAATTAATCAAGCTTGATCGGGTTCATGACTAGGCTCTCAATGTAACCCCCTTCCAACCATAGGCTGAGATTAAGTTTATAAAAACGCAATTAAGTGAAATTAGAGACCTTAGATAATTTGAGACTTAACCAAAATCAAACTTCCCAAAGTCAGGGTCTATAAAAACTTTTCTAAAACCTGTTTATAAAGGTCTCATATTCACATTACAATACACAAATGGCATGTACAGGTTGATTCCATTTACAAATATCAGAGTACAGCATAATTTCCTGACACACTCGGGTTCCATTAATTACATAAGGGTCTACAAGGCATAATTGCCTATAAAGTTTCCCATAATAAGGGGATTACACAAACTCTATCCAATATGTACATGTAATTCCTAACAAAATATATCCAAATGATTTACAAAATGATAACCAATTTTCTAAAATAAAAATCCTAGCCAGGAGCTTTATCCACTCTTCGTCGCCCACTTTCCTTTGGATTCTTCAGCCCTGTCTAAAATTTGTTTTGAGAGAGTGAGATTCTAAAGAATCCCCATAGTAACAAATCACTCATAGTATGCACAATAAAAAGGAATGAAAGCAAATCATCACACATACATAGCAACTACAACGGCAGTTACAACGACAAGGGCAGGTATGACTCATGTCACCCTTACGTTTGCTCATGCTGTATTGCACCACAACAGTTCACACAATATATTTCACCATAGCTGGGATTCTTATAAAGCATTTCATACGCAAGCCATACAGGCAAGATACATAACACACAGCCCACGGCTGGATTCACAACACATCGCTCCATGGGTCGGATTAACAAAGATCCATGTCGATTATAACGGCACTACAATGGCCGAGCTAGAGATCCAGCGTCAATCCCTAAACGGCTCACGCTACATTGCTCACGCTGTAATGGACCATGGCACATACAGTTCATAAAACTCAATGACAAGTCATGCATACCAAAACAACATACACAACATGAGAGAAGAGTCACTACCTAGATCCTTCCGTGCGTGTCCTGGCACCAATATCTCCCAAGTAGGGTAAATGCCAAATCCTATATCCATAATTAGGGACGAAGTGTCAATTCTCTATTCCAATTCTCAATGACTTCTTAACACTTAGTTTGGTTATCATTATTGCTCTTTTAGTACCCATAAATAACTCTATCAATACCTCTAAAGGGTTGGAAGATTATCCCCAAAGATCCCTTTTTGAAAGCTCAAAACTGATATTTTTCACTAAGACACTCAGTGAAGATAGCCTCACTCGAGTGATATTGTACGGATACTCGAGTGAAGAAGACCTCACTCAAGTGATGGTATGATATACACTCGGGTACAAGAGAGTGAACAACAGCAAGTGAATACCCGAGAGCACAAGAAACTTTTTAGAGATCAGGAGGACTCAAGCACATCCTATTGCACTCGAGTAAATACCACATACCCGCGAGTGAGAAGGCACACTCTTGCACCATAACCGCAAGTGACAACCCGAGAGGCAAGTCCATTGTGTCAAATACACCTGTACTCGAGTGATAGGAGGCTCACTCAAGTGATGTCCCACCACACTCGCAAGTGAGGCAACACTTGCCTTAGACTATAAAAGTGCAACAAGAACACAGAGAGCAGAAAGGAAAATTACACTAATGCACCCGAGTGAACTCACCCTCACCCGAGTGATGTTCATCCCTCACTCGAGTAAACTCACTCACACTTGAGTTTGAAATCGGTGGTTTTGGTCCCTCAAGTTTGAAAATGACTTGTTTTTTTTTCGGGTCGGGTTGGGCTTCAAAAATGGGTCGCCAAGTCCTTTTCAAACTTGAGGGACCAAAACCAAAATTGGGTGAAACTTCAGGGACCAAAACCACCGATTTCAAACTTGAGGGACTAAAACCAAAATTGGGTGAAACTTCATGGACCTAAACCACCGATTTCAAAATTGAGGGACCAAAACCAAAATTTGATCAAACTTTAGGGACCAAAAGTTATATTAACCCTAAATTTTATCTCCGCTTACGGAAAAATGTGTTTAAAAAAAAATACTTTTGAGATGTTTCCAAATAAGCACTAGGTTTAAAATTTAGAGAAAAAAAAAGATTTGAAGAATGAGAGAAGGATTGTATTATTTTACTAAGACTAATTTTGTAATAAAAAATTTTATCTTTCATTTCTCCTTCAAGAAAACTCCAATTTTGGAGAATGAGTTTCAGTGCTAAGTGGAGTGATGAGCAGCAAAAGCTCATCACCATTGCGCCTTTAAGTCCTGAAATATTTTTATTTTTATTTTTTTTCCACTATCGTTGTGATGAGTAGTTAAACTTATTCCTAATTTTGGAGCGGAATCTTTAAAAAAGGCCTTTTTAAGAATTGTTTCATCCAAGAGGAAAGGGGAGCAACTGCCTTTCAACCCTTAAAAAATTTCTCAGCCAAACAAAGCTCCAATTCATTCTGCACTTCCAAGAAATTAAATTCATACTCCTCCAATCCTTAATATAAGATATATTTAGGGAGTTGGTCTTAATCCTGAATGTAAGATATAATTTTCTTATTTTGTCAATGTTTTCCTAATTTAACCCTATTGATACTCCATCAATTATAATCAAGGAAGAAAAGGAAGAAGAAAATTAAGAGAGATGACTAGGATGTTTTGAAAAATATATGTCAAAAACTAACTTCCTTAATCCAATCAAATTAAGTAAATATGTCTTATATTAAATATCACAAGAGTACCTCCATAGATACATAATCCCCCTCAAATGGCTATAATTTAGACTGATCTTTTTGCTATCGTCTTTTTCTAAAGTTGTTTTCTCAAAACAATTTTCATTCTTTTATAGCATTTGTAATTTTTCCTTTGTCCTTGTTTCTCTATAATACTTTGATGGTCGTTTAATATATCATTTTGTGGGGTTTTTTTTCTTAAAAAAAACACAAAGCTCCAAAAAAAATATCTACCAATTAGCGTAAATATTTCTTCGGCCCCCCAACTTATTTGTTCTTATTTAAAAAACCACAAAACAAGGAGTAAGTAAAATCTATGTATAATATAATAATTTTTTTTTCAATTTCACCCTCCATTTAATACCACACACTATTTGAAATCTTAACTATCTTTAATTTAGGTAGTATTAGAAACAAATATTAAGCCTATTGAAATTTGGAACATGATATATGTTAACACCCATTTCCATTTTGATATTTTCAGAGTAATACAGGTCATGTTCTACAGGCATACAGAAAAATATAATGACACTGATAAAAGTATTTGTTTACAGCGGGCATCAGCAAAGCAGAATACAAAAATATTTACAAGTATGTCCAGAATATTCCAAAATAAACTCATTACAGACTATATAACCACAGCCCTTGCCTTAGGAAATGTGCCCGTTAGTTTCCCTTATCTACGTCTTTTCCTTTCAATCCGCTAGCACCCACTAAGACATTTTGATTTAGAAAAAGGGGTGAGATTCTAAGGAATCTCAGTAGAAACATACGATCAACATATAGAATGCGAAAATTAAATATGCAATGCACCGTATCAAGTAAAATGAAAACTCATATCATCAGTGTGTACACAAAATTCAGGGCCAAACACTAAGTTACAATCTCTACATATACCTCATCCGAGTCACCAACTATAGCTAGGCAATACCAGTATACCTTAGCTAGGTCACCTAGACCATAGCTAGGCAATGTGCCTCAAGTACGTGTTCAAGTCACAAAATATAGCAACACGCATCATACAAATAGTCACATAATATATAATACATAGTTGTCCCTACCTAAACCCTTTTCTAGTCTTGAATGGTCTGCCTCGTAAAACGTGCCAACTACAGTCGTCCAATTCAATCTTAAAACATCACATGTACAAGAAATAGGTTATAAACTATCCATGTATCATTTTAGACACTTTCATGGTGTTTTTTGTGGTTATATTAGCCTATGGTGAAATTTTACCAAAATGCCCCTAAGACCCCGGCTCGGCCCCGCCGTACCTGATCTAGTTGTACTTTTCCTGAAATTTGGACATGGGCTATTTTAACAAAATTTCACCCAAGAAATCCATTTTTGAACTTAGAATTATCAAATTCAATGTCAAATTATAAAATTGCCCTTTGCAGCTTCTGTTTCAGGGTTTTAGGGATGTTTTCGTAATTGTGCTTTTTCGGGCTTTTCCGAAAAAGTGACCAACTGTAACCCTACATAATTTTTCCTCTTGAACTCATTGGAATAATCAAATAATTGAAAATCCAACTCTAAGCACCTCTAACAGCCCCTGGCCAAAACTAAACAATACTCTGGGGAAAATCGGGGTTTTGCGATGTTGGCTCCATAAATGTATTCCTTTCTACTCCTAACCACTTTATTGATTATTTCATTAGGTTACAACTACCATTTGGACCAAATTTTGACAGTATAACACCTAGGCCAATCCATTTTTCAAATTTACAAACAAAGACAATATGGCGAAATTTCACCAATTAAATTATCCACATCAGCTAGAATAGCCAATATACAAGAATTTGGAAGTTACCTCAAGCTCCCCTTTGGCTTTTCTTGGCTTGGCTGAAAACCCTAAGCTCCCAACAAGAAAATTCAAGCTTCACAACCTTTGAAATACATGAAAGAACAGTTTAGAGTTGGAGTTATATGCGTTAGGAGCTAAATTGTCAAAGGAATTGACTTACCTTGTGAAATTTCTCCTCTTTCTCTCTCTAAACTCTCTTAACTTTCTCTCTCTATTTCAGCTGAGCTTGGGCGTCGTTTTTACTGGAGAAAGGAGGAGGATGATGATGATTTAATATCATATCGATGTCATATTTCATTTATTTTCCAATTTCCAAAATTTACAAATTCTAATTTTTTTGTGCATAAGTCTATGTACATGTAATCATGCCATTAGGCCCAACCTGTAACGCCCCAATTTTTTATTAAGGGCTAATGATAATTATTGAGGATAATTATCAAATTAAAGTGGAATAATTATGTGTTTTGTGGAAATTTTAATTAATATGCCATAATTAGTAGAAATAAAAAGAATGAAATTGTTGGGCAATTAGTTAGTGATTAATTGAGAAACTAACTACTAACTAAGAGAAAATGAGAAGTGTGATTAAATTGTTAATGGAGGGATTAAAGTGGCTAATTGGTGACTTATTTTGGGTGGGCTAATAGCAAAGTGACATGTGGCATGATTGGGTGTGAAGAGAGAAAAGATGAGAAAAGTCAAATGCCCAATATTTTAATAGTTTCTTTCTCTCTTTTCCCTTGATTTTCGCTGAAGAGTAGGGGGAGGGAGTATCATCATCATCATTCTTCATCTCCTTCATACTCTTATCTCTCTCTTCCTTCTTCCATTTTCTGTGCCATTGGAGCTTAGGAGAGAGAAAGGAAAAGCTTGATTTTGAGGTAAGTAAATGGCCTCAAATGCCAAAATGCTTTTCATTAATATTGTTCCTTGAGTTAAGAGCTTCAATTTGATGGTTGTAGCTTCTCCATTGGTGGTGATTTGAGGAATCACGAAAATCTGAAGTTTGGAGAATCAAGAAGTGTCTTTGGAAAAGTTGAAGAGGTAAGTGAGACCAATCTTTCTATCTATGTTTCATGCCATTGTGTGAAGTTTGGAATTTTTGGTATTTTTGGCCTTAAATTCAAAAATGAGTAGCATTGAGTATTTGGTATGATATTGGCATGAAAATGGTATTTTGTGGTGAGTTTGGGATAGATAGATTGATTTGAGATGGAAATGTTTTGTTTGGATGATTTTAGAGAATTGATGATTTGTGTTGCCCAACACCAAAGCGTGATAATGGAATAGGATTTTGGTAATTCTGATGATTCCATTGAATTCCTTGGGTATTTTTTATTTGGGAGTAGCTTTGGTAGAAGTTTTAGGTCCATTAGAATCATTTGGGCAAAGGTTAGGGCAAATGGTCAGTTTTGCTGCGTTTTCTAGTTCTGATAGAATCACTCAAGTGATTTGGGATTTACTCGAGTGAGTGATGAACATCACTAGGGTGAAGTTGAGTTTCACACGAGTGCCGCATGTATATTCATTGTTCTCTTCAGTTTTTCTGTTGTGCTTTCTGGAAAATCTCAAGAGTGTATAGTCTCACTTGCGAGTATTGATCCATCACTTGAGTGTAATATCCTGTGCTCGAGTGCTCCTCTTCATTGAATACTCTGGTGCTCTCGGGTCCTCACTTTCTAGACTTCACTCTCTAATGCTCGAGTGAGGCATTTGGCTATCACTCAAATGAGGTCCAGTGTGCTCGAGTGTTGTGGTTTCTGAAAAGTCCTTGTGCTCTCGAGTGTTCACTCGTTATCCTTCACTCTCTAGTACCCGAGTGCAGACCGTACCGTCACCTGAGTGAGGCCTTCTTCACTCGAGTATCCGTACAATCTTACTCGAGTGAGGTCAGCTTCACTCTAGTGTCGCAGTGAAAATATCAGTTTTGGGCTTTTAAAAAGGGGATCTTTGGGGATAGTCTTCCAACCCTTTAGAGCTATTGATAGAGTGATTCATAGGTACTCAAAGAGCAATAATGATAACCAATTAAGTATGAGAAGTCATTGAGAATTGGAATAGAGAATTGATACTTCATAACTCATTATGAATTATAGGATATGACGTTTGCCCTACTCGGGAGAAAACAGTGCCAGAGCGTGCACGGAAGGAACGAGCAGGTAGTGATTTCTCTCTCATATTGTGTATGATATCTGGTATGCATGATTTATCATAGTATTTGTGAAATGTGAATTTGTGCTTAGTGAAGTGTGAAGGAAAATGTACCATAGTCCATTACAGCGTGAGCACTTCAGTGGGAGCCGTCGTAGGGGGTTGATGCTTATCACACCTACCCCAGCTGTTGAACTGCCGTTGTAATCGACATGGATCTATTGTGAACTGTAAACTAGCCAGTACGGCTGCGCATTGTGAACTGTTATATGAAATCCAGCTGTGGTGAAATATATATTGTTGTGAACTATGATATGTGCGATACAGCGTGAGTAAACGTAAGGGTGGCGTTCGTCATACCTGCCTTTGCCGCCGTAACTGCCGTTGTAGTTGCAATGTCTGTGTGATATGATTGTTTTCATAGCTTATTGTTGTGCACATTCTGAGTTATTTGACACTATGGGGATTCTTTAGAATCTCACTCTCCCAAAACAATGTTTTAGGCAGGGCAGAAGGATCGAAGGGAAAACGGGTGATAAAGAGCGGCTGAGCTCTAATATAGGAGTTCATTTTAATTATTTGGTTATTGGTTATCATGTAAATCCTTTGGATATTTTTGGGATCAAATGTATGTATATTGAGATGTGTGAATAGTTTTGTGTAATCCCTAAGTTAAGGGTATAAATTATAGGCTTTGTGCCTTTGTGTAAACCCTTTTGATGAATTAATGGATCCCGAGTGTGTCGGAAATTTATGCTGTACTCTTATATGTATGAATGAAATCAACCTGTACAGGCCATTTTGTATTTGTGATGTGAATATGAGACCTTGTGAACAGGTTTTTGAAACGTTTTTATAGACTCTGATTTTGAGTAGTTTGATTTTGTTAAGTCCCAAATCAGCTAAGGTCTCTAATTTCACTTAATTACTTAATTATAAACTTAATCTCGGCCTATGGTTGGAAGGGGGTTACACAACCAATATTTCCTCCTTCCTACTATATGTAGGAGACACCTAGGGGTCCCTCCCTATTGTCTCAATTGGTTTCACAACTTGTTCAAGTTACGTATATACGTAAAGTCTCAATTTTTGTCAAATTTGCACTTTTTGCTCAAATTTTTCATTTATTCATATTTAATTGACCAAAATATTCCAAATATATATTTTTCCTTAATTAATTGAAATTATCTTCAATTAATTGGAAAATAATTAATTTTGCACTTGTTTGGCAAAATTACAAGTTTGTCATTGCATTTTTCTTTATTTTCAGATTTTCTGGCAGATTTCTGTCTAATCTTTGAAAAATCATAACTAAATATAGAAAAATAGAATTAAAGTGATTCCAAAGGCTATAGAATCCTTATTGAGTCTAGTTTCAAGAAAAAATATAGCCTCCCACCAGTTGAAAGCAAAAGATTCCTAGAATTAATGTCTTTGAGTGCTGTTACAGAAAATTCATAGTTTTTCTAAACTAATTTCAAAAATTCATAACTTTTTGTATATAGTTCTAATTGAGTGATATGATTTATCAAATTAAATTTTAGGATATATACTTTCATCCTGAAAAATTTCATAAATTATTGTCATCATTTGTTCATTCAAAACTACATGACAAACTCACTACCTTGCAGGCGATTTCACTAAAACACTGTTCATCTTTCAATTTCCAATATTTAATTCCTTTGGCAGTAAATATTCACTATTTTATTGAATATATTAAATAATTACAATATATTTTTAGTGAATAAAATTTGGGATGTTACAATATATACATACAGATGCACACACAAGGAAAGAATGAAAATCCATATCAGAACAAATAAATACGAACAGAGGAAGTATCATCTAACAAACATTTTTTCTTTATTGCATACGAGGTAATTAAAAATGCATTACAATAATAAATGGAGGGATTAAAATAAAAGATGAATACTTAATAATAATACTAAAAATATATTATTAATCTCGATTTTTATATGCATGATGGTAGAAAAGAAATCTCAATCCCTCTGTGGGGTGAAACCAAACCAAGAAAACAAAGAAAAATCCCAACACAAATTTGGATCAGCTTATATTAAATTAAATGATTATGTGTTGTATGAGATTAATATGTGAGGGTAATTTTATCTTATAAAGCTCAAAATGTTTAAAATAAGCTGATCAAAACTAAGGCATGACCTCTTTATTATTTTTTTAAGATAGACATAAGTATTCTATTATTGAAGACGGTTGGAGACACAATTAGACGTATCCGTCGAGCAGGATTGGTATCTTCCCACTTCCCTTCTCTACATTTCCTTCCATTTTTTTATTATGTATTATTAGATTAACTTTCAACGAGTCAGATTTAATAAAGCTATAAAATATGATATATTTAGATCAATTTTTTAAATATATTTTTTAATATTTTTAATTATTTAATATTATAATAATAATTTTATAGAAGGATGTTAAAACTCAACTGCTTAAAATTCATTAAACGACATAAATGAAGAAGTGAAAGGAAACGAAAAGGAAATGAAGTGGAGGGTTCTATTGCCCTGAACACTTTGAAGGCTATTTTTTGGGTACGGGCTTGTCTGGGAACGGCATCACCCAGTCACATGACTCTTTGCTTCCTTAATCTTTTGTTTTTTTTTTTTGGCCAGACTTCCTTAATCATTAATCATTATCTTGTTAATTATTCAATCGTTCTCAAATTGTTCAAATTGAAGTTTAAAAAGAATTTGGCCCCTGTTCAGTTTAATTTTTTTAAAAAAAAATATTTGGCGTTTAGTGGAAAATACTACTAATTAGTTGATAGTTACAAGTTCATCAAATCAATTGAAGTTCTAGCGTTATATTATCATTATATCTAAATAAACACGCTAATACGATTAAATAGCTTGTTATTGTATGTTCAATTGTCCATTAATCTCTCAATTTTCCATCCATCTCTGAAGAAATACGCGTGTTAGTCAGCCTTTGACTAAATAGGTCTGTATTATATTCTTAAATAATAAACTTGACCCGTTAGCCTTAGTTATTTATAGTTTCATAACATATCGAGTTTTTCTTTGACATTATTACATGTTAAATTAAACATTATGAAAAACGCGTCAATACAATGCAGAGATATATTTAGAAATATATTTCAAATCCGCGTCAATACAATGCAGAGATACATTTAGAAATATATTTCAAATCATCTAAGGTATCCTAATCAGGTACGAACAAATGAACCCGGTCTATTCTGGTTGGCAGGGAAAAAAACATTATTAGAAGAGTAAAAAATAAAGGAAAAATTGCCCAAAAATCTTTCTTTATAAAATTATAGTCCAAAAATACCGAATAAAAGACCCATGCTCTTTTGTGGTGCAACGCATCTTCAACTATGTGTAAATAGATGTCTTTCATTTTGATCATAGTTAAAAATATGTTACACCTGTTAAAGATAGACTGCACTTGTCAGTTTTCACCAAAGTCTTTAAACAAATTTTGGATTTGGATACATTTAGACAAAAAAATTTGAAATAAGATATTTTTCAACCATGTTCAATCATTTTACTCTCTTTCATTTTTATTAATTTTTTTCTTATACAAATTTAAAAAAGAAAATGAAATAGAGTAAACACTAAATAGGAAGAGCATGTTTGCCTTCATCGTGAAGCCAAGACTTGAAACGACAAATGCGTATTATGAAGTATTATTGACATTTTATGATAATATAGGAAAAATTGCATTTGGACCTTGGACAAGAGAAAATATGATAAAACGGTCCTTTGAAATCTCAAAATTACATTTAAATCTTATGGGACTTTTTTGTAATAACGTTTAATTATTAAATGCCCATGAATTTGTCAATAGACGCACATGAACTTGTCAGTGTAAAAGCCTATGGACTTATCAGTGGACGCCCCTAGACTTGTCAGTGAAATTGGAATTTGTTGCAAAAAATACTCATGAGACTTGAATGCAATTTTCAGATTTCAAGGAATTATTTTGTCTTATGTGCTCTTATATGGACCTAAATGCAATTTTACTAATAATATATTAATCAAATTGTTTTTAGATGATTCTCCACCAGATGCAGCTTCTGTGGTATGAACATTCCAACGCATTTTCAATTCTTAGTTTGCGCAATTAGACCATCGATCTCACCATTGACTTAGCATTTTTTTAATCATACGCGCCCAGTTGTTATCTACGTACGTGCCAATATTAGAGATCCAAGATATATTTATAGATTATTTGACAAAAAAGAGGATGAGAATATTATAAATTTAAAGTCCGAGTCTATAAATCAATACTTCTAACATCTTGGTATCTGGCTTGTGAAATTGTCCTCTTTGAAGAACATTATGTGCTTGTTTGGAAGAGCTTATTTTTGTCCAAAACGTGCTTATAATTCGTGATTCACGGTATACGAAGTAAGTATGTGAGAGGAGTTTTTTCTCGGCTTGCGTAATAAGTGCGTTTTGACTGTTCAAAACGCTATCACAAACACCCACTATCTCTCACGTTTAAATGTGTGCTGGTGTCTTGTTCTCGAAAATATCCGTTTTCGGACTTATAAGATTTTAAAACGTATTAAGAAAGGGAGATATTCAAGCTCTGATTAAAAGATATCATTTGTTCCCCCACACCCGATAAGAGACTTCTCAATACACCATTTCCTTTCATAAGGAATAGATATTTGTTCATTATACACTCATGAACGAAATTATACTCTCAGTTGTTGCTCATAAACAATTACGGAGGAGGGAGTATATAACAAAGTATTACATTAGAAAAACACAATGTATAGGTTCATGATTGACTAAATTTACGCAAGCGAATATGGAGGATGGAATGTATGACCTTTCCTAGAAAAAATATTTGAAAAAATATTTATTTTTATATTTTAAAATCAAATAATTTTATATGTTAAAAATATATTTTAAGAAAAAAATAAAAAATTGAAATAAAAAATTCAAAAAATATATGTTTAAGAATATAAATAATGTTTTTATTTGTGCATGTTCAAAAAATTGAAAGAAATTTATTTTTAAAATTTGTGAAAGGGTAAAATAGGGGAAAATGACATTAGGAAGGACCACTTCTACAAATGGTAAAAAAAGTTTACTATTGTTAATAGTTTCCCCATCCTAGCTTGATTTCTTCCTAATTTTCTTTCCATCCAAATATAGATTAGAGTCGGCTGGAATGAGAAAACCATAATAAAGTTTACTTGATGAAGTTGCTTGTGGTGGGGTTGAAGATAGCAATAGAAAGAACTTTTTTTTTTTTTCAAGATCTCTCCTTATTCAGAGAGAAAAGTTGGGGGGATGTGGTAGGAATTAATTAATGATGGAATTACGCTGTGATTATGTATCCACTTACAAAAGGGTTTTGATTAAAATATAGGATAAATGTGTAAAAATACTTTTAAACATTTGTGAAAAGTGTGTTAAGTAACATATGTTTTTCGAATAAGTAAAAGTGCCCATAAATATTCAAAATAAGAGAAAAAATGATAAAACCATAAAAATAACCTAGTAGTAGCTACTTTTTATGGTGAGCCTATGATATTGACATGAAACAGTGCTGGGAAAACGGGCCGGCCTGTGACGGGCTCAGCCAAATCCGTATCCTTTTAGAGCGGCCCGGCCCGTTTAAAGGTAGGCCCGTGAGCTTTAGACCCGTTTAAGTTTTTTTTTTTTTTGCCATTCCTTTTTTGTTTCTTATTCTCATAAAAACTAAAATACCTAATTTAAAACATAAATATCATCAACACTAATTTAAAATATAAATATTATCTAAGTTTAATAGAACATAAACACTAAAACTTAAGTCCAAACCATAATTAATGTTCATAACCAATTAAATAAGTTCACAGCCATAATCAAGCAAGCCTACAAACTTCAAATGTTAGTAATAATATAATACATGATTTGGATTTTAGCGTATACATGAAAAAAAAAATCAAAGAAGAGAAGCTTCAAATGAGGTATGAGTCAGTGTGAGAGCATTTCTGATATGAGGGTTAGGTTAGGTTAACTCTACCCTCTGACCAATACTTGCTACCCATTGCCTTGTGCCCATTTTAAAAAAAAAGTTAAACGGACTTAAAAGGGCTGGCTCTACAGGGCGTAGGGCCAACCCTTTTAAGCCCGCTTCCATTTTCAGTCTTTAAATCATAGGCTCGGCCCTTGGCGGGCTCGGGCTTAAACGGGCTCGGCCCGAATTCCCGGCTCTATATGAAAATACTAAATGCCCCAACTTAAAAGAAATAATATTGTAAAAATACTTATAAGCTTTTATTTAAAATGGAAAAAATGACTCAAGTGGTAACAAACCTTCCACTCTATTTCAACCCGTTTAAACCCATGCCCAAATCAAGTTCCGTTCAACAGGGTTGTATTGTAGGCCATTGAAAATTACTTGGGAGTGGGCTTGGACGGGCTTAGGGAAAGGTAGCTTTTGTTCGCAAGGCCGAGGAAAAAGTAGCGGCCTTTACCCCTCTACACCCAAATCAAGCATGTGGTGTTTTAACTCAATTTGCATAGAAGTTTAAGACTTTTTTTTGCACATTTACTCCTTTTGAATGTTTGTATGGATTAACAATTGAAGTTGTTTTTTCAACGTGATTTATAGTATACGAAATAAGCTTGTGAAAGCAATTTTACTAAACATGCTTTTTCACTGGTTTCTCAAACAGACCCTCAATTGATGGTATTTTGGTACTTTCATAATAATAGTATGGGTCTAATAGTGGCTAGCTATTAGGTTATTTTAATATGGTTGTGTCTCTTTTGCTGTCATTTTAAATGTTCATGTGTAATTTTGCATGTGAAAAAAAATATGTGATGTTTACTTCACTTTGAGTAAAAGTGTTTAAGTATCATGTTACTCTTTTTACACATTTACCGTAAAATACATGTCATACTTCGGGCAAGAAAAATTCTATAGCCAACGGGGTTAGGTAGGCGTGTGGTCCATTATTCGGTTACCTTTCTTTGAATTGAATTTTGTTATCGTTTATCTAATCCACATAATTTCTTGGAGAATTCCTCCAAACAAGCAAGGTATCTTGATTGGCTTTTTCCTTTCAATTTCCGTTTTCTTGCAAAAATTGATGCCATTCAGCTACAAAAACAATTTTCAACGTATAATCGTTTTTCTTTTGCCCCAAAAAATGCCCTCTCCCATTTCTCGTATGTTTTTTAATTGATATCCTCCCTCTGCTTATTTGGACCACCCATCATCGGCATCTACCCACCACCACCGGCGGTCTCCACCTGCATCTCCGCCACACTGCTAGATTCTTCCCTTATCTCCGCCACAATCAAAACCCAAACACCTATGGTTGCTGTCATGTGGCTAAGAGATCATATGTTAAATTCTAGAAATAGTCTCTTTGCTTATCAAGATAAGGCTTCATACGTTTAAGCTTAATAATATTGAGTTTACAAGGTGTTAAATAAATCATATGTTAAGAAAAACTTATAAGGTGAGAGCCTTGTATACTTGATTGCCTTTTTCTTAGGTTGTTCAAAAATTTATATGTCAATAATTTTTAAGTTTTTCTTAAACAGCTCTATCATTCGTCATACTATTGAGTTTCATTCATTTAAAATTGAAAAAATGATGTGTTGAATAGATAAATTTTAAGGAAAAAAATAATTAATGTGAATGTGATTGAAAAAATTAAGGAAGGTATTATGGTGATATTAAAGTCCAAACCGATGAAGTTATTAATGAGGCCATATATGTAGAATCAGTGGCACTATTCCAGCCAAAAAATGCTCCCCAAATTCTCTTATACATAGAAACAAAAGGAGCAATTAAATTAAAAATACATAATAAATACAAAAGAATAAACCAAAAATTCGTATCTAAATTCAAACACAAGCATATATAGATTGGTTTTTACCTCTTGATACTGCTCTTGTCCTATTCCTTAAAAAAAACCTCAAAACTCATTAATCATATTTTAAAATTTATCAACTTTTCAATTTTACTCTTATATAATACACATTACATCATATAAGAAATTAAGAATAAAATCTAGGGAAAATTAATTCTTTGGTTTTTTAACTTTTAACTTACTTATAACTCAGCTCCTCAACTATGACTTGATGTGACTCAATTCTTAAAGGCTTAAACTTTTAACTCGTTTATAATTCAATCTCTCATCTTTTTATTTTTTATTTTATCATCCTCAGGCCATCCCATGTGACAAAAAAAAATATTCACAACACCTGTAAAATTATTTCCATCTTTTATAACAGTTTTTATTCAGAATCTGAGAATCCATGTTGTTTTGGGGTGGGTAGGGGTGTCAGCCTGTCAGGCGTGGGTTCATAATTCATAACGCTGAAGGAATAGGGTGAGTAAATAATAAATTGGCAATGGAGAGGGAGAACATCGTTGACCTTGCTTCCCTTTCACAGCCACTTTAATTAATGTGTTAATTTAATGGTCATTTGAAATAATTTATTTTTAGATAATAAACGCTTATAAATTTTGATTCACGGTATACGAAATAAGTATGTGACAGAAACTTTATCTTGACTTATGTAATAAAAATTTATTATCTAAAAATAAATGATATCAAATATAAGTGTAGACAAGTTTCTCCACTTCCTCCCTCTTCATTTCTTCTACAATTTATCAATTTCTATCTCTGAATTTTCCTATCTTCCAAGAAGTAGGCGGGAACGATCATGGTAGGAACCTCAGTTGCAGATTGGGTCCCTCCCCATCTTCTCCAGTTTTTTCTTTTTTTATTTCATAAAAAACCCATGTGACATTCAGATGGAGATAATTTTAAAGGTGTTATGAATATTTTTTTGGGAAAATTATATTTAGATCCTGGATAAAAGAAAATATGAAAAAAATTATCTTTTGAAATCTCAAAATTACATTTAAGTTCCGTGAGACTTTTTTACAATAAATTCTAATTCCGCTAACAAGTCCATAGGCGTCTGCTGATCAGTCAATGGGCGCGTCATTGACGAGTCTAAAGGTGTCCATTGACAAGTTCAGAGATGTCCATTGATAAATTAATGATTGGAATTTATTGTTAAAAAAGCCCCTCAGGAATTAAATATAATTTTGAGATCTTAAGAGATTATTTTTTCATATTTTCTCCTGTCTGAGACCTAAATGCAATTTTTCCTCTTTTTTTGCCATACAAGATGATAAAATAAAAAATAAAAATATAAGAGACTGAGTTATAGGCGAATTAAAAGATCAGAAGATTAATTTTTCCTAAAATCTATATAATAATAAATAAAGGATAAAAATGTACATCCAACAACAACAAAACCTTTATCCCATTAAGTGGGGTCGGCAAAAATGTACATCCATATAAAAAAATTAATGATGTACAGTACTTTATAAATAAAATAAAAAAATTAAAAGTTGTCACAAAAATGGTTTCTGGTTGGTATTAACTCCTACACGTGGATTGACAATATTACTTGATAATATAATTAATCACATATAAAAAAGATAAAGTTGTTCGGATTTTAGCTGAAGCGAATCATCCTGTTTTCTTCTTCCCTGACGAGTTTTTTACTTGCAGTGCTCACTAATTAGGAAAAACACAAACAATCAATCCCTTTATCTTACCCTAATCAATACCTGACATCTACTCTGAAGGCTCACGCGTCTAATCGGTGCACGTATAAGCCACGCGTTCCTTTCATCTCCGCGTCGGCTTTTCTTTTTTAAATCCATCGTCGTCTGTCTCCTTCTCACACGCCTCGATCACTTTTTTCCCCCTACGTTTGAATCTTCTTCGTAAAGCATTTCCAAATCGTTCCCTCAAAATTCATTTCTCGCATTACTGGCCACCTCAGATTCCGTGCAGGTATGTGCCTCTGCTCATGAATCTCTCTGTTCTCTTATTCGCATTGTGTTCCCTCTGCTAAAAAAATTACGAACTTTTTTTCTTCGTTTGTTTCTAGTAATTCCTCTTTCTCGATTGTACAGTTTGATATGTTTAGTTTGATTAAATTAGTATGTTATAACGCTACTACGCATGTGTTTTCTTTTCTTTGAGCTTTTTTTTTTTTTTTTTGCTTTTCTTTTTTGGTTTCTGTGTTGAAAAAAATGAAAAGTTACATCTTCAAGTTGCCGATCGAGGTTTTGGCTTTCGCCTATCTTCTGTTGAAGTTTTTTCTGTTAAAGTCTACCACTTGTATAAGATCATGATTCAAATTGTTCTCGCCACACTTGCAGTCCCCTCTTTGTTAGTCTCTATTTTCTGCTCTGTTCTTTCATGATTGTTTAACTTCTGAGCGGCATTTTCTAAATATTTTTAATTTTCAATTTATCATGTCACTTTATTCCTTGAATTTCGGGTTATTTAAATTTTGAAGAACTTTTGCTAATCTTCCTATTTTATCATTCGCAGTGAAATATGCCAGAAAGTCAGCCGGCTACACACACTATTAAATCACATGGAGCTAAAGTGGCAAAAATACATTTGCATGACTGGTTAATTCTTTTGCTTCTTGTGGTCATTGATGTCGTCTTGAACGTGATAGAGCCGTTTCACCGCTTTGTTGGAGAGGGGATGATGACTGACCTGAGATACCCTATGAAAGATAATACTGTCCCCTTTTGGGCTGTCCCGGTTCGTTTTTCTTCGAGGAATTGTTTCATTAAAAAATGAAATTGCATCTTATCTTGGCCTTTGTGGCGTGATCAGTTTAAATATAAACTCTTGAATTTTAATTTCCTGGATAGATCATAGCAATATTGTTGCCACTGGCGGTCATTCTTGCCTACTATATCAAACGAAAGGATATCTATGACTTTCATCATGCTATATTGGGTACATCTTTTATGCTTTAAAAGCTTTTTCTGTCCATCTCATTTGCACATCACTCTACCATAATTCTAATTTTTAGCATTATCTATTACCCAATATATTTTTCAGGGCTTCTATTTTCTGTTCTAATTACTGCGGTGCTAACTGATGCTATCAAAGATGGTGTTGGACGGCCACGCCCTGATTTCTTTTGGCGATGTTTTCCTGATGGCAAAGGGGTGGGTTTTTTATTTTATCAACTAACCATTTTGTTAGATAAACAATAATGTTAGTTCCATGTGATACACATTGCTTAAGTTAAGTTATCTGCACAGTTAACATGGTTTTGGCGCATGACATGTTCAGGTGTTTGATACAATAACAACTGATGTTAGGTGCACTGGAGATAAAAGTGTTATCAAGGAAGGACACAAAAGTTTCCCTAGTGGACATAGCTCTTGTAAGTAATCTGATGGGCCTTTCTGCAATTTACCCAAGTTTAGGGGTATTGTCTCTTAGTTTTTCTGTTACATTGTTTAAAACCCCAGATCTTCATTTTCTTTAAGCGATTCTATTCCCTCATAGTTTTCCTCATTTTTTGTACTGGTATTTATACATGTTGCAATCACATGCTTAACTTGCATAAAGAGCTTCAATTTCATTAAGTTAACCAAGTTCTGGGCAAACATGGATTATCCAAGTTATGGGCCAAACATGGATTAACATGCCGAGTGTGAAGTTACTTTGGACAATGATAGAAAAGAATAAGATTGTCATAACTCAAATTGCCATTGAGGAGTCAGCTTGCTAGAAAAATAAAAATGCGGTAAAAGCTTCTTGAGCTACCTCAAAATAAGCTAATCACTGTTTGATTGTTCTTTATGCAGGGTCTTTTGCTGGTCTAACTTTTCTTGCTTGGTATATATCTGGAAAAATTAAGGTATTTGATCGTAGGGGCCATGTTGCAAAGCTCTGTATTGTTTTGTTACCTATCCTCATGGCAGCTATGGTTGCTGTCTCACGTGTTGATGATTATTGGCATCATTGGCAAGATGTGTTTGCTGGAGGTCTTATTGGTGTGTTGTTTGTGGCCTGAAAATTCCTGTTTGTATTTGAATAAATATTAACACAGACCTATTTTCAAAACTCCTTATATGGACTTCTTTTATGCAGGTACAATAATTGCTTCTTTCTGTTACTTGCAATTCTTTCCTCCTCCATATGATGCAGATGGTATGTCCATGAATTGTTCCTTGTCCTTTTTAACACATTGAATTATTGTGACAGTCTGCCTTACCTCTTTCAACGTATGTGTTCTGAGGTAGTACTTAGGTTCTTTAAGTTTAAGGTGTGCTTGACAGAAACATGTTAATCATGCTTTGAGCTTAGCTCATTAGAGATATTAATGAAAGCCAATCATGAAACTTTGCTTGATCGCTTAGGCCTTGGCTTGAAATTATCCTGAAATGGTTTTATAGCTTTTATGTCAGAGTGGACAAGAGTTCAATCACTCTTGTTCCCATAATTTCTGTTCAAATAAAAACTTAAATAAAATGTATTATGGCGCGATCCTTTGTCTACATCTAAGAAAAACCAATTATAATATTTCATTTAGTAAGTTACGCTTTTGAGTTGAAATAACCTTGACAATAGGCTAATATGGCTGAATGTTTCCTCTATATTTTCTTTCAAACAATTATCATGGAAGTCGTCTCTAGCATCAGTTTTAAGATGTAGAGGAACTAATTTATGATTTTTGGTACAAAGTATGGCTGTGATATTGGATTTGTCTTGAATAGTTTACACTTTACAGTCCTCTCCTGGCACAGATAACCTTTTTCATTATGTTTATACTGTTCCATAAAACTATATTAGTAGCAGCATCAGATCAAATTTGAAGAACATGCTCTGTTGCACTGAAAGTGGATTCCTTGTATCCCTGTGGTTATGTTGCTGGAGTGCCGAAACTTTGACGAACTGATATGATTAGCATTTGTTTTGCATCTGGACATGTTTCTATGAGCTTGATTATGCTGCAGATTGGCCCTTGTTTTAGCATGGTCAACTGTTAATGGCACATTTAGCTTATGTGGCTTTCATTTAGGTATCTAGCTTAACATTGTTACCAAAAGATTAAAAAAATGTATGGTGTTCATAGCAGCACGTGGTATAAAACATTCCATCAACTTATACTCAGGGTTCTTAAATATAACGTTACTCAGGATTATGCAAGTCTGAATCTTGTATAAACGCCATGCTAGTTGTTAAACCTGGTCCCTATACTCTCTTGTGCTTCACTACGTCTTCTCTGAGGATCACGCTTTTGAGATATTCGTTCGTGGCTTTCTGATATTCATCATTTTCCTTATATTTGTGTGTGCAGGTTGGGGCCCTTATGCATATTTTCAGATGTTGGCTGAATCTCAGAATGGAGCTCAAGTCTCATCTACTGCAAACAATGACATTATGAGCCCACGCACTATCAGCCCACAACCTGGTGAGATGCATATTGTAAGTATTCCGCCTCGTCATGATGGGAATATTGCTCGAGGTAATATCTGGGATTCAACTCCTATAGTTGATGGATCACAAAATGCAAGGAGACAAGGAATTTGATCAATTGAGTTCAGTGTAGAGACACAGAAAAAGATCACATGTGCATAGTCTGTAGAAAAAATTATAGGGTTTGTGAATTTCATTTTGCAGATCGCTGCCTCTGTAACTTTCTGGAAGAGTTGAAATTGGCATAATATGCTCATTTCCTCAGATTAGATAGGATACTTCTAGTGTTTGAAATGGTTGACTTGATACTGAGATGAGTGTAAGAGTTTTTGTTAGTTATCAGAACACTGTTTTAAACTTTGATACAACTATGTAAAATTTTCAGAAGTTGTGAGGAGATCAAACAAGTCCAAGACAGAGGTATTGTGCAGCTCAATTTATGATCTTGATCTTTTATCTGGATACTTTATATTGTTGCCAAACAAAATGTTGAACTTGATCTTTCTATAGCAGGTTATAAGATACTTTTCAGAGATAATGTGATTGACAAAACTGAAAATATACGATTGAAAATAATTTGTGTGACTTATATTCAAGAGGTAAACCTTTTAAGTGGTAGTCACAATTTTTATAATTTTATACATACAATAGTAAGGATACTGTGTAGGCCATGTTATGAAAGGATCTAAATTTAAGTCATGAACGATAGAATCAACACTAATGCCTCTGATCTCAAATATAATTCTTCCACCCCCCCCCCCTCCAAATTTTAGGATCTAAATTTAAGTCGCCTCTCTATACTTAAATATCTGTTTTTCACATTTTTTTACATATCCAACTTGTTCATATTTTCTTTTGTTGTAAATAGAAATTATCTTTTGTATCGCCTTTATGTTATTTCATTCTTTAATGAAATTATCTTTTTTTCCCCTAAAAAAAACTATTTTTCACTAATGCCCTAATTAATATTGCTGTGGAAAACCAATAATTGAGAGTGGGGCTTTGCTTTATTATGGCATTAGAATGAGATACTAGACTAGAAATATAACTCAAGGACAACTTGGAAAAAAATTAATTTAGAACCCATTTAATGAGAAAAATTAACTTCAACCAATTTTCTTAATGTGAGGGATGTTCTTGTGGCATATATTTAAGTCAGGAAGGCGTTGGATATGTTGGACAAATAATCAAGCATGATGTTTTATTTGATTCGGTGTAATAATATATGCCTCAAATGACTATTAAATTCAGTCATTTCAAGTTTAAAAACAGGGAAAACTGGGGAAATCCCCATTGAACATTAAATTCAGTCATTTCAAATATTGTCAACTGGAATCATTTCTTTTCTTCGCCTATTTTTTTTTATTAAGTTTGGTCCAGTTGGGTATAGGATAAGTTGTATAAATTTGGATCAAAAGTTGGTAATACAGTTTTCTTTTTCGACTCAAAACGTTTGGTCCAGGTGGGTAATTAATTGGGTCAACTTGGGTTAAGCTTAGAAGCACTGGTCCAATGCCAAGTCAGACCGAAGGTTATGTTGGACGGGAAAAAAAAGGGAGAGAGAGACATTCATAAGACAGGATGATTTTTAAAATTTTAAAATATTAGTACCAAGATATGTATACAAATATATAATTATTTTTATATATAATGAATAAACTAACTTATCAAAAAATAATAAAAATTAAAGTAGAATATTTTAAAAATTATTGGATAAATGCTATAATCAAATGCTTGCAAGAACCAGTATGAATTATGCAACATGCAAAAGAATCTCATGTCCATCATTATGTAAAATAGAAAGGGTAATTTGAGCCAAGTTTTGAAGGAAGAAAAGTTTAGGGTAGTAAGTCGAATTTAAAAACACCCAAATCAGATGGATTTAGCAAATGAACAAGAGATGAAGAAATGATCCAAGGTTTCTTCAATATTACATCCAAAAAGATAAAGACATGAGCAATCATATGAGTGATATGGTTGTCGGGAAGAGTAATCAAGGAAATCACAAACTTGATCAATTTCTCTTAATTTGCCTTTTCTTCATCTCCCATTTGTCAACCCAAATCTTTGCCTCATATGTCTTGCAACACTAGTGCCTACATCTCCGAGCAAGGATTGACAATGGTTTTGCATAAGTCTAGCTGGAATAAAGACACTTGTTATATTCTGATTTGTTGTCACACCCTTATCTTATTTTCACCTATTTCAGAGTATTTGCAGAAAATGATACATAGTTCGGTGGTTAACACAGGAATAACGTAAATACACTGATATTATGTGCACGATTACGGAAATTCCTTATAGGGGTTCGTACTTGATAATTACGATTAATGTAGCCTCGTAGTACTACGTGGGTGTCTAAATCCATCCTAGTGAAACGGAGTCATCTTTCAGTCTTCGTTCCACCACTGCAATCCTCTCATATGGTTCTCTTCTTTGCGCTCGGCATAGCTTTTGTCTTTGCTTGTCTAAATTGTTGGTAGGGGAGGGTGAGATTCTGGGAAATTTTAGTAGGAAAACGGTACCAATATACATGCAAGATAAGTGCTTAATGCATGACATGCTTGCATTACACAACTCATACTCACACAATGGCATATCTGCGTGCTCAATGTTTCAAATAACATACGTATGGCCATAACATATACAGGAACAGAGCTTCAATTATTCATATATGTTTCACAAAATTAAGCAAAGCAATAACATGCATCAATACACCAGCACAAATATCAAATACATGCAGGAGAGATAAGTTCCCTACCTTAATCGCCCTTCCCTGATCCTTGAATAACGCGCCTCAATTTATGTGCCAATCCCTCAGGCTCTCTACTCAATCCTAACACGTCAAATGTACAGTTTAGACACTTCCATAGTGTTTCTGGTGGTTATATTAGTCTATGATGAAATTTTACCAAAATGCCCCTGGGACCCCCGCCCGACCCTACCATACTCGGCCCGATGGCACGTTTTCCTAAAATTTTGACTAGGGCTATTCTGACATATTTTTACCCAAAGAATTCATTTTTGGGCTCAAAATCACCAATTTCAGTGTAAAATTATGAAAATACCCTTGACAACCCTGGTTTAGGAATTTCAGTGGCGTTTTCGTAATTATGCTTTTTCGGCCTCTACCGAAAAAGTGACCAACTGTAATCCCCACCTATTTTTGCCCACTGAATCCAATGGAACCATCTATTTTATGAAAATCCAGCTCTAATTACATATTTACCCCTGGCAGCCCCTATGCGAGGGTTTTAAGGCAATTTTTGTCATTTCACTTTCTAAGGTTTTTCTCACTTCACACCCAATATGAACCCTACACAATTTTCCATTCTAAATGCAGTAGAATCATAAAAAAAAAAACCAAAATCCAATCCCAACACTGTCCAACACACATCTGGGCAAACTTCTTTAATAATTGGAGAAAATGGAGTTTTATGATTTCAATTCATAAAACATCTTCTTATGACCTTTAATCACTTATTTAACCACTTAATCACATTCTAAACATGATTAGACTAAATTTTCATAGCACCACCCCTTAGGGTTAGGACTTTCCAAATTTACAAACTTGACAAAAATCACTAAAACCAAATACAAACCTCAACAACAACACCATACTAGTTTAGATATAAGATTTGTGAGGTTGCCTCTTTAGATCTTGAATCTTCTCTCTCTAGACATCTCCTTTCTCTCTTCTTGAGCTAAGAATGGTGTCTTCAAGATCATGGATGCATGAAGAATCACGGTTTAGAGAAGGATCTAAGACAAAATCACAAGAAACCTTAAGAGTTTAGTTTCTTACCTTAAGATTTCTTCTTCCTCTTCTCTCTAGCTCTCAAAGACTCCAAGGCACTTCCTCTCTCTCTTTCTCTTGTGGCTTGGATGAAATGAATGAAGGGAAGGGAAGAGAAAAGCTTCATAAAAATGCTCCATTGATCCTATATCATTAATCTCATCAAGGGATGTTATGGTGACACATATTTCTCACCATACCTCCCTCCATACCTTCACCCATACTTTGACTCACTTTATGCCTTACTTGCTCCATACTTCCCTAATAATGTGACTTACTTGCTTCCTTACCATCACCCTACTATGATCATCATGTCCATACTTCATGTCATACCCACCTTACCATTGTCATCATTATTCTTTTCTTGTAGCATTTTAGACATATGCTCACGAAATTAATCATCATTTATCTCCTCTTCACATGATAATGGTCCTTAGCATGTTAAATTTCATTAAATCAATTTCCCCCCATGCATCTCATGCTAGGCGAAATTATGGAAGAGAAAGGGAATAATATGTATTTCATTAATTCCATAATTTAATTAAATGAATTATGTATAATTCCCTCTAATTTCACAATTCTTGATTTATTCCATCAAGAATAATCCAATTATACATTTTCCTTTATTTTCCTTGATTAATTGAAGTTAACTCTAATTAATTGGAAAATAATTAATCTTAGGAAACATTGGCAAAATTATGATTTTGCTATCACCTTTGTAATTTAATTCATTTCTTGAATTAATTTGCCAATTTCCATATGAACATGAATGTTTCAAAATTCATAAGATCCACATTCATGGATATTCACCATTTTATTGAATCTCTCAATTAATTACAATATATTTTTAGTGAAAAAAAATTTAGAGTGTTACATTTGTCGTAATAGTATTTTATTTAGACATTTTTATTGAGCCAAACTCCCTTTGTTCTTCTTTGCTTTCTGGCAACTCTCTATTGACTATTCATCATGAAATAACTATTGACCAATGGGAACGACTCATTGGAAAATCTTTGAATAAGCAAAAGAAACCTCACTTTTTCTACTATCAAAGAAGTAGTTTGGAACGACATAGATTCTCTCCTTAAGATTTTCTCTCAAGTTTCCTTATTCACAACCCCCTCTATTGTCTTTCCTAGAATAACCTCCTATATCACTTGCATTGAAAATACCTCTTGATGCAACTCCCTTAACATATATAATCAATAAGGATAGTTTAAAAATAGGGAGATTTACACTTAGGTCCCATGCAAGAAATAAAATGAAAAAATAGTCCCTATAGATTGCAAAATGAAAAAATGGTCCCATGGAGTTGTCAATACAGGCTCCTGGAGTTGTTAATGACAACTCCAGGAGCCTGTATTGACAACTCCATGAGACCATTTTTTCATTTTGCAATCTATAGGGACCATTTCTTCATTTCTCCTCTTCCTTAGGACTTTACTGTCATTCTCCCTTAAAAATATGATACATATGGAGAACAAGTGGATTGATAGTTTATATTTAAAATGAAATATAACCTTCTAATCAGCTTTTATATTACATATTGGAGGTAGTATATTATCTAAAGCAGTAAGAATGTGGTTGAATAAGGGAAGGCTTATGATATAACCCAAAACTAGTTTTACTGTTTCTTCTTTAACACAAGAATACATTAAATGAAAAAAAAAGAAAGAAAAGAATGTAGAAGCATCACATTATTACATTTAAAAAAATTTTCTGGGAATTTTTTTTTGTCTCACCCAAAAACAAAACTCAAAATGTCTTAAATTTACTAACCTCATGTACTTGTTATAAACACCGCACAAGAACTTTACATAAATGATTGAAATTAGTTATTTCTTGTAAAATATCAAATTATCCTCAATGAAAAGTCATAATCGGAGGAGTTTGATTGATTAGCAAGGAAAATTTATAATTAGTTGGGATACTAGGTGGCAAAAGTTAATGTTTTAGACAAAAACTTTTATATATATTATGAAACATAGGAGTCTTTATAATAAAGATCAGAGAGACTAAGAGAGTATCAACTTTATTTACTTGTTGACACTTTGATTTTTTTTTTTTGGGGTCAATATTGACACTTTGATTTCATGAGGCACAATTGTGAAGATGCCATGATTCTATCTATATTCAGCTGTTGAACAAAGAACCTTGATTCCCCCCCCCCTTTTCCCGTCATACCCTGCAGAATTACTTGGAAACAAGTATATATACAACACATCTAAAGAAATATACTCACAAAATTAAACACTATGATTATAGCTTTAATTAGAGCTAAAACAAGTATATATACAACATATCCTATGTAAAAGGAGTATATATACAACATACCCAATGAAATATACTCACACAAGACTATGATTATAGCTTTTAAGTAGAGCTGCAGTGACTATATGCTTCAATTGTGAAGGTTCAGACTGCAACCAACCTAAACAATTTATAGTACTCCTTCCATTCTATAATATAAGTAGAAATAAAATTTTTCTCACATATCTGTCTTGTACACCATAAGTTATGTTGAAAAAGAAACTTCTATTGCTAATTTAAGCAAGCAATAAGACACTTCTAGAAGAATGCCATGTTTCATAGTATAAGTTACTTGTAGAGTAATTAATATTTATTTATCATTTTTATCCTATAATTAATGTTTAAATATAACTCTTTGTATTTTTCTCTCCCCTTTAATATCTCATTTAATATGGGTAGAGTTGAAAATTTTATTTAATTTAAAACAAATTTAATGGGTTAACTACTTCCTAAGATCTACTTTGTTTTTTTCTCAACATTTAATGTTTTTTTTTTTTCAAATTTACTCCTAGTTAATTATATGTCTCATATCATTTTGCTCATTTACTCCCTCTCATACCTTTTCACACTCATTCTCTCTCTGCTCACCCCCTTCATAAATAATGTGTTTTAAGAAAGTAAGTTATATTTCTTACGTATTTATTGTCTTTAACCAACATTTTATAGTAATATTTTGTTTTTGAAACACATCTCTCTATTTTTTTATGAACCGTGGAACACGTCTCTCACTCATTACACTCTTGACTTAGAGAAAATGAAAGGAAAAATTGCATTGAGCCCCAAAGATGTGACATAATTTCAGTTAACCCTCTCAAAACTTTCTGAAACTTCACTGTACCCTCTTAAGTCAAACTGAAATTAAGTTTTGGGGGGTGAAAAGACAATGATACCCTTACTTTATTTGTCTTGTAAATGTCTTTATTTATCTTGTAAATGCTTATATTTATCTTGTGAATTTTCATATTTGTCTTATAAATGACCAAAATATTTTTGATTCCCTAGGTTCTTTCGAATCCCTTTATTTGTCTTGTAAATATTCTTTTAGAAAAAATAAAATAAGGTTATCATTGTCTTTTCACCAGCAAAACTTAATTTCATTTTAACCCATTGAGGTGTAGTGAAGTTTAAGAAAGTTTTGGGGCTGACTTAAAAAAAATGCTCTCCAAATTGACAATTATACATAGAAACAAAAGGAGTAATTAAAATTAAAAATACATGTAGTAAATGCAAAAGAATAAACCAAAAATTCATATCAAAAGTCAAAACAGGTATAAATAATACTCCCTCCGATCCTAATTATAAGATAAAGTTGACCTTTTTAGAGAAATTAAGGAAGTCAATTAAATCACTTTAGAATATTTTTATTTTTATTTTTTTCTTTAAACTAATTAATTTGACTAATAAACTGATATATAATCCAAGGATACTAAAAATATAAATACTCTAAAGTGATTTAATTGGTTTCCTTAATTTCTCCAAAAAAGTCAACTTTGTCTTATAATTAGGACCGGAGGGAGTAGATTTTTCTTTTTTGTTCTTGAAAGTTGATCCCAAATTCATTTGTTTAAAAAAAGGTTTCAAAGTAGTATTATTTGATAATATTAATTAATCGCAAAAAAAGGGGTTAATGTGCAATTTTACCAACAAAGTTTTTCCCTAAGATGTCACAAATAAGTTTTAAAAGTGACAAAAATACTAATAAACAATTTAAAATGATGCAGATTCATTAATGCTGTTAAATTTCATCAAAGTTAAATTCACCAAAGCCAATTTAAAGTAAAATTTAGTAGAAGTTTGATAAAATTTAACGGTCTTGATGAATCTTCGTCATTTTAAATTACTTATTAGTATTTTTGCTTCTTCCAAAACTTATTGGGAAAATCACACTTGGGTTCCAAGCACTAGAAAAAATAACAAAAAAAGTCTCATTGTATATTCTCCTATAAAAAAAGTTCCTAGAAACCTTAGTGATATAAATTCCAAATGTTAAATTACATTCTTGCCCTTAGTAATTGATATTTGGATATTATATGATATTAAGTTATATGACTAGGTTCAAGTACTTGCCAATCATTTTAGGACTGTCATTATAGGCATATTTACTCATCAACGAGAGCTGTTTTAGTTAACATAGATGAGTTTTTCAATAGTTACTTTATGACTTGTCAATATAGTCACATCCATTTGTCAACAAGAGCTATTTTAAATTGTACCGAAAAATGGCAATAGTTAACATAGATGGACCTTGTCAATGGTCACTCTTTGACTTGTCATTATAGACACATAAACTTGTCAAATTAAGCACATACACTTGCCAACGTATAATTACCATTATAGACACATAAACTTGACAAAATAGGCACATAAACTTGTCAAAATATGCACATACATTTGTCAATGTATAACTTATCAAAATAGGTATATACACTTATCAATGTATACCTTGTCATTATAGGCACATATACTTGTCAACATAAAACTTGTCAAAATACAAACATTGATATGTTCGTCCTTGTGTGAACTATGGTTGGAAAAGAGGGTTTTGACAATAGGTCAATGTGTGTATTTTGACAAGTTATACATTGACAAGTGTATGTGCTTATTTTGACAAGTTTATGCACCTATTTTGACAAGTTTATGTGTCTATAATGACAAGTTATACATTGGTGAGTATACATACATATTTTGACAAGTTATATATTGGCGGTATTTGCCTATTTTGACAAGTTTATGTACCTATAATGACAAGTTATGCATTGGCAAGTGTATGTGCCTATTTTGACAAGTTTATATACCTATAATAATAAGTCAAAGAGTGGCTATTAACAAGCCCATCTATGCTAACTATTACCATTTTTCTAGTATAATTTAAAATAGCTTCTGTTGATAGGTTGACGTGACTATATTGATAAGTTATAAAGTGGCTATCAACAAGCCGATCTATGTTAACTAAAATAGCTCTCATTGACAAGTGAATATGCATTTATTGACAAGTTCTAGAATGGTGATTGACATGTACCTAAACCTAACAATATAACTTAATATCATATAGGGTGCAGGTGTAAAAATGCTCATGATCTTTTCCCAAAGGAGCTACTAGCACCACAAACAATTTTTGGATTATAAAAAACCTCTGTACATTAGAAAATGTCTCTTAAGTGCCACAATTGTTAGTCTCATGCAACGTCTGTTAATTTGTACTTTTGGGACCCATGTTTATTCATCAACGTAGACTGTATTTGGTGACCAAGAGTAAGATGTGACAAGTGAGGATTAATATAGGTGTGGGTGAGGAGTTAAAAAACCCTGACACCTACCACTTCTCATTCCTCCATTAAAGATACTCCATCCTCCATTAAAGATACTCCATCCTCCATTAAAGACCAGACAAACCTCCTCTAAGCCAATTTATTGCTAATGAAAGTGAAGAATGGGCGGTGCTTCTAGCTAAGAATTCGTTTGCTTATCAGATGGGAGACACGACAGTTGATGCAAGGAAGGAGAGGGAGTCGCCCTCATGCTCTTCCTCTGGATGAAGCAGAAAGAAGGTGATTTTAATGAGGAAACCTATCTGCGAGGATGATTACAAAGGGTCGAGAAGGTACTACCACCACAAATTGTGGCCCTACGGTAGATAGCATGAACAAAAGGGAACCTAGGAAGAAATGTTGTCTTGTTCTTTCACCATCTATACACAAATATCTTCACATGTGTTATAAATTCCTACCTTATGATCAATTTCCTTACTCCAACTTTCAAGATTTCACACTTTGTAACACTAGATTCCTTGACTTCTGCACATGATCGAATTTCTCTCCATCCCTCTCATGAGCCGCATCTGGTGAGACGGTTGCCCTAAGTGTCCCTTTTCTCTCTTTTTAATTGGGTTCAACTTTTTAATCTGATAAGTTTGTTTTGTCCAATTTTGCCCTAACTTACTATGCCTATCCACCTCAATATTAGTGTCATCATACACATCAGCACTTGTGTTCATCTTCTTAAAACACACTTTGCCAAATCACTCTCCACATCATTGGATTTGGTCAAAATTTTAAGAAACACAGTCAACGTACATCTCACTAACGGTTATGGCATTTAAGAGACTTTTCTAATGTACATAGGTATTTTAGAATCCAAAAATTGTTTGTAGTGCTAGTAGCTCCTTTGAGAAAAGATCGTGGGCATTTTTGCACCTTTGCCCTATCATGTAATATCCAAATATCAATTACTAAGGCCAAAAAGGTAGTTTCACATTCAGAATTTATATCACTAAGATCCTAGAGACTTTTTTGATAAGGGAATCTACAATGAAAATTTTTTATTATTTGTTCTAGTTATTAGAACCTAAGTAGGGGTGTGCATTCGCGGTTTGGTTCGGTTTTCAATAGTAACCAAAAAAACCAAACAATCGAATAGAAGTCATTTTAGTGACCGAACCAAAACTGAAATGTTAAAATAATTGAAACCGAAATGACCTACTAATTTTGGTTCTGTTTTCAGTGTAGTTCGGTTATTGGGCCTTTTGGTCTTTTTTTATGCTACAAGCCCATCCAAAGCAAACAAATTGCAAGTCTTCAACCCAAGCAAAAATTCTAATAGAAAAAAAATTAGTAAAAAAAAAAGAACAATTTTACGCAAGAAAACCAAAGATGATTTTCAAATTTTAGCCACAAGCACTTAATACTTGTTTTACCTAATCAAACTCGTGCATCAAGGCATTTCAATATCATTCCAAAACAATGAATGATGCAACGTAATTTACAATTAGTTGAATGGAGGTTGGAGCATTAGTAGAAGCTTGCCTTTATACATCAAAAGAATTACTAGATTGGAGGTCTAGGGCATTACTGCCTACCAGAGGTTTACCTTTATATTGGCTAACTTCAAAATACAAGCTGAACACTTAACATATTAGCTAACTATCTTTAAAATTTAAAGTTCATCTATTCATCAAAAAGAAAATTGAACATCAAAGATATATATCATATTCTGATTTTGCCTTGCTTCTAAATGCCCCTGAAGGCTTGAATGACACCTACAACTGAAGGAAAGGAAAAAAAGCAAACACTCACCAAAAGAAAAATTAAATACTACAATGATTATATTACAAGTATGGCAAGAAAAATTTGCTTACAAAATTTTAGTTTCCCATATTGTGGCTAGAAGATATCAACATTTGTCTTTAATACAATTTTTTGCAAATCTAGCAAATTAAAATACTGATCAGACTTCATATATCAGAATAAATATAGTTATAAATTTGTATTCCATGAAGTCTTAAAGAAAACATTACCAAGCTCTATCTTTTGTATATCATCATTTCCTTCTTCAACAAGATATTTCAATGATTGCCTAAGCCAATTTTAAGCACAAATTAGAGATTGCACAACTTTAGGAGTCAAAGAGCTCCTAAATGAATCTAGAACTCTTCCTTCTGAGGAAACTATGGAAATTGGCATAGCCAAGACATCTCATGCAACTTGAGAAAGAACAGGAAATCTAGGACTATTTAGTTTCTACTAAACTAAAATATTAAAATCATCTTTTCTAATTTCAATTTCTTTATTCAAATACCTATCAACATATGTTCTGCTTGTCTTTTCACCTAAATTTTCATCCATGAATAATTGCTCCTCCATATGAAGCAATTTTCTAATTTTTGCATCAGGGTCTTCATCACCATGAAGATCTTCTTGTGTGTCATACATCAGCTCACTTTCAGATTGTGTTAATGGATGAACAATTTGATTGTATTCATTATCTATAGAAATCACAACTTGTTTATTCTACATCACTAATTGTTCACTAACTGTATGTGAATATCTCTTAGACAAAGCAAACTGCACCCATTTTAACTTATATTAGGGATCAAGAATAGTAGTAACATAAAGAAGTTTATTCATCTTTAAAGGATCTCCCCAATATTTATCATACATCTCTTTCATTTGTTTTTTGCTATGCTTGCTGTCTTAATAACATCACTCTTCCTTCACTCATCCAAAAATCGATACACTTATAAATTTCAGGGAAAAACAGTTAGATGTCACAAATAAAGAACCAGATATAAGCAAAGTAAGATCATAAAAATAACCTAGCATCACAGTTATCCTTCTAACATACTTCCAATAATTAGTTTTAGGCACTCCCACTCTAAGTTGAAGGTCAAAATTAAAATAAGGATCTTTAAGATTGTACCTTTTAAAGGCTGTCTCAAATCTTTGGGCAGTTTCTAGAATCAAATAGGTTGAGTTCCATCTAGTAGGTACATCTAAACATAACATTTTCTTACTTTAAATTTTTTCATCCTGACAACTTTCTTTAAACTTTCTCATCCTGAGGGGAGATTGCCTAATAAAATGAACAATCTTTCTTACTTTTTTCATTGAACTCCCTATTTCTTTCAGCCCTTCAGTGACAATTAAATTGAGAATGTGTGCAACACATCTCATATGTAAGAACTGTTCGCCGTTTAGCTTCCGCAAGCGCACGGGTCGCAAGTAATAAAGTGATAAGTCAAGATCGTTCCCACGAGGACTATGACGAAAGCGAGTTAACTAATTTAACCATGTTCTTAATTAGGTTGAATGGAATCATGTGGAATTGAGTATGTTAATTAAGAGAATTTGCTAAAAATAATAAGGTAAAATAAAGGTGAATGTAAAATTGATTCTACTTCAATGTTTAAAGGCTTAGGATTACTTCTTCCCTATTGTATTTCATGAAACTATGCAAATATTCGCTTATGCTAGTTAAATGAGCCTATATGCTAGTCGAAGATCCTAAAATCATCAACCAAGCTCTCTCAAGTCAAGATTGATTTTTAATCTTCATTAAAAATATTCAATCTCTTGTTTAATGAAAATTATCTTTCCAAAGCAAGCCTTCACTTGACTATGCTAGGTTGTTAGATATATCTCTATTCTAACAACAAACCATCCATTTAATCCCTAAACTTCAAGTCTAGCATGACTTTTCTTAAGTTCTACAATCAAAATAGCTCTCTCAAGCATCTTCTAATTGAACAACTCTAATCATGTGGTGATCAAGCACAAGATAGCATTAAGCTCAAAGAAAAATCAACATATAATACTCATTAACCAACAAAAGCAAGATAATCTAGTAGTTTCAATCCTTACAATGGGTAAAAGTAATCCTAAATTAGAGTTCTAGCTACTCATGTTCAAATATAAAGAAACACTACACATAGTTGCTGAATACATAAGAAGCTAAGTGGAGAAAGAGGAGAAAAGAAGAAAAACCAAGGTAGAAATCACAAAATCTCTTTTGAGAAGAGCACCCAAGCCTCCAAAATGCTCCAAATCTCTCTCCCAAGCTCTCCCCTTGCGTGCTCCAACTTCCCAGAGTGTAGAATGCCTCATTTTGGCGCCCTTCCCTAGGTTAAATAGGGTTTTTTCGCTTCTGACATCAAAACGCACAGCTGCACTTTTTCAGGACTTGCTACGGCAAGTCTGTCAACTTGCCGTAGCCAGTTACACAGAGAGCCAATTCTTCTTTTGATTCTTCACTTGCTACAGCAAGTTTGTCAACTTGCTGTGGCCAGTTACACAGAGAGCACACGAAGATCACTTGCCACAGCAACTTTATCAACTTGTTGTAGCCAGTTACACAGAGAGCAAATTTCTTGAGAATGTTTACTTGCCACAGCCAGTTGATCAACTTGCTGAGGCAAGTTGCATAAGCTCCTTCTATCTTTGCACTGCTTCCTCCTTCGCTCTTTCCTTGTTTCTTGGGCTTTAAAACTTGTCTTCATCCTCCTACCAAAGAGAGAGAGGATTTATAAATTCTCAATTAATTCATAAATATAACAAGAATTTCTTTGATGTTTTGCTTTGTACTTTGGTATGCACATTTTCTTCTATACACTTCTTTCAATGTACATTTTGAACCCAAAAGTATGTAAAAAGAGAAGAAAATGTGTTGGAATGTTATGAATTTCTAAGAGTCAACAAGAACTTACATTTTATAACTGCATAGCCCCAATTTATGATTTTGTCCTCCAAATAGCCCACAGCCACATCATTAGAACAAGCTTTATCTACAGTAGATCGAAATTCAGTGACCAAGATGTTGATCCGATTCTCTTTTATTCCCAAAGTTCCTTCATGAGCTATTTCCAGAGCTTCCCATATTTCCTTTGCTGTTGGAAGTATGCAAATTCTGAAGTACTCACTTTGACTTAAAGCACTTTGTAACATCAGAATTGCCTTACTGTTGAGAGTGATCAGTTTCTTGTCATTCTCATCGTATTCCGCTGGCGTCTTGGGAATTTTCTGAGAATCTACAATCTTTGTAGGTTGATAGTTTCCACTCTCAATCACATCCTATAGCCCATATTTAGTAGCCATCACGAATACTCTGAACTTTACTTTCCAGAATGAAAAGTGTTCGCCACTAAAACCTGGAGGTCTAGTGATGGATGCTCCGTCGGGAAGAATTCCTTCACCCATGCTTGCCATTGGATCCTTCTTAGGTTGTTATACCTTAACAAGAAGACCTATGCTCTGATACCAAATGTTCGAGCAAGCGTTCCACCCAAAAGGGGGGTGAATTGGGTGATACTAAAATTTCGTTGCAAATATGAAAACTTGACAGTGAATATAATGCAATAAAGAGTAAGGAGAAATAACACCGAAGTGTACACCGGGAGTTATACTGGTTCAGTCACAACCACTTTGACCTACATCCAGTCTTCAGAGCTTCTCTGAGAGTTTCACTATAACTTCCAAGATTCAGTAGGTTCTTGGCACCTCAGTAAAAGCAAGTTCCTTCGCCTGGACACTCACTCCCCCTGACAAGTTGTAATCCAATCCCAACTCAAGGTTCAACAACCTTAAGTTATCTCAATAATAAATATTGAGTTTGAATGAAATATATCTCTCACAGAGTGAATAAGAATCACTGAAGCATAGAATTACAAGTATAATGCAAAACAGAGTAATGAACTTGATGATACGTTCGTGTGTGTGTTCTTGTTATTGTCTCTGTTTGGATGTTCCCATATATATAGGAGTGTTGGTAGTGACCGTTGGAACATTTTTTTCTCGTCCATTGGAGAATGCGCAGCCACTGTTGACTTTTCCGGTATTTGAAAAATATCCGTTTGCGGCAGGTGGCGGTAAGTAGTATTTGAACGTTACATTTGACTTTCCTTATTTGGTAAGATCTCTTCATTGTTTATCTGTAAATATGCTAAGAATACTAATACAATGAAAGGTTAATCATATAGGAAGTAAATCAATGAACGTTGGAATGATTTCTAAATTTCTGGACTTGCATACTCGAGTAGTTACTCGAGTATTCATTAAAGTTTACTCGAGTACATACTCGAGTATCATCAGGAAAAATTTGATAACTGTAAGTCAATAAGTAAACATAACATTACTCTGGTAGTGCATGAAGTAAATAGAAATACAAACCTTTGGAAATATCTGTTTACTTCGGTACTTACTCGGGTATGGAAAACTTTTCTTCATTAGTTACTCGAGTACCAACTCGAGTAAACCTTCAAATAAACTTTAGGTTACTCGATGCTTCACTCCAGTAATGTTGGCAGGATTTCAAGGCCGAGAGCACTTCAAGTTTGATTACCTTGTTACTCGAGTCCTTACTCGAGTAAACATAAATTTTCTGCATAGCTTAATCGGGTAATGACTTGAAGTTCTCTTCCAAGTAACTCTGAATACTCGAGTAGTGACTTGAGGTTTTTCTTCTAAATAACTCTGCATACTCGAGTAGAACTTGAAGTGAAGGGTGAGAAAAACATTTCATGTTATTCGAGTAATACCTTCAGGTTTTGCTTACCACAGTGAGTTACTCGAGTAACTCCTCGAGTAACATTGGCAGGGTTGAAAATGCCGAGAGCAACACATTTCTTGAAATAGAGTAACTCGAGTACTTACTCGAGTATCATTGGTAGGCCGAGAGCAACTGGAAGTCTTTTACATGGTTACTCGAGTACCTACTCGAGTAACGTTGGTAGGCTGAGAGCAACTCCAAGTGTTTTACCTGGTTACTCGAGTAGCACTCGAGTAACGTTGGCAGGTCGAGAGCAAATTGAAAACTTTTACCTTATTACTTGAGTACTTACTCGAGTATCATTGGCAGGTTACTTGAAGGTCGACTCAGGTTACTTCAAGTTTCAGTCCATTACTCGAGTACCTACTCGAGTAATCTCTTAAAAAACTTGCCACTGATCAAGTTTCTCATCTTTTTCTCTTGGCCTTTCTTCATTACTCGAATGCTTACTTCAAGAGATGATTTTTCCTGTTATTACTTTGTTCAAACTAATTTGGTTATCAAATCTTTTTCATGCCATTCTTTGTTATCATCAAAACATGAGATCTAACATTCTCCCCCTTTTTGATGATGACAAAACTTGGTGATTTTGAACAAGAATTTTGAAACTTAGTTCTCAAATAAATACTTCTTGAATTCAATGATAATTTTGAAAAACTTGTTAAGTTTAGATTCAAAGTGTTTTTGAAGTCATAACATACACCTTGCATACACAACAAGCTCATTAGTCCCACAATGTATTATAATTTAAAAGCTAAAAAGGGACTTGAAATAAATTCATAACTTAAATAAACTTGCATTAAACTTAAAAATTTCATTACAAGATGAAAAGTTATAAATTGAAAAAACTCCCTAAATCCCATATACACCCAAAATACCCAAAATGACTTAGAAACTTTCACAAAATCACTCTCAAGTTCTTCTCCCCCTTTTTGTCTTCATCATTCAAGAGGAGGATTGGAAGGCTTGACCATGGAGATAGGCTTCACTAGAAAAACCAAAGAACCATCTGAACTAGAAGAATCAAAAGAACTAGAAGATTCTGGTTCAGGAAGATTTAGTGGAGGGATATGGATGTCATGTCTGGGAGGAATAGGAGAAGGCTGGTAGATGATCATAGTGGTAGCCTCAACCTCTTCAGTACCACCCGGAGTATGATGATCAGAGTATGATGGAGATATTTCCTCTGTATGGGTAGGAGATGGAATATGTTTAGGAGAGGGTTCAGGCTGAGGTTTAGGTGGTAAATCATCAATGATGATATGGATGGTCTTATTTGTTTCAGGGTTATCTGAATATCCCAAAATGTACTCAAGGGCTAAATGTACAGAATAGATGGTGGGATTAATGACAGAATTACCTCTAGAAATTTTGTTATGACTTTAGTCAATTGTCACATGCAAAAAATTGGCAATTGAATATTATATTGCAAGTGGATATTTTATAAGATCATCATCTCCTTCAAAGGGCCATGACTTACGTAAGATATAAGGAGACAATATTGGTTATTAATATATGACATGTGAAGGCAATTTGACCAAGTTGTAAAAGGTGGTGACTAAGTCAACAATTTCAACTAAAGAAGTAATATTTGAAGAGTTGGAATTATGATTGATTCAAGAAGCTCTTTTGGCTATTCCAAGGGCTACAATTCGTATGGCATGAGGAGGAAAAGAAAATATGTTGAATTGGTCAAATATTGCAACTAAAGTAATGTATTTGAAGAGGCAAAAGTTATGTTAAATCAAGGAGTATTTGTTTTTGCTCTTTAAGAGCTATTTTCAGTGACAATAAAGAGAGAAAGAGAAGCACATGAAAGACCAAGTAAGGAGATGAAGGCTTGGTCAACAATTGTAGGCCAAGCATAAGATGATATCTTGTATACAAAGGGGAAAACATTTCGGTCAAAAAGGGAGGAGGAAGGAAAGAGAAAACTTGAAGTAATTTTCACCACATCTTTTATCTACTTTTGCACCATATTTTCGCTTGGACTTTGAGAGATAAGAGGGGCCAAAAATCTGATCATTAAGTCACATATTTCCTCTCTCCTCAAGTCGGTTACAGCAGCAAAAAACGTGGAGGAAGAAAAGCAAGGTTTTAAGGTGAGTTTAATCTTGATTTTTCACCTTCTAAACCTCATCTATGGCTCAAGTGACCTTCATGAAACTTGTTCCTCTCTTCCTTAGCTTCATTTCTATGGTTTTTGTTTTTGAAGAGGAGGAGTTTTCAACCACCTTGCAAGAACAAAAGTTGAGGAATCAAGAAAAGAACACAAGAAGAAGCAAGAGGTGAGTAAGAGCATTATGTTGATGTATATGATGCTTTAATTGGCTGAGTTGTGGTGGGCTATTGTGATAGCCCTAATTTCGTTTTTTTAGGGTATATTAGGGATCATGAAGCTTTCATCCTATATATGTGCTTATATGTTGGTTTGGAGGCAAATGAGCTAAGCTTAGTGATTAGATAGTGAAGTGGTTGTTTGTTGTGAAATACCCTAAAATTCTGCCAAAGCAGGACATGGGGAATGAGTGGTAATTTGTTCATTTTGATGTTACCATTGTGTTCTACACGAAAAATTATGTGGGAATAGGTTTGGTTGTTGATTTTGAAGCCATTGGACACATTGGTTGAAAATTGGAAAAACTGTCAAGTGTAACTTTGTGCAGGGCAGTCAGTTTGTAGGGACATTTTGAATGGGCAATTGGTGTCTAAAAATTATGAAACTTTCCAGTCTTAAATTTCACATTTCAAGCTTCAAAATGGACACATGATTTGTGTCATTTCGGTTTTTGAGCTGGGAGTTCTAGTTGCCCAAAGTTTGATGTCGAAACTGGACCTAATTCTGGAGCAGTGTGGAATGTTGTGTAATTCTGGAATTGTGTGGTGATTTCTGGTAGTGATTCATATTTTTCCTATGAAGAGGACTTCAAGAGCTTTCAATAGGCTTTGGGATCACCTCATTTTTATTTTTCTAGAATTAGTTATGGTTTTTCAAAGATGTTGGAAAATTCTGGCAGATTGGTCACCTATGCGAAAATTGAAGATTTTATGGCATAATGTAATATTGTGGAACTTTGAGGTTAGAAATTAGCCTTTTAGGTTAATTGACCACTTTAGCTCCTTAGTTGACTTGATTAATTGACCATAGTGATAATCAACTTAAGTATTATAGAGATAAAATTTGGGAAAGAGATTGACGGGTTGTCCCTAACTTGGTTTACAGGATTTGATATTTGCCATCCTCGTGAGCCCGCTGTGCCAAGAAACTTCAGGAAAGGATCAGGTAGTGACTCTCTCTCTTATACTATGTGTAATGCTCTGTATGTGTGTGTTATCACTATTCTGTGATGAATCTTTGATGCTGCTGCGGTTACAACTGGTGATAGCTGTCGTTTACAGCGCAAGCTGTCGTTATTGTGATTACAGCGTAAGCTGTCGTGATGTTGATTACAGCAGGAGCTGTCGTATTGTGTATATAGCTGTGAGTGCTGTCGTTTGTGGTAAAAACCATGGATCTTTGAGATTGTTGCTGTTTTTGATTTATGTACATGCTTTGTGTTTATGCATTGTGTGATTGGTTTGTTGCTACTGAGATTCTCTTGAATCTCATTCTTTCCTATGACTAACATTTCAGACAGGGCGTGTGGCTCAAAGGAGAAGCGGCCAACCCGGAGCAATTAGGACCCTTGGGGGTATATAGTTGAATTGGAAAGGTTGGTTATGTATTTTGAACTCGGGATTACTGTATATTTTGAATTAGGAACACTACATTCGATTTTGGTTGTGTAATCCCCTAGTGTATACTTATAAACCTTCAGGTTTTTATGTATAGAACCTGGGAGTTGCCGGGGATGCGGATATACACTCTGATATGATTGAATGTATATTAACTGCACAGGTAATTATATTCGAATATTGAAATTGAGACCAGGATGGGAAAAAGAGTTTTGAAAGTTTTGTAAAAAATTTTACTGTGAGACAGAAAGTTTAAAACGAGGTTAAAGAATCCAATAGTCTCTAATCCGATTTAAATATGTGTTATCGAATTATAATTACGTGTTTAAAGTCAGGGGGTTACATTATCCACTGAGCATAGGATATCTTCGGGTTCTGGCTCAGGTGGACTTGATACTGGAGGAATAAGTGGCTCAACCCCAGAGTGATGAATATCAGAAGGAATGTTCTCTGGAGGTGGTGGTATATGCTTTGGGGATGGTATGTGCTCTGGAGATGAAGAAGTGTCATGTGCAAAAGATGATGGACCAGCAGAAGGTCCGGGACCCAAAGAATCCAGTCGTGCCAAAATCAATTTCAATGTCTCACCCTGGGCACGTTGCTCAGCTAGCAACTCTTCATGCCTCTTATCCATCTTCTCAACCAGCTCAGTCATTTTGTGATTCATGTGTGTTATTAACTCAGCATTCGTGTTTGCAATATCCACATGGAATCCTCTGAGCATATTCTCCATGAAATGCTGAAGTGTGGCATTGAGGAAAGATAGTGATGATGTAGTGGCAGCTGGAGCCGACGACTGAGTGTCATCCATCTTGCTAGTCTCAGTCTCAGTCTTCTTCATCTTCTTCGACCCAGACTCCAGAGGACCCTTGAGAGGAATGTTAATGTTGAGCTTGCCGATTTGATTTCTCCCAACCGGAGTAATCCTCTCAATATGTTCTTTGCTCTCCAGATACCATATCTTATTCTCCTTCAGAATGAGTGAAACAATATGAGGATATGGCATAGGTGTGGTAGCTTTCCCGTCTACTCTGTACCTCTTCATTTCAGAAAAGATATACTCCCCCAAATCTTTCTGTTCCTTCAGGAGTAAGGAAGCAAACCATCTAAAGTCCCTATTAGAGAAGTGGGTATAATTGTTGGCCTTGTTCACAAGGGATCTAGAGTAGATATACCATAGAACCCTGTGATAATCACACATATCACTAGGTTTGAAATTTAAAGGGCCAACAAGCTCACCAGGTTTAAGGACAGAGAATATTTGGTTTGAGTCAAGTTTGGAGTAAATATCATCTGGGGGATTCTCTATTCCTAATTACAAATTTATCCTAGAGGGTAAGATGAGTATCTTTTGGCCTCTAACAGTGGTAGTCATTTCTTCCTCAGCTGAAGATCTAGTTGGTTCATCTAAAATCTCAAGATTGCAGTAAAAATGGGTGACTACTTTTGTGCAAAAAGGAAGTCTAATAGAAAGCCAAGACATAAATGGTTCTAAAAAGGGACTAAGATCATGCTTCAATACCTCCTGAAGTACTTTGAGATCCACATAGTATGTCTTGCACACTTTTCTCCTGGAGAATTGAGTGAGGTACTTCGGGGACTCTTCCAGTTTGTTGACATTGAAACCCTTTGGAGGTTTGGTGATCTCCTCTTCTGACAGTGCTGATTTCTTTAAAGACTACCCCTTCTCAAGTTGATCTAGAATGCCAGCCATTGCCTTAGCCACATTCACATCATACTTGGGTTTTTTAGGAGGTTTTGGTGTGAAAGAGGGAGTTGAGGAATCTGAAGGTGGAGGAGAAGGAGACTTGGCACTTTTGCCTCTCCCGTAGAGGTGCTCTTCCTGGATTGAGCCCTTGTAACTACTGGCTCTTTGATAACAACCCCTTTTGGTTTCGGTTGAGGTTGAGGTTGAGGTTTGGGTTGGACTTTGGCTTTGGATTTAGGGGTGAGTTTTCTTCTCTTTCTGGGAGGAGAAGAAAGAGGATCAGTGAGTTGTGGGGATCCAAAAGAATCTATGGGAGTAAGGTTTTTGGTTCTAACCATCTTAAATCAGTGAAAGTTGAGAAACTCAGAAAACAGAGGAAGAAAAACGCGATATAGGGCAAGTGATTCTGAGCAGAATAGGAGGTTTTTGGAGATAAGAATCGATGGGTTTTGAAGGAAATTAAGTAGGAAAGTGATTGTGAAAAGTTTTTGTGAGAGGACCGAGTAATTTACTCGAGGAGATTTTGTGGAAATGACTGAGTTTGCAATAGATAAAGACCTAGAACCCGACATTACTCGAGGCCTTACTCGAGTAAATTGCATGTTTACTCGAGTCCCTACTCAAGTGATCATACAGAAAATTTCTAAAATAATTCATTTAAGTTGCGTACCTGGCATGAATAATATTGTAATTATCCATGTATGTTCCCTCGATCATGTTGTAGCCAATCTAGAGCAGATTTGAGTCGTTTCTCATCAAATTGGTGATCTGGACTTGCAGTTACTCGAGTCCATATTCGAGTAAGCTTCAAGTTTACTCGAGGCTCGTCTCGGGTAACCTTTCATTTTCAGATTGGACTATTCAGTTCTCACCAATGAACCGTTTGATTCAAATTCCAAGAAACTTGATGCGTTACTTCTAGTTTTGGAAGACCATTACTCGAGTAGTTACTCGAGTAAAGTGCTCTTTTACTTCAAGTTGTTCCTCGGGTAAGGCTTCACTGTTAGTCATTACTTGAAGTTGGTACTCTAGTAAAGGTGTCCTCTGATGACCTCTGTTTTTATTTCTCAAAACAAAGTTTCAATCTTCCTGCAAAACAAGTTTCTACATACTCCGATGCTTAAATTAGTAATCATCAAAACATTATCAAATGACTTCATCTAATATTATGAGAAGCTGAAATAACTTACAACTCATTAGGATTTACCATTCCCAATTCTCTTCTAATGTATGAAATTGATCTTTTGCAAGGGGTTTAGTGAATATATCAGCTAGTTGAAGATGAGTAGGAATGAATATTACTTTCACATCTTTCTTTTGGACATGATCTCTGATGAAGTGATGTCTAACATCGATATGTTTGGTTCTAGAATGTTGAACTGGATTCTTTGCCAAGCTTATCGTACTGGTATTGTTATAATAGATTGGTATTTCTTTGAGATAAATACCAAGATCCTGTAGTTTTTGTTTTAACTATATCACTTGTGCACAACAACTTGAGACTGCAACATATTCGGCTTCCGTTGACGAAAGAGATACTGTATTTTGTTTCTTGCTGAACCATGAGACAAGAGATCCTCCAAGAAATTGTCCTTGTCCACTGGTGCTCTTTCTGTCTGTTTTGTTTCCTCCATGATCATAATCTGAATATGCAACTAGATATTCACTTCTTCCTTTAGGATACCACAGACCCAATTCTGGGGTGTCAGCAAGATATCTAAAGATTCGTTTGACAGTTTCGGCATGTGATTCCTTTGGTGCTGATTGATATCTTGCACATATGCCAACACTAAATTGGATGTCCGGTTTACTTGCCGTGACATAGAGTAATGATCCAATCATTCCTCTGTATTTTGTGATGTTGTAGTCTTTCCCTTTAACATTAGCATCAAGCAACGTAGTTGAGCTCATAGGCGTGTCAGTGCCATTTGCTTCATCTATTCCATACTTCTTCAACAAATCTTTCAAATACTTTGTTTGAGATATAAAGATTCAATTCTTTCTTTGTTTAATTTGCAAACCAAGAAAGAAATTCAATTCTCCTATTATTGACATCTCAAATTCTCCCTGCATTATCTCAAAAAATTCCTTGCACAGAGATTCATTAGTAGCACCGAAAACAATGTCATCAACATATATTTGAACAATCAAAATATCATCACGTTTTCGTTTTATAAAAAGTGTTGTATCAACTTTTCCCCGTACAAAACCTTGATCAATAAGAAATTTATTGAGCCTTTCGTACCATGCTCTAAGAGCTTGTTTTAAACCATATAAAGCCTTTTTGAGTTTGAAAACATGGTCAGGTTTAGTTACATCCTCAAAACCTGGAGGTTGTTCTACATATACTTCTTCCATAATGTAGCCATTTAGAAATGCACTTTTTACATCCATTTGATAGAGTTTGAATCCTTTGATGCATGCAAAGGCTAAGAGTACGCGTATAGCTTCCAATCTAGCCACTGGAGCATACGTTTCCTCATAATCAATCCCTTCTTCCTGATTATAGCCTTTGGCCACCAATCTTGCCTTGTTTCTGACAATAATTGCAGATTCATCGAGTTTGTTCTTGAATACCCATTTAGTACCAATGATCGGATGATCCTTGGGTCGAGGTACCAAATCCCAAACTTGATTTCTTTCAAATTGATTTAGTTCTTCTTGCATTGCTATGACCTAATCATTGTCTGATAGGGCTTCATCAATGTTAAAAGGTTCAATCTCAGAAATGAATGCAGAAAAACTTACTTCATTGAAAATTCTATTTCTAGTTTTGATCCTTTCATTCACATCTCCTATGACTTGATCTAAGGGATGACTTTTATTGTATTTTCAGGCTCTAGGTTGTCCTAGTGTTTGTTCTTCTTCCTTAGTTTCATCAACCTCTGGAATAAGAGATTTAGAAATAGATTGACCATTTTCTTGATTTAAAACAACTTCCTGTTCTTCATTAATGATTTTGTCAGAGGATTCAAATTCATCAAATACAATATGAATTGATTCTTCAACAACACATGTTCTTTTGTTAAAAACTCTATATGCTTTACTTCGGTTAGAATATCCTAGGAAAATTCCTTCATCAGTTTTAGAATCAAATTTTCCTAAGTTATCTTTACCATTATTATGAATGAAACACTTATAATCGAAGATGTGTAGATAAGCAATGTTTGGTTTCCTTCCTTTGTACAGCTCGTAGGGTGTCTTTCCAAGTTTTGTTCTAATATATGCTTTATTTGAAATATAGCATGCTGTACTCATAGCGTCAGCCCAGAACACTTGAGATACGTTCTTTTCATTCAACATTGCTCTCGCTATTTCAGTGAGTACTCTATTCTTGTGTTCCACGACTCCATTTTGTTGAGGCGTCCTTGGAGCAGAGAAATTGTAATTAATGCCATTTGTATCACAATATTCTTTAAATGCTTGATTTTCAAATTCTCTACCATGATCAATCCTAATACCTGCAATGGACATACCTTTCTCATTTTGCACTTTCTTGGCAAAAACAATAAATTCTTCAAAGGTTTCATCTTTTGATGATAGAAAAATAACCCATGTAAATCTAGAAAAATCATCAACAATGACCAATGAATATAAGTTGCCACCAAGACTCTTTATTCTTGCTGGGCCAACTAAATCCATATGCAATAATTGTAGTGGTCTATTTGTTGAAATCTCATTTTTCAAATTGAAAGATGATTTAGTTTGTTTACCCTTTTGACATGCGTCACAAATCAAGTCACTTTTGAAATTTACTTTGGATAATCCAAGAACTAAATCCTTTTTGAGTAGTTTGCCTAATTGACGCATATTGACATGAACCAATCTCTTATGCCATAGCCAACTTTCATCGGCATTACTCAGAAAATAATTTTCAGATTCATTTCTACTAACATCTAGAGTATAACAATTACCTTCCCTTTTTACCCTGAGCTTAGCCTTGATATTCTTCTTATCAAGTTGTAAGTCATTTTTGTTGACAATCATACATTCCTCTGAATCAAATATTATCCAGTTGTCTTTATCTGCACTTTGACTTACGCTCAGCAAATTGTGATACAAACCTTCAACATAATATACATCTTTGACTTGGATTCCTTTGTCATTTTTGATTTCACTAATTCCTGCTATCTTTTCGGATTGATTTCCTTCAAATTTTACCTTTCCTACTTCCTTAGGTTGCAATGTGGTAAAACTTTCGAAATCCCCGGTCATATGTCTAGAGCATCCACTGTCTATGTACCATTTGTTGTTTTTGGATGCTTTAAGACATATCTGCAAACAAATGACTAAGTCTTGGTACCCAAATCTTTTTGGGTCCTTTTGGATTAGTACAAATAATTTTCTGAACATATGAGCCTTTAGGTACCCATTTGTAGGTTCCTATGTTTCCTTTCTTCTTATGAATGCATGAAGAGGTATAATGACTTTTTCTGTTACAGTAATTACAAAATACAAAAGGATTCGATGTATGCACAGAATGCTGGAAATAATTCAAATATGACTTACCTCCTGCTTTCTTTCTACCTTTCCTCTTATCTGATTTTGGATCATATCCAATTCCAGATCAATCATTTACAAATCGTTGAGCTTTTATAATAAAATTTAGCATCTCACTTCCTTGTGTAAATTTTTCAAGAGTTTTTGTAAGATCAGTGTTTTTCTTTTTCAAAGAAGAACAATTTTTACAATTTTTTTCTGAACTTTCTTTAAGTTCAATTTCAAGAGTTTTGTTTTTCTTTTTGAAAACAATTAGTTCTTTAACTACTTTGATGAATTCAGAATGTAAAACATTATATTCAGAGAGTAATTCATCATAGGTAGGATCAGAATCATTTACCTCTTCTTATGTTTCTTCTTGAGCTACAAGACATATATTGGCTACTTCTTCTTCATCACTTTCTTCATCAGATGAACTATCTCCCCATATAGCAGATACAAAGGCCTTCTTTTTGTTAAAGAATTTGCCTTTCCTCTTTTCTTTGCTCTTTTGATTTAGTTCTGGACATTCTGATTTGATATGTCCTGGTTTTCCACATTTGTAGCAAATGATATGATCTTTGCTGGTAGTTCCTCCTTTTTGAAAGTGTTTGAAGCCTTGACCTCTCTTGTAGAACTTTCTGAATCGTTTTATGATTAGGCCCATTTCGTCATCATCAAACTCCTCATCCTCATCTTGATTTTCTTCTTTTGCTTTTAGTGTTAGGCCTTTCTTTTTCTTGTCACCAATGTCATCTAGTTCCCATTTGAACTTTAGTTTGCTTTCATATTCAGAAAGGCTTCCAAATAGAGAAGCAACTGATCTCATTGATTCTCCTTTTGCTTCTTCTATTGCAGTGACTTTGGCCTCCTACTCTTTAGAAAGAATATTCAAACTCTTTTGTACTTGGGTATGCTGATCATAAACTTTCCCAAGTGCTGCAAGTTGATTAACAAGATAAGTATATCTAAGTTCAAATTTAGATATTGATTCACCTGATTTCATTCAAAGTAGATCGAATTTAGTGACCAAGGTGTTGATCCGATTCTCCTTTATTCATGAAGTTCCTTCATGAGCTATTTCCAGAGCTTCCCACATTTCCTTTACTGTTGGAAGTGTGCAAATTCTGAAGTACTCACTTTGACTTAAAGCACTTTGTAACATCAGAATTGCCTTGCTGTTGAGAGTGATCAGTTTCTTGTCATTCTCATCGTATTCCGCTGGCGTCTTGGGAATTTTCTGAGAATCTACTATCTTTGTAGGTTGATAGTTTCCACTCTCAATCACATCCCATAGCCCATATTCAGTAACCATCACGAATGCTCTGAACTTTACTTTCCAGAAAGAAAAGTGTTCGCCACTGAAACCTGGAGGTCTAGTGATGGATGCTTCGTCGGGAAGAATTCATTCACCCATGCTTGCCATTGGATCCTTCTTAGGTTGTTATACCTTAACAAGAAGACCTACGCTCTGATATCAAATGTTAGAGCAAGCGTTTCACCTAAGAGGGGGTGAATTAGGTGACACTAAAATTTCATTGCAAATATGAAAACTTGACAATGAATATAATGCAATAAAGAGTAAGGAGAAATAACACCGAAGTGTACACTGGGAGTTATACTGGTTCGGTCACAACTACTTTGACCTACATCCAGTCCTCAGAGCTTCTCTGAGAGTTTTACTATAACTTCCAAGATTCAGTAGGTTCTTGGCACCTCAGTAAAAGCAAGTTTCTTTGCGTGGACACTCGCTTCCCCTTACAAGTTGTAATCCAATCCCAACTCAAGGTTCCGCAACCTTAAGTTATCTCAATAACAAATATTGAGTTTGAATGAAATATCTCTCTCACAAAGTGAATAAGAATCACTGAAGCATAGAATTACAAGTATAATGCAAAACAGAGTAATGAACTTGATGATACGTTCGTGTGTGTGTTCTTGTTATTGTCTCTGTTTGGATGTTCCCATATATATAGGAGTGTTGGTAGTGACCGTTGGAACATTTTCTTCTCGTCTGTTGGAGACTGCGCAGCCACTGTTGACTTTTCCGGTATTTGAAAAATATCTGTTTGCGGCAGGTGGCAGTAGGTAGTATTTGAACGTTACATTTGACTTTCCTTATTTGGTAAGATCTCTTCATTGTTTATCTGTAAATATGCTAAGAATACTAATACAATGAAAGGTTAATCATATAGGAAGTAAATCAATGAACGTTGGAATGATTTCTAAATTTCTGGACTTGCATACTCGAGTATTCATTAAAGTTTACTCGAGTACATACTCGAGTATCATCGGGAAAAATTTGATAAACTGCAAGTCAATAAGTAAACATAACATTACTCGGATAGTGCATGAAGTAAACAGAAATTCAAACCTTTGGAAATACCTGTTTACTCCGGTACTTACTCGGGTATGGAAAACTTTTCTTCATTAGTTACTCGAGTAAACCTTCAAATAAACTTTAGGTTACTCGATGCTTCACTCCAGTAATGTTGGCAGGATTTCAAGGCCGAGAGTACTTCAAGTTTGATTGCCTTGTTACTCGAGTCCTTACTCGAGTAAACATAAATTTTCTGCATAGCTTAATCGGGTAATAACTTGAAGTTCTCTTCCAAGTAACTCTGAATACTCGAGTAGTGACTTGAGGTTTTTCTTCTAAATAACTCTGCATACTCGAGTAGTAACTTGAAGTGAAGGGTGAGAAAAACATTTCATGTTATTCGAGTAATACCTTCAGGTTTTGCTTACCACAGTAAGTTACTCGAGTAACTCCTCGAGTAACATTGGCAGGGTTGAAAATGCCGAGAGCAACACATTTCTTGAAATAGAGTAACTCGAGTACTTACTCGAGTATCATTGGCAGGCCGAGAGCAACTGGAAGTCTTTTACATGGTTACTCGAGTACCTACTCGAGTAACGTTGGCAGGCCGAGAGCAACTCCAAGTGTTTTACCTGATTACTCGAGTAGCTACTCGAGTAACGTTGGCAGGCCGAGAGCAACTTGAAAACTTTTACCTTATTACTCGAGTTCTTACTTGAGTATCATTGGCAAGTTACTTGATGGTCGACTCAGGTTACTTCAAGTTTCAGTCCATTACTCGAGTACCTACTCGAGTAATCTCTTAGAAAACTTGCCACTGATCAAGTTTCTCAGCTTTTTCTCTTGGCCTTTCTTTACTACTCGAATGCTTACTTCAAGAGATGATTTTTTCTGTTATTACTTTGTTCAAACTAATTTGTTTATCAAATATTTTTCATGCCATTCTTTGTTATCATCAAAACATGAGATCTAACACATGTGTCATCTATGAAATGGGCAGCAAGACACATATAATTTACTCTTTGTATGGAATTCCAGGTGTCTGTAGTGAGGCACATTCTTTGCTTTTTAGTAGACAAAAAATCTTTAAATTTAACCTTTTCATCAACGTAAATACCAAAACAGTCATGAGCTACAGTCCATCTTGATGGAATATGAAATTTGGGCTGAGCACAAAACATATATTTCTTGAATCCAAACCCCTCAACAAACTTGAATGGTAATTCATCAATTATTATCATGCATGACAAGGCTTTCCTAACAACATCTTGATCAAATTTCCAATTAACAAGACCCATTTCATCACCCTCTATATTAAAATTCAAGTGTGTTTGTGTCAATTATTTATAGGGGGCCTCTTTTTACAGACTGTCATCTGATTGTTAAGTGCAATTATACCATTCAATTTAGAATCACATGCAATCTCATTTCCACAGTAATTCCATTTACCTTTAACTTCACTTGCCTCATTCACAAATCTAGTGAAATATTCCCAAGCTTTGGACCTTGGTTTGATGGCTTTAAGTCTAGCTGGCACAGGTTTATTAGTCTCAGCAACAACAGGTTGATTTGTTTGAGTAGCGCCACTAACAATTTGAGTATTGGGGCCACCTTCAGTTGTTTGTTGTGCCATATTTTTTAATCCTATTGTTGGAAAATTAGTACTTTGAGATGATGGATGAACACAGAACTGAAAGCATTGTACATAGAAATGGCTGAACATGGAAACGAAAGCATTGAACAAAGAAACGAAGACGGAAAGGTGCCTTTAGAAAAAAAATACCGAAAAAGGGAAGGAGGAAAAACAAAATGAAGCCTAAAAATTTCTTCATTCATTTCGGACAAAAATGAACACAAATACAGTAAAAGGGAAGAAGGAAAAACAAAATGAAGCCTAAAAATTTCTTCATTCATTTTAGACAGAAATGAACACAAGAAGTGAAAAAGGTACCTTCTTTCCTGAAAGGTACCTTTTTATCAAAATAAGTAAACAAAAGTTCATCATTACAGTGCTGCCAGTGTAGACAGAATCATAGAAATGATCAAACAAAGAAATAATATGACTTCCATGTCTAGTGGAGTGAACACATGAAGGAAGAAATTTTTTTCCCCGAAAGGTACCTTCTTTATTCAAAAAAAAGTGAAAAAAATTCTACATTCTAGACAGAAACGAACACAAGAAGTGAGAAAGGTACCTTCTTTCCCGAAAGGTACCTTTTTTATTAAAAAAAAAAGTAAACAAATTTCGTCATTGTAGTGCAAACAAAAACGATCAAACCAAGAAAATAATTGACTTTCAGAGATTAAAAATAGAGGAGCAAGAGATTGACACTTACTAGAAACTGAAGCCTTAAGGCCTTGTTTGGTACGGGGCATTGAGGGATAGGGACTGGGATTGGGTTAGGGATTGAGCTAAGTTGTATTGTTTGGTATGAGGGACTGAAGATAATCAGGGATTAGGAGTACCACGAAAGTGGGATTGCTGTAAAATCACCTCCCCCTGGTATTGCGTTTTCAATTCCGGGCATGCAAATGTTAGAGACAAAAATATCTCTGTTTATAATATTTTTCGGAAAAAAATACCCACTATCAATTTTAATAATAAGGATATTTTAGTCTTTTCATAATTTATAAAGAATTATAAAATAAAATCAATTCAAGTATTCTATCTAAATATTACCACATATTAAACGTAATTTTAAACCTTCAACCTCGGTCTTAATACCTGTCTCTATCCCAATACCAATTTCAATCCCAATCCATCAAAATCAATGCCCTGTACCAAACAAGGCCTAAGGGTTGAAGATCGACAGATGGTGATACTTGCACAACTGTTTAGGTGACATCATTGAGGGTCAGGGAAAATGGATGCTCCTCGACTCACGGCGATGCTTCCACAGTTCCACTAAGCACTGAGGGTAAGGTGATGCTTCCACCCTTGACCATTGAGACTCGAGAGGAGAGGAGGACTGGAAGATGGAGGACAGAGAGTCGAGAGGAGAGGAAGACGGAGAGTCGAGAGGAAAGGACAATGTGAGGACGGAGGAGTCAGAGCCACATAGGAGACCCATGGACGAATTGAATAAAGATGAGAGGAGTGAGTGAAGAATTGAATGAATGAGAGTGAGATGGATTTGAAATATGATTGAATTAGTCAGTTAGTTCAATTTTTTTTTTCTTTTTACAAAATTATGTTAGCTTGGTTAATGGTTAGGTTACTTACTTCGCTTACTTGTTAGACACTTGGACAGTTAGACGTGGACGTTGGACAAGACAATGGATAAAATTGACTTATTAAGCTTGGGCAAAATTAATAATGAAATGGGTTTTAAGTTTGGGCCTGTCTGATCCTTTTCATATAGTTAGATAATAAAAAAAAAAGATAATTTATAACAAACTTTGGTTCTCAGTTTTAACTGAATTTTTTTTAATGAAATCGCACCAATAATCGAATAACCGAAATAGCTAAAAGAATTAACCAATACAGACTGATCAACTAAATAAACCAAACAAAAAAAATCACATAATTGAGTTCAGTTCAGTTTAGTCTTCGGTTTCAATTTGCTTTCCTCACCCCTAAACTTAAGTATGATTTTTCTAAACTTATTTATGTGAGCCACCTAAAAGAAAAGTTGTTGATAAAATTGCCCCTTGGAAGGAAAAATGGCACTCCGTAGTTTGGATTTTAGCAGAAGCGAACCATCCTGTCTTCTTCTTGCCTGCTCAGTTTTTCCTTGCAGTGCTCAGTAATTGCGTAAAAGTAAAACACAAACGCAATCAAACCTTGTAGGAGTGTCTTTCTCTAATCAATAGTAACTGATTTCCATTTTGGAGGCTCACGTGTCTCTTTTCCTCTCCGTATTGAAGACTTATATTTTCAAGCCGCCGATCGAGAATTTGGTTTTGTCCTATGTTCTGTTGAAGTTTGTTCTTAAAGTCTGCCGTCTGTAAGAGATTATGATCCAAATTATTCTCGCCATACTTGCCGCCCCCTCCATGTTAGTTTCTATTTTCTACTATGTTCTGTTTTAATGGTTTAACTTTGGAGCGACATTTGTATTCCTTTAATTTCTGGTGATTTAAATTTTGAAGAAATTTTTTTCTAATCTTCCGATTTTGTCATTCACAGTGAAAAATGCCAGAAAGCCAGGCGGCTACACACACTATTAAATCGCATGGAGCTAAAGTGGCAAGAATACATTTGCATGACTGGTTAATTCTTTTGCTTCTTATCGTCATTTTTGTCATCTTGGATCGGATTGAGCCGTTTCACCGCTTTGTTGGAGAGTGGATGCTGACTGACCTGAGATACCCAATGAAAGATAATACTGTTAATGAAATTGCATCTTATCTTGTCCTATGTGGCGTGATCAGTTTAAATATAAACTCTTGAATTTAAATTTCCTGGATAGATCATATCAATATTGTTGCCACTGGCGGTCGTTCTTGTCTACTATATCATGCGGAAGGACATTTATGACTTCCATCATGCCATATTGGGTATAATTTTTTATGCTTCAAAAGCTTTTTCTGTCCATCTCATTTCCACATCACTCTGCCATAATTCTAATTTTCTTAAAATTTTGCACTGCCAAATGCATTTTTTAGGGCTTCTATATTCTGTTATAATTACTGCGGTGATAACTGATGCTATCAAAAATGGTGTTGGACGGCCACGTCCTGACTTCTTTTGGCGATGTTTTCCTGATGGCAAAGGGGTGTGTTCTTGATCCTATCAACTAACCATTTTTTTTTAATAAACGATAATATTATTTTCATGCGAATTTATGATGCACATTGCTTTAGTTAAGCTATCTGCACAGTTAACTTGGTATTGGCGCATGACATATTCAGGTTTTTGATCCAATAACAAGAGATGTTATGTGCACCGGAGATAAGAGTGTCATCAAAGAAGGATACAAAAGTTTCCCTAGTGGACATGCCTCTGGTAAGTAATTTGATTGGCCTATCTACAATCTACCCAAGTTCAGGGCTATTGTCACTTGCTTAATATTTTTGTCACATTGTTTAAAACCTCAGATCTTCATTTTCTTGGAGTGATCCAATTCCCTCCTAGTTTTCCTCTTTTTCCTATACTGGTGTTTATAAATGCTGCAACCATAAGCTTAAATTCATGAGTGCTTAATTTCAGTAATTATACAAGTTCTCCTCGAACATGGATTAACTTGTTGAGTGTGAGGTTACTCGGGATAATAATAGACAAGAATAAGATTTTCATGATTCAAATTGCCATTGAGGAGTCAGCTTGCTTGAAAAATAAAAATAAAGTAAAAAGCTTCTTGAGCTACCTCAAAATAAGCTAACCACTATTTAATTGTTCTTCATGCAGGGTCATTTGCTGGTCTAACTTTTCTTGCTTGGTATCTATCTGGAAAAATTAAGGTATTTGATCGTAGGGGCCATGTTGCAAAGCTCTGTATTGTTTTCTTACCAATCCTCATGGCAGCTATGGTTGCTGTCTCACGTGTTGATGATTATTGGCATCATTGGCAAGATGTGTTTGCGGGAGGTCTTATTGGTGTGTTGTTTGTGGCCTGAAAATTCCTGTTTGTATTTGACTAAATATTAACGCATACCTTTTTTTCCAAATTTCCTTATGTGAACTTCTTTTATGCAGGAACGATAATTGCTTCTTTTTGTTACTTGCAATTCTTTCCTCCTCCATATGATGCAGATGGTGAGTCCATGAATAGTTCCTTGTCCTCTTTAACACACATTCAATTGTTGTGAGTCTGCCTTTCCTCTTTCAACGTACGTGTTCTGTGGTAGTACTTTGGTTCTGTATGTTAAAGGTGTGCTTCAAAGAAACATGCTAATAATGCTTTGAGCGCAGCTTATTAGAGATATTAATGAAAACCAATCATAAAACTTTGCTCAATCGCTTAAGCCCTGGCTTGAAATGATCATGAAACGAGCCTTTATGTCGGAATGGAGAAGAGTTCAATCATTGTTTTTCCTATACTTTCTGTTTAATTGTTGTGAGTCTGCCTTTCCTCTTTCAACGTACGTGTTCTGTGGTAGTACTTTGGTTCTGTATGTTAAAGGTGTGCTTCAAAGAAACATGCTAATAATGCTTTGAGCGCAGCTTATTAGAGATATTAATGAAAACCAATCATGAAACTTTGCTCAATCGCTTAAGCCCTGGCTTGAAATGATCATGAAATGAGCCTTTATGTCGGAATGGAGAAGAGTTCAATCATTGTTTTTCCTATACTTTCTGTTTAAATTAAAACTTTAATAAAATGCATGATGGTGCGATCCTTTGTCAACATCTTAGAAAACCAATTATATTCTTTCATTGAACAAGTTTAGCTTGAGTTGAAATAACCTTGACAAAGCTAAAGGCCTTAATAAAAGCAAGTAAATGTGATATCAATAGGTGAATATGGCTGAATGTTTCCTCTAAATTTTTGTTCAATCAATTATCATGGAAGTCGCCTCTAGCATCGTATTTAACATGTGGAGGAGCTGCTTTATGATTTTACTATAAACTATGGTTGTGATATTGGATTTCTCATGAATAGTTTACAGTTTACAGTCCTCTCCTGGCACATATAACCTTTTAAATTATGTTTATAATGTTGCGTGAAACTATATTAGTAGCAGTATCAGTTCAAGTTTGAAGCACATGCTCTGTTGCACTTACAGAGTATTCCTCCTAGCCGTGTGTTCATGGTTGCTTTCTATATTTAATTCCTTTGAGTGCTGAAACTTTCAAGGTTGATATGATTACTTTTGTTTTGCATCTGGACATGTCTCTCTGAGCTTGATTATGCTGCTTGTTCCCCCCTTTTTTTTTGCTTGATCAACTGTTAGTGGTACATTACTACATTTATCCTATGTGGTTTTCATTTAGGTATTTGGCTTAATGTTATTGCCAAAAGATTAATATATATATATATAATACATGGTTTTTCATAGCAGCACGTGTTTAAAACATTCCATCAACTTGTACTCTTTATAAATTTTGTTACTTATGAATAGGCAAGTTTGAATTTTTTATAAACGCCTTGTTAGTTGTTAAACGTAATGTCTATAAATATTGTCTATAAATATTTGTTACTGAGAGTCAGGCTTTTGGGATATTCGTTCAGGACTTTCTAATATTTATCATTTTCATATATTTTTTGCGTTTGTAGGTTGGGGCCCTTACGCATATTTTCATATGTTGGCTGAATCTGAAAATGGAGCTCAAGTCTCATCTACTACGAACGACGACATTATCGGCCCATCACAACCTGGTGAGATGCATATTGTAAGTATTCCAAAAAATTAAAATTTAGTTACTATTAGTTACATGCATATCAGCCCATCACAACCTGGTGAGATGCACCTCATCATGATGGGAATATTTGATATGTAAATGTAACAAAAAATTAAAAGTTTGTCACTATTAGTTAGAGGTTAGCCATTAGTGAGTGAGGTGCCTATATGATTAGCACCTAGTGACCCTGGGGCCTTATTATAAATAGGCAGCACTCCATTGTAATTCTTCAGACTATTATGATATGGATTAGTGTGATTCAGTTCTCTTCCTCTCTCACTTCTTCTCTCTTGAATCCCTGTTTCTTCTTCTCTAGTCCTTTTCCCCTCTTTCTCTTTCATACAGAATGATGGTTCTGTAATAATATTGCTGGAGGTAATAACTGGGATTCGAATCCTATATTTGTGGATCACAAAATGCAAGGAGACAAGGACTTTAATCTGAGTGTAGTGTAGAGACACAGGAAAGATCAGATGTGCGTAATCTGGAGAAAAAAAAAATATGGGGTTTGTTTTTGAGTTTCATTTTGCAGATTTCTGCCTCTGTAACTTTCTTGAAGAATTGAAGTTGATTTATGCTCATTTCCTCAGATTAGATAGGATTCTTTAAGTTTTTGGAACGGTTTCTTTGATTCTGAGATGATTATAGACTGAGGAGTGTATGATTTTTGTTACTTACCAAAAAATTGTAGGGTTTGTGAATGCAAGTGCCGATTTCTTCCTCTGTAACTTTGGAAGAATTGAAATTGGTATTATATATGCTCATTTCCTTGGATACTTTCAGGCCTGTTTGGTATTATGGGAGGGGAGGGAAAGTGAGAGAGGAAAAATTTTTGAGTTAGAGTTTAAAAAAAAATTAGAGAAGTGGTGTTAAAAGTTTTTAATTAATTCTTCTTACTCTTTTATCGTACACCTTTTCTTTATTAAAATTTTGTAACACCGCTTCTCTAATTTTTTTAAATTCAACTCAAAAATTTGCCCTATCCTCCCCTCATATCAAACAAACCCTTGTTTGAAAGGGTTGCTTTGATTCTAAGATGATTGTAGAGTGAGGAGTGTATGATTTTTGTTAGTTATCAGAACACCATGTAAAAGTTTCAGCAGTTGTGAAGAAATTAAACAAGTTCAAGTTCGAGGTATTGTGCAGCTCAATTTATGTTCTTGATCTTTTATCTGGATACTTTTATATTGCTGCCAAACAAAATGATGAATTTGATCTTCTATTATAGCAGGTTAGAACATAATTTTTTTTTTTTTGAGAGATATTATGAATGACAAAACTGAAAATATAAATGGTCATTCCACTTTTCAATAAATTAATCAAAATATACGATTCTTTTGGCCAAAATAAAAAAAAATCAAAATATACGATTCTAAAACTTCTTTATACCATTTTATTCTGACTTGATGATGATGATCTTAGGCATGTCAAATCGAATCATTTCTTATATTTTCTTTTTTAGAATTGGTCCAGTTGGGTATGGGATAAGTTGTATAAACTCGGCGTCTTGGATGAAGGGTTAGTAATTTATTGGGCCAACTTAGGCTGACCACCGAAACATTGTTCCTATGCCAAATTAGACTGAGTATTATGTTGGACGAGAAAAAAATAGAGACATTCATTAAATAAGGTGATTTTTAAATATAGGTACCAATATATAAATATAAAATAAAGTAACTTACAAATATATGTAATTATATATATAATCAATAAACTAACTTACCAAAAGATAAGATAATTAATATTGAATATTCAAAAAAGAACCATAGTGCAAGTTGTTTCAAATTTTCCAATCACACATGATTGTGTCTTGTCTTTTTATATGAGTTTATATTTAAATGATAATATTTCAAAAATAGGATACATAACGATATCTAATTGGAGAATTTAACATTATGGATATAAGGAATTTAATCTAAGTATTTTCCTTCTAAAAGTTATAGGATAAAAGCTGAAATGAAATACTTGCAAAATCCATAAATAAAATTTTTGTTCAATATTATCTAAGGTAGTAAGAATGTGGTAGAAGAGGAGTCGAAGGCTTCTAATGAAACCCAAAAGGCCAAAACTAGTCTTTTGACACTTTGATTTCATGCGGCACAATTGTGAAGCTACCATGATTCCATCTATATTTAGCTGTTGAATAAAGAACCTTGACAATTTTCCAGTCTGCATACCTTGCAGAATTACTTGAAAACAAGTATATATACAACATATCTAATGAAATATACTCACAGAAGACTATGTTTATAGCTTTAAATAGAGCTAAAACAAGTACACACACACACCCAATATCTAATGAAATATACTCACAAGACTATGGTTACAGCTTTAAATAGAGCTGCTCTGGCTATGCTTCAATTGTGAAGGTTCAGACTGCAACCAAACCTAAACAAAAGATTTGCAAGAAATTTAGTATCTCATAGTTGCCTAAATAATAATAAATACTAATAATTATGATTATAATGATAATGATAATTAGGAAGGAAGACACAAAAATTCCCCAAAATCTACAAATCCCAATTCAGGCCCCGAAATGGCCTAAATACTACAAATCTTTAGGGCCTAGTCTGTGATTAAATTTTGTTAAAAAAATTACCTAAATGCCCTTTATTTGAAAGAAAGAAATGACAATATATAATATCTTAATAAGTAACAACTTGATCTTATTAAATAACCAGAATAACTGAGATAGAGACTACTAGTTTCAATGAAATTTCTCGCTGTATATAAATGACCACAACAATTTAACAAATAACATATCTTTAACTTCTTAAATGACAATAACAACTAAGACAGTGACAACTAATTTCGCTACGGGCAGTTAGGCCATTTCAAAAAAAACTTAATTCTAGAATGGTCTTTAAGGATTTCAATGGAATTAAGCCATTTCGAGGGACCATTTTGGGATTCTTGTATTTCGGTGATTCGTATGTATCTTTCTCCTAATCATATATATCAAATGACGAAATAAGTGAAAACAAGCATGTGGGAATCTGGTGATGACCTTATGATCTGCTGGGAATTTCACATATCAGGCTCTTGAGGATGAGGGCTATTATTGCTTAAAAGAGTGTTTCTTAGCATCTCACAGTATTGATCAATTTGATGACGAAGTACTCCATTTTGAGAATAGTCAAGTTCTTCACAATCTTCCTCAAGCATTTTCATAGTATCATAATGTGCTGATCTCATGGCTTGGTCCATTGAAGCATCTGCTATAGGCTCTGTTCCACTTCAGCTTCTACATTTTGGCTTCCATAATTGCTCATTGCTGCTGTTGGAAATTCGTATAAATACTGGTTTTAATTTTGGCTCCCACTGGGGGCTGCAATTGACACAGGAAAACCTGAAGCAAATTTGGTTATTTATCTTCTCAAGTTAGAACCTTTGAAATCCTTATAAAATTTTGGGGGGGGGGGGGGAGGATTAATCTTTTTCTCCATGTTGTTCTGACTCTATTGTAACTTAGTTCTTAAGCTTTAAATTAGTGCAACCTAATTCCATTAATTTTAACTGATTGTAACTCAGTCATTGAAGTTTGATTCGATACTATTTAGCTCTTATAGTTTAACAATTTAAGACATTATTTCCTATACTTTAAAAAATAAAATTATAAATTTAATGAATTTTAGAGACTGAATTTCAATTGACTCAAAATTATAAGGACTGAGTTGCACCAAATCAAAATTATAGGGACCAAAAGATTAATTTTCTCTAAAATAAGAGATATGAAGAGGAAAAAAAAAGGGGAAAGAACTACCCTAATTGGGCACTTCAATACTTAATCTTGACTCATTCAAAGTGGATAAGATAGTTGTGTGAGAGGGGTAGGGAACAAGAGAGCAAGTGAGCCCCGTACACACTTTCATCTCTGTATCGCTATCTCTTTCCTCGGAGAATGTTAATCTTCATGTGACAATGGATTTAGTATTTTGCTATATATATAGTCTTAGTAAACTGTGATTTGAGGGCAGTTAAAAGACAAAGGAGTTCACAATATATGGTACTTGCTCTGATCCTAATTATAAGATAAAATTGATTTTTTTAGAGAAATTAAGGAAGTTAATTAAATTACTTTATAGTATTTTTATTTTTATTTTTTTTCTTCAAACTAATTAGTTTGACTAATAAGTTACTCCCTCCGGTCCTAAATATAGGACATAGTTTGTAGTGCAAATTGCACTACAAACTATGTCCTATATTTAGGATCGGAGGTAGTAATATATAATCTAAGGATACATAATATATGATATGATTAAGTAACTTATATAGCTTCTTTGATTTTTCAAAAAAAAAAATCAACTTTATCTTATAATTAGGACTGGAGGTAGTAATAAATATCAAATATACTTAAGCTTGAACCTTCACATTTTCACTCACCTGGATAACCTGAGGAAGAATGGGATCTGACATCAAAGTTTGAAAATGTTGCCATTGGAGTGAATCCCGAAATGCAAGCCTGCTGGTTATCAGTTCTTGAGTTCTGTATTTCTGTTAAAGAAGCATATCCATCAACAGGGACATGAAAATTTGATACTCTCCAGTTTCACCATCACATATAATTTTATATCTTTGGTTTGAATTATTGTTTAATAGTGCCTGAGCTATCATCAACCAATCAACTTTAATCTTAAAATCTTATAATGCCTGGTTTATAGAAAAATGTGTCAATTTGGATCCATTAATTAATAAATACAATTTATTATTGATTATTTCATACTTTTCTTTTTTTGTATTTTTCATAATTCACTAATTAGGTGATCATGTTTCCTTCCCATATCCCTCAATCTTAGGAGATGTAATTTATTTCTATTGTTGACTACATTACTTTCCTTATACGATTTTTCTTTAGGTAGAGGGAGGGTAACAAAATATTCCTTCACTTTTACCATCATTGAATTATATTAGTTTCGCGTAACGCGCCGAGAGCAAACACTTGTTACAAGCAAAAACTTGTGGGGTTCCTTTAGATTTATCTCAAGGTCTCATCATTATATACTAGAGATACTTCTCTATTATGTGAAATGTATAGTCAAACTTAATATGCAAATAAAATCTTTTAGCAATTATTTGCAGCAGCAGTGTTCCAATATAATTTGAAGATTTGAAGAACCACAATGCATTATTAGTTCTTGGCATCCAAAAGTAGAAAAAGTATAGATCACTAATTCCGCAAATTTGCCAAACAAAGTCAGGAAACCTTTGAGGAGGAGATTAAAAAGAGAAGAACAGTATAGATTCAAAAGATAGCAATATCAACGAGAAAACTATAATTAAAAGATAGCAAGTATTATGCCATAAAAATGATTAAACTCAAGTATTGATTTATGCAAGCATGAGTGCTTGTTAGGTAGACAATGTATTTTGATGGAAAGGAAGGGAAAGGAAAAATTCTGACCACCTGCATGTTTGGTATGTAAAGGGAAAATGATGAATTAAAAAAATAAAATACGAAAATATAAAATATCCAGACACCCCTTACACAATGATCAAGGAAGAAGTGAAGGGGGTTTTCTTGAAGTTCCTAGCTTGGAAAATAGCTTCCCGCCAAAAGTGGGAGGATAGATGAAAATCAGTTCCCATGGATTAGCTTTTCAACATACCAAATGGCTTAAACGAAGGACAAAAATGTCATTCTCCTTTTTCCTTCAACATATTTTCGCCATACCAAACAGGCGTAAGTATTTGTTTGAATTGAAAAAATGGGTATAGAGAAAAGAAAATAAGGGATATCTAAATGATAATTTATCTTCAAAGCATATAAGAGGCCACTGTAAAGTTGACTGAAAATATTTATATTCTCCTTTCTTATTAATTGGTCCTAAACTAAGGGAAATGCATTTCCTTTCCCTTCCATTATCATATGTACAAACATAAATGCCTTTGAAAGTTAAAGTGACAGATTAGAACCTGAAGATGACTTGAAATCTGGCGAGCTGTGAGGTTAGGCACATTCATCTGTTCATGTATTGCCTTTGGGCGAATATTATCTTTGATTCAAACAAAAGCCAAGCTCTGATATTAGTTGAAGCAAGTAGAATAGGAAAAGTAAAGGAGAACATATTTTATTTCACAGGACAGCCCAATACATTCACTAATCCTCTATTTATACTAGTAGTCCTCTCTAACTAACTAACTAACTACCTAACAATCCTCTTAACTAACTCTAACTGTAATAACCACATAATGACCAGAGAGAAAAAGAAACATTACTCCTTTCACTCAGAACATTAATGGCATCCAAGAACTTGTGATGCATCTCCCGAGTCCAAACAATGCGCGGCCTTTTCTCTGCATATTCATCATACTTTTGTTCTCTTTCTGTATGCCTTAAAGTATCATGTCTGGGCTCTTTGATCATCTAAAAGCCATTTTATTGTTCATAAATGCCTAAATGGTTCTTTTTCTAACAGCAGCAGGTAGATTTAATTATCTGTGTATATTGCATCAATGCTTATAAAAACTACATATCAAACACACAATGATATACAATACACACGAATCCAAACATAAGCCAAACCTTGTTGTTGGTTGTTATTTTACCTTTGTTGGTTTGTTCATATGTTATTGTATCATCTTTCTCTTTCGTGTCAATTTTATATATTTTTAGGGATTCTATCTTATCTCTGGGTTTTAATTGCACTAATTATACTCATTTTGGTACTAAGGTTGATTGCATTGAATAAAGGGTAAAGGGTGAATTGCTATACTCCTATTATTTCTCTTGATAAAATTGATTGGCACCGAGGCATTCTTTGCGTATGATTTCAAGGACATTAGAAAATCTATAATTAAAAGCAATTAAAGCCCAAAACACTACTACAAGGTGAAAATGGAATAGAGAATAAAGACTTGGGAGCCCAATGGAACAGATGGCGCCATAATGATGCTAAAAGGGCATAGGGACGTGAATTAATGAAGAAACATGGGCTTTGGAGCCGAAATTATATTGGGAGTGCATACAAAGACAGACTCGAAAATTCATGGCCTTGAGGGTTGTGTTTGGATTAATTTATGAAGAATTATTTTTATAAAAAAAAAGTAAAAAAAAGTGATTTTAGAGAATATATTTTAAAGAATAGCTTTTGAAACGGTTAAAAGAAAATTAGTTTCTGGAAACTCATGGTTTTCAATTCTTTATCATGATTTTCTTGCCAAACCATGGTTCTGCAAGATTTGAAAGTGTTTAGGTAGTGTATCCCAAACCAGGATTTTGAAGGTCAAAAGCTATTTTGAGATTTGATATAGCATGTGTTTGGGGAGGGTGTTTAAGCCCCCAAATGCCCAATTGGATGACCATAGCTCAATTGGCAATTGAGGAAAAAAAAAAAAGAGTGTTTGGGACCAATTTATTTCAATTAAGCTTATTACATTTCAATAACTTTTGACCATAAGCTCCATTTACCATCTTTTACTGATTTAGTGTTTGGGGATAATATGAATGATTAAAATATTTTTCCAGTTGTGTCCAGTGTACTATCAGACTGATTGCAATTTTATCCTTAATGTACTTTTTCAAGTACAAAAATTAATGTAAACTATTTTTGGTGCTTTTAACCCTTAAAATATTTTTTCAACTGTACCCAGTGTGTTATTAGACTGATTGCAATTTTATCTTTAATGTACTTTTTCATCTCCAAAAATTATTTTAAAATATTTTTTTGGTACTTTTAACCCTTTAAAATATTTTTTCACTCACTCTCTCTTACTATTATCACAAAAGTCATTTGTGCTTAAGTCAATTCAAACAAGTTTTACTTTACAAAAGTTATTTATACAATCGCCAATCCAAACATAAACCAATCCAAACATAAATCACATTATACAATCTAGCTTTTACCAAAAGTAAGATTATCAAAAGCTAAATTGAAAAAATTCATTTTTTCAATCGCTATTCCAAACATACATATAGTGTTTAACAACATCATTTTTAAAACCATGGTTTAGGCCAAAACCACGGTCTCAAAAGTGAAACCTTTGGATAAATAAAAAAAAGCATTTTTAGAGCCAAAATCATGGTTTGGAAAAAAATTACCTAAACACTTGAAAAAAGGTTAGAAGAATTTTTTTCTCCAAAACCATAGTTTGGATTAAGTTATCCAAACACTCTCAAATTCTGCAAAACCATACTTTGACTGAAAACCATGGTTTTAGAGCTTAAAAACATAGTTTAAGAATTGAAGACCATAGTTTTCTAGAAAGCTATTTTTGTTTACCTTTTCAAAAGTCATTCTTCAAAATCTATTTTTTTAAATATTTTTTTTTCATTTTTTATCCAGAAACTATTTTCTAAAAGCTAATCCAAACACACCTTTAGACTATATTTAGGCCAGGCATACAAGGGTGACAACCAACATAAGGTATTAGAAGATAAAGGCAATTCCATTTTTGCAAGCTCAAAATATAACAACCAAATAAGGGCTAATTACATAGGGTTTGCATTGCTAATAGTGGAGTAATACTTCTGTACGTCTCCATTTTTTCTTTTCTGGGGATGGATCTGAATTTGAAAAGTGCCAAGTTTCAAATGGGTAAGATCTCTCATTATGACGTTTTTTTTTTAATGATAAAGTTCATTTATATTTCAAAGGGCATCTTTATACTTTTTTTTTTTTATAAAAGGCGAGAAAATAGAACGAACACCTAGACATTGTTAGATTATTATAATCAGCATGAAGTAAAACTCTTAAATTAGCACTAATTAAGTTTAGTAATTATGTTCATGCATGGCCCAGTGTCAAGGGCCCGGTGAGCAAGAAAATCAGGAATTGAGTTTGCTGTTCGTGCTATTCTGACTAGCTTTACTTCCTAATCACTATGAAGAATTTCTCGTCTTCATAATCATAATGTTGATTCCTTTGATCGGTGATAATGGTGATTCCTTTATTACTTTGACTAAAGTGCATATGTTGTCAAAAAAAAAAAAAAAGACTAAAGTGCATATAAGGATATCAAGTTACTTATGTAAATGAATTTGAATATGAATTATATAATGAGCTTCATAGGAGGAAACGACCTCCTAATGAAACTTTTCCCCTTTCATGAATATCATTTTCAATCATAAGCCATCAGTTTACTTGTACTCAACCAACTTTGACACTTTGACTAAAGTGCATATTAGGAGATCTTGGTTCTGTTTCATACTAGATTTGTTAGTCATTATGAAATACCAAAGACGTACTTTTATATCTTAAAAGAAATTCTTATGTGATATAAGGATGATTCACATTAAATTACATTAATTAGCACTAATTAAGTTTTTCTCATTTTTTTTTGAATTACAAAGACAAGAGAAAAATCTCTTGAGGCCACGACGGGCCGAAGCAGTAGTCCTGCATACAGAAAAGATACCAAAAGGACCAAATGTTAGCTGAGATCAGCTAACATTTGGAACGAACAAAAATCTGGCGGATGATCCAAAAGTGACAGATCATTGATCAAATCTAAAGCAGCCTTTGCCAAGGCATCGGCACATTTGAGGCCTTCTCGATGACAGTGATAGATTTCTAAGTCCCAATCCCTATAGATTAGTTGTCTTGCTTCTTCTACCTCATTCTGAAGGGGATGATAATGGCCGCCTAACTTAAATAACAGCTGGATTGCTTCGATTGAGTCAGTATACAGCTTGATCTTTCTGAGATTCATGTTTTTACAAGTCTGGAGGCCTATTTTAATTGCTTGAATCTCGGAAGCTATCGAGCCAAAAGTGAAACCTATGTTCTGTTGGAAACCGCAAAGCCAAGCTCCTGAGCTATCACAAATCACTCCTCCAACTGTAGAATTTCTGTGCTCGTCTACCGCAGCATCCACATCGACCCGAACCAAACCCACCGGCGGAGCATTCCATCTACTGTGTCTCTATCTGGGACTCTGAAAATCTTGTGTTTGAGCCGCCCCTCTTCTATGCCTTCGTGGAGAAAATGCAGACCTCTGTGAATAAGTTGTTGTGGAAGGTCATTTGTCCCTTCAAACACTCTTCTACATCTGTTCTTCCAAATCAACCAGCACATTGAACCAAAGACCCTGAGCCAGGGCCACTGGGACATCTTACCATCGCCTGGTGAGTGCTTCATATTCCATTTGATCCATACCTGTAAATTTCCAGAAAAAAATGCAGAGTAATAAATGGGGTTAATATAAGAAAGCCATACAGAACTGGCAAATTCACAATCTCTCAAAGTATGAATTGTTGTTTCCTCACAGTGACACTCAAATGGACACTCAGAGTTTATCCTCACATCCCTCCTAGCTCGAATAGAATTTGTAGGAATTCTTTCCTGGAACAATTGCCACATGAAGAATTTAACTTTCTCAGGAATAGGCTATCTCCAGATACGTTGCCAGAATGGATCTGAGGATTCCTCAGATGACGCGTAGATAATGGAATAAGCATATTTGACGCTGAAATTTCCATTTGAGGTTTTCCTCCACCAGAAAGTATCGTCACCTGATTGGGAAGGAGGGGGACTTTCTTGATCCTCTCAATTACCCACCATGGTAGGAACATTCCCCATCTTTAAAGGTCCCACGCCCCATCTGTACCGACGAATTGATTAACCATTTCCTCAGGATTTATTGAGTTTTGATTCCGGTCCACATAGTATATGAGCGGCAGGTTTGTCCATAAATCCCACCAAGCATTTGTAGACTGCCCGCTACAAAGCTTTCTACCTACTGCTGTCCTAAATGAGTCCCATACTGTTGTAATTACGTTCCAGACGACAGATTGATTCCTTTTCTTCTCTACTCTTGGAAACTGATTATCTCCGCAGTCATATTTCGATCTGAGAACTTTCGCCCATAGAGCATCCGGTCTAGTAATGAGGTTCCAGCATAGTTTCATGATGAGAGCTTTGTTTTGACTGGTCAGATCTTTGATGCCAAGGCCACCATCATTTTTATCCTTCTTGATTTTTTCCCAAGCAATTAGATGCATCTTCTTACTATCCGACCCCTGATTCCAGAAGAAATTCCTATTCAGTCTTTCAAGATCTTGAAGAACCCCTTTAGGAAGAAGGGTGGTTTGCATCTGGTAAGACGGAAGAGTGGAGAGAATAGAATTTATCAGGACGGTTCTTCCAGCCATGTTCAAGAAACTACCTTTCCAAATAGACAGTCTCTTCTGAACTTTAGAGACTAGAGGAGCGTATGTCAGTCTGGTGCTTCTTTTATGATGGAGAGGAACACCCAGGTATTTACCTAGGTCTCCTGAGATACTGATTCCTATGGTTTGGGCAAGCTGCAATGCTATGTGAAATTGGATATTTCTTGAGGCAAATAATTTAGATTTGGAAAGATTAATTCTGTGCCCCGAGACTCTATAGAAATAAGCCATCACTTCTCTAATGTTCTCCATCTGATTTGAGGAAGCCTCACAGAATAGGAGAAGATCATCAGTGAAGAAGAGGTGGGAGAGCTTTAGCCCCGAATTGCAAAGCCTTAATGGTTTCCATCGACCTTCAGTCACTTCACGGTTTATCAGTTGGCTTAACCGTTCCATACATATAATGAATAGGTAGGGACTAAGGGGATCTCCTTGACGTACACCTCTTGTTGGCTGAAACTGGTTTGTAAGAGACCCATTCCAAATCACTCTCATGGTTGAAGATGTGACACACTTCATCAACAGCCTCACAAAATGATCACTAATACCCAGGCTGTGAAGATTGAAAGACAGAAAGTTCCAGTCTAATCTATCAAAAGCTTTCTCCATATCCACTTTGATAGCAACATATCCATTCTTCTTTCTGGTTGTTCTCATTGTATGGATCACTTCTTGAGCCAAAATTATGTTGTCATAGCTTTGTCTGCCCCTTATGAAACTGCACTTTATAGGATGAATCAAATAGTCTAATATAGACCTCATCCTGTTCGCAAGCACTTTGCTGAGAATTTTGTAGCTCACATTACATAGGGCTATGGGTCAGAATTCCTTAATCGAGGTAGGGTTGTCTACCTTAGGAATCAATGTGATGTGCGTCTGGTTTATTTCATTGACCATGTCAGGATTCCTAAATATGGAGAAGATAATATCACAGATCTTCAGACCCATAACCTCCCACTGAGTCTGAAAGAAGTGAGGTTGTGGCCGGTCTGGACCCGGCGATTTGAAAGCATCCATTTCAAAAGCAGCATTTTTTATCTCCACCGCAGACACATCCTTTTGAATACAAGAAATCTGAGAATCATTCAGTGGTAAGAAGTCAATCGGCCAATCCGATATATTCAGCACATCTTGATCAGTTGAGTAGAGCTCTTGGAAATAATTAAAGGCTGATTGCTTTAGATCATCCTGATTTGTAATCCAGTCACCCTGATCATTTTGGAGAGCTTCAATTTTTCTTTTCTTTCTTCTGATCACAGTAGAAGAGTGGAAGAATCTAGTATTCTTGTCTCCATACTTTAACCATTTGCACCTAGACTTTTGATACCAGAGGAGCTCTTCCTGACTTACAACTTTGGTATACTCTTTCTAAAGTTTCGCTTCAAGCTTCAAAAGGCCAGCATGAGGGCAAATGGTGATTGCACGGTCAACACCTTCCAATCGCTTAATCAGTGTCCTCTTCTTTTTGGGGAGACTACCTACTTCATTTTTGTTCCACCAGGAGGCTTTATTCTGAAATTCGTTACAACCAGTTAACCAGTCATTGCTTTGCCATGCAGAGCTAACTAAATCAGGGAAGCCCTCTTCAAGACACCAGGCAGCTTGGTACCTAAAAAGATTTGGGTGGGGAGCAGTTTGTACATTTCCAGAAGTGATCACCAAGACTCTGTGATCTAATTTGTAACGAAGATGGTGGAATACTTTGTAATTTAGGTGACCCATTTCCCAGGCTAAATTGCAAAAAGCCCAATCCAACCTTTCCTTCATATCATTTCTAGACCAAGTGTATTTATCACCAACCACAGGCAGGTCCAGAAAATCACAGTCATGGACACAGTTTTAAAAAGGAGCTAGGGATCTATCAGGAGCAACTGTGCCCCCGATCTTATCGAAATGATTTAAATAAGAGTTAAAATCACCTAAGACAAGCCAAGCCTCATTTACTTTTCCTGTCAAGTTCTGAAGTTCAGACCACAACTCCTGCCTATAACTCCATCTGGGATCCCCATAGACAAAAGAAACACAAAAACATTCTCTGGTATTTATGTCAGTCAAACGGCAATGGAGAAGTTGGGCAGTAGAAAAAAGATATTAAACAGAAACATCAATGTCATGCCAAAGGATCCATATACCACCTGCATAGCGTGGCTTCTACCCTCAGCCAATTGTTAAAACCTAGCTTACGCACCACTAAATCAGCTTTATGACCACTAACTCTAGTTTCCAAGAGACACATAACGGAGATATTATGCTTGGAAACAATATCACGGAGGACACAAGAAAAAGATTTGTTACAAGCACCTCTGCAGTTCCAACTTGATATAATCATGATAAAAAAGAGAAATTAACACTCATGGAAAAAGGAGTTACTTATCTGGAGGTATACGCCTTGAAGCTGATCTACTCCTGTTCTTGACTTCCCTTAAATTCTTGTTTGGCTTGCCTTGTTCATTATTCCTTACCAAAGGAATTTGGGATTCTATCTTTAACTTTGGAGGTGACATAACATCAGTTGAATTTTGCTTCTGAATTTTAATCACTTTCACTTGGTTCAGAACGCTTTCATAAGCCAGATATTGCTTGAAATCTGAGACATTTGGTGATGAGGAAGATGTGACAAGAATGTCTGGATGAGCTTCTGACAACGTCTCTAACTTTTGTTCTTCAACAACTAATTTCTCTTTGCTGACTTGATTATTTGAATTTAGATTTTGAGTAGCTAAATCCTTGCCCAGCGCTTCAGGAGTATTTGTCATCAGCTGGTCTGCAGAATTTCCTGGTGGAATGATCTCTTCGGAATTAAATGAGGACAAGGAGCCCACAACAATTTGATGTTTTCGGGCTCCCTCTTTCACTGGAGTTGCTTCATTCGGGTATTGGGCCGGGAGTACCTTTTCTGTGATTTTCAATTTGCCTTGGTCCTGGGCTTCCAAGTCAATCGGCCCCCTTGGAAGGACTTTCGACAATAGGGACTTCAGCCCACCACCCTCCTTTTTTTTTATTTGATAAACTTGCTTTGGTGGGCATGTATAAATTAGGTTCAGATTGCTTTTTGACTGACCTCTTGATGATGCCTCTTTTTGACTTTTCCCTTTGTCACTTAAAAACGTAATTCTCTCAATTCCCGCAGTGTCTGGGCATTCAAGGACACGGAGATTTGTAGCTTCAATTTCTTCAAGCGCACTTTCATCGTCCAGGTCAGCTAGAGTTTGAAAACTTGATGATTGATATCTTCTCCCCATACCCCTTGCAGAGGTCGACCTATACCTTCCTCCTGCAACGCCATCTCCATGATTTTCATTCCTTGGAAACCGAGTTTTCCTCTGGCCTCCCACCAGCATCCATGGACCGAAAGCCTCCTCTGGTTTTGATGAGACGTTCTCCGGCAGCAACACCTGGGTTTCCTTGCCGGGAATCAACACTGCTTGCTGTGATTTCAGGCTTTCTTTTTCTACTTCCTTCTTTGCACAGGAGTCTTCCTTATGACTGTATCTCCCACAAGTGAAACAAATCAGATCCAGTCCCTCATATTCGACGTTGAAGACGATGGATGCTAAGATGACTCTTGGGACAAGCCATTTTTGGAGATCTAACTCAACACAGATTCTTGCATATCTTCCCCTCGAAACGACGCCAGAAGAGTGATCCTGAAAATTTAGAGTATGCAAATCTACTTTTAAGGTCTTTCCTATCATGTCTCCTAATCTGGAAATGAATTTCTGAGAGTAATAGATTAGAGGGATATTCAGTATTCGAACCCAAGTAGCGATCTTCCCCAGTTGATTTTGAAATGGGTCGAAATATGGGGACCACTTCTGGACTAAAATCACATGATGCGCTATTACCCACAGTCCATCCAAGATAATGCGTTTGTAATGAGCTTCCCAGTTTTCAGGGTTTGTGAACCTAACAACGTAGTAGTTGTTTGGAAGATCCACCAATTCAAATTCATTGAATCTCCACACCCTACCAAGCATCTCTTTTAACTTGAGTAAGTAGAAATGAGCACCTAGCACCGTGATTATTATAGATTTATTCCAGGGCTGGTAGGCTTCATTGAACTCATCATCTGTAATGTCCATTGTAGGATAAATAGACATAAGTTTTTTGGTCTCTTCTGATGGCTCTGGGATCTTCCACGTTTGATTCTGCAAGTTTGTTGTTATTTGATCCTCACTGGAGATGGAAGCACCTTGAGCCATACCATTGAACTCCAATCTGTTAAACCCCATCAGTGAGTCTTTGTATGAAGAGTTTTTCAAATGCTTATTTTCTCATTTCTATGTCATCAACTCTGATTTTCATGTGAATACATATTAGCTCCAAGAGGGATTGAGATTCAAATTAAATGATTGGTTAACCATGCAACCATTGAACCATAGTGATTCATTTGAAAATCTTTGTAAACGATAAGGGGCTATTACTTTTTGGGTAAAAATGACCCATTACATAATTTTTCTGTGTGAATAAAATAACCCTAATTATTTTTGTGAAAAGAACAGGGTTAATATTGTTTTTGAATTAGAAAGGCATGCACTAATAACTTGAGAGACAAGTAAGACTGAACTTGTGACCTGGGAAACTCTCATGCCACTAGTTTATAAGTTTATTGGCTCAAAGATTTATTTTATGGGTCCATGAATGATCAACAATTGGATCATATATCAAAATCATAAGAAGCATATGCAGGCTCAATTGAAGGGCCTAAGACAAAAGGCCCAAACCAAAAACTATTTTTTTGTATTTTGTTTTTCAATTTTATTTATTTATTATTAAATTTTGGCTAGAATGTACTTTTTATTTGACCAAAAGATAGTGTACTTTTAGTCATCCTTTTTATTAAGGTTAACCTGAAATATTTTTTCAAATGGATCGAAACGCTTAAAACATTTTGCTGTTTAAATTTATCTTTAAAGTATTTTTTAGGAACAATTTTAACCTGATTATTAATTCCTCTTCCATATTCTTAGTCCTCTTTTTTAAACTTTCTTTAACTATTAGTTTTTCAATTTTCGCTGTAGTCATCTTGAATATTTTTTAGGCTTATCTTTCATAGTTTTAACTCAAATGTTTAATTCAGGTAAAAAAAACAAACTCTAATATTTAATTCATTACATATTAGAGTTGAACTGTGAATTAAATATTAGAGGTTTGAGGCTGGGAGATCCCCTCTTCCCTTATTTATTTATTCTAGTGGTAGAGGTTCTATGATGTATGCTACAAAAAAAAAAGTCAGCCACAAAACTCTTGAGGACATTAAGCTTTTAAATCATTGTCCCATGTTATCACATACATTCTTTGCAGGATGATGCTCTGCTTTTCATGAATGCAAATCTTGCCAATTGCCAGCTCCTATCTCATGTACAAAACATGTACTGTACTGCCCCGGGTCAGCAAACGAATTTAACAAAATCAGGCTTAAATCTTCTCTGCTAACATGCCTCTAGCAGTACGAGATCAGGTGAGTAACATTCTACAAATCTCAATTTTTGGTGATCTTGGTACATATTTAGGCATACCTAATGTGTGGGGAAAAACAAAGCAACATGCCCTTGCTTATGTTAAAGAACGTGTGGAGAAAAAGGTCCAAGGATGGTGACATAATTTACTCTCATTTGTTGGGCGAGAGGTTATGATCAAGGCTATGGTAAATGCTATTCCAATATACCCTCTGACTTATTTCAAATTTCCCCAGAAGGCCTGCAAGGATCTAGACTGACTTGTTTCTAATTTTTTGATTAGGGTGGGTAATGCGTCCCCTGATGCGCTCCCTACTATGTTCCTATTTTGGGGGTCTTCCCAAATATATTTTTCATGATTCTTTAGATCATTAGATTCTACATGAAATGGACGACATTTTGATATTTTATAGTTAAAAAATGGAGCTGTTTTCAATTTTTTATGATTTTCGAAAGATATTTCAAAAAAATGGTGCAATTTTTTTGGGGACAATTACACTATAGTCCCATGAAAGTTAATATACGAAGAAATGGTTCCAGAAAATTCTGAAATTACTCTCAAGTCCCATGGGACCTTTTTGTAATAAATTGGAAATGGCAAAAGATCAAGATACCCCTGTCAGATAAATAGAGAGAGGGAATGGAAAAAGGTGTAAAATGTAGAAATGAACAGCTCCCAAAATGGCATGAAGAACGAAATCAAGATCATAAGTAAAGGTTGAAGAGTAAGGTAAGGAATTGATGCTAACTCTCTTGTCTTCATTATTCCATTTGACTCATGTTTTCCGTTAAATGGTTAAATAGATTTTAGCTTGATCCATCTTCGCTTGGTCCTGAAAAATGAAAAAGGCTGACAGCTTTTTCCATTTACTGTCCTCTAGTTGCTTGAAAACTAAAAAGGTAAATATAGTAAATGCAATGAATTTGCTTTGGCTGTGGTTTAAATGTGTTTTGGTATGATTTAATATGCTCTTTCTTTGCTGTCATTATGCTCTATTTTCTTGTTCATTGAGCTCTGCTTTTGCAATAGAAGAGCTAAGAAATGAAGATGGGGGTGAAAGGATTGTTGCTATATAACATGATTTATGTAGGAAAAAATATGTTGTTAGTAGAGGCAGCGATAGTTGTTATTAGAAGCTGCTAAACTTGTTAATGACAACTATATGTCATTTGTAAATATTTTTTTTTCAACTATAGGTTTTGTTGATTCATCTTCATTTTGGTCCTGAAAAAATGGAAAAAGTTGTCTGCCTTTTGTGGATATTGTCCTCCATATGCTTATAAACTATAAAGGAAGGCCTAGTAAATGCAATGGATATGCTTTGGCTAAAGTTTCAATGTGTTTGGGTGTGGTTTTGCATGCTTTGTTTTTATTGTTATTATGCTCTGTTTTCTGATTCATGGTGGTGTGTTTCTGCAATAGAAGAGGTAAGGAATGAAGATGGGGGTGAAGGGTTTGGGGCTAAATAACCTGATTTATGTAGGAAAAAAAAATTGTTAAAGGGAGCAGTGATAGTTGTCAATGGAGGCTCATTAACTTGTTAATGACAACTATAGGTCATATTTAAATGTTTTGCTTGTGGTGTAATGGTGTTTGGAATGTGTTTGAAAAGTTTGCTATGTTTTTTGGTATTTTGTACTGTTTGCAGTCATTATAAGTATGATTTAATGAACAAAGTGTGAAATATGTGTGGTTGGAGGTCTTGATTATGTAGTAAGAATGTGTTGTTAATAGGGGCTGCGACATTTGTTAATAAGGCTGGTGAAATTGTTAATGACAACTTTTTTGTGCAGTAGATAGCGGTGATGGCTACTACGTCTGGCAAGAATCTACTATGTTTCCTTCATATAGGGGGAATGTTTGAAGTCAGTAGAGATGGTGATTTAACATATGTTGGTGGAACCGTCAGATCTAGAACCATTAACAACTCTTCATAACATCATAACTGTGTTAACAACCCAGGGGGTCTTCACTGACAACTAAAGGGACCTTCACTGACAACTCGTGGTACCTTCATTGACAAGTCATTAAGACTCTATCGACAACTCTTCATAACAGCATAATTGTGTTAACAACTCAAGGGGCCTTCACTGACAACTTAAGGGGCTTTCAATGACAACTTGTGGTGCTTCCATTGACAAGTCATTGCGACTCCACTAACAACTTTTCATAACAACATAACTGTGTTAACAACCCAGGGGGCCTTCACTGACAACTAAAGGGACCTTTACTGACAACTCATGGTACCTTCATTGACAAGTCATTAAGACTCTATCGACAACTCTTCATAACAACATAACTGTGTTAACAACTCAAGGGGCCTTCACTGAAAACTCAAGGGGCTTTCAATGACAACTTGTGGTGCCTCCATTGACAAGTTATTGCGACTCCACTAACAACTTTTCATAACAGCATAACTGTGTTAACAACCCAGGGGGCCTTCACTGACAACTCATGGTACCTTCATTGACAAGTCATTAAGACTTTATCAACAACTCTTCATAACAGCATAACTGTGTTAACAATTCAAGGGGCCTTCACTGAAAACTCAAGGGGCTTTCAATGACAACTTGTGGTGCCTCCATTGACAAGTCACTGCGACTCCACTAACAACTTTTTATAACAACATAACTGTGTTAACAACCCAGGGGGCCTTCACTGACAACTAAAGGGACCTTCACTGACAACTCGTGGTACCTTCATTGACAAGTCATTAAGACTCTATCGACAATTCTTCATAACAGCATAATTGTGTTAACAACTCAAGGGGCCTTCACTGACAACTCAAGGGGCTTTCAATGACCACTTGTGGTGCCTCCATTGACAAGTCATTGCGACTCCACTAACAACTTTTCATAATAGCATAACTGCGTTAACTCAGTCAGCCTATATTGACAACTCAAGGGGCCTTCACTGACAACTCGTGATGCCTCTATTGCCAAGTAAAGGAGTGTCCATATCTGACTATGACCATCTAATTAATATAGAATATCAACAACATAGGAAATCTATAAGTATACGCATATAAACTTATTTTCCAATGTCATCATATCTACCTATATATATTAATAACTGCATGGGCGTACATTGACAACTCCATGGGGCAATAATGTCAACCCGAGGTCCATTCATTGACAACATAATTTACATCAAATTAAAATTTCAATACATGACAGTGGGATACACAAATGTCAACATAACTGCATATATATATATATATTAACAACTGCATGAGCCTCCAATGACAACTTCAGGTCCATTCATTGACAACATAATTTAAACTGATTACTACTTTCCATAAATAAAAGTGGGATACCAAACCATATTATATCCAACCTCCATTTACAACTGAAAATGCATGCACACCTCAATTTGAACTTCATAACAAGTCCGCCGCTCTCTTTTCCCACAATGGAGTATATCATTGTTTTAAACTCTTCTAAACTTGTTCCTTCCTTAATGGTTCTAAATCTGACAGTTCCACCAACATATGTTAAATCACCATCTCTACTGACTTCAAACCTTCTCCCTATATGAAAGAAACATAATAGATTCTTGCCAGACGTGGTAGCCATCACCGCTATCTACTGCACAAAAAAGTTGTCATTAATAATTTCACCAGCCTTATTAACAAATGTCACAGCCTTATTAACAACACATTCTTACTACATAATCAGGACCTCCAACCATACATATTTCACACCTTGTCTATTAAATCCCACTTATAATGACTAAAAACAGCATAAAATATTAAAAAACATAACAAACTTTTCAAACACATTCCAAACACCATTACACCACAAGCAAAACAATTAAATGACCTCTAGTTGTCATTAACAAGTTAAGGAGCCTCCATTGACAACTATCACTGCTCCCATTAACAATTCTTTTTCCCTATGCAAATCATGTTATTTAGCCCAAACCCTTCACCCTCATCTTCATTCCTTACCTCTTCTATTGCAGAAACACACCACTATGAACCAGAAAACAGAGCATAATGACAGTAAAAATAGAGCATGCAAAACCATACTCAAACACATTAAAACCTTAGCCAAAGCATATCCATTGCATTTACTAGGCCTTCCTTTATAGTTTGCAAGCATATAGAGGACACTGCCCACAAAAATTAGACAGTCTTTTTCAATTTGTCATAACCAAAACAAAGATCAATAAAAAAAACCTTTAGTTCTCACAAACAACATTTAAATATGACCTCTAGTTGTCATTAACAAGTTAAGGAGCCTCAATTGATAACTATCGTTACTCCCATTAATAATTCTTTTTTTCTACAAAAATTAGGTTATGTAGCCCCAAACCCTTCACCCTCATTTTCATTCCTTACCTTTTCTATTGTAGAAACACACCACCATGAACTAGAAAACAGAGCATAATGATAGCAAAAATAGATCATGCAAAACCATACCCAAACACATTGAAACCTTAGCCAAAACATATCCATTGCATTTACTAGGCCTTTCTTTATAGTTTACAAGCATATGGAGGACAATATCCACAAAAGGCAGACAACTTTTTCCATTTTTCAGGATCAAAATAAAGATCAATCAATAAAACCTATAGTTGAAAAAAAACATTTACACATGACATATAGATGTCATTAAAAATTTTAGCAGCCTCTATTGATAACTATCACTACCTCTACTAACAACACATTTTTTCCTACGTAAATCATGTTATGTAACCACAATTCTTTCACCTCCATCTTCATTCCTTAGCTCTTCTATTGCAAAAACAGAGCACAATGAGCCAAAAAACAGAGCATAATGACAACAAAAAAAGAGCATACTAAATCATACCAAAAAACATTTAAACCACATCCAAAGCAAATCCATTGCATTTACTAGATTTACCTTTTTAATTTCCAAAGAACTAGAGGACAGTAAATGGAAAAAGCTGTCAGCTTTTTCCATTTTTCAGGACCAAATGAAGATGGATCAAGCTAAAATCTGTTTAACCACTCAACGAAAAACATGAGTCAAATGGAATAATGAAGACAAGAGAGTTGTTAGCATCAATTCCTTACCTTACTCTTCAACCTTTGCTTATGATCTTGATTTTGTTCTTCATGCCATTTCCGGAGGTGTTCGTTTATGCATTTTACACCTTTTTCTCTTCCCTCTCTCTATTTATCTGATAGGGGTATCTTGGTCTTTTGCCATTTCCAATTTATTACAAAATGGTCCTATAGGATTTGAGAGTAATTTCAGAATTTTCTGGGACCATTTCTTCTTATATTAGCTTCCATGGGACTATAGAGTAATTCTCCCATTTTTTCAATTTAAGTACTGAATCTTTGAAAAATCATAAAAAATTGAAAACAACTCTATTTTTTGCCTCTAAAATATCAAAATGTCGTCCAATTATTGTAGAATTTAATGATTTAAAGAACTATAAAAAATATATTTGGGAAGGTCTCTAAAATGAGGGCACAGTAGGGAGCGCATTAGGGGGCGCATCACCCACCCCTGATGCCTAATTTTTGGTGGGGCTATAACGATTATGGCTCTTATATGCATTGGCGGGCATGGCAACATATGAAACTTCTTAAGACTGCAAGGGGTATGGGTTTTTGAGATTTTGAAGTTCTCAATGAATCTCTACTTGCAAAGACAGCCTGGCGTCTAACATGAGGAAAATTCTTCTTGGTTTAAGGTGTTGAAAGGAGTATATTTTCTTAACACTACTTTCATGGCAGCACATAAAGGCCATAGAGCTTCATGGATTTGGTCAAGTATTCTTGTGGGGAGTGATATGATGTCTCAAATGTGTCAATAGCTCATTGGTGATGGTTGCTCAACTAATGTATGTCAAGATAATTGGATTCCAAGCCTACCAGGTAGATATCACCCTCATGCCACAGTTATTACTTTAATTGAGGATGGTACTTGGAATCTTACTTCTTTAATGCCCCTACTGCTAGCTGATATATTAACATGCATTACTAGTGTGAAACTTGACCATCTCTCTCATAGGGATAAACTAGTATGGATAGGGGCTAGGAATGGTTCCTATACCGTGAAACTTGGGTATAAAACCCAAATGATCGCTTACCAACCGCCAACAACAACTGCGAGGACTTTCTTTGTTTTATCAAAGGAATTTTGGTGTAAACTGTGGTGTATTAAAACATTACCCCATATTGTGAATTTCATATGGCGTTGTTGTGCAAAAGATGTGCTACTAAAACTGCCCTCTTCAATCGTCACTGCTCTGTGAATCCATTTTGCCCTATATGTTTGTTAGAGCTAGAAACCCTCGAACATTTCCTCTTAGTTTCCCATGGGTACGTTGCATCTGGTTTGGCAGTCAATTATCAATGCGTGTTGATCAGAATTCGGTTCAGTCTTTTCATTTTTGGTTCAATAATATTCTCTATCATAGTGATGACATACAAGATGATTCTATTACTTTGATTAGCTGGTTGATACGGTTAATTTGGAAGGAAAGGAATGAAGTGATTTTTAATCGTAAGGAACCAGATCCCTCACTAGTTCTCAGATGGGCTCACAGGAATGCAATTGAATTAATTTCTGCTAATTCAATTGCATCTCATCCTATACGAACACCAGCTGTAACCCGATACCCTTATTGGATTGCCTGTCCTTTTGAATGGCTAAAACTCAACTGTGATAGTGCTTTTATTTCTAAAAATAATGCTATTACCATTGGGATCATTTACTGTGACAGCTCAGGTTCTTCTTCATGGGGATTTGGTGAGGAAGTTCTAGCGCAATTTGTATTTATCACCGAATTGCTATCTTTTTGAAAGGTTGTTTTGCTGTGCATTGAATTAAATCTTCAGAAGGTGATTCTTGAGACTGACAATCCAGACCTGTATGCTTGCCTTAAGTTGGCCTCCTCTTCAAGGTGTGAATGGAGTGGATGGCAACTACTTTGGGAGACACCAGACTCTGCAAATTCACGTTGTGATCTTTTCTTTTCCTTTACCAATCAGGAAGGGAACTTTGCTGCTGACTCTCTAGAAGTTCCGGTGCCACGGAAGGTGTGCCCTCTCGGATGGGTTTCTTCACCAACACCTTCTATTTCAACTTCTCTCTCACATCACTACAAAAGATTTCCTCATTTGTAGCAGTTTCAACCGTCACATATGACAATAATAGTGGTTATGCAATTAGTACATGTAGCCCCCTGCGGAGTTTATTTCGACTGGCCATATCCAACCTTCTATTGGTAATGTTTCCCTGCTCATCTGCATAATTGATCACAAATTTTAATGAAGTATAATTTCATATTTAAACCTCTTTAATTAAAATATTAATTTATTAAAACAACAAATATTTACTCCTTGTGCATTGTACGTGATGCACTACATACTCTAGATGAATAATAGGCACGCAAAAACAACACAAAAAATGCAACCTTGATGAATATATCAAGAATTACTATAAATCAACATTAACAACACGCATGATGATGAGAAATCCATCGACAATCAACTACATGAAATATATAAGCTATAGGAATGAGAAATATATATACACTTTTTGTAACGCAATTCTATAGGATCTACATACATGACTAACCTCTCATCATATGATAAGAAAATTATGTTTAAAATGGTCAAATCATGTCCACTACCCCAGCCAAAAAAAAGAAAGAAAAGTTGACACCCATATAGTAACACAATAAAATAAACACAAACAACTTCAGTTATTCCAAAACCACTGCTGTCAAGAATTGATAACCAGATTACTTATTACAGCATATTTTAAAGGGAAAATGACAAAAAAAATGCTCCAAACATTTGAAAATGACAGATGCGTGATTTCGCAAATCCAGAAGTTGGGAATTCCTTATCATGTTTTGATATTTCCTAATCATCTTTTGACAAAAAAACCCATATGTCATTTCCAAATGTTTGGAGTATTTTTCTATCATTTTCCCTATTTTAAATGTTAGAGCTTTTTTAGGAAAAATTCCATAAAAATACTTCTAATAATATCAAAATCCCAAATCAGTTTTGTTGTACTCAATAGTTTAGGCATTGTCTATGATTTATTAGCAATTAACAACTCATTTTAGTAGGGAATAACTAATTTGAGAATTTCAAATTTGAAGGTATTTTTTTAGCAATATCAGTTTAGCAATATCAAAAATACTTTGAATAATATCAAAATTCCAAATCAGTTTTGTTGTACTCAATAGTTTAGGCATTATCTATTTTTTATTAGAAATTAACAACTCATTTTAGTTGGGAATAACTGATTTGAGAATTTCAAATTGAAGGTATTTTTTTGGAACTTCCCTTTTTTTTAAAAAATTCCTTTATAGCTTAATCAAGGTAATTAAAGTCTTTAATTCTCTACAATATGCTAAGAGTGTGTTTGGATTAGTTTTTGGACAATAGCTTCTAGAGAAAAAGTAGAGAATAGCTTTTACATAATAGATTATGAGCATAATAGATTCTGAGAAAAAAGTGATTTTGATAAAATGAGAGTATTTGGATATTGTAAGTTGAGTATCTTTTTCATGCTTAAATTACTAAAAAGGACAATATAAAGGATAAGATTATATTTTAAGTATTATTTAACATTAAATTGAATAATAAATACAAAAAAAAATATTTGTCAAAAAAATTTAAATATTAACATTAGTCAATTATGTAATATCAAAAAATAGATTAACAAAAGTTTAAAATTATAACATTAGTCAATTATGTAATATAAAAAATAGATCAAACATACATATGTGTGTGTATATGTATATACATGTATATTAATAAATTTTATAACAAAAAAATCATTTATAAGTAGTAAGGATATAAAATAATCTACTAAAAAACACCAAAATACAAGTTCAGAGTAGTGATACACTTATATTTCACTGATTGTCAATAATAGAGTACGTCAAAAAATTGGATACAATAGCATTTCATTGATTGTTAATAAAAGAGTATGTAAAAATATCGAAACAATACATGACTAATGCTTTTGTATATAATAAATGATTTGATCTCTTATAGAATCACGAAGAGAAGCCATGTCAGATGAAGATGCAGTTGATGAAGGTAATTGTTGAAGATTCTATAGCATCATCGACATTGCACAAAATACCCTCTTGTTCATGGTGCCGGAAGTCAGGATCACAAATAGATGTTCTTCTAATGAAGTTATGTATAGCCACTGTCGTACAAACAATTCTAACATGTGTGGGAAAGCTATAGCTATGCATTTTTTGTAAGATTTCAAACTTGTTCTTCCAAATGCCAAATGTTCTCTCTATTGTGCACCTAAGACTTGAATGCAAGTAATTGAAGGTCTCATTGTCATTTTTAAGCCTAGATGACCTTTGAAACTCCAGGAGATGGTAACACTTGGATCTATATAGACCAAAGTATTCAGTTGGGGTGGGATAGCCAACATCCACCAAATAATATTTATCTATACGAAATAATTAGCTTAATGTTTGTAAATGTATTTATAATTAATAATAATTAAAGTGTAGGAATTATAAGCATACCTTTTGGAGGATGCGGAACATTCATCGACGGAGTTGTCAGTGCATGATCAAATATGTAAACATCATGCCCCATTCCTTCCCATCAAACTAGTACAAAGGTAAAACACATGTCCCAATAACAAACCGCCATCACATTTTGCAATGCAAATCCTTTTCTTCCAATATATTTTGGTTGTCCTTTGCTTTGGCCTTGCATGGAATATGCGTGCCATTAATTGCTCCAATAGCATTTTAAAAAAAAGGCTAGTATCTATTGTTGTGGTGTATCTTTGAGTAAATGTTCTCAAAGTTAGGATCTTGTGGTTTGATGTTGGACGTTGCAAGACTACAACATGTGTTTAAGACAACATGCAGAGCCTATGAATTGTCTCTCTGGAGTGTTGAAATCTTTCTTGTTGCAGCCTACTTGATGAGGCGTGTCCAATTGTGTTTAAAAAAATTGCAACCATTTCATGTATACCCACATTTCGATTTTCCCTCAAAGTAGTCATTGCAGTTCAAAGCAAAGTTTGTAAAAGACATGCAGTTCCATTTTAAACATGTTATAACAATGGGCCGAATTATTGCTTTAGACTTCATGCACCCATGTAGCACCTGTATAGTCACTGGTGTTTCGCGGTTCTTTACAAAAAAATAGCCGAGCATATGCACCCACATATGCGGCCACTTTTCAAACTCTTTGTGTGCGCCGTTGCCTATGCTTTGTCATAATTTTCAATGTAGTGTCCATACCTACCTTTTCTTGTGGACATACACATTAAATTTTATAAATGGTAATGACAACAATTATATAGTCATATTATGCACACACATAACATTCAATGGTAAATCAGCAATGTCAAGAAACAAGTGAACGATGTCCTAATTAAACATAATTCCTACTAGAAAGGTAAATATAGTATGAAGGTGTTCTCTTTGTCGTTGTTCCCTCCACTACCTCCACTATTGGTATTGAAATCGACTTAATTCAACTCCCCACTCAACCTAGTAGTTGACCCTAACACTTCATCACTGTCTCCTAAACCTTCTTGCATATCATTTTCTGGGTTGGCCTCAGCAGAGAGTAGGAGTGGGGGTGATTAGATGAAGGGGCCATTGCTGTGATCCTGTGGCCGCCACACTTGAAAACAATTGGGTCAATTCTTCTTGGAATTAGAGTCATTTATTTTTGAATTTTTCATATCCTGGAATTTCCTATACATTCAGCATCAAAGTTATTACACAAGTTCGTACAAGCACGATGTCATGAAAATAAATATGTTCGCTCGCATAAGTTAATTACTAACCGCTATTTTCTTCTCTCACCAATCATCGTTGACAACAACAGTGTTCTTCTCACTATCTTATCCAATGCCTGTCTCATGTAACAACCAATCCCACAGCTGCCATTCCTTTCAAAGGGCATAATATTTGTTTTTAAACTGGCCCCTCTAGTACATTCTTCCTATCTTTGCAGTGAAGGCTTCTGAATCTCTTTCCACCCATTCTTGTTAAAGCTAGTATTTTTCCTTGTTCCCTTCTCAACTTGTTCTATGCATAAGTCAATGAAGACTTTTGTGCTTTTTACATCCCAAGATGCTTTATGTAACCCCTTACCATATTATTTGTAATTATTATTTGAAAATGCATAATTAAGGTAATTAAGAGACCAATGGTTAATACAAAATCTATTTAAGTCCTTACTTCAAAATAAGGACCCACCCTGACATAAAGTGGGTTTTTGAAATTTCTTTCAAAACCTGTTCGATTCGGTCTCATATACACATTTCGAATATAATTAACCTGCGCAGTTAAGTTGTATTCATAAATATCAAAGTGTAAACCAAAATTCACGGCAACCCTCAGGTTTTCATATAATAACTAAAGGGTTTACGGGGCATATTCGCCCTTTACAATTTCCCATTCAGGGGATTACATATCCTTATCCAAAATAACATTTACAAAATGTACAGTAATCCCAATCAAAATATGACAACTAACCAACAAACTAAAATAAAGAACTGTCTGCGATTGGTCGCCTGCTTCTCCTTAGAGCCGCTTGCCCTGGCTATAGGTTAGTCAATGGAAAGAATGAGATTCTAGAGAATTCCAGTAGTAACAAATCACCAGCAGCAACAACAACAACACAGTGATGCGTGGCTTTCGCCACAAACGACAGTGCTCACGACTGTATACACATGATGTGTGACTAGTGTCACAATCGATAGTACAACGGCTGTATACACATAGCCTTCATGGCATACACATAGCTTTCACAGCACACAGCAACAAGCTCCACAGTATTGTCAATACACAATTTAGTGATATCACATACATATAATGCATTACATATAGTATAAGAGATAGTGTCACTACCTTGGTTTTTCTACTCATGCTCTAGCACTGGTTTATCACATACAGGGCAAATGTCAAATCCTATCAATCATAATCAAGGACGACGAATTATTACCTATTCCAATTCTTTAATAACTCATAATATTTGGGTTGGTTATCATTATAACCATTTAATCAAGTCAACTAAGGATCTAAAGTGGTCAATTAACCAAAAAGACCAATTTCTAACCTCAGAGTTCAACAATATTACATTGTGCCATAACATTTTCAATTTTCGCATAAGTGGCTACATCTGCTAGAATTTTTCATCAAATTTAAAAAATCATAACTAAATCTATAAAAATCAAAATAGGGTGATTCCAAAGGATATATGACCCTTATTTAGTCTATTTTCAAGAAAAAATATCACCCACAACTAGTTGGATATACAACATTCCCATAATTGTCATTTATTGCACACTGTCAGAATTCAACCCAGTTTTCATGACCTAACTTCAAAAATAACTCCCAGTGTACAAATCAAAATTATGTAAATGACCTATAAAATTAAAGCTTGATATGCCTAATATTTAACTAAAAAGTTTCAGAATTTTTAGAAATCATTTGGTTATCCAAAAAAACCACACAAATAGGGTACCTCGCTGAAATTATGTTCAGGCAGAAAATTCAGTTTTGTATTTTAAGTTTCAATGACTCAAAATTCACAACCCGGGGCAATACCCACACAATTTTTCGTGTAGAACACAATGGTAACATCAAAATGAACAAATTCCTACTCATTTCCCATGTCCTTTTTTGGCAGAAAAATTCAAAATAAATTCCAACAATTACCAACTTCCAATTTTAGCATCAACTTGTGTAATATGGTTTCTAATCATCATAAAATACCAAATACATAACCAAAACACCATGACTTCTCTAAACCATAACTTGGACAAAATCAGGGTAGATATATACTTGCCAAAATACTCATTCAACTAACACAACCAATAGCTCAAATTGAAGCCAATACTAACCTCTTGCTTCTCCTTAGCTCCTTTCTTTGATTCTACAACTTTTGCTCTTGGATGATGGCTCAAAACACCTCCTCTTGAAATTATAAAACAATAGAAATGAAGCTCTTATCAAGAGGAACAATGTTTATGAAGAGTGTTTTGGCTATAGATGAGGTTAAGAAGGAGAAAAGCAAGATGGAAAGTCTTACCTTCACTTGCCTCTTCTCACACTCTCATGTTGCAGCTACACAACTGACTTGGAGAGAGAGAATATGAGTAATTAAATAGTCTGATTTCTCTTCCCTTATCCCTTAATAGAGCCAGTTGAAACTATGGACCAAATGAAGAGAAAATTGTGTGGCTAGGATTCCTTCTTGTTGGGTAAAAATTCTATGGTAATTTCTAAGTGTAAATGGGTTAATTTGGTTAGCTTCTTTTCTTTCCTTATTCTTCCACTCTTGGCCGAAAGTTAGACTTGGAAAAGGAGAATGATTATTGACCAATTCATATCCTATGGTCTTGCATTTTTTCCAAGTGGAAAAAGTGGAAGAAACTTTGACTTTTGGCTATTGCCTTATATTTTCTTTCTTGTATGTTGTTGGTCGAAATTTAGGTGTCAAAAGGTGTCCTACATAATTAATTCTTCATCCTTTCTTCTCTTTAAAATCTGACCAAATATGGAGTCTTGAAAGAGGTTAAAAGCCTTAGAAAATATCTCTTGGCATCTCTTCAATTTATCATATTTAATTGCCTTTTGTTGCAATTATTGACCAAGTCATCATCCTTTTATAACTTGGTCAAATTGTCTCCTTTTGCTTTCATTTTGAGTCAAGTATCATTCCCTCTTGCTTTTTCTCATGTCCTACATGAGAATATGGTTCTTTGAAGAGGAAAAATGATCTCTTATAATATCTCCTTGAATAATATAGTTTAACGTTGAATTAGTATATGTTAATTTGACTTGTTGACTTCCCATTTTTGTGTTTGGCCAAAAATGCTTCCATGTGTCTCATATTATGGCAAAATAAATATGCTCCTCATATTTCTCTTCCATAAGCCATTTTCCCCTTCTTCTCATGTCCAAATTAGTCCTTTAGTCATTTTTGACTTTAGGCGAAAAGACTAAATAGTTATCTCAAGTTAATCGAAACTAAAGTCATAATAAAATTTCTAGGGCAATTTTATCCTTAATACCACTATCTATTCTGTACATTTAGCCCTTGGATGCATTTTGGGATATTACACTTTAACCTTATCCTTACTCATTATGTTGCTAACTTGCCTGTTCTTAGAATTAAGTAACTTGAAACAAATGACAAAAAATTTTCACCTCTCCTTACAAATAAGCTTCCTAAATACTTAGACTCAATGATTTTTAACATTACAGTGTTTAATTGAAATCATGAAATCCCATGTTTTATTGCAATTAGTTAACCAATATGTCAAAACCTCAAACGTTAAAACCAGAGAGAGAATTAATAAAGCACTGAACATCAAATAAATTGCAGAAGAAGATATATTACCAGATAGAATTCATATAAATTATCATTACTTTCCACACATCACTTTACTAGAAGAATCTAACAACTAAAGATAAATTCTATAAGCTATGGTAAGACAAAGGTATTCTTTTTCTTGTAAGAGTAAGGTCTAATGCAAAGCATGCGTCTTAAACATATTAGTAGCAATATTAAGTAGATATAAAATCTATGTTTGACGATCATTCTTAGTCCAGTCAGCAATTTGAAAGAAAATCTCATTCCTCCAAATAGTCACCGGATGCAAAAAATTTCTTGAACAAGGGCTGCTAGTATATATTTTAGTCTATTCACATGTATCCTTATCCATCGCCAACAAATGAATCAATTCATTCTTTTCATGAAGGGGAACAACAACCATAGCAAGTTTGTTCTCTTACTCAATAAGAAGTGTAGAAGAATACAATCTATTACAAGGATTTCTTATTAGCACTAACACAATATCCAAAAAAAAGAACCAATAGAATTTCTGAAGAAATAAAACAAAGACAAGCAAGAGCTGACAAAAAATGAAACTTTGAAGAAAAAAAAACTCATAAAATTTAAATTCTAACCATTGCAATAGCACTATACAGAAAGGCAATTGAGATCAAACCGTAGCAAGAGCCAACAAAAAACAAAATTCTGAAGCAAAAAAACAAAATAGAACTTGTTGAATCGATAGACTCACTAGTGGGTTTTGCAATGGGGAAGAGGAGAGAGAGATTTAAGTTGTTGAACGCTAAGAGACTTACTAGCACCAACCGCCACCGTTTGACCTTCTCTGATTGTCGACAAAGCATTGCCAGCCACCAGCTTCTTAGATTAGCCCGAATTTTTAGCAGAGAAATGGGGACCGTACCCACTGCCACACACTGCCACCATCCACTACCAGCCACCCATAGTTTCAAAATAGGGCCAATCAGGGAAGAAAAAGGCGAAGATGAGATGAGCATTCGGTGACCCAAAATGCCAAAGATGAAACCAGAAAAGAGAAGTAGAAAGAGGAGTTGAAAGGGAAAGATCAAAGGGGAAGAGACCTTCTTCGGATTTGGAAGAGAATGAGATTGAGGTATATTGACAAGAATAAGATGGGAATCAAAGTTGAAAGAGAACGAAAATGGGAAGACGGGAATCAGACGGAAGGAGAAAATGAAACCAAAGAGAAGCAAAGGAATATTGAGCAAAAGGAAAGAGAAAGAGAAATGTCAAAATGCAATAATGATGCCAACGGTAACAATTGATGACACCAGCGGAAAAAAATAGATTCTCCTCAAACCTTGGTTTTGCACATCAAAACCTTGGTTTACTGAAATAGGGATTGTTGGGGAAAATTTAGGTGTTTTTTACCAAAACCAAGGTTTTCTCCCAGAATAGCTTTATTAGAATGAATCCAAATACACACTAAGTATGAATTTCTCCTAAATTACTTAGGTAAAAAAATTTATCTAAAATTAAGTGACAAAATTTCAAATATATATATATATATATTAATTGAATCAGATAGCAAGTAAATAGGCTATTAATTGAAGACAACATTTTATTTACTCCATTTTATGTTTTATTGTCTCCTTTTTCGTTTGGTATCTCCTTCATTTCATTACTTAAGGGGGGGTGAAAAAGCCAGCTGAGTCTCAATCTGTAATATTCTGAATTTTTGGCCTAGGACTTTGAGGATAAGCCTATATTAGGTAGACTATAAAGCCTAGCTCGAAAAGAATCCCAAGAATATCTAGAGATAGAAAGACTCCAAGGGACTATATAATTTGGTGTAGGTAGTATGATTAAAGTGTCGGTGCAGATGTGTGCAGGACACATATGCGGTGCCATTGGGTTGGTAGAAAGACGTCACCCAGCTATGTCATGAGGTATGGAACTAATTGGTCAAGCAAAATATGCCGATATAGGTGTGCACATGGCATTTTCAGGGTAGACATGTGTACTGTAATATCCCAAAAAAGTGATTAAGGGTTAATGACTTCAAAAGTAAATGTGATTATTGATAAATAAACACTTTTGGAGAATATGATGTGAATTGTGATTCAAATGTGTTATGAGCAGTGCCTAAACCCTGTATTTAAGTTCAATTATGGATTAACATCTAAATTGAATTGGAATAGAGGGAGGGCGCATATTATGGTAAAATGGAAAGTTGAATAATTTGGTGGTTGTGTTGCATTGTGGTTCAAAATTGAATATGTGTGGATGTGATGAGAATTTGGTTGTTATGTGATGACTCCCTATTTTTAGATAATCTTGAGACACATTTTAATATATTTGGGAGTCATCTATAATAAATCAGAGGGATTTTAATCAGATTTTGATAAGATACCGATTTGAAGAGATTTCATGATAAATATCAAATTCTAAATACAATAATGATAAACAATAATAATTTAATAATCTGAAAAAAATAGATTAAAATAAGATAAAGATATTTCAAATTTGATTATTATTATTATCATTATTATTATCACCATTATTTTAATATTTGGATTTTACCTCCCATTATACGTTAGGATAATGTGTGTGGAGATATGTGATAATACACTAATATCCAAAGGCCACATACAGGGAGCTGAACGCAAAAAGATATCATAATATCTTGAAAAGATTTGCAACATGGGGCCCACAACAAACACAAGGAAATAACCTATCTATAAAAAGAACGCAGAGAAGCGAAAAAAAAGGACGGAAGGAATAGCACGCCGAACAGATAACTGAGACGCATAGATCCAGGAGGGCACGCCGAGACAGATCCAAGGAGTGACACAGACATAGCAGAACGCTGAGACGCAGAGCTGAGAACGAGGAGAGCTGAGAACCGAGCGGAGCGAGAAGCAGAGTTTTGGGGAGTTAGGGCTTGAAGATTCAAAGAGATTTGGAGCTTTAAAATTTGGTTTTCCAATAATTTTCTTCTCTCTTTTTCTTAGTTTCTGATATGAACAAAATTATTATTTATGGTTTTAATTTGTTGATGAACATGAGTAGCTAATTTTCTTGTTCTAGGATTTTCTTGAACCTATTTATGGATTGAATTATTTATTTACTCTCTTTTTGCAACGAATAAAGTTTTGCATTGATTTTATCTTGCTCTTAATGCCTCTAAATGCCTGATCACCATTTAGTTGTCTTGTTCATTTAAAATTAATCTTGAGAAAGATAATTTAAGTGTAGAACTTGGGTAAAATCATGTTAGACTTGAAGTTTAGATATATTAAACTGATGGTTTGTTAGTATCATAGAGATATGTTACTAACCTAACATTGTCAGATTAAGATTGGTGTTTAAAGTTAGTCCTTATAAATTAATACAAGAGATTGATTAGTTTGTTAGGATAAATATTTGATTTTGACTCGAGAGAGCGTTATCGAATGTCTTTGAATCTTAGACAAATACATACTTCGTTTTATTGCTTATTGAGAGTAAATTAATTAGTTCATGAAGTAAATAGGGGATAGATAATCCTAGGTTCCTCCTGTCTTGAAGTTATCAATTTAATTAATTAATTTTTTAGTATAAAATTTCTTTCAAAATATTCTCACTTAATCTGATTGATAACTTAATTGAGATAATTAATTCATTTTTGTCATAGTCCTCGTGGGAATGATCTTTTTATATTACTTGCGACCCGTACGCTTGCGGTAAAGCTAAACGGCTAACAAGTTTTTGGCGCCGTTACCAGGGACTTTGGCAGAAAGCTCATTGAACTAGTTATCTTAATTGTGTGATTAATCACATTTGAGTATTTTTGTTCTTTTCTTTTCTTGATTTTTTCTTTTATAAGTTTGATATTCCTCGGTTGTTGTTTGGATTTACAGGTACCTCTCGACATATGAGTGGCGCATTGGTAGGCCGCCCTAACAACCTAGACGACGAGCATCATTCTAAAGAAAAAGAACTTAAGACTGAATCAGAATCATCAGAAGAACTGACGTCACCTGACCCAAAGATCATGGCACACCCTAATGACGAGGATATGGATCGTACTTTGGATGAATATATGGAATAGGAGAGCACCACCTATCAATCTAGCATTCAATTCCCAGCTATTACTGCTAGAAATTTTGAGGTGAGACCAATTATGCTGCAGATGCTCCAGATGATTGGTACATTCACAGGAAATCAGAATGAAGACCCAATTGAGCATTTGACAAAATTTGTTCAAATGTGTGAAAATTTCAAACAGCAGGGAGTGTCTTTTGATGCACTGAGATTGAGACTCTTCCCCATGTCTTTAGATAAAAAGGCAACAGCTTGGCTCACGGCTCTACCTCCCAATTCTATTTCTACATGGGACACCCTGGCTTCTCTATTCAAAGCAAGATTCATTCCAAGGGGTAAACGAGCAGTGCAAAGAGCTGAGTTATTGGGCTTTGCACAAGAACCAGGTGAACTCTTTCATGAGGCATGGGAGAGATTCAAGGAAATGTGGCGCAACTGTCCTAATCATGAGCAGAAGACTTATGTGTTATTGGAAGCTTTTTGGGCTGTATTGGATGGTCCTACCGTTTCTGTGGTCGAGAATGCTTGCAATGGTGGGATTGGCAAGAAGAAAGTATCTGAATTATTAAAGTTATATGATGAAATTGCTTTTAGCACTCTGCAACAATCCGATAAAGCACGCTCTGGGTATAGGACTTATAAAGAGCCAATTATTTCTAATGCTTCTAGTATGTCTAAAGATATTGCCACTCAACTTACAGCTATGGCCAAGAGGTTTGATCAACTTGAAATGAAGATAGAAAAGAATCTTCTAAGGGTATTCACACTATCCAGGCCTCACGCCTCTCTTGTGAAACTTGTGGAGAAGCACATTCTTATGAGGATTGCCCACATACTATGGAAATAGTCCATTACTTGAACAACAATCAAAGATATCCTCGTGGCAATCCCTATTCTAACACCTACAACCAAGGTTTGAGGGATCATCCAAATTTCTCTTGGAAGAATGGACCAAGTGAAAATCCACCTAATCATTATGCTAGCAAGCCAATGGCACCACCAGGTTTTGAGCAACAACAAAAATCTAGAGAAAGTGATTCAGAGACAAACCAGCTATTGAGACAGATTCTTAAGAGCCAGGAAGGTATAATAAGCAAGGTTAATCTTCATGATACTTCCATCAGAAATCTTGAGATACAAGTGGGCCAAATAGCATCTCAAATAAACACATTCAACAGAAATAGTCTACCTAGTGACACCATTCGTAATCCTAGAAGGGATGGTAAGGAAGATTGTAAAGCAGTAACCTTGAGAAGTGGAAAGCAACTTGCTGACATTCCTAGACAAAGTGGAAAGAAAGAGAGCATAAGTAATGAGGTTACTACTAGGCAAGAAGATGAAATACAGACAAATATTGAGAGGTGGCTAGAGAGTAATTTATTGCTCTTGAGAAAATAGATGAAAATAAGGAGAAGACCTGCACTTCTCCTTTAAAATATGCACCTCCACCACCATTCCCTCAGTGACTTAAAAAACATTAAGAAGATTCGCAATTCAAGAAGTTCATTCAGATATTCAAGCAACTCCACATCAACATACCATTCGCTGAAGCTTTGGAACATATGCCTAAATATGCCAAATTTATGAAGGACGTTCTAGCTAAGAAGTGACGATTCAATGAGTTTGAGATAGTTGCTGTGACTAAGAGCTTTACTGATATCATTAAGCAGATGCCTCCAAAATTAAAAGATCCTGGGAGTTTTTCTGTTCCTTGCCATATTGGAGATAAATTCTTGTGAAAAGGAATGTGTGACCTTGGAGCTAGCATTAACCTCATGCCTTTGTCTATCTTCAACCAGTTGGGGTTGGGTGAAGCTCGACCAACAACAGTTACTCTTCAATTTGCTGATAGAAGTCTATCTCAACCTCGTGGAATCATTGAAGATGTATTAGTAAAAGTTGACAAGTTTATCTTTCCAGTAGACTTCATTGTACTTGACTTTGAGGCAGATAAAGAATTACCTTTGATGTTAGGGAGACCATTTCTGGCAACCGCTAGAACACTGATTGATGTAGAGAAAGGTGAGTTAACTTTGAGAGTAGCTGATGAGCAGGTCACCTTCAATATGAATCAGTTGATTAAATCTCCTAATATTCCAGAGGACTGTTTCTTCATTGACATGCTTGATCTTATGGTACAAAAAGAATATGAAAAAGGTATGACTGATGACCCACTTAAAGCTGCAATACTTGGGATTGATTCAGAAAATGTTATAATAGAGGAATGCAAAGCTATCATGGATGCATCGATTCCTTATCCTCAAGGACGAATGCAGTTTGAATAACTTGATTTGGGTTTTATTGACAGACCAAAGTTGAAACCTTCCCTAGAGGAACCACCTTCACTTGAGCTAAAAGCTTTGCCATCTCACTTGCAGTATGTCTACTTGGGAGAAAATAATACCCTTCCTGTTATCATTGCTTCTGATCTTACTGTTCAATGGGAGGAGCAACTAGTTGACGTCTTGAAGGCTCATAAAAGAGCCATTGGTTGGACTATTGCTGATATCAAGGGTATTAGTCCCTCTACTTGTATGCATAAAATCCTTCTTAAAGACAAGCATAAACCATCCATTGAGCATCAAAGGTGGTTGAATCCAATCATGAGGGAAATTATGAAAAAGGAAATTCTTAAATGGCTTGATGCAGGCATAGTATATCCTATCTTAGACAGCTCTTGGGTGAGCCCAGTCCAATGTGTCCCCAAAAAGGGCGGTATGACTATAGTAGCTAACACCTACAACGAGCTAATTCCTACTCGCACCGTTACTGGTTGGAGGGTTTGCATGGATTATCGTAAGTTGAATGCAGCAACTCGAAAGGATCACTTTCCTCTTCCATTCATTGATCAAATGCTGGATAAACTTGCTAGCAAGGAATTCTTCTATTTTCTGGATGGATATTCTGGGTATAATCAAATTGCTATTGCCCCTGAAGATCAAGAAAAGACCACCTTTACTTGTCCATATGGGACCTTCACTTTTAAGCGTATGCCATTTGGATTATGCAATGCACCAGCTAGCTTTCAGCGATGCATGATGGCCATTTTTGCTGATATGATTGAGCAAACTATGGAAGTTTTCATGGATGACTTCACAGTCTTTGGAGATTCCTATGATGAATGCTTATTTAATTTGGCCAATGTGTTAAGACGTTGTGAAGAAACCAACTTAGTGCTTAATTGGGAAAAATGTCACTTTATGGTGAAAGAAGGAATTGTGCTAGGCCATAAAGTCTCAAAGAATGGCTTAGAAGTAGATAGAGCGAAAATTGCAGTGATTGAACAACTTCCTCCACCTGTGAATGTTAAGGGGGTGCGGAGCTTTCTTGGTCATGTTGGTTTCTACCGTCGCTTCATTAAAAACTTCTCCAACATTATCAAGCCTCTCTGTGCTTTACTTGAGAAAGACGTAGAATTCAAGTTTGATGATGCATGCCTTCAAGCATTTAAAGAACTAAAGAAGAAACTTGTGACTGCGCCTATAATGATGGCCCCAGATTGGAGTTTGCCCTTCATAGTGATGTGTGATGCTAGTGACTTTGCTGTAGGAGCAGTTCTTGGCCAAAAGAGGGATAAAGCCTTTCACCCAATCTATTATGCCAGTCGTACACTTGATGATGCCCAAGAAAACTATTCAACCACTGAGAAAGAGCTTCTTGCTGTGGTATTTGCTTTTGGAAAGCTTCATTCTTATCTGGTAGGAGCTAAAGTCATGGTACACACAGATCATACAGCTCTTAAGTATTTGTTCAGCAAGAAAGATTCAAAGGCAAGATTAATTCGATGGGTGCTTCTTTTACAGGAATTTGATCTTGATATTGTGGATAGGAAGGGTACAGAAAATCAAGTTGCTGATCATTTATCAAGGTTGAGTACTGATGGTCAACTAGACGTTGACAAAGCCATTCATGAGACATTCCCGGATGACAACTATTTGCTGTGAGCCACTTTGATACTCCCTGGTATGCTGACCTTGTTAACTATTTAGTTTGCGACATTATTCCTCCTGATTTAAATTATCATCAGTGAAGAAAGTTCTTGCATGATGTTAAGCTATATTATTGGGAAAAACCATTCTTGTTTCATCATTGTGCTGATCAATTGATAAGAAGATGTGTACCAGAAAATGAGCAACAGGAAATATTAAAGTGTTGTCATTCTTCTGAGTAGGGAGGGCACTTTGGAGGTAATAAAACTGCAGCTAAAGTCTTACAATGTGGCTTCTTCTGGCCCACCTTGTTTAAAGATTCTTATGAGTTTGCCTTGACATGTGATCAGTGCCAAAGATTGGGAAACATCTCTAAATGGAATGAGATGCCACTTAATAACATGCTTGAAGTGGAATTGTTTGACGTTTGGGGAATAGACTTCATAGGACCTTTCCCTAAATCCTTCAATAATCAATATATTCTTGTGGCTGTAGATTATGTGTCAAAATGGGTTGAAGCTGCTGCTTTTCCAACCAATGATGGTAAGGTGGTGGTCAAATTCTTGAAGAAGCATATTTTCACTCGATTTGGTGCGCCACGAGCCATTATAAGCGATGGAGGTACTCATTTTTGTAACAACCAGTTCAAAACACTCTTGAAAAAATATGGTGTTACGCACAAGGTAGCCCTATCATATCATCCTCAAACTAATGGGCAAGCTGAGATTTCTAATCGAGAGATTAAGAAGATTCTTGAAAAAATAGTGGGGGTCACAAGAAAAGATTGGTCTATGAAACTTGATGATGCATTGTGGGCCTATCGTACTGCTTACAAGACACCAATTGGTATGTCTCCTTATCAATTGGTATTTGGGAAAGCTTGTCATCTCCCGGTGGAATTAGAACACAATGCTTATTGGGCTATCAAAAAGCTCAACTTTGATGCTACGGCTATGGGAGAAAAGAGACTCTTACAATTGAATGAGCTGGAGGAGTTTCGATTTCATGCCTATGAAAGCTCTAAATTGTATAAAGAAAAGACTAAGAAGTGGCATGATAAGAAGATCATACTTAAGACCTTTGAACCAGGACAACAGGTGCTCTTGTATAATTCCAGGCTGAGGTTGTTTCCAAGAAAGCTAAAATCTCGTTAGTCAGGACCATTCACTGTGGTTCAAGTATTTGATCATGGTGCAGTAGAGTTAGAAGGCAAAAGTCGAGAGAAATTCAAAGTCAATGGGCAAAGATTGAAGCACTATTGGGGTGGTGAAGTGGACCACTACATTACCTCTAACAATTGATTCTTGAGATGCTGCCATAGTCTGGCTGAAGACTATAAACTTAGCGCTTGTTGGGAGGCAACCCAATGATTTGATTTTCATTTACTATTTTTTTCTCTTTTCTTTTTCTTATTGTCATTCAGGCTTTAGGGTGATTGCTCCTCTCGCAGCTCCAAATTCTGGCTCACGCGCTCTTTTCTCCTTCAATTTTGAAACATCAGAGGAATAACTCCACATCAGAATTTGAGACCTAAACCAGGGGAGTACTAGTTTCTTTCTCCTTTATTAATTTTTGCAACATTGAGGGCAATGTTTGATTTAAGTGTGGGGGAGAGAATTAGGATTCACAATTTAATTGAATTTTTTTCAAAAAAAAGAATATAATGAAGGGAACAGAGGTACTCTGTCTTGATTTTGAGATTGTTGAATTTGAATAGATATAGCTTAGTTACTAGTTGCATGAAGGGAAGTTGATTACATATATTGCAATTTATATGATGATATATTGTTTAACTTGATTAAATTTGGTGAGATAGTATAGCCCTATTGGAAGGAAATTTAAGCCTAAAACATTCAATTCTAGTGTGATATTTCACTTGTCTCAACTTACTCTTCAGAACTTGTCTTATTTCTTTTCACTGCTACTTAATACATGTGCAATTCTTTAATAGGATAGAGGCATTCATTTTTATACCCTTGGATCCTAAACACAAGCTATAAACACTTCATCCATTGCTACTCCTTTGAGCCCATCATTTTTTTTTTCACATCTATCATATCCATATTAAGTTAATATGCATGTACTATCATTATTGCAGTAGTTTGATCATGTTATCAAATCACAAGATGTGGTATTGTTGCTATTAGTGCTTTTATGTTGGAGGATATTTCAAAAAAAAACAGAGAGAAAAAGAAAAAAAAACACAACTCCGATGGCTTCTCTCAACCTCACTTAGTAACCGGGGGCACTTCATCACCAATGTTGGCACTCGCGTCAAACGGTGAAGCCAAAGAGGGCTATGAGTTGGGCTAAAAGCCTCTTGAGGCACTTGTTGGAGTAACTGAGTAACCGGTGCTGCATCACCCATGTGCAGGGTCGAGTCAAAAAGGAACCTACAACAAGCTCAAGATAAAAAAAAATTTGAAAAAAAAAGGGAGAGAGAGAAAAAAAATATATAGAGAGAGAATACCCTTCTTGAATCTTGAAGAATAGCACGCATATCACTATTACATTAAATTATCTGTATAACATGATCTACATGCATATTACTTAGTATCCACCATCCACTCCACGTAGCCTATATTCCAACATTACAAGCCATAAAGTCCTCTTGATATTTGAATGCACATGTGAATGGTGGTGGAAAATTAGAACTATTACAAGCCTATGGTAGGGTGATTGAGCAAGTGAACTGAGCGAAATAGAACCCATATGCTAGTGAGTTGAGTGATACACTTTATACCCTTGTGTGACTATTTTACCTGAATTTAATCTTGATAAATTTCGTATCTTAATATGAATTTCTTTATATGTGATTTACAATCCATGTTGCACGCTTAGTTCTGAGGTTATGTTTACTTTAGTTCTCACGGTTTCTTAGTCAATTCAATTTTTCTCTCTTCTTTCTTCAACCTATTTTCAAGATTGATTTTTTTCTTTGCCCAGGAGTGCAAAAGATTAAGTGTGGGGGTGTGATGACTCCCTATTTTTAGATAATCTTGAGACACATTTTAATATATTTGGGAGTTATCTATAATAAATCAGAGGGATTTTAATCAGATTTTGATAAGATACCGATTTGAAGAGATTTCATGATAAATATCAAATTCTAAATACAATAATGATAAACAATAATAATTTAATAATCTGAAAAAAAATAGATTAAAATAAGATAAAGATATTTCAAATTTGATTATTATTATTATCATTATTATTATCACCATTATCTTAATATTTGGATTTTACCTCCCATTATACGTTAGGATAATGTGTGTGGAGATATGTGATAATACACTAATATCCAAAGGCCACATACAGGGAGCTGAACGCAAAAAGATATCATAATATCTTGAAAAGATTTGCAATATGGGGCCCACAACAAACACAAGAAAATCACCTATCTATAAAAAGAACGCAGAGAAGCGAAAAAAAAAGGACGGAAGGAATAGCACGCCGAACAGATAACTGAGACGCATAGATCCAGGAGGGCACGCCGAGACAGATCCAAGGAGTGACACAGACAGAGCAGAACGCTGAGACGCAGAGCTGAGAACCGAGCGGAGGAGAAGCAGAGTTTTGGGGAGTTAGGGCTTGAAGATTCAAAGAGATTTGGAGCTTTAAAATTTGGTTTTCCAATAATTTTCTTCTCTCTTTTTCTTAGTTTCTGATATGAACAAAATTATTATTTATGGTTTTAATTTGTTGATGAACATGAGTAGCTAATTTTCTTGTTCTAGGATTTTCTTGAACCTATTTATGGATTGAATTATTTATTTACTCTCTTTTTGCAACGAATAAAGTTTTGCATTGATTTTATCTTGCTCTTAATGCCTCTAAATGCCTGATCACCATTTAGTTGTCTTGTTCATTTAAAATTAATCTTGAGAAAGATAATTTAAGTGTAGAACTTGGGTAAAATCATGTTAGACTTGAAGTTTAGATATATTAAACTGATGGTTTGTTAGTATCATAGAGATATGTTACTAACCTAACATTGTCAGATTAAGATTGGTGTTTAAAGTTAGTCCTTATAAATTAATACAAGAGATTGATTAGTTTGTTAGGATAAATATTTGATTTTGACTCGAGAGAGCGTTATCGAATGTCTTTGAATCTTAGACAAATACATACTTCGTTTTATTGCTTATTGAGAGTAAATTAATTAGTTCATGAAGTAAATAGGGGATAGATAATCCTAGGTTCCTCCTGTCTTGAAGTTATCAATTTAATTAATTAATTTTTTAGTATAAAATTTCTTTCAAAATATTCTCACTTAATCTGATTGATAACTTAATTGAGATAATTAATTCATTTTTGTCATAGTCCTCGTGGGAATGATCTTTTTATATTACTTGCGACCCGTACGCTTGCGGTAAAGCTAAACGGCTAACATTATAGTGATTCCAATTGCTTCCTTGCAAAAATTTGTGTGGGTAGAGTGTTTGTTGTGAAATTGGAACCACTGGGAACAATTGTGCAAAAGTTAGAAATTTTGTCCATTGAAACTCTATACAGGGCAGTCAGTTTGTATGGAGGTTTTGAATCAGCAAATGGTGTCTAAATATTTTGAAACTGTCCAGTCTTAACGTTCACATTTCAAGATTCAAAATGGACACATAATTTGTGTCATTTCGATTTGGGAGCTAAGAGTTATGATTTTCCAAAGTTTGGGTTTGAAACTAGAATTTGTTTTGCAGCAGTATGGACTTTTGTGCAATTCTATATTTTTATGGTTATGAACTGCAGTGATTCATATTTTTCCAGTAAGGAGGACTTAAATAGTTTTCCATTGGCTTTGGGATTACCCCATTTTGAATTTTCTAGAATTAGTTATGATTTTTAAAAGTTAGGGCATAAAATCTGCCAGAATTGTCGTTAAATTCAGAAATTAAATTAAAATGTGATGGAAATTTTTAAAATTATGACATGAATGGAAAAGTCATTTAGGCTAATGTAAGGACCTTCTAGGACATCTTTACCATGGGCCAAGAAGAGGAAATATTATTTACATGTTGTTTGGGCTTATAACATTAAGTTATGTACATAAAAGTGGGAATTTGGTGTTTTAGGAAATTATGACAAGCAAAAGAGACAATTACATAAGCATGGACTTTTAAAAAATTTCCTATCTTCTTCCACCATCCAAACCAACGTGAAGTTTAGCAAAAAGAGAGAGGAAGAGTTGAGAGCATTCCTAGAGAGAAGGAGGAGAAAATTTGCCAGGTAAGCTTGATTTCTTCAGTGAATTAGCTCCTATCTTTCGTAATCCTTCTCCTAAGTTGTTCTTCTATATGAATTAAGGTGTTGGAGGCTAAAATTTCATTGTTATGAAGAGATAGGGTTTCGGCCTAAAGGGGAAAAGCTAGAAGGAGCTTAAGGTAACTTCTGAAACTTCAATCTTTGATTGTTTTGGCTGTTGTGGATAATTTAATCGGTGAAATTTGACTGGATTGTCTTTGATTTGATGATTCCAATGAGTTTAGGGGGGGGGGAAATTAAGTGGGGTTATTGTTGGTCGCTTTTTCACTTTTTCGATAAAGCCCGAAAAAGCATAATTATAAAAACGCCACTGAAACCCTTAAAGTGGGGCTGTCAAGGCTATTTTTGTAATTTGACAATGAATTTGGTAATTCTGAGTCTAGAAATGGATTTCTTGACCGAAAATAAGTCAAAATAGCCCCCAAGTCAAAATTTTGAGTAAAGTGCGGTTAGACTGGGTATGGCGAGGCCAGACCGGTCCCGGGGGCATTTTGGTCATTTATCAAGATAGACTCATACAACCACAAAAAATATTATGGAAGTGTCTAAATAGTGCATTGGAAATTGTAGGATTCGATATTTGCCCTAAAGGTCAGTAACTTGTGCCGGAGCACACTTGGAAAGCACAAGGTAGTGACGCTTTCCCTTATACTTTATGTAATGCGTTGTATGTTGATTTATCATTGTTTTGTTATGATTTTGGATGTTGTGAAGTTGAGTAAATGTGAATGCCAGGGAGGCAATGTGTATATGTGAATGTCAAGGAGGCAATGTGTGTTTGTAATGTGAATGTCAGGATGGCAATGCTAGGAAGGCAATGTGTGTATGTGCTGTTTGATGATTTACTTGCATGCTATGTGATTACATGTTGTATGAGTGATTTGTTACTACTAAGATTCTTTTGAATATCATTGTTTCCATTAACTAACCAACAAACAGGGCAAGCGGATCAAAGGAGAAGCAGGCAACCAAGGGTGGATAGTTCTTTATTTTAGTTGTTAGTTGGTTGTCATATCTGGGTTGGGATTATTGCACATTTGTAAATGTTATTTTGATATGGATATGTAATCCCCTAAATGAGAAATTGTAAGGGGTAAATATGCCTGTAAACCCTTTAGTTTACAATGTGAAACCCGGGGGTTGCCGGGAATTTTGCTTTACACTATGATATATATAAATGAGATTTAGCTGTGCGAGGTAATGGTATTCAAAATGTGAATATGAGACCAGATGAATTGGATTTTGAAAGTCATTTGAGAAAACACTATCTCAAAGATGGGATTGTAGAATGAGTTTTGATTATCTGTTAGTCTCTAATCCATTTTAATTACGTATTTTGAATCATAATTACATAGGGGGTTACATTTGTGGTATCAAAGCAGTAGTTCCTGGCAAAGGGTAGAGTTTGCTAGGATAGCTCCTTTAGTTTGGCCTTAGTGATAGAAGATGATTTGTGAATGGTTATTGTATACACATGTATGTTTTGCTATTATGGATATATATGAGATTTGTGGATATATGTGTATACCTTATTTATGATATTGATGTGGTGAGTTACATGTAGAATGAAGAGAATAAAGGGTCGTCCCAGAGTACAGCAAGTAGACCCAGAGGTGGAGGTAGTCAATGACAATCCACCGGTCCCAATGCGGGAGATGATGGGTCTGATTAGAGATCAGAGGGATATGATTACTGAGCTGAGAGAAGAGCTCAGGGTGGAAAAGGCAAGATGTAATAAGGATCGGGGTCAGTCCATATAGGAGGAGACCTGAGAGGAGACTTAAAATGAGGAAACTGCTGAGGGGTCTAATAGCTCACGGGAATCACCACCTCATACTGCCCGAACCAAGAATCATAAGGGGTACTGGTTAGAGAGGAAAGGGACCTTCAGTACTGGGTCTTAAAGTTTTATAAACACCTACCTTTGGTGTTCAGAGGGAGGTTTGATCCCCAAGTAGTCGAAAACTAGTTGAATCGGTTGGAAAAGATCTTTGAAGTCTTTGAGTACCCGATTGAGGTGAAGGCAGGGTTGGCTGTGTACAAGTTTGAGGGAGATATTGATTGTTGGTGGCAGAATATTGCCTTAATGCTGCGGAATCAAAACTTGCCATTGACCTGGGAGTTGTTCCAGCAATAATTCAACGAGAAATACTTCCCCAAGTCAGTGCGGCTTGAGAATTAATATGAATTCTTATCCATTAAACAGGGTGACACGGAGACTTTCGATGACTATTTGTCTCGTTTCATTCTGTTGTTTAGGTATTCTTCTTATCTGAGACATATGGATGATGAGGAATGGAGTTCAGATATGTTGATTCGTGGGTTGTTGCGTGAATTGAGAAAGAGATTAGCCACCCACCAATTTACCAAGTTCAGTAAAGCGGTGGAGGAATGTAGAATCCCCGAGAATAATTTGAGAGATCTGTATCCTGCTAAGGGTACCAGTAGCCGTAGTGAGCCCAGCAAGGGAACTTTTTCCCAGAAGCGTAAGGGGCAAGAATCCTTATCCAAGGTCGGCGATAAGAAACCCTACCGACTTGAGGATCGTGGGAATCAGAGACCACCAGCAACTTGGATATGTCCCAGTTGTGGTAAAGTGTATAGTGACAGAACGTGTTCAGGCCAAATAATCTGCTTTAGCTACAGGCAGATAGGACATATTGCTAGTAAATGCGTTCGACAATTGGTGGAGCAAAGGCCTAGGAATCAGAGCTATGTGTTTGCTATGACACATAAGGAAGCACGGAAGTCCCCTAATCTAATTCAAGGTATAGCTTCTCTTATTAGTAGTTTATTGTAAGTTTCATTTGATTTGGGTATTAGTTATTGTTTATGACCCTAAGAAATGATTGAAATTGTGTGGGGATAAATTGCCAGATGATGTGGTTGTGTCGACGCCAATGGAGGTCGAGGTTATGATTATTAATGTTTGCGTGAATTACATGATATCCGTTGAAAGGCTTAAGGCCCATAATTAATTTGTGTTGATTACTGCTTTCCCAATTAAACGCTACATTGAGCTTTAATTAGTTAGTAACGAGTCATAGGTTACTGGATAATGAAAATAAGAGAATAGTACTAGAAATCTTGTATAAAGGGAATAGCAATTTTATGTCAAATTGTGTAAATGTGAGTTTAGCTTTTGGAAGTGAAAATTTTTGAGCCACGTTATATCTTGAGAAGGGATTTAGTGGATCCCAATATAGTAGAAGTAATGCTAGTCCAAAAGAAGATAGAAGCTATTATTAAGACACGTAGTCTTCTGAATCTTGATGTTATTACAAGAGAATTCTTTCAGAATTTCCTCCGGATTATGTTGCCAATGGCCAAGCTCATGTAAAAGGATCAACCGTAAGTAGGATGAATGATGTGCATGTTGTGAGGAAGGCTCATGGAGCTGAAGGTGAAATTGTAGAATGCACTAATGTTGAATTTATTCTATCCCAGCTTGATTTCGTGTGTATTGTGATGTGATGTGAATAAGCAAACATTTGGGTATGCTCTACCCAGCTTGACTGATGTCATGTATTGTGATGTGAATAGCCTGGAATTGAGGTATGACCATGTGCAGTAGAGCAGAGCTAGTTCAGTTGATGGAGAATTCGACTATATGATCGGGGATTCTCACTTGTAAGGGAACTTACCCCGACATAGTCAACATGGCTAGCCACCAAGCTGATTGCACCGGTATTGAACTTAGGTCGAAAGGTGGTGCATAAAACTTAAGTCTACTGGGAGTTTACTGTGAGTTTGTTGTGAATTTGTGTGCTTTTAGTTGTATTTGGAAGGGAGGTTGAGACTCCCGGTCGGCCGCTTGGATAGAAGAGACTGAGACTCTAGGTAGGTGTTACAGTAGGGTGCTTCGGATAGAAGAGATTGAGATTCCAGAGTAACCTAACATTGTTGTTAATGCCTAAAAGTCCCGGTTACCACTAGCTGACTCACTAGTAGGTGTACGGGTGAGGGTAATGTTGTGAAAGTGCAAACAGCAAAAGCTGAGGTATTTTTGCAAATAGTGACAGCTGAGGTATTTTTGCAAACAACGAAAGATGAGGTATTGTTGCAAACAGTGAAAGCTGAGGTATTGTTGCAAACAGTGAAAGCTGAGGTATATGTGAATACAGTGAAAGCTGTCATTTATGTGTAGTAAACCTATGGTACTTTGAGTTACTCCCGGAAGGGGGGTGGCTAGAGTGAGCTGTGTGGTGGCCTATGCCTTCCAACTACTTGCGGCGATTGTGTTTGTGCGATAATGATGTTTTGTGACAATCGTACGTTGTGGCGATTGCATTTGTTTGGCAATTGTGTTGTGTTAGTATTAGTGTCAAAGATGTGACACTATTACTTATATGATGTGATGGTAGAACTGTATGGTGACTATTAGTGTCCCAAGTATCCTGGAGATTAAGTATCATTCCGATAAAGTGGATGTTTTTGTAAAAATGGTTAGTCGGAAAACTATTTGAATTGTGGCATAATGATGGAGAAATTTCGGGATTTAAATTTCCTAAATCCAATTGTATGTATTAAGTATAGTGTTCCCTAAGGGGGGAATTGATTTGATGATTTGTGATTGAAGGGGGCTCAAAGCCGGGTTGAACGAGTATAGTCTATTCGAATTACGATCGAAGGAGATGGAAACCTCTAGAGTTGAAAACGGAGATCACATGCTCGTAAGAATGTCTTTGGGTATGGGAATTAGTAGAGCGATCAAGCGAAAGGTGCTGAGCCATGACGAATTGGTCCGTTGAGATTCCTGCGAGAATTAGACCTATAGCGTATCGTTTGTGTGGGTGGTCTAGCATGGACCGTCCCAATGAGAAGTAATTCGTGAAACGGAAGCAGACATAAAGAGGTGTTGAGAGTTTATGGCTTAAGTTGAGTAACAAATTTTGAGGACAAAATTCAAAGAAAGAAATAAAGTCACAATGGTAAAATATGTTAATTAAGTTAGTTATATAGTGCTAAGTGATCTAGCAAATTATTTGGTGCAAGCATAGTGTTTGTTATATTATTCATCATTTGGCCTATTCAACATTACAACCCTACAAAGTCCTTTGGATTTTTTATGCCATTGTTGCAAGTAGTAGAGAGCCTAGAAATGCTACAAGTGTAACCCCCTTCCGTAATTATATCCGAAATACTCAATTAAAATGAAATAGAGACCAATAGGAAACAAAACTTATTTAAAATCCCATCTTCACGACAGGGTTTTCACAGATAACTTTCGAAATATAATTTACCTGGTCTCATATTCAATTTCGAATACAATTACATTACACGGAATATCACATTTATACAAATATCAGAGTGTACAACAATAACTTCCCGGTAACTCCCAGGTTCATACCTTTACATAGAATTCATAGGGCACATTCGCCCTTTACAATTCCTCAAACGGGGATTACACAAATCTCAACTCCATACATGCATATTCAATACTCATCCAATATACAAATACAATATCCAAATATACATCCCAACTATGATAACCAACTACCAAAATCTATAACCCGAAGTAGTCCTCGTCACCTTTGCCTGTTTGCTCCATCCTCGATCCACCTACCCTGTCTAAAATGTTGGTAGGGGAGGGTGAGATTCGAGAGAATCTCAGTAGGAAACAAATACCTATATGCATGTATGATATGTGTTTAATGCATGACATGCTTGCAATACAAAACTTATGTTCACACAATGACATATCTGCATGCTCAATGTTTCAACAACATACTCATGGCCATAGCATAACTAGAAACAGAGCTACAATCATTCATATATGTTTCACATAATCCAGCAAAGCAATACATGCATCAATACACAAACACAAATATCAAAGCATGCAAGAGAGGTAAGTTCCCTACACTTTTCTTTCCACGTATGCTCCAGCTCCGCTTACTCGCGATCCAAACGAATACTGAACCCTATAAACCAAATCAAGGATATAGGGTCAATCTCAATTCCAAATCCTTACTTTTATATCACTTAAAGTTGGTTACCATTCACACCCTCTAGGTGGCTAAAATAAGCTCAACGAAAGCCTAAAGGATTGGGATGTACTAGATTGGAAATCACCTTTCAAAATCTCAAAATGCTGAAAATGGGGGTTGGCTGCAGCCAGAACACGCACAGAAGGTTTTTTGCTGCAGCCAAGATTTTCTGGCTGCGGCCAAAACGTGCACAGAAACTTTTGCGCTGCAGCCAGGATTTTCTGCTGTAGCCAAGGCAACTTCAAAAATTCATAACTAATTCCAAAAAAATCGAAATGAGGTGTTCCTAAAGCCAAATGAAAGCTATTAAGGTCCTCTTTATAGGAAAAATATGGTTCATTACTGGAAATCACCACACAAATACAGATTTACTCAAAATCCAACATTGCTCCAAAACAGAATCCAGTTTCGACCTCAAAATTTAGGCAAACATAAATCCCAGTTCACAAAACTAAATGACACAATTTATATGTCCATTTTGAAGCTTGGGATATGAACTTCAATACTGGAAAGTTTCATAATTTTCTAACATCATTTTCCCATTCAAAACGTCCACACAAACAGACTTCCCAGAACAGAACTTCAATGGACAGATTTCCAAATTTGCACAATTGGCTTCCAATGGTCCAATTTTCATATCAAACATCATTCTCACACAAAATTTCACAAGGAATCCATTGGAAATACCAAATCAACCAAATTCACATTATATTGACATGTTTCACAATGAATTGCAACATGTCACACAATATCACATTTCAACCCAACATTGCACAACTTTCCATCTCAAGTTCCCAAATCAATTCCAATGACCAAATACCACAACATGGCACCATTTCAACCTAAAACACAACCCAATTCATCCAATCCAAAATCACAAGAAAATCAGGGCAAAATTTGAAATTCACTAAACTCATCCACAATTCACAAAACTTAGATCAAAAGGCTTCAAATACTCACCTCTTCCTCTTTCCCAAATCAATTCCTTGATTCTTCATACTTCCAATTTTCCTCAAGCTATCAAACACCACCAATCAAGAATCTAAAACCATAGCAATGAAGCTCTCATCACTATGAACAATATTAAAGAAAGGTGTTTAAGCTAAAGAGGTCACCAAGCAAGCTAAAAACTCACCTCAAACTTCCTCTTTCCTCCCAAGCTTTGGGACGCCATGGAGAAACAAGAGAGAGAGATGAGATGATGAAATTAAGATGATGAAGAAGGGAGCAGATTTTTAGGGCCACAAATCGTCCAAATAAGGGAGGAGAAGAGAGAGGGAAAACTTTGAACATTTGACCCAAATCCAAGGGTCCACAATTTGCCACTTGTCAAGATCTTGTTCCTTCCACCCATGAGTTCACATGAGCACACCACATGAGATTCCACCCTTCGATCTATTGCACAAATCAATCCTAACCGTTGATCTTGAAGTTACCAATGAGTTTCCTCTTCGGTAACCGATCAATTGGTCGGTAACTTTACTGTTTTGCCCCTATTTCTGGCAATTCCCTTGGAATCACCATCAAACACTTTATATCGTTCCTTTTCTTTCACAATGTGTCCTCCCCTCTATTTTAAGTCAATTTAGATGTTAATCCATAATTGAACTTAAATACAGGGTTTCGGCGCTGCTCACAACACATACGAATCACATGGGTGCCAAATCACACCATAATCTCCAAAAGGGTTTATTCATCACTAACCACATCCACTTTTGGAGTCATTAACCCTTAATCACAATTTGGGATCTTGCTAAACCGGGGCTTAGCATTCCACTTATTTTAGGCTTATTCTCTAGCCTCGAATCTCAAAATTCGGGGTATTACAACAAGCCTATGGTAGAGTGTGGTTAAAGTGGATGCGAGTGAAAAACCACCTTATATGAGAGAAGAGTGTAAACACTTATCCTAGTTAAGGTTTCCAATTAAGCTCATTGTAATTAAACCTTGCATCATTTTAGCTACTTTAATTTTTTGTTTGTTTATTGAATTTGGATAGGAGAATACTTTGTTATTTGACTAAGTGTGATTCTTGAAGTTTGATCTTGACTATTCTTTCAACGTTCATCCCTCTTTGCCTAGTGCAGAGTTTAATGTTTTGCTCAGAAGCGCAAAAGCTTAAGTGTGGGGGAATTGATAGAGCTTAATATTTATATATTTTTATTAATTAATCTTAGACTTTTGTGGGACTTAATTGAATATTTTGGGCATAATTAAGTGTTAATGTGAGATTTTAGTGAAAGGATAATTTGGGAATTATATTAGTTAAATTGTTATATTTTTAATTAATATTTGTTATTGCCATTATTCTTTAATTGTGAGCAAAAGATATTACCTTTATGAATCTAATTTTATAGGTGATGATATGGTACAACTTGAGTGGTCAAGGTCAAATATGTTATTTTGGAGCTTAATGAAAGACAAAAGTAGAACATCACAACTGCATAATTTATTTTCACATTTTTTCTAGGAGGAGGTTAAATGAGTAAGGGCCTTGTTTGGTGGTTGCAATTTTGTGTCTAATGCCAAAACATATTTTTATCTCTTATCCAAACATGCATTTAACTCATTTTAACCTAAAGACAATTGAAACGAGAGGAAGTGGCAGCTGAATCATGAGCAAGGGAGCTGGACCGAAATAAATAAAAAGCACAAGTGAACCAAATTGAAGGATTGGGATAGCTAGACCAAATGGAAGGAAAGAAGAGAATTGCGGCTGTTTGAAGAATAGAAGAGAGAGCCGAAATGGTTGAGTAAGAGTGAAGGGGCTGAACCGAATGAATTTATCAATTGAAGAAAAGAGGAGCAGCTGGACCGAGAGGAAGGAGTTGAATAAAGAAAGGGGGAGCCGAAATTGTTGACCAAGGTGAAGATAACATGGATCGAAAATGAGAATTGAAATGGATAAAGAAAGCAAGCAGCTTGACTAAATTGAAGATGCTAAACTGAATTTTAAAAGGGCTGTTGACCCAGTTAAAGGAAGCAAGCTGGATTGTAGTGTAACCCCCCTGCAATAATCATATCCGAAATACGCGATTATAATGAAATAGAGACCAATAAGAAACAAAACTTATTTAAAATCTCATATTCACGATAGGGTTTTCACAAATAACTTCTGAAGTCTAATTTACTTGGTCTCATATTCAATTTCAAATACAATTACATCACGCGGAATATCACAATTATACAAATATCAGAGTGTACAACAATATCATCCCGACAACTCCCGGGTTCATACCTTTACATAGAATTCATAGGGCACATTTGCCCTTTACAATTTCTCAAACGGGGATTATACAAATATCATCTCCTTACATAATCAAATATACATCTATATCGAATCTAAATATCCCAACCACAATGATAACCAACTACCAAAACTCAAATAACCCAAAAGGGAGTCCTTGTTGCCCTTGGCTGCTTGCTCCAACCTTAATCCACCTACCCTATCTAAAATGTTGGTAGGGGAGGGTTAGATTCTAGAGAATCTCAGTAGGAAACAAATATCAATATGCATGTAAGATAAGTGTTTAATGTATGACATGCTCGCAATACATAACTCATGCTCACATAATGACATATCTACGTGCTCAATGTTTCAACAACATACCCATGGCCATAGCATAACTAGAAAAGAGCTACAATCATTCATACATGTTTCACATAATCAAGCAACGCAATACATGCATCAATACACAAACACAAATATCAAAACATACAAGAGAGGTAAGTTCTCTACACTCTTTCCACGTATGCTCTAACACCGGCTACTCATGAGCCGACGAACATCGAACCACAATCAGGGTGAACATAAACCCTATAACCAAAATCATGGATATAGGATCAATCCATTTTCCAATTCCTCAACATACAAACACTTAATGTTGGTTATCATTTAACACCTTTAGGTGGCTACTCAAAGTCAAAACACATGCCTAAAGGGTTGGGAGAAACTATACCAAGAATCACCTTTCATAAATGCCAAAATACTGATTTTTGGGTGTTGGCCGCGGCCCAAAAATCCACTGGCCATGGCCAAAAATAGGTCGGAAATCATAACTAATTCCAAAAAAATATAAATGAGGTGATTCCAAAGCCAAATGAAATCTATTTAAGTTCACTTTACTAAAAAAATATTGGCCATTACTAGAAATCACCACACAATTCCAGAATTACACAAATTTCATCATTGCCCCAAAACAAAGTCCATTTTCGACCTCAAACTTTGGTCACTCATATCTCCCAGCTCCCAAAACAAAACGGCACAAATTATATGTCCATTTTGAATCTTGGGATGTGAAATTTAAGACTGAAAAGTTTCATAATTTTATGACATCATTTGCCTAGTCAAAACATTCACACAACCAGACTGCCCAAAATAGACTTTTAATTGACAGCATTTCAGTTTTGCACAATTGGCTTTCAATGGTCCTATTTTCACATCAAACACTATTCCCACATAAAATTTCAAAAGGAATTCATTGGAAACACCAAATCAATCAAATTTACATCACATTGACATGTTTCCACAACATGTCACACAAATCACAACACAAACACCACATTACAACTCTTTCCATTTCACATTCTCAAATCACTTTCAATGACATCAAGACATTACATGACATCATTTTCACCACAAATCAACATGCAATTCATCCAATTACATGCCACATGAAAATACCATAAAATCAGGGCAAAATTCACAATTCACAAAATTCATCCACAAATTACAAAACTTAGATCAAAAGGCTTCAAATACTCACCTCTTCCTCTTTCCCAAACAAATTCCTTGATTCTTAATCTTTCCACTTTTCCTCAAGTTATCAAAAACCTCCAATCAAGAATCTAAAACCATAGAGATGAAGCTCTCATCACTATGAACAACATTAAAGAAGGGTATTTGAGCATTAGAGGATCACAAACCAACCAAAAACTCACCTCAAACTTTCTCTTTCCTTCTCTATTTGGACAAACATGGAGGTTTTAGAGAGAGAAGATAAGATAATGAAAAAGGTGAGGCAAGTCAATTTTTGGGCTCTAAAAGCCTCATTAGGCTGACCAAAAAGGAAGAGAAGAGAGAGGATGAGTATTGACAAATTGACCAAGATCCAAGGTCAAAATTGTGCCAAGTGTCACCCTCTTACTCCATCAACCATGAGTTCACATAGGCACACATGCATGGGATTCCACCCCTTGATCTCTTACACAAATCAATCACAACCATTGATCTTGAAGTTACCAATGAGTTTCTTCTTTGGTAACTGACCAATTGGTCGGTAACTTTACCATTTTTCCCCTGATTATGGCAATTCCCATTGAATCACCACCAAACACATCCTTTTCATTCTATTTCACCATACACTTGCCCTCCCCCTTATTTTTGTCTAATTTAGATGCTAATCTATAATTGAACTCAAATACAGGGTTTGGGTACGAATCATAACACATCCAAATCACATCTCATAAAGTATTCTCCAAAAGTGTTTATTTATCACTAACCACATCTACTTTTGGAGTCATTAATCCTTAATCACAATTTAGGATCTTGCTAAGCTGGGGCTTAGCAATCCACTTATTTCAGGCTTATTCTCTAGCCTCGAGTCTCAAAATTTGGGGTATTACACGTAGGAATAAAGAGGAGAAGGAGAAGCCAAAATTTTTGACCAAACCAATTTGAAATGGTGGACCGAAAGGGTTAAGTGAAGAAGGAGGGCTACACAATTAAAGGAAGAGTATTGCGGCTGGAGAGTGTGAAAAAGGGGAAGAACTGAAATGAATAAAGGAAGGGGGAGAGACGTCCTATAGATATAGAAGCTGGCACTTGAAAAGAGAAAGGGAAGTGATAGCTGGGCAAGAGGAGAGCTGTTTAGTACTACAATGTTCATGGCTGATTCCTTCTCCCTTCATCAATCTTCATCTTCCTCCTCCATGAATAGCTAAGTTTTGGTGATTTTCTTGAGTTGGGTAATGGTTTGAGCTTCTAAACTTCAATAGAATTCCTTTAAGCTCTCTTTCTAGTTCATAATTATGTAGCTTGGTTAAGTATGTAATAGTAATCTAGATTGTTCTATGCCAAGTGAATAAACTTGATGATTGAGTTAGAAGTTGATTAATTAAGCTTTGTATGATTCATATTAGGAGTAGGTTGGATTGTTTATTCTGACTCGGTTGAGTGGATTTAAATGATTAAACTAAATACTTTTAATTGTTACAATGGTAATTACAATTTAGAATTAGAAGTTAATTATTCATCTCCTTGAGTCACAATTAATAGGTGGTATTCATTTTATTGCTTCAGTTGAATGAATTAAATGATTATTGCAAATATGGAGCTAGTGGTAGCTTAGTTCCATCCTCTTGACTCATTAAGGAATTCAAAACATTGGCAAGCAAGGAAGACTAAAACCTCAACTCAAGAGAATCCCATTTCATTATTATTCTAGTTTATTAAATTTACTTTGTTGTTATTGTTAATTTTGATTCCGTTTGCATCTTTATCTTGAAAACCGAAAAATACAAAAATATTGCTTTGGCTTAGTTTACTTTATTAGTTTAAAAATGCAATTTCTCAAAATGATTTCTCACAACTTTAAGGCATTCATCACTTTACTATTTAGAAACTTGGAAATTAATCTCCTCACAAGAATGACCTAAGTTGAGCTACTACACTACATTTTCAAACCTAGTTTTATTTTGAGAACTCATATGACATGGGTTCATCAAATTGGCGCTGTTGCTGGGGAGGATGATTGCCAAGGTTTGAAGTAGGTAAGTGTTCTTTTTAGTTGTCATAGTCTGTCTTAGTTTGATTGTTAGTGTGTTTTTGAGCTTGTCTTAGTTAGTTGTTAATTGTTGGAGTGTTTGATAGTAGTTTAGGTCATTTTTCATGTTCATAGTTGTTTTGCATATAAAATTCTCTAAAAAAAATTGTCTATTTTGTTGCTTTGCTATAATGTTCTTAGTGGCCATTGTGTGTCTTACTATTATTTTGTGGTAAGCAGCTTTGCATTCTTCATCCTTAGGAAGCTCTTGGTAATACTATCAGAATGGAAGATCCTCTTTCACAAAGCTTTGAAGCCATACGACATCAATTAGAGTTTGTTCAAGCCCAGTTGGAGAGTCTAGAGAGAGGTTCCAATAGTCAAGAATATGATTTATCCTTCCATAACCTATATCATGAACCTTATCTCCACCAATTTTTTCCACCACACCAACCCTTTAATAGTGTTTCATTTCCCCCATAACCCCCTATATAGACCTTAACATGACTATTGTTCCCTACCATACAACCTAAATTTTAACCCTATCCCTTCACCACGAGGACCACCCTATGAACCATCTCCTTTACACCATATACCCTTTTACTCACTATATCAACCCTCATTCCAATCATTTCACCCACCACTTTGTGAACCTTCCCCACCATCCTACCTTAAACCTCCACCTCCATTTCATGACTCACAACCTAGTGGATTGGATACCATTTTCTCACCTCATAACATGGATTCCCTAACAAGTGCCTTAACAAGAAAGTATGAGACACTCTAAGAGCAATACCTTCAGTTACTCATGCATCAAGGAACAATTGATAGCTCTAAGGAGAGAGAAGAGCAATTAAAAGATATTGATGAATTCTTTAAGGAATACTATGATCACATGTTATGGATAAAGACGAGAGGTGAAGTTGGAACCCATTGGCCTTAAGACCTACAAAAGGAGGAACAAGGAACCTAAAATCAAGAGCTTTATGCTACTTCACATGTGGAGAGTTCTCAACCTTCAATAATTCCATCATATATATCAATCCAAGCACAAGAAGTCAAACAAGTACAAAAGAGCAATGAAAAGTCTTTCTTACCCTTTGGTAACAATCCAATCCTTATAAAAGTTGACTCTCCTACTACTTTGATTGATGAAGTAATTCATGATTTAAGTTATAATGAAGTGGATGAGGAAATAATTATTGAATTCCCTCTAATGCTTGAACATGTTATTTCTCAACCCATTGATTCTAGTAGTGGTAGCTTCAATGAGCCTATGCCTTGTAATGATTCAACTCCTTTGCATGATACTTTGAGTGATGATTTGCATAATAATGATGATGCTAGTGCTGAAATTACATGTTCTTGTGATAAAAATACAATGTGTATGGATTGTATTGATGAGAAATGTCCTAAATTTGTTGAAATGCATAGAAGTAGAGATGACTCTTCTCTAGAACATAGTGATATCCATGCCATGCATGATGTTGAGAATCAAACTCCTTTATCTTCCTCTTCTTCTCTCTCACTTACTTGTAAAAGTGACTTAATGTACTTCAATTCTATATTAGATTCTGCACTTTCCACTTTGCACGAGAGTAAAGATAAAGATGTTAAATCACAATTGATTACTAACTCTAAGATCAATCTTTGTTTGCAAGAGTTTAATGTGCACATTTTTTATGATGACAAGCATGTACCCATTGTTTCAATTGATAGTGCTTTTGATTTAGCAAGTAACATTCACCTTGATACACTTGAATTACTTGGACCTAGTTTTGTGCTTTGTGACGATCATACTTCTTTACAAGTAATATTCATGACTCCTATTCCCAACTCTTATCATATGATTTACCTCTTGATATATTAGGATTTGATGCTACTAATGATTCTATTAACTTGGATTGTGCTATAGATGATAGAGTAGTGCTTGACTATGTCACTACCATTACTGACATCCAAATTGATTCTTTGATAACTAGTATTGCTTGCTGTATGCCACTAGTTGACTTTATTGGTTGTGAAAAGCACCTGTTATCGAATACACCCGACTCTAGTCTTCTCACATTACATACACTATTATGCCATTTCATTTGTCCTAATACTTTCCATGGATTTAAGTATTTTGATTCATGTGGCATCTTTAGAGTAGGTACTGCTGCTATTTTGGTTAATTCTTTGCAGGCTAATTCTCTTGGTGGTTGCCCTCATTGTTATTATCTTTGTATTTGGGAAACTCTACTCCTACTTGGGCCACCTCAACTGTTGAGGAGCAAAATACTGAGCTTCCTTTTATTTTCCTATCTAGCTACAAGCCACCATGATTACATGATAGTCTCTTTCCTTACCTTGTTCTTTGTTTTATTTGATAATATATGCTATTGAACAAGTATGGGGGAGGGATTTATCAGTAGTCAAAATTTGTTTATTAGATTGCATTTTTCAATTGAATAAACTCCATTTTAAATCATACTCTTATGCTTAGCCTTATCCTACACTACCATTTTCTCTATATCCTTATGCCTAATTTCTAAGAACTATTTCCACTTATGTCTTGTCTTCTCTCTCCTTGTGACGATGATGCGTTATGCTTTAATCTTGAATTGAACTTCACAACATTCACTTCACCCAAGAGATAAGTGTGACTAGGTTCTTTATTTTTGTTACTTACATTGAGGGTAATGTAAGGATTGAGTGTGGGGGAGTATGTTTATTCTTATGATGGATTTCACTGTGATATCATATGCCTCTATCTCCTGCTTGTGTCCTCTATTGTTTTTGGTCTAATTCATTGAGATTATTGAGGTCTTCAGTCATGATCAAGTATCTTTATTACTCTTAGTTGGATTAATGGTTGAAACTTGCTTTGAATTAGTGAATTGCCACAAAATTCAAGTGTTCTAATGATGGATGGTTTAATTTTGATGAGTTTGTTAGGGAACAAAAAGTCTAGTTGGAAGGTATTTTGGGCCTAATTGTTCATTTCATTGTGTGATTTATACACTTAGATTATTGCTCTCTAGAACTTGTTTTATTTCTTGCTTGAGATTACATTTTGCATTGGTATGTGTAACCCCCTCATCGTAATTACATCCAGGTTATGAAATTTAAGTGAAATAGAGACCAATAAAGTGAAATCAACAATTTATAATCCCATAACTCGGGATAAGGTATTTCTCAAAATCAATGCAAAACGTAAATCATTTCAAAATATCGATATTCTTGGTCTCACATTCACGTGCGGATATAACTACTTGAGAATTCAAATCACATAAGAAATATCAGAGTGCGGAAACTAAAATCCCGTCAAAACCCCGGGTTACTATATATATAAATGGGTTTACTATTTTCCCAATTGGGGATTACATATCAAAAACTCACTATGAACATCTATATACAGTAATCCCAAAGCTACAAAAGATAACCAACAAATCCCAAAATCCTGGTTGTCCCTAAGAGGTCCTAACCACTCCGGGTTGGTCGCTTCTCCTTCGAGCCACTTGCCCTATCTGAAAAGATTAGTCATATGGAGGAATGAGATTCTAAAGAATCCCAGAGCAACAACTCACTCATACGATATATAAACATAAAGCATGTATGTTCATCATAAACAGCAGCTTCACAATGATCTCTGGCTCGCGCCACATACGACAGCACTCACGGCTGTAATCACAATGCACTACGCCCACTTTCGTGGTGAACACTATGCCAGCTTTCGCTGTAATCACTATGCACAACGCCCGCTTTCGCGGTGAAAACTATGTAGCAGCAACACAAAGCACAAAGCACAAGGCACCACAAAGCATCTCAAAGCACGATGTATCACTAGGCTCCACAAGGCATCTCAATGCACAAGGTATCACAAAGCAGCAACAGCAGCATCCACACAATGAATGACAGACAAACATACAATACATTTACACAAAGTATAAGAGAGGAGTCGCTACCTGTATCTTTCCTGACAATCTTTGGCACAGCGGGCTCACGCGTTCGGCAGATATCAAATCCTATACCAAATTAGGGACAATTGATCAATCTCTTTTCCAATTACTTAATCCCATAATACACTAAGTTGGTTATCATTTAGGACTCCTAAGAGGCCACAAATGTCTCTAATGAAAGCCCTAAAAGGTTGGGAAACAATAGGTTGAAGGTTACTTTTCGAAAACACTAAGTGCTGGAACATAGGCTTGGGCCCCGGCCCACCATTCCTTGGGCCGCGGCCCAAATATGGTCAGAAGGTCTTGGGCTGCGGCCCACCACTCTTGGGCCGCGGCCCAAAACAGGTCAGAAAGGCTTGGGCCGCAGCCCACCACTCTTGGGCCGCGGCCCAGAGATTTCCTGACTCTGGGCTGAACTTTGAAAAACCATAACTAATTCTAGAAAAATCGAAACGGAGTGATTCCAAAGCCAAATGAAAGGTATATGAGTCCTCTTTCAAGGAAAAATATAGCCCATCACTGGAAATCACTACACAAATACAGAATTATCAAAAACTACACACTACTCCCAAAACAGAGTTCTGTTTCAATCCCAAACTTTGGGCTACCATATCTCACAGAATTCTCAACGAAATGACACAAAATATATGACCATTTTGAAGCTTGGGATGTGAAATTTAAGACTGAAAAGTTTCATAATTTTCCAATACCATTTGGTCACTCAAAACGCTCGTCCAAACTGACAGCGAAAAACAGAGCTTAACAAAACAGATTTTCCAACTTTTCCCAAGTGACCCAAATGAATCCCAATCAATTTCTATCTATCCAAAATGCATCAAATATTCATATATATCCAAACTCAATCATTTCCAATCATCAATCATAATGAACTTCATATTTCCAGAAATAGGAATAATTAGGGCAAAAATTCCAGATTTCACCAAACTTAGCCAAAGCTCACAAACAACATACCAAAATGCTCTAAATGCCTACCTCTTTACTTTGCCCAATCAAGAACTTTGATTCCTCAACTTCCAATTTCGAGCAAGTCACCAAGCACCACTTCTCAAGATTCTACAACCATCACAATGTAGCTCTCATTGAGATGAACAATATTATAGAAGAGGTTTTGAGCAAAGGAGGAGTATTTCTTACCAAAGATCAAGCTTTCTTCTTCTCTTTCCAAGCTCAAACCAGCGCCAGAAATGGAGGAAGGAGAAAGAGAAAATGAGAGAGAAAAATGGGAGGAGGATGATGAAATTCTCTTCCTCACACACACACAACCGCACAAGAGAGAGAGAGAGAAGAGGAAAAAGTGACTTTTGTCTTCTAGTGCCACATCCAAAGGCTACCCTCTTGCCACTTGTCATCATCCTATCCACTTCCACTTTAAGTTCATATAACCGCAAAGCATAGGATACCGACCCATGGTCAAGGAATCATAACCATTGATCTTACATACCACATGTACGTATTCTCAAAATTCTCATTACATTAATTCCAAATATATTTAATCAAGATAATTACAATAATTATCGGAGTCATTAGCCCTAATTACAAATCGGGATATTACAATTCTCCCCCCGTTAAATAAATTTCGTCCTCGAAATTTCTACACCCCTTGAGCCATAAACTCCGGATATCGTCTTCGCATATCCTCTTCTGTTTCCCAAGTTGCTTCTCGCTGGGTCATACCCTTCCAGATCACTTTCACATAAGGAATGCTCCGGTGTCTGAGCCGACGTTCCTCTCGTTCAATTATCTGCTCTGGCTCCACCGCATACGTGAAGTTATCTCGCAACTCCACATTCTCATACTCAACGACATGAGATGGATCCGGTTGGTACTTCTTCAATTGGGAAACATGAAACACATCATGCAATCTGCTCAAGTTCGGAGGTAGGGCTATACGATAAGCAACAGGCCCAATCCTATCAAGGATCTCAAAAGGACCTATATACCTCGGGCTCAGCTTCTTTCGTTTGATAGCTCGTCCAATACCGGTGACAGGTGATATTCTCATAAATACATGGTCACCAACTTCAAATTCTAGAGGTCTTCTCCTCTTGTCCGCATAACTTTTCTGCCGACTTTGAGCTGCAAGAAGCCTCTTACGAATGATTCAAATCTGGGCTGACATTTGATCCACAAGATCTGGCCCATAGAGCTTCCTCTCGGACAACTCATTCCAACACAATGGCGATTGGCATTTTCTTCCATACAACGCTTCATACGGCGCCATCTGAATGCTCGCATGATAGCTATTGTTGTAAGCAAATTCAGCAAGTGGAAGAAAATGATCCCAGCTCCCTTTGAAGTCAAGAACACATGCCCACAACATATCCTCTAAGGTCTGAATAGTCCTCTCTGACTGTCCGTCCGTCTGAGGATGATAGGCTGTACTGAATCTCAACTGAGTACCCAGTGCCTCATGCAACGCCTTCCAGAATCTCGAAGTGAAACGGGGATCTCGATCGGAGATAATATTCCTCGGTATGCCATGGAGTTTCACAATTTCACGAACATAAATCTCTGCTAGCTTGTCCGGAGAGTAACTAGCCTTGATCGGTAAGAAGTACGCTGACTTCGTTAACCGGTCCACAATGACCCAAATCGCATCATAATTCCTGATCTTGGGCAATCCCACAACAAGATCCATGGTCACACTTTCCCATTTCCATTCCGGAATTTCAGGACTCTGCAACAAACCAGGCGGTCTTTGGTGTTCAATCTTCACTTTCTGACATGTGAGACACCTCGCCACATATTTCGTCACATCACTCTTCATACCTGGCCACCAATACATCGATTTCAAGTTATGGTACATCTTGGTCATACCAGGATGAAGAGTATATTGGCTCTTATGCGCCTCATCTAAGATCTTCTGTCTCAACTCCGCCTTAAGTGGAACACAAATTCTATTCTGATAACGAATCAATCCACTAGGCGACACATCATAGCCCTGAGCTTCTCCACGCTCTATTCTGGCTCGATTACGCTGTATCCAGTCATCTTGCCTCTGAGCCTCTTCAATCTCAGCTCTCAAGTCACTTTCCCCTTGGGAAACATTATAGTTGGCATAGATGATCTGGTTCGACAGATTCATATCACGAAAGTCAGCAATCAATTTCCCCTCTTGTATCATCATAGCTGCCACAAACACAGTCTTACGACTAAGAGCATCAGCGACTACATTCGCCTTACCCGGATGATATTTTATTTCCAGGTTGTAGTCCTTAAGCAATTCCATCCAACGCCGTTGTCTCATATTCAATTCTTTCTGATCATACAGATACTTGAGACTCTTGTGGTCGCAGTACAGTTCCACAGTCACACCATACAGGTAATGACGCCAAATCTTCAATGCAAACACTATGGCCGCAAGCTCCAGATCATGTGTGGGGTAGTTCAATTCATGAGGTTTGAGCTGTCGAGAGGCGTAGGCCACCACACGTCCCTGCTGCATAAGGACACACCCTAATCCCTGCCCACTGGCATCAGAATACACAACGTAAGTCAAACTGGGATCAGGTAAAATCAACACAGGTGCCGTAGTCAACCTCTGTTTCAGCTCCACAAAGCAATTATCACAATGTTCATCCCATACATATGGCTGATCCTTTCTCGTGAGCTTGGTCATCGACAACGCAATGCGGGAGAAATTCTGAATGAATCTCCGATAATAACCAGCAAGACCCAGAAAACTGCGTATCTCAGCAACAGTTTCTGGCCTCTTCCAGTTCAGTACTGCTTCCACCTTACTAGGATAAACAGAGACCCCTTCCTGCGAGATAACATGGCCTAGGAATCTCACTTCCGATAGCCAAAACTCACACTTACTCAATTTAGCATAGAGTTGCTTTTCACGCAATGTGTTCAACACAATTCTCAAATGATGCTCGTGCTCTTCTCTACTCTTAGAGTATATCAAGATATCATCGATGAATACCACAACAAACTGATCTAGGTATTGTCGAAAAATACGATTCATATAGTCCATGAAAACCGCAGGCGCATTAGTTAGCCCAAACGGCATCACCAAAAATTCATAATGACCATACCTAGTCCGGAAAGCAGTCTTCGGAACATCTTCCGCTTTCACACGCAGCTGATGATACCCCGACCTCAGATCAATTTTTGAAAACACACATGCACCAGATAATTGATCTAAGAGATCATCGATTCTAAGGAGAGGGTACTTATTCTTGATGGTAACCTTATTCAACTCTCTATAGTCAATGCACAAACGAAGACTCCCGTCTTTCTTTTTCACAAACAAAACTGGAGCACCCCAAGGCGACACACTGGGTCTAATAAACCCTTTCTCAAGCAAATCTTCAATCTGCTTCTTCAATTCCGCCATTTCATTTGGAGCCATACGATATGGGGCTTTAGATATCGAACCCGCTCCAGGCACAATGTCAATCAGAAATTGAACTTCCCTCTCAGGAGGTAATCCACTTAAGTCATCTGGAAAAACCTCAGGGAATTCATTCACTATGGGTATACTACTCAAAAACTCACTGGTTTCTCCTTGTACAGAAAAGAAAACCATATACCCCTGACAACCCTTTTGCAAATATTTCTCAGCCTTAACTGTCGAAAGGAAATTCAAACCGGCATTTTCGCCCTCAATGCTCTGAGAAACAGGATACACTATCCTTTTATTCCCACAATCTAACAACACATTATTAGCTCTCAACCAATCAAAACCCAAAATGACTTCCAATTGGCAGAGAGGCAAACAAATCAAATCTACTACAGATTCATGACCCTCAACAGTTACAACACAGTTTAGACAAGCTTCTGTAGTCACAGTCTTAACACCCATTGGTGTGGACACAATCAAATCGAATGGCAACTTATGCACATTCATTCCCAGACGCTTCACACAAGCATAAGCAATAAAGGAGTGACTTGCACCCGAATCAAATAACGCTTGTAACACAATGCCATGGATAAGGACTTTACCTTGTATCAGCTCTGGGGATTTCCGGGCCTCTTCATGAGTCATAGCAAATACTCGGCCCTGAGTCCTCTGTCTCTGCTCTGGTCGTGGCTGTCTACACTCAACAGATGTATGCCCCACTTGCTTACAATTGAAGCAAATCACCCGGCCATCACAAGTCTTGCCATGATGTGGCTGGTTGCAACGAGGACATGTCCATACATTAGGAGCTCTCTGCTGATCACGACTCCCAGACTGATAAGGCTTCTTACTACCCCCTCTATATGAAGAGGATGATCCGGAGCCCTTCCGCTTCTGAGAAGCACCACCCTTACTAGGCTCACTATGACCACCACCAGCCTTAGCCGGATACAACTCTCTAAGATTGCTCTCAGTGATCCGACATTCTTCAACGGCCTTGTTGAACTTGGAAAACTGATGGGTGGCGAGTCTCTTTCTCATATCACGCCTTAAACCCCGAATTAACATGTCTGAGCTCAACTCCTCATCATCCATTTTCTGAAGATAAGAGGAATATCGGGATAGGCGGGTAAATCGGGACAAATATTCGTCAAAAGACTCGGCGTCCCCTTGCTTGATATTCAGAAACTCGGTTTCCTTCTCAAGCCTCACTGACTTGGGAAAATATTTCTCGTTGAAGTGTTGTTGGAACACCTCCCAGGTCAATGGCTCATTCCTAATCCTCAAGGACAACGCAATGTTACGCCACCAACGGTCTGCATCACCCTCAAGCTTGTACACCGCCAACTTGGCTTTCACTTCGGAGGGACACACTAATACTTCAAAAATCTTCTCAAGACGATGTAGCCAATCTTCAGCCGCCTGAGGTTCAAACTTCCCCTTAAATGCCGGAGGTAGTTGCTTACAGAATTTGGAGACCCAATACTCAAGGTCTCGTTCCTCCTTGACTGGCACTCCATGGGATTCTTGGTTCGGAATCACATGAGGAGGGGATCCAAGTGGTCGTGCCAACCCTTCAGCAGTCTCTTCTCGGGTTTCCTCTCGAGTTTCCTCATGAGTAGACTGACCCCGGCCCTCATTGTTCTTGGCCTTTTCAGCTCTGAGCTCTTCTCTAAGCTCCGCTATCATATCTCGTTGGTCCTTTATCAGGCCCATCAACTCTTGCATTGGGTCCGGTGGATTGTCATTAACAACTTCCACCTCAGGGTCTATTCGCTGTCCACTGGGACGACCCCTTGTCTTTTTCATTCTACAAATCATTCACTAAGTCAATTCCTCAGATAATGTATACACATTGTTCACAATTCTCATATATATCCCTAACACAGAGCACATATGTGTATACAATAATCATTCACAGATGATCTATTATCACTAAGAACACACTATGGGAGCTATCCTAGCAAACTCTACCCTTGCCAGGAACTACAGCTCTGATACCAAAAATGTAACCCCCTCATCGTAATTACATCCAGGTTATGAAATTTAAGTGAAATAGAGACCAATAAAGTGAAATCAACAATTTATAATCCCATAACTCGGGATAAGGTATTTCTCAAAATCAATGCAAAACGTAAATCATTTCAAAATATCGATATTCTTGGTCTCACATTCACGTGCGGATATAACTACTTGAGAATTCAAATCACATAAGAAATATCAGAGTGCGGAAACTAAAATCCCGTCAAAACCCCGGGTTACTATATATATAAATGGGTTTACTATTTTCCCAATTGGGGATTACATATCAAAAACTCACTATGAACATCTATATACAGTAATCCCAAAGCTACAAAAGATAACCAACAAATCCCAAAATCCTGGTTGTCCCTAAGAGGTCCTAACCACTCCGGGTTGGTCGCTTCTCCTTCGAGCCACTTGCCCTATCTGAAAAGATTAGTCATATGGAGGAATGAGATTCTAAAGAATCCCAGAGCAACAACTCACTCATACGATATATAAACATAAAGCATGTATGTTCATCATAAACAGCAGCTTCACAATGATCTCTGGCTCGCGCCACATACGACAGCACTCACGGCTGTAATCACAATGCACTACGCCCACTTTCGTGGTGAACACTATGCCAGCTTTCGCTGTAATCACTATGCACAACGCCCGCTTTCGCGGTGAACACTATGTAGCAGCAACACAAAGCACAAAGCACAAGGCACCACAAAGCATCTCAAAGCACGATGTATCACTAGGCTCCACAAGGCATCTCAATGCACAAGGTATCACAAAGCAGCAACAGCAGCATCCACACAATGAATGACAGACAAACATACAATACATTTACACAAAGTATAAGAGAGGAGTCGCTACCTGTATCTTTCCTGACAATCTTTGGCACAGCGGGCTCACGCGTTCGGCAGATATCAAATCCTATACCAAATTAGGGACAATTGATCAATCTCTTTTCCAATTACTTAATCCCATAATACACTAAGTTGGTTATCATTTAGGACTCCTAAGAGGCCACAAATGTCTCTAATGAAAGCCCTAAAAGGTTGGGAAACAATAGGTTGAAGGTTACTTTTCGAAAACACTAAGTGCTGGAACATAGGCTTGGGCCCCGGCCCACCATTCCTTGGGCCGCGGCCCAAATATGGTCAGAAGGTCTTGGGCTGCGGCCCACCACTCTTGGGCCGCGGCCCAAAACAGGTCAGAAAGGCTTGGGCCGCAGCCCACCACTCTTGGGCCGCGGCCCAGAGATTTCCTGACTCTGGGCTGAACTTTGAAAAACCATAACTAATTCTAGAAAAATCGAAACGGAGTGATTCCAAAGCCAAATGAAAGGTATATGAGTCCTCTTTCAAGGAAAAATATAGCCCATCACTGGAAATCACTACACAAATACAGAATTATCAAAAACTACACACTACTCCCAAAACAGAGTTCTGTTTCAATCCCAAACTTTGGGCTACCATATCTCACAGAATTCTCAACGAAATGACACAAAATATATGACCATTTTGAAGCTTGGGATGTGAACTTTAAGACTGAAAAGTTTCATAATTTTCCAATACCATTTGGTCACTCAAAACGCTCGTCCAAACTGACAGCGAAAAACAGAGCTTAACAAAACAGATTTTCCAACTTTTCCCAAGTGACCCAAATGAATCCCAATCAATTTCTATCTATCCAAAATGCATCAAATATTCATATATATCCAAACTCAATCATTTCCAATCATCAATCATAATGAACTTCATATTTCCAGAAATAGGAATAATTAGGGCAAAAATTCCAGATTTCACCAAACTTAGCCAAAGCTCACAAACAACATACCAAAATGCTCTAAATGCCTACCTCTTTACTTTGCCCAATCAAGAACTTTGATTCCTCAACTTCCAATTTCGAGCAAGTCACCAAGCACCACTTCTCAAGATTCTACAACCATCACAATGTAGCTCTCATTGAGATGAACAATATTATAGAAGAGGTTTTGAGCAAAGGAGGAGTATTTCTTACCAAAGATCAAGCTTTCTTCTTCTCTTTCCAAGCTCAAACCAGCGCCAGAAATGGAGGAAGGAGAAAGAGAAAATGAGAGAGAAAAATGGGAGGAGGATGATGAAATTCTCTTCCTCACACACACACAACCGCACAAGAGAGAGAGAGAGAAGAGGAAAAAGTGACTTTTGTCTTCTAGTGCCACATCCAAAGGCTACCCTCTTGCCACTTGTCATCATCCTATCCACTTCCACTTTAAGTTCATATAACCGCAAAGCATAGGATACCGACCCATGGTCAAGGAATCACAACCATTGATCTTACATACCACATGTACGTATTCTCAAAATTCTCATTACATTAATTCCAAATATATTTAATCAAGATAATTACAATAATTATCGGAGTCATTAGCCCTAATTACAAATCGGGATATTACAGTATGTATAGATATGACATTGGCATTCATTTCTAAACCTTCTAACCTAAACACAAACCAATCATTATTCACCTTAGTTTACCCCTTTGAGCCTTTCACTTTCGTTTCTATTTCATTATATAAATGCTATGTTTGTATCCTTTATCAAGTACTTCCTAGCACTATTGAAAAAAAGAGAAAGTACTATTATATATTAGAAAAGGAAAAGGAAACAAATTGCCATGTAAAAAGTCAAAAGAAAGAAAATAAAAAAGAAAATAGAAAAGAAGAAAAAGAAGAGGAAAAGTGTGAATAAAAAGAGAGAGAAAAATTCAAAAAAAGAAATAAAGTCACAATGGTAAAATATGTGAATTTAGTTAGTTATATAGTGCTAAGTGATCTAGCAAATTATTTGGTGCAAGCATAGTGTTTGTTACATTATTTATCATTTAGCCTATTCAACATTACAACCCTACAAAGTCCTTTGGATTTATTTATGCCATTGTTGCAAGTAGAGGAGAGCCTAGAAATACTACAAGCCTATGGTAGAGTGGTTAAAGTGGATGCGAGTAAAAAATCACCTTATATGAGAGAAGAGTGTAAACACTTATCCTAGTTAAGGTTTCCAATTAAGCTCATTGTAATTAAACCTTGCATCACTTTAGCTACTTTAATTTTAGGTATGTTTATTGAATTTGGATAGGAGAATACTTTGTTATTTGACTAAGTGTGATTCTTAAAGCTTAATCTTGCCTATTCTTTCAACTTTCATCCCTCTTTGCCTAGTGTAGAGTTTAATGTTTTGCTCAGGAGCGTAAAAGCTTAAGTGTGGGAGAATTGATAGAGCTTAATATTTATATATTTTTATTAATTAATCTTAGGCTTTTGTGAGACTTAATTGAATATATTTTGGGCATAATCAAGTATTAATGTGAGATTTTAGTGAAAGGATAATTTGGGAATTATATTAGTTAAATTGTTATATTTTTAATTAATATTTGTTATTCCCATCGTTCTTTAATTGTGAGCAAAATATATTACCTTTATGAATCTAATTTTATAGGTGATGATGTGGTACAACTTGAGTGGTCAAGGTCAAATATGTTATTTTGGAGCTTAATGAAAGACAAAAGTGGAACATCACAAGTGCATAATTTATTTTCACATTTTTTCTAAGAGGAGGTTAAATGAGTAAGGGTCTTGTTTGGTGGTTGCAATTTTGTGTCTAATGCCAAAACAGATTTTTATCTCTTATCCAAACATGCCTTTAACTCATTTAACCTAAAGACAATTGAAAAGAAAGGAGGTGGCAGCTGAATCATGAGCAAGGGAGCTGGACCGAGATAAATAAAAAGCACAAGTAAACTGAATTAAAGGATTGGGACAGCTCAACCAAATGGAAGGAAAGAAGAGAATTGCGGCTGTTTGAAGAATAGAAGAGAGAGCCAAAATGGTTGAGTAAGAGTGAAGGGGCTGAATCGAATGAATTTATCAATTGAAGAAAAGAGGAGCAGCTAGACCAAGAGGGAGGAGTTGAATAAAGAAAGGGTTAGCTGAAATTGTTGACTAAGGTGAAGATAAAATGGACTGAAAATGAGAATTGAAATGGATAAAGAAAGAAAGCAGCTTGACTAAAATGAAGATGCTGAACTGAATGTGAAAAGGGCTGTTGATCAAGTTAAAGGAAGCAAGCTGAACTGATGGAATAAAGAGGAGGAGGAGAAGCCGAAATTCTTGACCAAACTAATTTGAAATGGTGGACTGAAAGGGTTAAGTAAAGACGGAGGGCTACACAATTAAAGGAGGAGTATTGCGGCTGGAGAATGTGAAAAAGGGGAAGCACCGAAATGAATAAAGGAAGGGAGGAGAGATGTCTTGGAGATCTAGAAGCCGACACTTGAAAAGAGAAAGGGAAGTGATAGCTAGGCAAGAGGAGAGCTGTTTGGTGCTGCAATGTTCATTGCTGATTCCTTCTCCCTTCATCAATCTTCATCTTCCTCCTCCATGAATAGCTAAGTCTTGGTGATTTTCTTGAGTTGGGTAATAGTTTGAGCTTTTAAACTTCAATTGAATTCCTTTAAGCTCTCTTTCTAGTTCATAATTATGTAGCTTGGTTAAGTATGTAATAGTGATCTAGATTGTTCTATGCCAAGTGAATAAATTTGGTGATTGAGCTAGGAGTTTATTAATTAAGCTTTGTATGATTCATATTAGGAGTAGGTTGGATTGTTTATTCTGACTCGGTTGAGTGGATTTAAATGTTTAAGCGGAATATTTTGAATTGTTGTAATGGTAATTACAATTTAGAATTGGAAGTTAATTATTCATCTCCTTGAGTCACAATTAATTGGTGGTATTCATTTAATTACTTCAGTTGAATGAATTAAATGATTATTGCAAGTATGGGGCTAGTAGTAGCTTACTTCCATCCTCTTGACTCATTAAGGAATTCAAATCATTAGCTATCAAGGAAGACTAAAACTTCAACTCAAGGGAATCCAATTCAAATCAAAGTTGTTTAATTACAATTTACTTTGTCGTTATTATTAATTTTGATTCCGCTTGCTTCTTTATCTTGAAAACCGAAAAATACAAAAAATATTGCTTTAGCTTAGTTTACTTCATTTGTTTAAAAATGTAATTTCTCAAAATGATTTCTCACAACTTTAAAGGATTCATCACTTTACTATTTAGAAACTTGAAAACTAATCTCCTCACATAAACAACCTAGGTTGAGCTACTATGCTATATTTTCAAACCTAATTTTATTTTGAGAACTCACACGACATGGGTTCATCAGTGGGCCTCAGTATATGTGAAGCAACCCCAAGTAAGTCTAGAGTGGATTCCCTTGTGAGCACTGATAAAGTAAGTTTATTAAAGTAGCTTTAATAAAGTAAGTCGTAATGAGTAATGATGACTCAACTTTTGTGTTAGACAAATAAGAAAGTGATACTTGCCTATTCATCATGACAAAGTAGAAATCAACTTTTATATTGGCATATTAAGAGAGTAACAAGTGTCCATAATAAAGAGGGTTGCTTTTTGCTTTTTGTGCTAGCACACTCATGAGGCACCACATGTCACTTGTGTAACACCCCAATTTTCGATTAAGGGCAAATGGTAATTATTGAGGATAATTATCGAATTAAAGTGGAATAATTATGGGTTTGGTGGCTATATTAATTAATATGCCATAAGAGTTGGGAAATTGAAAGAATGGAATTATTGGCATAAGTTGGTAATTAATGGAAATTAATTACTAACTAAGAGAAAAATGAGAAGTGTGATCAAATGGCTAATGGATGGATTAGAGAGATTAATTGGTGTATATGTGTGTGGTATTAGAGATTAAGGGATGAGATGTTGCCAAGTGGCATTATGGTGGACCATAAGATGAGGCATAAGAGACAAAAATCACTTTTTTCTCTCTCCTCTCTCTCCTATGCGTTTTTTTGGGGGCATAGGGCAGATTTTCTGCACTTCATCCCTCTTCTCCATCTCTCTCTCACATTCTCTCTCTTCTCTCTTCATTTCCTCCATTGTTGGCCAAGAGAGAGAAAAGAAAAGTTGGATTTGAGGTAAGCAAATGGCCTTAAATGCCAAAATGCTCTTCATTAACATTGTTCCTTGAGCTAAGAGCTTTCATCCTATGGTTGTAGATTCTCCATTGGTGGTGATTGAGGAATCACGAAATTATGAACTTGGGAGAATCATGAAGTGCCTTTGGGAAAGTTGTTAAGGTAAGTGAAAGCTTCCTTCTCATATAAGATTTGTGGCCATTTGTTGGGCCTTGAATTTCTGGAATTTAAGCCCTAATTTTCTTGATTTAGGGTCTTGGGGAGTATAACATGTGGTTGTCATGGAATTGGTGCCTTGTTTAGTGTTTTGAATTGATAGAAGGGAATTGAAGCTTAAATGTGAAGTTTGGCACTTTTGTGTTGGTTTTGTGCTTTGGTCAAAACAGGGCATATAAATGGGTTGTGATTTTGGTCATTTTGAGGTTACCATTGTGTTCCTTGAGTGATTTTGTGTGGGAATAAGCTTGGTTATTAATTTTGGAGTTATTGAACACTTTGGTAGAAAATTGGAAATCTGTTTGGTTTAAGCTCTGTGTTGCGCAGTAATTTTGTATGAGCGTTTTGAATGACCAAATGGTATTGGAAAATTCTGAAACTTTCCAGTCTTAAATTTCACATCCCAAGCTTCAAAATGGACATATAATTTGTGCCATTTCGTTTTGTCTACTGTGAGTTATAGCTGTCCAAAGTTTGAGGTCGAAAATGGATTCTGTTTTGGGACAGTCTTGAGTTTTTGGTGATTTTGGATTTGTGTAGTGATTTCCAGTGAATGGCTATATTTTTCCTTGAAAGAGGACTTATATACCTTTCATTTGGCTTTGGAATCATTTCGTTCGATTTTTCTAGATTTAGTTATGAATTTTGGAAGTTCGCCCAGAGTCAGGAAATTTCTGGGCCGCGGCCCAAGAGTGGCTGGACCGCGGCCCAAGACTTTCTGGCCTTATCTGGGCCGTGGCCCATGAGTGGTGGGCCGCAGCCCACGACCTTCTGACCATCTTTGGGCCGCGGCCCAAGGAATGGTGGGCCGGGGCCCACCCCTGTGTTCCAGCACTTTGTGATTTCGGAAAGTGACCTTCAACCTTTTGTTTCCCAATCTTTTGGGGCTTTGATTAGAGGCATTTGGGGCCTCTTAAGGGTCAATTATGATAGCCAAATCTAAGTATTATGAAAGTGAGAATTTGGAAAAGAGAATGACCATATGTTCTTGATTTGGTTATAGGATTGGGTAATTACCCTGATCATGATTTGATATCCGTTTGGATCGTGAGTAGCCGACGCTGGAGCATACGTGGAAAGAATAAGGGTAGGGAACTTACCTCTCCTGCATGTAGTGATAATTGTATTTGTGTAATGATGCATGTTATTGCTTTGCATGATTATGTGAAACATGTATGAATGATTGTAGCTCTGTTTCTAGTTATGCTATGGCCATGAGTATGTTGTTGAAACATTGAGCATGCGGATATATCATTATGTGAACATGAGTTATTGTGATGCAAGCATGTCATGCATTAAATACTTATCTTGCATGCATATTGGTATTTGTTTCCTACTGAGATTCTCTAGAATCTCACCCTCCCCTATCAACATTTTAGACAGGGAAGGAAGATTGAGGATGAAGCAAGCATCTAAGGACGAAGAGAACTTGTTTCTGGGTGAGAGCTTAGTAGTTGGTTATCAATACGTAATTGGGATATTATATGTGTATATTTGGATAAATATTTGAGCATGTATTCGAATAGGTTGTGTAATCCCTAATCGATGAGTTGTATGGGCTATTATGCCTTATGATTAATGAGCGAAGATATGATTCCGGGATTGCCGGAAATTTATATTGCGTACTCTGATATTTGTATAAATGTAATTTATCTTCGCATAGTAATTATATTCGGAGTGTAAATATGAGACCGTGTTTTTAATAATTTCGAAATGTAATTGTGAAAACCCCGTCTGGTTGATGGGTTTATAAATGATGTTTTGTCTTATTGGTCTCTATTTCACGTTAATTGCATAATCCGGATATTAATTACGGCAGGGGGTTACAACTTGAGCCGGGGAAATCTACCGGTCTTTGGTCCGGTCACCCGACTAACTTTCCCAAACATAGAACTCGAGAGTCTGGGAAATTGTCAAGCCTCTCCTTCCCTTGACATATAAGGATGCATAAAGAGAGAGAAAAAGATTAAAGAAGATGCTTTTAGGACATTTGTCATTATCTGACGCTAGATCTGAACACATGGCATCGTAGGATTAAAGCAAGTGACACATGTCATCATAAGACTACTCTCTCTCTCCCCCATACTTATAATTTCGTCCAAGGGCCATAAGAAAGGGGAAAAATCAGAAAAAACATAAGAAAATTGGAAGAGGAAAAAGAAAGTGTAGTAAAAGTTCCTGAGCCCCCGAAGTCTTCTGTAATTTATTCCTCTCAGTAAGAGCAATATTTCTATGGTTTTAGATTCTTGATCAAAGGTGTGTGGTTCCATATAGCTGGCCAAAGTACTGCCAAAATAAAAAATCGGTTGTAGAACTGGATAGAGGTATGTATAAGCTACGATTTTAATCGTTTGGTTTGTTGTTTTGATGAGTTTCATGAGGGTGGAGTACTATTCATTTTTCATCCAGGGGTATTTTTGAGGTTTAATCATGTGTTTATGGTTAAATGATGATTTTGGAAATTTATGTTTAAAGTTGCTAGAATTTGTTTCCAGGAGGCAATGAACTTGCAATGTGTTTTCAATTGGACAAACTTGGTCCAACTGCTTTGAAATTTTATAATATTAAAGTAGACATCTTGGGCTTTGATTTGATAGGTAATATAAGCTATTTGGACTAGTGGATTGAAAGTTATGATTTTTTAAAGTTTGATCTTAATTCTGGAACAAAATCTGTAACAGTTTGTGTTTGATGAATTTCTGGAAAATGTGTGGCTATAATAAATTATCTATAATATTTTTCACTAAAATATGACTTGAAGAGCTTTTTATAAAACCTAGAACCAGCCCATTTGAAGTTGTGTAGAATTAATTATGAATTTTTGAAATTTAACAATTCAAACTGGTGAAAATCTGTGGCAGTGAGGATTAAATGTGAATTATGGATTTCTGTGTATAGGTCTAGCTGAAGGAGATATTTTTTCTTCAAAATAAACTTAGTAAGTGTCATTAAGACTTTGAACCATCGCAATTAGATTTTCCTAGACAAAGTTATGAATTTTTAAAGATTATTGAAAATTCTAGCAGATTTTGGTACTTAGGCGAAAATAAGAAAGTAAGGGTAATTGGTAATTAATTTGAACTTCAATGGTTAAGTAAAGTCCATAAAGTTAGCGTGGGCCCAATTAAATACCTATTGGGCCTAATGCATTAACTTAAAGGCTAAAGCCGAGAATACGGGCCAGCCCTTCGTGGGCTTGGGCCTAAACGGGCTGGCTCGTTTAGGCCCATTTGCTAAAAAGTACAATATTTTTTAGGCCCTCGGCCTTACAAGGCTGGCCCTTCACGGGCTCGGGCCTAAACGGGCTTAAACTCATTTTAATTCAAAAAAATTTCTTTTTCAAGTTTTACAATTTATTTATTATTTTTTTTTAAATTGAGATACATTATTTTTAAAACTCATAAATTTTTAGTTAAAATAATTATCTAATGTCCAAATTAGCCTATTATTTAAAATTTAAATTAATAAATCATTGTAGAAAATAAAATAAATCAAACCAATTAATAAGTGTTTGCATGTTATAATACTCTATTAGGTACTTAAGTGTCTCTCACATTAATAATTTGATATAATGATATTATATTTATTAATTTATTTTAAAAAAATATTAAACGGGGCCAACCCTACAAGACTTGCGGCCCTACAGGGCCGGCCCTTTTAGGCCCGCTTCTCTTTTTAGCCTCTAAATCATAAGCCCAGCCCTTGAAGGGCTCGGGCTAAACGGGCCGGCCCGACGGGCTCAGCCCGAATTCCCGGCTCTACTTAAAGGTTAATCAACCAAGGTGTCTTGGGTTATTAAAATTTGGGACAAGTATGGGCCCAAAGAATAAAGACAAGTCCTAGAGGCTAAAGTAACCCATTAGACATTTATTGGTCATTGCTCTAATAATATAGTCATTTATCTAGGGCCATGAGATGATAAGGAAGAAGAATAAGAGAATTTACAGATAACTTCAACGGTTGGAAGAAAATGTATAAGAAGGGAACATGACGACAGAAGGTAGTATAACTTTCCTAACTTGCATTTACTTGATAAGTATGCTTATGCATATATGTGTTTAATTTCTTTAATGAATGGTATGAAGCATTTATGAATGACTGAAGCTTTGTTTTTACTTATGTTATGGCCATAAGTGTAATGTGTAAAGTATTGAGCATGCAAGTATGTCATTATACTAGTATGAATTTATGAAAACAAGCATGTCATGTGTAACCCCCTCCTTATCAAGGTCGAGATTAAGTTCATAATTACTAAATTTTGTTGAATTAGAGACCACAGGATAATTTGAAACTTGTAAAATTTTCTTTTCCCAAAAATAGGGTTTTCAAAAGCTTTTCTAAACTTATTCAACAATGGTCTCATATTTGCATTTCAAATACACAATTGGCTTGTACAGTTCAATTTCATTCATAAATATTAGAGTGCAATAAAATTTCCTCACACACTCGGGTTTTATTAATCACTAAAGGGTTTACAGGGCACAAACACCCATAATCAGTTTCCCATTCTAAGGGATTACACAAATACCATTCTATAGTCCACAATATATTATATACAAATGTCCATAATGATAACCAAAAATCAAAATAAACTCCTAGCCCAGAGCTCTAACCACCATTTGTCACCTGCTTCTCTTTAAAACCACTGGCCCTGTCTGAAAATTGTTTTATGGGAGAGTGAGATTCTAAGGAATCCTGTAGTAACAAATCACTCATAGTATGCACAACTACAAAAGTATGTAAGTACATCACAACACAACATACAACAAATACAAAGGCAGTTACAGCGGTAGGGGCAGGTGTGACTTACATCACCCTTATGTCTGCTCACGCTGAAGTACTCACGTTGTATTGCACAACAACATGTTCATATCATATATATCACCACAGTTGAGTTTCATATAAAATATTTCATAATACATAGCCACACCGTCATGTTTCTCAAAGTAGGAATTAACAATTCCAAAACACAACCATGACACTTATAATGGTAGTTCAATGGCAGGGGTAGGTATGACACGCATCACCACCTACAATTGCTCACGCTATAATGCACTACGGCACATTTCTCATTCATATTTTCACAACATCAACACAATGATAAGTCATGCATACCAAGCATCATACATAATACAAGAGAAAAGTTATTACCTTGGTCTTTCCGCGCTTGCTCAGGCGTCAGTCTCTCGCGGGTATGGCAAATATCAAATCCTATAATCCATGATTAGGGACAAAGCGTTATTCTCTATTCCAATACTTAATGACTTCAACACTTAGATTTGGTTATCATTAATGTCCTTTAAGTAGCTACTAAAGTCTCTAACAAAAGCCCTACAGGGTTGGAAGAACTATACCAAAGATCCCTTTTTAGAAGTACAAGTGCTGATTTTTCACTATTGCACTCGAGTGAAGAAGACCTCACTCGAGTGATGATGAACTTGCACTCAAGTCATGAAAGCACACTCGTGCGAGTGCTTGATAGAAAGCACAGACAAAAACCAGAAATGCCCGAAGTACTCGAGCATAAAGGTCAACACTCAAGTGATAGATTAATGCTCACCTGAGTTCTACAAAGTAAGGTTCAGGAAGTACTCACCCAAGAGAAAAAGAAAATTTTAAAGGGGAAGAGCACTCGAGTAGGGACCTTGGCACTCGAGTGATGGCTTAACACACGCGAGTGATAAGACACACTCTTGAAAATTGACCACGAGTGACATCTCGAGACGCGAGTTCATAGTGTCCAATATACCTATACTTAAGTGAGACAAGGTTCAATCGAGTGAGACCCACAACACTCTCAAGTGAGACAAATGCTTTTTCTTTTTACATGGGAGTGCAACAGAAAAAACTGAAGGAAACAGAGAATATGCAATACTGCACTCGAGTGAGACCCAAGATCACTTGAGTATGCTTATCAAAAGCCAAAAAACACAGCAGAGTTGACAACATTTTTCAAATTTTAACTATATGTTTCCAATGATCCCAAATTCTAATCTAAGACTATTTCTACATAATTTTACACAAGGAATCCAATGGAAACATCAAATCAACCAAATTGCCAAACTTACAATTTCAACCTCAAACCCATTTCTATATATTCAAAACACACCACAAGGCACCATTTCCATGATCACATTATGCCATACACATAATGACCCTAATTTTCAAAAATAGGCAAAAATCCTAGAAATGCAAGACTAAATCCAATGGCCACAAAACTCATATAGAAAGGTTCACTTCACTTACCTCAACAACTTTCCTAAAGGGGTTTCTTGCTTTTCCAACCACTAGATTTCCTTGTGTGCTCAAAACACCACCAATAGAAATCTATCACCATGAAAATGAAGCCCTCAACTCAAGGAACAAGATTAAAGAAAGGAGTTTTGGCATTAGAGATCACCTAAAGGGTCAAATGGCAAGAATTTTACCTTGGAAGCTTTCTCTTTCCTTCCCTTCTATGGTTGCTGAATTAGAGAGAGAAAATGAGAGAGATGAGAGCTTGAAGGAGATGGAATGATCACTCTAGAGTCCCCTTATGCTTGTTCAACCAAAAATAAGGGGAAGAGAGAGGGAAAAGTAACAAAATAGTGGGGTTTGACTTTCTCAACTACTCCCTCATCACATTAGCTTACACAAGTGTCAAAATCTCTTTGTTTCTCACCAAATAAGTAACCACATGGTTACACTAACTACTCCATTAGCCATTTAGTCACACTCCTCATTTCTTCTTAGTTAGTAATTAATTTCTTCATTAATTACTGACTAGTTAACCGACAATTTCCATTCTTTCTAATTTTTCACTGATTTTTGGCACATTAACTTAAATTGCCACATAACATATATTTAAATTCTTTTCCCCTTCTTCATGCGCCATTTCCCTTATATTTAGCCCAAATAATTATTTATCACATAATTATGCTAAAATACAGGGTGTTGGGCATTTCCAATAATTAATTCAGATATCAAATCAATTTTAATTCACAAAATATTCTTAATAATCACCATTAGCCCTTAATTAAAATTTGGGACATTACATCATGCATTAAGCTTGAATCTTGTATACCTAGTTAGCAAAGTTTACTATTGAGATTCTCTCGAATCTCACTCTCCCTCTTCCTTACCAACTATATAGGCAGTAAACCACTAAAGAGAAGTGCAGGAAGTTGTGCTAGGAGGAGAAATTGCAATGAAGGAAAAGAATTATTTACATGCTGAATCATTGTGTAGTGAACGTTGAGTGATTAATTATAAGGTGAAGGTGAAATTTTAACAATAATGTTTTTTGTCAGGGGCAACTGGCACTATTAAGTTTTCAATGGTGCTAAAATAGACAAAAACTTTATAAACAGGAGAAATTTTACCAATGGTGTTAACTATGAGAAAACAGACGTTAGTAGGTCCCATGTGGTGTACACGTGTTGCCTTTCCCTCCTCGACTGTATTCAAAGACATTCTGTTAGCAGAACAAAATCATCCACCTCCTCGCTCACATTGTCTTTAAGCTTCAGCAACCTTACCTCTCTCTCTCTCTCTCATCTCCAGATCTATACCCCATGACCTTTGCAATACATTGAAGCATTGAGAGTAGGAGCTCGAAGGTGAAGCTTCCATTTATGGCATCTTTACCAACATAGGACAAAGAAGAAAATTAAGAGCAGGTGAGAGAAGTAGATCAAAATTTTAGACTTTGAAATTCCATTTTTTTTTAAAAAAACACACAATAATTCTTGTTATTACCCAGATCCTTCCCTTTTCTTTTCACTTTTGAGCTTGAATTTGAAGAGAAAGAAGACGGTTACAATAATGGCAGCATCAACGGTATCTCGAAGTTGGTCCTTGCCTTGGTGCTTCTCAGTTGCTTAGCAGCCGTGTTGTACGCACAGGCTGCTTCCTCCGCCATGTCGAATGTACCCAGCAGTGCCTACGCTGCCTGATGTGGTTGCGTATCTCCGCCAACCACCCCTTACTTCACTCCCTTGTAGCTCTTGTTCACCAACAGAGTACTCCCATCAATTGTTTTGTTCTTTTCTGCTCATTTCTACATTTTTATGAGAAGGCCAAACGAAATATTGAATAAGAGTGGAACGTGTCTTCGATTGAAACTTGTGATAGAAAGAGAGAATTGTGGCAATGCTCACCTTTAATGGAAGAGTGGCTGATATAGTTATGAGGATGAGAAGACTCATGCCATAGAGAGAAGAGAAAGAACTATGGCTGAGGTGTGTCTTGCAATATAGTCAGGGGGAAAAATGACACGTGTACACCACATGGGATCCACTAACGTCCATTTTCTTATAGTTAACGCCATTGGTAAAATTGCTCCTATTTATAAAGTTTATGTCTATTTTAGCACCATTGAAAACTTAATGGTGCTAGTTGCCCCTGACACAAAACATTATTATTAAAATTGCACCTTCACCCTTAATTATATATCACTACATAATGGAGAAGTCGAATTTCCTAAGCATAGTAATTGAATGAGAAATGAGTAATCACATGGTATGAGCCTATTAGTTAAGAAACCTTTCCCACATAAAAATGAGCAAAGAATCACTCTGATTAAGATAATAAAGAGAATTAAGAAACAATGAGTTACGAACCGTTTTATGATAGTTATTGAAAAGTTTTGAAATTTTTTGAAAAACCCACTCAACTACAGGTTCAAATCATATCCTTGGGTTAGGAATGTAAAGAACTTTACAAATGAATATCACTTCATGGTTTGAATTCACTGCGTAAAACTTATCAAATCGATTACAGAAGTAAGGCGTTACACAATCCTTCCTAACTACACATATGTCATTCCCTCTTGAGATGTTTGACTAATGTATTCAACTTGTTTAGCCTCCAACTTTAGAATGATAGAGAACATATAGTAGCAAGAAGAGGAACAAAAGCAAAAGGAGGAAAATGCAATGGAGATACCAATCTTAACATGCAGTTGTGGAATCCAATAAAGGTAAGCTACTTTAGCCTATTCCCAACTTTGGATTCTTCGATTGCTATATTTTGGGGGTTAAATTGGTGATTGACAATGAATATCAATAAAAGAAATATCAACTAAGTAAATGATAGATGAAGATTAGAGCTTGAGTAAGTAGAATCTTGAGTCACATGTCTTCTATATGCTATATAATTCATGATGGCTGAAGCAATAGTTCATTCTTGAGGTGAGAATGGTTTAGATTTCTCATAATTGCATTCCATATAAGGTACCACAGATAGTATATTCCAGTTCAGACCTTGCATGTTGCTTATTTGGTTTATGTTAGGGCATAAAGAAGTAGTTGGAAGTGGATATAAGATGCACTATAAACCTAATTCATCAAGTTTAATCATTGAGGTTCATAATAACAAACTCACTTGAGGATGATTTACTTCATTAGCTAGGCAATTGAGTTAAGAATAATAATGATTGTAGTCCGCAATGTTTTAATATTCTATTTTCAAATATACATGACGCCTAAAAGTAGTAAAAAAATGAGAAACGTGTCCTTATAAAACAATTAGTTTCCTTTTGCACTGGACAAGGGAAAGGGTCCTAATAAAAAGGCCCCTGATTGATTCCTTAGTCATTCAATATGATGAAATTAGAAGATATGTATTGTAACAATCGTTAATGAAAGAAACAAAATTGCAAAATCACTCTAAATACTGTTAAAAACCATGACATACTCAAATTTTCCTAGGATCAAAGTACTATAACATACTCATAGATTTTAATAATTATAATATATTAAAATACCTTACATTCTACCACGTGGCCCATAACTATATGTCAATTGCTATGTCCAGATTAATTAAGGTTATGCATCAAAAATCATGGCGATAAGTCCTCTTAAGTCGAGTATTATTTTCCATGTATTATGTAGTAGGACCCTTAATGGGTTAAAACTTAATGAATAAACCTTAAATGTTTATTTGGTTCCTACTTGAATATTTGTCAACCTCAATAACTAGGTACCAAGAGACAACAACTGTAACTTAAATTTCATCATTTGACAATACCTTATCTAGATCACTCAATGTGAACCAACTCACAAATAAGGTACTTAATCCTTTAATGTCTCTACATGCAAGCAATTCATTTAAGGATCTATACTTTATGTGTTTATGACCTACTGATTTTATGGTCATATAACACCCTTAATGGGTTTAAATTAATTTAAAACTAAATGATGAAATTCTTTAACCCACATTCTTTTAACTTGCCTCCAAGAATAACCAGATTAAGCAATTCATGGTGGAACTAAGCAATCATTGACTACTTAGCAATCTTGTACTTCTCCATTATACAAGCTGTTCAATAAACGTAATGATGTATCATAATATTAACTATTTTAACGTTAGCACATCATACTAAGCTAAACAAATCTAATCATTCTCCCATATGTATAGCATGAGACTTAATGTATATTTTGTAATGTATTTCATGACCTGCAGGTTTTCAATATTATTCAAGCAAAATTATTCTAAATAATCCTCCTAAAGTTATATTACAATAGCATTACCTATTTATGTGGACATTCAAGCAAGCCTGCACCTTGAAAGTTAAATTAGAAGGAGTACAATGATATATATTAGAGATATATGGACAGTCTAATCGCATTTTCATTACAACTACCATCTATCCATAAATGCTCAAATATTTGTAATCATAGGTCACTTATGACATTCTCAAATATTTTGAGAATAGTCTCTTTATGTATTCTAAAAGAATACTACACATAACCTGGCCATATTGTAACACCCGTCACTTACGCCCCTTTATATCGCATTAAGAAGCGTTTATATCATTATTATTATTATTATGACTGAGGAGAATCCATAAATAAAGTTCCCAACAAAAAACTTTACTATTATTCTTGGGTCACTATTCATTTGGTAAAAATGTATTTATTGGATTAACTTATTTACAAGGTTACTTTTTGATTTAACTCATCAGTTCTTCCATTATTACTATCAGAGTCTTGTCTGCTTATTAATTCCTCCATTTACTTAACTAATGGGCTTGTACCGTGTGATTACACATTTCCTAGTTCAATTATCAAGGTTCAGAAAACATCCATATGCTATGCAGGTTATAACATTAACCATTTCAAATATTAATTATATATAACAAATTAGCATGTCTTAGTCTTCATCTCCTCATCGCAACTTCTTCATATGGCATATTGTCCTACACTCCTCTTCTATGCTTATGTGCCCGTAGGGTTGGTTGGGGGAGGGTAAGATTCAAGGGAATCTCAGTACCAAAAAGACCAAATAATGCATGTAAGATAAATGCTAGTGTATGATATCCTTGCCTTACGTAGGCTCATGTTAACATAAGGACATATTTGCTTACTCTATAACACCTATTCCTTATGCCCCTCTATCATGCATCAGAAGCATTAACTTTATTATTATGGCTTAGGAGAATCAATAAATAAAGCTCCAAGCCAAAAAAATTACACTTTTATTCTTGGGGCATTATTCATTCAGTAAAACCATATCTACCAAATTAGTTAACTTTATTTATCAGGTTACTATTTGATTTAACTCGTCAGTTCTTCCATTCATTATTAACAGAGTTTTCTCTACTTATGAATTCCTCTGATTACTTAATTAATGTGCTCGTACTATATGATTACCTATTCCTAGTTCAATTTCACGCTTACAAAATAATTCATCTGTCATGCAGATTATACAATAAATCAATTCTGATGTTATGCTATACATGGCGATTAGCGAGTTATAATCTTCAATTCTTCTTTACAACTTCTTCACCTGGCACATCATCTTACACTACTCTTCTGTGCTTTCGTGCCTATAGGGTTGGTTGGGGGAAGGTGAGATTCGGGGGAATCTTAGTAGTAAACAATACCAATAATGCATGTAAGATAAATGCTAGTGCATGATATACTTGCCTTACATAGTCTCATGTTAACATAATGACATATCTGCTTGCTCAATGCTTCACATTTCTTACATATGGTCATAGCATCAATGGAAAACAAAGCTTTAATCATTCAACTATATTACACATAGACAAGTAAAGCAATCATGCACATTAACACACAAGCATACATATCAATACATGTAAGTAGGGTAAGTTCATTATCTTTTGTCTTCGAGTCCCCTTTTTGGTACCTTTTCTTCCAACCACTAAATTTACTTCCATTATCTCTGCTTTGTCATCTCATGGCCCCAAATAACTGGTCAAATTATTAGAGCCATAACCAATAAATGTCCAATGGCCTATATAAGCCTTCAATAACTTTAAGGGCCTAATCATAACATTTGAAGTTCCTAATTATTACATTTGTGCCATTAAGTCTTAAATTCGTATAAGACATAAAGTTGGCATATTTTTCACTGTACTTTGAAAAATCATAACTAATTCTACAAAAATCTAATTGGATTTTTTTTCAAAGCTCAATGTGATCCTTATTAAGTCCACTTTAAGGGAAAAATAATTAGCACTGCCAGTTACATGCACACATTTCCAGAATTCTCAATTATTCACTTCTATCAGAAAATCCTATCCAGAATTAATGCCCAAATTCCAATAATTATAAAATTTTTTGAACTTATTCAATTAGTAAAAATTACCCATCCAATTAAAGATTATTGGGTCTACTTTATTTTTGGAAAATTTCATGGATATTGGAATTCATTTGGCTAGACAAAAACACATTACCATTAGTCTGCAATAGAACAACTTCCAGGTTCAATGCCCAATTTTCAAAAATCATAATTAATTCTAGAAAACTCCAAATTGACTAATTCTAAGTACATTTAACCTCTTTAAGTGTATTTTCAAAGGAAAATATCATTTACTAGAAAATGTAGCCACACAATTTTTAGAAATTCTTCAAACCATAACTATTCCAGAATTGGTTCCACAAACAAGGTCTAATTTTGAAAAATCATAACTTTAAATCCACTAGTCCAAAAATTACATTCTACCTATCAAAATGAAGCTTAATATGTCTACTTTCATTTTTGAAAAGTTTCATAGTATTTGGACCAAGTTTGACTAATAACAAACATGCCACAACATTGCTACCGTTCAGAAAATGAAATCTAGCAGCACTACTCTTACATTCCAAAATTGTGATTTCCCATTTCAAATTTATTAAATCCATTTACAAGATCAAACAATAATTGCCCAACATGTGTATAAGGGTTAATGACTCCAAAAGTGAATGTAATTAATAACAGACAAACACTTTCAGAGAATTTAATGTGAATTATGAGCCTAATTAGCAGTAGACAGTGCCCAAACCCTGTATTTAAGCTCCATTATTTTGTCAAGGCTTAGATTGAATTAAAATAGAGGGAATGGCACATGGAAGGAGGAAATGGAGATAAAGAATGTGTTAAGTGGTAATCCAATAGGAGTTGCCAAAGTCAGGGACAAAATGAGAAAAAAGAAATTTATCGGCTAATTAGTCAACTACCGAAGAGGAAACTCACCATTAACTACTGAAGAGGAAACTCACCATCAATGACTAAATAGCTAATGGAATTAGTGGGAATAATCACAAGGTTGCATGCACTTGGAAGAAGTCGTAGGATTATGACAAATGGCATCACTTGGTGCCATTAGATTAAGTCAACATTTCAACTCTTCCTTCCTTCTCTCTTCAAAGTCGACTAAAGAGGCCATTGGGAGCCAAAAATCTGATCCTCATCATCATCATCATCTCTCTCTCTTCAGCTACCATAGTCGACCAAGAAGGAGGAGGAAAGAGAAAGAAGAAATCAAGTTGTGTGCTCTATTTGACCATATAGATGACCTTAAATGCCAAAAACCTCTTCTTTAATCCTGACCATCTTGATGACAACTTCTTTCCTAAGGTATGACTAAATAACTAATGGAATTAGTAGGAATAATCACATGGTTGCATGCACTTGGAAGAAGCCCTAGAATAATGACACTTGGCATCACTTATGCCATTGGATTAGTCAAAATTTCAACTCTTCCCTCCCTCTTACTTTAAAGTTGGCCAAGAGACTATTGGGAAGCCAAAAATTTGATCCTCATAATCATCATCTCTCTCTTCAACTACCATAGTCGACCAAGAAGGAGGAGGAAAGAGAAAGAAGAAATCAAGGTATGTGTGCTTCATTTGACTATGTAGATGACCTTAAATGCTAAAAACCTCTTCTTTAATCTTGACCATCTTGATGATAGCTTCATTCCTATGGTTTTATATTTTAAAGAGGTGGTGTTTTGAGTTCTTAAGGAAAACTAGTGGTTGAAGAATCAAAGAAAAAGCTTGTAGAAGTGATAGAGGTGAGAAAAGGCTACTCTTTGATATACATATTATAGTTATTGGTTGAGAACTCTAATTTCAAGAATTTTGCCCTAATTTTTGTGTATATAGGGTTTTAGAGGGTTTATGATGTTTTGATTGCGGAAATGGTGTCTTGTGTTTTGCTTTAGACAATGGAATTGATTTGGAGTTATGAATATGATGTTTGGCAATTTTGAGGTTTTGTGTTCAAATGTGCCCAAAATAGAACATGTAAAAGAAGTGATAATTTGGTTGTTTTGATGTTTCCATTGAATTCTATGTGAAAAATTGTGTGGGAATAGTGTTGGATGTAAATGTTGGACCTTTGGAAACATTTGCTGGAAAATTGTAAGTTTTGAGCAATGAAAATTTTGTGCAAGGGAGCAACTTTGCATAGTATTTTGAAATAGCAAATGGTATCAAAATGTTATGAAATTTTTTTAGTTTTGTAGTAGACATTGCAAGTTTTCCAATGATATAAAGTTTGTGTCATTTTAACGTTGTGTGAAAACTTATGGTCACTGGAAGTTAGCCAAGAAACAGATCACTTCTTGGCCGTGGCCAATGGCTCTTGGCCGCAGCCAACAAGGGTCTGACCAGTTCTTGGCCTCGGGCAAAAGGATCTTGGCCATGGCCCAAAACTCTTTGACTTATTTTTGGACATGGCCAAATGGTTCTTAGCTGTGGCCTAAAAGTTTCTGACCTGATGTTGGCCGCGACCAATGATTATTGGCTGCAACCCAAATCTTTCTGACCATCTCTTAGCCGCTGCCAGAGGATGGTTTGGTCGCGGCCAACACCCAAAAATCTGCATTTTGAACCTTCAAAAGATGGTCTCTTCTCTAGTTTTATCCAACCTTTTAAGCATTTGTTTGAGCTTCTATAGCTACCTAAGGGTCTCAAATGATAACCAACCCTAAGTATCTTGGATTTAAGAATTAAATAGGGAATAACTTGTCATCCTTGATTATGATTATAGGGTTTGACATCTGCCCTGAGCGTGAGAAACTGGTGGCTAAGCAAGAATAAAAAGATCAAGGTAGTGACTCTTTCTCTTGTATCATGTATAATGCATTGTATGTTTGTGTTTATCACTGAATTGTGATCAATGCAAATGCTACTGCAAATATAGCTATAATAGATGTGGTTATTATGAATACAGTGAAAGCTGTCATTATTGTGATTACAGTGAAGCTGTCATATTGTGTATACAGCCATGAGAGCTGTCATTTATGTGATGAAAGTCACGAATGTAAATGCTGCTATGAATGCTATTGTGATGCTACTTTATGATTCCCTTACATGCTCTGTTATTATATATTTTATAACTAAATTGTTACTACTGGGATTCATTTGAATCTCATTTTTTCCAATAACTAACCTACAGCCAAGGCTAGTGGATCTAAGGAGGAACAAGTAACAAAAGGGTGGCTAGTGCTCCCCTAGGAATTTGAGCTTTTATGTTGGTTATCAAGTTTTGGTATTATTGTACATATTGTAAATGTTGCAAGTTTGGATAGTATTATGTAATCCTCAGTATGGGAAACTAAAATGGGCGATATGCCCTGTAAACACTTTTAGTGAATGAAGCAAACCTGAGAGTCATCCAGAATTTTGTTATACACTCCAATATTTATGAATGGAATTGTGCTGCAAAGGCCAAATAGATTCAAAAAGTGAATATGAGACTGTATTAAATAGGCTTTAAAAAAGTTTTTGAGAACCCACTTTATCACAGGGTCGAACCCTGTCTTGAAGTTGGGACCTTTAATAAATTTTTGAAATATTCATTGGTCTATGATTTAACTTAATGACACATTTTCGAACCATATTAAGGACTATCAAGGTAGGAGTTACATTTTTGGTATCAAACCTGTAGTTCTTGGCAAGGGTAGGTTTGCTAGGATAATTGCTATAGTTTCTTGCCTTAGTAATGGTAATTCATCTATGGTTGGTCATTGTATACACATGAATGTTCCTGCTATTTGTTGTTATATGAGTTTTAAGGAATATGTGTAAATATTTAATGTGCTTTTGATATTAAGTCATTTGTGTAGAAAGTGAAAAAGACATAGTGGTTCGCCTAAAAATTTGACGGGTAGAACTAGAGGTAGAGGAGATACATGACAACTCACCTTATCCGATACAATAGATGATGGGCGTGCTGATGGGGCAGCGGAATATGATTAATGAGCTAAGGGAAGAGCTCCAAGATGAGAAAGAAAAATGTAATGAGGAAAGAGTCCAAACAACTCAAGAAGAGACAACTAATGAGGAAACTGCAAAAGGGTCGATTCGACCTTCAGAGTCACATCCACACACAGAACTGAAGCAGGAATCACATGGGATACCAGCCTGAAATGAGAGAGATCTCCAATTCTGGGTCTCCAAATTTTGTAAACATCTACCCCCAGTGTTCAAGGGAAAGTTTGATCCCCAAGTAGCTGAAGATTAGCTGATCCAACTAGAAAATATTTTTGAAGTGCTAGATTGCTCAATCGAGGTTAAGGCATGGTTGGCCACCTACAAACTTAAGGGGGATGCAATAGGTGGTGGCGGAATATTGCCATGACATTGCAGACCCAAAATGTGCCTTTAACTTGGGAGCTGTTCTAGGAAAAATTTAATGATAAATATTTTCTGAGATCTATGAGAATAGAAAAAGAATCAAAGTTCTTAGCCATAAAGCATAGTGATATAGAGATATTTGATGATTACCTTTCTCGCTTCATCCGACTAGCCTGATACTCCTCCTATCTACAACATATGGATGATAAGGAGTGGAGTTCTAATATGCTGATCTGTAGTTTGAGGCATGAGTTAAAGAAAAGGTTACCACCCGATAGTTTATTGTGTTTAACAAAGCTGTGGAGAGTGCCAAATCACAAAGAATAATCTGAGAGATTTGAACCCAACCAAGGGTGGTAGTCGTGGTGAGCCCAGTAAAGAAAGTACTCCACAGAAGCGAAAGGGCCAAGGATCTCATCTAAAGGCAGTGGCAAGAAGCCTTATCAACCAAAGGATCATGAGAACCAGAAAACCCCAATGGTACGGATATGTACTTATTATGGGAGGGCACATGCTGGAAGAACATGTTCGAGGCAAGTAATCTGTTATAAATAGCCAAGACACATTACTAGTGAGTGCAAATGGCCATTGGCAGAGCAAAGGCCTTGGAATCAGGGCAGGGTGTTCGCTATGACACATGAAGAACCCCGAACTCCCCCAACCTAATTCAAGGTAAAATCCTTCTCAATGGTAATTTACTGCAAGCATTACTTGATTTGGGTGCAAGTTATTCCTTAATTACCTATGACTGTGTGAAGCGCCTGGGATTGCATGTTCATAAACTGCTGTTTGATTTGGTTATGTTGACGCTGATGGGTGTCAAGCCTACAACTACTAATGCTTGTCTGAATTGTGTGATAACTATTGAGGGGCATGAGTCTATAGTTGATTTGATCTGTTTAACGCTCTATAATTAGAAGTCATATTGGGTTTTGATTGGTTAACGACGAATAATGTGTTGCTAGATTGTAGGAACAAAATAATAGTTTATTATACGCTGCAGACGGATGATGAGATAAATGCTAATTTGAACTTTCTCTTAATGGCTAAAGCTGAGAATTTCCTGGCAAAAGGGTGCCAAGGGTATATGGTATTCTTTTCCATACAGGGAGAGACAAAAGAAACTCTGAGTAGTATACACATGGTAAAAGAATTCCCTAAGGTGTTTTTGAATGATCTTAGCGGATTTCCTCCTAAAAGGAAAGTGGAATTTTTGATTCAAATTGTGCCCGGAGCTGGTTCTATATCAAAGGCCCTATACCAAATGGCCCCAAATGAAATGGTGAAGCTAAAGAAACAAATTGAAGAGTTACTTGAAAAAGGGTTTATTCGATCCAGTGTTTCGCCATGGGGAGCTCCAGTGTTGTTTGTCAAGAAGAAAAATGGGAGTTTGAGATTGTGTGTAGATTATAGAGAAATAAACAAGATAACTTTCAAGAACAAGTATCAACTTCCAAGAATCGATGACCTTCAAGGTCAATTGTTTGGTTCTTGTGTATTTTCAAAGATTGATCTAAGGTCGGGTTATCATCAGCTACAGGTGAAAGTAGAAGATGTACCGAAGACTATTTTCAGGACAAGGAATGTGTTAGGATCAGTAGGCACAACGGCAGAATTTTAAAATTTTTACTGATCCTAATCAATGATCTATCAACGGCGTTTAAATCGAGTTAGAAAGATTCATACCTTTTTCAACTTTGGGTTTTCACGATCTTTAGGAGCCAATACCTCAGGTCTGCTCCCTCTACCGGTATCCACATGAATGCTCTCTAATAGAGACTGTGTGCTAGTGCCTCCAAATGTCTCCTAGGATTTCCCTTGCAGCTCTTAATTCTCATGCGTGTATGGGTATATCTTCTCTATCAAGTTTATAACCTATGAGGGCTATATTCGAATTTCAAAATTAATCTTCATTAATTTCAAAATTAATTAAAAATTAATTATCTTGATGAGCTAATTAAATAAATTCAGTTTAAATTAAATCTGTCCAATAATTTAAATTTATCCTATTTATTTAATCAAAATAAAGAGCCATTAGATTTAAGTTATCTTCATAAATTAAATCTGAGATACTATATCTTTATCATATTAGTTATTAAATTTAATATATCTTTAATATATTAAATTTAAAACTAACACAATATAATAATATCATATAATATATATATACACATACATATATATAAGATATGTATTTTGAAAATATATATCTATATAATATTATTAACGAATTTTATATTATATATATATATATATATAATTCGTTCACCCTAAATTAAACATTATCTCATGTTGGACCGTTCTTGTGTGTGACTCTGTAGGCCCATATGAAGTTGGCAGTGGGCCAATAACTGTACTAACCAAAAAGTCGCAAGCGGCCTCTAGCAAGAACATTTCCTTGAGATGGATAATCATTTGAAGTTGGCAGTGGGCCAATAACTGTACTAACCCAAAAATTGATTTCTCCATGTTGTTCATGTTGTAGTTCATAACAAACTGGTCATAACTCTCCAAGAGTGAGTTCATAATCAAATCTGTAGCTAACTCCTGGCTCATGGGAAATCCAAGCCTCTCAAGGTTATCAATATAGCCTTTCATCTTTAACACATGAGTACTAACTGATGCACCTTCAGCCATCTTGCAGGAATGTAAAGCCTTTGTGGTTTCATACCTTTCTTGCCTTACTTATTGCTAGAACATTTCCTTGAGATGGATAATCATTTCATAAGCCTCCATTAGTTCCAGATCTCTTTGGAGCTCTAGAACCATAGTGGCAAGCATTAGGCAACCTACATCCACAGAGTCATCATTATGCTTCGTGTAAGCATCTCTTTGAGCTCTTGGAGCATTGGCTATTGGCTCCTCAGGAATGGGTTGATCTAGGACATAAGTCTTTCTTCCCTACTTGAGAACAATTCTCAAGTTCCTAAACCAGTCAAAAAAGTTTGTCCTATTTAGTTTATCCTTCTCAAGGACCGGTCGCAACGATAGTGTAGCAGTATTACTAGTTGACATGATTCTACAATTAAAATATGAAAAGTTAGTTAGTAATCTCCCACTAAATTAACAACCCTCAAAATAATTATTGGGCTAAGATCCATATTTGTCTTAAACTTAAGACCGCTTTGGCAAGACGCTTAAATTCAAGTTATTTAGGTAGTTAAACTATTTACCAATTACATCACATATAACTCTTAGATGTTTATGGGATTCGATCATCATATGATCCGGCATGTTTAATCCTATCTAACGCCTTGGGATTCAAAACCGTTTTGTTAATCTCAATTAAGTCAAAATAATAATGAATATTATGAGCAGCACCATTACCCATGCTTGTCTCATCAAGATAACTCAAGTGCATCCACTTTGGTGGTTTTCACAATTGAGTGATCTAGGTTTTGACAAGTATTCATTAATTGACGGAATTATGACTTAAGATTTAATTCAGAGGGCTCAATTAATTAGTCTTGTTTATATGAATGCAATCGTGGTCGTATCTCATACATATAAATACATATAAACGTAAAAGTATTCATGCAATGATCTAATCAAAAGCATAATTTAAACGTGACACAACATGGCTTTCCTAACCTAAAATCCTCCCAAGCCAATGAGAGGACTTCCCTAAATAAGAAAAGAAATACATTGAGAGAAACCACGTTTAAACATTCGAGGGGAGTAAGATGAGAAGAGAATGTACATTGAGAGTATTTAGAGGAAGGCACGGCACGTAGGCCGTATTTAAATATTACAACCCTTTGTAAAATCTAAAGCCATGTTGTTCACCATACCCAAACAAGTATGAAAAATAAACCACAACAAGAATTCATACAGTATGAAAAGCAATAAATGTCATGATTAGATTATATTGCGCAACGAACAGGTAGTTATGGCGGTCCCACTAACTACAATTTGAAAAAGCCACATTCCTTTTAAAAGAAATATTTGAAAATTTTTAAATTTTAAAAATTTTTGACCCAATTTTTAAAATATTTGTTTCAGTCTAGTTCTAAAGGGCTTTCGGCCCAGTTTCAAAAACACAACAACGGCCCATAATGGTTCTGATCTGGATTGTCTTCCCCATATTTCGGATCCCTAATACCCGAGTAGATATCCGAACTTAGACCCGATTGGATTGCCACCAACTATGATCTCAGTTATCCCACCCAATTTCATGCTATCTGAAAACGAAAATCACATACATGTTCATAAACGAAAACAAAAACAATTTCAAGATTTAATTTAAACAAAAATGAAAAATTAGCAAAATTTCTAGATCACATCTTTCAAAATAGTTTTCATTTCAATTAACTAACTCATATACATGTTCTGGGTTTCTTATAAACATACGTACATATCCCATATATATCACATGTATAAGAATCATAAACTCAATTTAAACGTACAATTGACCTGTCTCTGATACCACTATTAGGATTGGTAGGCAAAACGGAAGAATTTTAAAATTTTAACCAATCCTAATCGAGGATCTATCAACGGCGTTTAAATCGAGTTAGAAAGATTCGTACCTTTTTCAACTTAGGGTTTTCACGATCTCTAGGAGCCAACACCTCAGGTCCACTCCCTCTACCGGTATCCACACGAATGCTCTCCAACAGAAACTACGTGTTAGCACCTCCAAATATCTCCTAGGGTTTCCCTTGAGGCTCTAAATTCTTATACGTGTATGATTATATCTGCTCTATCAAGTTTATAATCTATGAGAGCTATATTCGAATTTCAAAATTAATCTTCATTAATTTCGAAATTAATTAACAATTAATTATCTTGATGAGCTAATTAAATAAATTTAGTTTAAATTAAATATGTTCAATAGTTTTAATTTAACCTATTTATTTAATCCAAATAAAGAGCCATTAGTTTAAGTTATCTTTATAAATTAAATCTGTGATACTATATCTCTATCATGTTAGTTATTAAATTTAATATATCTTAATAGATTAAATTTAAAACTAACAAAATATAATAATATCATATAATACACACACACACATACACAAGATATGTATTTCGAAAATATATATCTATATAATATTATTAACGAATTTTATATTATATATAAATATAAAATTCGTCCACCCTAAATTAAACATTATCTCGTGTTGGGTCATTCTTGTGTGCGACACTGTAGGCCCATATGAAGTTGGCAGTAGGCTAATAACTGTACTAAACCAAAAGTTGCAAGCGGCTTCTAGCAAGACATTACGACTACCCAATTCATATGAGGATCGTTAACATGATGCAACCTATCATACAACCATGTCACGTCCCTTTGGTCACATGATATATCGGTCAAGGATAAGGCATGGATAATGTCATCCTCTTGTTCCTGACCATTACTTTCTCAATTCCTGAGTAGCATGACAATAGAAATGGAAACTCTTTTCCATCGTAGTATGGTCATACATTTCTCAGACTCACTCATCGAGGGGCCCAGTAATATCTCTCTACTAATGTGAGGGATAAATTCCATCTTGATCATTCATATTCCTCTGCATGAAAAACCACCAAGCCCGATCGTAGCATTTATCATCACCCGGTCAAAAGTGACTCTTGACTAGTTCAAAGCTTATCAACTCTCATGTAGGAATCCATGATGACCTCAACTCTAAGGGCATTGTGACGTGGTTATACATGAAAAAAGCTTATGACTTGATCTATGTAGCTTTCTCATAGTGGGTCGGTCCAACACCTTATACTCTTATAAGTGCCTAAGACTTTGATTTATATCTACATATTTTATCAAAGTCATACTGGTCTTATTTCATCTTTGCTCACGCATAGATGACCGACCAGGGACATTTTAGGATAATCTTTATGATTTATCTAAGGATACAATTATCACAGTTAACATGAAAATAATATGATAATAGAATGGAGAAATGTCATTAAATTAATAATGTTCAAAGTACAATGATTGGCCCTTTGGGCACAATTTCCAACAGTATGGGTACTATGAGTTTCTAGTAATGCCCTTAAGATTAACTAATGCACATGTTGTATTCATGGATTACATGAATTGTGTCTTTTAACAGTATCAAGATCAACTTATAGTAGTATTTATTGATGACATTCTGATATACTCTAAGAGTAATAAAGAACACGAGCATCATTTGAGGATAGTACAGGAAATCTTGTGTGAAAAGAAATTCTATGCTAAATTGGGCTAGTACGAGTTTTGGCTTTCAAAGGTAAAGTTTTTGGGCCATGTTATCTCGCAAGAAGGGGTCTTAGTGGATCCCAATAAAGTGGAAGTAGTACTAGACTGGAAGAGGCCATAACTGTTGCTGAAATACATAGTTTTTTGGGTCTTACTGGTAATTAAAGGAGATTCATCTTGAATTTCTCTTAGATTGCCTTGTCGATAAACAAGCTCACATAAAAAGATCAACCATTTAAGTAGGATGAACATTGTGAAAAGAGTTTCACTGAGCTAAAGAAGAGGTTGACTACGGTGCCATTATTAATTATACCGGATCCCAGCTTGACTTATGTTGTTTACAGTGATGTGAGTAAGCATGGGTTGGGGTGTGTCCTTATACAGAAGGGACGAGTGGTGGCCTATACCCCCTGATAGCTAAAGCTGCATGAATTGACCTATCCTACTCATGATTGTGTTTGCACTGAAGTTATGGTGACATTTCTTGTATGGTATGATGGTAAAATTGTACTACTATTACAAGAGTCTCAAGTATTTGTATGATCAGAAAGAGTTGAATATGAGACAACACCGGTGGATGGAGTTGCTGAAAGACTATAACCTGGAGATTAAATATCACCCTGGTAAAGCTATTGTTGTCGCGGATGCCTTTAGTAAAAAATGGTACTAGTTGAAGCAATGATGATACAAGAAGGGAAACTGATAGAAGATTTTCAAGATTTGAATTTATTGAACCAGATTGTATGTGCTAATTACAATATTTCCCAAGGGGAAATTGATCTGAGGGCTAAGATTAAAGAGGCTTAGAAGCAAGATGATCGGGTGCAGTCCATTATGACCATGATTGAATGAGGTAAGGCTCGTGATTATGATTTGTCACCTAGTGGATTAGTTTGTTATAAAAAGAGAATACGTGTTCCACTAAAGACTGACCTGAGGCAGAAAATCCTAGATAAAGCACATGAGAGTCAATATACTCTTCACCCAGGAATGGCCAAAATGTACCACGGTTTTGAAGTCCATTTATTAGTCACCGAGATTGAATAGCGATGTGACCAAATATGTGGCGCAATGTCTTACTTGTTAGAATGTAAAGATTGAACACTAAAGGCTACCAGGATTACTACAAAGTCTTGAGATTCCAGAATGGAAGGGGGAAAGTGTGACCATAGACCTTGTTGTGGGTTTGCCCAGGATCAGAAATTATAATGTTACCTGGGTGATTGTTGACCAATTTATGAAGCCGGTACATTTTATACCAATCAACTCCGGCTACTCTTTAGACAAACTGGCAGGAATCTATATTCAAGAGATAGTGAGACTTCATGGCACACCAAAGAGCATCATTTCAGATAGAGATCCTCATTTCAAATTGAGATTCTGGAGGGCTCTACATAAAGCTCTGGGTATAAAATTGAGGTTTAGCATGGCCTATCATCCACAGACAAACGGACAGTCAAAGAGCACCATTCAAATGCTAGAAGATATGTTGAGAGCATGTGTCCTAGAATTTAAAGGGAATTGGGATTACTTTATGTTAGTGCAAGTATTTCACCCAAGATGGGGTAAATTCGGTGATACCAGAAAATTCGTTGCGTATATAAAAATTGACTGGAAATTTAAAGCAATTAAGAGCTAGGAGAAATATCACTGAAGTGTACACCGAGAGTTATACTGGTTCGGCCACAACTACTTTGACCTACGTTTATTCCTTAGAGCTTCTCTGAGAGTTTCACTATATCTTTGAAGATTCAGTGGGTTCTTAGCACCTCAGTACATAGCAAGTTCCTTCACTGGATACTCGCTCCCCCTTACAAGCTGTAATCAAATCCCCAACTCAAGGTTCCACAACCTTAAGTTGTCTCAATAACAAATATTGAGTTTGTAATGAAAATCTCTCTCACAGAGCAAATATATAATCACTGAAGTACAAAGAGTGAATATAAGAAAACAGAGCAATAAGAATATATTAATCGATGTGTGTTTGTATGTTCTCTGTCGTTGTTGTTCCATGTTGAATGTTCCTATATTATAGATAAGTTGTGATAGCTGTTGGAACAAATTCAACTTGTTCGTTAGAGTCACGTAGTTTGACCGTTCTTCGAATTTGAAAACTATCCGTTTATGGTAGGTAAGCATTTGGACGTTTTGCTTGACTTTCACTTAATGCATGATCTCTTCATTGTTTCTCTACAAATATACTTAGAATACTAATACAATGATAGGTTAATTATATAGATAACAAATCAATGAGCAACAAATCAAAAACATGATTCTAGATATGATTACTCGAGTGGTTACTCGGGTAATCAAGCACAATTACTTGAGTAACCCCTCAAGTAATCTCATTAAAAATAAGGCAGAAAGTAAGTCAACATTTTCTGACCAAATTACTTTGGTACTCCATCGAGTAATTTACTTCAAAAAAATTTTGCATACCTGGTTACTCGATTGATCCCTCGAGTAAGTCTACCTTTTCTTCTCTAGTTACTCGAGTGAACCCTCGAGTAAAGTTTCAAATTTCTTTTTGATTACTCGAGTAAACCCTCGAGTAATGTCACCCAAATCTTGGCTGAGAGTACCTGTTTTTTTGCTTACCTGAATACTCGAGTAATCCCTCGAGTAATTCAATCTTTTCAGTTTAACTTACTCGAGTGATTCCTCAAGTAATGTGGCTTTTTCATATCTGGTTACTCGAGTAATCCTTCAAAAGTCATTTCTTGGCCGAGAGCTACTAGATGATTTCTTCTCTGAGTACTTGAGTGATCCCTCGAGTAATGCTTCAAAAACTTGTTATATTACTCAAGTAAACCCTCAAGTAATGGCATCAAAATTTTGACAGAGCTTCACTGGAACAATTTCTCACACATTACTCGAGTGATCCTTCGAGTAATGAAGGATCATTACTTGTGAGCTTACTTGAGTAATGCCTTAAAATCTCAAAGTGTCCCTTTTTCTGTACTCTGTCTTTTCCTTCATCTTTATTACTTGAGTACCTACTCGAGTAATGCTTTTGTCTGCCCCATAAACTTAGTTACTTTGTTCAAACCTCTTATTTAAAACTTATGTAATATTAATCCAATCTTTGTTATCATCAAAACTTAAGTAGGCTCCATGATGTGTTTCATGTTTTACAACTGAAGAAATACCAACTAGATCCTACACACATTATTGAGTATGAAGATGTCCATATGCGAGACAACTTTACTTATATGGTGGAGGCAGAACGAATCATCGAACAACAAGAAGGCGACTCAGACACCAATGCATACTATTTGTGAAAGTGGTCTGGAAGGGATTGTCCGTGAGAGAAGCAACTTGGGAAGCAGAGGCTGACATGCAGAGGCATTATTCAGAGTTTATGGCTCAAGTTATGTAACAAATTTCTGGGACAAAATTTATTGTATGGGGGGAGAATTATAATGCCCCAACATATGTATAAGGGCTAATAACTCTAAAAGTGCATGTAATTAATGACAGATAAACACTTTCAAAGAATTTAATGTGAATTATAACTCGAATTAGCAGTAGACAGTGCCCAAACCCTATATTTAAGCTCCATTGTATTGTCAAGGCTTAAATTGAATTAAAATAGAGGGAATGGCGCATGGAAAGAGGAAATGGGGTAAAGAATGTGTTAAGTGGTAATCTAATAAGAGTTGCTAAAGTCAGAGGCAAAATAGGAGAAAGGAAATTTATCGGCTAATTAGTTAGCTATCGAAGAGGAAACTCACCATTAACTAAAAGAGTAAATGGTGTGACTAAATAGCTAATAGAATTAGTGGGAATAATCATATAGTTGCATGCACTTGGAAGAAGTCTTAGGATGATAACACTTGGCATTACTTGGTGCCATTGGATCAAGTCAACATTTCAACTCTTTCCTCCCTCTCTCTTCAAAGTTGGCCAAGAGGCCATTGGGAGCCAAAAATATGATCCTCATCATCATCATCTCTCTCTATTCAGCTACCATATTCGACCAAAAAAGAGGAGGAAAGAGAAAGAAGAAATCACGTTATGTGTGCTCCATTTGACCATGTAGATGACCTTAAATGCCAAAAACCTCTTCTTTAATCTTGACCATCTTGATGATAGCTTCATTCCTATGGTTTTAGATTTTCAAAAGGTGGTATTTTGAGTTCTTAAGGAAAACTAGTGATTGGAGAATCAAAGAACAAGCTTGTGGAAGTGATAAAGGTAAGCAAAGGCTACTTTTTGATATACATAGTATGTTCATTGGTTGAGAACTCTAATTTCAAGAATTTTTCCCTAATTTTTGTGTATATAGGGTTTTAGAGGGTTTATGATGTTTTGATTATGGAAATGGTGTCTTGTGTTCTGCTTTGGACAATGGAATTGATTTGGAGTCTTGAATATGACGTTTGGCAATTTTAAGGTTTTGTGTTTAAATGTGCCTAAAACAGAACATATAAAAGTAGGAATTTGGTTGTTTGGATGTTTCCATTGGATTCTAAGAGAAAAGTTGTGTGGGAATAGTGTTGAATGTGAATGTGGACCTTTGGAAACATTTGTTGGAAAATTGTAAGTTTTGAGTAATGAAAATTCTGTGTAGGGGAGTAACTTTGCATAATGTTTTGAAATAGCAAATGGTGTCAAAATGTTATGAAATTTTCTAATTTTTTATTAGACATTGCAAGCTTTCCAATGATATAAAGTTTGTGCCATTTTGACTATGTGCGAAATGTTATGGTCATTGGAACTCAACCAAGAAACAGGTTACTTCTTGGCCGTGGCCAGTGGCTCTTGGCCGTGGCCAACAAGTGTCTGACCAATTCTTGGTCGCAGCCCAAAACTCTCTGACTTGTTCTTGGCTGTGGCCCAAAAGTTTCTAACCTAATCTTGGCCACGACCAATGGTTTTTTGCCGCAGCCCAAATCTTTCTGACCATCTCTTGGCTACTGCTAGAGGATGGCTTGGCCGCGGTCAACACCCAAAAATCTGCATTTTGAACCTTTAAAAGATGGTCTCTTCTCTAGTTTTATCCAACCCTTTAGGCATTTGTTTGAGCTTCTCATAACTACCTAAAGGTCTCAAATGATAACCAAACTTAAGTATCTTGGATTTAAGAATTGAACAGGGAATAACTCATCATTCTTGATTATGATTATAGGGTTTGACATCTTCCTTGAGCATAAGAAACTGGTGGCTTAGTAGGAACAGAAAGATCAAGGTAGTGACTCTTTCTCTTGTATCATGTACAATGCATTGTATGTTTGTGTTTATCATTGAATTGTGATGAATGCGGATGCTATTGCAAATATAGATGTGATAGCTATCGTTATTGTGAATACAACGAAATTTGTCGTTATTATGATTATAGTAAAAGCTGTCGTATTGTGTATACATTCGTTAGAGCTATTGTTTATGTGATAGAAGTCAAAAATATGAATGCTGCTGTGGATGATATTATGATACTGCTTTATGATTCACTTACATACTTTGTTATTATATATTTTATAAGTAAATTGTTACTATTAGGATTCATTTGAATATCACTTTTTCCAATAAATAACCTACAGCCAGGGCGAGATGATCTAAGGAGGAATAAGTGACAAAAGGGAGGCTAGTGCTCCCCTAGGAATTTGAGCTTTTATGTTAGTTATCAAGTTTTGGGATTATTGTAAAGATTGTAAATGTTGTAAGTTTGGATAGTATTATGTAATCTCCAATATGGGAAACTGAAACGGGCGTCATCTTGGGTTTTTTGTTATACACTTTGATTTTTATGAATGGAACCGTGCTACACAAGCCAAATAGATTCAAAAAGCGAATATTAGACCGTATTAAAAAGGCTTTGAAAAAGTTTTTAAGAACTCACTTTATCACAAGGCCAAACCCTGTATTGAAGTTGGGACCTTTAATAAGTTTTTGAATTATTTGTTGTTCTCAAATTTAACTTAATGACAATATTAACAACTATCAAGGTAGGGGGTTACAAAATCACCATGATCTCTAAGAATAACCATATAACTAAAAATAGGGTGAAAATATCCATTCCATAAAGCTCTATCAAACCACATAATATATGGTTCAAAAAGAAGCCTTACTCACTTCTTGCTTCTTCTAGGCTATAGAAATGAAGCTTAGGCCAAGAGGAACAATGTTCATGTAGACATTTTTTGTTAGAAATGTGAGTAAGAAGGTGAAAATCTAAAGAGAATATGCTTACCACTTCTTGAACTTTCAAGATCTACTTTCTCTCTCTTTCTCCTTGTTTTGGACGTCCAAATGAGTGAGGAAATGAGTAAATGGAGTGTTTAATTCATTGTCTTCTCTTTCTTATGTGTGCTAGCCAAAAATTACAAGAGGCGTGAGGAAAATGATGATGTGTCACCATATGATAGCTTCTTGAAAGGTGGTATAGTTAGGCTACCTAAGTGATTTGGTTAAGTGAAAGAGGTAATTCCTCTCCCTTTTGGCTTGCCATAACTGAAATTAGAGGGAGGTTTACCTATTGGTTCGTAGCTTCTTGTACACTAGGTGGTTAATTAACTATTGGTTTATTGAATATCTCATCTTCTCTCCCTTACCTTTATCCAAAGGTTTTCTTAGTGAATTTTCTTATCCTTTATTTTCTTTTGTCATAATTACTCTTATTTTTTCAACAACAAATCCTAGCCCTAATTCTTGGATTTCAATTTTAACCTTAAGATCAAGTGGCAATAAACTCTTTTGCCCTTGATTATGGCAACATTATTTCTTGTGCCATTAATTCTTTTAATTCTCTTTCTTAATTCTTTCTAGACACTTCTTCCCTTTTCCTTTAGATCCGGGTTAGGTTTTATGTCATTCTGACACATTCTAATGGAATAGGGTAGTTTCTTTCGACTAATTTGCACTAAAATTCATACTTTATTTCAGGTGCGGTTTGAGATTCTTTCTATGCTAAACTTGGAAGTCTACTTTATTTAGACTTAATCTCTAGCCTTTGGTTCCAAAATTTGGGGTATTACATGCTCAATGCTTCACATTTCTTACATATGGCCATAACATCAATAGAAAACAAAGCTTCAATCATTTAAGTATGTTTTATATAGACAAGTAAAGCAATCATGCACATCAACATACAATCATACATATCAATACACACAAGTAGTGTAAGTTCACTACCTTTTATCTTTGAGTCCCCTATTGTACCTTTTCTTCCAACCATTAAAGTTGTTTGTGATCCCTTCTATTTTCCTGTTCATTGTCATCTCATGGCCCTAGGTACATAACCATACATTAGAGCCATGTTAAATACATTACAAATGTGGCTACATGGGCCTTCAACAACTTTAAGAATCTAATCCTAACCCTTAGAGTTTCTAATTACTACATTTTACTCTTTTTGCTTTAAATTTGCATGGAATTAAAAAACTGGCAGATTTTTCACTTTTCTTTGAAAAATCATAACTTTGTCTAGAAAATTCCAATAAGGTTGTTTCAAAGCTCAATGTGATCTTTATTAAGTCCACTTTAAGGTAAAAATAGTTAACACTACAGTTACACGTACATATTTCTAGAATTCTCAATTATTCACTTCTGTCACAAAATTCTGCCCAGTATTAATGCCCAATTTCGAACAATCATAACTTTTTTGTGTACTTATCCAATTAGTATAAATTACCCATCAAATTAAATCTTATTTGGTCCACTTTATTTTTGAAAAATTTCACGGACATTGGAATTCATTTGGCCAGACAAAAACATGTAACCATTAGTCTACTACAGAATAACTTCCAGGTTCAATGCCCATTTTTTCAAAAAATATAATTAATTCTAAAAAATCTCAAATTGACTGATTCTAAGTACATTATAAACCTGTTTGAGTGTACTTTCAAAGGAAAATATCATTTACTGGAAAATTCAGCCACATAATTTCTAGAAATTTGTCAAACTATAAATGTTCCAAAGTTGTTCCAGAAATAGGGTCCAACTTTAAAAAATCATAACTTTAAACCTACTAGTCCAAAAATTACATTCTAATTATCAAAATGAAGCTCAAGATGTCTACTTTCATTATGTAAAGTTTCATAGCATTTGGACCGGGTTTGATAGATCAAAAACATGCGACAACATCGATGCCTTCTTGAAAACAAAATCTGGCAGCACTACTCTTAAGTTCCAAATTTGTGATTTCTCATTTCAAAACCTTATTTAACACCATTTACAAAATCAAACCACCATAAACTCTAAGAATAACCAAATAACTAAAAATTAGGGCAAAAATACCCATTCCATAAAGCTCCACCAAACCACACAATATACAGTTCAAAAGAAAGCTCTTACTCACCTTTTATTTCTTGTAGGCTTTATTCTTTAATTCAACCACTTTGGGTCTTGATAAATGCCTCAAAACACCACCTCTTGAAAAATTAAAACAAAATAAAGATTAGGCCAAGAGGAACAATGTTCATGAAGACATTTTTTGCTAGAAAGGTGAGTGTGAAGGTGAAAAGCTTGAAAGAAGGTGCTTACCACTTCTTGAACCTTGAGATTTTCTTTCTCTCTCTTCTCTCTTCTCTTGGATGGCCAAAGACATGAATGAGGAAGGTGATGATGTGCTTTAAAACAATTATTTCCTAAAATCTGCTAACCAAAATAATGGAAGAGGGAGAGAGAAAAATAATGACATGTCTTTCCTAGTTACTTCTTGTACTCTAGTGTAGTTTGCTTAACCAAATGTGTTTTAGTTCAATCAAAAGCAATTATTCCTTCTTCATTTTTATTTTTATTTTTTTGAATGAAATTAAAGGAAGGGAGAAAAGAAAGCGTTTTACCCAATGGTTCTTAGCTCTTGGTACACAAAGAAGCTTATTATCCACTGGTTGCTTGGCTGAATTTCTTGTCTTATATTTTTCTTTTCTTTTGGCCGAAATTCTTGGCCTTTTTGAGGGAATTAATTTTGCTTCTTGAGCCTCATTGTTACTCCTCTTTTCAAGAGCAAATCTTAGCCCTTAATCTTGGATTCCAATTTTAATCTCAAGATCAAAAGACAATTGCCTCTTTTGCCCTTGATCATGGCAATATTAATTGAATTACAACTAGTTCTTTTCTTTTCATTTTAATTCTCTCCTTTCTCTCTTTCATACGCTATTCCTTCTCTTTTTGGATCCAAATTAGGCTTTGTATCATATTTTCCTTTAAATAAAGGAATTGGGTATTTCCTTTAGCTCTTTGGAAGCAAATTACATACTTTGTTTTTCCCGAATTAGTCCTTAAAAGACATTCGGTCTCTTGGACATTCTTGGGACTTTTGCAAACTTGGCTTAGCAATTGGCTTGAGTTAGTCTTAATCTCAAGCTTCTGATCCCAAAATTTGGGGTATTACACATATCACACAAATTTGAACAATGGTGATTTAGTTATGTGCAACACCTTATGTCAAAATTCATAAGCAATGAGTAAATCGTCATTTTGTTTAATATAGATAATTCAACTCTCACTAGTCTTATCACATAAGCAGGACTATATATGATGCTTTCAACTTTATTATGTATATGATTGCCTATAACCCCTTATTTATCAGTAATTTGAGACATACTAGTGAGGACGGTTTCTTACTTTTGCTAACTAAATTCTCCTTATAGTTTATGTGACCCTTTCTTTTAATTCACATATATCTCTCCCTATGTCTATAATAGAAAGATGCCAATAATATTCTAACTCAAAATGGGCATTAAACATCATAAAGATATGGAAGGATCTATACATCAACAACTTTACAAATACGCATATGTTGTTGTCTAATTAATAATAACTAAGAATAATTATAATATATTAAAATATCTTACAAATTAAACAAAAAAATAGAAGTAGAAGTAATAACATGGTGAAGGAGAGTATAAGAGAACTATAGGCAGTGTAAGTACCTAAAAGGATATATGACTTCCTTGCAGATGAGCAAGAGGACGAGTTAGGAAGGTGATGATGAAGAGGCTAATGAAGGGGAAAAGAGGCCTATTGCATAAGATCTACACTTAATCTGACTATTAAAATGTAGAACTCCAAGAGAAAAGGTGCCATCAACTACAACGATCATACAGAGGAGATGAAGAGGTTGAGACAGAGATGGGATATTCACAGAGAGGTAGAAAGGAGTCTTGTGAGAAAAAAAGTGAAAAACAGACCTTTTCTCAGAAAAATAAAAGAAGAAATTGAAATAGACTTTTGTATCATGCGGGAGAATTTTGAAATTTGAATTCATATCTCCGCCCTAAAAATAAAAGAGGCCAAGCGTTATGTAATATTCCTTCCAATTCTTTTTATAAGCAACTTTCTCTCTCTTAGGTTGGCTCTTTTTATAAGCAACTTTTTCCTTTGTCTCAAAATTTAAACTACTTTTTCCTTTTCTACCCCTATTAAATACACATTTTTATATTAATTACCCCTACTCACCATTAATTCCCTTTCATTTACTCATTTATTACACATTTTCTCTCATATTTATACTTATGCTTTTTAATATTTGTTACTCATTCCCTCTCCATACTCTTTTCATAAATTTAGGCAGATTTGGAAGAAACATGACATTTTTAACATATTTATTATTTTTAACTAATCTTAACTGCTATTTCGTTATGTGTAATAAGAATAAAAGTTGCTTCTAAAAAGGGTCGGACGGAGTAGAAACACAAGAGCACGGAGCTTGACACACAAGTTGACACTGTTCATTGAAGCTATTGGAGTTGTTACTGTTCAAATGAATAGTAACACTAGAAAGAGACAGTGATGTAAATGGCTTGGCTCGACTTGAGAGCTATTAACAATTATTAATATAAGTTGATTACTTACCTTGAACTTGCATATCAAATCTAGTTGATTGTGAAGACGACTGTTGTGAGTGACTCTGGTCTCTAGCACCCTTGGCATCGAGGAACTGCTTTGCCTTGCTCAAGAGAAAATTGATATCAATTTTCCCCTGTTCCTCGTAGTCGCTCACACTAATATCATGCACCTCTGATTGAATAGGCGCCACTAGTGGGGTCGCTTGTTGTGGTGGCACGGGGACATGTCACCCCATGGGGCGCTGTCTACCCTGACTATTGTCCCCTCACAAAAGAGGTCCTCTGGGGGTACTTTCATCTACTACCTTTCCTTCCCCTTATCTCTCCTGGAAGACATTATAACTACAATTATTCATTTTTGAAATTAATGCAAAATTTTTTTTGGAATAAGAAAAATAAAACAACTATAATTGATTATAATTTCTCACTTAACAAATTAAAAATATAAAACATGTTGATATTAAAAGTACATTACAATTACACCTAACCAATATTTATAACAAAAATATTATAATAATATAATTACAAAATAAATAATAACCAATATTATAAACAAATAATATCACAATATTATAATAATATAATTACACATAAATAAAAAAAATTAAAAAAATCAATGTCTTTTAAAACCTAATTAAAAACGCATAGACAAAAAAGGTTAAAAAAACATATTACACACAACAAAATATGCTCAGAAACTCATAAATATTACAAAAACATATTTAAATAACAATAAAATTACTAAAAACAAATATACTCAGCCCAAAAATAAAATGAAATAAGTAACTTTATTAACCTCGATTGCCTAACTCTTAAATCTTTGAACAAAACCTTAGATCTGATGGAAACTTCTCAAAGCACGTATGGGAACAATTTTGCCAAAAGTGATAAAATGAGGGGTGGTTGTGAAAAGACCCTTTCTTAGAAATAAAAATTAAGCATGATGGTTTAACAAAACCTAACTAAAAAGTAATGTGTAATATCCCAAAAAGTGATTAAGGGCTAATGACTTCAAAAGTGGATGTAATTATTGTTGAATAAACACTTTTGAAGAATGTGTGATGGGAATTTGGATATTTTAATGATTCCAATGGATTCCTTGTGAAAATTTATGTGGGAATGATGTTTGGTATGAAAATGGAACCAATGGAAGCAAAGATGCAAAATCTAAAATTCCGTCCAGTGAAATTCTATTCTGGGCAGTCCGTTTGTGTGTACGTTTTTAATGACCAAATGGTATCTAAAAATTCTGAAATTTTCCAGTCTTATAGTTCACATCTCAAGCTTCAAAATGGACATATAATTTGTTCCATTTCGTTTTGTGAACTAGGAGATATAACTGTCCAAAGTTTGGGATGGAAACTGAACTCTGTTTTGGGGCAGTGATGAGTTTTATGTAATTCTGGAATTGTGAGGTGATTTTTAGTAATGGACAATATTTTTCCTATGAATAGGACTTAAATATCTTTCATTTGGCTTTGGAATCACCTCATTTTGAGTTTTCTAGAATTAGTTATGATTTTTCAAAGTTTGGGCAGAAAATCTGCCAGAAAATCCGAAAATGGGAATTATGACATCATCTCAATAAAAGATGACATCAGCATGGAATTAAATATGTTATCATCTTCCTCAGCTCATTTCTGTCGCACACAGCAGCTGAATGAGGAGTGAGAACGTTGAGGTTTGTAGAGAGAGAAAGGAGAAGAAAAATCACAAGGTAAGCCGATTTCTCCGACGATTTAGCTTCTAACGCGTGTAACTCCGATCATAAGCTACTCCTCTTTGTTCTTTAAGGTTTGGAAGCTCAAAATCTGTTGTTGAGCACTTAGGGTTTTCAGCAATATTTGGGAAAAGCTTGTGGGAGCTTGAGGTAACTTCCAAACTTTCGTATATTGCTTATTCTGGCTGTTGTGGGCAATTTAATCGGTGAAATTTCACCGGATTGCCATTGGTTTTAAAGTTTAGAAATGATATGGCCTAGGGGTTATGCTGCTCAAATTGGATTTTAATGTTAGTTTTAACCTAATGTAATGGTTAATAAAGTGGTTAGTAGTAGAAAGGAACGCGTTTACGGAGCCGAAATCGTAAAACCCCGATTTTCCCCGGAGAACTCATAAATTTCGGCCAGCTCTAGAAATGGGTCTTAGAGTTGGATTTTCAATGATTTGATGATTCCATTGGATTCAGTGGGCGAAAATAGGTGGGGTTACAGTTGGGCACTTTTTCAAAAAAGGCCGAGAAAGCATAATTACGGAAACACCCCTAAAACCCTAAAAGTAGGGCTGCCAAGGGCAATTTCATAATTTGACATTGAATTTGATAATTCTAAGTACAGAAATGGATTCCTTGGGCGGAAATATGTTAGGATAGCCCAGATTAGAATTTCAGGAAAAGTGCAACCAGACCGGGTATGGCGGGCCCAGGCCGGGTCCCCGGGGGTATTTTTGTAAATTTTCATTATAGACTCATATGAAACCTATTCTAAGTGTTTGAAAGTAGGAATTAGGGGTAGGAAATTAATCCACCATTCTTGATTTTGTTTATAGGCTTTGATATTTGCCGCCCTTGTGAGCCAACTACGCTGAAGGACGTCAGGAAAGGACAAGGTAGTGACTCTCTCTCTTATACTATGTGTAATGCTCTGTATGTGTGTGTTATCACTGTTCTGTGATGAATCTTTGATGCTGCTGCGGTTACAGCTGGTGATAGCTGTCGTTTACAGCGCAAGCTGTCGTTTACAGCGTAAGCTGTCGTTTACAGCGTAAGCTATCGTTATTGTGATTACAGCGTAAGCTGTCGTGATGGTGATTACAGCATAAGCTGTCGTGATTATGATTACAGCAAGAGCTGTCGTATTGTGTATACAATCGTGAGTGCTGTCGTTTGTGGTGAAAACCATGTATCTCTGAGATTGCTGCTGCTGTTGCTGTTTGTGATTTATATACATGCTTTGTGTTTATGCATTGTGTGAGTGGTTTGTTACTACTGAGATTCTCTCGAATCTCATTCTTTCCTATGACTAACATTTCAGACAGGGCGTGTGGTTCAAAGGAGAAGCGGCCAACCCGGAGCAATTAGGGCCCTTGGGGGTATATAGTTGAGTTGGAAACGTTGGTTAAGTATTTTGAACTTGGGATTACTGTATATTCTGAATCAGGAACACTACATTCGATTTTGGTTGTGTAATCCCCTAGTGTATACTTATAAACCTTCAGGTTTTTATGCATAGAACCCAGGAGTTGCCGGGGTTGCGGTTATACACTCTGATATGATTGAATGTACATTAACTGCACAGGTAATTATATTCGAATATTGAAATTGAGACCTGGATGGAAAAAAAAGAGTTTTGAAAGTTTTGTAAAAATTTTACTGTGAGACAGAAAGTTTAAAACGAGGTTAAAGCATCCAATGGTCTCTAATCCGATTTAAATGTGTTATCGAATTATAATTACGTGTTTAAAGGCAGGGGGTTACATAATGAATGGAAAGCGTTTCTTTTGAAAAAAACACACCAGGGTTTAGGGCATAAAACCAACCTACAAACCTAATAAAGAAAAGCCATCACTCTAGGCACAAATAATAAACAGGAGAAAAACATAGCCCATGAGTTTTACAACACTGAACCTCACAACAAAGGATCTACACAAAACAATTTCCAATATAAGATAGGATTATGGATCCACTAAAATATTAGAGTGTATAAAATAAGGCTTCAGGCCCAAAAGTGGTTAAACAATCATCCCGAACCAGTTATCTAAAACAATAAATGTAGTATTTCAAAACATAATGGCCCTAAAATGGAAACATAGAAATCAATACAACACTAATACTAAAAGAGGCCTATAAGGCTGTATGGGCCAACGCCTTTGGCAACTTCCCTTGCCCTCTTGCAGGATTAGAGATATTGCCTGAAAAATATTAACAATGATAAGGTGAGACATAAAATCCCAGTAACCAAAATTAATTTACAAAGTATGCAAGAAAAGATTGTAAATCAGAGAAGCAAATTTAACAATCATAATAGTAATATTTTCAATAGTAGAATACAATAGATACTATTATGCAAAAACAATCAACCTACCCATCCACCATACTTCACCTTATCTCCTCTGGACTTAGGTTCAACCCACGGTGCTATCAACCTGGCACAAGATACTTAGCCACCTTAGGTTCAATTAACCCCCTCCCATACCACTTGTATCAAGCCGAGGCAAGAAAGTGTCTAGCCGTGCCAACTCAGCTCAAATCTGAACTAGGAATAAGAGAGAGTTAAGGGACACAATAATTCACCATCTCCTTCACAACCTAACAAATTCCCATTACAATAAATAGAGTGTGTGTGTGTGTGTGTGTGTGTACAGCTTTCAAAAGCATTTCACATGACTACCATTTCATATCCATCATTCTATCACAAAAATAACAATTCTCATTCATAATCTCAAATCATACAGACAAGTTGGAAAATACACTACTTCACTTAACTAAGTTTATATTCAAACATAGACATGATTTTCTAAAACACATACAAATAGTATATATGAAAGTTTGGTTTAGAAAACAACTTACAGCCCAAAGCATGCATATAAAATAAAATAACCCTGGTTACCTCAACTCCAAGCTTAACCTTAACTTGAGGAGCAAAGCATAAGCAATCACCAGTCACAAGAAAGCTCTATATTATCAATGTAGATACTAATAAATCACAAGTAAGAATAAAATAATTAAGTTATTCAATTTAACTCCTAAAACTCAATTTTCTCTACAACCATTATCCTCAACATCTCAATTTCCTCAACAATCCAAGGTCATAAATCACTTCCCATGAACCTAAATCACTCATTAAAATCCTTAGATAACCTCTACACCATCCTCATACATCAATCATTCAATTTCATAAGTTAAAGTTTCACCTCTAACACATCTATAATCATAAAAAGCATCATTATCAACATCCTAAACCGATTAAATATCTTTCTAACTTATATGAGCATAACCCAATTATTTAACAACTCTTCAAACCTCCACCTAATAAAAATCATATCAAACCCTAACTTAAATATCAAATCCTAACTTATAATTTCATATAGCTCAAAATCTAACAAAACTAAACCGATTAAAATTTCAATAATAAAAGAATCAGGGGGAGAGAGAGAGTGAATGAAAGAAAACAGAGGAATGAGAGAATGGTATTATATTTGTAATGCCCCAAATTTTGATTAAGGGCTAATGATGATTATTGAGAATAATTTGTGAATTAAAGTTGAGTTATTATGTGTTATGTGGTAATTTTAATTAATATACCATAATCAGTGAGAAATTGAAAGAATGGCAATTAGTTAGTGATTAATGGAAGAATTAATTACTAACTAAGAGGGAAATGAGAAATATAACTAAATGGTTAATGGAGCTAGTTAAAATAACCAAGTGGTTACTTAGTTTATGAGAAGTCATGAGATTGAGACAAGTGGCACCATTGAATGTAGATGGAGTTGTTAGAAAGTCAAATAAAGTATTTTGAATTATATTTCTTTCCTCTCTCCCCTCATTTTCGTTGAATAGGCTTGGGAGAGTGTAAGAGATCATCATTTTCACCATTTCCTCTCTCTCTCTCTCCAAGTTCACATTTTGACAGACATTAGAGGAAAAGAAAGAGAAAGAAGTTTTTGTAAGGTAAGCCTTATTTGACCTTGAAAATGGCTTCTAATGCCAAAACTCTCTTCTCTAATCTTGTTCCTTAAGTAGAGGGCTTCATTTCTATGATTTTAGAATTTCCATTGGTGGTGGTTTGTGCCCTCAAGAAAATCTAGAGGTTGGAGAACCAAGAAAGGTCTTTGAGAAAATTGTAGAGGTAAGTAAGACAAACCTTTCTATGTAGGTTTTATAGCCATTGATTGAGTTTGGAATTTCTTGGATTTTGGGTTGATTTTGAAAATGAGGATCATGGTGTGTATGGCATGTTATGGTCATGGATTTAGTGCCTTGTGATGTGTTTTGGATTGATAGAATGGATTTGAGATTGAATCATGAAATTTGGAGTTTTTGGAAATTGGCATTATGTTGTTGTCTTGGGTTTATCTTGGAAAGTAATGTGAAATTGGTAAATTTGGTGTCTCCATTGGCTTCCTTCGCAAATTTTGTATGGGAATGAGCTTTGGATTGGATTTTGGAACCAATGGAGACATAGTTGCAAAATTGGAAAATTCTGGAAATTTGTTAAGTGGAAATTGCTGAGCAAGTGGACAACGTTGCATGGTAATTTGAAATGGAAAATGGTTTTTGAATGAGGTGAAAATTTCCAGTTTTTTAATTCACATTTCAAGCTTTCTATGGATATAAAGTTTGGTGAATTCTGACTTCTGTGCTGAGAGTTATGATTTTCCAAAGTTTGGTGTCGATACTGGACTTAATTCTAGAACAGTGTGAACATTTGTGGAATTCTGGATTTTTGTGCTTATGTACAGCCTTGATCCATATTTTTCCAATAAAGAGGACTTAAATATCTTTCATTGGGCTTTAGAATCATCCCATTTTGATTTTTTTGGAATTAGTTATGATTTTTGAAAGTTCAACTAAAAAATAGGATTTTCTTGGCCGTAGGCAGAGGTTCTTGGCCACGACCCAAATGTTTTGGACCTATTTTTGGCCACGGCCATAGGAGTTTTGGGCCACGGCCAACCCCTAAAAATTAGCATTTTGTACTTCTGAAAGGTGGTTTTTGGTATAGTCGTTCCCAACCCTTTAGGCATATGTTTGGGCTTCTAGTAGCCACCTAAATGACATAAATGATAACCAAATCTAAGTGTTGTGAAGTCACTTAGATATTGGAATAGAGAATAACACTTCGTCCCTAATTGTGAATTATAGGATTCGATATTTGCCCTGCTTGCGATAGGCTAGTGCCAGAACACGCACGGAAAGACCAAAGTAGTGACTTTTCTCTCATGTTGTGTATGATGCTTGGTATGCATGACTTATCATGGTGTTGTATGTGTTATTGGCCATAGGGTATTACAGCATGAGCAGTTCAATGTGAGCAGTCATAAGGGCTGATGGTTATCACACCTACCCCTGCCGTTGTATCTTCCGTTGTAATTGTCAAGGCCGCGTTGTGGAATTGTGAATTCTTGTTTGATTATCTGGCTAGTGTGGCTGTGTGTATGTGAAATATTTTATATGGATCCCAGCTATGGTGATATATGTGATATGAACATATGGTTGTGCAATACAGTGTGAACATTTCAACGTGAGCAAACATAAGGGTGACGCACCTCATACCTGCCCTTGCCACTATAACTGCCGTTGTAGTTGCTATGTGTTGAGTGATGAATGGCTTTCATGCTCTGTGGTTATGCATACTGTGAGTGATTTGTTACTATGGGGATTCCTTAGAATCTCACTTTCTCAAAATAAATTTCAGACAAGGCTGGAGGTTCAAAAGAAAAGCAGGTGACGAAGGGTGAATAGAGCTCCGGGCAAGGAGTTTATTGTGGATATTGGTTATCATAGTTTTATGTATTTTGGATATCTGATGGGAAACAATTGTATATTTTGGAATTGTGGTATAGTTTTGTGTAATCCCCTAGTTAAGGGAAAATGGATTATGGGCATTGGTGCCTTGTAAAACCCTTATTTGATTAATGGAACCCGAGTGTGTTGGGAATTTACATTGTACTCTGATATTTATGAATAGAATCGAATTGTACAGGCCATTTATGTATTGAAATGTGAACATGAGACCGTTGTTGAACAGGTTTTAGAAAAGTTTTTATAAACCCTGGTTTGGGAAGTTTAATTTTAATAAGTCCTAAATCATCATACGGTCTCTAATTTGACATAATCACGTATTTATGAACTTAATCTCAGCCTTGGTTGGAAGGGGTTACAATATTGATACTTCAAATGATTGTACTGTACACATATATAAGACTTATGCCATGTATACTCTAGCTAATCGAAATTATGATTCGTTATACTTTAACAACAAGTAGTTGCACCTTAACTAACTTCTTGTTACAGCTCATCTATTTTATTACACTATTATACCCCTGCAATTTAACATACCCTCCCACATGAAGACATAATGTAAAATCAATAAACTTAACACCTAAGAGAGGTTTAGTGCGTCCATCGGCAATTTGACTATGAGCTGGTATATGACTGACTTGAATTTCCTTTCTTATAGCTCTTTCTTAAACAAAATGAAGTGATGCTTAGTTATAGCATAAAGCATCAGATTAGCAGTAATTAGAATTGCTTTTTGGTTGTCACACAAAACATGAGGTACCATAGGTAGGAGAATTCTTAACTCAGAAAATAAAGACTTGAGATACAAAATTTCAGATAAATTGGTTGCCATGTTGCAATATTCTGCTTCAGTACTAGATGTTGCAACAATTGGTTACTTCTTAAAAGACCACGATATTAAATTGCCCCCAAAATATATTCAATAGCCAATTCTACTCCTTTAATCATTACTATCCATGGCCTAATCAGCATCATGGTTAGCCACAAGAAAATGAAAGGGAGATGAACTAATACAAAAACTATAATGAAGAGTCCTATCAAGGCATCTCAATATTCTCTTAATTGCTATCTAATGCTCTATGAGAGCTGATTGCATGAACTGGCACCCTTTGTTCAAAAAAAAAGTAATCTCAGGCTGGTAATTGTAGCATATTGTAAAGCCCCTACAATTGACCTATATAATTTAGGTTTTTCAAAAAGGTGGGGACCTTCCTTAAACAGCTTAAGGTTTGAGACTATAGGAGTAACAACACATTTAGCTCTAAACATGCCACCTTTCTTGAGTACATCAGGCATATATTTAGCTTGAATTATAACAAGAGCACCACAAGGCAAGCAATGAACCTTAATACCAAGAAAATAGCTAAGGTTTTCCAAGTCTTTAAGAGCAAATTCTTGATTTAGAGCAGCTATAATATCATAGATCATTATGGAAGAGAAACTAGTAAGAATTATATCATCAACATAGGCTAAAGCATAAATGATATCAAATTTGGTTACTTTGATAAAAAGAGACTAATCAACCAACCAATTTGAAAACCAATTTTTAGAAAGGCACCTGATAACTTTTCAAACTAAGCTCTAGGAGTGTGTTTTAAACCATACAAAGCTTTACCTAGGAGGTTATCGCATGTACACCTCTTCATGAAAAATTCTATTTAAGAAGGCGTTATCACCATCAATTTGCCTAATGCACCAGTTTTGAGTAACTACAATAGATAAAACAACATGAATGGTTATAGGCTTGATAATGGGACTAAAGTTTCATTAAAGTCAAAGCTTTCCTTTTGGTGAAATCTCTTGGCTACCAATCGAACCTTAAAATTTGTAGTGCTACCATCAGGATTTGTCTTTCTCTTTCAAACCCATTTGCACCCGATGACCTATCTATTTAGAGGTAACTTAACTAAATGCTAGGTTTTATTCTTAAGCAATGTAGCATATTCTTCATCCATAGCCTTCTTCCACACTGATGAAGCAAGTGCCTTAACTACATTACTTAGTTCAATGTCAGCAGTATATACCTTTAGTTTAAAAATTCCATTCATAAACCTAGTCACTATATGCCTTTAAGGAGCTGATGCAGGAATAGGTAGAGAAGCTAAAACTTCAGAACTTGAATAGGAGAAACCAGACTTAAAGGCTTCAATAGAGGACATTGTGCCACACTTAGATTTGCAATTTAACTGAGCTATAAGACTTTGGTTAGTAGTATTGCACTAGTTTTACACTAAAGGAAGGACAAACAATGCAAAAGGACTAGAAGATGACACAGAGGAAGAAAACTTTGGAATAGAAGACATTAAACTAGAATAAGGAAAGTCTAACTCATTGAATACAACATCCCTTGAAATATATGTACGGCCATTGAAATCCCAACACTCGCAACCTTTATGAGAGGCACTATATCCCAAAAAAATATAGTGAACAGATCTAAAATCCATTTTATGCTTATTATATGGTCGTGTAAGAGGAAAGCAAGAGCAACAAAAATTCTAAGTTGTTTGTTACTAGGTGTTTTACCATACAAATTCTCAAAAGGAGAAACATACTCAATAGTCTTATTTTGAAGACGATTGAATAGATAAACCCTTGTGGAAAAAGCTTTAACCTAAAGAGTATAGGGAAATGCTGTATTAGCCAGTAATGTCAATCCAGTCTCAATAATGGTTCTGTGCTTTCTCTCGGCCAGCCCATTTTGTTCATGTGTGTACAGGCAACTCAGCCTATGAACAATACCACAAAGAGCCAGAAATTTGCCAATCTTAAGATGCTCAACCCCAGCATCAGATTGAAATGCTTTAATCTTGCAGCAAATTGTAACTCAGCCATGCTTTTAAACCCCAAAAAACATTATAGACATCAAACTTCACTTTTAATGGATAAAACCAAGTGAATTGTGAGTATACATCAGTGCAATGCCCATAATATCTCTAGCCCTTAAGAGATGTATAGGGGAAGGTCCCTAAATATTTGAGTGAATCAATTCAAGAGGAAGTATATAATGAGTTTGAGACAAGGAATAAGATAGTTTTTGAGATTTGTAAAGACAACAAGCATTGCAAAAATCATAAGTAGAAGTTTTATTGCTGTGAGATATGTTACAAAATTTTAGTACTTTAGTCATAGTAGGAGATACAAGGTGGCCTAACCTATTATGCCATAAGCTGAAAACATATTTAGATGAACAAGACTTATTCAAAACTAAATTACAATGACTTAGAACAATTGACACATAAACAAAATTTTGAGAGGAATGTGACGGCCTTGAAAAAGACTTGCCAGCTTATGTTGTCACTATAGATTGAATGGAGAGAGAGAGAGACACCATGAAGACTAGATTGATGCCTCTTGAGCTAGCCTTTACTGAGAACTCGATTAGTTTCCAGAACATTGATCAAACAAACATTATGAAAGAAAGCAATAAGAACATTATTATCCAGACAAAGTTTAGGAATATTAATCAAATTCTTTGCGATTTCAGAAACATGAAGAATATCCTTTAATTTCAACTAATATTGAGAATGAGGAAACATAGAAGTAGAAGAACCAGTGCAATATACTAGTTGGGATTGGTAGGCACAACGAAAAATTAAAATTCAAAAAAATTTTCAATCCCGACTGCGGATCTGTCAAAGGCGTTTAAATCAAGTAGTAGAGCAACGTATCTTTCTTGTGTGTTTAGTCTTTCTTTTCAATCTCAAAGAGCTAACAAATCAGATCAGCTTCTCCCTCTACCAATATCCACACAAACAACGTGATAGCACCACCAACGTCCCTCTCTAGAGTTTTCTTTTCTCACGGCTCTCTATCTATCTTTTTCATCACACATAGAAAACACTAGCTCACCTTTTTTAAATAACTAGTCAGGGCTTTCCATTTTATGATGTTATGATGGATATTGGAGTTTTAAAAAGTAATCTTAATTAATTTTGAAATCTATATCATATCAATTAACACTTAATTGTCTTTTGATAAGAAAATTAAATAAATATGGTTTAATTAATCTGTCGAATGGTTTTAATTTAACCTATTTATTTGATCTGAATAAAGAGCCAATGGAAATAGATTTAATTTGTCTTTATATATTAAATCTAATATATTAGATCTTTGTCGTGCTAGTTATAAACTAAATTTAAAACTAGCACAATATAATAATATTATCATATAATATAGGGTTAAGGTGCAAATATACATATGATTTTCCTCAAAGTGCACCCAACACCAAATGCTGGTGCAACGGTGACTATGTGGTTACAAAATATGTGAAAAACTACCCTTTAACCATTAGTTTGACTTTTTTATCCTGAAAGTGATGATGTGTACGATGACATGGACGCTGGAGTGACATTCTGAAAAAAAAAACTTGCTGAAAATCAATTTTTCCTAATAAATCATATAATTTAATAAAAATTAGTAATATAATATATGTATTATAATGATTTTAATTTAATAATATTAGGAATCTAGGGTTGGGAAAAAATTGAGCAATCAGTATGTTTTTTAGGGCAGCAGCTCTGCTAAGTGAGTTAAGCACTCTGCATTCATATTTGAATCTACTTCAGCAAAGGTGGTACTGAAATAGCGAAATGTGGGTAATATTAATTGCAAAGCTTTACCAGTCAGCAAGTTTTTTTTCTAGAATGTCACTCCAACGTCCATGTCATCGTACACGTCATCACTTTCAAAGTCAAAAACTCAAACTAATGGTCAAAGGGTAGTTTTACACCTATTTTGTAACCATATAGTCACTGTTGTACCTAAAAAAAGTATTTGGTATTGGGTGCACTTTGAGAAAAATCACATTTGTATTTTTACACCTTAACCCTATAATATATGTGTGTGTGTGTATTTCAAAAATACATATATGTATATATAATATTATTAATTTTATTTTTAAATATATATATATATATATATATTTGTCCATTAACCATTACATTCATTAAATCTAGACATATCTTAGATTCAATGAATCTGAACATTATAACTCGTGTAGGGCTATTTTTGTATGTGATTCTGTAGGTCCATATGAAGTTGGCAGTGGGCCAATGACAATACTAATCCTCAAGTTGTAAGCGGCCTCTAGCAAGACATTACTACTACCCAATGTAATCCCCTCCATAATTATATCCAAAATACGTGATTAAAATGAAATAGAGTCTGTCGGATAAACAAAACCCATTTAAAATCCTATCTTCTCGATAGGGTTTTCACAAATGCTTTTCAAAATCACTTTAACCTGGTCTCATATTCATATTTCGAATACAATTACTATTCACAGATAAATCACATTCATTATAAATATCGGAGTGTGTAACGCCCCAAATTTTCAATTAAGGACTAATGATAGTATTGAGGATAATCATGGAGTTAAAGTGGAATAATTATGTGTTGTATGGCAATTTTAATTAATATGCCATAATTGTTGGGAAAATTAAAAGAATGGCTCTAAATTAGTGATTATTGGGAAGAGATTAATTACTAATTAAGAGGATATGAGATGAGAAATTAATTGGCTAATGGAGGGATTAGAGAAGCTAATGGGTGACAAGTGTGTGGGAACCAATAGAAAGGTGATATATGGCAAGGTTGTGGGTGTGTGTGAAGGGAGAAAAGTCAAATGAATATTTTAGTGTTTCTCTCTCCTCTCTTCCCTCTTTGTACGCTGGACATGGTATGGAAGGGGAATGAAGTGTCATCATTTTCCTCCTTCATCTCCTTCACTCACCTCTCTCCATCTCTCTCTCGTTCTCTCTCTTCTCTCTCTTGTGCAGCCATTGTTGGCCAAGAAAGAGAAAGTGAAAGCTTGCATTTAAGGTAATTAAATGACCTTTAATGCCAAAACTTCCTTCTATAAAGTTGTTCCTTGGAGTGAGAGCTTCAATTTGATGGTTGTAGTTTCTTCATTAGTGGTGATTTGAGGAATCACGAAAATGTACAAGTTAGAGAATCATGAAGTGCCTTTGGGAAAGTTGTTGAGGTAAGTGAAAGCTTCAATTTCATATAAATTTTGTGGCCATTGGTTAGGCCTTGAATTTCTGGAATTTTAGCCCTAATTTTCGTGATTTAGGGTCAAGGGGAGTATGGTATGTTTTTGTTATAGAAATGGTGCCTTGTTTGGTGTTTTGAATTGATAGAATTGCATTGAAGCTTAAATGTGAAGTTTGGCACCTTTTGTGTTGGTTTTGTGCTTTGGTCAAAATAGGGCATGTTGATAGGTTGTGATTTTGGTCATTTTGAGGTTACCATTGTGTTCCTTGTGAAAATTTATGTGGGAATAGGCTATGATTGTTAATTTTGGAGCCAAGGGACACTTTGGTAGAAAATTGGAAAATCTGTCCCTTGGAACTCTGTTCTAGGCAGTTTATTTGTGTGGACATTTTGAATGACCAAATGATTTCAGAAAATTGTGAAACTTTCCAGTCTTAAATTTTACATCTCAAGCTTAAAAAATGGACATATATTTTGAGTCATTTCATTTGGTATACCAGGTGTTATGACTGTCCAAAGTCTGATGTTAAATCTGGGATCAATTCTGAAGCAAGGTGGACATTTCTTAAATTATGTATTTGTGTGGTGATTTCCAATATTGGTCCATATTTTTTTATAAAGAGGACTTAAATAGCTTTCAATGGGCTTTAGTATCACCTCATTTCGATTTTTCTACAATTAATTATGAATTTTTGAAGTTGCCTTGGCTGCAGCAGAAAATCCTGGCTGCAGCTCAAAAGTTTCTGTGTGCGTTTTGGCCGCAGCCAAAAATTCTTGGCTGCCGCCAAAAACCTTCTGTGCGTGTTTTGGCTACAGCCAACCCCCATTTTCAGCATTTTGGGATTTTTAAAGGTGATTTCCAACCTAGTACTTCCCAATCCTTTAGGCTTTCATTGACCCTATTATAGCCACCTAAAGGTCATGAATGGTAACCACCTTTAAATGTTATGAAAATGAGAATTTCTAAAAGAGAATGATCCTATGTCCTTGATTTGGTTATAGGGTTGGGTATTCACCCTAATCATGGTTTGATATCCGCTCGGATCGTGAGTAGCCGATGCTGGAGCATACGTGGAAATAAAAAGTGTAGGGAACTTACCTCTCCTGCATGTATTGATATTTGTGTTTGTGTATTGATACATGTTATTGCTTTGCTTGATTATGTGAAACATATATGAATAATTGAAGCTCTGTTTCTATTTATGCTATGGCCATGAGTATGTTGTTGAAACATTGAGCATGCGGATATGTCATTATGTGAGCACGATTATTGTGATGCAAGCATATCATGCGTTAAACACTTATCTTGCATGCATATTGGTATTTGTTTCCTACTGGGATTCTCTAGAATCTCACCCTCCCCTACCAACATTTTAGATAGGACAAGTGGCTCGAGGAAGGATCAAGCTGTAATATCCCAAAATGTATTCAAGAGCTAAATGTACAGAATAGATTGTGGGATTAATGACAAAATTACTTCTAGAATTTTTGTTATGACTTTAGTTCTAATTAACTTGAGATAACTATTTAGTCTTTTCACCTAAAGTCAAAAAAAATGAATGACTAAAGGACTAATTTGAACATGAGAAGAGGGGGGAAATGGATTATGGAAGAGAAATATGAGGAGAATATTTATTTTTCCATAATATGAGACACATGGAAGCATTTTTGGCCAAACACAAAAAGGGGAAGTCAACAAGTCTAATTAGCATATGCTAATTCAACATTAAACTATATTATTCAAGAAGATATTATAAATATCATTTTTCCTCTTCAAAGAACCATAATCTCGTATAGGGCATGAGACAAAGCAAGAGGGAATGATGCTTGACTCAAAATGAAAGCAAGAGGAGACAATTTGACCAAGTTATGAAAGGATGATGACTTGGTCAACAATTGCAACAAAAGGCAATTAAATATGATAAGTTGAAGAGATGCCAAGAGATATTTTATAAGGCTTTAACCTCTTTCAAGAATCTATTTTGGTCAGATTTTAAAGAGAGGAAAGAAAGAGAATTTACTTCATACACTTCTTCCCTTTTGTCCTTGAAAAGTCAAAAATTGCAACTAGAAAATTTGTGTAACCAATGGCTATGCAAGTTCATTCAATTGGTCAATCCTTCTTTCTCCTTTTGAAGAACATGTTGGTCAATAATATTTCTCCATTTGGGCAGCCCATATCACGTCCAAAAGCAAGAAGGGAAGAGGCAAGAGAAAACTTAATCAAATGAACAAAGTCAACATGGCATAAGCTTGTGTAAAGAGAATTATTTTCCACCACAAATTTTCTTTCTCTTTGGGCCACATTTTCGGTCAGATATTAAGAGGATATGGGAAGAGAAAAACTGATCATAATTCACTCTCTCAGCTCTTCTCAAGGTCGGCCAAGTTCAACATGATAAGAGAAAGTGAAGAACAAAGTTGAGGTAAGATCTTCTACATGGATTTTCACCTCCTTAACCTCATCTATGGCTCAAGTGACCTTCATGAAACTTGTTCCTCTCTTCCTTAGCTTCATTTCTATGGTTTTTTTTTGAAGAAGAGGAGTTTTCAGCCATCTTGCAAGAACAAAAGTTGAGGAATCAAGAAAAGAACACAAGAAGAAGCAAGAGGTGAGTAAGAGCATTATGTTGATGTATATGATGCTTTAATTGGCTGAGTTGTGGTGGGCTATTGTGACAGCCCTAATTTCTATTTTTAGAGTATATTAGGGATCATGAAGCTTTCATCCTATGTATGTGCTTATATGTTGGTTTGGAGGCAAATGAGCTAAGCTTAGTGATTAGATAGTGAAGTGGTTGTTTGTTGTGAAATACCCTAAAATTCTGCCAAAACAGGACATGGAGAATGAGTGGGAATTTTCTCATTTTGATGTTATCATTGTGTTCTACATGAAAAATTATGTGGAAATAGGGTTGGTTGTTGATTTTGGAGCCATTGGACACATTGGTTGAAAATTGGAAAAATTGTCAAGTGTAACTCTGTGCAAGGCAGTCAGTTTATAGGGACATTTTGAAAGGTAAATTGGTATCTAAAAATTAAGAAACTTTCTAGTCTTAAATTTCACATTCCAAGCTTCAAAATGGACATATAATTTGTGTCATTTCGTTTTGTGAGCAGGGATTTCTGGTTGCCCAAAGTTTGATGTCGAAACTGGACTTAATTCTGAAGCAGTGTGGAATTTTGTGTAATTTTGGAATTATGTGGTGATTTCTGGTAATGATTCATATTTTTCCTATGAAGAGGACTCAAACAGCTTTCAAGGGGCTTTGGGATCACCTCATTTTGATTTTTTTAGAATTAGTTATGATTTTTCAAATATGCTTAAAAATTCTGGCAGATTGGTCACCTGTGCGAAAATTGAAGATTTTATGGCATAATATAATATTGTGGAACTTTGAGGTTAGAAATTGGCCTTTTAGGTTAATTGACCACTTTAGCTCCTTAGTTGACTTGATTAAATGACCATAGTAATAACCAACTCAAGTATCATGAGTTATTAAAGAAATTAGAATAAACCTTTAATCTATTGTTCTTGGCATTGGCTATAGGATTTGACATTTGCTATACTCGTGAGCCCACTGTGCCGAGGAACGTCAGGAAAGAACAAGGTAATGACTCTTTCTCTTATACTATGTGTGAAACATTGTATGTATGTTTTTCATGCATTGTGAATACTTTGTGATACATTGTGATGCTTTGAGATCACAGCGAAAGCTGACGCATAGTGTATACAGCCGTGAGTTCTGTCGTATGTGGCGTGAGCCATGTATCATTGTGTTGCTGCTAAACATGATCTTACATGCTATGTGTTTATATACTGTATGAGTGATTTGTTACTATTGAGATTCTCTTGAATCTCATTCTTTCCATTGACTAACCTTACAGACAGGGCAAGTGGCTCCAAGGAGAAACGGACGACCAGGAGCGGCTAGGACCTTGTAGGGATATATAGTTTTGGTTTGTAAATATTATTTTAGGATATAGTTATGTAATCCCCAAAAAGGGAATCTTGTAAACCCTTAGTACTTATATGACACCCGAGGTTTTCCGGGATTTTTGTTGTACACTCTGATATGTATTAATGTGATATACTACACAGGGTAATTATATTCAAAACCTGAACTTGAGATCAGGATTGGGAAACATTTTGAATTAATTTGTGAAAACCCTACCATAAGGCGGGAGTTAAAATGAGTTATAAATTATCCGTCAGTCTCCAATCCATTCTTATTAAGCGTTTCGGATCATAATTATGCTTATCAAGGTAGGGGGTTACACAAGCGACTAGGGGCGGTGATAATCCCTTATGGGCATTTGGATTTGGTAGTTGGTTATTGTTATATGCTGGGATAATTGTATATGTTCAGATGATATATTAGAATGTATAATTGGATATTAGATATATATGTGCTTGGGTGTCTATTGGGTTATTTGGTTATGTATTGGAGATGGATTTGTGTAATCCCTATTGAGGAATTGTAAAGGGCGTATGTGCCCTATGAATCTTTAGTGAAAGTATGAATTCGGGTTTGCCGGTATTATTATTGTGCACTCTGATATTTATATAAATGTGATTTATCTTCACGAAGTAATTGTATTCGAAATATGAATATGAGACCAGGTTAAGGTGTTTGTGAAATGTATTTGTACAAATCCTATCTTAAGGATAGAAATGTAAATGAATTTTGATTATTATTGGTCTCTATTTCATTTTAATCACGTGTTTTCGATATAATTACGCAGGGGGTTACAGAGTGCACAACATAATTCCCGGCAATCCCGGGTTTATATCTTTACAAAAGGATTTACAAAGGGCACATACGCCCATATACAAGTTCTCATACGGGGATTACACAATATCCTTTCAACACATATCTAAATACACATCCACAACCAAATACAGTCATCCCAACATCTATGATAACCAACTACCAAAAACCATACTTCAACAGGAGCCTAGCCGCCCTTGGTTGCTTGCTCCTTCCTTGAACCTCTTGTCCTATCTAAAATGTTGGTAGGGGAGGGTGAGATTCGAGAGAATCCCAGTAGGAAAACAATATCAATATGCATGAACGATAAATGTTTAATGCATCACATGCTTGCATCACATAACTCATACTCACACAATGATAAATTTGTAAGCTCAATGCTTCGAACAATATACTTATGGCCATAGCATAAATTGAAACATAGCTTCAGATCATTCATACATGTTTCACATAATCAAGCAAAGCAATAACATGTATCAACACACTAATATAAATATCAAATACATGCAGGAGAGGTAAGTTCCCTACACTTATTCTTCCCACGTATGCTCCAACACCGCTACTCACGATCAGACAAATATCGAACCACGATCAGGGTGAACATCAACCCTATAACCAAAGCAAGGACATAAGGTTATTCTCTATTCCAAAACCTTACTTTCATATCACTTAAAATTGGTTATCATTCATGACCTTTAGGTGACTAATCAAAGCCTAAACACATGTCTAAAGGCTTGGGAAAACACTTGGCCAAAGACCATCTTCGGAAGTCTAAAATTTCATTTTTGGGGGTTGGCCGCGGCCAAAAATAGGTCAGAAACATTTGGGAGACCCTGCTGGCCACGGCCAAGAAAATCCTGTTTCTTGGCTGAACTTCCAAAAATCATAACTAATTCCAGAAAAATAAAAATGAGGTGATTCCAAAGCCAAATGAAAGGTATGTAAGTCCTCTTTATAGGAAAAATATAGACCATTACCAAAAATCACCACAAAATTCCAGAATTACAAAAACTCCACCACTGCCCCAAAATAGGGTACAGTTTCGACATCAAACTTTGGACAATCATATCTCCTATCTCAAAAAACGAAATGACACAAATTATATGTCCATTTTGAAGCTTGGAATGTGAAATTCAATAATAGAAAGTTTCAGAATTTTCTGACATCATTTGCCCATTCAAAACGGCAACACAAACAGACTGCCCAGCACAAAGTTTCAAAAGACATAATTTCCAAACTTTCCATTAAATGTTCCAAACCAATTCCAATGACCATATCACAAAACAAAACACCATTTTCAATATGAAACAACATCCAATTCTCCCAATTCACAAATATACCAAAATCAAGGAAAAAACCACAATTTCCAAAACTCAACCAAAAACCACAAAACTTAGGTCAAAAGATAGCAAATACTCACCTTTTCCTCTTTCCCAAACCAATTTCTTGATTCTTCATCTTTCTACTTTTGCTCAAGCTCTCAAACACCTCCTTTCAAGAATCTAAAACCATAGTAATGAAGCTTTTATCACTAGGAACAATATTAAAGAAGAGTGTTTGAGCATTAGAGGATATTAACCAAGCCAAAAACTCACCTTTCATTTTCTCTTTCCTCCTTGCCATGGACGAAAATGGAGTTGAGAAGAGAGAGAGAGATGAAGATGAAGAAGAGGGATCAGATTTTTGGGCCACAAATGGCCCTTTGGCTGTCCAAATAGAGAGGAAAGGAGAGAGGGAATATGTTGAAACATTGACCAAGATCCAAGGGTCCAAAACTTGCCAAGTGTCAACATCTTATTCCATCTTCTATGAGCTCACATACACACACGTACACTTGATTCCACCCCTTGATCTCTTACACAAATCAATCCTAACCATTGATCTTTAAGTTACCAATGAGTTTCCTCTTCGGTAACTAACCAATTGGTCGGTAACTTTATCATTTTGCCCCTGATTATGGCAATTCCTCTTGAATCTCCAACAAACACATTTTATATCACATTTCCTCATGCCATGCACCTTACCCTCTATTTTAAGTCAATTTAGATGTTAATCCATAATTGAACTTAAATACAGTATTTCAGCTCTGCTCATAATACATACGAATAACAATCCACATCATCTTCTCCAAAAAGGGTTCATTTATCAATAATCACATCCACTTTTGGAGTCCTTAACCCTTAATCAAAATTTAGGATCCTACTAAACCGTGCTTAGCAGTCCACTTATTTCAGGCTTATTCTCTAGCCTCAAGTCTCAAAATTCGAGGTATTACACCCAATTCATATGAGGATTGAAAACCGATGCAACCTGCCATACAACTATATCACATCCTTTTTGTCACACGATATTTCAGTCAAAGATAAGGCATAAAGAATGTCATCCTATTATTCCTAACCATTCCTTTATCAATCCCTAAGTAGTCTAACTATAGAAATGGAAACTCCTTTCCATCATAGTATTGTCATACATTTCTCAGACTCACTTATCAAGGGGCCTAGTAAAATCTCTCTATTAATGTGAGGGACAAATTCCATCTTGACCATTTACATTCCTCTACATAAAAACCACCAAGCCTGAACATAGTTTTAGCATCACCCGATCAAAGGTGACTTTTGACTAAGTCAAAGTTGAGCGACTCTCATGTAGGAATCCATGATGATCTCAAGTCAAAAGGGCATAGTGACATGGTTATACATGAGACAAGCTTATACCTTGATCCATGCAGTTTTCTTATAGTAGGTTGATTCAACACCTTGTACTCTTACAAGTACCTAAGACTTTGATTTGTATCTCCATACCTCTTCAAAGTCATAATGGTCTTATCTCATCTTTGCTCCCGTATAGATGACCGACTACAGATATTTAGGACAATCATTATGATTTATCCAAGGATAGTCATCACAGTGAGCATACAAATAATATGATAACAAAATGGAGAAATTCATTGAATAACAATGTTCAAACACAATGATTGGCCCCTATAGTATAACTTCCAACACTACTATACCTTTACCATCAATAAACAATCGATCAACATATGGAACACCTGACTTATGAGTGATGTTATTATCATCAAGTGTCACATAGGTTGTTGCACCGAAGTCCAAATACCAATCTGGATCAACAACACATTTTGATGTAGCAATAAGAACACTCTGACCATTCTTACTACCTTTGTCAATCATATATAAGCCATAAAAAGACTTATCATAGCGATACCAACAATCCCATACGTTATGACCTTTCTTTTCACATAGTTGACATTCTATAGTAGACTTATTGTGAGAGGAAGTAGGAGAGGATTCACCAAATGAGCCAGAGCATCCATAGCCTCCACCAAAATGACCTCCTTATAAATGATTACCACCTCCAAAAAAAGACTTAGTATGAGCAAGACTCATAACCAAAGCTATCAAAAGTTCTAATTTTTCTCGATATACGCTTCTTGAGCGATGAGTAAGGATTCGATCTCATCAACCATATAAGCCTCAGATCTCGTGGTTAGAATAATGATCCATGGATTAGACTCTTTGTTAAGACCATCAAAAATCACCTCAATGTGATCAGATTCACTAAGAGGATGGCCAATCCCAGTCAAAGCATCGGTGATATTCTTAATCTTCAATAGAAACTCATTTGCCAACGAACCACCTTTTTCGGTATTCTTGAGTTGTGACTTTAGCTGCTAGATTTTAGCCATTGTTTGAGATGTGAAATGGCCTAAGATTTTATCCCATATCTATAAGGACATGTCATATCTAACAACTCTGGTAAGCATTGCATCCGTCGTAGAGCACGACATCCAAGATGTATGTTAGGAGTTGATCTTGTCATTCCCAATCCCGATACTATGGATACAATAAAAAACAATCAGGATCTTCATCGTTGGTAAGATACTTTGGAGGAGCTTTGACTGATTTGTCAATAAAGTTCTGTAGATCATGACCACGAATCATCAAAAGGATATGATGTTTTTAAATCAAAAAAATTTCTCTCATTAAGCTTTACCGAAACCATATGTGAAAAGGTGACCACATCTTTCATTAGCTGAGAAAACAAAGTAAATTGGCTTATGGAAGATGATGACATACCCTCTACAATTGATCACACTGATACCATAAAAGAATCAAAGAGAGATAGTGTGAGTAAGTAAAAGGAAATAAAGGAATAAGAGAATGAAGAGAATGGTATTGTAATGATACTTCGGTTGATTGTATAAATCACATATATATAAGACTTCAGCCACATATACTCTAGCTAACCAAAACTATTATTAGTTACACTTTAACGACTAATAGTTACACTTTAACTAACTTCTAGTTACAACTCATCTATTTTATTACACTATTAAATAATACATCTAAAAACCCAAATAAATTGTTTAACCCAATTTTAATTGGCAAAAATATCCAAAAAAATAATTTATGATCTGTTTATAAAATAAATTAATTATAAAATCATAAAACAAGCAAATAATATATCTAAACTGATTAAAATTAGCTATTAGTCTCCCTCTACCCATCCAAAGTCATCTATTGTCAAAACTCCTCCAAAACCCTAACCCTGAAATTTACTCTAATAAGTACAATATTACTACCAATAGAAAGATAAAAGTACATGGAATAACTTTCATGAAGGAAATTTGCTAAAAAGAAGTGAGTTTAGTTACCTAAATGATCTTATGAGATCTAAAATGAAGCCATGAAGCTGCTGGATGAAGAAAAACTCTTGCCATTGTTCACTCTCATTCCCCGGTATTGTAGCGGATGGAAATGACTTGGTGGGGGTGTTTAAATCCCCCCATCATATGTTCATTAAAAGGGTCACATGCTCTAAGGATGAGCATGGACCAAACCAGATCGGGTTAGATGCTAGCCCGAGATCTGGTTTGGTTAAGACCTAAGGTTGAAAAAGGTAGCATGAGGTGTAATGACCCAAAAATGGGATTAAGGGCTAATGACTTCAAAAGTGATGTAATTATTATTAAACAAACACTTTTGAAGAATATGATGTGAATTTTGATTCAAATATGTTTTGATCAGTGCCTAACCCTGTGTTTAAGCCTAATTGTATAATAAAGCTTGAAATGAACCCTAATAGTAGGAAGGGCGCATGTTGAATGGCATGAATGAGATAAATGTGTTTGGTGGTGGTTTGGTAAGCATTGTGATAATCAGGGGCAAAGTGGGAAAGTTATCGACCAATTGGTCAGTTACCAAAGAGAAAACTCATTGGTAACTTAAAGGTCAATGGTTAGGATTGATTATTATGAGAGCAAGAAGATGGAATTGTGTGCGTGCATGTTCAAGTAAGTCCAAGGAAGATGCCTCAAGATATTGACACTTGGCATCATCTCACACCCCTTTTGACAAGTCAACAATTGCAACTCTCTCTTCCCTCCTCCATTTCAAGGTCGGCCTAAGGGCCTTTTTGCACCAAAAATTCAGACTTCATTCATTATCATCTCATCTCACCTCTCATCTCCAATTTTGTCCAAAGTTTAAAGGAAAGAGAAAGAAGAAGGCTCAAGTTTAGGTGAGGATTTGTTCTTGTATGCTCAATTCACCTTCATTATATTGTTCATGGTATTGAGGGCTTCATGATTATGGTTTTAGGTTTTTGAAAGGTGGTGTTTGAGAACTTGAGAAAAATTGAAAGTTTGAGAAACAAAGAATTTTCTTTGGGAAGAAGAAGAGGTAAGAATTTAACACATTTTGTGCTAAGTCCTGTGACCATAGGTTGGGTTTTGAGAATTTTGAATTTTTCCCCTGATTTTCATGTGATTTTGGTTTGGAAGAATAGGAATGTGTGACATGTTGTGTTTCTTGTAGAACATATAAATGTGAGTTGAGTTTGGTCATTTTGGTATTTCCAATGGATTCCTTGTAAAAATTGGTGTGGGAATGGTATTTGTTGTGAATTTGGAACCATTGGAAGCAATTGCACAAAAACTAAAATTATGTTCCTTAAAGTTCTATACAGGGCAGTCAGATTGTCTGGACGTTTTGAATGGGCAAATGGTGCCTAAAAATTCTAAACATTTTCAGTTTTAAAGCTCACATTCCAAGCTTCAAAATAAACACATAATTTATATCATTTCATTTTTTATGCTTAGAGTAATGACTGTCCAAAGTTTGATGTTGAAATTGGACTCTGTTTTGGAGCAGTGTTGGATTTTGTGTAATTCTGTACTTGTGTGGTGATTTCTAGTAATGGTTCATATTTTTCTTATATAGAGGACTTAAATATCTTTCATTTGGCTTTGGAATCACTTCATTTCGATTTTTACGGAATTATTTATAATTTTTGGAAGTTCAGCCAAGAAACAGGATTTTCTTGGCCGCGGCCAGCAGATTCTGGGCCACAGTTCAAATATTTCTGACCTATTTTTGGTCATGGCCAGTGAATTCTTGGGCCACGGCCAACCCCCAAAAATAAGTATTTTTCACTTTTGAAAGGTGGTTTTTGATACGATCTTTCCCAACCTTTTAGGCATATGCTTGGGCTTTTAGAAGCCACCTAAAGAGTCCAAATGATAACCGACTTTAAGTGTGATGAAAGTAAGAATTTGGAGTAGAGAATTAATCCACCGTTCTTGATTTTGATCTATAGGGTTCAACATTTGCTCTGATAATGAACAACCCATGCTAGAGCATGTTCGGAAAGAACCATGTAGTGACTCTTCTCTTATGCTATGTGTAAATGTATGGTATGTATGTGTATCATTGTTTTGTGATGATTTCTGATGTTGTTGCCTATACAGCTGGTGATAACTGTTGTTATCCAGTGCAAGCTAGCGTTATACAATGCAAGCTATCGTTATCCAGCGCAAAGTTGGCATTATACATGGAAAACTGTTGTTATACAGCATAAGTTGTCGTGATTATGTATACAGTCATGAGTGTTGTCGTTTGTGGTGAAAGTCATGTATCATTGTGTTGATGTTGCTGCAGCTGTTGATGGTCGCTTACATGCTATGTGTTTATATATTGTATGAGTGATTTGTTACTACTAGGATTCTTTTGAATCTCATTCTTTCCATTGCTAAATCTACAGACAGGGTAGGTGGTTCCACATGGAAGAGGACAACCAAGAGCGGTTAGGACTCCTTGGAGATGTTTGATTTTGGTTGTTGGTTATCCATTTTGATTTGGGATGTAAATACTATTTTGGATATAGTTGTATAATCCCCTATATAGGAAACTGTAAACCCTTAGTGAATGAATAAAACCCGGGGGTTGCCGGGATTTTTGTTATATACTCTGATATATATAAATGCAATTTAACTACATAGGGTAATTATATTCGAATTTGAAATGGAGGCTAGGATAGGGAAAGGACTTTTTTTTTGAAAAAGTTTGTGAAAACCCTACCTATGGAAGGGATTGAAATGAGTTTTAGTTATCCGTTGATCTCTATTCCATTTTAATTACGCATTTTCGAATCATAAATACGGTTATCAAAGCAGGGGGTTACATGAGTTTGGTAACAACCTGAACTCGAGTCATATCAAACTTGGTCTATCGGACTAATGGACTGGTTTGGGTAGTCTAAGATATCTAAAATTTTTAAGTTCACACTAGCTGAAGAATAAGAAGAAAAATTGTATAAAAAAGAAGGAAAAGAAGAATACAATGAGATAAACACTTGATTAAACAAAAAAAAACTGAAGAAAATAAAAAGAAAATAAGAAATTATTCCTCATCAGCGCCTCTTCTAGATTAAGCCAAAAACAACATTTTTATCTAACTAAAAAAATTTAAAAACAAAACTAGAGGGATGAAAAATAGAGGGAGGGATGCCGATTGAGAAGAAAATCAAAGAGAGCATCTAGAGCGACTCCAAGAGGAGGACTAGCAGCAGCATATGACTAAAGGGATCGACATTGAGAGGAGGAACGTAAGGATTTACACCGAGGTGAGTGATTAACGATAGATTTTCCATGCTATAAAGGAGAGCCAGATGTGAGAACAACAGGGCCATGAGACTAAGAGTAAGGGAGCAAGGATGAAGCGAGATCGATGACAAGGAAGTAAGGATTGCCAAGATTTTTTATGGTGAGGGAGGTGGGTCATGTGAGTGAGCAGTGAGGGTGTCAGATCAATAAAAAAAAGAAGTAAGGGTGTGGTTCACATGAGTAGTAATAAGGGTAGAGTTAAGTACAAGCCCACCCAATTTATTTTATTTCATAAAAAATAAATGATTCGAGTTAGACTATACTAGACCATATGGACTGAGAACCTAGCCTTGAACTCGGTCCAGCCCGAGTAGTTGGTCTGTGTAACCCCCTCACCTTGAAAACTGTAATTATGATTCAAAAAGGTGAAATTAAAATGAATTAGAGACCGACAGATAATTAAACTCATTTCAAACTCCCCTCCATACAGTAGGGTTTTCACAAACTCTTTCAAAATTTCATTCCTATTCTGGTCTCAAATTCAAGTTTCGAATATAATTACCCTGTGCAGTTGAATCGTATTTATACATATTAGAGTGTTTAACAAAAATCCCGGCAACCCCCCGGTTTCATTCATTCACTAAGGGTTTACAGTTTCCCATATAGGGGATTACCCAAAATCATTCCACATATATACAGTAATCCCAAATCAAAATGGATAATAACACCCAACATCAAAGATCTCTAAGGAGTCCTAGCCACTCTTGGTTGTCCGCTTCCCTTTGGAGTCACTTGCCCTATCTGTAGGTCAATTCATGGAAAGAATGAGATTCAAAAGAATCTCAGTAGTAACAAGTCACTCATACAATATATAAGCACACAGCATGTAAGTAAATCACAAATAGCAACAGCAGCAGTAGCACAAAGATACATGGCTTTTACCACAAACAACAACACTCACGGCTGTATACACAATGCGATAGCCCTCGCTGTAATCACAATCATGACAGCTTTCGCTGTATAACGACAACTATCGCCAGCTGTAACCACAGCATCATCAGAAATCATCACAAAACAGTGATACAACACACATACAGTGCATTACACATAGTATAAGAGAAAGAGTCACTACCTGGTTCTTTCCGAACGTGCTCTGGCACAGATCGTTCAAGATCAGGGCAAATTTCGAATCCTACAATTCCAAATGCACCATTTAGACACTTCCATAGTGTTTCTAGGGGTTATATGAGTCTATAATGAAAATTTATAAAAATGCCCCGGGGACCCGGCCTGGCCCCGCTGTACCTGGTCCGGCTGCACTTTTTCTAAAATTCTAACCTGAGCTAAACTAACATATTTCCACCTAAGGAATCCATTTACAGACTCAAAATTATCAAATTCAATGTTAAATTACAAATTTACCCTTGGCAGCCCCACTTTAAGGGTTTCAGGGGCGTTTTCATAATTATGCTTTTTCGGTCTTTTCTGAAAAAGTGACCAACTATAACCCCACCTAATTTTCCCTCGTGAACTCAATGGAACCATCAAATCATTGAAAATCTAACTCTAAGACCTATTTCTAGAGCTGGCCAAAATTTATGTGTCCTCTAAGGAAAATCAGGGTTTTACGATTTCGGCTTCGTAAACGCGTTCCTTTCTACTCCTAACCACTTTATTTACCATCTAATTGAGTTATTACTACCATTTGAACTAAAATTGGGTAGCATAACCCTTAGGCACATACATTTCTAAAGTTTAAAATCAATGGCAATTTGGCGAAATTTCACCGATTAAATTGCCCACAGCAACCAGAATAGTTAATATACGAAGGTTTGGAAGTTACCTCAAGCTCCCACAAGCTTTTCCCAAATATGGCTGAAAACCTAACCTAAATAAAAACAAATTTTTGAGCCTCCAAACCTTAAAGAACAAAGAAGAGTAGCTTAGGGTCGGAGTTATACGCGTTAGGAGCTAAATCGTCGGAGAAATCGGCTTACCTTGTGAGATTTCTTCCCTTTCTCTCTCTAAACTCTCTCTCAACTTTCTCTCTCTTTCTTCAGCTGAAAATGGTGTGAAATGGCTGAAGAAGATAAGGCCATATGAATATATGATTAATAATCCATGCTGACATAATCTTTTAATGGGTTGATGTCATAATTCCCTAGTTTCTCATTTTCAGATTTTTTGGTAGATTTTCTGCCCAATCTTTGAAAAATCATAACTAATTCTAAAAAAATCAAATTAGAGTGATTTCAAAGGCTATAGAACCCTTATTGAGTCTAGTTTCAAGGAAAAATATAGCATTTTACTAGCTGGAAGTATATCATTCCCAGAGTTAATTTCTTTGACTGCTGCTCCAGAAAATAATCAATTTCGCTGGGCAAATTTCAAAAACTCATAACTCTTAGCTCACAAATCGAAATGACACAAATTATATGTTCATTTTGAAGCTTGACATGTGAACTTTAAGAATGGAAAGTTTCAGAATATTTAGGCACCATTTGCCCATTCAAAATGTCTATAAAACCTGACTGCCCTGCACAGAATTACACTTGACAGTTTTTTCAATTTTCAACCAATGTGTCAAATGGCTCCAAAATCAACAATCAAACCTATTCCCACACAGTTTTTCACAAGAAACCCATTGGAATTACTAAAACAACCAAATTCCCATCACACTATCTCCAAAATTGTTTATTCAACAATAATTACATCTACTTTTGACGCCATTAGCCCTTAATCACTTTTTGGGATATTACAGTCTGGCCTGGTCCTGTTCTTTTGTGTTATAAGGCTGCTTTTCACCGAACTGGGTTACTTCGGGTTAGACCAGGTTACCTGGACCACTAGATTGTTTGCTCATCCCTAATGTGCCCCTTTAATTCTTGAAAAAAAGATAGAAAAAAAACTTTGAATTTACAAAATTCCAAATCAAATGTTTCCTAAAAAAATTAGTTGTGAATTGCTTATCAAGTTCCTCATTTCCTTATCAACTTTTAGTAATAAAAATGATTTGAGATTTTACAATTTCAAAGTTCTTTTTTCTATCTTTTCCCCTTAATTCTTTTACTTTTTTATTTTTATTATCTCTCTCTCTCCATGTACAAAAAATCAAATCGAACCGGCCTGATCAGATCGGAAACAGGTGAACCGGTCACATGTCCGATCTGGGTCAGTGTTGGAACCATGGGGAAAACAGCCCGATGGGAATCGGTTTAGATCGGGGTAACTCGGCCATAACTTGGGAAAACTGCCAAGTCAAGAGGGTCGGTCGGGTTATTTTCTCAAGAAAAAAAGAAACTTCAACACCTAGCCAAATCTCTCCATGAACAAGCTGAAGAAGTAAGGGAGGAGGTCTGAAGAAGAAAGAGACTTAAAAAGAAGAGAAGGAAACATGAGATTGTGAGAAGATTATTGGAGGAAGAAAGCTGTTGATTTTTTGGCCACCAAAGGAACAAAGAAAGCTTACCGCCGAAAAGAAAATACTCTGGAAATATGTGATGCTGAAACCCTGAACTACTGTAAATGAGAGCGTGATGGTGGAAAGGCAAAGATGAAAAGAAGAGAGATAAAGACCCAAGTCTGAATTGAAAGGCAAAAATGATAGGTTTGAACATGACACGCTAATCTGACTTTGCATTAAAGTTTCTTGGTTTTGTTTTTCAAATGGCTCGATTTCATTTGTTACTATTTCTTGGTTTCTATTTTCTAGGCATCAAAATAGGGGCTATCTCCCATCAGGAATTAATTATACATATTGCTTTTTTTCCAACCATACATATTCCTTGGGTATTTTAGTTTCACTTAAATATAAAATATATATTAAAACATTTTAAGAACAAAAAAATTTAAAAAATGATTAAATGATTAGGTAAACACTTTTAAATATTTTAAATTTTGAAATTGGGTTAAACATTAAAAACCAAAAAATATATAATCACATATGATCTTTTTGAGTCACAAATGTAATGTAATCTCAACTAATCTAATTGAGTCAAATATTATATAATATATATAATTACATATAATTCTCAACATGTGACAAATTCCATTACCCTAGAATCACATTTCAAAGTTAAATTTTTTATAAAAACATTTTAAAGTTAATTGAAAATATTCAAAATCAAATATACCTATTTTTTATCAGAAAAAATTCCTATTATTAATTAAATTATATTATTTTAATTAAAACCGGTCTAACTCCTAGTTGACCCCAGTCTGACCCACTAACCCTTGAACCACTACCTCAACCGGTTCAGTATCTGTCCAGTTTTTTGTGTAACTCCCCAAATTTTCAATTAAGGGCTAATGATAGTATTGAGGATAATCATGGAGTTAAAGTGGAATAATTATGTGTTATATGGCAATTTTAATTAATATGCCATAATTGTTGGGAAAATTGAAAGAATGGCTCTAAATTAGTGATTAATGGAAGAGATTAATTACTAATTAAGAGGGTATGAGATGTGAAATTAAAATGGCTAATGGAGGGATTAGAGTAACTAATTTGGTTATTTACTTTATGAGAGCCAATAGATTTGAGACACTTGGCAAGCTTATATGATTATAGGAGTTGTTGGAAAAGTCAAATGGCCATTGTTTATTATTTTCTCTCCCTTTCCCTCTCTTTTGTACGCATAGAATGGGCTAGGGGCAGAATTTTCTGTGCTTCATTATCATCACTCTCATCTCTCTCTTCTCTCTTAATTTTCGCCATTATTGGAGGAAAAGGAGGAAGGAAAGCTTGTGAAAAAGGTATGATCTTTACCTCTAATGCCAAAACTCCCTTCTATAAAGTTGTTCCTTGTGTTGAGAGCTTCAATTTCATGATTTTAGATTTTTCATTTGGTAGTGTTTGAGCTCTCACAAAATTATGGACTTGGGTGAATCAATGAACTTCTTTAGGAAAGTTGTTGAGGTGAGTGAAAGCTTCATTTTCATATAAGTTTTGTGGCCATTGGTTAGGCCTTGAATTTCTAGAATTTTTGCCCTAATTTTAATGATTTAGGGTCTTGGGGAGTCTAATATGTTGTTGTCATGGAAACGGTGCCTAATTTAGTGTTTTGAAGTGATAGAATTGCATTGAAGCTTAAAGGTGAAGTTTGGGAATTTTGTGTTGGTTTTGTGCTTTGGTCAAAACAGGGCATGTTGATAGGTTGTGATTTTGGTCATTTTGAGGTTACCATTGTGTTCCTTGTGAAAATTTATGTGGGAATAGGCTTGATTGTTAATTTTGGAGCCATGGGACACTTTAGTAGAAAATTGGAAAATCTGTCCCTTGGAACTCTGTTCTGGGCAGTTTATTTGTGTAGACATTTTGAATGACCAAATGATTTCAGAAAATTATGAAAATTTCCATTCTTAAATTTCACATCCCAAGCTTTAAAATGGACATATATTTTGTGTCATTTCGTTTAGTATTCTGGGAGATATGATTGTCCAAAGTTTGGGATGGAAACAGAACTCTGTTTTGGGGAAGTGATGATTTTTGTGTAATTCTGGGATTGTATGGTGATTTCCAGTAATGGTCCATATTTTTCCTATAAAGAGGATTTAGATACCTTTCATTTGGCTTTAGAATCACCTCGTTTTGATTTTTCTAGAATTAGTTATGAATTTTGGAAGTTCAGCCAAGAATTAGGGAATTTATTGGCCGCGGCCCAAGACCTTCTGTGCATCCATTGGCTGCGGCCCATGGGTAGGCTGGCCGCGGCCAACCCCTAAAAGTCAACATTTTGGACTTTTAAAAGATGACCTTTGGTCAAGTGTTTCCCAACCCTTTAGGCATGTGTTTAGGCTTTGATTAGCCACCTAAAGGTCATGAATGGTAACCAAATTTAAGTGTTATGAAAATGAGAATTTGGAAAAGAGAATGATCTTATGTCCTTGATTTGGTTATAGGATTGGGTATTCACCCTGATCATGGTTTGATATCCGCTTGGATCGTGAGTAGCCGATGCTGGAGCATACGTGGAAAGAATAAGAGTAGGGAACTTACCTCTCCTACATGTATTGATATTTGTGTTTGTGTATTGATGCATGTTATTACTTTGCTTGATTATGTGAAACATATATGAATGATTGAAGCTCTGTTTCTATTTATGCTATGGCCATGAGTATGTTGTTGAAACATTGAGCATGCGGATATATCATTATGTGAGCACAAGTTATTGTGATGCAAGCATGTCATGCATTAAACACTTATCTTGCATGCATATTAGTATATGTTTCCTACTGGGATTCTCTAAAATCTCACCCTCCCCTATCAACATTTTAGACAGGACAAGTGGCTCGAGGAAGGAGCAAGTGACTAGGGGCTGCGAGAATCCCTTATGGGCATTTGGATTTGGTAGTTGGCTATCGTTATATGCTGGGATAATTGTATATGTTCAAATGATATATTAAAATGTGTATTTGGATTAAGTATAGTGTAATCCCCATTTGAGAAATTGTAAAGGGCGTATGTGCCCTACGTATTTTTAATGAAGGTATGAACCCGGGATTGCCGGTATTATTATTGTGTACTCTAATATATTTATATGAATGTGATTTATCTTCACGAAGTAATTGTATTCGAAATATGAATGTGAGACCAGGTTAAAGTGTTTGTGAAATGTATTTGTGAAAATCCTATCTTAAGGATGGGATTGTAAATGAATTTTGATTATTATTTGTCTCTATTTCATTTTAATCGTGTATTTCATATATAATTACGGAGGGGGTTACATTTTGTACCTTGATCTCTCTCGCTTTCTTTGTTTTTTTTTCGCTTTTTTATCTGTCTCTTGAAAATCAATAATAATAATAAATATTAGTATTATTTCTATTTTTATCTTTTTTTATTTTGTTTCATCATTATTATTCCTTGCTTTCTTTTACTATCATAGATGATAAATCATATTTTTAAGGCTAAAATATACATTTGGTCCTTTATGTTTGCATCAAGTTTCATTTTAGTTCTTTAACTTTGAAAAGTATATTTGTCATCTTTAATTTTAACATTGTTAGTTTCACCTAATGAAAAATGGTGCCTCATCATGTCACGTTATTTTAATCCTAGCTGGTTGCCATATAAACTCAATTTTTTTAACAAATAATAATAATAATTGGAATTACAATTGCAATGGTTAGTTCCCAAGATAAGAATTGGGACGAGGATGAATATGGGATTGTGCATAAGGAAGCAAAATTCAAAGGTTATGGTGTGGTATCTTCTTGCACCCCAATTTACCGTTTTGCTTGTGAGGTTTTGTGGGTGCCATTTGGTGGGCAATGCCTTGGGGTCTAATTTCCAAAATAATTGCATTCTTTTTCGTGTGATTCTTGAGAATAAACTCGTATGACACCCTCTTGGTCATCTCTTAAGGAAGCATTGAAAATTCATTGAGGAAGAAGGCTTTGGCGGAAGGGTTTTCAATGGGGGAGAGGGGGCAGATAAAAAATTAATTAAAATATTATGTGAGTAGTAGTAGTTGTGGTGGTAATGGTGGTGGTTGTAATGCCCCAAATTTTAATTAAGGGCTAATGACCCCATATGAGATCGTAAAGAATGCTTAGTGAATGTTTTTGGGAGATAAAGTATGGTTATGACCGAATTAGTAGTAGAAATGCCCAAACCATGTATTTAAGATTAATTATGTGGCAAAGTATTTATTGAACTTAAATGAGAGGGGAATGGCGCATGAAGAAGGTAAATCAAGTGTTAAGTGGAAATTATAGTGAATGTGCCATAGTCAAGGGCAAAATTGGAAGAATGGAAATATTTACCAGTTAATTAGTCAGTGAAGAAGGCCTCACTCGAGTGATAACGAGTGAAGAAGGCTTCACTCGAGTGATAACGAGATTTGCACTCAAGCATAGAAGCTCACTCGTGCGAGTGCTTGCCCGAGAGCAACCATAGAGACAGAAAGTGATCACAGCACTTGAGTCCTAACCACAACACTTGAGTGGTAGCCTCATGCTCACCCGAGTCCTACCAAGTGAGACACAAGAAGTGACTACCTAAGAGCAAATAAAACCCTAGAATGAGAAGTGCACTCGAGCACTAGCTCAGGCACTAGAGTAATGGCACAACACTACGGGTGCTAGCACACACTCTTGACAAATTGGCTGTAATATCCCAAATTTTGATTAAGGAATAATCATGATTATTATGGATAATTATGAATTTAATTGGGATTATTATGTATTTTATGACAATATTAATTAATGTCATAATTAATGAAAATTGGAAGAATGGAATTAATGTAACATGAAGTTGGTGTGCATGTGTGTGGTAATTAAAATCAAGGGTTGAGATTCATTGTACATGGGTCGGAATCCAGTGCATTTAGCTTGTGTGAGCTTATTGTGGGAATGAAGGAGATGCTGACAAGTGGCAGTGTAGGAGTTGTTGAATGAAGTCACAAGAGGACAAAAGATTGCTTTTCCTCTTTTACTCCATTCCTCCATTTCTCTCTCTTCCCTCCCTCTATTTCCGGCGGTCAGCTAGGCAAGAAAGAGAAAGAAGAGCTTGTGATTTGAGTAGGTAAATGATCTCATTTGCTCAAACTCACTTCCTTAATGTTGATCCTTAAGTGATGGACTTCATTTTGGTAGGTGTAGTTTGGCCATTTGGTTGTGGTTGGTGATCACACAAAAATTGATTGTTGGTAGATCAAGAACTCTCTTAGGAGAAGTTGTTAAGGTGAGTGAAACTAATCCATCTATCTAAGTTTCATACCATTTGAAGTAGTTTATAAATTCTAGAAATTTTGGCTTGAATCCGAAAATTGGATGCCACTGTTCATTTGGTATGTTTTTGGCATGAGAATGGTGTTTTGGAATGAGTTTATGATAGATAGATTGATTGGTAATGGAAATATGAAGTTTGGTTAAGATTGGTGTGTTATTGAAATGGTTGCCCAAAACCCAAATCATGATGATGGAATAGGATTTTGATGATTTTGAGTATTCCATTGAGTTTGTTGGGTGTTTTTGTATGGGAATGGCTTTAGGTTAAGTTTTGAGTCCATAGGAAGCAATTGGGCAAGTGTAAGGGAAAGTGCCTCTGCTTCTGCGTTTTCTGCTATCTGTGGGATTCACTCGAGCAGAGAGGGGTCTTCTCGAGTGAAGGATGAATATCACCCGAGCAGAAGGGGTCTGCTCGAGTGAGGGATGAGTTTCACCCGAGCAGGGATGAACTCTGCTCGAGTGATATAAGGTTTTTCCCTTTGTGCTTCGAGTTCGTCTGGGTTTTCATGTGCAATGCTCGAGCACATCGTTTTGTGCTCGAGTGAGCGAAGAACATGCTCGAGCAAGCATGGTCTGCTCGAGTGTTAGTGGGAGTTCAGAGTGAAGGATTTCTTTCGGGTCTTCACTTGCTGGTGGATGCCACGAGTGTGCTCTGACACTCGCGAGCATAGCCTTCTCACTCGAGCACTGGGGGTCATGCTCGAGTGAGGTTGTGCTTCAGGTGGGAGGTGTGCTCGCGGGTGAGAGAGGTGCTCGCGGGTGAGAGGAGTGTGGTCGCGGGTGTGAGTTGTGTGCTCGAAGCATATATGGCTGTGCTCGAGTGATCTTGTGCTTGGAGAGCTTTGTGTGCTCTCGGGTCCTCACTTCCTGGACTTCTCTCGCGGGTGCTCGAGTGAGGCATTTGGCCTTGTGCTCGAGTGAGGATTTTGTGCTCGAGTGAGCCAGTTCCTGAAAGCTTTCTTGTGCTCTCGGGTGCTCACTCGTGGTTTCACTTTCTCTTGTGCTCGAGTGCTGTCCGTACCAATGCTCGAGTGAGAGCATTTGTGCTTGAGTGATGTCCGTACTTGTGCTCGAGCATGGTCATCTGTGCTCGAGTGAAACAGTGTAAAATCTCAGTTTTGTGCTTCCAAAAGGGGATCTTTGGGATAGCTCTTCCTACCCTTTTAGGCTATTGTTAGGAGTATTTAGTGACTCTAAGAGTGCAATAATGATAACCAACTTAGCATTATAAAGTGGATTAAGTCTTGGAATAGAGATTAACTCTTCGTCCCTAATTGTGAAAATAGGATTTGACATTTGCCTTCCTCGGGAGAGACCGGCGTTAGGGCACGCACGGAAGGATCAAGGTAGTGACTTTTCTCTCATATCTTGTATGATGTTTTGGTATGCATATCTTATCATTGAACTTGTGAAATGTGTGCCATGATCCATTACGGCGCGAGCAGGTCAGCGTGAGCCGTATAGGGAGTGACAGTGGTCATCTCTAGTCGGCCGTTGGACTGCCGTCGTAATCGACATGGATCTTTGTGAATCCGACCCGTGGGGGCGGCGTATGTGAAAACCAGCCGTGGGCTGTGTGTGAGTATCTTGCCTATGTGGCTTGCGAATATGATATGCTTTATATGGATCCCAGCTGTGGTGAATTATACTGTGTTGATTGTTGTGATGCAATACAACGTGAGCAATTCAGCGTGAGCAATCGTCAGGGATGACATGTGTCATACTAACCATTGCCGTTGTAACTGCCGTTGTAGTTGCTTGTGTGGATAGTGATTTGATTACATGCATTATTATTGTACATTATATGATTGACTTGTTACTACGAGGATTCTTTAGAATCTCACTCTCCCAAAATTAAACCTTTTAGACAGGGCCGAAGGATCGAGAGGCAAGCGGGCGACGAAGAGTAGTTAGAGCTCCTGTTTAGGAGTATATTTTGGAGATTATGGTTATCATTGTATATTTTGGAATTGTACATAGTGGATTTTGTGTAATCTCTAAGTAAAAGGGTATGAATTGTAGGCTTTGTGCCTTGTGTAAATCCCTTTTAATATGAATGGAACCCGAGTGAGTCGGGAACTTGTTTGCACTCTGATAATTGTAAATGGAATCCACCTGTTCAGGCCAGTATTAATTTGTATTGAGAACTTGGGACCATTGTGAATAAGTTTAGAAAAGTTTTTGCAAATCCGATTTTTGGGCAAATGAGTATCTTATTAAGTCCCATTTTGAAATATGGTCTCTAAGTACAACTTAATTATGAGTTTAAGAACTTAATCTCGGCCTCAGGTGGGAAGGGGGTTACATTGGCCGCGAGTGCTAACACAAGACATGGCCTCATAGTGCAAAACACTCTTGCACTTAAGTGAGACAAGATGCACTCAAGTAATGGCCCATATCACTCGCAAGTGAAAAAATACACTTCTGCTTTCTTTATGAGAGAGTGCAACTAAAACTTAAAGGAAAAGAGAAAACATAATGCTGCACTCAAGTGAGACCTCATATCACTTGAGTGAGGCTTATCAAAAGCCAAAATGTAACATATGACAGAATTTTCCAAACTTCCCACCAAATTGTCCAATGGTTCCCAAAATTCACAAACAACCCATTCCCACACAAATCCTTATAAGGAATCCATTGGTCACACTAAAACAACCAAATTTTCATTCTAACAACAAGTTTTTGTTTTGGACACCACATTCCCATATATTAACCAATTGCACTAATTTTCCTTCCAAAATTCCAAACTAACTCCAATGGCACAAAGACACAATATCACACTAATTCTACCCCAATACACTACCAATTCATCCATTTCAAAATCACATGAAAATTAGGGAAAAGTTCACAAATCTCAAAACTTAACCAATAATTACAATGGATATGCCAAAATGCAACTTACACTCACCTCTTCCTCTTCCCAAGGTTGGTTCCTTGATTCCATAACTCCCAAATTTCTTCAAGCACTCAAATACCTTCTTTCAAAAATCTAAAACTGTAGCAATGAAGCTCTCATCACTATGAACAATATTAATAAAGAGTATTTGAGCATTAGAGGTCATATGGAACACTAACCTTAAGTTTTCTTCTTTCTCTTTCCTCTTGAGCTTACACAAAAATGGAGTTAGAGAGAGATGAGATGATGATGATGAATATGCAGATTTTTCCCTTACTCCCATGTAACTAGCTGACTTGGAGGGAGAGAGGAGAGAGGAGAGAGGAGAGAGGAAAAGAGTTTAAAAAGTTAACTTTATCCCATGGCCCACACCTTGACACTTGGCAAGATCTTATTCCTCCTTTCATGGGCACACATGAACACTCACACATATAATGCCATTATCTTGCTCATTAAATCCTAACAATTGATCTTTAATTTACCAATAAGTTTCTTCTTCAGTAACTGACCAATCGGTCGGTAACTTTTCTTTTTCCCATTTTGGCCCTGATTATGACAATTCTTGCTGAATCACCACCGAACACATTTTATCATTCCATTCTTCATTTATGGCCCTCCCTTACCCTTAGGGTTCATTTTAAGCTTTGTCCTATAATCAAGCTCAAATGCAGGGTTTAGGTATTGATTGAAACACATTCAAATTGAATTTCACATCATATTCTTCAAAAGTGTTAATTAACAATAATTACATTCACTTTTGAAGCCATTAGCCCTTAAGCCCATTTTTGGGGCATTACACATTGATTGAGGCTTGAATTTCTGGAATTTTTACCCTATTTTTCATGGATTAGGGTCTTAGAGAGTTTGGTATGTTGTGGTCATGGAAATGGTGCTTTACATTGAGCCTTGGATAAATGGAATTTAATTGAACCTTAAATGTAAAGTTTAGAGTTTTTGGGTTTTGTATTAATTGTAGCCCCAAAAATAGAATATGTTAAAGGATTGATAATTTGGTTATTTTGATGTTTTCATTGGATTCCCTATGGAAAATTGTGTGGGAGTAGTGTTGGATGTGAATTTTGAACCATTGAAAACTTAGGTTTAAAAGTTGCAAGATTTTGTTAGTGAAAACTATGTGCAAATAGTCAGTTTGCATGGACGTTTTGAATAGGTAAATGGTGGCTAAAAATTTTGAAACTTTTCAATCTAATAATGCACATGCCAAACTTTAAATTGATACATTATGGTGGTCATTCTGATATGTGTACTGGGAGTTATGAATTTCCAAAGTTTGATGTCAAAATTGGGATCAATTCTGGAATAGCAAGGAGAATTGTTGAATTCTGCATTTTTGTAGTTATAGACAACATTGATTCATATTTTTTGTAAAGAGGACTTTAAAATATTTAATTAGGACTTAGGATTACCTCATTTTGATATTTCTGGATTTAGTTATAATTTTTGGAAGTTCATCCAAGAAAAAGAAATTTCCTTGGCCGCAGCCAAATGTGCTTGGCTACAGCCCAAAAGCTTATGTCCTACTTTTGGCCACAGCCAAAGGATTCTTCGCTACAGCAAAAAAAACTTTTGAACCACTTTTTGGCCACATCCAGAAGACTCATGGTTGCAGCCAAAAACTCTCTGAGCTGTTTTTAGCTGCAGCCAACCCCTATTTTCAGCACTTTGTAATTTTGAAAAGTTATTTCTAACCTAGTACTTCCCAATTCTTTTAGGCTATTGTTAGAGACTTTCACAGCTACCTAAGAGACTTTAATAATAACCAAATCTAAGTGTTTTGAAGTCATTTGAGTATTGTGATAAGTGATAACTTGTCCTTAATTATGATTATAGGATTTGATATTTGCCTGGAACGTAGGAGCCCATGCCTGAACTCAAACGGAAAGAAAAAGGTAGTGATACTTTCCCTATATCATGTTTAATGCATTGTATGTTTGTACTCATCATTGAATGTGCAATTGAGTCACGACGGATAGCCTGGATTCAAATGAATGATTGAGTAGTGGTGAATGTCCCGGCTTTGAATAGTAATGTTGCTGATTGTCATGCCTATCACGGGAGTGATTATGGTAATGATTGAATATTGCTGATTATCATGCCTATTACGGGAGTGATTATGGTAATGATTGAATGCTACTATTAGTGATTGTCATGCTTTTCGTGGTTGTGATCAAAGTCATGATTAAATGTTGCTGTGTTGTTGAATTGTGATATTTGGTTACATGCTTTGTTATATTATGCATCATATACGTGAAATGTTACTACTAAGATTCTTTTGAATCTCACTCTTTCCAATTATTAAATTTTTAGCCAAGGCAAGTAGATCAAGGGACAAGCAAGAACATAAGGGCGACTAGGATTGCCAGTGGTAGCTTTTAGTTTTGGTTTATGGTTAACATATTTTGGACAATTATGTATATTGATTAGAATAGTATTGTATTGTAATCCCCGATAAGGGAAATTGAGATGTGCAATAAAGCCCTGTAAAACCCTTTTAGTTAATGAATATATCCTAGGTGAATGTCAGGAATTTTTGCTAAGCACTCTGATATTAATGTATGTAATACAACCGAATAGACCAAATGGATTCTAAAAGTGAATGGAGATCGTATTATACAGGTTTTGGAAAAAAATTTTATTTATTCATGATCTCTTAATTAATTTATGACATGTGTTCAAACACTATTATGGCCTGGTAAGTGAGGGGGTTACAGTGGTGGTTGTGGTTGTGGTTGTGGTTGTGGTTGTGGTTGTGGTGGTTGTTGTTGTTATTAAAACACGAATTTGTTAAAATGATACAACATGATGAGTTAGCATTTTTCATTCGATGATACTAACTGTATTAAGATTGAATGACTAAAATGAAACTTGGCGTAAACATAAAGGACTAAACGTATATTTTAGCCTAAATGAAATCAAATCAAAACACCTAAATGACTCAACCTCTCTAATAATTTTAAGAAGACTAAAGTATATATTTAGTCCTTTATGTTTGCATCAGGTATCATTTTAACCCCTTAAGTTTATAAAGTGCATTTCTAATCCTTAAACCTTAATACCGTTAGTTTCATTTAATGGAAAATAGCGACTCATCAAATTAAAGTGATACTTGTGTAATTGAACGCTGACAAAGCAATTCAACCTCTTATGACAAATAATCAAAAGAAAAAAAATCAACTTCTAGAATAAACTGAAAAGGGAAAACTGTCGACAGAATTAGGGAGAACCTAACCCCTCTCCGGCTTATCCCTACTTGCGGCTCCCCCATAGGTGATTACGCATAGCAAAAGCTTTGTCTTGGCTTAGGTCCTTTTTTCCTTGCCGTAATCCTCCTTGTTACTGTTTTAGGGGGTCTCTTTCTGCATCTTCATCAGCATTTAATTTAAGTATATCCTCAGTTCCTTATTTCTTCAAATCATTGTCCTTTAAGTTGTTGGAGGAAAATAGAAGGAAAAAGATATATAGTTCCACCCACTTTTCTTTTCTTCAGATTCTGCAAGAACAGGCGGGATATGTGAAGGACGACAAGATAGGTATTGATCAGGAAATGGTGTCTTATAGGAAGCAGGGGATTGTGTAAAGTGTGAGATTAGTTGAATGGTGATGGATATATGGGCCATGCTATTGATCAATATTGGAGCTCACACGTACCCACATACCTCCCATCACCATCAAATTTTACACTCGTTTTCACCATCCAATATTGGGCTATCCTATTGATCAATATTGATCTTAGAATTTTGGGGCCTCCTTTGCCTCTGGTTGCCAACTATAGGGAAGTCACTAGTGAGAGGATGCGCGAGAGAGGGGTTAGGGTTTCATGGTTCTTGGAAGTTGATTTTTTTTCTTTTAATTTTATGTCACAAAAGTTTATTTGTTTTGTCAACATTTAATTACACAATCATCACTTTAATTTGATGAGTCATTATTTTCCGTTAGGTGGAACTAACGATGTTAAATTTGAAAGACTAAAAATGCACTTTATAAACTTAATGGATTAAAATGATATTTGATGCAAATATAAATGACAAGATGAATATTTTAGTTTATTTTTAATAAACCCTTTTCATTCCAATAATTTCATGATAACTCCATTTATCATAAGTAATTCTTTCTTAATTGAAGATGAATCCTAAAAATAAGACTTAGGATGTTAAAGACTATATAGCCATGTGATTTGTAGTAGTTCTCCCCAAAACCGCTACAAATCACCAAACTCTACCTCAGTCTACATGAAACTTTGTTGGAACTACTACAAACATACAACCTTTTTATATTCTTTAGTAGTTATTATCTCAAAAATCGCTACAAATCACCAGACAATTTGTAACTGTTCCTATAACTTACCTTTTTTTCTTCTGTAGCGGTTTTGCCCTTCAACCTATACAAATGTGGCACCAAGCTGTCGCGACATTTTATAGCGGTTTATATGATCCAACCACTACTAAGTCACCATTTTGGAGTAGTTTATATGATCCAATCGCCCCAAATTACCATGGCTTACCATTGCAACATTTGGCACGAGTCATATCATTACAAATTTGAGCGGTTTGCCTTAAAACCATTATAAATCCTGATATTTTTAGAGGTTTTTTGTGACAGCTACTAAACGATGATTTTTTTTTATAGTGTGTGATATTGCTAATCTTAGTGCTCAACCTTTGGATGCTGCTGGAATGCCTGAGCATTTCATCCAAGAAGGCAATGGTTGAAAATCCTGATGTTGTATTTAGCTATAGTCGTCTTTATTTTCTTTTGTGCTGTCTTTGTTTGCATCCTGTGTGTTGTATTTTTTGTTGTATTTGATTTCATGTAACCGCCTTGTCTGTTGTAATGTCTTTTATCAGTTATAAAATGCATCATTTTAGGCCCAAAAAAACTCTGATATTTAATTATTTTCAGTATTTTTTGACCGTAAATTATTTATTTTCAGTATTGAAAACATAGAAGATAAGTACTAAAAATATGTCAGATGACTATTGAAAAATTGAAAAGCTTTTGTGATAAAATTAGAGAGATTTTACTCAATTTTTACATAGTACTGAAAATAATTAAATATTAAGGTTAAAAAATTCAGCACATATGACGCAACCCCTAATTTGAGTAATTTCCCATTTTTGTTTGGCGGGCCCGGGCTGGCTAGTAATTTCTTGATTGCTTTAAATCCGATGTCCCCCGCTCCGGATTAGTCGGTTGCCCCAGGTTACCTGGTCCAGTGTTAGAAGGCCAGGGACTCAGGAAAAGGCGCCGGATACCGGGGGGGAGTCCGGGTTCGGGGGCCAAAGGCCCTATCTACCTGTTGTCACCAAAAAAAAAAAAAAAAAAATCCGATGAAGGCATGTTACAATTTCGAGCTTCAGGCGGGATCTTGAAAGTGGAATAAGAAAGAACAAGACAGTTTAGAGTCAGAGAGAGGAAGCGTCACACAAGTCTTTGTGATGGTTTCACTCTTATCTCATGCATACACTTCAATTCTGAATAGCTTCAGCAAACTTTATAACTTTTCTTTATTCTGATTTCTTAAACCCTGGGTTTTTTTTTTTTTTTCAATATAGGCAGATTTTAAGGAAGAACTTGAGCCCTTGTTTGATTACAGGCGGGTACAACCTAACAATGTTGTGTGCATCGAAGGTTCTTTTCCCTTCTTATCTGTTAATTTCCTCTATTTTCGGAAGGAAGTTATTCTTGTCCGTCTTGTTTTAGCCTTTGAAGCAAGAATAATTTGGATTTTGTAATTTTAAATTCTTGTTGGAGATTTTTTAAATTATGTATTTCTGGCAGATGATGACGACGAGGTCGTGGTTTGTGTTGGTAAAAAGCGGAAGACTTGTCAGCCTGTAATATGACTTTTACCTCTAACCTCATCTAATCTGCCTCTAACGAATGCTTTGATTCCATTTTTTTTGAAATTATTACGTGGTTTAGGTTGTGAATGGTAAGAATGAAGAGAAACCGGTTGTGGTCGACATTGAGGATAAAGAAGATGACTGGTTACTTCCTCCACCAAAGGTCTCGAGAGATGAATCCAAGTCGATTGCGGAGGATTCAACATTAAAGGAGTTGAGGTCTGAGCATTTTATTAGTCGCTTGCGTCTGTGTTTGTGTATGTATATGTACATGTATTGTGGCCTTCTGGGGATATTGAAAGAGGTTCTTTAATTTGGTTGATTCCCAATATAAACCCTTGATTTTGATAGGGACTGGTGTGATTTGTTGGCTGCTAACTTTGGGACAAAGATAAAAGAATCAAGTAGTTAGGTTATGTGTGCTGATGAGTTGGACACTGTTAAAAACTGAGTAAAAGAATTAGAGGAGGTGAGGGGGCTCGGTGACATAGTCTTGGAGACAAAATTTTGCATTAAGTGTACATCCACATGTGCGTGAAGGGTGATGACTATGCAATAGGTTGGAGTGGATAAAGGAGAGAAGCCATTACTGCCATCTGGTTTGTTTTCTGAATTAAATGAATTAGGAAAACATACATTTTGGCATATTGAAATGATCTTTGCTTCTAATGAAACTCTATAAACTTATGGTATTAATTCCCTGACTTGCTCTTCTAACAGTTTCATCCTTCTTTCCTTTTCTAGGATATTTGAATATTCTTTCAGCTTCCTTAGATGGGCCGTCTGCCCCTTTTTTCCTTTTCTTGCTCAAAACCTTAGATTCACTATTCCACAGGGTCCATCAGTTTTTTGACTATGATAAATGCACAAATGCTGGTTTTGGTTTTCTGTTCACAACATTACAAAATCATACATGTTTCTTGCAATTTTTGGAAAGAAAATTGTTAAGTGATACTGCATGAGCTGGAATCCAGTCCTACAAACCTCCCTTGGGAATTACTTGTCTTTCTTGCTTGTTAGGCAATCTGTGTCTTTGTCTATTTTATTCTTAATGACAAAATCCAACATTAAATGTATGTTCATTTCTGTTATCTATCTTTGACTGCACAATCATTCAGCTTTACCGATTTGAATTTATATACATCACTATTCATTCCCTAAACCCCTCTCGACTAGCCACTGTTACACAAGAAAAATGTTGATAAAGAAATAAGTCTGGTAGACCCATCAATGTCATAGTTTACTTGATGGACTTTGCATTCTACTACAGGAAAAGCTGTTCAGTCTGGTTGTTTTGGGTTATTATTAGAGGAGTCTACATAGCTCATTGCCAGAAAAAAAAATATATACAAGGGATAGAGAGGGTGATTGACCATGTAGGATAGTGGGTGTCCATCAAGAAAAATACTACTCCCTCCGGTTCTTAATATAAAACATAGTTAGAGAGTTGATCTTGGTCCTAAATATAAGGTATAATTATCATATTTGTCAATCTTTTCCTAATTTACCCCTATTGATGCTCCCTTAACAACAATCAAGGAGGAGGGAGAGATGCTTCATCAACAATAATCAAGAAGAAGGGGGAATGGGGAAATTAAGGAAGATGATTGGGGTGTTTTAGAAAATACATGTTATATTAAATAACCTAACTAACTACCTTAATCTAATCAAATTAAGTAAATATGTCTTATATTAAGGACCGGAGGAGTATATAAAATACATGGGTTTCTGCTGTCTCCCATATTGATGGTTATTCTATATGAAATACAATTGAAACATCAAGAAAAAATAAAGGATGACATCAGGCCAAAGGAAAAAGAATGACATTTGAACAAAGAAACCATTGTGGTCATTTAAAAACTCTCTAAAATGATGAGGAAAATAATTTACATGTGTGTTAGTTATATCTAATATTGATAAAGCTGGCATATCAGAATCCATGCTTCATTGGTTATGTTACATTAGTTCCTCTGTCTCTAAATGTATACCCTATCATTAGAAATTTGTGTAAAATGTGCAGAGTCTTAGCCTCTGACTATCAGGAGGCAAGAAATCAGAAAAGTCTCTTTGATTGTTAGATGAGCCTGGCATCTGCTTCCTTCTCTCCTATTTTTATGCAGTTGCTGACAACAATTGATTCTTACATGTAGGTTAAAAAAGCAGGAGCTTGTCTCATTTGCACAATCTGCAAAAAACATGTTACAAGAAGTTAAGGAGTCTGCAAAGAGAGAGCTTGATAATTCATTGCAGACTTCTGTGGATGCTGCAAATGAGAAAACATCAAAACCACCTGAAAGAGATAAGATTGTCATCTCTATGCAAGACAAGGATGCAGTGAAGCATTTTCGTGTTTACATGGTATATACCATATACTATGTTGAATTCCTTTGGCATATATACTATGTTGTTAAATTTTCTGTTGTTATTAGTAACTGTCGAGTTATCCAAGGCTAAGGATTATGTTGCTAACTTTGACCCTATGTTTATGGTGCTTCTGCTACTATATACATAGAATTATGTTGAAACTGGGAAATAGTTGTGCTATTTCTTTTAAGTAACGGCCAACTGTTAGAATTGTGCAGCAAACTTTTGTTCTATTCTAAAGATGTGAATAAGTTAGTTCAACTGTTATTGCCTTAAGCTTTTTTTGGAGAGAATACTGACCTTATTTGAGTTGCTGTGATTTAGGCAAATTTTCTTTTCTTATGAAAATGTTGTCTCCAGTACTTTGGGTTACATTTTCATTCTGCTACCCATCCTTTGAAAATGTAGTTTGACGGTCATTTTTCTCTGTTTTTCCCTTCCCCCTTATTCATACTTGGCTTTAGGTGTCCGTTATTTTCATATAAGGCTGATTTGATGTTTGTCTACTTTTTTAGGATGACAAGTTTGAAAGGATCTTCAAAATGTATGCGGATAAAGTAAAGCTTGACCAGAGACATTTATTTTTTTCTTTTGATGGGGATAAAATTAATCCGTCCCAAACCCCTGGTGGCCTTGGGATGGAGGATGATGATATAATTGAAGTTCATGTGAAGTCAAGCTGATCAAGGTGTGATGCGTTATTACTTCTTAAAGTTCTGTTTCTGACCATGTTATTTTTTGTTTCATGATTGGTTGGCTTATTTTTGAGTTGTCATTCAAAATTTTCAAAAGGTGAAGCAGATGAGTTTGTTCAATCTTTTTATGAATGAACTTCCGTTTAATTGATGATAGAAGTGGGAGCTATGCTTTGGTTCTGCTCATTGTGCTGGTTTACTAAGAGATAATGTTAGCAATTTCTCAAAACTGGTTTTGCACTGTGTGGCTGTTAAAGATACATTACTATAGATAGGGAAGTGAAATAGCTAAACTGCCCAGATTTGACCGCTTGCCTGACTGATAATCTGGGAGATGAAAGTACCTTCAAATATAGGACTCAGTCTGGCATTCCTCACTTTGTTCAGACTTAAGTAGTGGCCATAGTTTAGATGAAAATAACTGTGTATGGGTTTGATCCTAGTTGGGGTCTTGGGTCCTAATGTTGTTAGAAATTGAACCATTTTATATCTGACGGTGGATGTGAACATGATGGTGCTTTCTTGTATTGATATATATGTATATAGATATACCTCACCAAACCTTTCTGATTCAGGTTTTTGCTTCAATCATGGAACTGAAATCAAGCCTTTTTTATGCCTCTTCTGGGAGTTACGGTGCCTTCAAAGTTAATCTCATAATGCTTATGAGAAAATGGTGTATTTTTTTGATATAGATGCGATATTTGGCTCAATTGTACAGCTAGAATTTTATGAATTTATTTTGAAATACCAGTTTGTTAGAATTTCTTGGTTATATGGTACAGGTTGTTGACAGTGTAATATACCTATTCTTAGATGTGAATTATGCTAGGGTTTCTGCACTTTTTATCATAAACTAGTTGAATGGAGATATTTGATGGAAATGAATTGCGTCAATAACATAATATATTAACAATTCTTTCATTCAATGCATATTTCCCTTCCTTGAAATTGTTTGTATTTTTATTTTGAATCTGCTGATAAGCTGCTTCCTTAATGTAGGCCCTAATTGTGGTCCTATGGAGTTGATCCTGGTTCTAAATATGAAACCTATTTCCTATAATTGTCATCATTTTCCTAATTTACCCCTATTGTTACTTCCTCAGCACTATCAAGAGAAAGATGAAAGGAAGAAAGGAAGATGATTAGTGTTTTAGAAAAAATATGTTATATTAACTAAGTTAACTAATTTTTTTAATCTATTCAAATTAAATAAATAGATCTTACATTTAGGATTTGGGGGAAGTATTAAATAAGCTTCATGGGCTGTGAGAGTCATGTTTTTTAAAATGAACCAGTTTTGAGTTTTGGTCAAATTGGATCATCCCATGATTTTGGTCTTGGAACATTTTGGGAACATGTTTTCTGTTGCTTGAGGGAGTGGATTGTGAGAAATTATTTGTGTCCCACTATAAGTAAACGCATGCAATTGTAAATGGTGATGATAATCAAGATTTAATTTGTACCATTGATATTGAAGAGTTTGTGATTAGCTATAAAAGGGAAAACATTCCTGGGCCCACATGACTTGTAAGTAAATCATTTACATTGGCATTTGGACCAGAAGTTAGTCATATTCCACTCTCCCATATTTTGTTGTCCGAATGGTACAAATGGTAACATATCTAGTGAGGATCTTGCATTACCAGGTTGCACATGTCATGGGGTCCCTAGCCTTGTAGCAATGTAATATACCAAACTCTATTTTGTTGTTTTGTTCAGAAAAATAGTGCAACTCAATTGTGTCTGATTTCCATATTTGCTTTCATGGGCCATGTATTTAATGGATGACGAGAAAAGATTCCAGTTTTGTTGCTTATTGCAGTGACATGCGTTGAGATCTGAACAGTTCAAATTTAGTTTGAAATGTATAGATTTAAAGTAAAATAATACTCCCTCCGGTCTTAAATATAAAATAAAGTTAATTTTTTTGGAGAGATTAAGGAAGTTAATTAAATTATTTTAAAGTATTTTTATTTTTATTTTTTCCTCCAAACTAGTTAGTTTGACTAATAAACTGATGTATAATATAAGAATACACAACATATAATATGATTAAATAACTTATTTAGCTTCCTTAATTTCTTTAAAAAAAATTAACTTTATCTTATATTTAGGATCAGAAGGAGTATTAAACTTGGACCTCTTCAGTTTTAATATGGATGGTTTAGATTTGTGCTTATCACCGGAGACAAGAACTGAAACTCTCCTAATAAAAAGAGAGGATCCCTTAAAAATAATTTATGTCTAATTTTCTTCAAGTAGCGTAGAGTTTTTTTTTTTTTTTTTGGAAAACAAAACTATGAGCACTTCTGGTTCACAGAATATGCAGATTTCCATTTGACATATTTAAGAGTTTTTATATTTGGGTTTGATTTATTAATTGAAATCATTAACTTCTTCGTTGGATTTAAATGTTGTAAAAATATGTAAATACTTAAAGACAAGATATATCTTATGCAGCCATGCTGAAGTTGATAAATTGTTAGATGTTTAATGGGATTATTATATTTTATCTTCTTTTTTTTCCAATTCAAAGGCCTATTTTTCGATCTATTAGAACCTATTTGTCACTTGTCATATTTAATCTATTATGATTACTATGCGTGAAGCATGACTTAATAATTTGCTTTGATTGTATTTGAACTGTAAGTCGTTCCCCATCACCAATTACAACTTGTTTGCTGAAATTTGTCCGTTTCTTCTTTTTCTCTTATTTCTTTTTTATTATCATTATCTATTTTAGTTTTTTTTAAAGTAAAATCTCCAACTGCTTCTCTTTCTCGTGGAATGGCGACATGCTTGTTCGAATTAAAACATAGTAATTTTTATAAGATACAAATAATCGAATTACTTAAATTAAAAATTGGCTAAATTTATTAAAGACAATAAATATATAAAAATACAATTTATTTTTAAAATACTTCAATTTATGGGAGAGATGGTTGAATTACCCAAATTCTAATTTAGATCACTGAACTTAACAAATTATATATTAAGTTATACATCATAATTAGAGATTTAAAATTTGGGTTAAATTACCTTCATATCCCTTAATTATTAAAAATAGAAAAATTAAAAATATAACCCTATTATTTGCTTTATCAATTAATTCCTTAGACAGTACTATACAACGGATATTTTTTCCAAACATTAATCATAAACAATATTTTTTTACAATATTTGGTTTTATAAAATAATGTATTAGAATAAATTGAAATCTATTGAGATAGTAGATCTACGTGTCCACGTGAAGATCTATTACTTTCTTTAAATATTTATATTTTTATTCAAATTTTATGACCATAAAAATTTGAATCCGGCATGTATATATATACACATATATCCTGAATATATAATCCATGATTATTTTTTTATAAAAAGGAAAAATCTCATATAAAGATATTTGTGAAACATTGTAGTACATAATAATTCACCTTTTTCAGTTATATATACTCTCCTGTAAAACTGAATATTGTATAAAAATAAGAACATTGTGCATAATTAATGTTTGGAAATAAGTCACTCAAGTTAAAGAACAAATGGTGTTCTGTCGTAGATAAAGTATATCATGGGGTTATGTTTTCAATTTTTCTATTTTAATAATTAAGGGATATTGAGGTAATTTGACTCAAATGTTAAATCTCTAAATATAACGCATAACCTAATATATAATTTGTTAAGTTCAATGACCCAAATTTAAATTTGAGTAATTCAACAATCTTTATATGAGATTTTCCCTAATTAAATATAATAAAACTTACTAATATTTAATGTAGATAAAAGTAAAAGATGATACTATTTCAATAGTTTGCAGTATAAATTACATTATAAACTAGATTTTATATTTAAAACAAAAAATAATACTAAAATTATGTATATACGGGAGAGTACCTATTTAGCCCCACTCAGTTATAATAATCGCGAAACACGAAACATCATTAATTGTTCCATCTAGCTTCAATATAGTATTATATCTAATCCTAAATACAAAATCTAATTAATTTTTTTAATAGAAATTAAGGAAGTTAAATAAGTTATTTAATCATATCATATATTATGTATCATTAGATTATATATCGGTCTATAAGTCATAAAAATTAGTTTGGAGAAAAAAATAAAATAAAAATACTTTAAGCCAATTTAATTAGCTTCCTTAATCTCTCTAAAAAAAATTAATTGGATCTTATATCTAGGACTAGAGGTAGTATATCAACATATACTACTTCAACTCCATATCCAGTGATGGGAAAAAACAACCCTCATTGAATATGATTAAATTCTTTCTGCAAATGTTTGCTTTCGAGAGGAAAGTATAATACAAAATTTTTTTAAGAATATTTTTTTGGGGAGAAAAAAGGCACATATTGTCATGTTCACAGCAGGATTGTGAATTTTCTATCACATGTGGGACTTAATATCACAAATTGATGAAATGGTTTATCCACTTGAGATTAGCTCACATGTGAAATGAAGTTTAGGCTATTGTTACTTGAGAGTCTTGAGACTACAAGCTGAAACTCAAAAAATAATTAAGTAACCTTATTTTTAGCATATTATTATAAAAATATACCTCAATAATCAAATTATTCCTTTGGCCATAGAAAAATTAGAAAAAAAATTCTATTTTAATCCATTTGAAATAGCCAAATTCAAAAGCAGGTCACCAAATTCAGTAAATCCCAAATCAGTCTAAGGAGCCTAGTTTTAAATTTTAGAATTTCGTGATTTTACCTCACAACTCCTCAACATTAGTCATTCCCCATAGATCATAACTTCCTTTCCTTCGTTCTTTGTTTTTTGGAATACACTGATCACCCCTTCCTCTTGTCATTGTCGTAATCGTTGGACATCTCCTCCTTCGACCTTTGAATTGCTCTGCTTAAAAGTTGACTTGTAAATTTCATAGCGCAGAAATAAAAAATGGAAAAACTTACTCTTCAAGTTATGTTTTCAAAGGAGAAATTGAAAACAGACCCAAAGAATGTTTTGAAAGAACATTACCGTCATTGGTTGTAAAGTTCATGGTAAGAAAAAAATCACAAATTTCAGGTTATGGTTTAGACTGGAGCTAACACAGGATCAAACCGATGAAAAAATGAAAATTTCAAGCTTATTAATATGAAATTATAAAAAAAATAAAAAAATTGATTAAATAAAAAAGCGAACTAGTTTGACTCCTAAATTGGACCTATTTACTGATCGGTTAGCCGTTTTTGGGCCAAACCAGCCGATCCAGTTCAGGTTTCATAACTTGGGGTGAGAAAGAATGTCATGTGCGTTTGGGTGAAAAGAGTATACGTGCAAAGTGCTCAAATTTTAAAATCCTAAATTCGTCTTTTTGTACACTGATTTGAGATTTATTAAATTTGATGGCTTGATTTTGGATTTAGTGTATGTTTGGAAAATAATGAAATCATGGTTTTAAAAGCCCTTTTCCATATGTTGAAATATAATTCATCTCACATATTTACTTCATAAATCGTAGAAGCATTTTTAAAAACTAAAACGAACAAACACTTTGAGAATATGTTTTACAATTTACGAGATAAGTATGTGAGAGGAGTTTTATCTCGATTTGCAGAAAATACTTTTGAAACCATGGTTTCATAACTTGCTGAACACACTTAGTTATTTCAAAAGGAATTAGATAGGATTTTTCCTGAGAAAATAAACAAATTATTGAAAAATTTAAAATAATTTCAAAATATAAAAAAAAGAAAAAAGAAAAGGCAATATCACCCCGTGAATCATGAGGCATGACTCTCAGTCTTCCCTTAGAGTGGACCTGACCCTCGGCCTCCGCCCATCCCGGAGAGTTGAAAGCGGCGTCGTTTTAAAAGCCTAAGTGGCATGGCAGCCTCCCATTGGTCCGACACGGCTAACCTTTTGGATTACAGAACCGAGGTCCTTCCTTCCATCCTTCACATGTCTTATTATTTGGATAACCCGGTGGGACCCGCCTTTCGTTTCCACGTCCTCTCATCCACGCTGGAAAGTTCGAGGTCAGATCTTCCCACGTCATCCCCAAATGGCTAAAACTTTCCAACATTTCATTTCATTTCATTTCATTCGTGACTGCCCCATAAGCAAAGCTTCGACCAACGCAACCCAGAAAAACCACCATGAAAAAGTTGAATCCAAGCTCAAAGCTTTCATTTTTCCAGCAAAATTTACCACCCTTTTGCCTCTTTCTGAACTAGAAGAACAATAATCCCCACTTTCTGTCTTCTTCCTTGGAGGAATTCCTATTTTATCTTCCTTTTGAGGGGGAAAAAATTAAAAAATTTCTTGGGAATCAATCACGGGTACGTCTCTTTTACTTCTCAGCTGTAAAAGTCATTATTAGGTTGTCCCAAAAGTGCGCCAAAGCTCAATTTTCAACTGCATGCTCCACAAAGTTCACAAGAGCTTCGTGCTCTTATTGGTACTATGAGATGGGATATGTCTTGGTTTTTGTAGTGGGATTTGTTGATTTGCTACTTCCATTGTTGAAATCTCCTTCTGTTTTTTCCCTTCAATAACCATGATTTTTGCTTGCAGTTTGGTTATCTTTTTCTGTAACGACTTTGAGTGGTAAGAGTGCTGGGCTATATAGCTGAATTCCCATTAATTTTGGCTTGTGGATTTCACATATCAGATTATCAGGTATTTCTTATGCTTGCAACATCTTCATATTTGAAGACTAATGATCTTTGTAAGACTTTCCTTTAGAGTTTCAATTGAATTTTTATCAATAGAAGTGACTCAGTTTTTCTCAGAGGACTCTTTACAAGCAATTTAAGTTTATGCAAATGAACCCTTTTCCTTTTTTGGAGTTTACCTTTTTGGTGTTTTATTTTCAGCTCTTAATTTATTGGTTAGATCTCTTATTCTGGACTTAGTATGACTTTACATAGTTTCTTTTTGGCCTTGGAAAACAAAGGGGAATAATGGAGAGAGCTTGTGAATTCTGCACATCTTTGAGGCCAGTGGTTTATTGTAAAGCAGATGAAGCATATCTTTGTCTATCCTGTGATGCAAAGGTCCATAAAGCCAATGCATTGTCCCGCCGCCACCTCAGGACTCTTGTATGTAACCTATGTAGAAACCATTTTGCTTATGTGCAGTGTTTGGATCACCGAATTTTGATCTGCCATGGCTGTGATCAGAAGCTTCATGATCCCTCCTTAAAACACCAGAAACGAGCTATCAGAAGTTATATGGGTTGTCCTTCTGCCAAAGATTTTGCTGTTCTCTGGGGTTTTGAATTAAATGAGATTGAAAGCAGTGGTTCTGTAGATTTGAATGCAGTGAATCTCTCGGAAAGGTCTGGTAATCAAACCGGAGGCCATTCAATGGTATCATCTGGGGCTAAATTTGATGGAGGATCTAGCAGTCAACAAGGTCAGGTATGCAGGAGGATGAGAGTTTTAATACTTGTTTTTCACTATAGAGATGAAATCTGCAATTAATGATTCTAGGTTGCAAATATATTTTAGGACAAAACTTAGGTCACGATGCTTATATCCATTAGGTCAAGTTCATAGGTGAATTACAAATGCATATACGTATTTTAACAATTAACAATAGCAAAATAACAAGTATGATTAGGAAACTTTACCTAATTGTCCATAAAGCAACTTGACCTAAATCTTGTCCTATATTTTATTCCTAGAAGTCATTTTCTCAGTTTTGAACTTCATCTTGCAGAAATTGTACAAAGATCAAGAGAGGCAAATTATTCTGCAGCAGATTATTGATTTGAAAAGGCTTCAGATCTGTGAGAACAGTAATCAGTTTGCACTGGTAAATGTGCTGCAAGAAACAGTTCCATCTTCTCCGATGTATCATACTCGAAAGAACTTTGATGAAAAATGTGATCAGCATACACAAAATCCCCAGGATTTTAATAATAATAATCTTCAGAAAAGAGACAGTCCCATGGCAGAGATGAAGCTTGAAAGCTTGTCATCCACATTTTCTGAACTTGATAATTTACCTTCATCTCCAATGATAGACCTTCCCTTAAACAGCGAGTTCTTTTGGACAAGCAAAAGTACACTTCAAAGTAATCAGGTTTGATGATTTTCTAGTCTGTGTTTTGCTGCAATAAGCATTAAGCAACAAAAATGATTTCTTTCTTTACTGACTCTTGTGCTTCCTTTCAATTAACGTTATCCTGGTTGACATCATATAGCTGAGGTCAAAGTAGAAATCTTTCATTCATTATTTTTGCAGTTGTGGTCTCATAATATTCAAGACCTGGGGATATGTGAAGAACTAAGTTGTCAAGATGATTTTAACATACCTGATGTTGACTTAACATTCCAAAACTTTGAAGAACTATTTGGAGGAGATCAAGATCCAGTTAGAGGACTGGTTGGTGATAATGATATGTCCTGCTCTTCTATAGAGAAGGATATATCACTTGATAAGTCAGATATCTTCAATGAAAGAACAATGGAGGTCAGAATTTCACCCTTTTTATTATCATTCATTATCACTACCTCTTGAAGTACTCCCTCCGATTCAAAATATAAGGTTAAAATAACTTATTTGTGTTAAAATTAGTTAAAAACAATAAATATGTAAGATATTTACCTTTTTTCAAATATGCCCTTATTTATAAAGAGAAATAGAGAGATAATAAGTGACAAAAGGGACGAAAGAGAATGTATGGGAGAAAAAGCAATAAGAAGGAGCGTTGAAAAATTGGAAAATACTCATTAAATGATTGATAAGTCCAAACTTTACCTTATATAAAAAACTAGACCCCTTCACAACTTTTTAACCTTACATTTTGAACTAGAGGGAGTATACTTTTTTTGTTTATTTGATACAGGATATAAAATGGCACAAACTTTCAAAAACACTCTCTTGTTACTTGCATTTAAGACTTAATATAACTTCCATTAATCATGTCTTCACCTAAATCTTGTAATCAAGTGTAAGTGGCAATATATTGGGAGAAGGTGTGATGGTATTGCTGTTTTTGTTTTTTCTTTTTGTCTTGAAAGGATTCTTCGGAAGCCGTATCCATTGCTATCTCCCAGTCTGCTAATGAGGACAAGGATATTGTTCCTCCAAACCAGTATGATCCAATAAACATGGAACTTCCTCTAAAAATGAGGCCATCTCATTCAACTATATCATTCTTTGTTTCAAGATTTAACCCTGGAAGCAGTTGTTCTGGTCACCATGAAACTGGTCTTTCTCCTCACAGTGAAGGGAAAGGAAATTCTTGCTATTTCCCAGAACTTGAAGTTTCAAACATGGAGACTGGAGGAAATGACTGTGTGAGGATTAAAGAAGAGAAATCTCAACAGTGAGTATCTTCTTCATTCCATGTTTAGTTTTGCATTAACCATGGTTTTGGTGGTTTTCAATATGAAACCAAACATATACTAATGTGTTGACTTATCTACTTGTTTTCAAATTTAATTGTGGCTAAACCATGCCAATAATCACACATCTGCAAATGTTTTCAATTTCAAGACATCAAATATTTGAAATTAATTGGAAGATAAACACCAACCAGAATGATCTAGATCTCCAGTTTTAAACATACAAGAGTTATGTTATTTTCATACCACCCAACTCAAATCACTTTTTTATCCCCTCTCACTATTTCATATAAAAATAAGGGTAAACAAGTAGGAGGGAGACAAAATTTGCACACAGCCAACCACTCTACCATTGAGCTATTCAATTCCCATACTTATTTAGTAGTAATAGTAAAAGTACACAAGTAAATTAAAAATATTGGTTGTGTTCGTAGGATTTATTAGGGCAAACTCGAACCTCAGACCTTTTTGGCAAAAAAGTTAAACTTATTATTCTTGTTTTTTTATTTTTTCATTTTATACCATTTAGACATATGCACGCACATAAACATGCTAACGATAGGCTTGAGTTTGGGATTTGTTCCAAGCATATCGGGTGGCACTGCACTGGGGCAACTTGCTGTTGACTGACACTTACTATTCTCAACTCATAATCAGTATGAGATTATGTGAAAATACCCTTTATCAGAAAATTAAATTGTAGTGCTTGCATCACACAATTTGAAGTCGCCGAAGCATTTTGTCTCTGAAGATATTAATACATGACTATTCTCTGGTGTGTTTTCTTGCTAGGCGTGAGAAGCAAGGTCGAGGTCAAACCAGGAAACCTGGGGCTAATGTAAGAAAGAGGATGAAAGGCCAAACAGCCAAAGCAGAAAGCTATTGACTGATATGTCCATTCTACTACAAACCACAAGGCTCTCTTGTTCATTCCATCTAATTGATTCTTTCAATAACAAGCTCTCAAGCTGTCTGTTCATGTACTGTAATCACCTTTAGCAGCATAATACACTACTTTCAATTCAAAACTGTGTTAATTTGTGATTACCTTATCAAAAAAAGGGGTTTCCCTGAATCTAGCTTCTTTGATCACCTTGGAAACTTGTTTCCTTTCTCTGTTGCCATCAAGCTCATCATCCTATGCATTGGAGATTGTATATTTACAGAGGAAGACAAGGCCTATTTTGGCAGAAGCAGCAAAGTTAAATGGACAGGAAAGTAAACACAATGAAAAAGGATCTGTGTGTATATATATATATATATGTATCAATATTTAAGTGCTAGCAAAAATTTAAAGATGTTTTTGTTGACTCTTGGTAAGGCACAAGTCTCTTGCAACTGCAATTTTGTGGGATTCTTATGTTGATACCCTTGGCAAAATAAACAATTTGTGACTCTTTATAGTCCATTACTTGTTCTTATTCCTATACAAATATTCTTTTTTAACTTGTCCAAGAGAAATAAAACTTTTACTATGATATTTCCATGAATTTCTGCCATTCATTTTCCAGTGAGCCAATAACTCATGCTGACCAAATTATCACTCCCTCAACTGATACTGTTGTTTAACTAATTTGGAGCCCTTCTTTTTCTTATATTGTGCCGAAGCAATTTATATAGCACAAGGCAGAAACAACTGAAATGAAGATCTATTAACTATAGATTAGGGAATTTAGTTAAAATAAGTTAAACCGTTTTAATTTCAAAATCACCTTAAATAAAATTCATTAACTACTTGGATAATGCTTAGTTAATTTGGAGCCTGTTCAGTAATATCAAAACAAAAGACATTCAGAGGTAAAAAAAATGGACAACGAGCTTTATACTAATGATCATGAAGACATGTCTTCTAATAAGGATAGTAGGGATGATGTGTTCAATTATTTTATTTTGTTTTTTTTGAGAATATCATTTAGGTCTCAACCAAGGGAAATAATATATTGACAAGTCTCATAACTTATTAATAATAGCTCTTTCACTTGTTAATGGGGCTTTTCTGATATTATCTTTTTTATCTCATCTTAAGTTCAATTCATGCTCCCCTCCCTCTAACTCTGATATATCTGGAATGAACCCAAGACTGTACAATATGCTTTTTGTTTTTTTGTTTTTGCTAACATGCAGGTGCCTTCCAATGGAAAGCAATTCTATAAGAAGCATTGTCGAGCGCTAAATATGGGCAACTCCTCTAGTAAGTATTTAAATTTTAGTTTGTCATATTATAGGTATATGTATTCTCAAATTGGAGGTAATCTTGTCTTTCCGTCGGAATTCGAACCTGGCTCACCTAATTGAAATTGAACAGAGTAGTAGTCAAGTTTTTGTTTGGGCAGCCCAATCTTTAATGCACATGTAGGGCTTTCTTTTCACTGAATGCCCAGTATTTGGGCCTTTTATGGTTTAATGTATCTTGTGCTCGAGTGGCAGAATAATGGGCTTTTCGAAGTCATGTAACGGATAAAAGCATTTCAGCCCAAAATTTTATTATGTAAATTAAAAATTTTCGTCCTACTAATCAAGTTTGATATGGTAGAATGGGTTATTTTATCACATCATGACAAATTAAAGTTTGAATTCTTGTTGTAGAAATGTGTTCGTATTTAGTATTCGATAGTACCTCGAATAGTATTATCTCCAATAGAAGAATACATCTTCTTAGCAAATAAAAAAAGAGTTAAGGTGCAAAAATATCCATGAATTTTTATCAAAAGTGCGCCCAGCAACATAAACTTTTTTAGGTGCAAAAATATTCATAAACTTCTTAAAATGGGCTAAAAATGCCTACGTCGTTAATACAAATGTCCTTTTTGTAGGACCCACTTATTATTTTTTGAGGTGCAAAAATACCCATAAATTTTTCTCAAAGGTGCACCCAACACCATAAACTTTTGAAAAGTTCAAGGGCACTTTTGCACCTAGAAAAAAGTTTACGGTGTTGGGTGCACCTTTGAGAAAAGTTCATTGATATTTTTGTACCTCAAAAAATAATAAGTGTGTCCTACAAAATGGACGTTTGTACCAATTAATGGTGTGGGCATTTTTGCCCCATTTTGAAAAATTTATGGATATTTTTACACCTAAAAAAATTTTATGGTGTTAGATACACTTTTGATAAAAATTTATGGGTATTTTTACACTTTAACCCTAAAAAAAACTAAAAAATTTCATCCTTTAGTAACATTTTTTTTAAAAGAAAAATTATATGACAGAAATATTTCTAAAACAATTCAATTTAAATTCATTTAAAATACTCAAATATAAATTCAGGTCTACACTTTTAATAAATCAATAGTTAGGCTAAGAGGCCTACTCTTGGATTTTAGAATTTGTTAATTTTATCATATGGCCATTTGGTCATTTTCTCGGCTTTATCTCTCTATCTTAATTTGTTCGTAAGTATCAAAACCAAATCCCCACACTAAGTCCCTAAATCATGATCTGAGTTGAGAAAGCGGGGGAGGATACGATCGTAAATGAACATGACTAAGCATCCAAGTGGCTCCTCCTCTCGCTTCCCATTCTCACTCCCTTCACCTTCGGCAGAACTGAAGGGTAGTGTTGTGCGCTAGGGCTGAGCCGGCTGAACCATCAAAGCCTACCAGACTTGCGTTGATGCAAGACCAATTGTGAGGGTCGTGTTGCTGGACGAGCTTGTTGAGAGTGGCGTCCTCTTATGGGCAGCCTTTAACTCAATTGGAAGCGACTTTGCTTGAGGACTGAAGTGAATATTGTATGAGCCTAAGCTTATATGGGAAAATGCGAGAGAGAGACTATACATTACTCCTCCAGTTCTTAATATAAGATATCTTTGGGGAGTTAAACTTGGTTTTAAATATAACACATAGTTTTCATATTTATCAAACTTTTCCTAATTTACCCGTATTAATACTTCCTCAATAATAATCAAGTAGAAGAGAGAATGAGGGAATTAAGAAAAAAGACTAAAGAGTTTTAGAAAATACATGTCATATTAATTAACTTAATTAACTTCCTTAATTTAATCAAATTAGACAAATATGTTTTATATTAAGGACCGGAAGAATATAACTATGGTTGGAATGAGTAACGGCAATGAAGGGGATATGAGAGGAGTAGGGGTGTTCTTGGGACGAGACGGGTAGAGCCGGGAATACGGCCCGGCCCGACCCTATAGGGTTGGCCCTTCACGGGCTCGGGCCTAAACGAGCCGGCCCGTTTAGGCCCATTAGCTAAAAAGTACAGTATTTTTTAGGCCCTTGGCCCTACAGGGCTGGCCTTTCACGGACTCGAGACTTAACGGGCTTAAACTCATTTTAATTAAAAAAATTTCTTTTTCAAGTTTTACAATTTATTTATTATTTTGCTTTAAATTGAGATACATTATTTTTAAAAATCATAAATTTTTAGTTAAAATAATCATTTAATGTCCAAATTAGCCTATTTTTTAAAGTTGAAATTAATAAATCATTGTAAAAAATAAAATAAATCAAACCAATTAATAAGTGTTTGCCTGTTATTAATACTCTATTAGGTACTTAGGTATTTCTCATATTGATAATTTGATATAATGATATTTTATTTATTAATTTATTTTAAAAAAATATTAAACGGGCCTAAAAGGGCCGGGCTTCAAGGCTGCAGGGCCCGCCCTACAGGGCCGGCCCTTTTAGGCCCGCTTTTCTTTTTAGCCTCTAAATTATAAGCCCGGCCCTTGAAGGGCTTGGCCCGAATTCCCAGCTCTAGAGACGGGATTGGGAAACCTTATTTTTGGTCCCATCCCAAAAAAAGGCTCGAGAAGGGAAATCAATCCCGATTTCAATCCCAAAAATTTTCCATCCCAATCGAGATTGAGTCTTCTAGGAATAAGATCGGGATTTCTTGAAATTTTTTGCTTTTTTTCCCTCTAATGACTTTGGCCTAATTTTAACATGAGTTGGGCCTAATTTCCTATATTTCCTTTAGAATAGTTAAGATATAAATATCATATTATATCAATTAGTCCAATACAAATATTTAAAGCAGATTAAAATTACAAATTCATCGAAATTCTAAAAAATATAATATATCTTTGTGATATATCCTGATTTTATCATAATATTTAATATCATATTTAGGGATTTTATCATTAATTTTTGGGTTAAATAACATTTATTATGATTAAATTGAATTAAGGGTGAATGTATGAAAATAAATCTTCGAAAGATATATTTGTTATAATTTTGTTATTGCTCTTTAAAATTTGAATTTTGAATGAAGATATTATAAGATATTGATTTGAATTGTAGGTCACATTGAAAAAGTAGAAGCTGCGGGACTACAAAGTAAAGATGTATAAGGATTGAAGCAGAAAATAAAATTCTACGTGTGGCTACAAGGGGATTCTGACAGAAAGAAGGGTACCGTACTGTAATATTAGCTGTCACTTTAGCAGGGAAACTATCAGAGAAAATGATAGGAAATTCCAGTTAGGTCCCAAAATCCGAATATTACCGCTGGAACTGATTCACTTGGCTATCAGAGAAAATTTCAGAAAAGTACCACGAATTTCCAAATCTCCATTTTGGTCCCAATATCCTAAAGTCAGCGCCCTCCTCCTCCGAAACTGATTTTTTTTGGATTCTTATACAGAATTTTGAGAAAAATCTAATCTGAATATAATCTTGGAAGATTTTGCCGCAATTAGACCTAGATTTCAAATAGCAAAAAATAAAGAGGGCCTCCGGAGTCTTCTTGCGCAGATCTGAATCATCAACACCTTCAGCCACAGACGAGAACGAGGAGAACAGATCCATCGAGACACACACGCACGCAGCCGCAGACACAAGAGAGGGAGAGAAGAGACGCCATCACCAATGAGCTTCACCAACGACTCATTCAACCACCGTCACTTCCATCTTCTTCTACTTCCATTATCTCATCTCTCGTGGGGGCTTTGTTGAGTTTTAATAGAATTGTGGCGGCAATAGATTCCATGATACGCTAAATTTTTTTTTATTTTTTAAAGATGAAAAATTGATTTGAGTTTCAGTGATACATTCAGTGGAATTATTTATTTTAATATTTTGATTTAACTATGTTACGGATTTTTTCAATTAGGATTTTATGTTATGTAGTTAATTTATTAAGATTTTGAGTTGTTTATCTTAGTTTGGATTGAATAATTGTGATTTAGATTGGATTATGTGGTTTGAGATTTAAATTTTTATATTCCATTTTTTGTTTAATGTGGTTGTGCTATTCTTTCTTAGTTTGAATGAGTATTATGACTGTTTTGATCTTATTTGAATATCTCAATTAAGTGTTCATTGTTTAGAGGAATAAGTTGCATAAATCCAATCATAAATTACACACTAAGTGGTATTGAATAGTGTATTAAAAATTAATTATCTAACTAGAGTTTTAGGGATAATCACTAATTAATATTACTAGACTTAGCGAGTTGCTTATGTTTGATTTTTAACTTAGTGAGTAGTTTAACTCTTAAATCATTTTGAGCAACGATAACCTATATTCCATTTTTCCAAGAAGCATTCATCATCAATTTGTTTAAATTACAATTTCATTAATTATCTCAATAATTTCTCAAAAATACAAAAAAAAAATAGTAGTCTAGGTTATTTTACATTATTAAAAAGAAAAAAATTCAATTTCCAACCCATCTTAATATTTTTGTTACTTAGTTTAGATTAGGAATTAAATAAAAAGCTCCTCAAGAGAACACAACCCGAGTTGTACCCTTCACTACATAATTTGGTTTATTTTGATTTAACCTGAGACAACTAAAGGCTTTAAATCACTTTAGAACCGGGAATGGAATTGTCGTTTCCGAATATAATTTTTCTCGATCTTGAATTTTCCTGTCCTAATTTACTCGGAATCAGGACGGGAATATCATGAACAGCCCTATAGAGAGGAGGATTACTTGTTGGGATGAAATGTAAATTGGGTCTTGCGAAGATCCAACACATTTGTTCTTGCAGTTCCTCAACTTCTTATCTTGCTATAGTTTTATTTATATAGGATTTTGCCAGAAAACAATTGCTACCAGGATCCACAATCGCATGGGGCATGTGAAGACGCCGTTGATTTTGTTACCTTCAGGAGAGAGAATGGATAACAAAGTGAAAAAAAGAGAGGATGAGGATAAAGGAGTGAGAACCTCAGAAAGGAAGAGCAGCACCTAATGCTGATGTGGATGCTTAGCATATTCATTTGTAAAGATGTGTTTAAGTTGTCCGACACCTCAGCATTGTCTAACACATTTTTTTAACCCGGATAGTCCTTATTAAATGGTTTTAAACTGTTCACCCAAAAAAAATGGTTTTAAACATTAAGCACTAACAGAGTTAAAGAAATAAACTTGCTTAAAGACTTGATAAAAAAAAAACAAAATCTAATTCAAAGCTCATGAAAACTTTAAGGATAAGAAAGTAATTTCTCTTTTCTTTTTTAAGTTAAGGGGTACTATGGTCTTTTAAAAATATTAAAAAAATCTCAAATTAAGCCTCTTGTCCTAATTAGAGATTTGTTAAAAGCATAAGCCTGATTCTGAATTACGTATTTTAACTAGATTTAATTGGGATTTCCCCATATTTCTATTTATATACATCTAAAATCCTAAAATATTAAATTGAGAATTATAAAAAAATAAATTGAGAATCTTAGGAATTTAGAAGGAAAGCATTTTAATTAAGTATATTTTTTGAACTTGTATAAAATAGGAATAATTAAGCAATTTATTTTTTTCCCTGAATAGCAGTTAAACTCAAGAGGAAAGTCGTTTTTTAATTAAAAAAACAAAATGAAATTAAAACAATCAAGGTTTACAAGTTACCTATAGATAAAATGCAGAACCTAGACATTAGGAAATTGTAAAATGCAGACTTTGAAACAACCGTAATACTAACATTAGAAAAGTCAAAAAGCAGGGCTAAGATTTCCTGCCATGTAATTTTTAAGTTTTGATGAAGAATCCGGGGAAGCTTAAGGAAACATTTATCTATATAATGAGTACTCAGTGAAGACGAAGATCAAGGATGCATAAGGCCTGTGTTATAAATTCAAAAGAGTGTAGCACGATAACATTTAGAGAGAAAGGTGTTTCTTGGTGTCGCCTGATTTACCCACAGGAATTCTTTGATGCGAGAATCATTATGACAAATAAGTCCATGACAAAAATGCTTTCTCGACTTCTTATATTGGTGAAGAATAATGTCTCATCCTGAAACCTGTAAAGACAAACAAGAAGCAATAGGAAAATTTGTTCTATTAACATTTCCATGTTCTGAATAACTGGAAAATGCCAAATCTTGAAAGCTGACAAATTTCTTAATCTCTTTGATTATTGTGACGAGACTTTCTCTTCTACAATCATCTGTTGAGCCAAATGCATATGACCATCTATGTGTAGATTGAGAAAAGTCTCTTTAAGCCAATCCTTGAATCCCATGACAGAAGAAATAGGAATCCTGATGCAAGAGCACCCATACCATAAGCTTCTAGGGTATGGACAAGCCACAACAAGATGATTAAGAGATGTTGAGTTAGAATATCACTAGATGGGAAAGCATTATGAAGTTGCTTCCAAATGAAAATGAGTTTTTTGTAAGGTAAGAGGAGCCTCCATAAGATCTTCCAAAAATGTTCATAAAAAATGCCATTAGGAGTTGCATTTTCCATTAACTGAGATACTCCATCCTTTACAGTATAAGTACCTGATGATGTACCAGTCCACATGAGTTTATTCGGAGAGTTTAAAATGGAGACAAGAGTGCTAAGGATAGCCTGTGCTATGGTTGGCGAATATAAACTGCAGACCAATTGAGAATTCTAAAGTAACAGAATTCCAAGAGAAAAGAATGCAATAATAGATTAGCCACTTGTCCAATATTAGACAAGAAGCTAGATCCTACTACATCAATTGGAATCAAGGCTCCATTTCCAACCCTCTATTTTAACTTCCCTACAACGATATTTGCATTCTCAAATAACCCTTTCCATACCCAGGAGGAGTTGTATGGTTTTCTGATGATGGTTAAAGTGTGGTTATGCTTGTTTATTGGATCCCATATTATTTATATAATGCTGGCTCCCCTTGTTGCCAGTGGTAAGAGTGGGACGCGAAGGGAATCCGAGGCACGTGAAAATGTACAAGTGAAAAATAAAAAAAGAGGAGGAAGGAGCAAATTTGAATAATGATATTAAAACTTACGTCAGGTCAGCCGGCAGCAGCAAACAAGTTTGATCAAGAGTTTGGATAAGTCGGCTACCCTCTCTTATATTTATAAGGTAAAGATAAGGGGTTTATGTCCTATTTATGATTCACATTAATAAAGTTTTCATATGAATGCATAATTTTATTTTTTATTTAATATTGTGTAGACTTTGTTCTTATGAGATATAGTGTGTGTGTGTGTGTTTTATTTTTTTAGTTTGATCAAGGGTTTTTCCCTCAAGGTTTAGAGGGAAAAAGGTTTTCACCTCTCCCAACTAGTACGCTTTCTGGGATTTAAACTTATGTTCTCTTCCTTACAGTTAGACCCCTTTGTATATTAAATAATGGTAAAATTAAAAATTTGTTGTTGGCTAAAAAATTGAAAAGTTGTTAAATTTTAAGCAATGCGTAGTGAGGTTTAAGGTTTTTCTTGCTTCTTGTGAAACATATTGAAAATAACTTATAAATAAAATTATTGGAGTATATTGTATGTTGAAAATGATGTCATTTTGAGTTAAAAAGAGAAAAATAGTAATGTCATATTTGTGTTTTGGTAAATGGTAACTATTATTTGTTAAATTATATGTGGTTTATGAATGTTCCTTTTACCTATGGAATAATGCCTTTTTATTTAAGTATTACTTTTTTAGGATTTTATATGAATATTTTTATATATTTTAATTAAATTATATTATTTTAATGGGCGAAGGTGCAAATTTAGCAATAAACAATTTCACTATGAGCACATATAAGAATTAACTATTTTCGGGTGCAATAGAAGATTTAAACAATTTACTTAAGAACTGATATAACAACGCCGTTAAGGAGACTTAACTTCTTATACTTTTTAATGTGGGTCCCACTACTCTTTTCTCTCAGTTATCTTCCAAAACACGTGTGAGCTCTGAATTGATGCCTCGTACTGCATGCATAATAATATACCTTAATATATTCATATATTGAAACAAATTCGTTTATCAGAATAGACTCAACCTCTGCCCAAAAAAAAAAAAAGAACAGAAGAATAGACTGAAACTCACATTTTAGGCTGCTCCTAGAGGAGAGGGGCTTGAAGAAGGATTTGTTTGGGTGAATGGAATACACACACACATCATACTATTATAGATCAAATTATCAATGCCCACCGCTAAGCTAATTCAATTTTAGGATCCAATCCCAACTCTTGGGAAGTTAAATAAAGGTAGAGAGCAGAGAGGAAATGGTGATTGATGCTTTTATCTTTTAGCAAGGACTTCGTGCTCTCCCTTATTTAAATAAGCTTATTTTGAGTAATGTTGCGCTACATGAGATAAATATGTAAGAAAAGTCTTATATTATAAATATAGAAATATTAAATTTAAAGGAGATACTGTCGACAAGAAGGTTATTTCTTTTTCTTTTTGTTTTTCCCCTTTGCGGCAAGGTTTAAAACAGAGATGGCTAGCTTGATGCAGAAGATGGCTCTCAACATCTAACCGACGTCCCAACGCTATGTTATTGGTATTAATTCAACAGTATTGGCGATTAGAGATCCTGAGATCACAAATCTTGTGGGACTTGTTAATTGCTCATGTAGTATCTTCCACGTGAAAACAATTGTTTTGAGACATGATCAAATATTATGCATGAAGATCAACATACAAGTCAGACATACAATTTCATTCCTTTTTCTATTACTTCTTAAATCCAAAAGTGCACAATTATAAATATTCTCCATTCCATTTTAAATATAAAAATCTTTTCCATATATTACTTTTGTCTTAGATATAAAATCCTTTACAAAGTATAATGTGATAATTGTTCTGTTGTCAAATATATCCCCTTTATTTTATAGGCACATGTATTGTTTGTTTGAGGCATGGTATGACACTAAGTAAGAACCCTTCACCTAGTGAATATACTACTATTTAATTCATGTAAGAAAAAGAAAAAAGAGCTAGGGTTTACACATTATCCTAATTTTTTCAGTAAAATTATGCTTGGAGGATTTACATTTTTCAATACATCAAAATTTTCATATCTTTTAACTTGCTTTCTTAAGTCACGGAATTTCTTTGGGCCATATTCGATCAGCCCATTCTGTTATGCAGGGACCAAAATTTTGCATAAGAAAGCTACCATCGACCATAGCAAGTGTTTGGGAAACATCAGAATCATTTTTATTTTTATTTTTATTTTTTAAAAAATAAGCCTTACACTTCACAAGATAAAACTCCATCCCATATTTACCTCGTACAGCACAAATCATAAATCATTTAAAATAAGCTAATTCAAACACTCAATTTGGAGGTTATAACGATAAATTTTACTCCCTCCGGTCCTAAATATAGGACAAAGTTTGTAGTGCAAATTGCACTACAAACTTTGTCCTATATTTAGGACCGGAGGTAGTATCAGAAAATGAGAATGCCCAGAAAAGTAACCAGAAGAGTGTGAAGAAGGCTCTTGTTTTTGTTCATGAACTTGTCTAGCAGCGCAACCGCACCACTACTTTGTTATTACTCTCACAAGACACAGTAAAGCTCACTCTATTTGCCAAAGAAAAAAAAAAGGACTCAGCTCAACTTCTTTCGGCACTTTTCAATTCTCAAGCTGCAGTTCACTCATGAACTCACAAGAGGCACAGGCACCTATAGTTTACAAACATTTTAGTGATGACCATGATGAACTGCATAACACGTCTGTTGACACAAGGAATAATAACAAAATCGAATTTAAATTTGAAAGAACAAAGAAGCTTGTATATATATAACTAAAAAGAATACTCATTTCAAAAGTTATCATGATTGCTGTTCAAAGACATACATGGTACCTGTTCAGCTTCAGCCCCGACCAATACACACTTGATATGGTATAGGTTTGGTCCTCCTGGAAATACTCCCTTTCAGGACTGGAAGAAAGGCATGCAAACACAATTACACCGAAGCACATAACAAGACAGCTGGTTGCATCGAAGCCATAGATATTGAACTTTCACATTTTGGAGATGAAAGGTTTAACCGATTCTACAACAACCTGCTTTGAAACAACATATATACATCAAACCAATGAGATTATGAGCGCGGTTATGCTAATCTATCATTTTCTAGACTAACATGCTCGAATTCAGTGTGTTGTCTCAATGAGATTATTAGCGCGGTTATGCTAATCTAGCATTTTCTAGACTAACATGCTCGAATTCACTGTGTTGTACCCAAGATCACTTCACAGGGAAAATAACTGGGGCAAAAACTGATTGCGATCAGTATGAGCAACAAAAGTCCAGGAGATTAACTAAGTCCAATTCCTTAAAATGGACAAACCTTTTGTCAGTACCATTTGAAGCCAAATGAGAGCCATTGGAAAATGCAACAGAAAAATTATATTGACATTTCTTCTGATATTGACTCTAGGCAGATCAATCGATATTACTCATAGCATAATGGTCATTGGGCTAAGACCGGATAACATAAAGATGCAATGAAAGAAAAATCAATCTAGGCTATGAAAAAGTTCTAAAGAATTATCTTTATTTAGCATTTTCCATCAAACAAAAGTTTTCCCTTCACACTCAATTTGCCATTAGTTTTGCCGGTGATCTTACCCTTCCATCATAAGATAATGAAGCAAAGATCCATGGTTCACGGGAACTCCATGCAAGGCCTGTAACATGAAGCAGAAGGTGTCAAGTGGAAGCCACTAAAAATATAGCATCACAAATCCAGGCACTTACCATAAATGCTGTCTTCATAATCACTGTATGTATTAATTAATGGATCAACCCAACGGGTTGGTGGATCTGCTCGCCTGCCAACATTTAACCATAGATGAAATGACAAATCGAATAAGTGGTCATCAAAGTAAATGTTAGAATATCCTAGAAGAGAAAATGACCTTTCAGATGTTAACACATCGTTGCTTGATGAAGCCAACCACAGGTTCACAGTTGAGTCGGTGCCAGAACTCTGCAAGTTAGACATTTCATGACAATGCATGTTAGGATATTGCGTCCTCTGTTAGTATACTCAAGGAAGAGACGTTCTGTTTAGGGAAGTCTGTAGTCTGTTTCTGTTTGCAGTATTTTCTTGTTATATGTTAGGCAGTTTTAGAAATACAAGGGTGGTTATTGTCGGTTGTGATAATTGTTTGTGTAACTGTTGTAGTTAGTTATGTTGCTTCTATTTTTATATCCTCATGTATAACAGTTTACGGATGTAAAGTATTATACAGAAATCTTATTGTGTCTTGGTCTAGAACTTCAGATTCTGGTTCTAGAAGGTTTCCTCTTAATTTCCTTGACCCTAAATTCAAGGATCTAACGAATTGGTATCAGAGACTTGATCTTTGGCCAAATTGTGGAATCATGGGCAGTACACACAAGAAGCAACAGTCGACAGATTCTGCTTCTCAGAATCACGAGGTTGAGTCTTCAAAACACAATGAAATTGAATCCTACACAACTACAGACTCTGGCAAAACAGTTAACCTACATCGTGGGTAAACTACAGAATTTGGATTCTGATATGCGAGATGAAGAAACAGAAAAATTTTTCCTTAGAGATTGAGTCTACGAAGAAGGACGTTGGAAAGAACATAGAAGATTTTGAGGAAGGAGAATATGACAACCCTTGGTGGAACAAAAAACACACACTAAAGTGGATTTCCCAAAGTTTGAAGAAGGAGATCCTAGGGGCTGGATGATGAAGGCAGAGAAATATTTCCGCTATTACCAGACTCCAGAGGATTTAAAAGTGGAAGTAGTGGCTATGAATTTAGAAGGGGATGCCTTAGATGTGTTTACCTGGTTCTTCCAACCGAACCATCCGTTATTGGGATGAGTTGGTACAGATCTTCCAAGATAATTTTGGACCAGCAGAATTCCAAAACCTAGACATCTTTTTATGTGACATCAAGCAAACAGGGACTGTTGAGGAATACCGAAAGGAATTTGTCCGACGATCTTCGAGAGTCCAAGATTGGCCAGAGCATTGTTTACTTGCGATATTCATCCATGGATTGAAGGAAGAATTAAAGGCAGATGTCAAGATTCATAAGCCACAGACTGTATACAAAGCAGCAAGCCTTGCTATTGAATTTCAATCCAAAATTCAGAGTCAACAAACTCTGCGTCCCTCACAGCGGTTGTCACGTGGCTATGAATGGGGAAATAATTGGAGAGAAAATAAAGCTTTCACGCCACGTCAGCAGGGCAATTCAAATCTGATAGCAAATCAGGTTGTTTCGGATTCTGTGAAGCCGTTAATTACATCCGCATCCACTAATCATCCAACTACTTCAGCCACGCCTTCTTTCTTGGAAAATGAATGTTAATTTCAACGAGAAAAAGGGCTCTGTTATTGCTCTGGAGAAAAGTTCAGTCCTGGTCATCAATGCAAGACTACTTCGCTGCGATTAATGGAAATCACTGACGATATAGATGATGACAATGCAGCACACAATGAAGTGGCAAAGTATAACATCACTATGGCTGAGATTTCCCTTCATGCTATTCTCGGGAATTCTACTACTTCGACCATGAAAGTGAAAGGGGTTGTCGGTTCAAAACCAGTCTTAATTCTCATAGGCAGTTGTTCGACACATAATTTTGTGTCTCACAAATTATTAACTAACTTGGGCATTGACTCAGAACGGCTTCCTCCTTTTGGCGTACAAGTAGGCGATGGTTCTATGGTTACTTGTCGTTCTATCTGCAAAAAATTAGTGGTCATGATACAGAGTTTGACAATCACGGAAGATTTCTTTCCCTTCTCTCTTGGCAACGTTGACATGGTCTTGGGAATTAAGTGGTTGGCTTCCCTTAATACCGTGGAGGTTAATTGGCAGAAGTTGTTCATGGTTTTCTGGGTTGATGGCAAGAGGTGCAAACTTCAGGGAATTTCTCAACCTGCATCAACAGTTTCATTACGTAGTATGGAAATTGTTCAACGTTTTGAAACTCTCCAAGACTTGTTGCAACAGTATGCAGATGTTTTTGAAGAACCTCAAACTCTTCCGCCTATCCATGAAAAGAACCATGCAATTACGCTATATCCAAGTGCCATTCCTCTAAACATTCAGCCTTGTCGATACCCTCATTGTTAGAAGGATGAAATTGAGAAGCAAGTTGCTGAATTACTCAGGAAAGGTTTCATACAGACCAATGTCAGTCCGTTTGCAAGCCCTGTTTTGCTAGTTCCAACGAAAAATTCCTCTTGGCACTTCTATGTGGATTACATAGAGCTAAACCGGTTTACTATACTAGATAAGTTCCCTATTCCTACTGTTGATGAATTAATTGATGAACTCCATAGGGCTACTTATTTTTCGAAAATTGATCTTCGATCCGGATATCATCAAATCCGAGTTCTACCAGAAGATATACCAAAGACGGCCTTTCACACGCATTCTGGACACTATGAGTATACTGTGATGCCTTTTGGCCTTACTAATGCCCTAGCCACATTCCAAGCTGTTATGAATGAACTATTTCGGCCTCACCTCAAGAAGTTCATTTTAGTTTTCTTTGACGATATATTGATATACAACAAAACCTTTCAGGATCACATAGAACACCTCACTATTGTCTTTCAACTCTTGACGCAGCAAGCTTTTTATGCTAATTCTGACAAATTCGATTTTCTCAACATTGAGATTTCTTTTCTTGGGCATATTATTTCTGCAAAGGGTGTGGCGGTCAATCCTGACAAAATTGCTGCTACCTAAAGATATTTCAGAACTTAGAGGCTTCTTGGGACTTTCTGGCTATTATCGCAAGTTTGTTAAACATTATGGTCAGATTGCTAAGCCATTGATAGATATGACTAAGAAGGATGGTTTTTCCGGGAATGTTGCTTCCTTGTCAACCTTCCAAGATTTACAAAAGGCTTTGGTTAATACTCCAGTGTTACACTTACCAGATTTTGCTAAGAAATTCATTGTTGAATGTGATGCTTCTTCAAGTGGTATTGGTGCTGTGTTGCAATGAGATGGCCATCCCATTGCTTTTTACAGCAAAGGGTTATCTACGTCTAAGAAACATACTTCTGTTTATAATAGGGAACTTCTGGCCTTGGTCTCCTCTCTGCAGAAATGGCGACACTATCTTTTGGGGCAAAAATTTGAAGTACATACGGATCACTTTAGTCTCAAATATTTACTTGAACGTGTTACCACGCCTAAACAGCAAAGGCTTATTCTAAAACTTCTTCCTTTTGATTTTTCCATCATCTACAAATCTGGTTCCTCCAACCAGGCTACTGATGCATTGTCTAGGATGCCACATTTAGGTGAATTATTTTCGCTAGTCATTCCTCATGCTTCAATCTTTGATGATCTTCCTTGCCAGTTGGAATAGGATCCTTATACATCATCCATTTTGACTTCCTTGCAATCTGATTCGAAGTCAGTGCCACATTTTAGTTTTAACTCAGGGAAATTATACTATAAAGATCGTTTGGTCCTCCCTGCTTCTTCTTCCCTCGCTACTTCCCTTATCACCGAGGCACACTCTAGTCCTGCTGGTGGGCATGGTGGTGTTCTCAAAACTTTTAAAACGTTTGCAACAATACTATTTCTGGAAAGACATGAAAAATCAAGTTGCTGCTTTTATTCAAGAGTGTGAGGCTTGTCAGCGTGCTAAATATGTACCACAGGCTCCTGGGGGTATCTTGCAGCCTATTGCTATTCCCGGGCATATATAGGAAGATATCTCAATGGATTTCATTACTGGATTACCTAAGTCTAATGTTTTGGAATGCATCTTTGTCGTGGTTGACCGTTTCAGCAAAGCAGCTCATTTTTTAGGCTTGCAGCGTTCGTTCTCAACCAAGTCTATTGCCAATTTATTTTGCAAAGACGTGGTACGTCTCCATGGGTTTACAAAATCCATTATTTCTTATCAAGATCCTGTTTTCCTCAGTGCTTTTTGGCAGGAATTATTTCGCTTGAGCGGTACAGCCTTGAAAATGAGCACTTCCTACCACCCACAAACTGATAGGCAAAACCGAGGTCGTCAATCGGTGTTTGGAGACTTACAGTGTTTTTGTCAAGATCATCCTAAAAACTGGAGTTTCTTAATCCACTAGGCTGAACTCTTACAATACCAATTTTCACTCTTCTTCTGGCTACTCTCCTTTTAAAGTGGTTTATGGGAAGGATCCTCCGTCCTTGCTACCATTTGTTAAAGGTGACACTCGCCTTCAAGATTTGGAGGAGTTTCTTGATCACCATGATGCTGTCCTCACCACCATCAAAGATAATTTGAGTTATGCTCAAACTCAAATGAAGATTCAGGCAGATTCTCATCACAGAGATGTTGTTTTTGCTCCTGGTGATATGGTGTTTCTCTAAAATTCAGCTGTATAGACAGAAATCGCTCTCTCGACGCAAGTTTGAAAAGTTATCACCTCGCTATTTTGGTCCTTATCCAATTCTACACATGGTGGGTTCTGTGGCGTATGAACTTCAGCTACCTCCTGATTCTCATGTGCATCCTGTATTTCATATCTCACTTCTCAAGGCTGCTCACGGTTATGATCTCTTGGCTCCATTGGCCCCTCTTCCAATTAATTCTGGTTGGGAATTACTTTTGGAACCTGATAAGGTTCTTGAATCGCGGATCATTGATGTGGATGGTACTCCTGAGGTGCAGTTGTTGATTCAATGGAAGAACCGTCCTTTAAAGGAGTCTAGCTGGGAATCCTATGACATCATTGCTACTCAATTTCCTTCCTTTCGCCTTGAGGACAAGGCTCATGTTCAAGGGGAGGGTAATGTTAGGATATTGTGTCCTCTGTTAGTATACTCAAGGAAGAGGCGTTCTGTTTAGGGAAGTCTGTAGTCTGTTTCTGTTTGCAGTATTTTCTGGTTATATGTTAGGCAGTTTTAGAAATACAAGGGTGGATATTGTCGGTTGTGATAATTGTCTGTGTAACTGTTGTTGTCAGTTATGTTGCTTCTATATTTATATCCTCATGTATAACAGTTTACGGATATGAAGTATTATACAGAAATCTTATTGTGTCTTGGTCTAGAACTTCAGATTCTGGTCCTAGAAGGTTTCCTCTTAATTTCCTTGATCCTAAATTCAAGGATCTAACAATGCATCAATAAGTTAGCATCCCAGAAGTGAGAAACAATTCCAGTTCAGTAGTAGCTAAGTTTAAAAAATTGCTTTTATTAAGATTACAGAAAACACCTCAGATATAATAATTTATTCTAAAAGCACAAGCGAGTTCCAAGAAAATTTTCAAAATAATGGATACGCTCATCTAACAATACTAAGTTCAGGGTTTAGAGAGAAAGGGGGGCAAACCAAGATCAATCCGTCATACTCAGGATTACACTTGACAGTCCATGTCCTGGAGATCCAAGTGACAGATTGTCAATCAGAGGTCATAAAAAATATGAACAAATAATTTTTTCATAAAGGCACATCAAGAATCTATCTTATTTGTGCATTAAAATCATGAGTGCAATAGCACATCTAGAGCATTGAATATACTGCAGTTGTTTTTCTCTCTTAATTTCTCTTTTATTTTAGCACAGGGTTGTTAAAACATAGTTATTAGTATGATCAAGGAAATGGAAATATGTAGCTGGTGGTTACCAATGTGTATGTCCAGGAAGTTCTTGGGTGGGAACTTTTGGCTTTCTTAGATCCCAAATGTGTATCCCAGATTCGTGTTCTGCAGTAACCTGTCAAGGCATATTTTTATTTTTATCAATATGAACAAATACTGTCAATTCATAAATAATGGGGGAATTTCAGAAAATTTATATACTCAGTCTCAAAAGATAAAGCACTATTCTTAATTGAATGGATTCATCCATATAGTATGACAAGGAGGGCCACAAAATTCAACTCTTACAAGTATGTGCTCCTTCTTAGAGTTGTAAGCAACATTTCGTACATGGGCACACTCAATAGAAATCGTCTTCCTGAAAATGGAAGAATGTTGTTATCAAACACAAGTCACAGAGCACTTCGAAGGGCATCCTCCAACCATAATAAATTTACAGATCAGAGAAACCAGGTATTACATGGTCCGGGTACCAGTTCAGCAATCACACTAAAGCTAACAAATAGTTGGGAAATATATCACGTTCTTCCACCCCCAACTCCAACTTCAAATGACTTCAGTGTTTTACAAAATAGGAAGATAAAAAGAATACTATCGCTAATATTAAGTCTAATAACTATTTTGAAAGGCTGAAAGTGTTTGACTACATACTTCAAACAAAATAAATCAACTCCTCTCTGGAACTGACAAGCACGACAAAATCCTATTTGCACTCAACTCAACTGATGGCAGATTTTCTTGTCAGAATAAGGGCCCGTATGTTTAAACTTACAAAAAAGTGTGATTTTGATTAATTTGCATGAGAGTTTTTGGGACAATTTTTAGCTAAACATGAGGGGTTGATGAAAGAAAATTGGTCTTTAGCTTATTTTGACAAGCTTATAAAAATCACTTATAAAAAAAAGTCAAAAATAGATTCCCTCCCAACAACCCCTCATGTTTAGCTCAAGATTATCTCAAAAACTGCCTCATGCAATTTAACCAAAATCACCATTTTTGTTAATCTTAAACAAACAGACCCTAAATCATAAGATAGTAGATGAATGCATGATGATTTTATAGAGCTTACGTACTTCATTGTTCGAATATCCCAAAATTGGACAGATGATTCACAAGTAGCTGCGACAGAATTCACATCATGTGGATCCCATGCCCCTCCAGATAAGGTGTGCAGCATTCCAGCTGAATCTTTTGATTCGACCTAGATAATTTTTTTAATCAGGGTTAAGTCAGAAATCCATGGCAGTCACAATTTACAAACAGGAATGAGGCAAGACAATAAAGCATGGAAGTCTCCAACAGCATCTAAAGTAATAAAATTCTCAAGCACATACAACGTATCTAACAACAAACCCCAACAAAAAATTTCTTATTTAATGCTTGTTTGGAATAGCTTATTTTTTGGTAATAAGTGTTTATAAATCGTGATTCACAGTATACGAGGTAAGTATATGAGAGGAGTTTTATCTCAGCTTGCGTAATAAGGACTTATTGTCCAAAAATAAGTGATACCAAACACATGCTTAATCTGACTTCTATTGGCATTTATTCAAAAAGGATACTGAAATGTTCACCAAAATAATTTCCCCTGTAAATGAACAAAATAAAACCCATTATCCTCATTTTAAGAACCAAATTTATTCAAGGAAAGTTACCTACCTCTTCATTTTCCTTGACATCACTTGTTTCGATTGAACGTACATAGCACTAAGCTTTTTACCGCACACATGCATACATAATACAATAAGCTTTTTATCACACACATTCACACAATCCAATGTTTTGGAAACCACAAGTCATTGGAACAATGCATTATTTCACGAAGTCAACCGTGGTTGAACCATGATCAAACTTGGTCATAATAAAAGTCATATTTTTTACCTGAATAAAAGTCATATTTTCTTACTTTATATATTGAGATATATAGTACTTATTACTCAAGAAGGAAAAAGAAATACTATGTTGCAAATTAAAGAAACTATTACTAATAGATTTTCTAACATTATATTCAAATCTAGAAAGTGAATATCCATCCAAAATTACATATTGAGCTCAAAGTAGTCAACCAATAATCAATCATCATAGTATTTAAGAAGTAAACTCATAATTATTAATAATTATCTACAAGAAACACAAATATATAATATTATAGCATACCACTCTAGTCCTATTTATAAGTTCTTTTTTACCAAAAAAATTGGCCCTATTTATAATTCCAGTTTTAGTGTAGTAATAAGATTATGACAATTTTGCTCCTATTTATTGTACCAATGAAGAAATAATTTAAAGATAGATAGAGAATAAAAAGTTGAAAAATACCCATTCATAAATGAAGGCATAGTTGGAAATTTACCTCATAATCATTGAGTTAACTACCTCTTCTTGGTATGTGAAATATAGTTAAAAGGGGCTTATAAATAGGACTAGAGTGGTAGGGAAACAAAATTATCCCAGAAGTGATGTTATTTTGTACCAAAAACTAAAAAATTCAAAGAAAATTTGAATTGGTTGAACTGATAACTCAGCTAGTTTTCCTAGTTTTGTCCCAAATTGACCAATTATATGGGATCCTAAATCAATTCTGGCGCCAATTCATTGGTTTGAGTGTTTGACTAGTTTCGTGTAGTTTTTCTTTAAAGTGATACGATCAACATGAATTCTTCCTCCCAAAAAGTGCTCAATTATACGCAAAAAAAAAAAAAAGATGGTAACTTAGCTAGTGATAACAATATCATTATGTACCCAAGAATATTCATATGCATATTTAATTCATGCAAGCGTGTCTCATGATTCAAAGACTGCATAAAATGAACTTCATACCTGTGCAGCTTTCTTGGAAACATCTAAGCTCCACAAATAGAGATTTTCCTCATCAATGCTAATCAACTTATCATGCCTCCCAGATGGCCACCAAAGAATACTGTTTGGGGGGAATATGTAGTAAGGAGTCAATTAACATACTGAGCAAACTTAAACTGAGAAATGAGCATATAGTAAAGAGTAAGGTTATTAGATAACACAGCACTCAGCAGACTTTTCATGACATGACCAAAAAGGCAGTCCAAAAAACAGGAGAAATCATGTGACTCTACTTGGATATAATAGTTAAATCACATCTTGCTTGAGGGGAATTTTTTTTTTTTTAACCTGCAACTAGAATTCTACTTCCTAGGATAATTATTTAAGATTATGGCAGTGACTCAACATTAAACTTTAAATGCAAAAGATAAAAATGACATATTTCCCCAGAGCAAAAACAAATTGTAAGCAGGAATCACAACTCACCATTTGATCTTACCAGCATGAGTATCAAGAGAGGTAATTTTCTCTAACTGAGGGGAATTTAACTCCCCATACAACTCAGGGATCTGCCATATCGCTGCTCCAAATGATTCACCTTTATGAACATGAAGATCATCAAAAGTGTTTCAATCTGGCATTAATAGCATCACAATGATTGCATTACATTCATCTGGTACCCATATCCCATGAGATAATATAGAAATAAACTTTGGTCCCACGGAAGGGATTTAATCACCCAAAAGTCAGATAACGAGTAAAAAGCATGCAATGACAAGTTCCAGTGTCGGAAATGACAACAGGTTTATACTCCTAACTTGTCATTGAGACTTTTTGGTTATTAAATCCCTTCCTTAGGACCTCATAATAATTCTCCTTTTTCTCTTTTGGGAATATGTTCACTCTAATTGCAGTTCTCATAGACTGAATGGCTCCTAAAGCTTCTAACACAATAATGCAAGTCCTCCTCATATATGCTAACATGTTAACTAAATTACAACGTGACTTCAAAACGCATTCACATTTGATTGGGAACATAAAAACAGAAAGGTAACTGAAGAGAACGAGACAGTATGACAGAAGAGAGAATATGAGAGAGATGTAGTCAGTAAGTACTGATCTACATGAGCAACTTATATAAGGTGAGAATACAAGACAACGGACTGATAAGTAATAACAAATAAGCTAATTATTTACAATCAAATCATATCAACAGTTATTAAGGCAATTACCAGAGGAGTAGACGGTTGAAAAGATCCGTTGATCAAAAGGACAGGATGAAAGGTCCCAGATCTCATTAGGGTGTGAAAACAAGCCTTCACAGAATAATTCATTTCCACTTGATGAAAGCCGAATCAGATGTACCTGCAAAAGAATAATTCAGCATCTTTGAAGTGCATGAGAATATATAGTAAACGTGAAGTATGAACCTCATTTTCTTCTTTAAGACTGAGAGTTCCTGCAAGGAAACTTGTATGATCTGTGTCTGCCTTCACATTTGATATGCATCTAGCCTACACATTCAGAAAGGTAAGGCCAAAATGAATATTGGGCTATAAAGATTAAACTGATTTGGATGAAGAATTAGGTTATGATTCTGTGAACTTCACCTGATATTTCAGACCATATCCAACGCCAGACGATGCTCCTTGCATTGCTGCTTCCTTGGAGGTTTCACTCCTAGCTACTCTACAAGTGAAACTTAAGTCAAGCTCAATTAAAGTGCAGACTTTATGCTTTCTCTCTTTTTTAGTGGTCAAATTCTGCAGAGAAAACAATCAATCAATTTTAAGCTTCACTGGAGAATCAGAATACCATCTGATCTTTGGATTGGTTGGGTTTTTTCACCTAAAACAACAACTTCATGGATCTAATTGGTTGACCAGAAAATTAAATCTAAATATCTAATCAATTCATTACATTGAATCATTAAGCATAGCCAAAACAATGAAATCAGATCGAACCTTGATCTATCCAAATATCTCTAGGTATCAAATCTTAGTTACAGACTCCTCATAATAGGCTTATGTATACAAATGAAAAATGTGGAACTTGTCGATACAAATGTATTACATTAATAGCTAATACAACAGTAGGATCAACAAGAGCATTATTCTCATCTGAAATATGCGGTTTTGAATGTATAATAACGAAGCATAAACCAAATCAGGGTAAGAAAGAGAGAGGCGGACATGCATTGCAGGTTTTACATTTAATGTTTAACTAACCTTACAACAGGACTTGCATAAAACCATTTATGTTTTGAAAACAAAAGGAAACTAAAGCAAGAACAAGCACTAGGCATTGGGAGAACGTCCTTCTCTAACCCAATACCAAAGCTTCAAATATATGCATTTCAAAAGTCATAACAGATTGCACATAGACGAACCTGGATACAGGAAACGGACAAACGACGAAGGAGTTGTTCTTCCGATCTACGTGAGGCGGAGGAAAGAAGGAGAAAAGAAGTGAATCGAACGAACTCGTAGCCTCGATCTACTTCTCAATCTGAGAGTGAGAAGAGGAAAGTTAAGACAGCGCCGTCGCAGAGGAGACTGAACACCAACGACCGTGACCTGAGATGACGATATGGGAGGATCGGGGACACCGTGCTCAGTTGCTCACCTGAGAGATCGTAAAAATTGGGAAGAGAAGTGAATACTTGGAAAACGGAAAAAATTGTAAATTAAATTGCCCGTTCAAGCAGGTCAAAAATCAAAATGATGGCCGACAGGGGAAATCACTTGGAAAGAATTGTTTTAACCACAGACTATGTTTGGGATAGTGATTATAAATATAGTTTTTTTAATTTAATTTTTTATTATCTTATTTTTAATAAAAATTAGATTGTATAATGTGATTTAGTTTGTGTTTGGAACAACGTATTGTAAAAATAACTTTTTTCAATTTAACTTTTTATAAGCTTATTTTAAATAAAAGTCAGATTGTATAATATGATTTATGTTTGAATTGGTAGTTGTATAAATGACTTTTGTAAAAGTAAAATTTATTTGGATTGGTTTAAGTATAAATGACTTTTATGATAATAGTAGGAGAGAGTGGGTGGAAAACTATTTAAAAAATCAAATAAATATTTAAAAATTACTTTAAAATATTATATGTTATAGTAAAAATAATTTAGAGTTAGTGGAAATCAATAAATCAGTATTATAAGTTTTGGATGATCATTATTACTAAAAAAAATACATTAAAGGTAAAATTGTAATCAGTCTCCTAAGACTGGGTAAGGGTTAAAAGCACCAAAAACTATTTTAAAGTAATTTTGGAGCTGAAAAAGTACATTAAGGGTAAAATTGCAATCAGTTTGATAACACATCGGGTACAACTAAAAAAATATTTTAAGGGGTTAAAAGCATTAAAAAATATTTTAAAGTAATTTTTGGAGCTGAAAAAGTACATTAAGGGTAAAAATGCAATCAGTCTGATAGCATGCTGGGTACAATTGAAAAATATTTTAAGAGTTAAAAACACTAAAAAATATTTTAAAGTAATTTTTGGAGCTAAAAAAGTACATTAAGGATAAAATTGTAATTAGTTTGATAGCATACTGGGTACAATTAGAAAAATATTTTAATGCATATCGCACAAACCAATAGCAAAAAGCTGCAAAATGAGCCTTAGGTATTTCGTGTGTTTCATCATTGTTATTCTCTAAAAGCCCAATTCTCCAAAATGAAATCAAACACTCCAAATTTAAGATCAGATAGACAAATGCATAAAAGGTTACAGATCGCACGAATGGGCCTTGTAATCGCATTGCCAAACATGCACTTATATTTGGATTTGCGGTTGTATAAATGAATTTTACAAAAATAAAACTTGTTTGGATTGGCTTAAGCATAAATAACTTTTGTGATAATGGTAAGAGAGAAATTAAATTTAAAATTATAAAAAATTTATAAAAGTTAAAGTTGGAAAATTTGGGAATTAAAATTAACACAATTTGATGAAATAATATTATATAACTAATTGGATTACATGTCTCGTGTAATTTGGTCTCTAATTGAGTCACGAATATGATTCATTTAAGAGGAAGATTGCCTACCATAATTTGTGGTGGAAAGTTGTTCATCTACACTATTATTTTCTACATCAATTATATTCCTAGCTTTACCTTGCCGAAATACTACGCCTTCAACATCAGTTCTCATAATAAAATTATGTAGGGTCATTATTGCACAAACCAACAGGACAGCTCCTACACAATAGATCTTCCATAAATGAACCGTTAAACCTTACCTCGCAAAAGATGACACTGCCGGAGGCCAGATTGACGGCGAGAGAGAAAATGAAAGACAACGTCGGCATTGCAGGAAACTCCGTCGGACTTCAAGAGTAAGTGCCTACTTGAAGAGCTCAGCCTTCAAGTTGATGGAAACGGCGAACAAAAGAGCACCCACCGCAGGAAAAGGTTCAACCAACGACACCTCAAGAGCCCATGCTGCAGAGTCACGGCTGAAGCATCAAATCAGAAATGACAAATAGAAGACACTGAAGGACAGATCGAACATGCAAACTAGTCGAAGATGAAGACGGATCCAATGTGAAGATGAAGAAACTCTTCAAGTTGAAGATTGGGTGTACGCTGAAAGAAGGAAGGAAGCTTCGAGTAGGCGAGCTGAGACAAGAGATAGAGATCGATGAAGGGGAGTCCAGAAGAGCATGATGCAAGCGAGAGAGAGAAGAATAAAAATTAGGTGGAATAGAATTATTGCACTTTAACAGTAACAATAAGCTCCAATTGCAAAAACTCCACATTTTAGCTTAAAGTAAAAGATGCTTTTCATTTAAAAAATTATTAAGGTAAATCAGTGAACTAAACACTCAAAAAAAAAAAAAAATCTTCAGCCTAACAGGCTTAAGACCAGAAAAGGCTCGATTGAGCCCATCAATCTTGGCCCCAAACACTCTCTGTTACCCTACACGTAGAAATTGATTTCATATTCCATCATTTTCACCCATTACCCCACTTTCTAAATGATTGGTCTTATCTTTCTGCAGTCCTCTCAAGTCCATACAAGTGGAATAATTAATATTGGAATTTATTACTTACTGACTTCCGGGTCCAATGTCGTCCCCCACCCCAACCTTGTTTTGTCCAAGAGAGAACATGTGAGGAAGAAAAATCCTCTTTTAATTTTTCTCTTGGTCTTGTCTGCTTAATAATACTGGCAAAAAATAAAATACTGGCAAATTTTTCAACAAAAAAAAACCAATACTGAAAAATTCTACAGCCTGTTTTAAAAACGTATTTTTAATTAAAAAAATTAATTCATAAGTTCTTATAGTTTGATCCCAGTCCCTGCAGTTTTGTTTTTATGAGCGGTTACAGTTTTTTCAATTATATATAAATATTATCTCTAAGTTGATAGAGCTTATGTAGGTACGGATTAGGTCACGTGTAAACGTTGCCCTTTTTTCCAAGTGTAAATGTGTAATGATGCATCATAGGCTAGTAGGAAAAATAATTATTTAGTTAATAAAAAATTAACAAGACAAAAAAAGAGCTGCTTAACAGCCAAAAAGCCTGTCAATAAATCGAAACTTGCACGTGCCCTGTCCTTAAATAAATTATTCTGTCATACTCAACTAATAGTTTTAAAAAATAATTATATAGTTAAAGAAGACATGGGACTCTTGCAGGGGATCAAAATCGAAAAATTGGGCGATGAATGTCGGACTTGCAGTAAAAGAAGTGGGTATAAGATCCCAAATATAATAAATTAGTCGTGTAATTAGTTAACTATTTTTGTTGTTTTGAATTTTAATTTACAATGAATAATAAATTAAATTAAAATAGTTTATTTCTTGTATTTTTATATGTTCCAAGTAGTGATCGCATAATAAAATAAATTATTGTTTATATTAGCATGCATAAGAGTAACGAATTATATAAAGTAATGATTTAATATTGCAAGGACTTTTAGTTAAAATGGCTTCCAGTATACAGACACATGGAATAATAAATTTTAAAATAAAATATGCTAATATATATTGATAATAAATTATAAAAATAATAGGTTATTATATAAATATTAATTTTCAAATCGTGAAATATTTTTCAAATGCATAAATTGTTTTTTATTATCAAATACATAAATTTTTATCTATATTTGTCATGCATTTGGGGTGATAAATTTTAGGAAAAATTAGAATGAAGGACCTAGAGGAAAAGATATTTATGAAAAAGACCAAAAAAATTATAATTATTTAGAAAGACCAAATATAAAAACACAAAATTAAAAATATTAAAATACCCCTAACAAAATCTTCTGCATTCTCTCCTACATTCTATTTTTAAAACTAATACAAAATTCTAAGTTTCATTAAATTAAATAATAGTTTTCTCAATTTTTATTTTTCACAACTTGAACATATATTTATGGGAAAAAAATTACACATTCTTCAATTTTGTAAAAATTATAATTTTTTAAAAATAAAAAAAAATTTAATTAAAAATAGGATTATATAATTTTAATAAAACTCAAGGTATTTTATAATTTATCATATATGTTAAAAAAAAAAGTTTATATGATTTATTTTTGTTTTAGAAGCAATTTATGTGGGCTACAAAATTAATTTAATGTTAATAAAATTTAAAAAAATCTAAGCAACCTATTATATCCTAAAAAAATATGAAATGAGTTTATTTTTTATTTTTATAAAAAGAGCTTAATTCATATCAATATTGATAATATAAATCGAGCAACTTGATGATATATATTGGTGAAAAATAAAAATTAAAAAGATATGAGTTTAACAGTTGTTAATTAAATAACATATTGAAAATTTTTTAAACAAAAAGATATGATTGTATCATGATGGGCGGTTTTAGTTTCAATTTTAGTTGTTTTTTTTATTATAAATACAAGAGGTTTGATTAGGAGCAATTTAGTGATTTTAAATTTATATTATGATGTTCGGTCTTTCTAAGTAATTAAAATTTTTATAGTCTATTATAATTAATATTATTTTAACTTTCCCTAAATTCTAAACTAAAACATGTCGTTTAGATTTTAATTTATTTATTGATAACCCATCTTAAATTTATTCAAAAAATCCATCTTAATTAATAAATTGGTCTCTTCTATAATAAGGCAAAATAATTTTATAGAATAGGAACATTACAGATACCAATAAATTGGTCTTTATAAGTTTGAACATTTTTTTCCTACACATTTGTAAGCTTGAACTTTTGCTGATATTAATTAAAAATCTTAATCCCTTTAATTTATTTTTTAAAAATTGAATTCATTATTTCTGTTTTATTTAGCAGTGTGCAACCTAATCATATATTTAATTATCTGTAAAACAGAAGGCATTTTCATATTTTTAAACATATGTTACACTTATTAAAATGAGTTACACATATTTAAAAATACGAGTACTTGGATAATTTTGGACAATAAATTTTTACAGGATTATCAACCAGTTTTGATGATCATCAATCATTATTCACTAATGTATTGAGATTTTCATTGTTCAAGTACAATTTCAATAGCTCAAATTTAAAGTTTTAATTAAAGATTTTTTAAGTATTTTTTTTTTAAATTGACCTTTAAGACATTATATTTGTCTTATTCTGTACACATTAAAATATTTTTTGAAAAAATGAAAGTAAAAAAATTAATATTAACCATCCAAATTACGTCTATTGGATATGCCTAGACAAACTGGTTTAGTGTGAGAAAAAAGACAGAAAAAGAATTTTGAAATTGAAAAATCCTAAATTAAGTTGGTTACTAAGAATTAAAAAGGGAATAACAAAACTTGATAATCAATTCACAACTCATTTTTTTCAATGAAAACTGGATTCCATTAGAAATTCAAAAGGCAACTACAAAGACAATGATGACAACAACCCATTATCCTTGATCAACTATCGCCTCCTGATAAGAAGGTGGAAGGTGATCAAGGAGAGAAAAATTTCCTACAATGCTATGAGCTAATTTAACTAAGTGATCCATTAAGGTATTGTACTCCTCAGGGATAGGAAAATCAAGATTTGTCAATCCCTAGAAAACCATAGTTTGTCATTGTCTACAATTTCCCTAAAAGGGTGTAATTGGTCACATCCCCTAGTAAAAATATTTATGGCTTCAATATAGTCAGACAACACTACCACATTTTAAAAACCTTTATTCCAACATATTTGTAAGTCTTGGATAATCGCGATGATCTCTGCTATTGCTGTAGGTACTATTGTAATTTCGCACATATAACCTCATATCCAACTCCCATTGTCACCACGAATAGCTCCACCATATCCGCTTCGTCCTGAGTCAAGGACTGAGGCATCCACTTCCAGAGTGAAAAAACCTTGTCATTGTTCCCGTCTTACTTGTTCTGCAATCGCCGAGGAAGAATAGAATTGACACCTTGAGTATAAATCCCTATCCCATCTTGCCTTAAATAAGCTTGAATAAGCATTTGCACTATCTATGTTACTATCCTCCCCAAATAGCTTTTGCATCATGTCACCCAAATGTCCCAGCATACATATTCAAACAAAGGGGCCCATTGTAATTTCCTTATGAAATCCCTACCCGCTTCCTGTATAAGGTTCCAATATAGCCATTCCATACCTTGGAGAGATGTGAAGGTGTCCTACAAAGTCGGTTTAACTACAGAAATTGATCTTTCTCTGGTGTTGCTGCAGTCCCTCAAAAGGTGCATTGAGTCTTCCTCTTGATCGCATCCAAAAAGGCATTTGGTAGACTCCTCAACGCCTCTTTGCATTCTCAGTTGTGCTATATGAGCTCAGCCATGTGCAAAGATCCATATGAAAGATTTAATCTTCTCCAGAATCGCCCATCTTCACACTTCTTCTATATTGAATCTCCCTCTTGGTGTGTACTTGAAAAAAGAAAATGGTATGCAGATTTTACAGAAAAATGGCCATAAGATGAAGGCTTCCAATAGTGCTTATCCTCTCCTCTTTCCTCATAAGGTGGATGTACACACATTATCTTATCAACAATTTACGAGTGAAACCACCAACTCAATTTCCCTCTATCCCATTCTCTGTAAGGGTCAACATAATTTGTGACATTTCCATTCATGTCAGCAAAAGCTTCAAACCTCGGGATAAGATCAATAAGGGGTCTATTAATTTCTCACTAATTATCAAACTAGAAGGATGTCGATTTGCCATTACCAATTTTAACACCCACTTCTTTTTGGAATTTATCCCAAACAATGTATATCCCTTTCCAAGTAAAAGACGCCCTTGCTTTTTCCAAATCTTTGGTTTAAAATTATCACCACATTTGTACTTATTTCAAAGCACCTGAACCCATAATGCCTCCCTCTTACTCAAGAGATTCCAGTAGAGCTTTATCAAGAAGGCTTCATTCTATTTCTTTAAATGACGAATCCCTAAACCACCCTCCTTTTTCTCTCCAGTAACCTGCTCCCATGCCACCAAATGAAGTTTTTTTTCCATTATCATCATCACCCCATAAGAAATTTCAACTCTTCCTTTCCAGCTTTTTTCCCAAGCCCTTCGGTAGTAGCATTGTTTGCATGTAGTAAGATGGTAGAGCTGATAAAATAGCTATGATTAATGTAGTTCTACCTACTAAGTTCAGACAGCCCTGTTTCCATCCTATCAATTTCTTTTGAGTTTTTCTCCAATATTTGTGCAAATGGAACATTGGATGCTCTTCTATGAATCAATGGTATTCCCAAGTATTTACCCAAGTCTCTCATGAGGCCAACTCCCATACTTTGGCTCAAATGAAGAGCCCTTGAGCTATGCACATTTTTGGAGAAACAAACTCTAGTCTTGTTCTTATTCATCAATTGATCAAAAGTATCACAAAAAGTTTTCAAACACTCCATCACACCTTCAACTTGACTTGCTAAAGCTTCACCAATCAAGATAAGATTATCTGCAAAGAAGAGGTGAGATATGGGTCGGCCTCCCCTTGTTAGTCTTATTGGTTTCCAAGATCGTTCTTCAATAGTATCTTTTATAATATGGTTTAACCTCTCCATACATAGTGTAAAGACATACGGAGAGATGGGATCTCCTTGTTGGATTCCTCAAGTGGAATTGAAGGTCTTTGTTGCTTCTCCATTCCATAAAAAATTGGAAGGAAGGAGTAGTACTATAGGCTATAATAGCTTCACACCATTTGTCGTCCATACCTAAGCGTTGAGAGTGTCATTTATAAACGACCATTTAAGCCGATCATATGCTTTCTCAAGGTCCACTTTAACTACCATCCATCCTTTCATTCTCGTCTTGGTATTCATGGAATGTACGGCCTCTTGGGCGATAATGATGTTATCGCTACTCTGTCTACCTACTATAAAGCTATATTGATGGTCTCCCACAACCTTTCCCATTATAGTGCGGAGGCAACGACTTATAACCTTAATAATAATCTTGTAGCTCACTATATAAAGAAAGATTGGTCTAAAATCCTTAATGGTCTCTAGGGTATCTGTCTTGGATATTAGAACAATGTTGGTGTTGTTAAGATCTTTAACCTTGGATAGTTCAGCAAAGAAATCTTTAACCAATTTACATATTGAGTTCCCCACCAAATTCTAGTATTCATAATATAAAACTGCCTGTATCCCATTTGGTCTAGGTGATTTAAAAGTTCCAAGGTCGAAAGTGCCCTGCTTGATTTTATCACTCGTAACATCCACTTGTAGAAGATTCAATTCAGCTTCATTTAACATCAGGAATTGAGCACGAGTTCGAACTTCTTGAACAGAGTTGCTCCCCTTGCTAAAGAGGTACTTATAATAGTTAAGAGCAAGATCCTTAAGTTTGGATTGATCAAAAGTTCAATTTCCATCAGAATCTTTTAGCCCCTAAATCCTATTTCTCTTCTTTCTTATTGTAGCAGTAGCATGAAAAAATTTGTTGTTCTTATTGCCCCACTTTAACCAATTACATCTAGATTTCCGGTACCACATCAACTCTTCTTGAGCTAGAACCTTATTATATTCCTTCTAAAGTTCTCTTTCTGTTTGAACTAGGTGTTGATTGTCACGTCCCCTAGCTCTTTCAACCCCTTCAATCCTCTTGATCAAGTTTTTCTTTTTTGTAGTTAGATTCCCGACATTGCTCTTATTCCATTCCTTAGCGATAGTTGCAAATTTCTCAACCTTACCATTCCATTGCTCCTCTTTTCAACTTTCTCTTATCACATCATCAAAGCCCTCTTCAAGAAACCAAGCAGCTTGACACCTAAAAGGCTGGTCTTGATGTCTGTATGGTGCTTCTAGAGAGCTTCTAAGAAGAATTAGTTTGTGATCTAAGCCAAATCTGCTGAGGTGATATACTTTGGTTAAATGATATATTCTATTCGATTCGATTCCATTCAATGTTAGTAAAAGCCTAGTTTATCCTTTCTTTTAACAAATTATGCTCCCAGGTATACTTTTCTCTAATAACATTAGTTTCCATCAGCTGGGACTATAAAATACAATCACCAAACTGCTTCATAGACCTGATGTTTGGTTAGGATCCACCACTTTTGTCATGCATAGAAAGGTAAGCATTGAATCCCCCATAACAATCTATGGTCCATTAATCGATCGACTAATATCAATAAACTCTCTCTAAAGATTACACCAAAGAAAGCAATTAGGTTCCACATAAACATAAGATAACATAAATTCCTGCAGATTATTTAAAGGTGTTACTTTGAGGTGTATAGCTTGGGTAGAGGAAGAGACATATTGCATAGATAATTCTTCAACATTCCAAAGAACCCAAATGCCACCCTCGTAGCCCGTCGCCTCTAAACTTAGCCAAGTGTTGAAACCCAATCTACAAATAACACTATCAGTCCTTTTTCCACTTATTCGAATCTTGCTAAGAATAAGAAGCTTAACATTTCTACCATAAATCACTTCTCTAACTTGTTCGGGAAAAGATTTTGAGGTTGCGTCCTTACAATTCCTAGATAAAATATTCATAGATAAACAAATAGATAAAAATTAAGAACCTGAAAAATAGAAACTACTGCCCCGAGATAGAAGGCTTCATGACTTCAGAATTATCCTGTAACTCCTCTCTGAGTTCATCTTGAGTCTCAACCTACATTTCATTACGATCGGTTTGATCATGATCATTGTGCACCTCCTGTTGTCACAACATAGGGTCTGGTGGCTCAAAGGGCATCAACATTTGTTCCTCTATTCGTCTCTTGCTTCCTTAAAGTACTATCTTTAGTCTTTTCTTCTCACGAACTAGTACCTTGTTCAGCTTGCTCCAACATTTGATTAAAGAAACGAGGTCCACCCTTTAATAATGATCCAAAGACCAAATTGGTGGGCAAGACCCCCTTGTTTTTTTTTCATATTAGAAGACACAAGTTTTGGGCTTGATATTATATCCTTTTTTCCCTGTACCTTTTCCTTTTCCTATGCTTTTATCCCTAGTTTGACTTGGCCCATTTGGATCAAACCTCACACGCTCCTTACTTGCATTAATCAAGTCGTTCGTCAATTGGTGTGCTCCCTCCAACTCGACACATGTTCCTTCCTTATCTTGCTTTTTTCCTATCTTGGACTGGTAACTAGCTAATTCATTGGGGACTGAAACTGAGGCCTCATTAGTCTTGTGATTTGACAAGTTTCTTTTTTCTTGTTAAGACTCGGGATTTTCTTTCCTTTTCCATTAAGTAGCAGCACCCTTCCTTTTGCTTGGTTCAGCTTTTTCTTTGACTGGAATTTCTAATTCAACTTCTCGCAAAAGATCATACTAAGAGCCAGCAGATTTTTCTACTTTCTTTCCCATATAGCGAATTTAAAGGCTTGTTGCTTCTCAAACTCAACTTTTTGGGTACAAAGCCGAGCAGGTGATGTGACCTTCATCCAAACTTTGTACTCTTCTTCCATCGGAATGCCGGGTATGCTCACAATCGGAGCTTTTTCTGCCTTTCTATTTTTCCACACCTGTGACTGCTCTACCGCTTGCCTATGGGCTTCAGTGGAAATCTAGTTATGTTCATTATGAGGACATGTCTCCTGAGTGTTTCTGTAAAGGCCATATTTAAAACATATTGTATCAAAACCTTTATATTCCAAAGTATAGATCCAATTTCGAAGAACAAATCTAGATTGGAGTTGTTTGTTTAAATCTACCTCAATACTTACTCTAGCAAATTTCCCCCTCTCCATTACATGTTGATTATTTTCCTTTTGTGCTAAAGTATTTAAATCCACTTTGAGAGCTTTATTGATGAGATTCCCTATTTCCATCATACATTCCTCTAAGTACATATGCATAGGAAGAGTAGGGACTCTTATCCAAACATCAACTTTTCTCACCCTACTACAGTGGGGATTAAAGTTTGGACTTCATCTCTGAACAACGAGATAATGACCCTGTGATACGAGTTCAGATGATCAATTAAATAGTCCAAGTGTACACTGTCGTAATCAAGTAATATAGAAGTAAGTAGAGTATCGTTCCCACGAGGATTGAGCACTAAGTACCAAAATGGGTAATTTTAATTCTATTTAGTCGATCGATTAGATGGTGATTGATAGTACAAAAAAGAAAAACAATTAAATATGAGTGCAGATGATAAGAAAGCAAATATGAGAAAAAGCTCTAGGGATTATATTTCACTTAACAAATTCCGGATTGAATCACTTATCTATTCTAGCCCAATTTATTCCACATGATTGATAGTCGAGTTTCCCTACTTTAATTACTAGCCTCTTCCAAGGTCAAGCAATTCTATAGTCAATTGCTAATCCAATATATTCCTATATGAATTTAAGCAATTAATCATGCATTAAGATTTATGGAACTCAGTAAGACTACACAACTCATATGAATATATGCCTATTTCATATGCAAGTCATGGTTTTAATTATAGGGTCTACACACATGTATCTCCTTCCGGTCTCAACATGCATATTGAAATCATTCAAAAGATTGCCAGTCAATCAAAAGCATTAAGAATAATAATTAAAACTCAATCATGAAGGAGAAATTCAAACTAGATTTAATAAGTTAAGATTCAATCCGTCATTAGTAAGCTACGTCATCACCCTAGGAAAATGAAAGTTTAGCACATGATAAAATTAAAAACAAAACCAAAATAAATTGACATTATATAAAACTAGAATGAAATCCTCAGAAATACTGCATAAACTTGAATTTTAAATTGTCAAACATAAATATACAACCAAAAGATGAATGAAAGATGAAGAAATCCAGCCGTCCATTTAGGAGGTAAAACCTTCCATGTAGGCGGTATGCAAAATAAAATACAATCCTAAGCCTTTCAAGATGGAGGCATGCAAAATGTAATACAATCCTAAGCCTTCTAAGATGGAGGCATGCAATGCATGAAATTAAATCTAAGAAAACAACACAAAGAACTCAGAAGTGTCAGAGAAAGATCTCTCTCGGTCAGAGAAGGACCTCTCCCGGTCGGAGAAGGAAACCTCTGCTTCTCTTCCTCCCCTCCCCTCTGAGCTTGGCATTGATCTCTATTTATAGGGGGAAAAACGTGTGCTACAGTACTGCTACAGTGATCTGGTGGGTGCTACAGTCCGTTGACCTGCTACAGTAACCCCTGGCGGCTGCTACAGTGCCGTTGACATGCTACAGTCCCCCCTGGCGGCTGCTACAGTGCCGTTGACATGCTACAGTCCCGGCGGCTGCTACAGTACCCGTTGACCTGCTACAGTGCTTTTATTTTTTATTTTTTTATTTTTTATTATTATTTTTTTAAAATGCTGTTTATTCCAAAAACAATATTTATTTATCAATCACATCCAAATTTATTATATTAAACGCAAATATCGTCCATAAAATCATCATATAAGGGAAAATAAATATGCAAATATTTTACTTATCACCCTGTATGAGCCAAGGACCATCAAATAAAGGCTTATTGCACAAAGCTTCATTTGCTGTTCAAAAAACATAGTAATTATTAGGTAGATGAATAATTTCAAAGTTATTTGATTTCAACATCCACTTAACTCTGTCTCTCATCATAATCAAGTTGGTCTTTCTTCCCAAAACTGTTAAAATAAGAGCATCTTTCCATAGCCGGCATAATTCCTTGAGTCTTTCATATGATACGTTTAACCTGGACATGGATTTTATCATTTTCTTCTGTTCCTCAATCAACTCTGGTGCCATAACTTCTTCTTGCAACCATTCCCTCATTTTTTCCTCAAGGCTTTTGTCAAAAGCCTTTTATTCATTACCCAATAACTTAGCCTTATAGGATATCTTAGTTTTGGATGGGGCTCTATCCTTCATGCTACCATTTCCTTTCTTTGCTTCATATCTTCTACTTGCTTGCTCCATGCTAGCCTTCGTGTCCTGCATATGGATATCTTCATGCATCTTTTTAATGCTATGTCCCAGGATATCATCATCCTCTTTTGATTTTGCTCCACCACCTTCATAGACGATTCCATCGTTAGACACTGGAGCCATTCTCAAACCTTTTTGTTTGTTTTCTCTCAATATTATTTCATTTACAACTCATTTTTTAGGAAAATACATGATTTATAATTTTGCAAATTCAAGGTTTTTTTTTTCCTGTCTTTTTCCCTTTAGTATGTTTTGTCTCTTCAAGTAGGCATAGCATGCAGCTATCTTTGGACAATAACAAGCTATAGATCTAGTGCTTCAATAGAGCATTCATATCCCTAGCCACTCTCACATCAGATCACTTCAATGTGATGATTTAGGATTTCTAATATTTAATTAAGGAATTTCCTTCTTTTACTATTTTAATTGACAGGCTCAATTTGTTATCTTTTAATTTGCTTTCTTTAGATATGTTGTAATAAATTTATTTTCTTGCTAAACGTGGGTATCTTCCTACTAGAAACAAGCATATTCGGTGCTCAATAAAACTTATTGATGTTACTAACATCATTTTGTATTTTATCCAAAAAAAGAAAAGAAAAAAGAAGTAGGTTGTCTGGTGGATTATGGGCCATGATGCAAACCAGGGGGACGAAACAACATAAATAATGCGATGTATAAAAAAATATAAATAATACGACTATATAAATTAAATAACAGTAACTCCCAAGTCCCAATTAAATTGTCTTGTCAATAAATCAATATATTTCAGATTTTGTTTGCGAAAGTCAGAAGGGGAAATACAACTTTCTGTTCATATGATTTTACTTTATTAAAAAAATAGATTTCTTTTAGGAGTGCAGGTTTCCTCCCGTTTGAATTAGTGTTGAAAAAATATATTTATATAGGTTGAGATAAAATTTCTCTCATATTCTTATCTGGAACACCATAAATCACGTTGACACTTCAAAATTTAAGAAAAGACTTTCTCAGTAAAAATGAGAAAAATACCATTTTTGCTCCAGAGTAACCACTAAGAAGCATTGAATGTCCAAAAGTTTTTTTAGGAGCATTTTTATCTTGGAAGTAACTAAAATGAAGAATTTTTACCCCAAGGTGACAGAGGTATAACGTTGACCGTTAAATGTATAGGCTGGCGTGGAGACTGGAACGATGGCGTGCAACGTGTGATTAAAATTGTTGATGTGGCGCTAAGATGGCAAAGTGATGTGGCAAGGCCGGACTAGAAATTAGGGCAAAAGAGTAAAGCCCTAATTGTTGATTTGATTCAGAGCCTATACAATTAAAATGTGAAATATAAAAGCACAGTATAATAACATAAAACTCAAATGATCAAATCATATAATATAGAGAATTCATAAAGATAAGAAATAATTCATAGAATAAGATAATAACATTTAAATTTTATGGAGTCAGGCCATTTAATTCTCCTGGCGTCAGGCCAATTAATTTCAAGATAAGAAATTAAATATATATGGCTTTTGGCTGTTTTTCTCAGGATAAACGAAAGTTGTATATGGCTTCTGGCCATACAATAAGATAGAAGATGAAAAGTTATATGGCTTCAAGCCATGTAATAATATCAAAATAGGAATAAAAGGAATATGATTTCTGACCATATAATTCAGAATAGAAAATCAAAACAATATGACTTTTGGACATATAATTTCAGAATATGAAATTAGTGGTGTATGGCTTTTGACCGTACTAAAATAACAATATTAATAATATAGAAGAACTCGTAAAAAAATTAAAATAAGATATAAAAATAATAAAAATATTTAATCTTAGTTATGGAATCCAATCGATAAAAAACTCTCTTAATTCTATCTAGTATCTCAGATTATCCGGGATAGATCAAATAAATATACTGTAAAAGTAAAAGAAGATAGATGAAATTACTAAAAGCAATGAAGAAAGAAAACATAACATGTTATAAAAATAAAAGAAATACATGGAAATTGACTGAATTCGACGCCCTGCTTCCACAGGATATTCTTGATCAAACTGCTAGCATTAAAACGCTGATGAACATATAGAACCGCCAACCACATGCTTCTGGACAGGAACTAGCAACGTCGCATTCACTGTCTAATCCAAGAAGATCATTGGAGTGAAGCACACCCGAATGGGAGCTTGGAAATGGCCAGGACCACAGAGGATTTAGCATGGTACAAAAAACCGGACCGGACCGTCCGGTTCAACCGGGAAACCGGTGAACCGGCAACTTGTCCGGTCTGGTTTGGTGGTAGAACCGGAGGTTGAGTGACCCGGTATGAACCGGATTAAACCGGTATGAACCAGCCTTAACCGGGAAAATCGCTGGGTTCGGCGATCTGAACGGTTTTTCACTTTTTTCCCCATTCAACAAGAAGCCCATAGATCGAAATGACCGAATGAGAAGAGAAGTTTAAATCATTTATGAATCTTGTTGGAAAAATGAAAAAAAAATGGAAAACGAAACAAGCCACCGGAAAAACGACCAGAAAGTTGGAGAAGAAGATGAACAGTGTAAGCGATTCACAAGCCTCCACCGTCGAAAGTCGTGGGCGATACCTCCTTTGTCGCCGTTCTCAACAGTGAGAAAGAGACATCCTCCATCCTTAACGGTCTGGTTTTGGTGTTCATCGGTTAGTGTTTGCTCTATAAAGCTCAAAATCGATGCCCTGGTTTTGTAAAGCTCGCCGGTCTGGTTTGATGTTCACCATGGATAGTTGGGAGTTTTCAAATATCTGAGCACCTCAGCCTCCCAACCCCGTAAAACGTGTTCAAGAAAGAGATAAAAGAGAGAATTGTCTTATTAAAGTCACATGCGTATTGATTTTGGAAAGAGAGAAGGAAGCTTCACGTGGGAGAAAGAAGAAAGGAGAATAGAAAAAGGAAAAGAAAAAGAAATAATAATAATTGATTAAAAGGGAGAAATATAAGAAAGAAAGGAAATGAAGTAAAATAAAGTTAGAAGTGTATTGACTTTGAAAAGAGAGAAGGAATCTTCACGTGGGAAAGAGAAGAAAGGAGAATAGAAAAAGGGAAAAAAAAAGAAATAGCAATAATTCATTAAAATGAAGAAATATAAGAAAGAAAGGAAAATGAAGTCAAATAAAGTTAGAAAAAAATTTTATAGGCATAAATATTTTGTAAAATATGAGGTATATTTAAAAATATTATTTTTTATAATTAAAGCATGAATATTTTTATTCATGTTAATTAAATTAAATTATTTTTAGCAAACTATAATATTTTAATATGACCGGTTTGACCTCCGGTTAGACCCCGATTGACCTATTAACCCTTGAACTTATATTACAACCGATTCATTGACCGGTCCGATTTTTTGTTCCTTGGGATTTAGACCTCCCTTTGGTTGTCGTTATGTGGGGGGCTGTTGACAAACAATGAACGTATGCGACGCCATATGGCACCCAGTGACATGTGTGATCTATTGCCCGTTCTAAGAGAAAGATTGTTCACTCACGCATCCTTCCAACCTCATCGAGTTGCTAGTGAAGCACTCCAACACGCCGCACACGTTGGCGAATTGTTGAATTTGACGTACGTTGGCTAGAATGAACGTGGGCTGAACTTTTTAGTTGTTTATTGACTGCTTTATTTTATTCTCTGATGTAGTATCTTCCAGTGGGTGAATCCTCATAGTAAATACCATACGCAATAAATAAAATCTCATATTCACTCAAAAAAATGAAGGAAATCTGGGATAAGAAAGAATAGTAAGAGAAGAGAGAAAATTCGAGAGAAAAAGGAGGAGGAGGAATTCTCATTCACTTGTGTTTTTTATGATTACAATGTTTTATATAATATTTTTATTTATAGGTTTTCAAGAGTCATTGTCACACTTGGCCTTTTCAACCCCAGAGTTTTTTCTCTTGTCATTGTAATTCAAAAAAAGAAAAGAGTCATTGCCACATGTCACAATTAATATACAATAAATTATATAATTAATATTATATGACTTTTGGTATTATTCATGTAATAAATAATCTTTTAGTTTCTTAACAATACGTTTATAAATAGTGACAAGGATATAAGCCAATAGTGATTAGGATATGAGTAAGTTGATATCAACGTTTTCACGCCCGGACCGGACCGGATGGTTGAACCGGTCGGACCGTTGACTGAAGAGGAGGGCGGCTCGTCTCAAAGCATTCAACCGTTTTTAAGGTCAAGCCGGAATGAGCCGTTCGAAACCGGGATTTGAGCCGGTGGCCGGAAAAAAACCGCGACCCGGAGCGGGTATTGAAAAGCCGGCCGGGTGAAGAATGAACTTAAAATCTCAAAGCAACGAGCTAGATGCGAAGAAGAAGGAAAAGAAGCAGCGGAGAAAGAGAAATATCAAACCAAATCTATATCTTACCTCAAATAAAACTGATTTATAAAGAAAATGTCGAAAATCATACTGAGAAAAAGATAATCAAAGAGCTCCATTGTTTACACCATCCATGATGCTTTGATGTCTGCAACTGCCGTTTTTACTTTATCAGAGTTGACCATGTGGTTTTTGGATTACAGCTTTTCATATGCTTAGAGGAAGGAAGGAAGAAGGTGATTGCGATTTCTGAAGTAAGGGAAAAAAAAAAGCCTCGATTGTCGGTGCAAGCTGGCACGCGGGCAGTTCCGCAGTTGTGTTAAAAAAAAGAAAATAAAATGATTTTTGTTGTTTTCTCCATTTTCCCACGTCTTGTTACCTATATGCCTACATATCCAGCTATTTTTTTCTTCTTTTGAATGATGCTCCGTCATAGTCACACGTTCACCGAGGCATTGGAAGTTGAAAATTTGTAAAAACTTCATTATAGTCACAATCACACGTTTTTTTTAATGATGCTGCATCACAATTTTTTAATTTTTATACATACATTATATTTAAATTATTTATTAACTCACATTTTATCTTATTTTTCATTTTATTCTTTGTTTTTAGCTTTATATTTTTTAATATTTATTTACATATTCTCAATTTCTCATTTTATTTTCATTTTTTATCTAAAATACTTAATATAAAATTAACCATGTGCTTATCATTGTCATTGGGAAAAAAATTAAATATATGTTATGAGATACCATATAATTATATAAATTTATTAACTTATTTGAAAATTAAACTATTTAAGTTTATTATTAAATTATTTATCAGATATATTCTCATTCTTCTCAAATGGCTCATAAATCTACATTCTTTTATTTGTTATTTTAAAAGGTTAATATATTTCATATATATATATATGTATATTTGCTGGGTAGCAAGATAAGTGCTTCAAATCTGGTTTAGAGTTAGATGTACATGTTTAGAATTGTTTAAAAAAAGAAGAATATATCAATTGAGTTATTTTATTTTAAACTTAGCTTGTCAATTGAGTTATTTTATTTTAATAATTTTATATCAAAAGAACATATCAACATAATCAGATTTGTATAATCTTTGAGTAGTGGATATTTTAAGCACTTATCCTGATAGGTGACAATTGATGAGGTTTTTAAATGGTATTTTGTGACTTTAGTAACTTCATATGAAATTAAATTAATGACTAATTATTGTAATATATATATATATATATATAATATTTTTAAATTTGATTATTACGTCACCGGTCCGGCTAAACGGCTTAATCGTTCCAACCGGTTGAACCTTGACCCGCTGACCTTTCCGGCTCGACGTCCGGCCCGACTTTTAAAACATTGGTTGATATCCATATAATTAATATTAATAATAATTCCTCTTTCCCTGCGTGATTGCATCAAAAACACACGCACATATATAAATTAAAAGAAAATCATTTCATTAGTCGTAAAAAAAAAAAAAGGAAAATTCTACAATCATCCCACTGTCTCTGATGTACAATTTCTTGGGCATCGCTTTGTCACCGTCAAAAGAAAATGACGTTAAATTGTCAATAAATTGTAAATAATTAGCATTTAATTTTTTTAAAATGAAAACCAGAAAGTCGGCAAACTCTTGCAGGCTTGCATGTGATAATAATTACAAAAGAATAGGATCTTTGCAAAACGAAGTTCAGACTTAAGTCTCTCTCTCTCTTTGGGTTCTTTTACAGTACGGAGACTCTGTGAGAGTGAAAAGGTTTACCAGAGAGGAGGAAGAAGAAGATATGGAAGCGAGTCTACTAGCAAAAGAAATAGAGGAAAAACCAGAGAGGCTACTCACATGGCAAACTTGGAGCCAAGAAATGAAGAGAATCGTTTTCGTAGCAGGACCAGTCATCCCTGTTCTCTCTTCTCAATTCTTTCTTCAGATTATTGCTATCGTGATCGCCGGCCACCTCGATGAGCTCTCTCTCTCCGGCACCGCCTTAGCCATCTCCATAGCCGCCGTCACCGGTTTCAGTTTCCTCGTACGCTTATTTTCGTTTCTTCCTCATTATCCCTTTCTTTGTTTTTTTTTTGCCGGTCCTCATTAACCCTTTCATTCTATTCTTCATCGTCTCTTCGATTCTTGTTCTGGTTTCTTTACTGTTTAATTCTTCGATTCATCTTTGTTAATAATGAATTTCTTTCATTTTTTTGTGCCTTTTGTTCTTTCTTATTTTGTTGGTTCTGTGGGCAACTTTCAACCATGGCGGGCGCTTGCGAATCGACCATTTGTCGTTTCGTTGGTGTTACCGTGTCGTTTGATTCTCTTGTGTGAAAAAATGTATGTTTCAATATTGTCCGTTGAATTTTCTCAAAACCTTTAGTGCTTGTTTGGATTCATGGCTTAAAGATGAATTTGGAGATTCGCAGTTCAGGTAGTAAGCATGTAAGACAAGATGTGTTTTTCATAAGCAAATCCAAACAAGCCTTTAGCATAAATGATGTTGATTTCTTGGCCTTATTTCCCTGTGATGTTCATTTCTTTCCTCACCTGCCAAAATAATTTATGCGAACACAAGTTTTGAAGCGACTGACTTAAACGATTATAGCACATGCCAAACTCTTTGGATTCAATTTTTTTAATTGATTCTCAGCCCAAACCATGATTTCCCATAAGAACATCCAAATACCACTCTTTTTGCTATAATCCCGTTTTATCTCAAACCTTGGTTTACCGAGAATCTATTTTTTCCTTAATTTTACAGCAATTTTTGATTTATGGGGTCATTATTCCTTTTCTCTCTCTTCCTTTTCTCTTGGTTCTGTAACTTTCTTTTTCTTCTTTTCTTCGATATTCCTTCTCATAACTATCCCATCTGCATTTTTCCGTTTTTTTTTCCTGATTTGCGTGAACAGAACACGCAAATTTTTTTTCTTTATTCATTCACTATGAAAAATGAAACCTTTTATTTTAGTTAGATGAGATTGAGAAAATAGTCAAATTATTTGCTGGACTTCTATTCTAAATTCAATTGCACTGGTTTAATTTTGGTTGTTGGCGTCATTTTAATTCTGATTAGATAACATTTTCTGAAAAAATATGTAAATGCCTACTGATCTGTTAAAATTTTTTCATCTATTTTTTTTATATTACATAATTGACAAATGTTATGATTTTATAATTTTTTGACAAATTTATTTCATTTTTTGTATTTATTATGTAATTTAATGTTAAATAATACTTAAAATATAATATTATCATTTATATGTAATTATCACAAAAGTTAATGTCATTTTTAGTAATTTGATCATAAAAAAAGCTATTCTGATCAAAACATCCAAATACTCGCATTTTATCAAAATCATTTTTTTCTCATAATCTATTCTTTTTATAATCTATTTTCTAAAAGCTATTCTCCATTTTTTCTCCAGAAGCTATTAAAAAAAGCTAATCCAAACACACACTGTGTGTGTTTGGAAAGTATCCAAACCATGGTTTGCGCAACCCGAGACAAAACTCCTCTCACAAACTTACCTCGTAAGTCGTAAAAGCTATTAAAAAAAGCTAATCCAAACACCCACATTAGCTGGGAGAACCAATTATGTGCACACTCAAAGTGGGATAACAAGAATTTGTGATTAAAATATAGAATCAGACTTATATATAATTGGGTTAATATATTATTAGTCTTTACGGTTTCATTAAATTTTAATTTTAATACCTATAATTTCAAATTATGATATTTGGTCCTATAGTTTCATTCTGAGTTAGCCCCATTAAGTATAGAGACCAAACTTGTTAAAAGTTTTAAGGACCAAAATAAAACCCGTCGGGTCTGGATATCTTCAATAAGTTTTGGTTTTAGTCCATGTATTTTTAACAAATGTTGGTTTTGATCTCTAAATTTAACAGCGTTAGTTAACGCCCTTCGACTCAAACCAAGTTCTTATGAAACTGGAAAAAAACTACGTTTCAAAACTGCAAGGAATTAAAATCAAAATTTAATCATACTATATAGACCAACAATAATACTATATATAATTTATCAAAATATCTCATTACAGGACAATCTCTAAAGTACTAAGCTCTCTTAGGCCGGTTCCTCACACACTCAAAGAATAGAAATGCTTGTGATTTTGTTTGTTTTGCTAATGGATTCTCTTTACCCTCACATGTAAGCTTGTTCAAGATAAACATTACTTTCCTTACCTTACACAATTAATGACTCTTTCTTTAAATTGAGATTACTACCATTTCTTACCTGGCTAGAATTTGCTTTTAACTAATTCATTGGTCACTGTACTTTCCAAGCAGGTGGGAATGGCAAGTGGGCTAGAAACTCTATGTGGGCAAGCTTATGGAGCTAAGCAGTATAAAAAGCTAGGAATACTAACATACACTGCCACATTTTCTCTCTTATTAGTTTGTGTTCCACTATCTCTGGTTTGGATCTACATGGAAAAGATCCTAGTTTCCATAGGTCAAGATCCTCTTATTTCACATGAAGCAGGCAAATTCACAACCTGGCTTGTTCCTTCACTTTTTGGATTTGCCTTTCTGCAACCTCTGATCAGATATTACCAGATGCAAAGCTTGGTTCTTCCCATGCTCATAAGCTCTTGTACCACTCTTATTCTCTATGTCCCTCTTTGTTGGGCTCTGGTGTTCAAGTCTGGGCTTAACAATGTTGGTGCAGCGGTGGCAATTAGTGTTTGGATTTGGACAAATGTGATTGTTCTTTTATTATACATGAAATTCTCTTCTGCTTGTGCGTTGACCAGAGCTCCTATTTCTATGGAGCTTTTTGGAGGAATTGGGGAGTTCTTGAGATTTGCCGTCCCTTCTGCCATTATGATGTGGTAAGTTCATCTTTTCTCTTCCTTTTTTCTTTTCATGGACTTGTTTTTCTAGGGGACAAAACTTTGGTTGAGTTGCTTATATTCATCAGGTCAAGTTCTTTAATCTCACTAGTTATTTTACTATTATTAGTTGTTAAAATGCGTGTGCACTTATAAATTTACCATAAACACTTGTGAATTTCTGTATAAGCTCTTGTATAAGCTCTTATAATGTAAAGTAGTATTCGTAAATTTTTATACGGGCACTTGCTATGTAAATTAGTATTCGTAAATTTTTATATGGGTACTTGCTATGTTGCTAATGTTAGTAAAAAATTAGGATTTGTAAATTTTTATATGGATGCTTGTTATTTTGCTTTGGTTGTTAAAATGTGTATGTGTACTTGGAAATTTACCTATGAACTTCACCTGATGGATGTATGCAACTTGACCTAAGTTTTTTCCTTTGCTAAATTATATATATTCTATTTTCATACTGATTTCTGTCTTTAGCCTAGAATGGTGGTCATTCGAGCTGATGGTTTTGTTGTCTGGACTATTACCAAATCCACAGCTTGAAACCTCAGTTCTATCTATATGGTATGTTTTAGAACCTGAGACTAAATTATTTGCAATTTTATTTTGTAGCCAACTCTCTCATGATGTTGCTTCAAAAAGATCAATACTTTGGCTATTCTAACTTTGTGATTCTCCTTTTGCAGTCTCAATACCCTCTCTACACTCTTTACCATTCCTTATGGAATTGGAGCAGGGGCAAGGTTACAAAACAACGAACACACCTTTAAGTTTGTGTATTATATATACTACGTCTGATCCTTAATATAAGAGTTAGATAACTAATTTGCTGCTATTAGAAAAATTAGTCTAGTTATGGGCAATCAATGAAGACATTATTGGGGAACAATTAAAAATTTAGAAGATAAAGTGGATTGAGGTCTTATTTTTAGAACCAAAGTAAACTCTTTGTCTAACTCCTATATTTGGGATCTGAGGTAGCATATAAACATTATTATGTATCTTATATTCTTGTTCATGATCACAGTACAAGGATCTCAAATGAATTAGGAGCTGGCAATCCAAATGCTGCACGATTGGCTGTGGTGGCATCAATATCCTTAGCAATATTTGAGACAACAGTGTTAAGTGCAACCCTGTTTTTCTGCCGTCGTCTTTATGGTTATATTTTTAGCAATGAAAAGGAAGTTGTTGACTATGTGGCTGTCATGGCTCCTCTGGTCTGTCTCTCTGTTATATTGGACAGCATACAAGGCGTTCTCACAGGTATATAAATCTTCTAGTTTAGTAAGTAAATTACTCATTCAGTTTTATTTATAAGTTAGTTCTAACATGTTTTACCATAATCAGGAAAAACTATAAACTTCATTAACTCTATTTTAAAATTTAACAACTTTTTAACTTTATCTCGATTTAATATACATTATACTCCTTTGGTTCTATTTATAGGACATAAAGAGAAGAATTTTTTTTTTGTCCTACTTATAATCACATCATTAAGTTTTCCTTATGAATGTGCAATTTTACCTTTTATTTATTATTGTGTTGACTTTGTTCTCATGTGATATAATTTATATTAAATGGAGATAAAGTTGGAAAGTTGTTGAATTTTAAGGCATAGTTAATGAAGTTTAAGGTTTTTTTTTGTCTGTGTGAAACGTGCTGAGAGTGACTTATAAATAGGATCAAAGGAGTATCTTATGAGAACAAAACTTACACAATAATAAATGAAGGGTAAAATTGTATTTTTACATGAGAAATTCAATGATGCAACTTATAAATAGGACAAAAAAAATTCTACTCTTTCCGCCTTATAATTAACACCAGAGGAGAATATGAAAGAAAAGTATGACTGTTTTTTTTTTTTGCTTTGTTTTTGACTTTGGTTTTTTTGGAATAGGGATTGTTAGAGGATGTGGAAGTCAACACATTGGGGTTTACATCAACCTTGGAGCCTTCTATCTTTGTGGCATTCCCATGGCTGCTGCTTTGAGTTTCTGGCTTAAGCTGAGAGGAAGAGGCCTTTGGATTGGCATTCAAGTTGGCATTTTTTTGGAAATTGTTGTTCTTGCAATCATTACATGTCGTATAAATTGGAAACAACAGGTAAAGACACTGATTTTTGTCATAAGGAAGGGATTTAATAACCTAGAAATCCCAGTGACAAGTGAGGTGTTGTTAGTTTTTGTATCGGAACTTGTCATTGTATATGCTCGTCAATGATCATTGGGACTTCTTGATAATGAAGTCCCTTCCTTGGGACCTCATGGTAGTTCCCCCTTTGTTATATTAGGCGAGCTCTAGTGCACTATATAAGTATAGTTTTGGTCTTGTAACTTCACACGAGATTTTATTTTGATCCCTTAATTTTGACAAGATATCCTTTTACTTCTCTAACCTTAACATGTTAGTTTCATTAAAAAGAAATGCCGACATTTAAATTTTATTAAGTTGTTTTTTTATTAAAAAAACAATGTTTGGTATAAAAAATTATCATTTGAGATTAATGATATTAGGGTTAGATGACTGAATAAAGTAATTTATAACATGAAAAGATTAAAGTGAAATGTTGTGTAGAGTCAGAGGATTAAATGTACATTTTTACCATTATTGAACGCATTTTATGTTTGACTGAGATATTGTGGATGTGCAGGTCACTGATGCAAGAATGAGGCTTTTTGAAAAACAGGATGCAGTGGATAATGGACTCGTATGAGCAGTCAATTTCTGATACTCTTAATTTTGGAAAATAGACAGAGAATGTGCGCGTTTCTTCAATAAATGGCCTACCTTGTAGAATGCTATAATTTACTTCTTTTACAAATGACAGATTTTATTTTATTAAAACTTTGTGATTTGGGAGGGTGAGTCTTGGCATAGTAGTAAGGTTGCTGCCATATGGCCTGAAAGTCATGAGTTCAAATTGTGGAAACAGCCTCTTCGGAAGTAAGCTGTATACATCTATCTCTTCTCAGACCTCATCTCATATTATGCACTGAGCTGCCCTTTAAAATTTTGTGATTTGGGAATATCAATATTTCTTGGGACTTGTATGTTCATAAAATTTGTAATTTAGAGAGTAAGAGTTTTCTAGAGGTTTTTCAATGTGATCTGTGAATTTGATTGTGAAGTTTCGTAGAGTTAAAAAAGAGAAGAGAAATGTCTTGTATCTTTAAAAGTTGCTGCTGGTTTTTTTTTAGCCCCCTTGTGGTTTGTGCTTCCTTACAACTCAATTCCCACTACCCTACCCAATTATTCGCGTTTCCTTAAATGTGGAACTTATTATTTTGAGCTGGATTTAAACATGAATAGCCAAGCATGGCTAAATTTTTTATTTTGGTAACAAAAGGTATGATACCAGGTATCCATATAATCCCAGTCATTATACCCCAATGGATTAAAATCTTGATAAAATTTTTGTCTTAAATAAATCTTGCCCCCAGTCACTAGGAGAAAGGACCTTTTTAATTTGAAAGGTTGAGTACCCATGGACAGTGGAGTCATTTGGGTCAGGAAAATATCTCATTCCTGCAGATCCAGAATCTACAAGAATGAATTCATAAAATCTTTGAATTTTTGTCAGAACCGAAGGTCTGAAGAAAGGGCCCATTTGGAATATTTTAGATGCTAAAGTATGGAGGTTTTTGTCACAGAATCCTAGTTCTACAAGAAAAGATTCATGACTTTCTTAGGTTTTGCCACAAATGTGGTTTTTGAAGGAATTTGGTTTAATGGTTGAGAAGATAAAGCCAACTCTTTAGAAGAGATGAATTAACTTTAGTAACTTCCTTGGATTTATTTTGGATTGCTAAAGTAAGAGCTTTTGAGTCTTCTTCAGCAATGTCTGCCCAAGATTTCCTTGGTAATTTTGTCAAGGATTGGTTGGAGGCCAAAGCTTGAAGAACTTCAATAGGGAAGGCATAATCCTTCGGGCTCATGAGAAATTTTGAAATTTTTTGGTTTTGAGTTGAAGGCTCAAGTTGGTGGATAGATGACCCAGTTTTTTGGATAGTAGACCCAGTTTTGTGGTTTGCAACCTTAGGTTGCTTTGTTGTTTCTTTTGTGATCCTTTTTGGATCATCTTCAATAAGGGCTAGGCCCTTTCCCTTATTCTTTTTTTTTTTGTAGCATAAACACTCACTCTTATTTCTTTTTTTCTTGTTAGAAAATCTGAGAGGGAATTTGAAGCACCTTCGAGAAATTTGATTTCAAAATCAAAGATACTAAAAATTGCTTGCCATCAGGAAAAAATTTGTTTTGATGTAAGATTTTTAACATCTTTTTATAAAACATCTTTGGCAGATTTGCAATCTACCTTGCTTAAAAATTTTTAATTTAGCAAATCGGTCTGAAATTTATTTATGCACAAAACAAATGCTAAAATTTCTTTTTTGATCATGTAATAGTTTTGTTGAGCTCTATTCCAATGTTTTGAAGTAAATGCAATGCAATGCTCTTTACCATCTATTTTTTGTTTAAAGATGCCATTATAACCTATGTCAGAGGCATCAGTCTCAGCAATTTGAATGCTTGAGGATCGGGGAGATATAAGAAGGTAAATTTTTGACATGAGACTTGATTTGTTTGACCACTTTAGTGTGATCATCTGTTCAAGGAGGATAACTCTTTTTGTTAGTTGTCTAGCTTTACCGCAAGCGTATAGGTTGCAAGTAATATAAAAAGATCGTTCCTACGAGGACTATGACAAAAAATGAATTAATTATCTCAATTAAATTCTCAATTAGGTTGAGTAAGAATATTTTGAAATTTAATTGTTTAAGAAAGGATTTATTTGAGAATTCTAAAGTTAAGATTTTTCTTCAAGATCGAAGGAACCTAGTATTATCTATCCCCTATTTGTTTCATGAACTAATTAATTTACCCTCAATAAGCAATAAAATGAAGACATGTATTTGTCTAAGATTCAAAGACATTCGATAACGCTCTCTCGAGTCAAAACCAAATATTTATCCTAATAAACTAATCAATCTCTTGTATTAATTTATAAGGACCAACTTTAAACACCAATCTTAATCTGACAATATTAGGTTAGTGACTATATCTCTATGATACTAACAAACCATCCGTCTAATATCTAAACTTCAAATCTAACATGATTTTACCAAAGTTCTATACTTAAATTATCCTTCTCAAGACTAATTTAAATGGACAAGATAATTAAATAGTGATCAGGCATTTAGAGGCATTAAAAGTAAGATAAAATCAATATTAAAACTTCATTCGATGCACAAAGAGAGTAAATAATTAATTCAATCTATAAACGGTTTCAAGAAAATCCATAACCAGGTTCAAAAAAATCCTCCAATGAAAAAATTAGCTATTCATATTCGTGATAATTAAATCACAGCAGTAACAATAAAACATTCCAAATAATTCAGGACAGAGAACAGAGAGGTGCGGAGATAACTAGAGACAAATAAATACATAATAGAAACAAAGATCGCCTGCTCCGTCTGCGGCAACTGCGTTCGTTTCCCTCTAGCCACGGCCGTCTCTCCGTCTGACCCTGCTTCTCGTCTCAGCGTCCTCGGATCTGTCTCGCGACCCTTTTCTTCACGACTCTCTGCTTTTGACTCCTTTTTATAAATGGATTTTAGGGGTCCTTTTTTTATTTGCGGGGTCCACGCATTTTTATCCCAATTCATTAAAGATATGATGCATCATATCTTTTAGGGAGATTTACACTTAGGTCCCATGCAAGGAAAAAAATGAAAAAATGGTCTCTATAGATTGCAAAATGAAAAAATGGTCCCATGGAGTTGTCAATACAGGCTCCTGGAGTTGTCATTGACAACTCCAGGAGCCTGTATTGATAACTCCATGGGACCATTTTTTCATTTTGCAATTTATAGGGACCATTTTTTCATTTTGTAATTTATAGGGACCATTTTTTCATTTATCCTCTTCCTTGGGACTTCACTATCATTCTCCCTATCTTTTATCAAGAATCTGCAATCATCACATTGGTTTCTTCTTTCATTCACGTGGGACCCGCGATTTTTCTTTAGCTTTCCAATTTGCTCTTCTTTCTTCCAATATCCTCCAATTGCTTTATCACGTGGGGTCCATGTCCCATTTCTTCCTAATCCATGATAAGATCTGCTTGCAATATATCTTGATTTAATTTATGCTGCCTCTACCTCATATCTTCAAATCTAGCGATGGATTCATGTAAATGTGATATATATATATATATATATATATATATCATATTTCTAACTTTTCACCTCCTACATCTCACAACAATATTTTCTGCAAAAATAGAATAAGATATGAGTAAATTTTCTATCAAAATCTCTTATTATCTTATTTTCATTTAAGAGAGGAAAATATATAAAAGATAATTAAATAGATATAAAATATTAATAAATCCACTGAATATATCCGAAATATATGCTTATTTAATTATAAAATATATACTTATCATTTTTTAAGACGCTCATGGAGAGGCTTAATAATATTGTTTAGGTTGGGAATGAATTCTCCTACATAATATAAACAACCTAAGAACTCTGGAGTTGATTTTTATCCATAATTTGATCTGAGAATTTATCAGCAAACTGAATTGCCCTATCAATTGGAGTAAAGGTCCCTTGATGAATAAAATGGCCAAGGAATCGGAGTTTAGTTTGGAATAAACTGATTTTTGTTTGAGAAATTGCTAGACCATTGCGCTTAACAATTCATATGAAGACTCGCACATATTTAAAATGTTGGTTTATTGAATCAGAATATTCTAAGACATCATCAATGTAAACTATGATAAACTTAGTATAAGGATTGAAGATTTCATTCATTATTCTCTGGAATTCAGAGGGAACATTTTTGAGTCCGAATGGCATGACATTCCACTCATATTGTCCAAAAGAAACAGTGAAGGCTGTTCTGTAGCGATCTTTCTTATTAATATGGATTTGCCAAAATCCTGTTTTCATATCAAATTTAGAAAAGATTTTTGTCTGATGAAGGCGATTCAGGAGGTCCTTTTTGTTTGGAATAGGATATCTAATCCATTGTAAAGCCTGATTGAGTGGCTTGTAATTAATAACAAGCTTGGGAGTGCCTTTGTCAAGTGCAGCATTTTTATTGACATAAAAAGCAGAACAAGACCAAGGACTTTGACTTTTATGGATCAGTCCTTTTGAGAAGAGGTCTTTAATTTCATTTTGGCAATGTTCCAGAAGTTCCTGGTTCATCTGGATTAGGCGAGCTTTAGTAGGAATAGTTCTTTCACTAAAATTCTTTTCATAAGGAAGATCAACAACATGTTTCTTTTTTTCCTAAAATGCGTTAGGTAAGTCAGAACAGATTGTTTTTTGGATTGTGGTTAACAAATTTTGGATTTTCTTTTGAATAAGAGGTTTTTCCAATTGGGTTTCTATAACTTTATGAGATACCTCTTCTTTTAGAAAATTGATTTGATTCTCCTTATAATGAATTGTGTTGATAAATTTGGTGTAAGGAGGATCTACAAATTTGAAGAAAATTTTCTTTCCCAAGAATTGGGTTTCTATTCCTTCTTTTGATGTTTTGTAAGGCATAATTTGATCAATGAATGGGGCTCCTAAAATTATATCATTGGACGAAACTTTGACCAGAATAAAAGGAGTACCATCATTTTCCACTATGGCATTAGAAAGCTTGTATCTAATGTCTAAGGGTGTTTTGTTTGGTCCGTTAAGACCTGTGGTGGTTTTTTCAAAAAATTTGGTCAAAATTAGACCTACTTTGATGCAGTTGAGAGATGCATCGGTGTCAAAAAGAGCATAGTTTCCAGAACAAACTCATCTTGGATGACAAGTCTGATGGGTAGACGCCATTTTTGAATTGAGATTTGTTGGGTAGAAATCTTTGATATAAGATTTAAGAAAGGGCTAGAGACATCTTGTTCATCATCTTCTGTCCGTTCTTTGTCTTCATCAGAAATTTGTATTTTACCCGTCTGAGTCTGGTTAATAAAAAGTGAATAGAGATCTTGCGTGTTCTTTAGATTCCTTATCTCTTCTTTCAACCAATTAATTTCTTTTTGAAGGTCTGTAATAGTGACTGGCTTTGGATTATTCTGAAATCATTTTATTATTTAGTAAAATCATGTTTAGTATTTAATTGGTTTTTCTTTGGGAAAGACCTTGAGGAGAAGGCTTCTATGAGTTTTTTTTAAAAGTATTTTACTTTATCTTCATTATTTGGAATAGAATTTATTATTTCCAACAATAAGTCTTCTTCTTGACCTATTACATTATTTTGAAGATCTTCCTTTTCGCTTTTTGTTTCATCAGAAGAAGATGAAATATCATCCTGTTGAAGTTGGTTAACTTCATAAGAAGAGGATAATTCATATTCTTCATATGAGGAGGTTTCAATCAATAAATTGTTTAATTGTTGAAGGATGGGTCCTTCAATTGCTAAGGCATTAATTTTTTTTTATTAAGCCTACAATATTTTACCATATGGCCTTCCTTGCCACAACGAAAGCAGACAATTTTCCCTTTGGGAAGGTCAAATAGAAATTTGGACTTAAACTCATTTTAAAGTTTTATGGGGTGATTTCTCTTGGGTTTTTTCCAAGGTTTTCTCCAGTATCTTTTAGTCTTATGTTTTTGTTCCTTATCTTTATGTTTATTTTTTGGTTTAGACTTTTTACAAGCAGGAAAACCAAATTGTTCGCAGAAAGATCCTAAATCTTTCTTTTCTCTATTAATTTGATGTTTAATCTTATATTCTTGACAGAGTTTTGTGGCTATTGTTTGGACAATCATAATGAGTTGTCTATAGGTCAAGTTTTCATAATGGATTTGTCTATCACCTGTTTGGTTTCTAATCTTTTCTCTGATCTTATTACCTAGAGAGGTAGGAAGACCAACAAGGAATTTTTCTTTCCAAATTGGATGGTTACCATCTTCTCTAGTAGGGACTCGGGTTAGGAAAATATCTTTATACCACCTGAAGTCTGATAGGGTTTTACACCTAAGATTGGTAAGAAGATCTACATATTTGTCTCTCCAAAGGGAGGGATCTCCTATAAAGTGTTCAACTATGTTAACTATGAGAGAGTTAATAGAGTCAAGCACCGTTTCACCATTGCTAGTGATTGGCATTCCATAATGAGAAATTTTGACAGCTGAAAGGATTTGTGTTTTTGGTTCATTGGTGAGATGGTAATCCCACTAGCCTTTGAGTTGTCCAGTAAAGCCAGAGATCAATATATGAACAATGTCATCCTCTTGACAATTGTTATATATAGAATAGGCATGACTGACCATTGTCATTTGTTGGAGAGTTTCCATTATGTGTGTTTCAGATTTTCCATCTATGTTTCAAACATAGATGTTATTTGCGTTGAATTGCTTGAGTGTGGCGTCTCTTTCTTCAAGAGCTAAATCAGGGGGGTAGCCTAGGGTAATATAATTTTGTTGGATTTCTTCAATTCATGCTGTTGGTTAGGCTATTTGTTGATTTCTTAGGTTCAGGATAATCTTCATTGCTACTAGTTTGACTATCTTTTCCTATGACACCAATGGTTAATTTTGACATGAAGAGGTTGTTTTTTTGAGGAGTTTCAGCCACTGTGAGTTTCCTCAATTCTTCATCAATTTTTTGTTGCAGGCTTTTGGCCCTAATGTTACTTACTTTAGTCTTTGGGATAGAGTAAGGTTTGAAGATTGGCTATTTATTTATAGAGCTAGAATGTAACATCCCAAATTTTATACACCAAAATTCCTTATATTAAAGGGAATAAAATGGTGAACTAAAGTGCTCAGGAAATGGCAAAACAATGCAATTGGTGGTCACACACACTATGATTAAGTTAGAACACAATTTGCAAAGTTACAATGTGCTCCCAATGCGATTTCTTGTGAGGCAGCGATATTGTAATGTGTTTTTGGATAATCAAATGATATCCAATGCTTATGAAATTTTTCAAAATAATAGTAGACTTATCAAGCTTTAATTTGATAGGTCACATGAATTATTTGGAAATGTACACAAAGATTTATGAATTTTTGAAGTTAGCCTAGTAAAACTGGCATGTTTTTGTTACAACGTCCAATAAAGATAATTATGGGAATTCTGAGCTTTTAGTTGGCTAAAGGCTATATTTTTTCTTAAAAATAGACTTCATAAAGGTCACATAGCCTTTGGAACTACACCAATTGGATATCTATAAATAAAGATATGAATTTTCAAAGTTGGATGAAAATTCTGTCAGCTTGTGCGAAAATAACAAAATGTAAGGGCAAAATGGTAATTTGCCATATTAAGCAAAAGGCAACTATTTTCTCCATATTATTTGCCCATTTTTGTCCAAAAGAAATATGAGGAGGGGAAAAATCATTTATTGGGGAAATTATTTGTATTTGGCACATGGTCAAAATTGAAAAAAAGATGATGGAAAGAGTCAACATTTGCAACTCAAGTTAATACACGTGAAGGAGGAAATTCATGAAAATTTGAGAACTCCTTGGCTGACCCAAGAAGCAATTTTCGGCTAAGTATATGGGAAGAGAAAAGATGATGGTGTCAAGTAAATTAGCATGTGTTTCATTAAGCCATAAAATATTAAAAAGAAAGGAGGTGGATGATGATCTTTTTAAGGCCTCTTTATCCCTTTCTTTAGGCCATTTTCGGCCATCCAGCTAAAGGAGGAGAGAGAAGGAGTTCATATTCATATGAACTCATATGAAGAGCGAGAGAGAGAGAGAGAGAGAGAGAGAGAGAGAGAGAGCTTGAGCTCAAGAAGGCAAAACCTAAGGTAAGTAGGTTGTAATCTTGGTGTTTAAGCTTTCTAACTCACTTAGAGCCTCTCCTCATCTCTTCTTCATCTTAGAAACCATGTTTAACAAGAAAAATCAAGAGAGAAGAGAGAGAGAGAGGGCAAAGGAGTATAGAGAGAGAAAGTTGGAAAATTAAGAGGTAATCTCGAGAACCTTGCTCCTCTTGTTGATTCTTGTTGGTTGTTGGTGCTTCTTGTTAGTTGTGGCTTGTTTTTGCTTGGTTTTGGATTTTGGGAAGACCAAAGCCTACGGTGAGGTGCTACCCAAATCTGGATTAATTACGTGCAAGAGGTGTTTAATGGGTTAAACATGTGATTAGAGGTGAAAAGAAGCTGGTTTAGGGATTAAAATCAAGAAACTCCAATTTTCCCGTTTTTATTGTGAAATTCATCTAGCTACTGTTCACCCATGGCTAGACTTGGAATTTGATGTTTTTGATCATTTCATTGGTTTTCGAAGGGAAAATTGAATAGGAATACATGAGTTCATGATTTTTGAATATTTGTATGCAAATTTGGAATTTTTAGAAGTTTAAAGTAAATGTTGTTTGATTTGCTTCACTGGAAGTAGTGTTGTTGTGAAATGAATTTCGTTAGTCAAACCTAGGCCAAATATTATGAAATTTGACAAGCCTAACGTAAACATGCAGAGCTTTAATTTGACAGGTAGATCACAATTTTTGGACTAGTAGATTAAAATATATGATTTTTTCAAGTTGAGCCCTATGTTTGGAATGTAATCTGGCACAGAGGAGGATTGGTGAATTTTTGGGAAATGTATGGCTATAACTAGGGCTCTGTAATATTTTCCTTTGAAAGAGGACTGAAAAAGTTTTACACAAAATTGGAACTACTCAATTTGAATTTTACTCGATTTAGTTATTATTTTTCAAATTTCGGTTAAAAATCTGCGAGATTAAAGTAACCCACAAATTTATGGCATTTTAGGTAAATTGGAGCTAGTATGAGACCAAATCTTAGATACACGTCCTAAAGGCTAATGTAGCCCATTGGGCATTCACTTTTCATGGCTCTAATAATATCATTATTTATTTAGGGCCATGAGGTAACAAGGAAGAAACATCTTCAATGGTTGGAAGAAAAGGTACAAGAGGAGGACATAAAGTGAAAGGTAGTAAACTTACCTCTCCTGCATATATTTGATATTTGTGCTTGTGTATTGATGCATGTGATTTCTTTGCTTGATGATGTGAAACATATATGAGTGATTAAAGCTCTGTTTCTATTTATGCTATGGCTTTGAGTATGTTATATGAAACATTGAGCACGTAGATATGTCATTGTGTTAGCATAAGTTTATGTAAGGCAAGTATGTCATGCATTAAGAACTTATCTTGCATGTATATTGGTATTGTTTACTATTGAGATTCCTTGAATCTCACCCTCCTCAACCAACCATTTAAATAGGTGAGAACAGGAGGTGTGCTAAGATCAAATAAGAGAATTGCATAGGAGGAATATAGTGGTGGAACAAAGACGAGGAGATGTTTGTGTTTCATTGTAATGGGTATAGACACCCTAGTAGCCCTGTGCTGCTACATTATTTGTAATTATTATGTACAATTCCTGTGGGGAATATCTGTAATCAAGTACTTATTATCAGTATTTTTATGCTATTCTTGTGTGCCCACCGAACTGCACGTTGCCACTATGATGAATTTCAGAATATTAAGAGGTATGTAAGACGGGGTCTTACATAGAAGATGGGAAATCATTAGCCCTGTTAACTACATTTTTTTAGGATGTGTTCTCCTAAAGTCTGAAGATAAGAATTTGTATAATTGTTTTTTAGGCTATAGACTTCATCATCTGAATCATGGCCAAAGCAATCATCTTCATCTCCTTGTGAACTAATGTTTGAATTGTTGGATGAGGATGCAGATGAATGGTTGATTTTGATGTGTTGGGGCATGTCTTCTTCAGCTTGGAGAATTTGAAGGATATTTTGAAGCTGTTTGGCTAAGTCTTCTTTGTTGGTCGATGAAGCCAGGCAAGCTTGGATTCTGGACCTCTAATTAAGGAAGATGCTAGATTCATGGTCTCCAGTATGTAGAAATTGCAGATTCTATTTGTACCATTTTTTGAGTGCCGGAATAGAGACATTGTTAGCATCAGTGAATTTTGCCCACCATTTTACAAAAAGGAACCCTTTGCAAAATGGGAAGACTATTTTTATATTTGGAACTTCCAAATTTGAAATTCCATTTAAGTACCCATGCTAAAGCAAATTTTGAAAATAGATGAAGATCTGTTAGGAAAGGTTCTTCTTCCAGATTGGCTTGATTAGAAAAATAATCATAACTATCTTTCACACCGACTGGAAGAATTTCCAGACAAGGTCCAAAAAATTCCCACCATTTGTTAAACCATTGTGGAAACTGATATTTTGAGCCGGATTTAAACATGAATAGCCAAGTATGGCTAAATTTTTTATTTTGGTACCAAAAGTACAATACCAGGCATCCATATAATCCTAATAATTATACCTCATTGGATTAAAATCTTGAGAATTTTTTTTGTCTTAAATAAATCTTGCCCCCAGTCATTAGGAGAAAGGACCTTTTAATTTGAAAGGTTGAGTACCCATGGACATTAGAGTCGTCTGGGTTAGGAAAATTCTTATTCCTGCAGATCTAGAATCTGTAAGAATGAATTCATAAAATATTTGAGTTTTTGTCAGAACCTAAGATCTGAAGAAAAATCCCTTTGGGAATATTTTATATGCTAAAATATGGGGGCTTTTGTCATGGTATCCCAGTTCTACAAAGAAAAGATTCATGATTTTCTCGGGTTTTGCCACAAATGTGGTTTTTGAAGGAATTTGGTTTAATGGTTGAGAAGATGAAGCCAACTCTTTAGAAGATGAATTAACTTTAGTAACTTCTCTGGATTTATTTTGGGTTGCTAAAGCAAGAGCTTTTGAGTCTTCTTCAACAATGTCTGCCCAAGATTTCCTTGGTAATTTTGTCAAGGATTGGTTGGAGGTCAAAGCTTGGATAACTTCAATAAGGAAGGCATAATCCTTTGGGCTCATGAGAAATTTTGAAATGTTCCCAGAGTTTTGGTTTTGAGTTGAAGGCTCAAGTTGGTGGGTAGATGGCCCAGCTTTTTGGGTAGTAGACCCTGTTTTGTGGTTTGCAACCTTAGGTTGCTTTGTTGTTTCTTTTGTGATCCCTTTTGGATCATCTTTAATAAGGGCTAGGCCCTTTCCTTTATCCTTCTTTTTTGGTGGCATGAACACTCACTCTTATTTACCTTGTAGAAATTCTTTGGTTAGAAAATCTGGGAGGGAATTTGAAGAACCTTCGAGAAATTTGATTTCAAAATCAAAGGTACTTAAAATTGCTTGCCATTGGGAAAATATTTTTTTTGATGCAAGATTTTTAACATCTTTTTGTAAAACATCTTTGGCAGATTTGCAATCTACTCTAATTAAAAATTTTTGATTCAGCAAATCGCTCTAAAATTTATTTATGCACAAAGCAATTGCTAAAATTTCTTTTTTGATCCGGAATAGTTCTATTGACCTCTATTCTAATATTTTGAAGTAAATGCAATGCAATGCTCTTTACCATCTATTTTTTTTAAGGATGCCACTATAACCTATGTCAGAGGCATCAGTCTCAACCATTTTGAATGCTTGAGGATCAGGGAGATATAAGCAAGGTAAATTTTTGACATGAGACTTTATTTGTTTGACCACTTTAGTGTGATCATCTGTCCAAGGAGGAGGACTCTTTTAAAGATGCTCATGGAGAGGCTTAATAATATTGTTTAGGTTGGGAATGAATTCTCCTACATAATTCAAACAACCTAAGAACCTATGGAGTTGATTTTTATCCAGAATTTGATTTGAGAATTTATCAGCAAACTGAATTGCCTTATCAATTGGAGTAAAGGTCCCATGATGGATAAAATGACCAATGAATCGGAGTTTAGTTTGGAATAAACTGATTTTTGTTTGAGAAATTGCTAGACCATTGCGCTTAACAATTCCTATAAAGATCTATACATGTTTAAAATGTTGGTTTATTGAATCAGAATATTCTAAGACATCATCAATGTAAACTATGATAAACTTAGTATAAGGATTGAAGATTTCATTCATTATTCTTTGAAATTCAGAGGGAGCATTTTTGAGTCCGAATGGCATGACATTTCACTCATATTGTCCAAAAGGAACAGTGAAGGCTGTTTTGTAGCGATCTTTCTTACTAATATGGATTTGCCAAAATCCTGATTTCATATCAAATTTAGAAAAGATTTTTGCCTAATGAAGGCGATTTAGAAGTTCCTTTTTGTTTGGAATAGGATATCTAATCCATTGTAAAGCCTGATTGAGTGGCTTGTAATTAATAACAAGCCTGTAAGTGCCTCTGTCAAGTTCAGCATTTTTATTGACATAAAAAGCAGAACAAGACCAAGAACTTTGACTATTTTGGATCAATCCTTGTGAGAGGAGGTCTTTAATTTCATTTTGGCTATGTTCCAGAAGTTCCTGGTTCATCTGGATTGGGCGAGCTTTAGTAGGAATAGTTCTTTTACTAAAATCCTTTTCAAAAGGAAGATCAACAACATGTTTCTTTCTTTCCCAAAACACGTTAGGTAACTCAGAACAGATTGTTTTTGGATTGTGGTTAACAAATTTTGGATTTTCTTTTGAATAAGAGGTTTTTCCAATTGGGTTTCTATAACCTTATGAGATACCTCTTCTTTTAGAAAATTGATTTGATTCTCCTTATAATGAATTGTGTTGATAAATTTGGTGGAAGGAGGATCTTCAAATTTGAAGAAAATTTTCTTTCCCAAGAATTGGGTTTCTATTCTTCTTTTGATGCTTTGTAAGGCATAATTTGATCAATGAATGGGGCTCCTAAAATTATATCATTGGACGAAACTTTGACCAAAATAAAAGGAGTACCATCATTTTCCACTATGGCATTAGAAAGCTTGTGTCTAGTGTCTAATGTCTAATGGCGTTTTTTTTGGTCCGCTAGGACTTGTGGTGATTTTTTCAAAAAATTTGGTCAGAATTAGGCCTTTTTTGATGTAGTTGAGAGCTTCACCGGTGTCAAAAAGAGCAATAGTTTCTAGAACAAACTCATCTTGGATGACAAGTCTAATGGGTATATGCCATTTTTGAATTGAGATTTGTTGGGTAGAAATCTTTGATATAAGATTTAAGAAAGGGCTAGAGACATCTTGTTCATTGTCTCCAGTCCGTTCTTTGTCTTCATCAGAAATTTGTATTTTACCCATATGATGTTGAAAATTGTGTCCTAAGGGCCAATCATTGTACTTTGAACATTATTATTTTAATGAAATTTCTCCATTCTGTTATCATATTATTTGCATGTTAATTGTGATAATTGTATCCTTGGATAATTCATAAAGATTGTCCTAAAATGTCCCTAGTCGGTCATCTATACGGGAGCAGAGATGAAACAAAATCAGTATGACTTTGATAAGATATGGAGATACAAATCAAAGTCTTAGGCACTTGTAAGAGTACAAGGTGTTGGACCGACTCATTATGAGAAAGTTACATGGATCAAGTCATAAGCTTTTCTCATGTATAACCACGTCACAATGCCCTTAGACCTGAGGTCATCATGGATTCCTATATGAGAGTTGCTAAACTTTGAACTAGTCAAAAGTCACTTTTGACCGGGTGATGATAAAGGCTATGATCGGGCTTGGTGGTTTTTCATGCAGAGGAATATGAATGATCAAGATGGAATTTGTCCCTCACATTAGTAGAGAGATATTACTGGGTCCCTCGATGAGTGAGTCTGAGAAATGTATGGCCATACTATGGTGAAAGGAGTTTCTGTCTCTGTTATCAGGCTACTCAGGAATTGAGAAAGTAATGGTCAGGAACAAGAGGATGACATTATCCATGCCTTATCCTTGATCGATATATCGTGTGACAAAAGGGACGTGACATGGTTGTATGACAGGTTGCATCGTGATAACGATCCTCATATGAATTGGGTAGTCGTAATGTCTTGTTAGAGACCGCTTGCGACTTTTGGGTTAGTATAGTTATTGGCCCACTGCCAACTTCATATGGGCCTACAGGGTCGCACATAAGAATGGCCCAACATGAGATAATGTTTAATTTAGGGTGGACGAATTATATATATATATAAAATATAAAATTCATTAATAATATTATATAGATATATATATTTTTGAAATATATATCTTATATATATTATATGATATTATTATATCGTGTTAGTTTTAAATTTAATTTATTAAGATATATTAAATTTAATAACTAACATGATAGAGATATAGTATCTCAGATTTAATTTATGAAGATAAATTAAATCTAATGGCTCTTTATTTGGATTAAATAAATAGGTTAAATTAAAACTGTTGGACAGATTTAATTTAAACTGAATTTATTTAATTAGTTCATCAAGATAATTAATTGTTAATTAATTTCAAAATTAATGATGATTAATTTTGAAATTTGAAAATAGCCCTCATAGGTTATAAACTTGATAGAGAAGATATATTGATACGCACATGAGAATTGAGAGCCGCAAATGAAACCCTAGGAGACATTAGAGGCTCTAGCACGCAGTCTTGGTTAGAGAGCATTCGTATTGATACCGGTAGAGGGAGCGGACCTGACGTGTTGGCTCCTAGAGATCGTGAAAACTCTAAATCATCAAAAGGTATGAATCCTTCCAACTTGGTTTAAACGCCGTTGATAGATCCTCGATTAGGATCGGTGAAAATTTTTAAAATTCTTCCGCTATGCCTACCGATTCTAACATCTGAGTTTGGCTAATAAAGAGAAAATGGAGATCTTGTGTGTTCTTTAGATTCCTTATCTCTTCTTTCAACCAATTAATTTCTTTTTGAAGGTTTGTAATAGTGACCGTCTTTGGATTATTCTGAAATCGTTTTATTATTTCAGTAAAATCATATTTAGTATTTAATTGGTTTTGTTTTGGGAAAGACCTTGAGGAGGAGGCCTCTATGAGTTTGTTAAAGTATTTTACTTTATCATCATTATTTGGAAGATAATTTATTATTTCAAAAAATAAGTCTTCTTCTTGACCTATTACATTAATTTGAATATCTTTCTTTTCGCCTTTTGTTTCATCAGAAGAAGATGAAATATCATCCTGTTGAAGTTGGTTAACTTCATAAGAAGATGATAATTTATATTCTTCATATGAGGAAGTTTCAATCAATAAATTGTTTAATTGTTGACGGATGGGTTCTTCAATTGCTAAGGCATTTCATTTTTTTATTAAGCCTACAATATTTTGCCATATGGCCTTCCTTGTCGCAACTAAAGCAGACAATTTTCCCTTTGGGAAGGTCAAATGGAGATTTGGACTTAAACTCATTTCTAATTATTTTGGGGTGATTTCTCTTGGGTTTTTTCCCCAAGGTTTTCTCTAGGATCTTTTAGTCTAATATTTTTGTTCCCTATCTTTATGTTTATTTTTTGGTTTAGACTTTTTACAAGCAAGAAAACCAAATTGTTTGTTGAAAGATCCTAAATCTTTCGTTTCTTTGCTAATTTGATGTTTAATTTTATCTTCTTGACATAGTTTTAAGGTCGTTTTTTGGACATTTGCAATGAGCTGTCCATAGGTCAAGTTTTCCTATGAATATTATATGGGGAATTAAGGATGTATTAGATAATTTGAAAACCCTGGATGGTTTATGAAGCTAATATGAATATTACCTGGAATAGTATGCTCTGTGGTTGCAGCTTTGTCTGATCTTTCACATCAGAAAATGTTAATATAAAGCTAGGAGCTGCTTAATATTGTTGTTTCTGATAGTATGTATCCTAGTGCAGTAGTAGTATCATATGAACTTCATTTGTTTTTCAAGGTTTTGGCAGCAAGGCTCGCTATGGAAAGGTCATTTATTCAGAAGCCGGCTTGAATGTTCATATGAAACTATTATACACTGTTCAAATCGTTTGCTAAGAGACAACAATATTAGTAGATTATTGTCTTTATATGGACATACAAGGTAATATTGATAATAGTTTCATAAATAAACTTGAGTTTCATCTTATCTAACATATTTCTATGGAACCAGATGGTAATGGTATCTAGACAGGGAGATTTACAACTATGTTTAGATCTTTCTCTTTCCGGTCACGATCTAGCCGTTCTTCTGACATCCTCTCCTAACCAAAAAGGACGAAATCCTTCCTCATCAAACAATATCTTTAAAAACAAAATGCATTTTGAAAATATCAACCAAAACTTCAGTGACTGGATCATTCCAGACATTGATAAAAATGAGCTATACTTGCCTAACAAAAAGGTTTTTCAATCTTCTGATTATATCATTAGATCTGTAGAGGAGTCATTCCTCTTAATTCGGGAATAGATGATATTCCCCTCCTGTCTAAAAATTCAAGAAAACTTCATCAAGATAAGTACAAATTACTCCATATAAGTTGTGTCCAAGTAGCCTTAAAACCACTCATTAATATAGGTGTAAATGCTGCAGCCTTAATTTGTCTTGATGTTCATACTTCATAGTCTCATAGTCAGATTAAAAATTGAAACCAAACACATTTCTGTAGAAAATTTAACCATATAAACTTTCAACAACGTAATATGATTTTCAAAAATTTCATCTCCAAGCGCATGCTTCATCCAAACACATGTACTAAGGGAAGCAACAGATAATAGAGACCCCACATTGTAAACCGTGTAAAAAGCACCAAGCAATTAGAGAACACGCCTTTCTTGTGAGGTGGAAAACCACTTCTACAAAATTGATTTAGAAAATGAAAGACAAGCAACTGAAAATTTGCATCAAATTTTTTATATGACTATCTAACTAGGTTAGATTCGAGCACTGTCGAATTTTAAACCCCCAATGATAAAACGTACCAGCAACTATTGATAAACCGAATCTTAAATGGGCAATGGTCTTGCCTATTTGTTATATCCCAATAAATATTCAATCACTATAATAAATACTCATTAAAGTGATTTTGTTTTTCGATAAACCCTTCTTTGTCTGGTGCAGGTGATAGTGAAATTTCTAGCTTTTCCATATATATATATATATATATAATTTATTTAAAATTAGAAAAAAAGAAATAGAAATCACGACATATAATTTTTTTCCCCTAAACATGACATATAAATTAATAAAGGAAAAGTTGTAAATGAGACTCCTGAAACAATATGGATAAGTAGTCACAACAATGCTCATAGTAGGGGGATTAAGTGTGGTGTTGGAATATTTTAAAATAAAGAAATATAGTTTTTGTAAAGTCATGTTTATTAAATTAAAGGATTTATATGAAAAGTTGTGTAAGGAGTTATCATACTAAAAGCCACCAAGATATGTCTCTTTAGTTTCTAGAGACGACACATGTGAAAGATTATAGCTAGAGATGTGTTAGCCACCATTTGGTGAAAAGTTATGTTGTGTTTATAAGAAAACTTTACATTATATAAAGATATAACTCTTCATATGTGTGTTCATGAATTAACATAAGATATTCATGAATCTAATAAGTTGTTATGACTTTTAATTGAAGAGGTGTTGCTTTAAGAGGCACCACTTCAAGGCATCACTTCATAATCCATAAATACCTCGCACCATCACTTCATTTGTAACATCATACATAAGAAATCATACAACAATAATAGATCAAACTCATTACCTTTGTCTTGAGTGTATATAAAGATAAAGTTAAATTATCACTTTGTAAAAGCCATTGTTACCTTGGCTTGAGTGTTGGGAGTGCAATCTATATTTAAAGGTCTTCATTGTATCTTATAGAAAATTCACCCATCAATTCAACTTGTACTATATAAGATAGGTATAGATGTGGGTGAATTAAGCTTAAAGGAAAGTATTACCCAAACCTTGAACATATTATACACTACTTTCTTTTTTATCTCTTATTCTTGTACTCCTCAGAGATTCCACCTCTCCAACAATGTTTAGGTTTAATTTTGTGAATACAATTGGCATATTTGAAGGACTGTCTACAAACTATGTGAAGTAGGAAAAATTTGAAGAAGACATGTTTATAAGATGGCATTAATTTTGCTGGCTAGAAGAAATGGATGGTTTGATCTAGGAACTTTGCAAATGAGTTATCTTAATTTATTTGGTCTATGGTAAATGAGAAAGATAACTATCTATTTGCCTTTCTTTATTTAATACTCCCTCCGGTCCTAATTATAGGATAACATTTGAGAGTTGATCTTGGTCCTAATTATAGGACAAAGTTCTAATTTTTGCCAATTTCTTCCCAAAATACCCCCTATTAATACTTTCTCAATAATAATTAAACACAGTAATAATTTAATAAGAGTAGATCGGAAGTTGTTGAGGGAGGTTGATGACGCCGGACTGTGTGAGAGCGCAGAGAAGTCATATGTGAGGTAGGAAAGGTATGAGAAACAACAGAAAATCAACGTACCTTGATGCCATTTTAAATTTTAAATAAGGGCATTTTAGGAAAATGAATATGGTTAACTAATTTAACCACTATCCTTAATTACTTCAAAGTTAGGTAAATATGTCCTATAATTAGGACCGGAGGGAGTATGGTTTATAGATTCGCGGTTATTTGCTTGAAGGTTATTAGCATAATCTGGTATTGGCTGATGGGACCTCAAAATCCTCACTTCACATTCAACGCCATCCTTACAAATAGAAAGGTCTTCCTTTTCTAATATACTATAGTCCCATTTTATTTCTTCTATTGTATGTCATTTTGTCGTTAATTTAGATGTGCTTCTGATGAAGATGACTGCTATTTTCATTTTTAGGGTAATATGGTTCTTGCGGTTCTTTCTGATGAGGCAAACAAATGATTGACGGAGTGAGAAAACAATAATGGCTAAATGATTGAATAAATTCTTCAAAGTAATGCTCCCTCAGGTTAAATATGATCATGTATTTAATAAAGGGGGAATATGCATATTTAACAATGAAATATATATTTTGCTGTGAATACCCAATACAATTATCTTTTGTTGGATCTAAAAGTAGACCCAAAACACTAAGGTAGCTACGGCAACGCCGTTAACCGTGATTAAATTTTGTCACTTTTAAAGTAGCATATTATGGTTACTTGTCATTATCACGCTGATTCTCACTCTCAGTTAAGTTTCATTTAAATATCTTTTAATTAAATATTGATTTATTTTAAAGTAATATCATGCTTTTTTTTAATAAGGTTATTTTAATATACTTCTACTTTAGTTAAAGGAGATAGATGGATAGATAATCAACAATAATATATTAAAGGATGATGCCATGAGATTCATACTGAATTTCCATGTTGTGAGTCCTAAGTCAATATTTTACTAATTGGACTAATTTTTATTGGCTCTACTGCCATATGTTTCTTCCTAATCTTAGGTCATTTTTACTTTGATAAACTTGAATTCGCATTAAGCTGGTTAAATGGTAATTTAAAAAACGGGGAGTTACTATATAAGGTCTCAAAGAAAGCACTTAATTACCAAAAAGTTTCAATGACAAGAGAGGGGTCATCATTTCTTACATCAAAACGTGTGAATGTTGCACGCTCCTAAGTTGTCATTGGTACTTAAAAGTAATTTAGCTACTTCCTTAAGACCTTATAGGAATTTCCCCATTAAAATCCTAAAGCATATATATGAAGCCTTATGATCTTATCCCCTTAATTTATAGTCTTTTCATACCCATGATCCCAGGAATCGCCCAACACAAAAGCATTACTGATGATTTCAGAAAGAGTTATGTAAAATACTGTAATTGTGTATCAGACCCATATTTTACTCTTTTTTTTCTGTTGAGAAAAAATAGTTTTTTTTTTGTTTGCACTCCTATGGTCTTAATAAATAAATCTTATCATACCTATATGAAATGTTAGAGTCCATCAGAATAAGAATCCGCCATGGATTTTCATCTAGTGCAGAGTAATTAATGACCAACAAAAGAACTATGAGACATCTACACTTTCTAATCTAAATCCAAGTTCATTTAGCCGTAATTGTGGCTCCAAAATCTATAACTCATCACTTCCTCTTCTTTGTAATTGTCTTAAACTGCAAATTACCCACCCACAAGGTTGTCACATTAAAAACCGGATTTGAACTCACGATCTTATTAGCTATAAGCCAACTTTTTACTAACCGAGCCAACAATTGTTAACTCTACTGCCATATATTTCTTCTTAATCTTGGGTTCAGAATTTTTACCCTGACAAGTCTGAATTCGCATTAAATTGGGTAAACGCTAATTTTAGAAGACTGTAAACACAATTCTTTTAAAATCTAACTTATGGGAATTTTAAATACACAAAATTCATACTATCTGCAGTCTGTACAGTAGTACTGCAATATGCCACTGCATGACCATTGCCTATTTGTTCATCACTTAGCTTAGTTCGCATAAACTCTCTAATCTCATATATATAACGAAACCATTGGTATTTTACATGAAACATCAAACCCCCAATGATAAACCGTACCAGCAACTAAGAAGAAAACTAGACAACCTGATATCATACCTCATAGATGTCTTTCTCTAACCGATAATTCTTTATTCATGGCTAATAATCAGCGTTTATATAATTAGTATAGTTGAGGTAACAAGCCTGCCCCCTCTAACTCGTTAATAATAAATCTAAATTATATCTAATTAAGTCCAATTGAATCCCTGAAGAGATAAAAAATAAAACAAAATAAAATAAAATAAACCTGCAACGTAATGATTAAAATTAATGATTATCAAACTTCTTTAATGATGCCGTTAACTGATCCAAGACTTTCCATGTAACTAAAAGTTCTAAAGAGACATGGTCACATTGATGTATGTGTTTGGATTAGCTTTTTTTAATAGCTTTTACAACTAACGAGGTAAGTGTGTGAGAGGAATTTTGTCTTGAGTTGCGCAAACCATGGTTTGAAACCATGATTTAGAGGTTTGCCAAACATACACCAAAAGTCTCTTAAATCTCATCAGTTCTGAGATTGAGCGAATATAGATCTTTTGTGAAATGCTCAATATTAAAATATGAATTATGGAAGACAATCTCATTCCTTTGAAATATAGCCATTGCATCAAATGAATTATGGAAGATAATCTCATAAACGATGAGCCTTTTCTTATCGACATACTCGATGAATAAGGACCCGGGCTCTTATGAATCCTGATCAATCATTCAACTACTCAAAGTAGTCATTCAAGGGTATATGGTCCGGCCATAATTGAAATAATATAATGAAGATATGCACAAATATTCACATATATATAATCATGAAAAGAGTAATATTTAAATAAAAAAAATTAATATACAAATCAATTGAAAATTCATGTTTATACCACACATAATCCAACAAGACATGATATTTAGGCCTTCAAGGTTTTCAAGTTCTCCGATGGACTAATCAAAAAATTTAAAATCATTAAAATGAATTCTCGCAATATGGTAATAATTATCAATCGGATTAAACCCAAATCCTAATTAAATAGTAATGACAACAAAAACGAATCTTAGGTTTGGGGTACCATTCTAGCATCTCTAATTGTTGAGTTCCAGGGAATGATGATATATACGTTTCTGATAAATTTTATGGCAGAGCAAGCCATACTACTGGAACCAACAATAAAATTGAACAGTAAGTTTAAAGGTGATATTAGAACTTGTAGCTGGGATTGAACTATTTGAAGATAATTGAAGGTTTTGATGGCTAGACTGATGGAGATGGTCTTGGATGAAAGGCACAGTCTTGACAAGGATTTTTCCAATCATTTACCAAAACGATATTCAGCAAAACTATTAACATGATAAGGAACAGAAATACAAAAGTAAGGAGATATGTTAAAAGAAAACTCTAGTTAAGGTAGCTAGACGGCATATTAAAGCAGTGTAAGTTATGAATTAATGCTTCAAACCTTGAAACAATAGTAAGAATTAATAAACAATCAACATCAAAGAAATTGTAGAAGAAGACAGATCGTACGAAATAAACTTGATATAAATTATCATTCAACACACAACTTTGCAAGAAGTATTAAACAAACTACAAATACATATAAAATGGTATAAGCTTACGAGCTATGGGCTGATGACTTCCTCCAAAAGTATTTCATTAAGGTAAACACCAACAATATCATTAAAGGATCAAAGTTCTTCAATATTCATGGCCGTCAACTGATACAAAGCTTTCAACGTAATTAAAGATATCAACTTCAAGGACTCTTCTGTTGTCATCGATAAAGTTTCCTTTCCTTGTAATGCCATATTTGTAAGGGTAACATCCAACCGCAAGTCTCCTAAACACATTAGTCTTGGGATTGAGCAGATGCAAAAATTTTGTTCGACCATCATTCTTGGTTCGCTCTGAATCTAGTAACAAGACAATTTCATTCCTCCAAGTTGTTGTAACTGGAAATAAGTGTTGGCAAGGACAAGGGCTGCTAATATATATTTTAGTCCAATAATCTTCCCCTTCCCCTCCATCCCAGTGTCCAAATGTATCTTCCGTCATCACCCACAATTCAATCAAATCAGGCTGATCAAATTCTCCAATGCATTCAACTAGAGCAAGTTTGTTTTCATACTCAAAAAGGCATCTGGGAGAGAGAGAGTAAAGAAAAGGCGTTGGCATCAATGTACACACTTTTGTTGATGCGTCAACTGAAAGTATCCTATGTTCATCATCAGCCCAAGAAGCTTCAAAATGCATAACTCCATTAATAGTTATGTTATTTGTAAGACTATTTATTGATATGCTCTTCAAGTAATCATCTTCAAAGTCTACTTCCTTCCATGACCCAGAATTCAGAGAAAACACTTCCACAGCTTTAATACCATAATAAATGTACACAATAATTCTCACTATCTTGTAATCATTATCAAGAGGACTGAATCCGAATCCTAAATTGTCAACAAGCTCAGAATCAATGAAAAAAGTTTTGGGGGCCACCTTTCTGACGTCTCCGGTCACGGGATTCCATTTCAAAACTGGATGAGGAAACATACTTTTGTCAACCATTTTAACACAGACCAAGCCATTGCAAGAACCCACGACCTCACAATTGAACCTCGAAGCTAAATTTTGAACCTTGAAGGCCGGCATGTCGTGATCGAGTACAGTGAGGTGAGTACCACGGAATTTGGCTCGGTACTGTTCAAGGAGAAGTGAAGGATATTGGTGGCTGGAGCAGTGAAGGTGGTTTTTGACGAAAGACGAGTCCTTGATGAGATTTTTTATGAGATTTTTCCAATCTTTGGACACACATTGAAAACGAGTTAGGGATCTTGCCGGAAGTCTTTTGAAAATGTTAGCCATGATATCGTTGGGAATAAAGTGTATGCTGGCTTTCATCCTCGCCGGCTTCTTCGCGGTGGCCGCCATGGGAAAAGGAATCTCAGAGGATCAGCGGAATCGGAAGGTCGTTCTCCGATTAGTGTTCTGAAATTGCTATTATGGGACTCCGTTTGAAGTGGGGGAGAAGGCGAAGCCGATGGTCTTCAACTCTTTATCGTATCAGTTCATAGTCTTTTTTTTTTTAGCTCCGGATTATACTCTGTTAGATTGGAAGAGGATTTTTTTTTTTTAAATATATATAAGGGTTAATATAACTTTTGGTTCCTGAAGTTTAATCCAATTTTGGTTTTGATTCCTTAAGTTTGAAATTGGTGATTTTGATCCCTGAAGTTTTACTCGATTTTGGTTTTGATCTCTTAAGTTTGAAATCGATGGTTTTGATCCCTGAAGTTTCACCCGATTTTGGTTTTGGTTCCTCAAGTTTGAAAAGGATTTGGTTTTTTTTCCGGGTCGGGTCAGGTTTCATAATTGGATCGCCAAATCTTTTTTAAACTTGAGGGATCAAAACCAAAATCGGGTGAAACTTCAGGGACCAAAACCATCGATTTTAAACTTGAGAAACCAAAACCAAAATCGGGTGCAACTTCAGGGACCAAAAGCACCAATTTCAAACTTAAGGAACCAAAATCAAAATTGGATCAAACTTTAGGAACTAAAAGTTATATTAACCCTATATATAAAATAGAGATAATATATAAAATATCTGAATCTAATAATAAAAGTCTTATTTTTTTAGGAAAAAAAATAGTAATTATCTCTCCTCATTACCGTTGTTATTTTTCATTAAATAAATATTGTTTAATTCTAAAATAATTTCCTTATTTATTCAATTTTAATTCATTTCATAGATTTCAACTTTATCAATCAATCAATAACTTTACATCTAAAAACTCGTAATCAATAAATCATCATCAACCTTACACCCAAAAACTCATAATACCCACTTTAAAACCCAGTTGCTTTACAAACAAATCGGGTTTTCCTATTATACAATAAATCTAGATGTTATTGCAAATTATTCCCTAATATTGACTCGTTCCTTTTATTCCAAAAAATTTGACTGCTTCTCCAATTTCCTATTTTTTTTATTCCATAATATGCTCATAAAGGAATTCTATATCTTGATATTATATCCCAATAAATATTTAATCATGTAATAAAACTTTACATCTAAAAACTCGTAATCAATCAATTATCAATCAACCTTACAACTAAAAACTCATAATACCGGCTTTAAAATCCGGTTGCCTTACAAACAAGTCAGGTTTTCTCATCATGCAATAGATCTAGATATTATTGCAAATTATTCCTTAATATTGACTCGTTCCTTTTATTCCCAAAAGTTTGACTACTTCTTCAATTTCCTATTTTCTTTTATTCCTTAATCTGCTCATAAAGGAATTCTATATCTTGACATTATATCCCAATAAATATTCAATCATGTAATAAAACTTTACACCTAAAAACTCATAATTAATCAATCATCAATCAACCTAGCTTACATCTAAAAACTTGTAATATCGGCTTTAAAACCTGGTTGCCTTATAAACAAGTCAGGTTTTCCCATCATGCAATAAATCCATATGTTATTGCAAATTATTCCCTAATAGTGACTCTTTCCTTTTATTCCAAAAATTTGACTACTACTCCAATTTCCTATTTTCTTTTATCCCTTAATCTTCTCATAAAGGAATTCTATATCTTGACATTATATCCCAATAAATACTAAATCATGTAATAAATACTCATTAAAGTGATTTTGTTTTTCGATAAACCCAACTTTATCTGGTGCAGGTGAATAGCAAAACACACCCACGAGGTTATTTGCTTGAAGGTTATTAGCATAATCTGGTATTGGCTGATGGGACCTCAAAATCCTCACTTCACACTCAACGCCATCCTTACAAATAGAAAGGTTTTCCTTTTCTAATACACTATAATCTCCATTTTATTTCTTCTATCGTGTGTCATTTTGTCGTTAATTTAGATGTGTTTCAATTCTGATGAAGATGACTGTGCTATTTTCATTTTTAGGGTAATATGGTTCTTGCGGTACTTTCTGATGAGGCAAACAAATGATTGACGAAGGGAGAAAACAATAATGACTAAATGATTGAATAAATTCTTCAAAGAATGCTCCCTCAAGTTAAATATGATCATGTATTTAAAAAAGGGAGAATGTGCATATTTAACAATGAAATATATATTTCGCTGAGTGTATAACACAATTATCTTTTGTTGGATTTAAAAGTAGACTAAAAACATTAAGGTAGCATGTATGCAATACCGTTAACCGTGATTAAATTTCATCACTTTTAAAGTAGCATATCATGGTTACTTGTCATTATCACTCCGATTCTCACTCTCAGTTAATTTTCATTTAAATATCTTTTAATTAAATACTGATTTATTTTAAAGTAATATCATGCTTTTTTTATAAGGTTATTTTAATCTACTTCTACTTAAGTTAAAGGAGATAGATGGATAGATAATCAACAATAATATATTAAAGGATGATGCCATGAGATTCATACTGAATTTCCATGTTGTGGGTCCTAAGCCAATTTTTTTACTAATTGGACTAATTTTTATTGGCTCTACTGCCATATGTTTCTTCCTAATCTTAGGTCATTTTTACTCCGATAAGCTTGAATTCGCATTAATTAAGCTGGTTAAATGGTAATTTAAAAAATGGGGAGTTACTATATAAGGTCCCAAAGAAAGCAATTAATTAACAAAAAGTTTCAACGGCAAGAGAGGGGTCATCATTTCTTACATAAAAAACTTGTGAATATGGCATGCTCATAAGTTATCATTGGTACTTAATTGTAATTAAGCCACCTCCTTAAGACCTTATAGTAATTTCCCCATTAAAAAATATGGTAAACGCAATTCTTTTAACATATAACTTTTGGGAATTTTAATACTCAATATGCACACTTTGCAGTTTGTATATGGCAATTTCATATGACAAATTTACTTACTTCTTCACATGTGGTTGCATATATTATGTCTTTCCATCCCCCGGAAACCCCCCGGCCAAAAAAAAAAAAATCCTTAATCATATGAAGCCCTATGATCTTATCCCCTTAATTCATAGTCTTTTCACATACATCTCGCAAGGATTGCCCAACACTAGGCTTATGGAACCCGGACCGGACCAGCAGGTCTGGCCTGAAAACCGGTGATCCGGTCGGTAGATCGGTCTGGGTTTCAATTTTTAAATTTTTTTTAAATTTTCTTTAGAATTTCATACCAATAAGCCTAAAATCTTTAATTCCTCACCGGTTTGGCCCCGGTTTAGCTTCGGTTTGGTCCTGGTCTGATCTACTGACCCTTAACCTAGTACCCCGACCGGTTCAGTACCCGGTCGGGGTTTTAATATCTTGGCCAACACAAAAGCATGACTGATAATTTCTGAAAGAGTTATATAAAATAATGTAATTGTGTATGAGAGACCTTTTTTTTCTTGTTGCGTACCTATAGTCTTTAATATATAATCTTTTGGGATAATTTTTAATCAGATCCTTATAGTTTTCCCCCTTTTTATTAGGTCCTTATACTTTCATTTGTTTTAGATCAAGTAGCTGTAGTGTTTTTTTTTTGTTTTCATTTTGTCAAGTACTTATAGTTTCATCAAGTTTTTAATCAGGTACCTATAGTTTTTATTTTTTATTCTATAAATTATAATAATATTCTTCTATGAATAAAAAAAATATGATATTATTAAATTTAATTTATAATATTATTGTATAAATAATAATATTCTATAAAAGTGAGTTGTTCTAATACTTTTATTTTCATATTCTTTCAAATTTTCAACCAAATGCAGATTTATATGATTTATTTTATAACTGTAATTTTTATTTATTTTTGTAACTATAAAGTTCGAATCATAATAATAAATTTTTGGAAAAATTCCAAAAAACTATATTGGAAATATAAAAAGGACAAATTAGTACATTGAAAATGAGAAAAGACGAATCAAGCGACTGTCAGAAAAAGTGAGGAATATGTCATTTTAAAATTTCAGCCAAATTACGAAAATGCCCTTCAGCCCTCAGTTGCAACAACAACATAGGAGTTGTTAATGGTGAATCCGGAGTTGTTAATGGCTAGGTAGGTGTTGTTATTGGCATGAAATTTGTTAATTATGAAAGAAGAAATTTGAGTTGTTAATTTCAAATCCCGAGTTGTTAATTAAGATATGAGTGTTGTTATTAGCCCTGAAACTTGTTAAATGTGAAAGAAGAAATTGGAGCTGTTAATATCGAATCCGGAGTTGTTAATGGCGAGATAGGTGTTGTTATTGGCCCTGAAATTTGTTAATTGTTAAAGAAGAATTGAAGTTGTTAATACCGAATCCGAAGTTGTTACTTATGATGGTCATATTGTTATTCTGAAGTGGGGATGAAGTGCTGAAGGGCATTTTTGTAATTTGACCGAGATTTCAAAAGGACAGATTCCTCACTTTTTCTGACACCCGCTTGATTCGTCTTTTCTCATTTTCAATGTACTGATTTGTTATTTTTATATTTCCAATGTAGTTTTTTGGAATTTTCCCTAAATTTTTTTATGAATATAATATAGTTATAATTAATTATTCTAATTATATTAATTATTCGTATAAAAATTGTTATATTAATTACTATTTCCAATTATATAATTATTTATTTAAATTTATTATTAATATTAATATTTTATTTATTTAATAAATTTTAAATTAAATTGATAAACAAGAAATTAGAGGGACCTGATTAAGAAAAATATAAAATTATAAGGACCTAATAAAAAAAATTATAGGGACCAAATTAAAAAGAAGTGAAAGTATAAGAATCTAATAAAAAAAACCATAGAGACACAATTAAAAATTGGTTGAAACTATAAAAAGTTGCAAATTAACTATCCCTTATCTTTTCATACCTATATGAACTTTTAAAGTTCAGAATAAGAATCCTCCATGGTTTTCATCTAGTGCGGAGTAATTAATAGCCAACAAAAACTTGCACAAGTTTCGTTTGATTGTTCACAGTCTCATGGTTAGAATAAGGTATTAAATGGCAAAAATGCCTTGAAAGTTTCCACCAATCATTACCAAGCTTTAGTGTTTTTTCACTATAATTTTTTAAAGAATTTTTATCATTTCTAGAGGACTCAAAATTAATGGGTGAGGTTTGGGGTGAATAGATCGAGTAGTGAGCGAGGAGAGAGAGGAAGAAAAGAATGAGGGAGGACGAAATGGAGAGATGATGAGGTGGAGGGTAGAGGATGCATTTGGTTGCCATGTAAGCACTTGTTAACGGTTGACCGTTAGGGTTTTTAACGACAAGGCGAAATTGCCTTGTTTTTTAAATTTTCGATGCAAAATTACGCTTTAGAAAACTTATTGATGCCTAATACCCATTGGAAGAAACTTTTAGGATATTTTTATCTTTTAACCCTAGAATAAAAATTGAAATCAACACATTTTTGTAGAAAATGTAACCTTATTTTCTTCCAACATGTTTTTCAAAATTTTCATCTCACAGCACGCAAGTTAATAATTCATATCAATCTCATTCTTCATCCAACACAAAGACAACACAACTTTCTTATGAGGTGGAAGCTACTACTTCAAAATTGATTTAAAAATGAAATGAAAGACAAGCAACTGAAAATTCGCATCACTTATATGGTCATTTGACTAGGTTAGATTCTGGTATTGTCAGGTTCAATTGGGGTGGTTCACCCAAAGATGTTTTGTATATTCACACGAACTCAAATTCAACTTAAGATCTCATATTTAAGTGACTAAAGCCACTCCCTGCCAAGACCGTCGCTTGTTTGTTCATCACTAGCTTACTTCTCTTTTGCCCTCTAACCCCATATAATGAAACCATTGATACTTCGCATGAAACATCAAACCCCAAAGAAACCATACATACACACCAACAACTAAGAAGAAAACTAAACAAGCCTGCCCCCTAACTCGTTGATAATAAATCTAAATTAAATATAGTTAAGTCCAATTAAATCCCTTACAAGATATAAAAATTAAAATAAAATAGACCAACAACGTAATAATTAAAAGTAATGATTATCAAAGTTCCATAATGATGCTGTCAATTGATACAAGGCTTTCCATGTATTTAAAAATTCAAAAGACATGGCCACATCCAATATCAAGCTTCTTAAATCTCATCAGTTGTGAGATTGAGCGAATATAGATCTTTTGTGAAATGCTCAATAAGCAAAATATAAAAAGGATTGACGATAATCACATTCCTTTGAAATAGCCATTATTGCACCTATAGCTAACACTTGTGGACTGGGGCTGCTTGCGTATTTTTTAAACCCACTCCATCCATCATCCTCCCTTCTTCACCCGCCAAATGAATTGAATAAAATTTATACTCTCCAACAATGTCCAACAATGTTAGCAGCCTCAACAAGTTTTTGCTTACAAACGATAATATCGATATGCTCAATGAATAAGGACCCGGGCTCTTTTGAACGTAACCATGATCAATCATTGAAGTATTGAACTACTCAAAGTAGTCATTCAATATTCACATATATAAAATCATAAGAAGAGTAATATTTAAATAAAAAGACATTAATATACAACTATTAAGCCTCTTAATAGTAATGTAAAAAAAAAAGAATATTAGGTTTGGGGCACCATTCTAACATCTCTAATCGTTGAGTTTCACAATAAAAGGGAATAATGATATATACGTTTCTGATAAATTTTATTGCAGAGCAAGCCATACTACTGGAACTAACAATAAAATTGAAGAACAATAAGTTTAAAGGTGATATTAGAACTTGTTGCTGGGATTGAACTATATATTCGAAGAGAATTGAAGGTGTTGATGGCTAGACTCATTATAAAAAAACACCCGATTTCTGACGGAATTTGCCACGGAATCAGCTTTTCCGATGGGACTGCATTTCTGATAGAATTCGTTCCGTTGCTAATAGGTGTGTTTCAAAAAAATTTGCAGTTCCGTTAGAAATTTTTGACAGAATTTGTTTCCGTTGCAATTTTTTTTTAAAAAAATTGAATTTTAATTTTTTTCCAATTTACAAATGCCATGTGTTTGCACCTCAGAGCACTGCGTGTCCCTCTCCCCTGGCTGCCACATGTCTCCTCCTTGTATTACCATGTGTCGACACCTCATAACTCCAAATGCCTCTCCTCCTATTCGAACCTACGACATCAGGCTACCTACGCCTTCACGCGTGAGTCTTTGCCAGTTGCAACGATATGAACCCGTGTCATATTATTATATATATAATATTATCATATATATATATATATAAACATTCATACATATAATTAATTAATTATATACATATAATTAATTATTAATTAAATATAATATTATTAAAAATAATGAAAAATTTAATAAAAACGTAAAAAATATTTATATATTTACATTAAAATTTTTTTAATTAAAATTACTTAATAAATAATAATTTAATATTATAAATATTATTTTTAATATAAAATTATAAATATAATATTAATAACATATATATTATTTTTAAATAAATTAAAATAATAACTGATATAATAATAATATCATAAATATTATTTTAGTAGAAAATTTTAAATATAATATTAATAAATAATAATATAATTTTAATAATTAAGGTTAAATAGAATTATTTAATAATTAATATTTTAATTTTATAAATGTTATTTGTTTAAAAAATTAAAAAATTTTAATTTTTCCGACGGTATTTGTCTTTGGAAAATTTCCGATAGAATTTCTATTGGAATTTACCACGGAAAATATTCCATCGGAAATTCCGTGGTTAAATTTGCCACGAAAAATTTCATCGGAAAAATTTCCGACGGAATTTTTGTTGGAATTTTCCACGAAAAAGGTTCAGTTGAAAATTCCGTTGAAAATTGGGTGTTTTTTTGTAGTGATTGATGGAGATGGTCATGGATGAAAAACAGAGTTTTGCTGGTATTTTTCTAATCTTTTTTAATCAATAGGATTTTTCCAATCTTTTACCAAAACGATATTCATCAAAACTATTAACATGATAAGGAACAGAAATACAAAAGTAAGGAGATATGTTAAAAGAAAACTCTAATTAAGGTAGCTATAGGGCAAATTAAAGCAGTGTAATATATGAACTAATGCCTCAAACCTTGAAACAATATTAAGAATTAATAAACACTCAACATCCAAGAAATTGAAGAAGACAACTTGATATAAATTATCATTCAACGCACAACTTTGCAAGAAGTATTAAACAACCTACAAATATTAAATGGTATAAGCTTACTAGCTATGGGCTGATGATTTCCTCCAAAAAAGTTTCATTAAGGTAAACACCTACAATATCATTAAGGGCTTGTTTGGTCTGAGGGGAGGGGAGTGAAAGTGGGCGGATGGAAAATTTTTTGAGTTGAATTTAAAAATATTAAAGAAGTGGGGTTAAAAAATTTTAATTAATTTTTCTTACCCTTTTATCTTATATATTCTCTTTATTAAAATTTTATTACCCCACTTTTTCAATATTTTAAAATTCAACTCATAAAAATTTTTCCTCCCCTCCCTTCCCCTCCAAATCCCTCACACCAAACAGACCCTAAAGGATCAAAGTTCTTAAATATTCATGCCCATCGACTGATATAAAGCTTTCAACGTAATTAAAGATATCAAGTTCAACGACTCTTTTGTAGTCAAAGAAAAAGCTTCCTTTCCTTGTAATGCCATAGTTGTAAGGGTAACATCCAACCGCAAGTCTCCTAAACACATTAGTCTTGGGATTGAGCAGATGCAAAAATTTTGTTCGACCATCATTCTAAGTTCGATCTGAATATGGTAATAAGACAATTTCATTCCTCCAAGTAGTAGTAACTGGAGATAAGTCTCGGCAAGAACAAGGGCTGCTAGTATATATTTTAGTCCAATAATATTCCCCTTCCCCTCCATCCCAATCTCCGGACGTATCTTCCTCCATCACCCACAAACAAATCAAATTACATCGATCCTTTTCTTCAATGCATTCAACTAGAGCAAGTTTGTTTTCATACTCAATAAGGCATCTGGGAGCGAGAGAGTAAACAAAAGGCATTGGTATCAATGTACACACTTTTTTTGACAGGTCAACTGAAAGTATATATCATATGTTCATCATCTGCCCAACAAGCATATAAAAACATAACTCCTTTAATAGTTATGTAATTTGAACGACTATGTATTGATATGCTCTTCAAGTAATCATCTTCAAAGTCTACTTCCTTCCATGACCCAGAATTCTTTTTGTTTTTTGTTTTGCCCACCCATGACCCAGAATTCAGTGAATACACTTCCACTGCTATAACATCATAAGCACAACGTACAATAATTCTCACTATGTTGTAATCATTATCAAGAGGACTGAATCCAAATCCTAAATAGTCATCAAGCTCAGAATCAATAAAAAAAGTTCTGGGGGGCGCCTTTCTGACGTCTCCGGTTACCGGATTCCATATAAAAACTGGATGAGGAAACATACATTTGTCAACCATTTTAACACAGACCAAGCCATTGCAAGAACCCACGACCTCACAATTGAACCTCGAAGCTAAATTTTAAACCTTGAAGGCTCGCATGTCGCGATCGAGTACAGTGAGGCGAGTACCACGGAATTTGGCTTGGTACTGTTCAAGGAGAAGTGAAGGGTTTTGGTGGCGGGAGTAGTTGAGGTGGTCTTTGACGAAAGACGAGTCCTTGATGAGATTTTTTATGAGATTTTTCCAATCTTTGGACACACATTGAAAACGAGTTAGGGATCTTGCCGGAAGTCTTTTGAAAATGTTAGCCATGATATCGTTGGGAATAAAGTGAATGCTGGCTTTCATCCTCGCCGGCTTCTTCGCGGTGGCCGCCATGGGAAAAGGAATCTCAGAGGATCAGCGGTATCGGAAGGTTGTTCTCCGATTAGTGTTCTGAAACTGCGATCATGGGACTCCGTTTGAAGTTGGGGAGAAGGCGAAGCCGATTGCCATTAACTCTCTATTGGATCAGTTTATAGTCTTCTTTTTTTTAGGTCCGGGTTATACTCTGTTTAATGGGAAGAGGATTTTTTTCCCCAGAACAATTGAAAGAGGATTTCAATCAACAAGATAATCAAATATATATAAAACAAGAGAGATAATATCTGAATCTAATAATAAAAGTCTTATTTTTTTGACGAAAACAAATCGTAATTATCTCTCCTCATTACCGTTGTCTTTTCATTAAATAAATATTGTTTAATTCTAAAATAATTTCCTTGTTTATTCAATTTTAATTCATTATGATATTTTATAGATTTCAACTTCATCACTCAATCAAAATCATCAATTAATCAATCATCAACTTTATACCTAAAAACTCATAGTCAATCAATCATCAATTAACCTTACACCTAAAAACTCATAATACCCGCTTTAAAACCTGGTTGCCTTACAAACAAATCGGGTTTTCCCATCACACAATAAATCCAGATGTTTTTGCAAATTATTCCCTTATTAACTCTTTCCCTTTATTCCCAAAAGTTTGACTATTTCTCCAATTTCCTATTTTCGTTTATTCCTTAATCTGTTCATAAAGGAATTCTATATCTCGACATTATATCCCAATAAATATTTAATCATGCAATAAATACTCATTAAAGTGATTTTGTTTTTCGATAAACCCAACTTTGTCTGGTGCAGGTGAATAGCAAAACACACCCACGAGGTTATTTGCTTGAAGGTTATTAGCATCATCTGGTATTGGCTGATGGGACCTCAAAATCCTCACACCACATTCAACGCCATCCTTACTAAATCCCCACTCCTCAATAATCTTTATTTTATTTCTTCTATTATATGTTATTTTGTGGTTAATTTAGATGTGCTTCTGATGAAGATGACTGCGCTATTTTCATTTTTAGGCTAATATGGTTCTTGCGGTTCTTTCAGATGAGGCAAACAAATGATTGTCGGAGGGAGAAAACAATAATGACTAAATGATTGAATAAATTCTTCAAAATAATGCTCCCTCAGGTGAAATATGATCATGTATTTAATAAAAGGCGGAATGTGCATATTTAACAAATGAAATATATATTGTGCTATGAGTACCCAATATAATTATCTCTTATTGAATCTAAAAGTAGACTAAAAACATTAAGATAGCATATACGGCAATGCCGTTAACCGTGCTTAAATTTCATCACTTTTAAAGTAGCATATCATGGTTGCTTGTCATTATCACGCACATTCTCACTCTCAGTTAATTTTCATTTAAACATATCTTTTAATTAAATATTGATATTTTTAAAGTAATATCATGCTTTTTTTTAATAAGGTTATTTTAATCTACTTCTACTTTAGTTAAAGGAGATAGATGGATAGATAATCAACAATAATATATTAAAGGATGATGCCATGAGATTCATACTGAACTACCACGTTGTGGGTCATGAGCCAATTTTTAACTAATTGGACTAATTTGTATTGGCTCTACTGCGATATGTTTCTTCCTAATCTTAGGTTATTTTTACTCTGATAAGCCTGAATTCGCATTAAGTTGGTTAAATGCTAATTTACAAAATGGGGAGTTACTATATAAGGTCCCAAAGACATAACTTAATTACCAAAAGGTTTTAATGATAATAGAGGTGCCGTCATTTCTTATATTGAAACTTATGAATATTACATACTCTTAAGTTGTCATTGAGACTTTATAGTAATTAACTCACTTCTTTAAGACTTTATAGTAATTTCCCCATTAAAAAAAAAATACAGTAAACACAATTCTTTTAACATCTAACTTTTTGGGAATTTTAATACACAATATACACACTTTGCAGTTTGTATATGGCAATTTCATATGACAAATTTACTTGCTTCCTCACATGCGATCGCATAAATTATTTATTTCCATCCCCCCCCCCCCCCCCCAAAAAAACCTTAAGCATATGAAGCCCTATGATCTTATCCCCTAAATTCATAGTCTTTTCACCTACATCTCGCAAGGATTGCCCAACACAAAAGCATTACTGATGATTTCAGAAAGAGTTATATAAAATAATGTAATTGTGTATGAGAGACCTTTTTTTTTTCTTGTTGCACTCCTATAGTCTTAATATATAATCTTTTGGGATAATTGATATATATGTCCGTATAGTTTCAACCAATTTTCTATATCTTGACATTATATCCCAATAAATATTCAATCATGTAATAAATACTCATTAAGGTGATTTTGGTTTTTGATAAACCCGACTTTGTCTGGTGCAGGTGAATGGCAAAACACACCCACGAGGTCATTTGCTTGAAGGTTATTAGCATCTTCTGGTATTGGCTGATGGCACCTCAAAATCCTCACATCACATTCAACACCATCCTTACAAATAGAAAGGTCTTCCTTTTCTAATATACTATAATCTCCATTTTATTTCTGCTATTGTGTGTTATTTTGTTGTTAATTTAGATGTGCTTTTGATGAAGATGATTGTGCTATTTTCATTTTTAGAGTAATATGGTTCTTGCGGCTCTTTCTGATGAGGCAAACAAATGATTGCCAGAGGTAGAAAACAATAATGACTAAATGATTGAATAAATTCTTCAATATAATGATCCCTCAGGTGAAATATGATCATGTATTTAATAAAGGGGGAATGTGCATATTTAACAATGAACTATATATTTCACTATAAGCACCCAACACAATTTTTTCAGTTAATAGTATGTTTAAATAACTTTTTAATAATATTTATATATTTTAGTTTGTACGTTTGATTTTGAGAATAAAAACTTAAATAGGCTAAATAGGAGGATTATAATTTTTAAATAGGATAATATATAAAATATCTAAATCTAGTAATTAATAAAAGCCTTAATTTAAAGGTCATACTCATATCACACTTTGATTAAGCAATCTTCCATTACCATGGTGCTTCATGTTCATGGTGATCTCTAGTGGAGAAGGAAGACTGAGATTTAAGCCAGGGCTATTGTTTGAGTTAATGAATTATTGCATGTGGGTGTATCATATAGGAATAAGTCTCACATTGCTTGGAAGAGAAAGAATACAAGTGCATATATTACACTTTATGAGTTTGGGCTAGTTGTAACCCCCTGCCTTGATTAGAGTAATTATGATTCGATATCGCATAATTAAATTGGATTAGAGACCGTCGGATAATTTAAACTCATTTCAACTTCCTACCTTACAGTAGGATTTTCACAAAAGTCTTTCAAAAACTCTTCCCTATATCCTGGTCTCAATTTCAAAACTCGAATATAATTACCTGTGCAGTTAATTTACATTTACACATATTAGAGTGTATAATCAAATCCCCGGCAACCCCTGAGTTCTATACATATATAGACTAAGGGTTTATAAGTCTCAACTAGGGGATTACATAACCAAAATCAAATGTAATATTTACATCTCAAAATATACAGTAATCCCAAGTTCAAAAGTAGATAACCAATTCCCCAAAAATCAAATATACCCCAAAGGGTCCTAATCGCTTCGGGTTGCCCGCTTCTCTTTAGCGCCACTAGCCCTGTCTGAAATGTTAGTCATTGGAAAGAATGAGATTCAAGAGAATCCCAGTAGTAAAAAATCACTCATACAGCGCACAAACACATAGCATATATGATCATGTTAAGCAGCATCACAATGTATCATGGCTCACACCACAAACGACATCATTCATGGATGTAAACTCTATGCGTTAGCTTTCGCTGCAATCTCTATGTATTCACAAAGTATCACAATGTATCACTAAGCGTCAGCTTTCACTGTGATATCAAGGCATCACAATGTATTCACAAAGTATTCTCAATTCATGACAAACATACATACAATGTTTCACACACAGTATAAGAGAAAGAGTCACTACCTTATTCTTTCCTAATGCTCTTTGGCACCGTGGGCGGCAAATATCAAATCCTATAAACCAAATCAGGGATAACCCATCAATCTCTTTTCCAAGTTTTCCAATTTCGTAATACTTTATGTTGGTTATCATTTTATCTCTTTAGGCATTTATTATAGGCCTAAACATATCCCTAAAGGGTTGGGAGAAACTACCCTAAAGATACCTTTTTTGAAAAAAGAACACTAATTTTGGGCTGACTCACTTGAGTGAAGGATGCCTCACTCGAGTGTTGCCCTCACCCACACTCAAGTCCCAGTGAGTAGGACACAGAAAGTGTGTACCCGAGAGCATCGATACTCCTTAGAGTGATCAGTTCACTCGAGCACAGACACAAGCACTCGAGTGATAGTACTTTAGTCACCCGAGTGAGGTGCAAGAAGTGACAACCTGAGAGCAACTACAACTCCCAGGTGACAAGTGCACTTGAGTACTAGCCCTAGCACTCAAGTGACTTCCCAATGCTCGTGAGTGCCCACGCGCACTCTTGACAATTTTTTTGCGAGTGATAACCCAAAACGCTCACCCATAGTGCTACATGCACTTGCACTCGAGTGATAATGTTTGTCACTCAAAGATGAAGAAGTTCACTCGTGATTTCTACCTGAAGACTTAACCAAAATTTCCAGAATTTCATATTACACTCGAGTGAGACCCTACCTCACTCGAGTGAAGCTTATCAGAAGCTAGATCGCAGTAACTGATATGGTTTTCTAGATTTACCAAAATTGGTTCCAATGGTTCCAAAACGTATACCAAAACTCATTCCTCTCTAAAATTCCATAAGGAACCTATTGGTAAACTCAAAACAACCAAAACCTTACCACAATGACACATTCAACACTTCTAACCACATTGCAACCAAAATCACCTAATAACCAAATTTCCTCTTTTCAAATCCAAACCAAAACTATGGACTCTAAAACACAATTTCGCATTTATTCCACCACCTTATACTACTCAATTCATACATTTCAAATTTAAGCCAAAATCAGGGCAAAAATCCAGAATTTCCAAGATCAAACCAATGACCAAAACAATTACACCAAAACACATTAAATACTCACCTCTTCCACTTCTCAAAGTTGGTTTCTTGATTCTTCAACTTCCCAAAGTTCACAAACTCTCAAACACTTCCAATGAAAATTTTGAAACCATAGAAATGAAGCTCTTGACCTCTTGAATTCTATTAGTGAAGGTGAAGTGAGCATTTAAAGTCAAATACTCACCTAAAACTCAAGCCCTTCCTTTCTCTTTCTTCCTTGATGCAAGACTAAAATGGAGGTAAGATGAGAGAGATGAAATGATGAAGATGCAACAGTTTTCCCTTGCCCTCATACACACACACAGCCGAATTTGAGGGGAAGAGGAGAGAGGGAAAAACTTTTGACATTTTGACCAAGATCAATGGCCCTTATATTGCCATATGTCATCATCTCATTCTCCCAACCATGAGCTCACATATTCACATACACACTTGATTCCGCCCCATTGATCACTCAAGAATCAATCCTAGCCTTTGATCTTGAGTTGCCTATGAGGTTCCTCTTCGGTGACTGACCAACTAGTCGGTAAATTTACCATTTTCCCTTTGATTATCACAATGCTTACTAAACCATCACCAGACACATTTTATGTCACAATTCACATCATATACTTCAAAAGTGCTTAATTAACATTAATTACATCACTTTGAAGTTATAAATTCTTAATTACAATTTAGGATATTACACTAGTAAATAGGCCAAGAGGAGAAGGGGGCTCGAGGGCACAACAACGGGCCACCTGAAGGTAAACACAACAGAAATCCAGTGATTCCCGAAGCTTCTGGCCTTTTTCTCTTTGCCTCATACTCTCTCTGCCTGCTGGTTGTTTTATATTTTGCTCTTGTTGTTTTATTTATCCTATATTAGGTTAGATAGTGTATTTGCAGGAACTATTCCAACCACAACAAAAAATGCGATTTAGTAGCAGTAAAAAGGTGTATTTGTAGCTGTTTTAACCGCTGCAAATGACATTAGTAGCGGTTGACAAAACTACTACAAAATTCATTGTTGCAAACCTTTTTTGTAGCGGTTATACATAACCGCTATTCAAGTAACAAAACCGCTATTACATTTGTAGCAGTTTCTTTTAACCGCTACAAGATTCTAATGTTATCAACACATCATCTTCCTATATTGTAGCAGTTTTATAACCGCTACAAATGTTAGCATCACAATTTTACGTGGCGGGAAATGAAAAATAAAAATTTGGCTCCATTTTGTAACGGTTACAAAACTGCTACTAAATTGTAATAATAATTTTTAAAAAAATGGTGCCAAAAGTTAGTAGCGGTTTGTAAACCGCTACTAATATCCTATGAAATATCAAAAGTGGGGCCAGAAATTTAATCCCATTTTGTGTTTAAATTTGTAGCGGTTGTAGTTCTTAAAACCGCTACAAAATTTTATGAAATTTTTTAAAAAATTAAACAATTATCTGTTTCCATTTTTATAATATTGGATTGAATAGTTTATTATTTAAGTAGTTTAGCTGATAGTAGTTATTATTTAAAAAGAATGATTAAATTAAGTTCGATAAGTATAAAGTTTATATTGGTAATATTATTGAGGATAGTAGGTAATAAAAAATTATTATGTTGTCTGCTACAATGCGATTATCATTATGTAAGGAATATAGGAAACAATGAGAAAATGTCCTTCAATTTCTTCTAAAAAATAAAATTAGTTGGAATAAATATTATGTGAGGGAAAAATTATTGAAATGAAAGAATTCAAAAACTTGTTACCATATTTGATCACCTTGTTTAGCTCCTCAGCTCTTAGAAAAAATATGTAAATGAGAGAAAACGAATGAGAGGAAGGGTTGAAAGAAATTGAGTTGAAATGAGGTGTTGTGGGGGTATTTATAGGAATTTGTGTAATATCCCAATTTTCGATTAAGGGATTTTGAATCCAAAAGTGGATGGGGTTAGTGATAAATAAACCCTTTTGGAGAATATGAAGTGGATCGTAGTCGCTTGTGTTATGAACAGCGCCAAAACTTGGTATTTAAGTTCAATTATGGATTAACATCTAAATTGAATAAAAATAAGGGGAAGGGCGTATGTATGGTATAAATGAATATGAAAATGAGTTTGATGGTGATTCCAAGTGAATTACCATACTCAGGGGCAAAATGGTAAAGTTACCAACCAATTGATCGGTTGCCGAAGAGGAAACTCATTGGTAACTTCAAAATTAATGGTTAGAATTGATTTGTGTAATAGATCAAGGGGAGGAATCATATGTATGTGTGTGCATGTGAGCCATGAGGGTTGAAGCAAGATGGTGACAAGTGGCAACTAGTGGACCACTAGATCATGGTCAAAGATTCAACTCTCTTCTCTCTCTCCTCTCTTTGTTGAGTCGGCCAAATGGCGCAAAAACCGCTAAGCTTCTTTATCCTCATCGTCTCATCTCTTTCTCTCCTATTTCTCCATGGATGCCGAGCTTGAGGGAGGAAAGAGAAATAGAAAAGGTAAGATTTGGATAGCTTAATGTCATCCTTAGCTCAAATACCTTTCTTTAAAGTTGTTCATAGTAATGAGAGTTTCATTGCTATGGTTTTAGACTTGGGAAAGAAGGTGTTTTGAGAGCTTGTGGAATTTGGAAAGATGAAGAATCAAGAAAGTGGCTTAGGAAAGAGGAAGAGGTGAGTGTTCAAACCTTATGTATGTTGGGGTCATTTATCATATTTGTTTAGACATTTAAGAATCACTTGCGATCCAACTAAACCCTTACAAAATCAAAAACTTCAAAACTTTACATGATTCTCGGGTCACTCTATATATTCACTTGTTAAATTGTGTTTTTTTTCTAAGTTTTAAAAATTTATAACTAATACTATTGAGTTTGCATAACTTGTCTTCTTTGCTTTTATACATATAGAGAAATTTTTTTGAAAAATTTTGAACAAAAAAATTGCATTTTGGAAGTTTGGATTTGATTTATGAATATTCTAAAAGTTGTTTGATTTGATCTTGAAAGAATTGAGTTTGATTAGGATTTGGTTCTATCTTCTTAGAGTGTTAGTAGGTAGGCATAGAATTTGGCTTTGGTAATTAACTTTAGGAAGCCAAAGACTAGTGAGGAATTGAGGCTAAATATTCATTTCTTTTAATAGAGGGTATATTTATTGCAATTTCATCTCTAGAACTTATAGTCTTGAATCTCTTTTAAAATTTAAAACTCTTTTTGAATGATCAAAAATAATTTAGGCATTTAATTTTATAGCTAGTTTGGCCAAATGTCCATTCCTATCTCATGAATCCTTTGTTTCAACCATTTGAGCCTAAACTTTCATTAAAGAAAAATTGCATTGATTAATTAGCCATTTGTTTGAGTTAATGCAATTTCCCCCTATCTTCTCATTCATTTATTATTTTATTAAGTGTAAGTGATATAAGAAAGAAAGACACTGAAGGGACTGATGAATAAGAGAAACAATGCTATGTGGATTTTTTTAAATAGTGAAAAGAAAAGAGAAATTGAAAAAGAAAAGAGAAAGAGGATATAACAAGAAAGAGAAAAAACAAAGAAAGAGAGACTAAGAGATTGTTATCATTGAGTTAATATCCCTTCATTATTTTCATGTTTTTCATTGAAATTCTTGGCACTAATTAAAGTATTCCTCCTTTTGTCATTTTTGTTCCATTATGTTACCTTGTTCATAATAACCCTTGGAAAAGTCCTTTTGATTTGAGTGTGTAATGGGACCATATATATAGTAGAGATTGAGATGAGAATCCAACCCTATGGTATATGAGTTGTGTAACCCCCTGCCGTAATTAATATTCGGATTACACAATTAAAGTGAAATAGAGACCAATAAGAAACAAATATCATTTTACAAACCCATCCACCAGACGGGGTTTTCATAAATACCTTTTGAAATCATTCATAACCTGGTCTCACATTCACATTCCGAATACAATTACATTATGCGGAATATCACATTTATACAAATATCAGAGTGTACAATAATAACTTCCCGGCAACTCCCGGGTTCATACCTTTACATAGAATTCATAGGGCACATTCGCCCTTTACAATTCCTCAAACGGGGATTACACAAATCTTATCTTCATACATAATCAAATATACATCCATATATACACATCCAAATCCAAATACGAATATCCAAATATACATCCCAACTATGATAACCAACTACCAAAATCTATAACCTGAAGTAGTCTTCGCCGCCCTTGGTTGCTTGCTGCATCCTCGATCCACCTACCCTGTCTAAAATGGTTGATAGGGGAGGGTGAGATTCTAGAGAATCTCAGTAGGAAACAGATACCTATATGCATGTATGATATGTGTTTAATGATGACATGCTTGAAATACATATCTCATGCTCACATAATGACATATCTGCGTGCTCAATGTTTCAACAACATACTCATGGCCATAGCATAACTAGAAACAGAGCTACAATCATTCATACATGTTTCACATAATCAAGCAAAGCAATACATGCATCAAAACACAAACACAAATATCAAAGCATGTAAAAGAGGTAAGTTCCCTACTCTCTTTCCACGTAAGCTCCAGCTCCGGCTGCTCACGATCAGGGCGGACACCAAACCCTATAACCAAACAAGGACATAGGGTTAATCCCTTTTCCAATTCCTTAACTCTCAAACACTTAAGTTGGTTATCATTTAACACCTTCAGGTGGCTAATCAAAGCCTAAACATATGCCTAAAGGCTTGGGAAACACTTGACCAAAGATCACCTTTTAAAAGTTCAAAATGCTGATTTTTGGGGGTTGGCCGCGGCCAAAAACTGCCCAGAAACATTTGGGCCGCAGCCAAGAAAATCCAGTTTCTTGGCTGAACTTCCAAAAATCATAACTAATTCCACAAAAATCGAAATGAGGTGATCCCAAAGCCAAATGAAAGCTATTCAAGTCCTATACACAGGAAAAATATTGGCCAATACTGGAAATTACCACATAAATACAGAATTCCCAAAAACTCAAGACTGTCCCAAAACAGTGTTTATTTTCAACCTCAAACTTTGGACAGCTATAACTCCCAGTTCGCAAAACAGAATGGCACAATGTCCATTTTGAAGCTTGAGATGTGAAATTTAAGATTGGAAAGTTTCATAATTTTCTGACTTTATTTGCCCAGTCAAAACGTCCACACAACAAAACTGCTCAGACAGAATTCATTCTGGACAGAATTTCCAGTTTTGCACAATTGGCTTCCAATGGTCCTATTTTCACATCAAACACCATTCCCACACAAATTTGCACAAGGAGTCCATTGGAAACACCAAATCAACCAAATTCACATTACATTGACATGTTTACCCAATACTCATAACATGTCATCACAAAACTACAACACAAATCACAACATTGTACTCTTTTCATTCCAAGTTCTCAAACCAATTCCAATGGCTCTATAACACATCAAGACACCAATTGCCACTCAAAACACAAGGCAATTCATACATTTCGAAAATCACACAAAATTAGGGCAAAATTCACAATTCACAATACTTAACCATAATTCACAAAACTTAGATCAAAAGGAAGCAAATTCTCACCTCTTCCTCTTTCCCAAACCAATTTCTTGATTCTCCATATTTCCACTTTTGCTCAAGCTCTCAAACACCTTCAATCAAGAATCTAAAACCATAGCAATGAAGCTCTCATCACTATGAACAACTTTATAGAAGGTTGTTTTAGCATTAGAGGACATTAAGCCAACCAAAAACTCACCTTTTGATTTCTCTTTCTTCCCTTAAGCATGGCGCCATGGAGAACAAGAGAGAGAGAGAGAAAAAGATGAAGATGATGAAGTGAGGATAAGCTTTTCCCCTTTTTCTCATGTGTTAACCGACTATGAAAGAGAGAGGGAAGAGTTTGAATGTTGACCAAGATCCAAGGGTTCACAAAGTGCCAAGTGTCAACATCTTGATCCATCAACCATGAGCTCACATGCACACACAAACACATGATTCCGCCCCTTGATCTAATACACAAATCAATCCTAACCATTGATCTTGAAGTTACCAATGAGCTTTCTCTTCAGTAACCGATTAATTGGTCGGTAACTTTACCGTTTTGCCCCTGATTATGGCAATTCACAATGAATCACCACCAAATTCTTTTTCTCATTCATTTTCTTTCACAATGCGCCCTCCCCTCTATTTTAAGTCAATTTAGAGGTTAATCCATAATTGAACTTAAATACAGGGTTTTGGCGCTGCTCATAACACATACGAATCACATCAGGTGCCAAATCACACCATAATCTCCAAAAGGGTTTATTTATCACTAACCACATCTACTTTTGGAGTCATTATCTCTTAATCATAATTTAGGATCTTGCTAAACCGGGGCTTAGCAATCCACTTATTTCAGGCTTAATCTCTAGCCTCAAGTCTCAGAATTCGGGGTATTACAAGTTGCAATAGATGAATAGAGTGAAACACAAGCCTTTAAACATCTTGAGAGTAGAGAGCAAAAACTTGACTAGTGAGGGTTAGCCTAATGTAATTTATCTTTTCCAAATGATTTACTAGAATTTGAAGTAGAGAAAAACATCATGAGAGTAGAGAGCAAAAACTTGCATTTACCTAATGCTCCGCAGTAGAGAAAATGAAGCTATGAATTTTTGTTTGGGTTAGAAGAATTAATGTTAGCTTCCTGCTTTTTACTCTTGTTTTAGTGCTATGAATTTTTATTTTACTCTTCTTAATTAGTTTAGTTTTGTTTAAATTAAGCTGAGATGGTTTGTTATTTTGATTTTGGGATGTCTCACTTTTAAGGGGAAATGCTGCCAAAATTTTGAAAAACAAAATAGTAAAAGGCAATTCCCAGTGTTGACAATTATTCTAAACTTGAGTGTGAATGGCATAGGTGGTAATAAAATGGATCATAGTTGGATGAATGCTTTGAGAACAAGTGAAGAATATGAGAATGGGGTTGAAGAGTTTATTGAATTTGCTAAAAGGAATGTTCCAGCCAAAAATGGGAAGTATTTTTGTCCTTGTGTCAATTGTTTAAATAAGAGAAAACGAGATGTTGAAGTTATAAGGGATCACCTATTTTGTGATGGAATAAATCTTCGATACACAAGGTGGATATGGCATGGTGAGGAAGTAACTGATTGTCTGTCGCACAAGAAGGAAGCTGTGGATGTCATAGATGAAGATAGAATGGAGAGAATGATTCACGATGTTAAGGTAGAATCCTTTACGCAGTCGCATGAATATGACAGCCTGCGGAGTGATGCAGAGAGACCGTTGTACCCTGAGAGTAAGTACACACGGCTGACAGGAACATTACATTTGGTTAACTTAAAAGCAACTTGTGGGTGGACCGATAGTAGTTTCACATTGCTACTTGAACTATTGTGTGATATGTTTCCAGACGATAATGTACTTCCAAATCGTATGTATGAGGCCAAGAAAATCCTATCTATAATGGGTATGGAGTATAAAAAGATACACGCTTGCCCTAATGACTGTGTACTGTACAGAAAGGAGTATGAAGGTATGAGTGAGTACCCTAAGTGTCAAATTGCACGATACAAAGTGAAGAAAAATGGTGGTTGTGGCGATGGGACAACTAAAAGGCAACCTGTAAAAGTTTTGTGGTATCTTCCAATAATACCTCGCTTTAAGCGTTTGTTTGGCACTGTAAAAAAAGTGAAGAATTTGAGATGGCATTCGGATGATAGAATATCCAATGGAAAATATCTACGGCACCTAGCTGACTCTCCACAGTGGAAGAAAATAGATGAAATGTTCCCTGAATTTGGCAGCGAGCCGAGAAACCTTCAGCTTAGGCTTTATACAGATGACATCAATCCGTATGGAACTCTTAATAGCACACACAGTGCGTGGCCAGTACTCCTTGTAATATACAACTTGCCTCCCTGGCTTTGTATGAAACGCAAGTATGTGATGCTTTCTATGATGATTTCTGGACCAAAACAGCTAGGAAACGATATCGATGTCTACTTGGCGCCTTTGATTGAGACTTGAAGAAGTTGTGGGAGGAAGGCGTAGATGTGTTTGATGCATATAAGAATGAGTCCTTCAAACTACGTGCAATGATTTTCACCACGATAAATGACTTCCCTGCGTACGGAAACCTCTCAGGGTATAGTGTTAAGGGGCATAAAGCATTTCTGATCTTTGAAGCAGACACTCACTTCCACCAACTTAAACATGGAAGAAAAATGGTCTACCTTGGTCACAGGAGGTTCCTTCCTAGGTTCCACCCGTATCGTAGGTTAAGAAAGCGTTTTAACGGCTTACTGGAGCATGGAATGGCTCCAAAGGCATTAACCGGAGAGGAAGTTTATAGTCGGGTTGAACATATCAATGTCTTACTCGGTAAGAATCAGAAGATTGTGGGTGAGAAGAACATATGGAAGAAGAGATCAATTTTCTTTGATCTTCCATATTGGCATAGTCTTGATGTGAGACACAGTATTGATGTAATGCACGTGGAGAAAAACGTTTGTGATAGCCTTGTCAGTACGCTTTTGCACATTCCAGGGAAGACCAAGGATGGGATTAGTATGAGACTAGACCTTGTTGATATGGGAATAAGAGAATGGTTACATCCACAGCTAAGAGATGATGGTAGGAGGGCATACATGGAGCTAGCAGCGCATACACTATCAAAAGTGGAGAAACGAAGTTTGTGTGGGTGTTTGCATGAAATTAAGGTACCACAAGGATATTCTTCAAATATGAGAAGGTGTTGTCAATGGACGATTTGAAGTTAGTGGGAATGAAGTCCCATGATTATCATGTGTTGATGCAACAACTGTTACCAGTAGCTATTAGAGGCATTATGAAAGATGAAGTTCGAAGCACTGTGACAAGATTGTGTGTTTTCTTTAATGCTATCTGTAACAAAGTCATTGATACTGAAAAGCTGGATGAACTGGAAGTTGAGGGTTATATCATATTGTCCCAATTAGATATGCACTTTCCTCCTTCATTTTTCGATATAATGGTGCATTTGATAGTTCATTTGGTAAGGGAGGTAAGGCTCCGCGGTCCAGTTCACCTGAGGTGGATGTACCCTTTCGAGCGATACTTGAAGATCTTAAAAGGGTACTCTAAAAATCCCTATCGAGCAGAAGCCTAAATAGTTGAAAGGCATGTTGTTGAAGAGGCTATGGACTTCTGCAGCGATTATCTATCAGGGAAGAAGGAACAATCTCGACATGAAGAAGGGAGGAGCAAGGGAACACGAGGACTAAATGGTCATAATTCCCCTTCTATTTTAGTCCAATAATACAGGGTTTAGGTACTTTCTACAGCTAATTTGGTCATAATTCACATTGTATTCTCCTAAGATGTTTACTTGACATTAGTTATATTCACTTTTGGAGTTATTAGCCCTTAATCATATTTTGGGGCATTACAGAAGGAAGGGTTTAACTTGAGTGCAATTAATCAAGACATGTTCATGTGTTTGCAACTTCTCATTTGCCTTTAGTTTGAAGTTCTCAAGTTCCTCCAATTGGTTTACCAATGTGAGGGATTAGCAAGTCTCTTGATGCTGGCGCAAGTTTAGGACAATCGTCTACACAAGACGGTCGGTTGAAAGCTGTCTCAATGTCATCAAAGTACTTTGAACAGAAATATAGGAGCTCATCCCCTATATAACCTTTAGCTATAGAACCTTCTGGCCACGCCTTATTCCTTACATAAGGTTTCAATTTACCAAGAAACCTACAAAGTAAAGAAGGAAAAATGATACTAAATGCTGAAAAGGGTGACTAGGAAACATAGGAACTAATAATGAGTACCTCTCAACATGATACATCCATCGATGTCGAACTGGGCCAGCGAGCTTTGTTTCATGAATAAGGTGGACTATAAGGTGAACCATCACAGTGAAAAAGGATGGAGAAAAGATTATTTCTAAATGACAAAGCATAAGAATGATTTTGGATTGCAGCTGATCGAGCTCCTCAATGGTCAAAACCTTGGAACACAACTTTTGAAAGAAAGAACAAAGCTCCACCAAAATGATGGATACATAAGGAGGAAGTACATTCTTTATAGCCAGTAGAAGTAACTGTTGCATAAGAACATGTGAGTCATGACTCTTCAGGCCAGCAACCTTTTGAACCTGTATGCCAATACATCGTGAAATGTGCTTGAATACCTATTAGGAACTTTTATTTTCTTCAACGTCGCAAGGAAGACTTCTTTGTTCAGTTTTCTGAGGGTGAACTTTTCTGGTTGAAATTTTCTATGCTCATCTCGCCACGCGTCTTCATGAACTCCTATGGCTCATAAATCTTTCCTTGCTTGAAGTTGATCTTTTGACTTGTCAGGTTCATTAAGCAGTGTATATAGCATATTGTCGCATATCATTTTTTCAATATGCATGACATTAAGACTGTTGCAAAGTAAATTAGATTTCCAATATGAAAGAGTGAAGAAAATGCTTATCTTCCTCTATTGCTGAGGTGCATAAGTCCTGCCCATCTTTCACCTTGCTTTTACTGCATTGTCGCTTTTTCGGAACTTGAATTCAACATCCTCAAGCTGCTGTAAGATATCTACATTGGATAAAGTCTGACGTGGTCCTCTGTTTTTTTGGTTTCCCATTGAAGTGATTCTGTTGTAATCTAAACTTGTGCTTTCCATCGAGAAACCTCTGATGCCCCATGAAGTACCACTTTCGGTTGTGGGGAAGGCGCACTGCGTTCGAGTCAAAATTGCAAGCTAGACATACTGACCTAGTATGTATATTCCACCCGGATAATGTTCCTAGGCCAAGAAAGTCACTAATCGTCCACATCAAGGCTACACGTAAGTTGAACAATTTCTTCCTGTACACGTCATATGTCTCGATGCCAACATTCCACAGGTCAAGCAATTCCACAATAAGCGATTGGAGATCCACATCGATGTCATTACCAGATGCCTTTTTGCTTGGAATGATCATATACAAAATAAAGGAGCTTTGTTTTATACACATCTAAGGGGTAAGTTGTAGGGAACTAAGACTACCAGCCAAATACTGTAACTTGTGCTAAGATTCCCAAATGGATTGAAATTGTCAGTCGCCAAAGCAAGGCAAACATTTTTGGGGTTAGCCGCGAAAGATGAAAAGTCTTTGTCAAATGTTTTCTAGGCATCTGTATCCTGAGGATGTCTTAATTTACCATCTTCATTCTTATCAATCTCATGGCACCTCATGTGCTCCGCTGTTTTGGAAGACATAAACAATCTTTGTAACCACAGCTTCAAAGGAAAGTACATAAGAATCTTTGTAGGTTTCTTCTTCTGCTTTTCCCCCTTCTAAATTGTCTTGTGCCTTGATGTGTGACATCGCTTACAAGTCTCCCTACTCGCATCGTCTACCCAATACAGTATATAATCATTAGAGCATGCATCAATTTTTCGGTAGTTCAAGCCCAATCTGTTAATAATCTTCTTGGCCTCATAGAACGTTATGGGAATCTCTGCATCGGGGAATGCATCTTGTAATAATTCTAGCAAAATCGACATTTCTTTATCTGTGATTCTACACAAGTACTTGGTATGATACAACTTGATCAAGAAAGATAATTTAGAGTATTTTTGACAACCTTGTTATAAAGGACGATATGCTTCATTCAATAAGCTAAAAAAATCATGAGCTACTTCATTCCTCAAGAACACCAGCTTTGAACCCTACACTTCTTTGTTGAAGTTGTCGTCTTGAAAACCAAACACATTACACATAGCATCATTAATAGGATCATCTTCATTTACTTGAACTCCTACTTGTGAACTTTGAGAAAGAGCATCATCATATCTTACACTGGCCTTCTCACCATGAACTCCTGTGAATGTATAGTCTTCCAGGAAAGGCTTCACAAGCAAATGTTCCTTAAAACTTATCGTGCATTCCACTTCTTGAACTTGCATCTCCAACACGGACAAACGATCTTGCTATTACTGCTAGCGTGTGAGTATGGGAAATCCAAGAAATTGTTTAATTTGTACAAATATTCTGGTGAATTGTGTGGCAACCTGATCCATGACTAGTGAGAAAATTTAGTAAAGAAGATGAGTGAATATAGAATGATGGGTGCCTGGAAGCTTATATTCAATTTTTCTAATATTTAACATTTTGTAACGATTATGAAACCGCTACCATAATAGCTACTAAGTATCATTTCATAGTGGTTATTTTAGAGGAAACTGCTACAAACTTTCATGACCATTAGTAGGATATGAAATTCAAATTTCAAATATTTGAAATTTTGTAGCGTTTATGACAGAAAAATAGTTACAAAATTTCATAACTGTTGGCTATTAAAACAAATTTCATTTTCACTTTGTAGCGGTTGTTGTACATAAACTACTACAAATGAGCTAGAAACTTTGCAGCGGTTTAACTGAAAAACCACTACAAATTTGCATGGGCGGGATTTAAAAAATTCAAATTTCAAAATGACTTTTTGTAGCAGTTTTTGTTGTTACAACCTCTAAAAGTGTCATGACCATTTTTTGTATTTCAATTTTTTTTTGCAATTTGTAGCAGTTATAAGTGATTAAACTGCTGCAAAGGTTTATTTCAATTTGTAGCAGTTATTACCTAAAACTGCTACAAAGTTATACCATTTGTAATGGTTTATTATGCTTAACCGCTACAAACTTCGTTCTTTTCGTACTTTATAGTAGTTCTTATAATAGAACCCCTATAAATATAATTTTCAAAATTTTTTGTTAATTTTTTTGGTTAGTTTTAAAAATATAAATATAACTTTCCTAAATGAAAGAAGAATTTAACAAGGCTTTGAAAATATAACTGTCCTAAAGCTAACTAATTAAAAACACAAACTAACTATCTAAAGGATAATGATCAAGTCTTCCCTCATGAGGTGAAGGATCACGGTGTTGATAATCAGGTCCTCCCTTAGGGGGGCTCCCTTAGGTATGGCTATATTAGGGCACTGAGCATAGTTAACAGCACCATCATTGGCAGGAGGAGGCGGTTGGATGACGAATAGAGGGATAGGAGGAACCTGTGGATGCTCCTTATTAGGGAACAAGTGACTCCAAGACCGCTCCAGCATATAGTTCGTGATATCCCGCTATTGTATATGCTGAGCGTAGTAGAAATCGGCCTGTTGCTGCATCTGATGGGCCACCATAGCATATGTCCTGGAAACCTCCGATCGGAGCTCCTTAACAGAGTCATCCCTCGGACGTCTGACCCTAGATTTCTGTGCTCGAGAGCTGCCAGCCTCAGAGGCACTACTCCTGCCAAGCTAGGTTTGGCGCCTATCCCTATCCTCGTCACGCGTCCAGGGTGCTTAACTGGACCCATACCCGCTTTCAATGGCGTAGTGAGGTCCACAAACCCCTGTGACTCCTGGGTTTAGGTCTCTCGCAGCTTAGTGTGTTCGGATTAGCTTTTGAAGAATAGCTTTTATAATTTGTGAGGTAAATATGTGAGAGGAGTTTTGTCTCGATTTACGGAAAAGTGCTTCTGAAACCATGGTTTTATAGCTTGCCGAACACACAGTTAGCCCGCGGCCGTCGCATCCGCTCCTTCCATTTTATGAAACAATTAATTATTATTATTATTATTTATAACAAAGTAGTTTTATAAATAATATAACAATAAATATTATTATAAAATAAAAAATTAACTTACAATGGCCTCCTCTGCCTGCTGAGAGGTCAGAGTCCCATTAGTTGCTTTGTGTGATAGTGAATAACTCCCCGTAGTCCCTCTGGCAGTTCTCCAATTGTGCCTTCCTCTCCTAAAATAATTAAAAAAAATTAAATTAGTATTATGAACAATAAAACATTAAATTTATAATATGAAAGAACCCATTAAAAGTAATTGACATTGTAAAAAATTACCAGCTCGCTGTAAGTGATAGCAAAGGTCTTCGATCCTGCTGCGTGGTGGATTCTCTACTGCCCTCGGCACCTCGTATTCCTCTGAGAAAGTTCCTACAAAAAAAATATTAAAAGTATTAAAACAATTATAATTATTAAAACAAAAAAATTTATGAAATTTATATTAAAATTATAATTATAAATAAATTACCTGCCCTTCTACGCTCCTCCTTAATTAGACATAACTCGACAGTTGTTTGGTGGGACACCGTCTGGGACATTTTCAATCAGTTGCTATAGAGGAATCATCCCATCTTTAATCATATTGTGGAAGAGAAGATCCCTCCTATTCCTCTAGCCGTCGCCCATTTTCATCAGCATACACCTCTTCCGGTTGTCCCGGACGGTGAACATAAGTTGTAACACAGTTGAATAAAAAATAATTAAATACAACTAATTACAAATGATAAAATTAATAAATATTAATTAAATAAAATTAATTACAAAATATATAATATAATTAAATACTATTAATTACCTTTACCATCTTATTCCACGCTAGATCATTCGGCCCCTTCAGAACCTTCTTCCATGTCCTGAATGAAGGGGGAACCGCATCCAATTTGAGCCCAGCTTGTTTAGGAAGCGCTTGAATAGGTGACCTCCATTATCAATGGGTTAATCCGTGGCCTCATTCCATAGAACTACAATTCGTAGTATCCTATCCAGTATGTTTAGACCGGCCACGTCCAGCCTCTTCGTGGAAATGTTCCCCTGCTCATCTCATAATTTAATAGGTCGAATTTAAATATTTAATTTATTAAATAAAAAATTATATTTACCTTGGACTTGCACCTCAAACCTAGTCGATCGGGAAGATGACCGTCGTGGGTTGTTTTGGTCCCGCACCTCCTCCTCATCCAGGAACCACTTCATGTCATTGAATGGAATTGAGATCTTGAACTCCTCATTGTAATTGTAGTTGCTGAGACTCAAATTACCTCCCTCTCCCAGAATAGCTCAAGCACCTATGGTGCAGTCGCCTCCGTTGGGCCGTCAGCTGTGGTTGTGGTGGGGCCATCTGCTGTGGCTTGGTCGCCTTCCCTCAGTGCTGCCCCTCCTACTATCCCCTCCTTTGCTGCTGCCACCCCGAAAAAACGGTCTAGGGGGAAGCTTGGCCTCCTTTTCCTTGTCCTTCCCTGAAGCCATATCAACTGAAAAATAAAAACAAAATAAACAATATTAGTCACATTTATATATAAAATATGATAATAATAAAAATTGGAAAGAAAATAAGTAACTTTCATATCTCAAGTGTGAAATGTAACCCCCTGCCGTAATTATATCCGAAATACTCAATTGAAGTGAAATAGAGACCAATAAGAAACAAAACTACATTTTACAAACCCATCTACTAGACGGGGTTTTCATAAATACCTTTCGAAATCATTTAAACCTGGTCTCACATTCACATTCCGAATACAATTACTACACAAAGATAAATCACATTTAAATATATCAGAGTACGCGATATAATAATCCCGGCAATCCCGGTTTCCATTTATGAACTCAAGCTTTATAGGGCACATTTGCCTATTACAAGCCCTCATATGGGGATTACACAAATCCTTTTAAATACCTATACAAATATCTAATAACTCATTCCGAATACATAATCAAATATTCTCATTCAACTTATAACCAAATATACATCCCAACTATGATAACCAACTACCAAAATCTATAACCCGAACGAGTCTCATCGCCCTTGACTGCTTGCTCCATCATCGATCTACTACCCTGTCTGAAATGGTTGATAGGGGAGGGTGAGATTCGAGAGAATCTCAGTAGGAAACAAATACCAAAATGCATGTATGATAAGTGTATAATGCATGACATGCTTGCAATACATATCATATGCCCATACCATGACACATCTGCATGCTCAATGTTTCAACAACACACTCATGGCCATAGCATAAATAGAAACAGAGCTTCAAACATCATATATGTTCCACATAATCAAGCAAAGCAATAACATGCAGCAATACATTAACACAATATCATATACAGGCAAAGAGGTAAGTTGTAATATCCCAATTTTTGATTATGGGTTAATCATGATTATTATGGATAATTATGAATTTAATTGGGATTATTATGTATTTTATGACAATATTAATTAATGTCATAATTAATGAAAATTGGAAGAATGGAATTAATGTAACATGAAGTTGGTGTGCATGTGTGTGGTAATTAAAATCAAGGGTTGAGATTCATTGTACATGGGTCGGAATCCAGTGCATTTAGCTTGTGTGAGCTTATTGTGGGAATGAAGGAGATGCTGACAAGTGGCAGTGTGGGAGTTGTTGAATGAAGTCACAAGAGGACAAAAGATTGCTTTTCCTCTTTTACTCTATTCCTCCATTTCTCTCTCGTTTCTCTCTCTTCCCTCCCTCCATTTCCGGCGGTCAGCTAGGCAAGAAAGAGAAAGAAGAGCTCGTGATTTGAGTAGGTAAATGATCTCATTTGCTCAAACTCACTTCCTTAATGTTGATCCTTAAGTGATGGACTTCATTTTGGTATGTGTAGTTTGGCCATTTGGTTGTGGTTGGTGATCACACAAAAAAAAATTGATTGTTGGTGGATCAAGAACTCTCTTTGGAGAAGTTGTTAAGGTGAGTGAAACTAATCCATCTATCTAAGTTTCATACCATTTGAAGTAGTTTATAAATTCTGGAAATTTTGGCTTGAATCCGAAAATTGGATGCCACTGTTCATTTGGTATGTTTTTGGCATGAGAATGGTGTTTTGGAATGAGTTTATGATAGATAGATTGATTGGTAATGGAAATATGAAGTTTGGTTAAGATTGGTGTATTATTGAAATTGTTGCCCAAAACACAAATCATGATAATGGAATAGGATTTTGATGATTTTGAGTATTCCATTGAGTTTGTTGGGTGTTTTTGTGTGGGAATGGCTTTGGGTTGAGTTTTGAGTCCATAGGAAGCAATTGGGCAAGTGTGAGGGAAAGTGCCTCTGTTTCTGCGTTTTCTGCTATCTGTGGGATTCACTCGAGCAGAGAGGGGTCTGCTCGAGTGAAGGATGAATGTCACCCGAGCAGAAGGGGTCTGCTCGAGTGAGGGATGAGTTTCACCCGAGCAGGGATGAACTCTGCTCGAGTGATATGAGGTTTTTCCCTTTGTGCTTCGAGTTCGTCTGGGTTTACATGTGCAATGCTCGAGCACATCGTTTTGTGCTCGAGTGAGCGAAGAACATGCTCGAGCAAGCATGGTCTGCTCGAGTGTTAGTGGGAGTTCAGAGTGAAGGATTTCTTTCGGGTCTTCACTTGCTGGGGGATGCCACGAGTGTGCTCTGACACTCGTAAGCATAGCCTTCTCACTTGAGCACTGGGGGTCATGCTCGAGTGAGGTTGTGCTTCAGGTGGGAGGTGTGCTCGCGGGTGAGAGAGGTGCTCGCGGGTGAGAGGAGTGTGCTCGCGGGTGTGAGTTGTGTGCTCGAGCACATATGGCTGTGCTCGAGTGATCTTGTGCTTGGAGAGCTTTGTGTGCTCTCGGGTCCTCACTTCCTGGACTTCTCTCGCGAGTGCTTGAGTGAGGCATTTGGCCTTGTGCTCGAGTGAGGATTTTGTGCTCGAGTGAGCCAGTTCCTGAAAGCTTTCTTGTGCTCTCGGGTGCTCACTCGCGGTTTCACTTTCTCTTATGCTGGAGTGCTGTCCGTACCAATGCTCGAGTGAGAGCATTTTTGCTCGAGTGATGTCCGTACTTGTGCTCGAGCATGGTCATCTGTGCTCGAGTGAAACAGTGTAAAATCTCAGTTTTGTGCTTCCAAAAGGGGATCTTTGGGATAGCTCTTCCTACCCTTTTAGGCTATTGTTAGGAGTATTTAGTGACTCTAAGAGAGCAATAATGATAACCAACTTAGCATTATAAAGTGGATTAAGTCTTGGAATAGAGATTAACTCTTCGTCCCTAATTGTGAAAATAGGATTTGACATTTGCCTTCCTCGGGAGAGACCGGCGTTAGGGCACGCACGGAAGGATCAAGGTAGTGACTTTTCTCTCATATCTTGTATGATGTTTTGGTATGCATATCTTATCATTGAACTTGTGAAATGTGTACCATGGTCCATTACGGCACGAGCAGGTCAGCGTGAGCCGTATAGGGAGTGACAGTGGTCATCTCTAGTCGGCCGTTGGACTGCCGTCGTAATCGACATGGATCTTTGTGAATCCGACCCGTGGGGGCGGCGTATGTGAAAACCAGCCGTGGGCTGTGTGTGTGTATCTTGCCTATGTGGCTTGCGAATATGATATGCTTTATATGGATCCCAGCTGTGGTGAATTATACTGTGTTGATTGTTGTGATGCAATACAACGTGAGCAATTCAGCATGAGCAATCGTCAGGGATGACATGTATCATACTAACCATTGCCGTTGTAACTGCCGTTGTAGTTGCTTGTGTGGATAGTGATTTGATTACATGCATTATTGTTGTACATTATATGATTGACTTGTTACTACGGGGATTCTTTAGAATCTCACTCTCCCAAAAAAATTAAACCTTTTAGACAGGGCCGAAGGATCGAGAGGCAAGCGGGCGACGAAGAGTAGTTAGAGCTCCTGTTTAGGAGTATATTTTGGAGATTATGGTTATCATTGTATATTTTGGAATTGTATATAGTGGATTTTGTGTAATCCCTAAGTAAAAGGGTATGAATTGTAGGCTTTGTGCCTTGTGTAAATCCCTTTTAATATGAATGGAACCCGAGTGAGTCGGGAACTTATTTGCACTCTGATAATTGTAAATGGAATCCACCTGTTCAGGCAAGTATTAATTTGTATTGAGAACTTGGGACCATTGTGAATAAGTTTAGAAAAGTTTTTGCAAATCCGATTTTTGGGCAAATGAGTATCTTAACAAGTCCCATTTTGAAATATGGTCTCTAAGTACAACTTAATTATGAGTTTAAGAACTTAATCTCGGCCTCAGGTGGGAAGGGGGTTACATAAGTTCCCTACACTCTTTCCACGTATGCTCCAGCTCCGCTTACTCGCGATCAGAACGAATACCAAACCACGCCCAGGGCGAATATCAACCCTATAATCAAAGCAAGGACATAGGGTTAATCCCTTTTCCAATTCCTTAACTCTCAAACAATTAAGTTGGTTATCATTCATGACCTTTAGGTGGCTAATTAAAGCCTAAACATATGCCTAAAGGCTTGGGAAACACTTGGCCAAAGATCACCTTTTAAAAATCCAAAATGCTGATTTTTGGGGGTGGGCCGCGGCCCAGAATCCATGGGCTGCGGCCCAAAACTGCCCAGAGATGCTCAGAAACATTTGGGCTGCGGCCCAGAATCCATGGGCTGCAGCCCAAAACTGTCCAGAGACGCTTAGAAACATTTGGGCTGCGGCCCAAGAAAATCCAGTTTCTTGGCTAAACTTCCAAAAATCATAACTAATTCAGGGAAAATCGAAATAAGGTGATTCCAAAGCCAAATGAAAGCTATTCAAGTCCTCTTTCAAGGAAAAATATTGGCCACAACTAGAAATCACCACAAACGTCCAGATTTACCAAAAACCTAACATTGCTCCAAAACAGAATCCAGTTTCGTCGTCAAACTTTGGACAAACATAAATCCCAGTTCACAAAACGAAATGACACATATTATATGTCCATTTTGAAGCTTAAGATGTGAAATTCAAGACTGGGAAGTTTCATAATTTTTAGAAACCATTTGGTCATTCAAAACGTCCACAACACCAGACTGCCCAGACAGAATTCTCACTGAACAGAATTTCCAGTTTTGCAACCATTGTGTCCAATCCAATTCAAACCAACTCTAATGATTAAATACCACAACATGAAACCATTTTCAACACAAAACAACATCCAATTCCACCATTCACATTCCACACGAAAATCACATAAAATCAGGGCAAATATCAAAATTCTCAAAACTCTACCAAAAACCACAATCAATAGATCAAAAGGAAGAAAACACTCACCTCTTCCTCTTTCCCAAACAAATTCCTTGATTCTTCATCTTTCCACTTTTGCTCAAGCCATCAAACATGTCCAATCAAGAATCTAAAACCATAGAGATGAAGCTCTCATCACTATGAACAATATTAATGAAGAGTGTTTGAACATTAGAGGACAAGAACAAGGCCAAAACATCACCTTTCTCTTTCTCTTTCCTTCTCTATTTGGGACGCCATGGAGTCTTGAGAGAGAGAGGGAGTGAAGATGAAGATGATAAAGAGAGAATCAGTTTTTTCCCCTTTTTCTCATGTGTTAACCGACTATGAAAGAGAGAGGGAAGAGTTTGAATGTTGACCAAGATCCAAGGGCTCAAATTGTGCCAAGTGTCACACCCTTATCACATCTCTCATGAGTTCACATAGACACACACACACATGATTCCACCTCTTGATCTTTTGCACAAATCAATCCTAACCATTAATCTTGAAGCTACCAATGAGTTTCCTCTCCGGTAACCGATCAATTGGTCGATAACTTTACCATTTTGCCCCTGATTTCGGTAATTCTCATTGAATCACCACCAAACCCTTCATATCGTTTCATTTAGCCACAATATGCGCATTCCCTCTATTTTAAGTCAATTTAGATGTTAATCCATAATTGAGCTTAAATATAGGATTTCGGCGTTGCTCACAACGCATACGAATCACATCAGGTGCCAAAACACACCAAAATCTCCAAAAGGGTTCATTTATCACTAATGACATCCACTTTTGGAGTCATTAACCCTTGATCACAATTTGGGATTTTGTTAAACTGGGGCTTAACAATCCCCTAATCTCAGGCTTATTCTCTAGTCTCAAGTCTCAAAATTTGGGGTATTACATGAAAAATGTCAAATGCTGAAGCAAAACTCTCAAAGAGACGTCAGAAAGCTCAAATATAAAGGAAAACTCTTAGAGAGCAGTTAGAAAACAAAATGGCCAAATGACACAAATAAAAGGTCGCTCGGGATATTTATAACGCTAAATTTTATAGCGGTTGTTGATAAAACTACTAGAAACTCGCCTCGGGCAATGAAACACTTTGTAGCGGTTACCACTAACCGCTACAAATATCAAGATCGTTGAAGTTTTGTAGCGGTTTTGCTACAAATGTCGTTTACATTTGTAGCGGTTTTGTGAAACCGCTGCAATCAGGCGTATATCCATTTGCATTCTGTAGCGGTTTATGTCCACGTAACTGCTACAAAATAACTATCACAATTGTCACGCCTACTTTGCGCCACATTTGTAGCAGTGTACAAGATATAACTGCTACAAATTAGCCGCTACAACTTATGGCTAGAAATTGATGCCAAATTTGTAGCGGTTTGTTTTTTTCAATTGATACAAATAACGTTGGCTTACCAACGTGACACTTGGCACGAAGGTTATGGCTACAAATTTGTAGTGGTTCAAGTTAAAACTGCTATAAATATCAATTAAAGGTAACTACTACTAATGTACTGTTAGGAAATGTCATTTTTTTATAGTGAACATATATGTAGTTAAAAGGAAAGGGTTATAGTCTTTTTTAAAAAAAAGGGAGATTAAAGTTTTTTTCTTGCAAAAAGATAGAAGATAAAATGTTTATCATATATATAAGTCATGGTTATTTGTCATTATCAAGCCGATTCTCACCCTTTGTGGATTTTCATTTAAATATTTTTTAATTAAATATTGACTTATTTTAAAGTAACATCCTTATTAATTCTTTTTTATATGCTTTTCTGATAAGGTTGTTTTAATCTACTTCAACTTTAATTCAAGTAGATAGGTGGATAGATAATTAACAATCAGCAATAAGATGATGCCATAAGATTTAGATTGAATTGCTACTTTGTGAGTTATGTGCCAATTGTTTACCAACTGGACTAATCTTTGTTAATTCTACTACCATATGTTTCTTTCTAATCCTGGGTTATTTCTACTCTGGCAAGCATGAATTTACATTAGGCTGGTTAAACGCTAATTTAAAAATGGGGATTATTGGGTCCCAAAGAAAAAGTTTCATTACCAAAAAGTTCAAATGACAAGTGAGGTATTGTCATTATCAATTATGGATTGAACCCAAATCCTAAATAGTATAGCAGAATCTTAGGTTTGGGGCACATTTCTAATATCTCCAATTGTTGAGTTCCACAGTAAAAGGGAATGAGGACATCATATACGTTTGTGATAAATTTTAATGTAGAGCAAGCCATATTACTGAAACCAACAATGAAATCGAAGAACTGCAAGTTTAAAGGTATCCAACAAATTAAAATGCCTATGAGGGGAACTAGAATAGAACCATTGAGGAGAATTGAAGGTTTTGATGGCTAGGCTACTTGTGGAGATGATCTTGGATGAAAGAGTCTAGATGAGATTTTTCCAATCTTTTACCAAAAGATATTCATCAAAGCTATTAACATGATAAGGAACACAAATACAAAGGTAAGGAGATATGCTAAATAAAACTCTAATTAAGGTAAAAGGAAAGCAGTGCAATTTATGAATTAACAATGCCTCAAACCTTGAAAAGAAAGAATTAATAAATACCATCAAAAAAATTTAGAAGAAGACATATTGTACGAAAAAACCTATATATATATATTGTCGGAATTCGGGTATACCTGAAGTGTCGTTTCGAGTTCTTTCGGTACCCACGCGAGTCGAATCACCAGGATTGCGACTATAACACACAGCAAATGCACAGGAAGGGAAGAGAAGGAGAAAAGGTTCTGTAGAGAAAAATTTTCTGTCTAAGTTTTTTTTCATGTGTTTCTGTTATTTACACATACGCAGCCAAAACTAACTGTTCCCCCCAAAACATGCGGGGAAACTGTTCCCACCAGGTTTCAATTTCAAACCTTTGGGAAAATTACCTATAAATACCCCACATTCTTTTGGGTATTTTATTTGGCCCCAAAAACTTAAAACTTAATGGGTTTGGGCCTAATCCACCAAGGGTAGACTAAGCCCAATTCCCAACATCTCCACTCACACTTGGTGGATTGGATGTCATAAGAATTGTCTCCTTCTCTTTCTTCTTTCATACTAGGTGCTTTGCCGTGACTGCATGGGCATGACGTCTCCTAGGTGTTTGTACTAGAAATCCCTCTCATAGGACTAGCACAAGACAACCTTTCTTTGTGTAGTTTGAATTTTAATATTATGCCTCATATGTCCTAGATATACCAATATACACTTCCACATGGCAGATCTAATCCCTTTCAAGTCAAGATAAAACTTAGATCGCCTTTTCATATGCTTAGTGTTCACACTTATGAAATTACCAAAAAATTAATGTCATAAGGGACATGTCTCAGACACCAACATAGGCGTGTATATTTCAGGTAACCTTCCTTTCGCTCATATATCATTTTGATATACGTTAACCGCTTTCCTAACATAATACCATGGATCGTATCAGTCGTAATCATAGGATAAATGTTAAGGTAGCAGTCGCTGAAGTATATCTCCATGACAATGTCAAAGTCAAAGGACATAACAGAAGTGTTTAATCTTCTTGGGACTCACACAGCAATGAAGCAGGGATCCATTCACTTGCTTCCTATTTGCGGTTCTTTCGCACATGTGGTATGAATCACATGTTACGGTGTTACTCTGCACTATAAGAGCGTACGTCATTTTGAAACTTATTATTAACACCGTACAGACATGAGTTTAGATGCTCCCAATATCTAAACCCAAATTCTTCTACTCCATTTATCTATCATGACGTCAATGTTGAAGAATTTGTTATCTGGCAACAGGCATCATGGAATTGTGTATCCATGATTCGATCCACATTTATATTATGTCTTATTGGATCTCATCTCGACATACTACACTCTTATCGAGGTGACATAATTTGTGTTTCTTCTCTACCATATCTGCATTCCTGCTACTTTACTGGTGAACACAATTGTCTCATCTTTGCATGCTCTTCCTGAGTATCAAAGGTGGTTGCTCGTGTGAGAGAGCCAGCCTTACTTGCCTGTACGACATGCTAGACATTGTATACCTTCATATAGACACATAAAATTTTATGAAGAAACATTTTCATTAATCAGAAACATATTACATAGTGTCTACAAGTTTACATTTTATGCATCCCAATAGCCTTCACATGTTTGTCATACATTTCCTTGGCTATGGGTTTGGTTAGGGGGTTTGCGACCATACTCTTGGTCGAAATATGTTGTATAGTAACAACTTTTTGTGCTACATAATCTCTCACAAAATTATACTTTATATCTATGTGTTTGGTCTTGCTATGGTATTTACGATCTTTCATATAGGCTATGGCCGCGGTATAGTCACAATACACTAACACCGGATTGGTGCTTTAATTTCCAAATCCAAGATGTTCAATAAATCTCTTCAGCCATATAGCCTTTTGCACTGTTGAAGTGCATGCCACGAATTCAGCTACTATAGGATGTAGGGCAATGCACGTCTGCTTCTTGCTGCTCCAACATATGGCACCATTATTAAGCAAGAAGGTGTATCCTGAAGTTGATCTTCGTTCAAATTCATCACCAACCAAATCAACGTCAGAATATCCAACCAAGCGCAGATCGCTTCCTTGATAGCATAGTGCATAATCAGACGTGCCCTTCAAGTATCTCAAAATCCTTTTCATTGCTTTCCAATGTTGCTCATCGGGATTTGACTGGAATCTGCTAACCAGTTTAACTGCGAAACAAATATCTGGCCTTGTACACAATATTGCATACATCAAACTTCCAATGGCACTAGCATAGGGAACCCTTTCCATTTTCTTCTTTGCTAACTCAGTTTTGGGACACATATCAAGACTTAAGGTTACACTTGAAGCTACTGGGGTATCTAAGGGATTGCAGTCTCTCATATTGAATCACTCAAGAATTTTCTTGATGTAATTCTCTTATGAAAGAGAGAGAATTCTTTTAGAGCGATCCCTTTGGATTTTAACTCCAAGTATATATTCTGCTTCACCCATGTCTTTCATCTCAAAATTCGATGATAACCATTCTTTAATAGCTAAGACCGACTTTAGACTATTTCCAGCTAATAGTATGTCATCTACATATAAGGATAATATTACAAAATTACCCTCAATCCGCTTATTGTAGACGCAGTGGTCCTCTTCAATCATTTGAAAGTCATAAGAGGTTATTGCTCTATGAAATCTCAAATACCATTGTCTGGATGATTGTTTCAGTCCATAAATGGACATTTTGAGCTTGCAAACTCTACTCTCCATTCCTTTCTTAATGAAACCTAATGGTTGTTCCATATAGATTTCTTCATCCAGATCACCGTTTAGAAATGCGGTTTTTACATCCATCTGATGCAGTTCCAGATCTAAACTATTTACTATTGCCAGAATAAGTCTTATAGAATTGAAACGTACAACAGGTGAGAAGGTATCCTCATAATCTATACCTTCTTGTTGTGTGTACCCCTTTGCAACCAATCGAGCCTTGTATTTGTCAATTGATCCATCAACTTTTCTTTTAATTTTGAGAACCCATTTGTTCCCAATGGCTTTTCGCCTTTTTGGTAGATCAACTAGTTCCCAAACTTGATTCTTCTTCATTGAATCAATTTCTTCCTCCATTGCATTCTTCCATTCATCCTTAGCAGGACCTGATAAGGCTACTTGCACAGAACGAGGCTCATCATCTCCGTCTGGAGTAACAATAAGTGCCTCTCCTTCTATGGAGAAGCGTCTCCTAGGTACATTTCCCCTGTCATTCCTTCTTGTGGGAACTTCTTGTCTCTTTCGCTTCTCTTGTCTAGGCCTTTGTAAAGGCCTTTCTGAGCTCCCACTTAAGTCAATGTATTGAGATGATTGAGGATCATTAGTCTGAGTTTGTTCTGTACTGCCTTGTTCTTGTGTCTCATAAAGAGATACTGTTCGATCACTGAAAACATATCCTTTTGATTGCTCATAATATCTTATAAATGTACGCAGCAGACCCCCAGGGTCTCAGGATGTTTAAATCTAGCTTGCGTTTTGTCAATAGCTCATAGAGTGTAGAAGTAACTGATTTTGAGGGCACACGGTTAAGAATGAAGGCAGCCGTTAGTAAAGCATCACCCCAATATGAAATTGGCAGATGTGCTTGAGCCATCATTGACCTAACCATGTCTAGAAGGGTTCTATTTCTTCTTTCAGCAACTCCGTTTTGTTGTGGAGTGCCAGGGATGGTTAGTTGCCTAATTATCCCTTTTTCTTCACAGAGCTCCTTAAATTGATCAGATAAGTATTCACGACCACGATCAGTGCGCAAAGCTTTAATTTTACAATCCGTTTGATTCTCTACTTCATTCATGTACCGTCTAAAGCATTCAAGAGCTTCAGACTTGTGTGAGATCAAATAGATGTGACCATATCGCGAATAGTCATCAATGAAGGTAATGAAATACCAGGCTCCATGACTCGCCCTCACACTCATTGGACCGCATATATCAGAATAGATTAATTGCAACGGAATCTCAGCTCTAGTTCCCTTACCGAAAGGTTTCCTAGTTGCCTTACCAGCTAGACAATTCTCACATAAGGACATTTCCATATTCAAAATTTCACCTAGCAAACCTTCTCTAGCTAGTTTAATCATTCTATTTTGATTAATGTGTCCTAGTCTAGCGTGCCAGATATTCATATCAATAGTAATATTGGAGGAAATAACGAAACAGTCATGCATATTAAAATTACCAACAATATCTATAATAAAGAACTTTCTAGAAAGGAAAGCTAAACTATAAAAGGTCTTGTTGCTAAAAATGTTTGCAACTTTGCCATGAAAGTTTGCATCAAACCCATAATCTAATAAACAAAGTACTGAAACTAAATTCCGTCGGATGTCAGGTGCATGAAGAACATCATGTAGGATCAAAGTCTTCCCACCACACAAAGGTAACTTGCAGGTGCCAATTCCTTTGACTTCGATCTTTGCATTGTTGCCCAAATAAAGCCATTTGCTTAGATGCGGCAACCGACGGTATTCCAAGAAGGATCCCCGATCCCTCATCATATGAATCCAAAATCCAAGAAGAACAAATAGGTTCTGTTAGAAAAGAAGTACTTAAAACAAAAGAAATGTGTGAATTCACATAATCCACTAGTACCTTTTCACGGTCGTTTCGCTCGGTACAGTCCCGTGCAAAGTGACCCATTTTCTGGCAGGCGTAACACTTGACCTTGTTCAGGTCAACTTTCTTCTTGCCGCCCTTCTTTCCTTTCTTCTTGAATTGCTTTCTGCCTTTTTTGAAATTAGAGCCATCCTTCTTGCCTTTCTTTTGTGATTTCTTGCCCTTTTTGGAATCAGGCTTTACATTAGAAGGACCAGCATTTTCAGTGTAGTAGGCTTGACCATAAGCCTTATACGCCGCTAGGCGTTCATCCTCAAGCTCAAGATGTTTCACTACATCATCAAAAGTAACGATGTTGTCATTATAAGTTAAGTTCACTTTCATGTGCTCCCAGCTAGAAGGAAGCGATCTGATTACAGCCTAAACTTGCTGTTCATAAGTCAAGGTGTGTCCAGCTTCCTGAAGTTCTCTGATCATGTTGGACATCTTTCTTAGATGCTGCTTCATAGGAGTAATTACTCTAAGCTTGTAGGTATCAAACTTGATTGTCAACCTTCTAAGCTTAGTGGTTGATGTGCCACCAAACCTATCCTTGAGTGTAGCCCATATAGCCTGAGCATTTTGGTATTTCTCATATTGGCACATAAGGTCATTCTCCATTGTGCTCAATAAGGTGACTCTTGCAATGCTATTCTTCTTCTTCCACGCTTGGTAAACTTCCAAGTTTCTCCTGTTTTGAATAGTAGTCCCAGATTCAGGTTCCACTAAAATAGTGGTTAGTGGTTCAACAGCCTCCTGTTCCTCCAAAATGTACTACACCTTACGGTGCCAGATGTCCCAGTTGTCGCCATTCAGTTTCTCCCCCTTATTCAGTTCAGCAATGATCCCTTTCGTGGCCATTTTGTCAATTCTGAAGTGACGTTTTTCACATTTAGAAACATTGTTCTCTTTAAGAGAACGTAACCAAAACGATTATGTAGCATAGCACGGTATACAACGTCTGTACTTATATCGTTCTTGGCCAGAAAATAAGTTCATTACTAGATCCATAATCAGGAGAATACGTTTGTACCTCCCATTAAACAAATACTAGCAACTTATTATTTTCCAAAAAAAAAATTCATATAAGTACTTTAAATAAATCATTAGCTTTTAGAAGTTTCACCTTCTAAAAGCTCCCACTCATCAGGGATACATGGTATCATAATGCACAATTAAAAATTAGCATTGTATGACAAACATAATTCATTACATGAAAATAATACCATGTCCATACATAAAACATATAAACAATAATATTTAGAGTCATATTCTCAATACAAACAGCATAAATGGAAATAGTAATATAATACACCATTAAATGTCAGAACAACAGTAATCAATGATGGCTTTCCTTAGTTTCCTAAAGAATCTTTTCTTTTTCTTCATGAATCTTGTTGTTTTCGTCACAGCATCAACCCAAGCAACAGTCATTGAAAATGTGCCCCTTGCCCTTACAGCTGCGCGATACTTCATCATTACTCTCACATAGAACTCTACACTCTTTTCGTCTTTTATACTTTCTACATAATTTGCAATGATTAAGTATATGATTTTTATATTATTTATTCTAGTTATTTTGTCTGCGTCAAGTTCAGCTATTTTCTCAGCCATAGCAGCAGAATATGGTTGATCAACCTCTTCTTCTAAATTTTGAGGTTCATCAGGACAGGAGGGCATAGACTTAGGTCCAGAGTCAGAGTAGACTACTTGAGGTTCCATTGGAACAGGCTCCAGAAAACCTTCTTTAGGATCTTCCTCAAAAAATTCTTCAGGATCTTCCTCAAAAAATTCATATTCTTCAGGTTCCTCTTCGGGATCCTCTTCAAGATCATCCATATGAGCTTGATCATCCACAAACTCAATGCTCAATGACCCATACTCAAGTGTTTCAGTGCTGTTAGAAGCCTCTTGCTTCATTTTAACCTAAATAAACAAATGTAAGTCATTATCATGATTTTAGGTATTTTTAAATGTATAAAAAATACTTAAATAAGTACTAAAACCTCACAAACAGATCCTGAATTGTCCTAAAAATAGGCAAATGGCGTATCAACATGAAGATCTTGAATTTAGGGATTTTTAGGAACAAACCGTGTCTCAAACGGAGCTCCCACGTGCCTACACGTGCCCCGAGAAGGAAAAAATCCTAGAAAAAAAAGGAGAAAACCCAATCTTACTGAAGGCACGTGAAATGCACGCGTCACTCTATTGCCCTCCGATCTTCACACGTGCCGTTTGGCTGGACTCCACGCACCGCCAGCAGTCGGTCTATGTCCGCCACGTGTCAATCGGGTCTGCCATGTGGCCACACGCGCCACATGGCGTTTTTGTCCCTTTTATTTTTTATTTTTTTTAGGTTGATGGGTCGGGTTGGGCCTTTACCCATTGACCCGATTTAGTTTTTTTTTTTGTATTTGGGTTTTTGGGCTACTGATGGCCCAAAAAAAACTTTTTTTTTAATTGAACTGGATCGGGCTGGGCTATACCCGATTCGGATTTTTTTTTATTTAGAGAAGGCGCAAAACGGTGCCGTTTTGAATCGCTGGAGGTTGTCTTCAACCTCCAGCCGGGTCGACCCGGACCCGATTTCATCCGTGGGTTAGGTCCGTCGACCCGGTACCTTCTCTCCTCCGTAACTTCACCGTCTGGCGTCCGTTTTGCACGTTCTTGGTATCCATCTTCATCATTTTTTTGAGCTCTATGCAATGGGATTATTTTTAAACCCTAAAAAACTCGTTTTATGGTGACCCAATTCAATTCTCTTTTCGGTCTTATGCTTCTTTTTTCAGATTTCGCACAACCTATCGATACTCGTGTTCTATAGCCCTAGTACATGTTTTATGATGCTTTTCAATATTCTAATGCTCATAGAACCAAGACATTATCATACAACTGAAGTTCACCGAAAAAAATGATAAACGCATAACAGATTGAGTTTAAGCACAATTCATATTTTCGTTTAAACACATGAACCGAAAACCAATCTCATACAGGAAAATATACATGAACCGAATCATATACTCTCACGTATCATGAAATTAGACTACTGTACATGTATATCTTGAACATAAAATGAAAAAATTGATGGACAGTAAATATTTAAGAACACAGACGTACGGCAGAAGCATCATTTAGGACTCATAAAAACCTAAATGCTCTGATATCAATGTCGAAATTCGGGCGTACCTGAAGTGTCATTTCGAGTTCTTCCGGTACCTACGCAAGTCGAATCACCAGGATTTCGACTATAACACACAGCAAATGCATAGGAAGGGAAGAGAAGGAGAAGAGGTTCTGTAGAGAAAACTTTTCTGTCTAAGTTTTTTTTTTCATGTGTTTCTGTTATTTACACATACGCAGCCAAAACTAACTGTTCCCCCCAAAACATGTGGGGAAACTGTTCCCACCAGGTTTCAATTTCAAACCTTTGGGAAAATTACCTATAAATACCCCACATTCTTTTAGGTATTTTATTTGGCCCCAAAAACTTAAAGCTTAATGGGTTTGGGCCTAATCCACCAAGGGTGGACAAAGCCCAATTCCCAACATATATAATGGTATAAGCTTATGATGACCTGATGATTTCCACCAAAAGTGTTTAACTAAGGTAATTAAATATACATTATCATGAAAGGATCAAAGTTTAACAATATTCATACTGTGGACTGATACAAAGCTTTCCACGTAATTAAAAATAGCAATGCCAATGTCTTTTTCACTGTGATAGAAAAGTGTTCCTTTCCTTGCTTGGCCACTGTTGCAAGGGTAACATCCAACAACAAGTCTCTTATATATTTCTGTTGTTCGACCAGATCATTCTAAAGGTATAGTAATAAGAGAATTTCATTGCTCCAGAAAGTAGTCACTGGATATAAGTATGGGCAAGGACAAGAGCTTTTAGTCCATTCCCTTCCCTCCCAATCTCGAGACTCATATATATGTTCCTCCATCACCCACAAATGAATCAAATTAGATCCATCATTTCCTTCAATGCAAGCCACCAGAGCTAGTTTGTTTTCATACCCAATAAGGCATCGAGGAGAATAAGAGTTATAAGGCATTGGTATCAATGCACACACTCCCTTTGATAGGTCTACAGAAAGTATCATATCTTCGTCATCAGCTCGAATAGCATCACAAAACATAGTTCCATCAATAGTTACATTATTTGTATAATTCTTTATTGATATGGCCTTCGGGAAATGATCTCCAAAGTCTACTTCCTTCCATGACCCATAATTCAGTGATTACATTTCCACTGCTTTAATATAAGATGAAATACATTAATTCTCACTATCTTGTAATCATTATCATGAGGATTGAATCCAAACCCTATATAGTCATCAATGTTAGAATCGACAACAGTTCTTGGATGTACCTTTCTGACCTTTTAAGTCACCGGATTCCATATAAAAAATGGATGATAATATGTAAGATTACCCTTAACCATTCTAACATAGACCAAGCCATTGCAAGAACCAACGATCGGAGGTAGTCGTTGATGAAAGAAGGGTCTCGATGAGATTTTTTATGAATCTTTCCAATGTTTGGACACACATTGAAAATGAGTTGGGGATCTTGCCGGAAGTCTTTTGAAAATGTTGACCATCATATCGTTGGGAATAAAGGGTATGATGGCTTTCTTCATCGCCGGCTTCTTCACGGTGGCCTCCATTGGAAGTTTGCAATCAATATTAGGGTAGCGGAAAGTTGTTCTCTGACTAGCGTTCTAAAATTACGACTCAATAAGGGTTTCATAGACTTTGGAATCACTCCAATTCGATGTTTACGAATAAAGTTATGATTTTTCAAAATTTGGTCAGAAAATCTACCAGAATTGCCAATTATTTCGAAAATGGGAAAAAATGTTGTGGTAAATGTTGTAATTATGGGATAAAATAATATCATCTTATTTTGCTTTTCCTATGGGCTTGGGACGTCACTTATGGGCTAACTAGAGGAGGGAAATTTGGTTCAATGTTTATAACACCAATTGCATGTAGATAAAGCCAAGTACTTTATGTCATAAAAATTTGTCTTTTGTAATAAATTAATTAAAGGGGAAAAGGAGGATATTTATGAAGCTTTTGCTTCATATGTCTTCATTCCATTTGGCCAACCAAAGCAAAGAGGGGAGAGAGAGAGTGAGCTCAATGGTTTTAGAGAGAAGGAGGAGAAAAATCACAAGGTAAGCTTGATGTTCTTTGTGATTTGGCTTCTAGTTTGTGTAATTCCTTCCCTAAGCTTCTCTTCTACACGGATTGACATTTTTAGCAAGCAAAATTTCAAGGATTGAAGGAGAGTGTGTTTCGGCTAGAGAGAGAGAGAGGAGGAGAAATCCAAAGGTAACTTCAAAAACCTCAAATATTTGATGTTATTATTGTTGTTATTGATGATTTGATGTTGATTGGTGGTTTGATTGGTTGATTTGTAAATTTGGGATAGGGAAACCCTAAGAGGTTATGCTACCCAAATTTCTTCAAATCTTGGGTATTAAGTGTTTAGATGGTTAATTAAGTGATTAGGAGTGAAAAGGAATAAGCTTTTGGCAAAAAAACCTAGCATGTTTCGGCCATGACAGAAATAGGGAGAAGGAGTTGGGTTTTCAATAATCTAATGATTCCATTATGTTCAGGAGGGAAAATCAGGTGGGGTTGATATTGAGCAGTTTTCTAGAAAAGCTTTAGAAAGTGAAATTATGAAAATACCCCTAAAGCCCTAAATCGGGCCTATCAGGGTAGAACTGTCATTTGACAGTGATTTTGCGAAAACCAAGGTCAAAATGAATTCTACACCCAAAACTGTGTAGGTATAGCTCGGGTTAAAATTTCTGGAAAAGTATGGTCGGACTAGGTAAAAGGGGTCTGGACCGGGTCCCTAGGGGCATTTTAGTAATTTTACAAAATTGAACAATATAACCAATAAAAACACTTTGGAAGATTGTAGAGTGGTACATGAATGGATATTAACCTAGGGGTGGGCATGGGCAAGGCTGGGCAGGGCGAGACCCTTGCCTGAAGGATGAATGGGCTGCATTTTGTAGCCTGATGCCCGGCCCTGACCATTAAAAGCCCTAACCATTTTGGACCGGGCAAGTGTAGGCTGGGCAGGGTGGGCTTCCCTGCCCAAGCGATAATACCTTGTTTTGTCCACATATGAAAAAAATAATTCCGTGTAAATTTCATAAACATTCTTGTAGTCACCAATCCTATATGTCTTAACTTCACCCTAAGTAATATAAACTTCAAATACATTTGATGATTCCACATATTGGGATATTTCAAAATAAGTCTACAACTTGAGTCTTGAAATTTAAAAAAATACCATATGTCTTAACAAATATCCATACTTTAAAATTAAACAACATCCATAATCTATTATAAATAAGGAAACAAAATGATTGTAATTAAAGCCGTAAAGTCAAAGTAGTTTGCATCAATTCAATATTCCAAAAGTTGATCAAATGATGAAGCATCTGGAAAAAGAAAATAAAAAGCAACTATAATTTAATACATCACAAAGTAAAGAAGAAATGAAGAAATCTACTTATAAATAGTGTTTAGTGGCTAGGGTAAAAAAGAGAGGACCAGAAGAGTATTATACAATAGACAATATATATTTTAAATAAAAAAATATATATGAAATAATATTTAATTGATATGAAATTTTATATTTTAAATAAATGAATATTTAATTGAAATAATATTTTAATTGATATATATAAATAAATTTTATACAGCACCCCTTGCCCTATGCCCGGCCTTGCCAAGTTATTAGCCCGCCCAATGCTGCCCAAAATTTTTTTGGGCCACTATTTTAGGGCTGGGCAGGGCAATTTTTTGCAGGGCCAGGGTGGGCACACCGGGCCACTGGGCACCATGCTCACCCTTATTAACCTAATACTTGTACATTTGGAATTTTAGGATCGGATTGATAGTCTGAACCGTTGACAGCAAATTCAAGGAACTGTTTTCTATTGCAAAAAGAGATTTAAGGTAGTAACTCTATCTTTCATACATTGTGTCAATATTTATATGCTTTGTGTATGCCATTTACTGTAATATGTATGATGCATAGTGCCTACGGGTACACTAAACATGACTGAACATGGTGCCTACGGGTACACCGAACATAGTGCCTTTGGGTATACTGAACATGACTGAACTTAGTGCGTATTGTTACATCGAACATAGTGCCTATGGGTACACTGAACATAGTGCCTATAGGTACACCAAACATAGTGCCTACGGGTACACTGATACACTGAACATAGTGCCTATGGGGTACACTGAGCATGACTGAGCATAGTGCCTACAGGTACACTGAACATGACTGAACATAGTGTCTAGTGTCTACGAGTACATTGATATGCCTAGTTGGTGGCCTCGAGCCTAGCTGAGGTACGAAATGAGTAGGGGTTGCAATAGTGGTTGGTTCTGAATATTTCTGACCGAACTGAACTGAATTGTATGTTATTATAATATTGTTGTTTGTTATACATGGCATATTTATTATTTCATTTTTTATGATCGATTGTCTGTTACTACTGAGATTCGTTTGAATTTTATCCTTTTTCAAAATTAAAATATTCCAGCAGAAGTTAGTGACTTGAGGGGCAAAATGATAAATACTTGCAACTGAGGTGTTCGGGTCAAGGAGACTGAGCTTTTGGTTATTATTAGTTATTTTGAATAGTTTTGGACAAGTATGTATATATATTATCAAACCTTGAGAAGAAAACCTGTAATGTAATCAAGTACCATGTATCAATATATCAATTTATTTACATTATTCCTGTGTTGCTCCTCGAACAGAACTCAAGTACTCTGAAAATGCGGAAAATATGATTAGGACCTTACACTAAGGCCATTAGAATAATAGTTTATAGTTTACAAGTATTTTGAGAGAAAATGTGAAGGAATTTTGAATAGTGATGATATTGTAGTTTCCAAGGTCATTGTGGCGTCCATAATCATGTTAATAAGTAACCCTAGAATCTACATCTAATGGCCTCAAAACCCCAGAAAAGTGAAAGACCATTTACGGTCTCTTTTCATACTACAAAACAACATATGTTTCCGGTTAATCGTTGGGTGGAGTATAAGTTTCATTCCTTAGTTATTTTTTTTTCTCATTTGTTGTTGTTTTGGATTTTGGTCTACTATGTGTGTGGGGTGAGTGGAAAGTTCCAAGCATCAGTCTGTTATAGTTCCATTATTTATTTTGAAAAAAGGAATAAAGGTTTTTAAAGCAATTTTCTTTGACATGGTCCTGGTCAGATTCTATTCATTATCTTCAAAGATGCTATAGAGTTGGAACAATTGGGGCATTGAAGACATGTTTACATTTTGTAGGTGTTCTATGTATGAATCATTGAAGACATGTTTATAAGTGTGATTCCATGTGGGATTGATTGTGCCTACGTATTTCGATCTTCTTATGTTCTGTTTACTTCAGTGTACCACTGTCATATTTTGTTTTTGTATCTTTATCATGTGCCAATTTATTCATGTATTGAAGTTTCATCTTTTTATATCGGAATACTACCCCTTTTTACTGTTATTTTGGATTTGTGATTTTATCTTCTCTTTCTTTGTGGCCTTCCTTTCCTTGTGAGAATAAGTGCCAAACTGCACATGGTTGCAGCGAGAACTGGGTAACTTCTCTTCCTTATGGATGATGATGGTTGGTGATTCTAATGACTCAAAAGTTCATATGCAAATGAAAATTATGACCGTATCTCTCTTTTGAATTTATAGTCAAAATTAATAGTCAGCAATCTATTTCAAACTTAGCAGATGCCAAATTTACCTGCAATTGATGCTTATGGAACTTGGAATGATGGGATGACGATTATTGGATTTTAATGTTAGTTAATGTTTTAATTTCATAATCTACGCTTTAATATCAGCAATTTGGACAGAATAATCATATCATCTTCATGATTCTTCAAATATTCTTCATCATGGTATGTGGAAGAGGAGACAGGATGATTGCTAAGGTGTGAAGGCATTTAACATTGTCATCTCTCCAAAATTTATCTTCTTACAAAATTCACATTGACCCATCATGTGAAAGCTCCTTACAAATTTTATCCCTACAAAAGAGGCATAAGGAGTCATGGGTTGATTATCTCATCTTGCACATATTTGCAAATTAATTCATCGTTGGTGATCACCTTTGGGATAGCAATACTGATGTTGCTGTAATGGGTCTTGATTATTGGATTAAATATAATTCTCTTGGTTGAAGAAGAGTAAATAAGAGTGGAAGTATGCTGGTATGTAATATATATGCTGTATTTTGTTTTGTAGAAACTATTAATAGTTGTATTCATTATGGTGAAAGGGTATTACAAGATAATATAATGTAAATGGATAGATTGTGTTTTCATCAAATATGAGGAGTTATGTATCTATCGAGCTACATTGTATTCCGTACTTATTACGTAGCCAATATTTGTGATTCTTAAAATATTTGTTTTATTTGATCAAATGATTGATGATGAATTTCATTTGATGAACTTATGTGTAATTAAATTAAAGATAACATTCTTACCAAAATAAATTAATACATCGTTACCAAATCCTTCACAAGGTAAGAGAATCGTAGCTTCGTTTTTCACTTGTAGAAGTAATCAATGATGAAATATTGATTACATAGACTTGGAAGGTTTTTTGAAAAAATTGATGGACGAAACAATTTGACATGGTGAACATAATACAAGAAATTAACTCTTAGGTTCTTGGATATTTTTTTAAGCTAAAATCTATAAAATCCCCCTCGAACTTTATGTTGATTGTATATAACTCTTCTAATTTCTTAAAGTTTTTTTTTATTTTGACATTAAGCCCCTTGCTGTTAATTTTACCGTTAAGTTTCCATCGGTTCTTGCTACATCAGACTCATGGGATGACATGGCATAAATATAAGTTAACAGTTTTATATTAATTATATATTTTTACATAAGAGTAAAATGTCATTTTTTGTAAAAAAAAAAAAACTATCATACCTCTCATTTTGTATTAATTCAGGGACCTCCCCTCCACCGTCAACCATATCCATATGCTCCAACAAGCCCCATATTCATGCCAATGTCTCATTGAGATCAATGTGCAAGGGGAAATATGAGCTCGCGTTTTGCTAATTTTGTGAGCGTATGTTTTTTTTTTAAATTGAGGTTTCCACTATATTAAAAAAAAAATCACGTACATTGCACAACATGCCAATTTCCTCTGCAAATGAATGATGAAATATATTCAAATAATTGATTCAACAAGCACTATCTAACCCTTTTTACAATAAAAAGTTTAACCTAATTTTTCAATAATAAACGGAAAAACAAAACTTTGAACTTTTGAAGCATTGGCATTTTTCAAGTTCTGGATGAGGGAATCTAAAAATCATCGTGAACAAAAAGAATAAAAGGATGATTGTCACTTCATGGGGGTTGATTGTGTTGCGGGTGGTAAACGTAAGTGCGGAGGTCTGTGGCTTATTTTAGAATTGAAAGTCAATAAATTGACACTTTAAATTTTTAATATTCACATTAAAAACATATAATCATCATAAAATTATTAATTTATACATATGTCATGTAGCATGCCATGTCATCCCATTAATCAAATGTAGCAAAATCTATTAGTAACTTAACGGCAAAATTAACAGTAAGGGGCTTTATGTCAAAAATCAAAAGATTAATGAGGTTAAATTTAAACTTTAAAACATTAGGGGAGTTAATACAACCAACCCAAAGTTTAGAAGAGTTTTACCTATTTTTGCAATTATTTGGGGGGAGTTTTGATATTAACAGGAAGTTTTGATAATAACCGTGTTAGAATTTGTATAAAAAAAGTGTGACAATTGAAATATTAAAATTTATACAAGTCAATTTTCTCTATAGTAGGTATGGATAAGATTATAAATACAAATGTCTGAGATTAATTTATTTTTTATTTTTTAAAATGAAAGTGAATGCAAACCCGATCCCTATTATGATGGACACGCTTAACCAAATATTTTAAGTGGTTGAGAAATTCTTAATAATCAATTAATGCGGACTCTTTCAATTGACAAGGCAATAAGATTTCTATCCAATGTTAATTCACTAGTGGAAAAAACCCTTTTTAGACCGCCACATTTAGACAGGTTTTGGCGGATAAGGTCTTAAAAATTTGCGCGGTGGCAGTTCTGTAATTATATTGAACTTCTAAGACCGATTTTTGTAACACCCCAAATTTTATATTCACCAAAAATATATTATAATTAATTGAGAGATTCACTAAAATAGTGAATATTCATGAATTTAGATTTTGTGAATTTTGAAATATTCATATTCACAAGGAAATGGACAAATAAATTCAAGAAATAAATTAAATTACAAAGGTGATAACAAAATCATAATTTTGCCAAATTAGCCCAGGATTTATTATTTTCCAATTAATTGGAGTTAATTTCAATTAATCAAGGAAAATAAAGGAAAATGCATAATGGGATTATTCTTGGTGGAATAAATCAAGAATTGTGAAATTAAGGGAAAAATTAATTGATACATGATCACATGTCACAAGTAGAAGGAAATCATGACCAAGATTGAGTGTACACAAAAATGGAATGACGGTGTAGTGCATGATGATGGAAGCTTGAGTGAAGAAATAAGAAACATGATGGAAAAGGTGGAGTGCACACAAGGTGAAAGACATATGCATGGTGGTCATAATGAGAGAGTATGGTAGGAGGTATGGTGCAAGACAAGTGCCACCATATCATCCCTTGATTATATCAAGGGCTAGAATGAAAGAAGAGAGATTTCATAAAACACATCCCTTTCCTTTCCTTACTCATTTTCTTCCAACACAAGAAGAGAAGAGAGAGAAAGAGCTCTCAAGTTCTAGAGAGAAGGAAGAAGTTTAAGGTAAGAATGATTTCCTAAGGTTTCTTGTGATTTTGTACCATATCCTTCTCCAAACCTTGATTCTTCATGCATCCATGATCTTGAAGACACCATTCTTAGCTCAAGAAGAGAGAGACGAGATGTCTAGAGAGAGAAGATTCAAGATCTCAAGAGGTAACCTCACAAACCTTAGATCTAAACTAGTATTGTATTGTGTTAAGGTTTGTGTTTGGTTTTGGTAATTTTTATCAAGTTTGTAAATTTGGAAAGTCCTAATCCTAAGGGGTTATGCTGCCCAAATTTCTTTAAATCATGTTTAGAATGTGATTAAATAAGTTAATAAGGGATTAGAAGTGGAAAATACAAGTTTTAGAAGCTAAAACACAAAACTCCATTTTTCCAATTTTTGACCAATATTTCGGGCAGCACAAATCTGAGGGAAGGAGTTGGATTTTCATAAAATAAATGGTTTGATTGGATTCAGTGGGTAAAAATAGGTGGGGTTACAGTTGGGCACTTTTCCGGTAGAGGCCGAAAAACACATAATTACGAAAACGCCCTTGAAATCCCTAAATTGGGGTTGTCAAGGGTAATTTCGTAATTTGACAGTGAATTTAGTGATTTCGAGCCCGGAAATGGATTCCTTGGGCTAAAATACGTCAGAATAGCTCTAGTCAAAATTTTGGGAAAACGTGCCATCGGGCCATGTACAGTGGGGCTGGGCCGAAGTCCTCGGGGCATTTTGGTAAATATTCACCATAGACGAATATAACCACCAGAAACACTATGGAAGTGTCTAAATTGTACATTTGACGTTCTAGGACTGAGTAGAGAGCTAGAGGGATTGGCACGCAAATTGAGGCACATTATTCGAAGATCAGGGAAGGGCGATTAAGGTAGGGAACTTACCTCTCCTGCATGTATTTGATATTTGTGCTGGTGTATTGATGCATGTTATTGCTTTGCTTGATTATGTGAAACATATATGAATAATTAAAGCTATGTTTCTGTTTATGCTATGGCCATACGTATATTGTTTGAAACATTGAGCATGCAAATATGTCATTGTGTGAGCATGAGTTATGTAATGCAAGCACATAATGCATTAAGCACTTATCTTTCATGCATATTAGTATTGTTTTCCTACTGAGATTCCCCAGAATCTCACCCTCCCCTACCAACAATTTAGACAGGAAAAGACAGAACGTATGGTGAGAATAATAAAGAGAACTGTACGAAGGGGATTGCGGTGGTGGAGTGAAGACGAGAAGATGTCTCCGTTCACTGAGATGTGTTTAGACACCCACGTAGCACTGCGAGGCTACGTTAATTGTAATTATCAAGTACGAACCCGATGGGGAATTTCCATAATCGCGCACGTAATATCAGTATATCTATGTTATTCCTGATTTTCCCATTAAACTGCGTATCGTTTCCGCAAATACTCTGAAATAGGTGAAAATAAAATGAGGGTGTGACAGTTCTAAAAAAAACCGATCTTAAAAAATGTATATTGTATAGAAAAGAGCAGGAAGAGGAACAACAGTGTCCAATATGTGAAACCCCGAGGTACAAATAAAATAACGCTCCTGCAAAATTATTGTGGTACCTTCCAATCATACCAAGGTTCAAGAGCTTGTTAGCTAATGAAAACAATGCAAGAAATTTGAGATGGCATGTGGATGAGAGGATATCCGATGGAAAGCTTCGACATCTGGCTGATTCTTCTCAATGGAAGAAAATCGATCAATTATTTCCTGCAATCAGTGAAGAGCCTAAAAACCTTAGGCTTGGGCTTAGCACGGATGGAATGAATCCTTTTGGTAGCCTGAGCAGTATATATAGTTCATGGCCTATTCTATTGGTAATTTACTCCTTATCTCCTTTGTTATGCATGAAACGAAAGTACATCATGTTATCTATGTTGATTTTGGGACCAAAACAACCTGGAAAATGACATAGATGTTTATCTGGAACCCTTGATCGAATACTTGAAAGAGTTGTGGGATGAAGGTGTTGATGTTTTTTACGCGAATAAGAAGGAGGTTTTTAAAATGCGAGCCATGATCTTTTGTAATATAAATGACTTCCTTACATATGGAAACTTGTCAGGATATAGTGTTAAAGGTCATAAAGCATGTCTGATTTGTGAAGAAGGAACATGCTACCATCAACTTCAACATGGAAGAAAGACAGTTTATCTTGGCCATAGGAGATTTCTTAGAGGTGGCCACTCGTATCGCAGATTAAAGAAAATGTTTTTTGGTGGACAAGAGTTTGAAGATGCTCCGAAGGCATTGACTGGGGAGCAAATTTATGAAAAGGTGAAAAATATGAATGTTATCTTTGGTAAGACTACAAAGAATAGTAATGAGAAAATTAAATGGAAAAAGAGGTATGTCCTCTTCAATCTTCCATATTGGCTAAAGCTTGATGTGAGACACTGTATTAATTTCATGCATGTGGAGAAAAACGTTTGTTTTAGTATTATTGGGACACTGCTTAACATACAAGGTAGTTCTAAGGATGGAGTGAAGGCAAGATTAGATTTGCAAGAAATGGGGATACGAGAAGACTTGCATCCAAAGCCTTATGGTAAGAGAACTTTTTGTCCTCCAGCTGCTCATACTTTGTCTAAGGATGAGAAAAGAAGCTTTTGTGACTGTTTATGTAATATCCCAAAAAGTGATTAAGGGCTAATGACTTCAAAAGTGGATGTAATTATTGTTGAATAAAAAATTTTGGAGAATGTGTGATGGGAATTTGGATATTTTAATGATTCTAATGGCTTCTTTGTGAAAATTCATGTGGGGAGAGTGTTTATTGTGAAATTGGAACCATTGGGAACAATTGTGTAAAAGTTGAAAACTCTGTCCATTGAAACTCTGTACAGGGCAGCCGATTTGTATGAACGTTTTAAATAGGCAAATGATGTCTAAAAATTCTGAAATTTTTCAGTCTTAAATTTCACATGTCAAGATTCAAAATGGACATATAATTTGTATCATTTTGATTTGTGAGCTAAGAGTTATGGATTTTTGAAGTTTGCCCAGCGAAATTAATTATTTTCTGAAACAGAATGCAAAGATTGAAATTCTTGGAATTTTTTGATTCCATCCAGAAAAATTATATATTTTTCCTTAAAACTATACTCAATAAGGGTTTCGTAGGCTTTGGAATCACTCCAATTCAATTTTTTTAGAATTAGTTATGATTTTTCAAAGTTTAGGCAGAAATCTGCCAGAATTTCTGAAAAATCCGAAATTGTTGGAAATTAATCAATAATTAAATATCATATAATATATGATATTAAATACCATCAGCCTTCTTTCTCCAGCCATTTTCGTGCTGTTCCAGACCTGAAACAAGAGAGAGAAGGTCAGAGAGTTTAGAGAGAGAAAGGGAAGAAATCTCACAAGGTAAGCTGATTTCTCCGACGATTTAGCTCCTAACGCGTATAACTCCGACTCTAAGCTAATCCTCTTTATTCTTTAAGGTTCTGAAGCTCAAAATCTGGTGTTTCAAGGGTTAGAGTTCAGCCACCTTGAGGAAAAGCTAGTGGGAGCTTAAGGTACCTTCCAAACCTTCGTATATTAACTATTCTTGCTGCTGTGGGCAATTTAATCGGTGAAATTTCGCCAGATTGCCATTGGTTTTACTTTATGGAAATTGAGTTTCCTAAGGGTTATGCTACCCAATTTTGGTTCAAATGGTAGTTATAACCTAATGTAATAGTTAATAAAGTGGTTAGGAGTAGAAATGAACGCGTTTAAGGAGCCGAAATCGTAAAACCCCGATTTTCCCTGAAGAACTCATAAATTTTGGCTAGCTCTAGAAATGGGTCTTAGATTTGGATTTTCGATGATTTGATGGTTCCATTGCATTGAGGAGAAAAAATTAGGTGGGGTTACAGTTGTCCACTTTTTCAGAAAAGGCCGAAAAAGAATAATTACAAAAACGCCCCTAAAACCCTTAAAGTGGGGCTGCCAAGGGTAAATTTGTAATTTGACATTGAATTTGATAATTCTGAGTCCGGAAATGGATTCCTTGGGAGGAAATTTGTTAGGGTAGCCCAGGTTAGAATTTCAGGAAAAGTGCAGCCGGACCGGGTACTGCGGGCCCGGGTCGGGTCTTCAGGGCATTTTTGTTAATTTTCATGATAGACTCATATAACCCCCATAAACACTATCGAAGTGTCTAAATGGTGCATTTGGAATTGTAGGATTCGACATTTTCCCTGATCGTGAATGACCCGTGCTAGAGCACGTTCGGAAAGAACCAGGTAGTGACTCTTTCTCTTATACTGTGTGTGAAACATTGTATGTATGTTTGTCATGTATTGAGAATACGTTGTGATGCTTTGAGATCGCAGTGAAAGCTGACGCATAGTGATTACAGCGTAAGCTGTTGCATTAAGATCGCAGCGAAAGCTGACACATAGTGTTTACAGCCATGAGTGCTATCGTATGTGGCGTGAGCCATTTATCATTGTGATGCTTCTTAACATGATGATATATGCTATGTATTTATACACTATATGAGTGATTTGTTACTACAGAGATTCTTTTGAATCTCATTCTTTCCATTGACTAACATTTCAGACAGGGCAAGTGGATCTAAGGAGAAACGAACCACCAGGAGCGGCTAGGATCTTGTAGAGATGTGTTGTTAGGTTGTTGGTTATCTATTTTGAACTTGGGATTACTGTTTATTTTTGAAATGTAGATATTACGTTGATGATGATCATGTAATCCCCTAGTTGGAACTTATAACCCTTAGTTTATACATGTATGAAACCCGGGAGTTGCCGGGAATTTGGCTATGCACTCTGATATGTATGAATGTGATTGACTGTGCAGAGTAATTAGATTCAGAAGATGAATATGAGACCATGTTGAATGAATTATAGAAAAGAGATTTGAAAAAAACGTAATCGTCGGTCTCTAATTCCTTTAAATTACACATTTTTGAATCTTAATTACGGTTATCAAGGTAGGGGATTACAATTTTGGTATCAGAGCTGTAGTTCCTGACAAGGGTAGAGTTTGCTAGGATAGATCCCTTAGTTGGCTTTAGGGATAGAAGATCATCTGTGGATAATTATTGTGTATGCACATGTATGTTTTATTGATATGGATATATATGAGACTTGTGAATATATGTGCATACTAACTCTATAATATTAATGGGGTAAGTTGTTTATAGAATGAAGGAAACTAGAGGACGCCCCAATGTTCCGTGTGTGGACCCAGAGGTAGAGGTAGTCAATGACAATCCACCAGATCTAATGTAAGAGTTGATGGGTCTAATCTGGGATCAAAGAGATATGATTGCTGAGGTAAGAGAAGAGCTCAGAGTAGAAAAAGCAAAGAACAAAGAGGACCCGATTCAGTCTACTCCAGTGGAAACTCAAGAAGAAACTCGTCATGAGGACACTAGTTAAGGGTCAGCACGACCCCTGGAGTCCCCACCTCACATGGTTCCAAATCAAGAGTCGCACGGGGTACCGGCAAGAGAGGAAAGGGACCTTCAGTTTTGGGTTACCAGATTTTGTAAACATATGCCTCCGGTGTTTAAAGGGAGGTTTGATCCGCAAGCAGCTGAAGATTGGTTGAATCACCTTGATAAAATCTTCGAGGTCCTAGGATGCCCGTCTGAGGTGAAGGCACACCTGCCTGTCTACAAGTTAGAAGGTGATGCAGATCGCTGGTTGAGGAATATCTCCCTCACTCTGCACAACAGAAATGTGCAGTTGACTTGGGAATCTTTCCAGCAAGAATTTAATGAGAAATACTTTCCCAAATCGGTGCGGCTTGAGAAGGAAACAAAATTCCTGAATATTAGACAAGGGGATATGGAGAGCTTTGATGAGTACCTATCCTGTTTCATCTGTTTGTCCCGGTATTCCTCCTACCTCCGGTATAAGGATGATGAAGAGTGGAGTTCTGACATGCTTATTTAGGGGTTGACACGTGATCTAAAGAAGCGGTTGGTCACTCATATGTTCACTAAATTCAACAAGGCTGAGAGTGGTATTTCACAGAAGCGAAAGGGCCAGGGATCTTCATCTGGGAGTAGTAAAAAGCCCTACCAGTCTGGGAGCCGTGATTAGCAGAGATCTCCTTTTACACCTTGGATCTGTCCTCTTTGTAATCAGTCACATCATGGAAAGACTTGTGAGGGTCGAATAATATGCTTCAACTGTAAACGTGTGGGGCATATTGCTGTCGAATGGAAAGAGCCACGACCAAACCAGAGGCTAAAAATTCAGGGCCGAGTATTCGCTATGACCCACGAGGAGGCCCGTAAATCTCTTAAGTTGATACAAGGTAAAATTCTTCTTAATAGCTATTTATTGCATGTTCTGTTTGACTCGGGTGCAAGTCACTCCTTCATTGCCTATGATTGTGTGAAGCGCCTAGGATTACATGTGCATAAATTACCATTTGATCTGATAGTGTCAACTCTGATGGGTGTTAAGGCCTTAACTATAGAAGCTTGTTTGAATTGTGTCATAACTGTAGAAGGGCACCAATCTACTGTGGATTTGATTTGTCTGCCGCTTTACCAATTGGAAGTCATTTTGGGTTTTGATTGGTTTACGGCAAATAATGTGATGCTTGATTGTGGGAACAGGAGGATAGTATATCCTGCTTCTCAGAGGGTCAAAGTAGTAAATGGTAGTATGAATTTCCTTTCTACGGCGAATACCGTATGGCCCTAAATGAAATGGTGGAGTTAAAGAAACAAATAGAAGACTTGCTGGAGAAAGGGTTTATTAGACCCAGTGTGTCGCCTTAGGGAGCTCCAGTGTTGTTTGTGAAAAAGAAAGACGGGAGTCTTCGTCTATGTATCGATTATAGGGAATTGAATAAGATTACTATCAAGAACAAGTACCCTCTTCCCCAAATCGATGACCTTTTAGATCAACTATCCGATTCGTGTGTATTCTCTAAAATTGATCTAAGGTCAGGGTATCATCAGCTACGAGTGAAATCAAAAGATGTTCCAAAGACTGCTTTTCGGACCAGGTATGGTCATTATGAGTTCTTGGTGATGCCATTTGGGCTAACCAATGCACCTACGGTTTTCATGGATTACATGAACCGTATCTTTTGATAATATCTGGATCAATTCGTTGTGGTATTTAATGATGATATTCTGATATACTCTAAGAGTAAAGAAGAGCATGAGCATCATTTGAGAATTGTATTGAATACATTGCGTGAGAAGCAGCTCTATGCCAAATTGAGTAAATGCGAGTTTTGGCTATCGGAAGTAAAATTCCTAGGCCATGTTATCTCGCAAGAAGGGGTCTCCGTAGATCCTAATAAAGTGGAAGCAGCACTGGACTGGAAAAGGCCAGAATCTGTGGCAGAGGTATGCAGTTTTCTAGGTCTTGCTGGTTACTACCGGAGATTCATTCAGAATTTCTCACGTATTGCTTTGCCGATGACCAAGCTCACGAGGAAGGATCAACCTTTTGTGTGGGATGAACATTGTGAAAAATGCTTTGTGGAGTTGAAAGAGAGGTTGACTACGGCACCTGTGTTGAATATACCTAATCCCAGCTTGACCTATATTGTGTATAGTGATGCGGGTAAGTAGGGATTAGGGTGTGGCTTTATGCAGCAGGGACGTGTGGTGGCCTACGCCTCTCGGCAGCTCAAACCTCATGAGATGAATTATCCTACACATGATCTGGAGCTTGCAGCCATTGTATTTGCCTTGAAAATTTTGAGGCATTATCTGTATGGTGTGATGGTAAAACTGTACTGCGACCACAAGAATCTCAAATATTTGTATGATCAGAAAGAATTGAATATGAGACAACGACGGTGGATGGAGTTGCTTAAGGACTACAACCTGAAAATCAAATATCATCCGGGTAAAGCAAATGCAGTCACAGATGCTCTTAGTCGAAAGACAGTGTTGGTGGCAGCAATGATGATTCAAGAGGGGAAGTTAATAGCAGATTTTTGTGATTTGAATCTGTCAAATCAGATCCTCTGTGCTAATTACACTATTTCCCAAGAGGAAAGTGATTTGAGAATTGAGATTGAAGAAGCTCAAAGGCAAGATGGCTGGATACAGCGTAATCTAGCTTGGATTAAATGGGGAGAAGCTCAGGGCTATAATCTATCGCCTAGTGGATTGGTTGGCTATCAAAAGAGAATCTGTGTTCCACTTAAGGCGGAGTTGAGACAAAAAATTCTGGATGAGGCGCACAAGAGCCGTTATACTCTTCATCCTGGTATGACCAAAATGTACCATAATCTGAAGTCTATGTATTGGTGGCCAGGTTTGAAGAGTGATGTAATGAAATACGTGGCACGGTGTCTTACTTGTCAGAAGGTAAAGATCGAGCACCAGAGACTGCCTGGGTTGCTTCAGAGTCCTGAGATTCCAGAATGGAAATGGGAAAGTGTAACCATGGATCTGGTTGTGGGATTGCCCAGGATCAGGAATTTTGATGCGATCTGGGTAATTGTGGACCGATTAACGAAGTCAGCACACTTCATACCAATCAATGCTGGTTACTCTCCGGATAAACTAGCAGAGATTTATATCCGAGAAATTGTGAAACTCCATGGTGTACCAAAGAATATCATTTCCGATCGAGATCCCCGATTCACTTCGAGATTCTGGAGGGCGTTGGATGAGGCCCTGGGTACTCAATTAAGATTTAGAACGGCTTATCATCCTTAGACAGATGGACAGTCAGAGAGAACTATTCAGACGCTGGAGGATATGTTACGATCTTGTGTTCTAGACTTCAAAGGGAATTGGGATCGCTTTTTTCCACTTGCTGAGTAGCTATCATGCTAGCATTCAGATGGCTCCGTATAAAGCGTTGTACAGAAGGAGGTGCCAATTGCCTTTGTGTTGGAATGAGTGATCAGAAAGGAAGCTATGTGGACCGAATCTTGTTGATCAAACCTCAGCACAGATTCGAATTATTCGTAAGAGGCTTCTTGCAGCACAAAGTTGACAAAAAAGCTACGCTGACAAGAGGAGACGGCCTCTGGAGTTTGAGGTTGGTGATCATATATTTCTGAGAGTATCACCAGTCACTGGCATCGAGAGAGCTATCAAGCGAAAGAAGCTGAGCCTAAGGTACATAGATCCTTTTGAAATCCTTGATAGGATTGGGCTTGTTGCTTATTGAGTAGTCCTACCCTCGAACTTGAGCAGGCTCCATGACGTATTTCATGTTTCCCAATTGAAGAAGTACCAACCGGATCCATCTCACATTGTTGAATATGAAGAAGTTGAGTTACAAGACAACTTCATATATGCGATAGAGCCAGAACAGATCATTGATAGAGAAGAACGACGGCTCAGACACCGAAGCATTCCATTTGTGAAGGTGATCTGGAAGGGAATGACTCAGAGGGAAGCAACTTGGGAAGCAGAAGCGGATATTCGAAGACGTTATCCAGAGTTTATGGCTCAAGTTGTGTGACAAATTTCGAGGACGAAATTTATTTTACAGGGGTAGAAATGTAATATCCCAAAAAGTGATTAAGGGTTAATGACTTCAAAAGTGGATGTAATTATTGTTGAATAAAAAATTTTGGAGAATGTGAGATGAGAATTTGGATATTTTAAGGATTCCAATTGCTTTCTTGTGAAAATTCATGTGGGGAGAGTGTTTATTGTGAAATTGGAACCATTGGGAACAATTGTGCAAAAGTTGAAAACTCTGTCCATTGAAACTCTGTACAGGGCAGTCGGTTTGTATGGATGTTTTAAATAGGCAAATGGTGTCCAAAAATTCTGAAATTTTTCAGTCTTAAATTTCACATGTCAAGATTCAAAATGGACATATAATTTGTATCATTTTGATTTGTGAGCTAAGAGTTATGGATTTTTGAAGTTTGCCCAGTGAAATTAATTATTTTCTGGAACAGTATACAAAGATTGAAATTTTAGGAATTTTGTCATTCCATCCAGAAATATTATATATTTTTTCTTAAAACTAAACTCAATAAGGGTTCCATAGGCTTTAGAATCACTCCAATTCAATTTTTCTAGAATTAGTTATGATTTTTCAAAGTTAGGGCAGAAATCTATTAGAATTTCTGAAAAATCCGAAATTGCTGGAAATTAATCAATAATTAAATATCATATAATATATGATATTAAATACCATCAGCCTTCTTTCTCCAGCCATTTTCGTGCTGTGCCAGACCTGAAACAAGAGAGAGAAGGTGAGGGAGTTTAGAGAGAGAAAGGGAAGAAATCTCACAAGGTAAGCTGATTTCTCCGACGATTTAGCTCCTAACGCGTATAACTCTGACTCTAAGCTACTCCTCTTTATTCTTTAAGGTTGTGAAGCTCAAAATTTGGTGTTTCAAGGGTTAGGGTTCAGCCACCTTGAGGAAAAGCTAGTGGGAGCTTAAGGTAACTTCCAAACCTTTGTATATTAACTATTCTGGCTGCTGTGGGCAATTTAATCGGTGAAATTTCGTCGAATTGCCATTGGTTTTAAATTTTGGAAATTGAGTTTCCTAAGGGTTGTGCTACCTAATTTTAGTTTAAATGGTAGTTATAAGCTAATGTAATAGTTAATAAAGTGGTTAGGAGTAGAAAGGAACATGTTTAAGGAGCCGAAATCGTAAAACCCTGATTTTCCCCGAAGAACTCATAAATTTCGGCCAGCTCTAGAAATGGGTCTTAGAGTTGGATTTTCAATGATTCGATGGTTCCATTGCGTTCAGGAGAAAAAATTAGGTGGGGTACAATTGTCCACTTTTTCAGAAAAGGCCGAAAAAGAATAATTACAAAAACGCAGAAAAGTTCGGAAATGGATTCTTTGGGAGGAAATTTGTTAGGATAGCCCAGGTTAGAATTTCAGGAAAAGTGTAGCCGGATCGGGTACGGCAGGCCCGGGTCCGGTCCGGGTCCCCGGGGCATTTTTGTAAATTTTCATGATAGACTCATATAACCCCCAGAAACACTATGGAAGTGTCTAAATAGTGCATTTGGAATTGTAGGATTCGACATTTGCCCTGATCGTGAACGACCCGTGCCAGAGCACGTTCGGAAAGAACCAGGTAGTGACTCTTTCTCTTATACTGTGTGTGAAACATTGTATGTATGTTTGTCATGCATTGAGAATACATTGTGATACATTGTGATGCTTTGAGATCGTAGTGAAAGCTGACGTATAGTGATTACAGCATAAGCTGTTGCATTAAGTTCACAGTGAAAGCTGACGCATAGTGTTTACAGCCATGAGTGCTATCGTATGTGGCATGAGCCATATATCATTGTGATGCTTCTTAACATGATCATATATGCTATGCATTGATACACTATATAATTGATTTGTTACTACAGAGATTCTTTTGAATCTCATTCTTTCCATTGACTAACATTTCAGACAGGGCAAGTGGCTCTAAGGAGAAATGAACCACCAGGAGCGGCTAGGATCTTGTAGAGATGTGTTGTTAGGTTGTTGGTTATCTATTCTGGACTTGGGATTACTATTTATTTTTGAAATGTAGATATTACGTTGATGTTGGTCATGTAATCCCCTAGTTGGAACTTATAACCCTTAGTTTATACATGTATGAAACCTGGGAGTTGTCGAGAATTTGGCTATGCACTCTAATATGTATGAATGTGATTGAACTGCGCAGAGTAATTAGATTCAGAAGATGAATATGAGACCATGTTGAACGAATTATAGAAAAGAGATTTGAGAAAAACGTAATCATCGGTCTCTAATTCCTTTAAATTACGCATTTTCGAATCTTAATTGTGGTTATCAAGGTAGGGGATTATAGTTTACATGGCATCAAAGTTCCTTCAGGTTATTCTTCAAATGTTAGGAAGCTTGTGTCGATGAAAGACTTGAAGTTAGTAGGGCTAAAGTCTCATGATTGTCATGTCTTAATGCAACAACAGCTCCCAATAGCTATTTGAGGCATTGCCGAATATGAGCTTCAACATATTTTGACTAGACTTTGTTTCTTCTTCAATGCTATTTGTAATAAAGTCATTGAGACAAAAAAATTGGATGAACTGGAAAATGAAGGATATCTGATCTTGTGCCAGCTTGAGAAGCTTTTTCTTCCTTATTTTTTTGACATCATGGTGCATCTAATTGTTCATCTAGTTTGGGAGATCAAGTTGTGTGGCCCTATCTATTTATGATGGATGTACCTAATTGAATGAACTATGAAAATCCTAAAAGGGTATGTGAAGAACCCTAACTGGCCTGATGCATCTATTGTTTAGAAATATGTTTCTGAAGAAGCCAAGGAGTTTTGTCAAGATTACTTGTCGAATTTAGGACACATTGGACTTCCTGAATGTCATGACGAAGAAGGCGGTAGACACGAGGCTTCAGAAAGAGTATGGATCCTGATGAATTGCAACAAGTCCACTTGTACATCTTGAATAATGTTGATGAAGATCAAGATTACATTAATGCTCATAAAGAAATTGTACGGAAAGGAAATAGTCGAATGACTGAACAAAGGTTAATTGTGGAGCATAACAAAACTTTTGCACATTGGTTAAAACAAATTGTTGACGGCGAAGAATGTGTTTCTGATATAATTAAATGGTTAGCACGTGGTCCTGAGGCTGATGTCATAAGTTGGACTTTATTTATGATCAATGGTTATACGTTTTACATGAAGTCCCTTAATGATAGGAGCACTGTCCAGAGCATTGGGGTTATGTTAGTGGCTGAATCTATGCACTTCTCTAGTTCAAAAGATAAGAATCCTAGATTGGCAGCAATACCTTATTATGGGGTGATTGAAGAGATTTGGGTGGTTGATTATGTTAAAGTTAAACTTCCTATTTTCAAATGCAAGTGGGTTGATGTCAACAATGGTGTGATGATTGATCAGTTGAGATTTACATTGGTTGATTTGAAGAGTAGTTGTTTTAGAGATGAACCTTTTATTATGGCACATCAAGCGAAACAAGTGTTCTATGTTACTGATCAGGCAAATAAAATGTGGTCTGTAGCTCCCCAAGGAAAAAGGGTCGTTGATATTAATCAGGAAATTCATTCAATGAATGATCTTCTTGAGACTCCTTTTTTTCCTAGGGGTTTACCAAAATTGAACGAAGAAGATAAAGCAGACAATGAACACGGCACAAGAAACAATCATCATGAAGGGATATGGGAGGATATCCTTTTATAAAACTACATTGAAGGTTAGTTAGCTAAAATAATTATCATGAACTATATTTGAATTATGTATATTGTTATTGGTGTATATATAAAACTACTTTTTTGTTGTCGTCACAGGAAAATGAAGGATATGAGGTGTACATCTTAGTGTAGATTCTCCAAAGCTAGGCTAGCTAGTAATCATCAGCCTGAGAAGAGTGTGTATAAAGTATTTTGGCCCAAATGAATAATGTAACCCCCTGCCGTAATTAATATTCAGATTACAAAATTAAAGTGAAATAGAGATCAATAAGAAACAAATATCATTTTACAAACCCATCCACCAGACGGGGTTTTCATAAATACCTTTTGAAATCATTCATAACCTGGTCTCACATTCACATTTCGAATACAATTACTATACAAAGATAAATCACATTTAAATATATCAAAGTACACAATGTAATAATCCCGGCAATCCCGGGTTCCTTACATTAATTCAAGCCTCACAGGGCATATTCGCCCTTTACAATTCTTCGAATGGGGATTACACAAATTCTCATCCCAATTAACCAAATATACATTTGAAACATGTACAATATCCAAATATACATAATCCCAACCATAATGATAACCAACTACCAAATTGACAACCCGAAGTAGTCTTCGCCGCCCTTGGTTGCTTGCTGCATCCTCGATCCACCTACCCTGTCTAAAATGTTGGTAGGGGAGGGTGAGATTCGAGAGAATCTCAGTAGGAAACAAATACCAAAATGCATGTATGATAAGTGTATAATGCATGACATGCTTGCAATACATATCACATGTCCATACCATGACACATTTGCATGCTCAATGTTTTAACGACACACTCATGGCTATAGCATAAATAGAAATAGAGCTTCAAACATCATATATGTTCCACATAATCAAGCAAAGCAATAACATGCACCATCACATTAACACAATATCATATACAGGCAAAAGAGGTAAGTTCCCTACCCTCTTTCCACGTATGCTCCAGCTTCGCTTACTCTCGATCAGAACGAATACCGAACCACGATCAGGGCGAACATCAACCCTATAATCAAAGCAAGGACATAGGGTTATTCTCTATTCCAAAACCTTACTTCCATATCACTTAAAGTTGGTTACCATTCATGACCTTTAGGTGGCTAATCAAAGCCTAAACATATGCCTAAGGCTTGGGAAATACTTGACCAAAGATCACCTTTTAAAAGTCCAAAATGCTGATTTTTGGGGGTTGGCCGCGGCCCACAAATCCACTGGCCGTGGCCAAAAACTGTCCAGAAACATTTGAGCCGCGGCCCAGAATCCGCTGGCCGCGGCCAAGAAAATCCAGTTTCTTGGCTGAACTTTCAAAAATCATAACTAACTCCGAAAAAATCGAAATGAGGTGATCCCAAAGCCAAATAAAATATAATCAAGTCCTCTACACAGGAAAAATATTGGCCAATACTGGAAATCACCACATAAATACAGAATTCCCCAAAACTCAAGACTGTCCCAAAACAGAATCCATTTTCGACCTCAAAAGTTGGACAGATATAAATCCCAGTTCCCAAAACGAAATGGCACAAATTATATGTCCATTTTGAAGCTTGGGATGTGAAATTTAAGACTGGAAAGTTTCATAATTTTCTGACTTCATTTGCCCAGTCAAAACGTCCACACAACATGACTGCCCAGACAGAATTTACACTGGACAGAATTTCTAGTTTTGCACCAATGATTCCAATGGTTCCCAAATTCACACCAAATACCATTTCCACATAAATTTGCACAAGGAATCCATTGAAAACACCAAAACAACAAAATTCACATTATATGGACATGTTTTACCAACAATCACAACATGTCATCACAAATCACAACACAAACACCACATTGCCATTCTTTTCATTCCAAGTTCCCAAACCAATTCCAATGACCAAATACCACAACATGGCACCATTTTCAACATAAAACACAACCCAATTCATCCAATCCAAAATCACAAGAAAATCAAGGCAAAATTCGAAATTCACAAAGCTCATCCACAAATCACAAAACTTAGATCAAAAGGCTTCCAATACTCACCTCTTCCTCTTTCCCAAACCAATTTCTTGATTCTTCATCTTTCCAATTTTGCTCAAGCTCTCAAACACCTCCTCTCACAAATCTAAAACCATAGCAATGAAGCTCTCATCAACATGATCAAGATTAGTGAAGAGGATTTAACCATTAGAGACCATTTAGGGCACCATACCTTGAGCTTCTTCTTTCTCTTTCCTCCTAGCTTTGGGACGTCCATGGAGAACCAAGAGAGTGAGATGAGATGATGAGATGAAGATGATAAAGTGAATGCAGATTTTGGGCCCAAAAATGTCCAAATAAGGGAGGAGAGGAGAGAGGGAAGAGTTGACAAATTGACCAAGATCTAAGGGTCCAAATCTTGCCACTTGTCATGATCTTGATCCATCTTCATGAGCTCACCAAGGCACACATACATGGGATTCCACCCCTTGACCTCTTGCACAAATCAATCCTAACCATTGATCTTGAAGTTACCAATGAGTTTCCTCTTCGGTAACTGATTAATCGGTCGGTCACTTTACCATTTTGCCCTTGATTATGGCAATTCCTCTTGAATCACCACCAAACACACCATATCATTCCTTTTCTTCCACAATGCGCCCTCCCCTCTATTTTAAGTCAATTTAGATGTTAATCCATAATTGAACTTAAATACAGGGTTTCGGCGCTGCCCACAACACATACGAATCACATCGGGTGCCAAATAACACCATAATCTCCAAAAGGGTTTATTTATCAGTAACCACATCCACTTTTGGAGTCATTATCTCTTAATCACAATTTGGGATCCTGCTAAACCAGGGCTTAGCAGTCCACTAATCTCAGGCTTATTCTCTAGCCTCAAGTCTCAGAATTCGGGGTATTACAAATAACATCATTGTCATTAATGTAATTTAATCTTTGATGTATGTATGTAAGTGAAAAGATAAAGAACTTGGTCAAAACAACATTGTCACGATTGCATGATTTCCTTGCATTATGATTCTGTCTATGATTGTGAGTTTATTATTCATGGTTGTTTTCCTTGCTTCTAATTCGGCCAGCACTGTTTAAGCACAAGGGAGTTAGTTTTAATATGTTCCAATGAGTTTTGAGTCTCTCACATGTTATTAAGATGTTAGTTATTATCTCTAAGAGAAGAAGATTTATTTGAATGTCGTTGAACTGGCTGCTGCTTGCTGAGTGAAATGTTTTAACTGGGGAAATGTCTTGTTGGGTAAATGTTTTAAACAAAAATAAAAAAAACTACTTTAAAGACCGGTTCTCTCCAAAATCGGTCTGAAAAGTACATTTAAGACCGGTTTTGGAGAGAACCGGTCTTAAAAGTTGAAATTTTAAGACCAATTTTGTAGAAAATCGGTCTTAAAATTTCAACATTTTAGACCGGTTTTTCAGAAAACCGGTCTAAAATTTGAACCTTTTAGACCAGTACCTCTGATAACCGATCTAAAAATATTTATTTTTAGACCGGTTTTATAATAACCGATCTTAAAAATTTTTTTAAAACCGGTTCCATAATCGATCTAAAAAGTAGCAGACTTTTAAGACCGACTGTATCAAGACTTGATCTAGAACCGGTCTAAAATGTCTTTTTTAACCGATCTTAAAAGTGATTTTTCCAGTAGTGATTATGATTTGCTGTGAATAAATTTCAGGAAAAAACTTATCCTCTGTTTTCTTAGATGTAAAAAAATTGATGAAACATTTCCTATCTAAATAGTTATAATGTGTGTGATTATATCAAGAATTAAATATTTACTTATTTCATAATAGGTTTGCTTGAACCTTTTTCCATTTCGTATTTATTACGTAGCCAATATTTGATCGAATAATTAATGGTGATTTTCATTGGATAAAACTTGTAAATTAAATATAACATTACTAAATCCATCACAAGGTAACAGGATCATAATTTTTTTTTCTAACCTGTAGAAGCAACTAATTTGAATGAGGAGTCACATATTCGATTGATCAAATTTATGCAATTGAAAAAATCTAAAATACTAAGAGCAAGTGGGCTAATGGAATTGAAGCTAACCAAATAAATGGTTATGTAAAATATTTTAAAATTACATTTGTAGGCCAAAATGTAAAATAAGTTATGTTAATGTCTTAGAACTGAAGTAAATTTATGTTAAAAGAATAAAGAAGTGAAGTAAATTTATTTTGTATCATGATTATATTGATTAAATAAACTTCTAAGTTTTTTTATAAAAATCAATGGACGAAAAAATGTGACATGGTGATGATAGTAATTCTAGAAATTAACTCTAAGGCCTTGTTTGGTACATGGCACTGAATTTCGATAAATGGGGATTAGGGTTAGGACTGGGATTGATGCGTTAAAAATATGTTTGGTACGAAGTAATAGTTGGAGGGAATAATTTCATTAATTTTATTTAATAAATAGTCACTAATTATGAAAAGACCCAAATACTCATGCCCTAAATCCCAAACTTAGTCTACAGCTTAGATGTAAGAATGTAGATTTGAATACCCAGTGCGTCACATTGTGGTACAGAATGTTGATTTGAACTAGAAGCTGGATTCAAAGATTGCGAAGGTCAGGAATTTAAATAGAAAGCTTTTTATGTTGAAGGATATCTTGCAAACAAAAAGATTGCAAAGGTCACGTTGTTAACCAGAATGTCAATCTGTGTGTGTCACGTTGAAGGAATTCTATGTTTTTTTTATTATTTAAACAGAAATTTTTTTTTAGTGTTTTAAACGAACAAATTTTTTTTCTGTGTTTCAGACTCCAAAACCCGTGAGAGTGATGATGACTGATGGAATAAAGTGATGAGTTCTAATTTAGGGTTATTTTTTTTATAGATAATTTAGGGTTAAATTGATAGAGGGTATTTTTGGTAAGAAAATATTATAAATAGAGATATTTTTGTCTCTAAAATTTGTAATCCATGGATTGAAAACGCAATACCAGGGGGGAGGTGGCTTTACAGCAATCCCACTTTCTTGGTACTCCAAATCCCTAGTTATCCGTAGTCCCTCAAATCAAACGATATATTCTGGCCTAACCCTGATCCAATTCCATTCCCTACCCCTTAGTGCTTCGTACCAAATAGGGCCTAAGGCTCTTTGATATTTTTTTTTGTGGGGGGGGATTTTGATCATCACACTTCAACCTCTCCCCCTTTCTCTCGCTTCTTTATTCACTGTCATTCTCTATAGAGTCGCAACCTCACCATCATCTTAGATTGCTCCCTCTACTTCTTCTTCAACTCCTTCTCCGTGTAGGTTCTTCTTCTTCGGCCCTCTCTTTAGCTCCCTCTTGGCGTTGCTCCCCTTTTGGCTCTCAGTCTTCATTATCTCTTAGCATTGCTCCCTCTTGCCAAAGCAACTTGGATTGCAAATAACACATATGGACAATAAGTTCATAAGAATGAAGGCGTTGAATGGGATACGCGTTGGTAAAGAAGATGTACTGATACATCGTATGGACATGAAGACTTCAAAATCTAAGCTAGCTTGTAGCATGATGAGGGCACAATTCCCAATCATTATTTTATTCACAATGACCATCAACAAATGCCAATGCCAATCTATGTTCAATGTTGGCTTATACCTTCCAAGCCTGATTTTCTCACATAGACAATTGTATGTTGCATTATCAAGAGTGATGAAGAGCTTTAGTGGGTTGAGATTACCAGTATTATATAAACAAAAGAAATGTACAAATTAGACAACCAATGTAGTCTATAGAGAGGTGTTTCAAAACCTTGGTATAGAATGAATTAATTGAAAATGGCATCACATTGTTTAAGGTAAGTGTAGAAAATACAACTCTGTGTACCACATGCGTCGTTTGTCTTGTTAAATAGACTAAACCGAATCAAAGAGGATTATAATTTTAGAAAAGATAATATATAAATTATCTAAATATATTAATATAAGTATTAGTTTTTTTGACCAAAAATTCGTAATTATTTCTCCTTAATCCTTAATTATCACCATCAAATTGAGGCTCAAGGTCACTGAATTATTTAGGAAATGAATCTCAGACAAAAAGTGATATCTAATTTTTTATTATGGCTATTGGTTTGAAAATAAAAATAGAGAAAAAAAAACTGGAGAAAACTAGAGAGCATGAAAAAAACGATGAGGTAAAATGCCGAATTTTTTATTATTGTTTTATTATTGTGAAAATAATTTTGATTATGCTAGATTATATGGACTTAAATTAATACGATTTATTCTACTAGTTTCTAGCAGCTTGTTGAATTATGATCTACTTGAACATTCACCTTCTTACGTTCATAAACTTTAGCAGGTCTATTAAAATCAGATTTGTTAAATCAAATACGAGATTTGATTAAGTTTTAATATTTGCAAATTTTACTATATATATTCTGATTTTCATATTTATATTATCCTTTTGTAGTTATGGAAAATTTGAAGTATTGGTCGACAATCTACAACAAACGCATTGGAGAATATTATAGAATTTCTTTAATGGATTTTCTTTTAGATTTTAAAAAATTATAAGATAATTTTCCTGCGTGTTTAAGGGTGTGTTTGGTTTGAGGGGAGGGGAGGGGGGTAAATTATAATTTTGAATAGGAAAAACCCAAAATTGACCATCTCATTTTTTTAAATTTTGGGTTCCTACCCAAAATTCACCCTCTCATTCCTTTTAAATTTTGGGTTCCCCCCAAAATTTAAATACCCTTAACCCAAAAAGGTAATTTACCCCCTCTCCCCTCCCCCCTCAAGCCAAACACACCCTAAGTGAATAATTTTGATATGAATAATTCAACACTACAATAAAAAAAATATAAAAAACAGTATTTTGTATAAAACTGAATTTGAATCATTCAAATGTTAATCTAATAGTTAGAAAAGGAAGATGAGGGAAGAGGATGAGAAGGAAGTAAAAACACATAGAAACCATTGGAAAAACTTTTTGGATCCCGCTCACTGTGACTCACTGAATCGTGTAAGCATCAAAAAGTTACTTTAAAATATAAGTCAGATTGAGGCTAAAAAAAATGCAATCCTAAACACAAATAATTGGTCCTATCATGTTGCATCGTGTTTTTTTTAATCTAAACAAGTCACTTTTAGGTTGGCAAAACACACCCATACACTTGCCTCTCACACCCAAGCAATGTGAAACTTGTTACTTTTGATGCACCTGGCACCCACTCATCATTTACAATAAAGAAATGGGGGGTGAAATAGATGCATCACACATAGGGAAAAGGATGATAGACTTCCCTCTTTCTTTTATTGGAGGTGATAGATACATTATCCAAAAGACCAAAACTACTAAAATGACATGGTCATGTGGAACTATTCTCAGCTGAGCACGCTTAACTTTGAAGCGCTAACCATTGTGCTAAAAGTTTAAGTTGGTAGCAGAGGTGCACCCCAATTCCTTTAACTCAAATCAGACATGCCCCCCGGTCTCCAATGACTGTGGGTGCCACCAGATTGAAGCGGATCCACACCCCTCCCAGACCTGTAACGTATCATTACCTCCTTTTTAAAGGAGGTTTGTCTTAAAATATTTTAATGAAAGTGGGATTTGACCCATGCTGGATTTGATGCAAAACCTTAGGAATGAAATGACACAGAATGAGGACTTCCCAGGGGTCACCTATCCCAGGACTATCCCTGGCTAAGCATGCTTAATGGTTAAGTGCTAACCATCAAGCTAAAAGCTGTGGACTATCAAAGCAGGTAAATAGCTAAATAATTTGCAAACCATCTCCTTCCAATGAAAAAAAAGAATCTAATTTTGCCTATTAAATTACATAAACATACCTCAACCATTATATATACACATTACTTCACAAATGTCCGACCTATACTTAACATCACATTTACTTCACAAGATAAATGAATTTTCTAAGATATATATAATTGAATTTCAAAAGAGAGGCTTGTCTCATGCACACATCGTTTTGTTCATATGTAAAGCCTCATTGTGATAAACCAAAAACACCTAAATAGATCGACGCACAGAATCATTTCATCAGACATACCTAACAAGAAGATGTATCCAATGCTATTTGATCTGGTCTCTAATTTTATGATGCTTGTGTTAGATCCTATGTTTTGATTATAACAAAGTTCAGAAAGATGACAAGTGTCCCTCATGATGACACTTGATTTTGCCTTTTATGTTGGCACACTCATGAGGCGCCACATGTCACTTGAGTCCGGGAATCCACCGGTCTTTGACCTGGTCGTATACTTGACTTCCCGAACATCGAACCTAGGAGTCTAGGGAAAATTTTAGGCCTCTACTTCCCCTGACATGAAAGGACGCCTAGTAGAGAGAAAGCAGGGACACTTGGTATTTTGTGAGCTAATCACAAGACACTTGTTACATTTTGGCACTATTGGATTAAAGTAAGGGACATATAGCACAAACCAAGCCCTCACTTCCCTTTTATTAGTGAATTTGGTCAGCACCCAAAGGAAAGAGAAAATAAATCTGAAAATTCAAGATCAATTGGCAGAGGATTCCCACTAGATCTTATAATTTCTTCTTTTTTCAATTCCTCGCTTCTTGATTTTCTTCTTGATAATCATTCTCCATTTATGAGGCATTATAAGCAAAATAACGTCAACCCACCGTCGGGTTTATGACTAATCTACAAGATATACAACATTAAATATAGTAGTTAGTGAATATAGAAGATAAGTATATTATGCAAACTTTTTACTCTTAATATTTGACATCATCAAAACTAATCATATATAACATTTTCCCCCTTTTTGATGATGAAAAATCCTTTAAGAAAAATATGTATGATTTATAAAGGCAAAGCAAGAGCAACATATTTTTCTTGCCTTTCTCTCCCCCTATTTGACATCAGCAAAAACTTTGAAGTATAAGGAAGAAATACTTGTAGAGAAGTAAATATGAAAATGAATTAGAAATGTCCTTCTCCCCATTAATCAAAATAAATATGTCAAGAAAACAACTTTCTCTTCCCCGATTTGAAGGTAATTTGATGTAAATGAAAAATGGTTTTTATGAAAATAAATTTGAAACAATTTGGAGAAATTTTCAAGAAAAGTTTCATAATCAAGACAAATTGAAATCAACTATATGAAAGGTATTCTCAAAATATAAGAGAGAGGGTCTAGAAATGCTCATTTGGATTTGGCAAGTTCATTTGGATTTGACAAGCCGATGATAGATCTATTAAGTCCAGTTCACCCTGCTTTCGTTGTGCAACTCTTATGTATATTCATGGTGTCTCCAAGATGCTTTTACTGAGTTGAGCTTCTATTCCATATTTCTATATTATCATGCTTTGTATTGGCATAGGTATTTGTTGCTTTAAATGTTGTAGCAAATATATTTTCCTTGATTAAGCATTAAAGCATCTTTCCTCAAAATTGATAGAATCTTCTTGTAGTATATTGAGGAATGTTATTGCACAAAACAAATTCTCCTGTCACAAAATTTAAATCTTTCTTGCAAAGGGAATTATTAGTGCCATATAGTATCAAAATTATCCTTTCTATAAGATATGTTAAAATTAAGATCATAAAAGGAAGAATATAAGAGTAACTTGTCATCAAAACTAATTATGAGATAGGGAATATAGATGAGTATGCTAGAATGATTTTCTTCAACTAAAGGAGATGAGCTTTTAAGATATAAAAAACATGTGAATGTCAAGCTCCCCCTTAATAAATGCATGGCTTAAAAGAAAATCATTGCGAGTAATATTGTTAATAACTCTCCTAGATTTACAAAACCATTGAAAATTTTGTAGAGAGAATGAGTATGAAAATATGAAGATTTAGAGAGAAATCAACTTTTTGAAAAATGACGATGCTATTCAAGGTTCTAAGGTTGTAACCTTGTATCACTTGAGTGGTCACTCAAGTGATTCTGTTCAACCATCACTTGAGTGCTCACTCGAGTAATGCAACTCAGATAATTTTAATTAAGTAAGAATACAATACCTCACTCGAGTAATGTCGTAAACACTAAAGTCTAAGTCCTCTAAAGTCTATTGATGCACTATTCACTATTTGATAATGTGATCAGTATTAAAGGCCTTTAAAGATGTAGCCTGTGTGAGATCTTTAGGATACCAAGATAAGCTCGGAATAAGGCCTTGAAGTTTTGGTTGATCAAGTCACAAAATTGTTTAATCTTGCCATTCACAGAAGTGATGAACTCAGCATTGTTTGTAGTAAGTCTGTGACTGCTAAAGCTCCTTTCTTATATAGCCTTAAATAGATGGACCAAAGAATAAAGGACCAGGGAGACCAGCTCCAGTAAAGTGTCGTATCTCATCTATCCTTGAAGTCTTAGCTCTCATCCTCTCTATGCCTCTTATATTGAGTAAACAACATTTGGAAGTTCACCATAGCATATAACTTCCTGACTTTATTGCCCATAACATTAATGAGCTTCTCCTAGGTATTAGTAATATTATTGAAGCTCATTTTGTTTGAATAGTGGATTCAATGAAAGAGTCTCCAGGTGATCTAGTTCCAACTAAGGATTGTACTTCATCATCTCTAGATGCCTTAGATTCTGCTTTCTATCTCTAGCTAATATCGCCCACTAGTGATAAGTATATATTCACCCTTTGGATGTGAAGCTTCTCAACCATATGAGTCCTCATAAGGGGCTCATTTGGCTCTAGGTACCATATCTTGTTGGCCTTGAGGAATAGAGATATCAAATAAGGGTATGTCGTTAGAGTATGCCTTGTAAAAGAATACATGTATCTCTTGTTCTCTGAAAGACATGATCTCTCTAGTATTCCTCTTCTTCTTGCTAATAATATAGGCTATTGTGTGATAATGCTACTCGATAAAGTAAGTGAAGTTATTGGCCTTGTTCACCATACCTCTAGTTTTGGTATATAAGATAATTCAGTTAAGATCACACATAGAGGTAGAATTGAAATTGAGAATCCTCATTAGTTCTCATGGTTTGATGATTTTGTATTTCTCTAGCTTGTTGTACTCCTTGAAAGGTCTAGTGGGAGGGCTGTTGAAGCCCAACCACTTATTGATCCTTGAGGTTGAGATAGTGACCCTTTAATCTCTGATTGTTGTCTCTAATGTCTCGTCAATTATTGTGCCTTCCTCAAAGCAAAACTTAGCAGGCTCCAAGTCATAGTAGAGATGTATAACTTCCTTTAGTAGTAGGGAAGATGAAGGAATAACCAAGGCTCATAATTGCTAGACTTGTTCTTGGCCTTCAATTGAACTCATCTGGGGCTACTAAGAGATCTTCCTCCTCTTTCTCTGATTGTATCACTAGCTAGTTACTTGCTAGTGATAGGGTGTGATTTGAGTAATATCACATATTTTGCTTCATCTCATATTGTAACATTGTCAGTCAGTCATGGCTTTTTTGTTAGCCTCTGATCTTTGTATCCGAAAGAAAAGCATTTTGATCAACTCCTGCAAAAGTATAAACATATGCTCTTTAGTACCCATCTTCTCTTTAGTTTGTATAATATTAGGCACAACAACTCATTTGGTTTTATACACATAATCCTTACGATATTTGAGCAAAGAGTAAAATAAACCACCGAAGACCAAAATATAACTTTACTCAATTAATTATAGTTACTAAACATAAAGGGTAACAAACAAATGATGCCAAGAATAATATTTTTCAATGATCAATGACAATTTGTAAATGCACTTTATATAAAAAAATATGTCATTGATATGATTTTTATGCATTCCATGTAAGTTAGATCAAAGAGAGTAGAGATTCTATCCAAAATGACAACTTTTTATGAAGTGACAAATCATGAATGAAATCAAGTTTTCCAAGAATGGTAATAAAATATGCAGATCATATTAAATCTCAAATGCTATTTCAAATCATGACAATGCATTGTAAAATCGAGATTTTGAATATATGTAAAACTCATATTTGAAATATGTTTACAATCGATGCTCATGTTAAAAATGGTGGAAGTCAATAGTTATAAAATATGAATCAGAAAGCTTCATTGTAGAGTTCAACTAAGATAACATGTTAATTATTAGAGTTAACATGTTGGAGAATTTTTCCAAGTGCAAAAGTCATATGGATAACCAAAAGGATTAGCTCGATAGACATATATAAGCATCATGGCTTTGTCATTGATTTATAGACTATCTTAACACTTAAAGTTGAGTTTTGAAAGATATGAATATTCAACTCAATGACTCAAATACATGACACTAGTTACTCAAAGATAGATCATATCAATGGTTAATGTGTTTGTGCAACAGGGAGAATACAAGAATAATGAAGCATATACTCATTAGTCCAAATGACTAGCATGCTAGAATTTTTTCTAGTAAGTTATTCCACTATAATGGTTAATACACTAGTAGAAAAAATGCGTTTTAGACTGGCCCATTTAGACCGGTTGTAGTGGATTAGGTATAAAAGAAATGCGCGGTGGCATTTTCGCAATTATGAACAAGTTGGGAGACCAATTATTATAATAACCGGTCTAAAAAAGATTATTTAGACCGGTTCTGTACTAACCGGTCTAAAAAAATTAATGATTTTATTTTTTAGACCGGTTATTGAGAGAATCGGTTTAAAATATATTTATTTTAAACCGGTTAGCAAAAGGGTTTTTAAGACCTGTTGCCTAACAACTGCTCTTAAAAGTACAACCGGTCTTAAAAGTGGACTTTTAAGACCGGTTGTTATGGAACTGGTCTTAAAAACCCTTTTTTTAGATCGATTTCCCTATTAACCGGTCTGAAAAATCTTCCCCAATTTATTTTTGCGCCGCGCCTCTCACTCCCGCCCTCTTCCATTCTGAATTCCCTTCCATTCTGAATCACCCAAGCTACTTTGGTCCCAATCTTTTCTCTCCTTAGCCGTCGACTCCTCGTCCCTTACCTGATCCCATTCTGAATCGAATCCGTCATCGCTCTTCGGTCGCTGTCATACATTGCTTTAGCTGATCGTGGCTATCATCGTGGGTGCTGTCGTCCCTTATTCATTGCATTTCTGGGACATCTTCATCTTCAATCTCTTTTTTGAGGTATGCTTCATCGTCCTCTACATTTCCCCCTCTATAATTACTATATAGAAGCGGTTACCTTTAGATTTGGTCATCGGCCTAGGCTGGCAAAGGGGATGAATAAAACAAAACAATAGCTTAATATAAATTTTCTAGTGTGCTTGGTGTTTAAATCCCTCTCAAAGCTGATCCCTGATGAGTGCCCTATATATATATATTGAGATATTGCATAGATTTTATAACTTCAAAGCTGACCCACTTCAGAATTTTTGGCCTTGCTAAGTACTAATTTGGTTATTGCTGAATGCTATTGCTGTTGCACTTAACTCGTTCCAGATTGATGTTGCTGTGATTGAGCTTTTGATATTGTAGAAATCAACTCTAAATTTCTTAAGTTAAGTTGTTATGAAATCAAGTTTCTTTAGTGAATTTTCACTGGATATTTTGTGAATCTGATTGTCGTGGAGAAAGTTGCTATCAAGGTGAGTGCTTGAGTGACTGTCATTGGTTCTTTACAATTTTCTGCTGGAAGAACGTTCTTTGGCTGAATATGAGAAGCTAATATGATCTGATTCTGCATTTTAAATTGCCATTTGGATTGAATACTTGTTTTGATTTTGGTAATGATAGTTATTTGTTGCAAACCAAAACAAGCCTCCTGAGATTGTCACCATACTTGTTACCAACAAGACCAAGCTTTTGCGGTTATTGGCAAGTATCGAGAAAGGTATGTAGAGCTCTCTTTTTTGCGTGTGTTTTCTGTGCTTGACAAGTGACAATTCATTAATGTGGGTATTTTTATTAAGTAAAGGAGGGAGTAATATATATGTGCATGTCAAGAAACTATAGTACCTTTCTTAGGTGATATCTCAAGATAATGATAATGGGAGGTCGAACAATGTGAAATATTTACTCCCTTGATCTCGATTTGAGAGGTTTTAAAGGTAAAATATTTATTTTGGCCTTGGTCTGAGAGGTTTTGATGCTTTTTTTTTGCAGAGGACGAGTAATTTCATGTTGTTCAGCTAGGATTTGGTTTATTATATATCCCTCTCCCTCTACACCGTTGGCCTCCCTTCAATTGCAGGTTTGTTTGTTTTTTTAAATACAATGTGTTAGTTTTAAGACATTTAGTATATAATTTTCATTTTAAGACATTTGATAAGTTAACTGTTATTTTTTTAGTTGTACTGTATTGATAAAAAATTAACCTTAATTACTATAATAGTATTACTAATAAGGAAGCAAACATAAAAAACCAATGTGAAGGAAATTGGGGAACATAGGGGCGTAGACTTATGATGTGAGAAAGTTCCTATGGTTCAAAGATGTTAAATTATGTTATGAGCAATACACATTTTCAAATGTTATCAATATGAGTTTTTATTTTAAAAATAGGTGCATATGTCTTGATTGAATCAAGGAATCTGACCTAATGGATATAAATAAATGGACCTAAGCTTCATCTATTTCTTTTTCATTGATTATTATATCAAATAGGTTCATGAAAATTTAATCAAAGTATTATTACACACCCCTGAATTGGGTGAAAGGGATTCAATTTAATTAAAACTTTGAATCCTGTATTGATGGTAACCAAATAAATATGATTGACATATATTGAATGCCAATGTCAATGCCTTACCTTAAATTTAACATTTGCAGTTAATTTGACTGTTTTTTCGCCTTGAAGTACGAGTGTGATAGAAAATGATTATAAGAGCAATGTTGCCAACTCTTGTCATTACACATTCAATATGCATGAATGGGGTTGAGATCTAACTTCTTCAACCCTATTTATATAAATTTGTGGCCAAAATCTTTCTTATATTTCAAAGAAGTAAAAAAGTCAATACTATTGTTTATTCCATTTCTTGCTTTCCTCCTGACTTACAAGCAAGGCTATATAATAATGATTGTGAATTCTGTTTTGAGCTGAATTTTGTGTTAATGGATCACAAATAGTGAACCTTTTCCATCCTGCCTTTTCCAGGGGAAAAAGTAGAAAACAAAAAAAAGGTGTTGGAATATATGGATCGTAGTTGGATAGAAGCTAAACGGATGAGTGTTGAATATGATGTTGGGGTAAGGGGTTTTTTAGACTTTGCAAAAAGAAATGCCGATGATGATAGTGGGATGTTTTATTGCCCTTGTGTAAAATGTTTGAATGAGAAGCGATTAATTGTTGCAGATATATATACACATTTAATTTGTGAAGGGTTTTATAAGATGTATGTAGTATGGGTATGGCATGGTGAAGAATTAGAAATGCCAAGTGCATCTCAACAGGGGGAAGTGACTTGTGATGATAATGACATGGATATGGATGATCGGATAGAGGATATTATTCGTGATATAGGAGAAGAAGCTTTTGAACAATCACATGTATATGGTAATATGTGCAGTGATGCTGAGATGCCGCTATACCCATGGTGTAAAAAATACCAATTGCTGAATGCTGTATTGAAATTGGTAAGCTTGAAAGCACGGCATGGATGGAGTGACAATAGTTTTCTAGAAACGCTTGAGGCCTTTAAAGACATGCTTCCTGATGATAATGTGTTGTCTTGTTGATACTATGATGCTAAGAAAATATTGTGTCCACTAGGGATGAAGTATAAAAGATCCATGCTTGCCCTAATGATTGCATATTGTATAGAAAAGATTATGAAGAGACGGAGCAATGCCCATATGTGAAACTCTGAGGTATAAATCAAATAAGGGCCCTGCAAAAGTATTGTTGTATCTTTGAATCATTCCAAGGTTCAAGTGCCTGTTTGCCAATGAAATTGATGCCAAAAATTTGAGATGGCATGTAGTAAGAGGATTTCTGATGGAAAGCTTTGACATCCAGCTGATTCTTCTCAATGGCAGAAAATCGATCAATTATTTCCTAGCTTCGGTGAAGAACCTAGGAATTAGCACAGATGGTATGAATCCTTATGGTAGCCTAAGTAGTATACATAGTTCATGGCCTGTTCTGTTGGTAATTTACAATTTATCTCGTTTGTTATGTATGAAATGAAAGTACATTATGTTGTCTATATTGATTTCGGGACCAAAGAAACCCGGAAATGATATAGATGTTTACTTAGAACCCTTGATCGAAGTCTTGAAAGAGTTGTGGGATAAAGGTGTTGATGTTTTTTATGCGAACAAGAAGGAGACTTTTAATATGCGAGCAATGATCTTTTGTAATATAAATGACTTCCCTGTATATGGGAACTTGTCAGGATATAGCGTTAAAGGCCACAAAGCTTGTCAGATATGTGAAGAAGGCACATGCTAGCATCAACTTCAACATGGAAGAAAGACAGTTTAACTTGGCCATAGGTGATTTCTTAGACAAAGCCACCCTTATCGTAGATTAAAAAAAAGCTTTTTTTGGTGGCCAAGAGTTTGAAGATGCTCCAGAGGCATTGACTGGGGAGAAAATTTATGAAAAGGTGAAAAATATCAATACTATGTTTGGTAAGTCATCAAAGAGTATAAATGAGAAAAATATATGGAAAAAAGGTCCATCTTCTTCGATCTTCCATATTGGCACAATCTTGACGTCAGACAATGTATTGATTTCATGCATGTGGAGAAAAACGTATGTGATAGTATTGTTGGGACATTACTCAACATACAAGGAAGTTCTAAGGATGGCGTGAAGGCAAGATTAGACTTGCAAGAAATAGGAATACGGGAAGATCTACATCCAAGGCCATATGGTAATAGAACTTTTTGTCCTCCAGCTGCTCATACTTTGTCTAAGGTTGAGAAAAGAAGCTTTCATAAGTGTTTACATAGAGCTAAAGTTCCCTCAGGGTATTCTTTAAATTTTAAAAAGCTTGTATCGATTAAAAACTTGAAGTTAATAGGGCTAAAGTCTCATGATTGTCATGTCTTAATGCAACAACTACTCCCAGTAGCTATTCGAGACATTGCCGAATATGATCTTCAACACATATTGACTAGACTTTATTTCTTCTTTAATGCCATTTGTTGTAAAGTCATTGACACGGAAAGATTGGAGGAAGTGGAAAATGAAGGATATATGATCTTGTGCCAGCTTGAGAAGCTTTTTCTTCCTTCCTTTTTTGACATCATGGTATACTTGATTGTTCATCTAGTGAGGGAGATAAAGTTGTGTGGCCCTATCTATTTCCAGTGGATGTACCCAATGGAAAGAACTATGTAAATACTAAAAGGGTATATGAAGAACCCCAACCGGCCTGAAGCATCTATTATTTAAAAATATGTTTCTGAAGAAGCTATAGAATTTTATCAACATTATTTGTCAAATGTACAACATATTGGCCTTCCTAAACGTCATGATCAAGAAGGGGGTAGATGCGGGGCAACAGTAAAGAGTATAGATGCTGATGAATTGCAACAAGTCCACTTGTACATCTTGAACAATGTTGATGAAGTTCAATATTACATGAATGCCCATAAAGAAATTGTACGGAAACAAAATAGTCGAATGACTGAACAAAGGTTAATTAGGGGGCATAACAGAACTTTTGCACATTGGTTCAAACAAAAGGTTGACGGAGAAGATTGTGTTTCTAATACAATAAATTGGTTAGCACGTGGTCCTAAAGTTGATGTCATAAGTTAGACTTCATTTGTGATCAATGGTTATACCTTTTGCATGAAGTCCCTAGATGATAAGAGCACTGGCTAGAATAGTGGTGTTGTCTTAGTGGCTAAATCTATGCACTTCTCTAGTTCGAAAGACAAGAACCCTACATTGGCTGCCATACCTTATTATTGGGTGATTGAAGAGATTTGGGTGGTGGACTATGTTAAAATTAGATTTCCCATTTTCAAATGCAAGTAGGTTGATGTCAATAATGGTGTGAAGATCGATAGGTTAGGATTTACATTAGTAGATCTAAATAGTAGAAGTTTTGGAGCTGAACCTTTCAATATGGCAGATCAGGCTCAACAAGTGTTCTATATCACTGATCAGGCAAATAAAATATGGTCTGTAGCTCTTCAAGGAAAAGGGTCATTGATATTGATGAGAAAAGTCTCTCAAATTATGATCTTCTTGAGACTCCTTCTTTTTTTAGGGGTCAACCAGAAGTGAACGAAGAAGATGAAACAGATAATGCCTATGGCACATGAAATGATCATCACGAGGGAATATGGGAGGATATCTCTTTATGATACTACTTTGAACTTAACTAACTAAAGTAATTATGATTATAATTTATATCCGAAGAATATGTTTAGTTATTTTATCGATATAGTCTTCACATGTCACAGCTTAGGATTTATCTTTCTTTGTTGTCGTTACAGGCAAATGACGAATCCCCAACATACTAGTGTAGAGGATCAGCAACCTACTGCACCTCTGAGTTAGTGACCTAGTGCTTAGGAGAGTTAGCCACCTAGTGCTCAGCAGAGTCAACCAGCTAGTGTTAAGCAAGGTGAGCCTAGCAATGCTTGGAGCTAGGGTTATAGTGAGCGCAGTAGCCAATCTGTACGGAGGGCTAGATGTGGCACATGGTTGACAGACGTTTCCCTCAGTCGGAGTGCAGGCCAAAAGATACCGACTGAGTTTGATAGATATTGGAAACCAATCGGTCCTAATGCCCAATGGTATAGGAGTTTTGTCGGCCTCCTTGCACGCAACAAGCTGAGCATCTTGATAGAGGAGTAGAGAAATGTCTATGAAAAGGTGAAGAAACATATTTGGGACACTATCTAGGTATACAATTCTCTTATGTATGTAATTAATTATTATCAAATATGTTACAAATTTATCACTTACTCCTTCAATACATGCATTCCAGTTCATGTACGATGTTCCTCAGAGTGAGCTCTTGTACAACAAGATAACGATGTATTGTTATGAGCGCTGGAGCAAGTTTAAGACAAATCTGACCAATAATTACATTCATATCGAGGTGAAAGATGGTCAGCCTCGTCCTAATCTGTGCGACTAGTATACATTTCTTGATCAAGCGACTTGGCAAGCATTTGTTAGGCTTCGGACTACTCCAGAATCTTTGGTTAGTTGACTTATTTTTTGTTTTATTTACTTAGCAAGTATATTAATTGATTATAACACTTTCCTTTTGTATCATTTCTTATTCACAGGAAAAAAGGCAAAAAGCACAAGAGAATGGTAGAAAGAATGATTGCCCTTATACAATGTCTCGTGGGGGTAATGCAAAAGTTGAAAGAGACTTGTTGGCGGCCAAACAGAAGAGATTAGAAGAAGCATCTCAATCCGATCCTTCTATTCTTCTTTCTCCACCATCTCTGATTCGTCGTGAAGAAAAATGGCAATTTGCCCACCAAAAGAGGAGTGGGTCTTATACGAGTGAACAATCTCGTATAGTAGGTGAAAGAATTGTAAGTATATATCGTTGCTGTTATTAATTACATAAGAAACGTACATCATTACTTATGTTTGTTATTTTGTATTATCTTACAGGAGGAACTTAGAAAAAAAAAGTTGAGGGATCTTTTAAGTCGGAGGGCAGGAATGATATTCTAATAGTTGCTACTGGCAAACATGAGCATCCAGGCCGTGTCAGGGGAGTTGGAGGAGGGGTAGGGATACGGGATTACTTTGCAGCCCCTGTACGCCATTCCTCAAACATTTTGACTAGGGAGGAATAGGAGACTATGTTGGCCACTGCAAGAGTAAAAGCGAAGGTCGAGGCTGAAGCATCATTTGATGTACTATTAGAGACCCGGTTGAGCAAGATGACAGAGAAAATGATAGTGTTTATGAGCTCAAGACAAGATACCAGTGCTCCCTAGCCACAATCGATTGATCTTAATAAGCAGAGCACTAAAGGGAATTGTTGCAATATCGGGCAGTCATAAGAGGGTCCAGCAAGAGAAATTACTGAGCCTTGTGATATTTTTGTCGAGGATCCTCTGAGACGGTTAGTTGCACAGGGTAGTGTGCATAACCTGGGATCAACTGTCCACCACCGACAAATGGAAGCTGATCAAGCCTGAGTGTCAATTAATAAGGTGATCATTACAGATGCACCTGTCCCTATCCCTTCTGATGAATTCAAGATTATAAGCGATGTCCTAGGTACGTTCATCTTGTGGCTAACGAACCTTGTTTCTGTTCGAGTCGACGAAATTCCGATCAAAGCCCCACCAAGTCCATCTCCCTTCACTTAGCAAGAAGTTTTATAGCCTCCACTGAATATCATGCAACAAGTTATTCTGATGGCATATGATACATCCTTTAAAAGAAGAGATTGGCCTACGGATTCAGTTGTTGGACAGTCAGGGGTGACATGCTATCTTGAGAGGGATGATTTGATGTCCTTGGTAGCTCCTAGACAAAATCTTAGGATTGGGATTGTCCAACTGTTCTTAATGTAAGTATCTTCTACAATTCAAAGTAAATATTTTAAAAGTTTCACCGTTTACCTTTTATTTATGTGCTTGCATTAGTGTAGGTATATACATCGTAGGTTGGTCTCCTCTGGCAAACGCAAAAAATTTGGATTCTTATGCCCCTATCACATCCAAGAGAAAGGGACCACTGCTGCTATCAGACATAGATACTTATTAGAGAGGCTTAGTGAAAGTGGAACTGAGTGTTTCTTGGCTCCATATGTGCATGGGTAAGAAGCAAACTGATATTTTATAATTTATATAATGTTTTATGTTTGCTTAATGTTCTTCTTTTTTTTCAGTGATCATTGGCACTTGCTTCTTCTATGCAAGAGTAGTTACACTGTCATCCTCTTATGTTCCCTCCACTTCAAACCAGAGAATGATTTGAAAAAGACCATAAACTCGTTAGTTTTCTTGCATTATTACCTTTTGTATGCAAAGTTTATGAAATTTGTGTAAAACCAATAACCTTTGTCATTGTGATGATCATAGGGCTATGCCGCCATTCCTACACACTACTTGTGGTAAGCATGTTCGTGACTTAAAGGACCCTACATGGATCATACTAAAGGTTAGTACATATTGATTTGTTTAAAGAATATAATAAGTCATGCCTTTATATTTGTTTTAATGATATCATGTTTTTTTCAGAGCTGTAGGCAACCATAGGGGTCCAACTTATGTGGTTTTTATGTTTTGAGATACATTTACAATATTATCACTCTAGGCACGACTGATTTTACTCAAGAGGTAAATTTATATTTCAAAAATTTTGTATTACTTTATTGTTTTTAAGTTACTAAGTTAATGTTTCATTTGGTTTTGGTGTTACAGATGTTTGATCTTGCTGATCCCTTTCCTGAAGATGATATTGATTTCATTCGCACATGTTGTGCTGAATTCATCTATGAGCTATTACAAAAATAGTGAGTTTTTGAATCCAACGTTACATTGTACATTATTGTTCTCATATGTATTGCTAACAAGGTTTATGTATCTGTGTAGGACAATTTCTGTGACATGGGTGATACAGGAGGCATGGGATTTGAGGGACTGACCTTTGTAATTTTTCTTCCCTTTGTATTCTGTAAAGTTGAGGAATTTCTGCTGTTGCTTGTATCAATACTTGAATTTTATCGCTGCCATTGTCATTTCAAAGTTTTGCATCCATTTCTGAGCAAATTCTTCTATTTGGGCATTCCTTTATGTTTTTAGTTTTAGACAACTTCATGTTGCACATTGAATTTGCAAGAAATAGAGTGAATTTGGAGTTCCTAGAGTCTGATTTTAACTTGTTGCTTAAATTGTGACATTTCATCTTGAACCTTGTTCTATACTAAGTACCATTTGTTGGAAGTTTATTTAAAGTCACCTGGCTTACACCTTTATTTGTGCTTGTTGTTGATCTTGCTACTGTCATTGCTTTTATGAAATCTGTTATGTTGCTTCTATGCAATCTGTTACTTACTTCATACTTAGGGAGTTGCATATAGATAGACAAATACATGCACTCCATTTCATCCGTTGCATTTTGCATTGTTCTATGCTGCTTCAAGATTCATTACTGCTGTCATTTGGTCCTCCTTACTGTCTAATTGCACTGTTGGTGTTATTTAGTGCTAAACTAAGGTTGGTCATTACCTTTGGCTAAATTCTTGACAAATTTTCTTGCACTCTACTTGACTTAGGGACTGAAACTACAAGTGTATTTGGCCTGAAATTGAGCCAATGGAGTTTACATTAAATGCTGCCATATTTTCCATACTGTAATTAAAGTACTGCAAATGAATCATCAATGTGTGACTGATGTAACCCCCTGCCGTAATTATATCCGAAATACGCACTTAAAGTGAAATAGAGACCAATAAGAAACAAATACAAATTACAAACCCATATACCAGACGGGGTTTTCACAATTACCTTTTGAAATCATTTATAAACTTGGTCTCATAATCACTTTTCGGATACAATTACTACGCGGAACATCACATTCATAATAAATCAGAGTACACAAAAATAATCCCGGCAATCCCGGTTTCCATATATTAACTCAAGCTTTATAGGGCACATTCGCCCATACAAGCCCTCATATGGGGATTACACAAATCTTTCTCATACATATACAAATATCCAACAACTCATTTCAAATACATAACCAAATATACTCATCCTAAACATGCATTGATAACCACCTATCACAAGATTACAACCCGAACGAGTCCCGTCGCCTTTGATTGCTTACTCCATCCTCGATCCACCTACCCTGTCTAAATTGTTGGTAGGGGAGGGTGAGATTCGAGAGAATCTCAGTAGGGAAATATTATCAATATGCAGGCAAGATAAGTGTTTAATGCATGACATGCTTGCATCACATAACTCATGCACACATACAATGACAAATCTATAAGCTCAATGCTTCGAACGATACATATATGGCCATAGCATATATTGAAACATAGCTTCAAATCATTCATACATGTTCCACATAATCAAGCAAAGCAATAACATGCATCAACACATTAACACAGTTATCAGAGCATGCAGGAGAGATAAGTTCCCTACCTCTATTCTTTTCTCCTCGATTTACGTGCCAACAACTCGGGGCTTCACATTCGATCCTACAATGTCAAATATACTATTTAGACACTTCCATAGTGTTTCTGGGGGTTATATGAAGCTATATGGAAAAATTACTAAAATACCCCCGGGGACCCGGCCCGGCCCCGCCGTACCCGGTCTAGCTGTACTTTTCCTGAAATTTTGACATGGGCTATTCTAACATATTTTCACCCAAGGAATCCATTTTCGGACTCGGAATTATCAAATTCAATGTCAATTACAAAATTACCCTTGGCAGCCCCACTTTAAGGGTTTCAGGGGCGTTTTTGTAATTATGCTTTTTCGGCCTTTTTTGAAAAAGTGCCCAACTGTAACCCCACCTAATTTTCCCTCCTGAACTCAATGGAATCATCAAATCATTGAAAATCCAACTCTAAGACCCATTTATAGCCCAGACCGAAATATATGGGTTTTCTAGGGAAAATCAGGGTTTTTCGGTTTCGGCTCCGTAAACACGTTCCTTTCTACTCCTAACCACTTTATTGACTATTCCATTAGGTTACAACTACCATTTAGTATCAATTTGGGCAGCATAACAGCCTCTACAACCCATTTCCATAAATTAAAACCAACGGCAATCCGGCAAAATTTCACCGATTAAATTGCCCACAGCAGCTAGAATAGTCAATATACAAGAGTTTGGAAGTTACCTCAAGCTCCTTCTAGCTTTTCTCAAAGATGGCTGAAAACCCTAACTTTCAAAACACCAAAATTGAGCTTTCCAAACCTTAAAGAATAAAGAGGAGTAGTTTAGAGTCGGAGTTATACGCGCTAGGAGCTAGATCGTCGGAGAAATCGGCTTACCTTACGAGATTTCTTCCTCTTTCTCTCTTTAAAGATCCCATATGCTCTCTCTCTATTTCAGCTGTTCTCAGCGTCAGAAATGAGGAGGAAGAAGGGAAAAAACCGTTTAATAACATATCTTATGATGATGTCATCTTTTATTGAGATGATGTCATAATTACCATTTTCGGATTTTCTGGCAGATTTTCTGCCCAAACTTTGAAAAATCATAACTAATTCTAGAAAAATCGAAATGAGGTGATTCCAAAGCCAAATTAAAGGTATTTAAGTCCTCTTTATAGGAAAAATATTTACCAATACTAGAAATCACCACAAAATTCCAGAATTACACAAATGTCATCACTTCCCCAAAACAGAGTCCATTTTCGACCTCAAACTTTGGACAGTCATATCTCCTAGTTCCCAACATGAAATGGCACAAATTATATGTCCATTTTGAAGCTTTGGATGTGAACTCAAAGACTAGAAAGTTTCATAATTTTCTGACATCATTTGCCTATTAAAAAAGTCCACACGAGAAGACTGCCCAGACAGAATTCACACTGGACAACATTTCTAGTTTTGCAACCAATGTGTCCAATCCAATTTAAATCAATTCCAATGATTAAATACCACAACATGACACCATTTCCATCACAATACCCCATTCAATTATTCCCTCTATTCTAAGTCAATTTGAATGTTAATCCACAATTGAACTCAAATATAGGGTTTTGGCGTTGCTCATAACACAAACGACTACAATCCACTTTATATTCTCTAAAAAGGTTCATTAATCACTAACCACGTCCACTTTTGTAGCCATTAACTCCTAATCACAATTTGGGATCTTGCTAAACCGGGGCTTAGCAATCCACTAATCTCAGGCTTATTCTCTAGCCTCGAGTCTCAAAATTCGGGGTATTACAACTGACTTATATGAAAATTTGTTGCTGCTATAGACTGCTACTTTTGAATGTTGAAATTGAAATATGTGATTGTTCTGTACTGCTATTCAAATTGGAGCATCCAGTGCGTGTATATATAAAAAGGACTTTTTTTAAAAAAAATAGAAGCTTTAAGACCGGTTGTAGTCATAACCGGTCTTAAAAGTATTAAAAATCCACCTTTAAGACCGGTTGTGACACACAACTGGTCTTAAAGGTGGATTTTTAAGACCGGTTGTAAGTACAACCGGTCTTAAAAAGTTTGACCTTTAAGACCTGTTGCGAGCAGAACAGGTCTTAAAGGTGACCTTTAAGACTGGTTTTAAGAACAACCGGTCATAAAAGTATGACTTTTAAGACTGGTTATGACAACCGGTCTAAAAAATTATAGACTTTTTAGACCTGCTGTAACAAGACCTATTTCACAACCAGTCTAAAAAGTTTTTTTTAACCAGTCTAAAAAGTCAATTTTCCACTAGTGATACATAAAGATTCAATGCATTAATGAACATTAATAATGCTTGGAATAACTTGGCCAATAAGGATTTGTGCATTAGGCATAAAGCTTTCATATATTGAATTCTTTTCTAGGAAATACACTTGAAACTCATAGATAGTTAACTTGTTAGACGTAAGGTCTAACATGTTAGAGAATAAAGATTAAAGAGTTCAAGCATTGGATAGCACATTTAAGATCAATTATCAATATGTCAAAGATGGGAAAAATCTAGCAGATAAATTTGAAGCATTTCTGATATTTAGTACACAAAAATATTAACTTCCAATTTTGAAACCAATTTGAATGAAAAACAAAGTATGAATAATTTTCAAATAATGTGTATGCATTTTTATAAACAAAATGAATTGGAATCTAAGTACATTTTTGAAATGTGCATTTCAAAACTCAAATACATAGAAAGATTATGCACAATTTCACTTTCAGTCCATTTAGAAATCTAGAAACAATTTGAAAACCATAAATGATTGATTGCTAATGGTATGCAATAATGAGAAATTTATTCATTAAACAAATAAATAATTTATATAAGCACAGTATAGAGTAAGAATTAGATATCACCATAATTCCTCTTGTCCTTGTGATAGTTTGCTTAGTTTTGGTGGAATAATATTGATCTCCTCCTTAATACACTTAGCACCAAAAATCCGAACTCCATGATTCAGCATCATCAAGATATGAATTTGTTTTCATGTGGCCGTAATCTTGAGAATCTTTTTCTTATCCTACAGAACTGTATAAATTTCTTTTTCTTCATGATATACAATCTTTCTTGGATCCATTTCTTGTTAGCTTGTAGGAATCAAGGTAAAATTCATATACTCTAAGAATATAATCAATTCGAGGCAATTGAGAATAATGAATTAAACATGAATTTATGCATAAAATTTTTTTTTTCTTGAAGTATGCGTATATGCATAAAGTGTTAAGCTATTGAACATTGCAATTCTTTATGAATGAATTTTCTAAAGATTTTGAAAACATATATGCAATGCTCATTCCTAAGGTAACAATGTATAAGCCTTAATAAAAATTAAAGATACTAATGTAGGAGGTTTTACCGTTGTTTACTTTTATGTTAGGTGCTTGGAGGATTGCTTTCGGTTACTCACTACATCTTTATGTGATGTTGATACTTTGAATCCCTTGCTTTGGGAGTTGGCAACCTTATCTCAAAATATATAAACTCCAGGAGTCTTTTACTTGATGCTTGAGATATCCTTCTTTTCTTGTTCTCCTTAATATAGTTGAACAGTAGTCTATAGTAGTCCATTCTTGATGTGGAACATACTCCTTGTCTCCATTGCTTTTCTTTTTTGGTTAGACTTTATAGTTCCAGCAATGGGTGATTCGAGAGTTCTCCTAATTGATATGAATTTCCTTTCAGGTGCATTAGGAACTCTTGGAATCTTCTTCATTTTCTCTGTACCCTTATATCCATTATTTCTAGAATTAATCTGTACACATGAAACACCATATGGACATGTTGGTACCTACTTTGCTTTGGGTCCTTGAATGTTAGATTTTAAACTTATTTGCCTTTTAGGAACCCAAACAAATTTATTTCTCAAATTAAAATTTCTTCTAATATAGCATGTGTGAGAAATATGATCGGATTTACACAATAATTGCAAATTGTATGAATATGTGCATTATGGGATATCATGCAAGTATTATGTCGGTTATGAGAGAAGAAAATTGAATGGATTTTATTTGAACATTCTTTCTTCTCAATAAACTTTCCAGTATATTTGAAAACATTTTTTCTTTTCTTAATAGAATCAACAATTGGTTGAAAAATAATCTTATGTAGACTCTGAAAATCAGTTTTACGAAAATCATGAGAAGATTTGGAACTTTTTACCTTGAGTTCATCTTGAGCTCTAGAGAGTGATTTTTCATGTCTGTATATAATGAATGGGCTTTTCTAAAAAAATTTAAAATTATTTAAAACAGTTACTTAATAGTTCAAACTCTTCATTATAACTTATCAATCCTTTATCCATAATTTGATATTATAAGAGTTACACTCTTCTTTTTCCTAAGTCTACCATTGTTAAGTTATGGGCTCGAGCCATTCAAATGCCCATTCCTGTTTCGTTATTTAAGAATAGTGTTCTACTGCTACCCTTACTTACATGCCCATACTACTACTATGTGCATTATTTTCAGTATGTACATTTTTTAGGTTTATGTATATACATATATATACAAAATTTGTAGCCATATGAGGCTACCAATGTAATATTATGAATTTTAGGCTTAGAAGATGGAGAATAAGCCTAAGTCAAGAAGACTACTAAGCACAATTTGGTAAGAGTCCCAAAGATAGAATGAGTTTAATGGGACTAAATGATTTGGCCCTCTGGGATAAGAATGAGTCTCCTGATAACATGAGGCTCAGTGAATATAAATAGTCAGATAAAAGATGCCAGTGTATGGGCACTATGGCATACTGGGTGCCATTTTGATGGCACCGAGAGGTATGTGTGTGCCATTTGATCCTACGTGTACGAAGAAGCTTTTGAGTTGGCACAATAAGAAGTTCTTGTGTGTTTTAGTAATTGGATGAAGTTATCTGTGTCTATGTATACTTAGTGTTGCCATAAGATATACAAGCTCACATGTGGCAGTTTTTGAGGTATGTGGCGCCATCTTATGCCACACAGGCACATATGTGACGCATTCTTGAAGATATAGATATATGTGACCAATGCACCAGAAATAAAATACCGGTATGTGGTGCACATGTCATTTTTAGGGCAGGTACATATACCCTGTATTTTTTAAGAGACACCGGCTTGGTGTCAAATGTCTGGGACACCCAGGTAGCCATGTTACGCAATCTAGAGACTTAATGGTGTATGTGGTGCAATATGGACCCTACACCTATAAAGTGACTTTAATAAAGTAGCGTTTTGAAAAGTAACTTTTGCTTTTATGATGGACAAACGAGAAGACATTGTCTAACCCTAACATAAAGTAGATGTTTAGTCAGTAGGACACCTTGTCAGATTTGTCGATCTCCAGTCATGACACATATCCAACTTCCCCAAACATTAACTACAGGAGTCGGGGAAAATTATCAGGGATTTCCTTCCCTTGATAAAGGTAGACGTCCAGGACCCTAAAAAGGAAGAGAGAGGGTGACTTGGAGGAGATAGTGGCACTTTGAGATTTAACCTTAGGACACGTGGCACTATTTGAGCCGTACACTCGGTATATGGGGAAATTTTGTAATTCGTAATGCTTCATATGTATTTGATTTAGCTGGATATATGAGCTAGCGAAAGATATATATATATATATATATGTATATGTATGTAAGTATGCATATGTTTGGGAAACCCTGGTGACTTCCTAGAACCATACATGGTGCCATTATAGGAGACTTATGGAAAAGTGGTGCTGTGACTTATTATGGGTCCTGCATGGGTACCCGACTATCACCACGATAGACCGACTTATAGACTCGACAATTCCTAAAGGCACAAGGGTAGGTGGCACCATTTTATGTCCACCAGGGACATATGGTATCCTCTGGGCAATCTCCAGCACACGTGGCAGCAATTAGGCAGAGGCATGACATGTGTCACAAAACCAACGGCCTTGTATCAAAAAGTAGCTTTATTAAAGCAACTTTATTAAAGTATCTTTTTGACTTCTTCCCTGTTTAACCAATCAAATTATGACATTTGCATTTATATATTAGTGATATGTAGAATAGCCAGTATAATTCACCGGTCTCCGGTCCCTCTACATCCCGATTTTCCCAAACACTACACTAAAAATAGGATGAATTCATCACACTTCACTTCCCCTGACCAATGAATTTTTCCAACCATGAGAGAGGGGAAGGGAAGACAAATTTTGAGAAATACACGGGGTACCCTGTAGTGTTAAGAAAGAGCATCCAGTACACAAAATCACCGGATACCCTATAATTTCCAAAAAGAGCACCCAGTGTCCTGGATTTTTGTACACTTAACACATCTCACTAAAGCATCTTCCAACACCTCCAAGGGTTATTAATTTTGTGCAGCACCCTAAATTAAGAGGAAAAAATCAAAAAATTCAAGAGAAAAAGATATAGGAGACAAGTTTTGTGTTCTTGAGTTCTACAACTGATTCGAAGCCTGAAATCATATTTCCATCCTCTGAAGCCTTCACTAATCTTCTTCTACTCATCAAAAGCTATGTTTTTATGGTTTTGGACTTCTAATTAGAGGTGTTTGGTGTCATCTTGTTGGTGGAAGTACTGCTGGAATCAAAGAACCGATCGGATAATCGTATAGAGGTAATCGTAAGCTTCGATTTGAGTATAACATTTTAATGTTTTGCTGAATATTTTTAAAGTTATAGGACCCTAGGGTTTCGGCCAAGAGGGTGATTTTGGTCTTTAATGGGTTTGATGATGAGCAAGATGTTAATTAAGGGTATATGATGATTAATCACATGATTTGAGGTTGAAATTGCAAGAACACTTCTTTTGCCAACTTAGGGTCCGATTTGACCAACCATAATTATTGGGTTAGAGCTGGATTTTTATGAATTTGAGGTTAGAAATTGATTATATGGCTAAAATTTTGTAGGGCTAGCATGTTGTTATGATTTTTGGATGATTGGTTAGAAAAAGTGTTATTATAGAATCTGCTAGATTTGTCGCAGTTTGCTTGTGAGATGTTTTTGAGTAGACAAACCTTGTCCAATGGTTGTGATATTTTACAAGGTGTTAATAGACATCCTTGGCTTTCCAATGATGTATAGTATGTGCCATTTGGCCTTGTCAATTGTGAATTATGATCTGTTGAATTTGAGGTACAAACACTGGAATACATTTTGAGGCAGTAATATTGATCGAGGATTCTTGAGGGTTTTCCATGTAATTAGCCCTGAGTGACATTTTTTTATTGAAATAGGACTTTTATATATATATATATATATATTTCTATAGGACTTGAAACCATCCCATTTGGAAATTACTAGATTAAGTTATAAATTTTCAAAGTTGGATGTCAAATCTGCTAGATTTGGGCAAGCTATGGATTTGAGATACTTAGGCTCTGTTTGGGAAGGCATTGGGACAAAAACAAAGCCTAGTTGCCTCCTAAAAGCAGCCAAAAGCCCAGTTGTCACAAATTACCTCCATTTGGGTTCGCGTTTTGTTTCGCTATGCTTTTTACAAAAAAGTAGCTTCTCAATTAAGCTGAAAAATGGAGCTTTTGACTGGTAAAAAAGATGCTTCTAGCTAGAGTACATAGCAAGACTTTTTTTTGCCAAGAAATAATTACCTTAAGACATTCATGCTATTAATATTTATATGTAGTATTTATCACAATATATAATTGAACCTTTTTTATTTTATCAAATTTTATTTATATTTTTTCACTTGAATTATCACAATATATACAAATAATATTTAATGTAGTATTTAATAAGATTGATGCCATTTTCAGTTACTTTCCATTTAAATGGGCTTTTCAAACACTAATCTAAACACGTTTAAGGTTAGAAAAAAAGCCACTTCTGCCACTGTCAATTCAAACACAAATCACATTTACAATATAACTTTTGTCCTATCTGACTTCTACAAAAGTCAGATTGCAAAAAAAGCTTCTTATCCACCGCTAATCCAAATAAGCACTTATAGTAGTAAGTTTGATAAACAAGGACAAGTTAGCGGAAAGGCATACATGTAGTAACTCTTCCTTTCACATACTATGTAATACTCCGCATATGTATTTTACCATCAAATATGTTATGTTCCTACAATGTGGAACATGTTTGGGTGGACACCCGAAGCAGCTAGTATAAGATAGGTGGACACCCGTGTTTGTAACCAATCGCTGTGATAATGTGATAATTTTATATTGTACTACATATTGATGTGTTAAATGATCCTACAATGCTCATTATGTTGCGATGGTTGTAATGCGTACTTTGTATAATTGCATTTTATATGATTAGATTTTGTTACTACTAAGATTCTCCCGAATCTCATCCTTTCTGAAAATTTATTATACAGCAAAGGCTAGTGGCACGAAGGGCAAAGAGGTAAGCACTGATGACTAAAAGAAGGAGCAGAGGAGATGAAGTTATTTTGTTAGTTATCTATAAATATTAACATTTTGATAACCTTAAATGACCTTACGAGCTTGTATGTGTATGAACGTTTAGAGATATAAATAATAAGGAAAGTATAAGGCAATGTCAGAACACTTAGTTATTTTATCAAAATATTTGCATATTTAGTAATGTTGACCTATACAAAGGTAAGATCAGTACCTAAAATAAAGTTATTAGTACTCTAGTGTGGTATCAGAATTATTAGAGAGCAGTCAAATTAGAGTATTTAATGTAACACCTTACTTCTGTAATCGATTTGATGAGTTTTATGCAATGAATTTGAACCACTAAGCGATATTCTATTTTCAATACTATTTCAATTCCCTACCTCAAGACATCATTCGAACCTGTAGTTGAGTGGGTTTATCTAAAAATTTCAAATCTTTTAGAAGCGTCTTTTAGCGGTTTTCAACTTTATTATTACTCATTGATTCTTATCTTCATTTAATTCAATCAAAGTGATTCACTGCTCATTTCTTTGTTCATTCTTAAATCATTTGTTTACAACAATACTATTCAACTAGCATAAGTAGTCATGTTTATACAAGTATTATCATACAGTGATAATTTACACATAACTAATCTTCAATTCGCCATCACATTTTCTTCTTGCACATCTTCCTACATTCCTCTTCTATACTTAACACACCTATATAGTTAAGTAGGGAAGAGTGAGATTTGAGAGAATCTCAGTAGCAAACATTGCTAATTATGCATGCAAGATAGATGCTTAATGTTTGACATGCTTCCTTACATAAATTCATTCCAACATAATACATTTACATGCTTAATGTTTGACACACTACACCTATAGACACAACATAAGTACAAATAGAGCTTTAAATTCACATATGTTCCACACAATTCATCAAAGCAATAAAACACATCAATATATAAGCATATGCAAATCAAATACATGCAAGTCAGGAAAGTTCCACTAGCTTTTGTCTTTAGGTCATCCTCTTGTTCCTTTTTCTTCTAACCATTGTAGCTTCTTGCAAAGCCTTTCATTTGCTCTTCCTTGTCATCTCCTAGCCCTTGATATATATCCACATAATTAGAGCCATGACAAATGAATATTCAAGGTGGCTACACTAGCCTCAAGTGCTTATCTCTAGCCTTGGAATTCAACTTTATTACACTTGGCCCTTACTTTCTTAAATTTGCATGTTAGCTTAAAGCTGCTAGAATTTTCAATAAAATTTGAAAATCCATATCTTTTTCTAGGAATATCCAATTCAAGTGATTCAAAGTTCTATGTGACACTTGTTAAGTCTATTTTTAGGAAAAAATATCTCCCTCAGCCAGTTACATGCACAGAATTCCAGAACCACAATTTAATTAACCCTACCACAGAATCATTCCAGTTTTAAATGCCTAACTTCAAAAATGCATAACTCTTAATGTATAGATCCAAATGACACAAATGGCATATCAAATTAAATCTTGAAATGTCTACTTTCATTTTGAAAGCTTTCACATTCGTTGGACATCATTTGTTTATCCAAAAACGCATCACATTCTTACTGCCTCACAAGAAACCTACACTGGCAGCACAGTTTCAATTCCAGTTTTCAGTGTTTTATTCCAGTGATCCAGAATTTATAGCCAGAGGCTATCCCTACACAAATTTTCATGTAAAATCCATTGGTGATATCAGAATTACCAAATTCCTACTCCTTTTATTCATCCTATTCTGACAGAAAATTACTACACAATCCTACAATCACCAAGCTCCTAATTTACTCATCAAACAAGTTTGCTATGCCCACTAAACATCAAAACAAAATGAGACCTCAAAACCATGAAGCAACCAAAATTAGGGTAGCAATGAAAGTTCCAAAATTTCTAACCAATCAACACAATTACAGATTAAAATGAAGCTCTAACTCAACTCTATCACTTCCCTAAGGTAGTTCTTTGATTTTCCAGCTTTGGCTCTTCTTTGAAACCTCAAAACACCTCTTAAAAAAAACCATAGAATTGAAGCTCTTAAAGAGGAGAAAAATGTTAAAGAAGAGACTTTGAGCCAGAAAGGTGATTATCAAGGTGAAAATCAAGATTGAAATCTCATCTTGCTTCTTGTTCATCAAGATGACTCTTTCTCTTTCCTTTTTCTTTTTCCTTCTTTTTTCCTTTATTTGGTGTCCCTTTTGGAGTGTGTTGAGAGAGTAATGTGTTGAATTGATTATTTTCCATCCACTTTTAAGACTTGACGAAAATTTGAGAAAGAATTAAGAGAAGGTGAGGTGTCAAAATTTTGTGGCTTCTTGCATAAAGTAACTTGGTTAATTAACCAAGTGTGGTTGGGTTAGATAATGGTTATTTTCTCCTTCCCTCTCTCATCTTAAATTGATCGAAAATCATGCTTAAAGTGTAGGAAAATTTGTTGACTAAATTGCCCTTGAATCTTACTTTTTGGTCAGACTTTCCAGGTTATACCATCTCCCAAGACTTGTTGACTTTTCCTTCTTCTCTTCTTTCCTTTTAGTTTTTGGCTCGGCCAATGACTACAGAGTTACTTTAAGTCTTTCTCTCTTTCCTTCCCCTAGTCTTGACCAAAATGTGTCATAAAAAAGAAAGGAGGAGTGTTAACCAAATGCCTATTGGTGTAAGGATTCAAGTTAACCAAAGTCTTCTTCAAAAGTGAGTTGAAACTAACCTTAACATCCAGTAATGATCCAACTTCCAAAATGCCATTAAACCATCAAAAAGAAGTTAGGAAAAGTTAGAAGAGACTCACCTAAACCCAAATCTAAGCTTGAATGTGAGTTTCACTAGCCCTTCTTCCTTTTTCCGGTGCCAAAAACTCCCGCTCCTCCTTCCTTTCTCAACCTCTCGACCTTTTTCTCTCTCCTCTTTTTCTCTCTTTCTCTCTTTCACTCTTTCTATCTGAAATGGGTAAATGAATGAGAGGGAGCTGAGGTGTTCTTATTGTGTGCTGAATGTGTGTGTGTACATGTGAGGGAGCTACTGGAATGGTTAAATGTAAGTGTATGTGTGTCGTATATAAGTGTGTATGGATAAGAGAAAGAGAAGTGAGTGTTTTTATTTAATGGTTGAGTGTGTTTTTTGTCCTATTGGCCCCACTCACAAGGCTTTTAAATTTTCTACTTTGTCTAGTTTTAAATCTCTTAAATCTCTTATGTTCCAAAATTTGGCTTAACTTTAGCCCAATTCAAATTTTCAGGTCCGAATAATAAGTTACTAATTTCCCCCTTTTCTAAATCTCTTATTTTCAGGAAAATTCTTCTGCTTAATGAGAGCATCATTCCTATAGTCTAGTTTTCTAATGTGAGGCATTTTGTGCCGTCTAGCTAGCCGAAGTGATGCCAAAATTACGAACTGGTTGTAGAATCCTGAAGAGGTAAGCCTCGACTTTGTTTTGAACCATATACCTTGTGATTTCGTTGAGTTTTTCTTGACTCTTGGACCACCCTAATGTTTCAGCCAGAGGGAGTTTTTGAGGTCATATGTGTTTAATCATGAATATATGATGATATAAGGTGTTTAATGATAAATAAGACTAGTTTATGTGTTGCAAAATTTGAGTTCTGTGAGGCAGTCTATTTGTGACACGTTTTTTACTAAGTAAATGATATCATATGGCTATGAAACTTTCCATATTTAAAGTAGACATGATAAGATTTAATTTGATATGTCATTTGTGCCATTTGGATTAATATAGTAGGAAATATGGATTTTTTAAAGTTGGATCTCTAAAACTAATGAAAATCTGTGATAGTATTAGTTTATTGGTGATTTTGGATTTTTGTTCATGGAACTAGCTGGAGGAAATTGTTGCCCCCTTAAAATAGACTTAATTAGCGACACATAGGATTTTGATCCACCTTAATTAGATATTCTTAGGCCAAGATATGAATTACCAAAGATTATTGAAAATTCTGCCAGCTTTGTGAAAAAGTATGAAAATAAAAAGTAAGGGTACTTTTGTAATAAATTGGTACTCTAAGGGTTAAGTTAAACACTTGGAGTTACTGTGGGCCCATTAAATACCCATTGGGCCTAATATGTTAACTTTGAAGTTAACTAACCAAAGTGTTTTAAGTTATTAAAATTGGGACAAGTATAGGTCTAAAGATAAGGGACATGTCCTAAAGACTAAAGCAGCCCATTGGACATTTATTTGTCATGGCTCTAATAATATGGTTCTAACATCCCAAATTTTATTTACCAAAATTCCTTGCACCTTTGTGACATCAAAAGGAATAAATGGTGAATTTTGACACATTGAAAGAATTGGCAAAATATTGCAAATAGTGGATACACACAACATTTTTATGGTTGGACACAAAGGTACAATTTGAGCACAATTTGAAGAAGGCAAGAGCACAATTTGAGCCCAAGTCCTATGTGATTTTCGACCAAAACAAAAAGAAGAGAAGGAAGACACAATTTAATATAAAAATGTAAGGGCAACATGGTTTTTTGGCCCTAAAGCAATAAGATTTTATTTTTCCCTATATTTGGGAATAAATTTCAGCCAAAGAGATAAAGGAGAGGGAAAATATTTATTTGGATATAAATTGGGACACGTGGAAGCATTTTTGGCCAAGTTCAAAAAAATGATGACTTAAGTCAAATTAGCATGTGATTATTAGCAAGTAAATGTTATTATTTAAGGAGGTGGAAATTTACTTCTTGAAGAAGGCATTTTATTCATTCAAGAGGGCATCAATTTTGTCCAACAAGAGAAAGGAAAGAGAAAATAAATATTTGACCATAAATTATGCTAAATGGAAGCTATTAGAGATAAGTTCAAAAAGATGATCTATTAGTCAAAAATCATGCGACTAATTAGCATTAAAATAATATTATTTTAAGGAGGTGGAAGGGTGATATTTGAAGAGCCCTTAACCCTTTCTCAAAGGCCATGTTTGGCCAAGACAAGGAGTAAGAAGAGAGAGAGAGTCTTGAAGAAGAGTAAGAACAAGAAAGAGAGAAATAGATCAAGAAGCCAAATAAGGTAAGTTTGGTTGTAAAATTCATGTGTTCTTACCTTCAATCTCTTGGAAATCTGTTCTAATCTTCATGTCTTCCTTAAACACACATGTAGCAAGAACAAAATCAAGAGCAAAGGAAGAGGAAGGGCCATGGTATTGTAAAGAAAAGAGGGAGAAGCAACGGTAATCCAATAAACCTTGTTTTCTTGGTTGATTCAAGGTTGTCGTTGCTGTTATGGTATAAATTATGGCTTTTATTGGTTTGATTTCATGATTGGGATACATAAACCCTAAGGAGAGGTGCTACAAAAATTTTGATTAATCATGTTTAAGAGGTGTTTAAGTGATTAAACAAGTGATTTAAGGTCAAAAGGATGTGTTTCATTGATTGAAAGCATGAAACTTCATTTTCCGTAAATTCTATGATTTTTGGCTAGCCACTATTCACAGGCTTAGATCTCAAATTTCATGAATTTGATGATCCCATTGTATTTAGAATGGAAAATTGTGTAGGGAACATGTAAAATGTAAGGTGTAAGGCTTTAGGGTGTGAAATGACCATTTTGCCTCTAAAACCTTAGCTTTGTGGCTGCCAAGGGTATTTCTATAATTAGAGCATGAATTTGTCAAATCTGAGGTAAAAAATGGATTCTACATGCAAAATTATATGGAAATAGCCCAGGTTATAATTTTTGGTAAAGTACAGTTAAATCGAGTATAAAGAAGCTTAAACCGGGACCCCAAGGGTACTTTAGTCATTTTTGCAATTTTGAGCAAAGATAACCAATAACATGAGTTTATAATAAGACATGGATGTGTAATAACTCATTTAGCTCTAGCCGGATCAAAGGTGTTGGACAGATAGTACAAGCAGGGAAAGGGATGTCAAGTCGTAACTCTATCTTTTATACACTATGTGATTGTTTATATGCTTTGTATGTGCCATATTCTATAATGTGAATGGTTGACACAATATCTAACTGTGGTGTAGGAAAAGCACAAGTACTAGCTGGCCAAGTGGGACCCAACTATGATTCACATTGTATGAATATAACCTAGCTGTGGTATGGGAAAAGCACAAGTACTATCTGATGGGAAAAGCATAAGAACCATTCGGCCTTATGGGACCTAGTTGAGGAAGAGAGATAGACAAGTAGGGGACCAAATAGTCATTTGGCCCTGAACAACGTGCACAAACATGTTTACAGTATGATTGTTTCATTACACTATGTGGTGCATTGCATGTTTACTTATCGTATTTTATATAATTGATTGTGTGTTACTACTAAGAGTTGTATGAATCTCACCTTTTTCCAAAATTTAAAATTTATCCAGCTAAAGGAAGCGGCTCTAAGGGAAAAGATGTAAATACTGACAACTGAGGATTCCAGTCCAGAGCAAGCAGAGCTATTAGTTATCAGCTTTTAGTTAATTTTGAGATCTATAAATATTTAGTTCAAACTCTGTGGGTAATTCTTGTAATATAATCAAGTACTATATATCAATATATTTATGCTATTTCTGTTTGCCTACTAAACTGCACATTGTTACTCTGATAAATGTCAAACAATTGAGGGGTTTGATAATGGCCATTTTATTTAGGGCCATGAGATAACAAAGAAGGGGCTATTGAAGCAACTTCAGTAGTTAGAAGAAAAGGTACAAAAAGGGGACTTAAAGACAAAAGGTAGTGAACTTACCTAACCTACATGTATTTGATATGTATGTTTGTGCATTGACTTATGTGACTGCTTTGCCTAATTGTGTTGAGCATATTTGATTGATTGAAGCTCTGTTATATTTATACTATAGCCATGAGTAAGTTGTAACATTGAGTATACAGATTTGTCATTGTGTTGGCATGAAATTATATAAGGTAAGCATGTCATGCATTAAATATATATCTTGCATTCATAGTAGTATTGTTTGCTACTGAGAGACCCCCGAATCTCACCCTCCCAACCAACCATTTAGGCAGGTGAGCACAGGAAAGGAGTGCAAGACAATGTGTCGGGAGAAGAAGTTATGGATGAAGAGTTGAGGAATTATTATATGCTGTTCTATTATGTATTAATATTTGATAAGTATAACTGCATAACGAAGGAATTAATTATTCGAGTGCGTTAATTGAACTAGAAATGGGTAATCGCATTGTACAAGCCCATTAGCTGAGTAAGCAAAGTAATTAGTAAGCATAAAGATAACTCTGACACAAGGATAGAGAAGAATTTTGTAACCCATAAATAAAGATAATTAATCTGGTAAATATGGTTTTACCAAATGAATTATGCCCAAGAATAACGGTGTAAGATTTTTCCTAGAAGCTTTATTTATTGATTCTTTTGAGCTATAATAATAATGTTAATGATTCTTATGCATAATAAAAGGGCATAAGTAATGGGTGTTACATTTGGTGGTATCAGAGCAGAGTTCCTGGTAATTGACTAATATGCTTTGTTATGTGAATAGTATCCAAGGTGATACTGTGGTAATCCTAAGTGATACTAAGATTAAGTGAAATGGGTGATAGACAAACCTTGAGAAATAGAATTTCCCCTGACCATTAATTGACAAGATGGTATAGAGTAAAGGCAGAGCTATATATCGGTGAACTAGCTGGCTATAGATTCCCTTGCCAAAGGAAGGGGTAGAGGCGTATATTGAGGATGAAACGGAGCCACAATAATATATGCCCAGTATGGAAGGGTGGAGACTTTAGAGATAGATGAGTTAGCATAGAATATGGGTTCTGTTGTTAACTTTAGAGTTTCTAATGATAAATTAGAATATGATTTAGATCCCCACCCTGTGTTATGGGAGTACATAGTATAGTTATATCAAGAAGCTAGTACTGCTTATATTTAACTAAGGGAACAATACTTACCATTTTTGGGGAGGTAGATATGTTGTACTGTGATCAAGACATATATGAACTACCAATACCTAATGATATATGGATTTGTATAGGCACTGATGCCCTGGATCCCATCAGAAGTTTGAGGTTAAGCGCGTTAGGAAAAGTAATTTCGGAATGGGTAACCTCCTGGGAAGTCCCCATATAGAAACCTTTGACTAAATGTTAGACAGCATAAAGGTTTGATTTCCTTGAGGCATTATATATAGTGATCCTTAGGGATGTCATGAGTAATTATTATGCCAGATATTGATCCTAGAGGATCTAATCTTATGATCGAATGTTGAGGATAGATTTGAATCACATCTAAGCTGAAATAGTGCTTAGGTCGAAATGTGAATTAGGTTGCACTATGGTTCTATTTCATTATGGAAGCTTGAACCTTGTAAACCTTGTGGATAGTATTGAACCTTCAATAATGTTTTAAGGATATTACCTAAATATCGTCAAAGGTAAAATAGGCGCTATTGATCATGATTTTAGCATGCCATTGGGTGTGATTGAGGAAAACGATTTCTGATTTGTGTGATGTTGAGGTTCTAGAGTTAGTAATGAACCTATAAGTTAGATGTATATCCAATATCTAAAGAAGGGTTACCAAGTGAACCGTAACCCAAGAATCATCTGTTAAGTTTTGATTCCTTAAGAATTTGAAATAACCCAGAATCATTTAAGATATTAGAATATGTAGAAATGTGTGTGAGGTTTTCTAAGGTTGCTAGTTGCTGATCTAGCATAGGGAAAGATCTTGATAACAAAATATTCCTTTAGAAAGATTGAATGAGAATAATTCTCTAATAGAATAGAGAGTAGCCACAAGTTACAGTCTCATGGTTGAGATAGATATCAGAGAATATACTAGTGGCTTATGGATTTCCTGTACGTTTTGGGTAGATTATTTGGTATAGGAATTAGAATTATGGATGGAGCTGGATCAACATCGAAAGTCCATACAGAAAGACCCCATATGAGATGGCGGAATTAAAGAAAGCAGGCCCTAGATTCTCCTAAGGACTTGTTCGTGCTACAATGGTGCATTGTAACAAAGCCCAACATAGGAGAGTTTCCCTGAGAAAGAAGGGTTTATATGACCTAGTGAAATGCCATGGGGTGCTCCAGTGCAGTTTGTTGATAAAAAGACAAGAAAAGAGACTAAGGTAAAATAGGCTTAACGAGATAGAAAAAGTCAAGCAACTCTTACTATCGTATCTTATGTAATGGTTCTACATGTATGTGGTACTATCGGGTATATTTGTGTTATGAATATACGGTGGGCATTAAGACCTATTGGGCCAGTATGTCCTTAGGCCATAAGACCTAGTAGGCATTTAGACTAAGGTTGCAAGACCCAAAAATGCACTTGTGCATGGGGTATATCCCTAGGCCATAAGACCTGCTATGTAATCAGAATTTGAAATTTCATACATTGATTCAATGCATGAGATTCTGGGAGTGACATAATGCATGAGATTTCGAGCATTGTCCTGAGAGGTTGTAAAGCCTAAGAATGATGGGACAATTAGTCCCAAGGCAATAAAACCCATAAGTACAAGTTGCACCAAGAGTTACCTGGGGCGTCTTAAGCCAAGTAGGCTCAAGGCAGAAAGCCCGTGAGTGCTCCTTGTATGGGGAGTTACCTGGGCTATTACAGAGGATACCTCTTCCCTATAGACACATTTTCTGGATAGAAGAGATTAAGACTCTAGAGAAACAAAACTATGAGGGTGGGGGCTACGCCTACCCACCAAAGCAGACAATATCATGTAGTGAGTGGCTAGGCTGCCATATTGAGAACACCAAATGTGGCGGCACTATGATAAGGGACCGGTTAGGCCCTTTGTTTGCTGCATACTGTGATTGCCTAACGGACAGTGTACCCTGTGGTTGTTGAATGCCGAATGATTGATTGTTCTTAGATGGTTTGTCTTGCGTGCTCTGTGAACATTATATAAGCATATGAATAGCTTGAGTAGTAGGAGTTGGAACCTTGGAATGTAATCAAAGTACCTAATGGATTGTGTGTCCTAAGGTTGTAAGACCTAATATGCATTCAGTGTGGATGTTAGACTACATGTCTCGAGGCCATAAGACCGGTTGGACCGATATGCCCTTAGACCGACAAATTGTTATGCATCTAGACTGTGGCGAATAGAGGCTTAAGGCGGTAAGACCTGATGTGAAAGTTGCATAGGGCAGAGGCCTTAGGTTGTCAGACGGCAGTAAGACCCGATGTACATCTTGCATGGGGTAAGGCCTTAGGCTGTAAGACCTATATGCCTAGTGCTAGGGTATTGGCTAGTGAGTCTAGAGAATGTGTTCGGATAATTGTTGAATACTATCAGGGATCTTTGTTGATGATATGATGAATTGTGTTACATACTCTGTGAGCTTGCACATGAAAGAGAGAATGAAAAAGATAGACTGAGTGTCTAGAGATGATTTCCCGAGGTACAAATAGTACCATATGATGTTCGAAATTTCAAGGAAGAAATTTATTGAACGGGAGGAGAATTGTAATATCCCAAATTTTGGGCCTAGGACTTTGAGGATATGCCTATATCAGGCAGGCTACTAAGCCCAGTTTGGAAGAGTCCCAAGAACGACGAGAGATAGAAAGACTCTCAGAGAATATGTGATCCGGCCCCCTACAAAGGGCCCAATATGCGTACGAAGTAGGATCTATGTATTGGTCCACATGTGCACAAGACACATATACAATACCATTGGGTTAGTAGTAAGATGCCACTCAGATATGTTATGAGGTATGGAACTGATTGGTCGAGCGAAATATGCCGATATAGATATGCATATGGCATTTTCAGGGCTGACATGTGTACCCTGCGTTTTTGGAAAAGACATTGGTATATGGCACCATGTGGGGCCTACCACATACTCTGACCTAGCGTCATCTTACGGGCTTCGATATGAGTGTCAAAATCCAGTGTGAAACCTAAGTAGACACCGATAAAGTAACTTTATTAAATTAGATTTAATAAAGTCATGAGAAGTAATGATGACCCAACTTTTGTGTTAGACCAATGAGAAAGTGACATTTGTCCATTTATCATGACAAAGTACCAAGCACCTTTTGTGTTGGCTTGATAGGAAGGTGACAAGTATCCCTCACGATGACACTTGCTTTTGCCTTTTATATTGGCATACTCATGAAGCGCCACATGTCACCTGAGTCCAGGAAATCCACCAGTCTCCAACCGGGTCACGTACTTGACTTATTGAACACCAAACCTGGGAGTCCAGAAAATTGTCAGGCATTTCCTTCCCTTAACATAAAAGGATGCCTAGGAGAGAGAAAGGGGGGACACTTGGCATCTTGTGAGCTAATCACAAGATACTTGTCACATTTTGGCACCATTGGATTAAAGTAAGGGACATATAGAACAAATCAAGCCCTCCCTTCTCCTTAATTAGTGAATTAGGCCAGCACCCAAAGGAAAGAGAAAAGAAATATGCAAATTCAAGAAAAATTGGAACAGGAAAGATAAAGGGTGAATAGTGAAAACCCTGGAGTCTAGAGCCCATTCAGACCCCGAACCACTGTTATCGTTCGGTAAGCCTTTCAGGAAAGCTCTTATACTCACTGAAAGCTTCATTTCTATAGTCTCAGTTTTCTAATACAAGGTGTTTTGGGTCATCTAGCTAGCCGAAGTGCTGCCAGAGTTCCGAATCGGTTGTAGATTCGTGAAGCGATACGCATCAGCTTCGTTTTCAACCGCATACCTTGTGATTTTGTTGAGTTTTTCTTAAATCTTGGACTACCCTAATGTTTCCACCAGAGGGAGTTTTTGAGGCCATATGTGTTTAATCATGAATATACTATAATATATGGTGTTTAATGATCAAATAAGTCTAGTTTAAGTGCTACTAGATTAGAGTTCTATGAGGTAGTCTATTTGTGATGCATTTTTTACTAAGCAAATGATATCCAATGGCTATGAACCTTTCTAGATTTAAAGTAGACATCATAAGCTTTAATTTGATAGACCATCTTGTGCCATTTTGATTAATATATTAGGAGATATGAATTTTTGAAGTTGACTCAGTAAAACTGGCAAAAATTTGTGATAGTGTGGGTTTATTGGTGATTCTAGATTTTTGTGGGTGGAACTAGCTGGAGAAAGTATTTTTCCCTTAAAATAGATTTAATAAGTGACACATAGGATTTTAAACCACCTTAATTGGATATTCCTAGGCCAAGATATGAATTTCCAAAGATTATTGAAAATTCTACCGGCCAACTTTATGAAAAAGTGTGAAAATATAAAGTAAGGGTACTTTAGGTAGGTGAGCATAGGAAAGGAGTGTAGGACAATATGCCAGTAGAAGAAGTTGCAGATGAAGAGTTGAGGAATTATTACACGCTGTTCTTTTATGTATTAATATTTGATATGGTTAACTGTATAATCACATAATGAAGGAATTAATTATCCGAGCGTGTTAATTGAACTAGAAATGGGTAATCGCACTGTACGAGCCTATTAGTTGAGTACACCAGTAGAAAAATGACTTTTTAGACCGGTTAAAAATGACTTTTTAAGCTGGTTCTGTATTAGGTCTTGATACAGCAGGTCTAAAAAGTCTGTTATTTTTTAGACCGGTTGTTATAACCGGTCTTAAAAGTCAAACTTTTAAGACCGGTTGTACCCACAACTGGTCTAAAAACTCCACATTTAAGACCGGTTGTGGGTACAACCGGTCTTAAATGTCTCACATTTAAGACAGGTTGTACCACAACCAGTCTTAAATTTTAGGAATTTAAGACCGGTTGTTCCCATAAGCGGTCTTAAATGTCTCACCTTTAAGACCGGTTGTACCACAACCGGTCTTAAAGTACTTTTTAATTTAAGACCGGTTGTTCCCACAACCGGTCTTAAATGTCTCATCTTTAAGACCAGTTGTTCCCACAACCGGTCTTAAAGTACTTTTTAAGACCGGTTGTGACTACAACCGGTCTTAAAGCTTCATTTTTTTTAAAAACGTCCCTTTTATTATATGTACACGCACAGAATGCTTCAATTTTAAACAGCAGTACATAACAATCACTCATTTCAATTTCAAAATTCAAAATCACCAGGCAGTACAGTCATATATTGATGATTCATTTGCAATTAGACAGTAAGGATGACCAAATGACAGAAGTAAAACAAAAGCAATGAACATGCCCTTTGGTAAAAGTCCCATAAAACTGAAACCCAATAGGAATAATGTAAAAGTCCCTCTAATTGCCTCTTCTATAGGAAGACAGAAATTGGAGGCATACACAATACCTTCAACCCCCTCACTAGCTTTAGAATTACTTAAGCCTCAAGAACATGCTTCCCTGTTTATAACATTTAAAGCTTACTTGGAGATACTTATGAAATACATAATAATCAAATAGTGCTTATATGCGATTTGATCCATTGACATCCATCTTGTAAACAAAAAAAGGGACAAACTAACAAATGCCAAATACAGCTAGAAACATCTGTCATTAAATATCTACATTCATATTCAAAATCAGAGATAAAACATCTCAAAAAGGTCTTCAAGCTTCACAAAGGACATAATAATCTAACCTAATATGGGTACATTTTTACAATAATGTACAATGAACTTTGGATTCAAAAACTCACTATTTTTGTAATAGCTCATGGATGAATTTAACACAACATGTGCGAATGAAATCAATATCTTCTTCAGGAAAGGGATCAGCAAGATCAAACATCTGTAACACCAAAACCAGACGAAACATTGACTTAGTAACTTAAAAACAATAAAGTAAAACAAAAGTTCTGAAATATAAATTTACCTCTTGAGTAAAATCAGTCGTGCCTAGAGTGATAATATTGTAAATGTGTCTCAAAACATAAAAACCACATAAGTTGGACCCCTTTGGTTGCCGACGGCTCTGAGAAAAAACATGATATCATTAAAACAAATATAAAGGCATGTCTTATTACACTCTTTAAACAAATGTTAATCCATATGTACTAACCTTTGGCATGATCCATGTAGGGTCCTTTAAATCACGAACATGCTTACCACAAGCACTGTGTAGGAATGTCCGCATAGACCTATGATCATCACAATGACAAAGGTTATTGGTTTTACACAAATTCCATAAACTTTGCATACAAAAGGTAAGAATGCAAGAAAACTAACGAATTCATGGTCTTTTTCAAATCATTCCCTGGTTTGAGGTGGAGGGAACATAAGAGGATGACAGTGTAACTACTCTTGCATAGAAGAAGCAACTGCCAATGATCACTGAAAAAAACAGAAGAATATTAAGCAAACATAAAACATTATATAAATTATAAAATATCAATTTGTTTCTTACCTATGCACATATGGAGCCAAGAAACACTCAGTTCCAGTTTCACTAAGCCTCTCTGACAGGTATCGATGTCTAGTAGCAGCAGTGGTCCCTTTCTCTTGGATGTGATGGGGGCATAAGAATCCAAATTTTTCGCTTTTGCCAGAGGAGACCAACCTACGATGCATGTACCTACAATAACGCAAGCACATAAATAAAAGGTAAACGGTGAAACTTTTAAAATATTTACTTTGAATTGCAGAAGCTACTTACATTAAGAATAGTTGGACAATCCCAATCGTAAGATTTTGTCCAGGAGCTACCAGGGACATCAAATCATCCCTCTCAAGATAGCATGTCACTCCTGACTGTCCAACAACTGAATCCATAGGCCACTCTCTTGTTTTAAAGGATGTATCATATGCCATCAGAATCACTTGCTGCATGATATTCAATGGAGGCTGTGAAACTTCTTGCTGAGTAAAGGGAGCTGGACTTGGTGGGGCTTTGATCGGACTATCCTCGGCTCGACCAGAAACAAGGTTCGTTGGCCACAAGATGAATGTGCCCAAGACATCGCTAACGACCTTGAATTCATCAGAAGGGATAGGGACAGGTGCATCCGCAATAATCACCTCGTCAACTGACACCCAGACTTGATCACCTTCCATTTATCGGTGGTGGACAGTTGATCCCAGGTTATGCACACTACCCCGTGCAACTAACCGTCTTAGATGATCCTCGACAAAAAGATCACAAAGCTCAGTAATTTTTGGGTTAGGACCCTCTGATGACTGCCCGATGTTGCAACAACTACCTTTAGTGCTCTGCTTATTAGGATCAATCGATTGTGGCTGGGGAGCACTGGTATCTTGTCTTGAGCTCATAAACACTATCATTTCCTCTTTCATCTTGCTTAACCGGGTTTCTAATAGTGCATCAAAAGATGCTTCAGCCTCGGCCTTTGCTTCTGCTCTTGCAATGGCCAACATAGTCTCCAATTCCTTTCTAGTCACGATGTTTGAGGAATGGAGTACGGGGGCTCTAAAGTAATCCCGTATCCCTACCCCTCCTCCAACTCCCCTGACACGGCTTGGATGCTCGTGTTTGCCAGTAGCAACTGTGAGGATGTCATTCCTGGCCTCTGACTTAAAAGAGCCCTCAGCTTGTTGTTTTCTAAGTTCATCCTGTAACATAATACAAAATAACAAACATAAGTAATAATGTACGTTTCTTATGTAATTAATTACAATAATGATATATACTTACAATTCTTTCACCAACTATACGAGATTGTTCACTCGTATAAGTCCCACTCCTCTTTTGGTAGGCAAATTGCCATTTTTCTTCTCGACGAATCGGAGATGGCGGAGAAAGAAGAACAGAAGGATCGGATTGAGATGCTTCTTCCAATCTATTCCGTTTGGCCGCTAACAAGTCTCTTTCAGCCTTTGCATAACCCCCACGAGACATTGTATGAGGGCAATCATTCCTTCTACCACTCTCTTGTGCTTTTTGCCTTTTTGCCTGCGAATAAGAAATGATATAAAAGGAAAGTGTTATAATCAATTAAGATAATTGCTAAGTAAATAAAATGAAAAATAAGTCAACTAACCAAAGATTCAGGAGTAGTCCGAAGCCTAACAAATTCTTGCCAAGTCGCTTGATCAAGAAATGTATATGTGCTGCACGGATTAGGACGAGGCTGACCATCTTTCACTTCAATATGAATGTAATTGTTGGTCAGACTTGTCTTAAACTTGCTTCAGTGCTCATAAAAATACGTCATCGTCTTGTTGTACAAGATCTCACTCTAAGGAACGTCGTAGGTGAGCTGAAATGCATGCATTGAAGGATTAAGTGACAAATGAAGTGACATTTGATAATAATTAATTACATACAGACGAGAATTGTATACCTGAATAGTGTCCCAAATATGCTGCTTCACCTTTGGATCGACATTTCTCCACTCCTCTATCAAGATGCTCGGCTTGTTACGTGCAAGGAGGCCGACGAAACTCCTATATCGTTGTGCATTAGGCCCGATTGGTTTCCAATATCTATCAAACTCAATCGGTATCTTTTGGCCTACACTCTGACTGAGGGAAACATCTATCAACCGTGTGGCACGTCTACCCCTCCGTACAGACTGGCTACTGCGCTCACTAGGACCCTGGCTCGGAGCATTGCTAGGCTCACCCTGTTTAACACTAGCTGGCTGACTCTCATGAGCACTAGGTGGCTGACTCAGAGGTGGAAGAGGTGGCTGATCCTCTACACTAGGACGCTGGGGATCCGTCATTTGCCTGTAACGACAATAAAGAAAGATAAATCCTAAGCTATGTCATGTGAAGACTATATCGCTAAAATAACTAAACATATTCTTCAGATAATAATCATAATCATAATTACTTTAGTTAGTTAAGGTCAAAGTAGTATCAAAAAGAGATATCCTCCCATATTCCCTCGTGATGATCATTTCTTGTGCCGTGCGCATTATCTGCTACATCTTCTTCGTTCAGTTCTGGTAGACCCCTGGAAAAAGAAGGAGTCTCAAGAAGATCATAATTTGAGTGACTTTTCTCGTCAATATCAACGACCCTTTTTCCTTGGAGAGCTACAGACCACATTTTATTTGCCTGAACAGTGATATAGAACACTTGTTGCGCCTAATCTGCCATAATGAAAGGTTCATCTCCAAAACTTCTACTATACAGATCTACTAATGTAAATCCTAACCTATCGATCTTCACACCATTATTGACATCAACCCACTTGCATTTGAAAATGGGAAATCTAATTTTAACATAGTCAACCACCCAAATCTCTTCAATCACCCCATAATAAGGTATGGCAGCCAATGTAGGGTTCTTATCTTTCGAACTAGAGAAGTGCATAGATTCAGCCACTAATACAACACCACTGTTCTGGACGGTGCTCTTATCATCTAGGGACTTCGTGTAAAAGGTATGACCATTGATCAAAAATGAAGTCCAACTTATGACATCAACTTCAGGACCACGTGCTAACCAATTTATTGTATCAGAAACACATTCTTCTCCGTCAACCTTTTGTTTGAACCAATGTGCGAAAGTTCTGTTACGCTCCCTGATTAACCTTTGTTCGCTCATTCGACTATTTTGTTTCCGTACAATTTCTTTATGGGCATTCATGTAATATTGAACTTCATCAATATTGTTCAAGATGTTCAGGTGGACTTGTTGCAATTCATCAGCATCTATGCTCTTTACTGTTGCCCCGCGTCTACCCCCTTCTTGATCATGACGTTTAGGAAGGCCAATATGTCGTACATTTGGCAAATAATGTTGACAAAATTCCATAGCTTCTTCAGAAACATATTTTTGAACAATAGATGCTTCAGGCCGATTGGGGTTCTTCACATACCCTTTTAGTATTTTCATAGTTCTTTCGATCGGGTACATCCACCGGAAATAGATAGGGCCACACAACTTTATCTCCCTCACTAGATGAACAACCAAGTGTACCATGATATAAAAAAAACGGAAGAAAAAGCTTCTCAAGCTGGCATAAGATCATATATCCTTCATTTTCCAATTCCTCCAATCTTTCCGTGTCAATGACTTTACAACAAATGGCATTGAAGAAGAAATAAAGTCTAGTCAATATGTGTTGAAGATCATATTCGGCAATGCCTCGAATAGCTACTGGGAGTAGTTGTTGCATTAAGACATGACAATCATGAGACTTTAGCCCTATTAACTTCAAGTCTTTCATCGATACAAGCTTTTTAAAATTTGAAGAATACCCTGAGGGAACTTTAGCGCCATGTAAACACTCACAAAAGCTTCTTTTCTCAACCTTAGTTAAAGTATGAGCAGCTGGAGGACAAAAAGTTCTATTACCGTATGGCCTTGGATGTAAATCTTCTCGTATTTCCATTTCTTGCAAGTCTAATCTTGCCTTCACGCCATCCTTAGAACTTCCCTGTATGTTGAGCAGTGTCCCAACAATACTATCACATACGTTCTTCTCCACATGCATGAAATCAATATAGTGTCTGACGTCAAGATTGCGCCAATATGGAAGATCAAAGAAGACGGACCTTTTTTTCCATATATTTTTCTCATTTCTACTCTTTGATGACTTACCAAACATAGTATTGATATTTTTCACCTTTTCATAAATTTTCTCCCCAGTCAATGCCTCTGGAGCATCTTCAAACTCTTGGCCACCGAAAAAAGCTTTTTTTAATCTATGATAAGGGTGGCTTCGTCTTAGAAATCGCCTATGCCCAAGGTAAACCGTCTTTCTTCCATGTCGAAGTTGATGGTAGCATGTGCCTTCTTCACATATCGGACAAGCTTTGTGGCCTTTAACGCTATATCCTGACAAGTTCCCATATGCAGGGAAGTCATTTATAGTACAAAAGATCATTGCTCGCATATTAAAAGTCTCCTTCTTGTTCGCATAAAAAACATCGACACCTTTATCCCACAACTCTTTCAAGTCTTCGATGAAGGGTTCTAGGTAAACATCTATGTCATTTCTGGGTTGCTTTGGTCCCGAAATCAACATAGACAACATAACGTACTTTCGTTTCATACATAACAAAGGAGATAAGTTGTAAATTACCAACAGAACAGGCCATGAACTATGTATACTACTTAGGCTACCATAAGGATTCATACCATCTGTGCTAAGCCCAAGCCTGAGATTCCTAGGTTCTTCACCGAAGCTAGGAAATAATTTATCGATTTTCTGCCATTGAGAAGAATCAGCTGGATGCCGAAGCTTTCCATCAGAAATCTGCTCATCTGCGTGCCATCTCAAATTTTTGGCATCAATTTCATTAGCAAACAGGCGCTTGAAGCTTGGAATGATTGGAAGATACCACAACACTTTTGCAGGGCCCTTATTTGATTTATACCTCGGAGTTTCACATATTGGACATTGCTCCCTCTCTTCATGATCTTTTCTATACAATATGCAATCATTAGGGCAAGCATGGATCTTTTTATACTTCATCCCTAGTGGACACAGTATTTTCTTAGCATCATAGTATCGACAAGGCAACACATTATCATCAGGAAGCATATCTTAAAGGCCTCAAGCGTTTCTGAAAAACTCTTGTCGCTCCATCCATGCCGTGCTTTCAAGCTTACCAATTTCAATACAGCATTCAGCAATTGGTATTTTTTACACCCCGGGTACAACGGCTTCTCAGCATCACTGCACATATTACCATATGCATGTGATTGTTCAAAAGCCTCTTCTCCTACATCACGAATAATGTCCTCTATCCGATCATCCATATCCGTGTCATTATCATCACAAGTCACTTCCCCCTGTTGAGATGCACTTGGCATTTCTAATTGTTCACCATGCCATACCCATACTACATACGTCTTACAAAACCCTTCACAAATTAAATGTATATATATATCTGCAACACTTAATCGCTTCTCATTCAAACATTTTACACAAGGGCAATAAAACATCCCACTATCATCATCGGCATTTCTTTTTGCAAAGTCTAAAAAACCCTTGACCCCAACATCATATTCAACACTCGTCCGTTTAGCTTGTATCCAACTACGATCCATATATTCCAACACCTTTTTTTTGTTTTGTACTTTTTCCCTGGAAAAGGTAGGAGAATGATGAGAGCGTGCAATCATTACACCCAAGTACATTGTGTAACTAGAAGAAAACAAAGAATATTGTGAGTTAGAGTAGAGTATGAGGAAAAATTGGAATGAGGGAAAGTGGAATGGAGAAGGAGTGAGGGAATGAGGAATGGAGGTAGAAAGAGGAAGGAAAGAATGCGCGTTCGTCAGAGAAAGTGACTTGGATATATATTCTTTTAATGTCTAACGCCTGCACACGCTAGATCCATTATTATATTGTTTGTCCCTGGATATATTTTTTAGGGTGACTTTGGTCCTTCCACTAATAATATCCAAGCAATATCGTTGGAAACCAATAGAAGGTAACTAGTTAAACAAAGCAAAAAGAATTATAAGTGGAGGGATTTATGTTGAGGCTCAGTACTGGTGATGCTCTGAGTGCTGAAATTTGGGGTTGCCTTATGGGCATGAAAAGAGTTTGGGATGGGGGGTTCAGAGAAGTGTTGATTAGGTGCGACTCCTACGAGGTTGTCGATGTAACCCCCTCAGTAATTATATCCGAAATACACGATTAAAATGAAATAGAGACCAATAATAATCAAATAAAATTTACTAACCCATCACATGATGGGGTTTTCAAAAATACCTTTCGAAATCATTTATAAACTTGGTCTCATATTCATATTTCGAATACAATTACTACGCGAAGATAAATCACATTCATATAAATATCAGAGTGCACAACAATAATCATCCCGGCAATCTTGGGTACATACCTTCGCTAAAGATATACAGGGCACAATTGCCCATTACAATTCTTCAAATGGGGATTACACAATCTCATCTTGAATGAGTCCTGCCGCTCCCTCCACGAGCCACTTGCCCTGTCTAAATTATTGGTAAGGGAGGGTGAGATTCGAGAGAATCTCAGTAGGGAAACATTATCAATATGCAGGCAAGATAAGTGTTTAATGCATGACATGCTTGCATCACATAACTCATGCACACATACAATGACAAATCTATAAGCTCAATGCTTCGAACGATACATATATGGCCATAGCATATATTGAAACATAGCTTCAAATCATTCATACATGTTCCACATAATCAAGCAAAGCAATAACATGCATCAACACATTAACACAGTTATCAGAGCATGCAGGAGAGATAAGTTCCCTACCTCTATTCTTTTCTCCTCGATTTACGTGCCAACAACTCGGGGCTTCACATTCGATCCTACAATGTCAAATGTACTATTTAGATACTTCCATAGTGTTTCTGAGGGTCATATGAAGCTATATTGAAAATTTGCTAAAATGCCCCGGGGACCCGGTCCGACCCCACCGTACCCGGTCTGGCTGTACTTTTCCCGAAATTTTGACATGGGCTATTCTAACATATTTTCGCCCAAGGAATCCATTTTCGGACTCGGAATTATCAAATTCAATTTCAATTTACAAATTTACCCTTGGCAGCCCCACTTTAAGAGTTTCAAGGGCGTTTTCGTAATTATTCTTTTTCGGCCTTTTCCGAAAAAGTGCCCAACTGTAACCCCACCTATTTTCGCCCACTGAATCCAATGGAATCATCAAATCATTGAAAATCCAAATCTAAGACCCATTTACAATGCTGGCCGAAATATATAGGTTTTAAGGGGAAATTGGGGTTTTTCGGTTTCGGCTCCGTAAACGCGTTCCTTTCTACTCCTAACCGCTTTATTGACTATTCCATTAGGTTACAACTATCATTTGGTATCAATTTGGGCAGCATAACCCCTAGGGAAACCCATTTTCCATTTTTACAACCAATGGCAATCCGGCGAAATTTCACCGATTAAATTGCCCACAGCAGCCAGAATAGTCAATATACAAGAGTTTGGAAGTTACCTCAAGCTCCCAATAGCTTTTCCTTGACTTGAATGAAAACCCTAGGTGTTTTAACACCAAAAGAGGAGCTTCCAAACCTTAAAGAACATAAAGGAGTAGCTTAGGATCGGAGTTATACACGTTAGGAGCTAGATCGTCGGAGAAATCGGCTTACCTAGCGAGTTCTCTTCTCCTTTTCTCCCAAAACCCTCTCAACTCCTTTTCTTTACTTTGGTTGCAGAATGGCGTCGGATTGCTGAAGGAGAAAGATGAATAAAAAGTGTTTTAACATTAGGATGATGTCATGTTTTATTATGCTGATGTCATAAATCCCATTTTCGGATTTTATGACAGTTTTTCTGCCCAAACTTTGAAAAATCATAACTAATTCTAGAAAATTCGAAATGAGGTGATTCCAAAGCCAAATGAAAGCTATTTAAGTCCTCTTTATAGGAAAAATATTTACCAATACTAGAAATCACCACACAATTCCATAATTACACAAATTTCATCACTGCCCCAAAACAGAGTCCATTTTCGACCTCAAACTTTGGACAGTCATATCTCTCAGTTCCCAACATGAAATGGCATAAATTATATGTCCATTTTGAAGCTTGAGCTATGAACTATAAGACTGAAAAGTTTCATAATTTTTAGACACCATTTGGTCATTCAAAACGTTCACACAAACTGACAGGCCAGAATAGAGTTTCACTGGACAGCATTTCCAGTTTTGCAACCAATGTGTCCAATCCAATTTAAAACAATTCCAATGATTAAATACCACAACATGACACCATTTCCATCACAATACACCATTCAATTCTTCCCTCTATTCTAAGTCAATTTGGATGTTAATCCACAATTGAACTCAAATACAGGGTTTTGGCGTTGCTCATAACACAAGCGACTACAATCCTCTTTATATTCTCTAAAAGGGTTCATTAATCACTAACCACGTCCACTTTTGTAGTCATTAACCCCTAATCACAATTTGGGATCTTGCTAAACCTGGGCTTAGCAATCCACTAATCTCAGGCTTATTCTCTATCCTTGAGTCTCAAAATTCGGGGTATTACAGTCGACCTACTTCAAAATGAGATCCCAGATATGCATGACAAATGGCAGCTGCTTACAGAGATTAAAGCAATGTTGGAACGGAGCTGGAATGCAGAGTTCCAATATATTGACAGAGACGACAATAGTATGGCAGACTCGTTAGCCAAACGAGCACTGAGTTCTTCTCATGGCCTTCAAATTATATATATATATATATCTATGCTTTAATTTTCTACCTATCTTTCTGGATTTCAACAGCAGAAAACTGTACTGCAACAACCAAACTCTGTTTTCCAGTTTCACCATTTCTTGAGCACATCAAAGAAGGAAAAAAAATCTCTCTTCCAATTACACATCAGGATGTCAAAGGAAATTGAAAACTTCAAAAATTCAGCACACACGAGGAACATAATTCCACAGCATACATAGATTGCAAAGCTCAACCGTAAAGCTAGTTCCACATCATTCAAAGAATTTCATGGCTCACTCACTTGAATCAAGCAAAATAAAGTGATCAAACACTCATTCACCATTGTGCCAAATCATATGACAATATGCAACTCTTCAAGCCAAGTCATTATGCTGAAAGCAAGGTTACAAAAGGCCACAAAATGACTTATATATTCTAGAACTTGTTAGAACATTCAAATATCAGTACTCTCTAGCTCCTAATCCTTAAGGCATCTTTGAAATTCAAGCCTAAATGCCAATATTCCTCTCCACAATTCAGAGTAGAATTTCCAAACTAACTAAGCATTTGCAAGCTATCAAGAGAATGTTTCAAAATATTGAACAACAAAATTCTGCAGCGCTCACATAGTAAGAGGCTAATCAGAGCAAAGCAATCAACATAGTGGCTATATTCACAGACAAACAATGTAAAACCTCAAATTAACCTCACATCAGTGCATAAGCTCGCTTAAGAATGGGATTTTTTTTTAAATTCCTGGAATTAACGTGCAGATAGAAAAACTCATAATTCATCATCTGTTCAATCTTATGTTCTATCATGAGTATCACAAATACTCTGCATATGCGAATCCTAACCATAATTGCAACTCTAACCTAGCCAAACCCATCCCAAAATAGAGAAAGGCAAGATCTTTAGCTCATAAAGGAAACACACAAACATACTAGAAAGCACAGGTGGCTAAAGACATGAAGACAGTAAAATAGGGGAGATTACCAACTGCTTCTAAGCTGTGATGACAGTTGCTGGCGGTGCTGGAAATAGAGCCAGATCTGTGATGGTGGCGGCCCAGAAAGAGATTGACAGAGGCAGAGGGATAGCGAAAGAGGGCGTCGGTGATGATGGGATCTTGAGTTACGGTGGAATGGAAGGGAAAAGACGGTGGAGATGGAGTGGAAGACGGATTTGGGAGGTGAGAGACAGGTTGACGGTGGGGTTAATGGTGTCGAGAGTGAGACTGGAGTCGATTTCAGAAATGGAGATGGCGCGCACGGGATCAAAATTTGGGGAAGTTTTTAAGACTGGTTAAGTAGATTAACCGGTCTTAAATGAACTTTTTAAGACCGGTTGTCTAACAACGGGTCTTAAAATCCACTTTTAAGACCGGTTGTTAGAGAACCGGTCTTAAAAAGCTTCATGTTAGACTGGTTCTCTAGTAACCGGTCTTAAAAAGATTAATTTTTAGACCGGTTATTATAATAACCGGTCTAAAAATTAATCTTTTAAGACCGGTTATTGTACAACACAACCGGTCTAAATTGTATTTTTTAGACCGGTTATTATAATAACCGGTCTCCTAAATTCTTTATAATTACGTAAATGCCACCGCGCATTTCTTTTAGACCTCATTTACTACAACTGGTTTAAATGTGCCGGTCTAAATCACCTTTTTTTGTACTAGTGGTAAGTAAAGTAATTAGTAATTAGTAAGCATAAGGATAACTCTAATATAAGGATAGAGAAGAATTTCGTAACCCCATGAATAAAGATAATTAATATGGTAAATATGGTTTTACCAAATGAACTGTGCCTAAGAATAACGGTATAAGATTTTGGCTAGGAGCTTTATTTATTGATTCTCCTGAATCATAATAATAATGTTAATGCTTCTGATGCATAATAAAGGGGCATAAGTAACAGGTGTTATAGTTCTTGTAGCATCAAGATACAATCCTCACTCATAATTCATGTAAAAGTTAAATTGCGTACAAGGAAAATATACAACCAATCAATAATTCAAGTCATGGATGAAACATATACTAACATTATATAACTATATATGCTACCATCTTTTATGCTTGTTTGTATAGAGAATTAAGAAAATAGGCATGAGAGAAAATTCGGGAGAATATTAAACAAGAAAATGCATTCCCCTCTAATTTACCCCTAATTTTCTTCTCTCTCTTTCCAAACAAAGTGTTATGACTTTATTAAAGGATTTTTGGCAACAAGGAAGAGATGATTTTTCTTATGAGTAACAAGTCCAAATACTTCCTCAAAGTCTATGTCTTCCCTTTTAGACCCTGCAGGCATTTCCCATTCAAATGCATAAGCAAGATTAGCAACTGCAATCTCCACTGTGGCAGCTCCCATTAGAAAACCTGGGCAAATTCTTCTACCTGCTCCAAATGGAATGAACTCCATATTTTGTCCCTTAAACTCTATGGCTTCGTCCAAGAATCTCTCAGGATAGAACTCTTCTGGGTCTTTCCAAGACTCAAGATCTCTGTGAATAGCCCATGCACTCACATACACTGATGTCTTGGCTGGAATTTCGAACACTTTTATGACACATTTCTTACTTGTTTCTCTTGGCAGTAATGGTCCTGGTGGGTGCAATCTTAGTGTTTCTTTTACAATAGCCTTTAGATAAGTGAGCTTTTGAATGTCCCTTTCTTCTATGAAGCCTTTCTGGCCGTATAGCTTTCTTACCTCTTCTTGAAGTTTCTACATTATTCTTGGGTTCTTCACAAGCTAGGTCATAGCCCAAACTATTACTGCAGTGCCTACATCGGTTTCTGCAGCAAGAAGATCCCACACACACACACACAAGTATCAATTTTAAACCCACTTTCATTTTTTCAAAGAAAAATGTCTTTCTTTACATTAAAATTACTCCCTCTCTTTATGTATAAGGTCCTTTTAACCGAATTGCGAAATTATGAAAAATAGTTAAAATTAGTTAAATGTAGAAAATATATTTTTTCCTAATAATACTCTTATTTATGAATGAGTAAGAAAGAGAGTAATAATGAGAAAATGATGAAAGAGAATGTATGAGAAATAAATGATGTGAGAGTAATTGAGGGTAAAATAGGTACAAGTGAATTTATTATCAAGATCAACTCAAAATGGACTTTATAAAAAGGGACAAACCCATTTAAAAAATGGGATCTTCTATATAGGGAAGGGGGAGTAATTCCATTTTATTTTAGAAAAACGTGGAATCAAAATGATGACCTATATATTCTTACTATAACTTTCCAGTACTACAATTGCAAGTAGCAATTTTACTTGCCAAACCATTATAAGTGCCGTTTCCAATGTTTGCGCCCCTTGGCGCCAATCAAAGTTTGACCATTTGGTAATGGTAATGGTAATGAATGGCTTTAGCATTAATGAGGACCTAGGATCATGAGAAAGGGACTATTGGGCTTGTGCTTGATTTATGGGCCTATGAGAAGTGGAATAGGTTGAGGAAAATGCTAGGATAAATAGAGATGGAAAAAGGGTTTGGAGATGTGGAATTTGTCTCAATATTTTCCTGATGTCACCTTCTTGTTCTTGCCTACTTTCCTACTCAAATTTTTTCTGTCTCTTCATTATATAGACAATACCCTGCATCATATATTTACCAACATTTATCTGTATATGAATTTTTCTAGGAATGATATCCTGTAGTTAGTTTCACACACACACACGACGTTTCCATGTAATGTTTCTCTATTCATAATATCGTGATTTGTCCAATAACTGCTACTACTGTACTTCTCTAGTCCTTAATGGAAAACCTAATTAATCAATTTAAGTAAATTAATGTTATTAGTAAGGTTAGTTAATATATCATGTTTTTTTATAAAATACCTTAATTATCTTCATTAATTATCTTCCTCCCTCTCCTACATGATTATCATTAAAGGGATATCAATAGAGTTAATTTAGGAAAATTTGATAAGCATGTGAAATATGTCTTACATTTAGAACTAACATCAACTCCCCAATCAAGTCTTACATTAATAATCAGAGGAGTAATAGATTCTAGAACCGCTAGCAACTAAGAAACTGCTATCTTATATTGTCATTTATTGTAATGTAACATTAATTAGGCTGAAAATACTTTGAATGAGGATCTATGCGATACTTTTAACAAAACATAGAGAGAGAGAGAGAGGTTAATAACCATATACCATGAGTATAGCCTTAAGGTGATCAAAAGTGAGGTCTACAAAAAACCATAGCTCATTCTTGAGGCGAATAAAGACATCAACTAAATCTTCGTCTTGTGGTTTAGGCCTATGAGAATCTAGGTGTTCAGTGATCGCTTCTTGGAAAAATGCATCCATCTTCTTAAAGATCCTCTCAAGACGACCAGTCAATCCTGTGAGTTTATCGATCCAACCAGAGAAATGAATATAATCCGACATGAAGAAGGTACCCATCAATGTCATCAGCCACTACTAGAAAAATCACTTTTAACACTTGTTAAAAAAGACATTTTAGGCCGATTCTGGATCCGGTCTTGATACAGCCAGTCTAAAAATTCTGCTACTTTTTAGACCGGTTATGGAACCGGTCTAAAAAAAACATTTTAAGATCGGTTATTATAAAACCAATCTAAAAATAAATATTTTTAGACCGATTATCAGAGAAACCGGTCTAAAAGGTTAAAATTTTAGACCAGTTTTATGATAAACTGGTCTAAAATTTGAAATATTTAGATCGGTTTTTTGTAAAACCGGTCTAAAAAATAATACTTTTTAGACCTATTTTCTGGTCTAAAAATTCAACTTTTTAGACCAGTTTTCTCCAAAACTGGTCTTAAATGTACTTTTCATACCGGTTTTGGAGAGAACCGGTCTTAAAAGTTGATTTTTTTAAAAAAATTTTTGTTTAAAAGATATGTACCCAGTAAGCCATTTCCCCTGTTAAAACATTTCATTTAGCAAGCAGCAGCCAGTTCAACGACATTCAAATAAATCTTCGCTTATAGATTATATATAACTAACATCTTAATGATAATACTGTTATACTCAAAGCTGATTGGAACATATTAAAACTCAACTCCCTTGTGCTTAAATAGTGCTAGCCGAAACAGAAGCAAGGAAAACAACCATGAATAATAAACTCACAATCATAGACAGAATCATAATGCAAGGAAATCATACAACCATGACAATGCTGTTTTGACCAAGTTCCTTATCTTTTCACATACATATATACATCAAAGATTAAATTACATTAATGATAATGTTGTTATTCATTAGGGCCAAAATACTTTATACACACTCTTCTCAGGCTGATGATTACTAGCTGGCCTGGTTTCGGAGAATCTATACTAAGACATACAACTCATATCCTTCATTTTCCTATGACGACAACAAAAAAAGTAGTTTTATATATACACCAATAACAATATACATAATTCAAATATAGTTCATGATAATTATTTTAGCTAATTAACCTTCAATGTAGTTTTATAAAGGGATATCCTCCCATATCCCTCATGATGATCGTTTCTTGTGCCGTATTCATTGTCTGCTTTATCTTCTTCGTTCAATTTTGGTAAACCCCTAGGAAAAAAAGAGTCTCAAGAAGATCATTCATTGAATGACTTTCCTGATTAATATCAATGACCCTTTTTATTTGGGGAGCTACAGACCACATTTTATTTGCCTGATTAGAAACATAGAACACTTGTTTTGCTTGATGTGCCATAATAAAAGGTTCTTCTCAAAAAATTCTACTATTCAAATCAACCAATGTAAATCCCAACTGATCAATTATCACATCATTGTTGACATCAACCTACTTGCATTTGAAAATGGGAAGTTTAACTTTAACATAATCAACCACCCGAATCTCTTCAATCACCCCATAATAAGGTATTGCTGCCAATCTAGGATTCTTATCTTTTGAACTAGAGAATTGCATAGATTCAGCCGTTAACATAACCCCACTGTTCAGGACGGTGCTCCTATCATTAAGGAACTTCGTGTAAAACGTATAACCATTGATCACAAATGAAGTCCAACTTATGACATCAGCCTCAGGACCACGTGCTAACCATTTAATTGTATCATAAACATATTCTTCGCCATCAACCTTTTATTTTAACCATTGTGCAAAAGTTTTGTTATGCTCCATAATTAACCTTTGTTCCATCATTCAATTATTTCTTTTTTGTACAATTTCTTTATGAGCATTAATGTACTCTTGATCTTCATCAACATTATTCAAGATGTACAAGTGGCCTTGTTGCAATTCATCAGGATCCATACTCTTTACTGAAGCTTTATGTCTACCGCCTTTTTCGTCATGACGTTCAGGAAGTCCAATGTGTCCTACATTTGACAAGTAATCTTGACAAAACTCCATGGCTTCTTCAGAAACATTTTTCTGAACAATAGATACTTCAGGCCGATTAGGGTTCTTCACATACCCTTTTAGGATTTTTATAGTTCTTTCAATTGGGTAAATCCATCGTAAATAGATAGGGCCACACAACTTGATCTCCCTAACTAGATGAACAATTATATGTACCATGATGTCAAAAAAAGAAGGAACTTTGATGCCATGTAAACAATCACAAAAGCTTCTTTTCTCATCCTTAGACAAAGTATGAGTAGCTGGAGGACAAAAAGTTCTCTTACCATATGGCTTTGGATGCAAGTCTTCTCGTATCCTCATTTCTTGCAAATCTAATCTTGCTTTCACGCCATCGTTAGAACTACCTTGTATGTTAAGTAGTGTCCCAACAATATTATCACAAACGTTTTTGTCCACATGCATGAAATCAATACAGTGTCTTGCATCAAGCTTCGACCAATATGGAAGATTGAAGAAGACAGACTTCTTTTTCCATTTACTTTTCTTATTACTATTCTTTGTAGTCTTACCAAAGATAACATTCATATTTTTCACCTTTTCATAAACTTGCTCCCTAGTCAATGCCTTCGGAGCATCTTCAATCTCTTGTCCAATAAAAAAAAAGCTTTCTTTAATCTGCGATACGAGTGGCCTCGTCTAAGAAATCTCCTATGGCTAGGATAAACATCTTTCTTCCATGTTGAAGTTGATGGTAGATTGTTCCTTCTTCAAGCTTTATGGCCTTTAACACTATAGCCTGACAAGTTTCCATATGCAGGGAAGTCATTTATAGTACAAAAGATTATGGCTCGTATTTTAAAAATCTCCTTCTTGTTCGTGTCAAAAACATCAACACCTTCGTTCCATAACTCTTTCAAGTCTTCGATCAAGGGCTCCAGGCAAACATCTATATCATTTCTAGGTTGTTTCAGTCCTAAAATCAACATAGATAAGATTATGTACTTTCGTTTCATGCATAACAGAGGAGATAAGTTGTAAATTACCAATAGAACAGGCCATGAACTATGTATACTGCTCAGGCTACCAAAAGGATTCATGCCATCCGTGCTAAGCCCAAGCCTAAGGTTCCTAGGCTCTTCACCGAAGGCAGGAAATAATTTATCAATTTTCTTTCATTGAGAAGTATCAGTTGAATGTCGAAGCTTTCCATCAAATATCCTCTCATCCACATGACATCTCAAATTTCTTGCATCGTTTTCATTAGCAAACAAGCGCTTGAACCTTGGTATGATTGGAAGGTACCACAATACTTTTGTAAGAGCATTATTTGATTTGTACCTCAGGGTTTCACATATCGGACACTGTTGTTCCTCTTCAAGCTCTTTTCTATACAATATATAATCATTAGGCATGCATAGATCTTTTTATACTTCATCCCTAGTAGACACAATATTTTCTTAGCATCATAGTATCGAGAAGGCAACACATTATCATTTGGAAGCATGTCCTTAAAATCCTCAAGCGTTTCTGAAAAACTCTTGTCGCTCCATCCATGCTGTGCTTTGAAGCTTACCAATTTCAATACTGCTTTCAACAATTGGTACTTTTTACACCCCGAGTACAATGACGTCTCAGCATCACTACACATATTACTATATGCATGTGATTGCTCAAAAGTTTCTTCTCCTATATCATGAATAATATCCTCTATCCGATCATCTGTATCCATGTCATTATTATCAAAATTCACTCCCCCTATTGAGATGAACTTGGCATTTCTAATTCTTCACCATGCCATACCCATACTGTATAACTCTTATAGAATCCTTCACAAATTAAATGTGTATATATATCTGCAGCACCTAGTCGCTTCTCATTCAAACATACTACATAAGGGCAATAAAACTTCCCACTACCATTATCGGCATTTCTACTAGCGAAGTCTAAAAAAACCCTCACCCCATTATCATATTCAACACTCGTTCATTTAGCGTTTATCCAACTATGATCCATATATATCTCAACACTTCTAGCACCCTATATCCAACAATAAAAGGATAGACAAAAAAAACAACAACAATAGAGTTTTAGATATTTCAACGAAATTACCAGGCACCATTTGAAACTAGTATTGTTTCAACAAACCAATAACACTGATAATAATCAAACAGCCGCACTAAATTAAAACAGAACATAGAGTGGTATTAATCTAAGCCAAATATCACAGGGATATAATTAAAAGTCAGAGCATATATCTAACAAGAATGTGCAGATTTAATTTTTTCCAGATTACGTTTAAGTGCTCAAAGCAATAACAAGAACCATTTTTTCATAGAACATTATTAATTATTGAACAACGTACAACTAAATAACAGATCGAACACTAACCTGATTGAAAACTAAGGAGTGAGCTTCAACCCAAAGTCATGGTGGCGTCGACTGAGTTTAAATTAAGTCCTCAAATTCACGGCACTTACAAAGGGAAGTCAAGTCAGAAGAGAATGGTCACTGCGGAGATTAGAGGTGGCGGCGGAGAAGACTGACGATAATTAAAGAACAGTGATGATGAACACAGCAATGGCAGTGGTAATGACGGAGGAGAGTTGAGCAAATGACGGACGGGACGCCATGGACGAGTTCAGAACAAGCACGGACAGAGCTCACGGAGAAATGGCAAAAAGAGAAGAAAGGGTTCACAGAGCGCGTGATCTGGGCGTGGGAGGAAAAATAAGGGTGAAAAATCTTACCTTTAAGACCGGTTTTTATTAAAAACCGATCTTAAAAGAGGGAAATTTCACATTTAAGACCAAAAAAACCGGTCTTAAATGTAACACATTTAACACCGGTTTTTTAAAAACCAGTCTTAAATGTAAAACCGGTCTTAAAATGTTATTGCATTTGAAATTTAAAATGTTTTAACATTTAAGACCGGTTTACATATAAACCGGTCTTAAATGTTAAAACATTTAAATTCATAAAAATTTTAACACTTTAAGACCGGTTTTATTTATAACCGGTCTAAATAAATTTTTTAAGACCGATTTTTTTAAGAACCGGTTTTAGAAGTTCAATATAATTATAAAACTGCCACCGCACAAATTTTTAAAACGTATCCGCCAAAATCGGTCTAAATGTGGCAGTCTAAAAAGGGTTTTTTCTAGTAGTGAGCTCATTCACCATCCCATGGAACCTTGAATACATTCAACAATATACAACAAATGAGATTTGATGGCATGCTTCCAACTGGTTTTTTTACCTTTCATAAGCTTAGGTGTCTTCCTATTAGAGACAATTCTTTTTAGGCATGGTCAAACACTAACCCTATGTTTGGATAGAAAGAAAATTAAGGAAAACAGAATACTACCAGGTAAAAATCCTAAGAATAGTAAATGTTTTTATCATTTTAGGAAGTTTTCATTCTAGTATTCCATTTCCTCTATTTTCCACTTACCTCTCTCTTTATCCAAACATAGGGTAAATATGTGCACCTTTTCTAGTGGGGATCCGAACCTTGATTTATAATGATGTGAAAGGCTAACTTCTTTTCCTAAAGCCAACCCCATTGGAAGCTAAGGACGATCCCTTAACCATTTAACATCCATGATTTTATTTTATGATCAAATCACTTACAATTGTGTAGTCAAAGTAGCCACATTTTGTGTGAGGGTCGGCAAAGTCTGGATTTAATTATGAGTTAAGATTAATCAAGTATATGTATTATAAAATTTGAATAAATTTTGGGCTGAAAGTGAATGACATTTGTATAATTCTAAGAAAAAAAATTAACAACTTTTGCTTTGTATTATATAATGACTCCATCACACCCAACAAACTCCTTTACAATTGAAAAAGTAGTTCAATATTATATTATCAATTATTAGTCTAAAAAAAGTTTATACGCAATCTCATTTGGTTAGATGACACCACTATATATGAGATTGGTAAGATCATTTGTTTAATCTAAATTGATAAAGAAAAGGGTTACGTCCTTATTAAGTTACAGCTTGGCCTAAACAAAAACATAGCACATATTGAACAATTGTTCAACAGAAGAAAATCATTTAACAATTGGTCATCGAAGTATAGGAATTAAATGTTCAAAACAAAAACTCCACCATTTTAAAAAAGAGACTACCAAAGAAATGGTACCCCGAGTTCTAAATATAAGAGAGCCATTAGAGGATTTTGTTTTGATACTAAATGTAATGTGGCAACTCTTTTTTCTTCCCAAATTTATAATTTCCCATTAAAATCTCGTTATTGATTGCACATATTAATATGATTTTTCTATTAAAGGAGTAGTTCCTAATGAAAATTATTAAAAGAGTACTTCAAAGAAACTGAGGTCATAAATTTTTGGGATAATTAATCTGTAGGTCCTTACAATTTTAAACAATTTTTAGTAAGGTCCCTATATATAGTTTTGTTTACCAGATCCTTATACTTTAACTTATTTTTATCAGGTACTTGTAGGTTTTTTTTTTCTTTTTGTTAGGTCCTTATAGTTTCACATGATTTTTAATTAGGTCTCTGTACTTTTTTTATTATTTTTTCAATAAATTCTAGTAATAAATTATGATGATGTTTTTATTTTACCGTTATTTTTCATGAATTATTTCAATATTCTTCATAATTTTTTAATCAAACACATGTGTATTATTTATATTTATTCTAGTTTTATTTATTTTTTAATTGTAACATTTTAATTATAATTATAAATTTTTCTAGTAATAGAAGAGAATTATAATTAATAAATTAAGACTTACTAATTAAATATAATAATTTTTTTTTGAATTATATAACTATAATTTAAATTTATTATTAGTAAATTAGATTTTAATATTATTCATTTCTTTAAATTTCACTTAAATTAAAAAATTAAAATAAAAACAAACTATAAGGACCTGATTAAAAATATGGTAAAACAATCAAGAATTGATCAAAAAGAAAAAAAAAATCTACCAAAACCTGATTAAAAACATGTGATAGTATAAGGACTTAATAAAAAAAATCTATAAGGATCTAATTAAAAATTGGTTAAAATTATAAGGACCTACAGAGTAATTAACTCTAAATTTTTTTAATAAATGGCTGCTTTACTAATTTTATAAATCTTTACAAATTAGTTAGTTATCTAACTCCTATACCAAAAGGAGTAAAAATCATAACAAACCTGCTCTTATCAGCTCCTTCCTCATAGCTTCTTCCAAAAGCAACCTTGCAAATTATGTTACTTGTAAGAGACATTAAAACCTCGTCCAAGTTTGTAACTTTGGATGAACCTGCATGTCTTGAGATCCTTTGAATCATCTGACGAACCTCATATTGTCTTATATAAGAAACAATGGAGATATTTTTAGTGCCCAAAATGTCAATGGCACAGATTTTTCTGATTTCTCTCCAGTAATTTCCATAATGAGAGAAAATTATATCTTTCCCATTGTAGGATAGTTTCTGTTGGCTAAAAAATGAGGGTCTATCAGAGAACACAATATCACGGTCTTTAATAGTCTCTTTGGCCATTTTAGGTGATGAAATAATAAGGACAGTTCTATGACCTAGTTTAAGTGAAAGTAAGGGTCCATATTTCTTGGAGAGGTTTGAGAGGTCAATATAAAGAGAAGAATCACTAGTAGAAAAATGACTTTTTAGACCGGTTAAAAATGACTTTTTAGACCAGTTTTGTATTAGGTCTTGATATAGCAGGTCTAAAAAATCTGTTATTTTTTAGACCGGTTGTTATAACCGGTCTTAAATATCTACCCTTTAAGACCGGTTGTGCCCACAACCGGTCTTAAATGTCTGACCTTTAAGACCGGTTGTGGCCACAACCGGTCTTAAAGTACTTTTTAAGACCGATTGTGACTACAACCGGTCTTAAAGCTTCATTTTTTTTAAAAAAACGTCCCTTTCATTATATGTACACACACAGAATGCTCTAATTTTAACAACAGTACATAACAATCACTTATTTCAATTTCAAAATTCAAAAGCAGCAGTCTATAGCACCAACAAATTAATGTTCATACAAGCCAGTACAGTCATACATTGATGATTCATTTGCAATTAGATAGTAAGGATGACCAAATGACAGCAGTAAAACAAAAGCTTCTTCTTTTGAAGTTCATTGTACCCTCCCTAGTCCCCAGTGTCCCTTTGGTTGCCTACACCAAACATGAAGTTTCTGGGAAAAGAACCAAGCAAAGAAATGAACATGCCATAAAAAATGTGTAAATAATTTTAAGAATTAGAGAATGAAATAGAGCAAACACGCAAGAACCAACAAAATTAAAATGACATTAATTAACCTTTCTTCCACCTAATTATATTTGGAGATTTTCACTTTCACAATTATCAATTTTGAATAGAATTATGAAGATAGATATACAGGTGATAATTCTCAATCAGATAATTGTGATCAGCCAGATTCTAAGTTTGCTGAACCATGTTCATGAGATCATTGCTTCAGCTAACACTGACCTCAATTCCTCTTTGCTTCAAATAGCCCTTGGCGTCAATTATGTCCTGTACAAAAACCCAAATAATCAAGCAACAGTATGATTCATCAAGAATCCTATTCTAGGAGCAATATCTTGCCACAATTAACCCATCATATAGATACAAAAACACCAGGATACAACCATCACAATTCAATAATGTACAATGTAACGTTGGATTCAAAAACTCACTATTTGTGTAATAGCTCATAGATGAATTCAACACAACATGTGTGAATGAAATCAATATCTTCTTCATGAAAGGGATCAACAAGATCAAACATATGTAACACCAAAACCAGACGAAACATTGACTTAGTAACTTAAAAACAATAAAGTAAAACAAAATTTCTGAAATATAAATTTACCTCTTGAGTAAATAAAATCAGTCATCCCTAGAGTGATAATATTGTAAATGTGTCTCAAAACATAAAAACCACATAAGTTGGACCCCTTTGGTTGCCTACGGCTCTGAGAAAAAACATGATATCATTAAAACAAATATAAAGGCATGTCTTATTACATTCTTTAAACAAATCTATTTGTACTAACCTTTGGCATGATCTATGTAGGGTCCTTTAAATCACAAACATGCTTGCCACAAGCACTGTGTAGGAATGTCCGCATAGCCCTATGATCATCACAATGACAAAGGTTATTGGTTTTACACAAATTCCATAAAATTTGCATACAAAAGGTAAGAATACAAGAAAACTAACGAATTCATGGTCTTTTTCAAATCATTCCCTAGTTTGAAGTGGAGGGAACATAAGAGGATGACAGTGTAACTACTCTTGCATTGAAGAAGCTACTGCCAATTATCACTAAAGAAAAAAGAAGAATATTAAGCAAACATAAAACAATATATAAATTATAAAATATCAGTTTGTTTCTTACCTATGCACATATGGAGCCAAGAAACACTCAGTTCCAGTTTCACTAAGCCTCTCTGACAAGTATCTATGTCTACTAGCAACAGTGGTCCCTTTCTCTTGGATGTGATGGGGGCATAAGAATCCAAATTTTTTGCTTTTGCCAGAGGAGACCAACCTACGATGCATGTACCTACAACAACGCAAGCACATAAATAAAAGGTAAATGGTGAAACTTTTAAAATATTTACTTTGAATTGCAGAAGCTACTTACATTAAGAATAGTTGGACAATCCCAATCGTAAGATTTTGTCCAAGAGCTCCAGGGACATCAAATCATCCCTCTCAAGATAGCATGTCACTCCTGACTATCCAACAACTGAATCCGTAGGCCACTCTCTTGTTTTGAAGGATGTATCATATGCCATCAGAATCACTTGTTACATGATATTCAATGGAGGCTGTGAAACTTCTTGCTGAGTGAAGGGAGATGGACTTGGTGGGGCTTTGATCGGACTTTCCTCGGCTCGACTAGAAACAAGGTTCGTTGGCTACAAGATGAATGTGCCCAAGACATCGCTAACGATCTTGAATTCATCAGAAGGGATAGGGACAGGTGCATCTGTAATAATCACCTCATCAACTGACACCCGGACTTGATCACCTTCCATTTGTCGGTGGTAGACAGTTGATCCCAGGTTATGCACACTACCTCGTGCAACTAACCGTCTCAGAGGATCCTCGATAAAAAGATCACAAAGCTCAGTAATTTTCGGGTTAGGACCCTCTGATGACTGCCCGATGTTGCAACAACTACCTTTAGTGCTCTGCTTATTAGGATCAATCGATTGTGGCTGGGGAGCACTGGTATCTTGTCTTAAGCTCATAAACACTATCATTTCCTCTTTCATCTTGCTCAACCGGGTCTCTAATAGTGCATCAAAAGATGCTTCAACCTCGGTTCGCCCTGGTTAACACTAGCCTCCGTACAGACTGGCTACTGCACTCACTATGACCCTGGCTCAGAGCATTGCTAGGCTCGCCCTGGTTAACACTAGCTGGCTGACTCTGCTGAGCACAAGGTGGCTGACTCAGAGGTGTAGGAGGTGGCTGATCCTCTGCACTAGGACACTGGGGATTCGTCATTTGCCTGTAACGACAACAAAGAAAGATAAATCCTAAGCTATGACATGTGAAGACTATATCAATAAAATAACTAAACATATTCTTCGGATATAAATCATAATCATAATTACTTTAGTTAGTTAAGGTCAAAGTAGTATCACAAAGAGATATCCTCCCATATTCCCTCGTGATGATCTTTTCTTGTGCCGTGCGCATTATCTGCTTCATCTTCTTCGTTCAGTTCTGGTAGACCCCTGAAAAAAGAAGGAGTCTCAAGAAGATCATAATTTGAGTGACTTTTCTCGTCAATATCAATGACCCTTTTTCCTTAGAGAGTTACAGACCACATTTAATTTTCCTGATCAGTGATATATAACACTTGTTGCGCTTGATCTGCCATAATGAAAGGTTCATCTCCAAAACTTCTACTATTCATATCTACTAATGTAAATCCTAACCTATCGATCTTTACACCATTATTGACATCAACCCACTTGCATTTGAAAATGGGAAATCTAATTTTAACATAGTCAACCACCCAAATCTCTTCAATCACCCCATAATAAGGTATGGAAGCCAATGTAGGGTTCTTATCTTTCGAACTAGAGAAGTGCATAGATTCAGCCACTAATACAACACCACTGTTATGGACGGTGCTCTTATCATCTAGGGACTTCGTGTAAAAGGTATAACCATTGATCACAAATGAAGTCCAACTTATGACATCAACTTCAGGACCACGTGCTAACCAATTTATTGTATCAGAAACACATTCTTCTCCGTCAACCTTTTGTTTGACCCAATGTGCAAAAGTTCTGTTATGCTCCCTGATTAACCTTTGTTCAGTCATTCGACTATTTTGTTTCCGTACAATTTCTTTATAGGCATTCATGTAATATTAAACTTCATCAACATTGTTCAAGATGTACAAGTGGACTTGTTGCAATTCATCAGCATCTATGCTCTTTACTGTTGCCCCGCATCTACCCCCTTCTTGATCATGACATTTAGGAAGGCCAATATGTCATACATTTGACAAATAATGTTGACAAAATTTCATAGCTTCTTTAGAAACATATTTTTGAACAATAGATGCTTCAAGCCGATTGGGGTTCTTCACATACCCTTTTAGTATTTTCATAGTTCTTTCGATTGGGTACATCCACCAGAAATAGATAGGGCCACACAACTTTATCTCCCTCACAAGATGAACAATGAAGTGTACCATGATATCAGAAAAGGAAGGAAGAAAAAGCTTCTCAAGCTGGCATAAGATCATATATCCTTCATTTTCCAATTCCTCCAATCTTTCCGTGTCAATGACTTTACCAAAAATGGCATTGAAGAAGAAACAAAGTCTAGTCAATATGTGTCGAAGATCATATTCGGCAATGCCTCGAATAGCTACTGGGAGTAGTTGTTGCATTAAGACATGACAATCATGAGACTTTAGCCCTATTAACTTCAAGTCTTTCATCGATACAATCTTTTTAAAATTTGAAGAATACCCTGAGGGAACTTTAGCGCCATGTAAACACTCATAAAAGCTTCTTTTCTCAACCCGGACATTGCTCCTTCTCTTCATGATCTTTTCTATACAATATGCAATCATTAGGGCAAGCATGGATCTTTTTATACTTCATCCCTAGTGGACACAGTATTTTCTTAGCATCATAGTATCGACAAGGTAACACATTATCATCAGGAATCATATCTTTAAAGGCCTCAAGCGTTTCTGAAAAACTCTTGTTGCTCCATCCATGTCGTGCTTTCAAGCTTACCAATTTCAATACAGCATTCAGCAATTGGTATTTTTTACACCCCGGGTACAGCGGCTTCTCAGCATCACAGCACATATTACCATATGCATGTGATTGTTCAAAAGCTTCTTCTCCTACATCACGAATAATATCCTCTATCCGATCATCCATATCCGTGTCATTATCATCATAAGTCACTTCCCCCTGTTGATATGCACTTGGCATTTCTAATTGTTCACCATGCCATACCCATACTACATACGTCTTACAAAACCCTTCACAAATTAAATGTGTATATATATCTACAGCACTTAATTGCTTCTCATTCAAACATTTTACACAAGGGCAATAAAACATCCCACTATCATCATCGGCATTTCTTTTTACAAAGTCTAAAAAACCCCTCACCCCAACATCATATTCAACACTCGTTCATTTAGCTTTTATCCAACTACGATCCATATATTCTGACACCTTTTATTTTTTATTTTCTACTTTTTCCCCTGGAAAAGGAAGGAGTATAATGAGAGTAGGCAATCATTACACCCAAGTACCTAGTTTAACTACTATATAATGAACAAGTAGAAGAGAGTAGAGAGATAGAGATAGAAGAAAAGTAATCTGAATAGTACAAGTCTCATTAACAATGCAAATCTGTCCAATACAATGGGTTGACTGCCATATATATTACCATTACGAACAGTAGAAATAGAATAGTACCATAAGGATTAGGGGTTCAGTAATTACTAATTGACTTACCCATCAATCACTCGAATAAAGTCTTTGAAGGCCGGAAACTACACGGGAAAGATGAGCTTGGTATGATGTGGGGTAGATTGCACGCTGGAAGAAAGTAGGAAAGGTGGTTTAACGTTTTGGCCTTGACCTACTCGGCTTTAGCGATGGAGGCATCAGATTTGTGGCTTCATTCTCTTACAGTTTTCTGTGTGTCTTGTGTGTATATATATGCATTTACTATTTAGGAAGGAGTACATCCTTCACATTCTCATGTGACTCCAACCAGAAACAATGAATCATTTAAGTATAGATAGTCCCAGTAGCACTCAATTTATTTGGTATTCTTTCATTTAGAATCCACCCTATCTATCAGCACATGACTTTAATTAACCATCTATCACTTGTAATGCATGTATAAAACTTTTTCTTTGTGTGTGATAGAGGAGTCCAAAGGATAATATGAGGTTTAAATATTTATGGGGTGCCTTTATAACTTTTTAGTAAAAGAAAATGAACCTTTATCATTAAAGGCGATCGACCCCAACTTCTAAATCACTGATGAATTATGAGCAAACTTATGCAAGTGAATATATTTTTGCTAAAGCAGCATAAACTTGTGATAATGTTTACAAGGAAACAAAGGAAGTGATTCATGTAACCTCCTGTGCTGACGAAGAAAGCAATATCAGGACCCTTTGGAAAAATATACTAGGAAATAGGGGAACCATTATGACGAGTTTGGTTGAGAGAGACAGAGGAACAAATCAATAAAAATGCATAAGAATAAGGAAGACAGAAGCTATCATAATGCAGCAATAGAATAAGGAACAGAGAAGCTATCATAACGCAGGACCAGAATAAGGAACATAGAAGCTATCATAATGCAAACCAATGTCTCGTATAAAAGAAAGACTAGTAATGTTTCAGAAATCAGAACCACAACGCCCCCACATTTCTAATATCCTAAATCATACCCAGGCCACAACCTTCTTCGTCGGCAATCACACAAAAAAAAATATTAATAGATGAAGTAAAAAACTACCTGGAAGAGAATTAGGCTTCACCAAGTGTATTATCCAACTTTCGTAGATTGAGGGTGAATAAAAACGAGAACAGGGTGTGTTCAGCGCCGTCAAACATCGACACTCAATTAAAAGACAGAGCACCAGTACGCCCTAACACTGAGCAACGGGGATGCTAGCTCCAAGATCCCATTTTCATGGCGCAAATGCAAAACGAGAACAAGGTGAGACACTAATTCCGCTCTTGATTTGACGGATTTGGAGTTGCTGTTCATTCTTGACTATTGCTGTTTACCCTAGAAGAATTCAAAATAAGGAAAGGCGCGGAGCGTGAACCGCGAATGGGATTTGGGGAAAGAGTTTTAAGACCGGTTATAAAAATAACCGGTCTTGAAAACATTTTTAAGACCGGTTGTTCAAAACAACCAGTCTAAAATCTATCTTTTAGACCGGTTGTTAGAACAACCGGTCTTAAAAACCTTTATTTTAGACCGGTTATATCTATAACCGGTCTAAAAACATTTATAAATTTTTAAATTTTTTTCCTATGATCCTTTTAGACCTGTTTAAAATCCAAGCAGGTCTAAAAGGTTTAATATTTTAGACCGGTTAATGTAAAACCAGTCTAAATAATATTTTTTAGACCGGTTCATAGAATAACCGGTCTCCCAATTTGTTTATAATTACAAAAATGCCACCGCGTATTTCTTTTAGATCTCATCCGCTGCAACCGGTCTAAATGTGCCGGTCTAAAACACCCTTTTTGTACTAGTGAATTATTGAGTTGATGGAGATTTCCTATGATTGGAAGGCCTTTTGGACCTGGCGGAAGGTTTAGTTTATGAACGGGTTTTTTGTGTTTATGAAGGAAGAACAAAAGCAAGAGAGGAAAACTTAGAATTATGAGGACAAGTGAGAATGATACCATTTTGTGCTCTGTAGTAATTTCACTCGTCAAGTGATTTTGTGAGTGATATCCCCTTTCCATCCACATACATTTTATAGATCTCGTTTACCAATTTTTCTAAGGGAAATTTAATCAATTGCATTGACTTCTTTTTTTTATTTTGGGTCAAGATCTAATGAATTTATTATTAGTACTGTACATATACAGTGTCGCTGTTTTTTATTGCTTCATAGTGACAATAAAATATAATTGATTTATCCAAATTGCTATTTTAAAATGGGACAATTACATTCAAGTCCTACATAAAAGAAAAAATTGAAGAAATGGTCCCTAAAGTTGTTAGTGGACACTCCACAACTTGTCATTAACAACTTCAAAGACCATTTTTTCATTTTTTTCTCTTATATGAGACTTGAATATAATTGTCCCATTTAAAATCTAATTACACGGACGTACTTTTTTATTCTAATTACATTGACTTATTTTTATTTTTAGTCAAGATCTTATGACTTGATTATTAGTACTGTGCATATACAGAGTCTCTGTTTTTTTATTGCTTGATAATGACAATAATAGTATATAATTGATTTATCCAAATTGCTATTTCAAAATCTAATTACACCGATGTATATTTTTTATTTTATGGAGATATAAAGAGTCGCATTTTTTATTGTTCAATAATGACAATAATAATTTATAATTAATGTATGCCATATTATTTTAAATCTAATTACACTGATGTGACTTATTTTTTATTATTTGATACTGTTTTTTGATTTAATTAGTGCCCGGCCTTAAGTAAGCTTTATGACAAGATTGTTAACGTGTCGCTTTTTCATTGTTTGATAATGACCATAATAATTTATAATTAATTTATGCAATTAACTTGCTATTTCCAGATATAGTTACAATATATTGCACAGTTTTTTCTGCCCCAGTACAGTATTTGTTACATTGAGTTCTTTATTTTAATGCCATAATCCTTTGGAACAGATAGAATCATCATTTTCTATTGTTTGATAATGACATTAATAAATTACCATTTTTATTCATCCAATTTAAAAGTAAACTGTGAGGTTCCTTCACTTCACTTATCTCCTATTATTTTATCGTTGCCAGCTCGATGAGATTACCATAGAAGATTACGACTTTATGATTCCATGAATCCGATTAAATCCTTAGATGAAAAACTGGATACAGAAGCATCCAATTTTTGTTGGTGAGAAAAGGAAAAAAAAAATAAAAATAAAAACTACGATGGAGTCATTAATACTATAAAATAAATAATGAAATAATTGTATATCGTTACCTTTTCTTTAGGAAACGTTTACGTTAATTCGGTAGAAAAACGGATATATTATTATTAATCCAGAACAAACCTTTCTCATTATATTCTTTTTGTCAATAACATGTACGTCTCGTTATCGGAGCTTATTTTTTTCCCTCAGTCTTTTCGGTTCTGTTGTTTTCTTCGCCAATCAATGGTTGGTTATGAAACACGCTACCGGCCAACTAAAAAGAAAAAAAAATGTTTTGGGGAAGACAATATATTATTCTGTGGTTATGAAACATACATATAATTTATCTGTGGCAATATATGTAGGATGAGGGACCATCCATGGTAGTTCTATTTAATGTAATAGAGTGATGAATGTGGGGGAGAAGTAATCGCCATTTTAGTTTTGTTGGAATATACCCGGTCCACTCTTGGTGGATCATGACCTAAGCCAAATTCACTTGAGGTTATTATATAATTATGGAAAAGTATGGGGTCTAAATAAGGAGATTTATCACATAACTCTCGTATGTGATATAATGGGAATATCAGTTTGTGGGAGTAAGTGGTTGATTCACCAATGTAAAAACAATAATTGTTCTCTTTGACTCCCTTCTCTCCAATGGTGAATATGCCGTATAAATGGGATCAGAGTCTATATCGGTGCTCCGATCTCATGTGAATACTCAGCAAGTCAATGAATTCTACATATAGTCGAAAATATTCAATGGTATCAGAGCCAGGTTCTTGAGGCTGATTATAAACTTTATTTCTCCACTACACATACTATAAATATGTACATATATATATATATATATATGAAAATATTAGTCTATGCTTCTATTGTGTTTAGAAGGGAAAATTGTATAAGGTTCATATATCCCAAAATTCATACACCAAAGATCCAACATATATTTATTTCAGTAAATAGAATAAATGGTGAATTTTGGTGAATTGGAAAATGTTGCCAGTAGTGAAATTTTCTGCGAGACAGTGAGTTTGTCATGGGGTTTTGGATAACCAAATGATGTCCAAAAAATGTTAAATTTTTCATAACGAAAGTAGACATTCCAAACTTTAATTTGATAGGTCATATGAATTATTTGGACTTGTACACTAAGAGTAAAGAATTTTTGAAGTTAGCCAAGTGAAACTTGTAATATCCCAATTTTTGATTAGGGGAAAAACATGATTATCGTGGATAATTATGTATTTAAAATTGAATTATTATGTGTTTTATGGCTATTTTGATTAATATGTCATAATTATTGAGAAAATGGAAGAATGGAATTATTGGTCATGAGTTGGTAATTAAGGGAGAAATTAATTACTAACTAAGAGAAAATGAGATGTGTGATTAAAATGGCTAATGGAGAGATTAGGTAAGTTAATTTGTGACTTATTTGGTGAGAGACAATGGTAGTGTGACAAGTGGCAAAGAGTGAGTATGGGAGAAAGTCAAATGGAATTTTTTAAATTCTATTTTCTCTCTCTTCTTCCCTCTAGATCGGCTGACAAGAGAGGGAATAGTGTATCATCATTTGCTTCTTCTTCCTCACTCCATCTCTCACATTTTCTCTCTCCCATTTCGTGCTGCCATTGTTGAAGGCAAGGGAAAGAAGAAAGCTTGATCTTTGAGTAGGTAAATTATCCCTATTGCTCAAACTTCCTTCATTAAAGTTGATCCTTGAGTTAAGAGCAACATTTCTATGGTTGTAGTTTGTCCATTGGTTGTGGTTTGTGATCACTCGAAATTCTGGACTTGGGTGAATCAAGAACTCTCTTTGGAGAAGTTGATAAGGTGAGTGAGACCTATCTATCTATCTATGTTTCATGCCATTTGAAATAGTTTGAATTTTCTGGAATTTTGGGCTCATTTTCGAAAATGAGGGCCATTGGGAGTTGGTATGTGTTTGATATGGAATTTGTATGTTTGGAATGCATTTTGGATAGATAGAAATTGATTGGGTTTGAAATTGTTAAGTTTGGAGATTTTGAGAGTTTGGTGTTTAATGTCACCCACGACCAAAGCATGATAATGGAATAGGATTTTGGTGATTTTGACATTTCCATTGGATTCCTTGAGTGATTTTGGTATGGGAATAAGCTTGGTTATTAATTTTGGATTCATTTGGATCACTTGGGAAAAGTTGGAAATCTGTTTGGTTTGAGCTCTGTTTTGTGCAGTAATTTTGTATGAGCGTTTTGAATAAACAAATGGTATTGGAAAATTCTGAAAACATCAAGTCTTAAAGTTCACATCCCAAGCTTCAAAATGGACACATATTTTGTGTCATTTCATTGAGTATTCTGTGAGATATGGTTGTCCAAAGTTTGGGATTGAAACAGGACTTTGTTTTGGAGTAGTGTGTAGTTTTTGGTAATTATGTATTTGTGTAGTGATTTCCAGTGATGGGCTATACTTTTCCTTGAAAGAGGACTTATATACCTTTCATTTGGCTTTGGAATCACTCAGTTTCGATTTTTCTAGGATTAGTTATGAATTTTGGAAGTTCAGCTAAGAATCAGGGGATTTCTAAGCCGCGGCCCCAGGTGGCTGGCCGCGGCCCAAACCTTTCTGGCCTGTTTCGGGCCGCGGCCCATGAGTGGCTGGCCACAGCCCACGGCCTTCTGACCATATTTGGGCCGCAGCCCAAGGAAGGGCTGGCCACGGCCCACCCCTGTGTTCCAGTACTTTGTGTTTTCGAAAAGTGACCTTCAACCTTTTGTTTCCCAACCTTTTAGGGCTTTCTTTAGAGGCATTTGTGGCCTCTTAAGAGTCCTAAATGGTAACCAACTTAGTGTATTATGGATATAAGTAATTGGAAAAGAGATTGATCAATTGTCCCTAATTTGGTATAGGATTTGATATCTGCCGAACGCGTGATCCCACTGTGCCAAAGATTGTCAGGAAAGATACAGGTAGCGACTCCTCTCTTATACTTTGTGTAAATGTATTGTATGTTTGTCTGTCATGCATTAAGTCGATGTTGCTGCTGCTGTTGCCTTGTGATACCTTGTGCATTGAGATGCTTTGTGGTGCTTTGTACTTCGTGTTGCTACTACATAGTGTTCACCGCGAAAGTGGGCCTTGTGCATAGTGATTACAGCGAAAGCTGGCATAGTGTTCACCACGAAAGTGGGCGTAGTGCATTGTGATTACAGCCGAGTGCTGTCGTATGTGGCGCAAGCCAGAGATCATTTTGAAGCTGCTGAACATGATGAACATACATGCTTTGTGTTTATATATTGTATGAGTGACTTGTTGCTACTGGGATTCTTTAGAATCTCACTCTTTCCATATGACTAACCTTTTCAGACAAGGCAAGTGGATCAAAAGAGAGGCGACCAACCAGGAGTGGTTAGGATCTCTTAGGGACATTCAGGATTTTGGGATTTTTGGTTATCTATTGTAGATTTGGGATTACTGTGTGTAAATTGTTCATAGTGAATTTTGGATGTGTAATCCTCATTTGGAAAATAGTAAACCCATTTTATATATATATGAACCCGGGGTTCGCCGGGATTTTAGTTCCGCACTCTGATATTGTGAATGTGAATTAATTGCTCAGGTAATTGTATCCGATAAGTGAATGTGGGACCAGATCTTTGCATTTTGAACTGTTTTGTGAAAACCCCATCTACAAGATGAGGGATTATAAATAATGTTATCTTGTCATATTGGTCTCTATTTCACTTAAATTTCGTAATCCGGATGTGATTACCGTGAGGGGGTTACAAAAATGGCTAGTTTCTCTGACAGCATCCAAAGATGGAAATTTTGGGAATTATGAGCTTCTAGTTAGCTAAAGGCTATATTTTTTCTTAAAACTAGACTTAATAAGGGTAAAATAGCCATTAGAACCACATCAATTAGACATCTATACATATAGATATGAATTTTCAAAAATTTGATGAAAATACTGTCAACGTGTGCGAAAATCACAAAATGTAAGGGTAAAATGGTAATTTTTCATATTAATCAAGAGGCAATTATTTTCCCCTGATTATTTACTCATTTTCGTCTAAAAAGGGATATGAGCAGGGAAAAACAACTAATTGTTAGATAAATATCCCTTGGCACAATTTTTGGCATATGATCAAATAAAAAAATGATGATGCCATAAGTCAAAGTTTGGAATTCAAAAATAAATGTGTGGAGGAGGAATTGAGTTAATTGAAGAGCATATTTTTGGGCCATTTGGAGAGTGCTTTTCGGTCAAGTATATTAAAGAAGGAAAAAGATGGTAACATTGAGTTAATTGGTATGTGATGAAAAGCCATAAAAATATAATAAATAAGAGGGATGAAGAAGGATATTTTAAGACGCATTTTCCTCTTCTTTCCTACCATATTTCGATCATCTGAAGTGAGAGAGAGAGAGAGAGAGAGAGCGCGCTATTTGGAAGTTGAGAGCTCAAGAACAAGTAAAGGTTAGGGTTCAAGCCAAAAAATCCAAGGTAAGACTTGATTTCAAGTGTTCTTGCCTTCTAAATCGCTTAGAACCTCTCTATATCTTCTTCATCTTGGAAATCATGTTTAGTAAGCAAAATCAAGAGAGAAGAGAGAGAGGGTAGTGGCATCCTAGAGAGAGAAAGTTGAGCAATCAAGAGATAATCTCTAAAACTTGATCCTCTTGAGCAGTAGGTTGTTGTTGTTGCTGTTGTTGTTGTGTTTGGCTTTGATTTGGTTGATTTTGTAAATTTAAGAAGCTGAAACCCTAAGGGAAATGCTGTCAAAATTTCCCCTAATCATGTGCAATTGGTGTTTAATGGGTTAAACATATGATTAGAGGTGTAAAGAAGGTGGTTTAGGGATTAAAATCAAGAAACTCCAATTTTCCCTTTTTATTGTGAAATTCGTCCAGCTACTGTTCACCCAGGGTAGAGTTGGAATTTTGAAATTCTGATGATTCCATTGGATTTAGAAGAGAAAATTGTGTAGAAATATAGGTGTTCATGATTTTTGCAAATTTATATGCAAATATGGAATTTATTGAATTTCAAAGTAAATGCTGTTTGATTGATGCACTGGAGGCAGTGCTATTGTTTAATGAATTTTATTAGGCAAACCTAGTCCAAATATTATGAAACTTTAAGACTATCCGAGGAATCGAAAAAGGAGTCTAGTAGTAACTCTATCTTTCATTCATTTTGTGTATGCCATCTTATGTAATATACATGGATAACAGTGCCTACGGGTACACTGATACCAGTGCCTACGGGTACATTGATATACCATGCCTATGGGTACATTGATATGCTCTGTAATAGGACTGAGGCACGGAATACGTAGGGATTGCAACAATAATTCACCCTAAATACATTTCCGACTGAACTAAGTTATGTGTTACTATAATATTTCATTATCTGGTACTTGGCATATTTATTTATCGCACTTTCTATAAATGATTATATGTTACTACTAAGATTCTTTGAATCTCACTCTTTCTATAAACATTCAAATTTTTTAGCATAAGCAAGCAGCTCAGAGGGCAGAATCGTAATTACTGGCAATGGAAGGTTCTGGACAAGTATAGGAGGTGATGTTGGTTATCTGAAGGCCTTTATCATTTTAAAGTTTGTAAACATTATGTACACCCCTATGGGGAAATTCCTGCAATATAATCAATCACATTTATCGATAATATCATTATTTTTATGCTATTCCTGTGTGCCCATTGTACTACATGCTAATACTCTAAAAAATGTGAAAATAAGATAAGGGTGTTACATTTTGGTATCAGAGCCTAAGCGATTCTGGCAGAATAGCGGTTTTGGCAATAAGATAGTATACTGATATGGTCTTAATTATAATGTGATAGGACAAATGCACGGACGGTGGTACTAAAGGAGTAAATCCTCCCAATCTGTGAATCAACCCTACAGAAATAGCGAATATTTGAGGGCAATAAGTGGGACAATACCAAACTGAGGATGGTCTAAGGATATTGTGAAACCCAAGGAAGCGGGTACAGCTAAGGCCAATGTACAAATCACACATAGTATTTAGTTAGCCAAAGGTAGCTAGCATGATGTTTGAGATAAGGATAGTCATAGGGTACCGGTGGATAAAAGAAGATAGAGTTGGTATTTGTGTTTTGGTATAGGTATACAAAAGTTAAGCATACTAAACTTAGGGAAATCACGATATAGGTAACCCCCTAGGAAGTCATAGTTATGCTATATGATGTGAAAAAGGACAAAGTCATATTGAACAGTAGCCATAGGTTGTATGGTGATTAAAACTTTCCTTAACTATTGTAAATATCTTATGCATGATATATATAACATATATGGGTACCCGAAATATTATGAAATGACAAAAATGCCCTTATGTTCATATAAAATTCATTTCTTCTCTATTTTTGTATAGTGAATTGCAAAAATGGTTTGAACACAAGGTAGACCACCGAGGGGCATAATAATGTAGCACTCGAACCCAGGCCTAATCCAATATAGCAATAAATTCTAGATATGTTAACACAATAATAGGCCACAATGAATGAAATTAGGGAAGAGCTACAAGAAGTGCAGTAGAGGCAAGATCATTTAGAAGGGCTGGTAAGGGAAGACAGTGAGTCAAATCCACCCAAGGGACCTCAAGCAAAAGATCCTTTGCCTAATCTTAAGGCTAATATTTTATAGATGTCGGTAGGAAGATTCAGTAAATTGTAGCCTCCTGTATTTAGAGGGAAGTTTGATCCTCAACTAGCTGAAGACTGGTTATCACAGTTAGAGAAAATTTCACAATCCTGGATTGCCCAAATGAAATTCAAGTCCTATTGGCAATTTATAAGCTGGAAAGCGATGTTGATAGATGGTGGAAGAACACTAAGCTCATTCTTTGGGGAAGGAATATTCTGGTAACATGGGAATTATTCTAAGATAAATTTAATGAGAAATACTTTCCTCGTTTGGTCAATCTAGAGACAGAGAAAAAGTTCCTAAATATACAGCAGCATGATAGAAAAAACTTTGACGAGTACCTGACTCGCTACATCCGATTGTCTCAACATTCCTCATACCTCAGATATTAGGATGATGAGGAGTGAAGTTCTGACATGATGATTTAGGAATTGAAGCCAAAGTTGAAAGAAAAACTGGTTTCTAAGCATTTCACCATGTTCAACATGGTGGTTGTAGAATGACGTATTACTGAGAACAACTTGTTGAGCTTATATTCTGACAAAAGCAACAATAGAGGAGCATCTGGTGGTGGAAATACTTTCCAAAAAAACAAGAATCAGGAAGTTCACTCGAGTGGAATAATAAAAAGCTGTATCAGGTTGATAACTGTAGCAAGCAAGGATTTCCTAAGATAGAATATGTGGGCATTGTGGCCAGTCACATGATGGTAGGAAATGTAAACATTATGTACACCCCTAGACTTAGGCGTCAGGCGGAGAGTTCACTATGACTCATGAGGAGTGCAGGAGTCACCTGAGATGACCCAAGATACAATTTAATGTAACGGTTATGTTGTGTAAACATTAATAGGTACTGATGTTAGCTATACCTATATTGCATTTGGCTGTGTGAACCCTTTAAGGCTGAAAATACATGAGATGTTTAATAATCTCATGGTAATCACATCTATGTGCGTGAAAACCGCCTTGAGTATATTTGTTGAACAATATAGTATGTATATGGGATGAAAGCCTATGATAGATTTCCTTTGTGAGCTATGTTAGCTATTCCATAAACTTAGGTTGTATTGGGGGTTGTTTGGTTAATGGTAAAGTGTGTGGAGTAACATTGCTGAAATATGAGAATTGTATAATCTACCCCGCAAGGTTATTTGAATTTTCTATTAATGGCTTAAGCTAAGAAGTGTTACATAAGGATATTTTGTTTTCTTCAGTATCAGTAGAAGCCGAATTGGAAATTGATCGTATGCCCAAGACTAATAGATTTTCAATTGTCTTGTTTGAGGACTTAAGTGGATTACTTAAATAGAATTGTTGATAGTATTTAGATTAACTGTGATAGACTTAGTGGCAATAAACTAATTTACTTGAGGAGTAAAGAAGAATGTGACACACCGTGATGTGTGGTACTAGGAGTCAAAGATAAGTGTAACCCCCCTCACCGTAATTATACCCGGATTATGAAATTAAAGTGAAATAGAGCCCAATAAGACAAAACACATTTATAATCCCTCATCTTCAAGATAGGGTATCATGAAAAACAATTTAAAAACATAACTAATTTGGTCTCACATTCACTTTCGGATACAATTACCTATGCAGTTAAATCACATTCATAAATATCAAAGTGCGTAACAAAAATCCCGGCAGCCCCTGTTTACATGTATATATATCATGGGTTTAAAGTTTCCCAAAAGGAGGATTACATATCCAAATATTATATTTACATCCCATATACATACAGTATATAAACACATAACATGTAAGTTTATCATGTTCAGCAGCAACTCAATGATTCATGGCTTGCGCCACGAATGACAGCACTCATGGCTATAATCACAATGCGACAGCTTTTGTTATATTTCAATGCTAGCTTTCACGGTAAACACTATACCAGCTTTCGCTGTAATCACTATGCCCGCTTTCACGGTAAACACTATGTAGCAGCATCATAAGGCACAAAGCAGCAGCAACAACACAATGCATGGCAAACATACATACAATGATTCACACAAAGTAAAAGAGAAAGAGTCACTACCTTGTTCTTTCTTGACGTTCCTTGGCATAGTGGGCTCACAAGTCTAGCAGATATCAAATCCTATAGCTAAATTAAGGACAACCGATCAATCTCTTTTCCAAATACATATATCCATAATACTCTAAGTTGGTTATCATTTAAACTCTTTAGGATGACCATTAGAGGCCTAAACACATACTAAAAGGGTTGGAAGAAACTACCCTAAAGACCCATTTTCGGAAGCACAACACTGATTTGTAGCTGACTCACTCGAGTGATAAGAGACTTGTACTCGAGTGAGAATGGCTCTTACTCGCAAGTGTTTGACAGTGAGCAACAACAATGGCCAGAAAGTGCTCACAACACTCAAGCATAGAGAATCGCACTTGGGTGATAACTCCAAAGTCACTCGAGTCCCCAAAAGTGCAACACAACAAGTGATGACCTGAGAGCACAGCCAACTTCAGAGGAAAAGCTTACTCGAGTACAACACTTGGCACTCGGGTGATAAGACCATACTTGAGAGTGTCAAAAAACACCTTGAAAATTGGCTAGCCAGTGAGGACCCGAGAGCAACCCTAACCATAAACTCACTCCATCACTCAAGTGAACCCATGCTCACTCGAGTGATCACCAATATCACTCGCAGGTAGAGAAGTGTACTTGATCTTTCTTCATGAAAAACTAGGCAAAACACAAAGGACAAAGGGAAATTACACGATAGCACTCGAGTGAGATCCCCTCACTCGAGTGAAGCGATCAGATTACCAAATCGCAGCAACTGACAGAATTCCCAGATTTGCCAAACTAATCCCAATGGTTCCCAAACTTCACACAAAGCTCATACCCACATAAAATTTCATAAGGAACCCATTGGTAACCTCCAAAACATTCAAAACCCATCCTAACAACAATTCACACTCTTGGTCTCTATAACACACACAATACTCAAATTCATCCAATCCATTTCTAAAATTCAAAACCATATCCAATACTCAAATAACTTCACACAGAACCAATTCCAACCTCAATCATCATATAATCCATGCATTCAAAATTGGCATAAAACTAGGGCAAATTCCATAATTTATCAAACTTAACTAAAAATCACAATATATATACCAAAAAGCATAAAATTCATACCTCTTCTACTTGCCAAAGCCAAAACCTTGATTCTCAAACTTCCAAATTGCTCCAACACCCAAACTACCACCTTTCAAAATTATGAAACCACCAAGACGAAACTCTTTACACTATGAACAAATTTAATAAAGAGTGTTTGAGCATATAAGAACCATTACTCACCCAAAAAGCAAGCTTTCTCTTTCTCTTTCTACCTTAGGTTGTCGGAAATGGAGGATGGGGGAGAGAGAAATGATGAAGATGAAGATGATGAGTGTATATTTTCCCTTTGCCCATAGTCTCCACCGAATAGGGGAGAGAAGAGAGAGAAAAGTGATTGTTTGTCTTATGTGCCTAATCCTTTGGTCCACAAAATAACACTTGTCATCATCTTGCTCACTCCCTCCATGAGCTCACATAAACTCAAAGCACAGGATTCCGACCCATAGCCAATGAGTTTCCTCTTTGGTAACTGACCAAGTGGTCGGTAAATTTCCAATCTTATCATTTTACCCCTAGTTTCACTATGATTAATAAATCATCACTATGAACATTTATTTCAAATTCACATAACATTTCTTCAAAAGTGTTCAATTACACTAATTAAAATCAATTTCGAAGTCATTAGCCCTTAATCTCAAATTGGGTCATTAAAATTCTCCCATCATAAAATAAATTTTTCCCTCAAAATTTGTCAAACTACTTGAGCCATAAACTCCAGATATCGTCTCCGCATATCTTCTTCTGCTTTCCAAGTTGCTTCTCTCTGGTTATTCCCCTCCAGATCACTTTCCCATAAGGAATACTTTGGTGTCTGAACCGCCGTTCTTCTCGATCAATAATCTGTTATGGCTCCACCGTATATGTGAAATTGTCTTGCAACTCCACTTCCCCTTACTCAACGATGTGAGATGAATCTGGTTGGTACTTTTTCAGCTAGGAAACTTGAAACACATCGTGGAGTCTACTCAAGTTCAGGGGTAGGGCTACTTGATATGCAACAGGCCCAATCCTTTCAAGGATCTCAAAAGGAGCTATATACCTCAGGCTCAACTTCTTTCTCTTGATAGCTCTCCCAATGCCAGTAACTAGAGATACTCTAAATAACACATGATTACCAACCTCAAATTCTAGAGGCCTTCTCCTTTTGTCTGCATAACTTTTCTGGCGACTATGCGCTGCAATAAGCCTCTTACGAATAATTCAAATTTGTGCTGAGGTTTGATCAACAAGCCCCGGCCTGTACATTTTCCTCTCAGACAATTCATTCCAACATAATAGTGATTGATACTTTCTTCCATACAACACTTCATACAACACCATCTGGATGCTCACATGATAGCTATTGTTGTAGGCGAACTTAGCAAGTGGAAGAAAATGATCCCAACTCCCTTTGAAGTCAAGGACACAAGCTCGTAGCATATCTTCCAATGTCTGAATTATCCTCTCTGATTGTCCATCTGTCTGAGGATGATAGGCCATACTAAATCTCAATTGTGTTCCCAATGCCTCATCCAACACCCTCCAAAATCTCAAAGTAAATCGGGGATCACAATCGGAAATGATATTCTTCGGTATTCCATAGAGCTTGACAATCTCACGAAAGTAAACCTTTGCTAGCTTGTCCGGAGAGTAACTAGCACTGATCGGTAGGAAGTGCGCTGATTTTATCAACCCGTCCATGATTACCTAGATCGCATCATAGTTCCTGATCCTAGGCAATCCCACCACAAGGTCCATGGTCACACTTTCCCATTTCCATTTTGGAATCTCAGGGCTGTGCAACAACCCTGGCAGTTTCTGGTGCTCGATATTTACCCTCTGGCATGTGAGACACCGCGTCACATATTTTGTCACATCACTCTTCATTCCCGGCCACCGATACATAGATTTCACATTATGATACATCTTGGTCATACCAGGATGAAGAGTATACCGGCTCTTGTGTGCCTCATCTAGAATTTTCTGTCTCAATTCTACCTTAAGTGGAACACAAATTCTCTTTTTAATAACGAACTAGTCCACTTGGGGACAAATCATAACCCTGAGCTTCTCCTCGTTCGATTCTAGCCAGATTATGCTGTATCCAGCCATCTTACCTCTGAGCCTCTTTAATTTCGGCTATCAAATCACTTTCCCCTTAGGAAATCGTATAGTTGGCACAGATGATTTTGTTCGATAAATTCATATCTTGAAAATCAGCAATCAGTTTCCCCTCTTATATCATAATTGCTGCCACAAGCATTGTCTTTCGACTAAGAGCATCAGCGACTACATTTGCCATACCCAAATGATATTTGAATTCCAAGTTGTAGTCCTTAAGCAATTCCATTCAGTGACGTTGTCTCATATTCAATTCTTTCTGGTCATACAAATATTTGAGACTCTTGTGGTCAGTTCTACCGTCACACCATAAAAATAATGCCACTAAATCTTCAATACAAACACAATGGCCATAAGCTCCAGATCATGAGTGGGATAATCATTCCATGAGGTTTGAGCTATTAAGAGGCATAGGCCACCACATGTCCCTGCTGCATAAGGACACACCCTAATCCTTGCTTACTTGCATCACTATACACAACGTATGTCTAACTGGGATCATGTATAATCAACACAGGTGTCGTAGTCAACCTCTGTTTTAGCTCCACAAACAAATTTTCATAATGTTCATCCCACACAAATGGATGATCTTTTCTTGAGAGCTTGCTCACCGGCAAAGCAATACGAGATAAATTCTGAATAAATCTCCGGTAGTAACCAACAAGACCCAAAAAAATGTGTATCTCAGCAACAGTTTCTAGCCTCTTCCAGTCCAGTACTGCTTCCACTTTATTGGGATCCACAGAAAGCCCTTATTGCCAGATAACATGGCCCAAGAATTTCACTTCTAATAGCCAAAACTTGCACTTACTCAATTTGGCATAGAGCTGCTTTTTCATGCAATGTATTCAACACACTTCTCAAATGATGCTCATGCTCTTCTCTACTCTTAGAGTATATTAGAATATCATCAATAAATACTACAACGAACTAATCCAGGTATTGTCAGAAAACACAGTTCATGTAATCCATGAAAACCACAGGTGCATTGGTTAGCCCAAACGGCATCACCAAAAACTCATAATGACTATACCTAGTTCAAAAAGCAGTTTTCGGAACATCTTCTGCTTTCACTCGCAGCTAATGATACCCCGACCTTAGATCAATCTTTAAAAATACACATGAACCAGATAGTTGATCTAAAAGGTCATCGATTCTTGGGAGAGGGTACTTGTTCTTGACGGTAATCTTATATAATACTCTATAGTCGATACACAAACGAAGACTCTCGTCTTTCATTTTTGCAAACAAAACTGGAGCTCCCCAAGGCGACACACTGGGCCTAATAAACCCCTTTTCAAGTTAATCTTCTATCTGTTTCTTTAATTTTGTCATCTCATTTGGGGCCATACGATTTGGGGCTTTGGATATAGAACCAGCTCCAGGCACAATTTCAATCAGAAATTTAAATTCCCTTTTAGGAGGCAACCCATTTAAGTCATCCAGAAATACCTTAGGGAATTCATTTACTACGGGTATACTACTCCAAGTCTCACTGGTTTCTCCTTGCACAGAAAAGAAAACCATATACCCTTGATAACCCTTTTTCAAATATTTCTCAGCCTTAGCTGTTGAAAGAAAATTTAGACCGACATTCTCGTCATCAATGCTTTGAGAAATAGGGTACAATATCCTCTTATTTCCACAATCTAGCAACACGTTATTCACTCTCAACCAATCAAAACCCAAAATGACTTCCAATTGGTAGAGTGGTAAGCAAATCAAATATACCACAAATTTATGACCCTTAATAGTTAATACACAGTTCAAACAGACTTTTGTGGTTACAGCTGATAGAGCTCAATATTTATATATTTTTATTAATTAATCTTAGGCTTTTATGGAACTTAATTGAATATTTTGGGCATAATCAAGTGTTAATGTGAGATTATAATGAAAGAATAATTTGGGAATTATATTAGATAAATAGTTATATTTTTAATTAACATTTGTTATTTCCATTATCCTTTAATTGTGAGCAAAAGATATTACCTTTATGAATTTAATTTTGTAGATGATGACATAGCATAACTTATTTAACCTTGGGATAATTATAAAGAAAGGAGATGGTGTTGTTTTTGGGCTGAACTAAAAAGCATGGGAAAGAAGCAAGTAAGGGCTTTATTTGAATAAAGCTGGACCAAGGGGAATGGAAGAATGAGAATTGGTGTGAAGATTATGGGCTAGACCAAACAATGAAAAGAGTGAATAATATAAAAGAATAGTTGGACCAAAATGAAGAAAGAAGAGCAATCAAGATGGGCTGGCCGAAATTGTTGAATGAAAAATGGGATGGTTGAATTAAATTGCTGGACCGAAAGGAAGGTTTGGAGGTAAGGTGGACCGAGTTATTAAAGAAGAAAAGGAGGGCTGTGAAGAAAAGGAGAAGCAACACAGAATAAAAAGAAAAAGGAGGGGACCACGTGAGGGGGAGTAGCACCTAATGAGAAAAGAGGTTTTGGCGGCTTAAGAGAGGAGATCATCAGATGAAATAAAGGGAAAAAGTGTGAAGGCGGCGGCTGGGAGTGAATGGTGAATGGAATGAAGAAAAAAGATGAGAGCCGACATTGTTGACCAAAAGGGCACACAAGGGAATAGAGAATGGAGGCGTGAGCAATGAATTAATAAGAGAGGGAGGTGCTGGATATAAGGAGCAGTCGACATTGTGGACTTGGGGAATGAAGAAAGGAAATGAGAGAGGCATGAATGATTAGCTGGACCGAAGGGATTTTGAAGAGAATTGAAGAGTGACGTTGCTGCTGCAATCCGATGGCTATTGTCTCTTTCATTCATCAATCTTTTTCCTCTTCCTCCATGTATAGCTAAACTTTGGTGATTTCCTTGAGTTGGGTAATGGTTTGAGCTTCTAAACTTCAATGGAATTCCTTTAAGCTCTCTTTTTAGTTCATGATTATGTAGCTTGGTTAAGTATGTAATTGTGATCTAGATTGTTATGCCAAGTGAATAAACTTGGTGGTTGAGCTAGGAGTTGATTAATTGAGCTTTGTATGATTCATATTATGAGTAGGTTGAATTGTTTATTCCAACTTGGTTAAGTGGATTTAAAAGATAAAACTGAATGTTTTGAATTGTTGTAATGGTAATTACAAGCTAGAATTAGAAGTTGATTATTCATCTCCTTGAGTCTGAATTATTTGGTGGTATTCATTTAATTGCTTCGGTAGAATGAATTAAATGATTATTACAAGTATGGAGCTAGTGGTAACTTAGTTCCATCCTCTTGACTCCTATTATGGAATTCATATCATTAGCAAGGAAGGAAGACTAAAACCCAACTCAAGGGAATCTCATTTCATTATTATTCTAGTTTATTATATTTACTTTGTTGTTAGTGTTAATTTCAATTCCTTTTGCTTCTTTGTTTTGAAAACCGAAAAATACAAAAATATTGCTTTAGCTTAGATTACTTCATTAGTTTTAAAATCAAATTCTCAAAATGATTTCTCACAACTTTAAGGCTTTTTATCACTTTACTACTTAGAAAATTGGAAATTAATCTCCTCACAAGAAAGACCTAGGTTTAGCTACTATGCTACATTCTTAACCTAGTTTTATTTTGTGAACTCACATGACAAGGGTTCATCAACAGCCTTCACACCTATCGGTGTTGACACAATCAAATCAAAAGGAAATTTATGTACAATCAATCCCAGGAACTTCACATAATCATATGCGATAAAAGAGTGGCTTGCACCTAGGTCAAACAATGCTTGCAACACATATCCATTGAGAAGAACTGTACCTTGTATAAGTTCTGGGGATTTTTGGGCTTCCTCGTGAGTCATAGAAAATACTTGACCCTGAGTCCTCAGTCTCTACTCCTGTCGTGGCTGTCCACACTCAATGGATGTATACCCCACTTGCTTGCAATTAAAATAGATCACCCGACCATCGCAAGTCTTGCCATGATGTGGCTTGTTACAATGAGGACATGTCCATACTATAGGAGCTCTCCTATTGATCCTTCAAAATTTTTGCTGATGTCAAATAGGGGGAGAGAAAGGCAAGAAAAATATGTTGGATTCAAGTTGTTCTCATAAAATATGTTGCATTTAAGCTGTTGTTATATTCATACATATTTTTCTTGAAGGATTTGTCATCATCAAAAAGGGGGAGAATGTTAGTTATGATTAGTTTTGATTATGTCAAATATAAATGCCAAATATTAAGAGCAAAATGTTTGCATAATATACTTATCTCCTACATTGACTAACTACTATTTAATGTGAAATATCTTATAGATTAGTCAAGCACAGAAAGACTAAGACTAAAGATAGTCAATAAAATAAAGAAGTTATCCTGTTGGGTTATGGAGAATGATCATCAAGAAGAAAATCAAGAAGAGAGAGATTGAAGAAAGAAGAAATTGCAAGATCTAATGAGAATATTAAGATTCAAGCTCTTAGAAGTGATACTGGAGGTTTTTATGATCAAATGATGGTTAGAATGGGTTAATACGAAGCCAAGATAACTTTTATGGAAGTTATGGCACCTCCAGAGATTATGCAATTAAGTTATACATCAAAACTCGAGTTATTTGCTAAGAGAACTCGAGTTGTGGTAGAGAACTTGAGTAAGGAAGCACTCTGTTGTTCTCTGTTTCACTTAGCTTGAAAGAGATTTGGTATTTTGGACATCTATCTTAAACCACATGTCTGATTCAGTTGAAATTTCTTTCATATGAAACTAGACTTCTAATATGTCACATAGACACTAAGGTCAAGCTCAAAGGAGTTAATACAAAAGAGATATAAGTTTTGGAAGATGACACACAAATCACCATCATATTCCAAATTAAGTTCGGTATTTTGGACATAACTCTTAAACTAAACGTTCGATTAAGTTAAAACATGTGGCATATCAAACTAGACTTAAAGAGATTTCTATGGATAGGTCATTTGTCAAATTTGGAGTTTTATGCTAAGAGTTATGAATTCTATAAGTTGATACTCAAAATTCAAGATTTATATAGAAGCTGCTTAGAAACAAGAACTTACTGAAGAACTCAAGTTTTGGAGTAAAACTCGAGTTATGCTCTTAAAAGAACTTGAGTTGGCATGATAACTCTTGCAAGTTTTATCTAGGGGCTAAGTGAGAAACAAACAATATGTGAAGCACTCGAGTTCTTGTATAACACTCAAGTTCTAGTAAGAAGTGTACTCGAGTCTTGCAAGTGAGCTCCTGCAAGTGTTGTCTAGAGGTGAAACCTGAAGCTAAAACACTTTGATGCACTCAAGTTTTAGAGGAGAACTTGAGTTCTAGTTCAAAGTAAACTCGAGTTTTGGAAGTTAAACCCTGCAAGTGTTGTCCATAAGCAAATCCAAAAGCTGAGACACTTTGATGTACTAGAGTTTTCCTAACGAACTCGAGTTATACCTCAGCACTTCTAACCAACTCTCACAACTTTCATCCAGAAGTCAAACCATAAACTTTAAGCCTTAAATATGGACTGAAAAACTTGAGTTTTGGTTGAAGAACTCGACTGATGGATGAAAGCCTTGCAAGTGCAAGTTAACTTTTATAAGTTCTTGACAGAGACAAATTGAAACAATACTAGCAGCCTTAGAAACTCAAGTTTGTGAAGAGAACTTGAGTTGATCTTTAAGAACTTTCAAGTTCACTCGCAAGTGCAGAGAGTTGGTATTGTAGCCCTTCAAGTTGTGTCTGAACACTTCAAGTTAACTCTTATAAATTCAAAGAAACAAATGCTGGAATTTCAGAAAGTAATCAAGAGCTTCCAATTGCACTTGAAAGTTATCACGCACTTAATGTGATGCTTTTCCAGGAAAATAGAGCAACGCTTCGTAACTTCTGAAAATCATTGGAATGATTTTTTTATTCATTCCTTTTGCTTCTAATCACTCTAACACTTCATTATATTAGTGTTTAATATATTTCTCCAGGAATACAAGGAAGAGATGGTGCGAAGACACAAAAAGTGACTTTACAGAGCGTAAAGAGTGTCTAACGTAACGGCTAGTTTTTCAAATACCATAACGGTCAAGACTAGCAACGGGACTCAACAGATAGGTTGAAATACTCACAACAGTCATATCCTGATCAACTATAAATACAAAAGATTCAAGCAGAGTGCAACAACAAAAAACATGCCAATATCATGAATCATCCACTCCAACCCAAATTCTCTCTGTTTATATACCTTCGATATCATGTACCTTAGAGAGAGAGAGATTATTTGTATTATACTTTAGTGATTATCATATCCACTCTGTGAGAGAGTCTGTAAATACTGTCAATTGTATTTATGAATTCATCTTAAGGTATAGCGACCTTGAGATGATTGATTACTTTGTAGGAGAAGCTGTAGAGAAAATTCCTGGTAAGACTTTTTGCTTATAAGACTTATAAGGTGCATGAAAGAGAGAATGTTGTTGCTCGTAAGACTTAAAGCGGTGTAAGCAGGAGAGAACGTTGCTGCTCATAAGACTTGGATGGGTAAGCAGTAAAGAAAGGTCTCCAGAATTGTTCAGCTCGTAAGATTTTCCTTAAAGGGGAGTATCTTGGGGGAGAGATTTGTAAAAGATTTCACAAGTACCTGGCTAAACTTATGAGATTGTAGAGGCTTCTCTCGTGCCTAGATTAAATAAGAGGATAGTAGATTGAAGTCTCAAAAGGAGCTTGCAGACTGGATGTAGGTCATTGTGGATTGAACCAAACTAGGATAAATCACAGTTTGCATATTCTCTTCCCTAAACTCTTATATTTCCAATATATACTATTTAATCCAACTGTTGATTTATGATTCATTACTTTCATACTTACTGCTTTCTCTAAGATGCAAAAAGATTTTCAAAGTTCTTAAGTTTTTATCTTACACCTAATTCACCTCCTGTAACCCCCTGCCTCAAAAACCATAATTATGACTCAAAAATGCATAATTAAAATGAATTAGAGACCAACGAATAATTAAACTCATTTCAAACTCCCTTCCTTACTGTAGGGTTTCCACAAACTCTTTCAAAATTTATTTCTAGTCTGGTCTCAAATTCAAGTCTCGAATATAATTACCCTGTGCAGTTGAATCACATTCATACATATCAAAGTGCACAACAAAATTCTGGCAACCCCCGGGTTTCATTCATTCACTAAGGATTTACAGTTTCCCATGTAGAGAATTACACAAAATCATTCCACATATATACAGTAATCTCAAATCAAAATAGATAGCAACAACCAACATCAAAGATCTCTAAGGAGTCCTAGCCGCTCTTGGTTGTCCACTTCCCTTTTGAGTCACTTGCCCTGTCTGTAGGTCAGTTCATGGAAATAATGGGATTTAAAAGAATCTCAGTAGTAACAAGTCACTCATACAATATATAAACACACAGTATATAAGTAAATCACAAATAGCAACAGTAGCAACAGCACTAAGATACATGGCTTTAACCACAAATGACAACACTCACGGTTGTATACACAATGCGACAGCTCTCGCTGTAATCTAATCATGACAACTTACACTGTAAACACAATAACGACAGCTTGCGCTATAAATGATATCTTTCGCTGTATAACAACTGCTATCATCAGCTATAACCACAGTAGCATCGTAAATCATCACAAAACAGTGATACAACACACATACAATGCATTACACATAGTATAAGAGAAAGAGTCACTACCCGATTCTTTCCGAACGTGCTCTAGCATAGGTCGTTCACAATAAGGGTAAATGTCGAATCCTACAATTTCAAATGCACCATTTAGAAACTTGCACAGTGTTTCTGGGGGTTATATGAGTCTATAATGAAAATTTATAAAAATGCCCTCGGGGACCCGGCCCGGCCCCGCCGTACTCGGTCCAGCTGCACTTTTCCCGAAATTCTAACCTGAGCTAACCTAATATATTTTTGCCCAAGGAATCTATTTCTAGACTCATAATTATCAAATTTAATGTTAAATTACAACTTTACCCTTGGCAACCCCAATTTAATTGTTTCAGGGGTGTTTTCGTAATTATTCTTTTTCGGCCTTTTCCAAAAAAGTGACCTACTGTAACCCTACATAATTTTCCCTCCTGAACTCAATGGAACCATCAAATCATTGAAAATCTAACTCTAAGACCCATTTCTAGAGCTAGCCAAAATTTATGTGTTATATGGGGAAAATCAGGGTTTTACGATTTCGGCTCCGTAAACGCGTTCCATTCTACTCCTAGTCACTTTATTAACTATTACATTAGGTTATAACTACCATTTGAACCAAAATTGGGCAACATAACCCTTAGGTAACTCAATTTCCAAAATTTAAAACCAATGGCAATCCGACGAAATCTCACCGATTATATTGCCCACAGAAGCTAGAATAGTCAATATACGAAGGTTTGGAAGTTACCTCATGCTCCCACTAGCTTTTCCTCTTCCTAGCTGAAACCTAACTCTCTTTAAACAGAAAATTTGAGTTCCAACAACCTTGAAGTACATGAAAGAGAAGCTTAGGAGTAGAGTTATACGAGTTAGGAACTAGATCATCGGAGAAATCGGCTTACTTTGCGAGTTCTCCTCACTTTCTCTCTCTAGACTCTCTCAACTCTTCTCTCTCTAATTTCAGATCTGAGTGCGTGAAAATTGCTGGAGAAAGAAGGATGATGATATTTAATATCATATATTATATGATATTTAAGTATTAATTTAATTTTCAACAATTTTGGATTTTTCAGAAATTATGGCAGATTTCTGCCCAAATTTTGAAAAATCATAACTAATTCTAGGAAAATTGAATTAGATTGATTCCAAAGCCTATAGAACCCTTATTGAGTCTAGATTCAAGGAAAAATATAGAATTTTGCTATCTGGAATCATGAAATTCCCAGAATCTTAATCTTTTCCTGCTGTTCCAGAAAATAAACAATTTCACTAGGCAAAATTCAAAAATTCATAAGTCAGAGCTCACAAATCTAAATGATAAAAATTATATGTCCATTTTGAAGCTTGACATGTGAAATTTAAGACTAGAAATTTTTAGAATTGTTAGACACCATTTGCCTATTCAAAATGTCCATACAATCCGACTGACCTGCACAGAATTACACTTGACAGTTTTTCCAATTTTCAACCAATATGTCTAATGGCTCCAAAATCAACAATCAAACCTATTCCCACACAAATTTTCATAAGGAAACCATTGGAATTACTAAAACAAACAAATTCCCATCACACATTCTCCAAAAATGTTTATTTAGCAATAATTGGATCCAATTTTAAAGTCATTAGCCCTCAATCCCATTTTTGGGTCATTACACCCCCTCTTGGGTGTCAGCCGATTCTAAAAAGGCTAATGTCATCGTTGACACATTAAGCTGTAATATAGTGTAAGTAGCAGCCTTAATGATTTATAAGCAGAAGCTGATCTAGGATTTCAGAGATCTTAACTTGTCTAATCAGATTATGATTTATGGCAACAATGTTAATCAGGCTGAGAATGATCTGAGAGCACCAATTGAAGAAGCTCAATGCCTGATAGATGAGCACAGTCTATTAAATATATGATTGAACAAGGAAAAGCTCAGGAATATTACTTGTCACCAAGTAGACTAGTCAGATACAAAAATCAGATATATGTTCCACCTCAACCAAAGCTTAAGCAGCAAATCCTAGATGAAGCTCATAAGAGTAGGTGTACTCTATACCCAGGAGTAACCAAAAGGTATTATGAGTAGAAGTCCACATATTGGTGGCCAAGGATGAAAAGAGATGTAACAAAGTTCGTCGCTCGCTATCTCACTTATCAGAAAGTTAAAAATTAAGCATCAATTACCATCTAGACTTATATAAATCCCTGAGATTCCTAAGTGGAATTGGGAAAGCATCACAATGGATTTCATGATAGCATTACCCAAGATCAGAAATCATGATGTGATATGGGTAATAGTTGATCAAATCATGAAGACAAGCCATTTCCTACCTGTCAACATTCACTACTCTCCTGATAAGCTAGCATAGATCTATATTAAGGAGAAAGTACGGCGACATAGTACTCCAAAGAAAATTATTTCGGATAGAGATCGTTATTTCACTTCCAATTTATGGAAAGCGTTCTATGAGGCTTTGGGTACCAGGCTCATATTCATTATAGCATATCATTGATTGAACCATATTTTTATATGATTTTTCATGATTAATTTGGGAATTTTAATGTATTTCCTGGGACATTATTGCATTATTAAGCATTAATTTGAGTTAGAGACGTTTGTATTCAATTAAGTGTAATTAAGGGTAAAATAGTTATAAAATTGTTAATTTATTAATACAAATGTTTTCTTGGATTTTTAATTAATGCTATTTTATGCTTAATTTTGCATTGTAGGTGGTTTGGAAGAAAATTGGAAATTTTGGAGGATAAATTAATATTTTAAAGATTGGGAAAAATCACAGAAAGGGCCCCCATATTTTTGTGGAAATTACAGTTAATGAAGAAAAGGGGACTAGGAATATTAGAGAAAACTGCCCAAAATATTTGAAATTCGTAGTTGAGCCCAGAAATATTTTTGAAATATGCAATTGAGTCCCTTAAAGAACTTTCCAAATCCTCACTTTAGTCCCTGGTCAAAACTTGTGTTTTGACCAGGGCTAACTTTCTGCAGAAAAGGGATCCAAAACAGAGACGTTGAGCAACAGACCCGACTTGAATCAGCTGTTGGACATGGGAAATGGACACACACAGAGACCTGACTGCTTGGAGACGCGAGCTGAAGGTTTATACAGAAGAGGGGCGCCGCAAGGATTGAGAGAAGGGAGAGGAAGAGGAGACTACAATCACCACCACCTGCGTATCCTCCTCACCACCGCACTAACAGCCACATACCCGAGCTGGGATTTGAAGAAGCAGAGGATCCGAGAGCTAGAGAAGATCGGGGAAACTTAACCAGAGGCAAGAGTTGAGAGTTAGAGTCACCGGAGGAAGCTTAAACCGACAACACACCACCGTCGTCTACCATAATCGACTTCACCTTTCATCATTTTCCAGGCTATGACTCCTTCTACATTTGAATTCATTTCAGTCGTGGCTTGCTCTGACGTGTATGGGTTTAACTTCAATTGTGCCTATTTCCTCTGTTTTGTTTGTGGTTCAAATCCAGCCCATTAATTTAATTGATTTAGGCTGATTGGTTAATTTATTTTGAGATTTTATGGCTGGGTGTTTGAATCAGAATGGGATTATATTTCTTGAAGTTATTCTCATGATTGATAATAGACAAAAGATTTTTGAATAAAGTAACTATGTACTTGATGGCAGGGAAAGCCATCACTCGAGTATGCAATCGAGTGATATGAAGTTATAGAACAGGAGAAGAGACTCTGCCAGATTTTGGAAGAGCTCACTTGAGTGATGATACTCCATTACTAAAGTGACCACCCAAGTGATGTGTGCCAAAATCATCCAAAGAGTCTCTGCCAAGATTTGATGGTATCACTCGAGTGGTTACTCGAGTGATGGCTAAAGGATCACTTGAGTGACTACTCAAGTGATTAGGTAAGAAATAAGGCAGTGAAGTCTCTGCCAAGTTTTACAAGGAAATACTCGAGTGATACCAATGCATCATTCAACTAGCCACTCGAGTGATCAAGTCAGAAATATTGACTTCACTCTCTACCATATTTTGGAAGGAATCACTCAAGTGATGGCCTTAGATCACTCAAGTGACCACTCAAGTGAAGAAGTTCAGAATACATGATTTTGATATGTTATTTATTGATTTATTATCTATATGATTAACCTTTCATTGTATTAGTTTTCTAAGTGTGTTTACAGGAAAAAAATGAAGAGATCATGCAAAAAGAAAAAAGTCAAACGAAACGTATGAACTTTCACCTATAGCAACGGATGGTTTTCAAATTCAAAGAATGGTCAAGTGAAGCTGTGCGACTCTAATGGACAAGTTGAAATTGTTCCAACACCTATCACAACTCATCTATAAATATGGGAATATTCAATATAGAACAAAAGACTGAGAACATATGAACATACATCGATACATAATTCATATCGCTCTGTTTCTTATATTCACTCTTTGTACTTTAGTGATTATATATTTGCTCTGTAAGAGAGATTTCTATTACAAACTCAATTTTTGTTATTGAGACAACTTAAGGTTGTGGAACCTTGAGTAGGGGATTTGTTTACATCGTGTAAGGGGGAGCGAGTGTCCAGTAAAGGAACTTACTGTGTACTAAGGTGCCAAGAACCCACTGAATCTTGGATGACATAATGAAACTCTCATAGAAGCTTTGAGGACTGGAAGTAAGTCAAACTAGTTATGGCCAAACCAGTATAACTCCTGGTGTACACTTTAGTGATATTTCTCTTAGCTCTTAATTGCTTTAAATTTTAAGTCAATTTTTATATACAGAACAAATTTTCTATGATCACCTAATTCACCCCCCCTCTTGGGTAAAACGCTTGTACTAACATTTGGTATCAGAGCATAGGTTTTCTTATTCAGGTATAACAACCTAAGAAAGATCCAATGGCAAATATGGGGGAAGGAATACTTCCTAATGGAGCCTCTAATACCAGAACACCGAGTTTCAGTGGCAAACTCTTCGCTTTCTGGAAATCAAAGTTTAGAGTATTCATAATGGCTACAGAATACGGACTTTGGGAGGTGATTGAGAATGGAAACTATGAACCTAAAAAGATTTTAGATTCACAGAAAGTTCCAAAGATACTAGCCGAGTATGATAAGAACGACAAGAAACTCATCATTGTCAATAGCAAGGCAATTCTGATGATTCAAAGTGCTTTGAGTCAAAACGAGTACTTCAAGATTTGTACACTTCTAATAGCTAAGGAAATATGGCAAGTCTTGGAAATAGCTCATGAAGGAACTTCAGGAATAAAAGAAAATCGAATCAACCCTCTGGTTATTGAATTTGATTTACTTTGAATGAAATCAGGTGAGTCAATAGCTAAATTTGAACTTAGTATACTCATTTTGTTAATCAACTTGTAGCACTTGGGAAAGTCTATGATCAACATACCTAAGTAAGAAATATTCTAAACATACTCTCTAAAGAGTGGGAGGCTAAAGTCACTGTGATTGAAGAAGCAAAAGGCAAATCAATGCGATCAGTTACTTCTTTATTCGAAAGTCTCTCTGAATATGAAAGTAAATTGAAGTTCAAACGACAACTAAAACATATTCATGGCAAGAAAAAGAAAGGCCTTGCACTAAAAGCAAAAGAAGAAACCCCAAGAAGATGATGCAGATTTTGACGATAACGAAATAGCCCTGATAATAAAACAATTCAGGAATTTTTACAAGGAAGGCTAGGGATTCAGAAATTTGCAAAAGGGAGGAATAAGCAATAAAGAACACATCATCTGCTATGAATGTGAAAAGCAAGGACATATCAAGTCAGAATATACGAAACAGATTTAGAAGAGCAAAGGAAAGAGAAAAGGAAAGTTCTTCAACAAGAAGAAAGCAATTGTATCTGCTATATGGGGAGATAGTTCCTCTTATGAAGATAGTGATGAAGAAGAAGTAGTCAATATCTATCTAGTTGCTCAAGAAGAAACAGAAGAAGAAGAAGAAGAGGTAACTGATTCTAATCCTACCTATGATGAATTATTCTCTGAATATAATGTTTTCCATTCTGAATTCATCAAAATAGTTAAAGAATTAGTTGTTTGCAAAAAGAAGAACAAACATCTGGAAGGAAAACTCAATGTTGTTTTAGAAAAGGATTGTGAAAATTGTCTTTCCTTGAAAAAGAAAACCACTGATCTCATAACGACTCTTGAAAAATTTACTAAAGGAAGTGAGATGTTAAATGTTATTCTAAAAGCTCAATGATTTGTAAATGACTGATCTGGCATTAGATATAATCCAAAATCAAACAAAAAGAACGGAAGAAAGAAAACTAGAGGTAAGACATATTTAAGTCATTTTCAACATTATGTACATACATCGAATCCTTTTCCATTTTAAAATTACTTTAATAGAAAGGGTCACTATACTTCATCATGCATCTATAAAAAGAAAGGAAAAATAGGAACCTATAAATGGGTGCTTAAAGGCTCATATGTTCAGAAAATGATATGTACTAACCCAAAAGGACCCAAAAAGATGTGGGTACCTAAGACTTAATTATATTTGATAGCAAATATGTCATAAAGCACTCAAAAGCAACAAATGGTACATAGACAATGGGTGCTCCAGACATATAACTGGTGATTTCAAAAGTTTTACCACATTACAACCTAAGGAAGTTGGAAATGTAAAATTTGGGGGAAATCAATCTGAAAAGATAGCAGGAATTGGTGAAATAAAAAATGATAAAGGAATACAAGTCAAAGACGTATATTACGTTCAAGGCTTATACTACAATTTATTTAGCATGAGTCAAAGTACAGATAAAGACAATTGGGTAATATTTGACACGGGGGAATGTCTAATTGTAAACAAGAAAGATTTACAATTAGATAAGAAGAATATCAAAGAAAAACTCTGAGCAAAAAGGGAAGGTAATTGCTATACTCTTGGTATCAGTAGAAATGCTTCTTAAAATTATTTTCTAAGTAATGCCGATGAAAGCTAGCTATGGTATAATAAACTAGCTCATGTCAATATATACCAACTAAGCAAGTTACTCAAAAGGATTTAGTGCTTGGTTTACCCAAAGTAAATTTCAAAAATAATTTGATCTGTGATGTATGTCAGAAGGGTAAACAAACTAAATCAGCTTTTAGATCAAAAAATGAGATCACAACTAATAGACCACTTCAAATGCTATATATGGATTTAGTTGGACCGGTAAGAGTTAAAAGTCTTGGTGGCAACTTATATTCATTGGTCATTGTTGATGAGTTTTCAAGATTTACATGGACTATTTTCTTATCATCAATGGATGAAACCTTCTGTGAATTTATTCTTTTTGCCAAAAAAGTACAAAATGAGAAAGGTATGTCTATCACAGGTATCAAGACAGATCATGGTGGAGAATTTGAGAATCAAGCCTTTGAAGATTACTGTGACACTAATGGCATTGATCACAACTTCTCTGCTCCAAGGACACCTTAACAAAATGGAGTCATGGAATGAAAGAACAGAGTACTCACTAAAATGGCTAGAGCTATGCTAAATGAAAAGAACGTGTCTCCAGTTTTTTGGGTCGATACAATGAGAACATGTTACATTTCAAACAAAGCCTACATCAGAACAAAACTTGGAAAGGCACCATAAGAACTATACAAAGCATGGAAGCTGAGTCTTGCTCATCTGCTGCACATCTTCGGTTGTAAGTGTTTCATTCATAATAATAGTAAAGATAACCTAAGAAAGTTTGATTCTAAAATTGATGAAGGAATATTCCTAAGCTATTCTAACCGAAGTAAAGCATATAGAGTTTTAATAAACGAACTTGTGTTGTTGAAGAATCAATTCATGTTGTATTCAATGAATTTGAATCCTCTGACAAGATTATTGATAATGAGCAGGAAACAATATTAAATCAAGATAATGATCAACCTAAGTTTAAACCATACAATCCTAAAAATGACCAAACCAATAAAGAAGAACAACCACTAGAACAACCTAGAGCCTGAAAATGCAACAAGAGTCATCCTCTAGAATAAGTTATAGGAGATGTAAATAAGGGAGTCAAAACTAGAAATAGAATCTTTAATGAGGTTAGTTTTTCTGTATTTATTTCTGAGAATGAACATTCTAATATTGATGAAGCCCTATCAGACAATGATTAGGTTATAGCAACGCAAGAAGAACTTAATCAGTTTGAAAGAAATCAAGTTTGGGATTTATTACCCTGGCCTAAGGATCATCTGATCATTGGCACAAAATAGGTATTCAAGAACAAACTTGATGAATCTGCAGTCATTCTCAGAAACAAGGCAAGATTGGTGGATAAAGGCTATAATTAGGAAGAAGATATTGATTATGAGAAAACGTATGCTTCAATGGCTAAAATGGAAGCAATACGAGTACTCTTGGCCTTGGTACCCACCAAAGGAATCAAACTATATCAAATGAATACAAAAAGTGCATTTCTCAATGGCTACATCATCGAAGAAGTATATGTAGATGAACCTCCAAGTTTTAAAGACGTAACTAAGCCTGACCATGTTTTCAAACTAAGAAAAGCTTTAGACGGTTTAAAACAAGACCCGAGAGCATGGTGAGAAAGACTTACTAAATTCCTCATAGATCAAGATTTTGTACGATTAAAGGTAATTAAAAAATAATAATATATTTTTACATTTTAGATCGGTTGAAAGTGACAACCGGTCTAAAATATTAACCTTTTTAAACCGGTTGTAATTAGGAACCGGTCTAAAAATTTCACCAAATAAAACAAATAAAAACGTTGATTTAAGACCAGTTACTTCGAATAACCGATTATTTCAATAAAACGGTCTTACAAATCTGTCTTGTTAGCTCCATTCTCCTGCACTCCCGCTTATATCAAAATCTCAAATCTTTCAACTACAGCACTGGTCCTTTCTCTTTTTGTCAAGTTGCCAGCACTTACACACTCTCTGCATAGTTTTTATCATCGTTGATTGGTGGGAGTTCGACGTCTTGTGGTAAAATTTGGGTAGGCTATTTGTTGAATCCCTAATTCTCTTTAAGTTGTGAGGTTTGTGTCGGCACTTATGCAATTTGTTCTCATTTTTTTGCATCATCGGTCGGTGAGAGTCTGATGTCTTCTGGTTAAATTTGGCTACGCTGTTTGTTGAATCCTATTCTCTTGGAGTTGCAAGGGTTACGTCGGCGCTTGAACTCTCTATTCTCATTTTTTTGTATTGTCGTTTAGTGAGAGTCCGGCGTCTTCTGGTAATATTTGGGTGCACTATTTGTTGAATCCCTAATTCTTGCAGGTTTTTTTTCTTCATCTTTTTTTTTTGTGAGTTGTCTGCTATTTTCAATCATACACAAGTTTGATTGGCTAGACATTTTTACAAGATATTGAAAATACAATGTTTTGTACAAGTCACCTAATTTGGATTTTGCTTCCCTAATCCGTCATTTGACATCTGATGGTTGAAATCCTCTAACTATCCAGTTGATGATCGTGCATTGGATGTTATCACCTTGCTTATTGAGGTATTTTCATGTGTATATGTACTTACCACTGGATCAAATTTATATCCATGCATATTGCTAAATAACATGATTTATAGAAAATTTCTGTAGAGACTTATATGGGTTTGAAGGAGGCATCCACGTATGGATATCTCTGCTGAACCTTTATCCTCATTGGGCTATTAGGTGCATATGATAGTGATTTCATATGTGTTTGTTTATACTGATTTCTTATTTTTGTACTTTTGGATAGGATCGTATTTATTTTCATTATTGAAAGTAAATTTTGGAACTTGTAGATGCTGTCATGTGTTGTGTCTTTTCAAAGAAAATAGAGGTTTGATAATCAAAATTGGTTTGACACAGTATATACATGAATTGAATATGATTTTTGGTTTCTTCTCTAATTGGGTATATTTGTTGCACAATATTTCTTTAGGGAAGTGGCTAAAATAATTTTGTTTTTGATTTGGCATAGTATGCATAAAGCAAGTTCACACAATTTACATTAAGTTTGCATTTAATGTTACCATTTCCTTTTACATTACGAAATTTTCTGGAAACTAAAATAGCATTTAGTTAAAAATAATCCTCTTAACTCTAACTGTAATAACCATATATCTACATTTTGTACAAGTTAGACCTATATCTGTACACTCCTTTCGCAAGCTGTAATGGGGCCAATATGTGTTTTCATTTCATTTATTGTTTATTAGATGAAGAGAATACAGTAAACATAAACGTAAGGAAAAAGTCCATCATGTACTCTCAGGCAATGAATCGAAAAAATGTAAATGACATTTTCTTTCCCTTGGAATTTGCCACTCCCTTTTTCCTTTTCTTTTCAATCAATCTTTACTGATACAACTTGGGTATGACCTCATCCCTCGTGATACTTCACTTTTAGTCTCTGTTTAGTTTTGAGGATTTGAGTTCACATTCAAGCATCCTTCCTTTATGTTTTATGCTTTGATTTGATGGTGTGTTGTGTAATACCCCAAATTTTGAGACTCGAGGCTAGAGAATAAGCCTGAGATTAGTGGATTGCTAAGCCCCGGTTTAGCAAGATCCCAAATTGTGATTAAGGGTTAATGACTCCAAAAGTGGATGTGGTTAGTGATAAATAACCCTTTTGGAGAATATCATGTGATTTGGCACTCGAATATGATTCGTGTGTGTTGTAAGCAGTGCCAAAACCCTGTATTTGAGTTCAATTGTGGATTAACATCCAAATTGACTTAGAATAAAGGGAAGAATTGAATGGGGTATTGTGTTGGAAATGGCGTCATCGTGTGTTTTGATGTCATTGAAATTGGTTTGGGAACTTTGGAATGGAAATGTTGCAATGGTAGGTTTTGAAATGTGAATTGTGTTGACATGTTGAGATTGTTGTGAAAACATGTCAATGAGATGTGAATTTGATTGATTTGGTGTTTCCAACGGATTCCTTGTGAAAATTTATGTGGGAATGATGTTTGGTATGAAAATGGAACCATTGGAAGCAAAGATGCAAAATCTGAAATTCTGTCCAGTGAAACTCTATTCTGGGCAGTCTTCTCTTGTGGATGTTTTTACTAGGCAAATGATGTCAGAAAATTACGAAACTTTTCATTCTTAAATTTCACATCCCAAGCTTCAAAATGGACATATAATTTGTGTCAATTCGTTTTGGGAATTAGGAGATATGACTGTCCAAAGTTTGAGGTCGAAAATGGACTCTGTTTTGGGGCAGTGATGAAAGTTGTGTAATTCTGGAATTTTGTGGTGATTTCTGGTAATGTATGATATTTTTACAATGAAGAGGACTTAAAAACCTTTCATTTGGCTTTGGGATCACCTCATTTTTATTTTTCTAGAATTAGTTATGATTTTTCAAAGATTGGGCAGAAAATCTGCCAGAAAATCCGAAAATGCCAATTTTGGAATTATGACATCATCATAATTAAAGATGACATAAGCTAAATGTTATAAAGTCATCATCATCTTCCTCCATCAGCCAAAAACCGTGCAGCACCATGGAAAAAGAGAGAGAGGGAGTTTTAGAGAGAGAAGAGGAAGAGAACTCGCAAGGTAAGCCGATTTCTCCGAGGATCTAGCTCCTAACGCGTATAACTCCGTTCCTAAGCTACTCCTTTATGTTCTTTAAGGTTTGGAAGCTCTTCCTTTGGTATTAAAACAGCTAGGGTTTCAGCCAAGACAAGGAAAAGCTAGTGGGAGCTTGAGGTAACTTCCAAACTCTTATGTATTGACTATTCTGGCTGTTGTGGACAATTTAATCGGTGAAATTTCGCCGGATTGTCATTGGTTTCAAAAATGGAAAATGAGTGTGTGGGGCTGTTATGCTGCCCAAATTGGTACTAAATGGTAGTTGTAACCTAATGGAATAGTCAATAAAGTGGTTAGGAGTAGAAAGGAACGGGTTTACGGAGCCGAAACCAAAAAACCCCAATTTTTCCCGGAGTACATGTATATTTCGGCCAAGGCTATAAATGGGTCTTAGAGTTGGATTTTCAATGATTTGATGATTCCATTGAGTTCAGGAGCAAAAATTAGGTGGGGTTACAGTTGGGCACTTTTTCAGAAAAGGCCGAAAAAGCATAATTACGACAACGCCCCTGAAACCCTTAAAGTACGGCTGTCAAGGGTAATTTTGTAATTGACATTGAATTTGATAATTCTGAGTCCGGAAATGGATTCCTTGGGCGAAAATATGTCAGAGTAGCCCATGTCAAAATTTCAAGAAAAGTACAGTCGGACCGAGTACGGTGGGGCCAGGTCGGGCCGGGTCCCCGGGGGTATTTTAGTAAATTTTCAATATAGCCTCATATAACCCCCAGAAACACTATGGAAGTGTCTAAATAGTACATTTGACATTGTAGGATCGAATGTGAAGCCCCGAGTTGCTGGCACGCAAATCGAGGATAAAAGACTAGAGGTAGGGGACTTACCTTATTTGCATGTATTTGATATCTTTGATTGTGTAGTGATGTATGTGATTGCTTTACTTGATTGTGTAGAGCATATTTGAATAAATGAAGCTCTATTTCTGTTTTACTGTGGCCATAGTTTTGTTACATGAAATATGAGCATGCAGAAATGTCATTATGGGGCATGCATCTAGATAAAGCTAACATGTCATACACATAGCATCTATCATGCATGCATTATGGTATCTGTTTCCTACTGAGATTCTCTCGAATCTCACTCTCCCCTACCAACAATTTAGACAGGGCAAGTGGCTTGTGGAGGGAGCGGCTAGGACTCCTTCGAGATGAGATTGTGTAATCCCCATTTGAAGAATTGTAATGGGCAATTGTACCCTATGTATCTTTAGTGAAGGTATGTACCAGAGATTGTCGGGATGATTAAGTTGTGCACTTTGATATTTATATGAATGTGATTTATCTTCGCGTAGTAATTGTATTCGAAATGTGAATATGAGACCAAGTTTATAAATGATTTCAAAAAGTATTCGTGAAAACCCCGTCATGTGATGGGTTAGTAAATGTTATTTGATTATTATTGGTCTCTATTTCATTTTAATCACGTATTTCGGATATAATTACGGAGGGGGTTACATGTTGAACTAGACCATATCTTATGCGAGTGTTTAAGCTTAAGGGATAAGGAGTACACTGCTTTTATGTGTATTTAGTCAAAGATTCTTCAGAGTCTACTCATTTTAGAGGTTGAATATTGAGATCTTGTGAAAGGGTAATTAGTGAAATAATGGAAGCAATACATGTGTATTCATCTCTGCTAGCTCTTTATACATATATGTACACCTACTCACACATGCGCACACGCACACACATTGTCCCTTAATTCAATGCCCTGTAGAAATTGATGACTCTAATACATCAATAATTCTTAATCCATTAGTTGTGAATTTATTAGGTCGACTATCTTTGACTTCTGTAATACCCCGAATTTTGAGACTCGAGGCTAGAGAATAAGCCTGAGATTATTGGATTGCTAAGCCCCGGTTTAGCAAGATCCCAAATTGTGATTAAGAGTTAATGACTTCAAAAGTGGATGTGGTTAGTGATAAATAACCCTTTTGGAGAATATGATGTGACTTGGCACTCGACTGTGATTCGTGTGTGTTGTGAGCAGCACCAAAACCCTGTATTTGAGTTCAATTGTGGATTAACATCCAAATTAACTTAGAATAGAGGGAATAATTGAATGGAGTATTGTGTTGGAAATAGTCTTATAGTGTGTTTTGATGTCATTGAAATTGGTTTGGAACTTTGGAATAGAAAAGTTGCAATTTTAGGTTTTGAAATGTGAATTGTGTTGACATGTTGAGATTGTCGTGAAAAGATGTCAATAAGATATAAATTTGATTGATTTGGTGTTTCCAATGGATTCCTTGTGAAAATTTATGTGGGAATAATGTTCGGTATGAAAATGGGACCATTGGAAGCAAAGATGCAAAATCTGAAATTCTGTCCAATGAAACACTATTCTGGGCAATCAGTTTGTGTGAACGTTTTTAATGACCAAATGGTGTCTACAAATTCTGAAACTTTCCATTCATAAATTTCACATCCCAAGCTTCAAAATGGACATATAATTTGTGCCATTTCGTTTTGTGAACTAGGAGATATGACTGTCCAAAGTTTGGGATGGAAACTAAACTCTGTTTTGGGGCAGTGATGCATTTTATGTAATTCTGGAATTTCATGGTGATTTTGGGTAATGGCCCATATTTTTCCTATAAATAGGACTTAAATACATTTCATTTGGCTTTGGAATCACCTCATTTAAATTTTTTTAGAATTAGTTATGATTTTTCAAAGATTGGGCAGAAAATCAGCCAGAAAATCCGAAAATGTCAATTTTGGAATTATGACATCATAATAATTAAAGATGACATAAGCTAAATGTTATAAAGTCATCATCCTCTTCCTCCATCAGCCAAAAACCGTGCAGTACCATGGAGAAAGAGAGAGAGGGAGCTTTAGAGAGAGAAGAGGAAGAAAACTCGCGAGGTAGGTCAATTTCTTCGGTAAATTCGTACCTAACGCGCATAATCCTTCTCCTAAGCTTCTCTTCTATATTATGTAAGGTATTTGAAGCACAAATCTTGGTGTTTTTAAGTTAGGGTTTTCATCCACAAGAAGGAAAAGCCAGAAGGAAGAAGAGGTAACTTCCTAAACTTCGTATATTGACTATTCTGGTTGCTGTGGACAATTTAATCGGTGAAATTTCGCCGGATTCTCTTTGTTTGTAAAATTTGGAAATGTTGTGTTAGTAGTGTTATGCTGCCAAAATTTGTACTAAATGATAGTTGTAACCTAATGGAATAGTCAATAAAGTGGTTAGGAGTAGAAAGGAACGCCTTTACGGAGCTGAAACCGAAAAACCCCAATTTTTCCTGGGGAATTGAGAATTTCGGACAAGCCTAGTTTGGAGGGGTTAGAGATGGATTTTCAATGATTTGATGATTCCATTGAGTTCAAGAGCGAAAATTAGGTGGGGTTACAGTTGGTCACTTTTTCGGAGAAGGCCGAAAAAGCATAATTACGAAAACGCCCCTGAAACCCTTAATGTGGGACTGCCAAGGGTAAGTTTGTAAAGTGACATTGAATTTGATAATTTTGAGTCCGTAAATGGATTCCTTGGGAAAAAATATGTCAGAATAGCCCATGTCCAAATTTCAAAAAAAATATAGCCAGACCGGGTATGGCGAGGCCGGGCCGAGTCCCCGGGCGTATTTTAGTAAATTTTCAATATAGCCTCATATAACCCCCAAAAATACTATGGAAATGTCTAAATAGTACATTTGATACTGTAGAATCGAATGTGAAACCCCGAGTTGCTGACATGCAAATCGAGGAGAAAAGACTGGAGGTAGGGGACTTACCTTACTTGCATGTATTTGATATCTTTGATTGTGTAGTGATGTATGTGATTTCTTTACTTGATTGTGTAGAGCATATTTGTATAAATGAAGCTCTGTTTCTGTTTTGTTGTGGTCATAGTTTTGTTACATGAAACATTAAGCATGTAGAAATGTCATTATGGGCCATGCATCTAGATAAAGCTAACATGTCATACACATAGCATCTATCATGCATGCATTATGGTATCTGTTTCCTACTAAGATTCTCTCAAATCTCACTCTCCCCTACCAACAATTTAGATAGGGCAAGTGGCTCCTGGAGGGAGCGGCTAGGACTCCTTCAAGATGAGAGTTGGTAGTTGGTTACCAATGAGTTGTGAAGACTGTATATGATTCGGTTGAATATATGGTTATGAATTTGAGATGAGATTGTGTAATCCCCATTTGAAGAATTGTAATGAGCAATTATGCCCTATGTATCTTTAGCAAAGGTATGTACCCGGGATTGCCAGGATGATTATGTTGTGCACTCTGATATCTATATGAATGTGATTTATCTTCGCATAGTAATTGTATTCGAAATGTGAATATGAGACCAAGGTAATTAGATTTTAAAAGATATTTTTGAAAACCCTATCTCAAGGATGGGATTTTAAATGAGTTTTGATTATTATTGGTCTCTATTTCATTTTAATCACGTATTTCAGATATAATTATAGGGGGGTTACAACTTCTATTATTAATATATGAACCTAAAAATCAAGAGTTTCTTTATATAAGAATTGTTTCCCTGTATGGCAAATTTACTATATAAAAAGTGGCATATGTAAATTACTAGTTTTGTACCATCTTCTACAGTGTCTGTTACCTTACCAAAAACATTACTTATTTTAACTCAAACTTGAAATATTATTTTTACAACTGTTTCATGAGACATGTACGTACTATCATTTCTCTTCAATGAATCATTATTGTCTGTGAATCTGGGTATTATTATTGCTAAATTTCAGCTTTTCTATTGTTGCTACTGAGGCTTATTTTGCATTTAGTTGTTGCTGTAAAGTTTTCGGTCTTCAAAGCCTTTCTTCCAGCATGAATTCCACCCCATCATACGAAACTGATCTTTGCTATATAGTTTTCGGCCTTCAAAGCCTTTCTTCGAGTGATTAACGGGTAATTCAATTAGTCTTTGCTATTAAATTATTAAAGTGATGCCTACCAAATTGATCTTTGCTATATATAATGCATTATAATCTAAATTTGCTATGTACTTCTTCATTATATAGTAGTTAAACTAAGTACTTGAGTGAAATTGTTGTTGCATGCTCTCATCATACTCCTGCCTTTTCTAGGGGAAAAATAAAAAAGAGAAAAAAAAAGTGTTGAAATATATAGATCATAGTTGGATAAAAGCTGAATAGACAAGTGCTGAATATGATAATGGGGTGGGGGATTTTTTAGACTTTGCTAGAAGAAATGCTGATAATGATAGTAGGATGTTCTATTGCCCTTGTGTAGAATATTTAAATGAGAAGCGATAGATTGCTGCAGATATATATACACATTTAATTTGTGAAGGATTTTGTAAGAGTTATACAATATGGGTATGGCATGGTGAAGAATTAAAAATATCAAGTGCATCTCAACCTGTGGGAATGGCCTTTGTAATGATGACATGGAGGATATGGATAACTGGATAGAGGATATTAGTCGTGATATAGGAGAAGAGGCTTTTGAGCAATCACATGCATATGGTAATATGAACAGTGATACTGAGAAGCCGCTATAGCCAAGGTGTAAAAAATACCAATTGTTGAAAGCAGTATTGAAATTGGTAAGCTTGAAAGCACATTATGGATGGAGCAACAAGAGTTTTTCAGAAACACTTGAGGCTTTTAAGGACATGCTCCCAGATGATTATGTGTTACCTTGTATGCTAAGAAAATATTGTGTCTGCTAGGGATAAAGTATAAAAAGATCTATGCATAACCTAATGATTGTATATTTGTATAGACAAGAGCATAAAGAGAAGCAGTAGTGTCCAATATGTGAAACCTCGAGGTATAAATCAAATAAGGCCCCTGTAAAAGTGTTGTGGTATCTTCCAATCATACCAAGGTTCAAGTGCTTATTTGCTAATGAAAATGATGCAAAACATTTGAGATGCCATGCGGATGAGAGGATTTCTTATAGAAAGCTTGGACATTTGGCCGATTCTTCTCAATGAAAGAAAACCAATCAATTATTTCCTAGCTTTGGCGAAGAACCTAGGAACCTTAGGCTTAAGCTTAGCACAGATGGGATTAATCCTTATGGTAGCCTAAGCAGTATACATAGTTCATGGCTTGTTCTATTGGTTATTTACAACTTATCTCCCCTGTTATGCATGAAATGAAAGTACGTCATGTTATCTATGTTGATTTTGGGACCCAAATAACTAAGAAATGACATAGATGTTTACCTAGAACCCTTGATCAAATATTTGAAAGAGTTGTGGGATGAAGGTGTCGATGTTTTTTACACGAACTAGAAGGAGATTTTTAAAGTACGAGCCATGATCTTTTGTACTATAAATGACTTTCCTGCTTATGGAAACTTGTAAGGATATAGTGTTAAAGGCCATAAAGCATGACCAATTTGTGAAGAAGGCACATGCTACTATCAACTTCAACATGGAAGAAAAACGGTTTGTCTTGGCCATAAAAGATTTCTTAGATGGGGCCCACCCATATCATAGATTAAATAAAGCTTTTTTTGGTGGCCAAGAGATTGAAGATGCTCTGGAGGCATTGACTGGGGAGAAGTTTATGAAAAGGTAAAAATTTTCAATGTTATCTTTGGTAAGGCTATAAAGAGTAGAAATGAAAAAAACATATAGAAAAAGAGGTCTATCTTCTTCGATCTTCCATATTGGCACAATCTAAATGTAAGATACTGTAATCATTTCATGTATGTAGAGAAAAACGTATGTGATAGTATTGTTGGGACATTGCTCAACATACAAGGTAGTTCTAAGGATGGTGTGAAGGCAAGATTAGATTTGCAAGACATAGGAATAAGAGAAGACTTACATCCTAGGCCATATGGTAAGAGAACTTTTTATCCTCTCGCTTCTCATAATTTTTCTAAGGATAAGAAAGAAGGTTTTGTGAGTGTTTACTTGGCATTAAAGTTCCCTTAGGGTATTCTTCAAATTTCAAGAACCTTGTGTTGATGAAAGACTTGAAATTAGTAGGGCTAAAGTCTCATGATTGTCATGTCTTAATGCTAACCAAATAGTAAGGCATTCTCAAATATGATCTTCAACACATTTTGACTAGATTATGTTTCTTCTTCAATGCAATTTGTAGTAAAGTCATTGAGACAGAAAGATTGGATAAATTGAAAAATGAAGGATATATGATCTTGTGCCAGCTTAAAAAGTTGTTTCTTCCATCCTTTTTTGACATCATGATACATCTAATTGTTCATCTAGTATGGGAGATAAAGTTTTATGGCCTTATCATTTACAATGGAAGTACCCAATTGAAATAACTATGAAAATCCTAAAAGGGAATATGAAGAACCCTAATCAGCCTGAAGCATTTATTGTTCAAAAAAATGTTTTCGAAGAAGCCATGGAATTTTGTCAATATTATTTGTCAAATGTAAGACATATTGGGCTTCCTAAATGTTATGATGAAGAAGAGGGCAGACACGGGACTACAGTAAAGAGCGTGGATCCCAATGAATTGCAACAAGTCTACTTGTATATCTTGAATAAGTTAGATCCCATATCTTTTGATGATAACAAAGATTGGAATGATCTTATAAAAGGTTTTGACAATAAGACAAAAGGGTTTTTGAACAAAGGAACTAAGTACTTGGTGCCAGGCAAAGCCATCACTCGAGTAGGCCCTCGAGTGATGAAGAAGGACAAGAAGTTACAGAACAGGAAAAAGAGCCTCTAAAAAATTTCAAAAGAGATCACTCAAGTGATTATCCTTCATTACTTGAGTGACCACTCGAGTGATGTGTACCAAAACGTTCTAGAAGCTTTCTGCCAAGATTTGCATGGTGTCACTCTAGTAAAGACCAAGGGATCACTCGAGTGACCAGGTAAGAAATAAGGAAGTGAAGTCTCTGACAAGTTTTACAAGGGATCACTCGAGTGATACCAATGCATCACTCGCGTAACCACTCGAGTGATCAAGTTAGAAACGTTGGCTTCATTCTCTACCAAGTTTTTCAGTGGATCACTCAAGTGATGGATAAAGATCACTCGAATGACCACTCGAGTAATGAAGTTCAGAAAGCATGATTTTAATCTATTATTTATTGATTTATTATCTATATAATTAACATTTCACTGCATTAGCATTCTAAGTATATTTGCAAGAAAAACAATAAAGAGATCATGCTTTGAGAGAAAAGTCAAACTTAACGTCTGAAACCCTCACCTACCGCAACGGCTATTTTTCAAATTCAAAGAATGGTCAAACGAAGCTACGTAACTCTAACGGACATGTTGAAATGCTTCTAACGGCTATCATGATTCAACTATAAATATGGGAACATTCAACATAGAATAGACACGACTAAGAACATATGAACATACATCGATCAATATATTCTTAGTACACTATTTGTCATATTTACTCTTTGTACTTTAGTCATTATATATTTGCTTTATGAGCGAGATTTTCACTACAAACTCAATATTTATTATTGAGACAACTTAAGCTTGTGGAAACTTGAGTTGGGGATTGGTTTCTAACATGTAAGGAGGAGCGAGTGTCCAGTCAAGGAATTTGCTGTGTACTGAGGTGCCAAGAACCAACTAAATCTTGAAAAATATAATGAAACTCTCAGAGAAGCTCTAAGGACTAGACATAGGTCAAAGTGGTTTTGGTTGAACCAGTATAACTCTCGGTGCACACTTGGGCGATATTTCTCCTAACTCTTAACTATTTTAAATTTCCAGTCAATTTTTATATACAAAATGAATTCTCTATGATCACATAATTCTCCCCACCTCTTAGGTAAAACTCTTGCCCTAACATGTGGTATCAGAGCATAGGTCTTCTTATTTAGGTATAACAACCTAAGAAGGATCCAATGGCAAGAATGGGTGAAGGAATACTTCTTGATGGAGACTCTATCACTAGACGACCAGGTTTCAATGACGAACACTTCTCTTTCTAAAAATCAAAGTTCAGAGTATTCGTAATGGCTAGAGAATACGGACTATGGGAGGTGACTGAAAATGGAAACTATGAACCTATAAATATTGTAGATTCACATAAAGTTCCAAAGACACTAGCTAAGTACGATGAGAACAACAAGAAACTCATCACTCTAACAGTAAGGCAATTATGGTGATTCAAAGTATTTTGAGTCAAAATGAATACTTGAGGATTTGCACACTTCCAACGGCTAAGGAAATATGGCAAGCCTTGGAAATAGCACAAAAAGGAACTTCAGGAATAAAGGAAAACTTGATCAATACTCAAGTTATTGAATTTGATTTACTTCAAATGAAATCAGGTGAGTTAATAGCTAAATTTGAACTTAGATATACTCATCTTGTTAATCAACTTGCAACACTTGGGAAAGTCTATGATCAGCATACCTAAGTAAGAAAGATTCTGAACATACCTTCTAAAGAGTGGGAGGCCAAAGTCACTACGATTGAGCAAACAGAAGGCAAATCAATGTGATCGGTTGCTTCTCTATTTGGAAGTCTCTTTGAATATGAAAGTAAATTGAAATTCAAACGAGAACTAAAAGATATTGGTGAAAATAAAAAGAAAGACCTTGCATTAAAAACAAAAGAGGAAACCCAAGAAGATGATGAAGATTTTGACAATGATGAAATAGGCCTAATATTAAAATGATTCTGGAAACTTTACAAGGAAGGGCAAGGATTCAAAAATTTTCAAAAAGGAGGAACAAGCAGTAAAGAGCACATCATCTTCTATGAATGTGGAAAGCTAGGACATATCAAGTCAGAATGTTTGAAACTGGTTCAAAAGAGCAAAGAAAAGAGAAAAGGCAAGTTCTTCAACAAGTTTTGTATATGGTTTATAGGGAGACAGTTCCTTTGATGAAGATAGTGATGGAGAAGAAGTAGCCAATATCTGTTTAGTCGCTTAAGAAGGAACAGAAGAAGAAGAGGTAATTAATTCTAATCCTACCTATGATGAATTATTCACCGAATATAATGCTTTACATTCTGACTCCATTAAAGCAGTCAAAGAATTAGTTGTTTTTAAAAAGAAGAAAAAAAATCTTGAAGAAAAACTCAACGATGTTTTAGAAAATGATTGTGAAAATTATCTATCCTTGAAAAAGAAAAACACTTATCTCACTAAGACTCTTCAAAAATTTACCAAAGGAAGTGAGATATTAAATGTTATTTTAAAAGCTCAACAATTTGTAAATGATCGATCTGGTATTAGATATTATCCAAAATCAGACAGAAAGAAGGGAAGAAAGAAAACTAGAGGTAAGACATATTTAAGTCATTTTCAACATTCTGTACATACGTCGAATCCTTTTGCATGTTACAATTACTTTAAAGAAAGGGTCACTATACTTCATCTAGTATCCATAAAAAGAAAGGAAAACTAGGAACCTATAAATGGGTGCCTAAAGACTCATATGTTCAAAAAATGATATGTGCTAACCCAAAAAGACCCAAAAAGATATGGGTGCCTAAGACTTAATTATATTTGATTACAAATATGTTACAAAGCATCTAAAAGCAACAAAGGGTACATAGACAGTGGATGCTCCTGACATATGACTAGTGATTTCAAAAGTTTTACCACATTACAACTTAAGGAAGGTAGAAAGGTAAAATTTGGAGGAAATCAATTAGGAAAGATAACAAGAATTGGTGAAATCAAAAATGATAAAGGAATACAAGTCAAAGACGTATATTATGTTGAAGGCTTGTGTCACAACTTAATAAGCGTGAGTCAAAGTACAGATAAAGACAACTGGTTAACATTTGACTTGGAGGAATGTCTAATTGTAAAAAAGAAAGACTTACAATTAGATAAGAAGAATATCAAAGCAAAACTTAGAGCAAAAAGGGAAGGTAACTGATATACTCTTGATATCAGAAGAAATGCTTGTGAAAACTATTTTCCAAGTAATGCTGATAAAAGTTGGTTATGGCATAAGAGACTAGCTCATGTCAATATGCCAAAAATAGGCTAGTTACTCAAAAAGGATTTAGTACTTGGTTTACCCAAAGTAAATTTCAAAAATGATTTAATCTGTGGCACATGTCAGAAAGGTAAACAAACTAAATCATCTTTCAAATCAAAAAATGAAATCACAACTAATAGACCACTTCAGTTACTGCATATAGATTTAGTTAGACAGGCAAAAGCTAAAAGTCTTGGTGGCAACTTATATTCATTGGTCATTATTGATTATTTTTTTGGATTTACATGGACTATTTTCTTATTATCGAAGGATAAAACCTTCTGTGAATTTATTCTTTTTGCCAAGAAAGTGCAAAATGAGAAAGGTATGTCTATTGCAGGTATCAAGAGAGATCATGGTAAAGAATTTGAAAATCAAGCCTTTGGAGACCACTGTGACGCTAATTGTATTGATCATAATTTTTCTGCTCCAAGGACACCTCAACAAAATGGAGTCGTCGAACGAAAGAATAGAGAACTAACTGAAATGGCTAGAGTAATACAGAATGAAAAAAAACATGTCTCAAGTTTTATGGGTGGATGCAATAAGCACGACATGCTACATTTCAAATAGAGCCTACATTAGAACAAAACTTGGAAAGATACTATACGAACTATACAAAGAAACAAAGCCTAACCTCAATCATCTGCACATCTTCGATTGTAAGTGTTTCATTTATAATAATAGTAATGATAACCTAGGAAAGTTTAATTCTAAAACTGATGAAGGAATATTCCTAGGCTATTCTAACCAAAGTAAAGCATACAGAGTTTTCAATCAATGAACATGTGTTGTTGAAGAATCAATTCATGTTGTATTCGATGAATTTGAATCCTCTGACAAAATTATTGATGATGAGCCGGAAATAGTATTAAATCAAGATAATGATCAACCTAAGTTTAAACCATACAGTCCTAAAAATAACCAAACCAAGGAAGAAGAATGTCTACTAGAACAACCTAGAGCCTGAATATACAAAAAGAGTCATCCTCTAAAACAAGTTATAGGAGATATAAATGAGGGAGTCAAAACAAGAAACAGAATCTTTAATGAAGTCAATTTTTCTACATTTATTTTTGAGATTGAACCTTCTAACATTGATGAAGCCCTATCAGAGAATGATTGGAAGAAATCAAGTTTGGGATTTGGTACCTCGGCCTAAGGATCATCCAATCATTAGCACAAAGTGGGTATTGAAGAACAAACTTGATGAATCCGCAATCATTGTCAAAAACAAGGCAAGATTGGTGGCTAAAGGCTATAATCAGGTAGAAGGTATTAATTATGAGGAAACTATGCTTCAGTGGCTAGATTGGAAGCTATACGAGTACCCGTAGCCTTTGCATGCATCAAAGGATTCAAATTGTCTCAAATGGATATAAAAAGTGCATTTCTAAATGACTACATCATGGAAGAAGTGTATGTAGATCAACCTCCAGGTTTTAAAGATGTAACCAAGCCTGATCATGTTTTCAAACTAAGAAAAGCATTATACGGTTTAAAACAAGCCCCTAAAGCATGGTACGAAAGACTCAGTAAATTTCTCATCAATCAAGGTTTTGTATGAGGAAAAGTTTATACAACACTTTTTATAAAACGAAAGCAAAATGATATTTTGATAGTACAAATATATGTTGATGATATAGTTTTCGACGCTACTAATGAAATTTTATACCAGGAATTTTCTGAGATAATGCAGGGAGAGTTTGAGATGTCAATGATGGGAGAATTGAATTTCTTTCTCATTTTGCAAATCAAACAAAGAAAGAATGGAATTTTCATATCTCAAACAAAATATTTGAAAGAGCTATTAAAGAAATAAGGGATGGATGAAGCAAATGGAATGGACATACCTATGAGTTCAACTACGTTGCTTGATGCCAATATCAAGGGAAAAGATTATAACATCACAAAATATAGAGGAATGATTGGATCATTACTCTATCTTACTGCAAGCAGACCTGGCATCCAATTCTGTATTGGTATGTGTGCAAGATATTAATTAGCACCAAAGGAATCACATGCTGAAACTGTCAAACGAATCTTCAGATATCTTGTCGATATAGCAGAATTAGGTCTCTGGTATCCTAAAGGAGAGAATGAATACCTTGTTTCATACTCAGACTCTGATCACAAAGGATTCAAGACCAACAAAAAGAGTATTAGTGGGCAATGCCAATTTCTTGGAGGCTAACTTGTGTTATGGTTAAGCAAGAAACAAAATACAGTGTATCTTTCATCAACGAAAGCCGAGTATGTTGCAGCATCAAGTTGTTGTGCACAAGTGTTATGGCTCAAACAATAACTACAAGACCCTGGTATATACTTGAAGGAGATACCTATCTACTATGACAATAATAACACAATAAGCTTGGCAAAGAATCCTGTTCAACACTCCAGAACCAAGCATATCAATGTTAAACATCACTTCATTAGGGATCATGTTAAAAAGAAGGATGTTAAAGTGATTTTCATTCTAACGCATCTTCAACTAGCTGATATCTTTACAAAACTCCTTGCGAAAGATCAATTCCTATTCATTATAAGAGAATTGGGAATGGTAAATCCCAATGAATTATAAGTTGTTTTTTGTTAGAAATTATAATTGGAGCATGTTTTGATAATTACCAACTTAAGCATCAGAGTATCTAGCAATTTGTTTTTTTAGGACCTTCATACTCTGTTATGGGACATCAAAAGTAGAGATAAACAGAGGGACAAATCACTCAAGTGATAACTTCAAGTGATCTACACATTACCCAGGTGATAACAGGAAGTGATGGTAAGCATCACTCGACTGATGACCATAAAAATTTAGCAGTGAGGCATTAATCCAAATAGAAATAGCATAACGGTTAAAAATAAATAGTCAGGAGGTAAAGAGACTGATCACTCAAGTGATGTCTCAAAATCACTCGAGTAAGCCCTCGAGTGATCATGATTGTAGATCACAAATCAACCAAGTTTCAACTCAAATTCGCCTTGAAGTGTCATCAAATCACAAAGGGAATATACATGGGTAATTACAATATTACTCATGCTAGGTACGCTTTAAAAATGCATCATTTGTAAGTTTTTGGCATGATCACTCAAGTGATACCTCAAGATCACTCGAGTGATGTCAGACGCTAGGGTTATATCTGTCAAAACTCTATCATTTTTCACAAATCTCTTACAGTGATTCTCCTAATGCTCTTCCAAACATTTTTCACAAACACTTTCTTACTTCATTTCCATCAAAACCCTCCGATTTTTAGTACCAAAAACCCCTCAGATTTCTCAAATCTTTGTGCCCTAAAATCACAACACTAGACACTCTTTTTCAGAAATTCGCTCCTCTTCTCAATCCACTATGTTAAGGACCAAACCCACTCATCTTAACACTCCTTCTGAGTCCTCTAATCCCTAGCAACCCTTTGAATCTCTTCCATCACCTCCAACCAAGAAACAAAGAACTACCTCGAAACCAAAACCCAAACCCAAGCCTCAAGTGAAACCCAAAGCTAAAGGGGTTGTAATTGAGAAGCCTATTACCACAAGGACTCAAACAAAGAAGGCCATCCAGACAGAGGCAAGGAAACTATAATGCTATCCTCACCTTCCTCAGATTCATCTAACACTCCCTCTTGGTCTGGGAACTTTCTAAGGGAGCCAAGTATGAAAGAAAAATTGCCCAAGCAATGGAAAGTATGCTAGATGAGGCTTCTAAGTCTAGAGGAGCAAACAAGGACAATCCTCTAAATCACTACTTCAAGAAGGAGAAGGAGAAAAAGAAGAAGACATTACCTTTCCACCAAAAGGATTCAATGTGAAGAAATTTGAGGAGTCTCAAAAGTTCCAAGAACATTTTTCAAGGAGAAAAGTGTGCAAAATGCACTACATTGATCTCAAGCTTCTTCAAGAGGTATTGAATTTGACTTAATATATTACCTTGAGTCTTACATGCCTGGCTATCTATTAAAATTCCTTTTTGCACAAAAATAGTTAGACACTTTTACTACAATTTGGAACTATTGAATGATAAGATAAGAGCCTCAGTACAAGAGGAAATAGTATCTAAGGTCAGGGACAAGAAAACTTGATCTCACCTTCTAAGATAAACACTTGGTTAGGGATAGAGGACCCTCCTGAAGATATTCATCCCAACCTTGACTCAAATCAATTGCTTACAATTTTTGAGGCCTGGTAAGAGAGTGGGACTACTTAACTATAACCCTGGTGATATGTGTGATTTACACAAGGTATTATAGTATATCTACTCTAGAGCCATAGTGAATAAGTCAAACAATTTCACATATTTCATTTAGAGAGATTTCAAAAAAATAGCCTCCATTATCCTAAAAGAGCAAAAAGACCTAGGTGAATTCATATTTGCTGAGATCAAGAGATATAGGTTTCATGGAACCAATACCACCCCCATGCCTTTTCCTCGGCATATTTCTTTATCCTTGAAAAAGAATAAGATTTGGTATTTAGAATTTACTGAGCTTATTAAGAGGCTAGTCCCAGTGGGGAGAAATCAAATTAGGAAATTGGGGATTAACATTCCTCAGAAGAAGCCTCTTGAATCTAACCGAAGAAGAAGAAAACCAAGGCTGGGTCAAGTAGGTTAGATGACACTCAGTCCTCTACCCCAGCTTCTACTTTTCCTCTATCATTCTTTAGTTCAACAATTCAGACATATATGAAGAATGTGTTTGAGGGATTTCATGTAGATATCTCCAATGCAAATGCACAACTCATCAACCACATGAACACCAAGATGGGATAGTTAGTAGAGAACATAACCAAGCACAATGAGGCAATGTTGGCAAAGCAACAGGCCCAAGGCAGGCCCATTCTGGAGCTTAGTAACCTCCTAAGATCATTACATTAGAAGATTGATGTTATGGCTCTTGGTTCATCCATACCTACCTCTACTCCTGCTACTGATTCAGTTCCTATCTTTAAGCATGGACCTTCTACTATACCGCCTTCTATCATATCTCCCAAAAACCTTCCTTTCACCATGCCTGACCCATCCATATCAAACCAAGTTCACATCACTATTGATGAGCCAATCCAGCCAGTCATGCCTCAGCCAGTGCCAACTCCTATTACTTCACCAACAAGCATTGAGCCTTTTTCTTCACCTCACTCCTCCAGTGACCATTCTCATTAGTCTCCCACTGTTACAGAGGAGGTGGTTGTTACCTCATATCCCTTACCACTACAAAACCCTCCTATCTTTGTCCCATCTCCAAATGATCCACTTCAGGTCCCTCCTGTGAATCTCCCTGAGCCCACTCAACAATCTCCTAGTTTCTCTCATCAAGGTGACTCACATGACTCTAAAGCCATACCCCTTAACATTACCTCGGTCTCTGCTGCTAAACCATCCAACTCCAGCTCTTCCTCTCTCTCAATTGATTTTACTTCTCTAATTATGTCAAAAAGGGGGAGAAGACTGGATGTGATTTTATGTGAAAGATTTGACAGAGGTCTGATAGTTTGTACAGCTTTAGGGAGCTTTGGGGTTTATGGGTGTATTGGGATTTATGGAACTTTATAGCTTTGTGAACTTATTTTGGCTATGTAGTGAATTTCTAAGTTTACTTCATGGTATCAATTTAAATTTATGAATTCTGCAGTTCAAATTTTATTATTACTATTAAATTTATAGACTGATGAATTTTTTGTTGTGTATGCAAGGTGGTTACAAAGTTTAATCCAATATTAATAGCATACTAATCTTTCAAAGTCATTGGTTTTGAATTCAAAATAATTGCAAAAGTTAAAAGTTTCAAAGACATTAATTTGAACTTAAAATGGTTTCAAATATTAAAAGTTACAAAGTCATTGATTTTTAAGTTCAAAATGGTTTTAAAGAAGTTTGTTCAAAAACCAACAAGTTTTATATGGACTAATGATAACATATGATCTTAATTCAAAACTTCAAGTTCCAAAATACTTACAAATATATCTTGTTCAAAAATCCCCAAGTTTTGTCATCATAAAAAAGGGGGAGAATCTTAGATCCCATATGTTTCGATGATAACAAAGATTGGAATGATCTTATAAAAGGTTTTGATAATAAGATAAAAGAGTTTTTTAACAAAGGAACTAAGTACTTGGTGGCAGGCAAAGCCATCACTCGAGTTGGCCCTCGAGTAATGAAAAAGGACAAGAAGTTATAGAACAAGAAAATGAGCCCCTGGAAAATTTTAGAAGAGATCACTCGAGTAATGATCCTTCATTACTCAAGTGACCACTCGAGTGATGTGTGCCAAAAGGTTCCAGAAGCTCTTTGCCAAGATTTACATGGCGTAACTCAAGTGATCACTAGAGTGATAACCAAGGGATCACTCGAGTGACTAGGTAAGAAATAAGGTAGTGAAATGTCTGCCAAGTTTTGCAAGTGATCACTCGAGTAACCCCTCGAGTGATCAACTCAGAAACGTTGACTTCACTCTCTGCCAAGTTTTTCAATGGATCACTCGAGTGTTGGATAAAGATCACTTGAATGACCACTCGAGTAATGAAGTTCAGAAAGCATGATTTTAATCTATTATTTATTGATTTATTATCTATATAATTAACATTTCATTGTATTAGCATTCTAAGTATATTTGCAAGAAAAACAATAAAGAGATCATGCTTTGAGAGAAAAGTCAAACTTAACGTCTGAAACCCTCACCTACCGCAATGGCTATTTTTCAAATTCGAAAAACAGTCAAATGACACTGCGTAACTCTAACGGACATGTTGAAATGCTTCTAATGGCTATCATGATTCAACTATAACTATGGGAACATTCAACATATACCAGACACGACTGAGAACATATGAACATACATCAATCAACATATTCTTAGTACTCTGTTTCTGATATTTACTCTTTGTACTTCAGTGATTATATATTTTCTCTGTGAGAGAGATTTTCATTACAAACTCAATATTTACTATTAAGACAACTTAAGGTTGTGGAACCTTTAGTTGGGGATTGGTTTACAACGTGTGAAGGGGAGTGAGTGTCCAGTGAAAGAACTTGCTATCTACTGATGTGCGAAGAACTCACTGAATCTTGGAAGATATATGAAACTCTCAAAGAAGCTCTGAGGACTAGACATAGGTCAAAGTGGTTGTGGCCGAACCAGTATAACTCCCAGTGCACACTTCGGTGATATTTCTCCTAGCTCTTAACTGCTTTAAATTTCCAGACAATTTTTATATACGAAACGAATTCTCTGTGATCACCCAATTCACCCCCCTCTTGGGTGAAACACTTGCACTAACAAAATAATGTTGATGAAGTTTAAGATTGCATTAATGCTCATAAAGAAAATGTACCGAAAGAAAATAGTCGAATGACTAAATAAAGGTTAATTAGGGAGCATAACATAACTTTTACACTTTAGTTCAAACAAAAGGTTGACAGAAAAGAATGTGTTTCTGATACAAATAAATGGTTAGCTTGTGGTCTTGAGGTTAATGTCATAAGTTGGACTTCATTTGTGATCAATGGTTATACCTTTTACAAGAAGTCCCTAGATGATAGGAGCGCCGTTCAGAATAGCGATGTTATGTTAGTGGTTGAATACATACACTTCTCTAGTTCAAAAGAAAAGAACCTTAAATTAGCATCCATACCTTATTATGGGGTTATTGAAGAGATTTGAGTGGTTGACTTTGTGAAAATTAAATTTCTCATTTTCAAATACAAGTGGGTTGATGTCAATAATGGTGTGAAGATCGATTAGTTAGGATTTATATTAGTAGATCTGAATAGTAGAATTTTTGGAGATGAACATTTTATTATGGTTGATCAGGAGAAACAAGTGTTCTATATCACCGATCAAGCAAATAAAATGTTGTCTATAACTCTCCAAGGAAAAAGGGCCGTTGATATTAATGAGGATAATCATTCAATGAATGATCTTCTTGAAACTCCTTCTTTTCCTAGGGGTCTACTAGAATTGAATGAAGAAGATAAAGTAGATAATGAACACACCACAAGAAATGATCATCATGAACAGATATGGGAGGATATCCCTTTGTAAAACTACTTTGAAAGTTAGCTAGCTAAAGTAATTATCGTTATGAATTATATTTGAATTATGTATATAGTTAGTTTATATATATAACTACAATTTTTTGTTAACGTCATAGGAAAATGAAGGATCTTCGGCGTCCTAGTGTAGATGTTCCAGAAAAACAAGTGAATCAAACAAATTTTCTATTTTTTTCTTCCGCAAAACATTTTTTAGTTAACTTTTTTCAAACGTTTACTCTAAACTATGATTTCCAGATAATTATTCAAATAGATTTTTTTGAATGTTTTTATTTTCTTAAAACTTGTTCCAAGGGATATTTCTGGAAAATTGCTTCAAAAATTTAAAAAAAAATTGAGAACACAATCAAACAAGCACACAGTTTTATTTTATCAGTATACTTTACAAATAACGTCTTTCTCTCATATAAGGTCTTTATATATAAATACTGAACAGGTTCGACAGTATAACTAAAAGGGAAAATGATAGGAAAAGAAATTTTAAATTATGAAATCTCAAATCAGGTTTATTACTAAATATTAATAAAGTAATTACAGGACTTGATGAGTAATTCATAACTCTTTTTATAGGAAATATCTAATTTGAAATCTTGTAATTTCAAAGTTCTTTTCTATCATTGCCCCTAACTTAAATATTCTTTTTAATTCTCTCTATATATTTCTTTCCAATGTTTTAAGAGTCATCACATGACCACCAAAAAACTAACATGGCTCGTAAATTATTATTTTACAAATTCTCAAAGTTCAATAAAAAATATAACGATCGATCATTGGACTACGAATGTACTATTTGAATTTTGGATTTTATTTTGTTTGATAAGTGAGTTATCTAGTTATGTTTTTTTTTTTTCACTTTGCTCGTTTTATTGCATCTATATTATAACTAGTTGCATGATCAGTTTTTGCAACAAAAAAAGAGGTTAAATTAATTGTAAACCCTTTTCATTACTCCAACCGAAAGACAGATGTGGTCAAACACGCATGTACGGACGGACCTACATAACGCACGGGTGTCAGTATGTATTTATCACTATTTTACCCTAATTTTGCTTAATAATGCCCAAACCCCAAGGTGCAAAGTTACTTACAATATGGTCCCAAAAATAGCCTTCTTTTAAGGCCCTGATCCTGATGGATTATTTGTATTGCAAAAACATGAAGTCCTCATTTTCTCCTAATTTTGCCAAGGTATTTACAATGTGGTCCCTATAGAAACTTTCTTTCAAGTCCCTGATGTATTTGAAGTATAATTAAAACAGGGAAAAATCGCTAGAAGGAGGGCTTGAACCTCCGAAGTTGTGGTTAACAGCCACACGCTCTAACCAACTGAGCTATTCCAGCTTGAGTTGTATTGACCTGACAATTAATTTATTATATAGTAACTATGAACCTCTATATGCGAGAATGCATGAATTGATTTGGTTTTAATTAAATTTAGTATTTCTTGGAGCACTATTGGAGATCTCTTTTTAATTCTATTGGTCACTAATGTGATAGCATCCTATGATTATGGATTGAATGAAAGATTCAAGTTTAATTATTGACTATCAATTAGGATTTATGGTGTATCGGTTGGGTTTTGATTATAATATTTTATACAATCAATTTAACTACACTTCTTATTACTTCGCTTAGATTAACAATATGTATTTTGTAGGCTTTTTCTATCTTTGATTAATCTCTAGCTTATATTTGATCATTAATCCCTACCGTACATTAGAGATAAGGAGGTTCATCAAAGGTGATTCTTTTATTTTATTCTGTGTGCATATTTATATATTTATTCATTTTTACCTAATATTTATATGGTTCATTAATGTATGTGATTTATCATTTTTCTTAATAAGAAAAAAAGAATGTGTGTTGGTTTCTAGTCAATTTTCCAAATGCATTTAGTTAATTTAAGTATGTAGGGTTTTCAGGGAGTACCTAGGAAGTTGGTTGAGTATTTAGATCGTCCACACGAAACTAGGTCATATTTATACTTGGTACGTTACACAACAAATTCACTAAAGAGATAAAAGCAGATTTTTATAAAAATGAATAATTTTTTTTTTTTTTGGATTATTCCATTGGTATCTAGTTTGAAACCCTCTTCCTTTCAAATTATAAGATCAACATTTGAATTATTTAGATTTAGCTTTATACAATTTTTTTTAATTTTTTATTGTTGTATTGAATTATTCATACAAAAAATTATCAATATGTATTTATTTAATTATTTTTTTAGGTAATTTAAAATTTTATTAATAATTTTATAAAAAAATATGAACTGCTCTAATGTTAATATAATGGTTGAAAAGAAAGAAGAGGAAGGAAGAAGATGGGAAGGATAGAGGAGGGGTTCCGAACCGATTAGTATCAGATGCTATAAACAACCCACTAGTCCAGTTCACAAGAATGTCACTACTATAAAAAAGACCTTTTAGACCATTTGAAATTGGCTTTTTAGACCGGGTTTAGGTTAAATCTTATATCGACCAGTTTAAAAAGTCTGTCCTTATTTAGACCGGTCCTACGCTCAATCTAAAAAATTACTTTTCAAGACCAGTTTTTTTTGTAACCGTTCTTAAAAAGTATCAATATACAATGAAAAATTGCTCACTCTTTAAACCTGTTAATTTCATAACCAACCTAAAAAGTAGGCAATTTTTTAAAAAATATATGTTTTATTTTATTTCATAGAAGCCCTTTCGGATTATATATAAAAACTATATTATGCAATATAAATTCAATAAAAATAATGATTTTAATATTAAAGATCAAACTAATGATATTAATAATAAAAATAATAATTTAAGATAAAAAGGAAAAGATATTTCAGTTTTTATTATTCATCATTATCATCATCATCATTATCTTTATCATTATTTATTATTATCATTATCTATTTTTGTATCTTTGTATTTTTTTTATCTTGTTGTTTGATTTTATTTTGCTAGAGGGATATTGCATTCTATAGAATGAGAATCTAGGAACCTAACCTATATATAGGGGGTTAAGCTTCTTAGATTAAGGGAGGAGGAGAACACACGTTCGGGTACGGACAGAAGGAGAGGCATCCAAGTTTTGTCATCATCTTCTTAGGAGGACGAGAAAACTATGGAGGTGACTGATTTGAAGACCAGAAGCATCATTGTGCACTAAATCAGAGGATGCTGTGGAGAATTGGAAGTAATTGAAGCTAAGGAATTGAAGATTAGAAGATATTTAAGACTCAATCTTTTGGTTTTATTAATTTCTTTTCTTTTCTTTCAGTTAACTCTTATTATACTATGGATTATTATTGCTTTGAGATGGCTTTGGTTATGACTGAGTAGCTAAATTTCTTATTTTAGGATCACTTTTAACTATTGGATGGATTAAATCTTTTTTATGCATTTCTTTTATTGATTATTGAAATTTATGTGTTGATTTTATCTAGCGCTTAATGCCTTTGGGTGATTGGCAACCACTTAAATTGTTGGTTTCAATTGAGTAATACTTGAGAAAGCTAATTTAATTATAGAACTTAGATAAAATCGTACTAGACTTGAAGTTTAGGAGTTAAATGAATGGTTTGTTAATAGAATATATATATATATATATAAGCCTATCATTGTCTAATTGAGGATAGAGTTTAATGAGTATTTTCATTAATTGAGAATATAAAATTGGTTTTGACTTGAGAAAGCTTTATCAATTAATTTTGAACCTCTGACAAGCACATGTTTTCATTATCAATTTAAGATTTAAGTTAGTCTTATGAAGTACAATAGGGATAAGTAATCATACTCCCATCTTGAAGTTCTTGAATAAATTCTCTTTTGATCAATTAATTCTTAACTATAAAATCTCTTTCAAATTACCGGTGTAATCAAACCTGAACCAGACCAAACCAGCTAGTTCGGACCAAAAACCAACCAACTAGCCAATGGACCAGTCAAGTCTGATTTTTTATTTTAAAAAAATCGATTTTTTTAAATTTTTTCTTTAGAGTTTCATATTAATAAGTCTAAAATATTCAATTTCTCACCAGTTTGATCCCCGGATTAGCTCCGGTTTGACTTCGGTCTGACCTACTAACCCTTGACCTTCAGTGACCAATCTAGGTTTGACTACTTTTCAAATTACTCTCACTCAACCTAATTAAGAATATAAGTATGATAATTAACTCATTTTTGCCTTAATCCTCGTGGAAACGATATTATTAAACTACTTGTGACGATCCGTGTTCTTGCGGTTAAGCTAGAAGGCTAATACTTATGCATTTTGATCCTTCTAGACCTCAAATCCCCAGTCTCAGGTGATAAAGGGGAATACTTTTATTTATGAAGCTTAGTATAATAGAGTGAATATACAAGTATGAGATTGGATTTTATATATGTGAATACGATCTAATGAGGAGGTCTTGGTTGAGAAGGGAATCAAACTAAAGGCCAATATTAAGGAAGTAACCTACTAGGTAGAAATATTAATAGTGAGCTGATGATTAATAACTCTAAACTGGAAGATAAAAAAACATAGGGATGATGATCTAAACTTGGAGGACAAATTTGTTGACCTAGATGACGAAGCATTGATTATAACAATTCATCCATTTGAATGACAGAATCTTGATGCATGATATGTGTTTGTAAATTTGAATATATGTTCATTCATTCAAAATTTGATTTGTCCAATCATCACTCTGTCATTCAGCTCAACGAACTTTTCCTTCAAAGCCTAGACCACTGGCCCTACCTTTTCATTCTCTAATTTAGACATCCTAATCATCAACTTGTCACTTATAACTCCACTTAGTCGAGTAGCTCCTTAATATTATTGTCCTTCACTTTAATTTCCTTTTCAACCAATACCTCATCACATGACCATATTCAACCATATAAAATCGAGTTCTCAAATTTGTATATCAACTATGTTAAACTTAGCTTCATTAAATAAGAGTCTTCACCTTTATCACCTAAAACTGAAGTAACCAAAGCCATATTCTATTTGAAGTCTAAAAGGGTCAAAATGCCTAAGATTAGTAAACTTAGCACCTAATCTAAGGGTCGCTACATTTGACTTTAAGGATGGCCCATGATACAAACCACACATCGACAGCTCCCACATGTTAGGGTTAAAATTACAATCGATGTTTCCATCCAACACTCAATAATCATCTAAGACCTTTCAAGGTGGGGCATTCAAACTAAAAAACTTGGAAAAGAACAAATGCATGGAAACCAAGATTTAACTAAACAACCACTTACATGTGTTGGTGTGTGTGTGTAAATAAGATATGCATATGCAAAAAAATGGATATCTTGTCGATGATTGAAATAAGACTATCCTATTTGAATCATCCACAAGGTATATACTACCTACATCACATACTTAATTATATATATATATATATATATATATATATATATATATTTATATATTTAAATGAACTCACACACTACTAGCCACCAAGAATATCAATATATAATTGAAACATACAAACATAGAATTTTTGTCCGTGAAATTCGTGATGATTAGATTTGTTAAACTTGTTATTAAGAGAATGATGTAATTTTATTAAATAAAATTGTATAATTGTCATAATCACAAGTTTCACAATTCCAATCAAAACAAATTTCATAGATAAAACTTTGTATACAATAACTGCAACAACCACAGACAATATTAAGCAAGCAGAAAAAGTTTTTATATTCAAGTGAACATACATACAAGCAAGCACTATTCTTATCATTTATGTGGATGTAAAATTAAAAAAATTCAAAACTTTATGTATCATAAGCTATGTAGCATGAACTAAAGGTACCTCAAGTAAGTTTAACACCGACACCAAAGCCACGGCCGGACCATCGGAAGTGTCAACAAGAAAACCCATATCATCAATGTCGTGTATACCTTTTATCTTTCCTCAGTATGTACATACTTAGAGTTTCAACAAAGAAGGAAAAGAAGTAAGCGCCATTAACAACCAATTAAAACATCCATGCAAGCAAAGACAACGAAGGAGAACACTTAGGGCCTGTTTAGTTCAAAGGGAGGGGATGGAAGCAAAGGATAGGGGGTTACCTCGTTTGGTTTGGTTGGAGGAGAGGAAGGGGAAGGTTTTTTAATGATCTTTTGTTTAGTTCAAGAAGGGATGGGAGGGGAGATAATAATTAATTTACCATTTTACCCTTATATATTAGCTTTTTTTTTTGCTTAGATAAATAAAATAATTTAAATTAGTTTACACCCCAATATAAATTACATAAATTATGAAAATTCAAATTTATTTTACCAAGTGAACATAGATTCAAATCCAATGCTTCCCTTCACAAGCTTCTCTAATCCCATTTACTCATACATGATTCTGCATAACAAATTTAAATATAGACAGTCTCACCATATAACTCAATTCTCTTCAACACAGCTTCCATATCTATATCATCTTCATATACACATAATTTTAAGCTAGAAGAACTCACATTGTTGAAATTTCTATCATCAAGAACGAGCAAAATACAAACGGCAATCAACAAATAAAGGAATTTATGAATATAAAAAGTGGCTAGGATGCAATTATCCGTTCCAATTGCACAAACTACCCAACGACATAAAGATGGCCATTGAATACAGGATAGACACAAATGAAGAGGGTGTTTGTTCTTTTCAAAAATCAATAGCACTCAAAATACTGAATCAATTATTGGTAAAAGAAAATAAAGAGAGATTACAATTTTCAACACTACTGTAAGTGATCTAACATATTACATATTGAAGTCTATTATACCTAATTGTTAATTAAACAGAGTATAGCAATAGACAGACGATGGGAAGCAATACTTGTTGGCTTTAGAAGATGGATGCAGCAATCCAAGCTCATCCTTCATATCCAATGGATTACTGGTCTCATTTCTCACTCTCTTTACTCTACGACTACCAAGTGAATTATGGGTGAAGCCATACATTTGCAAAATCTGGTTGTCTCTAAAATTGTAGGCTCGGTCCATCTATTTCAAGCACCTCTCAACCAGGTAATCCCCAAATTATGAAAATTACATAATTACATAACTAATTATCTAATTTCTTATGTAGCACAAGTTTGCCATAGAGATTTGGTAAAATAAATTAAATGGGACTAAATAATAACACTTTGAACAAAGAACAACAACAACTTTTTTTGAACAAAGGAAACTGCTATTCTTTCAATTAATGTCAATCAGACAATACATGCTTTACACCCTAAACTATCAGCAAAGATCAATTCAAAAAGAAGGGATGGGAATATAAACCCACCCAAAACAAGTTATCAATACATATCCAAATACCATATGTAGAGCATATGACAAAGCATACAAAAAGTTATCAAAAAGGCTTAAAAGTCATATTTTCATCAGCATCTACCAAAATATTCAAAACTCATTATAATAAATAGTCAAGAGACCATCTATTGAGAACCATAAAATATCTCCATTATTGTTAGCCCCTACCTTATTATCCGTAATTATAATTCAAAAATGCATAATTAAGGTAATTAAGAGACCAATGGTTAATACAAAATCTGTTTAAGTCCTCACTTCAAAACAAGGACCTGCCCTAACATAAAGTGGGTTTTCAAAATTTCTTTCAAAACCTGTTCGATTCGGTCTCATACACACATTTCGTATATAATTAACTTGCGTAGTTAAGTTGCATTCATAAATATCATAGTGTAAACCAAAATTCCTTGCAACCCCCGAGTTTTCATATAATAACTAAAGCGTATACGGGGCATATTCGCCCCTGACAATTTCCCATTCAAGGGATTACATTTCCTTATCCAAAATAACATTTACAAAATGTATAGTAATCCTAATCAAAATATGACAACCAACCAACAACCTAAAAAAAAGAACTATCCACCCTTGGTTGCCTACTTCTCCTTCGAGCTGCTTGCCCTGGCTGTAGGTTAGTCAATGGAAAGAATGAGATTCAAGAGAATCCCAGTAGTAACAAATCACTCATACAATATATAATCACATAGCATGCAAGAAAATCACCAACAGCAATAGCTGCAACAACACAATGATGCGTGACTTTCGTCACAACCGACAGCACTCACGGCTGTATACATATGATGCGTGACCAGCGTCACAATGGCTATATACACATAGCCTTCACGGCATACACATAGCTTTCACAGCAAACACACAGCAATAAGCTCCGCAGCATTGGCAATACACAATTCAATGATATCACATATATACAATGCATTACATACAGTATAAGAGAAAGTGTCACTACCTTGTTCTTTCGGCTCATGCTCTAGCACCGGTTTATCACACGCAGGGCAAATGTCAAATCCTATCAATCATAATCAAGGACGACGAGTTATTACCTATTCCAATTCTTTAATAACTCATAATACTTGGGTTAGTTATCACTATGGTCATTTAATCAAGTCAACTAAGGAGCTAAAGTGGTCAATTAACCTAAAAGACCAATTTCTAACATCAGAGTTCAACAATATTACATTATGCCATAACATCTTCAATTTTCGCATAAGTGACCAAATATGTCAGAATTTTTCATCAAATTTGAAAAATCATAACTAAATCTATAAAAATTGAAATAGGGTGATTCCAAAGGCTATGTGACCCTTATTTAGTCTAGTTTCAAAGAAAAATATCACACACAGCTATTTAGATACAGCATTCCCAAAATTTTCATCTATTTCCTAGAATTTTCATCTATTGCACACTATCATAATTCAACCCAGTTTTCATATCATAACTTCAAAAATTCATAACTCCCAGTGTGCAAATTGTAATGATGCAAATGACTATCAAATTAAAGCTTGATATGTCTACTATTTAACTGAAAATTTTTAGAATTTTTAGAGATCATTTGGTCATCCAAAAATACCACACAATCAGGGTAACTCGTTGGAATTTTGTTCGGCAGAAAATCCAGTTTTGCATTTTGAGTTTCAGTGACCCAAAATTCACAACCCGGGGCTATACCCACACAATTTTTTCGTGTAGAACACAACGGTAACATCAAAATGAACAAATTTCCACTTATTTCCCATATCCTGTTTTGGAAAAAAAAATTTCAAAATAAATTCCAACAATTACCAACTTCCAATTTCAGCATCAACTTGTGTCATATGGTTTCTAATCATCATAAAACACCAAATACATAACCAAAACACCATGACTTCTCTAAACCCTAACTTGGACAAAATCAGGGCAGATATATACTTGCCAAAATACTCATTCAACTAGCACAGCCAATAGCTCAAATTGAAGCCAATTCTCACCTCTTGCTTCTCCTTAGCTCCTTTCTTTGATCTACAACTTTTGTTCTTGGATGATGGCTTAAAACACCTCCTCTTAAAATTCTAAAACCATAGAAATGAAGCTCTTATCAAGAGGAACAATGTTTATGAAGAGTGTTTTGGCCATAGATGAGGTTAAGAAGGTGAAAAGCAAGATAGAAAGTCTCACCTTCACTTGCCTCTTCTTGCACTCTCATGTCACAACAGCACAACCGACTGTGAGAGAGAGAATATGAGTAATTAAATGGTCTGGTTTCTCTTCCCATACCCCTTAAAAGAGCCAACCAAAACTATGGACCAAATGGAGAGAAAATTGTGCGGCTAGGATTCCTTCTTGTTTGGTAAAAATTCTATGGTAATTTCTAACTGTAAATGGGTTAATTTAGTTAGCTTCTTTCCTTTCCTTATTCTTCCACTCTTGGCCGAAAGTTAGACTTGAAAAAGGAGAATGATTGTTGACCAATTCATATCCTATTCTCTTGCATTTTTTCCAAGTGGAAAAAGTGGAAGGAACTTTGACTTTTGCTATTGCCTTATATTTCCTTTCTTGCATGTTGTTGGCTGAAATTTTAGGTGTCCTAAATAATTAAATCTTCATCACCTCTTCTCTCTTCATTTGACCAAAATATATGTCTCAAAAAGTTAACAACTTGGTCAAAATTTCCAACTTGTAACAAATTGCAAGTCTAGTTGAATTTTCTCCTCTTCTTCTTTCTTTCTTTTTGACTTGTCATTGGTTATGGTTTCATTTCATATTCTCTTTCTTTGTCTTTGGGATCTTAAAAGAAATTAATTAAGAGGAAAGGAGAAAGATATATTGATCCATTAATCTCTTGGTTCTTGCTTTATTTATACTTAGCCACAATTGTTGACTTTTCAAATAGAAAAGATAAAGGAGTATATCATTTAAATTCTCTTTCCTTCTTCCCATGGTCTTGAACATTTTTTTATCAAGGGAGAAGGAAGGGAAATTAATTTAATCTTCTTCATCATCACATTCTTATTTAGAGTCATGAGCCCTTATACTCATTTTAGGGCATTACAATTATCACTTGCTTCCTTATTGATGCTGGAGATTGAACTGCAATCCTAAGCTTTTCATCATCATTCATAAGAAAACAAACAAATTTTGGTATTTTTTCAACATCACAGCCACATTCTTCAAGCATCTTGCATACTTCTTCATTGGACTATTAGGGCAATTCCCTCTTATTGTTGCAAGCTCTTAGTAGAAAAAAAAAATTTGCTTGCATAATTGCTTCATTTCCTTTGTCAAGTGATGCAACCATTGTAGAAATTATCCTAGTCATTTCCTGAAAATTATTTTCATGCTCTTTAGGTGCCCTATTTGGCTTCCTACTACAAGAACTATTAGCATAAGGTGAATGATCTTCTTCAGGTAATACTCCTTGTCCAGGTGGGTTACCTTGACTATCAACCTCAACAAACATATCAACATTGGTTAATGAGAAGCCACCTTGTGAAATTAAGTTATCAATATCATTAACAGTTTCAGTGACCTCTGTTGTAGATTGATGCCTTTTCCTCCACTCTCACATTGTTTCACCCTTATCACCATTAGCTCTGTCTACTCCACATAGCGTAATCATCTTTTCAAAATTTGGAATAGGAGTATTTCTCCATAGAGCTACTTTAGGTTTAGCCTGGTAAAATAATGCAATAGCAAATCGGTATAGAATTAAAATAACGAAAGAGGTACATATCAAATCTGGAAAAAACAACAGGTAAAGGAGGGGTGGGATATGCCATAGAAGGCAAATATCAAATTTGGAAAATTAATGCAATAATACGATACATGCCACTGTATCAACCAATCAGTTGTAGATATACAGTAGAAGATATGTAGTAAAAGAAAAGTCACATGCACCAATTAGTTCTACTGTTATGTATTATATCAATATATTGATTTATTACAGCTATTAGTATTGAGTCAATGAAGGAAAGAATCAGTTGACAGTAAACTATAACCACTACTACATGCACCAAAACACATAAAATAGAACCAATTAACAATAACAAGAGTTGCTAGGTTCATAATTTACCTCAATTAGTGCATCCCAAACTTTAGGTTCAACATCCCACATCTGAGTTGTTGGATTCCAAGCAAACCCACTTAAATGTTTAAAAATATCATGCAGATTTGAGACATTTTTCTTCAAAGTTTTCCACCGGTTCTTCACCTTATCCTTGTCAATGTGCTTACCAAGTAAAGCACTCAAATACTTGACTATGTTGCCATAAGCTTGAGTTATAAAAGTTTGATTAACTTTGCGGCCCTTATTATACTTAGTTATAAAAGCATCAACAACATCCATGATTCTTGACCAGTTAACTACCTCCTTACTATTGTATGGTGCCATCCTATCGCATGATAGTATATATAATAATAGCAAATCAAGCTACCCAAGTAATAAAATAAACACAACATATGAAATTTAAATTCATAGACTAAATAAAACAAGTTATACCCTCAAGACCATGCTTGAAAAAATTACATTCAAAGACTAAATTGAACAAGCATACAACAAAAACCATGTCTTAAATTCAAAGCCTATCTTCATGTCTAATAATAATACATAACAAAGTAGCAAAGTCCATGTGTAACTTAGAAAAATATATTTCAACCCTCAAGGTCATCCTCAAGAGCAGCCGCATTATTTTGATAATCTATCCACATCTGGGTTGCTATATTTTCTCTAAGAAGTTCACCTTGAGTAGCCTCATTATTATCGCTACTTGGAGCATGATTATTGTCATTTGATCCATTTTATTGACGAAGGTCCAAGTCAACTTCTCTTAAAAGATCTTTAATTGGGTCAACACTCATGAGGAAGTTATGAAGAATGATAAATGCATATATTATCATTTTTTGAACTTTTATTCCATATGTAGGTTCAGTTCCATTGGATAAAATTGCAAATCTTTTATTCAAAGCACCAAAATCCCATTTTATTGCATCATGCAACGTTGCATGTCGAAGGTTAAACAACTCCTTATAGTTTATGGGGGGATTTCTCTTTGAATACTCTTTCAAATGGTAGTGGACTCCCCAGTAAGGTGTTATAAGCCCTCTTATTAATATGAATTCCACCATCCACAAGGTAATATTTATCTATAATAAATGAAGATAATTACTATAATGGGTTTTGAATACCTAATGAATGTAAACTTCATCAAAATTGGCTAAATATTTACCTTGAGGAATGTTAAGCATATCTTCCCTTGTTAATGCATTTTTAATAATCTGAGTCAGATGCAGTGCCTTCCCAACCAGGGAGCACATAAATGAACTTTAAGTCAAATGTACGTGCCACTAACACATTATGTGTAGGGAATTCCTTCCTACCACGATATCGTGAAGCATCTAAAGAAGACACCTTCACACGTATATGTGTTCCATCTATAGCACCAATGCAATTTTTAAAATATGGAAATAACTTAGTCTCATTTTGAATTTTAGGAGGAATTCTAGACCCATCAGGTTGGATAACAAATTTTTCTTTTAACTCAATGATGGCTGCCAAAACTATATGAAAATGACAACTAATTGTCTCACCAGAATGCCTAAACCAAAAATTGACTTCATGATTTTTCACACTATGTTTTAATATATATATATATATATATAAAGGGTTTTTGCAGCTTGTTCTTCCACACTTAACCAACGTGTGGGTTGCAAACCACTGTCTCTTTCTAACATACCATATAATTCTAAGAATGCTCTAGGAGTCATTCTAATTATATTTCGACTAGACATATAGCTCTTTATTCTATTCATTAATTCATCACGCACCCTCTCTCTTTTACCACTCAAACTATAACTTATTTTTTTAGGACACATTTCATTGGCACATAATTACGCCAAAACACACACAAGCAAAGCTATTACTCTTTGACGCAATTCAAGCCACCAACGCACCAGTAGAAAGTATTGAGCTTCCAAGTCCATCTAGCAAAGTGAATGAAAAATGCATATCAATAAGGACATAAGTGAGCAAGACCAGTAAAGACAGATTCAGAAGGTAGCTATTTGTACACTGATTTTGAGTTACAACTATGTGCAACCAACTGATATATCTAACAAATAAATGAAAACAACCACTAATTGATATATATTTAAAGTAATAGATTTACAAGCAACAAAATATTACATATAGTCAAGCTTCTTCTATTTTTCCTCTCTCAAGATTGTATATTAAAGTAGCAACAAGTGAGACACCCAAGAATTAAAAAACAATAGAACTTAAAGGTTATCGCTGTTTCAATAGGAATCCTAAATATCTGCAAGCAAGTAACACAATGAATGGAAATCAGATTAAAATAACCCAACAATGGCAAAGCATAAGAAAGCTTATTCATTCAGTAAGATAAAAAACCCAACAGTAAGAAACCCAACACCACGAATAGTGTAAAATGCGTAAAAATCTCTGTTGATGGATGAACCAAATATTCTCCAAATCAAAGCAAAACAGAAAAATTGGTATTTTATAGTAGAAAATGGAGGTTGAGCTAAAGCTTCTCAAGATGACCCATCTCTAGTTTCATCAGTTTTCGAACCCTCACCCTCTCATATCCCAATTGGACCCTATTGTAGCCTCCAATAGCCTCAGTCTTAATTTGTGTCATAATATTCCCTTCTTTGAAACCCACCCCAGTCACCGAAACGACCTTGCCCTCAGGTCTGAAGTAACTCATCATCCCTAATTTTGTTCCTATTACTCCAATACCAGCCTCCATGCTCATAACCACCACACCTCTTACTTGTCTTTTTCCCCCTTTAGTTGCTACATGTAATTTTGAATGGAGTGGTTGTTGAAATTTTAGCAATGGGCTCTTGATTTGGCAAGGTGAATTTTTGAGAGAGCACATTAAGTACGAAGTAGAAGCGGCATTGTGGTGAGAAAATAAAGAAGGAGAAACTGATGAAGAAATTGATAAAGATGAAGAGATTGATGAAGAAATCAGATTTAGAGAACACCCCCAGAGAGAAAAAAACCTTACTAGAAAGAAACTAGAACCAGATTCAAAGACATAAGCAGATTTAGAAGAAAAAAGGTTTACTAGGGAACAAGGAGAGCACAATAACATATGACCACAATGTCGATCTACTCATCGACGATAATGCAAAGAGCTGAGCAAGAGAGAGCTAGTGAAAGTGGTAAGGTTGAGAATCGAAATTGTCTGGAGAGTGTGTTTATTTGTTCCTCAAGGGTATCAATAGGAATATTAAAAAGTTAATGGGGGCAATTAGTCACGATATTTTGCTCCCCTCCAAATAACTCCAATTTGGAGGGAACTAAAATAAGGAGAGAGAAGGGATTTGGAGTCTAAATTCTGTCGCCCCTCCCCTCCAAATTTTCAAACCAAACAAGGGGAAGAGCTCATTTTTCCTCCCTTCCCAATCCTTCCCCTCAAACCAAACAAGCCCTTACAAATTAGGTCGAGTAAGGGTTTGTGAAAGCCAATGATGGTCATCGTACATGAGAGCACAACGACAACGATAGAGAGGGAGAGCGTGACAGAAATAAAGACTAAGTCATCCTAACAATAAAGAGAGAGAGAGAGAGAGCATAGCGGCCAAAGACAAGAGAGAGATAGAGAACACGCACACGACTCTACAAGGCAAGAGATGAAGTATAAGTGCGAAAGTGAGTATATATAATTAAGCCAAACATTTCAAGACCGGTTCTCCTTACAACCTATCTAAATATTAAAAATATATATTTCTAGTAACATCTAGACCAACTTTAATAACAACCAGCCTAATGTTTAATTTTTAAAAATATTTAAACAATATTTATAGAACAAAATTCTAAAATAAGAACATAAACGATCTGATGATTGATCATAACACGACTGATAATCATCAAAAGGAAATAATAATAGGAATTGCTCAAAATAAATAAAAAGATAGAAACTTTTCCATTAAGTATTTGGCCTGGAGGCGATAGTACATATATGCATAATATATATATATATATATATATATGATGATAATTGAGAAAAAATGAAAATTATATCAAAATATGTAAATAAAAGAGCTTGAAACCCAGGCCAAATGATCATCATCATTCTAGTAAGCACTCCTTAAACCAAATGGCCTATGATGTTTTCTACCTTTGCCTCCAACTCCTCCAATAGTTGAGAGAAGTTATTTTTCTTCTCCATGAACTCTAAAACAATGCCCTAGAGATGAAAAATCGCTTTTACGATTTCGTTTAAGGTTGGAGGTGGAAGGGGCTGAGAAGAGTTGCTGCCACTGGTGACGAAGAGGGAGAATGTTGCGTTTTGATCTTGCCATGGCAACATTACTAGAAAGCTTCTACACTGAGAAGAAAGAGAAATTCTAAAAGGGACTTTTGAATTTGAACTTTAGAACTAAATGCCCATTAGTATTTGTCATCGGGATTGATGGTTGGAAACTTCATATTATGATGAGACATGATGATATGCGTTGGAAGTTGAAATGTTAATTATTTAGACTGGTTGTCTTCTAAATCGCAGTCTAAATAATAATAATTAGATAGGGTATATGCTTAACATGTCTAAATGTAAAGTATTTGTTGGAAGATTAAATGGCATTTAAACCGATCAAGAGTTAAAAAGTGGTTCAGATAAACATATTTAGACCTTGCGCCTTTACAACTGGCCTAAATACGAAAACAAATTATAATTAATAATACTCAGATAATATAATTTCCTAATATATTATATATCACATATAATTATATATATTGAAATAAATTAACTTTTCAAGCCAAAGGAAGAAAAACAACAACTGAACATAAAAACTAGAGGCATTCAAAATCAAGTTCAAGATTAGAAATACTTTTTTGTTGTTATTAATAATTTTTTAGCAACCTGAAGGCAGCTGATTACATGCATCATAAAAAAACATCATTATATGTGTGTGTGTGTGTGTATATATATATAAACTCCTCATCCTTCCTCGTCATCACTGGACAAAGGGGAGGAAGAAAAGGAAGGAGTAGGGAGGTCAGAAGATAGATTATACTCAATGTCATTGTTATTGAGTATAAAATTCATCTTTTTATTGATAGAGTGCCTTAAAATAACAATTCTTGAAAAGCTTCATTCTATCCATTTGACCCTTGCATGGAACTCCTCGAGAACTTGCCGCATTGAAGGTGGCGGTGGAGGCACTACATGCAGAGGAGGATAAGGAGGACGGATTGATGGACTTAGGGCCCGTTTGGATTAGCGGTGGGGAAGTGGCTTTTTTTACCATCTGACTTTTGGAAAAGTAAGGTAGGCAAAAAAGTGAAAATATAAATGTGATTTGTGTTTGGATTAGCGGTGGCAGAAGTGACTTTTTTTCTAACCTTGAACCTGTTTGGATTAGACTTTGAAAAGCTCGTTTAGATGCAAAATGACTGAAAAGGGCATGGATCATATATATATTATTTGTATATATTGTGATAACTGATGTGAAAAATTAAATTAAAATTAAAATTTGATAAAATACAATAAGTCATATTAATGTATTTTTTGGGAAATTATTATATGATTAAGCACTAATTTGAGGACTAGAGAAAATTACAGAAAAGTACCCCAGAATTTATAAAAATTACAAGTGAATGAAGAAAAGGGATCGGGGAAATCACAGAAAACAACTGAAGTGATAACTGAAGTGAAAAATTAAATTAAAATTAAAATTTGATAAAATACAATAAGTCATATTAATGTATTTTTTGGGAAATTATTATTTGATTAAGCACTAATTTGAGGACTAGAGAAAATTACAGAAAAGTACCCCAGAATTTATAAAAATTACAAGTGAATGAAGAAAAGGGATCGAGCAAATCACAGAAAACAACCCAAATTTTTCATAAATTACATTTTAACCCTAAAAATATTTCAACAATTTTCACTTTAATCCCTTCTTAAAAACTTTTGAAGTTTGCACAGAAGTCCCTGGTCAAATCTAATTTGACCGAAACATCATCTTCTTCCTTCGAACGCGAACCAGCGAACGGAACAGTGAAACAGAGCATATGGAAGAGAGAGACTGGGAAGTGCAGTGGAAAAGCTCCTTTGATTAGCTTCAAAAAAAGCCACGGTGTAGCCAAAAGTGCAGGGAAGATCAATGCTTTGCCAAACAAGATAAAAACTGCCACTGTGATTTTTTTTCTCTTACCGTGCGGTGGGGGCTGCCCACCGCTGCGCCAAACAGACCCTTATATGGCGTCTCACTATTACATTGATTGACAGGAGAGAGGAGGGAGCCTGAAAGAATGTTTTTATAAACAAAAGGATTAGATCACTACTGGGAAAAGGGCTTTTTAGACCGGTTGAAATTGACTTTTTAAACCGGTTCTGGATCCGGTCTTGATACAGCCAGTCTTAAAAGTATGTCACTTTTGAGACCGGTTTGGTAACTGGTCTTAAAAGTCTCACTTTTAAGACTAATTCTATTTATAACCGGTCTAAAATCAATAATTTTAAGACCGGTTTTCATGAACACCGGTCTTAAAAGAACTCTTTTATAAGGCAATTTATATAACATTTTTAAGACCGGTTATGATTATAACCGGTCTTAAAAGTTATTTTAGGACCGGTTTTACATACAACCGGTCTTAAAAATTTTAATCTTAAGACCGGTTTTACATACAACCGGTCTTAAAATTAAAATTTTAAGACCGGTTATAAATATAACCGGTCTTAAAATAACTTTTAAGATCGGTTATCATTATAACCGGTCTTAAAAGTGTTATATATTTTTTTTAATTGTTTGTGATTAGGTTAGTTACCAGAACGCATCATTGAATTGCTACCTCCAATGCCATACTTATTAAGTGTCATATGGTGTTCAGTTTGCTTCCACTTACCATTTCCTGTTACTTTAACCTTCACATTGAATTGGGAACTTGTAATATGTCATATATCCTCATGTATAATGTTTTGTTTAAAACCATCATATATATATGCATAAATGGATTCAGCCATGACATATCATGCAACCAACAAGTCAATTCATCAAAATATACAAAAACCATGTTAAAACCAACAAACATGTCAAATCATGCAACCAACAATATTTGCAACCAACCAACATATCAATTCATCAATATATACAAAAAAAATTCCTCAGCTTTACAAGAACTCACTGTTGTAAAAATTCATAAATGAATTCAGCACAACAATTACGAATGTGCTCAATATCTTCTTCTGGAAAGGGGTTAGCAAGTTCAAACATCTGAAACACCCAAATCAGGCAAAATGTTAAATTCACTTAAAAAATAAAAGTACTACAAAATTTTTGAAATATATATACATTTACCTCTTCAGTAAGTTATGTCGTACCTAGGGTAATAATATTATACATGTGCCTCAGAATATAAAACCTGCACAAGTTGGACCCCGGTGGTTGCCTACGGGTTTGAAAAATAATATGATATCGTTAAAACAAGTATAAAATTAAAGCATGGCTTATTATTGAATACATTCTTAAAACAAACCAATATGTAACTAACCTTTGGCAAGATCTATGTAGGGTCTTTTACCTCACGCATAGGCCTACTACAAGTAGTGTATGGGAATGTCCGCATAACCCTATATCATCAAAATCACAAAGGTTACTTATTTTAGACAAATTCCATAAATTTTTCACACAAAATGTAATTAATAATGCAAGAAAACTTACGCGTTCAAGCTCTTCTTCAATTCACTAGTTGGCTTGCTGAGGTGGAGGGAGCATAAGAGGATGACAGAATAACTCTTCTTGCATAAAATAGCCAATTGCCAATGATCACTGAAAAAAAGGGAAAACTTTTAAGCAAATATAAAATATTATGTATAGTATGAAATATAAATTTGTGTCTTACCCATACAAATATGGAGCCAAGAAACACTCAATTGAGGTTTCACTAAACCTGTGCAATAAGTATGTGTGTCTGATAGCAGCAGTGGTCCCTTTGTCATAGAGTTGAACTGGGCATAGGAGTCCAAATTTATCGATTTTGCCAGAGTCAACCAACCTACGATGCATACACCTACAATAATTCAAGCAAGGACATTAAATCAAAGTTTAACGGCGTAATTTGTAAAATATTAACTTCCAATTTGAGAAGATACTTACATCAAAAAGAGCTGGACAATCGAAATCGTAAGCTATTGTAAAAGAGCTACCAGGGACATTAAATCATCCCTCTCAAGATAGCATTGTGCCCCTGACTTACCAACAACTGACTCAGTAGGCCAATCTCTTGTTCGAAAGGTCGTATCATATGCCACCAGAATCACTTGCTACATGACATTCAATGGAGGTCGTGAAAAATCTTGCGTGGAGGGAGGTAGAGGTGGAAGTGGCGTGGATTCCTCAGCTCGATCAAAAATAAGGTTCTTTGGCCACAAGATGAAAGAGTTGATGGCATCACCCACAACCTTGAAGTCATCAACAGGGATAGGGAGAGGTGCATCTGCAATGATCACCTCTTCAACTGCCACTCTGACTTGATCATCCTTTATTTCTTGGTGGTAGACAGTTGATCCCAAGTTGTGCACGCTCCCCCATGCAACCAATCTTCTCAGAGGATCCTCCACAAATAAGTCACAAGGCTCACTAATTTCTTTTCTAGGACCCTCTGATGACTGACCAATGCAACTCCCTTTAGTGCTCTGTTTAGGGTTTAGGGAATGAGCCAGGGGAGCACTGGTATCTGCTTGTCTTGTGCTCGTCATAATCATCCATTCCTCCTTCATCTTGCTGAACCTTTCTTCAAATCGTGCATCAAATGATGCTTCTGCCTTGGCCCTAGCTTTCGCCTTCACAGTGGCCAATATACTCTCCATTTCCTCCTTAGTCACCATACTACTTGAGGAACGGCGTAGGGGTGCTCTAAAGTAATCCCTTATGCCTACCCCTCCTCCAATCCCCCTTACACGGCCGAAATGCTCAGGTTTTCCTGTAGCTACGGTCAGGATGTCATTCCTCCCATCCGATCTAAACAATCCTTCAGCTTGTTTTTTTTTAACCTCCTCCTATAAGACATAGATGACAAATGTTAGTAATGAAATTTGTTTACTAAATAATTAATAACAACAAGCCAACAATAATACTTACAATTTTCTCACTAACTATACAAGATTGTTCACTTGTATAAGACCCGCTCCTCTTTTGGTGAGCAAACAACCACTTCTCTTCGCGATGTATCGGAGATGGTGGAGAAAGAAGAATAGAAGGATCGGATTGAGCTGCTTCTTCCAATCTCTTCCGTTTGGCCACCAATAAGTCTTTTTTGGCCTTCACATACCCCTCACGAGACATTGTATGGGGGCAACCATTCTTTCTACCACTCTTTTGGGCCTTTTTCCACTTTTCCTGCAAATAAGAAATCAAAATTAAGTCATTGTAAATCAATAAAGATAATTCATAATTCATAAGCAAATCAATAGCAAAATAAGTCAACTCACCAATGCTTCTAGAGTAGTCCAAAGCCATCTAAATTCTTGCCAAGTCTGTTCGTCAATAAAAGAATACTGATCACACGGATTAGGAAGAGGCTGACCTTCTTCCACCTCGATATGCATGTAATTATTGGCTAGATTTGTCTTAAAATTCCTCCAGTGTTCATCACAATACGTCATTGTCTTGTCATACAAGACTTCACTCTCAGGAATGTTGTAAGTGAGCTGGATAGTTTCCCAAATATGTCGCTTCACACCTTCATCAAAATTTCTCCACTACTCTATCAAGATGCTAGGCTTGTTACGTGCTAAGAGGCCGATAAAACTCCTATACTGTTGGGCATTAGGCCTGATTGGTTTCTAATAACTATCAAACTCAATCAGAATCTTTTCCCCAGTATTTTGATTGAGAGGAATGTCTCTCAATCGGGTGGCTCTCCTACCCCTTCGTCTAGGCTGGTTACTTGGCTCACTGTGTTCCTGGCTAGGAGCATTGCTAGGCTCTCTTTGATTTGGATTAGTTGGATCGGGAGTACCCTCACTAGGACGACTTATTGTCTAAAAACACTTTAAGGACACTATTTAAGGATAGCTGGTGATGGTTTAATGAAATTTTGCTACACAGCACTATCTACAAATTAAGGCATCGTTTAAAAGCAATTCCCAAGTTATGCAAACATTAACAAATAATTAATTAAAATGCACCCTCCATTGTATCAGTTTTGATCTGAGTTGTTCATTGAGTGATATTCTAAAAGAACCTTTCTCTTCTCTACTCTCCTCTGTTTCCCTTACTTTCTGTTCTTCTCTCTTTCTCTCTTTCTAATTTCTTATCAGGTCAAAACTGATACAATTATGAGTTTGTACTTAAGTCCTTATTTAGACTAATCTAGTTTATTCACTTAGGTCCCTATCAAGCTACCCTTATACATTCCATAACAATGTCAGCATAAGTTGAACAAAGTTGAAAATAAATGCATTAGGAGGCAGACTCAGAAGCAACACCAAAGTTCATATCAAGCAATATCAACACTACCTTATCCAGAGTTTTACTATATTGAACATGCAACAATACAGAACCAAAATTGAACCCTTCTCATACACAACCAAAAAAACCCAAGTCCACAAAAGCATAAGGACATTAACCTTAGAAATACATGCATTATGTAAAACTCTTCAGAATAATTAACAGTACCTTCAACCTTTGCTTGAGGATCCTCTTCTTTCTCTGGATTTGAACAGTCTTTGGCCACTTAATGAATCGAGTAAGGTCTCTCTTAGGAGGCAATGGACGCTTCTGAAAAGTGGATTGACAACTTGCTGTAAGAATCAAACAAAGAAAATGGAGATTTCAATGAAATACCCAAAAATGAAACTATTTATTTAATTGAACACCTGGCAACTAAAACACAAACCTGACAATAAAAACGAGATTGAGAACAAAACCAATCGGAGGGAACAAACGATGATAGCCTTATGGCAATGTATTCAACCGTAAATCTCGGTTGACGGCGGCGAAGTTAAGGACGGAGGAGAGAAGGGGAAAGGAGGAGCTGCCGCGAACAGACGCAGGGGTTTCGTTGATGTGTTTGAGTCTTGAAATGAAATTTCAGAGCTAAAATTAGGCTCGTTTTGAAATCCAAATCAGTTTTAAAACCGGTTGTAATTAACAACCGGTCTTAAAATCAATATTTGAGACCGGTTTTAATTAGAAACCGGTCTTAAAATAAATATTTAAGACCGGTTATTAATAGATAACCGGTCATAAAAATAATAACGATTTTATTTTTTTAATTGTCTTTAATTCAGATAATATTCCCTAGGCCGGTTATATTTAGAACCGGTATAGAAAATATATTACATGTATTTATTTTTTTAATTGTATATATTTTAAGACCGATTTTTATTACAATCGGTCTTAAAATTATTTTTAAGACCGGTTATAAATATAACCGGTCTTAATATTTCATCATAATCACAAAAATGCCACCGGTCATATTTTTAAGACCTTATCGGATATAACCGGTCTGAATGTTCCAGTTTAAAAACCCTTTTCTATACTAGTGGATGAGTTTAAATAGACATGACAGAAGAGTACATTAATTGAAATAGCTTTAAATTTTGAAACAACACGTTGGGAAATTTACTCCCTCCGTTCCTATATATAAGAGCAGTTCAACCAACTCGCGAGATTTTTAAAAACAATTAAAAGTAGTTAAATATAATAATTATGTAGGAAATTTAGTGTTTTTTTTCAAAATGCATATATTTATGAATAGTGAGAAAGAGTCATAATGAGAAAATGAAGAAAGAGAATGTATGTAATATAATAATTGAGGGTAAAATGAGAAAAAATGCATTTATTATTAAGACAAACTCAAAAGGAATCTTACGTTTAGGGATAAGCTCATTCAAAAAAAAAAATGCACTTATATATAGGAACGAAGGGAGTATTTAGGAAATTGAAGAAACTCTGAAACATTTGAGATTGGACATAAAGAAATTACGGTCTCTAAAAAGATGTTTGACCGATTGTATAGCGACCGGTCTAAGAAGAATTTAAATTTTTAAATTTTCAAAATATTTAATCATTATCGAAACAACACTATCTTATAACCAGTCTAAAAGATATTATTTAGACTGCATAGATGAGCAACCTATCTTAAGTTGTATCAATATTTATAAAAATATCACCTGTAATAGTTTTTAAACCATCCCCACATGTAACAAGTCTAAATGTAGTGGTTTTAAAGACTTGTTTTTTTAATAGTGTGTAGACCTACAATAGGAGGAAACCTCACTTCAAAGGCCAAAAATTAACAATAAGGGTTTCATAAAATCCTCACTCCCCCGTATCCCTTTTGTCTAGCTAGACGATTATTGGGATATTATTAAATTATCATTTTTTATTTTTTTAATTCGATAATAAAAAAACATCACTAACCCATTTAGATAAATGGACTTAAGTTAAGCCTTAATCCCATTAAAAATGGACTAGGGATAACCTACCAATCCACATAAGAATGAAACTATTAATCCCAAAATACAAAGATAACATAAGCCAAACCCATTCTAATGTTCACGTGATCACCAATATCCAATAAAGCCACTTGTACCCAAAAAAAAATGTAAAGCCACAAGTCAAAATGTTGAAAAGAGAAAAGGAACGAGGAAAAAAAAAAAGAGAAAAACAAGACTGTCCAAAATAGTAGTAAGCATATTGGAAATATTGTGCATATGGGAATGGTAAAAAGGGAAACAAAAAGTGGGAGGCTCGCTCATGCGGGATCCAATGCGTCGTTGCCGCAGCAAGGGAAAAAGAAAAGCTTGAAACGGCTAAAATGCGCCTCCTCACCCATGCGGGTCCCACTCTTGTTGACTCTGCCTCACTCTCGAGGCCTCACGCGCCGCTCTCTGTCCACCATAACTCAGACATTGCCCATCCACTTTTCCCCACTGCTTGAGTATCCAATCATTGTTCAATTTGGAATTTGTTTTTTCCTTTTAGTCTTTTTTTTAAATAAAATACCATATTGACTATCATGAAAAAAAAAGATACTAAAACACAATCTAATTTGAATTAATCATTTAAAACCCAAGAACGTGAGGCATGTACTTTCTTTAAATAAAGTCCTAATGATTTCTGAAATTCAAAATTATATTAGAAGAGTAACTCTTTATTAGACTTTATAATATGTAAATACAACTGCATTATGCTAAATATAACTAAATTATGTAGATAAAATTATTAGTTATAATTATTTAGTTATGAATAGGTAAACAATACAGGGAGGGGGATGGCTGCTACCCTCTCCTTGCTGCCCCCATGCTACCCTTAATTCTTCTCCACTTCCCAAATGTTTTTTTCCTTGATTTTGTAGTTTTCAATTTTTACAATTTTTTTGAAGATTTAATACTTTTAATGATAATAAAAATATGCATATTTTTATGTAAAAATTTTAAAAAGTTGTGAAAAATTAAAAATAACACCATTTTTTTATACATAAGATATCAAAATGTTATATATTTTAGGTAGAACATAATGCTATAAAGAAATAAGGCGAAAAAAAAATTTGAGAAATGAGAAAGAATTGAGGGCAGCATGGGGTACAACAGGGAGGATGCAGCAAATACCCCTCCCAATCATATAAGATAACATATGAATGAGAATATGGTTGTAAAGAAAGGTGTAGGAGAAATAATAAGTATGTATGTATGGATGTATGTGCATAAAAGACTCTATTGTATATACAGAACTTAGTCACCCAAAAAAAATGTATCTTATATATAAGGACCAAACATAGTAAATAATTGCATAAAAGAAGATTTGCATGTCTATATATTCTTTTGATCATATTTATAAGTTGCTAGAATTTTTTTTGTAAACTCTTTATTTTATCCTAACTTAATTATAAAAATTACTCATGTCACTGTTGTATTTAGTTCATATATTTGACTTAATCACTCAATATAACATTTTCTCTCTCACACACATAAATAAGGATATTTTTAGAAAATAAAATTCATTTTTTGCATAGTTATTGCACCTAAATAATTTTATGTACCTCTTCAAACAATACAATTCGGTACTCCCATCTTATAAAAAAGAACAGATGGGGTGTACATTATATCTCATGAATGCGAAATCAATATAATAAGTTAATAATAAATAAAGGATAAAATTATATATTTATATAAAAATTTTTTTACATACCTTATAAATAGGACCAGCAAATATTTTTCTCAAAAGTATAAATAGTACGAGAGAAGTATAGTTCAAGAAAAGCTACTGCATGCATTGTTCATAAATCATAATTAGTTTTTTCTTAATTCTTTTTAAGCCACTATATACATAGGTATTCGTTTGATTTAAAAAATAAAAAATAATTTCTTAATTTAATTACCAAATATTTTATACAAATAAAATAAAACCCAATAATTTTTTTCTTGCCAACAATAAAATTTAAAATAATACAGATAATACAATGAAAAATATCATTTCTATTATAAATTATTATACCAATTTCAATGAAAACTTGAGAGTTGAGCCAATTTGTTTAGAGAAAAATTCTAAATTCGGTAAAGATTTTTCATGTCTCGTTGAACTCAACACTTTCCCAAGAAGTAAGAAAAACGATTTATAAATTTTTATTTGGTGTTATTTTTTTTATTGTTCTGGTTTAATCAAAAAGTATGGGCACCGGCACGTGATTGGGACTTATGTTATTAGTCCCGAGTCCCGACCCAGCACGCCCGAAAAAAATACATACCGTCGAGATAATCTTGATTTGATGACGTTTTAATGAGGTAATACTGAAGTATAATCCCAGGACAATCCATCAAAACGGACGGTTAATGTTTTTTGTACAATCGAACGGTTATTATTGTTTCGTGTGATTTGCAGGGCACACATGAAGTCAGATTTCTCAGCACATTAATATTTTAATTATAAACAGAATCTTAATAATTATAATATTTAGATATAACATCTTGAATTTCAGCTTATTAAAATCGAAAATTTAACCAGGTATTACGAACAGTAAATAAAATTATCCAAATCCTATAAGTTGAATTTGGGTAATTTTATTTGCTATGTATAGTAGCTGGGTAAAATTTCCTATTAAAACTTTAGTATCACAAAAAATAAAAATCTAACTCGGGTCAACCAACTAGTAAATCATTGAACTAATCTCTTAACTAATTCAATCAATCAAGAGTTTTGAATAGTTGATTGGGTTGAATTATGCATTTTTTTTCTTTACTTGCTCCGCATTAAGCAATGTCGTTTTGAGTTAAAATTTATGTGTGATATATATTTTATTTACTTATGAATTGATGCCTTTTTATTTAAACATGATTCTTCTTAGTATTATATATAAAAATTTGTTATATATTGTACTTAAATTATATTATTTTAATCTTGATTGGGTTGACTCAGTTCAATTGCAATTAAACCACTGATTCTTGAATAATCATTGTCCTCAAAGCTTCAATCAATTTAATGAGTGGTTTGTTTTTAGTAACTTGATTTAAACTCAACTTAACTTAAATTTAGATTAGTGAGAGTTTATTATGATTTCAGATATCAAATATTGTCACAAAAAATTGCTATCTACAAAATTATAATTAAGCTTAATATTTAAATTTAAATGTAAAATTAAAATACTGTATCTCCTAATCGCACTGTTGTACAAAGGTATAGGCACACGTATAAATCTAAACATGATTTGCTTTGTAAGAAATCCAACGTGATTAAGTGTGTGTTTGGATTAGCTTTTTTTAATAGCTTTTACGATTTATGAGGTAAGTGTGTAAGAGGAGTTTTGTCTCGGGTTGCGCAAACCATGATTTGAAACTATGGTTTGGATACTTGCCAAACACACACTAAGTGATACCAGCAAGTCAGAGTGGGTCCCACGTTATCATAACCTCGATTTCTTGAGTCAACTTGTCATAACCGTCCGATCAATGCCACGTATTTTTATCCAAACAAAAGGACATGCCAACCACCAAACACTAAAAAATGATTATAAAAACATAAAGTAGCTTATGATATCTTAATTTAACTTTATAAGGACCAAGAAAAAAATATTGTGAGGATAAGTAAGTAATTTTATTTTTAAATTATTTTTATAAATATTATTTAAATGTTAACATTGGTTGTGATGCTTTATGTATCTTATATTGACTTAATTCATCTGATTTTTCTTATTTACAAAAGTTATTTTGAAAAAAAAATCATGTATCTGTTTGCGAAAACGAGTAAAATTCGTTAGATCAAAATCTAAAGGCAGTGCGTGGGATATATTATCTCAATTTTGAGCTCAACTTTTGTAATTAAATAATTTTGTTATTGAACTTTACAATGAAGTTATTTAAATATTAGTGGCCCGAAAAATAAATTATTTAAATGTTAACTTGGAGTGGGACAGCGAGAGGCAAGAAGACATTCCCTACTTTTTGTCCTCGTCACCCTGCGACCTTTCACGGATATGGAATTATGGATCCTATGCTCTATGTTGAACAGTATGTTTTATTTTGAATAAAAAAGTACTATCTTACTTTTTAATTACCTATATAGATATAAATTAGTTTTCTTAGACATTATATAAAAAAAAAGGCTTTTTTTTAGAAATTTATTATATGACATTTGGTCCTATCAAAAGTAAAGTATGATTTACGAATTTAAGGGCAATCCCACCCAACAAGTTAATCCTTTGAGTTGGTTATTTCCTTTTGATCTTTGCTCCAAATATTTGTACTTTAATTGAGAATTCAATTTTCACGGAAAATGGGTTACTCATGAAAGGTTTTAATTGGGAGGAAGCTAAACAAAGTGTTGTGGAATGAAGCTACTAGAGATGCAAGCTCCTAATTAGGGTGCATTGTTATTAAGTGTTTTATATCTGAAAGCCTCATAAGTAAAGTGTAATTTATAAATTTAAGAGATTCTTTTACTCAATAGACTAATCTTTTAAAATGAGCTCTCTTTTTTAACTTGCACTCATAGCAATCACAACACACTTTTTAAGGTGAACATAAATTAGTACTTATTTGATGAATAAAAAGTTAACAATTATACTAATCATACTCTTACATTTTAAAATTAAAAAAAGGATGGATTATTATGTATATTAGAGATCAATCAATACTTCTCAGTCTCTTTTATGCATTCCCCCATCAAAATTTTTTCATTTCCTCTCTTTTTTTTATTATTATTGAGTGAGTATCAATATAATATAGGTTAGGAAAAAAATTGATAAATCTAAAAAATATATATTATATTTAGAATTAAAATTAACTTTCTAAGTATATATTATATTAAGCACATAAGCGAGGAACATTTATAATTAAACTATTGGAAGATTAAATATAATAATTGAATGCTGCATTCAAATGCTAATATATTCCTAAAAAAGACAAGATAAGTCATGTAGGTATAATGCAATGCATTTAACCGTTAAAATATCATTTTATTTTTAAGGAATTAGTATTTCTAACGAACGGTTTTACTCGTTTAGTCATCTGATCGATCTTCAAATCAAAATGACATGTGTGACTAGGTAAAATCACATCATGTGACAAAGGATGTGACATGATAGAAACGAGCGCCCACCTAGTTAGCTACCCTAGCTATATGCTACAATTAATAGTAATATTAGTAAAATTAATATTGTTTGATTACTTTTTCAAAATATTAAGGTATTAAAACTCGAATAGGGTATTGAATCAGTCGGGGTATTAGGTTAAGAGTCAGTAGGTCAAATCGGAGTTAAACGGATAAGAAATTGAAAATTTTAGACTTATAGTATGAAATTATAAAGGAAAAATTTAAAATAATTTTTTTTAAAAAAATGTGAACCCAGATCGGATCGGTTTCCGGTCCAGGTTCAGGAACTTTGCAAAATATACATGATCCTTCAAAGATAATGAAAAAGATAAATACAATAAAATGATGTTTTAAGGACGATTCTTAAAACCTACCTCCTGTTATACTTTATCATGTTCATAATATAAGGCACTTTTTTAAAAAAGGTATGGTCTAGAATATAAATCACCTCCAGTTTAATTAATACTCTTTTTTCTGTTTTGCCCCTGTAATTAATACTCACTTTTCAACTTTACCCATCTCACTCATTATATTCCCCCTCTCTAAAATATTATTCCCAATGCAATTAAACACATTTCTTAAGAAAGGTAAAAGTGCAAAATATTTACATTTTAGGACATATTAAATGATTTAACTATCATTTCTTATTTCCCATGATATAGTTTAAGTGTTCTATATTGTGGACCGAATGGAGTATTAAATATAAGGCTGATTTAAAAGTTTTGGCTTGATTACAAATATAAGAATTAATTTTGGAAAAATTAGTGAAAAGTCTCTTTATAACAATTTTAGTAGCCAAAAAAACCTGATATGTTTTTATGTATAAAAAGTATCAGTAATCTGCAAATTTTTTATACAGAGAGTATTAGCACTCTAGTTTAGATTCTTTTAGTTAATAAAATTTCAAAATGTGACTTTTTACCAAATCTTCTTCAATTTTATACCATCTAATGTATTAATTGTTTCTGTCCCATGATACCTATATTTATTAATCATTTTTATCTTTTCAAATTAAATTTTAATCATAAAATGGTAGAGTAATTTTGAAAGAGTTTCACAAATTATATATATGTATATATATATATATTAATTACAAATTACCACCTTAACTATTTTTCTTAAATTCTACAAATGAGTTAAAAAGATGTTATACCATCTAGAACTATTCACTACTGCAGGGGACACTTTTAACGACCGTTTTTATACCCTTTAGACTACTGTTTTCAAGGGGACGTGTAGGTGAGTATTGTTGAAAGTTCAAGAAACAACGACTGTTATTAAATAGTCGTTGTAAATTAGATACAACGACTGTTTTTAATAAAATAGTCGTTGTATCTTTAATTTTTTTTGTTAAAAAAACAGATACAACGACTGTTTTATGAAAAACAGTCATTGTATCTCTATTATACAACGACTGTTGTGGAAAAAACAGTCGTTGTATCTCGAGATACAACGACTGTTTTTTCCAGAACAGTCGTTGTATATGTTTTTTTAAAAAAAAAAGAGATACAACGACTGTTTTTCATAAAACAGTCATTGTATCTATATTCTTTTTTTGAATTCACGTTTTACAGGATACAACCACCAATATAATGCCATTGAAAAAGCACAAACATAACCCAGAAATACCTATGCTTCTATGAAATTCCTATGCGTCATCATTAGTTAATTTTCAAACTTAAACTTTCAAACTAAATTATGACAATCATATAGCCAAAGAGATGACATGCATGCTTCCATGAAATTCCTTGTCATGATCCAAAACATATGGGTAAGAAGGACATTCAGACAAGATCCTTGTGTAAAATAATATCCTATGATGAAAGAGATTAAAAGGATTTGGCCAAAAAACTAACAGAGACTTTGTACTCTGAGCTTCCCAAAAAAACTCAGCAACTATTCTTCTAATCCACTAATGATCTAAAGGCACACAACCTCTTGTAAGGAGGAAAACTACTTGCATAAATCGTTGTATTTAAAAATCATTGCTATATTACCTGGACAAAATGTCACAAAAAATCTACAAACCATCAGCTAAACTATATATCTATCTTTGAAAGAAAACTGAACAACCTAATATATATTGAGTAAGAAAAGATCAGCAGGAAGGGAATATTACTGTGACTAAAATCTACCTTCAGTCATTAAATGTTCATGCTCTTTTAAGTGAATTTGATGAATCTAAAAGCAGGGCTTAAGTCACAATACTCATTAAATGCCTTTCCTTTGAGTTGAATTGGGGATTTCAGTATTCAACTGGTAGTACGGAACAAAAAAACAATTATGCACTGTACAAAACCATTGCAATATGTGAAAAAACCTCTACACATAATCACCCCTCTATGTGTTGTAGAAGATGTCCTGACAACAGGTCTCGGATCAAATTAATGTCTTCGATTGTGTAGGGGTCCTGATTACCAAAAATCTTGTGCGCAAAATGGAGAATATGTTAACATAAATAAATAAATTGAATGAAATAACTAACAATTCAATCACATGAAAAGAACTGAAATTCAATTGAGAATGAAGAAATGGTCACCTGTTCAAAATTTGTAGTAAGGCCAGAGAATATGATGTTATACATATATAGTATAACATAAAAGCCGCACTCAGTTTTCCCTGCTTGCCGAGGACACTATACATCAAAAGCAAATGGCAAATGGTCAAAAAGAATACAGGCATATGTAAAGCAATAGTCAATCGAAGAACTTGAATGTAAAGAACTTACGTTTGGCTGGAACCACTTTGTATGACCACCTTTACCTTCACGCTTCCCACCCATTATATAATATGTCTTCAGTGCACTGTAATAATTAAAATGATAAACAGAAGACATTAAAACAATTGAGTAAAATCAAAAATAAATGACGAACAAATAAATTTACTTACGTGTTAAAAATATTTTTAATATCTGTGTCTGGCTTGTGACCCAATGAGTCAAACCAAAAGATGACATTGATCGAGGGACAAGGAACACAGAGACTCTAATGATAACTATAATCACATGCATATATAGATTAAATTGAGGTTAGATAACATGATACTATTTAGCAAAGTGAATGTGTATAAATATATCAAATAAAGTTACTTGCCCTTCAACAATTGGTGCTAGATAACAAGGTAGCTGAGTCTCACCTATTGTATAGCCTACATAGCTCATCCGATCTTCCAACCTCTGGCTATTACGCCATGACATAGTGCCAGGACATAAGAAGCCATATGTACTGCCGAGCCCTCGTTCAGCACACAGTTTGTAGAAGCAGCTATCACATAAATGAAATGAGAAATGACACGGTAAATGTAGAAACCTAAAACCCCTAAATATCAATGCATTAATTACAATTAAAAATTATAACTAAACTCACATGATTGCAAATGTGACCCATCCTACGTCAATCTCCTCCAAAGATAGGAACTCTCTAATATCTTTGTTATCAAGTCCATAATTATACGAGATTCTGCGACCCACAATCTCACAAGGCATCTGCATGTCGACCTTGTTTATGTTTTGATGAATATTTTGCAGTCGTCCTAAAAAGGGAAATTTTATCGCATCATCTTGTTCCTAGTAACACAAAATAAAGATTATAAGTAGGATGTCAAGGATCAAGTAACAGTAAGGTGTTTCCTACCATTAGAGGGATTGGCACAATCTGAACAAGATGTCTAGGCCATAAGATGAAAGATCCTGTTGCCTGACCTAGATTGGCAACCTCACCATCAGGGAATGGGACATCTACACCTTCCTCCCCCAGTCAAACACTTGTCACATTGACCTTCCGCTGATTGTCCCGGATTTGGTTATTATGGTAGGTGGTGGCATGGCTGTATACAACAGCATCAGCAATAGCACGCAGGTACGAGACTTCCAAATACAGAGTGCAAGGTTCTCCAGGCTCTAGTGAAGGACCAGGGTCGCCATGTCCAACCTCTGACAGATTGTAACTGCCTTTGGTGCTGGGAAAGGCCGGGGATTCCTGAGTAAGAGAAATGAAAGAATTAATTAAAATAACATAAGGAAAAACTCAATATAATGTTAAATGAAATTAGTTATAAACCTCAGATCTAGGCTCCACATTACACATCCCGCCTTGCATGTGAGACAACACCATCGTACTCATCTCACCACTCGACATGTAATGAGGATAATTGTTTTTCACTCACCTCTCTTGATTTGCTTGACTCAATTTCTATATAAACAAAGAATAATGAAAATTGAGTTAGCGATGTCAAGTAAGTTCAACTCGAATGTTTAACACTAAGATGAACACAATGTACCAGGAAATTGGGATCCTGCCGCGATGCGACAAACAACCTCCAGTCATTTGGAGAAAGGAACGAATACTCTTTACAAGGATCCTCATGACTCCTTGGCCCTCGAACATACTTGGTTGTGAGCGTGGACTTGAAATCTTTCCACCGCTCACGAACTCCCCCCATCCAATGCTTGTACATCTCCAACGTATTGGGAACATCGTAGGTTTGCTACAAAACAAAATATATAGTAGTCGTTATATATGAACAAATAGAAATAAAAATATAGATACAAATACAACTTTACATACCAAAATTTTTTCCCAAATCATACGCTTCATGTCCTTTGAAACTTCCTTCCAGGTAGGAATTAGAACGCTAACTTTGCTCTGACCCAAAAAGCCAAGGTAGCTAATGAACGTGTCTCCGTCAGGGCCGAGTGGCTTCATATTAACATCAAATTCCACGTGAACTCTGCTCGCCTGTTGTTCCTCATGACGTGCCACCAACGACCGCAGCTTCGTGCTTCCTCTACCCTTTTTCTTAACAGGTGAGCCAACAGAGTCGCCCGAATCTGAACGTGACATGACCCTGCTAAGAAATAAATGTGACATATGATAAGTAAATTGAAAAGGCATGCACACTTTCAACAATTCAAAATCTTACTAAGAAATAAATGTCACATATGATAAGTAAATTCAAATTACATGCACACTTTAAACAATTCCAAATCTTACTTTAAGTGTTTTCCCAGATTCCTTCACAATGATCAACTTTAGCTGCATATTCATCATCATCTACCAATTCCACTTCAGATGGCATAGGCGGATTTGTAGTGAAAGGCGGTGTGTCGTCAAGATTCAAACTCGAATCACCATCCTTCTATTTTTTACTTTGGAGTACAATAGACAATTTTTCATTTGCTGGATCAATGACATAAACACTTGTTTTACCTGACTTGCTAGAATGAATGGCTTATCTTTATAACTGACTCTTTCAAGATCAACTAAGGTAAATCCAAATTGATCTATTTCAAC